>CM051525.1:52388409-55387159 GCA_028017165.1 Herpetospermum pedunculosum
CATCATTTTAGATTTTTCACACATTTTATGTTTTTCACTCATTTTTAAACATTTTTGGACTTTTCCTTTAATTTCGCGTTTTTCAGTCATTTTCGGAGTTTTCAAGAAAATCACAAAAAAAATTGTATTCCGTTAGTGGTCATTCGAAGCTTCCCGGGTTTTGTTGGGGTTTAGCGCTTCGATCCCGGTTTTCCGCTTCGTTTTGTTTTTAGTTCTTCTGGTTTTTAGGGTTTCCAATCTATGTTTCCAATTTAGGGTTTCATTTTAGGGTTTCCAATTTAGGGTCCCATTTTTAATGTCCCGATCTCGGGACTCCAATTTAGCGTTTTATTTTAAGTTTTGGGTTTTAAATTTCAATTTGGTGTTTAGTTTAGGGTTTTAGGTGTTTTCTTTAGGTTAGCCAATGTTGGGAAATGGGCCAAAATAGGCCCATGTGCCTTATTAAACCTAATAATAGCCTATAAATGTTAGGCTAATAGGACAAGAATGGGGATCCCAAAAAAAAGATCACTGTTCATCATCCCCACCTTGAGGCTCCCCTTTTCCGGCGAAATTTCGAACGGCGTAGCTCCGGCGATCCACGGCGGCGCACGGCGGCGAACTTCCCCTTCACGAACGAACGGCGTGTTTCCTCATCCTTGAAACTCCATCTTCTCCGTAGCTCGAGCTAGACGGCGGCGAACCAAGCGGCGCCCGTTCAAGTTTCATTCTCAGCCCGACGACGGATTCGCACCGCCGCACTTGAGCCTCATCTTCATCGGTCTCCCTCTCCGGCGGCTACAAACCCAGACGAACGGAGCTCCTTCACGAACCAGCGCCTAGCTCCGGCAGCAGCTGCGAACACCGAGCTCCGACGACCCAGACGGCTGCTTCTTCACGAACCAACGCCCAGCTCCGTCAGTAGCTACAAACTCCTCTCCCGACGACGGATTTGCACCATCGCACTTGAGCCTCATCGTCGTCGTTCTTCTTCTCCGGCGGCTGCAAACCCAGACGGCTGCCTCCTCACGAACCAGCACCCAGCTCCGGCAGCAGCTCGAACAAACCGGCCAAGGCAAGGCTTCGGAATAGCGACGGTGGCGTTCTCGAATCCAGACGGCGGCACACGGCGGTGGTCGGAGCGCTGAAGAACCTGCGTGCGGAAGAAGAACCAGACGGGGTAACGCCATTTTAGAAATTTTTAGTTAAAATGACTGAAATGCCCCTGTTTGTTTAAAATGAAGTATGTCTGATTGGTTTTTATGCTCATATATACCTCTGCCTATCTGATATATACCCCCTCTGATTTGGATATATACCCCTGCATGTTCAATATATACCCTGTTTTATATACCTAGGTTATATCGCATTGGCCTGCTGGTTTGTTTAGTTTTGGTTTTTAATTTTTAAGCTTGTTTTCGGGACTTCGTATGTTAGCTTACTAGCTCATCTAACTGTTGTTTTATTTTCGTTATTTTCTTTATCGTTCTTTTATGCATATTACATTAATTTTAAGTTTTAACCCCGGGAGAGATGGAGGACTGTTCCTTTCATCTCGAGGGCATTTTAATAATGATTTGTAACCCCGGGAGAGATGAAGGACTGTTCCTTTCATCTCGAGGGTACTTTAAATTCAAATCGCCACCCCGGGAGAGATGAAGGACTGTTCCTTTCATCTCGAGGGTAATTTTAGATTTAAGTTGCCACCCCGGGAGAGATGAAGGATTGTTCCTTTCATCTCGAGGGTAGTTTAATATTAATTTGTAACCCCGGGAGAGATGAAGGACTGTTCCTATCATCTCGAGGGTATTTTGAATTTAATTTGCCACCCCGGGAGAGATGAAGGACTGTTCCTTTCATCTCGAGGGTATTTTAATTGAAATCCCGGGATAAATAGGGTTTCCCTATTTTTGAGGATTTATTATTAAAGCCATTATGCGCTAATTACAAGAACGCTCTTCTTTTAAAAAAGTGATTTTCCTTTGATTTTTAAATTGAATTTTGTTACTATTTCAAAACAAAAATACATTTTTAGTTCAAATCATGTTTTAAATTAAATTTTAAATGGTTTGTTTTCAAAACAAAAATTGTTTTAATTTTTAATTCAAGTTTTAATCGAATTTCAAATTGATTTTGAAACAAAACGATTTTATTAAATGATTTTTAAAGTTCGAGGATCTCGGTATCGAGATTAAGGCGTTAATGGCGAAATCAATAAACTCACAAAATCAAAACCCTACTTTATTTTAAAGATGGGGTATGATTAGTTGAGACATTGTTTAATTTTAATTGTTTATTTTATTAGTTTTCAAAATAAGGACCATTTGAAATTAGCTAGATAATTAGGATAAAACGTTTTGGCTACCGTTTTTAAACGGGATGTTGTAGGGTGCTAGCACCTTCCCTACACTCAACCGACCCCCGAACCTTGTTTTTTTACTTCGTAGGCTATATTTTTAAGGTGACCAATCACACCCTAAATGATTGGTGGCGACTCCATTTTTGTGAAAACCCCTGTTTAACAGAAGGTTGTCGGCCGCTCCGCGTCGCAAAAACGTTGCGACAATGAGCTTAAGTTCAAATTTTCGAATTTTATGTCAAAATTGATTGAAATCCCAAAATTATACCAAGTCAAATTTTCATCACTTCTACTCCGAGTTCAAGTTAAATTTCGACCAAAATCCAAAATTTTCCTAGAATTAAAATTTGGGCATATTCCTAATTTTATTTCCGAGCAAGATGTAGATTCATAAATTATCCAAATCCAAGTCTCAAATTGAAATTGGTGGTTTGGGTATACTCCAAATTTTATTCCACCTCGAAATTGGACTAAAAAAAAAAAAAATCAAAGTCAAACCTTTTTTCAAAATTCAATTGGGCAACTCCAAAACTCTACTCTACATCCAAAATGGAATTAAAGTAGAACACAAGAATCTACTAAAGTTCAATTCAAGCTTCTGTCAAATAAGAAAGATCAAAATTGTAAGCCCAATTCATATTTTTTGGTTAATTGGCATAGAATGATGTATCAATCAAAATAATTGATTTATGAACCAAATTTCATATTTTCGATAAAATTGATATGTCGAAGCGGATTCGAAATTAGGGCTGTCCTATATTTCGATTTCAAAATTTAACTTTTCCGAGACTCACCCACACATACATGTGCATAACTCTCGAAAAAGGGGGCATTTGTTGACCGAGAAATTTCGGCCAATCAGCGATCGCCACGTGTCTTCATCATGGTCGGCGGTTCGAATAAACTTAGCCGAGCAAATTCGGTCATAGCTCAATTGGGCTCGAAATCGAATCGGGCCAGAAAGTTATTTAAATGGCAATTTGGCCCAAAGACCAAAAGCCCATTGAACCCAAAATGCCCTTGGACCCAAGCCCATATGATCCAAGCCCAAGCCCATTGGATCCAGGCTCAAGCTCATTAGGCCCATGAGAACTCTATAAATAGAGAGCTCATTCTTTATTTTTAGGGTTCAGAAAATTTCTTCTCCTAAGAACTCAGAGAGAATTCACAAGCAACGAAAACTCCCTAAATTCTGAAGACTGAACACTTCTTGAAAATCAAACACCTAAAGACTTTACCGCTACGTGAAGCTGAAGATTCAACATCGAGAACAAGTTGTGAAGCCCTCGATCCAAATCCAACAACGAGAACAAGCTGCAAAGCCCTCGAAACAAATCCAACATCGAGAACAAGCTGCGAAGCCCTCGATCCAAATTCAACATCGAGAACAAGTTGCGAAGCCCTCGAGAAACATTTACATTTGAGAGAGAAAGAATTAGAGGATAAACACTAGAGATTGTAATCCACTACGCACTGATACAGATACATACAATACATAAATACAAATTCAAATTTCATTTACACGTGTCGAATTTCAATCCTTCGTTCGAAATCTCGTGTGAACAGGTTCAATTCTTGCTTTAATTACAATACCGTTGCAAAAATATATATATATATTATATTTTTTGGCTAAATTTATATGGATAGTGGGTTTTTGGTTTTTTAATTGGTGAAATGAAAAACTTCGAAGTTTTTGAAGTTTGAAGTTCTGTCATTTGATGAACCTAAAAAACTTTTTCTTCTCCATCCTCTACTCTCCAGCTTTTCTTTTCTTTTCCTTTCTTTTCTCTTGCAACGGAGTCCCACAACTCTGTTGCTCGGCGTCGAGGATAACGGGACTACCTCGGGTGGTCCTCGAGGCTTTCGTGAGAAGAAGTTCGAAGCGTTCGTGAGGAGAAACGTGCGGCGGAACTCGAAGAAAATTTAGAACTTCAAGGGTATGTATTCTAATTTTCTTATTTCCGTCGTTTGAGCATGTTTTCTATTTGTTAAATTGATGAAATTAGAGTTTCAACGATCCAAAATCGCTTATGCTGCGTTAATACGCTCCATCAGAAACAAACACAGGACACACAATAACTTTATCCGCCGACTTCAAGTATGAGCTTGTCAAACCTGTAGCACTGCCAGTGACTCATGTTGTTCCAAGTCTATAGAGACCATCTTTAAGTGCACCCGTCAACACCACCTTGCCCGTACGAATATCCTTCACAAGACAACTATCAGCATGGAATTCAAGATAAACATTATTGTCCCGAGCTAGTTTAGATACGCGAACAAGATTTTTAGTTGTAGAAGGAACACATAACACATTATGAAGATTTAATAATCCATTATTTGATACTAAAGAAGCAGAACCAATATGGGAAATAGACAGGGCACTTCCATTACCAATAACAACATTCTCCTTACCTCCATATTCAACTGGGTGATACACATTGTTATAATCAGAGGTCACGTGATTAGTCGCGCCACTTTCCACATACCAATTAGGATCTATCCCATTTTCTGGGTTGGCCATAAAAGGATTGTCATTGTTGTTGTGAGTTGTAACAAAAGCTTGATTCGCTAGAGGATGATTGTGCATCATTTGCCCATTTTGAGGAGGGGCCCCAAAATTACCTCCACCAAACACTTTCCCGTGATTATTGGTCAAATTATTATTACCTACAGAGTTACCTGGATTTCGCTGCCAACAAACGGAAGCCGGATGACCATGTTTTCCACAGATCTGGCAGATGACACGATTATCTCTTCCACCATTCCAGCGACCTCTACCTCGTTCCCTTCCAAAGCCACCACGTTGACCACCATTATTCTGTGGAGGAGCTCGATTATTCGGGTTAAATTTTTGTTGTTGAGGTCGCTGGCCTCCAGAGCTAGCTCCCTTGGTGCTTGTCATATTAACATTAGTTGCCTAGCTAAAAGCCCCTGAAGACTTCTGAGAATTTTGATGATCAAGTCGTTTTTTAAAGACTAGAAGTTCTCCTTGCACTTCAGACCAAGTGAGTCCAGCTTTGCCTTGAATCATAGCAACAACTGGGTTCTACTTTTCATTCAGACCCACAAGAACTTGCGAAATTAGTGAGCGCGTGGTGATGGGACTCCCTGCTTGCCCGAGATTATTTGTGTGAGCCTTCATGATTCGTAGATAATCAGTCATTTTTATAGAGTTCTTACGGGTTTGTTGGAATACTTGTTTTAGGTAGTCCTCTTCAGCTCGTGACTGGACTCCAAAGAGTTCTTGAATGGCAGACCAAAGTTCCTTTGCACTTTCATAGCCCATGACTTGGGTTGCAACCTCAGCGGTCATGGAGTTGTAGAGCCACCGAAGGATTAGTTGGTCAACGACCACCCACCTCTCAAATTATGGATTCAAGATGCTCTGAGCTGTTGAAGTTGACATTGCCGAAATAAAGAGGAGATCGAGCCAGAAACAGAGCTTGTTGCATCTTGCCCAAGACCAACAACAGTGCAGTGCTGGACACTTCACCTTGAGGTTTAACAAATTTTTCTGGACAAATAATCTTTCCCGAGAGGTGCCCTTCAAGATTGTAGCTGCGCAAGATAGGAAGAGCGAGGTTTTTCCACAAGAGAATTTTTTTCACTACAGTACGTATTAGCATCCTTCTTTACAAATCACAATAATTTAATATTTATTTCGCAAACACAGTAACCAACTTATTCGAGTCTACCACTAAAATTTACCAAACACTAATTTGATTCATCAAACATCTGATTTTTTTAAAAGCAAAGTTGCAAGCAATTATTTTAAAAGCTACCGCAATCCCAAACGGAGCCTAGGTGGTTTTAGGGACGAGAGTGAATATTGTTTCTTTCTCCCAAACGGAGCCTTGGTGGTTTTAGGGACGAGAGTGAATATTGTTTCTTTCTGGCTATACTCGTAGTATATTAATATTTGCACTTAACACATCATAACCATCTAGATTTGGAATATATATATTATAATCCAATACAAATCCCTAAAAATATGAGATGATGATTTTAGACTCATTTAAAATTGGAATCGTAAAGATTTTTTACCTTCATCTTCTTCGTTTAATTCATACGTAATAATCCCCTCACGACTTCGTTTCGTTTTGTTTATTTTCTTCTACAACACCCAAACTGCCGCCAACCTCTCCCGCTCGTCTCCTCTAGTAAGTACATTCAATCATACATTCGAAAGTGAAATGATTTTCTCCCAAACATGTGCTACTATTTTCATTTTTTGTTTTGGAAAAGGCCAAATTAGAGTTGTTGTGTTTGTGCATGAAGCAGAAGACGACGTTGACTGAGTTTGAAGTTAGGTTGATCCTAAATTGGTCGAAAGTAAAAGACCAAGAAGTACAGTGAGTATATATGCATATTGCAAGCTAAACAAGATTCTTTGAAGGGAAATAAAGGGGTTGAGGTGAAATCTTTAACTAAATGATGACAAGTGTCTAATGAATTTTATTTACTTTTTTTTCTGGTATTTCTCTCTATATATATATATTGTTTACCGGTAAATTGTAGTAAATGACAATTTAAGACTTATTGTTTGTAAATATAGCATGTTTTTAAAAAATTTGCGGATATAGCAATTTCTATCGCTGATATCTTATGACTGATAGAAGTCTATCACTGATCACCTCAGCTTTTTATAGATTTTTGTCAGTGATAATAGTCTATCACTGATAGAAGTCTATCAGTGATATAATAAAGTCTATCAGTGATAGAAACGGATTTTTTTGCCATATTTGCAAAACATTTTAAAGTTTGCTAAATTTGCAATTAGTTTGGGTCTGATTGCTATTTGTGCAACCAGCCCTTGTTTACCTAGGTATATATTGTTTATCTAGGTATTTCTTAATGTATACTAATTATTAAGTGTATTTCTCAATATAAACTACTTACTTTGAGTCATCGTTCTAATTCATGTATCTATCTATGTAATGTATGTACGGTTTCATTTTAATTTTGTTAATCCATAATGTGATTCTTTGTTTTTATCTGACTTGATTTTTATTTAAAAGGAAAAAAAAATTGGAAACAAATTCTAATATATATTGATTATTAATTGCATTTTTTAATATATACTACTTATTTTAGATTATCATTTTAATTAATGTTACTTATTTATGTGTATTTCTCAGTATATACTATTAATCTTAGTTTTAATAAGTGTTTGTGTTAGTATCTATCTATATCTATGTAATTTCTATATTTTAATTTTTCTCATTTGTGATTCATAGTTGTTTTTATTCAACTATATTTTATTTTTTAAAAAATAAAATAAATTGAAAACAAATTTTAAGATTTAGATTTTTTTTCTTCTGGTAGTTACGTTTGTTGAAAGGCACAAATTAAGCATAGAAATTTATTCGAATTTAACTAGGGTATTTATATACCTTATTCACTCTAGTTTTTTTTAGGTGGTTTAAGGGTAAAACTCATCAACCATTTGATTCATTGTCATTCAAATGAGCATTAGGATGGAATGACCTTTGTTCATGTTTGGTATAAGGACTTTATTAACAGTTTATCTGAGAATAAATTATTTCCGGCATCATTTTTATTTTTTTTTTTTTGCCACTTTTTATGCCCTCCTATTTGATGACTTTGTCCAATGTCCATGATTTTCGTTTTTTTCTTTTTCTTCTTTTCTTTTTTAAATGCATTAGTTTCATATTTTTTGTTTTATTTATTTTATATTTAGCCTAGTTTATTAAATTAAAAAATACAACTATTTTTTTTTACACTTTTCATTCAAAATTTGTACCAATTTTTTTTTATATATATAAAATTTATATTATTTAAGTATATAATCATGTTAAATTGTAGCTAAATAACACTTATTATTAATTATTCAATTGATCATTAGGCTAAAATGCTAAAGTATAACTAGAATTTAAATTTTATGTGATTTATACTTAATTAATTAACTATATTTTAAATTGAGTACTAAATAAAATCAATTCAATATATTAATTAATAAAAATAACTTAAACCAATGATTTAGATTTTTTTTTAAGGTAAGTTTATAATCAATTTACTAATTAAATTTAATTGATGTGAATTAATTTTTAATAATAAATAAAAATTAAATGATAGGTAAAAAATAACTCTATAATTTTGAAAGTTATAAAATTATATAGAAATGATTGAATAATTACACAGCTAATATAAAATAAAATGCATTTTAGAATATTAATATAAAATAAGTAATAATTTAAATTAATTTATATTATTTATTTAAATAAAATTTATTGGATTATTAATCTATATTTAATATTTATAATGTAATAAAATTCTTATTTCTACCGAAAATCACACAAAATATCTCCGTAACATCTATTTTCATAAATATCTGATGTCATTTTCATGCACAACCAACGCAAACATATTTTCTTCTCAGACATCATTCTAAGATATTTTTTATTCTCAGATATCTACAAATCCTTAAACCAAACGGGCTCTCATGATATATGGAAATTTGGGTATTTGGTTGAAAAATGGGTTAAGTCATTTTTCCAAAAAATAGTGGAGTTGACTATTTTTTCGAGTTGTGGTGTTTAGATTGGGAAAACCAGAGGAATGTCTACAATTAAGCCACCCAACATGAAAAATGGCTAATCACTTTTTTATTTTGAATTGTGTCTAAAACCTAAATTTAGTATGAGATTTAGAACCAAATGGACTTGTTTACCCTTCGTCAATTTCTCCTAATTTTAAGAATTAAAAATATAATATTTTAAAATATCAAAGTTTAGGAAGAGAGAGAAAACAGAGTTTGACGTGGATTTAATAGAGAGGATTAATTAAGTAGAGAGAAGCCGTTAAAAATCAGAGGGATGACACTTATCCAAATTTCCATACATGGTTATACCCCACCCCCAATAGTGTAGATAACGTTAAAAATGATAAATGAGTCCAGTCCATATACTTGAGTAAGTAATACAGGCAGATTGCATCCATAAGTGGCGGTGTGTGTATGTCTGCATACAAAGTAAAAAGAATACCCACAAGGGGCTATGTATACCTATAGGAAGTGTTCTAGTCACCCAATGAAGGTGTGTGTATGACTGCACACAAACTAATACTGGGGCGGGCTGTGTCGTTTGTGCAGTTGCAGACAATACAAATTAGCATTAACAGTGGGGTGTGTGCATCCGTGCACACATAATAATAATGGGATGGAAATGAGTTTGGAAGTTCTGTGTATTACTGAATAATAAAGGACGCCAACAACTTAAGAAGAGGGAATTGCTTTTTTTTTAAAATAAGGTATTGCTTCCCAAGGAATGGGTATAATGTGTTTTATGGGGTAGATGGAAATTTATGAACACGCTACCTTCAATCGGCAACCAAAACGCGCTTACGTTCGACCCTAAAAGCAGAACTGAACCACCGACGCATTCTTCAAAAATCGCCAACTCCAAATCTGGAACTCCATTCTTCAAAAATCAGAAGCGAAGGAAAATCGAAAGGCACCTACGTTCACCCAAAAAGCAACCAAAACGGAGTTGTTCTTCCGTTTCTCCATAACCTACTTCGAAATCCTTCAAACTGAACCACCGACGCATTAGACGGGTACGTCCGACCTAGACTCGCAATTCCTCTATCGCAAAGCCGTTTCTCCATAACCTACTTGGTAAGCATTTTCCTCTCTCGCATTTCTTCTCCGATTTCTTGAACTCGTCGGCGTTTGTCGAAATATTGAGGTCAAATGTGTGGTCGTTAGAGAATAACAATTGTCAGATTGAGAAGATGAGGGGAGGCGTTGGGTGACGGCTGAAAACAAAGGGAGATGGACACATCGATAAAGAGGGAGGTTGCCGAATTGAGAAGATGAGGGGAGGCGTTGGGTGATGGCTGAAAACAAAGGGAGATGGGCACAAGAGGGAGAGAGAAAGATAAAATTAGGGTTCATTTTTTGTTTTTTTTTTTATTTCTAATTTCTTTTATTTTCAAATTACCTAAAAAGTAGGTTTGTAACTGCCTATCTTCTCCTCTTCTTTCTAATTTTTGAAGTTTAAATAAAACTCTAAATTATTTTGAGACTTTAAAATTCTCTTCCAAATTCCCAAATTTAATTATTTTATATGAGATCGCTCGAATCTAATTCACTCAAATTAGATTTCAAACTAATTTTTGAACTTTAAATAAAACTCCAAATTAATTTGAGACTTTAAAATTCTTTTCCAAATTCACAAATTTAATTATCTTATATGAGACCGCTTGAATCTAATTCGCTCAAATTAGATTTCAAATACAATTACAATTACACGGGTTGGAGAATGTTCTTGTGGTGTGTCCATATATATACCCCTACTCGAAGTATATCTCCACGTCTAATTTTTGAAGTTTAAATAAAACTCCAAATTATTTTGAGACTTTAAAATTCTCTTCCAAATTCACAAATTTAATTATTTTATATGAGACGGCTTGAATCTAATTCACTCAAATTAGATTTCAAACTAATTTTTTAACTTTAAATAAAACTCCAAATTAATTTGAGACTTTAAAATTCTCTTCCAAATTCACAAATTTAATTATCTTATATGAGACCTCTTGAATCTAATTCACTCAAATTAGATTTCAAATACAATTACAATTACATCGGGATTACACGGGTTGGAAAATGTCCTTGTGGTGTGTCCATATATATACCTCTACCAGAGGTGTGTGTGCGACCCCACTCGAAGTATATCTCCACGGGTGTGCCCAAACGTATACTGTGACAGATGGTGTGTGCGGCGACTCTACTCAGAGGAACCCATAGAGATACGCCAGAAATTGAAAAAAACAAATTCGGTTTCTTTGTACGGAAAATATGCACCTCACCAAATAAACTCTTAAAACTAATTAAATTTTAAAATAAAATAAACTAATTTCAAAACTAATAATTTTTAAAATAGGAAATCTTAAAAGGGAATAATAGGGAACCAACTCAAACAGATTTGATCCTAAAAAATCTCACATACCTGGTAAAGAAAACACGTAAACATTTTTCATTATTTATTGTAGACATTCTTCTGATTTCCCCGTTTAGATTTAGCTATTTTATACTTGTCCATTCTTCTTGCAACACATTAGGCCTAAAATGAATTTGTGTGCCTTAGTTTTTGGGCTTTGCTCCTATAGTAAATAAGGGGATACTAAATTCCTTAGAACATTTTTGTATCTCATGGTAAATAAGGGGGAAACGAAATTCCTTAGTATACGATGGAGCAACATTTTTGTATCTCGAAAGAAATTTTATATTATGTTTTTTTTTTTTTTTTTAATACAAATTTAATATTATGTTAACCCATAAGAATAAGAACAATAAAATAAAATAAAATAAAATAAAAAATAAAATAAAATAAAATAAAAAATAAAATAAAATAAAGTCTAAAGTGAGCATGAAGTATGTGTTAACGACCAATCGAATCTCCTACGGTTATATCGGACTTTATTTTAACTAATAAAGTTTCAATATGTCGTGTTTAATGAAAAAGACTGCAAATAAAATTGAGGTTGAGTTAAACATCTCCCTATCATTGTACTAAGCTCTATTAAATAACAAACCTACCAAAAATTATAATTAATTGTACAAGAATTTGTTTTCAATTAAAATAATATTACTCCCTGTCACTATCCTCATCTTTGTTTTAAGCCAAAGGTATGGACATTAATAAAAACAATCAAGAACAACACCTCCTAAACAATGTTAAATTATTGCCTCAAAAATTATTTTATTATAGATTCTTTTGCCTCATTCTTCTTAATTATTTGTGTTTCCCTAATTAATGCTTTTTCATAATAGCTACATTGTGATCATACCACATATATATATATATTAATAAAATAATTTCATTGCAGAGACCAACTATATTCGTTACATGATTAATATTTTCACATGAGAACTTATTTTTCAGATGGTGTAAGAGCCAAAGAACAGATTGTCTAAGAGCACCACGTTGTGCTAGCTCATGTGCCAACTCATTAATAACTCTATAAATGTGAAAATACATAATATTGTGAAATCTCATCTTCAATGCCAAAATATCTGTAATAGTAGTATGAACTTCTTCAAGAATGTCAGAAGACCCATTAATCATTTGGATGTTGGCCAATGAATCAGAATACACCAAAACCTTAGTAACACCCAACCTGTGTGCTAGCCGAAGGCTTTCAAAGATTGCTCGAGCTTCAACACCGACGGGTGTGAAAGCATTCGGGTAGTACCCATATATAGCTGCTAGGGGCGGAGCCACGTAGGCGTGCCCCTCAAATTATTAGTTTTATATATTTATATATAATATTTCGAAAAATATAACCATATTTTATATATTTGTATATATAAAATCGAAAAAATTATGAAAAGTATCCTTGTGTTTGATGGTAAGAGGAACAATTTTAAAGTACTCTTCTTTAGTTTATCCTAAGTTCAAAACTTCTCAAATTTTTTTAATTTGTGTTTAATCGATTCATGAAGTTTAAACCGTTTAGATTTATTAACTTTATTTTGTATCTAGGTATATTAATTTCTTTTCTGTAAAAATAATTGAGGACCCAATTAAATTTGAAAAAAATAATTTTGTACCTAATAGATACGTGATTTTTTTTTTTAAATGTCGAAATAAGTTGAGAACCCATTAATTTAATATCTAACAAAACGTTTAATATTTTAAAATTTTCTAATGTCTTTATTAGATACAAAATTAGGAGTTTAAGGGTCTATTAGACACCAAATTTAATTTTGAGAGTTTAAGGATCTATTAGACACAAAATTTAATTTGGAAGGATCTATTAGACACAAAATAGAAAGTTTAAGGAACTATTAGACTCAAAACTGAAAGTTTGAGGGTGTGTTACGCACATTTTAAAGTTCAAGGACTATATATATATAGACATAAATTGAAAATTTCAATGACTAACCATGAAGTTAACTCTATTGGAATTGTGCTATTCCTGACCAAAATTCCTAGATCCGCCCATGCCGACCATCAAAGTATTTTAATAAGGCTCCAAATTTCGTAGTATGCACCCTATCCCAAAACTCATAGTATCCATTGTGATCATACTTTCAAACCAATTTTGACTATTGTTAAGTATATTATTGAGTGCCAAAACGAGTATGGCCCAACGGACATATGTATGTGTTGACGACCAAGTACTTAAAAAAAAAAATCAGCGAGCATGGCCAAGCGGGCATTAAAGTACATTGTTGAGTTTTCTTTAATTAAAAGTGAGGTAAAATTCATTTGGAAACAATCTCAGTTTTATTTATTTATTAAAATTTAGGTTTTTTACTAACGATATCTTTATTTTATAATCTACTTTTTATAAATATTTTTAAAATTTTAGATAAGATTTCAAAAAAAAAAAAGTATTTTAAATACTGAACGCCAAATAAAGAACAAAAAAAAAATATATTAAACAAAATTAGTTTTTTAAAAATAAAATCTAGACCTATAATGGATGGTAAAGCAGTAGACTAATTTTTTTTGTTTTTTTTAAAATAATTTATAGCAAAAAAACGATACAAACACTCACACATCAATCATCTGATTTTTCAACTTGAGAAGGAAAATCCTCCAACCACACTACATCGTGACAAAGGCTAACGCTAGATGCGTCAACTAGTCTGCCACCCTGTTTTCCTCTCGATGAGTAAAGCAACAACGATCCATAAAAGACGAGAGGAACTGAAGACACAGATCTGCCACGAGCATACCAACTTCTGTCAAATCTACCCCCTCATCCCGAAACAGGCTACAGATCCGAGAGGAGTCCGTCTATAAAACAACGGGCTGCAAACCGCCTCCCATGCCAAGCGTAACCCCTCCGAGGCTGCTAACCACTCTGCCATCATCACCTTCCGAATATTAAGGACCCATGACATTGCAGCCAGCATAACTCGACCCCTCGCATCCCGAACCACCACACCCACACCCGCCACTCCATCAACACTTTGAAACCCCGCATCAACATTTACCTTATAAACACCATTTGACGGGGGATTCCAAATTGCCCCCACTCGGTCTCCAATGCCAGTAGGAGTATCCCCAAAGCCCACATACCCATTCGCCTCTCGAAACGAGCGCAGATAGCCAGAGACCCAAAAGTTCAACTCAACCACAGGACGGGCCCCCGAATGGCAGGCCCTATTCCGACAGCCCCACACCGCCCACCATAACACACACAACACTTAAAAATTTGGTCATCCCACCTTACCCTGCACACACCACAAGAGAGAAGTTATATCCTCCTCTGGCTGGAGCACTAAGAGAAGGCCAAAATTTGACTCCCTCAGCACTCGTCGTACAAACTTACTTTGCCAAAAGACATGGAGACTATATTCCCCCTTCTTTCCACATAAAGCCCACACATTCAGGACATCAATCCCCCGACGAACCATATTTTTTATAGTTGGAAGGCGATCCCGACATAGTCGCCATATGAAGATCCTAATCTTACTTGAAATCCTCATCGTCCAACACCCATTCCACCACCTCCTCAATCCCTCAGCAGAAGACGAAGATGCCCCCTGTTAAAGCGACACAGTTTCTGTAACGACCCAACTTCCTATGACATCACCCTAGGTCCGTTACTACATGCATGACGTCGTAAAACAACAAAATAATTTAAAACTTTTAATTCAGAAATAAATGGAACAAAACTAATATTTTTCAGAATATTTCAACATCAAAACAAATACATTTAATTTGGGATCTCGGTAAAAAGATACAAAATAATTAACTAAGATCATTTAAGACAAAGTTTAAAACTCAAAACTGTCAATTCTAATCCTCAGTAAAACGATTGAAATGACTGAAATGAAACAAGAATTTAATAAATGACTGTTTCTAAGTCTCATGGCATCACCAAAAAATCACCTCGTCAAGCACTATGTACGTTCCTGACATTACCTGAAAAAAAAAACGTTTTTAAGAAAGAATGAGTATTTTAAAGAAAATACTCAGTAAGTAACCTCACTACTGGGTCGGGCTATGCAATCACATGCAACATGAACTAACTGAGACTTTAACTAGTGGGACCTAAACCTGACTGTTCTGTAATTTACTGTGATGGTCATCTAAGTGAACAATTACCCCGATCCCGCAATAACTCTCTCAACTACTCGGTATAGTAGACTCCTCTGGAGACTCACCCTCACTGGTGATTAGTTGGCATCTAGTCAGTGGAGCAAAGCCTCAGTCTACTAGATACCAACATGATAAGGGGTGGGTAAAATTGTCACTAGTTATCCTGACTGACAAATGTACATGCAAATATGAGGTCCCAAAACAAGCATGTTCAACATGATAAACATTCTCATAACTTACATCATAAATCTCTAACCCCGTCAACAGGAAAAATTATAACATTTCCATCACTTCATTCATAATTTCTCATCTAACTTCATATGAGCACTTTCATTACATATCATAAGCTTTCAGAGCTACGTACAACAGCATCAGAAAATTCACATCTCGAGCATACAAATAGAATTAAATTCACATCTCAACATACAATTCAGTCAACTACACAATATCATAAAAAAATCTCAACCTAGCTCGAAGGCTGACCAACAGTAAGGTCACTTACCTTAAGCTAAGTCCAACGACAATTACGACAGCTCCTGGTCCCAACCTACAACAATTTCCAGCATTTAATACTACTTTTGAAACTAGAAAAGGGTGCCGTAAAATTCGCCCAAATAGTTAAACAAGTTTACCTACGCAAATTACAGCCCACCGATACTCCTAGGCTAAATTGGTTCAACCCGAACTTGGTTTCAACACCAAAACAGAGGGGTTCCAAAATCAGACAAATCTGGACAATTTGCATAAAACTCAAATCTTATGTTTAGAAATTCCACATTTGAAATAAATCCGAAAAGAAAAAAAAAATGAGCCTCGTTACCCACCAAAACTCACTGCGAGGACGTCAACCCCTGCTGAACAGCAAGCTTAACGCCTTAAAACTCCCGATTCCAACGCTGGAATGGAATGGGTAATAAATTTCGGGGCAAAACATAACACTTGAAACTAACTAAATCGAAAACAAAGAGGGATTCGAGTTAAAATCGATGCTCACCCAACAATACAGTGGCAAAAAGTGGCGAAGAGGAGTCAAAGCGGCGTGTCGCTGCGCGAAGGAGCGACGACAGCGTGGGTGAAACGGAGCGAAAGAGACGAAGGGTGAGGCGAACGACGTGCGGCTAACAGAGAGGAAGGAAGAGTGGCGACGGCTGGACGACGACGTGCGTCGACGTGGGTTATCGAAACTAAAGGGAATGGAAAAGAAGGGTGAGGGATGGATGGGGCGGCTGCTGCGCTAGAGGAGATTTTGAAGAGAAAAAAACTTCCTTGATTTCCCTCCAGAAAAAGAATAAAAATGCTTCTTTTACTTTCTTTTAAAATATAGTAATAATATTATTATATTATATTAAATAATAATAATAATAATAATAATATTTTTATTATTATTAAAAATTCATTGACCCAAAGTTGGACTTGGTCAAATGACTAGCCCTAGCCTATTTTAAGCCCAAAATTTTACCCGCACCTTCCATTTACCCACTATCGAACTAAAAAATAAATAATAATTAAATAAAATCTCTTACCTGGGATTTGGGTCGTTAAAGTTTCAGCCAATCGGTATCCGTTTTTAACTGAGAACACTTATGCCCCTCATAATGCCAAATTGCTTGGTCTCATGTATGTCGTCGATTCGACGAAATAGATAAAATTGCTCGAACCTCCTCCGGCTTGAAAGGCAGACGAAGCTTAGCCTCATCCCAACCCCCCGAACCTGCAAACAACTCACATACTCGCGTAGCAGGGTGGAGAGTAACAGACGAAGTAATGTTCAGGCTCGAGTCCCTCGACACCCAATTGGCATCATAGACCCGCACTCTTGCCATATTCTCAATCCTCCACCGAGTTCCTCTCCCCAGCAGATCCCTACCCCATAGCAAACTCCTCAAGACAGAGGACGGAGATAAATCTAACTGAGCAGAAAAGAGATCAGAAGAAGGGAAATACATGGCCTTCAGTACCCAAGCAAAGAAAGATGTAGGACGATATACCAGCCGCCAACACTGTTTCGCAAGAAGAGCTTTCTTAAAAAGTTCCAAGTCTTGGAAGTCCATGTCGCCCAGACATTTTGGTTTACACAGAGAGTTCCAACTCACCCAGTAAACCCGACGGTCCTCATCTGACCCATTCCACCAGAAGGGAGTCATCATTCGGTTAATATCTTGTAGGAAACCCTTAGGGAGTCAGAAGCAGTTCATCGTATAGCAAGGGATCGCCTGAATCACAGGCTTCAAGAGCACCTCCTTACCGCCCACCGAAAAAAAGCCTTTTTTCCATCCCTAGAGCTGACGCCACACCCGCTCCTTGATGTAGTTAACGGTACATGTCCGGTTAAGAGGCATAAAAAAGAGCAGCCCCAAGTACTGGCAATGGAAAGAAGTCTGCCCCACCTGAAGTATCTGGTTAACACAGTCCCTCCCCTCCGGAGGGGTACTTCGACTGAAAGAGATAATGAACTTTTCAAAATTAATTGTCTGACCCAAAGCTCGTTCATATCGCCTCATAATATCTTTCACTGTGAGAGCCTCACTGACTGTAGCCCGGAAGAATAACAAACTATCATCTAGAAAGAGTAAATGAGAAATAGGCATGCCCCCACGCGACAACGTCAAACCTGAAATAAGCCGCCTTCGTTCAGCTGAGAATAGAAGTTGCGAAAAACCCTCAGCACACAGGAGGGTATGGAGGCACTCCACCCGATCATAGGCCTTTCCCATATCCAGTTTCAAGGCCGTCCAACCCTGTCGCTTGGATTTGAGCGTATGGAGGCACTCAAAACCTAAAATCGCATTATCAACGACACATCGACCTAGAATAAAAGCACTCTGATTTTCGGAAATAAGCTCATTTAAAATCTGTTTCAACTAGTTAGCCAAGACCTTTGACACAAGCTTATACGAAACGTTGTACAGAGTGATAGGCTTGAACTCAGTAATACGACGAGGTCGCTTAGTCTTCGGGATCAAGACGATCATCGTCTCATTCAAAGGTGTCGAGGACATACCACCATTCAGAATCTGGAAACAACAGTTGATCACATTTGGAGCAACCTTCGGCCAGGAATGCCGATAAAAGGCACCTACCCATCCGGACCAGGAGCCTTATTAGGGTGGATCTTCTTCAGTGCCCGTAGAATCTCAGGTTCACTGTACGGTCGCATCAATCGCCTATTCATGTCCTCTGTGACTGCCCTCGAAACAACTAAGAGAACACATGTCAGGTTCTACGCGAAGGGGCCTAAAGAAGAAAAGATATGAGTGAAATAAGCAGATACCATACCCGCAATCACCCTCGAATCCTCCTGCCACTGGCCCCTGCTGTTCTCTAGACCCGATATAGTATTATGAAGCCATCGTTGAGAGGCCCTACTATGAAATCATCTCGTGTTTTGGTCCCTCCACTTCAACCAGTTCTCTCTAGAGCGTTGTTTCCAGAACACCTCCTCCTTGAGGTACAAACCCTTCAACTGTGCCTTTGCTCGCTCCACTTGGGCCCGAGAAACTGCTTTATCAAGTCAGGACAACGCTTGTTGGACCCAGGTGGTCGCCTCGCGAATATAATGTGAGTAGTTCCCCACAGCCCCTCGTCCCCACTACCGAAGCTCAGCCATGCCCCGGCTCGAGGCCCCTGCCAAGTCAACAGGACCCACCGATGAGGACCTCACTACCCAGCTCCCCTGAACAACATCATCCTTGTTGGGTTTTATGTCCTAAAACTCGTGGTTTGTAAACTGTTATGTTTGTAAATATTCTATTTAGAATAAAGAATTATTAGTTTTATTCAGTAAAAGAGTTTGCTGGAATAAAGTGAAACGTGTTTGGTTTAACCTATACCAATGACCAACACCCTTGGCTGAATATGAGTATTTGAGCCTCATGTATGACATGATTGTGGATCAGGCTAAAGTAGTCAGTCAAAACGGTCTATAGTATACGGATAAGGCTGGGTACCTTATCCTGGTAACACTATTGGATGCGGCTCACTTTGTATTGTACAGGACGATGTGATCCGAATCGTTCCACATGGAGATGTGAGAAGTGAGGGCGTCCTGTGTAAAGAGTTTACATAAGACCGAACCGCGTATTAAGTCGCTCTCTCTTTATAACTCCGTTTACTGATGAGACCGACTTATACATATTGATGGCCTAGGTAACTCGATCTCAATCCTGAGCTCGCTATGAACTCCTGCTTATTCGATAGTATCCTTTGACTTGCACGGGTGAGAGTGGCCCATTAGCGCCGACTCAATAAGCCTACCATCTTGGGGATAAAGTCGAATAGGTAGCTGGGGACATAGTAAAGCAAGATTGGAGTTCACTCCTAACCCGCTCTTCAGGGTTAGTAGATAGGTTGTTCCCTTAATAGCTGACTCCGGGGCTTGAACAATGAGCGCTCACACTCTCATGTGATGAGAGAGTTAATTGATCTGTTGGTTGGACCACTGATCTATTGTTCATTAGAGGTGTCAGTGGTACTTAAGGAACAAGACGTAATGCAGGGGTTAAACGGTTTAAATGACCCAGCTGTGATTACGAACAACCTGTGAAGGGTCGACTTGCCCGTGACGGTTATATCAGAGGACACAATATATCTACAGTGAGGAGAGTGCAACCCTCGGACTATAGTGGAGTCTCCGGGGGTTAACGAAAGTTGATTGATTCGGGTTAAAAGAGTTTTGACCGAATAATCTCGTATCGTTGGAGCTCATGATCTGTAGGTCCTTTAGGTTCTCCTGGCTAGCTCGGATAACGTCGTGCAACAATATAAGAGAAAATAAAAGAAAAAGATAAAGAATTTGAATTGTTCAAATTCGGTCTATGGAAGAATGATGGACATATTTAAATATGATTTAAATATGGGAATGGTCTAAAACATGAATAGGATTCATGTGCAAAAAAAAGTCGGTTTTCCGAAAACCGGGTTTGGGCATATTATTTAATTAATATTCGATATTGAATTAAATAATATTAATTAATTAAAAATTTTAATTAATTAAATATATATATATATATATTTTATTTATAAAATATTTATTATTATTTAAAATTAATTATGAATTGATTTTAATTAATAATTTTATTTTATATATATATATATATATATATATATATATATTATGTTTTTTTTTGCATGGCTGCCATTTGGCATGGACAAATGAAATGACTTGGGCCATCAAAGTGAAGATAAGAATTGTTTTTTTTTGCAATTCTTTGAATTGAAAAGAAGATAGGCAGAGGGTACACGAAAGAAAAAAGAAAAAAAACTAAGTTTTTTTTTTCTATTAGCCTTTGTCCTTTGTTGTTCTTCTTCTTCTTCCTCTTTTCTTTTTCTTTTCTCTTCTATTCGGAGTCCCACAACTCCGTTGCGCGGCGCCGAGGATAGCGGGACTACCTGGGGTGGTCCTCGGGGCGTTCGTGAGAAGAGGTCGGAAGAGTTCGTGACGAGGAGCGGCCGGCGGATTTGAAGAAATTGGAGCTACAAGGGTATGTATTTCTAATTTCTTATTTCGTCTTTTGAGCATGTTTTCTATTTGGTAAAACGCTCCATCAATCCTAACCTGGTCGTTGCAGCCAGACCTCCGTAAAACGACGAATTCACTGCCCCCACCCCCCGCCCTCTCTCCCCTAACGCTGTAGCGAAAGGAGAAGGGGTCGATGGTCTAATCTAGTGTATGCTCGGTGCTCCACCGAAAAGGAAGGAAACAAATTATGCCATGCCACATTGCCAAAACATCTGTCAATACGCTTCCAAATTGTCGCATGGCCAGGACGACCGTTACACCAAGTAAACAATTCTCCGGTGAAACCCAAATCCAACCGACCACATACGTCCACTGCCTCTCGAAAGCCACTAATTTCAAACTCCGACTTCGCTCTTCCGCCACGCTTCTCACACTGATAAAGAATAGCGTTGAAATCCCCCTCCCCCCAATCAGCCATGGGGCCTGATCACCACCCCGCAGTCGCTCAAGGAGGGACCACGTTAGATGCTTCTGTTCCGTCTGCGAAAAGTCATAAAGGCCTGTGAATTGCCACTGTCCACCCCCCCCCCCCCCCCCCCAGTCCACCCATCTGTCAATATGGTTAGGGGAACAAGCAATAAGACTGAAAACAACCTCCGCAATCCACAACAGAGCCAAATCTCCTTTACTCCCCACACTATTCACGCAGAAACAGCTAGAAAACCCCAACTGTGCCTTGAGGCCCGTAATCAAGGCACTGTGAACTTTTGTTTCCGAAAGGAACAAAATCTGAGGTCGTGTAGATTGCACCACTTAAAAAAACAAGATTTGTTGTTTGTTTTTTTTTGCAATTCTTTGAATTGAAAAGAAGATAGGCAGAGTGTACACGAAAGAAAAAAAAAACAAAGTTTTTTTTTCTTTTAGCCTCTGTCCTTTGTTGTTCTTCTTCTTCTTCCTCTTTTCTTTTTCTTTTCTCTTCTTTTCGGAGTCCCACAACTCCGTTGCGCGGCGCCGAGGATAGCGGGACTACCTGGGGTGGTCCTCGGGGCGTTCGTGAGAAGAGGTCGGAAGAGTTCGTGACGAGGATCGGCCGGCGGATTTGAAGAAATTGGAGCTACAAGGGTATGTATTTCTAATTTCTTATTTCCGTCTTTTGAGCATGTTTTCTATTTGTTAAATTGATGAAATTAGAGTATCATCGATCCGAAATCGCGTTCCGCTGCGGTAAAACGCTCCATCAATTGCGACCCCAGACCCCGTACATTCCAGAACACCACATTCATAATGACTGACGGGACTGGAGACCAGCCACCGCCAAAACAAAAGGATCCGTAGCCTCGACCCTTTCATGCTCCCCAATAATGATCTCCCCCTCTATTAACCTGCCCTTTTTACATCTCGACCTCACATCCTCTCCCTCAGCTCCCACTCCACCCCGTTTACCAAAACCCCCACCCTTGGATGATTCATCCCTCAAAATTTGCGCCCTCTTCTTCCACCCTTTAGACCGCGTTAACCCGGAGACCGTATCGGTATTCACACCCCCGGGATCTGTTGGGTTTTATGTCCTAAAACTCGTGGTTTGTAAACTGAATGTATATTCTATTTTGCAATAAAGTTGTTATTGAGTTTTATTCAGTAAAGTTGTTATTGAATAAAGTGAATTGTGTTTACTTTTAACCTAACACCAATAAACAAAGAACTCGTGGCTATAGGTTTTATAATTGAACTTCATATGTGACATGATTGTGGATTAAGTTCAATTAATAGCCAAAACGGTCTATAGTATAGGGATAAGGCTGGGTACCTTATCCTGGGGACACTATTGAACGCGGCCCGCTTTGCATAGTACAAACGATGTGATCCGAAATCGTTCATGTGGAGACATGCGAGTGGGGGCGTCCTGTGCAATGAGTTTTCATAAGACTGAATCGTGAAACAAGTCGCTCTTTCTTTATAACTCCGTTTACTATAAAGACCGACTTTTTCATATGATGACCTAGGTAACTCGATCTGAATCCTAAGCACACTATGAACTCCTGTTTATTCGGGCTTATTCTTTGACTTGTATGGGTGAAAGTGGCCCGAGATCACCGACTCAATAAGCCTACCATCTTGGGGATAAGACCGGGTAGGTAGCTGGGAACATAGTCCTACGAGATGGAATTCACTCCTACCCGCCTTGAGGGATTAGTAGAGAGGTTGTTCCCTTAAATGCTGACTCCGGGTCTTGAACTAGGGATCCCACCCTCTCATTGGTCCGAAAGGGACTTGGTATAGTGATGAGATCACATACCAATCGGTTTGGTGGTTGGACCACAAACCAATAGTTCATTAGAGGATCAGTGGGACTTAAGGAACAAAATGTAATTACGGGGGTAAAACGATTATTTTGACCCAACTGTAATTACGAACGACCTGTGAAGGATGGACTTACTGATGATGGTTATATCAAGAGGACAGAAATATATCTACGGTGAGGAGAGTGCAACCCTTGAACTTTAGTGGAGTCTCCGGGGGTTAATGAATGTTGGTTAGCTTGGCTAAAGAGTTTGGCCGGTTAATCTCGTATCGTTGAAACTCATGATCTGTAGGTCCTTTAGGTTCTCCTAGCTAGCTCAGATTAAGCCGTGTAACAATATGAGAGAAAAAGAATTTCAATTTGTTCAAATTCGTTTTTGGAAGAATGGTGGACATATTTAAATATGATTTAAATATGAGATCGGTCTAAAACATGAATAGGGATTCATGTGTGATGATTCGGTTTAAGAAACCGAGATTAGTCTTATTATTTAATTAATATTTGATATTGAATTAAATAATAATATTAATTAATTAAAAAGTTTAATTAATTAAAATTTATTTTGTTTATTAAAATTAATTATGAATTAATTTTAAAATGACAAAATATTACAATTGAGATTATCCAAGTTAAGTGGATTTATGCAAGTTGTGAAGTGGATTGTGAATCACCAACCACATGCATAAACTCATCAATTTTGGAACACTTGGTTGAAGACTAATCCATCCAATTTGAGATGTCATGCTAAGCAAAGAGTTTGTTGCATGTGAATTGCCTATAAATTGGATGAAGTTCAAATGGTTTGAGGTTGATGATTTTTCAAAGAGTTTGAATATTTGGATGAGCATGAAGAGTTCATGTTACTTGAGAAATTAGAAAGCTAAGTGTTAGATATTTCTCACAAAATCTCATCTCTTTCACCTTCCCATCTTCATCTTCCAAAGTTTTTCTCTTGTAAAGGAGTCTCACCACTCTGTTGTTCGGTCCGAGGATCGCAGGACTACCGGAGGTGGTTCTCGAAGAGTTTGAGGGAAGCTTCGAAGGGTTCGTGAGGATTCGAGCATTGGAATAGAAGAATTTCGAACTACAAGAGGTTTGTTTTCTTTTTCTTTTATTTCAAACCTTTGAGCATGTTTCTTATTTAGCTAAATTGATGAAATTAGAGTGTCAATTGATCCGACTCACTTCCGCTGCGCTACATGCGCTCCATTAGGATCAACCAACATTGGGTCCCCAGCCCCCATTGACAGAAACGCCCCCGACTCTACACCCCCACCACCACCTTCTCCTTTCCCTTGTCATGTGAGTTCGCACTAACCAACGTTGATACCGTAGAAGGGACACACAAACCTCGTCCCTCACTTGGACCTACACTTCCGCTTTGCAAGCAAAAAACAGAACGCTCTATGGGGTCCAACTCCCTCTACTTTGGACCTGCACTCCCCACCACCACCACGGGAATAGGATGCTCCAAAACAGGTGCCCCAAGGACCTGCACTCCCCACCACCACCGAGGGAGCAGAACGCTCCAAATGAGGGTCCCCAGACTTCAGACCTACAATCCCCACCATCGCCACGGGAGCAGGACACTCCAAAATAGTGACCTTCAACTTTGGACCTACACTCCCCGCTACCCCCGCATGAGTAGATCGCTTCAAAACAGAAACCACCGACTTTAGACCTACACTCTGCGCTGCCACCGTAGGAGTAAGACGCTCCAATACCGGAGCCCCATTATTTGAACCAAACTTGTCCGCCACTGCCACAGGAACAGAGCCCACCACAACAGGGTACTCTAAACGAAACTCGTCCCCCCTCCACTTGCCTCGCCCCCTAGGAACTTACGCCAAACACCGCCCTCCCTCCACTTGCCTCGCCCCCTAGGAACTTACGCCAAACACCGCCCTCCCTCCCCTCATTACCACTCCCCGGCTTCAATCCCTCAGTCTATTTCCGCCCACTCACAATCGTCAGTGGAATAGCCCTCATCCAGTTACCATACTGATCCCCCCCCCCCCCAACTCCCCTCCCTGACCTCCACCCGACATTCCCTCTGCACATGTCCTAAACAACCACAAACATGACAAAATTCAGGAAGGTGCTCATACAAAACAGGGCACCAGTGATCTGTACCTGTATCATCCTTGATTCGAAAGCTCTGACGCAAGGGCCGATTAATCTGCAGAACCACCCTCAAGCGAAAAATCGGCCCAATCCAATCACCCAAACCCACCCCATCAACCTCCACTAACCTCTCAATTCGCCCACCAAGCAATCATGCCTTCGCTTTCACCTGCCAATTCAAAGGGACGTTATGAACCTGAACCCAGAACGACACCTCATTGAAAATCAGAGTTGTGATCGAATCGGACCCTTGTGGTTCCACCAATACACGATCAAAGATCCAGGGACCGGTTGCCAAAACTCGGCGCTTCTCTGCCACCGACTGAAACTGAATCGCGAAGAGGTTGTCCCCAGTCGCCTCAACCTGTGTCCCTGTATGAACCCGCCAAATGCTCTTCATGACAGACCTGAAAGCGTCGACATTCACACACCGCGACGAAAACACCTGCCCCACTACACAGAGTTTTGTGTTCGCTACGGACAGTAGCGCTACGCCGACCTCGGATTGAAAAATCTCTACCTCTTCCTCTGTAAGCTTGAACCTCGACCACCTATTAACCAACTCATCCATCGCAGAAAGGAAAGAAGCCAAAATATATTTCGGAATACAGAGGAAAAGAAGACAAAAAAAAACCCCAACCCGATTCTGCCAACGATGCAACTGGATCGACAGACCAAATCCTTACTCACAGAAACGAAAATGCCAAAATTTCTTTCGGAATACAGAGGAAAAGAAGACGGACCAAAACCTTACTCACCGAAACGATGATGCCAGACCCCGAGATCCAGCGTCTTCTCCCCCGATCGGACTCTGATGCTCACGGAAACCAGACGCCGCCGGTGAGCACCGATAGTCGCCTCCTTTGCGCGCAAGAAACCGCTGATGCCACACACCCACAATCGATGTCCTCCGTCGTCGGGCACAGGGGAGTCGTCGTCGCACCATGCCGGAGAAGCCTAAGAGCAGCCCTAGAAAACCTTCATGAAGGAAGGAAAACGAGTTATTTTCAAGAATGACATCTATGGCAAAAACAAAAAACTATCAACATTAGCGTTGTTTTGGGCCACTATCACTTTTAATGTTTCTCGGTGCATCCTGACCAGGATCGGGCACCGAGATTCAATATTTTCAAAAAAAAAAAATCGATTTGAAGTTGTTTTTTTTAAAAAAATAATAATAATAATAATTGACCAGGATTGCAATAACCATCTCAAGATTGATCCAGATTGCAATTTTTTTTATATAACTTACAAATTTATCGAGATATATTTCTTACATATGGTTTTCATTATAAAATATTTTTGTCTTAAAATAATGTAAAAAATATTTTGGGTATCTTTTGAAACACCATCAAAAATAAATCTGAGTTATAATCGGGCCCGATTAGAGATTTTTTTTTAATCGATTTTTTTTTTTAAAAAAATCTTGGTGCAAATCTCGGCCAGATTTTGGAAAATTCATATCGTGATCATCCTTAAAAATTCTCATTGTTGTTTTTGAAGAATATTTTATAACGAAAAAACAGATATAGATAGAGAGGGAGGGCAGAGCTTTTTTTGGTTTTTTCATGTTGTCAAAGAGTTGAACAATGGTTTTTTCGTGTTGTCAAAGAGTTGAACAATAAAAATAGATGGCGAGTGCCTAATCGAATTGATCGGGTCATGTAGGAACAAGGTTCAAGTCTACCGGTCTGTTAGGATGCCTCAGCTGCATACATCACTGCACTTCCACTTGACACCTATCGTGATGATAAACGGCTCATCTCGCCGTGACCTTCTCTTGAATTCTCAAAACTTCTGTCGCTCCATCCCCGCAGGGGCAGAGAACCCATCGTTGTCTCGGCTGTGCTACCGGAGGCTCTGGAGAAGTCGGAATAGGAGAGCACTCATCTTGGGGTGGGCTTACTACTTAGATGCTTTCAGCAGTTATCCGCTCCGCACTTGGCTACCCAGCGTTTACCGTGGGCACGATAACTGGTACACCAGAGGTGCGTCCTTCCCGGTCCTCTCGTACTAGGGAAAGGTCCTCTCAATGCTCTAACGCCCACACCGGATATGGACCGAACTGTCTCACGACGTTCTGAACCCAGAAATATTATTTATTGATGTTACTTTGAAAGATACCCAAATATTTTGGGAGGTTATTGCAATTCTAGCCATTTTTTTTTTTTTTTAAAGAAAATCATTCTTGATAAGGAAAACCTCACCGATGAGAGAAAAAAAAACCCTCTAGGTTAAAGTGATCAAAATTTAAATCCACTAGACTAGTTGTTAATGGATGATGTTAATTAAAATAAAACATCAACAAAAATAATGTAAACTTGAAAATTGATTAGTTGGAGCTATTGGTTCAATCCAAAGGAATGTTTGCTCATTGCCTCTCATTACCAATTTTAAATTCGGGTTGGCAATAATTTGTGTAAATTGTAGAACTTCGCTAACAGAGTCATCGCCAATTCTCTTGGAAGCGAGGCACCAACTTAGAGTTGGGGACTATGTTTGGTCCACCGACTATTATAATTCACCGTCAATAAAATAACTATACTAACTTCAATATTATTTATTATTCACAACTATTATAACTCACTCAATGCTTCAAACAGTTTTTTGATGTGTGAAGGAAATTCAGAATTACGCCGTGTTATGAAGAATATTAAAATTATGAAATTGTAATTAAATAAATAAAGGAAATAATAATTCTCTTGTTGTCTTTGTTGTCTCTTCCTTACCTACAAAGATAATGTTGTAGGGTAAGAAATTGTATTTTATCTAATTTTGAAACTTTTTACAAGAAAAATAATAAAACAAATAAATAAACTTAAAAAAAAAATCAAGAAACAAAAAAAAAAAAACCTTATTATCCAAACTTTTTATTAATTTATTAATTTATACTATATAAACCCAACCCCCCTTTTAAATCAGATTACTCACAAAAATCCACTTTGTGTATGATCCAAATTGCAAACTCTCTGATGGCTTTGGCCCTTGACAACCCTTTTAAAGACATAGCCCTCTCCGATTACAGCACCTCCACCAACAACTCCGACCACGGCCACCACCTCGCCAGGACCTGGAACAACTGGTCGCCGATGGTCGACTGGAAGGCCTTTCCGGGCACCCACGACGACTTCCACGACCTCTTCGACCCGATGACGATGGCCATCGACCCTCCGTTGTACTCGGGGTCTAGTCCCGCGGAGAATGAGACAGAAGATCAGGAGGAAGAAGAAGAGGAGGAGGAATTCAAAGGGCTTAGGCTGTATCACCTCCTCACGGCCGCGGCCGACGCCTTGTTCGGCGATCAGAAGAGCCACGAATTGGCTCATGTGATATTGGTTCGGCTCAATCAGATCGTTTCCCCGTCACACGGGACTAATCTCGAACGCCTCACTGCCTATTACGCTCAAGCTTTTCAGAATTTGCTCGATTCCGCGGCCGGCCCGAACAAACCCCACCATCACAACCAGCATTATCTCCACCGCGAGGACCATACTCCGACGGACGTTCTGGCGGCGTTTCAATTGCTGCAGGAGATGTCCCCTTACGTGAAATTCGGTCATTTCACTGCAAATCAAGCGATTCTGGAAGCAGTGGCAGATGATCGGAGAGTTCACATAGTGGATTACGATATAATGGAGGGGATTCAATGGGCGTCGTTGATGCAAGCTTTTGTATCGAGAAAGGAAGGCCCACCAGCTCCACATCTGAGAATCACCGCCATTTCCAGATCAGGAGCCACCGGCCGGAGATCGATCGGGACGGTTCAGGAGACAGGGCGGCGATTGATGACATTTGCAGCTTCGATTGGTCAGCCGTTTTCATTTCATCAGTGTAAATTGGACTCCGATGAGAACTTTCGTCCTTGTGGGTTGAAATTAGTGAGAGGAGAAGTGATTGTGGTGAATTGTATGCTCCATCTACCTCATTTCAGTTACCGAACGTCGGAATCAATCGCTTCTTTCCTCTCCGGCGCGAAGACGTTGAATCCAAGGCTGATCACTCTGGTGGAAGAGGAAATCGGACATGGACCCACGACGGAGGGCGATTACAAAATCCAATTCCTGGATTCGTTGGAGCGTTACTCTGCGATTTATGACTCGTTGGAAGCAGGGGTTCCGATGAAAAACAGAGCAAAGTCGTTGGTGGAGAGGGTATTCCTCGGGCCGAGAATCTCGGCGACTCTGACACGAATAGCGCAGTCGGCGGTGGCGGCGGCGGCGGCGGCGGCGGAGGAGGAAGATAATTGCTCGTGGGGAGAGCGAGTGGAGAAGATGGGATTGAAGGGGAAGACGATTAGCTTTGCGAATCATTGCCAAGCGAGATTGCTGGTGGGATTGTTCAATGATGGGTACAGAGTTGAGGAATTGGGCAATAATAAGCTGGTTTTGGGATGGAAATCGAAGCGTTTGCTTTCTGCTTCCATCTGGGCTTCTTCTTCTTATTCTTCTTCTTCTGTATCGTCTTCTTCCTCTGATTCTGAGTAGACATTTCTCTTTTTCTCATGAATCTGTCCTCCTCTCACTGTTTCGTTCTACAAGTTCTAACATCCACCTTTCTTTTTCTTCACTTTTTAAGATAGGTTTGTATCTTAAACTCATAAAGTTTTGAAAATGCCGTCATAATTTGGTTGACAGTTTTAGGTCGTTGAATGTAAAACAGTAAGATTATCGATTTCATGTATCTTATTAATTATTATGGTACAAGCATAACTCAAGAGACAAGATGTAAAGATTATTGCCAATAGATCCCACGTTCATCCCACCTCAAGAGAAATAATTTTGTTTCCAAAATCTGCAACGACAGTTTTAAAGAGTCAACCAAATTGTGGCAGCCACATTGAATAGTTTGTACTTACAGTTACAAGTTTGGTCTCTTACAAACTTGTGTCATGAACTTTACAAAAATAAAAATTAGTACCTATCTAAACTTTTAATTTTGTGTCAAATATGTCTAAACTTCTTAATATATCCAATATATCCTAATGTTTGGATTTTGTGGATGATAGATTATTGAGGTATTCGACTTTTATAAAACAATGCAAATTTATTGGACACAAAATTGAATTTTATGTCTAATAGAACGTTAGATTTCAATTTTAAGCCAAATGGATCTGTTAATTTAAAAATCTTGAATAAGTCAAAAATTTATTAAACACAAAATTAAAATTTATGGACTAAGCGATAGAATTAAACTATTTCTTCATAAACTTGGTCTTGTCAACCAAGCATATAGTTACCTTAACTTAAGCCTAAAGACTTAGTATGATTGTTGCAATTATTATAGCATAATCTTAATGTATAGTTAGACTAATTTTGGACTTGTAATTAGTATATAAATGATGTTCTCTCAAATGAACAAATCATCAAAAATCATATTATTTCATGGTATCAGAGCCTTAGGGTAAAATTCTTTTTTCTTTTCTTCTCCTCCCTTTTTCGGCAGCCAACATGTCTACCTCAACGGTAGCCAACATGTCTACCTCAACAGCAGCCAACAAATCCTCCTTCCACCCGGCTCTTGTTGTATCTAACATCAAGAACCATGTCTCCATCACTCTTGAGATGGAAAATGTCCAATATGCGACATGGGCGAAACTCTTCAAAATTCACGCACGGTCTCATCGGGTCCTCAATCACATCATTCTACCGAAAGATGGCGTCGTTGAGCCTACAACCAACGAGGAGAAAGATTTGTGGACAACCCTCGATGCTACAGTTCTACAATGGATTTATGCAACTATTTCGCATGACTTGTTGCATACAATTCTCGAACCTGACTCAACGACAATGGAAGCTTGGAATCGATTGTGTGATATATTCCAAGACAACAAAAATTCTCGTGCGGTAACACTTGAGCAAGAATTCTCTCACACAAACATGGAGGATTTTCCTAATGCCTTCGCGTATTGTCAACGACTCAAGATTTTATCAGATCAACTCAAGAACGTTGGGACTCCGGTCTCGAACAACCGTCTTGTTCTTCAATTGGTCGTCGGGCTCACTGAAGCTTATAGAGGAGTGGGCACACTCATTCGTCAAAGTGATCCCCTTCCACTATTATATAAAGCTCGTTCCATGCTCACTCTTGAAGAGGCAGGCTTAGCAAAACAGACCGCCACGAATTCTCACGTCGCCATGATCGCTCGAACAACCGATGATAATTCTTCATCGAATTCTGCCCCAACAAACCGCACCGACCGTCATGACAATAGAGGTCAAAATCGTCACAACGGAGGTAAGAACCGCAGGGGTGGCAGGGGTGGAGTCAAGGTCGGCGACGGTCGAAATGGCAGTAGCCGCGGCGGCAAACAACAACGTTCTGGTCAGCAACAATGTCAGTCGTGGGCGAACAATGGGCAGCCGTGGACGAACAGTGGGCCGCCGTGGACGGGTAGTGGACACCAACAATGACCGTGGTCTTTTCCTCCTTGGGCGGTTCCTCCTTGTCCTTACCCAACGACTTTTTGGACCCGACCCAACAATCCACAACAACAAAATGGGGTCCTAGGCCCACGCCCACAGCAGGCATATTCTGCCACCGACTAGCCCACTCCAACCGACATCGAGGCCGCAATGCACACTTTTGGAATTAATCCTCCTGATGCACAATGGTACATGGATACTGACGCTACCTCTCATATGACATCCACGCAAGGTAATCTCTCGTCTTATTTTAATTTGAGCAAAAATCGTGGTATAATTGTTGGAAATTGTCATTCAATTCCAATTCATGGTTATGGTCATACTCACTTATCTCCCCCAAATCCACCATTATCTTAAAAAAAAAAATGTTCTTCATGCCCCTCAACTCATTAAAAACTTAGTTTCAGTTAGAAAATTTACTACTGATAACTCTGTTTCCATTGAATTTGATCATTTTGGGTTTTATGTGAAGGACTTTCAGACGGGGATATGTCTAATGAGATGTAATAGTCAGGGCGAACTTTATCCCATCATCCCGACCACCACAAATCAACCCATATCACCTTCCAGTTTTGCCGCTTTAGCACCATCCCTATGGCATGAGTGTTTGGGTCATCCAGGAGCAACTGTTTTTTATTCCCTCAGGCTAAATAATTTTATTGAATGTACTAGAAATCGTAGTTCTCGTATATGTCATTCTTGCCCACTTGGAAAACATGTTAAATTGTCGTTTGTTGCATCTTCTTCTCGCACTTTTATGCCTTTTGATATTATCCATACTGATCTTTGGACATCTCCCATTTTGAGTACTTCAGGCCACAAATATTATATTCTCTTGCTAGATGATTACTCTAATTTTTTTGTGGACTTTTCCCTTATCTAAAAAATCACAAGTTTTTTTTTCCATTTTCTTGTCTTTCAGAGCTTTCATTCACACTCAATTTGAAAGAGAAATTAAAAACATTCCATGTGATAATGGTAGAGAATTTGATAATGGGTGATTCTGGAATTTTTGTAAAACTCATGGTTTGTCTTTTCGTCTCTCTTGTCCTTATACTTCATCACAAAATGGAAAGGCCGAAAGAAAAATTCGTACCATTAACAACATTGTTCACACTTTACTTGCTCATGCTTCTTTACCAAATTCTTTTTGGCATCATGCATTACAAATGATAACTTACCTTCTCAACATCCTTCCAAATAAACAATTAGCCTATCAATCTCCTCTAAAAATTCTCTATCACAAAGACCCATCATATTCTCTTCTTAGAGTGTTTGGTTGCTTATGTTACCCTCTTTTTCCATCTACTACCATTCACAAATTACAACCTCGTTCCACACCATGTGTATTTTTGGGATATCCTTCTCATCATCGTGGCTACAAATGCTATGATTTATCCTCAAATAAGATCATACTAAGTCGTCGCGTTATTTTTTATGAAACTCAATTCCCTTTTTGCTAAAGTGCATAATACATCACCTCAAACATACGATTTTTTGGATGATGGTGTCTCTACTCATATAATCCACCATTTTACCTCTTCAAATAACCATAGTTTGCCAACACCCACTTATCCTCCCTCTCCCAATCCCCATGATGATCCTACTGACGGCCCAACATTGTCTGAACCAAACACATCAAACTCATCAGTCGTGACCCACTCTCCCGTCCAACCCCCTCATTTTTTAGGCCACAGACCAGTTACTCGAAGTCAACATGGGATTTTTAAACCAAACACCAAATATAGTCTCCTAACCCATGTTACCAAATCACCACTACCTCCTAACCCCGTGTCTGCCCTTAATGACCCGAATTAGAAATTTGTTATGGACGATGAATACGATGCTCTTATTAAAAATAAGACGTGGAATTTGGTACCTCGTCCACCTAACGTTAATGTAATTCGATCTATGTGGATTTCTCGACATAAAGAAAATTCTGATGGTTCTTTTGAGAGGCATAAAGCACGTCTTGTAGGTGATGGCAAAACTCAACAGGTTGGAGTGGATTGTGGCGACACTTTTAGCCTGGTGGTTAAACCAGCAACCATTCGCACTGTTCTTAGTTTGACTCTCTCTAAAGCGTGGCATATTCACCAACTTGATGTAAAAAATGTTTTTTTACATGGTGAACTCAAGGAAACTGTATACCTGCATCAACCCCTAGGTTTTCGAGACACATCACATCCGAACTATGTTTGTTTGCTGCAAAAATCGTTGTATGTGCTTAAACAAGCTCCTCGCACCTGGTATAAACGATTTGCGGACTATGTTTCCACTATTGGATTCTCTAACAGCAAGTCTGATCATTCTTTCTTCATCTATCGTAAAGGTACGCACATGACCTACATCCTTCTGTATGTGGATGATATTATATTGACTGCTTCATCTGATGATCTTCACGAGTCAATTATGACCCTTCTCAGTTCTGAATTTCCCATGAAGGACTTGGGTCAATTGAGTTATTTCATGGGGATCACTGTAACTCGTCATGCATATGGTTTATTTTTATCACAAAAGAAATATGTTGAAGATATCATTGAGCGAGCTGACATGTCATCATGCAAGTCCAGTTCCACACCAGTTGACACTAAACCAAAGTTACGTGCAACTTCTAGCACACCATATGGCGATCCCTCAGGATATCGCAGACTGGCAGGCGCCCTGCAATATCTAACATTTACACGGCCCGGCATATCATACGTTGTACAACAGATTTGTCTTTTCATGCATAACCCAATGCAGGAACACATGCAGGCTCTCAAGCGAATTGTGCGTTACATTCAGGGCACTAAGGAATATGGCTTACACTTATACCTTTCATTGACGAACACTCTCGCCTCTTACACTGACTCTGATTGGGGTGGGTGTCCAGATACTCGACGCTCCACATCTAGTTATTGTGTATTCCTTGGAGACAATTTGATCTCATGGTCTTCGAAACGACAGGCTACTCTCTCTCGATCTAGTGCCGAAGTCGAATACCGTGGGGTTGCCAACGTGGTTTTTGAGTCTTGTTGGCTTCAAAACCTACTTCTGGAACTTCATTGTCCTATTCAAAAGGCCACATTGGTCTATTGTGATAATATTAGTGTCGTATATCTCTTGAGAAATTCAGTTCAACATCAGCGCACCAAACATATCGAAATGGATATTCATTTTGTCCGTGAAAAATTTGCTCGTGGCCACGTACATGTCCCATCTTGACATCAGATTGCAGACATTTTTACAAAAGGTCTTCCATTGATCTTGTTCAACGAATTCCGGGACAGTCTCAGCGTCCGCCAACCTCCCGTTTCGACTGCAAGGGTGTCATAGAATTAGACTATTTCTCCATAAACTTGGTCTTGTCAATCAAGCATGTAGTTACCTTAACTTAAGCCTAAAGACTTAGTATGATTGTTGCCATTATTATAGCCTAGTCTTAATGTATAGTTAGGTTAATTTTGGACTTGTAATTAGTATATAAATGATGTTCTCTCAAATGAACAAATCATCAAAAATCATATTATTTTACTGAGTACTTTTTAAATTTCAAAAACTTATTAGACATAAACATAAAAGTTTATAGAATTATTAAAAAAAAATGTCTACATAAACCAAGATTCTCGTAGTGTCATAAGAATAATAAAAAAAAAAATATAAAGATCAATTGCATCTAAAATTATTTATTTTATAAGGTGAAAAAATCCAACATGTGACCTCTTAGTCACTCAATCATACATAATGATAGTTGAATTGAAATTATGTTAGATGTAAGATTAAAATTTAGTAACCAATAAAGTCGTAATATAATATATTTTTTTTAATGGAAAAAAAAAAGACAAAAAGAAATTGAGGTTAACATCTCCATATCATTGTACTAAGCTCTATTAAATAACAAACCTATAATACCTACCTACTATTATTTCAATTAGTTATACAAGAGTTTGTTTTCAATTAAAATAATATTACATAATTTTTTATTGTCCTCAACTTTGTTTTAAGCCAAAGGTATGGACATGAATAAAAACAAACAAGGACAACATACTTCTCAATATGTAAATTATTGCCAAATTATTTTAATTTATTTTAATAGTACTTCTTCTTTCTAATTATTGATGTTTATCTTGTTTAAAAAAAATGATGTTTGCCTATTTAATGCTTTTTCAAATTCCAAACTAATTTTGACACTGTTTTTAAATACATTCTTGAGTTTTGTTTAATTAAACGCCAAGGTAATAAAAAAAAATCATTTGTGCCTACGTGCTAGATATTTTAAGATGAGAAATTTAAGATGAGAAATTGTATTGAGAAGGCTAGTTTGATAACGTTTTCGTTTTTTATTTCCTGTTTTGTTCCTCATTTTTTAAAAAACAGATTTGTTTGATAACTATTCTCATTTTTTGTTTCTAAATTTTGAAAAACATTCCTAAAAAAAAGGAAAAAAAATCAATTTATACCCTTAAACTTTGGAAGTTGTATCAATTAAAACCCTAAACCAATGATTGTATCGATTTAAACCCTGAACTTTCAAAAGTGTATCAATTTACACCTTCAGTTAGAATTTTATTTTAAAAACGTTAATTAAACACATGGAGATTTATAGTTTTAGAAATTAAACCCCTAAACTTTCATAAGTGAATCAATTGTATGAAAGTTTAGGGGTTTAATTGATAAATTACAAGTCTCACACGTGTGAAAACTAACATTTTTCTAAGAGGGTGTAAATTGATACAGTTGTGAAAGTTCAGGGTTTAAATCGATACCATCATTAGTTTAAGGTTTTAATTGATACAACCTTCAAAGTTTAAGGGTATAAAATGATTTTTACCCTAAAAAAAAATGACAAAATTTGAGAAACATCAAAAACTTTTTCTTCTGTTCCGTAAATGTGCACCGTAAATGTGCAGTTGGTTTGTTGGAAAAAAAACAGCTTGTTTTGAAACCTAGGAATAACATTTTGGTTTTTTTTTTTCTTTTTAATTTTGCAGGATTCTTTATATATTATTTTAATTTTGAATTTTGTCACTTTTCTATTTTTGTTTTGTTTGAGAATATATTAATATTAATGTGAACCTAATATTAGTAATAAATTTTTTTTTGTCTTATTTAACTACATTAAAATGTTTTTTTTTTTTTTTATAGCATTAAAATGTTTATTTATTAATTAAAAAAATTGTTTATTTATTATTTTAAGTATTTTTTAAAAAAAAATATATGTTTTTTTTTTCTTTTTATAAATATCTATCCACATCGACATTTTTATCAACATTTTCATAAAATTGAGAGTTCGAAATTTTCATAAAATTGAGACATTGAAGCTTATTGATATTTTCATCAACATCCACATTTTAAACTTTTCAAATAAGCATTTTCACGATTTTTAAATAAGTTTAAATTTCTTACTATTAAATATTAGATTCACAATAATGATATTTTAGTTATATGACGTCAATTTATCTCAAATATAATTGAAATGTCGATTCATCTCTCATGTCGATATTTAGCTCATTGACATGTGAAAATGTTGATGAAGATGTATACATGTCGACGGAAATTTAAAACACAGTCCATAACAAACAATGACAAATTGACAATGGTTTCGAGACTTTAGAGAAAAGAGAAATCATCCATAAGTGTTTAACTACCGGCATTCCTCACTTCAAAATGTTATCGAATGTTGTTTTGGTTAGAAGGCTCGATTCTCTATTCTTAAACAAATGTCTTTTTACCTTGTCAACGCACAAAAACATATATCAAATCAAATCAAATTTGGGTAACATTTGAAGTATAAATACAACTTGATGATTGTTTGTAATTTTGCATCGAAACTTATTTATATTCGATTATGTAAACTTCTTTGATTTTTTTTTTTTTTTTAATTCATGTTTTATCATTTTATGTTATGTACACTAAATTCTATTTAAACTATAAAAATAAAAAAGAAAACATAAAGAGAAAAAAAAAAAAATATATATATATATATATATATAAAATATGATAATGTTATATTTTGTTTATTTTTTTCAAGAAACAAGAAATAGGAGTAGTTATCAAACATGTTCCTGTTTCTAGTTATAAAAAAATAAGGAACAAGAAGAAAAGAAAAAATGTTATCAAACGGGCCCTAATTTAACACAATTCATTGTTACTAGTCGATACATCATGTCGGATGAGCTATGCTCTTATTGGCAGCTGCGAATATACTTCTATTTTTTTTTATAGAATTTTGTATGACTATCATTGATAGCAGTCAATGATAACTATTTTATCGATAGTTATCAGTGATAGCAGTCTATCAACGACTATCATCGATTTTTTTTGTCATATTTTTTATTTGGATTTGAATATAAATTCCTAATTTTTTTTTTTTTTGCAAAGGTATTTAATTAATGCGATGATTGAACCCTTGAACTCATGACCTCATAGTGAGGGACACAACCTTATGTCAATTGAGCTATGCTCGGTTTGACATATAAATTTAGTTTAGATAGGACACAACTTTATATCAATTGATCTAGACTCGATTTGGCGATATACTCATATTTATATCTATACTACATCAACATTATCGAGTATATACTATATTGAAAAGTAAAGATTTTTTAAAAACATTTTTAGACCAATACCTATTTAAATTTGAGTTAATTACGTCATGATAATTTGATTCAAAATGGAATTAACGTTGGTAGGAGCGACTCTAACGCTCTCCTTTTTTGTCTGAGTGGAGATGCATGAAAGACTCTGGCAATAATTTAACTGAAGTCTTCTCACTTGAATGAATGACATCGAAGAACATGATTGGGAGATTTAAATCTATATTTGTATTATATATCTATATTATAGTAAAAAATGAATCTATATCTATACTATAACAAAAAATCAAGGATTTTGGAAAAATATTTGTAGGCTAAAATATTCCTATAAACTTAAGTTAATTACATCAATCAGGGGCGGATCCAGAAATTCTATATAGGGGCACTATATGAAAATATTTGTTCAATTTTAATATTTAAAATGGACTGTTTTATATATATTATATAATTATAATTATGATTTATATTAAAAAATACAAAGACCGAAAATTTGAGGGGCACGTGCCCCTGGCCCCACGTAGATCCGCCCCTGACATCAATCATACTACTTTAGTCCAAGAACTTTAAAGATCTCTAAACTTTAAAAACTCTCTAATGGGTCCTCGAACATTCAATCTATTATCTTATATGTTTCTAATAAATCCTTGAATTTTAAAAAATATCTAATATGAAAAAAGATCTATTTGATTTAAACTTGAAAATTCAAGGACCTATTAGATACAAAATTGAAACTTGAAAAATATATTGAACAATTTTTAAAGTTTCATAGATCTATTAAACACAAAATTGAATATTATATAATACCTCTCTATATTTTCAAGTATTATTTTTGTAAAACACGAATTTTACATAATTAGTCAGACCACGTCTCCGAATTGGTGTCGGATAATCTCTTATTTAATTCTTGATTAACAATCTTTGTATTTAATTTTATTTTCATTCAACATTGTCTTATCAAACGATCTAAACCCCTTGTTACATAATTTAAAATTTAGTTAAGAGAAATTAAGTATCGACTCCTTGCGGTTCGACCCGGTCTGCTGTTTACTACAAACCTTGATCAGTAAATTTGACACGCTCGATCAATCTTCCAATGCAGGTCCTTTTCCTTTGACCGAATCTCATCTGATTGGAGTAAAATTCGACTATTGGTCTGGTGTTCGTACTTTTAGGATTTATGCCCTAAAACCTCGTAATAATTAATAATTATTTGATAATTTTATTATTATTATTTGCAATTTATAATATTCATTATATATAAAAATCCAAGGTTATCAGTGTAATCTTGAACAGTATGTAGTTGATATACGGGAGGATCATGTTCAAGGAATAACCTAAACAGTCTATAGTATATGGATAAGGTTGGGTGCCTTATCCTGGTAACACTATTGATGTCCACTTTGTAATTGTTACAAATGATTTGATCTAAATCATTCAGGTAGAGACATGTAAGTGTTGGGTTTTATGTCCTAAAACTTGTAGTTTGTAAACAGTTTGAATGTAATTATTCTATTTTGCAATAAATTGTTATTGAGATTTATATTCAGTAAAGTTGTTATTGAATAAAGTGAAATTGTGTTTGTATTAACCTATGCCAATAACTAACACCCATGGCGACAGTGTGAGTACTTGAGCTTCATGTATGACATGAATGTGGATCAAGTTCAAGTAGACAGCCAAAATGGTCTATAATATATGGATAAGGCTGGGTACCTTATCGTGGTAACACTATTGGATGCGGCTCACTTTGTATTGTACAAAACGATGTGAAACGATATCGTTTCATATGGAGACATGTGAGTGAGGGCGTCCTGTGCAATGAGTTTGCATAAGACTGAACCGAAAAATCAAGTCGCTCTTTCTTTATAACATCGTTTACTGTAAAGACCGATTTTTTTCATATGATAACCTAGGTAACTCGATCTCAATCCTGAGCTCGTTATGAACTCATGTTTATTCGATCTTATCTTTTGACTTGCACAAGTGAGAGTGGCCAGATCGCCGACTCAATAAGCCTACCATCTTGGGGATAAGAACGAATAGGTAGCTGGGGACATAGTCTTGCAAGATGGAATTCACTCCTACCCGTTTTTAGGGATAGTAGAGAGGTTGTTCCCTTAATAGCTGACTCCGGGTCTTGAACAAGGGTACCCACTCTCTCCTGGTCCGAGAGGGATCTGATTTGTTGGTTGGACCACAAATCAATTGTTCATTAGAGGTGTCAGTGGTACTTAAGGAACAAGATGTAATGCAGGGGTAAAACGGTATTTATGACCCACTGTGATTACGAACGACCTGTGAAGGATCAACTCACTAATGATGGTTATATCAAGAGGACACAATATATCTACAGTGAGGAGAGTTCAGCCCTCGGACTATAGTGGAGTCTCCGGGGGTTAACGAATGTTTATTAGTTCGGTTAAAAGAGTTTAACCGGATAATCTCGTATCGTTGGAGTTCATGATCTGTAGGTCCTTTAGGTTCTCCTAGCTTCTGTAGGTCCTTTAGGTTCTCCTAGCTAGCTCGGATAACGCCGTACAACATTGTATAAGAGAAAAGAAAAAGGAAAAGAATTTGAATCTGTTCAAATTCGGTTTATGAAAGAATGTTGGACATATTTAAATATGATTTAAATTTGGGGATGATCTAATACATGAATAGCGATTCATGTGCAAAAAGTCGGTTTTCGGAAAACCGATTTTGTCATATAATTTAATATTTTATATTGAATTAATTAATATCAATTAATTAAAAAGTTTAATTAATAAAATATTTATTATTATTTAAAATTAATTTTGAATTGATTTTAAAATAATAATAAAATATAATATATATATATATATAAACCTTAGTGGAAGTTTGCATGTAAGACATGTGTGCTAATGATGAAGTTTTTTTTTAGCTTTCAAAAATTTCTTTTAACTTCTTAAAAGCCATTTAAAAAAAAAAAAAAAAGAGGTTTTTGGCTGAGTTTTTTTTAGAAACATCATTAATTTGAAGGAAATGGCTACTGCCTTTGAAAAATATGAAAGTCATATTTTTTCTTCGTTATTGAAAAACTCCTTCGTCAAAAACTATTCCCAAGCTCCTTTCTCTTCTTCCATTTTTTTCCTTCTTCTTTTCTTTTCTTTTATTTTCGGAGTCCCACAACTTCCTTGTTTGGTGCCGAGGATAGCAGGACTACCGGAGGTGGTTCTTGAAGTGTTCGTGGGTAGATTCCAACAGCGAAGTTGAAGTATTATTAAAACTACAAAGGTATATGTTCTAATATCTTTTATTTTGTTGTTTTGAGCATGTTTATGTTCTGTTAAATTGATGAAATTAGAGTATCAATGATCCAAATCGCTTCCACAGCGTTTTGCGCTCCATCAATTGGTATCAGAGCGTTTTTGGTCACTCAATTTGCATCAATTTAATTTTGGTGGGTATTTTAATTTAGAAATTGTTTCTGAATGGGCGTCTAAAGTGTATTTCGATTTTGACATCATTTCTTTTTGAATTTCATTATTTGTAATTGCCCGAGAATGTATGGGCTTTAATGTGTGCTGAAGAGTCTGTATTCTTTTAGAGTCATTAGAGTCCATATAGGTTTCTTTGTGAGAGAAGCTCGAGTTTTGAGCTGGCCGAAATGTTCGGTGGTAGTTCAAGCTCGTTCAAGGTGGTTCAAAGGGAAGCTCGAAGAGAAACTGGCCGAAGTGTTCAGAGAGCAAGCTTGTCCACGGCGGTACAAAAAGTTCGAAGGCCGCTTAATGCTTAGCTTGTTGCAACAACCTTGTAATAGTTTAGTTTGCTTGTTCGATGCCAAAATCGGTCCACTTTAGGGTGTTTTTTTTATTATGCATTGTGAATGTATGTTTTAATTAAATTCATTTTGTGTATGTGCATAAAGTATGCAATATAGCTTTAAAATCCCACCATAGGAAGCATGCTCCATGCATTGAAAGTATGTTATAAGTGTTATAATATATAGTATGCATGTTTAGGAATTCATGAGTATTGATATAAGAGTTATATTAATTCATGAATTGTATGTTGTTTTCTTAATAGAATAATTGATATAAGTGTTATATTAATTATGTAATTAAACATCTAACATTAGTTGCCTTAGTAATATGTATGTTTGAGAAGCATGTAGTTTGTTGTAGTTAGTCTTAGTTTTGCAAAGTGTTGTAAAATTGGCATAGACTATTAAAATCTATAACAAAGACAATTGCATGCTCACTTAGGGTTAAATATATCGTTCCGTTTCATTAGATGAATAGGTCGATATCTTGTAAATGTTAAGGTTACAAGAAACTCACCCGGGGACATCCTGTTCGAGGTTGGAGGTATTTAAGCTGACGGTTTACGGAACACCTTCTACCTGGGGATAATCCGGTACTTGAGTAAAGTTAACCCGACTTTATGAGCATGCGCGAGTGGTGTGAGGTAATAAAGTGTTTATCACCTAGACATCATAGGTAAAAGTTTGTTATACCTAGACTTAGGTTTTATTGTCTTAGCCGGATAAAGCCTGAGTAATTGACCCAAACCGTTTAAAATACTTAGTAGAGGTGTTGAGAAGGTATATATGATATATCCTCTCCTCCTACATTCTCTGTGAAGTTCACACCGTGAGAATTATGCTCGGCCTCGTGATGTCAATAGGGCATCCCCATTCGGATGGTATTTGCATAATTCAATAGCAAGGTGAATGGAGAAAGTATTTATAGTAAGTGGGAGAAGGAAGTATGTCAATACATCCTGTGGTCTCCTCCATTGGATAGAACCGTGAGATTCTTTTGTTCTGCCTGCTGGTTGCTCTTAGTGGCACCTTCCATTCGGAGGGCCGTTTCATAGGAGTCGGAACATCTCAATCACCATTTATGGATAAAGAAACATAGAGTCATTCCCAACTTTGACATTTCCATTCGGTTGCATTGTTGGGGCCGCCCTATGAATTCTAAAAATGGAGGGTCACACTTATGAGATTTGCTAAAGAGTTAGTAAATCTTGACCAAACAACGATAACTAAGATGCTATGGGAATATGAGTTATTCTGGTATTAGCATTTAGTCAAGAATGTCTTGATTCAGTGAAGGAGTGCTTGACTGCCCCTCGGTAGCGATCATTCTAACCCAATGAAGTATCGTTGCATTTTAATAATGAGTTTTGGGTACATTATTATTCTTTGCTAAATTCTTGATTGGTGTGTAATTTAGGTTAAAAAAATTTCACTAATAGTTTCATTCTCTTTTCAGCATGTCTAGCTCTTTTATCCACCTGTTAGCTTCCGACAAATTAACTGCGAAAATTATGCGACTTGGAAATCGAACCTGAATATGATTCTTGTTCTTGATGACCTAAGGTTCGTCTTAACGGAGGATTGTCCTCGCCCTCCTAGCTAGACTGGCAATCGAATTGTTCGAGATGCCTACGATAGATGGACCAGGGCTAATGATAAAGCCTGAGTCTATATCTTAGCCAGCATATCAGATGTGTTAGCTAAGAAGCATGAGGTTATGGTTTCTGCTAAAGAAATCATGTCTTCATTACAAACGATGATTGGACTACCGTCCTCATCGGTCCGTCATGAAGCCCTCAATTCGTTTACAACTCTCGCATGAAGAAGGGAACCTCTGTTAGGGAGCATGTCCTTAACATGATGGTTCACTTCAATGTGGCGGAAGTAAATGGAGCTTCTATTGACGAGAAAAGTCAAGTTACCTTTATCATGGAATCTCTTCCGAAGAGTTTCCTTCAGTTCAGAACCAATATGGTAATGAACAAGATAAAGTATAATTTGACTTCTCTTCTCAAAGAGCTGCAGACTTATCAGTCCCTGCACACTTCTAAATGAAAAGAGAAGGAGGCAAACGTTGTCACTTCTAAAAAATTCCAAAAGGAGTCGTCTTCGGGGAATAAGTCTGAACTTTCTTCTATTAAGAATAAGGGGTCGTTTGGTTTGAGGATTTGCAGATGCCTGGGAATAGAAGATGCCTGGGAATGAGATGTCTGGGAATAAGATGTCTGGGAATCAATGATGTCTGTGTTTGGTGCTGCATGGGAATGTCATCAGATTTTCGTGGGAATAAATGATGTTTATGTTTGGTGTGAGAATGTCATCAGATTTGTAAATAAATTTTAAATAATTAATTGTTGTTTATTTTATTTAACAATAAATCTTAATAATTATGTTCAACAAAAGGTATTTAAAATTATACAAATTTTAATTCTAATTAATTAATTAATACAATAATAAAATTGAAGAACTAAGGATAAAAGTTATATAATTCAAAAATCAAATATAATCTATTATCGATTACTAAACATAGGGTGGTGTGCGATACTTGTCAACCTATGCGATCGCATAGGTTGCTGTGCGATAGTTATGCGATCGCATAAGTAGTTATGCGATAGTTATGCGATCTCATAGGTTGTTGTGCGATCGCATAGCTATCGCACACCAACCTATGCTATGCGATCGCATAGCTATCGCACATCTTAAATCAAGAAGCTACTGAAATCGATTTAACAAATAATAATAATAATAATAATAATAATAATAATTACATAGAGCTCTAGATTGGAATGAATTTAACCAAAAAAAAGAAGAAAAAAATACACAAACTTGAAATTAGAGTTTGAAATTGATTTATAAAAATAAAATAAAAAAATAAAAAAAAACTTGGGTAGAAGAAACGTTAAAAAAAAGAATGAATAAAAAGATTTAAAAAAAAAATGGGAAGAAGAAGACATACCTGGACAAGGCATCACCATGGCTTTCGGAGAAAGTCGCTTAAAATGGAGGGCATCAGAAAGCCATACTTTTGATGCCTGGGCTACAGCTATGCCCGGGCATAAATGCAAAGACGCCAACCAAACGTGGGAATGGCCATCAGAAAGCCATTCCCATCCTGATGCCCACCCTCAAAGACGCCAACCAAACGGCCCCTAAAGGTATTCAGAAGAAGAAGAACGATAAAAGGAAGGGAAAAGCACCTGCTGCTGGCAAGAGCAAGACTACGTCTGCGGACAAAGGAAAATGTTTTCATTGCGGTGTAGATGGGCGCTGGAAACGGAATTGCCCGAAGTATCTTGCTGAGAAAAAGGTTGAGAAGGAAAGACAAGGTAAATATGATTTATTTGTTGTCGAAACATGCTTAGTAGAGCATGATTGTCATACCTGGATACTTGATTTAGGAGCTACTAACCATGTTTGTTCTTCTTTTCAGGAAACTAGTTCATGGCAGCCACTTTCTCGAGATGAGATAACTCTCAGAGTTGGAACTAGAGAAGTTGTCTCAGCTAAAGCAGTGGGAGCTATGAAGTTGTTGTATAGAGATAGTTTCATTTTGCTAGAAAATGTACTTCTGGTTCCTGCCTTTAAAAGGAACCTTGTTTCTATATCATGTTTGCTCGAACAAATGTATAAAGTATCTTTTGTATTTAATGAAGCAGTCATTAGCAAAAGAGGTGTACAAATTTGTTCTGCGAAACTTGAAAACAACTTGTATGTGTTAAGACCAACCGAAGCCAAAGCTATTTTGAACACTGAAATGTTTAAAACAGCTGAGACTCAAACTAAAAGGAAAAAACTTTCTCCAAGTACTTATCTTTGGCACTTAAGACTAGGCCACATTAATCTCAATAGAATTGGGAGATTGGTTAAGAGTGGTATCCTAGAACGTTTAGATGACAACTCTTTACCACCTTGTGAGTCTTGTCTTGAGGGAAAAATGACCAAACGATCTTTTTTCTGAAAAAGGTCATAGGTCCAAAGAACCTCTAGAAATCGTGCATTCGGATCTTTGCGGTCCTTTGAATGTCAAAGCACGAGGAGGGTATGCATATTTCATCAGTTTCATTGATGATTATTCTAGGTACGGTTATCTTTACCTAATGCATTATAAGTCCGAAGCTCTTGAAAAGTTCATTGAGTATAAGGCAGAGGTTGAGAACACGCTAGGTAAATTGATAAAAACACTCTGATCTGATCGAGGTGGAGAGTATATGGACACAAGTTTCCAGGACTATATAATAGAACATGGAATTGTATCCCAACTCTCAGCACCCGGAACACCGCAGCAGAAAATGTGTGTCCAAAAGGAGAAATAGAACTCTGTTAGACATGGTTCGATCTATGATGAGCTATGCTCAACTGCCTAGTTCGTTTTGGGGATATGCAGTAGAGGCTGCTGTATATATTTTGAACATGGTTCCCTCTAAAAGTGTTTCTGTAACACCTTATGAGTTATGAAGGGGGCGTAAAGGTAGTTTACGTCAGTTCAGAATTTGGGGGTGTCCGACACACGTGCTAGTACCCAATCCAAAGAAGTTGGAATCGCGTTCAAAATTATGTATATTCGTAGGTTACCCCAAAGAAACGAAAGGTGGTCTGTTTTACGATCCTCATGAGAACAAGGTACTAGTATCGACTAATGCCACGTTCTTAGAGGAAGACCACATGAGAGATCATCAACCGTCGAGCAAAATTGCTTTGTCCGAACTTTCCAGGAAAGCTACAGACGGATCAACAAAGATTGTTGATCATCCTAGTCCTTCTCAAGAATTGAGAAAGCCTCGACGCAGTGGGAGGGATGTAAGACAACCCGACCGCTACATCGGCTTGTCTGACACTCAAGTCGTCATACCTGATGATGGCGTTGAGGATCCATTGACCTTTAAACAGGCAATGAATGACGTAGACAAGGACCAGTGGCTTAAAGCAATGGATCTCGAAATGGAGTCTATGTATTTTAATTCGGTCTGGGATCTTGTAGACCAACCAGATAGTGAAAGACCTATCGGTTGCAAGTGGATCTACAAGAGGAAACGAGACCAAACTGGTAAGGTGCAAACCTTTAAGGCTCGACTTGTGGCAAAAGGTTATTCCCAAAGAGAAGGGGTGGACTATGAAGAAACTTTTTCTCCTGTTGCCATGTTAAAGTCGATTAGAATACTCTTGTCCATTGCCACATTTTATGATTATGAAATCTGGCAAATGGATGTCAAGACTGCTTTTCTGAATGGCAATCTTGAGGAGAGTATCTATATGGCTCAACCAGAGGGATTCATAATTCAGGGTCAAGAGCAAAAGGTTTGCAAGCTCAATCTATCCATTTATGGGTTGAAACAAGCATCTCAATCCTGGAATATAAGGTTTGATATGACGATCAAATCTTATGGCTTTGAACAGAATATTGACGAACCTTGTGTTTACAAGAAAGTAGTCAATAATGTTGTAGTTTTCTTAGTCTTGTACGTAGACGATATACTACTCATTGGGAATGATGTAGGGTTCCTAACTGACGTTAAGCAATGGCTAGCGACCCAATTCCAAATGAAAGATTTGGGAGAGACTCGGTTTGTTCTAGGGATTCATATCGTAAGGAATCGTAAGAACAAAACGCTAGCACTGTCTCAAGCATCTTATATAGACAAGGTGTTGTTAAGATATTCGATGCAGAATTCTAAGAAAGGTTCGCTTCCTTTTAGGCATGGAATTCATTAATTTGTCTAAGGAACAGTCTCCTAAGACACCTAAAGAGGTTGAGGACATGAGACGTATTCCGTATGCATCTGCAGTTGGTAGTCTCATGTACGCCATGCTATGTACACGACCCGACATCTGCTATGCAGTAGGAATTGTCAGTAGGTACCAATCCAATCCAGGATATGATCACTAAACAGCCGTTAAACACATCCTTAAGTATCTTAGGAGAATGAGGGACTATGTGCTTGTGTATGATGCGAAGGATTTGATCCTAGCAGGATACACTGACTCTGATTTTCAGACTGATATAGATTCTAGGAAATCTACATCAGGATCAATGTTCACTCTTAACGAAGGAGCAATAGTCTGGAGGAGTATAAAGCAAGGTTGTATTGCTGACTCCACCATGGAAGCTGAGTATGTCGCAGCGAAGGAAGTTGTATGGCTTAGGAAGTTCTTGACAGATTTGAAAATTGTTCCGAATATGAACTTGCCAATCACCCTTTATTGTGATAATAGTGGTGCAGTGGCAAATTCTAAAGAACCTCGAAGTCATAAGCGTGGAAAGCACATCGAGCGAAAGTATCATTTCATTCGGGAGATAGTGCAACGAGGAGATGTGATCGTCACACAGGTCGCCTCGGAGCACAACATTGCTGATCCGTTTACTAAGTCTCTCACGGCTAAAGTGTTTGAGGGACACCTAGTGAATCTAGGGTTGCGAGCTGTACAATAGGACAGTGGGAGAAGCTTTGGATATTTCTTATTCCAGTTTTCCCGATCAGCATGTACACCACGGACGTTTTAGTCCAAGTGGGAGTTTGTTGGGTTTTATGTCCTAAAACTTGTAGTTTGTAAACAGTTTGAATGTAATTATTCTATTTTGCAATAAATTGTTATTGAGATTTATATTCAGTATAGTTGTTATTGAATAAAGTGAAATTGTGTTTGTATTAACCTATGCCAATAACTAACACCCATGGCGACAGTGTGAGTACTTGAGCTTCATGTATGACATGAATGTGGATCAAGTTCAAGTAGACAGCAAAAATGGTCTATAGTATATGGATAAGGCTGGGTACCTTATCCTGGTAACACTATTGGATGCGGCTCACTTTGTATTGTACAAAACGATGTGATCCGATATCGTTTCATATGGAGACATGTGAGTGAGGGCGTCCTGTGCAATGAGTTTGCATAAGACTGAACCGAAAAATCAAGTCGCTCTTTCTTTATAACACCGTTTACTGTAAAGACCGATTTTTTTCATATGATGACCTAGGTAACTCGATCTCAATCCTGAGCTCGTTATGAACTCCTATTTATTCGATCTTATCTTTTGACTTGCACAAGTGAGAGTGGCCAGATCGCCGACTCAATAAACTTAGAGAGGTTGTTCCCTTAATAGCTGACTCCGGGTCTTGAACAAGGGTACCCATTCTCTCCTGGCCCGAGAGGGATCTGATTTGTTGGTTGGACCACAAATCAATTGTTCATTAGAGATGTCAGTGGTACTTAAGGAACAAGATGTAATGCAGGGGTAAAACGGTATTTATGACCCACTGTGATTACGAACGACCTGTGAAGGATCAACTCACTAATGATGGTTATATCAAGAGAACACAATATATCTACAGTGAGGAGAGTTCAACCCTCAGACTATAGTGGAGTCTCCGGGGGTTAACGAATGTTTATTAGTTCGGTTAAAAGAGTTTAACCGGATAATCTCGTATCGTTGGAGCTCATGATTTGTAGGTCCTTTAGGTTCTCCTAGCTAGCTCGGATAACGTCGTACAACATTGTATAAGAGAAAGAGGAAAAGAATTTGAATCTGTTCAAATTCGGTTTATGAAAGAATGTTGGACATATTTAAATATGATTTAAATTTGGGGATGATCTAATACATGAATAGCGATTCATGTGCAAAAAGTCGGTTTTCGGAAAATCGATTTTGTCATATAATTTAATATTTGATATTGAATTAATTAATATCAATTAATTAAAATATTTAATGAATTAAATATTTTTTATTAATTAAAAAGTTTAATTAATAAAATAATATATATATATATATATATATATAAACCTTAGTGGAAGTTTGCATGTGAGACATGTGTGCTTATGACTATTTTTCTTTGCTTAGTAATGAAGTTTTTTTTTAGCTTTCAAAAATTTCTTTTAACTTCTTAAAAGCCATTTTAAAAAAAAAAAAACTTTTGACGTTATTAAAAAAGAAAAATAGAGGTTTTTGGCTGAGTTTTTTAGAAACTTCATTAACTTGAAGGAAATGGCTACTGCCTTTGAAAAAATATGAAAGTCATATTTTTTCTTCTTTATTGAAAAACTCCTTCGTCAAAAACTATTCCCAAGCTCCTTTCTCTTCTTCCATTTTTTTCCTTCTTCTTTTCTTTTCTTTTACTTTCGGAGTCCCACAACTCCGTTGTTTGGTGCCGAGGATAGCAGGACTACCGGAGGTGGTTCTTGAAGTGTTCGTGGGTAGATTCCAACGGCGAAGTTGAAGTATTATTAGAACTACAAAGGTATATGTTCTAATATCTTTTATTTTGTTGTTTTGAGCATGTTTATGTTCTGTTAAATTGATGAAATTAGAGTATCAATGATCCAAATCGCTTCCGCAACGTTTTGCGCTCCATCAGTAAGTGGGGGTATCCTATACAATGAGTTTGTATAAGACTGGACCACGAAATATATAATCTCTCTTTATAAATCAGTTATTTGAGAAGATTAATACTTTACAGGATGATCATATGTGACTCGATCTTAATCCTGAGTGAATTATGAACTCCTGCCTGTGAGGGCTCGTCTTTTGATTTGTATGAGTGAGAATGACATGTATAGTCGATTCAATAAGCGTATCATTTTAGGAACTTGATCAAACAGGGAGCTGACAACATAAGTTTCACAAGATGGAATTCACTCCTTCCCATATAGGGAAAGTAGATGATTAGTTCCCTTAAATGTTGATTTCACGACTTGAACAATGGGGCCCCACCCTCTCACTGGCCCGAGAGAGATTTGGTTTATGGTTGAATCATAAACAAGTTGTTCATTAGAGACTCAGTGGTACTTAAGGTGTAAGATGTAATTACAGGGGTAAAACGGACTTTTGACCCAGCTGTAATTACGAACAACTCGTGAATGATCGACTTGCATGTAATGGTTACATCCATGAACACAACTTGTTCTACAGTGCATAAGAGTGCAACTCTAAGCCTATAGTGGAGTGACCTAAAGTTAATGAATGAAAGTTAATTAATTAATGAGTTTAATTAATTAATTTTGTATCATTGAAGCTTATAAATCTGTAGGTCCATAAGACCTTCTTGCTAGCTCATAGTAACACTACAATGATCAATTTAGTTGAAAGAAAAACTTAAAATATTCAAATTAATATTTAATATATTTGATATATTAAATGTAGAAGAGGAAAATATATATATTGTATGTGATACATTAAATATTATAAGAAAACGTTTATGTATTAGATACATTAATATTGAAAACTATATATATACCTATGAGATTTAAATGAGATTTAAATTGGTTAAATGTATATTATAAAGATTAATTTTATGATATTTGAATGAGATTTAAATAAATATAAAATATATATTTTAATATAATAGATATTAAAATGTATTTTATTAAATTAAATTAAATCTTAAAAGCCCTATAAATAGTACGGTTTAGCCAAAAGTTTGGCCAAAAACACTACTCATTTCCCTACGCAGACAATTGTTCTCTCAAAACTCCATTCTTTCAAGGAGACTCCCACAAGCCATTGGTCCTGTATTCGAGTCATAGCGAGGAAGATCTCATGGAGAAGGAACACATAGAGGTTATTGTTCTTCAAAGGTATTAATTGCTTAACTTCTATTTTAATTTAATTTTAAATAAAACAAAGAATGATTTCAGCGCTTCCGCTGTGGGGTTTGAAGTGTCCATTCCCTCCACGTACGTATTTCGGTCATTTAACTTTCATACCCTTTTTTGGGCGGGTCGTAGCTGGATTTTGCGATCGTAGGAATTCCAGAATACGGGATACGTTATGGTTCAATCTTTCGACCTTTGCTTCTAAAGTCTCGTATCGTTCGTCCGACCTTGCTTCTGGAATGATTGTCGAATTTAGTCCCAAATTTGTTGTTGGATGTGTCGTCGTTAAACATAGTTCGATTTGTCGACCGCAGTCGTCCATATGGGTGTCTTGATCGTGGATCAGTGTTTGCTTTGGGTGTCGATCCTGATTCGACGGTTCATCTTTTGTCACTCGGAGATTGACATTTCCCATCTTGTTGCTCATGGGGGACCAACACTTATGGCATCTTTCACGATGTGCAGCTGATAAGTACCTCTTTTACCACTTTTTAGCCTATTAAAATCATCACTTTTGAATCAATTTAGGCATGAAAAGTAATGTGTTAAGGCTAAAAGAGTCAAATTAATTTCAAAAACACAAAATAACAAATCATGGGCCACAAAATGAGAAAGGAAAAAAATTAAGGTAAAAAGAGGGGAAAATGAGCTAATTATACCTTATTTTGTCATTTGCAGGAAATGCCAACTTTGCGACTGCAATGCTAACTATGCGGGCACGATTCTCATAAAAAAGCAGCATCGAGCGACCACGATGCAGACGCAATGTTATCGGCGACTAAGTCAAATCAGTTACAGTCGTCGTTTGAAGAATTGTTCTGCTCGCTTTTCCTGGGACTGGGACTTTAGGATTCTATGAAGGTGTTGCAACAAATCTCTAACAACCTCTTACTTCACTCCTCATCTATAAAAAGACCCCAAAGATCACCATTGTGAGAGAGTCAGAGCTAGATAGAGATCAAATTGAGCATACGATCAAACATTGACAAAACTTGCGTTTCTCATCCGACGTTACTTGCTTTCGTAGATTAGATTGTTTCTATCTTCATTTAATTTATGCAATTTCTTAGTTTTATACTTCTTGAATTCTAGATTAGTTGTTTTCCCATTCAGTGTAATTTTCCTTATTTAAAATCTCGCATTGTAATTATGAAATTCACATCAATGAATGTTTCATTTATTTTCATTATGACCTAATTTCCTTAGGGATCTGATTCGGTGGATGTCCTGGGAATAAAGTGTGTTTAATCTTATAAAGCTTTAATTACTCGTCATGCTTACTCTATGACTTTTTCCCATTGAATGCAATTCAGTGTTGCTCGTTTGAACTAGCTACTCAAATTAACATGGTAGTTGAGTCAAAGCAATAAGAAGACTTCGTCAATAATACACGGATCTCACAATGGAATACGAGACTAAGAACCTAGGAATAGGTTGTCACGTGACCTGAGGAATAAGGCACATCGTAGAAATAGAGAGTTGTGTGTGTGATTCATCTGAGTTTGCATTAGCCTTAGGAATAAAGGTTTAATGGCTATGGACTCCTAAAGATATACTCACGAAGGCCGAATGAGAGATGAACTCACAGTTCATAAGCAAGTAAACAATGCGGCGAGTAATGCGGCCGCATCAGGATTAACACCTTTGGGTACAATGGTCGAAACCAGATCAAAGTTACTTATATACTTTAAATTTATTCACCACCACCAGTCAATCACATTATTACTTATTTACCTTAGATTTCTCTCATTTGTCTCAAACATTTGCTACATCTTTATTTATTCTAAACGGAATTCAAGACTAGTCTCTAGGGATTTGATACTTGGAATATTTTCCATACTTTATTACGTGACAGTGTACGCTTGCACTTGGACATTTATTTAAACATGTACACTTTTTTTTTCCGTCAATAGCTTGATCCAGGATCAAAATGTGTTGGTATGCTATGGGGTCTTTTGACCCGACGTAAGCCTGCATCGCCGGGAGCTTGAATTTCTTCCGAAACTTCTTCATGCATGATCTCGTTCACTTCTTGTTTGATTGTGAGGAGGTGTACATGGGATTTTCGTTTGTCGTTATGTAACTTCTATGAGTTTGATCTAATAACGATTTCCTTGAGTGACTGAATGTGTTTTACTGCTGACAAACGATATCGTAGATCATCGGCATGCGTCAGATCTCGCTTTTTGTAATTTCCCCAGTCTTTTCATGCCTTCGTAGATCATCGGTCTACTTTTCGCTTTCTTCTAGTCGTAGCTAGTTGCAAGGGGATTCCTCATTTGAGGCTCTCCCTAGCCTTTACTCACAGACCCTTTTCCTTTGACTAGATCTCGTATCATCTGGATCGGGTCAAGAATTTTCGACTGTCGATTCGGCGTCGGCCCCCTCTCGATTTTCCAGCTTCTAGTTATGCAAAAGATTTGGCTTAGAAGTCTAGCCTGCTGGTTTCGACTGGCGCAAGAGTTCCAGAATCTCGGCTACATTTCAATCTATTCTCTGAACTCTTTCTTCTAAAGCGACATATCGGTTTTCTGCGATGACCTCTTGAATTACTGGCAGGTTTAGCTACACCAATATCGTTTCTTACATCGTTGGTAGATTTGGTTCCACTCGGTGATTGTCTTCACCAAACATGATGCTCTGATTTTGAACCACCTTTTGCCTTGGATACTGAGCTTGTTCTAACTCATCACCTTTCATCATCCGACGACTGGTGTCCCCCATGATGTTGTTCATCATCTTTTGACTTGACGTTTTGTAGGATACTCTTGTTGATTTACTCGTTCTCACAGACGACGCCAACTATTGATACCAGATTTTGGTCAACTGTAGATTTGTGTATTGAAGGAACGAGAGTGTGCCGGCAAGATAAAGGTAAGATGATGTCTTGCACCGGTGTGGTGTTAACCATAGAAGCTCTGACAATCACGTCAGTCTTTGAGAGTAATTTGATAATATGAAAAGGACTTTTTGGATTCAGAATAACTTACCCTTCTTACTTGCAATCCCTCATTTTATAGACTTTCCTTGGATGGTCATTACAGAGTTTTTCGGTTCATTAAGCAACACATTGATGGGCGACTTGTAACGTCCAATATTAATTGCCTCGAAACCGCCAAAATGGTGATTTCAGTTTGCTTTGGTCAACCCTTTTGGGGTCGACTTCTTATATTGTGAACCGCTTGAGCCGATCCATTTTGAGGGATCGACATTTCCATGTAGGCCAACCCCTTGGGGTCAGCGGCTTATGTCGTGAACCGCTTGAGTCGATCCCTTTCGAGGGATCGACATTTCCATGTAGGCCAACCCCTTGGGGTCAGCGGTTTGCTCCGTCGGGCCGACCGCTACGGGGGCCAGCCTTGCCTTAATTGGCCGACCCTTGGGGGGTCGGTGGTATTCCTCTTGGGCTGACCCCTATGAGGTAGGTTCTTTTTTTTTTGCCGACCCTCGTGGGTCGACTTCTTCTCCGTTTGGCGACCCTTGTGGGGTCAATTCCTCTAGTTTAAGAGAGGTCCTTTGCGGAGCAAATCTTTTCTTAGAGTTTAGTCCTTTGGATCTTTATAATTTGAATCTCATTATTTCGTTCATAACAAAAACCATTCTCAATCTTTAAGAACCAATTAAACATAAAATTTTAATTGGTTATTGAAAAATCTCAATGACCAAATAGAAATTAAACTGAAACATCAATGACCAAAAGTGTTAGTTTCTAAAATTTAAAAACCTAATAGAAAAAAAGTTTAAATCTCAAGGACCAAAAATATATTTTATCCCAAAAACATACAAAAAATAATAGTTAAAAAAATTACAAATTCAATATAAATTAGAATACACGAGTTATTTATTATACTATGTTAGAACAAAATCTTAATGAAAATAATCATGATTATAGTAGGCCCACAAAGGACAAAAACTTTTGGATGAAAGGAAGTTGTACGCCGCTTTTAAACATGGCCATGTAAAATGCCACCTCCCATGGAAGAGGAAGCTACAGTCTCTCCTTGATACCTAATGTCATCATTCTAATATCCACAGGAACGTTATAGTAAATCTTAAGATTATCAAACATTTCATGGGTCAATGGTGTTAGGAATAAAAACAACAAGATATAAATAAATGTGGAATAAACTAAATATCTCACCCTCCCACTTCCCAGGTTAGAACTCAAAAAGTAATCGATCACAAAATACAATAATAGAGATAAAGGGAAAGAGATATACTGGTTCACTCCAATCTCGGGACTACGTCCAGTCTTCTGCAACTGCAGGTTCTACTATAATGTAGATTACAAGAGGTCCCTCAAGCTCTCGCTACAAAACTCTCTCAAATAGCCCAACTCGAACTATTTACTTTCAAGTACCACAATTCGATAGTTTAAGATAAACAAAGAGAGAAACCCCAATTCCTAACTACCAACGTTTCCTGCACAAAAATTCACTCAACAATAATTCTTCAACTAAAGATAGTGGCTGCAAGAGTGAAATCGAAAAATGTCATACAAAAAAAAATTCTTTTTTTTTTTAAAAGATATTTAATTAAAATGGGGAATGAACCCATGACCCGACCTAGTCAAGGGCACAACCTTATGTCAATTGAGCTATGCTCGGTTTGACGAAAAAATGGGCCCAATTTGTGCGATAGGTAATAATACATTTAAATTCATGCCCCATGCGTGATTTTTTTGCACAGGTGCAGGTTTTAAATCATTCCTACCCCGTGCGTGGTTTGTTGCACAGGTGCATAATCAATCAACCCCGGCTATCTAGGTGATGCACTCACTCACCCGTTGCACCAAGTGGTTGTTTGATAATGTTTTTGAAAATCTGCCCAATCGAACCCCACTCTTCCTAATCTTAGGTGGAGCGCTCACCCACTGCACCAAGTGGTTGTTCGAAAAAGAAAAAAAAACAAGGTGGTCTATCACCCATATTTGGCTTAGACAAAATCAAACATATTTATGTGTGCAATTGACCTAAACCCATCAATGGGCCAAAGCCCATTTGACTTCAACTCACAATCTTTGCCGTGTATCTGAATTTGGGCCTTACAATTGTAGTGTTATTTTGGCTCCACATTCAAATCCTAACAAAGGGTCCGTCCCAACGGGCGAGCCCGAGAAGCAGTAGCACGAGCCTGAGACGGAAGCCGATGCCTATCACGGCCTCCCGACGAAGGGTCAAAAATCACATCGTCGTGATCGGTCAAAATCCGCTCCATAGCGACTTCTTGTTGTACAAAAGAATATACAATTTACAAAAGTAAGAAATAAATTTTAATGAAATAAAATGGTAGTTTTCAAATTGTGAGAACTACTTCATCACAATTTTTTTATATTAATATTTTGTACTTTAATTATTATTTAGAGGAAATATTTTGTAGCAAATGCACGATTTTTTTATATTAATAATGTATTTTAAATAAATTATTACAAATATAAAGTAGTTTTTAAAGTATTTATAAAAATAGGGTACTTAAATCATGTACCATGGATACAAGTGTGCTAAATTGTGTGTCCATGGTACACGATTTGGGGGTTAACTTGCACGATGTAGGGGTAACTCGTGTACCATGGACACGAGTTCTTTGTAAATCGCGTATCATGGACACAAATTATGACATGATACAAAACTCGTGTACAACAGTTGGCAAGTCATAAAACTCGTGTCCATGGTACACGAGTTATGCCATCAATCGTGTACCATGAACACGAGTTAGTCGAATTAATCTCTACATCGTGTACCATGAACACAATTTTAACAAACTCGTATCTATGGTACACGATTTAAGTACTCTAATTTTATAAATGCTTTGAAAATTACTTTATTTCTGTAATATTTTATTTAAAATACATCATTTAATATAAAAAATTCTAAATCTATGGCCGCCAAATAAGTGAAAGCAAAATGACAAAAGTACCCCTCCTAAGATTTTTGGACCTTGTCTTGTAAGAGGCAAAAAAAAAAAAAAAAAACATAGACTATTTCTAGATTCTCTGCATGTTTTTCCACAAAACACCAATTTTATTTATTTATCATTATTTTTAATTTTAAGCCTTCTAGATGGTCAAACATAATTATCAAACCAATCAAAGGACGCCACGTAGTAGATTAATACAGCCGGCTTTCCGGCTTTTTGCCACCCGAAGATGCTGACATTATCGTTGACAAGACAGTCTTCTTGTACCGGGTAACTTTTATTTATTTACATTTTCATCCCCAATATATATTTTTTAATTAATTTTCCAAAAACAATTGTAGGTTATAAAAAAATTAGTTGTTTTTTTTAAAGATAATAAAATTAGTTTTTTTTTATGGTTAAGTTACTATAATTTTAAAAGTTTCAATTTAAGAATTTATAATTTTTAAATTTTAAATTCAGTCTTTCATCATTTGGACTTAATTTCAATTTGATATTTATAATTTTAAAAGTTTCAATTTAATTCTCATAATTTAGTTAAATCTCGTAAATGGACTAAATCATTTTTATCTACACAATTTTTTTAGTTTTTGGACAAAAATCAATTTATACATAAATTTTGGGGTGAACTTTCATAAGTGTATCAATTTACACACTCTTTTAAATTTCATTTGAAAAATTGTTAATTTAAGCGTATGCAGACTTATAATTATAAGAACTAAACTCCTAAAGTTCCATAAATGAATCAAATTATAGGAAAATTTAGAGTTTAATTGATACAATTATACATTTTTACACGTGTGAAAATTAACTTTTTTCAAAGAGAGTGTAAATTGGTTCATTTATGAAAGGTCAAGGTCTTAATTGATACGCTTTAAAGTTTCAATTCATACCACTCTCAAAATATAAGAATATAAATTTTATGTTTTTTTTATTTCTTACACAGTTCTAAACTTTGATTGAAGTAAGTTAACATAATCAACCAAATGTAAAATATATTTCATTGTCATATGTAAATAGAAATATATATTTCTTACACAATTTTTTTTTTAAGTAATGCACTAAAGTTAACTTTTGAAGTGATAGAAATCATATTGAACTTAAGCCTAATGACTAAATTCAAACTTTTTAAGTAAGTTTAAATTGCAACTAAACTGAAAACACATAGCTCACCTCACAATTGCAACTAAACTCAAACTATTCTTTATTTTGGGTTTTTATTGATTTGATAAAATTCTTAAGATGTAATCATTATAAACCGTGACATAATAGAAATAAATTTATTAATTCTCTAACCTCAAGATATTGAATGTAGTTAAATTGAGCCTAACTCAATTGATATAAAGTTGTGCTCGACTAAAAAATCATGAGTTGAATCTCCACGTCAATTAAAATATTTAAAAAAAAAAAAAAAAAAAATTATTGAATGTATATTTTTATAATTTTCTAAACTATAGTTCTTGAAGTTTATAATATAATAATAATAATGATATTAATGATCAAGTTGGATCAGACACGTATAGTCTTTTTTAAATATTTTTTTCAACGAGAAAATGATGTTACCATAAGATATTTATTTATTTAGGACGAATAGAGTAGGAGTTTCAAAAAAGAAAATTAACTCCTTTTAAAATATAACTTACTTTGGTTTGTAGAACCTTCCTACAGTTTACTTTTCAAAAAAAAAAACTTCCTAGAGTTTGAGATAATAAAGATTATTAAAGTGCATTCAATGGTTCTTGTGAATAAGCTTTTATGAAATAGTGTGCCATTCATGAGTTTGACTTCAATTAAAATTATTATTATATTATTATTAAAGTGAATTAAAGGTACGTTTACTAGCAACTCTCTCGTTCGTCCAATTGCAATCATATATCTATTGATTGTGTTTGCTTATCTGTAATTAGTTATAATCAACACTGGTTGTTTACGATAATACCCATTTTTAATATAAAACAAATCTACCAATTTGAGAAACTCGGCCCAAATTAATTTTTCGACGACTTCTCTCTCCATCCCATTTTCAAACCGAGCAAACTCTTACGTCTTCCTTCATCTTCTTCTTTAGTCTTTGCTAGTCTGTCTCGTCCGGTTCGCAAGCTTAATCGCCTGTCCAATATTCGATTTTGTTCATTAACTGCAACACATATTAAGGTATTCCACTAGTTCATTTATTTTTAACCCTGATTTAATTTACCATGTTCGTTGATCATTGATTTTTTTCCATTTCGTAATACATTCTTTGAATTTTTAGACCGATAGTTTACTGTATAAGCATATTCCATTCCCGAACCTTATTTTTTTATGCCTTCCATCCCGACAATGTATAACCCTTTACTCGTTTTTTAAATTTTCATAACGTCTAAACCCTATAAAAAAAATTCATCAATATATGATCCTCTATACTCATTATTCATTGTTATTCATCGTCATCCTGTTACACTGGACAACTGTGATGAAACGATCACTTTGATAATAGATCTTCTACCCGTCTGTATAGCATATCTATTACTAGAATTGTTACTAGTTGTGCTACTAGATGTGTTACTAGATTATCACCTCGATAATGGTCCAGTCATATAACTAACAAATAAAGACTGATTCTTTATGACACGAGCATGCATTCACATACGGTACTGAACTTCGTACTAATATGTGCATCAATGTAAATGGAGCACACCATAAAAATTCTTGTTGCCGATTGGTTTCCCGAACAAAATAGCAGCCTGCTGCAATTGAATTCGAAACAGGCTAAAAGGGTCATCAAACAAATTTTTTTCGACATTCAACTAGCTATATTTAAGAATGTCATAGAGGCAAAGGAGAAGGGGAAGGTCGCTCTGACTGTCCTAACGGGAAATGTTGAAGAAAATGAATGTCGTAGAGGTAAAGTAGATATGGGTGAGCCGAGCGAGGTGAAGAAGAGGAAGCAGACGGAAGGAAGTGGTACGCCATTGATAATCATACTGTCTGATTCCGATAATGAATCTGATTTTTTTTTAGTAATATTTTCTAAGCACTGTATCACAGTGCGAATGATTTGTATGGAAAGACTCATTGCTTTCGTTGAATATTGTCATTTGTGTGTTCACAATATTTTGAAACGATGTCCAATATTAACAACTAGGTGTGTGCATCAATCCCTGCATGAAAAACACGTTTATGTAACTATTCGAGTTGTTAATCGAGTTTGTAGTCTAGTGAGATTACTCGTCTGATATCTCACATGAATCCTGATCATTAGTCTAGCAATAGAGAATGTGGATCTAGTAACGGATCTGAGAATAAATCGTATTATTAATCTGAGGTGAAAAATGGGTACGTGGAAGAGAGATAACGGGTATAATCAGAGAGTTTATTCTCTTTGTTTTGCAAGTCCCTTCGTCCCGATATACAAATTCACCGTTGAAGCCACGTAAGAAGCATATGTCATATACAGTGCAAAATTTGGTCTCAACAGTTGGCGTCGTCTGTAGGGACGAAGGAATTGGAACTGCAAAGCAATCCAAACTTACAAATATCGCCTTGAAAAATACGAAACAAGTACTGGAAGATTATCTTGAAGAAGATCGTCATCCAAGACGATTCATGGAAGATACTACATCGATTGCAAACGAAGCCAATACGGGACCGTCATATCCCCTCGGCCAACCAAGTTTCGGCCTACCGAACCTCAGCCAATAGGGGATGAAGCAGAAAGGAAAATCCGAAGTTTGGAGGAGAAAATTTGCAATATGGTCAAACACTTGAATCAAGTCCAAGAGGAGTTAGACCAATAGAATTCAGAACAATGAGAGCAACCGGGAGCACGAGTTCGAGATCCTGTTAAAGGAAAAACACCAATAGTTGAAAACACAAACGAAACTAATGCCCGTGTTTCAAAACCAAAGGATAAGTTAATCCTAGGACCAAAACACCGAGCAAGATCTTGAGGAAAGAGTCATGTTGCAACGACTAGTTCAAGCATAGTAAGATCAGTGGTGCAGATTGTCACAAAGAGGTCAAGACTGACCTCACAAAAGTAAACTCGGTAAAGAAATACAGGGATTGGATCAAGAAGAGGCCACATCAGGCCGAGGTCGTAAGGCTAAATTCAAGGGTTCTTAGCGTAGAGCTTGTAACCACGATTCCAATGCTTTTTGAATCACTTAAATCACAGTTCAAACAAAGAAGTTATAGGCAAAACGAAAACTGCTTATTGACTGACCTTTGGCCGAGGCCAATCTAAGGTTGAGGCCGAAATCGAACTTCGGCCGAGAACAACCCAAAACGCCAGGAGAAGATAGGAAACCCAAAGGAACGGATACAATGCATGCATAAACACCTGATGCGGGTTCAAGCAATATTAGATTGAAAGGAGATGATTCAAGAACTTTGGAATGAAACCCTAAGATTAAAGCTCGATGGAACTCGCAGAACGCCAAACTAGCATAAAAAATTCCTTAATTGCAGAGTTATGCCACAGAGGCGGGAAAACATCAGTCTAGCATGAGGATCTGCTTAGTTGCAAAGGATATTCGGAAGCCTGATTGAGAGAACATCAAACTCGGGCATATAATCCTGCCGAGACAGTAGAATGTGTGCCAAGGCGAGCTCGATAACGTCTTTGCAATGTAAACTTGGATTAATTTCAGTGACGGGTTGTAGAGACCGTAAAACATTACTTAGTAAGCGAGCTCCGCCCATGGGAAGAGGAAAAATACTAATAAACTAAAAAATGCTGAAGATGCACAATTTCGCTGTAGTGCTGGAAACGTGCTCTGAGAGAGTGACTTTAGGTATCTGAAAGGACTAGACTGTCTCTGAGGAACAAAATGTTTAATCTTACCCGACAGGGTATATAAAGACATAAGCACACCAACTCTAACTTGATTGATAGAGAGTGTTAGTCCTAGAGCACCGAGCAGACCCCAAAAAGGCTCATACGGTGACCCTCGACCACCTCAAAATCTGAGACAAAACTCTTAAGATAGGGATCTAAAACATACAGGAGACTTCATGGTCTTAGCACATGCCGAAAAAGAATAAGTACTACCAAGTCAAGCTTCTTGCCTCAGCCATACAAAATATTGACTGGAAAAATCGAACATTGAACTTAGAAGTAGGAGACTTAATGTTGTGGATAAAATGACCATATGGAAAAGACCGAAACGAAAGCTGGTTCAAACGAACCTGCTCCCCTGTTAAGAGGAAGCATTTTTCCTCTACGGACATTGAGTTAAGACAGCACGAGGAAAACTCATAAAAAGAGTTGGACTCAAAAGATAATAGGCATCGACCCATAAGAATAGGGTTGAGGTCGACCCCATGAGGATGAGGGCCGACCTCTTAGGTGTAAGGTCGAGACTGACCCTAAGAGATGGCGACTAAGGTCGACCCCACCGACCTTTTGACCCATGAGTGGGCCAAGAGCCCACAAGCCTAGTCTATTCCTTTAGGTCAAACCTACTAAGAAAAGGAAAGACCTGGAGACCACTATAAATATCACCTCACACCATGAAAGAAGTAAGTCGATTCTAAACCAAGAACTCTTTATCGTTCTATTGACTTAGGCATCAGAGTTTTTTTTTTTAAAGTCCTTTTGCCCCGACCATATACAAATTCATCTTTTTTTTTTTTTTTTGAGTACATTGGGGGTGGGGGGATTCGAACCACAGACCTCTTGGTCATCAAGTCATACATATACCAGCTGAGCTATGCTCGCTTTGGCCTATACAAATTCATCTTGAAGCCACGTAAGAAGCAAATGTCATCTGCGAAATTTGACCTCAAGATAGGAGATTCAAGGTTTATTTAATAATCATTAAACTCAAAATAGACTTACAATATTATTTGCTAATTTTGAAATTCACAATTTTCACATTATTATTGGTTTGGATTCAACCCATATACCATTAATTCAAATAACATTAAAATGGTAATTTTTTTTTATCAAAATAATTATGATAGAAAATTAAAATCAATTCATTTTCTTAATATCTTAAGAAACCAATTCAATTAAATTATTTCAAAAACATGTAACAAAATTGATTTTAAATGAATCATCACCCAAACTAACTTTTTAATAATAAATGTATAATTGAATGGAAATTCCAGAATTTTTCTAAGTCATTTTCTTAGATATGAGATAATGACTCGAATTTTAAAAAAAATTCAATTTACCTTTTTGTTGATATCATCGATAATTGTTTTATTTGTCTCTTCTCGCTCACGTCCTCTCACTTCCCTTCTTCCTACCTTTCTTCTCTCTCTTCTTTCACATTTTTTTTAGCTTCTTTTTCCTACCTTTCTTCTCTCTCTTCCATCACATTTTTCCTTTCTTTTATTGTCGGCAACTCTCCGGTGACGACTCCTCCCATCGGCAGGAACTCTCTTGTGGCGATTCGACAACTAAAAATTTGTCAGATCTGAAACATCTATGATTTGGAAATCTTACGGATCTACAAAATCTGAAAATTTTAGATATGTTGAGAGCTAACCCAACACGCACGCGAACGATTGAGACCCTTCCATGAGCGTGAGCGAGAACAAATCAAAATAATATTAAAAAAATTATTGATAATACCACCAAAAAAGTCAAAAAGTCAATTAACATTTTTTTTTAAAATCTTAATCATTTTCTCAAATCACTTAAAATTGCAAGTTATTCGTACAAAAATATTGTTTTTCAACTATATAAAACTTATTCTATAAGCTTCATAGCTCCCCATCCTCATTTTTTTCAAAAAAAAAAAAAAAAGAAACTTTTGGTTTTATGATGATGCTTCATAAAAACTTGACCCTTGTGGAGATTGTGACCCAAATGATGTGGGTGTGGGTTTTGTTTATGATTTATAATTAAAGCAAATTTGACTAATAATTCAATATGAAACACACATGTACAAGCTCTCATTTTTTCTTTCAAGTTAAGCATAACCTAAGAAGAACTACAACCAAAATATATGATGGATGGCTAGTAAATTGTTTTGCACAAAAGCACTTTTTTTTAATAATTTCATGACGTTTCAAAATAATGTATGCTCAACTTGTAAATAGAGAATTTTGTTTACCGTTCAAGTAATATTGTTGTGATATTTTTGAAAATAAAGTTAAGTATGTGATAGCTAATATAAGAAAAGTATTCAATAGAGTTTTCATATGTATCGACTTTGACAATCAAATTGAGGTTCCTTAAATACTGAATAGATAAGATTGAGAGTGAATTACAAACGTAGAAGATATTGCATTGTGTCAACATGAGACTAGCACAACTGACATAAACTATGAACTAATGATCAAGAGATTTGTTCGATCTTCCTCCAACATTAATTAACACCTTTGCAAAAAGGATGTCGTGTCATGATCCAACACTTTGCAATTAGTTGAGCTAACCAACTACCTGAGAGCCAAAGCCATGCGACACCGAGTATTAGAAGAATTTTTTGAGTTGGATATGGTTGGACAAAGTCTTATTTTATTTTGTTTAATTTCAACCACATCGAGTAATAAATATAAAGAGTTTCAACACTATTATTCAATAGTGGAGATTTCATTTTTTCTAATCTCTACTCGTCAATGGACTCTTAACTTATATGCTTCGTTGGATAAACTCCTATCTCTCTATCTATATTTGAGATGTTTGAATTTTTTAAAACTTTATGAACATGATGAACAAAGAAATAGAATTTTATGTCGGATGACATGATCGGCAAATTTTGAGCAGAAAAAGATTCCACTTTCTAAAAAGATAGACACATGAAAAGAGAATGGTAAAATTCCCCAAACTAATTGGTTAAAAATTACTCACCTCTACCAAATTTAAAGCTCTGTTTTGATCTGAACTTCTTAGTTTCATTTGATTTTAAGTTTTTTTTTTTTTTTTTTTTTTTTCAAAGCGAGCATGGCTCAGCGGGCATATGTATTACTTAATGACCAAGAGGTCTGTGGTTCGAATCCCCCACCCCCAATGTACTCAAAAAAAAAAAAAAAAAAAAAAAAAATAGTTTTTTTTTTTTTTTTTTTGTTAGGTTAGCTTTAAAAATTTTAAATGAAATATTTAAAAATATTGAGTTAAAATAGAATAAATATGTTGGGGCTAAATGATATAAACACAAAAAAATTTAACCATTAAAACAGGGAAAAAAATTAAAATAAAAAATAGGCTCCAATTTTTTTTTTTTTTTTTTTTTTTTGGAATTAGAGTGTGTTTGGATTCACTAAGAGAATGTATTTTTTTTAAAATATTTTTTTCTAAAAAGATTTATAATTAAAACACTTATATATTTGGTTACATTTTCTCATAAGTATGGTTTAGTTTACTCTACATCAAAAATGTTTCTCTTAGTGTCCAATTGATATAAAAAATAATTATTAATAAACAATATGAATTAATAAGTTTAAATTTGTATTTTAACAATTATGGCTGATATTTACTATTGCCGATGATCGGTGACAGAATAAGAGTGGTGGTGGTCGTCGTTAGTTGTCAGAGGTCGCTAGATGGTTGTCGTTGGAAGCGTCGTCGGAGACCGACCGGAGTTTCGCCAGAAATAGTCGTCGGAGATAAGTGACGATGGCCAGAAATGGTCGTCGGAGATCGGAAGCAGACGCGAAGAGTGACAACGAGTGATTCGCGGAGAGTGACCACGGTGTAAGAATTAAGCAGCAAGTGCTTATTAATCAATACAAATGAGATAAAGACAAGGAAGTGCTTATTAATCAATACAAATGATAAGAAATGATTACACAATCCAACATGTTTAAACGCATAATCAGAGAATGTGTAAGAATTAAGAACAATATTCTTTCCACTAGAAATATTAAATAACACATACTAATTTATATTAAAAAATATTATAATAGGATAAGAATGATAATATTTTTTTTTTTTAAAAAGGTAGAAGTACTTTTTTAATAATGGGAGAGGAAATTCTTTTTTTTTTTAGTAATCAAATTACAAATTTAATTGATGAAATTAATTAAGTTTATTTTATGACTATTTTTGAAAAGTTACCATTCATCTTTGAATGTGCATCTTTAAATATTAAACTAATTTAAAAATGAATTAAGATATATACTTTCAATCGACAGGGAGTCCGAATTTCTTACCATGTCGAGAATTCTAGAAAGAAAAAAAAATCTAAATATTAAGTAGATTTTAGTTTTAATATTTGTACATGCATATTTACTAATTTTGCACAAACTTAATGATATAAAGAAATGGACAACAAATGTCTAGTTGTTTGCATTCTCAATCATTTATGTGTCCCGCTTATGCCAAATCATTCAACATATGTTTTAAAGTTTAAAAATATATTTAAAACTGTCAAACCGAGCATAGTTCAATTGACATAAGATTGTGCCCGTAACTAAGAGGTCATCCTCGTATTAATTAAAATACCGTTGCAAAAAAAAAGATATATTTAAAACTATTTAAAGTTTAAGAAACTAATAGACACAATAATAAAAGTTTCAATACCAATTTGATAATTCAATCTTTTTTCTTTATAAGAAAAAGATTAAGAAGATGAATATATTTTTTTCTTTTGAAAATTCAACAACATTTGAAGAAAGAGATTCAAATTTATAATCTCGAGGTTGAAGGTTTATGCCTTAAACGATTTGTAGATGAACTATACTCAAGTTGGTGATAAGAAAATAAGTTCAAACCATATAAGAGGCGTTTGGGACACCAACTTGGAGTTGGGTGAACTGGATTATTTTTTTTCTTTTAAAATAAAAGAAGCTTTTTTTTATTAATGAATCGTCATATTACAAACTGAGGAGTCCTCAAAAGCGAGAGAAATAAGCCAAAGGGAAAAATGCGCAAGCCAAACCCTAGAATAGAGGGAAGAAATTGCGAAGGAGGGGAAGGCATCTGCAACCTTATTACAAGACCTACTGACAAACACGACAGAGAAATCATCAAACTTTGGGAGAAGAGCTTTGGAATCGTTGATCAAAGTGCCAAGTTCGTTGATGAATGTGGAGGATCTCACGTTGCAAAGATGAAGGGATCTCACTCACAATATAACATACATGGGCTACTCCTCTTATCACCAATTGGTTTTAAGATGGAACCCCATGATGTCTAACATAGTATCAGAGCCCACGAAGCCTAAACGGGTATTCGGTTCAAAAAAATGGGACCCAACCAAAGATGGTGAACCCAAAGAGGCACCATCTTGAGGGGGCATGTGGAGGATCCCACGTCGGAAAGATGAAGGGACCTCACTCACAATATAACATACATGGGCTACTCCTCTTATCACCAATTGGTTTTAAGATGGACCCCATGATGTCTAATAATGAAGGAGTTGTTGGAGTGAAGAGCATGAACAAACAAGAATCAGACTCCAAAATGAGATGACGAATCCCTAATTTGGAAGCAAGAAGAAGTCCTCGAATGATAGCATCAACTTCAGCAAAGAGAGGGTTAGGGAAGAAACTCAATTTCAAGTCATGAGCTGCAACTATAGATCCTGAGGGATCCCTGATAACAACACCAAGTCCCACCAAGTCCAGCCTCTGAAGAAGAAATCCAAGAGGCATCAATGTTGAGTTTTAACCAATTTTCAGGTGGGGGGACCAATTGTTGGGAGAACATGAGGGATTCAGAGTAAGAGAATCAGAAACCGATGAAGAGATACTCTGAAGTTCACAAACATAGTTCGAAATCCAGGTAATTTTGGAATTAACATCCAAAATAGGGTAAACCGTTAATGTTACACCCGTCCCAGATTACCTACCAAACCTAGGACAAGCTGTGACGACAACAGACCCCGAGAGTGCAATGAAATCTATTGTCAATTCTCTATCTCTTAACTTATATCTTAACTTCCTCTCAAATCAAAACAACGCAACGATAATTACACTCTTTACATACAGTGGATGATATGCATTGACTCGCTCTCGGGGTCTGTTGTCGTCACAGCTCGTCCTAGGTTTGCTAGAGTAATCTGGGACGGAATGTGACAGTTGAAACAAACTATTATAATTCACCGTCAATAAAATAACTATATTGACTTCAATAGTATTTATTATTCACAACTATTATAACTATCGATGAGTTTATAACTCATTTAGCACTTCAAACAACTTTGGAAGGGTCATGTGCTACCGATATTGAAATTTCACAAATTCTTTGATAACCAATCAAATATTATAGAATATTATAGAGTTGATTCAATCGAGATGGACGTAAACTAACCGAAAGAAAATAAAATATAAAATAGATTATTTTATTAGGAAGGGAAGTCCATGCTAAAGGAACATAAAAGAGATTTTTGACTCTTTCTCTCTCCTTAAAAAAAAAATAAACAAAATTCCATCTGGGGGTGGCTTTCATTCCTCTTTCCTTTTCTGTTTGTAGTTATAAACTGCCTTCTTTCTCCTTCTTCCATTTTATTCCCTCAAAACTCCACATTCTCCTTTCTCCTTCTTCTTCTTCCCATTTCCTCGTCCCTTCTCCCCCATTCAACCATCTCCATCAATTTCCTCTGCAATTCCAATCCCGATCTTCAATTCTCTCCAATACCCATTTCGCATTTCCCTCCAATTCCAACATCGTCGTTCATTCATGGGAAATTGTTGCGCTACCCAACCACCTCCACCTCGGGACAATGAGGACCAAATCAAAGGGAAGAAGAAGAAGAAGCAGAACCCCTTCTCAATCGAATACGGCGGTAACCACTTCGCCACCGCTCATAAGCTCACCGTCTTGAGCAACCCGACCGGCCGTGAAATCGGGATTCAATACGAATTGGGTCGCGAGCTTGGACGAGGGGAATTTGGAATTACCCATCTATGTACCGATAAGGTCACCGGAGAGAAATTCGCTTGTAAATCCATTTCCAAGAAGAAGCTTAGAACCGCCATTGATATTGAAGACGTCCGGCGGGAGGCTCAGATTATGAGGCATTTTCCCAAGCATCAGAACATTGTCAGCTTGAAGGATACCTATGAAGATGACACCGCTGTTCATTTGGTTATGGAGCTTTGTGAGGGCGGTGAGTTGTTTGATCGGATTGTCGCTCGAGGGCACTACACGGAACGTGCTGCTGCTGTTGTTACAAAGACCATTGTTGAAGTTGTTCAGGTAATTAATCAACAAAACCTATGGATTCTTTCCAATTTTGGTTGACTTTTTTTTGGGAATTTTGAGTTGTTGTTTGTATGTTAAGAATTAAGATAGATGAGGCTCCACCCTTTTTAGAGATCTTATATGTGATTGGTTTTTGAAGAGGGTTTGGATATAGGAATGTATGATCTAGAGATGAGAATTTATTGGCTTACTTAGAAGCTTGAGGAGGCATAGTTTGACTTTGTGTTTTTGTCCTGTTTCATCTTTTAGAGAAGGGAAGAACAGAGGTTTGATTATGGGGTCAGTTTGTCTCAAATGGGTTACAATTTCCAGTGGTTAAATGACTCCATGGGCAAATAACTCTGGTTTATCTAGTTTGACAGATCATTTTTTATTAGTTTAAATCAAAGTGAGTTAGGGGTTGGTGAGTTAATTCTTCCATTTTAGACAGTTATTCTTGTTACTTACTACTTTTCTTGTGGTTTAGATGTGTCACAAGCATGGTGTTATGCATCGGGACCTGAAACCCGAGAACTTTTTGTTTGGAAACAAGAAGGAAAATGCACCATTGAAGACGATTGATTTTGGACTATCAGTGTTCTTTAAACCTGGTAGGGCTTTCTGATGGTCCCTTTGCTTGCTTTTGTGTAGTTTTCTTTTCATTTGTAGCCATATGCTTTCCCTTGTTCATGACCGACTCCACTCACCCGCACGCCCCGGCCCCTTCAGGTGAAAAATTCAATGAGATTGTTGGAAGTCCGTATTACATGGCTCCCGAGGTTCTAAAACGAAACTATGGCCCAGAAGTAGATGTCTGGAGTGCTGGAGTTATACTCTACATTTTGCTTTGTGGTGTCCCACCATTTTGGGCTGGTAAGTATTGTGTTAAATCTTCTGTTCAAAAGTAGTTTTTGTGCTTGTTTGTTGTATATATTCTGGTTAAGCTCATTGAACTTTTTGTCATCCCTATGCAGAAACCGAACAAGGAGTTGCACAATCAATTATACGATCGGTTTTAGATTTCAAGAGAGACCCTTGGCCTAAAGTTTCCGATAATGCAAAAGATCTCGTGAGAAAGATGCTCAATCCTGATCCGAGGCGGCGACTGACTGCTCAGGAAGTGCTCGGTAATGTCTTGGCCTTAAAGCAAATTCACTTTCTCCCACAAAAGAAATTCATTAGCTTGACTGTTTTGTTTGTTGGTTGTAAAATCCAGATCATCCATGGTTACAGGATGTGAAGAAAGCTCCGAATGTCTCCTTAGGAGAAACTGTGAGGGCAAGACTTAAGCAATTCTCTATGATGAACAAACTGAAGAAAAGAGCTCTAAGGGTAATTCGTCTTATGCTCGAATAATTTACAATGACCAATCAGTTGTATTTGTCGTGTTTTCTGATATCACCGCCGTGGTCGTCGTCGTCATTTCTTTCCGTATTAAAACATACTCTCTGGTATTCTGTTCAACAGGTAATTGCTGAGCACTTGACAGTTGAGGAAGCCGCTGGTATAAAGGAGGGATTCGATCAGATGGATACTACCAAAAAAGGGAAGATTAACATAGACGAGTTACGAGTAGGTTTACATAAATTAGGCCATCAGCTCGTGGATACAGATCTTCAAATTCTGATGGAAGCTGTAAGTTCTTTTGGATACATCCAAAATAAAACTACTCTTTTTCTTTGTCTATCTCAATGCATAGAAGTAATTTTGAAGATACTCTTTTACAGGGTGATGCAGACAAGGACGGATATCTAGACTGTGCAGAATTTGTAGCTATTTCTGTTCACCTTAGGAGAATGGCCGACGACGAAGAGCATCTAAAGAAAGCTTTCAATTTCTTTGATAAAGACCGGAGTGGTTATATAGAAATCGAGGAACTACGAGTTACCTTAGCCGATGAGATCGAGGGAAATAGTGAAGAAGTGATTAACTCCATTATTAACGACGTCGACACGGATAAGGTGAGTTACATCTCCCCTTTAACGCTTCGATTACTAGACACAGATATCTGCTCCGGTCCAAAAGTGGCCTGAATTCTGAGTATTCGTGCAGGATGAGCGAATAAGCTACGCGGAATTTGCAGCAATGATGAAGGCAGGCACGGATTGGAGGAAAGCGTCGAGACAGTTTTCTCGAGACCGGTTAAATAGCTTGACTCTGAACTTGAGGAAAGGTGGATCATTGCAGTTAAAATAAAAACAATGAGAGGGTATAGATGATTTCTTTCACAAACAGTCATTCATTCATTCAAAGGAGAACTTACAAATCTTAATTCTTTGTTTCTTTCAATTATTTTTTTCCCATCTTTATTCTTTTTCTCTCTTTTGTTTGAAAACTAGGATAAGGGGCTGGGAGTTTTGATGCATTTCTGGTTTGGATAGAACTTACCATTCTGATTGTAAATATGTGAAACTTGTTCCCCAATATTTAAACCAGAGAAAAAAATATATATAGTTTGGTAAAATATCCAATATTCAGGAATCCAAAAGTTTACTCCTCCTTATACTTTCCTATATTTTTGTTTTGTTCGGTATATGTGTTAACTAGATGAGTTATGTATCATTCTTGGTCCCTGGAATTTAAGTTCGGTAACATTTGGACCTAAGCTTTCAAACTCAACAATTTTATATTGTTTTTGGTTCCGCCTCCACTGGAGTTGCTGAGGTCGCACGGATGAAGGATGGCGCTAACATGCACCAATCGTGCAGAAGGACGCTGCTTGAAGGCAATTGTATGAGAAAAACGGTGGCGTAACGATAATTGCAAAAAGAGGGAGGTGATAAAAATCCTCATAAATGGCGTAACGAGAGAACATAACTATAAGTGTGAACTAATGACGCTCTATCTTCAACTAGTTAAGTCATATTCTTGCTTATAAAAAAATTGATTTCCGATTTGTGTAAAGGAAGCATTCAAATATATTTCATTTTAGTGTTTATTTATTTTTAATAGCCATGAATATGATTAGCTTAAGTAATGTAAAAAGATGAAGTGATGTTCCAAAATTTGCATTTGCAATGTATTATTATTAATATTACTACCAGATGTAGTAAAAGCATGTACAATTATACCCTGCCAACAAAATATTGCAAATAAACCCCCCAAAATGTGAGTAATTAATTCAACACCCCAAAAAAAAATGAAGAATGTCCTCCAATGGGAATGACTTTCTGCACAAGGGGCATGAATTGTTAGTGCTAAGCCAGTTGAAGATGCATCGTTTATGATACACATGCCCGCAGGGGATCTTTATCACCTCCTCCTTTTTGCCATCGATTTCATCCAAACAGATACTGCAATCCCCCAATTCCTCTTCTTCTTCTTCCTCCTTTTCCAATTTCTCCATTCTCAACAACTCCGGCGCCGGCGGAGCCTCTTCCAGAATCAGCGTCTCCTCCGGACGTCCGGGGGCGGGGAGGCTTGGTTCGATCCAGGTGACTAGGATGTAGTCGATGTCCGCGACGACGTGGAAGTTCGTCTCTCTTTGTCCGGCCGTCATTTGGAAGACGTAGGAGGTGACCTGCGAGGCGAAGTCCACACAGGCGGCGGCGCGGATGCTGAGGGAGTAGAGCAACTGCTCGACGTAGATCTGGAGAAACAAGGGATGGATGAGTTGGCGGAGAGGGAGAGGGAACAGAACACTCTCGAGTGAGATCGGTGCGGTTTGATGGAGGATTTGGGGCGGAACTCCGGTGGACACCAGAAGTTGGAAAAATTGCGATCGGAGTTCCAGTACTTGATAAGGTACATCAGAAGCAGCACTGTCGTGGCCGCGAACACGAAATTGGATCGGTCTAGAAGTAGCCAAAGACATTATGGAAATTTGCAGATTCGATCGGAGTTTGTGATTCCTCGCCGGCGGGAGAAGCAAGTTTAATTATGGAAAATTCTCAGATGATTTGTGAGTTGTGAGTTCTTCTCCTTCTTTTAATTGGATCAAATCCTAATTCAATCTGGTTTTGTTTAAGGAAAGTAGAATTAATTATGGAAAATATTTTGCATTTACTAATCCTACTTCGTTTAGGGAAAGTATATGATATTGGTTATTTGTTCAATTTCATTTTTACTCTAACGGCTCTAATCTTTTTATTATTATTATCCATTTTCTTTCTTCAATTAAAATTTTACTACTAAACTTTCAAAAATTAGCTTATTATCCTATTAATAGTAGAATTTGATTTCTTTGTTGATAACATTGCTACTTAACACGTTATTTTCATAGATGACTCATTTGCGTCTGTAATGTTTTTCGACATCCGCTTCAAAAATAATATTTTTTGTCATTTTTCTGACGGCATAACACCTTGCTTTGCTGAGCGCGAACATGATTGCGAGGAAGAGGAAAAAGTCTGTAAATATCCTTTCATGAGCACGAGAATAATATAGTCGTCCGTCGCGATCGTGTTCAGCGAAGGGCATTATAGACTTTTTTTGTCGCAAACGTTCTCAACAAATGCGTGCTCGTACTCAACAAATATCAAAATACATGCGGTTTTGAAAAATGGGTCAATTTACATTATAACACCTAAGGAGTCATATGTGTGAAAATACTCCTATTTATGGTTGGTTAATTTGTTACCCTCAATAAAATGAAATGGTTGAAAGAAACAAAATAAAATTGTATTAACTTTTCACTTTTCCTAAATCAACTAATTTTTATTATTTAACCATCAAAATTAAGTTGAATTACAATTAGAGACATTATTGAAATTAATAATTAAAAAACAAAGTTTTTTTTTTGAAACACAAGGTCTTATATCAGTTTTTTTTTTCCTATTTCAAAAGAAATATATATATATATATATATTTCTTTTTGTTTCTTCTATACAAGAAAATTAAGATTTAGGAGACATTTGGCAAGGATGTCATGTTTTGGTTAATCATTATAGAGATTGCAAAAATTTCCGTGGGTCCCCGATCCAATCGGGTTAGAGAATCTTCGGTTTTGACCAGGTACAGGGCCAAACTGGAGATTTAATCGGGTCCCGGCCGAAGACGGGGCGGGGAAGGGAATGGGGTCCCTGTCTCGCCGTCCCAAAATCATTTTTTATTAATTTTTAAAAAATATATATATATAATAATTATAATTATATAAAATTATAATATATTATTAATATATTAATAATATTTGGGGTAAAAATCAATTTATACCCTTAAACTTTGGAGATTGTATCAATTAAAACCTCAAACTATTGATTGTATCAATCTAAACCCTGAACTTTCATAAGTATATCAATTTGCCCCCTCTACTAGAAAAATGTTAGTTTTCACACGCGTGGAGACTTATAATTTATCAATTAAACCTCTAAATTTTCATACAATTGATTCACTTATGGAAGTTTAGGAGTTAAATGGCTAAAATTATAAGTTTTTCACGTGTTTAAATTAACGTTTTTAAAATAAAATTCTAACAGAAGGTATAAATTGATATACTTATGAAAGTTTAGGGTTTAAATTGATACAATCATTAGTTTAGAGTTTTAATTGATACAACCTCTAAAGTTTAAGGGTATAAATTGAGTTTTTCCCTAATATTTGTTATATTTTTAAAAATTATCCTGTTTATTGGAGTTTTTTTAAAAAAAATAAATAAATAATTTTATTAATTTTTATATATTAGAGTTTTTGTTTGTTTTTTTAATTTTTTTTTTATTAATATAAAATTTGTTTTCTTCCCCAATACAAATAAATAAAATAACCAAAATAAATCTAAAACAAAAAAAATAAACTAATAAAAATAAGGGCTAAGCTTATTTTCGACTAAAAACTAAAACTACACTAGGGTAGATAAACACATGTTGAAGTCGTGTCAAATGACCAATCAACTCAAAAACATAAGAGGTTGAGTTATAGTAAATATAATTATATCAATACTTTAACATTTTAAAATCGATGCAACAACATTTGACATTGTATGTCACATTGACACGTGTAGATGTGCTCGATATCGAAGGAAAGCTGAAAGAATTCATAATTTTTATATGTTGGGGGTGCAAGCTTAATAATTCTTATCCCGTTGTTATTCTTTCTAATACAGTTTGAAAGCAGCTTTTATTCAATTTCTCATAATTTTATGATGTTCCTATGAAACTGCCTTTAAGATAAATATAGCTCAATAATTAAGATATTAATAACTTATTTTTTCATGACATCGAGCATAGTTTAATTGAAGAAGCAGATAATCTAAGATCCACGGACATGGCGATACACCAATTTTAAAAAAAATGTAGGATACAAATACGTTGGGGATACGTTATATTTTATATATTATTTTTAGATAATATAATACTTTAAAATAAATTAATCATACATAATCATACATAATCATGCAAATTGAAAGAAATGAAATGGAGATGACGTGAAATCGAGGGGAGAAAGTCACATAAAGCAAAGAATAAAAAGTTGATTGTTTTTTTGTTTGTTATTTTAATTTAAAAAAGTGTGCTAACTATTGAACTATTGGGCTTTTAATGGATTTTCACAAATTAAAAAAAAAAAAAAAAGTCTAGAAGTGTCTTAAAAAAATAATAATTAAATAACAGGGAACCGATTTTGGGGTGTCTGACATGTGTTTTAAATGGACACTTCACCTATAATGGAGTGTCTGTACTTCCTAGCAGATCGAAAATGAATAAAGAAGGAATCCTAGCGAACTCGGTGACATATAATTCTCTAATTGATGTATACGACAAAGAAGGCGACGCTTCCGAACGACCAAAAATGGTGTGCGACCAAATGTGATCACCTTCTCAATGCTAATTGATGGTTATTGCAAGATAAAGAACTTGGGAGCTACTATGGGAATATATTCATAAATGGTTATCAAAATACTTATTACCATATAGTAGCATTAAAGAATTAGAGTCAAAACATGGTAGCATTAAATAATAACTATAAACCAGTAGATACGATACTTATTACCATTTTAAATGAAGATGTTTTAATGTGATAAAATAAAATGTGTGAATCATTGAATTAATTAGATTAATCTACCAAAGACAAATTTCATATAATTAACCTCCTAAACTTTCAATTTGATAAATCACATTCCTAAAGTTTGATTAGTGTTGCAATTAACTCTCTTGATTTCAATTTGAGTAATGTAGAGAAAAGACAAATTTGTCGGATGAAAAAAATAAACTCAAACCACTCTTCTTTTCCTCTCCTCCGGCCAACCTTGCCACCGTTATCACCCACTTCCCTTTGGTCGGTAGCCGCAACTCCCCTCCTTTGCCACCGCTCTCTCTAATTTAGGAATATATCAGCGGGTATATTGACATGTTGACCAATATTTACATTCTTGTGTCGTTTTTTTTTTTTGACAACCTATGAAGTCGGGACTGAACCTAAGATCTCGTATTCTTGAGTCGATACATCATATCAGTTGAGTTATGCTCTTGTTGACTTCATTCTTGTATCGTTCAATTAATTAAAAAAAAAAAAAAAATTAGACTATCGTTAGTTTTATTAAAAAAAGGTGAGGATGTCAGCAAAAAGTCAATTTTTCTTGTTTTTAGAATCCGAGTCATTTTGAAAAACAGACGAAAATACCGGGTCATTTACAGATGGTGAAAAGAGGTTAATCCGGGCCCTTTTGACAAATGGGCGAAAATTCTCTCTCCTCCAAATCATGTGCCCTCCTTCCAATTGGCCCATTTTCTTTTTCTTTTGATTTCTTTTGTTCTTTCAAGCCATAGCCCATTGGACTTTTTTTTTTTTTTCATTCTATTTTCAGCCCATTAGAATTGGCTTAAAGGCCCAAATTTCTGAATGTCAGCCAAGCTGCTACATGACACGATGGTTCCTCATTCTACAATATATCACAAGCTTTTCTCTTCAAACTTTAAGCTTCAAAATAAGAGAATTAAAATTAAAATTAACGAAATTTCATTAAGAGACTAAAAGAGTAAAGAGAAGTAAGAAAATGACAAGATAAACAAAAACCGACTGCTAATTAAACTTAACAAGAAACTCACTAAAATCAACATAAAAGCGTGTATTTCACTAAACTTTGGTCGATAAAAAGTGATAGAAGATGCTATATTAATCCCATTTCATGGGATTATCAGCAGCGAACGACTAGACTACGATGACAACTTGGCGTGGTCGGGACAACAACGAACGAACCAGCTCGACGAACGACAACAACTTGAACGATTCGCAACTTCCCAAACGGTTTTAATAGCTTGCTAGTTGTTGTTCGGTGGTATCCAAAACAATTTCGCTAAAAACTTGTTCACAAAACAGGACACCCAAATTTTAAGTATTATATTTTGAAATTCAACCCTTTAAAAAAAAAACTCAATAATCTACCCTTAATAAGTTTTTTATTCAAAAACATAAACTTCTACGATTGAAATTAAACTCAAACTCATCCACTTTTAATACTAAAATCTCAAATAACATTTCATCTTGAAATCAAATATATTAATATAATGACTAACATTGACCAACATTATCTTTGACTAACATTATCTTCTCTTAAAATTGGAGGTTCAAATCACTATATACCTCTAAATTTATTTTACTTAAAAGCAATAGTAAATAAATTGACGTAATGAAAATTAATATCAAACATGCGACTATTAAAATATAGTTTGGCGATAAACACAAATACTTCTATTTTATTTTATTTTTAAGAAAAAAACACATCTCCACAGATCCAAAGATGAAAACTCCAAGTCAATGAAACATAATAATTATAAATTATTATTTTTTTTGTTTTGAGAATCCAATGTTGAAGATCCCAATTCCCATGTAGAATTATTGAGAAGATACAATAAGTAGGTCAATGAGGTACAAGAATTGGGCACCAACACATGTGTTAGGTCATGTGATGAAGAGATCACATTATTATTCATTTATTCACGTGATGAATAATAATGTGATCCCAGCTGACACCGTCCTTCTCTCCGTCGCCTCGTCGTTCGCCACCTCTCAAATAGTCTGATGTCAATTTGTGAATTTTTGTGATTTGGAGTAATGGAAAAAATCAAATAAAAAATTAATTTTAAAAAAAAGTCAACCCGCCAACCCAACCCAACCCAACCCGAAAATTGAGGGTTAGGTTGGGTTGGGTTGACTGAAATGTTGGGTTGGAAATTTTTCAACCCGAAATTTTCGGGTTGGGTTGAAAAATCTCCAAACCCAACCCAACCCAACCCATGTACACCCCTCCTTACTAGGAGTACTTCACTCGAAAGCAAACTCTCATAAATCATTTCAAATTTATTTTAAGAAGCAAACATAATATTATAACAAAGTCGATATTAGGCCAACAGGCAACAAGCAACTTTCAAAACGATCCTTAGAAACAAACTTTTGAGAAAGCTTAAAAAAAAACATTCCATAAAATATAATATTCGAATCCATTATTTTTCTTGTTTTTAAAATTATTAGTCGAAAAGAAAATGTTTTGTATTAAAAAATTGATCTGAAATCAAATTTGAAGAAAAATCTCAATTAAATATAATACAAAGTCCTCATCTTAGACTTGGTAAGATTAACACTAAAATAATATAACGTTAAACATAATAATTGGGCACCAACACCATGTGTTTTTTTTGCAAGAGTATTTTAATTAAAGCGAGGATTGAACCCATGACCTTATAGTCACGGGCACAACCTTATACCAATTGAACTATGCTCGGTTTGACAAATAATTAGATAAAACTTTATCGGGGAACGAACCCCAACACCATGTGTTAGTAGGTCATGTGATGAAGAGATCACATTATTATTCATTTATTTGTCAGAAGACAAAGACAAGAGACAGGACCAATTAATTATTAAAACCAAAACAATCAGAGTAGTGCACATTTTAAATATGAATTGCCACTTGTCACTCCCTTAGTGAACAATTGTTTTTATCAACTTTCAAATTTCTCCATATTCCTACAAATATTTTCACTAAATTATATCCCACAATTTTAGTTACTAATCTCACTAGACTTTAAAAAATACTTTCAACTTCTAAATTATTTCAAAAAATAATATTTTTTCGTTAAAATAAATATTGAAAATTGACATAAAAATTTATGTCTAAAATTAGAAGGCGTGATATTATTTACAATTATCTACTAGATTAAGATCTTTGTTACATTTATTTCATCTCAAACGATATCGTTAAAATTATTTAGGAGTTATTTGGTTGACGGACTTGGAAAGTTGGTTAAGTATGAATTTATTAAGTTTGAAGTTGTTAGATAAAAAATAAGTTTGTTACGCGTAGGTTTGTTATTTGTGTTTGAATTCCAATTTTTTAATATGAGTTTATGGTAAATTTGAAATTTGCATTATATAATTTATATATTAATTATTTAATTAAAGTAATAAAAACACTATATTAAAAAATATATTTTTTTATTATCAAATTAGCATTATTCTAAGAATAAATAAAATATTTATAACACATTTGTCCACATAATTTTATTGCAATAATTATTTTATGGAATAAATATTTGATTGTTAGTATTTACCATAGTGTGATCAAATATATATTCGAGGAAATTAACCATTCAAGAAAATGTTATAATTTTATTTATTTAATTATTTATAAATGGATAGTTTCATTCGAGATCGTGATGGAGGACATTAGCTTATGTTATGCTAGCCAAAGTAAACATAATTGGGTGATAATTGACATATACTTCTCCCCTCAAGTTGGAGGTATGAATCTCTCACGCCTACTTACCGAACTCAAGAAAAGAAGAAGAAAAAGACTTGTTATACTAACTAAATTTATTTACTAATTATTCGTCATCATTTCAATTCAACTTTAACTTTCTTTATTCAACTAATACATATAGTTAGAAATTTATTACATTTTAACTAATACTATTTTAAAAATTATTATCTTCCAGACAAACTAACCAAAATAATTGTCATAATGAGCATAACACAACAATATAATTGACATGTACTTATTGTAAAAAAAAAAAAAAAAAAATTGGGTTTGGATTCAATCTTCATCCCCTTATTTGTTAAACTAAAAAAAACTAACCAAAATAATTTAATTAAAAATTACACTAATGTTCCTTCATGTTTGAATTTGGTAGTATTTGAGTCTATTTCAAACTCAAACCCTTAAGGTTTGGATTGGGTGCGTTTTTGGTCACTCCCTCAGATTAAATATAACCAGCAGAATGGTGACATGTCACTTATTTTTAATTAAAAAAAAAATTTAATTATTAATTTTTTTTTCTTTTTATTTTTCCTCTTCCCTTCCTTCCTCTTTCCTCCCAATGGTCGGAAACTACTATAAGAGAAAGAAGAGGGATGGTTGAGGAATGATGGAGGAGGGAGGAAGAAATATAGAAGATGGGGAGGTGAAAGAAAAAGAAAATAAAAATAAAAATAAATATCTTTTAAAAGAACTTTAATAGTTAAAATAGGTGTCACGCCATTTTTCTGTTAAGATTTACTGGAAAAAATTTGAGACCAAAATCACACCAAATCACAAAGTTGAGGATATAATGGTTTAGTTTGAAATCTTGATTGACCCAAATGCTACCAAACTCAAAACTAGGAGGATTAGTATAATTTTTTCATTTTATAAATATCATCTCTTTCATTGACTATGCTTATCTGATTTTTAAATTTTCAAATAAAAAGTAGTTTGAAAAAATTGTTGATTTAGAGAAATGAACATATTAAATTTAGGTTTAAATAACGTGCATGATTTGAAATTTAAAATAAATAAATAAATATTTATATATAATTTAGAGCGTTGCACAAATAGCAATCATGCCCAAACTAATTGCATATTTAACAAACTTTAAAATGTTCTGCAAATATGGTAAAAAAATCAGTTTCTATCACTGATAGACTTTATCATATCACTGATAGACATAGACTATTATCACTGATAGACTATTATCAAAGACAAAAATCTATAAAAAGCTGAGGTGATCAACTATAGACTTCTATCAGCCATAAGATATCAGCGATAAAAATTGTCATATCCGCAAAATTTTTAAAAACATGCTATATTTTAAATTATTTTATTCTAAATTGACACCGGTTATAATTTCCCTATAATTTAAGTGTTAATAAAAAAATTAAAATATAATAATATTTTTCTCATAAATTAATGGAAAATTGTAACAGATGTCAATTTACGATAAAATAATTAAAAATATAGCACTTTTTTAAAAATTTTGCGGATATGGCAATTTCTAACGCCGATAGTATGATTTATCGATAGAAGTTTATCGCTTATAGAAGTCTATCGCTAGTCTTTTTTATAGATTTTTGTTAGTGATAATAGTCTATCAGTGATAGTGATAAAGTCTATCACCGATAGAAATCTATCAGTAATAGTCATAAAGTTTATCAGTAATAGTTAAAAAGTGTATGAGTGATAGCCACCAATGTTTTGCCATATTTGCAAAAGTTTTAAACTTTACTACATTTGTAATTATTTTTGACCTGATTGCTGTTTGTGCAACCAGTCCAAAATTAATACCTATTAATTTATGAATAAATAATTTATTTGGAATAATCTATTACTCTAAACTTTTTTTGAATAATTATATGTTGTAAAACAAATATTTAGCTAGTTTTGTAATTCATTTTTTTTAATATTTATTAATGTGTAACAAAATACATAGAAATTTATTTCTATAAATTTATCCTTATATATTTTTCTAAAGCATGGAGTTTATGACGAGTGCAAATAGTTTTTGGGTTGAGTTGATTTGGTCAAACCCAACGTATATGAATTAATAATTGTCACTTTTAATTAAATTTAAGGGAAAAAATCAATTTATACTCCTAAACTTTGAGGGTTGTATCAATTAAAACCCTAAACTAACATTTGTATCAATTTAAACCCTGAACTATCATAAGTGTATCAATTTACACCTTCTGTTAGATTTTATTTGAAAAAAAATTAATTTAAACGGATGGAGGCTTGTGATTTTAACAATTAAACCCATAAACTTTCATAAATGAATCAAGTCTATGAAAGTTTAAGAGTTTAATTAATAAATTACAAGTCTCCACACATGTAATAACTTACATTTCTATATTAGAGAGTGTAAATTGATACACTTATGAAAGTTTAGGGTTTAAATTGATACAATTGTTAGTTTAGGGTTTTAATTGATACAATCCTCAAAGTTTAAGGGTATAAACTGATTTTTTCCCTAAATTTAATTACTTATTTATTATAAAATTATCATTAATTATTTTTTTATTAAACTAATATGTTTTATTTTGTATCGCCTTTCAACTTCAAGTAAGTCCAAGTCCATTTTTTAATTTTAGAGAATGATTTTAAATTTAAATTCTTTTATTTTTTAATTTTAGAGAATGATTTTAAATTTAAATTCTTTTATGGCTAACCTTGGGTTCGTTAATTGGGTACATAGAACTTAATTTGAAAACTTATGTCATGAGAGGTAACTTGGGTATTTCCGACCCTTTAGAAGTTTATTTAGTTGATTTCATTTGTTGGAAAGAAAAAAAAAATAAATAAAGAAAAAAAGGGAAAGTAAGAGAGAAAAAGAAAAAAAGAAAAAACAAACTCGTTTTTTGAAATCCCTAAAAAAACAAAAAAGAAGAAAATCATTTTCTTTCTTATTCCCCCCGCCCCGGCGGCGACACTAAGTCGTTGATTAGTCCGTCGAGGTTAGTCTTCTGTCCAGTTGCTTGATTTCATGTAATTTTGGCTTCAAATCTCTTCAAACTCATGACCCGCCCTTCGTTTGTTCTCGAATCCAAGTATCCATCACCCAACGACTTCAGATTTATGAGAATCGAGGGTCAATGAATACTTTTTCAGCAGCATTTCGTGTCGTTTGGATAAAATTCAGCTCTAAAGCTATCTTTAGACATTGTTTAAGTGTTAGATTTTAGGCTTTAAATTATGGAACTCTTCATGTATAGTTTAGATTGGGGAATTCAAGATTTGAGGTTGACGTTGGGTGCGAATAACGTTTAGGCATATCTCTGAGTAAGCTATCAATCTTAACAGATTCAATTTTTCAGTTTTGAATGTTTATGTTATTGAATGTTGTTTCGAATTGTTCAGGTTGGACAATGACATTTTTGTAGACGGAGCCATTAATGCTTGTTGGTCGCTCCTAATGTAAGTAGCTTAATCCTCAGCTCAACACGCCTCAAGGCTTCAATATATGATTCAATGGAACTGAATGAATGACATATGCTCTTGTTGGACAGTGTCTTGTTTATGTTAACTCAGTTTATAAATGTAACATATGGTCTTGATGAGCAGTATCCTGATTACATGATTTTCAACCAAGTTTGTTTATGTTAATTTAATTTATAATTGTAACATATGTTCATGATGAGCACTGTTCTGATTACAGGATTTTTCAGTCAGGCAAGTTTATGTTAGTTTAGATTATAAATGTAACATATGCTCTTGTTGAGCATTGTTCTTTTTACAGGATATTCAATCAGGAAAGTTTATGTTAGTTCATCTTATAAATGTATTATATGATCGCAACGTTCTATTTAGAGGAGTCTCAGTTATGCATGTTATGTTGAGTTAAAAGATTATTTTGGTATTATTCATTTATCCACAACATGACATGTATATTATATTGTTTAGAGTATCAGAGTGCTTGGAACTTTCTGTAAATTTCTTTTGACTTCAGGTGTTAATATCTTTGGGACCCCAAGCCCTTCACGACTCGTCTTTCCATGTGGGAGAATGTTTTATTTTAGAGCATTACTTCCGTGGCCAACTTCTTTGTTCGGGGGGGGGGGGGGGGGGGGGGGGGGGTTGGTGTTATTGATTCTATAGACTTGCTTTCATCGTAAACATTGGTTGTCCCATGGTCAGACACAAGAAAAATAACTTGTCATCACTAGGTATGTCAGTATGGCTCACACGATGCAAGATTCGGGGAGCATGAACAGTGAGGCTTGATATCAGAGAGATTTCAAGAAATATGACCCTAGACCCTTCGATGGGCAGTCCCTAGACCCGACCATTGCAGAAGCATGGTTATCGTCAGTAGAGGCTATATTTCGCTATATAAGGTGCCCAAAAGATCAAAAGGAATAATGTGTTGTCTTTATGTCGAAAGATGATACCCTCCTTTGGTGGAAGTCTGTAGAGCGATCCAGGTGACGTGAGTGGTGGTCCAGTTATCTGGGCTATTGGAACCATTAGGGTTTGTACTGTCTGTCTCTACTCTAACAAGGGTGTCTTTATTAGCCAGCAAGAAAGTACGGGCTTGTTAGGTGTTAGTGTCAGATCATTTGTTGGATGTGACACTAATAGTCTTAGACATGAGCAATTTTGATGTAATTCTTGAATGGTTGGCTGAAAACCATGTCATCATTGATTTTCATCGTGAGGAAGTTGTGCTCAGACCCCATTGAGGGCAAGTTTTAAGTTTAAAGGATCCGAAAATGAATTAGTTCCTAGGATGTCGTCTTCGTACACACTAGCTTTGTTAGGAAATAAGAAGTACAGGTCTGTGTGACCGTGTTTAGATTACAGAGAGTCGACCAAGGTATCCATAAAGAACGAATACCCACTCCCTCAGATAGATTACCTATTTGATTAGTTATAGGGAGCGTTAACATTTTCCAAGGTTGGTCTTTGATTAGGCTTTCATCAGTTGAGTATAGGAGAGGATGTTATTCTTGAAACATCCTACATGTCGATGTGTGAGCATTATGAGTTCACTGTTATATCCTTTAGGATGACATATCCACCAACAATTTTTCATGGACTTGATGAATTTAGTGTTTAGAAAGTTTCTCGACACCTTCGTTATCGTATTTATTGATGATATCTTAGTTTATTCCAAGTCAGATGCGAAACATGAGGAACACCTTAAGAGAGTTTTAACAATCCTAAGGGTGAACAAACGTTTGCCAGGTTTTCCAAGTGCGAGATTTGGTTACAACAAGTGTCCTTCTTGGGACACGTGGTGTCGAGAGGTTAATGTTTTAGTAGACCCAACCAATGTAAAACAATGGCTAACTGACCTTTTTCAATTACCGTCAGTGAGGTTCATAACTTTATAGAGCTGACAGTTAATTATCAGAGTTTTGTATAAGCTTTTTTCAGAATAGTCACGCCTCTGACTTAGTTGACTCGAAAAGAACACTAATTTTTTAGAAATGAGGCATGTGAAGCGAGCTTTTAAAAGCTCAAGCAGAGGTTGGTTTCAACACCAGTGCTCGATGGAGCTAAATATTACATTGTTTATAGTGACAATTTCTAAAAGAGGCTAGGTTGCGTTCTAGTACATCTTAATAAAATCATTACATATGGCTCTAACTAGTTGGAAGGCTATATGCGTAACTATCTGACTCATGTTATCAAATTAATAGTTGTGGTCCTCGCCCTAAAGATTAAAAGACATTATTTGGTGAAAGAATACGACAACGAGATCTTGTACCAACCAGGTAAGGCAAACGTAGTTGCTGATGTTCTCAGTAGAAAGACAACTCATACATTGACCTAATTTTTGGTACAACTGACCTTGAGACAAGAATCATTGATGTCCAACAAATGAATCCTAACCTTGTTGCTATCATAAACTAAGTAAAGTCAGAATAGATGTATGGATTTTTCGTATATTCAGATCACAACCTTTTTTTCTAGGGACGTTTGTGTGTGCCTAAAAATATTGATCTTAAGGCTGAGTTATTAACCGAAGCCTACAGATCCTCGTTTTCGATACATCCAGGTAGCACGAAGATGTATCGAGATTTAAAATAATACTATTGGTGTCAGAACATGAAAAGAGACATCGTTGATTTTGTTAATAAGTGTCTAGTTTGTCAGCAGGTCAAGGCACCAAGACATAAACTGATATAGACGACAAGTAGGTTTGGAGCTTAGACAATCCACAAAGGGAAAGATCCTCAAGTAATCTACCAAAAAATTAATCTTGTGTCGCACAATCGATATGCTTAAAGGTAGAAAAGAAAATCAATATCAAGTTACCTTTTGTTTGGTAAAAGACAAGGGATTGGACTATTGATTAATTCAATCCAAAGTGGGAAACACTCCACAAAGTTTGGTGACCAACCATCCTTGAATGATTGCACGAAGGGGTGCAATGCACAATGAGAATAAGCTCAGGGCTTAACAAAAAACTTTTTTCTCTATTGATAAAATCGTATTGCAAAAGTCCTTTACAATTGAGAATGAAGGCATATATAGCCTTATGGTTGTCAACTTGAGAAAGACAAAAATCTTAGAAATATTAAGGAAAAAACATCCCAAAACAATTAGGAAAAATAAATCACATTCTAATAATTAAATTAAAATAATTCAAAGTCTTTCCTAAACATAAAAAGGTTGATAATTTTCGGACAAAACAGTTAAAAAGTAAAAAAGATTACATTCTATAAGAGTGGAGAAAATCATATAAGAAAAGTTTCCACGTTGGACACTCTTTGAAATCCTTTATTTTGTTTTGTTGAGTTTTGAACATTTGAGCATCGAGCTTGTTTGTTGAAATCCTTTATTTAAAAAAATATATATTTTGGGTTTTAAATCTAGTATGCTTTGATTCATATATGCTGATTTTTTTCTTCTGAAATTTTGACTCTTTCGTGATATCCTTGAATACTTTGTAATGTGACAACTTACATATTTGGTTTGAGTCTTAATGCATAAGAGATAAACATGATTAGTGTTTTATTTGAAAATCTTATATAATGGTGATGATGGAGAGTTTTACGCAGCGGAAGCGATTTTGGACCGATGATACTCTAATTTCATCAATTTAACAAATAGAAAACATGCTCAAAACGGAAATAAGAAAATTAGAAATACATACCCTTGTAGTTCTGATTTCTTTAAGTCCGTCGGCCGTTCCTCGTCACGAACTCTTCCGGCCTCTTCTCACGAACGCCCCGAGGACCACCCCAAGTAGTCTCACTATCCTTGGCGCCGAGCAGCGGAGTTGTGGGACTTCGAACAAAGAAAAAAGAAACGAAAGGAGAAAGACAAGGAATAAACCTTGAGAGAAAAAAAACACAGAACTAAAAGCAAAAACTTCAAAGATGAAGTTTTAAAAATAAATCTCTGAGTTTTTTTTTTCTTCAGAAAACAAGTAACCCTCTCCTATTCAATTTAGCCATATGTTACGTTACATATATATATATATATATATATATATATATATATATATATATTATATTTAATTATTATTATTATTAAAAAAAAAATAATAAATTTTTTTATTAAACTTTTTAATAAATAAAAAATATATATAATTATTAATTAAACTTTTTAATTAATAAATATTATTTAATTCAATATCAAATATTAATTAAATAATATGACTAAACTCGGTTTTCCGAAAACCGACGTTTTTACACATGAATCCTATTCATGTTTTAGGCCATTGCCATATTTAAATCATATTTAAATATGTCCATCATCCTTCCATAAACCGAATTTGAACAATTCAAATTATTTTTCTTTTTCCTTTTCTCTTATAATGTTGCACGACGTTATCCCAGCTAGCCAGAAGAACCTAAAGGACCTACAGATCATGAGCTCCAACAATACTAGATTATTCGGTCAAAACTCTTTTAACCGAACAAATCAACATTCGTTAAGCCCCGAAGACTCCACTATAGTCCGAGGGTTGCACTCTTCTCACTGTAGATATATTATGTCCTCTGGTATAACAGTCATGGGCAAGTCGACCCTTCACAGGTTGTTCGTAATCACAGTTGAGTCATTTAAACCGTTTTAACCCCTGCATTACGTCTTGTTCCTTAAGTACCACTGACACCTCTAATGAACAATAAATCTGTGGTTCAACCAACAAATCAGTTAACCCTCTCATCACATGAGAGTGTGAGCGCTCATTGTTCAAGCCCCGAAGTCAACTATTAAGGGAACAACCTATCTACTAACCCTGAGGAGCGGGTTAGGAGTGAACTCCATCTTACTACACTATGTCCCCAGCTACCTATTGGACTTTATCCCTGAGATGATAAGTTATTGAGTCAGCGTTAATGGGCCACTCTCACCCATACAAGTCTAAGGATATTGTCTAATAAGCAGGAGTTCATAGTAAGCTCAGGATTAAGATCGAGTTACCTAGGCCATCAAATGAAAATGTTAGTCTCATCAGTAAACGGTGTTATAAAGAGAGAGCGAAATATTTTGCGGTTCGGTCTTATACAAACTCTTTGCACAGGACGCCCTCACTCGCACATCTCAATGTGAAACGATTCGGATCACATCGTTTTGTACAATACAAAGTGAGCCGCATCCTATAGTGTTACCAAGATAAGGTACCCAGCCTTATCCGTATACTATAGACCGTTTTGACTGACTACTTGAGCCTGATCCACAATCATGTCATACATGAAGCTCAAGTACTCATATTCAGCCAAGAGTGTTGGTCATTGATATAGGTTAACCTAAACACGTTTCACTTTATTCCAGTAAACTCTTTTACTGAATAAAACTAATAACTCTTTATTCTAAATAGAGTATTTACAAATATAACAGTTTACAAACCACGAGTTTTAGGACACAAAACCCAACATGTGACTCATTGATTTGTTGAATGAAGAATGCATAAGATTTGATGCCAAATTACCCTTCTTTTTGTGAGTTTTTTTTGGCCAATAAGCATTTCATTGCACGATGCTCTATATTCTTAAATTGTTTGATTACCATGCATGATTGATTTTTCCAGAACTTGCTTCGTTATGCATGTATGGAATCTCTGAATTGATTTGAATGCATCAATTTCACGAGAGCTTTTAGGTATAGCCATTTTAGCTTTCTAAAATAGCCTACCTTAAGATAATCTTTAAAAAACCAAATTTTGAGCCTTAGACCAGTTCATTGAAAATTTATCACATTACAAGTTATAAATCTATTCTCTTGATGTTTTCATTTCTTTGAATCTTGAGAGAGTTGAAAAATTTGTCAATAGAGGGTCCAAATAGAAGCATATTTCTTTTATAGAAAAGAAAAAGAAAAGAAAAAGAAAAGAAAAAGAATATATATATATATATATATATATATATTGAGTTGAAAAAAGAAAAAAATGAGTTTTATAGTCGATTATGAGAAGGAAAAGTAATGCTTCAACAAAGTTCATCAAAGACTATTCATCTAGAGTCACCTGAAAAATTGAGCTTCATGTGGAAAAATCTAATATAATTCTTCCAATCAAGTAGTTTAAAATTTTCTTCCATCTACCCTTACCTAAGCCCAATTACAACTAAATCGAGACCCTTGAAATTCGTTGCATTCAGTCTTTTCATCGATGGTGAAGATATGATATATAAACAAGCTTATGGTAAAAATATTTTGTGCTTGGTTTGAGGGTTCTTCAAATATAAGCCCTAAAATAGTTGAGCATATTGAGTGAAATCCTGTGAGGGCGTTAAGTCTTGTGCATTCGACTTTGGAAAATTGATGAGATGTTTGAGTTTTCGGTCAAAAACGTATTCTATGAATGTTTATTCTCTTGATTATTACTACGGCCCAAATCATTGTTGTGTGTTTAGCTTTATTTGTATTCTTAGATATTGAGAAAGATGAAGATAGTAGAGAGGGGAGTTGGTATGTTGAGTTAAGGTTTGCTTGAGGACAAACAAGATTTAGGTGTGAGAGTATTTGATAACACTCAAAAGAGATATTTTATATGCCTTATTTCTTGCCATTTTCGTTGATCATTTGCCTTAAATGATCTATTTTGTAGGAATTTAGCAATTTGTAACAAATTAGAGTTCAAAGATAAAATATGGTTAAAAAGATGCCAAAAAGTGCATATTAAAGAAACCAAGTGAAAAGAAGAAGAGAAAAATTACCCAAAACACGTGAGCATAGAGCCTAGGCTCCATGCCAGGCGTCTAAGCGCCAAAAATTGAAATTTACGTTGAAGAACCGCACTAAACTGTGCAAAACCGATCTCCAGACTGCCGAACTGCGAAAAACTTGATTATGGACCGTGGATTTTTGGAGACGATTCACTGCGAGCGCGCTCATCATATCTCCCATGCGTGCGCTTCTCTCATTTGATCTTAGCCGTCCATGTCGCCTCTGTCAGATCGAACGACTTCAGCTTCTACGACTGCACCGTATCTTCCTAGTGCGCGTTCACACTTGATTCCAGCTGCCCTGAATTTTCCTATTTTGATTTTTTATCCGATTTTGACCTATTTTGCCATATAAATACATCTTTATAGCTCCAATTGAATGATCTCTCCCCCATTTATTATTTTTAAATTCAAATTTAGCTAAGAAAAATTAATTTAGACTCCCTCAGTTCGACTGGATCCGCTGTAGTTTACTACAAGCCGTTGATCGGTAATTATAAATTGTATTCGACAGGCCTCAACAAGCTCTCATTAGGGTCACACATCTATGTTTTGGCCTACTTGGGCCGACACTTTTAGTTTGAGTCTAATCCTACCGGGATCGATTTCCTTAGAGCGAGGCTGGCCCTACGGAATGAGATTCCCATTATGCCCGGCCAACCCCATAGGGGTCGGCTCCTTTCACAGGTCAATTCTTTTGTTAGATCAGCTTCCTATGTTGAGTCTCGTTCGTACCCCGTCGGGTTTGACTCGTATGGCTCAACTTGAACCCCATCGGGATTCAGCTTATGTAACGTCAATTCCTGTCAGTTTTGACTTTTGTTACTATTTGTTTAGGTGTAACTTCTCACCGAGTGATGTCGGTGGCAGACCATTTGAGGCTAACATCCAAGAAACGACCTTTGGTGTTGAAGCTTGGTAAAGTTATTTCGATTATGAGTTCTTCAACTTATGTGTCAGGTGGACACCCTGCTCAGAAGCAATGTACCTGTTCTTCACCCTTGTCTCAATCTAGCGCTTAGGATGATGCTCCTTTCCGGACTTCTCCTCTTGAAGAGAGGAATTCTTTTGGTGGTAGCTTGATTGATTTTGGCGGTTCGCTACTTTCGAATTTTGATGAGACTACACTTTTGAGGCGTGTCTCTTCTGGTTGATCGAAGTTGTCTGACTATCGTTCTTTGGTTCGTTATGCGACTCCTCAAGAGGGATTTGAAAGGTAATTTTTTACTCTTCTCCAGTTTATCTTTTTATATCGCTTTTGGTTCACCTTCTCTTTTACTTTACAGGTTTATCTGGATATGTCTACCTTGACTCATCGAATTTCCGACGAGATTCTTGTTGTGCAATTTTAGTGCAATAAAATACCGCAAGTGTACGGGTCAAGTTTTAATATAGTGTATAAAAATACAGATATCGTCCTCAGGATTGGTTTTCTAGTTTACCTAATTACTACGAATACTATCACTCAATTTTATTTAGAGAATGAAAATAAAAAGATATGGTTGAAACAAAATAAAAATAAAAATATAAAATAAAATTTGGAGATCAATAAGAAGCGATATGTTCTAGGAAATTGACTTGAGCAATGATTTCACCGTTATCTCCTCATATTCTTCATTCATTAAAAGATGGAATTAACCAATTTCTAGATTGTTGACAAGTTCTACCCTATAGATCACTTGGTATTCTCTCTCGAACAATAACAATATTCTTTGAAAAGTAAATTGCCTATATTTCTATGACAATTAGACAATTCAAATATGAAGAACGTAAAACTATAATTGCCACAAAATCTACAAGGATATGTCTATCTCATGTATAAATTAGGGAAAACAATTCAAATCATCAATAATAATCGTCTCTCAACCTCAAATTATTGATATAAAATTCATGCAAAGAATGGTCAAATCCTAACATGTATTAAGCCCAGAAAAATTCTCACAACCAATATGAAATTGAAATACCAACTATTAATTAAGAAGAATAAGGTTCAATAACAATTACATCAAGGCTCTAAGTCAAAAGAGTTTAGCTAATCATGTCCAGTTCAAAATATAAACTCAAAAAATAAACCCATAAAAAAAACTACAAATTAGAAACGAAAGAAGAAATAAAACTCGTGTCGATTCCACGTTTCCGCAGCAATCTCCACGATCCCGAGCATGTAAATCAGTACTTTGTGCTCCCAAAAATCTCTTCTAGCTCTAAAAAGTATGTAATTTCGAAATTGGGATTGACTCTCCAAATCGGCTCCACAAACAATACTAAAAAAGATGTATTTATATGAAAATTTAGGTAAAAATCGTGCATAACAGGTCTGGAGGAGCTCGGATCAGGTGTGGCACGCATCCATTGAGTTTGATGCAGGAGTGGAGGGCTGAAAAATCAGATGTGGCGCTAAGATATATATTGAATAACCGCTGAATGTTGATAATGCAATTCGAAGTTTCTGCACTGGTTGTGCAAGGTATGGGAAAATGTCTTGTGTGCTTTTGGGCCCGAGTTCGAAACTGACAAATGTTTTATTTTTTTTCTTTTATTTTCAGCACCTAGGCGCTATCCTCTCGGGTTTTGGACCCAATTTCCTTCTTTTTGTCACTTGTGAACTCAAAATTTCATCCAAATAGCTTAGTTTTCACCACAAAGCTTCTAAATTCCCCGGTATGCTCCAAAATGCTCGATATCTATAAAATAATCAAATATAATCGTGAAAGTACATATTTAATCCTCTAAACTAGCATAAAATAAGTCATAAAGATAGCTCATTTTGTGTTCTATCAATTCTCTACATTCATCGGTCTTCTGTTCCTTGGTCTGAATTGGACCGTGTGGAGACCGTTCATGCTGAGCTTGTTCATTCTTTAGAGGGTGCCCAAACTTTGTCGGCTGCAGAACATGCTAAAAATGTAGCAAAGCTCTCTTCGATTGAGGCTCGATTGAAGGACCTTTCATTCTTGGTTGAGGAGTTCAAGAAGAGTCTTTAGTACAACACGCTTCAGGACGAGGTAGTGGGTGTCGAGGTTATTTGGTCAGTTGATCTCGCCAATGAGCGTTATCGTGAATGTTACTTTGCTTTCATCCATAGTTGTTTTAAAGAGATTCGTGATCTACCTCCTCGATTTGAGGATTTTGGCGCAGCGGCTGGTGAGGACTTTCTGGAGTGTGTTCTGGAGTTTCCCGACCGTTGACTTGCGCTATCGCCTTTATTCATTTTTGTAGTACCTTGCTGGTTTATCTAGTTTTACTAGTGTTGTATAATTTGATCTTGTACTCCTAAGTTGATTTTGGGAATGAATGAATGCTTTATTTTTCTTCTCTCTTGTCACCACTCAAGTTTGTTGGTTTGCAATACTGAGACACTTGAGTAGAATAAAAATGCATACTTGACGGAGTCCCTCACAAGAAATGGGCTTACGGCTAGAAGAATGAATTCCCTTATTGCGCTTAAACGAGTTTCAAGGATAACTCCATCATTTAAAAAGAAGTTGTTCATCACTAGACCAATGAGCTTGGTGGGTATAGTAGTGGCAATGAACATCAAAAGGCAATGAACATTATTCACGGACTTACTAAGCCATTGAAGGCAATAGACAAAAAAGCCAACATAAGAACGAGTTTAACAGTCTTCAGTGGTTCCAACCACCCTAAGAGATATTACCATCTCTTAAGGTTGCACACACAATTTAGATCGTTCTATCCGTGCTTGAAAAGACCCCAGTTTAAAACAATAATCGGCGTCCACCTTGCTTCTTAAACTGTTGACGGATTCAGCTCCATTAGTGTTTCTTGTTTGCATTGTTGGCTTGAAGACGCTTTTCGGTCTTGGATCGACCCTTACGGGGGTTGGTGAAACTCCGCCTTGGCTGACCCCTACGGAGGTCGACGATTCATCATTTGGTTGACCCTTATGAGGGTCGACATTTCTGATTTGGCCGACCTCTTTGGGGATTGTCGGTTCTTCATTTGGCCGACCCCTATTGGGGTCGACATTTCTTCGTGTTGGCCGACCCTTAAAGGGGGTCGGCTTCATTCTGTGTGGCCGACCCCTATGAGGGTCGGCTTTGCTCCATCCACGTTTTTTGGTTTTCGTCAATGTAACTCTGGTTCGCTCTCTCTGAGTGGTTATGGACTGTCGAGAATCGAAAGATAACCTCGTGATAAGCCTACTTGGGTTGAGCCCTGGCTCTCTAGCTGTTCTCCCGATTTTGCGCACTTTCGATAGTTGTCGAGGTAACTCGATTTGTATATCATCAAGCTGGTTTTGGAGTCGACGCAATTTTGTCACCCAAGGTTCGCTCTCGACTGCTTCTCTTTCTTGGATATTTTGATTCTGTTGACTTAACTCTAGTTTGTTATCTAAAATTGATTGAAGGCTTTTGACAGTCGACAGATGATCTAGACGGTTGCGCTCAGAGATTTGGTCGTTTTCTATCAACGATCTATTAGCTTGATAACTTCTCAGTTTGGGTTCTTCATGACCTTCTATCGTTGGTCCCTTTCCTTTGGCCGAATCTCGCCTCAGTTGGTTAAATTTGAGACTTCAGATTGTCGATCCGGCGTTAAGTATTCTCTTAGTCTTTTGACTTCTAGCCAACTAGGGAGATTCTTATCGGGGCTCCCGATAGTTAGATTTTGTCGTCGTGGGAGTTTCAAGATGTTGGTCACGTTATTGTCCAACCGCCAAACCTTTTCTTCTAAAGTCGCCTGCCGTTCATCTGGCACGACTTGCTGGATGATTGAGAGGGTTCGACTTTATTGCTCTTACCCCCAGTCTTTGCATGCCTTTGATGGGTGCTCGTCTAGGATAACCCTTTTCGCGGGTTCGATCATTGCTTACTTCTTTGTAGCTTTTCAAATACGAGGGGATTTTTCATTTAAGCTTATCCTTGACTTTTACTCGCAGAACCTGTCTTTCTTGACTGGTTCTCGTATTTTCTGGACCAGGTCGATATTTTTTTACTATTGACCCGACGACGGTTCCCTAAGCCTTTTACATGTCGCCCACCTGGCTTTGGAGCTTTTAGCATCTCCGTTGACCAAGGATGATTTTCCAGTTTTCTCTTCTTCAACGATTTTTCACTTCTGCTGGCTGGACTTTGGCCTATTGGCACCGAGTAACCAAAGGCTTTTGATAGTCGACCGATCATCTCCTGATGGTCCTGCTTGAGTTGAACTTTGGTTGTTCTGTTGTGCTCTGACTCTTTCACACCTCCAGTAGCTGCTGGTTTAAGGAGATTTAGCTTGGCGTTCCTGCTACTTATCGTTTCTTCCCATAATCAGTTTGATGAAATTTGGTCTTCTGGTTTGAGACTCCCTTTGGCCTTCCAGTGTCGGTCCCTTCATCTTAGTTAGATCTCGTTGGATCAAGGTGTAACTTGACTATCGGTCCAGTGTTCGGACATCTTACTGGATCTTCTTCGGACTGGCCATAACTATATTCTTTGCTTGTAAGAGATCCAGGACGCGGGCCACGTTCTGATCCAATCTCTTCACTTTGCATCCAAAGCTTTATATCGTTCGTCGATTTTCGCTTCTGGGGTGATGGCTAGATTTGACTTCGTTGCCGCTCCAAGCTGCGTCGTTATCGAAGGAAGCTCGATGTTCCGACCACCTTCGTCCGCGAGGATGCTTTGATTGTTGTCCGGTGTACGTTTCGTGCGCCGATCGAGGTTTGGTGTTTCACCATCCATTCTCTTGAGGCTGAAGCTTTCCATATCGCAACTCATAGTTTTGAGAGGTATTGCGATGTAATTAGACTGACTTACTCGTTCCCCACAGACGGCGCCAACTATTGATACAAGTTTTTGGTATCAACGGTGAATTTGATAGTTGATGTGGAACGATGATATCTCTAATTTAGAGCTATAGTTTACTCCCTAATTATAGCTTAAAATCATGCTTAATATTGATTAAATTGCCTTGTTATAGGTAAGCTCGTGGTAGAGAGCTCGAGGAGTCCAAGGACGGGTTTCAGGGCTAAAAGAGTCGTGTTAGAGCTTCGTGGACGCATCGGGAAAGAGGGAGATCAAGAAGGGAAGAAATTGCCAAAAGGAAGCATCCAAGGCAAAGAATTTGCTCCAAACCCGAGAGTTAGCGTCGAGCAGTCGGCGTCGAGACGCTAGCCCGAAGCGTCTCAACGCTCCGAGAATAAAAGCGCTGAAATCAGCGTCCGTAGCGTCTCGACGCTACGACGAATATAAAAACCATTTTCCCAATTTTAGGGCATTCATTGTTCATTATCCCGCTCGGGATTGCCGTTTTTCTCCATTGTTTCTGGTCTTCTTCTCCATTTGGGCTGTATAAAGAGGACAACCTCCATGGATTCTTGGAGGAGCTTCTTCTCCATGGAAACCTAGAGGTATTATGCTTGGTTAGTTAAGTTTAGGGATTGTTTATCTTTTGTATTAGGTGAGATTTGTGCCTAATTGAATGTTTAGCATGTTTGTATGAACTTCTTGCATCTCTTAATCTGTTTTATGAACGAATGACTTGCCTTTCCGATTTAGAAGTGACGTCCTCAATTTGTTACGCGTGTTAGTCGGCAAGCATTAATCTTTAATTAGTATTAATGCAAGTAACGAAGGTCTAGCTCGTGGCTAATCAGTTCGAGCCTATGTGACGGATGAGGGTAGAAATTGATTAACGTTTTCACGGTGGGCTTAAGGTTAAGAGACACATCGAATTAGTTTTAGGATTAATTCGTCTCAATGGTACCCGTTACTGTTCGTTAATTAATTTAGGACTCATGAACTTAGATTAACTGGCGAGCATGTTTAATTAGAATTGTCTGTTTCTAATTAATTCTTTCGGATGTTTTGGATCCGAGAGGGACAAGGCATTTTGTGTGCATGAAGCATCTTGGCTAATTTTTATTGTTAATCGTTGAACCGAAATACATTAGATCAATCCCGATACTTACTAGTTAAGCATACTTGTCAATTTTATATCTCCTGCTTTAATTTTCCGTTAGCGTAATTTCTACTTGTTTACTGATTTTTTCTCAAACAAAATCCCCCATTGTTTTTATCATTGCAAATTAAATTTAATTAAGTAAAGGTTATAGATTGCTCCCTGTGGATCGACTCCGTTGCCACTAGCTGCAAAGCTTAGTGTATTCGGATTATAAATTTTATTTTGGCGGGCTTCAACAACCCGAAATTTATAGGAGATTCAAAAATCCTACTACCAAACGAGCTTGGACCTGTAATACCTAAGGAAACAAAAAGGTGAGCTAAGACCGGTTGGTTCTTATCACACGGGCTCCGACGCTCAAGTTAGTGCTGAGAGAGAGATGAATATGGAAATGATTTCTCAAATGAAGAAAGTATTATTGGCTTACCCCTTTCATTTTCTCACCCCTTCCTTTATATAGGCTCCTTATATGATTGGTTATGATCGTTTTGCGTAATTTAAACGGGTCATTCTGTGTTTAGTAACTCGCGGGTGTTACAAAGATTATGTAACCGTCTGGGAGGAGCCGTTTTCTAGTTGGCTGGGCCGACCCCATGAGGTCGGCGATGTCCTACAGATCCGACCATGAGGGTCGACTTCCTTGACTTGCCAGGTCGACCCCCTGCCGATCCCGTGAGGGGGTCGACCTCTTCTTTGGTCGAGCCCAGGGGGTTGACCTCTTACTTGGCTGACCCCTATGAGATCAACTCCTCCTCTTGTTTGACCAATCTCTTTTAAGGGGTCAGTCCCCTCCATCCGATTCACGGGTTAACCTTAGCTGAGTATGCATTTTCTTAGAGTTTAGTCTATTAGATATTTATAACTTTGGTCTGATTATTTCGCCGATCGCAGTAAGTAGTTTGAAATTAATTGTTATCAAACTTAATAAATTAATATAATAATTTTCATTCACAATGTTTCAGAAATTTATAGAGGAAATGTTAATAGAGATAAAGAAATATGAAAACCTTAATTTGTTTTGAGTAGTACCAATTTTAAGATTTATTGAATAACAATAATAATGTTAAAAGTACGGGAATAAATTTAGACATTTAATTTCAAATGACTAAAGTAAAACAAGTCTCAAAATACAACAACTAAAATGATATATTAACTAATTTTTTTTATATATAAATATATAAAAATTAAAAATTAAACCTGAATTATAATTATAATTTTTTTATTGAAAAATTGCATCAGGTATAATTTAGAGAAAAATAATTAAAAATATAGCATTTTTTGAAAAAAATTGCAAATATGAAAATTTGTATAAGTGATATCAGTGATAGCTACTGATATACTTCTATTTTTTTTTTTAGAATTTTGTTAATGACTATCAATGATAGTCTTTTTATCAATGACTATTAGTGGTAATATTATATTAGTGACTATCACTAAACTTTTTTTTGCCAAAATATTTTATACTTTGTTATATTTACTATTATTTTAGGTATGATTGTTATTATGCAACCAACCATTTTTTTATAAGGATTATACTAGGTAATTTAGAGTGGAGGGGTAGTTTTAGAAACTATTTAGAAAAATATGGTGGTTTTGAAACAAATTCGAAAAATGGTGTTCTTTTTTTTGTCTTATTAGGAGTGCGCAGGTTGAACCCGCGCACTCAGCCCGGACCAGTCAACTATTATTGAAAGAATAATTGAGACCTATAATTGGAATACAAATATTTTTGAATGTTTGTAAATTGTTTTTTAATAATTATTTCTATAACAAAGTATAACCGGGTAATTTAGAGTGGAGGGGTAGTTTTTGAAACTATTTAGAAAAATAGAGTGGTTTTGAAACAAATTCGAAAAATTGTATTCTTTTTTTGTCTTATTAGGAGTGCGCGGGTTCAACCCGCGTACTCGGACCAGTCAAAGACTGCCACCTACCGTCCGTTTGGAAAACGTTTGGGATGCGCTTCTTCAAGAAGCGCATTGCCTTTCCAAATTTCAGACCGGTAAATTATCGGTCTCAATAAATCGACCGGTAAATTTACAGATGAGGAAATTTATTTTCCCTGTAAATTTACTAGTGTGTGGAATTCCAGACCGGTAAATTTACTAGTGGGTGAAATTCCAGACCGGTAAATTTACTAGTGGGTGAAATTCCAGACCGGTAAATTTTCTCATCTGTAAATTTACCGGTCGGAAAAAATCCACCCGTAAATTACCGGTATGGAGTTCCCACCGGTAAAAAGAAGCGCATTGCCTTCTCAAATTCCAGATCGGTAAATTTACAGATGAGGAAATTTGGTTTCCCTGTAAATTTACCGGTAGAAATTCCAGACCGGTAAATTTCTTGAGAAAACAAATTTCATCATTTGTAAATTTATCGATCGGTTTATTGAGATCGATAATTTACCGGTCTGAAATTTGGAAAGGCAATGCGCTAATTGAAGAAGCGCATCCCAAACGTTTTCCAAACGGACGGTAGGTGGCAGTGTTTGACTGGTCCGAGTACGCGGGTTGAACCCGCGCACTCCTAATAAGACAAAAAAAAAGAATATCATTTTTCGAATTTGTTTCAAAACCACCCTATTTTTCTAAATAGTTTCAAAAACTACCCCTCCACTCTAAATTACCCGGTTATACTTTGTTATAGAAATAATTATTAAAATACAATTTACAAACATTCAAAAATATTTGTATTCCAATTATAGGTCTCAATTATTCTTTCAATAATAGTTGAACTTTCAAATGGAAAAAAAAAAAAAATATATATATATATATATATATATATATATATTTATTTGTCAATACAAGGGTATAAATGTTTTATTTACTGACTCAAAAAACAAAACACAGTTTAAAGGCATAAGAGAAATACAGAATTCAGGGGTTAGTTCGAACTCGGAAATAGTATATATTATATTGCCCAACTGAGACTATTGAAATTTTGTTTAATTGAGTGAAGTTTTTAATACCAATAGTATGTATTCTAAAGTTTGAGGATCTCCAACCTAGTTTTATCGTTGATTTTGTGTCTAATAGATCTATAACATATTCAACATTTTTTTAAAATTATCGAATGTATTAGATATAAAATTGAATTTTGTGTCACAAAAGACACTAAACTTTCAATTTTTATTTCCAATAAAGTTGTGAATTAAAAAAAATATATATATCGAATAAGTCAATGATTTATTAATCATAAAATTGAAAGTTGAGACTTATTAAGTATAAAATTTAAAGTTGATGAATTCATTTGATATTTCTAAAGTTCAGGAATCATACATTTATTAAGTAGTTTTTAAAGTTAGTAGACTTATTTTCACCAATCCAAATGTTGTGTGACATGGTTTTATTTTTACCATTTGTAACTTATTCACTACCAAATTTCTTTGTTTCACATTTCACTAAAATAAATAAATAAATAATTTTTTTAAAAAGCAAGTGAAAATAATTTTTTTTAGGGAAAATTTCAATTTATATCCCTAAACTTTGAGGGTTGTATCAATTAAAACCCTAAACTTTCAATTGTATCAATTTAAACCCTAAACTTTCAAAAGTGTATCAATTTACACCCTCCATTAGAAAAATGTTAGTTTTTACATGTGTGAAAACTTATAATTGATCAATTAAACCCCTAAACTTTTAAAAATTATAAGTTTTCACTCGTTTAAATTGTTTTTTTTCAAATAAAATCTAACAAAAGGTGTAAATTGATACCCTTATGAAAGTTCAGGGTTTAAATTGATATGATCGTTAGTTTAGGGTTTTAGTTGATACAACCCTCACTCAAAGTTTAGGGGTATAAATTAATTTTTACCCTTTTTTTTAAAAAGCAAGTGAAAAAGCTAAAGAAAGAAAATGTCAGTAAATTATATATATATATATATATATATATATATATATATATATATATATATTTTTTTTTTTTTACAGAAAACCAAAACCAAAATTGTTTCCTTCCATTAAATAAGAGGGAATGTAGCTTTCTCCATTGAGGTCATCCCAATGAGATGAATATGATCGAAACATTTTCTTTTTCTTTTTTTGTTTGTCTATTTAATCAAAATTATCCAATAGGAGGATGAGATATCAAGATGTGTGCTCCATTCCTATCCAAGATAGGAATATGCTTTATAAGCACAACCAAACACAAGATGTTAAAATGTCACTATTTGTGCATTGAGATAGGGATAGGAGTTTTATGAATCTTCCTCTTGTTTGGGCATTACTTTTTTGGGTGGGAAATTAAAAGGCTCAATGATGAACATCCTACGGTCACCATCAAATCATTGTGTTTCACAAAATCAAGATCATCATGGTCCTCACCCAAGTGGGAATTTAGCTTATTTATTTATTTATTTATGATTGTGGTTCAAAGAGTGCATAGGGTAAAGAGGTACTTCGAAACTTTGATTCTAAAATTCTATCACCTTATTTATTGGTTTAAATCTCATTTTGATTTATCACGTTCATATTTTTATCATTTTAATTCTCGAACAAAGACAAAATAGTTATTTACTGATTTAAATCTCATTTTGATTTCTGACCGTTTATATTTATATCTAATTCTCGAACAAAGACAAAATAGTGCATAGACTTGATTTTTGAAAGTATTAGTAGAAAGTAGATAACGAAACAAAGACACTCATAGATGAAAGTAGTGTTTATAAACTTAGGTCGCATTTAGGGTGTGTTTGAATTGATACTAAAAAAAATGTTTTTCAAAGAATGCATTTTTTTAAAAACATTTTTTCTAGAAATGTTTCTCTTAATATCAAATTACTATAAGGGGAAATTATTAATAAACAATATGAATTAATAAGTTTGAATTTATATTTATCGTTTAAGGTTTAGGGTTTACTATTGTTGATGGTCGGAGTCGGGGACGGGTGGTCAGGGTCGGGGTCGGGGTCGGGATCGAGATCGGGCGGTCGAGGTCGGGGTCAGGGTCAATTTTGAGGTCAGGCGGTCGGGGTCGAGGTCGGGTGGTCGGGCCGGCGGTGGTCAGGGTCGGGTGGCCGGGTCGGGGCCGGGGTGGTCGGTGGTCGGAGTCGGGTGGCCGGGTCCGTGCCGACGATGGTAGGGTCGGGGTAGGGTGGTTGGGGCGGCGGGGGTCGGGTTCGGGTAGCCGGGGTTGGGTTCGGGTAGCCGGGGTCGGGTGGCCGGGGCTGGGGCGACAGAGGTCAGGTGGTCGGGCTGGGGCGGCGTTGGCCGGGGTTGGGGTCGGTGTCGGGTGGTCGGGTGGTCGGGGTCAGGTGGTCGGGTTTGGACCGGCGGTGGTAGGGTCGGGGTCGGGTGGTCGGGGCCGGGGTGGCAGAGGTCGGGTAGTCGGGCTTGGGCGACGGTGGTCGGGGTCAGGGTCGGGCTCAGGGACGAGGCTAGGGTCAGTGTCAGGGCCAAGGTCAGGGTCGGGGTCGGGCGACCGGGGTCGGGGTCGGGGTCAGGCGGCCGGGATCGGTGTAGAGGTCAGGGTCGGGGTCGAGGTCGGGTGGCCCGGCCGACGGTGGTCGGGGTCGGGGGTCGGTTGGCCGAGTTGGGGCGGCGGTGTCAGTGGTGGTCTGGGTCGGCGGTGGCTCGAATCGGGTGGCAGTGGTGCTCGGGGTTGGGCGGCGGTGGTGGTTAGCGTCGGGTGGCGGCAGCGGTGGCCGGGGTCGGGTGGTCGGAGCGAGGCGACGAATGGTCGGAGTGGGGAGGCGGTGGCCTGCGAGAGGTGGCCGGAGTTGGGCGGTGGTGGTCGGAGTTTGGAGGCGGTGGCCGATGGCGATCGAAGATGGTCGGTGAGGGGCGACGGTGGTCGAAGGAGGTTGGTTGGTGGAGAAAATTTAAAAGAGGAGTGTGAGGGTATTTTGGTAATTTTAATATAATATGAGAATTAAGTAGGTTTTTCAATTAAACACCCAAAAACATTTTTTTCAAAAGTTAATATAAAGTGTTTCATCCAAAATTCATTATTTAAAAAAACTCAGTCTCCAAAAATTCATTTTGGATGGTTGCCAAACATTTCAATTTATTCCAAAATGACTTTTTGCAAAAATTAAATAGATAGGAATCTAAACCAAACACACCCTTACTTGCACAAATGGAAAAATCTCAACAATCTCAATAGATTCAATCGTAATGAAAATCTTGCAATCGTAATCAGATTCTATTGATGATGTTTACCTCTCCTCTTGTCCGCAATCAAATATCCATTGATTGTGTTTACTTATCCGTAATCAGTTACAACCAGCACCGGTTATTTACGATAATGCCTTTTTTTAATATTAAACAAATCTACCAAACTGGGAAATTGTGCCTGTTTTTCATAGTCCTTCTCCATTTTATTTGAAAAAAGAATCTTTCATCTTCATCTTCCTCATTCTTCCTTACCCTGTCGGTTTTGCAAGATTTCTAACACTCTATCGTCGGCAACATTGTTTTGTTCGTTTATTGGATGTATTTGACATCGTTATGTGCATCTAGTAGCTAGTCTAGACCTAGACCGAGTCCTGGATTTTCGTATCATCGTGAGATGTGGATCAGCACCGGACACAGACACAAATATTCTTTATTACTTCTGCCTTGTTGAAGAAGAGGTCCCCTGATGATGATGTTCTCCCGGAAGAACATGAGGAATCATTCTCAAGTGTGAACCAACCGTCTCCCCATCCTGGAAAAAAGACGGCGGGAAATAAAATGTTGAAGTGGCTGAATGAGAAGAAGAAATTGGTTAATGTTTGTTATCAATTTAGTAGTTAATCAAGTTTTGAGTCACGCGGGATCAACTGTTTGTCATCTCGCGTGAATTAGGATCATTAGTATAGTAATAGAGGATGTGGATCTAGTAACGTATCTAAGAATAAATCGTATTATTAATCTGGGGTGAAAAAAAGGGTACGCGGAAGAGAGATAGAGGGTAGAATCTGAAAAGTATGGTGTAAAAATCCATTGATTAGTGAGATTTCAGAGTGGGCCAGACGCAATAATTAGGGGAAAATGGTTGGTCCCACGTAATAATCAATTGCAATGCGATTGATCACCTATTTGGAGATCAATCAAAGCCCGTAATCATATTGTTTGATTGTGGGTGAGACCCACCACTCATTCCGATTGCAGGTTTCGGTAAACAACTTCAAACGCGATGCTTTATGTCAAGTGAAGTCGATTACGGGCGACGCATTACGTTTGCAGACAAGTAAACGCACCCTTAATTTTCAAAACCACCAACCGAAAATCAAATGGTTATCAAGCGCGGCCAAAATAATCTATTTCAATATTAATTGATAAAGGATGGTACAAATAAATCATATTAGTGCATCAATGATTTAAGAGCGTGTTTACCACTCCGTAATGAAAAAACCAAACTATTAGGAGTACAAACAATATACCAAATTGACTAGATAAGGGAAATATCATGTGTATATAAGGGGGTACAATTATCTTCAATGGAATGAGGTCTTTTGGGTGAAACCAAAAGCAAAGCTATGAGAGTTATGCCCAAAGTGGACAATATCATATCATTGTGGAGATGTTTGGATTTTGTTGTCCTTAACAAGTGGTATCATAGTTATGTCCATAACAAGTGGTATCATAACTATGTCCCTAACTTAGCCATGTCTATACAATCCTCGGGTGTCGAACAAAGATATGATGAGCCTCCAATGACATAGTTAGCCATGTCTGTACAATCCTCGGGTGTCGAACAAAGATATTGATGAGCCTCCCCAATGACATAGTCATAATTATAGTCATAGTGAATCTGTGGTTGAGCTTTGCTGCTAGCTCAAGTGTAATTCAGATGGATGACTATTTGAGGGTCGGGGTTGAGCATTAAAGGTAATATGCTCTCAAGTGTAATACGATCCAAGTTCGAGGGGAGGATTGTTGGGAACAAAGTAGGCTTAAGTGATACTTTGTTTGAGGGAAGTATTGTTAGGAATACAAACAATATCCCACATTGGCTAGATAAGGGAAAAATCATGGGTATATAAGGGAGGACAATTATCTCCAATGGTATGAGGTCTTTTGGGTGAAATCAAAAGCAAAGCCATCAAAGTTATGTGGGCAATATCATATCATTATCGAGATGTCTGTCCTTAACACAAACATTATTTGGGGTGGGTGGGTCCCACTCGAAAATTAGGTAAAGGTTTACATATTTGGATTCCCTAGGTACCTAGGGAGAGTGAACCATTTTTCTTCCCTTGGATGGTAGATATGGGTATTTAAGGTCAACTCACATAACCAAAATTTGATTTATTTTAACTTTTTGATATATTTTTTTTTAAATCTCCCAACAACAAAAAAATATCTCGTCCTATAATATCAAAGAACCCTTCTAGAATCTTTCTTTTTGAAAATCGCTTCTACACATTTTTCGTTTGAATGATTATATCGATTTTTTCAAGCAAATCGGTTTCTACTACTCTGTTCATACCATCATATATCACATAGCAAATGGGTTTCCACCAAATTATGGTTGCTTTCAATGGTGTATGACTATATGGGACGACAAGAACATTTACAATAACTTCAAATCTTGCACAATGCACATATATTACAATGATTCAACTCTTGCTCAATCTCAACAATTTCATCGTCAAACTTCTCGCACTAGAGGCCAAAAAAAGAAAAAACACAGTCGTCCCTCTTTAAGAATAGGAAAGAGAAATTGTTGAACACAAAGCTCTCCAGGAGACATGGATCTTATGCGGATGCTAGTAGGTTATTCAAATTGGATGTACCACCACGCAGGTTTAAAGATTCTCAATACCAAAAATATGTTGAGATTATTAACAGAGTGTATAATATTATATAGATGTAAATTACAAACTATCAAAAGCAAGAACAATGTGTCTCATATGCATGTAATTAAACACATCAGATCAACCAATACTGATGTGTATATAATGATACATACATGTGGAAAAACTACAACAACAAATTTATAACAGTCTATAGTACTACATACTAGGTAACACATGTCTTACATATATATAATACACGCAATAAATATAGAAAACATTGATGGAATTGAGGTCCTAAAACAACCAGAGGCGCAACGGAAATAAGCCTAAATTGGCTGACGATCTTCAGCTATCAATAAGCAACAAACGGGAGAGAGAAAAAAATAACTATCACATAGTATAATTTCTCTCCCGAGTACCACCGGTAAAAACCAGACCGACCGGTAAAGGTAGCCGGTAAAGGTTGACCAGTAAGGTACGACCGGTAAAGCACCTCGGTGAACCTTCGGTAAGTTTCACAAACTTACACTGATAAATGGTACACCGGCAAGCTTCGACCGGTAAAACTATACGAATAAATCAGTACCGATAAATCGACACCGGTAAATTCGTATCGGTAAAATTGGACTGGTAAGCTACAACCGGTAAACCGGTTCGGTAAGTTTCACTAAGCTTACACCGGTAAGCTTCCACCGGTAAACCAGTTCGGTAAACTTCATAAGTTTACACCGATAAACCGGTGAACCGATAACCATTACCGGTTTGCTACTTCAGTAAATCATATACCGGTAACTCGACCGGTAAATATCGACCGAAGAGCAAGCACCAAACGCTATCTCATCATGTTGGCCAAGCCACCGGTAAATTTCTATTGGTAAGCTTCACCGGTAACCCGACCGGTAAGCTTCACCGGTAAATTTACTAGAAAGCTCAAAAACAGGGAAAAACGTACATTTTCTCTGTTTGTCTTCTCGTCTCCGCAGCAACCACCTCTGCAAAATCTTCTGGAGCTTAGTCTGATCACGAGCAACGGCGAGGACCACCCTTAGAGGAATCCCAGCTATCCTCGGGTTTAGTAGCGGAGTTGTGGGACTCCTTTGAGTAAGGGAGCTTTGGGTAGAGGTTTGGGAGAAAGGAGAAGGTGATGGTGTAAATGAGAAAGAAGGTGAAGTTCAGTTTGAACTTGATGAAAAATTCATCTTCTTCAAACCTCCATCTCTCCAATTCTAATGAACCCTCAACAATTGAAGAGCAAATTGAGGGAGGAAGAATGAACTTTTCAATTTTTCAAATCTTCAAAAGAAATCTCTCAAGAGATTTGCACCAAAACCCATCTTCTTCTTCAAGTTTTTTTCAACCATTGAAGAACAACCAAGGAGAGAAAGAGAGCTGAAAAAAAGTCATTAGTTTTTTCTCAAATGAAGACATTCTTCATTTTAAACTCAAAGAGAAACTTGCTTACTCAATAAGCAAATGGTTAGTCAAAAAGAGAAAGGTGTCAAACATGCAAGCATTTTCTAAACCATCTTAGTAAATAAATTATTATAAAAATTAATTCCGAAATAATTTTATAAATAAATAAATATAATAATAAATAATTTATAATTAATTAAACTTTTTAATTAATTCTTTTATTATTTAATTTAATATCAAATATTACTTAAATAATAAGACTAACCCCGGTTTTCCGTAAACCGACTTTTCGCATATGAATCCATATTCATACTTTCCTCCGAACACATATTTAAATCATATTTAAATATGTTCATCCTCGTTCTCAAAGCCGAACTTGGATTTCTCCAAATTCTTTCCTCTTGCATTGCTACACCGCTTTATCCGAGCTAACCAGGAGAACTTAAAGGACCTACATATCATGAGTTACTACGATCCGAGATTACCCGGTTAAACTATTTTAACCGACCTAATCAACATTCGTAAACCCTCAGAGACTCCACTATAGTCTACGGGCTGAACTCTCTTCACTGTAGATATATTGTGTCATCTTGATATAACCATCACAGGTGAGTCGATCCTTCACAGGTCATTCTTAATCACAGCGGGTCATTTAAATCATTTAACCCCTACATTACATCTTGTTTCTTAAGTACCATTGACATCTCTAATTGAACAATTGATTTGTGGTCCAACCAGCAGATCAGATCCCTCTCTGGCCAAGGAGAGGGTGGGCCCTTGTTCAAGACTTGGAGTCAGCTATTAAGGGAACAACCTCTCTACTAACCCTTAAAGCGGGTAGGAGTGAATTCCGTCTTGTTGTACTATGTCCTCAGCTACCTATTCGAGTTTATCCCCAAGATGGTAGGCATATTGGGTCGGCAATCTGGCCATTCTCACCTGTGCAAGTCAAAGGATACTCTTGAATAAACAGGAGTTCATAGCGAGCTTAAGATTAAGATCGAGTTACCTAGGTCATCATATGAAAAAGTCGGTATCTTCAGTAAACGGTGTTATAAAGAGAGAGCGACTTGATTTCGCGATTCAGTCTTATGCAAACTCATTGCACATGACGCCCTCACTCGCACATCTCAATGTGAAACGATTCGGATCACATCGTTTTGTACAATACAAAGCGAGTCGCATCCAATAGTGTTACCAGGATAAGGTACCCAACCTTATCCATATACTATAGACCATTTTGGCTGTATACTTGAACCTGATCCACATTCATGTCATACATGAAGCTTGAGTATTCAAACTCCGCCATGGGTGTTTGTTATTGGTACAATAACTATAATCAAACACATTTAATCACTATGTCATTTATATGCATCTGTATGTACGTAAATGTATATACATGCAATTAATACAATAACCCAAGAGATAAATTGTAATTTAAATCAAAGACATTACAAAAATTCCTAAAAAAGTGGAATCAAAGTCCCGTTATTTTATAAATCAAAGACATTACAAAATTCCTAAAAAAAGTAGAATCAAGTTTTAGAATCTAAATTTTTTATTTACAATTGTGAAGTGTGGGTCCTATAAGCTATATCATTTTCAATTACTTCATCATGCAACAAAATCTCTAAAATATTGGGGTAGAGTTGATAATTTAAATACAGAACATTTTTTTTTAAATTTCAACTAAGCGTAGAACACATCTCTGTCTTCAAGCCCGAATTTCCAGATTTTAAAGTTCAGAGCGATAGGGGAGGAAGAAGAACAAAATGTAGATGGAAACACACATGAAAATGAAGGTTGAAGGAAATCAGAACAAAACTTAAGGTTCAAAATAGAAGTATTTTTCAGACGACGTGAGTTTGATTTGGGAAGATGAAGAGGTTCAAAACTCAAATCGTGAGGGAAGAAGAAGAACACACCATAGATGAAAACACAAACACAAAGAATGAAAGTTGAAGGAAATCAGAATAGGGTTGTATGAACGTTGAAGGAAATTGCAATATGGGTTTAGGTTCAAAACAAATGACTTTTCAGATGGAGGGTTTTCATTGTGCATTAAATGATGGCACGTAAATATATTTTCGATTTGACATTTTTTTTCTTAGGTGGATGCAATTGTAGATTCTTTTTTAATTTAGATTTTTTTTGCGGTTGTTGGGGAACTCAATACTGATTTGACATTATTTTTGGGTGGACGCAAAATATTTCTAATTCTTTTTATGTTGTTCGATTTAAATTAGGAAGTTTGGTTTTTAATTTTTGAATCAACATAAGAGTGTATCCTTCTCAATACACTAATTTTTTAAAGCTGGACCCATGTAATCATAGGTGTAATTACGCCTATATACTCCCAATAGAAGCTTTCCATGATCATCAGTTCCATGTAATCATAGGTGTAATTACGCAAAATATTTCTAATTCTTAGTAGTGTATTCATATATCAATTTCAACTATGAACACACTAATACATGCTTGTTGATTTTGAATCATCGTTTGAATCTGAAGCATCATTATACTAGCAACTAATTTGAATTAATCTAACGGTTTACTATTTTTTTTATCATTTATATTTGATTGCCCCACATATTCCTCTCTCACGACATCATTCCTTTTTTTGTAGGCATTTTGGTTGGATGATTAAACGGTAAATCATTCTGTTGATACCGAAATTTGGTATCAACGGTAAACTTGATTTGATTTGTGGAACGAGCTCGATCTTGCAACACCTGAAAAAGAGAATGGGTAAGCTAGGAACTATAAACTTGATTGGGAAGTTTGCCTTTTCACACCGGTTCCGATGCTCAAGTTAGTCTCGGGATGAGAAAGAGAGAGAGAGAGAGCTTGAGCTGAATATGGAAAGTTGAAGATGTATGTAATTTTGAATAAAATCAAATTACTTACCAAATGAGGCATGAAATTTTTTCTTATATAGGAATCCATATATGACCATTTGGAGTCATTTAGGGAATTGGTTATGACGGTCTTTATGACTCTCATAAATCTGGTCGTTACAAAAGTCATGTAACAACCCTTAGGTAGACGTTTCTCTTCAGCTACTAACAACAACTCGACCCTACGATGAGGGTTGGCTTTCGTGCTGAGCCGCTTCTTCAGAGCTCGGCTTCTTCATTACGTGGAGCCCTCGCCGAGAAGCTCGATTTCTTCCTCGCGTGGAGCCCTCACCAAGCCGACGAGCGAGCTTCTTTCTCCTTCCTCTTCTCTTGGGTTAGTGTCGTCTCATTTTCTCTCGGCTTCTTCTCGTGGGCTGGGCTTTATTCTTGAATGGGCCTTCGTAGTAAGAGCCTTGGGATTTACCCATAACAGTTGCCCATAATCCTCATTCTAGTTTCTCTGCAAACCTTAGGGTGAGGATTTTGTGTAGCCTTTTTCCTTCGAGTTTTTTCCTTTTCTTCTCATGTTGGATTCTGCGAGACCATCGAAGAGAGTCGAGCCATGTTTGACGGATCTGAACAATGTTAACTTCAAGCCTTCTTCTGAAGGTAGAGGCAATGGTTGTTCTCGTTCTGTGGCACCTCGATATATCCCCGTTGGACCTTTGACCCAAGAGGCCTTGGATACCTTGAGGGTGATTTACAATGTTTCGGCAACTATGAGGATGAGACCTTTGGCCTCTAGTGAGCATGCAGAGCTCCATCCTCTTGAGGAACTGGCCTATCATGCGATGTTCTAGAGCGGTGTTGTTGCGTGCTCAGTGTGTATGTAAAATTAAATGTGAAGAGCACTCAGATCATGCAAGTATACATGGTCTGCAGCAAGTGATAAGTATAATTTAATTCGTTTTCCCACAGAGATTAAGTTTAGTGACTAGCAATTTGGTGTGTTAGATTAGATAAGGTAACTTAAATTGGGTAGATTTTTGGTTGAGGGACGAAAGTATAAAAGATGCAAGGAGAATGTAAACATAAATGCAAAGCAAGCAAAGAGGTCAAGTTATAATGTGGAAAAGTAGGATTGCGGATCTCGCAATCTTTTCGCAATGATTTCGCAATTGATAAAAAGCTACTGAAAAAGACTAAGGCAAAGGCAGAAATGGTTATTGCGGCTCTCGCAATAATCTCGCAATAAATTCGCAACGATGTAAAAACTAAAGTAAGAAAGAAAGGTCGGCTTACGATTCCTCTATAGACATTTAACTATGATCATTCAACAGCAAATTAACATCTCATGCATCGTTTTAACTAGGTCTCATGCATCTTTCGATTACATGCATTAGGTCTTTAGTTTATTCATATCCAAATAAGACTTAAGAACCTATTTATACACACATGCTAACAAACGTGCTAGGAGAATGCCTATTCCTAGGCCACTCTCTGGTTACCATGAAAGGCTAACATGAATGGATGACTCTGAATTCTTACTCCTTCCGGAGGTTAGGAATTCTTTAGAAAAAATGGATGGCCAGTCGAAATTGCCCATGGGATGAAGATCACATACATTCAATGCATTCATGCTACTTTACATGCTGAATTCACATACTTCTAGCCTATAGATTCATCCGTAGCAGACCTCTTATGGAGTTAGTTACTCATGGGTTTCGAAGAACTAAAGAAAATGAATTGATTAAACATAGAATGAAGAACTCAACAAAACAAATTGATTAAGGGATGGCAGAATGAAGAACTCAATAAAACCAATTGATTACTCTAAAAAGGTAAGTTACGAAACACTTCATAAAGCAAGCGTGAAAAGGTCCGAAAGCAATGAATAACATAGATAGTAGTAAATGATTCAGAACAGAATGTTAAATAGACAGCAAGTAGTTTAGAAAACAGTAAAGAAAGTAGTAAAGTGCGTAACGATCTTCCAATTCGTGAATCGCCTCGGATGAAGGGGAAGATTAGTTGTTCTTGGGGATAATTTCAATCAGAAGAGAAGAAGGATCTTCTCTTCTTCCTCTCGAATTATCGACGCCAAGGGCTTGTTTCTTCGATCCAACAAACGGGGGAAGAGTTTTTGTCTGCAGGTTTTTTCACGATCGGGCTCTCCTCGCACTCCGATTGATTGTGTGGAATGAATTGAAATGGATTCAATTCGATTACTTTAATCCTTCATCTCACCCTCTTTATATAGCTTTTAGGTAGTTGCCAAAGGCTGCTCATTAATCGTGGATCACCATTCAACTTTGTGAGGTAGTCAAGCTTGACATGTGGCAGCAGCAGGGAGAGTTGACGGCTGGAAAATCGCAGTCAACAAAGACTGACTGCTGGAAAAATGCAACAAAAGAAGACTGGCGTTGCGGTTTCCTTGCGAGGGCCGCAATGCTCTGTTTTGGTTGATTCCATTGCGAGTCCGCAATATTTCCGCAATGCACCTGCAATGTACAATTTAGCTCTATTTTCACCATTTTGCATCCTTTTTCGTTTCTTTTCCAAATAAGCCTTGAATTAGCATCATTTCTCAAATTCTCACTTTTAAGCAGACATTAAGCTAACTTCTAACAAAAACACTCAAGAACTTCCATGACTTTTAGGTAATTAAAGCCCTAAATAATGCACTTTTGGAGAGGTAACACACCCCCAAACTTGAGTTATTGCTCGTCCTCGAGCAATATAAAGGCTTACTTTCTCTCTAATTAGCTGCTAACTCTTGTCTTTTAAACTCTACCTAACTGATTTGCTGACTTCTCTAGGTTTACTGTCAAAGGCATTGCTGTCCAGTGACACTCTCCTAGGCTAAAACTAACTTCATATTTTGTCTATTCTGATTTCTCTTGCCTTTAAAACCTTCTGGTTTTACTAACTTCTCATCTTTTAGTTTATCTGCCTATATCATTGAGCATATTGTGCAGTCATCCCTAAGCTTTCAAACTCTCCCTAGTTTTAACTCAGACTCAGTACATGCTTCTAATGTTTTTATTTTTGAACTACCTAGGAATCCTTAGAGTCATGCCAGCCTTAGAACACACAAGTATCAGAGTACAGTCCATAGAACAGACTAAGCCCTGACATCACTATGTTGGATAGACACTCATCTCCCTCGACAGCCTTCTGGCTACAGCCCTGTGCTTAGCTAACTTAGGATCAGAGTTCAGTTTCACAGGACATCTAAGCACCTAGGCTGCAGCTTTCTGGCACACATTTTCTTTTTCTTTTTTTTTTTTTTTTTTCTTTTTTTTTCTTTTTCTTTTTCTTTTGGCAAAGTCTTCTCTTTGAATTTCCTTTTGATGCAGAGCCACTTGTGAGTTACACAAATGGCCCTGATTACTCAACATCCTTAGAGGAAGACAATGCCCATTTTCTTTTCCTTTGCTTTTTTTTTTTTCAAAGAAAAACAATGTCTATTTTCCCAAGGGAGAGAGGAGTGTTCCTAGGACTAGAGGTTGCCTCCCCCAAATTTAAACTTCTCATTGTCCCCAATGAGAGTCTGAGGTGGCACACCCCCAAACTTATCTTAGAAGCATCTAGTCTAAATAAAAACCAGACAGATTTTAAAACTCCTAGGGATAGAATGGCCCTCACAGTTCAGATAACTCATCAGCAGAAATTTACTAAAATCAAAATGGTAAGGTCTAACAGAGGCACATGCTCAGCATTTTATGAAGCTAACACTTATCCAGCATGCTCAATCGACAGACTACCTATGGACATCAGTAATGCAGTCAAATAGTGAGAATTAAAGACAGACAGACCAGCAGAAAGTCATATAACAACATGCTTAAATGAACAAAATATTGCGGTGTCCGCAAAGAAATCGCAATGATACTAACATAGCAGATTTAACCGTGATCAAAGCTCCTAACATGCACTATTCCATTTGCGAACAACTACAGGCAACAGAAAAAACTATCTAAGCTAACTAATCATACGAAGTTAAACTAAACTAAGCTACTCTAACTCTAGCTAACTAAGGAAATCAAAACATAACAACAATTGATATTTGGGGGGGGGGGTAACTAGTTACAGAAAAGCAGGTTTTTGAGAGGGATAAGAAATACTCCCTCGAATGCCGTCAGTCTGTGGCATTCCTTCATTCGTCCTTGTCCTCTTCATCACTCCTCTCGCTCAGAAGCATCCAGGGGCTCAACAATCCGGCTGGAAAAGTAGGGAACTTGCACCGTAGGTGTTCAGCTAGTTCCTGGTCTCTTGCTTGGGAGTACTCAGCCCATTGGGCTAATTTCCTTTGTAAGTCCATCAAGCAGGCCATGGACAATGATTGCGCAGCCGCAAGTCTATCCAGCTCGAACTCCATATTGCCTCTCCTCCTCATCTTCAGGTCTCTGGGCAGCTCAAGGTGTCCAACATAGGCCAATTGCTTCTCCTCTATCGTCACAGGAACCCCTGCGCGCAAGCATAACTTAGTAATAGTGTTAGGGAAAAAGAGTTTGTCCTTACCTTTCTTGGAGCATTCAACGATCGAGGCTGTTATGATCTCACCCACGTCAATATGTTAATAGGAATAGGAATATGCTTAGAAGAAAAAAATGCTTGAATAGTTAAGGCTAAGTAGAATTAAAATTCACAAATCTCACATCAATACACTAATTAAAGAACCCTTTTAACCTCAAATCAAGTCACTTACCTCTAGCCTTCCATGGGAGAAGGAGTATTTCAAGCTTCTGTGGAAGTCTTAGAGCTCATACAACAAAGGGGAAGAAGAAAAACTCCAAAAATGGTGGAAAACTGCAATTCCTGAGGCTAAGATAAACCAGAATCTGACCTAAAAATCGGAGAAGATGGGTTTTATAATCGACGTAGCGTCGAGACGCTACAAGCGGTGTCGTGACGCTACAGACGAAATTTCCTCGCGCGCGCTCTCGGAGCGTCTTGACGCTGTGACCACTTTTGCTCTCGGGTTTTCGAATTAGAAATCCGAGATGCGCAGCGCCGAGGCGCGGGACCTCCAGTGTCAAAAGACACTTTTGAAGGGAATGAACTCTTCAAACCCACGCAGCGGAAGCGTTTGAATCGTTTCTTTGGTTTATTTAGAATTAAACTAAAATACAAGGTTAAACATACTATTAGCTTTGAAGAACTATGAACTTCTTGTATTTCATCTCCATGAGATCTTCCTCGCTATGACTCGAACACAGGACCAAAAGCGTGTGGGAGCCTCCTTGAAAGAAATGGTTTGAGAGAACAATTCTCTACAGAGAGGGTGAGTAGGGTGTTTGACCAACTTTTTGGCTAAATGTCTTATTTATAGGGTCTTTAAGAATTACTTTTATTTAATAAAATATATTAATATCTATTATATTAAAATATGTATTTTATATTTATTTGAATCTCATTCAAATATCATAAAATTAATATTTTATAATATACATTTAATTGAATCTCATTCAAACTTCATATATATAGTTTTCAATATTAATGTATCTAATATATAAACAATTTTCTCTAATATTTAATGTGTCAAACACAATAAATATATTTTCCTCTTCTACGTTTAATATATCAAATATATTAAATATTAATTTGAATATTTCAAATTTTTCTTTCAACTGATCATTTTAGGGTTACTATGAGCTAGCAAGGGGATCTTAAATATATTAAATATTAATTTGAATATTTCAAATTTTTCTTTCATCTGAAATAGACTGTTTAGGTTATTTCTTGAACATGATCATCTCGTATGTCAACTACATACTGTTCAAGATTACACTAATTACCTTGGATTTTTATATATAATGAATATTATAAATTACAAATAATAATAATAAAATAAATATATTAAATATTAATTTGAATATTTCAAATTTTTCTTTCATCCGAAATAGACTGTTTAGGTTATTTCTTGAACATGATCATCTCGTATGTCAACTACATACTGTTCAAGATTACACTAATTACCTTGGATTTTTATATATAATGAATATTATAAATTACAAATAATAATAATAAAATAATTATAAAATAATTATGAATTAATTCCAAGGTTTTAAGGCATAAATCCAAGCAACTTTTGTTTCTCTTCTTTGCCCGATTCACTCTCGAAGCCTTAAAACGATCTTCTTAGCTCCGAAATGCGCTCTTGGACTTCCCGAGCTCTCTACCGCGAATCACCTACAACAAGGTCAATTTATCAACACTAATTGTGGTAATTAGCTATAATTAGGAAGTAAATAATAGCTCTTTTAGGGAGTCATTACTATAACATAGTCGCGACGCCAACTTTTCTCCTTTCATAGTGCCTATTTCTACTGAAGTTGGGAACTTCAAGTTTTGGTGATATGTTGATGGGAAAACTTTTAGCTTGTGAATTATCGGTCGGCCTAGTATTGCATTGTAGGCTGGCTTGCAGTCCACAACCAAAAAAACTACCATGATTGTTGTACAAGATGTTGCATCGCCGAACGTTACGGGTAGCTCGATATTGCCTTCTGGCACTACTTGTTCTTTAATGAATCTAATCAACGGGTTGAAGTTGCTTCGTAAGCGGTTGGGCTCGATGCCCATGGTCTTGAAATCGATGAGGGAGAGCACGTCCACGAAGCTTCCACCGTCTATCAAGATCTGGTGTATTTTTATATTAGCTACCATGAGCGCTATGACCTGCTTCGTTGTGTGGTTGATGGGGACATTTGGCCCCGACTTCTATGAAGCTAACGATTGTGTTCATCTGCATAATCGAGCACACTTCCCACGTGAAGGGAGGGCTCTACGCCTCTTTAGCATGCACCTTTCTTTTTCTTGATGACTCTCCACCACTAGGTCCTCCAAATATTGTTTTGATTTGCCATGGAGGGGTGGTGCCATCGAGCTGCCTTTCTTTTCTCCGAGTGTCGTTACATCTGTCTCTTGTATACTCTTTCAATTGTTCTCCCTCAATTAGGGCTTCTATTGTCTTCTTCAGGTCGTACCACTCTACAGTATTGTGGTCGTGGTCTCGGTGGAATAGACAATATTTGTCCTGATTCCACCTACCCACGCCGGCCTTTAACTTTTCTGTCCATTTGAGTGTCTTATGATCCTTGATCTCCATTAGAATCTGTTATACGGGGACAGTCGTTGGAGTGTATTTCTCGAACCTGCTTGAGGGTATGTTCCTTTGGGGAGACCTTTCGCATCGATCTTCTATTCTTCTTCTTTTTTACTTTGGACCTGTCTCTATCCATGCGCTCCCTATCTTAGTGTTAGCTGGTTCGACGGTCCTTCATGTCAGGAGTCTGCAGCGGAAGCGTTGGAATCGTTCTTTTTTATTTATTTAGTATTAAACAAAAATATAAGGTTAAGTTAATATTACATTTGAATACCACAATCTTCTTGTGTTCCTTTTCCACGAGATCTTCCTCGCTATGACTCGAACACGGACCAAGAGCTTGTGGGAGCCTCTTTGAAAGAAGTGAGCTTGAGAGAACAATTCTCTGCGTAGGGAAACTGGGTAGTGAGTTTGGTCAACCTTTTGGCTAAACCTAAAGATCCTATTTATAGGATCTTTAGGAATTAATTTTATTTAATAAAATATAATTTAATATCTATTATATTAAAATATGTATTTTATATTTATTTAAATCTCATTCAAATATCATAAAATTAATCTTTTATAATATACATTTAACCAATTTGAATCTCATTCAAATTTCATATGTATATATAGTTTTTAATATTAATGTATCTAATACATAAACTATTTACTCTAATATTTAATGTATCAAATACAATAAATATATTTTTCTATTCTACATTTCATATATCAAATATATTAAATATTAATTTGAATATTTCAAATTCTTCTTTCAACTAAATTGATCATTTTAGCGTTATATGAGCTAGCAAGGAGACCTTATGGACCTACAGATTTATAAGTTTCAATGATACAAAATTAACTAATTAAACTCATTAATTAATTAACTTTCATTCATTAACTCTAGGTCACTCCACTATAGGTCTGAAGTTGCACTCTTATGCACTCTAGGACAAGTTGTGTCCATGGATATAACCATTACATGCAAGTCGATCATTCACGAGTTGTTCGTAATTACAGTTGGGTCAAAAGTTCTTTTTACACCTGTAATTACATCTTACACCTTAAGTACCACTGATTCTCTAATGAACAACATGTTTATGATCCCATCATAAACCAAGTCCCTCTCGGGCCAATGAGAGGGTGGGACCCCATTGTTCAAGTCTCGAAATTAGCACTTAAGGAAACTACTCATCTACTTTCCCTATATGGGAGGAGTGAATTTCATCTTGTGAAACTTATGTTCCTAGCTCCCTGTTTGGTTGTTGCGTGTCTACTGCGGGGTCAAAATTCTAACAAACACTCAAAACATGCAAGTGCACATGATCTAATGCACAAGTAATAAGTATATTTATATCGATTCCACAGAGATTTGATGCATGCAACGTTAGATTGAAATGACTTAGAGACATAGTAACCGGTAACCAAAATGTTGAGAGTGGATTTCAAAAATAAAAGCAACGAACTCGAAATAAACGAAAACAAGACTTCAAGCAAGAAAATGCGCTAAAAATGCTGACTAACGAAAATACTAAAAAGCACTACAGATTAAAATGTGAAAAGAATGCGTCAACGCAAAATAATAGCAAGATTAAGCTGCGAAGGTTCATGTGATAACAAATAAAGTAAGGCTAGGAATATTTATGGCTTAACTCTTGAATCGGATGCATTCAACATAAATCAGGCATAAACCAACCACATAGCATAACAACACGAAATCTTTCGATCTTCGTCATTAGAAATTAACTATCGTTCTCATCATATTCATACAAACATGCTATCAAGTGTGTTAGAACTAACTATCATTCTCATCATATTCATACAAACATGCTATCAAGTGTGTTAGGCGAGTGACTATGAATAGACTCTTCGTTGGTACTATAAAAGGCTAGCAAAAACATGAATATGCAGACTCCCTACTCTTGTCGGACGATAGAAATCAATAAAGCATACTTGATGGTTGGTCGAAAATGCTTTGTTAGAATGAAAACAAACATGTTTTGAAAGTAATATGCTAAACTGATGGAGTGATTTACGCAGCGGAAGCGATTTTGGATCGATGATACTCTAATTTCATCAATTTAACAATTAGAAAACATGCTCAAACGACGGAATATATAAAAATTAGAATTACATACCCTTGTAGTTCTATAAATTTCTTCGCGTTCCGCCGCTCGTTCTTTGTCACGAACACTTCAAGTCTTTTCTCACGAACCCGCCGAGGACCACCTCCGGTAGTCCCGCTATTCTCGGCGTCGCGCAACGGAGTTGTGGGACTCCGTTAACAAGAGAAAAGAAAAAGAAAGAAATGAGATGAAGAAGAAGAAGAATGGAGGTCAGGGGCAGAGGGCAGAGGGCTGAGTTTTTATTTTATTTTTTTAGCTTCCTCACGAGAAGGTAGAGACTTCAATTGAATTCACAATTCAATGACAAAAACAAACACCCCCCACCCCTCATTTACTTTTAAGTATCAAATATATATATCTAAAGTAAACATATCATGCACAATGCATGTAAGACATATATATATATATATATATATATTATTTTAATAATTAATTAAAAAAAATAATTTTAAATAATAATAAATATTTTTATGCATTGAACTTTTTAATAAATAATATATATATTATAGGAAAATTATAGTAAATGACAATTTAAGACTTATTGTTTGCAAATATAGCATGTTTTTAAAAATTTTGCGGATATAGCAATTTCTATCGCTATATCTTATGGCTGATAGAAGTCTATCGCTGATCACCTCATCTTTTTATAGATTTTTGTCAGTGATAATAGTCTATCAGTGATAATAGTCTATCACTGATAGAAGTCTATCAGTGATATAATAAAGTCTATCAGTGATAGAAACGGGTTTTTTTGCCATATTTGCAAAACATTTTAAAGTTTGCTAAATTTGCAATTAGTTTGGGCCTGATTGCTATTTGTGCAACCAGCCCTATATTATATATATATATATATATATATATTAATTAATTAAACATTTTAATTAATTCAATATCAAATATTTATTAAATAATATGGCTCAACCCGATTTTCCGAAAATCGAATTTTTGCACATGAATCGTATTCATGTTTAAGACCATTCTCATATTTAAATCATATTTAAATATGTCCATCATTCTTCCACAAGCCTAATTTGAACAATTCAAATTCTTTTTCTTTTTCTTTTCTCTTATATTGTTGCACGACGTTATCCGAGCTAGCCAGGAGAACCTAAAGAACCTACAGATCATGAGCTTCAACGATACGAGATTATCCGGTCAAAACTCTTTTAACCGAACTAATCAACATTCGTTAACCCCTGGAGACTCCACTATAGTCCGAGGGTTGCACTCTCCTCACTGTAGATATATTATGTCCTCTTGATATAACCGTCATAGGCAAGTCGACCCTTCACAGGTTGTTCGTAATCATAGCCGGGTCATTTAAACCGTTTAACCCCTGCATTACTTCTTGTTCCTTAAGTACCACTGACACCTCTAATGAACAATAGATCTGTGGTCCAACCAACAGATCAGATAACCCTCTCATCTCATGAGAGTGTGAGCGCTCATTGTTCAAGCCCCGGAGTCAGCTATTAAGGGAACCATGTATCTACTAACCCTGAAGAGCGGGTTAGGAGCGAATTCCATCTTACTACACTATGTCCCCAGCTACCTATTGGACTTTATCCCTGAGATGATAAGTTATTGAGTCGGCGCTAATGGACCACTCTCACTCATACAAGTCTAAGGATACTGCCTAATAAGCAGGAGTTCATAGTAAGCTCAGGATTAAGATCGAGTTACCTAGGCCATCAAATGAAAATGTCGGTCTCATCAGTAAACGGTGTTATAAAGAGAGAGCAACATATTTCGCGGTTCGGTCTTATACAAACTCTTTGTACAGGACGCCCTCACTCGCACATCTCCATGTGAAACGATTCGGATCACATCGTTTTGTACAATACAAAGTGAGCCGCATCCTATAGTGTTACCAGGATAAGGTACCCATCCTTATCCGTATACTATAGACCATTTTGACTGACTACTCGAGCCTGATCCACAATCGTGTCATACATGAGGCTCAAGTACTCATATTCAGCCAAGGGTGTTGGTCATTGATATAGGTTAACTTAAACACGTTTCACTTTATTCTAGTAAACTTTTTTTACTGAATAAAACTTATAACTCTTTATTCTAAATAGATTATTTACAAACATAACAGTTTACAAACCACGAGTTTTAGGACATAAAACCCAACATAAACATGCCATCAAGTGTGCTAGGCGAGTGACTATGTATAGACTCCTCGCTGGTACTATAAAAGGCTAGCAAAAACATGAATATGCAGACTCCCTACTCCTGTCGGACGATCAGAAATCAATAAAGCATAATGGATGGTTGGTCGAAAATGTGGTAGTACGATTTTTTAATGTCCTACAATTTATCGGGGTGTCGAATCCCGCCAAAATAATATTTATATACCCGAATCCACCGAGCAATTTGTAGCTTAATGGTAACGGGGTCGATCCGTAGGGAATTATGTTAAATTCAGATTTGATTGAATTTAAGTTGCTAATGATAAAAAGAGGAGAATTTGGTTTGTGAAAAGGGAGCTTTAAACATGCAAACGCTAACGAAAAATTAAGCGACGAAGTATTAATTTAAACGAGCATGCTTAATTTCGAGTAAAGGGATTGATCGCTATGGATGTTCAATTCATCGATAACAAATAATTAGCTAATATGCTTCAGCACACAACTCGATTGGTTAATTTCTAACTCAAACGACCCAAAGACATAATTTGAAAAGTGCAATTCTAATTATACTTGGCCAACAATCAATTCAAGGTAGCTAATCTAAAATTGACCAAAGGCCAGTAACGGGAACATTGCGACGAATTAATCCTAAGACTAACCCGATTTCTCTCTCGCCCAAAGCCTAACATGAAAACGTTAACTAATTCATTCCCCCAACTGTCACTTGGACATGAATTACCTAGCCATGCTTAAGCCCTTGCTACTTAGCGATATAGGCAATTATACGTCCTAATCTTTAGCGTTCTAAAATGCATAGGAATTAAGGAGTCATTCCTAACTAAGCTACACATGCCAATATTGAAGACAAACAAATGAAAGAGATGCAAGAAGCTCATAAAAGCCATACATACAGAAGAGGGCAAATCTCCCCTTCAATCCATAGTTTTACAATCTCAATCTCAAAATTAAGCACTAATCTTGTTTAGCCTTCTATGGAGGATGAATAAATCCAGCACTCCATGGAAGAGCTTAGTTGCATACAAGAGAGGTAAAGAAGAAGGCCAAAAATGGAGGAGAATGCCGCAATCCAGAGGCAAAACCGTTGGAGAAGATGAGCCAAAAAACGGACTTATGGCGTTTATAATCGTCGGAGCGTCGAGACGCTAGGGCAGCGTCGAGACGCTGCGCCCTAAATTTGCAGCGCGCGTGCGTTCGGAGCGTCGAGACGCTGGGGGGCAGCATCGAGACGCTCTCGCTCGACGCTTGCTCTCGGGGTTTTCCTGAAAATTTGACGAAGCAGCGTCGAGACGCTAGGAAAGCGTCTCGACGCCGAGCAGCGTTGAGCCAGCGTCTCGACATTGTTGCTCAACGCTAGCTCTCGAGTTTGAGCTAAAATTTAACCCTTTGGATGCTCCATTTAGGTCAATACTTCATGCTTTATGTTCCTCCCTTCTCGATGTGATCCCGAACCATCTAAATTGTCCGTCTTAGCGCCGGAACACGCCTTTGGACTCCAAAAGCTCTCGACTATGAATTCACCTACAACAAGACATTTTAATCAATAATAACCATGGTTCTAGCCAATATTAAGAGCATAATAATAGCTATATTTTAGAGCTATCAAAATGCTTTGTTAGAATGAAAACAAACATGTTTTGAAAGTAATATGTTAAACTTATGCCAAAACATCTTTTCCATTCATTGAACCATACTCCTAGTCTTCCCTTCGGGAAGTTAGTTCATCAAGTAGCTAAATACAAATAGAAGAGTAAAGAAAGTCATTACAACACTGTAGAACTACTGCTCTGTAAAATAAAGTAAAGATGAAGAGAATGAAGATGAAGAAGCTTCGGATGCCGAAGGAACTGAGCTTGATCCGCACGGGCTTGTCTAGTTCTCCTCCGGTCAGCAGCTACCTTTTCTCCCTCTTGACGGTGAAGACAAGCAGCAGCCTCTCTTCTTCAATGCTCCTTCCCGAGAGAGATTATTCTCTCTTATTTTTCATCTCCTTGGCTCTTAGATTTTTGGAGCATTTTCTTCCTTCAATGGTGGTCTCTCTTCGATAATGATCTCCTTTTTTTTCTCTTTCCACCCTTTTCTACTTATACCTCAAGGGTTTCTCCTGATTTTTGCCCTAAAATGGATGATGAAATTCTATTGGCTGCCTAAAAACGGAAAAAACAGAATATGTGTACGGCATGGGACACTTTGCTCTTCTGAAATGCCTTTAGCAATTCCATAGGTCCCTGCTTTGCTCTTCTTTTGCTTCTACGAGCTCTTCGCGACAACCTGATTTTAGACACAAAGATCTTATTTAGGTACAAATCAAGCTTCAATATTTACAAATTTCGAATAAGTACTCACAAGCATACTCCTACTCTTATGTAACACAAACAACTCTAAATCATAAGTCTTTTCAAGCCATTACTCAATTCAAACTCTAATTCTTTTCTAATTTAGCTCTAAATAACTCTCATTTTGAGAGTTATCAAACCCCCAAACTTGAGTCATTGCTCGTCCCCGAGTAATGCTACTACTTAGAATCAAAATCATTTTTATAAAGAACAATAATCTAACAGAGTTACATCACTACCTTAAGCTATCCAATAATGTTACAATCTCTTTTTGCTATGACAAAATTTGCTAGCAAAACTACTGCTTAGTAAAATCTTCTTCAAAGCCACTTGGTTAACAACCTTGTTGTCATGTGACTGACTAAAGGCAAAGATTAAACTTTCCCTACTCAATGAGCCTACTATGCCATCAAGCTCTTAACAACCCCTACAATCTTATCATTCTAAAATGTCCACCTATTCTTCGATTTGATTGAACTCACTCCTTAGCTCAAATTTTCTTCTTCCTCAATCTTGGACTCAGTACATACTTCGAGCTTTTCAATTTTTGCTTTCTCTTTTTCACAATAGCTCCATTCGGATCATGCCACTCTTAATGAGCCAAGTAAAAATTTTTGAATTCACAGAACAGATAAGACATGGCATCACCCTCTAGGATTTCACTCATTCCCTAAGCACATTTTTCATATACAACTCTTTACTTAGCTCGCACATAAGATCAGAGTTCATTTCAAAGGACATCTACGCTTATTAGAGTTGTATCATGAGAATGACAATGTCTTCCCTTTGCTACATTTTTGCATTCTTTATTATTTGCATTTTTCTTTTTCCTTGATTGCCTTTTTGCGGAGTGTTAACTGTGAGGCTCACAATCAACCCTGGCTATTCAGCAACTTAGAGAAAAAAAAAAAAAATTAGCAATTGTTATGAAGAAAATTTTACTTAGGAAAGAGAAATGTAATTGAAGTTCTTTTGTCTTTTTCTCTAGGTTGCCTCACCCCCAAACTTAAACTTTTCATTGTCCTCAATGAGAGCTTTGGATGGCGACTTCCCTAAAACTTAGCTAGAAACATCTAGTACAAGACTGAGATAGAAGAGCATTTCTATCGCTAAGGCATGAAATAAAATCTCCTAGGCTTTATCTAGTGTTATAAGATTGCTAAGCTTGCAAAAAGAATGGTCTTATAAGTTTTACTCGAATCTTTGGAAAAGCTACAGCGCTACCTATTTTCAGTACTTGACACTCATCCAGCACATGTTCTCCCACTTGCCCTAGTGAAGATGAGACATGTCTCGTAATCCTAGACATTCTAAGTGACTCTCGAACACTTTAGCCTGGAGAGTATTTTTATATACATCAAAACGACTGTCAACTAAAAGTCATCTTGTTCCTACAACGATATTTTCTCTCTCATTAGAATAACCTATACATTTGTGGTTTCTAAGTTCCTTAAGTTTTTGTCATTGCATAAAATATGATAGGTTTAACTATATCTGAAACACCTTTGAGAGCAATAAGAAATTATTTGAGTTATACAAGTTATTTTGCTTCATAAACAAGAACATTCAATTTGCATATCATGCTCCACCACCTAGGGTAAACATAGATTTCCATAAATCTTTGTTAAAACTAGTGCATCTCGTAAAGATCAAATCTTTAACCCCATGCACAAAAATATAATTTCTCATTATCCATAGATATTTTGAGAAAAATATGCTAATCAATTTTACTGAATATCAAATGTTATGTCTCATGTATACACTAGATTGTCTCCCACTCAAACGTAGATAATCAATCTTATGTTCTCAACATTTTGCGGTGTCTGAGGATACTATTCCTTAGACAAGATAAACTTCAGGTAAGAATGATATTATCATTTTTGAAATACTACATCATATACTTGACAACAATTTTGTCAATATATGATATGTGAGACATAGATCATTTTGTCCTCGGAATCTCTATTTATAGGACATACCAAGTAATTTAAATCATTCATTTGAATTGTTAGGTAGTCAACATTTTATGTTGGATTGAAATCTTACATCATTCACAATGAGTAATAAGTCATCCACATAAAATATGAGAAAATTTCACCCACTGCTAGAAAAATAGGAATAGATGACAGGAGGGGCAAACCAATATTAGGGAGGAGAAGAAAAAAATTGTCATCTCCAGTTTGTGGCGCGTTTTTTGCGGGAAAAAAAATGGAGTTTCTCGAATTTTCGAAACTTAATGACAGTTTTGTAATGTCGTCCATCTATGACAGTTTTTCAAAGTCCTGAATCGTTTACATTTATTAACTATCATAAATTTGTTTATGTTTTTATGTTTATACATTTTTTATTCATAAAATGAATTTATAATTAAAATAAAATATAAATTAAAAATAGATAAAAAAAATAATTAGAATTAATTAACAAATAAAAAAATAAATTAATTAACAAATAAAAAGAGGGAAAATGAAATTTATTTTTGTGTAAAAAAGGGGAAATTAAAATGATTCATTATTTAATATAATAATATTATTATTATTTCTTAATATAATATTACTTTTAAAAAAAAATTATTAAAGTCTTCATCTAAAGTCATCTCCCTCAAATCTCCTTCTCCCTTCGTCCCTCAGATCTCCCTCTCCCTCAAGTCTCCCTCTCCCACAACTTCATCTCACTCCTTCACCTCCAACCACCCATTCTGCCTCCCCCTTCGCTCATACAAACGTCGTCGCACGCCGATCCGCTCTCCCTTTCGACACCAATCGCACGTCTTGCTCGTCGACGCCATTTATAGCTCCCTAAAAGAGCTATTATTTACTCCCTAATTCTAGCTAATTATCGTGCTTAATCTTGATTAATTGACCTTGTTACAGGTGATATGATTAAAGAAGAAGGAAAACGATTGTCGGATGCAACACTTTTTCGACAACTTGTTGGTAGTTTAATTTATTTAATTATCACAAGGCTTGACATCTCTTATTCTGTTGGTGTCGTTGCTCAGTTTATGGATAAGTCGTGTGAAGCTCATTTAATTGTTGCGAAGAGGATTCTTCGATATGTGAAGAGCACCCTGTATTTTGGCTTGTTGTATAAACAAGCTACATTTTTGTGTTAAGTGGTTTTGTTGATGCAGATTGGGCTGGTAACGTAAATGACAGACGTTCCACAATTGGATATTGTTTTATTACAGGTTCAGGGGCTATTTCATGGTGCAGTAAGAAGCAAACTTTTGTTGCTCTTTCAAGTTGTGAAGCAGAATATGTAGCAGCTACTATGGCTACTCAATAGTGTATTTGGTTGAAAAGACTTATGAGAGAAATCTTTTCAAGTTTGGATTATCCAATTTCCATTTTCTGTGACAATGAAAGTGCAATCAAGTTTGCAGGGAATCCAGTGTTTCATGCTCGTACAAAGCACATTGAAATACATTTTTACTTTGTTCGAGAGAAAGTTCTGACACAAGACATTCAATTGCAGAGGATACATTCCAAGGAGCAAGTTGCTGATATATTTACCAAGGCGCTTGGTAAATCCAAGTTTGAAGAACTCAGGAGTGCACTCGGTGTTTTTGACGGTATGTTTTCACTAAGAGGAGTGTTAAAGATTAGTGCAAACTCAATTGTGGGATGAGTATGGAGAATTTTAAGGTTAGTGGGATAATTTGTGGGTTATTGGTGTAGTACTTACTTACTTATAAATACTTGTAGGATTTTCAATTCAAAGTACAGAATTCATTTGAAGTAATTCTTTCTTTCGTGCAATTTCTCTCTTGTTTTCACACTTTGTTCTCTTCGTTTTGTTACATCAATGCCTCACACATCGAAAACTTTTATCTCCTGCATAAAGTTTATTGGCATTTCATATTTGTTGGAGATGTTTTCAGTACGTTGACATCGATCACAATTCATTGTGTAACTTCTTGTGTCTCTAAAAATTGTGGGCCAAAAGTATATCCTTTGCAAAACTTTGGCAATTGTACATTGTCCTACACAGGGTGCAAAATGGCATTATTCTAAGATTTGGGGAATTTCAACTTCAGTTGCGCATCTTCAAAATATATGATCAGGTCCAAGTCGATATAGATATGGTTCATCCCAATAGTAATACTTGAGTTTATAAAAGAAGTTATTTCGTTGTTGGGTTGTCCATTCATCTGGTATTACTTTGTTTACTAAGTAATTGTCAATATCCGCAAACCATGGTTCCTCTTCATCTATCTGCATTAGTGCTTCATTAGGAATTTTTTCCTTGATTTCAAGTATGCATATTGTTATTGCGAAATCGTCTAATCTTAACAATGATCTACGACTTGGTTTTATGTTCCCTTGCGGTCTTTCACTTCTAAATCAAACACTAGTAATAGTAATATTTATCTGACGAGTCTAGGCTTTGCATCTTTCTTGGCTATCAAATATTTGATTGCCGCATGGTCCGTGTAGACTGTCACTTTAGTTTCATCCAAATATGCTCTAAATTTTTCAGAGGCAAAGACTACGACTAGTTGTTGTGTAATTACCTTGCGCTTCATTCAAAGTTTTGCTTGCATAATAGATTGGATGTAAAATCATCTTCTTGCACTGACCAAGAATTGGTCCTCCTGTAATTGTTGATTCGACAAAACTGGGCAAAACAGACGCGTTGGGATCACCAATCCATCAACAGAACCAGAACCTCGATCTGACCCGACCCTAGAAAAGTCGATCGCCGAACCCAGAAGTCGGCGGCACCTCACGAATCCAGCAGCCGACAACACCTGATCACGAACCTAGCAGACGGCGGCGAAAACATAAACCCTAGCCGAGCAATTTGGTATTTTTTTGATGTCATAAGTCATAACTACCAGTAGACTGGTTCTTTTAAGTCTCAAAATTTATCAACCTAAGATAACTCAACTAAGGCATATATCATTGATCAAGAGGTCTAAAGTTTGAATCATCGCCTTTCTATCACATGAGCATAGCCCAATTGACATAAAATGTAAAAAAAAAACTCCTCAAAAGTTGAAACATAACATAGTTTTCTTCGTCTCTCTTGTGATCTAGAAATCTCCTTTTAATCTAACTCTCTCATCAATTGTCTCACAAATAGAAATTGGAGCAAAAAAAGGAGAAAAAATAGGCAATTGTCCCCCTTCTTAATTATATTGATCGAAATTCAAAAAGTTTCTATCAAATACTTAAAATTGTATAGTTTTCTTCTAATATTCCCTTCTCGGATTCACTTAGTGAATTCTTGTCTCAGTCTCTCTTCCATCTATCAAGCCATTTTTTTTGGTCATTTTTCTCCCTCCAATATTCTTTTCCTATGCTTTATTTGATCACATTGTGTTTAGTCTTATTCAACAAAAAAAAAAAAAAAATAGGTGTTGGGCTTTCATGTGCTTTGGAGGAATATTGTTAAATTTTGAGTTGATTTTTGCATTTGTTTTCCCTAATTTACAAATGAATATTCATATATATATATATATATATATATATATATATATATGGGAAATTGTAGTAAATGACAATTTAAGACTTATTGTTTGCAAATATAGCATGTTTTTAAAAATTTTGCGGATATAGCAATTTCTATCGCTGATATCTTATGACTGATAGAAGTCTATCGCTGATCACCTCAGCTTTTTATAGATTTTTGTCAGTGATAATAGTCTATCAGAGATAATAGTCTATCACTGATAGAAGTCTATCAGTGATATAATAAAGTCTATCAGTGATAGAAACGGGTTTTTTTGCCATATTTGCAAAACATTTTAAAGTTTGCTAATTTTGCAATTAGTTTGGGCCTGATTGCTATCTGTGCAACCAGCCCTATATATATATATAATAATAATAATAATAATAATAGGAAGATGCCTACCATTTATGCTAAGATGCTTTTTTTTGGTACCAATATGAAAAGGAAATAACAAGATGTATGATTTTGGTAACAAAGATGCCTCATCGATGGTACATTATGATACTAAGATATGAAAGGGAATCCCAATATGTCCTATTTTGTTTGGTCATTTTGGGTACCAAATTCAAGGTACTAATTAAGGTGTGAATAAATTGGAAAAAAAAATATAATAAAAAAATTTACACACCATATGTCCTATTTTAGTCTAGCATGTCCATATCTCGATCTCTTAATTTCATACAGGTAGAGGCTATAAGATAATGTCATCTCGATTCTCGATGGAATATCACTATATGTTGGTTGTTAAAATACGAAAGAAGCTTATTTGCTTAAAAGAAAATGTTAAAAATAAACTTATCGTTATCAGCTTATGCATGAAAAGGTACTAAGTAAGAATTTCGTTTTCTTAGTTCAGCAGTTATAGAAGTTGTCAAACCATCAACCTTTAAAATGATAATTGGTACATTTTCGAATGAGTTATACTCAAATTAATATAAAATTTTCGTTAGTAACTATAAAGTTATATAATTGGTACTTATTGATAAGCACTCAAAGTTATTTAAATGGAGTAGGGATAAACTTTATTTATATATATATATATATTTTTTTTTTTTTTTTTTTTTTTTATTCACGTAAAGGAATAAATTTTCTGTGCCATATAAACTTGGTTATTAATATTATCGTTATTTGATAAAGACAATCAAAAATAATTTATTTAATACCTGCTTAGAATATTAAAATCTTTTAAATTTGTTGACAACATAATAGTTTTGTATTTTTTTTTTTTTTTTAGGTGTTAGAGGTAACTTTAACCTATCTCAACTTGTTGATGTTATCATTAATAATTTTTCTAAGTTTGAAATTTTGAATCTCTATCCAACATTTGATTCTGCATGACTTTTTTTTTTTCTCTCAGTCCAACAACATATTCAAATTGAAAAATCTGACCCAATTTTTAAAAAATTTGTCAAATATAATTCGATTTTGAAAAATTAACATTTTTTACTTTGACAGCTGATGTTACTATTCATTTTAGGCCCGATGTAAAATTTTGTCCTACCGCTTTAAAATAAAAATCTCAAACCTCCAAAAGTTGTCTTTCTCTCTCCACTCTATCATTTTCCCTATCTAACATTTTTTTTATAAATCAAAAATATATTTTACAAATTTGATTAAACAAATGATTCCAAGATTTCATCAACCCACCAATCTTAATATCTCCAGATTTTTAATTTAAGATTTATTTGAAAATTGTGATTTATTTTTTAAAAAATATTAGATTGCACTATCGAGCAATTCTCACCACGATCTCATCTACAAGATTGCACGATCGTGCAATTTGGATCGACGGTCATGCAATTTCGTGGCTGGGATGCTGGTGGAATTACGCCATTCGTGGAATCTGAAACTTTTTTTTTCGACTTTTATTCGCGTGATGGCAGAAAAAAAAATTCACTCATTTTTGTTTTGTGATCAATTTTCATAACTCAGTAACCAATTTTGGCCCAAATCAACACTCCTCTTACTCGCACAAAATCTTCTATTTTTCAAAAAAGTCCATACCATGTCAGAAGAATGAGGGAGAGATTTTCAAAACTTGATGGAAAAGGAGTAGATAGTAGATTTTTTTTTCTTAACAGAGGGTGAAAGGGTGGAAGAGAACGAGAAGAAGGGAAGATAAAGAAGAAAATTATGAGAGGAGAGATGGGAGAGTATATTCAAGGAGGACAGTAACAAAATTTCACACTCGATCTAAGTGAAACACAAATTTCAAAATGAAGTCATTTATTAACAAATTTGTTATAAATCGAGTTAAATTTTGCAATAACCCAACAACAACGTAAGGTTCCATCAATTTTTTGAGTAAAAAAAATAATAAGAGGCTATAAAACCCTAGAAGATTAAGCAAACGTGGCACACTCCACGTGGCAAAGCAAGGAGATGCCACGTGGAATATCTTAATTAGAGGGGACAAATAAATTATACCTAGATTCCCAAAACCGCCAAACGGCAAATGATATAATCCAATGGCCACTACAGGGAAACACTATGATTTATTGTGTTGTCAGATCTGACAAGGAAAGTGATGACGTGGCATATTTTTTCTCTTTCTTCTGTCCACGTGGCTTTAAATTGACGGCACATAAATAAATAATAATATTTTTTATTTTTATTTTTTAAATGTAGGGTTGGTTCAAAACCTAATCACACAAAGCTGGAGTTTTCAAATATGACATAAAAACCTTCTTGCCCATTCCTTTTTGCCTTTTGCTTTTTATGCGATGGAATCCTCTGCAGCCAAACTTATACTAAATCCCAAAATTAGGGTTTTTTTTTTTTTTACAATACTGTGTGAGATTGAATCTAGAACCTCATGTACTGTCCTACATCATTAAATTCTTGTTGGACCCAAAATTAGTAGGGGTGTTCAAAAAACCCGCAACCCACGAAACCCAACTCAACCCAACTTTTCGAGTTGGGTTGGATTTTTTTTTAATATGGATTGGGTTGGGTTGCTATTTTGAAAAACCGAATTTCTGGGTCGGTTCGCGGGTTGAACCAAATTTGGTTCGGTTCAACCCGAACAACCTGAATTCAATATATTAAAAAAAAAAAAATTATATATATAATGAATTCAATATATTTAAAAAAAAAATCATTCGATTTTGAAAGGAAAATCAATGATTAATGATGATTTTAAAAGGAAAATCAAAGATTAAGGAATTTCATTAATTTTGAAAGGAAATAAGGATTAACGAATTTCATTAAGGATTATTTTGAAGTTAATTAAAAAAAAAATATCTATTAATTAAAAAAAATAATTAAAAAAAAAAAGTCAACCCGCCAACCCAATCCAACCCAAACCGAAAATTGAAGAGTTGGATTGGGTTGGGTTAAAAAACCCTCCAACCTAACCCATATACACCCCTAGAAATTAGGTTATATTTGTTCGGGATGTGATTTGAGAAATTAAAGCTTTATATTTGGTTTGGATTCTAAAAATTGGATTATATTTCTCTTCCTTTATTCTTTTCAAGATTAATTACCCATTTAGTTTTTTTTGGAAAAAAAATTAAGATGAAATTAATTAAACTTTTCTAAATTATTTGTATCTAGCTGAAAACCCACTATCCTTTTCTTAATATGCCTTTGCTTCTATATTTTCAAAAATTGTTTCCAAATTATTTGTATCTAGTTGAAAACTCACTATCATTTTCTTATTATGTCTTTGCTTCTATATTTTAATAACATATATTAACCTAATTAACTAAATAAAAATCGCTATCAAAAAAAAAAAAACTAAATAAAAATCATTAATTTATGTTCACGTAAATAGAAAATGTGACATATATTTATCATGAAAACGATTTGTATCAATATAAATAAGAAAAATTGCATCATATGTCAATTAAGAGTAAAATAATTAATAGGATAATATTTTTTTTCTTTTAAATACAAATATAGTAATTTTTATCACTTGTAATCTTCTATAAGTGATAGTCAATAATAACAGATCAGTGACTATTAGTGATGTTATGATATACTTCTGTTTTTTATAAAATTTTGTCAATAGTTATTAGTGATAGCAGTCTATATGTGACTATCACTGGGTTTTTTTTACATATTTACAAAATATTTTATATTTTACTATATTTGTCATTATTTTGGACATAATTGCCAACCAGTCGTATAAATAATTCGAACTATCTAAATATCAAATTAAAACAATATTCAACTAGGGTAAATTGGTAATTCAACTCAAAATCCCAGGATGAGTATTTTGTTTTCTTCATTTTTAAAATTGGAAGTTTTTTTTTTTTTTTTTTTTTTTATATCTCCTCATGTACCTTTTGACTATTCAGCTAGTGCGTTTTTCAAGGATGTTTTGTTTCTTTGGGAAAATCAAACTTATTTATTAATAATGATTTTTTTCTTTTTAAGAATAGTATTTTAGTCCTAAATAATTTACACATTATTTTTCAATTTTTAAAACATGCTAAATTTCTAGAAAAATAAATGTTTTTATGTTTCATTTCAGAAAAGAATAGAAAACTAGTAAAGAATTTGTGGACGAAAAATAAGATAATGATTAAAATATCATTTGATTCTTGTAACTTTGAAATCTGTTTTAATTTAGTTCATACACTTTTAAATGTTTGAAATTTAATTTATCTATTATAAATAAATCTTAAAATTAGTTTGAACCGCAAAATTATGAAGTTCAATTAAAAAAAAATTATTTTTTAAGAGTAGTATTAAAATTAATTTTAAAATTTGTTGCAAATATAAGAACTTAAAATTGAAGTAGACCTAAATTACACAAACTATAATGGTATTTAAACTTGAAAGAGAACAAAGGACACTGAACTTTGTAGTTTAGTGAATAATGATGATTAAACAACAAAGATTCTCCATTAAAATAAATTAACATAGTACAAATCAGCGGCGGAATATTAATTAGTTAATTAATTAATTTTATAATTTTGAGATCAAATATTAATTAAAGAGTAAAACTTGCTTGCTGTCTGGGCTATCTTTTGCAGCTCAACCACCTGTCATGATTTGATTGGCTAATATTTAAACTATTTTTAAATAATAATAAAATCTTTCACGCCGTTTACTTGGTTTTTATCAGTAACTTTCTTTTTCTTATTCCATCAAATTAACAATTCTCCTACTTTCTTTCTCTGCACTCCAAACTTCAAGGTCATGGAGTTTCAATTGGGGTTATTTGAAATTTGTAGGGCTGATTATGTGTTATATAGGCATAAATTTTCAAGTGGGTTTTTAGAGGAAGTGAAGAAAAGAGTGGAAAATTTCACAGTTAGATTCATGTAAGGTTGGTAAAGGGAAAGGTCGATTGAATTTTTTTTCTTTTAAGAAAAATCCCAAAAAAAAAAAATGGTAACAAAAAAGATTTTATTTGTCTAGAGATTTAGAGTATTGCAAATCTTAGTACGTTAAAAAATAGTTAACCAAAAAAAAGAAAAAAAATACTTATCCTAGAGAAAGGAAGAGAGAGTGAGAGATAAAACAAATGTATGGAAGTGGAGAGAAGAGAGAGAAAATAGGAGAAGTTGTTTATCTGACGAAGAAGAAAGGAAAAGTTAATGGAGAAAAAAATCTAAGTAAACGGCGTGAAGGATTTTTTTTTTATTTAAAAAATAATATAAATATTCAGCCAATCAAATCGTGACAGGTGTTGGGCTGCAAAAGATACTTGTAGCCCAGACAGCAAGCAAGTTTTACTCTTAATTAAATATTATTATCGATTGTATAATATTAAATAATGAAATCATTGATTGAATTGAATACTGATCCTGTATTTATTGTTGTCAGTTATCACGGCCTAAAAAATCTTGCAGTTGTCTCTGTATTTGTTGTTGTCACTTGCCACCGCCTAAAAAATATCTGCCACCGCCTAAAAATTATCTTGCAGTTGTCTCTTCGAGCTTTGTGTCACGTTTGGCTTTTCCAATTTTTTTTTTTTTTTTTTCAGACGAGTTTAATTTATGAACTTCAAACACCCCTTGGAGTTTGATTCGGGTAGAGCAATTTTTATAATTATCTTATATAGATAGGATTAATAAGTAGGGTTTTAAATTTCGTGAAAACTCTAAAATCGGAAAAAAAAAATCATGAACTAAAAAGAAATTGCAGTATATAAAAAATCATTACAATCACACAAATCTTTTTCTCGACCTCAATTACAAAGAAACAATATCTTTATTATATCACTCATTTAACTAGAGTTAGTATATCAAGCTTATGATTTGAAACCAAAGTCATAGGCTCATTTTATACTACTTGTAGTCCATCATTTTCTTGAAGTTTTTCGATGTGGAACAACTACTCTTCCTATATATTGTAAAAAAACTCTACAACTTCAAAGCCTGAGTCAACATTTTTTCGAAGAAGAATTTGAAGAAATATAACAAAAATATCAACAAAATATCACAAATGTAAAACTAATATTAAAAAAATAAAAAAAATAATTGTTAAGTCTGTATTTTGATGATACACATAATAAGTTTGTTAAGTCTAAGTTTGTTTAACATGTATTTGGCTTTGATAATTTTAATGGGCCAAAATTGGTTGTCATATTTACAAATTTGTTAAACAAATAAATAATTTATAAATATGACAATTTTTATATTTTGGGATATATCACTAATAGACCTTTTTCTATCACGGATAAAATTGTATTATATTTGTAAATACTTTTAGATTATGCTAGATTTTATATTATTTTGTGTTAGATTATTGTCATATATGTAATTGTCCCTTTTTGAATTATGTAAGTCTGAGTTTGTGTGAAAAAAAAAAAAAAAAAAAAAAAAAGTGTCTGAATTTGTAAAATTTGTGTTTGAATTCTGAATAGTATTTATAAAATATGAGTTTATGGTAAATTTAAAATTTGTGATAAATAATATATAATTTAAGGAAATTGTACCTTAGGTTACTTTAGAGTAAAATAATTAAAAAAAATATGACAATTTTATCACTGATAGACTAATAGATCGCCTCTCTTAGTTAGAGGCACTACCTTATGCCAATTGAGCTATGCTCGGTTTGACATGAATTAATTGTTATCCTTTTCAATTTTAACTCAATTCATTTACTTATTTATTAAAAAATTGTCATTAATTAAATTTTTTTATTTAACTAATATATTTTATTAAAAATTTAATTCATTTACTTATTTATGGGTTAAGCTGGTTTGAAAAAAAAAAGTTCAAGTTTAAGTATACATTTTTCAATTTTTAAAACATAGCTAAATTTCTAGAAAAATAAATGTTTTTTATGTTTCATTTAGAAAAGAATAGAAAACTAGTAAAGAATTGGTGGACAAAAAATAAGAAATTTAATTTATGTATTATAAATAATTCTTAAAATTAGTTTGAAAGGTAAAATTATGGTTAAACTCTCTAAAAGAAAGTAGTCTTATAAAGTTTTTTTCTATATATTTTAGAAACATATTTACGTGATACTTTTATATATATATATATATATATATATATATATATATATATATATTATTATTTTATCAAGTTTAATAAAAAAAAAAATTACTTTAAAAGTAGCATTAAGAATTAATTTTAAAATTTGTTGAAAATATAAGAACTAAAAATTGAAGTAGACCTAAATTATACAAACTAAAATGGTATTTAAACTTGAAAGAGAATAAACGACATTGAACTTTGTAGTTGGCGTCGAGGATTCTAACCCCGATTTGAGTGAATAATGATGATTAAACGACAAAGATTCTCAATTAAATAAATTAACATGATACAAATCAGTCGCAGAATATTAATTAGTTAATTAATTAATTATATAATTTTGAGTTCAAATATTAATTAAATATTATAATTATTAAATAATATTAAATAATGAAATTATTGATTGAATTGAATAATGATTCTATATTTTTATTTAAAAAAAAAAACAAAAATTAATGATTCTATATTTGTTGTTGTCAGTTGTCACCGTCTAAAATATCTTGCCGTTGTCTCTTCAAACTTTGTGTCAGTTTTGGCTTTTTCAAAATTAAAACTTTTTTTTTCTCACTGAGAGACAAGTTTAATTTATGAATTTCGAACACCCCTTGGAGTTTGGTTCCGTAGAGCAATTTTCATAATTATTTTATAGAGATATGATTAATACATAGGGTTTTAAATTTCGTGAAAACTCCAAAATTGGAGAAAAAAATCATGAAGTAGAAAAAAACTGCACTATATAAAAAATTATTACAATCACACACAAATCTTTTTCTCGACCTCAATTACAAAGAAACACGGTCTTCCGAGTATTATATCACTCATTTATCTAGAGTTAGTATATCAAGTTTATGATTAGAAACCAAAATCATAGGCTTATTTTATACTACTTGTAGCCCATGATTTTTTTGAAATTTTCCTATGTAGAACAACTACTCTTCTTATATATTGTCAAAAACTGATCTACAACAACATAAAGGGTGAGTCAAACATTTTTCGGAGAAGAATTGAAGAAATATAATAAAAATATCAACAAAATATAAAAAATGTAAACCTAATATTAATAATAAAAAATGTAAAATATTTTTAAAATAGTAAAAAAAAAAAAAATCTACAATTTTTAGAATTTATATTTTTTTGAAGAAATATATATTGACATCGACTTCTTATTGGTATTTTCTTCAACATTTTTATAAAATTGAACATCGACATTTAAAACATTGGTAATAAACAACCATGTTGAATTATAAGTTTAGTTTTTAAGAAGTGTCAATGGATATTTCTCAAAGGAAAAACCAATAAGGGGTTTTTGCGATTTTGGGAAAATAAGTTTGTTAAGTCTAGGTTTGTTTAACATGTATTTAGCTTAGATAATTGTAATGGGGTAAAATTGGTTAGCATATTTACAAATTTGTCACACAAATAAATAATTTGTAAATATGACAATTTTTATATTTTTGAGTATATCACTAATAGACATTTTTCTAGCACGGATAAAATTGTGTTATATTTCTAAATACTTTTAGATTGTGCTACATTTTATATTATTTTGTGTTAGATTGTTATATATGAAATTGTCCATTTTTTAGATTATGTAGTCTGAGTTTGTAAAATCTGTATTAACTCTAATTTATAAAATATGGGTTTATAATAAATTTAAAATTTGTGATAAATAATATATAATTTTGGGAAATTGTACCAAATGTCACTTTAGAGTAAAATAATTAAGAATATAGCAATTTTTTTTCTAAAGATTTGCAAATATAACAATTTTATATAGTCTTCTATGATCAGTAATCTATGATCAGTAATCGTCACGGATAACTATCACTGATAGCTACTGATATACCTGTGTGATAGTAGTCTATTAGTGATAGACATTTTATCAATAGATATTAGTGATAGTAGTGTATCAGTGATAGTCACTGATTTTTTTGCCATATTTACAAAATATTTTATATTTTGTTATATTTGTGATTATTTTGGGTCTGATGGTTATTTGCAACCAACCCTATAATTTATATATATATATATATATATTTTAATGAAAGTAATAAAAAATATATATTAAATTATATTGAGAAAATGTTGTTTTTATTATGAAAATCACATTACTTTAAGAATAAATAAAATATTTCTACTAAAAAAAAAAAAAAATTGTTTTTCCCCCCCCACAATTTTGAAAACTTCAAAGTTTGACAAAATTGTAGATTTAGAGAATTGAACATATTAAATCTAGGTTTATATAACATGCACGAATATATAATTTACATGTTAATAAAAAAATTACATAATAATATTTTTCTTATAAATTACCTATTATTTAATGAATAAATAATTTATTTTCAATACTATTGTCTAAACTCTTTTGAATAACTATTTTGCAAAACAAATATTTAGTTAATTTCTTTTTATTTTATTTTATTTTTTAATATTTATCTGTGGGAAATACATTGAAAATTTTCTCTATAAATTTATTGTTATAATTGCTCTAAAGCATAAAGTTCATAAAAAAATGAAAATATTTTTGGGTTAAGCTGATTTGATTAAAGTCGGGCATATTAATTTATGAATTAATTGTTATCGTTTGCAATTTTAACTCAATTCATTTACTTATTTATTATAAAATTGTCATTAATTAATTTTTTTTATTTAACTAATATATTTTATTAAAAATTTAATGCATTTTATAAGAGAGACTAAAGACAAAGTATGTAATGTAATAATCATAGAAAGTAATGATATCAGGTACCGTAGCAAACCCGGTGAGTAAAGGTAAAGTATGGCAGGAAACCTGAGGAGTACTAGAATAAGTTGTATTGTAACAAACTTGAGTTTAATTACACAATTGTCAACCAAACACATGTTCGATTTGTTGGGAGTGAGACCAAAGTCTCATACTGATTAAGAAAGGGAAATATGATGGATATATAAGTGAGGGACAACTTTTCCATTGGTATGAGGTCTTTTGGGTGGAATAATAAATAAAGACATGAGAGCTTATACTCGAAGTGGACATTTCATATCAATGTGAAGATATTTGGAGTTACATTGTCAAGTGGTATCTGAGTCATGCCCTAAATAAGTCTTGTCATCGGTAGAATTCTCGGGTGCCGAACAAAGATATTGTGAGTCATGCCCTAAATTAAAGAATTAAATAGAGATATGTATTTCATACATAAATTTTAAGAAAGTTTTGATAATGTTCTTAAACTAAACTTTCGATTTTTATTCCATCAAGTTCAAGACATTAACATTATTACCTAAGTGTTAAAATATCATCGTAAAACAAATAACGACTACTAGATAATATAAGAGTAGACAAGTAAAACCAACAAAAGTTTTGAAGTGTATTTTTGCTCGCTAACTCTATAAGATTTTGTTGACCTAATTGCACTTATTTTAAAGTGACATATTCTCATTTATTATATTTATTATGTTGTATCAAATCATTCTTGAATTGTCAAATCGAACATAGCTCAACTGACATAAAAATGTGTTTTTGACCATGAAATTTAAGGTTTGAATCTCCCACCTCAAATTGAACTAAAAAAAAAATCATCTTAAATCACATGATCTGAAATATTAAAAAACACTTAACAAAGGGAGACGAGATAAGAAAGATAATATTGTCGGAGTAAGCAAGGAAAATAATAAGGGGACGAGAAAATCGAAGGATATGGCTCAAGAGGCTGCGAAAAGGCACTCCGACGATAGTAATGTAATACAACTTATTTGCTATTTCTTACGGTGACATTGTGATTTAAAGCTAACTTGTGAGTTATCTACTTGTGATGTTGTTTAGAGCGAAGAGAGTTTTGATGGAAATGGGGAGGAAGACTCAATTACTAAATGTTATTCAGACACATCAAGTGATATTGATGCCCTTACGAAAAAGAGATCAAAAAATGACAAGATTAAGAAGGTGTGTACCAAAGGAAATAAATGTGTTTTCCTTTAATCTAACCAACCACGTGACTTGAAAATCACTGATGCAGGAGATTGTTAAAAAAGACAATACGATGAAGGATAAAGGGAAGGGGAAAGCAAATGACGAAGAAAATTCTTGGAAGGTACAAATGTCAGAGGAGTACATGGAAAATAAGGTAATGTTAAGTAAATATGCAGTTATTAAATTATGACATATAGACAGGACTGTGTATACACATATAAACTTTTGTCCACATTGCGAGTTTATGAAGCGTATGCCCTTGTAGTTTGTGGTAGAATAATTTTGTTGTCATTTGCATGGCTGTAATATTTATGATACATATGCCTTTATCTTCTACCCGGACATCACTGTCATGGTTACCTCAAATGCATTTATAGACATATAGTATATGTTGTGTCTCTGTTTATGTACTGCATAACTTTACTTCAAACAATATATTTATGATACCTATGCTCTTGTATATACTATATGAATGTCAATACTCTTATCTACCATGTGAACGCATATGCGTACTTCTGTATACCAGTGTATATACAACTCTAACTTTTTTTGTCTTACAGGATGAGGACTATTTCATGTCATATACTAAAAGGAATAGGCCACTGAAAATTAATTTGTGTTCAAAGAGTGGCCTTATGGAGTTGGTGCGCAAGACCTTGGAAGAAAAGTGTGAAGCAAAGTTCAGATCAACGTGCTTTGGTCATTTCTGGGATTTTTCATTCAAGAAAACATCCTCTCAGTTGATACTCCACTTAATCCAGAACCAATGCAAACAAAAAAAAACGTCGGAACTCAACTTCAAGATTGGAGGGAAGGTACTGAAATTTGGTTTAAGAGAACGTGCTTTGGTCATTTCTAGTGATTATGGATTTATCCTCACCGTTCTTAATTAGTGACAATTGTGAGATCATTTCCGAGCCATGTAGTGAAAGTAGGTGAGCAATGAACTTGTGGAGTTCATGAAGAGTTGAATCAGAGGGTACATCCAGGGTGAGAACCTTGAAGTTGGTGTAGACGTTCTTGTCACCCATACCCCATCGAAAGCAAGAGTAATATGGTGAGAAGCCATTCAATTGGTGGTGAAAATAAACAGAAGGTTGTTCCAGGGATAAGAAGAAATAAATTGGTGGTGGAAACACGTGATTTGACAGTGAATGAAAAATAATAAATGGGTTTATGAAACCCACAATTCTAGGATAGTTGTTCAATATAACGAGGGGTTGAAGATTTGAAAATAAGTTGTGAGATTTGAAAATAATATAGTCTAAAACCGAAAAAGAAAACAAAAATTTGTTATGTGAGCATATAATGAGGGAAAACATCTAGATGAAGATTTGAAAATAAATAAAACTTATACAGAAAAAAATTTAAAAAATGATTTATGGGTAGTCTAAAAATACGTGTATATACAGAGGGGTAAAGATGGAATGAGGATGTTGACTCTCTAGCCTAAAAATAAGGGATGCGAAACTAGCAATGAGAATTGTTTTAAACAAAACAAAAAGGATAAATAAATTTTAAAAAAAAACGGTTAGGTGGACTAAGAGTAAAAATTCGTATATACAAGGGATAAAAAAGTGATGAAAAATAGAAACTTGACACCCTAAAATATTGGTAGCTATTGAATGGAAATATGAAACAATCCTAGCTATTTTTCAATCCAACTATTTATTCCTAGCTATTTCTGAGAATTCCCCAACTTTGAAGGTGAAGAGAATTTGGAGACCCGCAGACCCTATAAATACTAAAGGAAAGCATAAATAAAGGTAACTTGAACTAGCTCAATAAACACTAGCTTTGTCCATCTTAAATATGACAGAAAAACCTTCTTGTCCATTCCTTTTTGTCTTTTTCCCCTATGGGAAGGAATACTCTACAGCCAAACTTATACTAAACCTCAAAATTAGGGTTTTTTTTTTTTTTTTTACAGTGGAGCTAAGTTTTTGTTGGCCCCAAAATTAGGTTATACTTTATATTTGGTTTTGTTGTTTTTGTTTCTTTTATTCACATCATTAATTCCAAAAATTAGATTATATTTGTCTTCATCTACTCTTTTCAAGTTTAATTACCTATTTAGTTTTTTTTGGAAAAAAAAATAAGATGAAATTAATTAAACTTTTCTAAATTATTTGTATCTAGTTGAAAACCCACCATCCTTTTCTTATTTTGTCTTTGCTGCTATATTTTCAAAAATTGTTTCTAAATTATTTGTATCTTTTGAAAACTCACTATCCTTTTCTTATTATGTGTTTGCTTCTATATTTTAATAAGATATATTAACCTAATTAACTAAATAAAAATCATTAATTTATTTTCACGTAAATAGAAAATGTGACGTATATTTATCATGAAAACGATTTGTATCGATATAAATACGAAAAATTGCATCATGTGTCAATTAAGAGTAAAATAATTAATAGGATAATATTTTTTTTTTTTAAATACAAATATAGTAATTTTTATCACTTGTAATCTTCTATGAGTGATAGTCACTAATAACAAATTAATGACTATTAGTGATGTTATGATATACTTCTGTTTTTTATAAAATTTTGTCAATAGTTATTAGTTATAGCAGTCTATACGTGACTATCACTAAGTTTTTTTTACATATTTACAAAATATTTTATATTTTACTATATTTGTCATTATTTTGGACATAATTGCCAACCAGTCCTATAAATAATTCGAACTATCTAAATATTAAATTAAAACAATATTCAACTAGGGTAAATTGGTAATTCAACTCAAAATCCCAGGATGAGTATTTTGTTTTCTTCATTTTTAAATTTGGAAGTTTGTATTTATTTATTTATTATTATTTTTTTTTATATCTCCTCATGTATCTTTTGACTATTCAGCTAGTGCGTTTTTCAAGGGTGTTTTGTTTCTTTGGGAAAATCAAACTTATTTATTAGGGAAAAAATCAGTTTATACCCCTAAACTTTGAGGGTTGTATCAATTAAAACCCTAAACTAACAATTGTATCAATTTAAACCCTAAACTATCATAAGTGTATCAATTTACACCTTCTGTTAGATTTTATTTGAAAAAAAAATAATTTAAACGGGTGAAGACTTATGATTTTAACAATTAAACCCATAAACTTTCATAAATGAATCAATTCTATGAAAGTTTAAGAGTTTAATTAATAAATTACAAGTCTCCACATATGTAAAAGCTTACATTTTTATACTAGAGGGTGTAAACTGATACATTTATGAAAGTTCAGGGTTTAAATTGATACAATTGTTAGTTTAGGGTTTTAATTGATACAACCCTCAAAGTTTAGGGGTATAAACTGATTTTTTCCCTATTTATTAATAATGATTTTTTTCTTTTTAAGAATAGTATTTTAGTCCTAAATAATTTACACATTATTTTTCAATTTTTAAAACATGCTAAATTTCTAGAAAAATAAATGTTTTTATGTTTCATTTCAGAAAAGAATAGAAAACTAGTAAAGAATTTGTGGACGAAAAATAAGATAATGATTAAAATATCATTTGGATTCTTGTAACTTTGAAATTTGTTTTAATTTAGTTCATAAACTTTTAAATGTTGAAATTTAATTTATCTATTATAAATAAATCTTAAAATTAGTTTGAACGGCAAAATTATGAAGTTCAATTAAAAAAAAATTATTTTTTAAGAGTAGTATTAAAATTAATTTTAAAATTTGTTGCAAATATAAGAACTAAAAATTGAAGTAGACCTAAATTACACAAACTATAATGGTATTTAAACTTGAAAGAGAACAAAGGACACTGAACTTTGTAGTTGGGGTTGAAGATTCCAACCCCGCTTTTAGTGAATAATGATGATTAAATAACAAAGATTCTCCATTAAAATAAATTAACATAGTACAAATCAGCGGCGGAATATTAATTAGTTAATTAATTAATTTTATAATTTTGAGTTCAAATATTAATTAAATATTATTATCGATTGTATAATATTAAATAATGAAATCATTGATTGAATTGAATACTGATCCTGTATTTATTGTTGTCAGTTATCACCGCCTAAAAAATCTTGCAGTTGTCTCTGTATTTGTTGTTGTCACTTGCCACCGCCTAAAAAATATCTGCCACTGCCTAAAAATTATCTTGCAGTTGTCTCTTCGAGCTTTGTGTCACGTTTGGCTTTTCCAATTTTTTTTTTTTTTTTTTCAGACGAGTTTAATTTATGAACTTCAAACACCCCTTGGAGTTTGATTTGGGTAGAGCAATTTTTATAATTATCTTATATAGATAGGATTAATAAGTAGGGTTTTAAATTTCGTGAAAACTCTAAAATCGGAAAAAAAAAATCATGAACTAGAAAGAAATTGCAGTATATAAAAAATCATTACAATCACACAAATCTTTTTCTCGACCTCAATTACAAAGAAACAATATCTTTATTATATCACTCATTTAACTAGAGTTAGTATATCAAGCTTATGATTTGAAACCAAAGTCATAGGCTCATTTTATACTACTTTTGTAGTCCATCATTTTCTTGAAGTTTTTCGATGTGGAACAACTACTCTTCCTATATATTGTAAAAAAATTCTACAACTTCAAAGCCTGAGTCAACATTTTTTCGAAGAAGAATTTGAAGAAATATAACAAAAATATCAACAAAATATCACAAATGTAAAACTAATATTAAAAAAATAAAAAAAATAATTGTTAAGTCTGTATTTTGATGATACACATAATAAGTTTGTTAAGTCTAAGTTTGTTTAACATGTATTTGGCTTTGATAATTTTAATGGGCCAAAATTGGTTGTCATATTTACAAATTTGTTAAACAAATAAATAATTTATAAATATGACAATTTTTATATTTTGGGATATATCACTAATAGACCTTTTTCTATCACGGATAAAATTGTATTATATTTGTAAATACTTTTAGATTATGCTAGATTTTATATTATTTTGTGTTAGATTATTGTCATATATGTAATTGTCCCTTTTTGAATTATGTAAGTCTGAGTTTGTGTGAAAAAAAAAAAAAAAAAAAAAAAAAGTCTGAATTTGTAAAATCTGTGTTTGAATTCTGAATTGTATTTATAAAATATGAGTTTATGGTAAATTTAAAATTTGTGATAAATAATATATAATTTAAGGAAATTGTACCTTATGTTACTTTAATTGATACACCTAATAGTAGTCATAGTAGTCCTGATAGTAGTTTATTAGTGATAGTTATTTTATCAATACTTATTAGTGATAGTAGTTATCAGTGATAGTCACTGGTTTTACCTTATGTCAATTGAGCTATGCTCGGTTTGACATGAATTAGTTGTTATCCTTTGCAATTTTAACTCAATTCATTTACTTATTTATTAAAAAATTGTCATTAATTAAATTTTTTTATTTAACTAATATATTTTATTAAAAATTTAATTCATTTACTTATTTATGGGTTAAGCTGGTTTGAAAAAAAAAAGTTCAAGTTTAAGTATACCTAAACAATTTACACATTATTTTTCAATTTTTAAAACATAGCTAAATTTCTAGAAAAATAAATGTTTTTTATGTTTCATTTAGAAAAGAATAGAAAACTAGTAAAGAATTGGTGGACAAAAAATAAGAAATTTAATTTATGTATTATAAATAATTCTTAAAATTAGTTTATCAAGTTTAATAAAAAAAAATTACTTTAAGAGTAGCATTAAGAATTAATTTTAAAATTTGTTGAAAATATAAGAACTAAAAATTGAAGTAGACCTAAATTATACAAACTAAAATGGTATTTAAACTTGAAAGAGAATAAACGACATTGAACTTTGTAGTTGGCGTTGAGGATTCTAACCCCGATTTGAGTGAATAATGATGATTAAACGACAAAGATTCTCAATTAAAATAAATTAACATGATACAAATCAGCCGCAGAATATTAATTAGTTAATTAATTAATTATATAATTTTGAGTTCAAATAGTAATTAAATATTATAATTATTAAATAATATTAAATAATGAAATTATTGATTGAATTGAATAATGATTCTATATTTTTATTTAAAAAAAAACAAAAATTAATGATTCTATATTTGTTGTTGTCAGTTGACACAGTCTAAAATATCTTGCAGTTGTCTCTTCAAACTTTGTGTCAGTTTTGGCTTTTTCAAAATTAAAACTTTTTTTTTCTCACTGAGAGACAAGTTTAATTTATGAATTTCGAACACCCCTTGAAGTTTGGTTCCGTGGAGCAATTTTCATAATTATTTTATAGAGATATGATTAATATGTAGGGTTTTAAATTTCGTGAAAACTTCAAAATTGGAGAAAAAAATCATGAGGAAAAAAACTGCAATATATAAAAAATTATTACAATCACACACAAATCTTTTTCTCGACCTCAATTACAAAGAAACGGGAGAATTTCTAGTACATCCGTGGTATGGAAAAACTCCATACCACTGCCTTTCAAAAAATGACACGTGGCAAAATGATTTAAAAAAATAATATATTTAATAGTGTGGGTCCCAGTTAAACAACCATTTTGCCACGTGTCATTTTTTGAAAGGCAGTGGTATGGAGTTTTTCCATACCACGGATGTACTAGAAATTCTCCCCAAAGAAACACGGTCTTCCGAGTATTATATCACTCATTTAACTAGAGTTAGTATATCAAGTTTATGATTAGAAACCAAAGTCATAGTCTTATTTTATACTACTTGTAGCCCATGATTTTTTTGAAATTTTTCCTTGTAGAACAAATACTCTTTCTTATATATTGTCAAAAACTGATCTAAAACAACATAAACCTGAGTCAACATTTTTTCGGAGAAGAATTGAAGAAATATAATAAAAATATCAACAAAATATAAAAAATGTAAACCTAATATTAATAATAATGTAAAATATTTTTAAAATAGTAAAAAAAAAAAAATCTACAATTTTTAGAATTTATATTTTTTTTCGAGAAATATATATTGACATCGACTTCTTATTGGTATTTTCTTCAACATTTTCATAAAATTGAACATCGAGATTTAAAACATTGTTAATAAAGAACCATGTTGAATTATAAGTTTAGTTTTTAAGAAGTGTCAATGGATATTTCTCAAAGGAAAAACCAATAAGGGGTTTTTGCGATTTTGGGAAAATAAGTTTGTTAAGTCTAGGTTTGTTTAACATGTATTTGGCTTAGATAATTGTAATAGGGCAAAATTGGTTATCATATTTACAAATTTGTCACACAAATAAATAATTTGTAAATATGATAATTTTTATATTTTCGGATATATCACTAATAGACATTTTTCTATCACAGATAAAATTGTGTTATATTTCTAAATACTTTTAGATTGTTCTAGATTTTATATTATTTTGTGTTAGATTGTCATATATGAAATTGTCCCTTTTTTTTTATTATGTAAGTATGAGTTTGTAAAATTTGTATTTGAATTCTGAACTCTAATTTATAAAATATGGATTTATAATAAATTTAAAATTTGTGATAAATAATATATAATTTTGGAAAATTGTACCAAATGTCACTTTAGAGTAAAATAATTAAGAATATAGCATTTTTTTTTTCTAAAGATTTGCAAATATGACAATTTTATATAGTCTTCTATGATAATAATCGTCACGGATAACTATTACTGATAGCTACTGATATACCTGTGTGATACTAGTCTATTAGTGATAGTAGTCTATCAGTGATAGTCACTGGTTTTTTTGCCATATTTGCAAAATATTTTATATTTTGTTATATTTGTGATTATTTTGGGTCTGATGGTTATTTGCAACCAACCCTATAATTTATATATTATTTTTTTTTTTTAATGAAAGTAATAAAAAAATATATATTAAATTATATTGAGAAAATGTTGTTTTTATTATGAAAATCACATTATTACTTTAAGAATAAATAAAATATTTCTACTAAATATATATATATATATATATATATATATATATATATATAATTAATGTTTTTCCCCACAATTTTGAAAACTTCAAAGTTTGACAAAATTGCAGATTTAGAGAAATGAACATATTAAATCTAGGTTTATATAACATGCACGAATATATAATTTACATGTTAGTAAAAAATTACATAATAATATTTTTCTTATAAATTACCTATTATTTAATGAATAAATAATTTATTTTCAATACTATTGTCTAAACTCTTTTTGAATAACTATTTTGCAAAACAAATATTTAGTTAATTTCTTTTTATTTTATTTTATATTTTAATATTTATCAATGTGGGAAATACATTAAAAAAATTCTCTATAAATTTATTGTTATAATTGCTCTAAAGCAAGAAGTTTATAAAAAATGCAAATGTATTTTTGGGTTAAGCTGGTTTGATTAAAGTCGGGCATATCAATTTATGAATTAATGGTTATCGTTTGCAATTTTAACTCAGTTCATTTACTTATTTATTATAAAATTACCATTAATTAATTTTTTTTATTTAATTAATACATTTTATTAAAAAATGATATCAGGTACCGTAGCAAACGAGTGAGTAAATGATATCAAGTACCGTAGCAAACGAGTGAGTATGGTAAGAAACCTGAGGGAATACTAGAATAAATTGTATTGTAACAAACATGAGTTTAATTAATAAGTGATATATTTGAAAGACGATTACCAAACTATAAACCCTAAACTCTAAACTATGTAATTATTGTTTATGTCAAACAAAAAAAATAATTGTTAATGTATGACGTGTCATGTCTTAATGACGACTGTGGTCACGCCAGGCGGCCGAAGCGAAGCCGTAAACGAAATTGAAGTAAATATCTGATGTGTACATGACACGTGTCTGGTTTACGGTGGATTGACCCATAAATTATGTTTTTTTTTTTTTTTTTTTTTCTTTCCAAACTTATAAAATAATAATATATTTTGTGCTTTCATGATTCAATCAATTTTGTTTAAAAAAATTGTTGATTTTGTTTGTAACTAAATATGATATTGCACTAATATGGTTGACATTTTTCTAGGGTCAAATTTGTAGTTTAGTCTCCAATTTTTGAATCTTTATGCTCAATTCACTATTAAAAAAAAATGTTTTTATTTTTTTTTTAAAATACATTCTATTTTAAATATTTTTTTATAGAAATGTTTATAATTAAAACTCATTTTATCCACAAATTTACAAATTTATTTAGTCGGCACTAAAATTATTTTTCATAATGTCAAATTACTATAAAGGACAACTATTAATAAATTTATATTTATATTTAAACTATGATTGATGTTGACTATTGTCGATGGTCGGTGACAGGATAAGAGTGGTGTTGATTGTCGGTAGTTGGCAGAGGTCGGTAGGGGTCGTCATCGGTGGTCGACCGAAGGTATCGTCGGTGATCGGCCGGAGGTTGTCGGTGGTGGTCGTCGTCGGAGGTCGGTCGAAATTTTCCCCGGAGGTGGCCGATCGAAGGTGTCGTCGGTGATCAACGGAGATGGTCATCGCCGGAGGTCAGCCAGAATTTTTGTCATAGGTCGACGACAGTGGTCGTCGCCGGAGATGGTCGTCGGAGCACGACGACGGTAGCTGAAGGTGGTCGTCGAAGATCGACGTCGGTGGCTAGAGGTGGTCAACGGAAGACGCCGACGATAGTTCCGAAGGAGGTGGCCGACAACAACAATAGGTGGAGAAAATTAAATGGATAGTGTAAAGGTATTTTGGTAATTTTAATATATTATGAAAATTAGAGAGGATTCTAAATTAAACACCAAAAAAAACATTTTTTTCTATAATTTAATATTGAGTTTCACCCAAAATGATTTATTTGCAAAATTCATTCTCTAAGAAATCATTTTGAGTAGTTGTCAAAAAAAAAAAATAATAATAATAATAAATAAATAAATTAAAAAAAAATTATTATTATTATTATTATTATTATTAAAAAATTATTAAAAAATTTAACACTTAGGAATGCAATCCAAACACACTTAAATTAATATGTAATTTCATACGAAAAAAGAAAAAAAAAATCAAATGCAATCATATTATTTATTATTTTATTTTATTTTTTTTTTTTTTTTTTTTCTTCTTAAGAGCCTAGCTTAACTAGTATGATGCATCAATTGGTGACTATGAAGTTTTAGGTTCAATCCTCATGTTGTAAATATATATATATATACAAAAAAAGAAAAAAAAGAATATGAAATTAAAATTTGAGATAAAAATCAATTTATATTCATAAAGTGTACCAATTTACAGCATCTATTAGAAAAATGTTAATTTTAAAATTTTTCAAACATGTAGAGACTTATAATATTTTTAATTAAATCATAAATTTTGATACAATTGATTCACTAATGAAAGGTAAAAGGTTTATTTGCTAAAATTATAAAGTCTCCACCGGTTTAAATTAAGTTTTTCAAATAAAATCTAACCGATGTAAATTGATACTCTTAGTTACACGATTTTAAATGATACAATGGTTAATTTAGAGTTTTAATCTCGATCATTTATGTTAATTTTGTCTCTATATTTTAAAATTTTTATTTTGCCTCTCTACTTTAATTTATCAAACTTCTATTATTATTATTATTAACACACGAGCATGACTATGACTTCGTAAGTTAAGACATTAATAACTTAACTTCACTTCTTTTCAAGGTTGGAGAATCGAATATTTATGATCTCTACATTTATAATAATATATTCTTAAAAATATAAATATATATATATATCATTGCTCATTGATGAAGATGATTGATATTAATAATTTCAAATACGATAAAAAAAAAAATTAATAAAGCTTTAAAAGCATAAAAATAAAATTTTTTATTTATTTAATTTACCGATAGATGAGATATGGGAGATTTAAACCTCTAAACTTAAGGAAATTTACAGTACATGTCAATTACTCTTCAGTTATATTTATTTTGACAAAATAAAAATATATATTTTTTTTTTTTATAAAGGAAAAAATGTCTTATTACTATTTTGGTCTCCAATTTTTTAATGTTATATTTAATAGGGTCCTCTTTCCTTAAAAAACATCTTCGTTTTTTAACTTTTAATTTTTTATCTTTAAATTTTTAAAAAATATTTCATAAATCAAAAATCTTTTAGACAGAAAATTAAAAGTTTAGAAGTCTATTAAATACAAAACTGAAAGTTGAGGGATATAAAATACGTTTTTTAAGTTTAAATACCTATTAGATACTTTATTGTAAAATTTAAGGACATATGAGCGTAATATTGAAAGTTTAGAAATTTATATCTGTGGAGGCCAAATTTCGCACGATGGATATCACATGCTTCTCACATGACTTCAACTGTGAATTTGTAGATCGACGAAAGGACCTGCAAAATAAAGAAAACAATCTCTGAAGCTCAAGTCAATAGGACGACATCTGACTTTAGAGTTCTTGGATTAGACTTAACTTACTTTCCTCATGATATGAGGTGATATTTATAGTGATCTACAAGTCTTTCATTTTTCTTTAGTTTTGACCTAAGAGAAGTAGATCGGGTTTATGGACTCTCGGTCCATTCATGAGAAAATGACTAGGTGGGGTCGGTCTCGGCAAGGTTGACCATGTCTTGATTGGGCTTCTCGGGTCTATTAAGGTCTGGCCCGTGATCCTCATTGGATCTCGAGCCTTAGGTCCTTCTTCCATGGAGTCGGCCTCGACCCTATCATTGTGGCTGAAGCTATTCCTTTGGGCCTAAAACTTCTTTTACGAGCTAGCTTTAGGCGCGTTATCTGGGCTCAAAGCCCATCGAAGAGAATTGATTTTTCTCTTTAATGTGTGTTTTGGATAGACGGAATCAACTTTTGGTCAGGTCTTTTTTGTAAGATCATTTTTATCCACAACAACATACATTTTTCTTTTATAGTTCAACAATCTATTAAACACAACTTTAAAATTTAGGGACACAACTTATAATTTAACCTAATGAAAATTAAATTGTCAGATGTTCGAAATCTTCCACTTCCCATGTTGTTGAACTCAAAATATATACATTATTTCAAATACACACTACACAATAAGTAGTTAGGTCTCCACATTTTAAACATGATTTTAAATGTTCTTATGGCTTGGCTATTACACGTGTTATACATACATTAGCTCTATTATATATATTTTCTGTTAATTTTTTTTACATATTCGTAATAATTTAATTACAAAAATTGTAGATGAGAAGAAAATAATGATTCTTTTTATTAAAAAGACAACGACTCGTATATCTCCACAATAATATGATATTATTCATTTTGACCATAATCATATAGTTGTATGGCATGACTCTGATACCACTTATAAGGGACATCGACTTCAGATATCTACACAATCATATGATATTGTCCACTTTGGGCATAGCTCTCATGGTTTTGTTTTTGGTTTCCAACAAAAGACCTCATATCATTAGAGATACCCATGATCTCCCCCTTATCTAATCAATGTGGGACTTTGTTTGTATTCCCAATAATTATCTCCCTCGAACAAAGTTCCATCGAGCCCTCAACTATGACTAAGTCATGTTCACTCATTTCTTTGTCCTAGACTAGAGGATTCTATCGACACGAGATTTTATGTCGACAAGGCTAAGTTAGGGGCATGACTCTGATACCACTTATAAAAGGACAACAACTCCAGATATCTCCACAATGGTATGATATTGTTCACTTTGGACATAACTTTCATGGATTTACTTCTGGTTTCACCCAAAAAAACTGCATGGAGATAGTTGTTCTCACTTATATACTCATGATCTCCCATTATCTAGCCAATGTTGGACTTTGTTTGTATTCCAAACATTTTTCTTTTCAGTAGAACAAATGTGGTGTATGAGGATTTGAACATTTGACCTAAAAAAAATAAGTAATTTCAATTATCACTAAACTATGCTATGTTGGTAGAAAATAATAATTTTAAGCTATATATATTTGTTATTGTAGCCTGATTTTAATAAACAAACTATATTATTAAAAATGAGATTTTTTTTAATAATATATTAGGTGAGATTCGAACATTTTAATCTCTTTATCTTTTAATTGAGGATAAATATTTGATGTTAGTTGAATTATGTTTACGTTGACTTATTAAAAAATGAATTAAATCTAGAGAATGCATATGCTTTAAATAATAATAAATAAATAAAACAAACTCTTAAAAATCCAACCCACTTATATATATGAGATGCTTTATCTAGTTCTTTCTTACCATCGAAATGATAGTTATGCAAGTACAATATTAATTTCAAATATTTAATTCTCGACACACAAGAAATAAACATTATCTCAAAAGAAAAAACTTTTTTATTTTTTTAATAACAAATTATTTTGAATGTGGTGGGATGAGAATCATGGAGCATATGTTATTAAGGATAATGATAAATTACAAAATCTATTACTCTAAATTAAATAAGATTTTTCAACAACAACATAGTTAGGGGTGACAAAATTATCCGCGGAGTTGGGTCCCTGCGGGTGTCCGATCCACTTAGATTGGGAAATCCCCAGTTTGACCGAATATGGGTCAAACCGAGAATTTTATTTGAGTCTCCGACTCCGAATCTGCCCCGAATAGTTTTTATTATTATTATTTTTTAAATGATATAATATATATTATATTTATATAAAATAGTAATATTTTATATATTATTTTTAAAAAAAAATTAAGTTACTGGCAGTTTATATATATATTTTTTAATTTTTTTTAATTAATTTCATAATATAATAATTTTTTTATAAAAATTATAATAAAAATGTTAAATATTTTTTTTATAATTAGTTTTAAATAAATAAAACAATAATAATACTAATTTTAACTAAATATGATACACAATTTTAATATATATATATATATATATATATTTTTTTTTAAAAAAAAAAAATCGAATTTTTTTCCTGCGGGGACCCGATTTCCGAACGGACCCCGACTTCTCGAAACAGGGAACGGGGCGGGGATGAGGATAGAAAATTTCCGCGGGGACGGAGATGGGGAGTGCATCCCCGACCCCGCCCGACCCCATTACCATCCCTAAATATAGCTCAACTGACATGATGTATCGACTATGAGGTTTTAAGTTCAATCTCACCCGTACACTCTTACACGTTGTAAAAAAATAATAATAATAAATAATACCTTTAATGGTCAAAATTATATATATATACTCCATCCACATTGAATGGAAATGCATGAAACAAGTGGATGGTTGATCCATTCATCTAACATTAATTTTAGGGTAAAAGAAAGAATCTATAAATTCTCTTTTGTTTTTATTTATTATATAAGTTTTTTTTATTTTGTTTTTCTATGTAATCAATTGTGTGAGTTGGAATCCAATTAAGCATTTGTATTATTCTATAATAAAGTTATGTAAACTAATTAACAATATTGAATGGAAAGTTTTGTAATGTGGTATTAAAGACACTTCTTATATTTTTGCTTTAAAAAAAAAAAAGACTTCTTATATTTTCAATTAGGGGATCAATTTTGTTTTTGCTATGTTTATCAACCAAGTGATCAGTTGGAATCCAATTCAACATTTGTTTTCATTATCTATTAATAAAGATATAAAACTTTTATAAACTAAAAGAAATTTTATGTGGTATCAGCCAATTCTTACCTTTTTTTTTTTTTTTTTTAGGTAGTGTTGCTCAATTTATTTAGGTCTATTCAGTTTTTAGTTTTTAATTTTTTTCTTTTCTAGTTTTTTTTTTTTACTTGTTTAGTTTTTAAAAATAAAAAATTATATATGTTTTTTTTTATTTTCTAGTTTTATAAAATAGATAATCAAACTTATTTGATAACTGTTTTTTGGTTCTTTATTTTTAAAAGAATTTGTAACAGATGTTAGACTCAAATAATTAAAAATATAGCATTTTTTTTAAAAAAATACAAATATGTCAATTTTTATCATTGATAGTATAGTCTATGTTGATAGTAGTCTATCACCTCAGTTTTTTATAGAATTATGTCAGTGACTATCACTGATAGTAGTCTATCAATACTGATTTTTTGTCATATTTGCAAAATATTTTAAATCTTGCTAAATTTGCCATTATTTTGGGCCTGATTGTTGTTTGTGCAACCAACCCAACATAAAAGTTCAAAGTGATTGGATAATTATTATTTGTTTTGTATTTTTTTTTTATTAAATAATGATATTTCATTAGGATGTAAAAATTGCAACATTTATTAAAATTTAATGGGCTGGTTGCACAAATAGCAATTAGGCCCAAACTAATTGCAAATTTAGCAAACTTTAAAATGTTTTGCAAATATGGCAAAAAAACTCGTTTCTATCACTGATAGACTTTATTATATCACTGATAGACTTCTATCAGTGATAGACTATTATCACTGATAGACTATTATCACTGACAAAAATCTATAAAAAGCTGAGGTGATCAGCGATAGACTTCTATCAGTCATAAGATATCAGCGATAGAAATTGCTATATCCGCAAAATTTTTAAAAACATGCTATATTTGCAAACAATAAGTCTTAAATTGTCATTTACTACAATTTTCCAAATTTAATTAAGGTCTAATTATTTGATGAAATTGAAAATTTAAGGTAAAAAATATTTTTTCCTAAAATAAAAAGAATTTATTTTGTCGATGGTTTAATATATTAGACAATCTTTAGTTGTTGACGTTTATCAATCCTAAAGTCATGAAAATAAAATATGTTAATTGTGTAAAGTGGATAGGTATATTGAAGTAACTAATTGTGTAAAGTGGATAGGTATATTTTTTTTTTGAGTAAAAGTGGATAGGTATATTGAAGTAACGTTACAATAATATTAAAATATAATATACTAGAAAAAATTTATTTAAATAAAATTATAATATTTATTATTTATTATATTTTTGTACAAAAAAAATATTAGGGTTGGTTGCACAAACAGCAAAGGTCCAAAATAATTGCAAATTTAGTCAATTTTAAAACCTTTTACAAATATGACAAAAAATGAGTAGCTATCACTGATAAACTTTATGACTATTACTTATAGACTTCTATAAGTGATGAAGTCTATAAAAGAAAGACTTCTATCAACAATAGACCATACTATCAGTCAGTGATGGAAATTGTCATATCTGTAATTTTTTTAAAAAAATACTATATTTTTAATTATTTTACTCTAAATTGACATCTTTTACAATTTTTCAAAATATTAATAATATATATTTTTAAAGAATATACTATTAATATTAATGACAAATTGATTTCAATTTCAATAAATAAATGCATTTGAAGATAATTTTAATAATTATATTTTACGATTTAAGTAAAAGATAATTTAATAATTATACCTAATTTGTTGACAATTTAGGTGAGTTGAGAAAGAGAGAAAAAAAAATCTGAAATTTTGAAATAATTTTTTTATTTTTTTAATTTGTTAATAAATATAAAAATATTTTAAAAAACTCAATTGGTTACCCAACACACCTATTTTTAAAATTTCTAAAATTCTAAAATTCAAAAATAAAAAATAAAAAACATGAATTGAATGCCCCGCTAGTCCCGTAGTGATTTGACATTAATAATTATTTTCAAGATTTTCAATAATTATAATTATAATAGTAAAAAAATCTATGGAAGAAGGGAGATGTATCATGTATGATAACTACTTTATTTTATTCCTACAACGATTTGACTAAAAGTGATTATTTTGACTTCTTTTTTTCGGTATTTCGATTCAACTATACTTAGATTTTTTTTGTTTTTTATTATTATTATTATTATTAAAAACATGGTTAAGTAAAAAGGAAATGTCAAGAAAGTAGTTTCTAAGGGAGTGTTTGGTTCAAAGATTTGCTAGAAAAGGAGTTGGGGGAAGTTAACTCTCCGACCGACTTGTTGAACTCGTATAAAAAATATCAACTTTTCAAACTTGTAAATGGATGTTAAAGATGCATGTGATCTGTTTATTTGCTAAAAGTGAATCATCTTTAAAATGGTCGTTTTCCACCTAATCTAGGAACTAAGATGATCTAGTTAAGAATCTAAACAACATCTAAACGAACCATATAAATTCTTAATAACTTTTATAAACCTTTCTATTTAACTATGTATAATAGCATTACACATGAGATTAACTCCCTTATCCGTTTCATTAGATCTGATGTACTTATTCTACCTTATTCTATTGGGACGTATATCCATCTTATTGAGTTAAGCGTGCACGTCTCAACCTTGTTATATAGAGCTTCGTAATTCATTTGTTTATATCACTTATTTATTTATTTTTTATATAAATAATATTTTTGAGAATTTTCAAGAATTATAATTATTTGTCAAATCGAGCATAGCTCACAATTGGCATTAAAATATCTTTACATTAAAAAAAAAAATTATAGTTATATAAATATGAAATTTAGGTTTATTGGATAATGAAAATTCTTTAGAGAGAAAGAAAAGGAGATTGATGATTGCTTTATTTTATTCCTTCAAAATATTCTCATAAAATTAGAAGTGATCAATAATGTTTTTGTTTCTAAGTATTTATTAAACTTTACTGAATTTAATTACTTGTTTTTTTTTTTAAAAAAAAAAAGTGTTTGGTACAAGTAGAGTAAAAAATAGTATTTTGACGGAAAAGAATGGTTTTAAGAACTATAATCCTATAAAATTGTAAATATTAAAGTTATGAAGAAAAATAATTTCACATGCATTTAAAAAATGATTATGTTATCGGAAAATGGTATATTTGTAATGCCTTTAAAAATATTTATGGATGAGTAAAAGTATTTTTTAAAAAATTGGTATTATTTTGTTAAAATTTTAAATAGGGGTAAAAAGTGTTTTTAACCAACTAAAATTATTTTTTTTTTTTTATAATTCAAATTAGTTTGAAAAATTCTAAAAACGATAAAAATAAGTAGAGAAATTGGGAAGAAGTATGGAAGTAGTTCTCTTTTAAAAAGTGCCCACTTCACCAAAAACAAGTGTGGAAAAAACAACTTTAAACAAACAATAAACCAAACACATTCTTAATTCTTAATTCTTAATTTTTATTTTGTTGAATTATTTCGATTGTGTGACTCACGTACGAAAGCATTTACCACATTAAGGTTATTTTTGTCATTTCTATTCTGAGGTGATATTTGTTAGATGACACGTATATTTTATTTGTTGACCAGCAGGTTAATTTAGTGTGACACCTTTCTGTTGAGGATTGGTTTAGGATGGAGGTGGAATAATGCTGAGCTTGGATGAAGCTGAGTGGTTAGAATAGAGGTGGAATAATGTTGAGTTTCGATGAAGCTGTGTGGTGGTAACTATGCTGAGCTTGGATGAAGCTGAGTGGTTAGAATGGAGGTGGAATAATGTTGAGTTTCGATGAAGCTGTGTGGTTGTAACTATACTGAGCTTGGATGAAGCTGAGTGGTTAGAATGGAGGTGGAATAATGCTGAGTTTCGATGAAACTGAGTGATTGTAACTCATTTTTCACCCTTTTGTCAATTTGGGAACTTTACCCTAATAAAATTTATCTCTTTGGTTCTGAGGGTAGATGTAGATTTGGGTCAAACCACTGTAATTTCGATTGTTTTTCTTCTCTTCTCTCTCAAATTTTATACTATGTTTTTTAATTTGTTTGTTGTTAATATATTTTAAATATAAACTCACACTCTTTATGAAGAAATAGTGCAACCATTATTCTATCTAATATTTAAGAATGTCATCCATTTATTAGTGAAAAAAGTTAAACATGTGGTTGGTAATACTTCATATGTTGGAAAAGCTTTCTTCATCTACTTATTAGGGTTTGGTATGTTAAGCATGTCTTAAAAGGATACATATTTTTATAGAGATTGTAATCAACTAATATTCCTTTCTTAATTTCTTAATTGATGCTAGATATAAAGTTATCTTAATATTGTAAAAGAAAAATATACTATTTAAAACACATTAAATTCATGAAGAAAAAAAAAATAGGTCTAACTTTAAAAATAATGTCTATTTGAAACACATTGAATTCATAATTAAAAGAAAATGCAAAAAAAAAAAAAAATGATAAATTCTAAGTTAGTTTTGTTTTTAATAAGTCTCTAAGCCCCGTTTGATAACACATTCAATTTTTGGTTTTTGGTTTTTGATTTTTCTACTTTTTTGTTTATGGTTTCCTATTTTTAAAAAATAATAACGGTTTTTGATTTTTTAAAACATAAAAGTTTAAAGTGGTTGGATAATTACTATTTATTTCGTATTTTTTAATTTTATTTTTTAAATAATGTTAATTTATTATCATGTAAAAATTGTAACATTTATCAAAATTTAATTAAGGTCCAATTATTTGATGAAATTGAAATTTAAGGGTAAAAAATGATTTTCCGTAAAATAAAAAGAATTTATTTTGTCGATAGTTTAATATATCAGACAATCTTTAGTTGACGTTTATCATCCCTAAAGTTAGGAAAATAAAATATGTTAATTGTATAAAGTGGATATGTATATTGGTGTAACATCACAATAATATTCTATTAAACAAAAAACATCACAATAATATTAAAATATAATATACTATAAAATATTTATTTAAATAAAATTATAATATATTATATTAATAATATTTTTATACTAGAAAAATGGGAAATTGTAACCGATGTCAATTTAGAATAAAATAATTAAAAATATAGCATGTTTTTAAAAAATTTGCAGATATGGCAATTTCTATCGCTGATTTCTTATGGCTGATAGAAGTCTATCGCTAATCACCTCAGCTTTTTATAGATTTTTTTTAGTGATAATAGTCTATAGTCTATCAGTGATAATAGATATGATAAAATCTATGAGTGATAGAAACAAATTTTTTTTGTCATATTTGCAAAACATTTTAAAGTTTGCTAAATTTGCAATTAGTTTGGGCCTGATTGCTATTTGTGCAACCAGCCCAAAAAAAAATAATAATATGTTTTTTTTAAGAATATACTAATAATATTAATGACAATTTCCATTAAAAAAAATATTAATGCAAATTTGATTCTAATTTCAAGAAATAAATAACCAAAGATAATTTCAATAATTATATCTAATTTGTTGATAATTTAAATAAAGTTGAAAAAAAAAAAAACTTAAAATTTTGAAATCAAAAACCTGTTTTTGAAAACCTTCTTTTTTGGTTTTTAAAATTTGTTAATGAATTTAAAAACCAAAAACTCAAGTGGTTATCAAACATACCTGTTTTCTAAAAATAAAAAACCAAAAACTAAAAACAGAAATTGGATGCGTTATCAAACGCCCCTAAACTTTCAATTTTTGTTTTGTCTAATTGGGGTCTCAAAATAAATTCGTGTACTTTTAATTTTGTGTCGAATATCTGACATCGACATCTTCTAAAACTAACTTATCTATTAAACATAAAAGTAGATTTATGACTTTTATAAAATGTTGAATAAGTAAATAACTTATTAATTAGACACAAAATTAAAAGTTCAACTACATAATAGGCACCAAAGCGCATTTATGAACGTTTAACAGGCGCCAAAGCGAACATGATTCAGCTGACATATGTATGTGTTGATGACCAACGGGTATGTGGTTCGAATTCCCCCACCCTCAATGTATTTAAAAAATAATATCTATTAGATATAAAATAAAAAATTTAGAATCTTTTAGAAATCTTTTAAATTTTAGGACATAATAAATACAAACATCAAAATTTGAAGATCAAAATTGTAATCTAAATAAATATATATATATATAGTCTGCCAAAACAATTCCGAACATTGCACCTAACCGTCGAGCCTTTCAACTTGATATTTTATTTTAGTTTGTTAATATTAAATCTTAAATAACAAACTAAAATAAAAAATCAAGTTGAAAGGGTCCCCGTTAGGTGCAATGTTCTGAATTGTTTTGGCAGATTGAAACGTCCATTCTAGCCAAATTGAAATTAAATAAAAAAAGAAAAAAGAAAAATTATTATTATTATTTTGGGTAAAAATCAATTTACACTCTTAAACTTTGGTATTTGTATTAATTAAAACTCTAAACTTTCATAAGTGCATCAATTTACACCTTTGTTACATCATATTTGAAATACATTGTATGAAATCGAAGACTTATAATTGTATTAATTAAACTCTTTAAAAAAAATTGTATCAATTAAACTCTTAAATTTTTAAAAACTAATTATATTATCGGTAAATTGTATATTTGGCATGCCTATAAAATTATTTATGGATGAATAAAAGTATTTTTTTAAAAATTGGTATTATTTTGTTAAAAATTTAAATAGGGGTAAAAAGTGTTTTTAACCAACTAATTTTTTTTTTTTTTTTATAATTGAAATTAGTTTGAAAAATTCTAAAAACAATAAAAGTAAGTAGAGAAGTTGGGAAGAAGTATGGAAGTAGTTCTCTTTTAAAAAGTGCTCATTTCACCAAAAACAAGTGTGGAAAAAACAACTTTAAACAAACAATCAAACCACAAATATTCTTAATTCTTAATTCTTAACTTTTATTTTTTTTATTTTTGTTGAATTATTCCCATTGAGGTACTCACATCTCCAAACATTTACTACATTGAGGTTACTTTAGTCATTTCTATTATAAGGTGATATTTGTTAGATGACACGTATATTTTATTTGTTGACCAGCAGGTTAATTTGGTGTGACACCTTTCCGTTGAGGATTGGTTTAGAATGGAGGTGGAATAATACTGAGCTTGGATGAAGCTGAGTGGTTAGAATGGTGGTGGAATAATAATGTTGAGCTTCGATGAAGCTGAGTGGTTAGAATGGAGGTGGAATAATGTTGAGTTCCGATGAAGCTGAGTTGTTGCTTGTAACTCATTCTTCACCATTTTTCGATTTTGAAACTTTACCCTAGTAAAATTTCTCTCTCTGATTCTGAAGGTAAATGTAAACTTGGGTCGAATTACTGTAATTTCGATTGTTTTTCTTCTCTTCTCTCTCGGATTTTATATTATGTTTTTAAATTTGTTCGGTCGTTACGATTTTTATAATTGTTGTTCACATATTTTAAATATAAACTCACACTCTTTATGTAGAAATAGAGCAATCATTATTCTACCTAAAAAAAAAAAAAAAAGTTAATGGTGCCACTTTTCCTAGAAGCTTTTGCTAAGCTTTCAACCTAAACATGTGGTTGGTAAATACTTCATACATTGGAAAAGCCTCCTTCATCTACTTATTAGGGTTTGGTATGTTAACCATGTCTTAAAAGGATACATATTTTTATAGAGATTGTAATCAATTAATATTCCTTTTCTTAATTTCTTAATTGATGCTAGATGTAAAGTTATCTAAATATTGTAAAAGAAAAATATACTATTTAAAACACATTGAATTGCATGAAAAATAAAAATAATAGGTCTAACTTTAAAAATAGTGTCTATTTGAAACATTGAATTCATAATAAAAAGAAAATGCAAAAAAAAAAAAAAAAAATAAAAAAAAAAAAAAAATAAAAAAATTGATAAATTATAAGTTAATTTTGTGTCTAATAAGTCTCTAAGCCGGATAACGCATTCAATTTTTGATTCTTGGTTTTTTATTTAAAAAATAGAAAATCAAACTTGTTTATAATAGTTTTTGGTTTTTGAAAACATAAAAGTTTAAAGTGGTTGGATAATTACTCTTTGTTTTGTATTTTATATATTTTTTTAAAAATAATATTAATTTATTAGAATGTAAAAATTGCAACATTTATCAAAATTTAATTAAGGTCCAATTATTTTATGAAATTAAAATTTTAGGGTAAAAAATGATTTCTCTTAAAATAAAAAGAATTTATTTTGTAAAAAAATTAATATATTAGACAATCTTTAGTTGACGTTGATCATCCCTAAAGTTATAATAAAATATGTTAGTTGTGTAAAATAGATATGTATATTGGTGTAACATCACATTAATATTCTCTTAAACAAAAAATATCACAATAATATTAAAATATAATATACTAGAAAATATTTATTTAAATAAAATTATAATATATTATATTAATAATATTTTTATACTAAAAAAAATGAATAATATGTTTTTTTAAGAATATACTAATAATATTAACAATTTCCATTGCAAAAAATATTAATGCAAATTTGATTCTAATTTCAAGAAATAAATAACATTTAAAGATAATTTCAATAATTATATCTCTAATTTGTTGACAATTTAAATAAAAAATAAAAAAATAAAATTATTATTAATATTTTGGGTAACAATCAATTTACATTGTATTTGTATTAATTAAAATTCTAAACTTTCATAAGTATATCAATTTATACCTTTTTTACATCATATTTGAAATACATTGTGTGAAACCAAAGACTTATAATTGTATTAATTAAACTCTTTAAAAAAAATTGTATCAATTAAACTCCTAAACTTTTATAGATGAACCGGTTTAGATACTTCATTTAAAAATCGTATATGCATCAATTCTTTCATGTGTAGCTCTAACTTTATTTAAATAGAAGATAACGGTGTAAAAGACTAATTTACCTCGAGTTTTCGGTTAAGCACATACAAATTATAAAAGATAATTATATCTATTTTCATTTTGCAATAAATGATTACATAAATTTTTCTAAATTGATAGAGAAAAATAGAGAAAAAAGAGAAGATGAAAACTACTCATTTTTGTAAATTCATTCATTGGTAAAACTCTTCATAAACCATTTTTTTTTAATGTAGGATTTAAATTGAATCACATATGAAAATTTAATAGTTTAATTTGAAATAATTTTTTTAAAGAATTTAATTGATGTAATTATAAGTCTTCAGTTTCACACACTATATTCGTCCTCCTCTCAAATATAGCTAACAAATATATTTTTCGTATGGGGCGTTTGGCCTCCCATTTTGTGTTTGGGTGGGTTTGACTTTTGAAGTCAAATCCATGTTTGAATGGATGTATTGGAAAGTCATGGGTTTAGAACCCAAACTCATGCTTTTGGGTTCTAAACCCATCACTTCTCCAATTTTGTTTCTCTCTGTTGGTCGCATCAACAATTTTATCTCTCTCTTAATCCATTTGACACCAACACCAACAATTTTTTTTTATCTATTTTTTCAATTTTGCCATCAATTTTTGCTATATGTCTATTCATTTTTCCTTTTTATATATATATATATATATATATATATATATATATATATATATATTTTTTGTCTCATCTTATTCCATTAACTAAGTGTTAGTAATTTTTTTTTAGTTAAAATATTTTTTTTTCTATTATGAAAAATGATATTCTTTGTAATGTTTTTTTTTGCTACTAATATATTTTAATATTATTAAAAAAATTCTATTAATAATAGAGAATTATTGGAATCTACATTATATCCGAACTAAGGTTTTTTTTCAATTTTTTTCCCTTTTTATTATTTGTTTATTTTATGTATTTTTTCAACCGTATTCTATAAATTAATGTTTTGTTTGTAATTTTTTTTTTCCTTTTATAATAATTTTTGTTTTTAATTGGAATATACCAAATTTTCATCAATAATGTATTTTTTTTTCCTTTCTTCTATTTCTTGTTTTTTGTTTTTGTTGTTTTTGTTAAATGTTTTTTTATATATTTTATTAAAATATATCTTTTTTCATAAAACTTTTTTCATTAATATAACTTTTTTTTTTCTTTTGTGTCAACAAGAGCGTAGCCCAACGACATCATACATTGCTTAGTGACCATGAGCGTAACCCGAACATGTGGTAAAAACTTATTTTTCTTTCTTTTTATCTTTTTGTTTTTCTTAATTTTTAAAAGGTATATTTTTTCATTCTATTTCATAAACTTTTTTTTGTATGAGTACAAAATATGAAAATTGTTCAATTTATTTTCTTATTTTTAGAATATAACATAAATTAAATGCTTCATTTTTAAGTTCCAAAAGAATTTTGCTCATGTTACGTGAGGTCGGATTTTACAATTCACCACTGAAAAATAATGGTATAAAAGAGAAACGAAATAGTAAAAGGAAAAGGAAGAAAGAAAAAAAAAAATTGTTCAACCCGGGGTTCAGAACACTGCACCCAAACACTGATTTCTGATTCCGAGACTTTCCAACCCTGCACCCCAAACACAGTTTTTAGATTCTCAGGGTTCAGAAACGTCGTGACAAACTCCTAGGGTTCTGATTCCAAAACAGGAGGTCAAACGCCCCTATGTGTTTAGATTTGTTCACACTTGAACATATACAAAATTCTATCCATTAATTTAACAGAAAAAATTTCAAGAATTATTTTGAAACAATTTTTAAATTCCAAAGATTAAAATGAAAATTTTGAGTTAGGAGTATAATTGAAATTAATCCCACAATGTAGAGGTATGTTTGATAAATGATAATAATAAATTACAATGGAGCTCGTTTTTTAATACCTAAAATATATGACGTCAGTCGTGGTCTTAAACCGCCATATTTGATCACTTTGGAAACCCAAAAAGAAAGAATAAATAAAAAACAAAAAACAATAAAAAAAAATAAAGTACGGCGTGGGTAGTTCGAGGTTCCAGAAAAAAACCACCTACTTTTCCCACAAACTTTGGATTTTTTTTTCGATAATTATTATTTTAATGCAAAAATAATTTATTCTATGTAATTTCAATAAATCTTAAAAAACAAAAAAAAACTTTATTAAAAATAAATACAATAGGAATATCTTTTCAAAATTTATCGGGGAAGCGAGAGATTAATAAAAACTGAGTTCTTTGAAAAGGGTTAATCATAAATTAATAATATGGACTAATTTTAAGTATAAATTTAAATATCTAAAGATACATAGAGTAAACTAAAATAATTAAGTCCCAAACTATTTGGACTATAATGGCATTTAAACCTAAAAATTAATATGTAGTTTAATCCAATAGTCAATTAATGAAAAAGTTATTGATATTTAAAACTAATGGAGGATTATTATTCAAAATAAATAAAGTTAAAAGTAACCAAACACATTAATGTGTGAGTTGTAGAAGACAAATATCCAAATTGAATATAGTTCAATTGACATAAAGACGTTCGAGTCAATCTCCTATTAATTAAAATATTTTTAGATTTTAGTTTTTTTTTATAATTATTACATAAATAATTGATGTGTGCGAAAATTATGTTGATATTTTGCAACCACTTTCTTTTTTTTTTTTTTTTTTTTTTTTGCTTTATTAAAGAAAGTTTTAGCTAAAAAATTTAAAGTTAATTTAAAAAAAAAAAAAAAAATTAAAAATTATCGTGTACATATATATAGTGAAGAAAAATTCTAAAAGATGTAAAATAATTAAAAATATAGAATTTTTTTAAAAATTTTTGCAGATATAACAATTTCTATCACGGATAGTATGGTCTATTGCTGATAGTAGTTTTTTTTTCAGTGATAGTAGTTTATCAGTGATAGTCATATATCAACGATAGAGTCTATCGGTGATAACTACTGATTTTTTGTCATATTTATAAAATGTTTTAAATTTTGTTAAATTTGTAATTATTTGGGACTGATTGTTGTTGGTGCATAAATATGAAGATAAATGTAAAAAAAACCATATAGTTTAAAAATAAATATGAAAATAAATCCTATAAAATAAATTAATTTATAAAGAGTTATAAAGCTGCAAAGTTGAAAGTTGAAAGTGGCTCTTGACTCTTCGACTTCCCATGTGCCGCATCTCATATTTCCCTTTTAAAATTAAAAAGTCATTTCCAATTATTTTTGTTGTTATTATTATTTTATCTTTTTCTATGAGATTAAATCTCAAAAATCTCACCTATTTAAATTTACCCACCTTTTATTAAGAGATTAGTTGGATACTACGGGCGTTACACGTGTTTCATAATGTTGTACACATCAAAATTGAATGAATAAAAGCAATTTCAAATTTTTAATGCGATATGATTTTTTGAGTGAGGGTCGTAGTGGGGTTCGTGGTTCGAGACTTTTTGGATCGTGTGATGTTGGCGGCAATGTCGTGAGTTTCGAATGTTTGAAGTACTCTGATGGCGGAAAGTTTGGCGACTTAGCTTGGGAGGCGGGGTTGAGTCCGTTGATTTTAGAAACAGATTCCTATCGGTTGTTTCGTTTGTTCGAGAATGTGGGTGAGGACGTGACGAAGGTTGAAATGTTGGTAGCAGATGCGTCTGTGCGATTCCCTCGACCTTTCAGGGATCGATGTCTTTTCATTCATAAACATTTTTTAAAGTTCGGGGACCAAATAGACACAAACTCAAGTTCATGTACTTATGATCTTCCCTTTTCCTAACCAATGTGGGACTTTGCTCACACTCCCAACAACCGAAAACCTCCCTTCAAATAGTCATTTATCCATTTATCTCCACCAATGACTCGTCTTTGAGGCTCACCGAGGATTATTTGCTTTTGGTTCCACACCCAAAAGGCTCGATATCAATGAAAATGTTGTTCCTCAATTATATACCCATGATCTTCCATCTTTTTTAACGGACTTTGGTCGCACTCCTAACACCTCCAAACTTTCAACACTAAACCCTAAAACCTAAAACTTTCAGACAAGGTCAAATTTAATTTCAGTTTTGCCATTTTTCAAAAAGAAAAAAAAAATGATATTTTTTTAAAACGAAGCCATATTTATGACCATTTATACCTATTTCTCTAATCCTACAAAATTCAACGACCAAAAGTTCTAAAAAGAAAGCTATAATTACTCAAATCCGACCAAAAAAAAATACACTCAATCCTAACCACACAATTAAAAAGAAAGCTATAACCACAAAATTAAAGCTATATATTTAAGATTTAGGTTAAAAAATAAACCCACTTTTTTTTTTTTTTTTTTTTCCTTGTTTCTATGATCCTTCCTTTTGTCCATCGCAGCCTCCTAAGAAAACATAGTAAGCAAAAAGATATTCTTTTATTTAAAGGAAAATGACAGAGAAAAAGAAGCCACCCAGCAAACATGAGTGGGAAAATATTATACATTTTTTTTAATTCCACAATACTTATACCACAAAAATTAATTCTAATTAATAATTTTTTAATAAAAAAAATTGCCAACATCAACATAGCTCAATCGACATACTGTATAGACTAGTGATCGAGAGGTCAAGGGTTGTTCGATCCTCCAAATTCACATCAAATCACCATATGATATAAACTTGATCGATTCAATCATATAGTAAAAAAAAAAAAAATAGAATCTACAAAATTCAGATTCAAACAACATTTAAAATTTTATTTAATCTAATAACTATTTTTTTTTTTTTTTTTTTTGAGGAGCAAAGCTCGATACAGAGCTAGACAGCTACCAACTCATTCAAAATGAAAGTTTCGATCTCAGGAGGGAATTCCTCCAGCCAGACCCTACGTTGTTGCACACCCAAAGCCATTTGTGCTAGCTGATGCGCCACCATGTTGCCTTCCCTAAAGGTAAAGGTGCATTTATCCCTAAAGGGACGAGGGAACCGCGCACACACATCAGTAATCAACACACCCACTTCTGACAGATCCTCACAAGAATCCTCAAACAGACGGGAGACCCGATGAGAATCTGTCTCTAGTATTACCGGGCTTAAACCTGCTTCCCAAGCTAAAAAGAGCCCCTCAGCTGCCGCCAGCCCTTCTGCCATCAACGCACTTCGCACATGCGGAACACACACCACTGCCGCCAACATTACACGGCCCAGACAATCACGAACCACGACCCCCACTCCTGCTGTTCCATCGGTGCTCACAAAACCAGCATCCACGTTGACCTTATAGGAACCCTGTGGAGGAGCTGACCATCTCGCCTGTGCTCTCCTCACTGGGCCCATCTCGCCCTCAATTTTATTTAATCTAATAACTATTTTTAATGGATAATAATACCTAAAATGTAGATCAAGATCCTAACTTGTGTGATTCGATTTGGACTCTTTAAGACCTTTGTAGTTGTAGCCTATACGATCATGGGAGGGTAAAAAGGTTGTATATGTATTAAATTTTGTTTTTTTTTAAAAAAGGTTAATTAACTTTTAGAAAAGTTATCTCTAAACTTTGCTGTTTTTTAATAATATTGTTTTTTTTAAAACTTTTTATAAAAAAATTCAAAAAAAATGTATGGTTGGAAAGCTAAGAGAGAGGTTGAATTTGATACCTAGTTTTACTATTTTTGGAGTTGTGTATCAAAAGCTAGAGAGTATCGAAGTTGGACTATATAGTTCTACAAATTTCAGAACTGAATATTGTTTAGAGAAGTGCATTAAAAAATTGATATCTTCTTAACCAGATATTCAAAGATTTCGAAAAAGGTACGGTTGAAAATCTAACCCAGAGACCTTCAATTTAATATCTAGTTTCACTATTTGTAGAGCTGTGTATTAAAAGATACAGATCGTCGAAATTTAGCTACAATTTTGAAGTTTTCAGTCATATCTTCAGTTCTGGGTTTAGTGAAGTTTTCATAACTTTGACGATATATATCTTTTGATACACAACTCCAAAAATAGTGAAGCTCTCTGTGTTAACTTTCCAACCGTACCTTTTTCGAAGTTTTTGAATATTTGCGTAAAAAGATATCAATTTTTTAATGCACCCCTTAAAAGAATCTTCAGTTCTGAAATTTGGAGAACTATAGCCCAACTTCGATAGTCTTTATCGTTAGATACACAACTCCAAAAATAGTGAAACCATGTATCAAATTGAAGCTCTCTGTAAGCTTTCCAACCCTACCTTTTTTGAAAATTTTGAATATCTGGTTAAAGCTTTCCAACCATACTTTTTTGAAAATTTTGAATATCTGGTTAAAAAGATATCAATTTTTTTAATAAAATAAACGTATCTGTCGATGATGTGGAGCAAGATTGTGAGTTCGTCTTTTTAAAACAGCAATATTTTTAAAAATAGTTTTAAACCTACAATATTTTTATAAAAAATTAAAAAAATATATATTATTAAAAAACAGCCTCTTGGCACGTTGTATATCAATTTTCATTATAAACTTTTTACCTCATTAAATTAGATCATATATTAAGTTAAATATTATAATTTTTACCCTATTAAATTTCCACTAATTTTAACACAAAAAATGTATTTTTTTTTTATAAAATTACTAATTTCAATGATATCAAGTTTTCATAAATTTAAATTTGATTAATGCTCAAATTTTAACCCAAACGAGTTTGACTCAACTGACATATGTGTTAACTACCAAGAGATTTGTGGTTCGAATACCCCACCCCTATTGTATTAAAAAAAAAAGAAGCTCTAATGTTGTTTTTCTTTGAAATCTTATCAATTTTGTACCATTAATATGTTTTATAATTCATTGAAAGCATACGATAATACTTTTTTGAATTTATAATTATAGCATAGCGACTAAGAGGTCAGAGGTTCAATCCTCACCCGCATTAATTAAATATCTTTGCAAAAAAAAAAAAAAAAGGATTTTAAACTAGTTTCTATTTGGTTTTTCTAGATTTTAGAAACTAACACTTTTGGTCCTTGACATTTGAACTTAGGTCATGTTTCTTTCTTTTCAAACGTAATGAATTAAGGTAATTCTGACGGTGGGACCCACATCGATTACAAAAATAGTTTTTGATCCTTAAATTTAAACTAGTTTTTATTTGGTTTTTCTAGATTTTAGATTTTAGAAACCAACACTTTTGGTCCTTGACATTTGAAATTTAGTCTATATTTGGTACATCAAATTTAAGAATTAATATGTTTGGTCCTAAAATTTAAATTTGATTTATAATTAGTTCCTAAAGTTTGAAAATGACGTTTAAAAAGTTATCCAGTATAATTAGACCGTTTGTTGATATAACAGAATGATGATGTTGACTCCCAAAATATGATCAAAATTTAGTCCTCAAAATTATATTTTCAGGGATCGCCCTGCCAGTTTATATATATTCCAATACAAGCTATACACATATTTGAAACCACATTATTTAATTATTAAGGCTTCTTTTGATAATCATTTCGTTTTTTTCGTTTCCTATTTTTGAAAATAATTAAACAATATTATTTTTTAAAAAAATTAACCAGTATAATTATTATTATTTTTTTTCACAACATCATGAGGTATGCTCGATTTGACACTATAATTACTTTAGCTTAAAGAAAAAAAAAATCAGCTAAAATTTTGTGAAATAAAATATGCATTTTAAAAATTCACAGTAAAAATAGAATAATCCAAAAAATTGAAGGACGCAAAAAAAAAATTGATATCCAAAAAATAACAATTTTTTTTTTCCAAATTTACATAGTGACGAAAACATTTCCAACAGATTTATTAAAAAAAGATTCTCAGTCGGTAATAATTAGTAAGTAAGAAAAGAGAAAATAAAATAAAAGTAATATCCACGTGTCGTGATCTGATGCGATCTAGCAGTGGAAGTTGTTCGAACTTTAACGCTACCACCCGTATAAATAGCGGCTTCATCTTCTTCCCCAACTCACTCAATCGTGTTAACTGTGTGAGGAACAAATTCATTTCCATCAGACCGTTCTGTGCTTCTTCTTCGTTCGTTCGTTTCGTTTCATTTTCCCATTGTTTCTTTTCTCTCTTCTTCTTCTTCTTCTTCAACTTTCTTCTCTCTACTCACAGCTACCGGACGCTCCGCAACCTCTCGCTAATCGGTGAGTACTTCTTCCGGTGGAAGTTTTGGTTGTTGTTGTTGTTGTTGTTGTTTTTCTTTGTTTCTCTTTCGAATTTGTGCCTCCATGTGCTGTTCTTACTCTGGAACTGAGCTACGGTTTTCCGGAGAATTTCGCTGTTCATTCTCTCTTGAGGTTTTCAAGGATTTGAAAATTTCTCGACGAAATTCTGATGGTGTTGTGTTCGATTACCGAATCGAGCTTCAGGCGGCGAGAGTAGTGAATTTGAACTCTATGCGAGGATTCTATTCATGGATCTTGCCTCAGATCTACCTTTCTCTGTGATTCTTGAGCGGTTTTCCCCTAATTCCTTGCAGATCACGACGATTTTTTCGATTTTAATAATAGAACAGGAACGAATTTGAAGCAATCTAGCTTAAAACTAATTCGAAAGGAAGAACGACGAAGTTTTAATTAGGTCTGAAATCGATCGATGAGTTCGAGAGATTCAATCTTCTATGAGGTTGCCAAACTTTTGCGTATCTATATTGTTCTCTCTGTGTGTGCACTTTTTCCTTTTTTTTTTTTTTTTTTTTTTTTTTTTTGCATTTTACAGTCACTTTCCTTCCAAAGGTGAATTTTATTGTTTTTCTCTCTAGTTTCCAATTTGCTTGTATGAATGAATATTCCTTGTTTTCTTAACTTTTTTTTCCTTCCCGCCCGGTGACCGGAGAAAGCAAGCTTTAGTCACACATGGCGGTAAAGAATAAAGAAATCCGTGTCTTCTTTTTCTTACTGTTTTTCTTCTTTCTCTTTTGACCTTTTTCTTTCGTATATTCCTTTCCTTTCACTTCAATTCTTTCTTAGACAGATGTTATTTCAAATATAATATTTTCTTATATTTTAATTAATTATTATTATTATTATTTTTTCTTTGACAAACACTTAGATGGGATATTCAAAACGTTTATCTCTCGATCATTAGTTCATATATTATGACAGTTAAGTTATGTTCATGGTTTAACTCAAATATAATCTAAAAGAAAATAGCTCAGCAATGATAATGGACATCTATTCATTTGTTTTGAGAGATTGAAAGTTCAATCTCCCTACATCATATTTGTTGTACTAAAAAAAACTTTAAAAGAATTATTTATTTATTTATCAACTAGCCCATCTCCTAAATTACATTTGTTGGACTAACAAAACTTTAAATGAAGTCAAACCGAGCATAGCTCAATTAAGGTTGTGCTCTTGACTAATAGCTTGAGTTCAATCCTCACATTAATTAAATACCTTTGCAAAAAAAAAAATATATATATTTCATTTATTTATCAATGAATTTTTTTTTTTTTTATTCGAACCACAGAACTCTAGATCATCAAGACATACATATGTCAGCTGAGCTATGCTCGCTTTGAAAAATTGATTATAAATCTAAATATAATATAAACCTAAAAAAAAAAATTAAAAAAAGAAAATTAATTTTTTTATGCTAACATATTCCCTCGGTCCAAAAAAAAAAAAAGAAATTAGTGGAATGATCCTTTTTACTTTTTTAGGAAGAGAAATTATTAAAGTTTTTCGATTTTGTATTTAATAATTATTAAAAATAAAAGTATTAGATGAAGAGGTCTTAGATTTCATCATTTCAAATTTTAAGATGTATGTCTAATTTTAGAAAGAAAGAAGTTAGATTATGCCCAATAATTTGTCCAAGCTTAAATTGGTGAAATCTTTCAATTAATTAAGAATTAATTAGTCTCTGCAGTTGACTGGAATGATTGTCGGAAATCAGCTTGATATGATTCTTCTCTCTTCGAGTTGAAGGATATAAGAGAGAAGATGCAAAAACTGATTTTAGAGTGTTTAGTTACAGTTGATTATACCTTAAACTGAATTATCTGATGTCTTTATTTCCTTTCCCCAACATTGGTACACTTGTATTTATTCCTGCTCTCTGTAGTAGTCTTCTTGATTTCCCGTTAGGGTCGTGGTTTGGGAGATGCTAAGAGCAGCTTCCTTACAGAAATTGAGCTGGATTTCTTCTCCCCCATGGAAGTCTATTAGAAACTTAGGTTTTCTTCTACAGTTCAAACCCTTAGTGATGTCCAATGAACTCGCAATCTTGATTTTTTCTTCCGATTTTTGTTTTGAAACTCACTCTTGCTCTTTTATTTGTATTTTATTCTTTGCTTTCTGATTGGGTGATGATGGGTTTTTTCTATTATTCTAATTCTCGTGCAGCAACTACTGTTTGGTGCTCAACCATGACGGTCACACCGAAGATTTCTGTCAACGATGGCAACTTGGTGGTTCACGGGAAGACCATACTCAGTGGGGTGCCTGACAACATTGTTCTGACCCCTGGTTCTGGCCTTGGACTCGTCGCTGGCGCTTTCATTGGTGCCACTGCTTCTCACAGTAAAAGTCTCCATGTTTTCCCTGTGGGTGTCTTTGAGTAAGTCAAAACAAACCCCCACTTAGTGGGAGTTTCAAATTTACAGTATGAATACAAGTTAATCCATAAAATGGCAAATAATTGAAATTTACTAGTGAATATTAACCCCTTTTGATGACCATTTGGTTGGTTGTTTTTGTAAATTATGTTTGTTTTCTTATCATTTCGAAGCAAAAATTAGAATTCTAAGAGAAATTTTCAAAAACAAAAACAAGATTTTTTTGAAAACACTCCTAAAAGTAGATAATGAAACAAAAAAAAACTCATAGGTAGAAGGACTTAACTTTTCAATTACTCTATGGGTTTAAATTCTCTTTGAACCCTGTGCTGTGGGTAGATTTTAGCTCATACGATTTGAAATAGTTTGTCTAGATAGATTTGGAGGAATAAAAAAATAATAAGTTTTAGCTATTGTAGATGATTGATTGATATGAAATATTCTAATTTCTTTCTTTGAACCTTCACAACAGGGGTCAACGTTTCCTGTGTTGTTTCCGTTTCAAGTTATGGTGGATGACTCAGAGAATGGGAACATCTGGGAAAGACATCCCTTTTGAGACACAGTTCCTGCTCATGGAGACCAAGGGTACCGATGGGGAGGATCCTGATAATTCTTCCACCATCTACACTGTCTTCCTTCCTCTCCTTGAAGGCCAATTCCGCGCCGCGCTACAAGGCAATGACAAGAATGAGATGGAGATTTGCCTCGAGAGTGGTGAGTAGTAGATCATGATCAGCTGACAATTATCATCTGCTCTCCTATTTTTTTGCTCCATACAATAACTTCCATCCTGGTGGTCGGTAATGAAGAAGATATAACAATCTGTTCGGGTGGAGCTGTCATTAATGAGAAATGAGAAACCATCCTTGCCTGGAGAAATCTTTTAATTACCATCACTGGGAATGAATCAAATTAATGGAGTTTTATAAGCACTTGGAGGAAAGTTATAGGAAGGATCAAGTTCCAAAGAAACGAAACGACTTGTTTTTGTTGGTGTTTTAATTGGTTTTGCAGGAGATAGTACTGTTGAGACCAACCAAGGGCTTTCTCTTGTCTATATGCATGCTGGGACAAATCCCTTTGAAGTTATCAATCAAGCAGTGAAGTAAGTTTCCAAGTTCTCCTTATTTCTTCCAAGCGTGCACTTGGGTAAGTGCTAACTAACTTCATAATGATTTAAATGATGATGACAGGGCTGTTGAAAAGCATACGCAAACTTTTCTACACAGAGAGAAGAAAAAGGTATGAGAAGATTTTGTTTTGACAAATATAATGTTAAATAAGGTCCCATTTGGTAACGATTTCATTTTTAGTTTTTTATTTTTCGAAATTTATGTTTGTTTCCTCATAATTTATTTACCATAGTTTTCACATTTATTAAAGAAACATTTCAATTCTTAATCAAATTCCAAAAACAAAAACTAAATTTTTAGTTTCCAAAACTTGGCTTGGATTTTGGAAACATTTTCAAGAAGTATCTAACAAAATAAAGAAACTCATTGGAAGAAGTAGTGTTTATAAGCTTAATTTTCAAAAACCAAATGGTTATTAGGCCCCCTAAGCTATTCCGTTTTACGAGTCTCAATTGTGTTTGTATTGTCTTTTGCAGTTACCTTCCTTCCTTGACTGGTTTGGTTGGTGTACTTGGGATGCTTTTTACACCGATGTCACTGCTGAGGGTGTTGATGAAGGTCTGAAAAGGTAATAGAAATTGTTGTTGAGAAATAGCAGTTTCGTTGTTGCATCTTTTAATGTTTCATAAAATTAAATTGTTAACATTGTGGTGTATTATTGCAGCCTATCAGGCGGAGGGGCACCTCCAAAATTCTTAATTATAGATGATGGTTGGCAACAGATAGAGAGCAAACCAAAGGATGCTGATTGTGTTGTACAAGAAGGAGCACAGTAAGACATTTTGCTCTTTATTAACTCTCTCTCATTATTTCGTTTTGTATTAAACTTATGTTCATATCTCATTCATTGAATCTAAGTTGGGCTTTTTGCAAAAAAAAGTTGGTTGATGAAACAAATTGTGTTTATCTTAGCTTATGTTTGAGAGTGATTTTGAAATGGTTAAAATCACTTTTGTCAGGTTTATAATTCCTCCAAAAACATGTATTTAATATTTCAAAAATAATTTTGATGGTATGTAAATCACGTTTAAAGTATATTACAAAACGTTAAAATGATTTTGAATGACTAAATGCATATTTTGAAGCGAGAACCTGATAAAAGTGATTTTAATCATTTCAAAATCACACCCGAACATGCACTTACTCTATGTGCCTGTTATAGCAACAATTTTCTCTACTGTCCCAATCGTAGTTGTTATGTTATAGTTATAAGATTAGACCCATTATGCTTAGACATACTGCCAGTTTTTATGCCTTCATAAGGACTCGAACCTCCGACCTCAAAGAAAAGAGTGCATGCCAACTACAACTATGCTCACCTTGGCATGCCTGCATAAGTATGCAATTGATTGCTTAATCACTTGATGACACTTTCTTATAGGTTTGCCAGTAGGCTGTCTGGAATAAAAGAAAACTACAAGTTTCAGAAAAATGGGAACAATGATCAGGTCCCAGGCCTGAAGGTGGTTGTTGATGATGCCAAGCAACAGCACAATGTGAAGTAAGTGTTCAATTGCTTAAGTAAACAGATTGAACTTTCCGTTGCGCCCCAAACTTGAATTGGGAGAATTGCAATGCATCTTTCAAAGGCAAAATCTCTAATCCATATCATCTCTAATGCAGATTTGTGTTTGCGTGGCATGCTTTAGCTGGTTATTGGGGTGGAGTGAAACCAGCAGGTCCGGGCATGGAGCACTATGAGTCCGCTTTGGCGTACCCGGTTCAGTCACCGGGTATGTTGGGCAACCAACCAGACATAGTTGTAGACAGTTTGGCTGTTCATGGCATTGGCCTTGTGCATCCAAAGAAAGTTTTTAGTTTCTATAATGAGCTTCATTCCTACTTGGCTTCATGTGGAGTCGATGGTGTAAAGGTTGATGTGCAAAACATTATCGAGACCCTCGGTTCTGGTTATGGTGGCAGGGTTGAACTCACTCGTAGCTACCATCAGGCCCTCGAAGCTTCAATTGCTCGAAACTTTACCGACAATGGGTGCATTGCCTGCATGTGCCACAACACCGATAGTCTCTACAGTGCCAAACAGACTGCGGTCATGAGAGCTTCCGATGACTATTACCCTCGCGATCCTGCCTCCCACACCATTCATATTTCTTCTGTGGCTTACAATTCTCTTTTCCTTGGAGAATTCATGCAGCCTGACTGGGATATGTTCCATGTAAGAAACTTTCTGCACCTGTATCTGTTCTCTCTTGTACTGATTTCATTAACTAGAATGATATTATTAGTTCTTCAATTTATCGACACGAATCGTTTGATGCCTTTAACCCATCCCACAGATAATACATTTTAGCGAGGGTTGTAGTATTTGTCAAAACGACATGTCTAAATATGAGTGTGGTATAACAGCCACATGTATAATGTGTACGATGAGAAACTGGAACCTAAGGAGACCAACTATTCAACTGTTCTTTGCTTTGCTTTTCAGAGTTTACATCCTACAGCAGAGTATCACGGAGCTGCTCGTGCGATCGGCGGATGTGCAATCTATGTCAGGTAGTTTATGTCCATGACGTGTTTGTCTGCTTTCAGTCCCAAGTATGATAATAGGAATGACTTAAACTTTGTGAAATTTATCACAGTGACAAACCGGGCAACCACAACTTTGAGCTGTTGAGGAAGCTGGTCCTTCCTGATGGATCAGTTCTTCGTGCCCAGTTACCAGGACGGCCGACACGTGACTCTCTGTTCAACGATCCAGCCCGAGATGGAACCAGGTTTGCTGCATATTCACTTTCTTCCTTCTGTATTATATTCACCTCTCATTGTAGACAATTGTTGATAATCAGTTGTTTTTCCCTCCCTTTTCCAGCCTGCTCAAAATTTGGAATGTGAACAAGTGCTCTGGTGTTGTCGGAGTATTCAATTGCCAAGGTGCTGGCTGGTGCAGGATCACAAAGAAGACTCGCATTCACGACGAGTCTCCGGGTACCCTCACCACCTCCGTCCGTGCTGCCGATGTCGATTCTATTTCACAAGTTGCTGATGCTGATTGGAAGGGCGATAGTATTGTTTACGCCTATCGATCAGGTACTGGATCACTACTTGTAATCAATATTTATGATGGTTTCTCCTCTTTAGGAAAATAAATTCTAACTAAAGGAAATTGATTTGTTTTTCAGGGGATGTCATTCGATTGCCGAAAGGCGCTTCTGTACCGGTTACCCTCAAAGTTTTGGAATATGATCTTTTCCATATTTCTCCCCTAAAGGTGTGCAACTCTTTCTCACCCAATTCTACTTCTTGTTCCAAGTCCATCAACTTATTTTATGATTTACCAAAATGATGATCACGACTTTCAGGACATCACCTCGAACATCTCCTTCGCGCCAATTGGCCTGCTCGAAATGTTCAACACCGGTGGCGCCATCGAGGAAGTCGATGTCCAAGTGGTCGAACCAAAGCCAGAGTTCGACGGTGAAGTTGCCTCTGAGCTAACAGGTTCTCTCCCCAATGATCGACTTCCCTCGGCTACAATCACCCTGAAAGCTCGAGGATGCGGGAGGTTTGGTGTATACTCATCTCAGCGGCCTCTAAAATGCAGCGTGGACAAGGCGGATACCGACTTCGTCTACGACGAGGGGACGGGGTTAGTCAGCTTCACCATCCCTATCCCGGCGGAGGAAATGTACAGATGGGGCATTGAAATTGAAGTTTAAGTGAACTGTCCCATGCTTAGTTTCATATATTGCCAATGCTACCATGTCATTTAATGGATTAGAGAGAGAGTAGAGAGATAAGGTAAGGAGGAGGAAATTAGGATGAGTAATATGTCAATGTATTTTATAATATATGATGGAATGAATGTATGGTGGGGCAATAAATGTAAGAGTGTGTAAGGTAACCAATATGCATGTCATTGTTGTAATATATTTCTTTTTATGTAATAATAAATGTGCTTTATTATTGCTTCTTGACTCTCTTCTAACTGCTGGCATGTCTCTTTCTTGGTTTTCCCATATTTTTTTTTTTTTTTTTTAAGGAGTCAAGCTCAGTACAAACTCTAACCAATAACCATGTCACTCAAAACCAAAGCTTCAATCTCAGGAGGGGTATCCTCCAGCCAAATCAAACGTAATCGAGAAACCAACGCCATTTGCGCTAACTTATGTGCCACCGTATTGCCTTCTCTCACAGTAAAGCTGCAACTGTCCCTAAAAGGTCGAGGGAACCGCACACATAAGTCATCAATCAACCTTCCCACTTCCGTCAGGTCCTCACAAGGTTCCTCGAACAAGCGACAAACTCGAAGTGAATCTGTCTCCAAGACCATCGGGCTTAACCCCGCCTCCCATGCCAATATTAATCCTTCAACTGCCGCAAGACTTTCTGCCATCAACGCATTCCGCACATGCGGAAACCACCTTGTCGCTGTCAGCATAACACGACCCATAAAATCACGAATCACGATCCCTACTCTGGCCGTGCCGTCAACACTTAAAAACCCAGCATCCACGTTCACCTTATAGAACCCACGTGGGGGGCCGACCATCTCGACTGCGCCCTCCCCACCGAGCCCATAACACCTTCTGTGTTATGGCTCTTTTGTTTCTTGTCATTAATTATTTTGGATGCCCATGAATGGGGTATAATAATTGAAAGATTTTAGGTCCTTAGAACTATTTTCTTGGTATTGAAATGTATCATATGGCGAATCAAGAACTCAAAGTTGAGAGACTTAAATTCGTATATATATATATATATGTCGAGAGCACAAATTCGTATTAAAATAATTTCGAGTCTTCTGATCTAGTGATAAATCTACCGACCTCTGTGGAGGTTTATTTTTATCCCAAACCGATATTTTTAGTCTACTTCGCCGGATCAAGATGTTTGAGACAGCTGTATGAGGAAAACATAAAATGTTCGAGGCAAACTCCATTGTCACTCATATGATAAGTGGTTTAGTAGTACTCTTTGCCTTTAGTGGGCAAATTTCATGATGCACAATTACATCGAAGGCTAATTGGATCTCTTCAATATTCAACCATTACACGAGTTCAGATTATCTATAGTAGTGTAAACAAAAACAAACTTCAACCGTCAATAAGGTATTCGTTATGTCAAGGGTACAATTTCTAGTAGTGAACTTGTCAAACCAACAACTATTTTACATCTTAATGTGATGCAAATTGGGCTTCTAACCTAGATGACTGAAAGTGTAGTACTGAATTTTGCCTATTTTTGGTGGCAGTCTTTGTTGCATGGGTATCATCTCCATCGCTCAAGTACATAAGCAAATATATAAACATTTTTTTTATGGATATGATATTTGAACACATAAGATAAATATAATTTGGATCTAAATAAATATAATTGACTTTAAACAAAGTGATATTTTTTTGTTTGAAAAGTTGGTCATACTAAAAATTAGCCTAAATATTCATTAAGATTTTTAATTTTAAACCAAATATAAGGGATCCAAATTTAGCTTTGAGTGAACACAAATTTAAATGCATAGTAAAGTTGAAAAAATATGGAACCTAAAAGGATTAAATATGAAAGAAAAAAAAATGTTCTTTTATTTTCTAGTAATTTTAGAGTTTTTTCTTAATTATAACTAATTGTATAAATTCAAATATATCTTGAAATTCTACGACCTCAAAAACTAAAAATAAAAAAGAACCAAAATAATGCAAAATCGCCGTTGCCGAGCATAGAACCCGGGTCACCCGCGTGACAGGCGGGAATACTTACCACTATACTACAACGACTCAATTGAGAATATAAACCTCAAAACAAATTAAACTAACATACTAACAAAGTTTGGGAAACATAATAGATGACATGACTTCTCTGGTCAATTTATTAGCCTACAACTACCACAACATACGCCAAACCGAGAATAGCTCAATTGGCATAAGGTTGTGCCCATGACTATGAGGTCATGGGTTCAATCCTCGCATTAATTAAATACTGTTGAATTTATGTCAGAGGGCAAACGAGTTCAATTTAATTATGCATATTCATATTGCATCCGCTCTCACTTTATTAACAAATTAATGAACTCCATGTTGGCTAAATATAATGTTAAACACCTAATTTCTAAGGAAAAAGAGGGAATGAAATTTCTTTTTTAGAGAAAACAGTGGGGAAAAATAATGAATGAAAAGAAAATGAAGTTGAGAGAAAAACAAATAGCAAGCTTAGATCTTGGGGGGTTTTATTTTACCCATTTCCTACTTTTGTTTTTATTCTATCACATATTTTACTTCATCGAATGAAAAATTAATCAACCAACTCACACTTTGCAATCGGGTTAATTTTCTTACGCATATGTTATTATCGGCCGATATTTTTGACATAAAGCTAGAGCATATCATTCATTATTCCTTGTAGATCGACTCATATCAGACTATTTTATATAGTTTAGGGTTTGTTGAGTATTCAATTTTAATCGTGAATTTATAACCTTCCTTATAGATATTGAAGAACTCTTACCCTCACATTTGTAATTGTTGTGAGTACAAACAAAGTCCCACATTGGTTAGGAAAGGGAAAGCTCTTGGGTATATAAGTAAGGGACAACATCTACATTGTAACAAGGCCTTTTGGGGTGACCAAAAGCAAAGCCATGAGGGCCATGCCCAAAGTGGACAATATCCTAACAATGTGGATGTTAGTTGTCCCTAACGAGTGGTATTAGAGCCATGCCCCTTACCTAACCATGTCGGTGTGCCTCGATGACATAGTCATGGTTGATCTCGTGGTCGAGCTTATCCGACAGGAGTATACTCTCATGAAGAGTGACCTGGTTAAAGGTGATAATTCTCGAGTTTAAACACGGATAGATGACTATTTGAGGGGAGGCTTTGTGGTCCTTAGGGACAACATCTCCTTTGTAACGAGGTCTTTTTGGGTGACCAAAAGTAAAGCCATGAGGGTCATGCCCAAAGTGGACAATATCGTTACAATGTGGATGTTAGTTGTCCCTAACAGTAATGAAGACATGAAAGATGTTTGCCTTGAAGAAAGTTTGTTTCGACAATTTTCAACCAGATAGACTTAGGTTTATGACATGATAAATAATGATTTTGTGCAAGTTTGATCACCAAGGCAAGTAGTATGTAATTAGAAAGCATAATTACTTCCAAAGTGTCTAACAACATTTACCTAAATTTAAAACCCTTTATAAAATTGAATACTCTTGAAGTAATGCAAACAATAAAGAATTGTTAATTAATTAAAGTACAATATTTGGAATTAAAAAATTAGCATGATGACATATTTGTCTAAGTTTAAGAAGCCGAGTGAGTGTCGCCAAACCGAGCATAGCTCAATTGGCATAGGGTTGTGCCGGTGACTAAAAGGTCATAGGTTCAATCCCCGCATTAATTAAACTACCGTTGCAAAAAAAAAAAAAAAACCGAGTGAAAAGAAATGCTCAAATTAAATAAGAAAATAAAAAAAAAACAATTAGGAAACTATGTAGGATTTACTTAATTCCATATATATTGTGTACCATTCTTTTAAGCTTTAATAAATTAGTATTGTATATCATGTATTTAAATTATATTTATATGAAGATAAAATTACAAATTTAGTAATTCAAATTTCAAAATTATGTCTAATAGATCCCTGAAGGTAAAATTACAAATTTAGTAGGAAAATTGTAACATGTCAATTTAGAATATGATAATTAAAAATATAGCATGTTTTTAAAAAAATTGCGGATATGACAATTTCTATCGCTGATATCTTATGGCTGCTAGAAGCCTATCACTGATCACCTCAGCTTTTTATAGATTTTTGTCAGTGATAATAGTCTATTAGTGATAATAGTCTATCACTGATAGAAGTCTATCAATGATATGATAAAATCTATAAGTGATAGAAACGGATTTTTTTTGCCATATTTGCAAAACATTTTAAAATTTGCTAAATTTGCAATTAGTTTGGGCCTGATTGTTATTTGTGCAACCAACCCAATTTAGTAATTCAAATTTCAAAATTATGTCTAATAGGTCACTGAAGTTTAAATAATGTCCGGTAGATTCCTAATTTTTAAATTTTTTTGTTCAATAAATCCTTAAACTTTAACATGTCTAATAGATATATGAGCTTTCAATTTTTTTATTATTTTTCTTTTTTAAAATAGTTGTTCAATTATAGAGATTTAATTGTATCTCTAATTGAACCTTAAAGTTTTAATTTTGTATCTAATAGATACGTGATTTTTTAAAAAAATGTCGAATAAGTTAAGGACCTATTAGACACAAAATAAAAACAAATATTTAATAGAACAATTGATTTTTTAAAATTTAGAATATGTTTCTATTGGATAAAAAATTTAAAATTTATGGATTTGTTAGATACAAAATTAAAAGTTTAGAAACCTATTTACATACGTTTAAAGTTTAGGGACCATATAAACACAAATAAGAAATTTAAGACTAAACTTGTAATTTAACCTTATTTGAATTGTGTCTCTCTAACTTAAATTCTTGGATCTGCCCCGACTTTGAAACGGTTGTAAATGCTTCATAATGCGTTTAGGCCCCCTTGAATCCTTGGAGGGGAATTTAACGAAGTCTTCTCTAATACTAAAAATGGGGGCAAGACATCAAAATTAATTAATGATTTTCGAAATGCCATTGATTTGTGTGGTCTTAAAGATATTGAGTTCAAAGGAGATTTATTCATGTGGTGTGATCCTTGTTGGGATAACGTACTAATTATGGAACTCAAGAATTGGAACAAGCACAAATTGAACGACTTTATCATAAGGGAAATTTATCAAAAAGAATGGGAAATTCAAGAGATCACTAAGGTTTGCCTTCCTAACTGATGAACACAAATGGTTGAAACAAAGTGGAAACGGAGGAGGAAACTTGAGCAACTTCTTGAGGAAGATGAGATATACGGGAAGCAACGAGCAATGAATGACTGAATTAAATGGGGGGACCGCAATACAAAATGGTTTTATCTACGGGCTACACAAAGATGGAAGAAGAATAAAATTCATTGGCTGTTTGATTCAAAAATGACGTTTGAGTGGACTATGCGGAGGCTTTGGGGGAGGTAGCGACCAAGTACTTCGAAAGCCAGTTTCAAACAACTGAGCACCATCTGAGCAGTGTGAGTTGTATTCTAACTACTATACCGACCTCTATTTCTGATGAGTGTAAAAGAGATCTCATCAAGTCTGTTACAACGGCAGAAATAGAGGCAGAAGTGAAAAGTATGCATACAACTAAAGCTCTTGGACCAAACAACCTGAATGTCCTTATCTTCTAGAAATATTGGGATGTGGTCGGGAAAGACACAATGAATCTTTGTATAAATATCCTTGATGGACAAGGAGAGCTACTAAGTATAAACCATATGTCAATCGTTCTCATTTTGAAAGGTAAGAACCCCTAAACAATAGGGGAGTTTCGACCCATTAGCCTTTGCAATGTAATCTACAAGATTGTCTTAAAGATTATTTTCAATCGGCTAAATGAGCGTTATGGATCTTATCATTTCTCCCTCCCAATCAACTTTTGTACATGACATGCTAATTACTGATAATGTCTTTATTGGTTTCGAATGTATCCACTACCTGAATAATAAACGAAGTGGTAAAGATGGTATTGCAGCTCTCAAGTTTGACATGAGTAAAGCGTATGATCGCGTTGAGTGGGGATACCTACGAAAGGTTATGGGAAAAATGGGTTATTGTCATTGATGGATTCAGCTGGTTATTCAATGTGTTGTTTCAGTTACCTTTTCTTTCTTGCTAAATGGTAATAGTCAGAGGGAGTTCATACCAATGAGAGGGTTGCGCTAGGGGATCTATGATCTCCATATTTGTTCCTCATTTTCATGGGGGGGTTATATGTTTTATTTCTACAAGAAGAAATGGCCTCCCAACTTAGAGGTGTGCATTAACCCATATTGCCCTTCGATTTCTCGCTTATTTTTTGCAGATGACAACCTAATCTTCCTTCGAGCCAAGAAAAACGTATTCAAACAAGTGATGAAGACTTACGAAAAGACGTCAGGTCAGACCATAAATCTCCCAAAAATAATGTTTATGATCAGCAAAAATACCAAACCATGTGTGGTACAACAAATTCAAGTTGACTTGGGAATCCGCAATACGTAGACCTTGATGCAGTATATGAGTTTGTGATGTGTGGATTATGGTATGAAAGAGAACGCAAGTATACATTGACCTTAACAAGTAATAAAGTGGATGTATTCCAAGTATCAAATCTCAAGGGAACAGTGTTAACAAACTTAGTGTTTGTAATGAAAGTGTGCTCAAAGCGTGCAACCAAGTAACAAAATATATCAAATAATAATGCATAAACAGTAAATAGAAAAGTTGTAAAATAAGGATGAGATAAAAAGGGAATTCAAAGTAGTTTCTGTTGGGTTTTATGTCCTAACACTCGTGGTTTGTAAACGTTGTAAATGTAATATGTCTATTAACGCAATAAAGAGTTATTGAGGTTTATTCAGTAAAGGTGTTTATTGAATATAGTGAAACGTGTTTGCATTAACCTGTACCAATAACAACACCCTTGGCTGAATATGAATACTTGAGCTTCATGTATGACATGATTGTGGGTCAAGCTCAAGTAGTCAGTCAAAATGGTCTATAGTATACGGATAAGGCTCGGTACCTTATTCTGGTAACACTATTGGATGCGGCTCGCTTTGTATTGTACAAAACGATGTGATCCGAATCGTTTCACATGGAGATGTGCGAGCGGGGGCGTCCTATGCAAAGAGTTTGCATTAGACAGAATCACGATAAAGTCGTTTTCTCTTTATAACGCCGTTTACTGGTGAGACCGATTTTATCACTTTTGATGACCTAAGGTAACTCGTTCTTAATCCTGAGCTTACTATGAACTCCTGTTTATTCGAGAGTATCCTTAGACTTGTATGGGTGAGAGTGGCAGGTCGCCCGCTCAATAAGCCTACCAACTTGGGGATAAACTCGAATAGGTAGCTGGGGACATAGTGTAGCAAGATGGAATTCACTCCTACCCTCTTTAGGGTCTAGTAGAGAGGTGTTCCCTTAATAGCTGACCCCGGGGCTTGAACATGAGGCCTCATCCTCTTCTGTGTGAAGAGGATTCTGATCTGATGATTGGATCACAGATCAAATGTTCATTAGAGGTGGCAGTGGTACTTAAGGAACAAGAGGTATCACAGAGGTTAAACGGTTTAAAAGACCTAGCTGTGATAACGAACACCTGTGAAGGATCGACTTACCCATGACGGTTATATCAAGAGGACATAATATATCTACAGTGAGGAGAGTGCAACCCTCGGACTATAGTGGAGTCTCCGGGGGTTAACGAATGTTGGTTAGTTCGGTTGAAAGAGTTTTGACCGGATAATCTCGTATCGTTGGAGCTCATGATCTGTAGGTCCTTTAGGTTCTCCTGGCTAGCTCGGATAACGTCGTGCAACAGTATAAAAGAAAATAAAAAGAAAAAGAATTTGAATTGTTGAAATTCGGTTTATGGAAGGATGATGAACATATTTAAATATGATTTAAATATGAGAATGGTCTAAAAAAAAAAAAATGAATACGATTCATGTACAAAAGTCGATTTTTGGAAAACCGGGATTAGTTATATTATTTAATTAATATTTGATATTGAATTAAATAATATTATTTAATTAAAAAGTTTAATTAATATATATATATATATATATATATATATATATATATATATATTAAGTGGGTTTTACATTCAGTTGCATGTATTACACATGGCAATACTATCCCCACTTAAATGAAACTTAATCCTTAAGTTTTTGTACATATATTAGTACTCAATTAGTTGAGTAAGGAGGCTGCAGAAGGTTGAACAAAAAAACCAAACGTTGGTTTTATATACTTCTTAAGTTCTCTTTGCTTCTTCTCAGACCATTCTCTCCCTTTTTTGTTTCTTTTTTCTTTTCTTTGTTTTCGGAGTCCCACAACTCCGTTGCTCGGCGCCGAGGATAGCGGGACTACCTCGGGTGGTCCTCGAGCCGTTCGTGAGAAGAGGCCGGAAGAATTCGTGACGAGGAACGGCCGGCGGACTTGAAGAAATTGGAGCAACAAGGGTATGTATTTCTAATTTCTTTATTTCCGTCGTTTGAGCATGTTTTCTATTTGTTAAATTGATGAAATTAGAGTATCATCGGTCCGAAATCGCCTTCCGCTGCGCATGTCGCTCCATCAATTGGTATCAAAGCGATTTTGTGATTAACTCAATTTGCATCAATTTAAGTTGGTGGGTATTTTAATTTAGAAATTGTTTCTAAATTGGCGTCTAAAGTGAATATCGATTTTGGCATAGTTTCTTTTTTGAATTTCATTATTTGTAATTGCCCGAGAATGTATGGGCTTTAATGCGTGCAGAAGAGTCTGTATTTTTAGAGTCATTAGAGTCCATATAGGTTTCTTTGTGAAAGAAGCTCGAGTATGGACCTCGCCGAATTGTTCGGTATAAGTTCAACTCGTTCTAGGCAATACGAAGAGAAATTCGAAGAGAAATTGGCCGAAGCGTTCGGAGGAAGCAAGCTGGTCAAAGACGGTGCGAAGAGTTCGAAGTCCGCTCAAGATGTAGCTTGTTGTTCAAGCTTGTAATAAATTAGTTATTGCTTGCTAAATGCCAAAATCGATCCACTTTAGTGTGTTTAATTAATTATGCATTGTGAATGTATGTTTTAATTAAATTCCATGTTTGTATGTGCATATCGTATGCCATATAGATTTAAAATCCCACCGTAGGAAGCATGCTCCATGCATTGTAAATATGTTATAAGTGTTATAATTTATAGTGTGCATATTTGGGAATTCATGAGTATTAATATAAGAGTTATATTAATTCATGAATCAAATGTTGCTAATTTAATAGAATAATTGATATAAGTGTTGTATTAATTATGAAGTTAAATATACAACATAGGTTGTCCTGGTTTTATGCATATTGTAGGTTATAAGTGTTATAATATATAGGATGCATGTTTAATTCATGAGTATTAATATAAGAGTTATATTAATTCATGAATTAGTTGTTGTTTGCTTAAATAGAATAATTAATATAAGTGTTATATTAATTATGAAATTAAACATCCAACTTTAGATGCATATTTTATGTTATAATTGTTATAATGTATAGGATGCATGCTTAATTCATTATAATTGATATAAGTGTTATATTAATTTATGAATTAGGAGTTGTATATTTAAAAAAATCATAATCGAAATAAGTGTTATGTTGATTATGAAATTAAATATTCAACTTGTCATGCCTTAGTGATGCATGTTTGAGAAGCATGTAGAGTTGTTATAGTAAGTCTAAGTTTTGCAAAGCGTTGTAAAATTGGGTAGATTTTTTAAAAATCTATAACAAAGAAACGCATGTTCATTTAGGGTTAATTGAGACGTCCGGTTCATTAGGTGAATAGGTCGTTATCTCGTAAATACTAAGGTTATGAGAAACTCACCCGGTGAAATTCTGTTCGAGGTTGGAGGTATTTAAGTTGACGGTTTACGGAACACCTCCTACCTGGGGACGATCCGGTACTTGAGTAAAGTTAACCTGGTTTTATGAGCGTGCGCGAGAGGTATGAGGTTAATTAATTTTGTTAATAACCTAGACATCTCAGGTAAAAAGTTTACCTAGACTTAAGGTTTTAATTTCTTAGCCGGATAAAACCTGAGTATTTTACCCTAAAAACCGTCCACGATACTTAGTAGAAGTGTTGAGAAGGAATATATGATATATCCCTCTCCTGTTACGCACTCCCTAAAGTTCACAACGTGAGAATTTTGCTCGGCCTCGTGTTGTCAATAGGGCAACCCCATTCGGATGGTATTTGCAACTTTCAATAGCAAGGTGAATGGAGTAAGTATCTATAGTAAGTGGGAGAAGGAAGTACGTCAGTACATCCTATGGTCTCCTCCATTGGATTGAACCGTAAGATTCCCATGTTCCGCCTGCAGGTTGCTCTTAGTGGCACCATCCATTCGGAGGGCAGGGCATGGGAGATCGAACTGATGGAGCGCATGTAGCGCAGCGGAAGCGAGACGGATCATTGGCACTCTAATTTCATCAATTTAGCTAAATAAGAAACATGCACAAAGCTTTGAAATAAAAGGAATTAGAACACATACCTCTTGTAGTTCTAAAGACTTCTCTTCCAAAGCTCAAATCTCCTCACGAACCCTTCGAAGCTTCCCTCGAACTCCTCGAGAACCACCTCCGGTAGTCCCGCTATCCTCGGGCCGAGCAACGGAGTGGTGGGACTCCTTTATGAAAGAAAAAGTTTGGAAGAAGAAGATGGGAAGATGAAAGTGATGAGGATTTTGTGAGAAGAAGTCTAACACTTAGCTTTCTAATTTCTCAAGTAACATGAACTCTTCATGCTCATCCAACATTCAAACTCTTTGAAATTTCATCAACTTCAAACCATTTGAACTTCATCCAATTTATAGGCAATTCACATGCAACAAAGTCTTTACTTAGCATGACACCTCAAATTGGATGGATTAGTCTTCAACCAAGTGTTCCAAAATTGATGAGTTTATATGCATGTTGTTGGTGATTCACAATCCACTTCACAACTTGGATAAACCCACTCAACTTGGATAAATCCACTCAACATGGATAATTCCACTTTGACTTATAATCACACTTGTAATATTTTGTCATTTTAAAATTAATTCATAATTAATTTTAATAAGCAAAATAAATTATAATTAATTAAACTTTTTAATTAATTAATATTATTATTTAATTCAATATCAAATATTAATTAAATAATAAGACTAATCTCGGTTTCTTAAACCGAATCATCACACATGAATCCCTATTCATGTTTTACACCGATCCCATATTTAAATCATATTTAAATATGTCCATCATTCTTCCAAAACCGAATTTCAATAAATTCAAATTCTTTTTCTCTCATATTGTTACACGGCTTAATCCGAGCTAGCCAGGAGAACCTAAAGGACCTACAGATCATGAGCTCCAACGATACGAGATTAACCGGTCAAACTCTTTAACCAAGCTAACCAACATTCGTTAACCCCCGGAGACTCCACTAAAGTCCAAGGGTTGCACTCTCCTCACCGTAGATATATTTCTGTCCTCTTGATATAACCATCATCAGTAAATCGATCCTTCACAGGTCGTTCGTAATTATAGCTGGGTCAAAATAACCGTTTTACCCCCGTAATTACATCTTGTTCCTTAAGTCCCACTGATCCTCTAATGAACTATTGGTTTGTGGTCCAACCACCAAACCGATTGGTATGTGATCTCATCACTATACCAAGTCCCTCTCGGGCCAATGAGAGGGTGGGATCCCTAGTTCAAGACCTGGAGTCAGCACTTAAGGGAAGAACCTCTCTACTAATCCCTCAGAGCGGGTAGGAGTGAATTCCATCTCGCAGGACTATGTTCCCAGCTACCTACCCGGTCTTATCCCCAAGATGGTAGGCTTATTGAGTCGGCGATCTCGGGCCACTCTCACCCATACAAGTCAAAGGATAAGCCCGAATAAACAGGAGTTCATAGCGTGCTCAGGATTCAGATCGAGTTACCTAGGTCATCATATGAAAAAATCGGTCTTTACAGTAAACGGAGTTATAAAGAAAGAGCGACTTGTTTCGCGGTTCAGTCTTATGCAAACTCATTGCATAGGACGCCCCCACTCACATGTCTCCACATGAACGATTTCGGATCACATCGTTTGTACTATACAAAGTGGGCCGCGTCCAATAGTGTCCCCAGGATAAGGTACCCAGCCTTATCCCTATACTATAGACCGTTCTGGCTATTACTTGAACTTGATCCACAATCATGTCATACATGAAGTTCAAGTATACAACCTATAGCCATGGGTTCTTTGTTTATTGGAGTTAGGTTAAAAGTAAAAACAATTCATTTTATTCAATAACAACTTTACTGAATAAATCTCAATAACAACTTTATTGCAAAATAGAATATACATTGAGTTTACAAACCACGAGTTTTAGGACATAAAACCCAACAAACTCCCACTTGGACTAAAACGTCAGTGGAGTATTACATGCGGGATGAGAAAAACTGGAATATCAAATATTTTCATGGTTTTTCTCCCACTATCCTACTGTACAACTCGTAGTCCTAGACTCACTAGGTGCCCCTCGAACACTTTAGCCGTGAGGGACTTTGTAAACGGATCAACAATATTGTGCTCTGAGGCGATCTGCATGACGATCACGTCTCCTCGATGCACTATCTCCCTGATGAGATGATATTTCCGCTCTATGTGCTTTCCACGCTTATGGCTTCTTGGTTCTCTCGAATTTGCCACAGCACCAGTATTATCACAATAAAGTGTGATAGGCAAATTCATATTTGGAACAACTTCCAAATCCGTCAAGAACTTTCTAAGCCATACAGCCTCTTTCGCAGCTTCGCAAGCCGCGACATACTCAGCTTCCATGGTGGAGTCAGCAATACAACCTTGCTTTATACTCCTCCATACTATTGCCCCTCCGTTAAGAGTGAACACTGATCCCGATGTGGATTTCCTCGAATCCTTATCGGTTTGAAAATCAGAGTCAGTGTATCCTGTAAGGATCAAATCCTTCGCGCCATACACGAGCACATAGTCTCTCGTTCTCCGAAGATACTTGAGGATGTGTTTAACGGCAGTCCAATGATCATATCCTGGATTGGACTGGTACCTACTGACAATTCCTACTGCATAGCATATGTCGGGTCGTGTACATAACATGGCGTACATCAGACTACCGACTGCTGATGCATAGGGAATTCGTCTCATATCCTCAACTTCTTGAGGTGTCTTAGGACACTCTTCCTTTGACAATTGAATTCCATGCCTGAAAGGTAAAGAACCCTTCTTGGAATTCTGCATCGAATATCGTATCAACACCTTGTCGATATAAGATGCTTGAGACAACGCTAACGTTTTGTTCTTACGATTCCTTACGATTTGAATCCCTAGAACAAACTGAGCCTCTCCCAAATCTTTCATTTGGAATTGGGTCGCTAGCCATTGCTTAACGTCAGTCAGGAACCCTACATCATTCCCAATGAGTAGGATATCATCTACATATAAGACTAAGAAAGCTACAACAGAATTGACTATTTTCTTGTAGACACAAGGTTCGTCAACATTCTGTTCAAAGCCATAGGATTTGATCGCAGTATCAAACCTTATATTCCAGGATCTAGACGCTTGCTTCAACCCATAAATGGATCGATTAAGCTTGCAAACCTTTTGCTCTTGACCCTGAATTATGAACCCCTCTGGTTGAGCCATATAGATACTCTCTTCAAGATTGCCATTAAGAAAGGCTGTCTTGACATCCATTTGCCAAATTTCATAATCATAAAACGTGGCAATGGACAAGAGTATTCTAATCGACTTTAACATGGCAACAGGGGAGAAGGTTTCTTCATAGTCCACCCCTTCCCTCTGGGAATAACCCTTTGCCACAAGTCGAGCCTTAAAGGTTTGCACCTTACCGGCTTGGTCTCGTTTCCTCTTGTAGATCCACTTACAACCGATAGGTCTTTCACCATCAGGTTGCTCTACAAGATCCCAGACCGAATTGAAGTACATCGACTCCATTTCGAGGTCCATGGCTTTAAGCCACTGGTCCTTGTCTATGTCATTCATTGCCTGTTTAAAGGTCAATGGATCCTCAACGCCGTCATCAGGTATGACGACCTGGGTTTCCGTTAAACCCATGTAGCGGTCGGGTTGTCTCACATCCCTCCCACTACGTCGAGGTATTCTCAACTCTTGAGAAGGACCAGCCTGATCAACAACTCTTGTTGACCCATCTGTAGCTTTCCTGGAAAGTTCGGTCAAAACAATTTTGCTCGAAGGTTGATGATCTCTCATGTGGTCTTCCTCTAAGAATGTGGTGTTTGTCGATACAAGCACCTTATCTTGTTGAGGATCGTAAAATAGACCACCTTTCGTTTCCTTGGGGTAGCCTACGAATAGGCATAATTTTGAACGATGTTCCAATTTCTTTGGATTGGGCACCAACACATGTGCCGGACACCCCCAAATTCTGAAGTGACGTAAACTACCTTTACGCCCTCTCCATAACTCATAAGGTGTTTCTGAAACACTCTTAGAGGGAACCATGTTCAAAATATATACAGCAGCCTCTACTGCATATCCCCAAAACGAACTAGGCAGTTGAGCATAGCTCATCATAGATCGAACCATGTCTAACAGGGTTCTATTTCTCCTTTCGGACACACCGTTCTGCTGCGGTGTTCCGGGCGCTGAGAGTTGGGATAGTATTCCATGTTCTATCATATAGTCCTGGAATCTTAAATCCATATACTCTCCACCTCGATCTGATCGGAGTATTTTAATCGTTTTACCTAATGTGTTCTCAACCTCTGCCTTATACTCCTTGAACTTTTCAAGAGCTTCGGACTTATGATGCATTAGGTAAAGATAGCCGTACCTAGAATAATCATCAATGAAGCTGATGAAATATTCATACCCTCCCCGTGCTTTAACATTCATCGGACCACAAAGATCTGAATGTACAAGCTCTAGAGTTTCTTTGGACCTATGACCTTTTTCAGAAAAAGATCGTTTGGTCATCTTGCCCTCAAGACAAGACTCACATGGTGGTAAAGAGTTGTCCTCTAACTGATTTAGGAGACCACTCTTAACCAATCTCCCAATCCTATTGAGATTAATGTGGCCTAGTCTCAAGTGCCAAAGATAGGTACTTGGAGAAAGTTTCTGCCTTTTAGTTTGAGTTTGAGCTGTTTTAAACATCTCGGTGTTCAAAATAGCTTTTGCCTCTGTTGGTCTTAACACATACAAGTTGTTTTCAAGTTTCGCAGAACATATATGTACACCTCTTTTGCTAATGAACGCTTCATTAAAATCAAAAGATACTTTATACAAATGTTCAAGTAAACAAGAGATAGATACAAGGTTCCTTTTAAAGCTAGGAACCAACAGTACATTTTCAAGTAAAATGAAACTATCTCTATATAACAACTTGACAGTTCCCACTGCCTTGGCTGAGACAACCTCTCCTGTTCCAACCCTGAGAGTTATCTCACCTTCAGCAAGCAGCTGCCAGGAACTAGTTTCCTGGAAAGAAGAACAAACATGGTTAGTGGCTCCTGAATCCAGTATCCAGGCAGAACTATCATGTTCCACTAAACATGTTTCAACAACGAGTAAATCATATTTACTTAGTTGTTTCTTCTCAGCTTTGCTCGCCATGAGGGTATCATGATAGACCGATGAGGACGGTTGTCCAAACATCATCTGTAATGAATCCATGATCTCCTTAGCGGAGACCATTACCTCATGCTTCTTAGCTAACACATCGGATGTGCTGGCCAAGATGTAGACTCGGGCTTTATCATTAGCCCTAGTCCACCTGTCAAATGCATCTCGAACAGTTCGAGTTGCAGATGAGCTAGGAGGGGGAGGACATTCCTCTGTTAAGACAAACCTAAGATCATCGATAACAAGAATCGTATTCAAGTTCGATTTCCAGGTCGTGTAGTTATCGCCGTTTAGTTTATCAGAAGCTAGTAATTGGATAAACGAGCTAGACATGCTGAAAAGAATGAATTCTATTAGTGAATTGAACTTAACCTATTTTTAACAACCAATCAAGAACTTTAGCAAAAGTAATAATGTACCCAAAAAATCATTATTAATTTGCAACGATACTTCAGTGAGTCAGAGCAACCGCTACCGAGGGGCAGTCAATCACTCCTTCACTGAACCAAGACATTCTTGACTAAATGCTAATACCAGAATAACTCATATTCCTATAGCACCTTAGTTATCGCTACTTCGGTCAAGAATCTACTAACAACTTAGTAATCCTTGTAAGTGTGACCCGCCATTTTCAGAACTCAGAGGTCGGCCCCAACAGTGCAACCGAATGGAAATGTCAGAGTTGGGAATGGACCTAAGAGACCCTATCCATTTCTGGAGATTGAGTTGTTCCGACTCCCATGAAACGGCCCTCCGAATGGACGGTGCTACTATGGGCAACCAGCAGGCGGAACATGGGAATCTCACGGTTCAACCTAATGGAGGAGACCGCAGGATGTATTGACATACTTCCTTCTCCCACTTACTATAAATACTTTCTCCATTCACCTTGCTCTTGATTTATGCAAACACCATCCGAATGGGGATGCCCTATTGACATCACGAGGCCGAGCATAAATCTCACGGTGTGAACTTTGCGGAGAACGTAGGAGGAGATTGATATATCATATATACCTTCTCAACACCACTACTAAGTATTTTAGAATGGTTTGGGTAAAGTTTTACTTAGGCATTATCCGGCTAAGACAATAAAACCTAAGTCTAGGTAGAACATACTTTTACCTAAGATGTCTAGGTGATAAACGTTTTATAACCTTACACCTCTCACGTGCATGCTCATAAAGCCGGGTTAACTTAACTCAAGTACCGGATCGATCCCCAGGTAGGAGGTGTTCCGTAAACCGTCATCTTAAATACCTCCAACCTTAGTGCAGGATCAAACCGGGTGAGTTCTCTCGTAACCTTAGCTTTACAAGATATCGACCTATTTTAACTATTAAAACGAATCGATACTAAATTCCTAATCGCATTGGAATTCTTTAACCCTTAGTGAGCATGCATTTATCTTTGTTATAGATTTTAAATGTCTATCTCATTTTACAACGCTTTATAAAACAAAGACATTCTATAACATGCTTCCTAAGCTAGAATATAACCATTACATTCAATTTATAACATGCTTCCCAAGCAAGAATATAACAATTATATTCAACTAAGGCAACTATGTTGTATGTTTAATTTCACAATTAATATAACACTTATATTAATTTTACTTTTAAACAAGCAACATCCAATTCATAAATTAATATAACACTTATATTAATTCTCATGAATTAAGCATGCATACTATACAACATAACACTTATATTATACTTTCAATGCATGCAACATGCTTCCTATGGTGGGATTTGAAATCTATATGGCATACTTTATGCACATACAAGATACTTTAATTAAAACATACATTCACAATGCATAATTAATTAAACACACTAAAGTGGACCGGTTTTGACATCACGGACAAGCAAGCAACTAAATTATTACAATAATAATTCATCAACTAAGTTGAGACGCTTCCGAACCCTTCGAACCGCCACGAACCAGCTTGAATTTGCTTGAACCGACCAAAAAAAACAGCAACTTCAAAACTTCAAAAAAAACTGAACCGGTCCATAACAGCTGTCCCGACTTCAACAGCCCGTAACTGGACCAATACCGACCCGAACTGGACCAAACGAACGCTGAACCGGACCTCCAGAGGGTGAAGAACAAGGAACCGGTCTGACTTTCAGTGAACCGGACCATCCGAGGACCGAACCGGACTGTTTCTTCCACCTTGCGCTGAACCGGTTTTGTGCTGGAATTTTGCAGAAAAAAAAAACAGCAAAAAAACAGCATGCTGTTTTTTTTCGACACCCGAGCTTCTGTCTTTGAATTGAAAGCCTATATGGACTCTAATGACTCCAAATTTTTTACAGACTCTTCTTCACACATTAAAGCCCATACACGCCCGGGCAATTACAAAACAAAGTACAAATAAAAGCTCAAAAAAAAATGCCAAAACCGGAATCACACTTTAGACGCCCAGAAAAATAATTTCTAAAACAAATACCCACCGAGCTTAAATTGATGCAAATTGAGTGACCAAAAAACGCTCTGATACCAATTGATGGAGCGCATGTAGCGCAGCGGAAGCGAGACGGATCATTGGCACTCTAATTTCATCAATTTAGCTAAATAAGAAACATGCACAAAGCTTTGAAATAAAAGGAATTAGAACACATACCTCTTGTAGTTCTAAAGACTTCTCTTCCAAAGCTCAAATCTCCTCACGAACCCTTCGAAGCTTCCCTCGAACTCCTCGAGAACCACCTCCGGTAGTCCCGCTATCCTCGGGCCGAGCAACGGAGTGGTGGGACTCCTTTATGAAAGAAAAAGTTTGGAAGAAGAAGATGGGAAGATGAAAGTGATGAGGATTTTGTGAGAAGAAGTCTAACACTTAGCTTTCTAATTTCTCAAGTAACATGAACTCTTCATGCTCATCCAACATTCAAACTCTTTGAAATTTCATCAACTTCAAACCATTTGAACTTCATCCAATTTATAGGCAATTCACATGCAACAAAGTCTTTACTTAGCATGACACCTCAAATTGGATGGATTAGTCTTCAACCAAGTGTTCCAAAATTGATGAGTTTATATGCATGTTGTTGGTGATTCACAATCCACTTCACAACTTGGATAAACCCACTCAACTTGGATAAATCCACTCAACATGGATAATTCCACTTTGACTTATAATCACACTTGTAATATTTTGTCATTTTAAAATTAATTCATAATTAATTTTAATAAGCAAAATAAATTATAATTAATTAAACTTTTTAATTAATTAATATTATTATTTAATTCAATATCAAATATTAATTAAATAATAAGACTAATCTCGGTTTCTTAAACCGAATCATCACACATGAATCCCTATTCATGTTTTACACCGATCCCATATTTAAATCATATTTAAATATGTCCATCATTCTTCCAAAACCGAATTTCAATAAATTCAAATTCTTTTTCTCTCATATTGTTACACGGCTTAATCCGAGCTAGCCAGGAGAACCTAAAGGACCTACAGATCATGAGCTCCAACGATACGAGATTAACCGGTCAAACTCTTTAACCAAGCTAACCAACATTCGTTAACCCCCGGAGACTCCACTAAAGTCCAAGGGTTGCACTCTCCTCACCGTAGATATATTTCTGTCCTCTTGATATAACCATCATCAGTAAATCGATCCTTCACAGGTCGTTCGTAATTATAGCTGGGTCAAAATAACCGTTTTACCCCCGTAATTACATCTTGTTCCTTAAGTCCCACTGATCCTCTAATGAACTATTGGTTTGTGGTCCAACCACCAAACCGATTGGTATGTGATCTCATCACTATACCAAGTCCCTCTCGGGCCAATGAGAGGGTGGGATCCCTAGTTCAAGACCTGGAGTCAGCACTTAAGGGAAGAACCTCTCTACTAATCCCTCAGAGCGGGTAGGAGTGAATTCCATCTCGCAGGACTATGTTCCCAGCTACCTACCCGGTCTTATCCCCAAGATGGTAGGCTTATTGAGTCGGCGATCTCGGGCCACTCTCACCCATACAAGTCAAAGGATAAGCCCGAATAAACAGGAGTTCATAGCGTGCTCAGGATTCAGATCGAGTTACCTAGGTCATCATATGAAAAAATCGGTCTTTACAGTAAACGGAGTTATAAAGAAAGAGCGACTTGTTTCGCGGTTCAGTCTTATGCAAACTCATTGCATAGGACGCCCCCACTCACATGTCTCCACATGAACGATTTCGGATCACATCGTTTGTACTATACAAAGTGGGCCGCGTCCAATAGTGTCCCCAGGATAAGGTACCCAGCCTTATCCCTATACTATAGACCGTTCTGGCTATTACTTGAACTTGATCCACAATCATGTCATACATGAAGTTCAAGTATACAACCTATAGCCATGGGTTCTTTGTTTATTGGAGTTAGGTTAAAAGTAAAAACAATTCATTTTATTCAATAACAACTTTACTGAATAAATCTCAATAACAACTTTATTGCAAAATAGAATATACATTGAGTTTACAAACCACGAGTTTTAGGACATAAAACCCAACACGAACATCTCAGTCACCATTTATGGATAGTGAAACATAGGGCCATTCCCAACACTGACATTCCATTCGGTTGCTATGTTGGAGCCGTTCTATGCGTTCTAAAAATGGAAGGTCACACTTACAGGATTTGCTGAGGAGTTAGTAAATCTTGACCAAAGAATGATAACTAAGATGCTATAGGAATAAGAGTTATTCTGGTAGTAGCATTTAGTCAAGAATGTCTTGGTTTAGTGAAAGAATGCTTGACTACCATTCGGTAGCGACCATTCTGACTCACTAAAGTATCGTTGCATGTAAATAAAGAGTTAGGGTACTTTATTTACTCCTAAATTTACTTGATTGGTTTAAATAGGTTAAAACTGTTTCACTAATAGATTTACATTTCTTTTCAGCATGTCTAGCTCGTTTAAAAACGTATTAGCTTCGGTTAAGTTAACTGGCGATAAATACGAGACCTGGAAAACGAACTCGAATATGATTCTTGTTCGTGATGATCTTATGTCTGTCTTAACAGAGGATTGTCCTCTTCCAAACTCAGTAATGAGTCGTGCTGAGAAGAAACAACAAAGTAAATGTGATTTGCTTGTTGTAGAAACGTGTTTAGCAGAAAATGATAGTCATGCCTGGATCCTCGATTCAGGAGCCACTAATCACGTTTGTTCTTCGTTTCAGGAAACTAGTTCCTGGCAGCCACTAGCTATAGGTGAGATAACTCTCAGAGTTGGTACTGGAGAGGTTGTCTCAGCTAAAGCAGTGGGAACTGTTAAGTTGTCTTATAGAGATAGTTACATTTTACTTGAAAATGTGCTATTGGTTCCTAGTTTTAAAAGGAACCTAGTCTCTATAGCTTGTTTATTAGAACAAATATATAAAGTATCTTTTGCTGATAATGAAGCTATCATTAGCAAAAGAGGTGTACAAATTTGTTCTGCTAAACTTGAGAACAACTTATATGTGTTAAGACCGACAAAGGTTCAAGCTATTTTGAACACCGAAATGTTTAAAACAGCTGAAACTCAAACTAAAAGGCAGAAGCTTTCTCCTAGTACCTATCTTTGGCACTTGAGACTAGGCCACATTAATCTCAATAGGATTGGGAGGTTGGTTAAGAGTGGTCTCCTAAATCGTTTAGAGGACAACTCTTTACCGCCATGTGAGTCATGTCTTGAGGGCAAGATGACTAAACGACCTTTTACTGGAAAAGGTTATAGGTCAAAAGAACCTCTAGAAATCGTGCATTCGGATCTCTGCGGTCCTTTGAATGTCAAAGCACGAGGAGGGTATGAATATTTTGTCAGTTTTATTGACGATTATTCAAGGTACGGCTATCTTTACCTAATACAACGTAAGTCCGAAACTCTTGAAAAGTTCATTGAGTATAAGGCAGAGGTTGAGAACATATTAGGTAAATCGATAAAAACACTCCGATGTGATCGTGGTGGAGAGTATATGGATACTAGATTCCAGGACTATATGATAGAACATGGAATCGTATCTCAACTCTCAGCGCCCGGAACACCGCAGCAGAACGGTGTATCCGAAAGGAGAAATAGAACCCTGTTGGACATGGTTCGCTCTATGATGAGCTATGCTCGTCTGCCTAGTTCGTTTTGGGGATATGCAGTAGAGACTGCAGTTTATATTTTAAACAATAATCCCTCTAAGAGTGTTTCTGAAACACCCTATGAGCTCTGGAGTGGGCGTAAAAGTAATTTACGTCACTTCAGAATTTGGGGATGTCCAGCACACGTGCTGGTATCCGGTCCAAAGAAACTGGAACATCGTTCAAAATTATGCCTATTTGTAGGCTATCCCAAAGAAACGTTGGGTGGTCTTTTTTACGATCCTCGAGAGGACAAGGTATTAGTGTCGACTAATGCCACGTTCTTAGAGGAGGACCACATGAGAGATCATCAACCTTCGAGCAAAATAGTTTTGTCCGAATTATCCAGGGAAGCTACAGAGGGATCAACAAGAGTTGTTGATCAGGCTGGTCCTTCTCAAGAGTTGAGAGAGCCTCGACGTAGTGGGAGGGATGTGAGACAACCCGACCGCTACATTGGCTTGTCTGAGACTCAATTCGTCATACCTGATGATGGAATTGAGGATCCATTGACCTTTAAACAGGCAATGACAGATGTAGACAAGGATCAGTGGCTCAAAGCCATGGACCTCGAAATGGAGTCTATGTACTTCAATTCGGTCTGGAGTCTTGTAGATCAACCAGATGGTGAAAGACCCATCGGTTGCAAGTGAATCTACAAGAGGAAACGAGACCAGGCCGGTAAGGTGCAAACCTTTAAGGCCCGACTTGTGGCAAAGGGTTTTACCCAGCGAGAGGGGGTGGACTATGAAGAAACCTTTTCTCCTGTTGCCATGTTAAAGTCGATTAGAATACTCTTGTCCATTGCCGCATTTTATGATTATGAAATCTGGCAAATGGATGTCAAGACTGCCTTTCTGAATGGCAATCTTGAAGAGAGTATTTATATGGTCCAACCAGACGGATTCATAATTCAGGGTCAAGAGCAAAAGGTTTGCAAGCTGAATCGATCCATTTATGGGTTGAAACAGGCATCTAGATCCTGGAATATAAGGTTTGATACTGCGATCAAATCTTATGGCTTTGAACAGAATATTGACGAGCCTTGTGTTTACAAGAAGATTGTCAATAAGGCTGTAGCTTTCTTAGTCTTGTATGTAGACGACATACTACTCATTGGGAATGATGTAGGGGTTCTTACTGACGTAAAACTGTGGCTAGCAACCCAATTCCAAATGAAAGATTTGGGAGAGGCTCAGTTTGTTCTTGGGATTCAGATCGTAAGGAATCGCAAGAACAGAACGCTAGCACTGTCTCAGGCATCTTATATAGATAAAGTGTTATCTAGATATTCGATGCAGAATTCCAAGAAAGGTTCGCTGCCGTTTAGGCATGGAATTCATTTGTCTAAGGAACAGTCTCCTAAGACACCTCAAGAGGTTGAGGACATGAGACGGATTCCGTATGCATCTGCAGTTGGCAGTCTGATGTATGCTATGTTATGCACTAGACCTGACATCTGCTTTGCAGTCGAAATTGTCAGTAGGTACCAGTCTAATCCAGGATATGATCACTGGACCGCCGTTAAACATATCCTCAAGTATCTTAGGAGAACGAGGAACTATGTGCTCGTGTATGGGCCTAAGGATATGATCCTGGCAGGATACACTGACTCTGATTTTCAGACTGATATAGATTCTCGGAAATCTACATCAGGATCAGTGTTCACTCTTAACGGAGGGGCTATAGTGTGGAGGAGTATCAAGCAAGGTTGTATTGCTGACTCCACCATGGAGGCTGAATATGTCGCAGCTTGTGAAGCAGCGAAGGAAGCAGTATGGCTCAGGAAGTTCTTGACAGATTTGGAAGTTGTTCCAAATATGAATTTGCCCATCACACTTTATTGTGATAACAGTGGTGCTGTGGCAAATTCTAAAGAACCTCGGAGTCATAAGCGCGGGAAGCACATCGAGCGGAAATATCACCTTATCAGGGAGATAGTGCAACGAGGAGATGTGATCGTCACACAGATTGCCTCGGAGCACAATGTTGCTGATCCGTTTACAAAGTCTCTCACGGCTAAAGTGTTTGAGAGACACCTGGAGAGTCTGGGGTTGCGAGCTGCTAGATAGGACAGTGGGAGATACTTTGTATTCCTGACCAGCATTCGTCCCACAGACATGTTAGTCCAAGTGGGAGTTTGTTGGGTTTTATGTCCTAACACTCGTGGTTTGTAAACGTTGTAAATGTAATATGTCTATTAACGCAATAAAGAGTTATTGAGGTTTATTCAGTAAAGGTGTTTATTGAATATAGTGAAACGTGTTTGCATTAACCTGTACCAATAACAACACTCTTGGCTGAATATGAATACTTGAGCTTCATGTATGACATGATTGTGGGTCAAGCTCAAGTAGTCAGTCAAAATGGTCTATAGTATACGGATAAGGCTCGGTACCTTATTCTGGTAACACTATTGGATGCGGCTCGCTTTGTATTGTACAAAACGATGTGATCCGAATCGTTTCACATGGAGATGTGCGAGCGGGGGCGTCCTATGCAAAGAGTTTGCATTAGACAGAACCACGATAAAGTCGTTTTCTCTTTATAACGCCGTTTACTGGTGAGACCGATTTTATCACTTTTGATGACCTAAGGTAACTCGTTCTTAATCCTGAGCTTACTATGAACTCCTGTTTATTCGAGAGTATCCTTAGACTTGTATGGGTGAGAGTGGCAGGTCGCCCGCTCAATAAGCCTACCAACTTGGGGATAAACTCGAATACGTAGCTGGGGACATAGTGTAGCAAGATGGAATTCACTCCTACCCTCTTTAGGGTCTAGTAGAGAGGTGTTCCCTTAATAGCTGACCCCGGGGCTTGAACATGAGGCCTCATCCTCTTCTGTGTGAAGAGGATTCTGATCTGATGATTGGATCACAGATCAAATGTTCATTAGAGGTGGCAGTGGTACTTAAGGAACAAGAGGTATCACAGAGGTTAAACGGTTTAAAAGACCTAGCTGTGATAACGAACACCTGTGAAGGATCGACTTACCCATGACGGTTATATCAAGAGGACATAATATATCTACAGTGAGGAGAGTGCAACCCTCGGACTATAGTGGAGTCTCCGGGGGTTAACGAATGTTGGTTAGTTCGGTTGAAAGAGTTTTGACCGGATAATCTCGTATCGTTGGAGCTCATGATCTGTAGGTCCTTTAGGTTCTCCTGGCTAGCTCGGATAACGTCGTGCAACAGTATAAAAGAAAAGAAAAAGAAAAAGAATTTGAATTGTTCAAATTCGGTTTATGGAAGGATGATGAACATATTTAAATATGATTTAAATATGAGAATGGTCTAAAAAAAATAAAATGAATACGATTCATGTACAAAAGTCGATTTTCGGAAAATCGGGATTAGTTATATTATTTAATTAATATTTGATATTGAATTAAATAATATTATTTAATTAAAAAGTTTAATTAATATATATATATATATATATATATATATATATTTAAGTGGGTTTTACATTCAGTTGCATGTATTACACATGGCAATACTATCCCCACTTAAATGAAACTTAATCCTTAAGTTTTTGTACATATATTAGTACTCAATTAGTTGAGTAAGGAGGCTGGAGAAGGTTGAACAAAAAAACCAAACGTTGGTTTTATATACTTCTTAAGTTCTCTTTGCTTCTTCTCAGACCATTCTCTCCCTTTTTTGTTTCTCTTTTCTTTTCTTTGTTTTCGGAGTCCCACAACTCCGTTGCTCGGCGCCGAGGATAGCGGGACTACCTCGGGTGGTCCTCGAGCCGTTCGTGAGAAGAGGCCGGAAGAATTCGTGACGAGGAACGGCCGGCGGACTTGAAGAAATTGGAGCAACAAGGGTATGTATTTCTAATTTCTTTATTTCCGTCGTTTGAGCATGTTTTCTATTTGTTAAATTGATGAAATTAGAGTATCATCGGTCCGAAATCGCCTTCCGCTGCGCATGTCGCTCCATCAGTTTCAACCCTGGTCAAGAGAAATTGTGCCCACTATGCGCCCGCCATGATGCATATGTAGACAAACCTTTCAGATCTCCACATAGGCGAGACATGATACCTAATTTGCGCCTGCAACCTAACCTCTTATCAAAGTTACTCAACTTAACCCCCAAGGCCCTATAAGCTTACCCTATGGTGTTTAGGTACTTTTCTTATATACTCGGAAAGTAAAAGTAGAATCTATAGGTTTTCTCTATCGTGTTTAGGTGCAAACAAGTGCTATGGTGTATAGGTACTTTCTTCTATATTACATTTATGACGATTAGCTTTATCACCCAACCCTTCTAGTATTGAATTTTTTACCTATATATTTTTCTAGGTGATCAACAAAGAAAAACAATAAACCCAATACAAATAAGCAATGTTAAGCGTCAAACAAGGTTACTCTTAGGACATTTAGTGAGTCTTTCTCTCATTCTTTAGGGAATCCACGTAATTTGGACCCCTAAATAAGTTCAGCTCGTGACAGAAAGTAAAACAAAAGACAAGGATTGAGAAATTAACTTCATATTGAAATAATGAGAATGATTACAACTTGAGTTCAAAAGTAATAACAGAAAGCGTAAAAGACATAATTGTAAAAGTGCTGGAAATTGTAAATGAAAGTGATAAAAGCTAACTCTAGCCTCCCTTTGCTCCTCTATCTCTAACTCCTAAGAGTCTTTACACTACTCTTTCGATTCCAGTGTTTGAAATAGGTCAGAACAAAGGTAAGAACCTCGATTTAACTTCTACAAGAACGTAAAAGAAAACAGTAAGTTGATGCTCCAGTTTGGTGTGTAGAAGTTCCACGACCAAGTGTCTCTCTTGTCAAACGAAAGCTTCTTCTTTTTCTCTAATCTTGGCTTCCTTTATATAGACCTTCAAGGTCTAGGGTTTGTTGTCGAGCTCAGTATGAGGAGTCGCCATATTCAACAACCACTAATTGGGGAAGATACAATCAGATCTTCAAAGATTTCCAGATTTTCTCTGATTCTGTTTGTCAAGGTTAATTTGCCCCCGCATCTTGGACACGTTTCCAAAGTCTGAGACAGTCTTCTGGTTCTGGAATCTTCTAGAGTCTTCATTCATCTTGCCAACATGTGGGCACATTTCCAGCGCATTTTAGGCCTGAAAAGACTCATCCACAAAAACATTAGAAAACACATAAAAACTAACAAAACTTGACTCTTTTATGCTTAAAAATTTATACTTAGCAAAACATGGTTTGAAATGAGCTCTTGCCTTATTTTTACCTAAATTAGCTTACTTTGACAAGTTATAAAGCTATGAACACACAATTTTGAAGTAATAAATATAGTTTTAGAGGCTAAATAACTCACATAGATGAGAGTCATCCGATTGTCCTCACAAATTTCTAGAAACAAGTGTCAAGCATTTAACTTCATTAAGGATCAAGTCTGGAAAGTTCTTCAATGGTGGAAGGAAAAATTCTTCTCCATGGAAAGAAAATGCTTATTACATTTAAAGTAGTGGCATAAGTCATTTCTAACTACGCCATGAGTTGCTTCCAACTACCGAAGAGCCTTTGTGATGAAATTTGCAATATTTATGCGAGATTCTGATGGGGATCCACAAGAGACAAAAAGAAAATTCACTAGCGAAGTTGACCACATCTTTGACTCAGTAAGGAGGATGGAGGCCTTGGCTTTCGAGATCTTCAACTTTTTAACCATGCAATGTTGGTCAAGAAGAGCTGGAGAATCATAAAGCGTCCAAATAACTTACTTATTAAGCCCCTGAGAGGTAAGTATTTCAAAATTGAAAATTTTCTGAATGCAAGTTTGAGTTATAATCCTTCTCAAGTGAAACATTTTATGGGGGGCGACAAATTTTCGTTGGCGAATAGGTGATGGAAAGACAAGTCAAATTATTAGTGACCCATGGATACCACGTGAAGGGAACCACAAGTCGTATGTGGTGCCTCAAGCACTTCTGGGGCATAATGTGGTTGCCCTTATATCTGAGGGCGGTTGTTGGAATGAGACTCTAATTCGATCCACCTTCTGCTAGGATGATGTAGAGGATATTCTACAAATAGTTTTGCATAAGCAGACTCATGATGATGAAATCATTTGGGACCTTGACAAAAATGATGTTTTTTTTTCTGTTACAAGTGCTTATTATTTAGGAATGAAACATGCTAGTTTAAAGGAGGCTTGCTCATCTAATAAATAGGGGTGGCCATCGGTCAGTCGACGTCGGTTTCCGGTCGGAACCGACGCCGAACCGACCAATCGGTTTTCTTTAAAATGGAAACCGACTCTTTTTTGCAGCATGATACCGCAGACCGATCGGTCCGTTAGTTCGGTCGATTTTACGTATTTAAGTATAAATATTAAAAAAAAAAAAAAACTAGAGTAACACATACGACGGTCGGCGGAATAAAGTGGTCGGATGAAGGAGATTGGGTGAGAATCAGAACAGAAAGAAAAGAAAGAAGAAGAAGAAAAGAAAGAAGAAGAATGGGGAGGGAGAGAATCAGAACAAAGAATGGAAAAAATAAGTAAATCGAAGAGAGATAAAAAAAAAATATGATTTTTAATTTTAAAAAATTTCAAATCTCATTTAATCTAGGAGTCATTGACAAGGAATGAGGGAAAACAATTATTACTTTTTCTGATTTCACCTTAATAAAAAAACGTCAATGATGGAGAGACAAAGACAACACATATTAATTGTTTTTTTTTAAAAAAAAAAATCACATCAACTAAAAATCTTTGCAAATTATAACTTTGTTATATTTTCGGTCGGTCGGTCGGAATTGTGCATTTCAACCCCTCCGGCCGAATAACTCTTTAAACCGGCGGGTCAACGTCGGTTCGGCTGATTTCAGTCAGTTTGATCGATTTTTCGGTTTGCTTTGTCCAACCCTTATTTATAAAGATTCTTCTAGGAAACTATGAAAGACTTTTTAGAAGGCTAAGACCCTCCAAAAAGCCAATTTTTATGGCTAAAAAATTTACCATGATCTCATCCCTAATAAGGCTAATTTAGCAAAGAAGGGATTCCAAACGGATGTTTGTGTGATTTTTGCAGGAAAAATGAGGAAACTTCAACCCACCTTCTATGGAAATGCAAGGCAGTAAAAGAGATTTGACACACTTTTGGAGCCTAAATGACCATTAGGACTAGAGTATTTTTTTTTTGCAACGATATTTTAATTAATGCGAGGATTGAACCCATGACCTTTTAGTCAATGGCACAACCTTATGTCAATTGAATTATGCTCGATTTGTCAAATAAATAATTTGAAGGGATTGAACCATTGACCTCCTATCAGGACTAGAGTATTGATAACACATCAACAAGAAATCTGGATATTTTGGTGTTGATTGCATGAAAGATTTGATAGGCAATAAACAAGTTGATTTTTCAGGGGCAGTCGACTGATATCGATGTTATTTGTGCATCGATTGAAAAACTCCTTGAAGATGAGAAGACAACCACAAATGGTTTGAAAGGCAAGATAGTAGTGACAGAACACCAACTGTTTGTCGTTGAACTGTAGTTGGCTAATGAAGTTGGATGACACCCACCGATGACGAACAAGTGGAAGATCAACACAGATGCTGCTTGGAGCCTCAATCGTCAAATTGACGGTCTGAGATGGGGTGATGCGTGACCATTTATGATATGAATCTCCTAGCTATTCCAAGAAAAAAGCATCAAGATCTCAACCAATGGATTACGACTTCAACTACATTCATATTCACTCATGGTTTTATTTGTCTTGTTGTATTTTTTTGACCTTTTAAATGTCGGGTTCAAGCTTAGACAATTAATGATAGGAGTTACCAAACTTGTCAATCATGATCATTACTCTTTGTAATTGTTTTCTATGCATTTGAAGAGTTTAGGATTACTTTTTAAGGGAGGTTATAGATACCCAGAAAATTGGCTTTGTAAGGGAAGATAGTTGATGAAGGAAAACTAAACTCGTAAATTTGAGATCATTTTCTTAGAAATCCAACAACATATTTTGCATTTCTAAATGTTCTTGCAATTGTTGTGATGGATTGCAACCGAGCCATTCAATCGAGCCTTGATCAAGTTTGATTGTGGAGTGACTCAATCTAGAACAAAATTTCTCAATCTTGCTTCTAGATCTTTGATCTTAAGAGGTAATCTAATTCTAGCATTTTCTCTTGGTTGATCCTAAATTTGCATAAGAAGGTGTTAACTTCTTTGATTCAATGGTTCTTGCTCCACCATAAGCTTGAATCTTTGGGTTGCTTGGAGCGCCTTAGTCGTCAAATTGACGGTCTGGGATGAGGTGACGCGTGCCCATTTAGGTTGTGTTCGTCAAACTAGTCTGAAGTTCATCACCTAACGGTATGAGATTAAAATACTCGAAGCGATGAATATTATTGAGGATTTGTCTAATGTACATGCCCTCACACAACGACATATTGAGGTGGAATCAGATTGCTTGGAGGTTGTCAAACTGCTAAATAATAAAGTCATTGACCTTACTGAGATTGAAAACGACATATTGAGGTGGAATCAAATTGCTTGGAGGTTGTCAAACTGCTAAATAATAAAGTCATTGACCTTACTAAGATTGAATTCTTCATTCAGGAGGCACATGCTACTCCCTCAATAGATAGGAGAAATCTCTTTCCACCACACTAACCGTAGTCACAACGTATTGGCACACACTTTGGTGCACAAAAGCTTTGGATGAGGGACTTTCTACCTACCTTCAAATACTTTATTGGTGTGCAAATTTTAGTGCAATAAAATACGCAAGTGTATGAGTCAAGTTTTAATATAGTGTATAAAAATACAGATATCGTCCTCAGGATTAGTTTTCTAGTTCACCTAATTACCACGAATACTATCACTCAATTTTATTTAGAGAATGAAAATAAAAGGATATGATTAAAACAAAATAAAAATAAAAACATAAAATAAAATATAGAGGACACTAAGGAGAAATATGTCAGGGAATTAACTTGAGCAATGATTTCACCTATCTCTTCTTATTCTTCATTCATTAAAAGCTGAAATGATTTAATTTCTAGATTGTTGACAAGTTATACCTATAGATTTGGTATTCTCTCTCGAGCAATAACAATATTTTTTGAAAAGTAAATTACCTATATTTCTATGGAAATTCAGACAATCCAAATATGAAGAACGTAAAACTATAGTTGTCACAAAATCTACAAGGATGTGTTTATCTCGTGTATAAATCAGGGAAAACAATTCAGAATCATCAATAATAATTGTCTCTCGACCTCAAATCATTGATATAAAATCATGTGAAGAATGGTCAAACCCTAACATGCATTAAGATCAGAAAAGTTCTCACAACCAATATGAAATTGAAATACCAACTATTAATTAAAAAGAATAAGATTCAATGAACGATTACATCAAGGCTCAAAGTCAAGAGAGTTTAACTCATCAGATTCAATAGTTCCAAATATAAACTCAAAAATAAACTCATAATAAAACTACAAATTAAAAGAGAGAGAAGAAATAAAACTCGTGTTGATTCCACGTTTCCACTGCAATCTCCACGATCCCGAGTATGTAAATCTGTACTTTGTGCTCCCAAAAATCTTTTCTAACTCTAAAAAGTCATTTCTAAGTCTAAAAAGTATGTAATTTCGAAATTGGGATTGACCCTCCAAATCGGCTCTCCCAAAAATCTTAAAAAAGATGTATTTATACGACAATTTAGATAAAAATAGTATATGACAGGTCTGAGCGGGCCGCGATCCGGTGCGGCGCACGTCCATGGAGTTTAATGTAGGTGCGGAGGGCTAGAAATCGAGTGTGGTGCTGAAGAATAAATTAACGTTTGCGTGTTTAAGGATAAAACATTGTAGGTGGCTCGATGGTTGAACACTAAGTCTCGTTAATTCAGGCACGGTATATTTGGTAGCTTCTAAATTCCGTGGTTTGTTCCAAAATACTCTCAATCAAATTAATTCTGAAAAAAAGAAAAGTATATATATATATATTTAATAGCTATTGCCAACTCATCGCCGACACTAAGTGACAAATATGAAATTATGCACATGTTATTTTGTCTTTTTATTTTATATTTATAAAATATTTGCATTTTTTATTTCTAATATCTCTCTCCGGTTGGTGACCAATACAACCAATTACTCTTCACGCTCCAACTTCACACACGCGCCATTCTTCTATTTCCAATTCCAGTGGCATTTACGTAATTTGGCCACAAAAGCCAAATCAGACGTTCAAAACGCGAGTATCCAAATTTCTGTACTCGCACGCGTCTTGTTGAACTGGCTGTTGTTGTCGTGTCGGTCACAGCTCCGATAGCACCTTGTCCAATGCTGTAACAAAGTAACCATTCATCTTCTGCCACGTCATCCTCTGGATTGAAATTTATGCCACGTGGCAGCTTCAGCTTTCACTGCAAGTTTCACTTTCAACCAGCCCACTGTCACTGTGACCCTTTCTCCAAACTCCATTATTTTTTCATTATTATATATATATATATTAAAAAAAAAAAAATCTTAATCAAAAATTATAAAAAATTTTAGCTTGATTTACAAGAGACTATTATAATATATTTAATTTCTCAAATATTTCTTTTAGATTTTTGTCAGTTAATTGAGTTATATTTGAATTCAAAATATGAGACGATTATTTGAATAAATCTTTATTTAGTTTTAATCAAGTGAGTTATAAGCTTTACAAATTTAATCACACTAATATATTTTAGTTTTTAATATTATCAAAAGAAAATTCATATAACAATTATATATTTAATATGAAAGCAATCATATTGAGATCCTGTCATTTAACTTAATTGATTAGGTGAATTTAAAAAAAAAACAAAAAAACTTCATTTATTAGGATGGGAGAAAAAAGAAATATCAATTTTGGTTCCTATTGTCTGTTTTATTTCTAATTTGGTACTTCAAGTTTAATGAAGTTTATATTAGTTTCTTGAATTTTATTAACTTTTAAATTTAATCTTTTTTTTTAACAAAAAAAAAAAAAAACAAATTTGAATTAAAAAATAGCAACTGTCACTCGGGCTACCGAAGCAAATTCTAATAAGGTTTGTAAGTCAATCAGGAAAAGTCATGAATCCATGTCATGAATCCATAAAGCGGATTCTCTAAGCTAGCTAACTCATGGGTCATAACATTGTAGGCCCTTGGAACATGATAAAACAAGATATATTGGAATATATCTTTGAAGCGCAAAATATCATAACATTGTAGGTCGAGCACGGCCTCAACCCAATTTAACATGTTAATGTAGTTTCAAATTTAATCTAACTATTATATTTTGAAGAAAACAAAATCTAATTTATTGTGAATTAACATATACTTATAACTAACCATTGAAGGTTGTTCGAGGGGCCATGAAAGACCTTGAGACTATTAATGCTCTCTTAGAGGGAATAACTTAGCTCAATTGACATAATGTATCAACTAGTAACTAAGAGATTCCCAGATGTTGTTAAAAAACAAGAAAAAAAATATTTTTTAACAATCACAACTATAATAAAATGAATATTTGAAATAAGTATTATCTCAAAATAAACTTGGTCGGGTGACTATTGGTATGTTTAGTCGAGCGGTGACAGTTTGGTCACCCATTTTGAAATATGAACACACAAGACAAACACACAGGTGTATCGGGGGTGCGACCCCGAATCATTTTTCAAACCCATCTTGAATAGGATGTAGTATGGTACTCGTGACCTTGTTGATGACTGCAAGTAAGTAATCTTTCTTCAAGGTTTCATTACCAAAATAGGTTAATTTAATTTCAACATAAAAAATATGTAACTAAGTGGTTAAAAAAAATGTCAACTTTTTTTTTTTTAGACAAAAAAAAAAAATAAAAAAATAAAAAAATAAAAAAAAAATCTTAAATTAAGCATAGATAAACGATAATTAACATCTAAAAGAAATGGTAAAAGATAATTTTACTAGACATTCATTATAAATCCATAATAATAATAATAATATATAATCTCAGTCAATTTTAAACTACAAAATAAAGCTTAGTCTATTTCTACTTTTTAATTTGTCCAAGTGGAAATTAAAAAAAAAAAGGAGAAAAATAAATCTACTTACAAGATGACATTAATAATAAAAAAAAAATAACATATAAACAAAAAAAGTTCCAATTAATCCAACAAAAACATTTAAATTTAGTAAAATTTATCCAAATATACATATAGTTAAATTAATCCCCCCAAAAAAAAAATAATAATAATAAATTATATGGATTGTTCTTCAGTTGTACTGAGCTGAGAGTGTCAAGAACCCAATCGAAATCAGCAGAAGAAGAGAGTAGAAAAATGATGAGAAAAATTCACTGAGAAAAAGTAAAAGAAAAGAAAGATTGAAAATTTTCACCAAGAAGACTGAGAGAGAGAAGCTGGAATTGGATCTGTGTTGTCTCCGCGTCGGTGGCTTTTGCTGAAACTTCTGACCCTTAAATTCCTTTCTTTCTTCTTCTTCTATCGCTTTCTTCTTCACACTTTCCTCTCTCTCACAACTCCGGATCGAGTTCCATGGAGTAACCCAACACTTGTACCTCTCAATCCTGCTTCTTTGCCTTAGGATCGAGCAGGATCCTCGAGTGGACCAGCAGCTATGGAGCCCGCCGATGATATTTCTGGGGTAATTCTTTATATCGTTTTTTTCCCATTTCTAATCGATTATTCTGTTTTTCAACTGTATTTCTGATTTGGGTTTTTCGTTTCAATCTGTAGAAATCGTCCAAACATCCGATTGGGGCCGGCCAGGTTTGTCAGATCTGCAGCGATTCCATCGGCACGACGGCTGACGGCGACCCCTTTGTTGCGTGTGATGTTTGTGCATTTCCGGTTTGCCGTCCTTGTTACGAGTACGAGAGGAAAGACGGGAATCAGTCTTGCCCTCAATGCAAGACCAAATACAAATGGCATAAAGGTTTTCATTGATTTGATCCCCTTCATTAACTGTTTTACCACATGTTCTGGAGTGATTTTGAACCCGACAATTTCAAAATCACTCTCAAACATGGCTTCGTTAGATTTGTGTAGTTCTTGAATTGTGAAAATGATATGAAATTGCGTTGATGGTAATGGGATCGGGTTATTCTTGTTGTTTTTAGGAAGTCCTCCGGTTAATGGAGAGGCTGTGGAAGATGAGGATGTTAATGGAGTAGCAGCGGCACAAGAAAGACACCATAAGTTACCTGAGCGAACTCTTAGCTGGGATACTAATTATGATAAGGAGGGATCTTTTAATCACATTCCTTTGCTCACTGCTGGACGATCTGTAAGTTGATTTAGTAGCTTACTTTGTTTGATTCATTCAGTTTTGTTTATGTTTGTTGGACTTGAAATTGAATTGTGTGGTTTTAATGGTATTATTCTATATGCTTAAGGTTTCGGGAGAACTGTCGGCTGCATCCCCGGAGCGGCTCTCCATGGCGTCTCCTGAAAGTGGGAGCAGGGGTAAGTTCATACATTTGATGTCCTGTGTGATGGAATTAAGGGATTTTGGCGATTCTATGTCGAGAGTTGCGTCTAAAAAGTAATATATCTTTTGTAATGAATGAATAATGATAGTTCTATTGTAATATTTGTATGATATTTGGCAGCTAACTATAGAATCATGGATCAATCGAGAGATTCGGGATCAGCTAGATTTGGCAATGTGGCCTGGAAAGAGAGAATAGATAGTTGGAAGGTGAAGCAGGACAAGAGTGTGCCGCCAATGAGTGTCAGTCATGCACCTTCTGAAGGAAGGGGTGGTGCAGATTTTGACGCGAGCACTGATGTCGTGATCGATGATTCGTTACTGTAAGTGCTTCACTTGGTCTCTTGTGCTGTATATATTTTAGACCATTTCATAACTTATCTACTGTTCAATGAACTTTGTAAGAATAAAATGATTTTGTGAAGTAAACCAGAAAAGCTTAATTTCAGCCATGTTTTAATCTGTCATATTGCTTTCATGGAAGTTCTTGTTTTCTACTTTCCTTTTTCTGAAGAAGAATACGTTCTATATATATCTCTAAGTTTTCAACATAGCGAATGGACGTTCTGTTTTGAACTCAGGTAGCATTAAATTAATCTCTGTTAATTTGAGTAATCTTCTTAATGAAGAGAAGACATAACTTTTGATACTTGTCAAAATTTCATACTACTCCACAAAGTGAAACTTTCTTGATCAGTAGCCACGCCAGTTATGTCATCGGAATTCAACTAATCAACCTTTGCATGATACTGTACTTTCCACACACAGTTTCTTGCTTGTAAAGACATTTATGCTTCGTATGAATAATCTGCTAAATATTATTTTCTTTACTTTCTTTCTAATATTTATTCTCATTTGTTGGATTGCAGAAATGATGAAGCCCGCCAGCCTCTTTCGAGGAAGGTTTCTATTCCATCCTCTAGGATTAACCCTTATAGGATGGTCATAGTTCTGCGACTTGTTATTCTTTGCATCTTCTTGCACTACCGGATTACAAATCCAGTTCCCAATGCCTTTGCTCTGTGGTTAATATCAGTGATTTGTGAGATATGGTTTGCTGTATCTTGGATTTTGGATCAGTTCCCCAAATGGCTCCCGGTCAATCGTGAGACATATCTTGATAGGCTTGCTCTACGGTAGGGTTTTAGCTTTCATTATGAGCAATTTTTATCTCAGAAGTTTGTCTTACCATACAAATTTTAATTTCAAATATTTTTGGTTTGCAGATATGATCGTGAAGGAGAGCCATCTCAGTTGGCTGCTGTCGACATATTTGTCAGTACTGTCGACCCTCTGAAAGAACCTCCCCTTGTCACAGCCAATACAGTCCTATCAATTCTCGCTGTGGACTATCCTGTCGATAAAGTTTCTTGCTATGTATCAGATGATGGAGCTGCTATGTTATCATTCGAAGCATTGTCCGAAACATCCGAATTTGCAAGAAAATGGGTTCCTTTCTGCAAGAAGTTCAGCATTGAGCCACGAGCACCGGAGTGGTATTTTGCTCAGAAGATTGATTACTTAAAGGACAAGGTTCAACCATCATTTGTGAAGGAGCGGCGAGCAATGAAGGTGATAACTCTACATTGCTACTTGTCATTTTCTCTTCAATGGCTTCATAACTTTACAATTCCTTTATCATCTCCATATTTGACCGGGCTCTTGAATTGCAGAGAGAATACGAGGAGTTCAAAATTCGTGTCAATGGACTTGTTGCTAAGGCACAGAAAATTCCTGATGAAGGGTGGGTCATGCAAGATGGTACACCATGGCCTGGAAATAACACCAGAGATCATCCAGGAATGATTCAGGTCTGTACATCAGGATTTTGAAATAAAACTGCTGTCTCGGTGCTCATTGTTCTTCACTGTCGTGTTCAATTTTGTTTTAATAACTTTAATATGGCCTCATTTTGCTTCCTTTATAAATTTGCAGGTTTTCTTAGGGCACAGTGGAGGACTTGATACTGACGGTCATGAGCTTCCACGTTTAGTTTATGTTTCTCGTGAGAAGCGTCCTGGTTTCCAACATCACAAAAAGGCTGGTGCTATGAATGCACTTGTGAGTAGATCTGGCTTTAGAAATTTTCTCAACTTCTATAGACTTTTATATCTTTCTTTGAATGATCGAATACCTCTGTGTGCAGGTTCGCGTATCTGCTGTTCTTACCAATGGACCCTTCATGTTAAATCTTGATTGTGATCATTACATAAACAACAGTAAAGCGTTACGGGAAGCTATGTGTTTTCTGATGGATCCTAATCTTGGAAAATCAGTGTGCTATGTTCAGTTTCCCCAGAGGTTTGACGGGATTGATAGAAATGATCGATACGCCAATCGTAACACTGTTTTCTTTGATGTAAGTTCTGTTCAGCCGTCTTTATCTAAATTATCTTCAGTGGCATTGTAAAATTTTTATATTCTATTGAATAGCGTTCTTTTCCTTATGTTCTTTATGGCCTCCTCTATTTAATTTATCAAAATTTTATATGGATTATAGATCAATCTTCGAGGCTTGGATGGCATCCAAGGTCCGGTTTATGTGGGAACAGGATGTGTTTTCAATCGAACTGCATTGTATGGCTATGAACCCCCTCTCAAGCCCAAGCATAAAAAATCAGGGTTCTTCTCCAGTTGCTTTGGGAAATCAAAAAAGAAAAGTTCTAAATCGAAAAGGAAGGACTCTGATAAGAAGCAAGCAAATAAAAATGTCGATCCCACCGTGCCAATATTCAACCTTGAGGATATTGAGGAAGGAGTTGAAGGTATAGTTTTCATTTATATGCTTTAGCGGTATTTGAGGCTCACTTTGTCCACGTGCGTAATTGTTAGCATCCATTTTCTTTTCTATGAGATTTTTAACTCAATTTGCTATTATAAAAAAAAAATGTGGCTTCTTTCTCCAGGTAACTCCTGCTTTCAAATGTATTTTTAATGAGGATTATTATTTATCTTTGTCCAATTATCATGTTTGGTATTCTTTTAAATCTTCTAGTGTGTCTGTACACAAGCTTAACATTTAGCAGGCCATAGTTTTTACTGTATTTAATATCTTTAAGGTCCTATCAAGAATTCAAATTTCACATATTCAGAGGGGTAAAAATCACTTCAAATATCACCTATAGGAGGAGGGGGTTAGGGGAAGCATCATCTTCAAGAAAATATTGGTGTCCAATTGCTTCCTTGCACATAGTGTAACCTAACTTTTTGGTTTGTATCTTGAAATGGGGTGTTAATTAATTTCATACATCAATGGAATTGTTTCTTATAAAAAAAAAAGAAATGGGGTGTTAATTTCCATACATCATTCAACGCAGGTGCCGGGTTTGACGACGAGAAATCACTACTAATGTCACAAATGAGCCTGGAGAAGAGGTTTGGTCAATCAGCTGTATTCGTTGCTTCCACACTAATGGAGAATGGTGGCGTGCCGCAGTCTGCCACTCCGGAATCTCTCCTTAAAGAAGCAATTCATGTCATCAGTTGCGGATACGAAGACAAAACAGACTGGGGAAGTGAAGTATGAATCAATCTCCCTCTAAGGCCATTATTATGCTACATTTTATATTTGCTTAATGCTACATTTTATTTTTGCTACGAAACGAGAAAGTATTTGCACCTTAAGCCTAAGAAGTGTAGCCATAGTGTTTAGCACTATGCTCGGAAATGCTTTCTCTGGTGGCAATTGTTTGCGCACATAATGTTTTGATGAAAGTTTCAGTTATTAAGGGATGTTTAACATTTGGTGGTGCAGATTGGATGGATCTATGGTTCTGTCACAGAGGATATTTTGACAGGGTTCAAGATGCATGCCCGTGGTTGGAGATCAATCTATTGCATACCAGACCGTCCTGCATTTAAAGGATCTGCTCCCATTAATCTTTCTGATCGTCTTAACCAAGTGCTTCGGTGGGCGTTAGGTTCGGTTGAAATTCTTTTCAGTCGGCATTGCCCTATGTGGTACGGTTATGGTGGACGGTTGAAATGGCTCGAGAGATTTGCTTATATTAACACCACCATTTACCCAATAACATCCATTCCTCTTCTTGCCTATTGTACCTTACCTGCAATATGTCTGCTCACTGGAAAATTCATTATTCCTCAGGTAAAAATTATTACATTTTTTTTTCTGGAAGCCATCAGTTAGTCATTGATTTCTATGTTACAAAGATGCATTTAGTTTATTAAAATGGTGCTACAAACATATTGTCCTCTCGATTGCTTTCGCTCGAGTATCACTGAATTATATATTCTTTGTTGTTTGTTCTTTCATTACAGATTAGCAATCTTGCCAGCATCTGGTTCATTTCTCTCTTTCTTTCCATCTTTGCCACTGGTATTCTGGAAATGAGATGGAGTGGTGTCGGAATCGATGAATGGTGGAGAAACGAGCAGTTCTGGGTTATTGGAGGTGTGTCGGCCCATCTGTTTGCTGTTTTCCAAGGTCTGCTTAAAGTTCTTGCTGGAATCGATACCAACTTCACGGTTACTTCGAAAGCATCCGACGAAGATGGAGATTTTGCTGAGCTCTACCTGTTCAAATGGACCACTCTCCTCATTCCCCCAACTACTCTCCTAATTATCAACATAGTTGGAGTTGTTGCTGGAATTTCTTATGCCATTAACAGCGGCTACCAATCATGGGGTCCGCTTTTCGGCAAACTGTTTTTCGCTTTCTGGGTGATTATTCATCTGTATCCCTTCCTCAAGGGTCTGATGGGTCGCCAGAACCGAACTCCCACGATCGTGGTTGTATGGTCCATTCTCCTTGCCTCAATCTTCTCCCTTTTATGGGTTCGAATCGATCCCTTCACAAGCCGGGTAACTGGTCCTGACGTCGAACAGTGTGGAATCAACTGCTAAAGGGAATTTATTTATACAGATAAGATGAAGAATGGAAATTACAATACTCTCAAACGAAAACTTAATCCAGATCATGCGACTTCTCTTCTGTTTTCGTCCCTGAACTGGAATCTCGAAGCTAATGCAGGTACAAACCTTGCTTATCTATCGACGACGGTATTTAATTTAATTTATTTGGTGCTGTGTTTCAGAGTTTGAAGTTGTGAAAGAGATATAGATTGATTGCAGAAGTTGATGATGATGATCTCTTCAAATTTTTTCCCCTCTCCCCCCTCAGTGTTCTTGTATGTACAAATAAAACTGATGACACATGATACTTGTTATTCTTCCTTCTCATGTATTATTGAGTATAAACTATGATGTTAGTTCATTATTTAAGGCTTCTTCTCTATTTTTGCAATCTTGATCTTGAAAGAAATATTATTGGAGAGTTTTAAAGCAAAAGAAACTGAATGAAAAAGCTCAAAAGTTCCTTAGAAAGTGAAGAGAGCTTGAATTTGGTTGCTTAATCACTTTACAACTGCCATTGTGGGAGACTTTGAATATTGGAGATGTTTTTTTTTTTTTTTTTTTTTTTTTTTTTGTTGGATTTTTTCATATTCAAAATTCAAAAGAGGATTCTTTGGTGTAATGATATCTTAAAATGTTTTTGTTTTATTTTCTTTATTATTATTTAAGTTTAATGTGGTAGTCAGCCTCATCATTGGGCCGGGCCGGCCCAAAGAATCAAACGCCCAAGCTTGGCCCAGGCTCAAGCCCTTTGGGCATAAGCCACTGTTTGGGCCGGGCTTGGGCCGGCCCAACCCCTAAAATATAGGTCCATAGCCCAATCCATGGGCCAAACTCAATGAGCCAAAATTGGATCGGGCCTAGATCGGCCCTTTGGGCCGGGCTTGGGTTGACCATTTAAATAAAAACTTTATTTTTATATATAAATTTTACATGAGATTAAAGCTTATTTATAGAAAATAAATCTTCTCCAAATTCAAAACTTTCGATGTGGGAAAAAAAAAAAAACTCTAATAATTTTTAAAATATAATATTAGCTTTGAAAAGTTATTTTTCTTTTAATAATTTTTTTTTTCTCTTTTCCACACTTTTCGAGAGCATGCATGCATATTTTTAATAAATTATCATTATTTTTTTCTTTTTTCTATATTATGCATGCATGTAGGCCATAAGTAGTCATGATGGCATTTTTCATTTTTTTCTAGATTATTATTATTATAATTTATATATAATAAATTATTATATTGGATTGGGTCTTTGGGCCGGTCCAACGAGCCGATCCAAATACGGCTCGAACGGGCCGGCCCATGGGCCGATCCAATTAAAAAAAATAGATCCATATCCAATCCGATGAATGAAAGGGCTGGGCTGGGCCGGGCCGGTCAACCGTTGACCATGGGTCGGGCTTGGATCGGGCTTGGGCTGGGCTTGGGCCGGCCTTTGGGCTTCGAGCCCGATGATGAGGCTGATGTGGTAGGATTGGACACTTTGAGTTTGTCTTTGTCTTGAAACATCATCTCAACGTTATTTCTAAACATTACTTACAAATGTATATAAGTTTGTTCAAATGTTTATTATTATAAAGGTAAAATATTTAAGAATGTCAAATCGAGCATAACTCAATTGAAATAGAGTTGTGTCATTGACTAAGAAATCATGAGTTCAATTCTCACATTAATTAAATATCTTTGCAAAAAAAAAATATATATATTTAAGAACAAATACAAATGATGTCTTAATGATTGAGACTAAGAAATCATGAGTTCAATTCTCACATTAATTAAATATCTTTGCAAAAAAAAAATATATATATTTAAGAACAAATACAAATGATGTCTTAATGATTGAGCTATGCTCATAGAAATTGGAAGGTTTAAATCATACGAGTTAGCTGTTAGGTTGACCTAATGGTCAATGAATGTCAGGGACCATAAAACTATTTCTTAAATGTGGGATAAATAGTTCTTATAAGTTGATATATATATTTGTTGAATAATTGTTTTTTTATATAATTTTTTTTTAAAAAAAAAGAAAAAATTATCTTGTAGAATAATAAATGGGTTGATCGATAGCAATCGGGTCCATTGCAAATATAGCAAAAAAGAAAACAGTTTGATCATGTAAAAGAACAAAAAACTCAAACATCCCAAAATCAGTGATTAAATCCTAAAGTTCAAACCATAAATCACTAAACCCTAAACCCAAACACTAAACCATAAACCTATTAGGCAATGCCAACTCCGAATGAAAGAATTCATTTTTTTTAATACTTCTTATTTATTTATTAAGGGTAATACGGAAATAAAAAAAAAAAATATTTTAGAAATTTGCTATATTTGCAAAACTTTTTAAAAGTTGCTATATCTTTAAGATTTGCTACAATTTCCCTGGTTTAGGATTTAGAGATTGTAATCACTCATTTTGGATGTTTGGGTTTGCAAAATGTTTTACAATTTGCTATAATTGCAAATAGTTTGGACTCGATTGCATCAACCCTATTATTTATTTATTTATTAGGATTTGGGTTTAGTTTTTCTTTTCTTTTTAGAAAACATGAATTCGGTTCGGTTCGATTTGAACCGAGCCAAATAAACTTTAACCCACGAACCGAACCAAAAACATCCCAAAAAAACCCTAACGAATATCCCTCCTATAAATAGATCGTTTTAGGGTTTGTTCACTTTCTCATACTCTCTCGAGCCTCCAATCTCTCTCTCACATACTCTCTCGAGCTTCCCAAACCCTAACCATGGCGGAAAGAGGAGGAGGTGACCGCGGCGGCTTCGGCAGGGGATTCGGCGGTAGAGGGCGCGGTGGTGACCGTGGACGTGGGCGTCGTCGTGCTGGTCGGCGTGACGAAGAGGAGAAGTGGGTTCCAGTGACGAAGCTCGGGCGGCTCGTGAAGGAAGGCAAGATTCAATCCCTGGAGCAGATTTACCACCATTCTCTCCCAATCAAGGAGCACCAGATCGTGGATACTCTGATCGGCCCCAGCCTGAAGGATGAGGTGATGAAGATCATGCCCGTGCAGAAACAAACCCGTGCCGGTCAGAGGACTAGGTTTAAGGCCTTCGTGGTCGTCGGTGACAGCAATGGGCATGTCGGACTGGGAGTGAAGTGCAGCAAGGAGGTGGCGACTGCTATTCGCGGTTCGATTATTTTGGCTAAGTTGTCAGTGATCCCTGTGAGGAGAGGTTATTGGGGAAACAAGATTGGAAAGCCCCATACCGTTCCTTGCAAGGTCACCGGAAAGTGTGGCTCTGTTACCGTCCGTATGGTTCCTGCTCCTCGTGGTGCTGGGATTGTTGCTGCTAGGGTTCCTAAGAAGGTGCTTCAATTCGCTGGTATTGATGATGTTTTCACCTCTTCCAGGGGATCGACTAAGACACTTGGAAACTTTGTAAAGGTATAATATATAAACATAATATCATGCTCTATATCTTTATCACTGTTCTGTTCTGTTATAATTATAATGTCTATGACTGAAACTGAAGGTGTTCATAATCATAATGTCTTGTGTGTTTTGTATCTGGGGTTTTTGAATTTCAGATTTGTAATCAGTCGAGTGTTGTCAAGATTTTTAACAGTATGCTATTCGTGGTTGATTATGGTTATGTTACTGACCTGGGTTCTTCTTATTGTTTGCATCCTTTTTAGTAGAATAAAGTGCAATTGGGTTGTGTTTTGTTGTTAAGCATGCTGTTTAGTCTGGGGTAATGATGTTTAAATCAAAGTACTGGATAGGCTTTTGTAAGATTTGTATATGCTAAATAATTTTTGATTAATTGGATTGAGGAACTTTTTAATCTATTTCATTGATGTTTATATTAGAAAACTTCAATTGTTTCTTATGATATGTAAATATACATTGTGTGCATAAAGACATTGATCAAAGGTTTCCTTTTCACAATGGATTTTAGTCACTTGAACTATTGATTTGCTGGGATGTGTTATTCTTCAATTCCTTTGTTTGAAGTTTTGGAACCTTGGATTTCCACTTCTCATGTGATTGATTACAAATGTTTCCATTCTGGCAGGCTACCTTTGATTGTCTATTGAAAACCTATGGTTTCCTCACACCTGAGTTCTGGAAGGAGACTCGCTTCACAAAGTCGCCATTCCAAGAGCACACCGATCTGTTGGCTAAACCGACTGTGAAGGCATTGCTGTTGGATGATGCCGAGAGGGTTAATGCTTAAAGCCACATAGATTGATTTGGTATGATTTCAGAAAGAGAACAATGTTTTTGTTAGGAAATTCTCCATAGTATATGCTTTTTCGTTAAGTTCATTTACTTTCAAGGATAGTTGACTGTTTTTTTCTCAAAAAAAGGGTAGTTGACTGTTATTTATTTCTTATTGGTACTTGACTCTGTTTTTGTATGAAGTAAGTTAATTTTTTTTCTTCAAAAAATAATGTCGAACCAATCTATGATCTAGAGAAGGAAACAAAGATACCCAAAAAGAAAATCAAAACCTCCAAGAATGAAGGAGCAAGCGGAACTGGCTCTGCCAAAAGGTCCAACCCAATTGACTTGATTTGATGGTCGTTTATTCTTTCGGTTCGGTTTGATGTTACCCTAAGGTCTAGCTACACCTTATTGCACAAGAATGATGTTCATCATTTGTGTACCTTGTAGCATAAACCAACTAACTTTGAAATAGTGATATCTTGTCAAAGGGAATAAATGAAGAAAATCCAAGCTTGTGAAGAAGACAGCTTTTGCATTGGCACGTTATTAATTTGAATTAATGATAAAAATATACTTTATCTTTAATCTTTGATCTTTGATCTTACTAATAGTACTTAGATGGCATTTATGTCATTTAAATAGAAACCTTATAGAAATGATGTATTTATTTGGTAATTGAAAAAGTAAAATTACATACATGATACATGGGAAGCTTTTGAACTTCCATAGATTTCGATTCATTTTCTTGTGGTTTCCTAACAAGCTCATTAATTAGGGCTACACAATCAAGGAAAACATTTAAATTTACAAAGGAAAATGAACCATTTTTTCTCAAATGCACCAAGGACTCTTAACATTCCACAGTTCTCTTCTCTATAACCCATCTTTGAGGCAAGTGACAGACGACCAGCAACGGAAGAATGTTTGAGGCTCGAGTGTTTGAGGCTCCTCGAGCCTCAAGGTAAGTCACGAGACCTGAATGTTGGCATGGAAAGGCCTTTGGTGATCTTCATTGCATTCAGATCGAAGTGCGATGTGAAAGGACGGCGCAATAATATGGATTCGAATGGATTCGAGTGATCGATTGGTCGATGCCATATTTCACCGGAAGGATTCAAATCTCTTCAATTTGTATATTTCTGCGCAACATGAATTCGAGTGATCGATTGGTCGATGCCATATTTCAGGAATGATTCAAATCTCTTCTCTTCAATTTGGGTTATTATCACAAATAACCTATATGGCAAAAAATCTATTAACATTAACCCTGTTTTTTGCCATTATCAACATTAACCCTTCTCGGTGCATCCTGGCCAGGATGGGGCACCAGGATTCTTATTTTATTTTTTTATTTTTTTTAATTATTTATGACATTTATGTATTTTACGTTTTTACCCCTCCTTATAATATACCCTATATAACATATTTCTTTAATTTGCAAGAAAAGTTTTCATCTTATTCACTCTTTTTCTTTCTTTTTCCTTTTCACGCAACATTCCATTTGAGCAAACAAGATATGTTTATCCAAATGTTTATCATATTGAACAATAGCTTCATAAGCAAGTCAATTTTGGCGCCATTTCTCGTTCATTAACCCAGATCCTGGTCGGAATGTATACAAATCCTGGCCAGGATTTGTATACATTCCGACCAGGATCGACCAAGATCGACCAAGACCGAGATTTTTTTTTTTTTTTTTTTTCATACATTATAATGTTTCTTCTTTTATGTTACTTAGAGAATGCCTCGTGTGTTGGTGGCACAATAGAGAGAGAGAGGAAGAAGAGAAGATGCCACCAACAAGTAACATAAAAGAAGAAACATCAGTTATAATGTATGAAAAAAATAAAAATAAATAAATAATCTCGGTCTTGGTCGATCTTGGTCGAACATTCCGACCAGGATCTGGGTTAATGAACGAGAAATGGCGCCAAAATTTTGTTCAATGTGATAAACATACCTTGGCAAAAATCGTGAGAAAGTGAAAAGGAAGAATGAACTAAAATGGAATGTTGTGTGAAGAAGGAAAAAGAAATAAAAAGAGTGAATAAGATAAAAACTTTCCTTGCAAATTAAAGAAATAGGTTATATAGGGTATATTATAAGGAGGGGTAAAAACGTAAAATACATAAAGTCATAAATAATTTTTTTTTTTTTTTTTAAAAAAAAAAGAATCCTGGTGCCCGATCCTGGCCGGGATGCACCAAGAAGGGTTAATGTTGATGATGGCAAAAAACAGGGTTAATGTTAATAGATTTTTTGCCATATAGGCTATTTGTGATAATAACCCCTTCAATTTGGATATTTCTGATTCTTTAACTCGTTGATCTGCATATTCAGATTGAGATTTCTAGCGGCAAACAAAAAACACACATTAAAAATAAGAGACAAAGTGCACCAACAGTGGATGGGCTTTGCACGAGTAGAAGTGAGGCGACAAGCAACGAGAGTCGTTGAAAGAGGGGTTTGTTGTGAAAAGTAGCCGTGGTGAGAGGAAGATGAAAGGTGGTCCTAGGGCTTATTCATTCTAGGTAGCTTATTTTAAAAAACGTCCAAATATATAATCATTTTCAAAAATAGTTTTTTACTAAATTGTAAACGGTAAGACTATTATGTCTTCACTTAACTTTATCTCTCCATAATAAATAATTACATTCTTCAATTTTTTTTAATTAATTATAAATATCATAAATTTTAGGATTTTAATCTTTCTCTCCCTATTAATAAATCACATATTTATCCCATTTTTTTTAGCTTTTTAGTCAATATCTCTCTATTAAAATCCCACGATTTTAGTTAATACATCATTTTTGTTTTTCATTTCAAAATTCGTTTACCTCTCATCTGATTCCATACATCATTTCGTTCTACCACACCCTTTTTCACTCTTTATTTTCCAGCTTCCACACCATTTTCATTTCACCCTCTATCAGTTCATTTTTCAACTTCTCCCACCGGTCGATTCATCACTTCGTTTTAAATGGGTGCATTTTCTTTTTCTTCTTTTTTTGAATCTAAATAGGTACGTATTTTTCACCGAATCTTTTCTTTCTTATGTATGAATATATTTTCATAATTTACGTTATTTTTGAAAACATTGTAATTTTATTTTAATGTATATTTGAATCTTATGTTGAGAATGACTTGAAAATATTGTAATTTGATTTTAATGTACACTTCAATCTTATGTTGGGAATGACTTGGATGAATGAATCATTCTTCCTTTGTTGGATGATGGAATGAGTTTGTGGCATGAACTCTTCCTCCCAAATTTGTGGATCATGGAATGAGTTTATGACATGAACTCTTTCTCCCACATTTGTGGATCCATAGAATGAGTTTGTGGTATGAAATCTTCATCTTTACTCTATAAATATGAAGTTCATTTGTAGTATTTTCAAACAGAGCATAAGAGTTTTCTATTGATTCCATCCTTTCTTCATCAAGTGCATGATTAAGTTGGGAGTTGTGCTAATCTTGGGGAGCATTCGACTTATCAACGATTAAGCACCACGGTCGTGTCGGATTTGCTTTCAAGGCAGTGGCCTTTTCCACGGCACAACACGTGTTGTTTATTTTTGTTTCCGAATTTGTCTTACAATTTGAAAGCAAAGGCACGATGTCTGTCAAATCTGGAAAACATCTTCCAGATCTATCCAAGTTGGAACCTCTCGACGGATCCAATTACCGTACGGTTGATTCTACCAAATCAGACAAATACGAGAAGGACAACAAGACGATTCGCGGTCATCTCCTCAATCATATGAATGATTCTCTTTTCGAATTGTTCGTGGCTCAAAAATCGGCAAAGGTAATTTGGGACACTCTGAAGTTCAGGTATGGCAGTGATGATGCAGGAAGAAAGAAATACGTAGTCGGTAAGTGGCTACAGTTCCAGATGATGGATGATAAATCCGTTATGGATCAGGTTCATGAGTACTTGAATTTGGTGGCGAATATATTGACCGAAGGCATGAAGATGTGTGATATTCTTCAGGCAAATGTGCTGTTGGAAAAGTTCCCTCCTTCCTGGAGTGATTACCGCAATCACTCGAAACACAAGAAGAAGGATTTGACTTTGCAAGAATTGATCAATCACATGCGAACTGAAGAAGTCAATCGACAGAAAGATAAGCTGAATTCGCAGTCTTTAAATTTTGTTAATGCTAACCTAATTGAATCTTCTGTTGCAATAAAAGACAGGTTAAAAAACAAAGGAAAACAGGTTGTTTGGGGCAAACCAACACAAAAGAAAGGGCATCAATTCAAGGTTGTTGGTGGTAGAATTGAAAAGTCAAAACTGGTATGTTAGGTTTGTGGGAAATCAGGGACACAAATCATATCAGTGCAACCAGAGGAAAGGAAAATCGGACCAAAGGCAAGTTGTCAATGTTGCTCCACAAATCAACCTTACCGAGAAGGAGGACATCATCGCTGCTGTGGTCGTAGAGGCTAATCTAGTGGAGTACAAATCTGACTGGATTCTTGACACTGGAGCCTCGAGACATTTCTGCTCAAATCGAGAGTTATTCCACGATTTCCAAGATTCTGCTGACGGCGAGTGTGTCTTCATGGGTAACTCAGCTATTGTTGGAGTACTTGGAAAAGGGAAGTGCTTTTTAAAACTCACATCTGGAAAAACTTTATCGCTTAGTGATGTATTATATGTTCCTTCGTTGCGTAGAAACTTGGTCTTAGGGAGTCTACTAAATCGAGCTGGACTTAGGATTGTCTTTGAGGCTGACAAGACTATCATCACCAAAAATGGATAGATGTTCTGTGTGTATAGAAGCAAAACATGTAAAAAAACCTTTTAAACCTGTCACATCTAGATGTACTGAATTACTTGAATTAATTCATTCTGATATGGCTGATTTCAAAAACACCACAAGTAGAGGTGGTAAAAATTACTATATATCTTTTGTAGATGATTATTCTAGATATACAAAAATTTACTTATTAAAATCAAAAGATGAAGCATGTAGTATGTTTTTGAAGTATAAAGCCGAAGTAGAAAATAAACTGGACAAAAGGATAAAAATATTAAGATCTGACCGAGGTGGTGAATATGGTGATAAAACTCTTAAAGAATTTTGTGAACTAAATGGTATCATTCATGAGTTTACCGCACCATATTCTCCACAACAAAATGGCATAGTTGAACGTAAGAATAGATCCTTAAAGGAAATGATGAATGCTATGTTATTGAGTTCTGGGTTATCTGATATCTTGTGGGGGGAAGCTGTGCTCTCGGCTTGTTTTATTCTTAACAGGATTCCTCGGAAAAGGTTGGATAAGACACCATACGAGCTTTGGAAAGGTTATTCACCTAACCTCAATTATTTGAGAGTGTGGGGGTGTTTAGGTAAGGTAGCTTATCCAACATTCAAGAAACCTACAATAGGATCTAAAACCTTTAATTGTGTGTTTATTGGTTATGCTCACAATAGCGCTGCCTATAGATTTATGTGTTTAAATGATAATTCAATTTGTAAATACAGAGATGCTGTATTCTTTGAACATATTTTTCCTTTTATTAAGGTTGTTGATGAGTCAATCAGTACTTCAGGTTCTAAACAATTATCTATGTTTTTTCCATCAACTACTGATGTTAGTCATGATTGTGAACCTAGAAGAAGTAAAAGACAAAAGATTGACAAAACTTTCGGTCCTGATTTCTTAACCATTTTTCTAGTTGAAAATTCTGATAAAATAGATGATCAATTTGCATGCATGTATCTGATAGATGAGGATCCTAAAACCTACCAAGAGGCCTTAACATCTGTAGACTCTTGTTTATGAAAAGAAGCAATCAAAAGTGAATTAGATTCTTTAATTTTGAATCAAACATGGGACTTGGTTGATTTGCCTAAGGGAAATAAACCTATAAGGTACAAATGGATTTTCAAAAGGAAGATTAGACCAGATGGTTCGATTGAAAAATTCAAAGCTAGATTAGTGGTTGTGGGCTATACTAAAAAACAAGGTATTGATTATTTTGATACATATTCCCCTGTGACTAAAATAGCTACTATTAGATCTTTGATTGCTTTTTCAGCCATTCGTGGACTGTTAATACATCAAATGGATGTAAAAACAGCATTTCTTAATGGGGATTTAGAAGAGGAAATCTATATGACACAACCTGAGGGATTTGTAGTTGTTAGTCCGGAGAACAAAGTATGCAAGCTTATAAAATCTATTTACGGTCTTAAACAAGCTCCTAAACAATGGTATGAGAAATTTAATCATACACTAATTAACAATGATTTTAAAGTGAATTCTTCTGACACATGTGTTTACTCAAAATTGTTTGTTGCTGATTACGTGATTATATGTTTGTATGTTGATGACATGCTTATTTTTGGAACGAACTTAGATGTCATTAATAATACCAAGCTATTTTTATCCTTACACTTTGAAATGAAAGATTTAGGTGAGGCTGATGTGATACTTGGTGTCAAAATAAGGAAAACAAAAAATGAGTTTTCATTATGTCAATCACACTACATTGAAAATTTGTTAAAGAGATTTGATTGTTTCGATGATATTTCTGTACGAACATCTTATGATGCTAGTATGAGTTTTAAGAAAAATAAAGGGGATAGTGTTTCTCAATCCGAATATGCAAAAATTATAGGTAGTGTTATGTTTTTTATGAATTATACTAGACCTGATATTGCATATGATGTGAGTAGATTAAGTAGATATACACATAATCCTGATAAAGATAATTGGATTGCCCTCCGTCGTTTATTGCGATATCTTAAGGGTACAATGGATCTTTGTTTGCACTTTAACAATTTTCCTGCAGTGTTAGAAGGTTATTGTGATGCAAACTGGATAACAGATAACGATGAAGTGAGCTCTACTAGTGGATATGTGTTCCTATTAGGTGGATGAACTATTTCATGGAAATCATCAAAACAAACATGCATATCACGATCCACCATGGAATCTGAGTTTATAGCTCTTGAGTTGGCAGGGCAGGAAGCATAATGGTTAAGAAGCTTACTGGGAGACGTACCATTGTGGAGAGCGTCAATTCCAATATCTATGCATTGTGATTCACAAGCTGCCATAGGAATTACCAAAAATAGTGTGTATAATGGCAAGAGAAGACATATACGCCTAAGACATGGAGTTGTGAAACAACGTTTGAAAAATAGTGATATGAACCGCCCAAGGCATCAAATTGTTATTTACATTTTATTAAATAATTTGATGTAATTTTATTGTTTTCTAATTTTATCTTTTTATGACATATTTAAGTAAGGTTATTTTAGTAATTTTTCCATGAATTATGATTTGACATTTAGGGTTTTGGGAGGCTATATAAAAGCTTTGTCATTGGATTGTAAGGGAGATTAACAATGAATTGAGTTTAAGCTTTATGCTTTTCTGTCAAGTTTAGCCAAGAGAGCTTCTTGATCCACTTTGCAATTCATGGCTTGAATTGCATGCCAAGAACATTCAAGTAGGATTGATCCTCCTATCTTGTGGAGTGTTCACTCTTGAGCCAAGAACTTGTTCTTTGTCTCAAGAGCTTTGATCTTAAGGCAATCTGTGTGTCTAACCCAATCCTTAGGGTTGAAATCGACTTGATTTGGGGGTTTTGGCATTTGAGAATTAGGGGTTCACATAACCAAAGGGTTCCTAATTTCAATTGGCTAGGGTTTTCACATCATTTGGTATCAGAGCTTAGGCGCTCTAGATCGGATATATCCTGTGAGTTTTTATCCTTATTTATTTGAGTTTAGATTGCATCTTTAGGGTTTTCATTTTATTCATATTCTGTAGTTCTAAAATTATGGATGTTTGCATTCTTATTATTCTAGAAAAAAAAATTGCAATCTTAGGAATGTAGTCTTTAGATTTATATTTTTCAATTTCTTGGTTGAATTCTGTTGAGTTTTGATCTTTTTCGAGAAAGAACAAAAAAACATAATAGAAGGTCGTGGTTTAGTTTGGTGGAGTTGTGAGTTTGTGAAGAGGAGTGAAAAAAATATCAGTCTGATTACTTTGGAAAAAAAATAGGCGGTGCATTTTCCGATTGAATTTTGTGATTTATGGGCTTGGAATTTGGTGAATTTGGAGGGAAAAAAAACAGAAAGCGGAAATTGAATCGATCAAGAAGGTGAAATTGTTTGGGCCGGTGACTCACATTGAATCAATTGAAATCGGGGAATGAAATTAAATTTGTAGTTTGGATGCAATTGAAAAATCAAGTTGAATTTTAGTTCTGACGAATTTTGTAGCTGCTGAAGCAAGTGGATTAGTTGGTGAAAACTTTAATTTCATTACAGTTTTCAACTTCTAGAATTCTAAAGTTACCTCTAGTTAATTTTAGAGTTAAGGAGAATTAATATTTATATTCTTCAATCTTGCTTCATTGTTTCTTTGTTTGCTTCGACTATTTGTCTAGATTACCTTTTTCTTTGTTCATCTTGCATAATTCTTTGAATTTTGGGTCTTAGATTCTTAATTCTAGATATTTTGATTTCATTGCTTCTTGTCTGGTTTGTTGTGTCTTGAACCTTAAGTTCTTGATTCTTAATTTCCTTATTTTTGGTTGATTCTATTTGTTTCTTTGCTTGAGTGTCAATACTTCACACCAATCTTGCTTTTGTGTTCGAGGCTTGCTCTTTAGGTACTTGATATTGCAAACTCCTGGCTATATGTTTCCTATTTTGAGAGAGTCTACATATTTGTAAGGAGTGCTACATTTTTTAGTGTAAACACGAGTGAATTTCATCTATCGAGTGAAACACGTGAGGGAGTGAATTGTGAGGTCCACTTTTTCTTCACTTGTTATTCTTTGGCAGTAATGAAATTCCCAAAGTTTCATGGAACATTTAATCCTGAAGACTACTTACAGTGGGAGCATGAAGTTGGACACATTTTTCATACCAACAATATCACGGAAGAGAAAAAGGTAATAATCTCTTTGACACATTTTAAAAGTTATGCCCAAAGTTGGTGGGATGACGTGTGTTCTAAGAGAATGAGACATCAAAAAGGTAAAGTGGAAACATGGCTAGAGTTGAAAGAGCTCATGAGGAAGCGATTCGTACCGAAACTATACTTGAGAGATTGTGCACTAAGACTTCAAGCTCTACGTCAAGGGAGCAAAAGTGTTGATGATTATTACCAGGAGATGCAAATATTGATGGAGAGATTGGACTTACATGAGGAAGAGGAAGCTACCATGGATCGATTCTACAATGGTCTTAGGGGAAGATTGCTAAGATGATTGTTGAACGAGAAAAAATTCGGCCTTGTGAGGATTTGAAAGAGATGGTGTACGTTGCCATCAAGATAGAAAGGACACTTCAAAGAAGATCTTCAAGGTACGCTAAATTTAAATCTAGCTCCAATTCCGATATTGTGGGAATGATTAATTTACCTACGAAATATGAGCATTTTACTAAAGTAGAGTGTGGTATAGAGAAAGTTGCTAATATTGTACCTATGCATGATAATGAAATTCTACTTCGTAGGCCATTAGATAGCAAAGAATCACATGATTGCAATTCTACTACAATTGTTGTACCACTTATTCCTGGAGTAACATGTGTTGATAGTAGTCGAGTAGAGGAAGTAGATGGTAGTGAGCTTGAAAAGAGAGTACTATATGAGGACATTGTTAGTGCATTAGACGATCACAAAGTAACATATGATCCTACTACTGTATCATTTCTTCCAAGAGAAGTAAAACTTGATGTGTGTGAGTTGGAAAACAAAAGGCATGAGACTGAGAAAAAAACAATAGAGATATATGAAGAAGAAAAATGTGAAAACACGAATGAGATAGAAAAAAATGTGAGTAATACTCAATCTCTAAATAGAAATGAGATAAAAGCCAAAAATGTGAGTTTGGAAACTTTTGAGGTAAAATCTTTCTTGATTTCAAAACAAAACATTCGTGAACTTTTTAATAAAAAAGTTTGTTTTCTGACAGGTGAGCTTCAACCAAGTTTGCCTAATTTTTCTTTTGAGTTTTTGCAGGCTATTAAAGCATTGATTACAAAGCAAATCTCAAAGATTGGCCTTAAACATATTCAGGGTCGCCAACTGCATGTGAATTGTAATGATCAACATTATTTTCGAAAGAGATGGAATCCAAGAAGAAATGAGTCTTTGACATCACAAGACTATGAAATTGCTTTACGAGGGAGACCATCCAAGAGAAACTCAAGAAGAGTTATACAATTTTCTTCTCATGACTTTAAAACAACATTACAAGAAATTAATTTGGATTCGAGGACGAATCCTTCAAAAGAAGGAGATGATGATATGAACCGCCCAAGGCATCAAATTGTTATTTACATTTTATTAAATAATTTGATGTAATTTTATTGTTTTCTAATTTTATCCTTTGATGACATATTTAAGTAGGGTTATTTTAGTAATTTTGCCATGAATTATGATTTGACATTTAGGGTTTTGGGAGGCTATATAAAGCTTTTTCTTCTCCAGTTTGATTTAGAATGAATACGAAATTGACAAATGTATAATATGTTGGAAGTGTAATAGAATCAAAATTAAGAATAAAATTGTGTAAAAATAAATAAATAAACACATTATAAATAAGATAAAAAAAAACAAATAATGTCACACAATTACTTAGTGACAAAGATGTAATATTTTTTTTTTTTTTTGCGTGTTTTAATAAATGCGAGGATTGAACCATGACCTTTTAGTCATGAACACAACCTGCCAATTGAGCTATGCTCGATTTGGCAAAAATGTAATATATTGGAGATGTATTATAGTCAAAATAAAAAATTGTATAAAATGAATAAAAATAAACACATTATAAAAAAAAAATAAACACATATTTTAATTTTATTCATTATATATTTTTGACGCACAATTTCTTATTTTAATTTTAAAAACCTAACAATAATAAAAAGAACATAATAATGAAATATGATTATTCCAAAAAAAAAATTAAGATATGATTCATAGTTTTTAAATCGATACGATATCTTTTTAGGATTTCATCAAATTATATTATGCAAGATATAAATATTAATGATTCTTCTAAACTAAAAAAATATAAAGATTTACGTAACAAAACATATTTTAAATTGTTGGCATATTCATACCTTTCAAATAATGCTAATGCTTAGATAGATCTTTATGACGTCAAATTTTCTAATGAATTACTTTTGTTTAACTAACTATTTATAGTTTAATTTAAATAATTATTGCAATAATATTTTAAATTAAAAATTAGAAAAGAATTGTTGGCAATATTATGAAGTACTAATATTTTTATATCTTTAATATTTTAAATTTCTAAGATTTAGCTTCGGTAATATTCTTATTTATTCATAGTTAATAGTTGTTTTCAAATAACTAAAACTAATGTACTTAAAAAAAACAAAAAGGGAAAACTATAAATAATTAAATTAAAAAAATACAAATCGAAAAAGACAACAAAACTCCATATCAAAATTTAACAAATTACATCTCCTTCTGTCAAAATATCCAGCGACGGTCTGCTTTGAACAATCGTTCTAGTTCTAGTTTCATTGTCGTGGATGGTTCCGTTCACTGCAAATTGATGTTGGTGTTGTCCAAAATCATAAATATTGAAATTCAATTATAAAACAATTCAATTATATACAAATCGTATTCTCCAGCAGTATGGGGATCGTCCAGATTCAGGCCTATGAGGAGTGAAACCGGAGCTCCAAAATCGTCTGATCATGTCAGTCTTGAAGGAAAACAATGGAGCTATGTTACCTGATCGGTCACTACCTGTCGTGGATCTTCACCTTGAATCTAAGTTGGAACAACGATCGTTCCGCCAAAGGAAAGAAAAATCGAGAGGAGAGGAAAAAAATAGGAGAGGGGACCAAACTTGGACTTGAAGATATGAAAGGAAAAAATGGAGTTAAATAGCCAACATCTACTCTGTTTTTCTCTCGTCCATTGTGAAACTCTTCCTTTCTTCCTTTCAATTTTTGTCTTTCTCTCTTCTAAGTTTACGTTTAATGTAATAATAATAAATGAAAAAAGAAACTGTAAAATTGAATTAAAATAGAAAATAATTGCTTCTAGGAAGATGAAGGGAAGAATTTTCACTTCTAAGTTTATATTTAATGTAAAAATAATAAATGAAAAAAACCCTACAAAATGAATATAAAAAAGAAAAACAGTTTGGCTTTCCACGAATATGAAGGGTAAAAACAATTTTTTTTTTTTAAAAAAAACAAAAATCTTCAAAAAAATCTTTAAAAAAAAATAAAAAAAATTATATATATGGAGATAAAATTAGACCTAGACAACAATACATTCACATCAAAAGAAAGAAGAAGAAAATTAAATGAAAATTCCATCAAATAATTAATTCTTTAATAATTGAGAAAAAATTAAAATTTTAAAAGAAAGAAGAAAATTAAATGAAAATTCCATCAAATAATTAATTCTTTAATAATTGAGAAAAAATTAAAATAAAATTTATAGTTAAATGACATCATTGATACCCAAATAAAAATAAAAATAGTTGAAATAAAAGAAACAAAATCAGAAGAAAAAGTTCTCCCCTAAACACTTTTAGATATAATAAGATATATATTATTATTTATTAGGCTAAATATGAATTCGGTTCGGTTCGATTTGAACCGAACCAATTAAACTTTAACTCACGAACCGAACCAAAAACAACCCTGAAACCCTAACCCATATCACTATATATAGAAAATCGTTTTAGGTTTGTTCACTTCCACATACTCTCTCTTGCCTCCAATCTCTCTCTCACATACTCTCTCGAGCTTCCCAAACCCTAACCATGGCGGAAAGAGGAGGAGGTGACCGCGGCGGCTTCGGCAGGGGATTCGGCGGTAGAGGGCGCGGTGGTGACCGTGGACGTGGGCGTCGTCGTGCTGGTCGGCGTGACGAAGAGGAGAAGTGGGTTCCAGTGACGAAGCTCGGGCGGCTCGTGAAGGAAGGCAAGATTCAATCCCTGGAGCAGATTTACCACCACTCTCTCCCAATCAAGGAGCACCAGATCGTGGATACTCTGATCGGCCCCAGCCTGAAGGATGAGGTGATGAAGATCATGCCTGTGCAGAAACAAACCCGTGCCGGTCAGAGGACTAGGTTTAAGGCCTTCGTGGTCGTCGGTGACAGCAATGGGCATGTCGGACTGGGAGTGAAGTGCAGCAAGGAGGTGGCGACTGCTATTCGCGGTTCGATTATTTTGGCTAAGTTGTCAGTGATCCCTGTGAGGAGAGGTTATTGGGGAAACAAGATTGGAAAGCCCCATACCGTTCCTTGCAAGGTCACCGGAAAGTGTGGCTCTGTTACCGTCCGTATGGTTCCTGCTCCTCGTGGTGCTGGGATTGTCGCTGCTAGGGTTCCTAAGAAGGTGCTTCAATTCGCTGGTATTGATGATGTTTTCACCTCTTCCAGGGGATCGACTAAGACACTTGGAAACTTTGTCAAGGTATAACATATAAACATAATCTCTTTATCATCTGTTCTGTTATAATTATAATGTCTATGGCTGAAACTGAAACTGAAGGTGTTCATAATCATAATGTCTTGAACTGAAGGTGTTCATAATCATAATGTCTTGAACTGAAGGTGTTCATAATCATAATGTCTTGAACTGAAGGTGTTCATAATCATAATGTCTTGTGTGTTTTGTGTCTGGTGTTTTGAATTTGAGATTTGTTTGTAATCAGTCCAATATTATCAAGATTTTTAACAGTAGGCTATTCGTGGTTGATTATGGTTATGTTACTGACCTGGGTTCTTCTTATTGTTTGCATCCCTTTTATGAAAATAAAGTGCAATTGGATTGCGTTTTGTTGTTAAGCATGCTCTTTAGTCTGGGGTAATTATGTTTAAATCAAAGTACTGGATAGGCTTTTGTAAGATTTGTGTATTCTAAATAATTTTTGATTAATTGGATTGAGGAACATTTTAATCTATTTTCATTGATGTTTATATTAGAAAACTTCGATTGTTTCTTATGATATGTAAATACATTGTGTGCATAAAGACATTGATCAAAGGTTTCTTTTTCATAATGGATTTTAGTCACTTGAACTATTGATTTATTTGCTGGGATGTGTTATTCTTCAATTCGTTTGTTTGAAGTTTGGAACTTTGGATTTCCACTTCTCATGTCATTACAAATGTTTCCATTCTGGCAGGCTACCTTTGATTGTCTATTGAAAACCTATGGTTTCCTCACACCTGAGTTCTGGAAGGAGACTCGCTTCACAAAGTCGCCATTCCAAGAGCACACCGATCTGTTGGCTAAACCGACTGTCAAGGCATTGCTGTTGGATGATGCCGAGAGGGTTAATGCTTAAAGCCACATAGATTGATTTGGTATGATTTCAGAAAGAGAAGAATGTTTTTGTTAGGAAACTCTTCATAGTATATGCTTTTTCGTTGAGTTCATTTGCTTTCGAGGATATTTGACAGTGTTATTTATTTCTTATTGGTACTTTACTCTGTTTTTGTTTCTGAATCCCCAATGCCATAAAGCTTGATTTTGAACGCATTAATGTTTCTTATAAGAAAACAGCACCAATCCTAAAGTAATGCTTAAGCTTAGAAAATTTTCACAACCATTTAGATTTGCTCATTAAGATGTATACTATGAAGCACGGATACCTTGTATAGGGCAGATATTCTGTTTTGGGAACATTTTGGATACGGATACTTCGGGGGATACTTTGGGATATGTCGGGGATACGTGTTTGATATGCACTTTTATACGTGTCTGATATGCACTTTTATACGTGTCTGATATGCACTTTTATGTATCCCATTTTTTTTTTTAAATTTGGATACGGCTTGCACACCACGTTTGCATTCACATGAAAACCGAACGTGGTGGAAACATTGGAGAAACAAAGCAACCAAAAAAATTAAACTTTTCAAGCGGTTGCGGTGGTAGAGATGGAGGCCGATGGGGAAGTAGAATCTTGGAGATATTTTTACTGTTAGGTTTTAGGGTTTAGTATTGGATAACGTGGTCGAAAGTTTTAGTATTGGAAAAACTTGATTTACCTCTTTGAAATTAATTTTTTGAATTAAGATCTTTTTATTCCGCCTAGGAAAGATTTTCCAATGGTTTTTAACCTCTATGATTTTACATGGTTCTTTTAGGTTTTTATTGAATTCGTATTTTATATTATATTATTATTATCATTATTTGATGATATTTATTTTGGTTTAAATACTAATTTGGTCCTTGCATATATTCATTTTAGTCATTGTAACTTCATAATGTTTGTTTTTGTTCTTAATTGTAAAATTTGAATGTAAATTTATTATAATGGAAATGTTTTAATATGGATTTATGGCTACAATTCAAAAAATTTATCAAGTGACGTGGCATGCTCTAATTAAGATAAAAAATAAAAAATGAATGAATTAAAATAATATTGTGACGGAAATGGATTTGAGGTACATTTTTTTTTTTTTTTTTTTGACAACAAGTGTGGGTGGGGGATTGAACCTTTTGGTCACTAGTCATACATCATGCCGAGTTATGCTTATGCTCTTGTTGGCATGGATTTGAGGTAGATTGACTAAAATGAACATAAATTTTAAGCAGAAGACCAATTTTTTTTTTTTTTTTAATGAATCAAAATTGAAAGTATAGGAACATTTTTTCTCTTATCACCTGTGCCCTATTTTATAATATATTATTTTGGATAACGATTTTGTTTTTTGTTTTTGAAATTTATGTATTTTCTCTCAATTTCATTACTATGATTTTTATTTATTTTTAGTCAAATTCAAAATTAAAATGTTAAAAATCTATTTTTTTCTATTTTTGAGAACTTAACTTGATTCTTTAAAACGTTGTTACACAATAGACAACAAAACAATTACATGATGTTTATCAACAGTGTTCTGTGTTACATTTGTATTTAAACCATAAATAAAATATGTGTTATATTATATATATGCTAGTAATTTATTGAAAAATTAACCAAAGGAACTAAACAAAATAGATTTTTTTTTAATGCAAAGTCTACTCGAACAAATTGTTATAATTTATAATAGAGTAATGTCTTTAGCAAGTACCATAAGTTTGAACAACTTATGAAAGACATATTAAACTTAAAAAAATATCAAATACATCCTTGATAATAATTTTGTTTCTTGTTTTCTGTTTTTTGCCTTTGTAAATTGAAAGTCTAAAACTCGTTTGATAACAATATCGTTTCTTATTTTCTGTTTTTTTTTCTTCATTTTTTAGTAGTATATATTTTTGTTGAAAATTGCCCTAATAGTATTTAAATTATGTTTACAACTTAATACAAATTTAAATAATAATATTGTGTTAGTTATTTCGATAACTTTTAGACATTTTTTTTAGTACATTGAGGTGGAGAATTTGAACCACAGACATCTTGGTCATCAAGACATACATATGCTGGTTGAGCTAACACATTAAATATTAAAATGATGAAATAAATATGTCTAAAAAAAACTTTTAGACATATTTATTTCATCATATTTAATTATAGTTTTTTATTTATATTAAATATATATAAAATGGTTTGATTTTTTTATTTTATAGAAAAACAGAAAACTGAAAATAGTTGCATGTTTGATTTTTCACTTTTTAAAAACCAAAAAACCAAAAACCAAAAATCAAAAAAATAAAAAACAAACAATAAAAAAGTGAAATGGTTACGAAAACCGAATTGGACGGAAAGTTTAGGATAAAAATCGTTTTTTTCTCACCGTATAAAAAAAAACAAAGTCGATTAGAGGAACAAAAATCCTGATTATTGACTTAATCCGAATTCCAAATCAGAAATTTGGGGAAAAAGGGTCAACAAAATTCCCAACTACACTTTTGGAAGACTCTTCGTCTGAAGCTTTTCGTTTTCGCGTTCCTCTCAAGAACGCGGAAACTTAAAGCCTTCAAACCCATTTCAATCTCTTTTTTTCCCTTCAGAATTTCACAATTTTCAACCCCTTTTGTTCATATTGCAAATTCTGCTTTGATTTTTGGTTTTTGATTTGGGTATGGGAACTCCGGAATTCCCTAATCTTGGGAAGCATTGCTACGTTCAAGATTGTAAGCAGATCGATTTCTTACCCTTTACTTGCGATTGCTGTCACCAGGTTCCTTTTCTCTCTGTTTCCTTTTTAATATTTTATATATGAATCTATCTGCAATCTTGTGTTCTGTTTTTGTAATTCGTTTGAGTTGGTACTTAGGAGCTAGGATGATTTCTTCTTGTTATTGGGAAATTTTTGTTTTCTTTGACTTGGTTGATGAGCAAATGGTTGGCTCTATTTTGGTTATTGGAATATAGAAAATAGCTGTGAACAATGTTGTTCTAAGTATTGGAGGATTGGTTTTACTTGAAGAATAAAAGCATTTAGTGTGTTTTTTCTGGTTCTACCATTAGCAGCACACAAACGAATCTGTGAATGAAATAAATAGAGAAATAGAAAGGAGAATTCTCAACTATTGCAAGTTGAGGTTCTAATTGTATCCTATGATTTTTCTTCTTCAATGTGTTACACTTGGAATGCCAGAATTTGGATTCGGGTTTTGTGTTTCGATCTCTTATAAAGAAAAGCATCAGGATGTTAAAGAAGCTAGGAGGTTTTCTGAGTACCCTTGATTGATAGGTTTTAATGTTTGAACACCATAGAGATCTCTGTTTACGGTATGTCAGTAATCGTTATCAATCGATCAGCTTATGATTTGGATTTGCATCATCACTTGTGGGGTTGTCAGTTTGTTCATTCCATCTGGGCTCAATGGCTGAGTTCGTTTGGGTTTGGGGTCAACATGGCGTGGCGGTGCTCCTGAACCGCCTTTTCGCGAGAAGGACCAGATTTTGTGGCATGCTAGTTTTTTTGCTATTTTGTGGGGGGTGTGGATTGAGAGAAACAATAGGATTTTTAGAGAGGTGGAGCGGTTGTTTGGGAGTTGGCTAGGTTTAATGTCTGTTTGTGGTGTCGCTCACTAGGCATTTTTGTAATAATGGTCTTGATTTTATTTTGCTGGATTGAAATCCCTTCTTGTAATTATTGGGTCTACTTTTGTTGCGCTTGTTTTTTTGGTATGTCCTATTTTTTCATTATTCTCAATGAAAGTTCGGTTTATCACCCAAAACAAAAATGTGGATTTCATAGATTCAGGAATATATTAATGCATTGTTTTGTCCATTTTACCTGTATAAACTCATCTAGAGCCATTTAAGCTCACCAGTTAATACACATTTTATAGTTCAATGCTGATTGTAAGAATCTTTCTGCCAAGGGTTTCATTTTCATGCTTAAATTAGTATCCTTAAGTTCATTTTGACTGTTTAAACTTGTAATGATATGATTTGACTCTTGCATATGAACCCTGGATGCTATATGTGTCAAAATAGTTCATAATAACTAATAAGGAAGGACTAAGGAGATCCTTTTTGAGAGTAAACCTAATGATATTACACTTGAGTTGCTTGCTAACGTTCAAGTAATTTGGTTTGTTTTTGTTTTTTATTTTAAATTTTTGATAGGTATTCTGTTTAGAGCATCGTAGCTACAATAGGCATAGTTGTCCAAAAGCGGATAAATGGGATGTCACTGTTGTCATTTGTCCGCTGTGTGCCAAAGGAGTTCGTCTCATTCCTGATCAAGATCCAAACATTACTTGGGAGATACATGTGAACAATGAATGTGACCCTTCAAATTATGATAAGGTCACAAAGAAGAAAAAGTGTCCTGTACCCGGCTGCAGGGAGTTGTTAACGTTTTCAAACACGATCAAGTGTCGGGACTGCTTGATAGAACATTGCTTGAAGCACCGTTTTGGACCTGACCATAAATGTCCTGGACCCAAAAAACCAGAACCAACAGGTTTTCCATTTGTTGGTCTTTTAAGTAGAAGTAGAAAAGATGAGAAAGGGCCTAAGAAGGCAGTGCCCACCACATCTTCCTCTCGGTGGACTACAAGCCTCCTTAATGCAGCCTCATCTGTTAAATCCTCAGCCGAAGCTAGTATGACGAAGTTGTCGAATGATTTCAGTCAAGCCTGGAAAACATCAGGCAGCAGTGAAGGTGGAAATGGACAAGTCGAGCAATGTCCACAATGTGACGCCAAGTTTTCGTCGGTTTCATCGTTAATAGACCATGTCGAAAAAGTCCATGAAAGGGGTGGCAATCGACCGGGGGCGAAGAAGGTAGTAATCGATGCTTGTCCAAAGTGTAGTAAAGGATTTGTCGATCCTGTTGCCCTCGTGGAGCATATTGAGAAGGATCATGGTGGTACGTCAAAAGCTTGAGCATACATATCAGTTTATACGTCACGAGGTATCGAGGTATGAACGCCGACTCGAGCACAAGTTTAATTGTTTCATCAAACTATCCCATGATATAAAGCTCTAACTTCTAATTGTGATCTCAAGGAATTCGAGTATTATATATTTTAAACTCCTGGAAATTCAATATGTTTAACTTTGTATAAAACTGTTTTTTTTTTCAAAGGACTGTAAAACTGTTTTGGTTCTTGTTTTAACTTTTTTAATGAATTATTTGATAAAAACTTGATATAGGCACACCTTTTGGTGATTTATCAATTAAAGAAAATATATGTGGACAAAGAGTTCGAAGCCTAGTGACCAAAGTCACTAGGCTATGCCAACAAGAGCATAGCTCAATGACATGATGTATCGCCTAGTGATCATGAGGTTCTAGGTTCAATCCCCCACCCCAACATGTTGTAAAAAAAAAAAAAAAAAAAAATTGAAGCCACACATGTAGCAGTTAACTATCAAGAATGAAAATATCCGTCAATATATCTGTAAATCGGAAGGATATTAAGGTTTAATGAATTTTTTCAATAGTTTTTATAAATACTTGTAAAATATAAAAAATATCATCTATTAATCTCAATATGAATTTAGATACGGATAACAAAATTTATATATATATATATATATTTTAAGTTGATTTACAAAAATATCTGTCTATATCGATATCATCAGTATATTCATAAAAATTAAAATCTCAATATCGGGTTAACTATCGAGTTTTCAAATAGATTTTAGGATTTTTTAAACGATCCAGGGAAGGACTTAAATAAGATTTTTATGCCAAATTCAAAGTGAAATCCTTAAAAAGTTGGGGGCAAAATAAACAAAATGCCCCTAAACTTATTGAAACCTTTTAAGATAGGTTTCAATTATGTCATTCAACATTCAAAAGTTTCAATTTTACCTAAACTTCAAATTTGTTTCAAAACTACAATTCTATCAATTTTTTTTGGTTAAAATGGAGACGGGAATATGACATTGAAGTAGAGACGGACCTAGACAATAATGTTTGGAGGCTAAAAATTTAGGTTATTTAAATATAATAAAAAAGAAAAATCAGAAATTCAAATTCACAGTCCCACATCGAGATGAGATAAAAATCGAGGACCTATCAAATACAAAATTTAAGGTTGAAAAATATATTGAACACTTTTGAAAGTGCGTGGATCTATTAAACACAAAATTGAAAGTTCAAAAACTTATTAATTACTTTAAAAATATATATATATATATATTCAAGAAAAAAATATAATCTTGAACATGTTTTCAAATTTGATAGAAGTGGTGCTAATATTGACTCAATTACTTTTGAAAAAATAAATAAATAAACTAATAATAGAGATTAATTTAAAGATTTGTTGAAAATAAGAAAACTAAATTTAAACCATTAAAATTATAATGACTCAAATAAAACAATTCTCAAACTATAAAACATTTCAATTTTTTTTTTTTGAAAATATAGTTTATTATTTATATTTATACACGTCTAAATTACTTTTAAGAATAAATTTCTATATATTTTTAAATTAATAAAAATAATTACTTTTCTAAATATGTACCAAAAAAAAAAAAAAAAAGTAAATATTCGAAAAAATAATAAAGAAGAAAGAAAAGTAAAGGAAGAAGAATGTTTAGCTGAGAGTAGCACTCAAGAAGGCAAAAATGACACCACTACGATAGAATACATAGAGGTAGGGGTGAATTCAAGAATTTTTGTCGGGTACACTTCCAATATGGGTTAATTGCAAGTTTATTCTTTTAAATTTTCGATTTATGTCTATATAGTCTTTGAACTTTAAAATCTGCGTAACATACTCTTAAACTTTCAATTTTTAGATCCTTAAAAATCATTTTAGAATCCTCAACTTAAATAATATGTGATTAAATAATATAATTTAAAATATTTATCATTTTTCAAAGGGTTGGTTGCACAAATAGCAAATCAGGCCCAAAATAATTGCAAATTTAGCAAAGTTTAAAACCTTTTGTAAATATGAAAAAAAATCAGTGGCTATCACTAATAAACTTTATGACTATTACCGATAGACTTTATGACTATTACTGATAGATTTCTGTCACTAATAGACTATTATCACTGACAAAATTCTATAAAAAAAACTACTATCATCAATAGACTTCTATCAACGATAGAACATACTATCCGTGATAGAAATTGTCATATCTGCATTATTTTTAAAAAAGTGCTATGTTTTTAATTATTTTACTCTATTGACCTCCATTACAATTTCCCTTTTTCAAAATAGAATTAATTTTTATTTTGATCTAAAATAATTTTAAAAAGATTTAAAATTTTAAAATAGAATTATGATTTTCAAAATAAAAAATAGATTTTTGAAGATTTGAAGTTGAGGCATGCTCATCAAAAAAAAAAAAAAAAAAACTCAAAGTTCGACCAAAAGAACATTTTGTTAATTTTACCCAATTTATTTATAAAAATATATGAAATGTAGTGATATTTTCCTAACCCTTATATACAAACATATAAAATTAATAATTTTAGGGACACGTGTCCCTGACCCCTACGTGGCTCCGCCCCTGCATAGGGGCATTATGCATAAAATACTAATACAATATATTTTAAGACATTATTTTTGCCTAAATTTAGGAGTCATGATCCCCTAGTCCCCACATAAGTCTGCCTCGGCATCGAAGTAATTTAAATAGTGGTATACGCGGTAAAAGTGGTAGGTTTCAATAATACTTTTCTAAACTTTAGGTAGTTTAGGGTAATGTTGAATTATTGTCTTTATTATTTTGAAAGTTCCATTTCTATTTAGCTCTTAACTTTTGGAAATTGATTCAAAATAATAATTTGAGATGAAAACATGATGTCGTGACTAGTTGAAAAATGGGAGGTTACATGTGGGCATTCAGCAACAAAAGAATTGAAGGATTTTAATTATATTTGAAATGATCTCGATTAGAGAGACAAACAAAATTATGAGATAAAATTTTATTTGAAACGACGGGGAAGCCAAACATTGTGAAAAAAGCATGTACCGGTCAAATCAACAACCTTCTTCACGGTAAAAAACCAAACACCGAAAACATGAAAAAGTCGAAGAATAGAAGGATCAAGAGCAAAAGTTTCGTGAGAGAAAATTGTGGAAGAGTAGAGTCGATAAAAATCGTGGTCCATTGGAACTTAGAAAACAACAAAGAAAATGATTGACTAAAGAAACAAGAACTATTATCCTCAAAAGTAAGAAATTTGTTGAGAAGTAATGGTTCTATGTTAGATTGTCTTGAGTTTTATTCATGTCCTAACCTTAATTTTCTTAAATTGATTTTTGGAAGACCCCAAATTGAGTTCATCTTTTGTATTGTACTTACCTCCTAAAAAATTTGTTCCCTTAGAGTATTTTCATTGGGAGGGGGAATAGTATTAATATGCAAATTCGTTTCTTTGTTCGATTCTTATTGATACCAAAAAATGGTCAACGGTGAATTTGTATAGTTGAAGGGACTAAGGTGTGCCTGCAAAACAAAGAAGGAGTGATGTCTAACATCGATGTGGTGCTAGCCACAAGGTCTCCGACGATCAAATCAGATTGGTAAAATATGACTAGTATGGAAAATATAGTTTTTGCATAGAATTATACTTACCATCATTTCCTTTTGTGGTATCTTCCTTAAATAACTTTTCTACATATGACCTTTAGGATTTTTGTAATGGCCTATTTCAAATGATTAAATGATATATTGACGATCCCTTTGAAATGTACGATTTTATTATCGTACTGTAACCGTAAAATTGAAAGCAGTTTTACACGCATTGGTCGACCCCATGAGGTCGATGCTTCAAACGTTTTGGGCCGACCCCATTGAGGATCAATTTTCTTCATCACGGATGATCTCTCTTGAGGGATTGACGTCACACTTACAAGCGACACACACCACAAAGGCCAACCCCTTCGTGGGCGTGGGTCGGCCTTTGTGGCATGGGCCGCTTCATGATGTTGATGTTGTCATTTTGGGTCTTTGGAGTTTGGGCTTGGGCCATTATTTTGCTCATCTTTCACGTTATATAATGTTTAATGGATTTTTTTAGGAAAATTGTTAAATCAATATTTTGAAACATTTCAAAATAGGAAATTTGTCACCTTTACCATGAATACCACTATTTTACAAGTTACTATCTCATCAAATTTTCGTTTCAATTTTAATGAAAAATTTATTTTGAAACAAATTTAAAGTTTAAAGGTAAAAATGAATCTGTTGAGAGTTTAGAAACTTATTTGAAACATATTCTAATGTTCAAATATTTTGTGGCATAATTGAAATCAACTATGAAGTTCAAAGACATTTTACCGTTTTATGATACTAGTAAGCAACACGTACAATGCACATGAAAATTTGTATTTTATTTTAGAATTTTAAAAAATAAAATTAATGAGATTGTTTAAAGTTAATTAGATAAAATAGAACTGGTTAGATTGAATCAACATATAATATTATACCATTTTTTTATTAAATATATTATTTCATTATAAATTTTTCATAACGTAGTCCAATGAATTCAGCCCACTTTTTTGTTTTAAAGTTCAGCCCACTTTCTAAAATAAAATAAAATAATAAATAAATAAATAAAAGAAAAAGGAAAAGGAAAAGGAAAACCCTAACTCTTTCCTCTACACGCCACTTCCTCTTATACGTTTCAGCAGCTGAGTGTCGCCGCCGTCGTGTTTCTTCTGTTCGTGCCGCCGCAGCCTCCCTTTTCCACTCCCTCGTTGTTACGGTATTCTCCCAATCTCCATCTATGTATTTCTTTCTCACTTCAAAAAACCCAAATTAGAATTTGTCTATTCAAAGAATGGAGGAGTTCTTCGTTTTCTAGCTATTACATTTGTTCTTTCTTTTCTACGGTAATCTCTTTATTGTTTTTCAATGTTGAAATTGAACTCGGAGATATTAAATTTGTCTTGGGTTTGTCTATGGTTGTTACTGTATTATGTGGAACACTTTTAGTATTAAATCATAGTCTAGAAGCAGATTGTTTGTTGTTGTTGTGGGTTTTCAATGGGAGTGGGAGAGATTTCTAGCATCATTATATTAGGGTTTTATTGTGAATATTAACTTGATTATTTGGGGATTCGGGCTAAATCAGTGTGAGATTATCGAAGAACAAAGGGACTCCAGGTGAAAGTTACTTCGAAAGCTCAGGAAAGAAAGCTAGTAAAGTATTATTAGACAAGGTCAGGTTGATTTAAAAATTTTATGATGTTTTTAATAGAATGAAGAAAATTTCAAGTCTTGATATTGTAGACTATAAATAAATTTGATGAACTTGGATAAAATATATGAGAGAGCAAGAATATTCATCGAATATGATCAATTTTGTTTTTGATATCCTTGAGTGTTCGGACCCTCCACTAATTTCATGGCACAACTGTCTGACCCTACAACATTCGTTTGCGAAGAAAACCTGTAATACATTAATTCCTAGTTAGGTAGGCCACCAAGGATTGAACTCATTCCCTCTAGGAGGGTTTTAATAGTCCCAAAGTCTTTCATGACCACTATGGGATCTTGCTAAATTCCACCAAATGACATTTATAAAAAGTGAATTCTGCCACTAAATCTTTGTTTCTATTTGAATGCAAGTACTTCGTAGCTAATCAATACAATTATCCCATCAGCCAAGGGAAGTACCATTGTAACCAAATTTTTTTAGAAGTTTCTTTTCTAAACTTGGATTTTATAAGAGTAGTGAGAAAATAAGCAAGCCCTGTTTTCCCAACTAATACAAAATGTACACCAGTCGGGGAAAGGGATGTTGATGGCTATTTTTTCCAATGTTAGTAGCTGTCTATAAGTAAGGACCTTGGGAATCATAAAGGACTTAGAGGGAATGAATTCAAACCATGGTAGCCACCTACTTAGAATTTAATATGACTTTTCTTGGCAACCAAATGTATTAGGGTCAGGTGGTTATCTCGGGATTGGTTGAGGTGTGGCGTGCGCAAAAGTTGGCCCCAGACACTCACGGATATCCAAAAAGAAAAGAAAAGTAGTACCTACAGTTCCCAAGAGCGTCAATTGGATGAAGAATTTGAATCTTTTTGGAATTTGAGCTTTGCTCCGAGTGGCCTTTATAGGAGTCCTCATGGGTGGCTATGAGATGGTTAATAAGGATTTCCAGGAAAAGGCAACTCTTAGAAATTTCTCTGTTAATAATGCTTATGAACTACTAGGCGATGAGTGCTTATTTTCCATTGAAGTTTAATCTGAGAGCATATGAATTTGTTTTCTTATTATCTGACATTGTACTTCTAGAAATTGATTTGAATTTTATGATTTAAGCTATGTGGTTGAGAAAACCATTCTCCTGGCATACATTTGAAAAAATGCACACTTTGTTTTTCCTCCAGTTGTATCTTTTTAGAAAGCTCAATAATTTGTTTTATCTCCAGTTGTGTGTATTTTTTTATAAAGCTCAATAATGTTCTTTGCTTCTGTTGGGGTTTCTTCAATCTGATCCATGGTAGTTTCTACATGTAATCTGCAATCTATGTGTTCACTTGTTATATTAAAATGTATAACCTGAAAGCGATTTCTTTTCTCCATGGCTGTACTTTCCAGGTTTCTCTCCAATCTCACCTCTATTCATTTAAGAAATGGAATCCCAAATCAAACACGCTGTTGTGATCAAAGTAATGGGCAGAACTGGATCAAGAGGGCAGGTGACTCAAGTGAGAGTCAAGTTTCTCGACGATCAGAATCGTTACATCATGAGGAATGTCAAGGGACCTGTGAGAGAAGGTGACATTCTTACCCTGCTAGAGTCTGAGAGGGAAGCCAGGAGGTTGCGTTGATGACGCCACGATCCCGGTTCTTCGAGATGCAATTACTGATGGTTATCCTTTTTACCATACACTAGGACAGAATGATGGCCGTTGTTAGTTTTCCCCTCTTTTGAAAAATTTGGTTTTTGGTTTTTGGCATGTTGTCTCAGGCCTTAGATTCTATGGTAGAATGTTTGAACTGGATGAGATAATTTATTTGAATTGTCAAACGATTTTAGTGTTCTAATTTAGAGTTTTTGCAGAATTTTCTTATTGTGATATTTTTTTTGTTTTTTAAAATATTGGGTGAAAATTTTGGATCCTTGAAGAATATTTTCGGTTCGAGCCCATTTTCTTATGTGAGAAATCACTGTGTGGTTCTCAGTAGAAACTTTTTTTTTTTTTAAGTTTAGAGTTACTAATTATCATGTTAAAGCTCGATGGTTCATTCCCCACCCTATGATTGTTAAAAAAGATTTTGCCCTAGAAAAATTTCAGAGTTTTCTTTCACGTTGGGCAAATTGCAGAAAATTTTTGGAACCGTAGTCCAACTTTGATGGCCTGTATGTTTTGATATACAACTCCAAAAATAATGAAATCAAGTATCAAATTGAAGCTATCGGTTTAGCTTTCCACCCATACTTCTTTTGAAATTCGTGCATATCTGAATAAAAAGATATCGATCTTTGAATGCATACTGTTCAACGATGTGTGTTCACGTTGGCAGATTAGACTATCTACGCTCAAAATAACTATATTTTTTAGATTAGAGCATTTTCATGCTTAAGTCAAGTCATGTGGTTTGATTAAGGCTTGATTTAGAGTTTTTTAAACGTAGTTTTGTGTAGGCTTGCATAATAGGATTGAAAATTCTTAAGTTTTTTTTAGTACATTTAAAAATTAAAATTGATTCATCATGAAATAACAATAAATACTTTCTTAAAAAAGAGAATAATGTGAGTTATTTATATTTGGTATGGTATATTTTAGATGTGTTGTTACTTTTTATATATATACATATATATATATATATATATATATATATATATATATTTGCAAAAATATTTAATTAATACGGAGGGGATTGAACCATGATCTATTAGTCAATGACACAACTTTATTCCGGCTATGTTCGATTTGGCGTAATAAATTCATTTTGGTCTGATATTTCATGTTTCTTTCATTTCGAGTTTTAAGGTGGTTTGATAACAATTTTGTTTTTGATTTTATGTTTTTAAAAATTGTGCCGTTTTCTCATAATTTCTCTTTACTATGATTTTCACAATTCTTGAACAATTTTTTTTTTCTTAACTTTTAAAATTTGGCTTGATTTTTTTTTAAAACACTTCTTAAAGTAGATAACAAAAGAAAGAAACTCGTAGGTGAAAGTAGTGTTTACATACTTAATCTTCTAAAACCAATTGATTATCAAATGAGACATAAACTTATACAAAATAACTATTTTAGTATTTGCTATTTTTCTACCACCAAATACCGTATCAAAAAAAATTTATAGTACTCTCGTAGTACTTTCTCCTTTCATTCACATTACAAATTTCTCTTCATAAAAAATTATTTAATGTTGCACTCAGGGGCGGACCGTACAAGGGACTAGGAGAGGCCATGGCCCCTCAAATTTTTTAATACTGTTTATATATGTAGGTAAAAATATTATCTTAAAATATGTTGTTTTAATACTATATATACTGGCCCCCCAAATCATTTATAATTACACTTTTATCTAGGATACATCGGCTCAAATCTTACTGGATACACATTTTTTTTTTTTTTTTTTTTTTTTTTTTTTTTTTTTTTTTTTTCTAATTTCAAATGTTCAAATTTAGCCTTTATATTTTGAAAAAAAAAATCTTAAATTTAATTCTTACTATTAGTTTATTAAATTTAATTCTTACTAGTTTATTTATTAATTTTTTCAAATATAATTTAATATGTACTAACATTATCTCTATAAATTTTAAAAAACATATATTTATATTATATTGTGTTTTTTCTTAAATATTTTTTATTTTTCTAATTAATAAGACAAGATGAGTTAAATTTTATGATGATGTTAAGTTTATTTGAATTTTGTCAATTTTTTATTTACTTACCTATTTTTTATCACCAATAATTCTTTTTGAAGGTCAATATAATGTGTGAGTGTGAATTCGAACGATTTTTTTTGTGATAATTTTTTTTTTAGCCCCCAAATATGAATGTTGGATCCGCCCCAGGTTGCATTTACTTTGTATTATTCTTAAATAATGCAAAAAATGACTGAGAATAATACACATATTCGAGACCACGTTATTAAAATTTAAAAAGTAGTTAGGGATTAAAATATCCTAAAATAGATATTTTGAATTTTTTTTAATTAAAATATATATATAAAAAAAGATATTTTATTTAGTTTATTTGGGTCCAGCCCACGGGCCCATCTTCACAGATTTTGGTTTCACATTTTATTTCTCGACTCACCCTCGTCTCATTCCTCTTCGATCTTCTTCCTTTCTTCTTCATACACTGCCGGTGAGATTTTGATTCCGAGATCTGCAAATTCGACGGTTTGTTTCCTTAAATCTCTATCGTTTTCGTTTAAGCCTGTTGTTTTCGATTCTATGGAGTAAAAGAAGACGAATAATTGCTTTATTTTATGTTTTTTTCTTTACCCTTTTGTGATTGGGTTATCATTATGAGTTCGCATCTATGTATGTTGTTGTTTTTTGTATTGATTAACGATTCTCGTTTTCTAGGTATTAGATTTGTTCTTTCTTTTGTACTCTTTATTGTTTTCTAATGTTAAAAACGAATTGGGGGAATTCTAAAGGTAAATTCTAGGGTTCAGAAGATGATGGATTGTTGATTTTCGACGAATTGGGTGTTGAATTTGAGATGAGGTGGGGAATTGGGGAAAATGGATTTGGATTTATGAAAAGATGATTTTTTCTTTCAAATCGGAACATCTTAATCTTAGGGCTATAGAAATAGCACAAAGCATGAATCTAACGAAGCAGTCAGCTTCAATTATTGTTTATAATGGCAGCTTCAAAATTAAGCCGGAATGAGATTATCCATTCTTTTTGTTTGTGTATCTGGGAACCCTTTTTTTTATTACGAGATTTGGTTTCTTTAACCGGATTGAGATCACAAGACCAATGTGGTGGTGGGCACATTGGACATGCTAGAGCTTGTTTATAAAGCTCTTTATCGAAGAAAAGAGGGAGTCCAAAGTAAGGACTTGGTGCAAGTTACTTAGAAAGCCTAGGGAAGCTTATTCTACTGTTAATTTTAAAACATTATGAGATTGTTAACAGAATGAAGAAGAAATTTTAAGTCTTGGTATCGTAGACTATATATTTGCTGAACTTGGATAAAATCTATGAGAGAGCAATTTTTTTTCATTGAAGCTATGAGAATTATGAAAGAGGGGAAATCCCTAAGCCGGAGACCCAATAGGATCTTGCTAAGTTACTCCGAATGACATTTATCAAAAGAGAATTATGTTGGCAAAATAAATTTGGGGGTGCACACTAAGTAGAATCCATAACAAATCTCTCTCAGAATTGTCTTATCGACATTCAACTTTCTGCGACGAAAATCTTTGTCTCTCTTTGAATGAGAAGTACTTAGTAGTTACTCAATACAATTACCCCAGCAGCCAAGGAACGTACCATTGGAACCAAAGAATTTGATAAGGTTTCTTTCAATACTTGTAATTTATAAGACTAGTGGGAAAACAGGTAAGCCTTGTTTTCCCAACTGCATATACAAAATGGACACTAGTTGGCATATTGAGGGCTTTTTTTTTCTGTCTAAAATTTAACCTGGCCCTAAAAATCTATATGAAAGACTAAAAGAAATTGTGCCCCGCTCTGCCACAAGCACATTTCATTTTTCGATGTTAAATTTTCATGTTTTTATCTATTTTAAAGTATTTAGTATGATAATAAACGTATCTCCAACATGTCCATGTTCTACCTTTTTAGACATTGATGTGTTGGCTTGTTTGTATTCCTTTTTTTCTTCGTACGTGTCTATGTTCGTCTTCATTTTGTGTTGTATTAGTGTCATGTGTTCGAGCATCTTAGTAACTTTGTAACCCCCTATTCCGGGCTATATGTATTCGATTCTTTTACTTCTCTGAGTAAAGTACACATATAAATAGATGTAGCTGGTGCCTGGTGGTAGGATACAACATTTTGGTTCAATTTGGATGCAGTTTGTTGTAATTCTGTGTATAATATGGTTCGTTTGACTCGGGAACATATTAATTCATTGCAGTTAGAAGATGGCAACAAAATATATATTAGGTTCTTTTGTTGGAGCAACTGCAGTTGCCTATATTTGTGACTATATTATTTCTGACAAGAAAATATTTGGAGGTAATTATCGGTTGTCATCGTTTGGCTTCACAGTTTCTTTGATGTGCTACCATTGTTCTACTGTCTTAATTTTTTTTCTTCTTTTAAATGAATTGCTTGTTCAGGAACAACCCCAGGTACTGTTTCTAATACCGCATGGTGGGAAGAAACCGATAAGAAATTCCAAGCATGGCCTCGTACCGCCGGTCCACCCGTGGTCATGAACCCCATTAGTCGCCAGAATTTCATCGTCAAAGCCCGCTCTGAAGCTTAAATAAATATTACTTTGGCTGTCAACTTATTATACACTTTTGATTGGATCATTCTTCTTTGAAAGTACTTCTTAGTCATTGAGCAGTTCTAATCTGCCTTCATGTTTTGAGTGGGGAACTTGTAGTTTGTTATATGTTGATGATGTCTGGATGTTGAGGAATCTAATAAATGCAGTGAAAATCCCCCCCTCCCCCCTCTTATTCTTCTTTAGACAATGAAGAATGATCATCTTTTTTATTTACTTTGATTTGTGAGATAACCAAGTTCTCCATAGTTGTTTGATCTGCTTGTTAATGATTTTTGTGCTGTAATTTCTTTTTGGTATGAGATTCCTGTAGAATTGCTCAAGTTGGCCTGTAGATTGCTTCTATCATTGATGACAGGTTTATTATTAGCAGACATCTAATAGTTACCTCTTGGGCATGATTTTTTTTTGAGAAAAATGCATACTGTACTTTTGGTTTATTTCATTTTAGTCCTAAATTTGGACACAAAACAGTTTAATCAAACTTAGGATATGTGACTTTAAATTGAGCTTATAACTTTATGGCTTCGTATTCTCCATTGTAGGCAAAGTTAACATGAACATAACTCAATTAGCATAATAAACTTGTCATTGAGCAAAAAGTCATTTCTCACCTCACATATTGTTAAAAAAAGGTATGGTAAACTAAATATATTTATGTTAAGTTTCTATTATTATATATTTATTATTAATGATTTCAATTCACACCTAAGATTTAATATCCTACGAACCCACAAACTCAATCACTCATGGATATCAAAAAAATAAAATAAAAAGCTTTATTAAAATAATAATAATAATAATGGTGAGAATGGACATAATTTTGTAGACAATTTTATTAACAAAAAAAAAAGAATGTTTGAATAATTAAAGCTCAATATAGAATAAAGGAATTAGCAAGGGATCTTAACACGGGATATTTGCACAAATAATCTCTCGTAAACACATTTTTTTTTAACTCTTTTCACAGAGAGAGAGAGGTCTTGCTGATCACGAGAAAAAGGTAAAAAAATATACATTTTAAAAAATTGGGTCATTTGTCATTAAAACCTCGAAGGGAGGTCATCGGTGTCGATCTAAACATATACCTTTTACCTTTTCAGTTATTTTGAAAAATAATGTAATTTAGAAAGTTCCAACTCTTGCAATAGATTTGAATTTATTCATCTTGTCATCTTCTATATGGTATATTCTTGTAACATCATGAAATGGTCCTAAGCTTTAAGTTTCTAAAGAATTATATGTTCTACATTCCTTTTCAACCTTACTTCATTCCTCAAAGAAATTTCTCAATCTCTCATTAGAGCAACCTCACAACTATCTGTATTCAACTCAAAGAAGATTACACATTAACTATTATGTAATATACTTTCTTTTGTCACAAATCTGGTTGGTTGATCAGAAAAACAACAACCAGACTACAATTATGTATGGACACTCATTTCCACAGTCACTAAAACAATTGCTTTAGTGAAGGACTCAAATTCAATCTCCATATCCAATGTGGTCGTTTGTATCTAGCACCGCGTTCCTCGAAAAACTTCACAACATCGAAAACTCGGGGAAGTCGGGAGAGCCCATCAATTTTGTTTGATCTCCATAAGCATTTCAACCACCTTCTTCATTTTTGGCCTTTTGGCTGGTATGCTGTCAGTGCAGAGCAATGCAATCTTGAGAGCTGCAAGCATCTCCTTCCTCCAGCCAAACGACACTGTGCTCAGCCGGGAATCGAGTATCTGTTCAGGCGTTTCGCTCCTTGAGGGAGCACTATGCACCCACTTCACCAAGTCTACTCCCTCACCAAACTCCTCATCAACTGGCAGTCTGGTAGTGAGGATCTCAAGCAAGATAACACCGTAGCTATAAACATTTCCCGGGGCCGTAACTTGCATCGTGTAGGCATATTCTGAACCGAACAACAACACACAGTTAGAACTTAGAATCCACAAAAAAAATTAACTCGTCAGGAAAGCTAAAACTTAAAGTCCCGTTTGATAACCATTTCGTTTTTTGTTTTGATTTTTTAAAATTAAGCTTATAAACACAACTTCCACATGTTGGTTTCTTATCTACTTTTTACAAATGTTTTCAAAACCCAATCCAAGTTTTGAAAACTAAAAAAAAGTTGTTTTTGTTTTCGAAATTTGGCTAAGCATTCAAATGTTTCCTTAAAACGACGAAAGCCATCGTAAAGTAATTGTGATAAAACAAGCACAACTTCCAAACTAAATGGTTATCCAACGAGACTAAAACATTTTAGTTATGAATGGAGATTCAAGTTAAGTACCTGGTGGAATGTAGCCAAATGAACCTGCAACTGCACTAATACTTGCAGTTCCTCTTGATGGATCTAAAAGTTTTGAGATCTCAACTTCTCCAATCAAAGGTTTGAAGTTGGCATCCAAAAGAACATTGGATGATGAAATATCAAGATGGATTATGGCCACATGATGAAGGAAAGCTAGCCCTTCTGCTGCTCCAATGGCAATTGAAAATCTTGTGGGCCAATCAGCTTCATATTCAAGTTGTTTTGTGGACTCATGAAGAAGCTGAGCCAATGTCCCATTGGGTAAGTAATGATGAAGCAACAAAGCCACATCTTCATATATTACATATCCAATAAGTTGCAAAAGATTATCATGGCTCAGTTTGCCAAGCCTTTCAAGCTCTCTGATCATCTTGCTTTGATGATGAATGATTGTCTTATCCATGGATTTCAGTCTCTTAACCGATACGATCATACCCGAAGGCATAACAGCCTTATAAACGGAGCTAAAAGTGCCAAAGATGAGCTTGTTTGAATCCTTCAATGTTGCTTTAACGACAGCATCGAGATCTATTTCCTGTCGGAGATTATCGTCGAAGACATTTCCTGCAATTATCGTTGGTTGATCGTCGATAGTTGCATCATCTGCAGTACTTGTAGATTTTGCTGCCTTTTCCTGCTTTTCTTTCATCACAAAAAGTAGGACGACTATAGTAACCGATACGAAAACTGCCAGCCCAGAACCGATGACAGCCAGTATGATCTTGTATGAGACCTTGTGATGGTAATCTTGATTGTATGAACCAATCGAATTTTTACACGAAATGCTTAGTGGCACCCCGCAGAGGCCTTCATTCCCCAGAAAACTGGAATTTGCACTTTTCTGAAATGGAACAAAAAAGGGAATTGAACCTGTAAGCAGATTATTCGAAAAATTCACCTCTATCAAGCTTAACATGCCCTTGAGTTCGGACGGGATATCGCCCGAGAGATGATTGTTCGATAAATCTAAAGAAACCAGTTTATCCAGTTTCCCCAACTCAGGGGGCACTGGTCCATTTAGATGGTTGAAGCTCAAGTTCAAAGCTATCTGTAAGTTCTTAATGTGACCAATCTCGGAAGGGATGCTTCCCGTTAAATAGTTACTTCCGAGTCGCAGGTCGAGAAGCTTTGTGCATTTTCCAATCTCATTAGGTATCTCTCCTTTTATTGAATTCTGTTCCAAAAGCAAGTACTGCAATCTTGATATATTGCAGATATCTGAAGGAATAGTACCATTAAATCTATTGCTGCTCAAATCAAGCTTGTTGAGGTTCTTGCACCCGAGCATCGATCTCGGAATATCACCATACAGGCTGTTACCAGAAAGAATAAGCTCCTGCAGATTCATCAGTTCTCCAAGCTCGGGAGGAATCGTCCCAGTGAATCCATTTGAGGCTAGATTCAGCAGAATAAGATTAGAGCACCGCGAAAACTGAGGCGGTATATCACCCGAAAGGTGATTGTTATCCACTTCAAAGTAAGCAAGGCTACTAACATTGCCAATGGCTGGAGGAATCACACCAACAAGATCGTTGTTCCCGATCCGAACGCTAGTAAGGGTTTTGCAGTTCCCAATCTCTTCAGGAAGGTTCCCATTCAAGCTATTTTGTGTCAAAACCAAAATCTCAAGCTTCCCCAAAGCGAAAACACTTCGGGGAATCGGGCCTTCAAGCTTGTTGGTATGCAGATTCAACAATTGGAGCTCAGAAACCGAACCGAGATTATCAGGAATTACTCCACCAAATTCATTCTCATAGGCTGTAAAAACTCTGAGATGAGTCAAATTTCCAACCCAAATTGGAATTGAACCACTCAACCTGTTGCTAGAAACTTGAAATTCCTCCAACTTCTCTAATCCTTGAAGCTCATTTGGAATTTCTCCAACCAGCAGATTATTAGAGAGGTTCAATGACTTGAGATTCTTGAGACCCCCCAACAACAGAGATGGGATCTTACCATCGAACTTGTTCACAGACAAATCAAGGAATTCAAGCTCGGATAACTTCGCAAAACTGGACGGAATTTCGCCGTGAAAGTCATTTAAGGATAAGTCCAGCCATTTCAAAGCTTTGAGCTCAGAAACCACAGTTAAATTACCTCTAAGAGAATGACCAGAAAGATCAAGAGTTTCAACCATGGAATGATTCAAACCACAGAAAACACCTTTCCAAGAACAATACTCAGAGATATTGGAGCTCCAACCAGGAACTTGAAGCTCCTCTCTAATGGTGGACATAATGATTTGATCATCAAACTCAGCAGCTCCCAAAAACAAGGAATTTGAAAGAACCCCAACAAACAAAATGAAGAGAGAACAACACAAAAAGGCCATAAGATTGAAAGTGATTCACAAAAACCCCCCCTTTTGATTTTGAAGCTGCCAAACCAGATCTTCCTCTTCCTTTCTTTTTTCTTCCCCCAACTTTAAGAGAAACACATTTCAGGGCAAAACCCCATTATAGAGCAAAAGAACCCAAAGCAAAAATCAAACCTCCCCACTTTCTTACATTACCCACTTCAATAATAAACAGATAAATTTCTAACAAAACCCATCAAAGGGAGAGGAAATTGGAAGCCTCATTTCAAACCCACAACAACAACAACAAGAAACCAACCTATGAAACAGAACAGTCCCAAGAACATTCCAGACAAGAAAACATTAAAACCCCTAAAATGTCAGAAGGGAAAAAAAACAGAGGAAAAAGAAAGAAAACCCCAAAAACCACAGATTCAATATAGAGAGAAAAAAGTAGAAAAACTCAAAGAAGAAGGATTAAAGAAACCCAAAAAGGCAAAGAAAGAAACAAGAAAAGGGTAAACAAAAGAGAACCTGGAGAAGCAATGGAGGAGGAGGAAACATTAATCCCACATGAAACTGATTCAAGAGAAAGAAGGAGAAAAAAACAAAGAAAATGACATTAGAAGAGAGGGTTTTTTTCTTTTGTGGGAAAACAGATTTGTGGGTCTGAAATGGTCACGAGAAAAGAAGAGGGAGAGTGAATGAATTTTGCTGTGATCATAAAAGAAAAGAAGAAGAAAAAAGGGGAAAAAGGAAAAAGCAGTATGAGTAGTAAGTGTTGCAGAAGAGCAGAGAGTGGTGGTGTAATGTATGTATCATGGGACAAGATGCTTTATTAGTATATATTATTTCAGTATCCAGCTTCTGTCTTTTGGATTTTCTCAACTAAATTTCCTTTTTTTCTTTATTTTTATATATATATATATATATATATATATATATATATATATATATATTAGGGAATGAAGGATTATAATGTAAGTTATATTTGTTTTGGCCAAACTCGACCTGTGATTTTTTTTTTCTCTTCATTAGTAATATATTACGAAAAGCAAGTAAGAAGAATTCCACAGCTCGAGACAAGACACTCAAAAATACCACAAAAGAACATGAAAACACCTAAAAAACCAAGTCTCAAAGATGAACACTAATAGACGTAGGGGCCAACAACACTCCAAAACCACGAGGCACACCTATAAGTCATATTAGCCTGAGCACCTGTGATCTTTTGGTCACTAAGTCATACAATATGTCGATAAACTATGTTCATGTTGACAAAATTGTGTTATTCGATAAAAATGTTATGAATTATTCGACGAAAATGTTAAAAAATCGAATCCTCCTAAATTCAAAGAAAAAAATGTTATATCTGATTTACAAAATTGTGAATTATATTATTATATACTTCAAGTTTTCTCTTTTTCTTGGACTTGAAAAGTGTGTTAAGTTTTGGTAATTGGTAGTAAGTAGATAAGACATTTATTAGTTTTTTTTTTTGGGGCAAATAGGTATAAATGGTCATATGTTTTTTGTTTAAATTTTAATTTTAACCCTTCGATTTCTTAAAATTAGAAGTTGAACAACAATTAAATTTAGAATTCTAAGGTAGTAAGTTTTCTATTTTTTATTTTTTTTAAAAGAAATTTATGGTTACCTAGATTTTTTTTTTTTTTTTTTTTTTTTTTGGTAGTCAAGCAATGAGTCGAACTTGGTCGAAGGTATATATCTATGTTGGGGGAATTACAAATAACAGAGAAAATAGAGTAAATATTGAAAAACAAACACGTAAGCAATTAGGTTGAGGCGCGGGTATCTTACTCCCTTTAAGGAGATTCAAGCCATTTGCGATGTATATTTATTTATCAACCATCGATGTAGCAGGTTTTCTCTGGCTTGTTCTCTCCCGAATACAACAACCCAACCGAAACATTGTGTAACTCAAACCACTCTCCACTAACAGGTTGAACTCAAAGCTCCACAACTAAGAATACCCATATTTTGGCCAATTACTCTTAAAATAGTAAAAAAGAAAAAGTAGAGAAAATTTGTGTGATTGAGAGATTGGTGGGAGAGGTATTTATACAACAAAATTAGATCTAAACATTTAATACAAAGTTAAAAAAATCTTAACCTCTTTTAAATAAAGAACAAATACGTTTATGTTAGAAACCAATCTCTCACTTAAATGTTACGATAGTCTTAACGAATTGACTTATATTTTTAAAAGTCTTCACTAATTTGATGCTACAATTATTTTAGTTGCTTTTTTATTTTATTTTTATTTATACAATTAGATTTGAGCATTTTTGTGGCTTGATCTTAAATTTATAAGTTGAATTTAAGTCGCGTTTACTTTCTTCCAAACGTAATAAATCAATTGTAATTCTGATAGTGGAACCCACATTCATTACGTTTGAGGTTGTTTACCAAAATCTGTAAACATAATTAAACTCTCCGTCCCACTTCGAAGTGACAAATCCCATTACACTCAATCTCTACCACCTTGGCTCATCAATAAGATTAACATGACAGATTACGTGGAGCCCACTGATTTTCTACTCATTTCCTTCCACAAATGCCTCTTCTCTTCCTTCCTGAGTTCTCACAAATGTAATTCTTTTATCCTTGTCATTTTTTCCTATTCTTCTCTAGTTTTTGATCTCTTCTTTACTTTTGATAAAAAAAAGTTTTGATTTTTTTTCATCCATTTCCAATTCATTATTTCGGGCGTTTACGCAGATCAAATCTAAGACATCTTCATAGTTTTTGTATATTTATTTTAGATGTTTACAGAGAAGAAATGTCGTCTTCAACCTCGTAATCGTTCAGTTTATGGCGCAGGCGAGGAAAATTAATACATAATTACACGATTTGGAAAACTATCATGATTTATATTAATACCCATAAAAAAGATTACAAACCTGATTCATTACACGAGTACAAACTCGACCGTGAACATGATTTATACCATACGACGAGACTTTCCTAAGCAGATAAAGTATTTCATCCACACTTTCCAAGTGAGCGATCACGAAGACAAAACGAACTGCGACTCAAAAACATTAGACGACGAAAGAGGAATCGAAACTTGAGTGAATCGATTGCGAAACCACCGGTCCAGCGAGAAGGAACACTATTATCTTGTGGTGGAGAGGAAGAATGAGAAGGAAGTTCGAACTTTTTGGCGAAGACGACAGAGAAAATTGAGCGTGTGTTTTTGGCGGTCACTTCTTAATTATGACAGAAGGTAATATGGTAAATTCACGAATTATTACGTTTGAATTGACCTAAACACTATCAATAGAATTGAGATTACGTTTGAATTGGGTTGAAGTAAACACTATCAAAAGTAAAGCGATTACGATTGAAACCCTTAATCCATTACAGTCGATTACGATTGATTTATTACTATTGTTGGAAAAAATTCATTAGTAAACATGACTTTAGTGTAATTTGTTAGTCAATAAGTTAAAATTAACTCATTAGGTAAGGTATGATTTTTTTTTTTTTTTTTTAATAAAAATTTCACTTTGTTTTGTGGATGAAACAATTTTTTGTGTAAAAGATTTATAAAAAAAATTCATTTTGTTTTGTGGATGAAACAATTTTTTGTGTAAAAGATTTAAGAGGAACCATTTTCAAAATAGTTTTTTTTTTTTTTTTTTTTTTTTTTAATTTTAAATCCTACTTTGTACTTATTTTATTTTAGTGTTTTAATTTTTACATATTATATTATGGTTCCTCACCTTTCAAATAGAATTCACATAAAAATATTTTAGTATTTATCATTAATTAATTAAAAAAAAATCATATTCATGGTGATTGACCTACTACATGTGAGTTCACACACATATCCATGATTTATCTACTCAGGTAAATAAACAAAAATCATGTTTATTCTGATTTTTATTATATAATTTCAAAACAATATATTTGAAAATTTAGAAAGCATTGAATTCATTGTTTAATAATTTCAGATATACAAAATTTTTATTCATAACAAAATCAAGATGGTCTAAATTTTCAACTTTATAAGAAATTCTTATAGACTTCCTCAATGTTGGATTTTTAATATTATGAACTTTTCTTTTATGAGAAGCGAAAGCGAGCATGAGTCAACTCGCATGCGTATGTATTACGATCTAAAAGTTTGTTGTTTGAATTTTACACTCCTACTATACAAAAAAAGAATAGAAAAATATTGTTTTAAAAAATACTCACGTCTACCCTAGTTGATAGAAGTTCTTACTAACCTTTTGATTCAGTATATTTTTTTATCATCAAATTTAGTTTTAGTAACATCTATCTATATATATATTTTGACAACAGGTTGGAGTAGGAGATTGAACCCAGGACCTCATGGTCACTAAGTGATGCCGTTGAACTATGCTTTTGTTGGCTACCCCTACTTATCTATTAATATAATAAAAAATAGAATAATAAAAAAACACCACATCCAAAAACAGGGACGGATCCAAAATTTTTATATAGGGGCACTATATACGTAAAAATATAAATAAAAAAAATCTATAAAAAAAATGCGCATAGATGAACTAGTTTAATACATAATGCATTACAACGTGTTCTTGAGAGTTGAAAACTTGCAAATAAAAAATAAATGATACCTTTACGAATTACAATGGAGTTGAAAAAATTAATAGCGTATTATTAAGAGTTGAAAACTTTCTGAATTGAAGAAAAAGAAATTCTAGAGACGGTATGTTTTTTTTCTTTCTCTAAAAAGAATTATATAATCTAGGTTGATTTAGATAGATTTTAGCTCATTTAATCTAGGGGCATAAATGAAATTTTTTATATCATTTATGAAAATATTTGTTCAGTCATTTTCAAATCAATTTCTTAAAAAAATATTCCAAATCGTTTTTTTTTTTTTTTTAAAAACAATCCAAATTAGAAAACAAAAATTCAAATCAATTGTTAAAAAAAAAAATCCAAAACAGTTTGTAAAATATTCCGTGAAATGTTTGAAAATAAATTCAAATGATTTGTTAAAAAACAAAATCTAAATCAATGTAAAAAATATTCCAAATCAGTTTTAAAAAAATTAAATCCAAATCACCTTAAAAAAAAATCCAAATCAGTTTAAAAAAAAAAAAAACCCGATCATAATCTCTCATGTTTCACGGTGCAGGCAGAAAAATACAGAAATTTTTTCATCTTAATGGAATCGAACAAGACCACAAGTACAAAATGGTGTTCCCATTACCACTAAACCAAATTTAATTTTCAAATTTATTACGAACTTGTTTATATATTATATAATTATAATTATCATTTATATTAAAAATACAAAGACAGAGCCAACATGAGCATAGCTCAACCGGCATAATGTATGATTTATGAGCGAGATGTCTCAAGTTCGAATCCCCCTCCCAACATGTTGTCAAAAAAAAAAAAAAAAAAAAAAAATACAAAGACAGAAAATTTCGTAGATCCGCTCCGGTCCAAAAGTTACTAGGAGCTCTGAAAAACCTATGGGTAAACCAAGTATATAGACACCACTTATATTATAACAAATTCCAAGGCTTAGATATAAATTTTGAAGAAAGCTTTTAAGAACAAGAAATGTAATGTCAAGAAAAGTATATTCATCTAAACTAAATATAATCGGCAATTTATAGGGTAGGAATCTTATTGTCCTCCTATGTACTTAAAAAAAAAAAAAAAAGTAACATCAAACTTAAACTCACACCATGCTTAGTCGAATGACTCTAAGATAGTGGGACGAGTCTAACAAAACAAGGGTATGTAGAAAATTTTCTGGTACCACAAAAATATATATACTCAATTTATCCACTATCGGTTTCGGTCGTGTGAGCATCATTTTTAAATAATGTGGAGTGTACTAGTATTAAAGAATTATTTATAAAAGCAAAACCACCGTCTACACAAAGAGAATAGATACTCCCGTACTATTATAAAAAAATTCAAGGGTATGAAATTTACTATTCGGACATATAAGTTTTAGGAAAATTTTCTAGTGTTATGACAATGGGATGCTCCTTCTATTCATTGTCTTGTCACGACAACATCATTTAAAAAATGATATGGTGTCCACTAATATTAAAAATTTATTCAAAGGTAAAATTATAGTGTGAATAAAAGGGTAGGTCCTATGGCGGTATTGAAAATTTTCAAGCAAAACTAAGTCTGAATTTATTGGTGGAAAATTATAGTCTTTGATTGGACAATTGGGATTTAGAGAATCTTTATGACCAAACATAACTTGTTGGCAAGACAAGGGCAGACTACCAAATATGGTAACACACTAGCCGAGTAGTATACCCTGACGCCATCCAATCACTTTAGTGTCGTGCTGCCCCAGGCATACGATATTGGCGCCACACCCAATACATTAACACCTATAAATATGAAATCGCACCCTTCATGCAAGGCACACAATATCTCTTACTCCACTTAAGCTCGACTTTCCACAACCCTCTGACTGACTTAAGGATCGAAGCGTGTTGGGCCGAGCCCCACACCAGTGCAAGTTTCTTTCTTGTTTCCTTTTGCAGGTTTGCTCGGTCACCTTGTAGTCCGTATGAAGCCAACCTGAAGGAGGGACACAAATCTGCATCAACATTTGGCGTCGTCTGTGGAGACCAGACTAAAACCTCAAAGGCAAGCTCCCTACCTTGAGATATTAAAGCATCATGGCACTCAACGCGGGCAACACTTCGGACCACAAAAGCGACTAAAGGCAAAGAACTAACGTCATCAATGAGCCAAGGCGAAGATGATGCACCCCTACTCTTGAAGGTTTTCAACCACTTCCAAGGCTCGAAAAACTCCCAAGCGAGCGGGGAACAAAGAAGTCATAGGGATGATGATGACTTTCCAAGAAACTCTCCAGATCCAAATGACGGACTATATGGGAAAAATGGAAGTCATGGCGAAGGAGCTATGTGCAAGCGAAATGGCATCATTGACCCATCTGCCTCAGTCATAGAACGCGACCCCTTGAAAGGAAAAGAAAAGTTTCAATGTGGTAATAGCCCAGTCGGACACCGAGGTGCATCGCAAAGGGGAAATAGTAAGTTAAGGCCTGGACCCTCCACAAAGACGTGATGTGCCCTAATAAACGACATGCGCAACTACCTCAACAAGAAGACCGATTGCTTTATAGGGGACGAGGACACCGTTGTGGTCAGTGAATCCACTGACCAATCATGGAAAGAAATTTGTGGTGAACTACGATACGGGTTCTCGAGATCCGTCACAACACCCTAACGGGATGGATAAAGCGGGCAAAAAGAACTGCTAAAAAGAGACCATGCACCGTTCACCCCCGACATCATGTCGACCTGCATGCTCACTAACAGGGACGACACTTCTCTCAAGCTCTCGACCATGAAAAAATACCGCGGAAGCTTGGACTCAATCGAGCATGCAGAGACTTACCGAGTTACCATGGAGCTGTATAACATCCCTAAAGCAATCTGATGTCGAGCCATCTATCTGACACTAACCGACATCGCGCGAACGTGGTATCAGAAGCTGAAATAAGGCACATTCGGGTCATATTGGGAGCTAGTTGGAGCATTCATCGACCAGTTCGTTGGGAGCCATGTGACAGAGCATCTTACTACACATTTGTTCACGATCGTCCAAGGGGATCACGAGACCCTTCAAGCTTACGTGGGTAGATTCAAAACAACAGTGTTGCAGACTGGCCAAATCTCCAACGACACGCTGTGCTACGCCTTCTTTCAGGGTCTCAAACACAACGACTTCCTTCATTCCCTGAGCAAACGCCTTGCCACGAGCGACGCCGAGCTCCTCAACCGAGCCTTAAAGTACATTTTGGTGGATGAGTTCATGGTCGCTCGAGGGAAAAATATAACCGACAAGGGTCGCAACCCCACGAAAAGGAAAGTAAAAGCACTCGAGAACCTTCAAAGAAGAGACTCTAGAAACCACGACAAGCCAAGCTTGGACGTAACGACCTCGACCTGCCCAAGTTTTAGTAAGTATGATCCATTCACACCGATCAACACCTCTATCAGCCAAATACTAGCTAAGATCGAGAAGGACAGCATGCTTCGTTGGTAGGAGAAGTTGAAGTCAGGGGCCGGAAAGCGCGACAGATCGAAGTTTTGTCAGTTTCACCGAGACCACGAACACGAACACGAAACATTTGATTGCTAAGAGCTAAAAAACTAGATTAAAAATCTTATCCAACGCGGATACCTGAAGGAATACATCGGCAAACCTCAGACCTAAGGTCGCAAGGATAAAGCCAAGAACCAACTCCAAGACTACGTGTCGTAGAATGACAAGCGACCGAAGGAAATCCGCACCATCTTCAGAGGACGTGCCAGGGGAAACTCTCGTCACAAGCGAAAGTCCCTCGCTAGAGCGGTCCGAGCCGATCCACAATCTTTGGTATCAACAGAGCTATGTCTCGCGCTGGGAGTAAATGTCGATCCCGGTCTCACAATATCCAAGGCAAAAGCAATGGTCTGTCATCAATCGCACAACGACGCGCTAGTCATCAATGCCCACATCGACAACACCCACATCTTGCGTGTGCTGGTAGATGGAGACAATTCTACCGACATCTTATCGTTGGCCGCCTACGACCAATTGGGGTGGCCATGGAGCGCGCTAAAGAAAAATTCGACTCTGTTAGCGGATTCTCAGGAGAAAGAGTAACTCTCAAAGGCAGTATCGAGTTGCCCGTCCCTATAGGTGACGAGGCCATCCAGGCCACCCAGTTGGTCGAATTTGTAGTCGTCCGAAGCACCTTAACATACAACGCCATTCTGGGCAGACGTAGTCTTCACGCACTCTGAGTCGTCCCCTCAACTTATGATCAACTGATGAAGTTCCCAACTCAAATCTGCCTCAAATCTGCCTCGGTCTGGGTGCTAGACCAACAGCTCGACGGAGACGGTGCGACTGATACCATGGATATCAACCAACCAGAGGCCGAGAAAGAGGATCGACCCCCATAGTAAAAGGAGTTGAATTGATGGATCTTGGCCCTAGGCGGCAAGTGAGAATCGATAAACGCCTAACTGAACACTACAAGCACAAGCTCACGAGCTTCCTCCGGACCAATGAAAACGTGTTTGCCTGGTCTCACGAAGACATGATGGGGATCAATCCACATATCATCGTGCATAGCTTACATTGATCCCACCGCGAAGCCGATCCACCAAAAGCGTCGGTTAATGGACCAAGTACGTAGCGTCGTCGGAGCCGAAGAGGTGGGAAAACTCCTTAATTAAGATTGGTCTCATCCAAGAGTCTCACTACTCTCAGTGGTTTTCCAATGTCGTGATGGTGCCGAAGCCGAATAAAAAATGGAGGATGTGTGTGGATTAAACCCACCTCAACAAGGCTTGCCCGAAGGACAATTTTCCACTTCTAAGGATCGACCAACTGGGAAGAAACGGTTGGCCACAAGCTCCTTTCCTTCATGAACGCATACTCAGGCTATAACCAGATCAAAATGCACGCTTCCAACTGCAAAAACACCTCGTTTATAACCGACCAAAGCCTATATTGCTACCGAGCCATGCCATTCGGTCTAAAGAACGTGGGGCCACATATCAAAGGTTAGTCAACAAACTCTTTGCTCAAAAGACCGACCGGGACATGGAAGTGTACGTTGACGACATGCTTGTCAAAAACACCCTGGTCGATCAACACATCACCGATCTGATGGAAGTCTTTGGCATGCTACAGATACACTCCATGCGGCTAAACCCTTCCAAGTGTGTGTTTGGGGTCACCTCAGGAAAATTTCCCAACTTCATGGTGCCTCGAAGAGGCATAGAAGCCAACCTTGAAATGATTCGAGCCCTGCTGGAAATGGAGGCCCTTCGAATGACAAAACAACTCCAGTGTTTGAACGGTAGGATCGCGACCTTGAGGAGTGTGACGCCGCTCTAACCTCCTGAAAGGCTTACTTAAGCTCGACTTCATTGCTCGTCAAGTCAGAGTTGGGCGACGAACTACTCCTGTATCTGGTTGTCTCCAACCATCTAGTAGGCTTGGCCTTGGTCCGAGATGATGCGGGGAGCCAGACACCAGTCTTTTCAAGGGGAGAAACCATATTTGAAGATGAATTTGGAGGATAACAATGCAAGTATTTATACTCGAAGGCAAGCCACCCCGACCGTCAAGTAAGGTCTGAATCCAACGACGACCCTAAACATCAAAACTCAAAACAAGCCTCGAAAACCCGAACGTTGGAACTTGAAGCGATCGTGAAGACCCAAACGTCGCGTCAAATAGGCATCACCGAACCAAAAGGACCGACCACAGACTCCTTCCAAAAGGTGTCTGCCCTCCAAAAGAGACAGACCACGGACCCCTCCCAAAATGTGCCTGCCCTTAAAAAAGTTTCGATCACGGACCCCTTTCAAAAGGTGTCCGCCCTCCAAAAGAGACCGATCACAGACCCTTCCAAAGGATTTCTTCCCTCCAAAAGGGACCGACCACGAACCATTCCAAAAAGTGTCCACCCTTAAAAAAGAATCGATCATGGACCCTTTCCAAAAAGAGTTTTCCCTCCAAAAGAGACTGACCACTGACCCCTTCCAAAGGATGTCTGCCCTCCAAAAGTGGCCGACCATGGAAGCCTCTTAGTAAATGTCAGTCCTCTAAATAAGAGTTATTACATCCACAAACTACTAAGGATAGTCGTTGCGACAAGGAAAAAATTGGAACCTACAAAGCAACGAGGTCGTATAATAAGGGAAATACGCTGAAGCCGCACAATAATATAAAGATTGAGGGTCGTGCCCCATGTGTTCATACAAAAAAGAAAATGGGCTAACCGACCCTGATTACAACAACCAACAAAGGTGACAGAGCCCCATAACTTGAAAAAAAAAAAAAAAAAAAAGGCGTGAGCCAGTCCCTTTTCTCAAACTCGTCAACAACCGAAGCATCGAGTGAAGGATGGACCGAAGAACCATGATCGTCGGTACGAACCACCCCATCATCCCAACATGCGGCGAAAGCTCTAGAGAGTTCGAACACCTGAGCCTCGATCAAATAGGTGGCTTTCTCCAGCACGAGGTTGAAACTTACCTTCATCATCAGCATCTGAAGGCCCTCATATGTCCGGGTGCCATTCGGGTCTCCTCGAGCTCCTCTTGGTCGTTCCCCAGGTCGATAAGTTCCTTCTCCGAAACAACCAATTTACCCTTCAAGCCCTCACTGGTCAGCCTCTCACCTGTTAGAGCCTTTTTGGTCTCGACGAATTTCCATCTTGACTCTACAAGAGTTACTTTGCAGTCAGTAAGTCTCTTCTCCAAGCAAGCAGCTCGGTTCTCCAACCTAATTGCATTCTCGCGCATTCGACTGAGCTTCTCTTCGAGTTCTAAGGTGGAAGGATGAAACCTTAAGTCAGACAACTCTCTCCCTAGTAGAGAAGAGTCTCTGGTGACACAAGTCGCCACCTATTCAAAAATAAAGAAAGATAGTTATTCAGGGGCACGGAGGGATGTAAATAAACATAACTTCATGAGGTTGGATAAGGGATGGTTGATCTCAAGCAGGACCAATCAAGATGCCTTCTCGACACCATAAGTCATCGCTTCAACTTGAAACACCTTAAGATCAATGTTAACACCCAACAGGTGCTCGCACATGAAAGGTCGCTCGAAGGGAGGTGGGCCCTAAAATTCAGCGTTGTCCTCAGAAACGACCAAGATTTCCTTGCGCTCGAAGGTAACATCGACATGAGGAAGACTAAGGTGACTTCTTCCACAACCGCCCTACAAAAGATTGCCCACTGCAAGGACTTCGTCGGCCTCGACAGAGGTATGGGCTTCTAAGGACCCCAAAGGGAGCGTCGATTGGCCGAGCTCCACGTCGTCTCTGGACCTTTTGTGGGACGCGCGTGATAGATGATTGGCCTTATCAAGCTCCTTGGTCACTTTAAGATGAGCTCTCTTGTCTGACATCCCTACAAAGTAGACATATTAGACCGACCATCAAGCGACAAAAGGTAACGATAGAAAGGAACAACGCTGAAACTTACCAGATCCTAAAGAAGAAGAAGAAGCTTCAAAATCAGGGTCAGATTCAGAAGAAAGAGTAAAGTTGTAATCGACCTCAACACTTTTAGCCGAACATTCCAATCGCTCTTCTTCCTCCTCCTCTTGTCGTCGCGATTCTTCCAAGCACGTTGCTGTTGGTTATGTCCTAAAACTCGTGGTTTGTAAGAAGTTATGTTTGTAAATATCTATTTAGAATAAAGAGTTATTAGTTTTATTCAGTAAAAGAGTTTACTGGAATAAAGTGAAACGTGTTTGGTTTATTCAATACCAATGACCAACACCCATGGCGAAGGATGAGTACTTGAGCTTCATGAATGTGGATCAAGCTCAAGTAGACAGTCAAAATGGCCTATAGTATACGGATAAGGCTGGGTACCTTATCCTGGTAACACTATTGGATGTGACTCGCTTTGTATTGTACAAAACGATGTGCTCCGAATCGTTTCACATGGAGATATGCGAGCGGGGGCGTCCTATGCAATAAGTTTGCATAAGACTGAACCACGAAAAAGTCGCTCTCTCTCTATAACCCCATTTACTGAAGAGACCGACTATTTCACCTGATGGCCTAGGTAACTCGATCTTAATCCTGAGCTTACTATGAACTCCTGCTTATTAGACAGTATCCTTTGACTTGTACGGGTGAGAGTGGCCCATAGCGCCGACTCAATAATCCTATCATCTTGAGGATAAAGTCCAATAGGTAGCTGGGGACATAGTCTTGTAAGATGGAATTCACTCTTAACCCGCTCTTGAGAGTTAGTAGATAGGTTGTTCCCTTAATAGCTGACTCTAGGGCTTGAACAATGAGCGCTCACCCTCTCCTGATCAGAGAGGGTTAATTGATCTGCTGGTAGGACCACTGATCTATTGTTCATTAGAGGTGTTAGTGGTACTTAAGGAACAAGACGTAATGCAGGGGTTAAACGGTTTAAATGACCCAGCTGTGATTACGAACAACCTGTGAATGGTCGACTTGCTCGTGACGGTTATATCAAAGGACATAATATATCTATAGTGAGGAGAGTGCAACCCTCGGACTATAGTGGAGTCTCAGGGGGTTAACGAAAGTTGATTGATTCGGGTTAAAAGAGTTTTGATCGAATAATCTCATATCGTTGGAGATCATGATCTATAGGTCCTTTAGGTTCTTCTGGCTAACTCGGATAACGTCGTGCAACAGTGTAAGAGAAAAGAAAAAGAAAAAGAAAAAGAATTTGAATTATTCAAATTCGGTTTGTGGAAGAATGATGGACATATTTAAATACGATTTAAATATGAGAATGACCTATTACATGAATAGGATTCATGTGGAAAAATGTCGGTTTTCGGAAAACTGGGTTTACTCATATTATTTAATTAATATTTGATATTGAATTAAATAAAAATTATTAATTAAAAAGTTTAATTAATAATTATATATATATATATATTTTTTTTTATTTATTAAAAAATTTATTATTATTTTTAATAATAATAATAATTAAATATATATATATATATATATATATATATATATGGATACATATATTATATATATATATATATATATATATATATATATATATATATATAAATTAAAAATGGCTAAATGAAAAAAGCGGTGGGTGGACTTTGGGGTACACAAAATTGAATTGTGAATTCAATTTTCAGAAGTTCAGCCTTCGTGAATGTAGAACTTGAAAGCCCCTCTGCCTCCCAGTCATTCTTCTTCTTCATCTCCTTTATTTTTCTTTCTCTTATTTTTGGAGTCCCACAACTCCGTTGCGCGGCGCCGAGGATAGCGGGACTACCAGGGGTGGTCCTCGGCGTGTTCGTGAGAAGAAGCTCGAAGAATTCGTGATGAAGAACGAGCGGCGAAACACGAAGAAATCGGAACTACAAGGGTATGTAATTCTAATTTCTTATTTCTGTCTTTTGAGCATGTTTTCTAATTGTTAAATTGATGAAATTAGAGTATCATCGATCCAAAATCGCTTCCGCTGCGTATATCGCTCCATCAGTTTTCTCGATGTCTCTAGCTATCTCCAGATCGAGCTCGGAAAGAGGACGAACGCGCGAAAACACAAACAAGTGTAATGCGGTAGATTAGACCAAAGCGAGCCAACTTCTCTTTAATGCAAACCATGGTATTAAGTCACCTCGCAAGGGGAATATTTTGAGCTAACTCAAACATCCCTACAGTATAAGCGAGCTTGGGAATACGCCGAAGAGCTTTACCTGCACATAAAAAGAAAAAAAAAGATTAGCAAGCATGTTTCAAAAACTGGTCGAGCTGAGGAGGGATAGAAACCTACCTAACTCCCCAAACTCGGCTGAGACCATTGAATATGCTCTACCGAAATCTCGTCCCCCTCCCTATACAGTTCCCAGAGTACATAGCGGGAGAGGAACAACCTCCCACCATTGGGGGAAATTTATTCCGAAGCTAGACCAACGCGACTGAGAAACATCTGGACAATCGACACGAGAGGAAGTCGTAAGCTGCGCACGAACATATTGCGAGACACCCTGACCTCCCCTGCATGGGGTCTTTCAATCGTCTCTCCCACCTTGGGAAGACGCATCCCGATGTACGATGGAACCTCTTATCGAGCTCATAGCTTAGACAAACTAGTCTCGGATAGGCATGATGGGCCCCTGCGTTCGAAAAGACAACGACCCAGCGACCCCACCTCGACCTGTATTGAGGGTGGAGTTTTTCCTAACCATAACGATAAAAAGGAAGAAGTAATAGCCGAGCAAGGATTACCTTGAAACGAAGGATTCACTGCTTCTCCTTGAATCACGAGAGAAGAAAGTGACCAGGCAAGGGAGAACACCCCCCCCCCCCCCCCCTATAGCCAAACGACGACCAATATGGACCGTAGGATAAAAGACAATTTGATGGCAGAACATCGGGGATCCGAAGCAGCGCCTAAAAAATGCCGCCATTCCAAATGTCACGTCGATCTATGGGCAAGAATACCAAAGGATCGGTTCCCCAATCGACCTGCCAATGGACCGACCCGTTGGTAGGACCAATGTTATACCTCAGATCAGAGGTGACAATATAGAATCCTAAGAGGTCGTTCCTGATCCCCAAAACTTCCCCTGTCAAATCTGGATGAAATGACAAGCACTTGAGTGTCCAACCATCATTGTAGACCAGACAAGTGCCGACTACCAAATATGATAACCAACTAGTCGAGCACTCGATGGGTACACCATATGACGTCATCTAATCACTTTAATGTCACGCCACCCAGACATACGGTATTGGCGCCACACCCAATACATTACCGCCTATAAATATGAAGTCACGTCCTTCGTGTAAGGTATGCAATACCTCCTACTCCACTTGAGTTCGACTTTTCACAGCCCTCTGACTGACTTAAACATCAAAGTGTGTTGGGTCGAGCCCTACATCGATGCTAGTTTCTTTCTTGTTTTCTTTTTCAAGTTTGCTCGATGATCTTGTAGCTTGTCCGAAGCCAACCTAAAAGAGGGACATAAATCTGCATCAACATGACCTTTTGACATTTAGCCCCAATGGTAATAAGTTGTTTGCTTGCCAATTGTTAAACACTAAATTAAAACTCTTCTAGATATGTTCAAAACAATTGGGTGTTAAGAACTAAGTTGCATATTTAACATGATTTTCACACTAGACCTTTGCTAGATGGGTAAAATAATTTTCCAGACTTTAGCTCAAAGTTCATTTTATTTCCAAAACACTATTTCACTATTAAGAAAAATACTCATTTAAATGGAGTTCAACTGACAGTAACAATTTTTTTTTTGGGTTCATATATTTGAATCTTTACCTCTGATTTAAAAAAGAGTCGAGGAAAATACAAATATCTCAATAGATTGAAAGTTCAAAAGTCAAATATTTTTTTCATAACATTTGAAATCGGATAAAAAATTTCCGATTTAGGAGTAATTTTTCCAATGTATATAAATCATATAACTAATTCGAACATAGTTTAGTAGATAAGACATCGATTATCATTTTAAAAGTCGATAATTCAATCATCACCTCACAATTGTTGTACTAAATCATATTCGAACATAGTTTAGTAGATAAGACATCGATTATCGTTCTAAAAGTCGATAATTCGATCCCCACCTCACAATTATTGTACTAAATCATGATTGTATTATTTGTTGCAATTTCATCTGAAATCTAATGAAATTGACATCATTAACGAATTGCAGGGTGTTGCAAGTGTGAATTATTTTCAAAATACCAGCAAAGTAAAAAAAAATTATTGCTTATCGTTATATTATTTTATTGTATGGATGTTCTAATAAATGTGATGATAATTTTTTTTTTTTTTTTTGAGAAAATAAATGTGATGATAATTAAAATGTGTAAGTTAGAAATTATGATTTTTTTTTGCATGTTATAAATTATTTGGTGAATAAAAAAAAGAATATATAAGACAAGAACTATATGCCAACAATTAAAACATTGTTCAAACATTTGGACACATACAATAATTAAACATTGTTCAAACATCTAGACACATACGATTTATGCATTAAAAAAAAAGAAAAAATTGCACCAATATATTATTATTATTATTTTTTTTTTTTTTTAAGAAATCAGGTATTAATTTAGAGTAAAATAATTGTACATATAGTATTTTTTTTAAAAGATTTACAAATATGACCATTTTTATTCGTAATATAAAACTCTATTAATGATAGTCATTGATAACATATCAATCTATTAGTAACTATTGATGATAGCTATTGATACATTTTTATTTTTTTTAATAGAATTTTGTTAATGACTCACTAATAGCAATGATAACAGTCATAGTCATTCTAGCAATAGTTGCGGTGATATGATTCATTTTTTATTATATTCGTAAAATATTTTATAATTTATTATATTTAATATTATTTTGGATGCGATTGGTATTTATGTAACTAATATTTTAATAAATAAATTAATTAAAAAAAAAATAGGCTCAAAATAAATCACCACCAAAATGATAGATGTGAAGACTCATTGATGTCATTTTGAACATCATTATGACTTTTATATTATATCCATCCCATCCATTTGAAAATTATATTGTAAATTGTTCCCAAACTTGGAGTGGTTTTCCTTAGTCAAATATTGCTACGGGATGGATATTTCTTTAAAAGTTTTTTTTTTTTTTTTAATTTTAGATTTTAATAAGTTTATGCCTTAAATTAGACTTTTTTTTTTTTTTTTTTTTTAATACGGTAATTTTGAGAACTTTTTATAAAAATATTATTTAAAAGTATTTTTAAAAATATTGTTGTTTTAATGCGGGTTGTTGTTTGAAAAGTAGATCTTGTTCCACGTCATTTTTTCAAAAGACGATTTTTTTCTGCATCCACGAAAAAGTTCTTTTCCATTAAAAATTTCATATTTTTTTATCCATGTATTCAAAAGATTCAAAAAGATGTGGTTGGAAGCTAACACAAACCTTCAATTTGATAGCTGGTTTCACTATTTTTGGAGTTGTGTATCAAAAGATAAAAATCATCGAAGTTTGACTATAGTTCTGTAAATTTCAGAACTGGAGATTCTTTTGAGCAGTGTATTAAAAAATCAATATATTTTTACTCCGATATGAAAAAATTCGAAAAAGATATGGTTGGAAAACTAACATCGAAAGATTCAATTTGATATGTTGTTTTACTATTTTTGAAGTTGTATATCGAAAGATAAAGATCTTCGAAGTTGAGCTAGAGTTCTAAAAAACTTCAAGTTTAGGGTTTAGTGAAGTTTTCAGAACCGTAGCTCATCTTCGACGATATTTATCTTTCGATATACAACTCCAAAAGAACGATTTACAAAGAATTGAAGTTTGTAAAATGTTATGTCTATTTGATTTCATTGATTTAGATCAAATTTATACACATCATACAATAGTCATAAACAAACGTGGGTACACCAACCACTTGTAACAAACATGTTTAGTGGGCTAAAACTAAGGAGTTACCCACTAACCATAACTGACCCACTAACAATAATAAATAAACATAATTATATTTTACTTGTAACAATATCTTTAACACAAAAATAGTGAAACCAAATATCAAATTGAAGCTATAGAGGTTAGCTTTCCAACCATACTTTTTTCGAAAAAATTTCATATATATCTATCTTTGAAAGCACATCGTTCAAAAAACGATGTACTAAAAACCACGTGGATGTATATCATCTTTTGAAAAAACGACATATGTGGGCCCTACAAGAATATTCTCTTTTCAAAAGACGATGTGCATCTTCGTGGATACAAATCGTCTTTTCAGAAGACGATCTATGTTTATGTAGGAAGAAAAGACGATGTTCAATAAAAATTACAATATTTTTCGAAATAGTTAAAACATGCCATGTTTTTTATAAAAAAAAATTGAAAATTATAATATTAAAAAAAAAAAAAAAACTTAAATTATTACTTAAATATTCACCTAACATATTAATTAGTAACAAACATATGGCATAACTATAGTTTATATAATTAAGGAAGTAAGCAAAATGAGATAAATAGAGGTAACTATATATTACATTTTAAACTAAATTTTTAACATTTACACTTCAATTATCTTATCTAACTTCTTTATGTCACATTATGACAAATCACGTCAAAACGAGCATGATTCAACTGACATATGTATGTGTTGATGACCATAAATGTCATTGATAATTTTATTTAAAAAACTATTGAAAGAATTTAACCTTAAAATCAGTTTGTTGAATTCTAAATTTAAATGTACTCGAGAATTTTACCTGAAATATCCTAATTGATCCATTTGAAATATTTAATTTAAAAAACCCCGAAATTGAAACCTTGAATCAAACCCCAAAACTAAAACCCTAAACCTCCTTAAATTAAAACCCCAAATATGAAACCCCAAATCTCCTTAAATCTGAAATTTTGAATTGAAACCCCAACAATCCTTAAATTTGAAACTCCAAATTGAAATCCTAAATCTCCTTTAAATAAAACCTTAAATTGGAATCTCAAACCAAAACTATAAAACTAAACTTTAAACCAAACATTTTTGAAATGTTTAATTAAAACCCTAAATTGGAATCTCAAACCAAAACTATAAAACTAAATTTTAAACCAAACATTTTTTTAATGGGAGAATTTTTTTTTTCTTGGTGTCTTTTCTCCAAAATTTCGAAAAAAAATAAAAAAAAATAAATAAATGATGACAAATCACTCTTATCCCGTACACGTACACACATCCACATTTAACTTTACCCGACCAGAAGGTAGAAGAGTTCACATGCAACATTAACATGAGAATTCAATTTCATAGAATTTCTATCATTTCCAAAAGTGCCCAAAATTCCACATACAATAATTCAAACTCTTTAGTTGATAGGGAATCCAAAAGTCATATTGAAAGCTATAGTTGAAATATAAAGGGAGTATAGCTCAACGGGTAATCGACATGTAACTCCTTCTTTTAGGTTGAAGGTTCAAATTCTCATACCCATATTTGTTGTACTAAAAAAAAGTTACAGTTCAAAATTTAATAATTGCTTGATAGTTATCTCAATTCACAACCGTAGCCAACTTAGCCATTCAACCATAGTCTTAATATTGGAAAATTGCTGGAAAAGGTGCAGCGTAATCTCTTAATGTAACATGTTGATACCGGTTTTTTGGTATCAATAGTAAACTTATTATTGAGCCTGCAACACTTGAAGAGACAGAGAAGTGAGCTAAGATCGGTATAGTAAACTTATTATTGGGCCTGCAACACCTGAAGAGACAGAGAAGTGAGCTAAGATCGGTATGATGCTAACCACAGGGGCTTCCACGCTCAAGTTAGCCTTGAGAGAGGAAAAGAATATGAAAAGTATTTTTTAGTAAAGGTAAATAATGATTTTTGCCTTACTCTTTTCTCCTTTCACATCCTTCCTTTATATAAGATTGACATATGGCCGTTTGTGACCGTTTCACATCATTTAAACGGGTCATTATGTCCTTCGTAACTCCCGGGAGTTACAAGGATTATGTAACTGTTCAGAAAGAGACGTTTTCTAACTAGTTGGGTCGGCCACACTTTTTCCATCGAGCCGACTCCAAAGAGGAGAGTCACCTCTTAGGTTGGATCCCCACTTCCCATATTAAAAATATATAGATATATATAGATAGAGAGAGAGAACTTTTTCAACCTTTCTTCTGGTTGTTTTTTTAAATGTTAAATTCTATCAGAGCCAAAATAATTAGTTTTTGAAGTTATAAGATTAAAATAGATACTTTAAGAGTAAAAAAAAAATCAAATAAGTTTACGAAAGTTTAATTACGCAAATATAATTTAAAGTTTAAAAATATGATATATTTAAATGAAGTTTTACTTCAAAAGACGATTAGTGATGATCATACCTAAACGATTAACTTAGATAACATAACAAAACACTATATATTTTCAATTTTTTTTCCTTTTGGTTTTATAATTTTTATCAATTTTTTTTATCAAACATTTTTTAGTTGAATGTGTGAAAATGAAGATTCAAATCTCTCCTGTATACCTTAATTATAGGACTGGTTGCATAAATAACAATTATGTCCAAAATAATGACAAATATAACAAAATTTAAAATATTTTGTAAATATGATAAAAATTCAGTGACTATCATTGATTGTTATCGCTGATATATGACTATTAGTGATAGACTACACTTTCAGCGATAGACCGATAGAAATTGCCATATTTATAAATTTTCTTAAAAAGTGGTATCTTTTTAATTATTTTACTCTAATTTTCTATAATTATATATATTTTTTAAAAAACCAATATTTTAAAACAATAATTGCAAGAGTGGGATGATCTCTTTCATTAAAGGAATTATGTGTAATGATTTTTTAAAAAAAAAGTAATCTTAGTAATGATTTTAAATGCAAGAGAAAATGGGTGCTGCCACATGAATTCCATCATATATGCATGCACAACAATAGTGTACCTCCATGAATAAATTAATATAATATAATTATTATGATATGATTTAGTAAGGCTTTATGTAATTCTTTTTTCTTTTTCTAAGAAAATTAAGTATTTTTAATTTAAAGAAATTGAAAATTTACACAAGTTTAGAAATAAAAATTATTTTTTCCATTCAACTTAATTAAGTTTTTTAAAAACAAATTTTGATAAATTTTTTTTTTTTTTTTTTTTTGAGGTGGGGGATGCTTCCAATATTCACTTCGGTGAGAATATGAGGCACACAAATATATTAATGAGGATTAGAATGGTTTAATTTTTGTAAAATAAAAAATAAAAATATATTTATTAAAAAAAGCTGGTTGTACAAAAAGCAATCAGGTCCAAAATAATTACAAATTTAGCAAAGTTTAAAACTTTTGCAAATATGGCAAAAAAATTAGTGGTTATCACTTATATATTTTATGACTATTACTAATAGACTTCTATCAGTGATAGACTATTATCACTGACAAAATTCTATAAAAAAACTACTATCAGCGATAAACCATACTATCAATGATAGAAATTGTCATATCTACAATTTTTTTAAAAAAATGTTATATTTTTAATTATTTTACTCTAAATTGACATTTCTTACAATTTCACTATTAAAAATTTAGGAAAATTAAAATTATAATATGGTTAAGGGATGAAAGTGAGATAATTTAAATCTTGGAACTTTTTCTAAATAAAATTTGTGAAACTCGTTAAAAGTCAATTTAGAATTTTGATATAATTTCATTAATTATTTTTAGTTCAAAAAATGGATAAGAGATTCAAACTTCCAATTTTAAAAAGGTAAAGTAATATTTAGAATTAAACTATGTTCACGTTGATTTTGATATAATACATAATAATGTGAAAAGTTCATTACAATAATGGTAATTCAATGATTAATTTAGCAAATGAGTTATGCTCATGAATATTGTATGCAATTCATGGGGATTGATGGGAGGAAAGTTGTGTTGAGATTGTAGTATCAAAAAGTCGTAGAATCATGGGGATTTAAATTTTCATTGACATTGTAGGACTTTGTCATATTTGAAATTTATATTTGAAATTTACATGGACATTTGCAAGTGAATTTCGCATCGACCTTTTGAAATGACAGTTGAAATTTTGCATTGACATATGAAATTTGCATAAACATTTTGCATGAAGAGTTAAAATTTGCATTGACAATGTTAGTTTGAATATGTACTGGTATTGACTTCCGTGAAAATTTGCAATTTGTTTAAACTCACCTATTGTGAATTTGAGAAGGGAGGCTAGATTATGTTATTCGAATTAGATATAATTTAGATTATTATCTTATTTGAATTAGATTAGTATTTTATTAATATAAATAGACTAACTATGCTTAATGAAACTCTCTAGCTTCTTTGCATTTGTATTTGCATTCTATCTCTAATTCGAACACTCTTTAAGCACTTCAAAAGTACTCTCAAACTAAGCAATAGTTATTTGATATTTCTTCCAAAACCAAGATTATGAAAAGTGATTTCTATAGAAACATTTTGAGAGAGAGAGAAACCTAAGATTCTTTCCATGTGCAAGAGAGAAGGAAAAATGTAAATGAGGTAAACCATGTTGAGAAGAATAGACATCTCTCTTGAAAATGACCAATGTTGGCATTAGGTGAACATGTAGCCAAACATCATTTCAAATGTGTTATGTACAAAACAAGTAGGTCCTATCACATATTCCCATGCTACCCCCATTTTCAAATTATGGGCTTACCCATGTTTTTTTCTTCTCTTTTCAATTGGAAACTCTTCATTCCAAACTTTATGTAGGCCCCTTAAATTCTACTCAAATATATATATTTTTTAAATCTTCGACTTTTAATTTTATGTTTTATAGGTCTTTAAACTTTTAAAATGTCTAATAAGTCATTAGTCTTTCATTTCTATCTAACAAGTTCCTAACCTGTTAAAAAAATTAACTGATTTAGTAGATTTAAAATTGAATTTTAATAAGATCGTAAACTTTCAATTTTGTGTCTAGTAAGTAAATTCATGAATCTTAAAAAATGTCGAATATATCATAGATTTATTAGACACAAAATTGAAGGTGTAAGGATATATTAGATATCTTTTAAGTTTATGAGAGTCTATTGGACACAAAATTAAAAGTTTAACCCTATATTCAGGGGCATCTCTTTCTTAGGTAGGGTTAAAGATCATTAATTAGTCGAGCCTATCCCTCTAGCCTATTATTGTTGGATCGATCCGGCATGCGGCTCCTGCATCTCATGCGTCTCCATGAGGCCCTTCATACAAGTTTGTTGCGAGAAATCTCTCTAGTCAAATATCTCATCAATATAAGTTTACTTACTTGCTTAACTCTTCAATCAATATGATCTACTGTTTCCTCTTAGTTGCAGATGCTCATGCTTTGATTCAAAAGTCCTAGCCTGAATCCCTAGTTAGATCGAAGTATGGAAGTCCTCTAGCTCCCTTCAGTCCTGTTTGAACCTGTCACAACAACGAAAACCCTCCTATTGCAAAGTGAGGTTCTATCCGTTCTTCCTTTCTCCTAGAATTCACTCCGAGTCGGGTGGGAAGAACTGGTAGTCCAACTTCGTGAACAACAGAGTTATTGAACAACGAACATTTGATGAAATTCTTTGCCTCACTCCTTATTAGACACGTATTAAAGTTTTAGACACAAGTTTATAATTTAACATTTTTTTTCTTTTACTTACATCCTATTTATCCTTACAAAACACCAAATTTTCTTTTCATCTATTTTCAAACAAATCTTTAAGAGGGATCTTTTCTTTCTTTTTTTTTCTTTTTTTGTTATGCCACTTTTTCTTTCCCTTTTCTTTTTTCCAAATCATGGGAGGTGAATATTAAATTAACCCAAAGACCCCTTTAAAGCCAAAAGGACCAAATAGCTTTCTTTCCCTTGAAATACAGAAAAATAAAATAAAATATTAAGAGGCTAATGAGTGTATTTTTTTTAATAAGTATTTTAAAAGACAGTCTTTTAGGCTAGCTTTTTGGTCACCATTATCAAGTCAAAATTGATGTCAACTTTTACAAAGTTTAAAAAAAAAATAGTTTAAAACATTAATAACTTTATTTATAGGTCAAAAGTTAAAAAATATAAAAAAAAAAAAAGAAAAATACCCAACAAAATTTATCATTAAAGAATTGAAAATATTAAATTATTATTCCAAATCCCTTGAATTGCTGAAAGACTATTCTCCCAACCATGGTCACACTTCTCAATTGTATAATAGAAAAAATAGGACACTTTTTAATGTGTATTTCTTATGAAAAAAAAAAAAAAAAAAACAATGTCTCAAAATTTAATACAATGGACAAGATAGAATGACAGAGCTGTGATGGGAGAAAGAGCACAGTCAGAGGTGAGCCAAAGGAAAAGGGAGATTTGATTGGGTGGTCAAAGTCAGTCATGGTATAGAGTTCTGTTACTTTAGATTTGCTAAAGTTTCACTTTTGATTAGAAAGAAAACTTTGTCATTTAATTGTACCTAATCATTCTGTCTACAAATTTCATGTTTTTAAATTTTTGAAAATATTTATGATTATTTGTAGGTTTTATTTTTGTACGTCGTTTGATCCCAACCCTATGTTATAAAAAAAAAATAGTATTTTAAGTGGTTGGTATATATGATTGATTCAATTAAGAAATTAATCGACCTACAAACTATTCAAATGTCTACTACTTTAATTTAAGCCAACTTCGATTTTTAGTTCATATAAATACTTAGCAAAGTAAATGACCAAATTTGGTTATACAATTTACAAGTGTGTGCACATATGATATGTGAAGCTTTTCTTTTTCCAAAGATTTTTAAATGACGACAACATAAGAGATATACATACATGAGGTAACCATGCAAAACCAACTACCCCTCATTCGAAAAATAGTGGACGTATAAGATTAGTACTGTTACGGGTCACCTCAGCATGATGTACAAGCCTAACATCATGTTGCCTTTCCCAAGGACTCAAGACCGACCCCTAGGGTCCGATCTCGGAGATCTTCGATCCCATCACATTCAACCCCTCCAAATCAGGGCGAGGGAGATCTGCTGACACTCCTACTGCTGATTGTGGGAGGCAGTACGACGATTCCTACAAATCTTCCCTAAGATCACGGACTGTCTCATCTCTATGGCGAGGAAGTGTACGGATCGGCGCCGACCGTCCCATCATTCCTCTTCTATATATACCAAAGTCCCCCTTCATCGAAAGATACGCAATTTATATTACTCACACTCCGCTTAAGCTTAGAACTCTCTACTGAATTAAGTATCGGAGTACAGTGGGCCCAACCCCACATTCCGCAATTCATCAAAAGGTACGCAATTATGTAATTCATACTACTCACACTCCGCAATTCATCGAAATGTACGCAATTCAGTTACTCTCACTCTTTACAGGCCAACCTCAGATTACAACACTTAACTGAGATTCAAAGCCTAATTTTGAAGAGTCTGAATCCTTACATCAACAAGTACAACATATAGCAAATCGTAAAAAAAATAATGTTTTATATGTTAGAGATAAAGATCAAAACGAATTGTATATCTTAAAAATGAGTAAGAAACCAAAAAGGTTGATTAATGATGGTGGAACAAAACTAGGGTTGATGTAGGGTTGCATATGTAATTGAAATGTAACAAAAATAAAATGAATAACAAGTCCAAGGAAGCAAAACCAAAGAAAGGCAAACAAAAACTCCCCCAATGAAATAATTGGAGGGAAGTCCCATTATTGATGTTATATGTAGCTCCTACAAAAAAATATCAAATCAAATGGGGGATGTGGGACCCAATGATGGGCATAGTGTTAAAATAAACCCATCACACACACAAACATGTTATTATTCATCATAAGAGGTTTTGGTTGGGGGGGCATTTGTTGAACATCATCATGCTCCAAACAAACTAACACTCAAATATAATCAATGCTTTGGTATTGCATTTAATATTTCAAAGTCAAATGTATAAAATTCTTGTATCAATCATAAAACTTTGGTGGAGGTCTAAAGATTCTCTAGTTATCAATCTAGTTGTGATACTTCTTTAGCATAAGTATCGATTACAATAGTTAACAAGAGCATAATTTAATAACATGACGTATGAATTATGAGATCCTAAATTTAATCTTAAAAATAAATAAATAATAAAAAAAAATAATAATAATAAATAATAATAATAATAATAATTTAAAAGTTTAGATCTATCTTATATTTTATTGATTTTTTTAAAGGTATGTATTTAGAAATAAGAATAAAGAAGCCAAATGCTATTTAATAAAAATATGAAATAATGTTGTGGTTTATTATTTATTGTAAGCAACAAAAAAAATAAATAAAAAAAAAATAAAAAAAAAACAAATTAACAAATATGTCAGGATAATTTATTAAAGTTAAAATATAATGTTGTATCAGTGTATTTTTTTCATTTTATTTTAATTTTTGTGTTTTCAAATATTTAAATTTAGTCGATGGCAAACTTCTATAAAGTTGTGCCCTTGATTAAGAAGTTAAAGATTCAATCTCCCCATTAATTAAATATTTTTGCAAAAAAAAATTAGTCCATGTACTCTTAATAAATTTTTAAAATGTGTCGGGGTCTCCCTTCCTAAGGCTGTAGGCTTGGCTGGTGTGATGGACTTCTCTCTTGGTTCTTTACCGGTCCGTTATTTGGGCCTTTCTCTCATTTCAGGTCGGCTTTCGTATGTGGATTGTAAAGAAAATCACCAATCGGGTCCAGAGTTGATCAACGCGAGCCCTTTGGCTGGTGTGATGGGCTTCTCTCTTAGTTCTTTACCAATCTGTTATCTGGGTCTTTCTCTCATTTCGGGTCGACTTTCGTATGCGGATTGTAAAGAAAATCACCGAGCGGGTCCAAAGTTGGTCAGCGCAAGCCCTTTCTTATGCTGGTCGGTTGCAGCTTATCCGATCTGTTTTGCAAAACTTTCAGGTTTACTAGGCGAGTGTATTTGTATTGCCTGCTCGTGTAGCGGACGAGGTTGATCGTATTCTTCGGGCTTATTTGTCTTATTTGTGGCGAGGGAGCTCTTCTGGTAAAGACGGAGCAAACGTGGCGTGGGGGGACGTTTGTGTGCCTAGAAGGGAGGGAGGCTTGGGCATCCGTCATGTTCGTTCTTGGAATGTGGCAGCTGTCATGAAGCTCCTCTGGCTTCTTTTTACGCGTTGAGGCTCGTTATGGGTGACTTGAGTTGATGCTTATATCCTTCGTGGTCGCTCCTTTTGGTCTGTTCGAGTGTTGGCCAGTTGGTCGTGGTGTACTCGGACCATTTTTCATCTTCGGGAGTAATTTCGTCCGCTTGTCTGGATTGCCATCGGGGATGGTCAGCGTTGCCATGTTTGGACGGACTCCTGGCTTCCTGGGGCCCCCATTAATCAGTGGTTTGAGGAAGGGTTAACTGATGTTGTAGGACGCGCGGAACATGCCCTTATGTCAGATTTTATCCTCCTAGATGGGTCTTGACAATTGCCTCGTGTGACTTGGGAGATGGAGGAATTGCTTCCTCTGGTTCATGTAGTAGTTTCCAACTTGCAGCAACCTGATCGAGTTATTTGGGACCCTGGTAGGTCCGATGTCTTCTCGGTGGCTAGTGCTTGGGAGATCCTGCAGCCTCGACGCGATTGTGTAAGATGGGTTAGCTTATTGTGGTTTTACGGTAATATCCTCTGTCACGCCTTTATTGCGTGGTTGGCGATTCGGGATCGGTTATATACTAGGGCTCGTCTTCATGTCTGAGATCTCTTGATTCTGTCAGGTTGTGTGTTGTGTTCAGATGCCTTAGAGACGAGAGATCAACTTTTTCTTTGAGTGCACGTTCAATAAGGATGTGTGGACAAGACTTTTACGGTGGGGACGTTCCTCTCATCGTATTGTTGTATGGTCTACTGAGTTGACTTGGATATGTGGCCTGGGGCGGGGTGACCATCGTAGGCGTCATGTTTGGAGTCTTGCTTGGTGTGCAACCATTTACCATATCTGGAGAGAACGAAACTCTCGTGTTCACGAGGCTAGTACCCGTTCTCCTCAGGCTGTTCTTATTAGTGCCCAGATTGATATGGCTTATAGGTGTGCCTCGTAGTTAAGGGTGTTGATGTTAATGTTCCGCCTTGGGACTTGTTTTCTTGAGATGTTTATGTGTCTCCTTGTTGTGTTCTTGAGTGCCTTGGCTCCGGGTTGTGGGGTCCTCTCCATTGCTTTTTCGTAATATATATTATCTTTGAAAAAAAAAAAAAAAAAAAAAAAATGTAGTTAGTTTGTAGTTAATTTTTATTAGACTTGTTAATATAATATTAATAATAATTTACATTCAATATAATAAAAGAAACAATATGAATATACTTCTAAAAGTGATAGAGAAATTAAAGGGTTAATGCATATTAAACTTGTTTTGAAAAAATTAACAATAAACTAATAACATAGTCTAATTTTAAGATTTATTATATATATATCAACCAACTCCTAATTTACATTTTTTTTTTTTTTTTTTTTTTTTTTTTTTTTTTTTTTTTTTTTTTTTTTTTGTGCTTAAGAACTTCAATTTCAATGAACTATCAAGTCAATGGTAATAGAAAAAAAAAATATCAATAACATGTTATTTAATAAAGTTAAAATATTCTAGGATGGAAAAAAGTGTCTTTTTAAAATTGAGGCAAAAAAAAAAGGAGAGACAACATCATGGATTCAATGCCTTTTGCCAAATGGTGATGAAAGAAAGTTATCATATGCATGTTCTCACCCATTATACCTTCAATGTCAATCCACATTACACTCAAAAGTTTTTATTTCTTAAATAGTTTGATTTGTAAACTATGAAATAAATTTAAAGAAAAAAAAAACATTTTTTAATTGATATGTAAGATTCTATTCTATATATTCCTAAAAATGTTTGGATAAAAAATTATCCTTGAGATTTCGTATTTTGGTGCATGAATTTCTAATATTTTTAGTCATTAACATACAAATTTAATTTTTATTTGATCTTTTATTGGATCCTCAAAATTTAAATTTAATTTTTAATTAGTCCATAAAATTTGCATTTGATTTCTAAATGATCTCTGGTATCATTGATGTTTAGTTGACCTAATAAAATAATGATGTGGTATTTAATACTTACTAAACTTTGATGATACAAGTTTGATGCTACATTGCATGTGTTTTGTAAAGTTTAAAATGTAACTTAATTAAAATATTTTAAAATGAGTTAGTTTTTTTTATACTCAGGATTCAATTAGAAACCAATTTCAAATTTCAAGAATTCTTTAGGACGAATTATTAAAAACCAAATTCAAATATTGGAGGCCAACATGAACATAGAGGGTTGGTTGCATAAATAACAATCCGACCTAAAATAATAATAAATATAGCAAAATATAAGATATTTTAAAATATAAAATATTTTACAAATATAGTAAAAATCACTTACTATCATTGTTAGTCATTAACAAAATTTTATAAAAGTTTAGAGATATATCAATACTACTGATAATCATCGATCGACTATTAGTGACTATCACTAATAGAAGTCGGTTATAGAAATTATCATATTTATAAATATTTTAAAAATGATGGTATATATATAAATTGTGAGATCTAAAATATTAGTTTTAGCCATCATGATTGAAGTAGAATTAAATATAATAATAATAAGGAAATGTAAGTTTTTTACTTAGTAAAAAAGTTGAGGAAAGAAGGGTTTAGGGACATTTTGAGCAGGAATGAAGGGGTGGAGGAGCTGTAAAGGCACCAACAAGCCACTCTCATCATATCCAATCATTTCTCATTCTTCTTTCAATTTCCTATCCATTTTTTTAAAACATCTTCAAATTATTTTATTAAATTTAATAGTCTTCCAACATGTTTATTATTATTATTGTTTTTTCTTTTTTTAATTTGATAGCTAATTTTTAATTTTATAGTTCAACCAATGTAGAAGTAGGGATTCATTTTTTTCACTTTCAATGGAAGATGGTAACTTAACCATACACGCCAAAGTGAGTATAGTTCAGCTGACACATGTATGTGTTGACACCCAAAAGGTCTGTGGTTCGAATCCCTCCACCCAATGTACTCAAAAAAAAAACTTAACCATACACCTATGCTATATGGGTATGAATTTTTTCCATATCACGGTCACATCACGATTCTTTTAAAATAAAAAAATATGTGAATTTTATGTGGGTCCGGTCCACCAATTTTTTAATTAATAAATTTCATTCTCTTTCATTTTCGTTCTTCTTCCTCTCTATTCCCATCATATTCTGCTGTTTGTTTAGAACAACAAAATCAAAATTAAATCATCAAAATTAAATCACCATATTTTAATGATTTTGACAAATAGGGACAAAAACAAAATAGATATTTATTTTTGGGTCAACCCTAGTTTGACATTGGCTCCATTTTTTTCAGGCAACAATGACTTATCTCTCACTCTAAGTCTACTCCAACCACATGAAAAAAAATTATCTTTTAGTAGTACTATGAATTTAAAAAAATGTAACTGGTCAAGGATCTATCAGATACAAAATAAAAAATGAAGGATGTATTAAACACTCCCTACAATTTAGAAAATGAAAACTTGAGGGCCTATTAAACACTTTTGAAAGTTTAGATATTAAATAGACCCAGTTCTGAAGGATGAAGCGAAGTGAAAAGAAGAGAGAGGAAGAAGAACGTAGAAAGAGAAATAAAATTTATTAATTAAAAAATTAGGGACAACATAAAATTCACATATTTTTTATTTTAAAAGAATCGCGACGTGACAGTGGTATGGAAAAAATTCTATAGCTCACGTTTATTAATCTTAGATATTGATGACATTCATAAATAATCAAACTACAACATTTAAGTATTCAATGGATATGGTGAGGCGACAAATGAGACAAGTGAAAAGTAAAATAAACTTTAGGAAATGAATTTGAACTTTATAATAACTACTGAGTCTGTTATTTAAATTCTACGAGTTGTTTGACAACCAAATATTACAAAATTAAGTAGGATAATTTAGAGAAGGATTTAAAGAGGGATAAAACACAAATGAAGTTAAAATTTACATTGTATTAAATTGCATAATAAGATACAAACTTAAGAGATCTATTTATACTAATAAGAATAAAAAACAAAAGAGTAATCTACCCTACCCAATTAAATAAAACCTAATTTAATCTAATAATGTAGTTTTCTCATAAGATTAGATAGGTAAGTTGTATCAATCAAAACCCTAAATTAATGATGGTATCAATTTAAATTCTGAACTTTTAGAATTGTATCAATTTACACTACACTTTCGGTTAGAATTTTATTTTAAAAACGTTAATTTAAACATGTATAGACTTATAATTTTAGCAATTAGACTCTTAAACTTTCATAAATGAATCAATTGTATAAAAATTTAGGGATTTAATTGATAAATTATAAGCCTCTTACGTGTGAAAACAAACATTTTTTAAAAAATTGATGTAAATCGATACACTTATGAAAGTTGAAAATTTACAGAAAAAATATTTGAGGCAATCACTTAGGCATTGTGCCATGATAGCACCATAAATATCATCTAACTTTGACTAAATATTGGGTTGTCCTCAAACTACAATCATTGTAGCAATTCTTTTTCTTCTCTCTACACTATTTGGTGACATTGGCTAGGGACTTGAGAGTAATGAAAATGTTTTTTCAAAGAAAAAAAAAAGAGTAATTTAAATGAACTTTTATTGAAGTTATAAATTATTATACAATTGATACACATTTATCAAATTTTTTTTTAATATTAAGGGAGATTCTCATGGCTCTAAGTTCAAAATAAATTGAGTGATTGTGTCTTAATTATATAAATTTCCCAATATTCTTAGCTCTACCATTTTTATAATATTTTACAAAGTTTCAACCTTAATTGCATTTTATAATAATAATAATAATAAATCAATTATTATTATTTTTTTAATACCAGCACTCCTTTTTTTATTATTTTGATCATATAATTCTATAGAAACATTTTTTATCCGAAAATATAATTCAATTGGTTAAGACATATATCTTCGATTTAGATGTCAAGTATTCAAATCCTCACACCTTCACATATTGTTGACTCTTCAAAAGAAAAATTAATTTTATATTTAGTCTATAGTTTAAAACAATTTTAATTTCATCCCTTAAATTTTAAAAGTTTCAATTTTATTTCTATGATTTGGTCATACCTCATAAGTCTCTTTAGTGTTACCAAATTGATACTGTTTTTTTTGTGGCAATCTTTTTTAATTGACTAATTTGTTAGTGTTATCATGATAAAAAAAACAGATTAGCTTTTTAGTGGGTAAAAAAATTTATTGATGATTTATGATGTTTAACCAAATTGAAACCAAGCCGAATTCATAAAGATTAAATTGAAACTCTTAAAACAATAGAGATCAAATCGCAACTATGCTCAAACTATAGGAACCAAATCTATAATTTTACTCTAAAAATACAATCTCACCCATCTTATATATTTTTAAACAAATATCTCCATAGAATTTGAATTTATGAATTGTTTCATAAATAAACAAAAGGGAAATTGTAGTAAATGACAATTTAAGACTTATTGTTTGCAAATATAACATGTTTTTAAAAATTTTGCGGATATAGCAATTTCTATCGCTGATATCTTATGACTGATAGAAGTCTATCGCTGATCACCTCAGCTTTTTATAGATTTTTGTCAGTGATAATAGTCTATCAGAGATAATAGTCTATCACTGATAGAAGTCTATCAGTGATATAATAAAGTCTATCAGTGATAGAAACGGGTTTTTTTGCCATATTTGCAAAACATTTTAAAGTTTGCTAAATTTGCAATTAGTTTGGGCCTGATTGCTATTTGTGCAACCAGCCCTAAACAAAATCATGGTGATTTTTTTTTTTTTTAAATAATAATAATAATAATAAAGAACTAAGAGGTCCTAATCCTAGAAACAAGCCTAAAACATAATTGCAAATTGCATAGACAAAATCCCAATTGGTTTGTTAGGGAACCAAAGTTCATGAAAATAGGGCTCTCTCAAAGGACAACACTCTCCAACATCTCCCACCTTTCTACCAATGTCATGTGATGTGGTGATGGGTGTGGGGGATAAACCCCACTTTATAAAATCATAATTATCATCCATGTCACCACCAACATAAATCATTAAAAAATATATATATATTATTTTACTTGTTCGGGTTTGAATTTCATTCTATTTCGTTCTACTTTCAAATGTCTAAATTTAAGTTAAATCGAACACCGTTCAATTAACATAAAATTGTGCTCTTGACTAAGAGGTCATGGTCAGCGGGTCAGGGGTTCAATCCCTACACACCCTCGTTAATTAAACACTTTTACAAATAAAATAATGTCTAAATTTAGTCATTATATTTTTAATAAATCTTTGAGCTTGTTCTTATTATTAGTTTGTAGTTAATTTTTATCAAATTGGGTAAAATAATAATAATAATTTTTATTAAAAAAAATAAAATATGAGAATATATTTTCAAACTTTATGAAAAAAAGATGATACTCTTATTTTTCGAAAACTAGATTGAAGGTAATTACAATAACTAAATTTAGAATTTGAAAGTACATAGACTAAAGTTGAACCAATCTCGAGTACATGGATCAAAATAATATTCAACCCGGAAAAAAGAAAGAAAAAAGAAAAAAGAAAAAAGAAAAAGCTATTGGGATTGAGCCCTCCCTTTAGAAGACATGTATCATGACCCTTGTATCATGGATTGTCTCACCTATTTCTTTCTCTCTCTAGACTTTACCTCCTATTTTAACTTTTTGGTTGGGATTTTGTATTTATTTTTTGGAATTTTGCAATTAAAAAAGGGAAATGTTTTTTTTTTTTTTTTTTTTTTTCTAATTATTTTTTCATCAATTTCCCCCAATGCTAAACATTATGGCAAAATATAACAACACTGCAATTGTTTATTTTAGTTCTTCTAAAAGGAAGAAGGAAGGCCAAAGCGAGCATAGCTCAGCTGACATATGTATGACTTGATGACTAAGAGGTTTGTGGTTTGAATCCCTCACCCCAATGTACTCAGAAAAAGGAAGTTTTTTTTAATAATAATATTAAAAAAGGGAAATTTTATTTTTTTATGCTTTGTGAATCGATTTTTAAAATGAAAGTTCTTATTTTATCAAGATATACATTAAACTTGGATATATGCTGAAATTAATATCTTTTACTAACTAAACTGCTATTTTTTTTTTCTTTTGGTAAGCTAAATTTTAGGTGTTTTATATAATTTATTGATTAGTTTTTGTATAAATTTTTAATTTTTTTAGGTGGGTACTAAATTTATTATAGGTTGAAGTTTGAGATTTAATCGTATTAAATAAATAATTAAAAAATTACAATTCTCTTACAAGAGATTAAAATGTATTTTTTGATAATAAAAAAAAAACTAATAATAATAATCATATATGGAATGGAGGTAGAAGGATTTTGACTCAAATTCTGGTTTCCATCTGAATGCACTGAAGCCAACTTATTTCTGAGCTTGCGTCCTTCATGGGCCTGAGTTTAAAAGGAGAAAGCCCAACACTTAGCCCAAAGAGCTTTTCATTCTGGGCCAACAATAATGCTATGATTGTGGGCCAAGCCCAGGAGAGAGTATATAGAAGGACACACCTTAATGGGGCGCTTGACCCAATAAGTTTGAGGAGTTGAAGTTGTTTAGTCTGGAGAGTTCTGAAGTATGTGTGTTTGGGGCAGAGAGTTGTTTAGTCGAGACTTCTGAAGTCTGTGTGTGTTTGAGACAAAGAGTTGTTGAACTTGGAGTTCTTGAATCAGAGTTTATTTTAACTGTTTTCTTCTGCACAATGTTTTTCTACAAACTTTCAAAATTTCATTATTAACTACTTCTTTCAATTTCAATAAATTTTAAAAAAGAAATTTTTTATTTTTATTTTAGGTATCATTTACAAATTTGTAGGAAGACAACAAAAATAATTTTGAACTCAATACCTCATATTATTAATTAATATATATATATATATATATTAATTTTCTTATGAATATCTTATTGAGATATTTTTTGTTTTCATTAATGTAGGTATATTTTACAAACTTTTTAAAGAAAAAAAAAAACACATATCTTACTCTGACCCACTCAAATACATCTTTCTCCGTCTCCGTCTCCGTCTCCACCCTCCTAAACTCCTCATTCCATTTGAATCCTCTATATCCAGAAATCAACATCTCAACAATGATGGTTTATTTTAGATATTTTTTTTGTACAATGCTTTCTATAATTTTCCATATTTTCGTTGTTAAGAACTTCTCCCAATAAATTTTAAGAATGCGATTTTTGCTTCTTTATTTTATGTATCCTTCACAAATTTCTTTGAAGATAACATAAATAATTTTGACCACAATACTTCACACTTTTTTTTCAATATCACTCACATTAATTATTCATTTTATTTGGATAGTTTTGAAATAGGAGAGAGTCGTACAATAGTGTGTTAAAACGGATCCAAATAAATTAATGTTTTTTATTCTCCATGGTAAGAATACTACATTTTGAATTTGGTTTAAGTATTAATTTTGATCGAACAACCTAATTTATATTTAAAATAATAAAATAGGTTGAATTACATTTTTAGTCATTTTACACATTTTGTTTAAATTACATTTTTTTTTAAATAATTAAAAATATTGTGAGAGGGAGAGAGAGAAAGAGAGAGAAATGTGCTCCCTTGGAAAACGGGCCAGACTTGAATAGTAATTACTGTAGAAGTCTGGGGAGTTGAATAATAATTACGGTAGAAGTCTGAGGAGTTGATATTTTTTTATCCGAGTTCAACAAGTCCGTGGAACAAACGGGGATAAAACTTCTCCCCCCAACTCCTTCTCCAACAACTCCTTGGGCCAAACACCCCCTAAATGAACACACCTTTTATGTACAATGACCCACGTCTCCGGTGACGAATAAATAAATGGGCACGTTGGTTCGATCCGAAAGGAATGCCTGATGTGGGATGAGGTCGGCGACGTCCGCTCGTTCTGCAACTTTTCCTAGGCGTTGCTTTGGGGCGAGGCCCTACTGGTCGTTCAAGTCATTTCGCATTTGTTAGCGGCGCCTATTAGTCTTCGCAACCTTCCCGAGGCGTCACTTCAGGTCGAGGCCCGACTTGTCGTTGGGGCAGTTTCGTGCATTTCGGCGGCGACGATTTTTGTCGAGGCGTCGTCTCATTGATAGGGGCTTTTGAGACCATTGGATGGCGCCTTTCAACGGACGATTTAGATCGGAGGGCATTCACCTATAGATAAGGCAGCCTTCATACATCATTCGTACTTCCAAAACTTTTTTTGTGAGCGCGAAGTGCTTCTCCATCTTTCTTATTTTCCGGCTTGCGGTGGGTGTTGCACCAGTTTTACACAGCGTTAGGCCTTCTTCGTTTTGCTTCTTCTGTGACCATGTCAGATACGGGAGCCCATTTTCGCTTCGTTATGGAATCGATCAGGGTTTGACGTTCTCGTTGGGTTGTGCGGAGATGTTTTGGAGACGACTCTACGTCCAACCGTCTGTCGTCTTCTTCCGAGGCGAAGTCGGCTCATACTCTGGAAGATCTTCAGATGAGGAAGTTTTCCCCTACAGACGCAGTTTCTGTTGGGTTTTATGTCCTAAACCTCGTGGTTTGTAAACTGAATATATATTCTATTTTGCAATAAAGTTGTTATTGAGTTTTATTTAGTAAAGTTGTTATTGAATAAAGTGAATTGTGTTTACTTTTAACCTAACTCCAATAAACTAAAAATCCATGGCTATAGAATGTATACTTGAACTTCATGTGGTGACATGATTGTGGATCAAGTTCGAGTGATAGCCAGAATAGTCTATAGTATAGGGATAAGGTTGAGTACCTTATCCTGGGAACACTATTGGACGCGACCCACTCTGTATAGTACAAACGATGTGATCCAAAATCGTTCATGTGGAGACATGCGAGTGAGGGCGTCCTGTGCAATGAGTTTGCATAAGACTGAACCGCGAAACAAGTCGCTCTTTCTTTATAACTCTGTTTACTGTAAAGACCGACTTTTTTATATGATGACCTAGGTAACTCGATCTGAATCCTGAGCACGCTATGAACTCCTGTTTATTCAGGCTTATCCTTTGACTTGTATGGGTGAGAGTGGCCCGAGATCGCCGACTCAATAAGCCTACCATTTTGGGGATAAGACCGGGTAGGTAGCTGAGAACATAGTCCTGCGAAATGGAATTCACTCCTACCCGCCTTGAGGGATTAGTAGAGAGGTTGTTCCCTTAAGTGCTGACTCTGAGTCTTGAACTAGGGATCCCACCCTCTCATTGGCCCGAGAGGGACTTGGTATAGTGATGGGATCACATACCAATCGGTTTGGTGGTTGGACCACAAACCAATAGTTCATTAAAGGATCAGTGGGACTTAAGGAACAAGATGTAATTACGGGGGTAAAACGGTTATTTTGACCCAGCTGTAATTACGAACGACCTGTGAAGGATCGACTTAGTGATGATGGTTATATCAAGAGGACATAAATATATCTACGGTGAGGAGAGTGCAACTCTTGGACTTTAGTGGAGTCTCCGGGGGTTAACAAATGTTGGTTTGCTTGACTAAAGAGTTTGGCCGGTTAATCTTGTATCGTTGGAGCTCATGATTTGTAGGTCCTTTAGGTTCTCCTGGCTAACTCGGATTAAGCCATGTAACAATATGAGAGAAAAAGAATTTGAATTTATTCAAATTCGTTTTTGGAAGAATGATGGACATATTTAAATATGATTTAAATATGAGATCGGTCTAAAACATGAATAGGGATTCATGTGTGATGATTCGGTTTAAGAACTTAAACCGAGATTAGTCTTATTATTTAATTAATATTTGATATTGAATTAAATAATAATATTAATTAATTAAAAAGTTTAATTAATTAAAATTTATTTTGTTTATTAAAATTAATTATGAATTAATTTTAAAATGACAAAATATTACAAGTGAGATTATCCCAGTTGAGTGGATTTATCCAAGTTGTGAAGTGGATTGTGAATCACCAACAACATGCATAAACTCATCAATTTTTGAACACTTGTGTGAAGACTAATTCATCCAATTTAAGGTGTCATGCTAAGCAAAGAGTTTGTAGCAAAGAGTTTGTTGTATGTGAATTGCTTATAAATTGGATGAAGTTCAAATGGTTTGAGGTTGATGAATTTTCAAAGAGTTTGAATATTTGGATGAGCATGAAGAGTTCATGTTACTTGAGAAATTAGAAAGCTAAGTGTTAGATCTTTCTCACAAAACCTCATCACTTTCATCTTCCAATCTTCTTCTTCCAAACTTTTTCTTTCTTAAAGAAGTCCCACCACTCCATTGCTCGGCCCGAGGATAGCGGTACTACCGGAGGTGGTTCTCGAAGAGTTCGAGGGAAGCTTCGAAGGGTTCGCGAGGAGATTCGAGCATTGAGATTAGAAGGTTTTAGAACTACAAGAGGTATGTGTTCTAATTTCTTTTATTTCCTAGTTTTGAGCATGTTTCTAGTTTAGCTAAATTGATGAAATTAGAGTGCCAATGATCCGACTCGCTAACGCTGCGCTACATGCGCTCCATCATTTTCCAGACGGGATGAGATAGTGATCGTTTCTGAGGACGACGCTGAGGTTCACATCCCGACTCTCTTCGAGCGGCCTTTCACGAGTGAGCACCTACTGAGTGTCAAATTGGACCCCGCACAGCTACAAGATGAGGTCAGGGCAGCGATGGCCTTTATCGCTGACGAGGTTGCTTGGCCAGTTCCTTCCCAGTACAGTCATCCTCTTTTGGACTTTAAACGTTGTGCCTCCAATTTGATGCAAGTAGGTGCTTCTTGACTTCAAACCTTACCTTCTTCTTAAGCACTGATTGACCTCCTGTTTCTTTCCTTTCCTCAGGTCATGAGCCACACCACTAGGGGCTCCTCCCTGCTGGTGAAAGAGCTAATGGCCGCACATTCTCGTCCCTCTACCTCACGGTTGGAGAAAAAGCTAGATCAGACGCATGAGGAGGCATCTCGGCTGGAAAATCGTACGACCTTCTCAGAAAGAAGGCTCAGGATGTGTGAAGTCGCGCTGCTTGAATCGAACAACTACTTGGTGCAGTGGGTGAGCGCTCTGCCTAAGATAGCAGAGAGTGGGGGTTTGATTCTCCCCTAGGGCATATTTTCAAAAAAATTATCAAACAACCACTTGGTGCAACGAGTGAGTGAGTGCATCACCTAGATAGCCCATAGTGGGGGTTGATTGATCCTTGCACCTTTGCAACAAACCACGCACGGGGCATGAATTTACATGCATTATTACCTACCGCCCAAATTGGGCCCATTTTTAAAGCCAAACCGAGCATAGCTCAATTGGCATAAGGTTGTGCCCTGACTAAGAGGTCATGGGTACAATCTCCGCATTAATTAAATATCGTTGCAAAAAAAAAGAAAAAAAAAAGGTGACCAATGCCAAGGTTGATCTGATTGCTGAGAGGCAAATCAGTGAGACGATGCTGACCAGGCTCAATGCGACGGAGGCTGAGCTGTCAAAGTTGAGGCTGACCAGGCTCAATGCGACGGAGGCTGAGCTGTCAAAGTTGAGGGTCGGCCGAGACAGGCTGGAGTTGGTCTTATAGAGCACAACGATGAACGACCAACATGAGCAACTGTTTATGGAGGCGAGCTTCCATTTGCGTTGGATCGGGCCCCTATCTGACCGAGGCCCAGGTGGCTGACCTGAAGAGGGCTTTTACCGACTTTTGTTTAGCTGGGGAGCCGAGCGCTGATGCGCCAACTCCTCCCTCCCCTTAATCGCGAGGAGCTGGGGAAAAAGGATTGACCTTACTCTTGCTCGCTTCGGCCTTTTGTCTTACGCATTTCTTTCTTCTTGCATTTTCGGGCCATTAATGCCTACTTTTTGTATGAACTTTTGGGGCTCGACCCCTATTTTATGATGAGTTTTTCCATAGGGTCTTGCACTTGTCTGTTGTTTACTTCTTCTTTTTGCTCTTGCCTCTTTTCTTCTTGGTCAGGCAGGGGTTTCTTTCTGTCTTTCGTCAAACGTAGCCCGTGGTTAGTCTTATTCAAGAGGGCAGACGTCCCCAGGGATGGATCCATTGTTGGGGGCAGATTCCTTTGAGAATGTGCCCGTGGTTGATCCCTCTCAGTGGGACAGACCCCTTGATAAGGTGTCCATAGTAGGTTCCTTTTGGAGAGCAGACCACCTTGAGAAGGCGTCCATGGTTGGTCCCTTTTGGAGGGCAAACTCCTTTGAGAAGGCGTCCGTGGTCGATTCCTTTTGGAGGGAAAACTCCTTTTAGAACGCGGACATCCCCGGGGAGAGATCCATTGTTGGGGGCATATTCCTTTGTGAAGACGCTCGTGGTTGATCCCTCTCGGAGGGACAGACCCCCTTGAGAATGTGTCCATAGTAGGTCCATTTTAGAGGGCGAAGCCTCTTGAGAAGGCGTCTATGGTCAGTCCCTTTTGGAGGGCAGACTCATTTGAGAAGGTGTTCGTAGTCGGTCTCTTTTGGAGGGCAAGCTTCTTTAAGAAGGCATCCGTCACCAGTCCTTTTTGGAAGGCCGACTCCTTTGAGAAGTCGTCCGTTGTCAATCTCTTTTGGAGGACAGACTTCGGGTTGGTGCCGCTTTTGGGTGGCAACATGGGGCGATACGTGGTGTAGGCCTATTGGTTTCAGGCGTGACAGGTCAGCGCATGTAACTTGTCGCTTTGCTATTGCTTGAGTTCCCGAGGCCTTTTCGATTTCCTAGGCATTTATTGAGCCATTGGATTTGCTGGAAGATCAGACGATTGGGGTGTTGTTGCGCGGGTATAAAGTCCCAGGCTTTCCCACATTGTCGTCACACCATCTCATTGCAATCTCTCTTCTTGGCCGTCTTCTTTCTCTTGATTTCATTGCGTGGGATCCGGGTGCTTTTATGGTGCTCGAATCTCTTCATTGCTCCATATGACTACCGTTGAGCGAGGTCGGACTTCCAATCGCACCCAGACGGCTCCGTAGGAGTACCGTGCGCGGGTCGGCTGGCCATCCGTCTCGAGCCCTCCGTTAGTTGGGATTCAGGCTTTCGCGAGGTCTATCAACTATGGTGCCTATTTGCAAAAGGAATATATGTAGAGATAATTTGTTCATTATTGAATAATTAACTAACATTACTTGAAATTGAACGGTTTATTAAAGACATTAATTATTATTAGAGAATCAAAGGTTGTTGGCCAAAAAATTATTTGCAAAAATAGTAATACGAAATGAAGAAAAATGGGTTAAATTGCATTCATTACATTGTTAATAAATTTTGTTGATGTCACGATAAATAAAATTTTCATTACTGATTATGCTATTGTGTTTTCAAACATTCCTTTTAAAAGATGAAACAACTGCAACAAAAAGCAAAGACTTAAAAGGAAACTAAACTATCCTAAAGTTAATATGTTTTCCTTGAACAATTTCTCTTATTTACTTCCATCTATCTTTTTGGAATGGAATATTTACGGAATCCCCATGAATAGGATCAAACCTTATTCCATGGTATTTACATGAGATTCCTCTTTCTTATTCTTAAGCAAGTCCCCGAGAGGGCTTGGCTTAGTTGATCCATGATTTATGTTTCGTCTTTCGTTTCCTTTTCGTTTGTTTCGAGAAATATATCGATCAATTCCGATTCTTTCTTTTTCTATTGATTCTTTTCCGATCGAGATGTATGGATCGTCATCTCTCTGATTGAGTTCATTTTCCTTCTTATCATTGAAAGAATACAATTCCCTTGTCTGATTGTGTAGTCCACATGTCATCTCTGTATTTCTTGTATATATCACCTTTGTAACAGTCTCGAGTTCTATAAGCCAGTGCAAACGAAGCCATCGCTCCAAACAAAGTAACTGCAACCAAAATTGTGAAAGACTCACTAAAGTAATGAGGTCCAGTGCAAGTAAGGCCCTTGTCGTTCTTCACACTACCAATTTTAATGGCTTCCTCGTCGTACAACTTTCCTACTACATGCACGTTTAGTACATAAGATCCGAATGGTACCACAATTGAGCAACGTCGAGTAATGTTTGAGGCCAAAGAAATCAAAGATTATGGTGAATAGCAATGGAGTTTGGGCACCAAAGCCAAACCCAATGATAAGTGAAGCTACATAGACTGAACTTGTATAGGGGAAAACGATGGAGAGTAGACCGATGCAGGTAAGGAGCTGGGCAAAGCCGAACATCAGAGGACGAGGTAATTTGTATTTGGTCATAAAGATTTCAGAGATGAACCCAGAGAAGACTCGACCAAAGAAATTGGAAATGAAAATCCATGAAATGAAGATGCTTATGGAGTGAGCTGGGTAGTTAAGCGACTCGACGATCTGCCCAATATTGTCAATCGCGGTAATAGATGACCCACAAGCAGAAACTGTCGCTAAAAAAACAAGAGCCATATCTTTGCTAAGGAGAGCTTGCAAGATGTTAAAATTTTCCCCTCTTTGCGGCTTGTTACACTCATTTGATGAACATGGTGAAAAAGTTTCTAAAATGTCCTTATCCTTCGGTTTCACATCTTCTGGGACTAAAATGGCGACAAAATGATCCATAGTTTGTTTGTTGAGTTTTAAGAGAAACAATTCTTCTTTAATTGCGATCAAAAGGGGTAGACAGAGAAAGGCCACGATGACGACCACACCACCGGTATAGCCAGTGTGAGAGAAAACAATTTGTCTTTGGATTATGGTTAGAAAAAAATATGAAAACCGCCATTGTTATGAACACAAAGAGCAAGTGGTAGAACACCTTGAGCAAGTGGTAGAACACCTTGAGCGTCTAGGGATGATTTCGAGCTTTGATGGTTCGAATTGAAAGAAAAAATATGAGTGATATAATAAAGGGTAGCCACGAAAGAAAAAGGATGAGATCAGCAAATTTTGGTTGTCGTAAATTGCTAAATAGATTTGAGTCAGAACGACGCCACCAAGGCCAACGAAGCCGTTGAGAAGCCCCAGAATGATGCCTCGTCGGTCAGGGAAGTTTTTAACGTTGATGACCATAATGGCAGTGTTGGCGAAATTTTGTGAATTAGCAGACATACAAATGTAAACGAACATTAGCCATAATTGGGGCTTTGGGATGAAGCCCGGAAAGCCAAATCATGAAGTAGCAGAAAAAGTTGAAGGATGATCCCACAAGGAACAACACCCATGGTGGAACCACCTCAGCAAGAAGACCAGCAAACACTCCAAGGTTGGAGCCCAGATCTTTGGCGAATCCCAAGGTAGTAACTTGAGTTTGATTGTAATCAAGTTTGGTCTTTATCACTTTGGAGTATGTTCCAAACAAGTAAGTTGAACCACAACCAATCATGATAAAAAATGAGGCGAATACCGAAAACCATCGTCCTTCAACTTGTTTCACAAACTTCAAATTTTCTACTACACGATTCTTACCCATGGTCCCTAATATATAAATCAAGAGAGATGAGCTAGTTTTGATAAAGAATGAGAATGAGATTTTGAGTCTCCTATTTGGTACCTTATAAAAGAAATCCAGTTCCACAATTTATGTACCAAACATCTTACCAAAAAGCATTGTAGAATTTAATGATTAAAAATGGTTGTGCAAGTTAAAAAAAAGTGATATTTCTTCTCCAATACTCTCTCAATAACTAGGTTTTTGTTTCTCAATCAAGCTCAAATATGGTGATGGTAATCTTCCTAACTCATATAGCTTTACTGTTTTTTTCTTTCTATTTTAGCATATTATGCTTGTAGATTTTATTAATCAAAGAAAACATCTTTCAAGTTTTTAGTTGTTTTCGGTTTTATTTCAAACTTTTCTCTCTCAGATACATGCTATCTTCTATTTTAGTTTGTTTGTGATATATATATATATGAGTTTGAAGTTATACTAATTATTAGTTTTAAATATATATATATATATATATATATATATATATAAATTATACTTTTGATTTTTTTTTAATTTTTAATGTAACTTTCTAAAACAAATTATATCTTTTGCAAATTCTAGTGGGGCTTAACGGCACCTATTTTCATGACTAAGGTCCATATGATTATGTAATTTAACCGGCAACTTTTGATTAGAACAAAAAAAAAAAAAGATAAGAACTCATTTCCCTTTTGAGTTTGTGGTAGGAAAAGAAAAAAAAAATAACCCTAAAGGTTAAGGCAACCTGACATGTTTAATTTTTGGTGTGTTGTTTTTATATTTCAAGATTGTGTGCTTGCAAGAAACATGAAGGAATGTGGAGGATAGAATGTGTGTGGATGTAAATAGACTTAGTCTTGACAAACAAGTATGTTGTTTCCATCATTTTAGCATAGACTTAGTATATTGTTACCTTGATTATGGACTTGTAGTTGTAACTAGTATATAAGTGATGTTTTGTCAAGTGAATACACCAACAAAATTCATATTATTTCATGGTATTAGAGCCTTTGGGCAAAATCCTTCTTTCTTTTCCTCTCCTCTCTTTTTCGGCAACATCATGTTTACCTCAACGACAGCCAACAAATCCGCCTACCACCAAACTCTTGTTGTATCTAACATCAAGAACCATGTCTCTATCACTCTTGAGATGGAGAATGTCCAATATGCGACATGAGCGAAACTCTTAAAAACTAATGCATGGTCTCATCGGGTCATTAATCACATCATTCCACCGAAAGATGACGTCGTTGAGCCTACAACCGATGATGAGAACGAACTGTGGTCAACCCTTTTATGCAACTGTGGTCAACCCTTGAAATCGATTGCGTGGTATATTCTAACACAACAAAAATTCTCGTGCGGTAACACTTGAGCAAGAATTATCTCACACAAACATGAAGATTTTCCTAACGCATTCGCGTATTGTCAATGACTCAAGATTATGTCAGATCAACTCAAGAATGTTAGTGCTTCTGTCTCAAGCAATTGCATCGTTCTTCAATTAATCGTTGGTCTAACCGAAACTTATAGAGGAGTGGGTACACTCATTCGTTAAAGTGATCCCCTCCCCTTTTTCGATAAAGCTTATTCCGTGCTCACTCTTGAAGAGGCTGGCTTCGCAAAACATGTCACCACGAGTTCAAATGCCTTCATGATCGCTTTGACAACCAATGGTAATTCTTCATCGAATTTGACCCCACCAAACCGCACGGACAATCATGACAATAAAGGCAAAAATTGCCACAACGGTAGTAAAAACTGTGGAGGTGGCCGCGGTGTAGGCAAGGGCAACGACAGTCGCATTGGCAGTAGCCGCGACGACAAACAACAATGCTACGATCAGCAACAGTGAAAGTCGTGGACGAGCAGTGGGCACCAACAGTGGTCGTGGTCTTTTCCCTTTTGGGAAGTTCCTCCTTGCCCTAACCCAACGACTTCTTGGAGTTGACCCAATGAGATGTAATAGTCATGACGAACTTTATCCCATCATCACCACCACCATAAATTCAGCCATCTCACCTTCAAATTTTGTCGCTTCAGCACCGTTCCTATAGCATGAGCGTTTGAGTCATCTGGGAGTAGGGTAGATGCACGTAGGGGCCAGGGGCACGTGCCCCTCGAATTATTATGTTTCGTTATATATATACTACAATGCAAAAATATTTTAAAAATATCTCTTTGGATCGGTTGTCATGGAGGCACCCTTAATTTTCCGTGTGTTGTGGTCTGAGATTGATCTCAGCTTAATGTTTGTTTTTAGGTTTTGTTCTATTTTTTTTTATTTTGCAAATTTATCTTTATATATTATTTAATTTTAATATGTTTATAATATATTAAGATTTAGTTAGTTTCATATATGAATATATACCATTTTTTAGAAGTTTAAATAATGTCTTGTAAGTTTCTAAGGGCTCGTTTATAACGTTCTCGTTTTCTGTTTCCTGTTTCATGTTCTTTGTTCTCTGTTTCTTATTTTTTGAGAACTAGAGACAAAAACGTGTTTGATAACTGTTACCATTTCTTATTTCTTAATAAAAAGAAATAGAAACAAAAACTTGTTTGATAACGGCTTCTTGTTTCTTATTTTTTTTTCAACATTTTTTTCATTTTATTTATAGTTTAATATAATTTAGTTATATAATACAAAATATATAAACACATTAAAATATATATAAAAAAAACTAATTATCAAAAGTCTACATTATAAGTCCCGATGCAAAATTTACAACACTAATAAAATTATTTTTATTTAGCAAATGTGACCTAAATTTGATTTGTAATGTCATCTCTCAATCGAGTCCGCTTTAAATGATGTCGACTCAAACCCAACTCAATTATGTGACTAAATGTCGTATGGTAAAATATTAAAATGAGATTAAAGAAATGTTTTAGTAAGCAAAATTTATATTTGCAAAATTCTAATTGGTTCAAGGTACTAAAAACTAACGAATATAAAAGTATATATTGCAAAATATAAAATATAAAAATTAAATAATTATAAATATTTTTAAAATAAAAAATTAAATACATATTGCAAAATATAAAAATTAAATAATATATAAATATTTTTTTAAGAAAAAATAACTTAAATAATAAATAAATATACATATTGCAAAATACATCAATATTTTTTTAAGAAAAATTTAAAAAACTTAAATAATAAATAAATATATGCAAAAATATAAAAACTAAACAATATATAAATATATTTTTTTTAAAAAAAAAAAAAACTAAAAAAATAAGAAATAAATATAATATTGCAAAATTTAAAATTCAAAATCAAAATAATATATAAAAAACTGCAAAATTAAAAAATAAAATAAAAATGTTGCAACCAAGATTTGATCCTAAGAACTCTACTAAAGAAAAAAAACCAACAACTACTTTTTTTTTTTTTTTTGAACGGAAACAATCAGAGATTTATTAAGCCACAAGGGCATTTAAGTCTTTACAAGCCAAGTGTAAAAGCCACGAAGGGCAATGAAAATCCCAGCAAACAGAAATTGGGGAAAACCATCGGGCTAGGGCATTTGCCAACCTTATTCCTCTGGCGAAAAATTTGGCTGATGGTGATTTCTTCGAAGGATCTTTGAAGGATTCTCAAATCTTCAATCCATATGCTGATCTCGTTGAAGAACGGAGCGTCAGAAAGGAGAGCTTGAACGGCTGAGGCACAATCGGATTCGACGAGCAGACGTTGATAACCCAAGGAGCGAGCGAAGCAAACTCCCAAACGAAGGGCTTCCAGCTCTGCATGAAGGGGGTTTTGAAAGAAGCCTCCCTTTATAGAAGAAGCATGGCAGATTAGACCAGAGGAGTCCCTGATTACGATACCAATCCCCGCAGTGGTTGAAGTAGAAGACCAAGACGCATCAACGTTCATTTTGAAGAAACCTTCAGGAGGGGGGAGCCAAAGAGCAGAAACATTTGTTTTGTCATCAGAGCTGGCGAAAGGATTCAAGCGAGGACTTTGTTCATCAGTCTCCATAAGGTACTCAGAGATCCATAAAATCTTAGATTCTATATCAAGAACTTGCTTCCCATGAATAACTGAATTTCTGTCATTCAAAATAGCCCAACAGATAATACAAGCTAATTTTAATTCATGTTTGCTTGCAGAGGAAATCCAATAGTTCTAGTGTTCAGAAAATTTGAGAAGGGCAAAATTCTTATGAAGAAAAGATGGGAGAAGACGAGTCCAAATTTCTTTGGCCCTTTTGCAAAAAAGAAGGGCGTGGAAAATTGATTCAATTGTGGCTGAACATAGATGACAAAAGGTATAACAATTAACTCCTCGGCCATTTAGGGTAGCATAAGTAGGAAGATAACCTTGTAAGGCTTTCCAACAACTACTTTGGACCAATAGAGCAATGAATTGTTTATATTACAAAGGGAACGATATAATATAAAAACGAACGGAACAAAGAGAAACATTTTTTTGTAGTTTCTCAAATTTTGCCTTTTTTTTAAAAACGTTTCTCAAAATTTAGAAACAAGAAACATGAATAGTTATCAAATAAGTCTGTTTCTTAAAAAATGAGAAACGGGAACAAGAAATAGGAAACGAGAACGTTATCAAACGGGCCCTAAATTTTTTCAATTTTGTGTTGAGTAAATCTTTGAACTTTAACGATGTCTAATAGATTTATAAAGTCCCTGAACTTTATATGAAGTTAAAATTACAAATCCAGTCATTCAAATTTTAAATGTGTCTAATAGATTTCTAAAGTTTAAACAATATCTTGTAAGTTCCTAAGGGACTGTTTGATAACGCATTCAATTCCTGTTTTTGATTTTTAGAAAATAGGTCTGTTTGGTAACCAATTGAGTTTTTTGTTTTTAAGTTTTTGAAAACGTTTTTACATTCATTAAAAAAAAAAAAAAAAAAAAAAAAAAAAAAAAAAAAAAAAAAAAAAAAAAAAAAAAAGTGGTTTTCAAAAACAGGTTTTTTATTTCAAAATTCCAGTTTTTTTTAACAAATTAAATATAATTATTGACTTCAAATGTTTTATTTTATTTTATTTAAATTGGAATCAAATTTTCATTAATAATTTTTGCAATGGAAATTATCATTAATATATTCTTAAAAAAAAAAAAGATATTATTAATAATTCTTTAGTATAAAAATATTATTAATATAATATATTATAAATTTATATAAATAAAATTTTCTAATATATTATTATTTTAATATTTTTGTGATGTTACATAATATACTTATCTACTTTACACAATTAACATATTTTATTTTTCTTACTTTAGGGTTAAACGTCTGCCTAATATATTAAACTATCTACAAAAAAAAAAAAAAAAAATTATTTTAAGGAAAATCATTTTTTACCCTATATTTTTAATTTCATCAAATAATTGGACATTAATTAAATTTTGATAAAGGTTGCAATTTTTACATTTTAATAAATTAACATTATTCAAATTTTATTTTATAAAAAAATACAAAATAAATAGTAATTATCCAACCAGTTTGAAGTTTTTTGTTTTAAAAAATCAAAAACAAAAAACAGTTATAAACAAATTTGATTTTCTATTTTTTAAAAACAGAAAACAGTTATCAAACATTTATGATTTTTATTTATAAAAAACAAAAAACAAAAAACCAAAAAAAAAAACTAGAAAAATCTAAAAAAAAAAAAAAAAACTGAATGCGTTATCAAACAAGACCTAAATTTTTAATTTTATGTCCAGTAAATCCTTGAATTTAACCATGTCTAATAAATTTATATGCTTACAATTTTGTATTCACTAAATCTTAGACATATTATTATTCTTTTAAAAAAAAAAACTGTTGCATTAAAGATATTTAATTTTATCTCTAATTGAACCTTAAAGTTTTAATTTTGTATCTAATAAATACGTGATTTTTTTAAAAAATGTCGAATAAGCTGATGACCTATTAGACACAAAATTAAAATTTATGTTTAATAGAACATTTAATTTTTTAAAAGTTAGAATATGTTTCAATTGGATAAAAAAATTAAAAAATTATGAATCTATTAGAAACAAAATTGAAAGTTTAGAGACCTATTACACACCTTTTAAAGTTTAGGGACCATATAGAGACAAATTAAAGTTTTAAGACTAAATTTGTAATTTAACCTTATTTGAATTGTGCCCCTCTAACCTAAATTCCTGGATCTGCCCCGTCCGGGAGCACCTGCTTTTTATTCCCTTAGGTTAAATAAATTTATTGAATGTACTGGCACTGGTAGTTCTTATATATGTCATTCTTGTCCAGTTGGAAAACATGTTTAATTGTCGTTTGTTGCATAATATTCTTGCACTTTTATGTCTTTCGATATTATACATACTAATCTTTAGAAATCTCCTGTTTTGAGTTCTTCAGGCCACACATATTATACCCTCTTGTTAGATGATTATTCTAATTTTTTTTTGTTGATTTTTTCCTTATCTAAAAAATTTCAAGTTTTTTCCACTTTCTTGAAATTTAGAGCTTTCATTCACATTCAATTTGAAAGGGAAATTAAAAACATTCAATGTGATAATGGTTGAGAGTTTAATAATGGGTCATTTTAGGATTTTTTGTAAAATGCATGATTTCTCTTTTTGTCTCTCTTGTCCTCATACTTCATCACAAAATGGAAAGGTCGAAAGAAAAATTGTACCATTAACAAAAATGTCGCACTTTACTTGTTCATGCTTCTTTACCAAATTCTTTTTTGGCACCATGTTTCAGCAGTAATATATTGTTCCATGCATTACAAATGGAAACCTACCTCTTCAACATCCTTTCAAATAAACGATTAGCCTATCAATCTCCTCTAAAAATTATCTATCACAAAGACCCTTTGTACTCTCTTCTTAAGGTGTTTGGTTGCTTATGTTACCCTATCTTCTCATCTACTACCATTCACAAATTACAACACCGCTCAATATCATTTGTATTTTTGGGATATCTATCTCATCACCGTGGCTACAAATGCTATGACTTATCGTCAAAGAAAATTATACTAAGTCACCACGTTATTTTTTATGAAACCCAATTCCCTTTTGTTAAAAAGCATAATCTATCCCCTCACACATACAACTTTTTGGATGTTGTTGTAACTCCTCATATACTACACCATTTGGCCTCCCCAAATATCTAGAAGCTTGCAAATGGGCCCGACCTCTCAGGAAGTTCCCAGCTCAGCTCTAGAAGATGTTGTTCGCGAGGCAGCCTGCTTCCGAACTCCCTCCGGCGTCCCACCAAAATGATTTTGCGCGCTACTATTTGGTGTTAGAAACAACAGAGGAAGGGCATGACGCCTTGGTGGTGGTATCCGACCACTCTGGTGCAGAGAAACTGGAGCTCGATCCTTTGAACTTTGGTGGGTCGTCTTGCTACAACTTCTTCAGCAACCTTGTAAAAGGGTGGTGTGGTTGTGTCTTACCGATGAGGAGAGGCACCCTAGTGTGTCGCTTGGGTTCGTTTGTACGACATTATCCGACCCGCCGCCTTTATCCTTCATTTGGGGTGACTTGAGTCTATTTTTTTTTTACTTTGAGGTTTTTCCTCTAGGGCTTGACCTATCGAGCTACCATTTGCTTCTTGCTATTCCTCGGCCTGGCCAGTCGAGTCATCTATGGATAAAGTCATCTATGGACTTAAACAAGCCCCTTGTACGTGGAACAACGAACTAAAATTTGCCTTACTGCGATGGGGGTTCTCACATTCTCAGTCTGATGCCTCTTTATGCTATCTTCGTCATGGGAGTATCTGTTGGGTTTTATGTCCTAAAACTCGTGGTTTGTAAACTGTTATGTTTGTAAATATTCTATTTAGAATAAAGAGTTATTAGTTGTATTTAGTAAAAGAGTTTACTGGAATAAAGTGAAATGTGTTTAGGTTAACTTATACCAATGACCAACACTCATGGCTGAATATGAGTACTTGAGCCTCATGTATGACATGATTATGGATCAGACTCAAGTAGTCAGTCAAAACGGTCTAGAGTATACGGATAAGGCTGGGTACCTTATCCTGGTAACACTATTGGATGCGGCCACTTTGTATTGTACAAAACGATGTGATCTGAATCATTTCACATGGAGATGTGCAAGTGAGGGCGTTTTGTGCAAAGAGTTTGCATAAGACCGAACCGCGAAATATGTTGCTCTCTCTTTATAACACTGTTTACTAATGAGACCGACATTTTCATATGATGGCTGATGGACCAAAACGTGGGTATATATTTTGGTTCAATAACCTACAATGAAGTTTATGGTCAAGTGCAAGTATACACTGTCAATCAAGTAATAATTTGGAAAGTATTCCAAGTATCGTATCCCAAGAGACTATTGAAGAATTTAGTCTTATAAAGAATTTGTTTTTCAAAAGCAATAAAAAGGTACACAAATAAATTGATAATGTGGTTGGATGGTTTTGGTTTGAAAATAATAATAAAAACAGGGATCCAATCATGTTTCAGCCCTAAGTTGAGTTTACTTGACAGCCTGTGACCACAGAGTCACCACATAGTACCTTATGCTTTTGGATCAGATTCGTCTCCTATTCAGCCTCTTTGCAAGTACCTTTAGGAGTCTAAGCCATTATACTCACGGTCCAGTGGATAATGTGATCTTAGATGGTTAAGAATGCAATCCTATTGATCCTATAGTCTTTTGCCCCAATCATCAAGGACAATCGACGAAATCCTATTCCTAGGTTTTTCTGCTATATCACCTTTACGAGAGCCGTTAATTGCCCAACCTGTCCAGTATCGACATTAACATTTCATGCTAATTAAGTGTTTAAATTAATATAACATTTTTGCATATATTCAGTAAAGGACGAACCACATAAGGCATAAGGGGTAAAACCGTAATTTACAGCTGTCAAGCTAGCCATTTCTTAACGGGCATTCACATAATTGAATCCCTTAGGAAAACTTAGCTCATAATGAGAACTAGACTAAAATACTTCATTGAAAAATAATGCATAAGTACAAAAATTGCTAAAAGGGTAAAATGGTAATTTTACTCGAAAATTAAAGATAAAATGAAAATGGAATAAAAACAGAATGTAAATAATAAATAAAGGACAAAATTGGAATAACAAAGGTTTTGAACTAAAAATTAAATTATAAATGCGAAAGTTGCTAAAAGGGTAAAATGGTAATTTTGCATGTAAAGTTAAGAACGGAAATAAATGCGAAATAAAAACAGAATGTAAATAGAAAATGTGCAGAATTAAATAGAAAGTAAATCTGGAAATTTTTCAACTTTCTCTCTCTCGAACTCGTGGACAACGGATGAAGGGTCTCTACTCGCTCGATTCACGTCGTCAATGCAAATCGAATCCTCGCAGCACCTTCCTTTCGGAGCTGGCTGAAGTAGAACTATTACAGAGGAGTGGTCCGCTCTTGTTTGGAATTTCGGGAATTTGAGTGAGTTCTTCGAGAGAGAAAGGAGGTTGATCGACTATGTGGAGATTGATTGTTGTAAAGAAATTATCGATGATTTGAATGAAGGCTTGAGGTGCCTTTTATAGGCCTTGGGGTTTGTTTGGAGGTTGCTAAAATGAGGGAGAAATCTTTGTGAACGTTTGTTAGGTCAAATAGGGAGTAGGTTGGCTGAATCTTTGGAAGATCTTTGACAAAATATCTCAACCAATTCGTTTGACCAGTCAACTGCACTCTGTGACTCATCTGTGGCCACAAGCTGGATTTTGCACTCTGTGACTCCTCTGTGGCCACAAACTGAAACTCTGTGGCCACAAGCTGAAGCAGAATACATTTTTCCTGAAAATAATTAAAACAACATTAATTCTTATCAAAAATGACTCTTTTACCCTCTTAATTGCTTCATAATGACAAAACGACCTTGAGCATGTGACTTTCCTATTTTTATTTTTTTCTTATCAATTACATGCACAATTATCTTTAATTCAACTCAAAAAGTCAATTAATGAGTATGCTTTAAAGGGTAAAAACATGACATAAATGACGTTCATCACACCCCCAAACTTAGCTTATTGCTTGTCCTCAAGCAATTCAACACATAATAACAACAAGCATGTACAATTATGCCAATGTTTAACATGCTTTCAAACAAAGTTCGCTTATAAACAACCTTTCAGGAGAGGTCTCATACTCTAGTGCCAGTCATAATCCCATAAGTAATTTCTCACATAAGTTTCTACTTTCATTTTGTAAACAAAGTTTTTTCTAGTCTATCCTAACCATATGCTTAATCTATCTAACCTTTAGTCACTGAGTCTAGGATAGTCCCTTTCGTGAAATAAACTAAGCTTAGACTTTTCCTTCCTTATGTGAACTTTTTAACACTTTCTCCCCCAAACTTGTGTTGCTGCTAGGCTTCTCATTTTTTTTCTTTTCTTTACCAGTCTCTAGAGAATCTTTATTGCTAGACTCACCTTCGTTCCAGCTTGCCTGCAATTTCATTGCACAGTGCATCTAGCTACGAGCAAGCCTCACAAACTAAGATAAATACTCACTTCCTAGTTACCCTTTCATGCAGTGACAACCATGGGGCCCATGACCGCCCCTGGTTACTCAGCTAACTTAAGAAGGAGGAGTACCTCTAGAAATAAGGTTTTTTTTTTTTTTTTTTTTTCCAACCATTCTTCCTTTGGAAGAGACATAACAATCAAGACCTAGCAGTCAACACATTACAAATATACTTCACCCCCCCAAACTTAAAGGAGGCAATGTCCTCATTGACTATTCAAGAGATTTTTTCAAAAGGGATGGTGTGAGCATTAGTCTACAAAAAAACGCCAAGGCTAAACTCTCCTAAACATGTTAAACGGGTTAAACAAAAGGAAGTTTAGACTTGTGAAAAACTTTTGCATAGAAAAGTACTAATAAAACCCTATGCTTTTGAAAAAAACTTACAAGCTATGACATGTGGCACTATTTGAGCAGAGATAAACTCTAGTTATCATCATAAAGGTTACTTTAAAGAAAACAAAAGAAAGATAGCATGCTAAAAACATTCTCATACTTGAGCAATCAAGTCATTAAGTTCAATTAGGCACTTTCCACAAAACATTTATCCTAGCAGAATCAAATAAAACAACTACAACTACTATCCTAACAAAACAATGAAATAATGAAATAACAAAATGCATACTTCTATCCTACCAGAAAAACAAAACAACGAAATAATGCAACTTTTATCCTACCAGAAAAATAAAACAACGAAATAATGAAATAACAAAATGCAACTTCTATCCTACCAGAAAATCAAATCAACTAACAACTGAATCTTAACTAACAAAACTAAAAAGATATTCAGCAAATGAAGGAAAGGAGCAGAGAGTAAGGAAGAACGGTACTCCCCTAATCTTTAAACGAGGCGTCGTCTTCGGAATCGGTATTCGATGGAATATTCAAGCAAACGGGAGAAAATGTCGGGAATGCAGGCATCAAGGTCGGAGCCAAGGCATTAAAGAACCCTTGAATGAGCTTCTCCCTCTCTTTGGCGTAGGCCCAGTAGGCCATATTCTGTTCGATCATATGCTGCCATTGAGAAGGGGTGATGCTTGGAATATTTGCTGAACTGGTGGTAGGTTGTGACTGCTCTGTGGCCACAGAGGTGGAACAACCTTTTGGCTTGAACGCACACGACGTCGATGCTTTCTCGGTCTTTTGGTTACTGAAAAGATGTAACTTGTGAACAAGCTGCGCAGTGATGGCTGGCTTTGGCAAACTTGTCTCCTCACTTTGTCGAGGCTTAAGTCCTACTTTGAGGCAAAGTCGAGTGACAAGTGACCCACAAAATAATTTTTCAGCCATCTTCTTGCCATAAGTAATCAACTCTTCTCTTAGAAACCTCCCAATATTGAGTCAAGACCGTTTTAGGATGCAATGCAGCAGCATCCCTCGTTCCAAGAAAATGGTTGTGTCATTTGTAGGATTCCCTTCCTGAACTTCTTCAGTATTTCCTTCAACCTCCTTCTTAGTTGAAGAAGTGTTTGGCTCAAATTTCATTCCCTTCCGTCTAATACTCAAATAATCGGTCGAATTATTCCCCAGTTGCTATCTCTTTTCCTCCTTTTTTTTTTTTTTTTTTTTTTTTTTTTGATCAATTTTTTTTCAATCTTTCTTCAGCTTTCTCCATTTTTTTTTTTTTTTTTTTTTACTTTTTTTTTTCCTCAGCTTGTATCAAACTTTTCTCTTCTCATATTCTCTTCTCTTCTTTACTTGTTTGTTCAGCGATATCTCTTTGGATAGCTTGCTGCAAAGCTGGCTCTACCTCTTGACAACTCTTCTTTACTTGATATTCCGCTGCTAGCAAGGCTGCTTTCTCCACGACTTCTTTCATCATCCTCTCCACCATGATTGGGGAAAGAATTGATTCTTCCATCAGACTCCCAACTGTATCTCTTCTTCTTAATTCAAATTGGTGGTTGATTGGGGTCTCGGTTTGCTTCTTGGTGTGCATGTACACTAAAGATTCTCTATCAGAACGTTCAAGAATTGTTGGAGGAATACTTACTTTTGAAACCGGAGGTGGGTCCTCGCGCACAGAACGCGATTTTGTTGAGGTCCCCCAGCTTTCGGCTGGACTTCTTCTTCTTCACTTGATGAATTTCTAGCAGATTCAGCTAGGGCTCGTCGACTATGTTCTCCCATCTCTTTGATCATTTTACGCCAAGCGGTAGTTTAAGTTTTCATGGGCTCGGGTGGAGCATATTTAACCCTTCTTCGTATTTTAAATTTCAAGTCAATTACTTGAAAATCATATCTGATACACACATAAGAGCATCAAAAGATTCATAGAAAAATAACAAGCTGATTATTTTTTTAATTTTTTTTTATTTTAAACTATTATTATTATTATTTATTTTTTTAATTTTTTTTTTTAATTTTTAATTTTTTTTTTTTAAAAAAACACATAATTTTTAATACTCCTTATCAGTTTCGATGGAGCGGTTTTAGTCAAATCATCTCCCAGTTAGGTCCCCAGGAAAAGGTGTTCCCTATGGTCAACTTAAATACCTTTTCCTTGGCAGGACCAGTCTACGCCAGAGTTTATTTGTTGATTGAAACTACTCCACAAAACTTATAATAATATATTTTTTTTAAATGAAATAAAAACACATTAAAAGAATACTTAACTAATCTCCAATAAGGAGATTGTGGTCTTATTCATTCTCTTTGGACCGCCAACTTTCATTTTGCACCTAGGCCTTGATGATGGACGAGATTTAAGCCTTAATTGAGGTGCTTTAATCATGTACGGCTCCGTTGGCTTAAAATTTTCTTTGATTAGCTGAAGAGATCTATGTATGCTTTTGTATGCAGAAATTACGGTCGTAATTTCTGGCGCTTTATTCTCCTTCATGATCTCCTCTTCTACTTCTTCCCTAAATTCATTTTCTTTTAATGTTTCCTGCAAGTTACAACAAAAAGATATATCAATTAAATCAGCAGCAGAAAATTCTTTGATTTCATGAGGAAAATTCAATGCTTGAAGAACATTGAATGTTGTTTTTTGTGAAGTTGTCGCCTCATGGCTCAGTGCAACTTCATTTTCTGGTTCCTTCTTTTTTTTATTTTCTTGAAATGTATTTTCTTTAATCTCTTCTCTCCATTTTGGCTCTTTAATGCTTTCAATTGCTGGAGTGCTTTTTGCTTCTTCTGGGAACAAAGATTCTTTATCTTCACATTCACTTTTGAGTGTCATCACCTCAGATTGTTCTATTTCTTCATATTCTGAAGTCTCTATGATTTTAAGCAAGGTTTCTTGTGGGTTGATCTTCACTTCGTCCACACGTTGTTCTATTTGGATCTCAGAATCCTGAATAGATGTCTCTTGGCTTTTAATCTCAGCATCGGTTTTTGCTCTATATTCCTTTATAAGTTCTTCGATGCTCTTGTCCTCGGTTGGCACTTGTGGAATCACTTGTTCTTGAACCTTTTGTTGATCTCCCCATAAAAAGTTGGAGTGATGTCTCCATCTTGAGTCGCAAGTAGTGGGGTAAGGAATTAACATATTCTCACTACCTGGTTTTCCTATAAAAAATATAGAGTCGGGGTTATAAGAACAATTATCAAATTCATGACTTCCTCTACAATAAACACAAGAAATAGACAAATAATGATTAAATGGACAATGTTGGGAGAAATGCTCATCGCCACAATTAACACAAAAGATATCAGAAAGTTTGTACACAAGAGAAATGTAGGTATCATTTCTCATGATTGATTTTCTCAGCATGTTTGTTATCTTTGTTGTGACGTCTACTTCCATTTTGTAACTCGAAAGTGTTATGCTCTTTGTTTCTTAAATAAATAAACCTGCAAAAGAAAACAAAACAAAAATCAGATTCTTTGAGAAAGAGATATTTTTATTTTGTAGGTTGATAGGAGAATCGACTCCAGGTGGAAGATTTAGAAGTTTTTTAGAAACAAAACTTCTTATAGATTTCCCTTGCGCTCAACTCCTATTTTTCCTAACCGCAATAGAATAACAATATCTAAATAAAATAAAATTCCGTTAACAGTCCCCGGCAGCGGCGCCAAAAACTTGATGGACCAAAACGTGGGTATATATTTTGGTTCAATAACCTGCAATGAAGTGTATGGTCAAGTGCAAGTATACACTGTCAATCAAGTAATAATTTGGAAAGTATTCCAAGTATCGTATCCCAAGAGACTGTTGAAGAATTTAGTCTTATAAAGAATTTGTTTTTCGAAAGCAATAAAATGGTACACAAATAAATTGATAATGTGGTTGGTTGGTTTTGGTTTGAAAATAATAATAAAAACAGGGATTCAATCATGTTTCAGCCCTAAGTTGAGTTTACTTGACAGCCTGTGACCACAGAGTCACCACATAGTACCTTATGCTTTTGGATCAGATTCGTCTCCTATTCAGCCTCTTTGCAAGTACCTTTAGGAGTCTAAGCCATTATACTCACGGTCCAGTGGATAATGTGATCTTAGATGGTTAAGAATGCAATCTTATTGATCCTATAGTCTTTTGCCCCAAACATCAAGGACAATCGACGAAATCCTATTCCTAGGTTTTTCTGCTATATCACCTTTACGAGAGCCGTTAATTGCCCGACCTGTCCAGTATCGACATTAACATTTCATGCTAATTAAGTGATCAAATTAATATAACATTTTTGCATATATTCAGTAAAGGACGAACCACATAAGGCATAAGGGGTAAAACCGTAATTTACAACTGTCAAGCTAGCTCATTTCTTAACGGGCATTCACATAATTGAATCCCTTAGGAAAACTTAGCTCATAATGAGAACTAGACTAAAATACTTCATTGAAAAATAATGCATAAGTACAAAAATTGCTAAAAGGGTAAAATGGTAATTTTACTCGAAAATTAAAGATAAAATGAAAATGGAATAAAAACAGAATGTAAATAATAAATAAAGGACAAAATTGGAATAACAAAGGTTTTGAACTAAAAATTAAATTATAAATGCGAAAGTTGCTAAAAGGGTAAAATGGTAATTTTGCATGTAAAGTTAAGAACGGAAATAAATGCGAAATAAAAACAGAATGTAAATAGAAAATGTGCAGAATTAAATAGAAAGTAAATCTGGAAATTTTTCAACTTTCTCTCTCTCGAACTCGTGGACAACGGATGAAGGGTCTCTACTCGCTCGATTCACGTCGTCAATGCAAATCGAATCCTCGCAGCACCTTCCTTTCGGAGCTGGCTGAAGTAGAACTATTACAAAGGAGTGGTCCGCTCTTGTTTGGAATTTCGGGAATTTGGGTGAGTTCTTCGAGAGAGAAAGGAGGTTGATCGACTATGTGGAGATTGATTGTTGTAAAGAAATTATCGATGATTTGAATGAAGGCTTGAGGTGCCTTTTATAGGCCTTGGGGTTTGTTTGGAGGTTGCTAAAATGAGGGAGAAATCTTTGTGAATGTTTGTTAGGTCAAATAGGGAGTATGTTGGCTGAATCTTTGGAAGATCTTTGACAAAATATCTCAACCAATTCGTTTGACCAGTCAACTGCACTCTGTGACTCCTCTGTGGCCACAAGCTGGATTTTGCACTCTGTGACTCCTCTGTGGCCACAAACTGAAACTCTGTGGCCACAAGATGAAGCAGAATACAGTTTTCCTGAAAATAATTAAAACAACATTAATTCTTATAAAAAAATGACTCTTTTACCCTTTTAATTGCTTCATAATGACAAAACGACCTTGAGCATGTGACTTTCCTATTTTTATTCTTTTCTTATCAATTACATGCACAATTATCTTTAATTCAACTCAAAAAGTCAATTAATGAGTATGCTTTAAAGGGTAAAAACATGACATAAATGACGTTCATCAATGGCCTAGGTAACTCGATCTTAATCCTGAGCTCGCTATGAACTCCTGCTTATTCGAAAGTATCATTTTACTTGGACGGGTGAGAGTGTCCCATAAGCGCCGACTCAATAAGCCTACCATTTTGGGGATAAAGTCGAATAGATAGTTGGGGACATAGTACAACAAGATTGGAGTTCACTCCTAACCCGCTCTTCAGGGTTAGTAGATAGGTTGTTCCCTTAATAGCTGGCTCCGGGGCTTGAACAATTAGCGCGCTCACTCTCATGAGATGAGAGAGTTAATAGATATGTTGGTTGGACCACAAATCAATTATTCATTAGAGGTGTCAGTGGTACTTAAGGAACAAGACGTAATGCAGGAGTTAAACGGTTTAAATGACCCAGCTGTGATTACGAACAACCTTTGAAGGGTCGTCTTGCCCGTGACGGTTATATCAAGAGGACATAATATATCTACAGTGAAGAGAGTGCAACCCTCCGACTACAATGGAGTCTCCGGGGGTTAACGAATGTTGATTAGTTCGGTTAAAAGAGTTTTGACCGGATAATTTCGTATCGTTGGAGCTCATGATCTGTAGGTCTTTTAGGTTCTCATGGCTAGCTCGGATAATGATATGCAACAATATAAGAGAAAAAGAAAAAGAATTTGAATTGTTCAAATTTCGTTTGTGGAAGAATGATAGACATATTTAAATATGATTTAAATATGAGATTGGTCTAAAATATGAATACGATTCATGTGCAAAAAGTCAGTTTTTGAAAAATTGGTTTATCCATTTTATTTAATTAATATTTAATATTGAATTAAATAATATTAATTAATTAAAAAGTTTAATTAATTAATTAATTAATTTTTTTATTAAAAAGTTTAATAAATAAAATATTTATTATTATTTAAAATTAATTGAGAATTGATTTTAAAAATAATAATAAAACATATATATATATATATATATATATATAATAATAATAATAATAATAATAATGTGCATGTATGGGTAGTGGTTTTTTTGGGTTCCTTATGAGTGAAGTCATTTTACAAATATCTGATTTTCATACTTTGAAAAAACTTAAAAAAAACTTAAGAACTCTGCCTTGGTATTATATACTTCTGAGTTTTTATAAAAAAAAAAGTACTTCCCTCTCTCAACCTAACAAACCTTTTTTTCCATCTTTTCTACTTTCTCTCTCTTCTAACGGAGTCTTACAATTTCGTTGCACGGAGCCGAAGATAGCGGGACTACCAGAGATGGTCCTAGAAGTGTTCGTGAGAAGAAGTTCGAAGTGTTCGTGACGAGGAACGGTCGGCGAAACACGAAGAAATTTAGAACTACAATGATATGTTTTCTAATTTCTTTTATTTCTCACCAAATCTAGATTTCAATTGAAAGTTAGCTTTTTTTTTTTTTGTTAAATTAATATTAAATTGTTGCCGAATAGTTATAATGACAAAAAAAATATACATTTATTTCAATTAAGCATGAGTTTGTATTAATATTTAACTTTAAGTTTTTTATAAGATAATTATGAAAAAATTATGTAATTTAAATTATAAATTATATTTTGTTTATTTTACAATTTGATAAAAAGGCTGGTTGCACAAATAGCAATCAGGCCCAAACTAATTGCAAATTTAGCAAACTTTAAAATGTTTTGCAAATATGGCAAAAAAATCCGTTTCTATCACTGATAGACTTCTATCAGTGATAGACTATTATCTCTGATAGACTATTATCACTGACAAAAATCTATAAAAAGCTGAGGTGATCAGCGATAGACTTCTATCAGTCATAAGATATCAGCGATAGAAATTGCTATATCCACAAAATTTTTAAAAACATGCTATATTTGCAAACAATAAATTTTAAATTGTCATTTACTACAATTTTCCTGATAAAAATATTTAAAAATGTCATTTTTTTAAAAAAAAAATGTGTCAAACAAAAATATAGTTTTAGTTTAAATGCAAAAATAGTAAGAAAAATAAATTACATGCAAAAAAACAAAGTTAATTTAAAAATAAAAACGATGAAATGTGATAGATTTTGAATACTAATATTTGGATTTTTTTTTTTTCTTTTGTAGATAGTATAAGGAATGGTTAAAAATAAAATTTTAAAAATTTGTGAGTTACACCTATTTTATGGAAATCAATTCTAAAAGTGTCGAGGATTAAGAAGCGATTTTGAGAGAATGCACAGTTATTTGAAAAATTAAATTATTTATTAATTTGTCTAAAATTAATTTTTAATTTATTCTTAATTTAAAATCAGGTCTGACTGTTGTACTATTTTTTCTTAATAGGTGTAATAATCCTAAATTAATAATTAAATTTGTAATTCTAATTCGAGTATAGTTCAACGTTAAAGACATTTACTTCTTTTATGTTTTTCTTTTTTGACAACATGTTGGAGTGAAAGATTGAACCTAAGACCTCATAATCGTGGATACATCATGTCAGTTGAGCTATGCTCTTGTTCGCAAAAGACATTTACTTCTTATTTCGAGGTTAAAAATTTAAATCATCATACTCATTTATATACATTTATCTAAAAGATTAGATATCTTCAAATTCACCACTATATCTTAATTGTTTTTTAAAAAATCTGTAATATAAAAAATAAAATTTTTATTATTTTTTTTTTTTTTAACATACTAAAATATGAATTTTAAACTTTAGAAAAGTAAATAAAGAGCCTATAAGAAATCATTTATGATAAATATGTTTTTTTTTCGGATGCATGGTACGCATCGGTACTCCAATGCATTTCTCCTTCTGAGTCAGAATAAATATGTTTTCGAACCCTCTCTTTTAAATTTAGAGTGTATGTTCTCGCGCGAATCTCAACAATCACTTGTTCTGATTCTATACATTGATCATTATGAACTAAAAGTAAACTTTTTGGTGGACGTTATGTATAATATCCTCACTCTCAATAGTTACATACAACTCTATATAACATAAAAAAGTAAGATGTCCATGACGTGTACGTGTGGGATGAACCAAATCCTCATTGAATTCCAAAAGGTGGTCCATGAATATTGATACGTATATTCCATAAAATATATATATATATTTAATTCTTAATTAATTTTTCTGATTCATCCGCTGTTAAATATCTAAAACTAAAATAGAATTTTATTTTTCGATTCTTAATTATTTGTCAAATACTTCAAATATTTTCAGTCAAGAAGTTATAATTGTTCAAATAAGATGATGCACTTATTTGAAGTCATATTTTTTTTGACAACATAGAAACTTTAAATTTTAATTATTATTTAGTATGCATTACAAAAATTTTCCGCTATAGAGCAAGAAGGAATAATTTCACGAAAAACACTATTTGATTTTGGTATCAAACATAAAAGACAACCTACAAGTTGATGAGTAAAATAAGACTTTTTTTTATTAAATTCGTTTATTACGAATCATTACACAATTCATTTTTTTTTTTTTACAAAATAACATTTTATATATATATATTTCTCTTTGTTCCTAATCGAATAATTTTTAATTTGCGATAGCTATATTAGGAGTATACTATAATTTAAAGAGACAATCTTCATTAGCTTAAGTTGTCGGTCTCCATATGGTAAAAAATTTAAAATATATATATATATATTCTTTGTCAAACCGAATATAGTACAATCCTCACTAGCTTAAGTTGTCAATCTCCCTATGATAAAAGAAATTAATATATATATTTTTTGTGAAACCGAATATAGTACAATTCTCACTAGCCTAAGTCGTCGGTCTCCATATGGTAAAAAAATTAATATATATATATATATATATATATATATATATGAAAAAAAAAAAAAAAACTTCCTTTTGTACAAATAAGTGAGAAGACAAAGACAGCCAGCTCGGTCGGTGCGCGGAAATAACGGAGGAAACAACGCCGTTTCCGTAGGAGATACTATCAACTGTTTCTGTGTTCTTTAAGTTCACGTGGACCCTCTCCGTCAGTCATTCAAATTCTACTCGAAAGTCAACAGTGTACACGTGTCGTGTTTCTAAACCCATAACAGAAAAGTTACATTGTTCTTGAGTGTAGTGGATAATTTGGAGTTTGACGGTTTGTTGGCCTGGTCACGTGCGTCGCACCGACTGCCAGACGGAAATACGAGAAAACCCCTGGCGCTGCCATTTTTAACTTTTCCTTTAATTGTTTTTTCTGTTTTAAAGTTTAACAATTAATCTTAAAATAATTTATTTATGTTTTTTTCATAGGTATTTTTTTTTTAACAAAGGTAAATTTATTTTTAAGTATTTGACTGATATTTTTCGACTAATATTGGAACAATTATCCTTTCAAACTGATAAGATTAATTATACAAATAATCCTAAATTTTGGATGACTTTGAATATATCTACTTTAAAAAAAAATCATTTCTATCCTTAAATTTTGAAATTTATTTTAAAAAAATATCCTTGAAAAATTTACAACATCATTCGTGTAAATTGACGTGACAGATGACAAAAAAAAATTAAAAATATAAATCATTTTAATGATATAACGATCTCAACCTTCTATATAGTGGTAAATAATATAACGTATGTCTTTTAAGTTTTATACCTTAGTTACTATTGGGAATACAAACAAAGTCTCATGACTAGATGAGGGGGAGATCATGGATATATAAGTGATGACAATTATATTCGATAGTATAGAGCATTTTTTGGTGAAACTAAAAGCACAATCATGGGAGTTATATCTTGGGGTGTTACAAAAACAGACCGAACCGAAAAACTGATCCAAACCGATTGGTTTGGCTTGGTTCGATTATTTGAGGAAGGACACCTCGATTTTTAATATACTAAAACCGAAATTTTTTGGTTTGGTTCGGTTTTTAATTAAAAAATCTATTAAAATCGAACCGAACTGATTTTTATATAAATATATTAAATATAAAAAGAAAAATTATACTAATGATCCCTCGGGTTTGGATTAGGTAGCATCTAGGTCCTCTAAGGTTTCAAACTCAACAATTATACCTCTGAGGTTTGGATTTTGTGCATTTTTTGTTCATCCGTCAAATTTTCAGATAAGTTTAAAAAAAAATGCTGACGTGGCATCCATTTTTAATTAAAAATAGTTTTTTTAGGGAAATTGTAAAAGATGTCAATTTAGAATAAAATAATTAAAAATATAGCATGTTTTTAAAAAAATTGCGGATATGTCAATTTCTATCACTGATATCTTATGGCTGATAAAAGTCTATCGCTGATCACCTCAGCTTTTTTATAGATTTTTGTTAGTGATAAAAGTCTATGAGTAATAGAAGTCTATCAGTGATATGATAAAGTGTATCAGTGATAGAAACAGATTTGTTTGCCATATTTGCAAAATATTTTAAAGTTTGCTAAATTTGCAATTAGTTTGGGCCGGATTACTATTTGTGTCACCGGTCTAGTTTTTAATTATTAAAATTCTTTTAAAAAATAATTTTTTTATTTTTATTTTCTTTCTTTATTTTTCTTCTTCTTCCCCTCTCTCTTTCTATTTCTCCTTCTCCCTTCTCCCTCGTCTCTCATCCTTCTTCTTCTTCCTTTCATGACTATTGTCGACTTTTTTGTTCTTTGTTTTCCTCTTCTCATTTTCCTCTCTCCTTCCTCTTACCTCTATTTTTTCCTTTCTCCCCTCCTTCCTCATTTTTTTTAAAAAAAAAACTTACATTTTTTCTTTTTCTTTTTGTTTTCCTCTTCTTTTTATTCCTCCCCTCTCCCTTTTCTCCCATCCTTCCCTCGTTTTCAAAAAACTAAAAACTAAAAATAATTATGTTTTTTTATAGGCTTCTGGAACCCAGATCTGTAAATAAGGGGGAGATGGAGGTGAGAAGGAGGAGAGAGAGAAAGGAAAGGAGGAGAACACTTTTTTTTTTTTTTTACAAACTTGGGTTTAAGAGATCTAAAAAAAATGGTGATAGTTTTTTTCTTTTTTTTTTTTGAAAACGAGGGGAAGGAGGGGAGAAAAAGGGAGATGGAGGTGAGAGGGAGAGAAAAAGGAGAAGAGAAAAACAAAAAAATAATAATAAATAAATAATTTCGTCGGCGTTACGCCGACGACGACCATAGAAGGAAGAAGAAGAAAGATGAGGAGGGAGGAAAGAGGAGGAGAAAGAAAGAGAAAAAGGAGATTAAAAATAAAAATATAGAAGGGGTATAATTGTTCTTCACATTTAGTTTGTGTGCTCTTCTCCGTCTCTCAATCATCTCCATCGCACACAACCAACAATATATCAATCTTCGTTTCTCCATTGCTTCGTCCAGACCAGTCGCCAACAGTAGTATCAGGTGCACATTGTCTTTCGCCGTCGTTTTGTGCAGTCGCCAGCAATAGTTGCAGCTCCACGATGTTCCGGCTCTAGGTCAAATCTTTTTCCAAAGGTAAATAATTTTCGAAAACCGAAAAATGAAACGACTATAAATCGAACCGAGCATAATCAAATAGATCGATTTTGTCCTTTATTTGTTATTGCTTCAATTCTTATTATTAAGGAAACTGACCTAGTCGGTTCGATTCTCGGTTGAGCCCAAAAAAAAAATGAATCAATATCATACCATTGTGGAGATATCTGAGTTTTTTGTCTCCTTATAAGTGGTAATAGAGTCATGGACCCGACTTAGCCTTGTCGACAGATAATCCCGTGTTGGAATCTTCTGGTCTAGAACAAAGAAGTGAGTGAGCTAAAATGAAAAAAAGTAATAAGCAGGCTCAATGGAACTTCCTTCGAGGGGATAAGAGGGAGATCATGTGGTATATAAGTGAGGGCAACTATATCTTAAATGGTCTGAGTGAGGACAACCATATCTTCAATGGTATGAGATCTTCTGTTTGAAACCAAAAGCAAAGTCACGAGGTTATGCCCAAGGTGGACAATATCATATCATTGTGATTTGTGAGGATAAGATATATGAGTCGTTGTTCCCTTATATAGTTACCATGTCAGTATCATTCATTTTAACGGAAAATATATTTTTAGAACGATTTAAAAAGTCAACGGTATTTTTTTAGAACAAATTTCAAATTTAAAGGGCATAAACGAAACTTTTCAAAGTCTAGGGTCATAATTGAAATCTACTCCAAAATTCATAGATATTTTGTAATCGCCAATGAATCAGAAGAAGTGTTGTGTCGTAGATACAACTACCTTGAAAGAAATTGCCGCATAACCTCAGCGTGAATCATCACAACATCCCTCACTCTAAGGTACACTCGTTAGATTGGAAACAAGATAAAGTCTTTTGCTCAATTTTTTTGTTTGAAGAGAAGATAAAAAACGGATGAAGAACAACACCATGAAATACAGAGGACAAAATTTGAGCAAATCATAAGTATTTAATAGAGATTTTTTTTTTTTTTTTTAAAAAGGAGAAGAAAAAAAAATTGATCTAAGGAGAACACTACATTTCAAAAAAAATATTTCAAAAAGTAACAACTCTTTCGTGGCAATCAATTAGGGGGCGTTTGGCCCCCTGTTTTGGGTTAAAGTAACAACTCTCTAGTGGCAATCAAGAAAAAATTAGAGGAATGTCTACAAAAAAAAATATGTCTAAATATGTGTTTAGGTTGTAATGTATGACTAGAGTTTTTTTTAAGGAGAAAATCTGGTTGGGTTGATTCTCTATTATACCCTTCTAAGATTTGTTTTGTTTAATAATATTAGATTTGAAATTTGTTTATTTATTTTGAAGGATTAATTTGTTTGAATACTTTATTTGGTGAGGTGGATCATTGCACGTTAAAATAGACGGATTTTTTTTTCCTTTAAGTATTATATGCCATTATGTATCTTTGTATTACCGGATGAGTATATCTCACACACACGCGTCTGTGGGGTATACGGTTGTCACACTAGGGGATATACAGTCATTGCGGCACACATATATTACGTGGGGTTATAGAACTGTACATGTCGTGTGTAACTAGGAGGTCCATTTAATTTTGTGATTCGTTCCCTAAAATTAGAGATCCACGCATACACTAGCCAACCTAGAGTAGATATCGGTCAAAATCTAATTTGTGACACAACAAATCCCCTACAATTAGGTAAAGTCTTTCATTTGACAGATTTGATTCTTGAATCCTTCTTTTTTTCGTTTTTCCATTTGCAACCTTCATCTAGGAGAAAAAATTCTAGCATCTTTTTTCCAGTTATTCTGCAAAAACAAAAAAACCTTCAACCACACAACAACCAACCATGTCGTCCCTTTCTATTATGTCCCTTTCTATTATAGTGTTTTTTTATGGGATTTGGGAGATCAACCGAATCCCTAAAAAAAAGGAATCACCAACTATTATTTAGATTTTTTGAAATCTTGTAGTTTACATTGATTTTAATATAAACAAATCATATGTTAAACAAAAACATCTACAGCTCCCGCAAGGTAAAACCCTAGAATACTAACCTACTAACCCGAAACCAAATTAACCTAAACTAACATTACCATTAAAGTCGTTCGTTGGTAAAACAGGGATGGAGAAGAATTGCGAGAGAGGAAAATGCTTACCAAGACTCTAAGTCGAACGTAGTCGTCGAATGCGTCGTGTTTACTTTGAAGGATGTCGAAGAAGGTTATGGAAAAACTGAAGAAGAACTGCGTTTTTGGTGTTTCTGTGTGTTTCAGCCTGTAGGTCGAATGGAATCACTGGTACTGTGTAGAGCTTCGGTATGAGTTTTCCGATTTGGAGTTGTTTGTCGATTCTATTTGCGGCGGTATGAGTTTTCCGATCACTGGTATGGTGTAGAACTGCGATTTTTTTGGCTTCTGAGTTTTGCGATCTACGAGTTTTCCTAACAACCTATTAAAAAGAGCGAAATTCTGAGGAGGATTTAATTTCAGGTAGCGTGTTGAAGCCTCTCCATCTACCCATAAAATACATCATACCCATTTCTTGGGAATCGATACCTTATTTTAAAAAAAAACTAATTCCCTCTTCTTAAGTTGTTGGCGTCTTTATTACTCAGTAATGCACACAACTCCCAAACTCGTTTATGCCCCATGTTTATTATGTGTGCACGCATGCACACACCGCCACCGTTGATGCTATTTTTTAACTGTCTGCAGCTGCACACACGGCACAGTCTGCCCCTGTATTACTCTGTGTGCAGTCATGCACACACCTTCATTGATGATTTCTTGGGTGACTATAACACTTCCTGTAGTTATACACAGCCACTGTTGGGTATTCTTTTTTACTTTGTCTGCAGGCATACACACACCGCCACTGATGGATTCATTCTGCATGTATTACTTCCTCAGGTATATAGACCAATTTCTAGATTATTTGGGGTGGGGTATAACTATGTATGGAAATTGGGATAAGTGTCATTTATCATTTTTAACGTCTTCTCTCTATTAAATCCTCTCTGTTAAATCCACGTCAAACTCTGTTTTCTCTCTCTTCCCAACATTTTATATTTTAGAATATTATATTTTTCATTCTCAAAATTAGGAGAAATTGACAAAGGGTAAACAAGTCCATTTGGTTCTAAATTCCGTTACTAAATATAGGTTTTAGACATAATTCAAAATAAAAAAGTGATTAGACATTTTTCATGTTGGCTGGCTTGATTGTAGACATTTCTCTGGTTTCCCCGACAATCAATTAGGGGGCGTTTGACCCCTGTTTTGGGTTGTGGTGGTTTTAGGTTCTAAACCCAAAACCTTGGGCAAGGGGTTGAGAATTCGGGGTTTGGGAAGCCAAACTGGTTACCCCTCCTAAACCCTCCCCAAATCCATGATTTTTCTTAAAATTACAATATATTGGTGGAGTCCACCATTTCTCTCTCCATATTTCTCATAAATAATTATGGTGGGTCCCAACATTTCTCTTTCCATTTTTTCTCATTATTAGGTGGGTTCCACTATTTTTCTTCCAATTTCACACTCTCTAATTAAATGATTCATCTAATCTAATTAACAATACCTCAAAGTATATTTAATTTTCTAGTTGTAAAATAAATAAAAAATATATTTTAAACGATTTACTGGGTTATTATTAAGAATAGCCTCTTATCACATAAACTATCAAGACTAATATTGTTTTTTTCTACTATAATTTTGGCACCCATTTCTATATTGTTTCTTTACTTTTTCTTTATACAGTGATTTCAATATCGTTATAAATTTATAATCATAACATTACAAGAATTAAATAATTAATAGTTAAAGTGTCTTCTTTATTCATCTATGAACCTTCTGAATTAAATTGTTAATGGTTAATGGTTAAAAAGTCGTCAAAGCGAGCATAGGTCAGCTGACATATGTATGACTTGATGACCAAGAGGTATAACATTAGTTTTGATAGTTTATTTGTCTATTCTTAATAATAATCCAATTTACTCAGGTCAATATTTTAAAAAATAATATTTAATTTTTAAGTTAACAAATTAAAATTAAAAAATAATAATGATTAATAATTATGTAATTTTCCTCTAATTACAAAATTATAATTTTTTTTATTCTTAATTTTTTAAATTTCTTCTTCGTTTTATAATTGATGTGAAACTTTACTTTATGAAATGTTTGAAATTATAAACACCATTTTGTATTTATGGGCATATTTGAGGAATATTATCCAAATATAATAGTAGTAGGTTGTAGTTACATTCGTGTTTTTTTTCCGAAAGGTTTTTCAGTTTTTTTTTTTCTTAATTCTTTTTCCAAATATGTATTTTTTTTTTTTTAAATATCAAACAGATTGGCATGACATGTTATGTTTCTGGAGACGTTTGAAGGAAGCATTTAATTTCTTATCTAAATATATATTTGATTCTTGTAAGCAATGTTTTGATTGTTGGAAATAATTTTTTTATTCTTAAACTATAACATAAATTAAATGCTTCATTCAAACAAATAAAAAAAAAAAAAATTGCCCAAACCCAAGTTTCAGAACATTGTCCTAAACACTGACTTCTGATTCTCAGGCTTCCCAACTGCATCTCAAACACTGTTTTTTGATTCTCAGGCTTCTCAACACTTCAACACTGCACTTCGAGCATTGTTTTCTGATTCTCAAGGTTCAGAACCCTCCCAAACAAACTCGAGAGTTTTGATTCTCAGGGTTCTGAACCCAAAACAGGAGAGAGGAAAAAAAAGATATCTAAAAATAAGAGAAATTATTTTAAAAAAAAAAAAAAAAAAAAAATACAATTTCGAACCTCAATTAAACAATTATAATTAAATTATAAAATTAAGTCCTAAATTTTTTGACAATAAGTTTTAAACTTTCAATTTTATTTTTTTTTTATTTTTTTTTTTTTTGAGTACATTGGGGTGGGGGGATTTGAACCACAGACCTCTTGGTCATGAACATATACATGTGCCAGCTGAGCCATGCTCGCTTTGGCCTTTCAATTTTATATTTAAGGACTCCTTAATTTATTCAATTCTTAAATAAAAAATAATAAAAATAATCATGCATTTACGTACCGAATTTATTTTTCTCATATAAGATTTAAAATCTATCAATTTTATATCTAATAAATTTAAATTTTATATTAAAAGTTCAAAATTCTACTGAATAATTTTAAGAAGTTTAATAACCTACTTAACATTATCATAAAAATTCAGAGATTAAAGATGCAAATAAAGATTAAAGTTACAATTTAACAAATAATTACTTAGAAGTATATAAATTTCAAAATTGTATCCTATGTATTATTATGGGTAGTCATATTCAATAATTTATTATCCAAATCCGATAGTTGAACTAGTTAATTAAGACAATTTAGGGTGTGTTTGGGACACGAACTTGAAGTTGAGTGAACCGATCAATTATTTTAACTTAGTTCACATTTGACCCACCGACTATTATAATCTACAATCAATAAAATAATTACACCGACTTCAATAATTTACTATTCACAAACTATTATAATCATAGACTATTTTAACTTACTCAGTGTCTTAAACTCAATTTTTAAATCTCTCGAGGTCAAATTTGATAGAGATGATAGGGATGAGATGAGAGAGAGAGATTGAAACACATCGGACGGCTGATTGAGTGCCAAGAAATTTAGACAAATAGTGCATTGGAGTTTGTGGATTTTATTTATTTTTGACTCCCACATTAAATTAGTAACCATTTATAAATAAATATGCATAATATAAATAGAGAGATATGAGAGAGTTGAAAGCAAAGCATCAATTTTAATTTGTTTGAGTTGAAAGCAAAAAGCATCAATTTTAATTTGGAGAATGGGAACTTTGAGTTTGCTTCTGATTTTAACTCTCTTTGCTCTCTCTGTTTCTTCTGCTCCTCCTCCTCCTCAATATCTTGATGGTAACCCAAAATCTCTCTCTCTCTCTCATTTTCTTCACTTCTTCTTCATTTTCTATTATGAACAAAAATTTATTCTATCGTTATTTTCATACTCTTTGTTGAGGATTCCACGTCGAAAAGATGAAAGGATCTCACTCACAAAATAATATACATGAGTTACTCCTCTTACCACTAATTGGTTTTAAGATGGAACCCTATGATGTTGGCTCTAAAGAAGCTCCATGTTGAGGATTCTACATTGAAAAAATGAAGAAAATTAGAGAAATTCTCGCTATTAATTTTTTTTTAGATTTGTGTAGTTATGATATTAATCTTCTTTTAGTTCTCTTTTTCAAAATTAAAAAAAGGAAGGAAAAAAAAAACAGAAAAGTCATGTTTTTACCAAACAAGTCTTTAATTTCTCTCTTTTTGTTTTGTTTCTTCTTAAACTTTGTAGTTTCTTGTATAGTATGGTATCAATATTTTTATAAACCCTATTTATATTAATATTTATAATTAGATCTCACAACTTTTGTTTACATTAAAAGATAGGACACACAACAAAGTAAAATTACACGTTTCGTTCTTAATAATATACATCAAAATTGTCTGAAAATTGAATGTGTGTATTTTACCTTTTAAGAGTACTTAGATCTTTTAGTAATAACTGAATTCATTTGAGTCTTCATAATGGTATGATATTGTTAACTCATAGTTTTATTTTTGAGTTTCACTATAATAAAATTAAAAAAAAAAATAATCTTACCAAATGAAGATATTGTGTCAAATTTAATTATTTATATACCTATGATCTTCTCTGAATCTAGCTAATATAAAATTTAGATAAGACTTTAGTAGCATTTTATATAGATTTTTTAAATTTTAGTCGGTCATTCTCTAGGAGTCTGAGGATCGTTGTTGGTTTGTTTTTTTTGTTTGTATTTTTTAATTAGTTCAATAAGTGCAGAGTGAAGATTGAATGATGGTAATTTGTATTTTTAGTGATTTAGCTATGTTCGGGTTGACTTGTTACGCTCCAATTTTCTGACTTTGTTTATAAAATTTAATTTTTTTGTTTGATTTAGGTCTTCTTCCCAATGGCAACTTTGAAGATCCACCGCTGAAATCAAACCTAAACAAAACAGTGATCATAGGCAAAAACTCCCTCCCAAAATGGGAAATCAATGGGCAAGTTGAATACGTGTCAGGTGGGCCCCAGCCAGGTGGGTACAACCTACCCATCCCTGAGGGGGCCCACGCGGTGAGGTTAGGGAACCAGGCATCAATCTCACAGACGGTGAGTTTAAGATTGCATTCGAACTATACGCTGTCGTTTGGAGCCTCAAGGACTTGTGCACAAAATCAAGTGTTGAGAATTGAAATTGGGGATCAGTCAGCAAACCTTCCCATTCAGACTCTTTATAGCAATGGAGAAGATACCTATGCCCTCTCTTTTAGGTCTGATATGAATGTTGTTAACCTCACTTTTCAAAACCCTAGTCTTCAAGAGGACCCCACTTGTGGACCCCTCTTAGGTCAAATCTTCATCAAGGAAATGCCACCTGTACTTCCCGTTCCAGGTAACATCATATCTACACAACCTTATGCCAATTGAGCTATGCTCGGTTTGACAACATCATATCTTTTACTATACACTAATAACTAGAACCTCCTATTTACCTTAATGAAGAGATGGTTGGTGTTTTGTAGGTAACCTTTTGTTGAATGGAGACTTTGAAATTGGTCCTCATGTAATAAAGAACTTCTCCAATGGAATCCTCCTTCCACCAATGCAAATTGACCAGATTTCCCCAATCCCAGGCTGGACAATTGAGTCTCTCAAGCCTATAAATTACATTGACAGAGGCCATTTCTTTGTCCCTTCAGGGAATGCAGCAATTGAATTTATTTGGGGTAAAGAAAGTGCCATTTCCCAAATAATCCAAACAGTTCCCAAAAAGTTTTACAATCTCACCTTCACCATTGGAGATGCAAGAAATGACTGCGCTGGCCCCATGGAACTCCATGCTTCTGCTGCTCAACAATCCATCAAAGTTCCCTTCATTTCTACAGGGCTTGGAGGATCCAAAACTGCAAGTTTGAAGTTCCAAGCAGTCTCAGTTAGCTCAAGGATTATATTTTACAGTGCTTTTTATCACACCAAGGATCATCAATTTGGCTTCTTGTGTGGCCCTGTCTTGGATAATGTTATAGTTGTTCCTGCCTAGATCTCTTTTGGTTAACTGTTTCTTTAGAACTTAATTGTTTCCTCTTTGTTTTCATCGATCATTTGTTGTTTCTTCTATACAGAACTCAGAAATTGTTCTTCTGAAAATCATACAAGTTAAATTCACATTGTTCCAACTTAGCAGAATATTTTTTCCAGAATCAGCAACTCGAGCTAACCAAGATTAAGAAAATATAAAATCTTAAAGCCAATCTATAAGAAAATAAGTGGGCCAAGAGGCATATTCTCATGATGTACAAGATTATAGCTATGTCACAGAATTGAATTCATCAAAGATTCTCTCCCTATAAGACAATATATTTGGGAGATTTCAAAATGGAGAAGTTAAAGCTCTATGTTTCAGAAGAAGCTTTAATCAATGCTAGTATATACTGAATAATACCCTAGGATATTTAATTTGCTTACAGATCAGGCCTAATCAAAACTTCCCAATCAATTGGGATTTTTCCTGAGACTCTCTACGGCAGAGTTAGGACCAGGCTATAAATGAACGGATCTACTCAGAGTTTGTCAAGCAATCTGCAGAAAGGGAAATGGAAAGAAAAGAAAACATGTTCAATTTTCCCTGAAAACATGTTCTATGTAAAATTCATGGGGTTTGTTAGACTAATTGCTTGCTTTGAAGCCATCAAGTTTTGAGAGTGTCTTGTACCTTGTAAATATAGGGATCTTGGCGCCCACCTGTTCCTGATCTTTTGATTTCTTCCAGTTTCAACAGCCTGCGAAAGAAGGGAAAACAAAGATCAAATCAATTTCTACATAAGAAAGAATCAAGTTCATTCTCAATCTTTATCTTTAAATCATTCGCCTAATGAATGATTCCAACAGTGACCATATAAATTATCATCAGAGTTGAGAGTAATCCTACCAAGATAAAATCAATTTCATTAAGCTAAAATTGATCTTAATCGATCTATAAGCTTGAAATTTTGGATCTACTTCTACATAAGAAAGAATTAAGTTCATTCTCAATCGCTATCTGTAAATCTTTTGCCTAATGAATGATTCCAAGGGCATAGATATGATCCTACCGTGTAAAGAAAATGTGTGAATTGGAAGCACTGGATAAAAGCATATGGTGGGATGAATTACATTCTGAGAGAGAAGAATGAATTACATTCTGAGAGCTTTGCTTGTGTCAGGGCTGTCGCCAATCACTTGGCGAATCTTCACCTCGGAGGAACAGCCGCTAGAGAGGTAGCTCAGAATTGCTTCGCCTCGCCGGCGCATATGAGCCGATGCGACGTGCTTTTTCCTCCACGCGTGACGGATCATTTCCAACTTCTTCCCTGCTCTGGAAACCAGGCGATGGATTGGCGCGCTTGTGACCACGTTTGAGCTGCTTGACAAACAAGAAGTCTCCGACGACGCAGAGCCTGAAGAAATGGTAACGTCGTGATCTGTAGAAGTGAGATTCCGGTTCTCGGATATCCGTATTAGCTTCGATCGACTCTTTCTCACGACCTGTGCGGAATTCGTTGGACTTAAAGAGATATACACTCAAAATCACCGAATCGATCGAAGTATTGAGACTTGGAATCCATGGAATTGAAATTCAATGACAAATAGTTAAGTAATCAAGAGGAGGAAGTAGAATTCGAAAATTATGATCAAATTGATGTTGATATCGAAGAAGAAACAAGAACAAGGATCCGATGGCAAAATTGAACACAAACTAAATTCAGATACATTTCCCGATCGGATTACTAATACAAATCACAAAAACCTAAACGCAAATCCAAATCAATAGTTCTTGTACTAAAACCAAGGCACAGATGGAATCATTCATTATGCAATTTACATGAAATCAGCAAAAACAGAGCCTAAAACACGACATCAAACAAGATACAAGAAGAACAAACTCAAAGAAGCAGAAATCAGCTAAAACAGAAGAGAAGTATAGAACGAGTACTTACATGAAGGTGTAGCTCGTCGCGATAAGCGGAAGTAGAGAACAGCAACGGCTCCTGCGCTGGAGTCTCGGAGGATTCATCTGATCTAGTGAGTATCGAAGAGCAAGGCTTCGAATAATCACAAAACGCCGATATCTCTCTGGAGCATTCACCTCCGATAACTTTCTCCTCGAACAACCACTCGTGTTGAGAAACAGGTCTACAGAAGGAAACAGAGATTGAAAGCAAAGGAAAGGACGATCAGATACAATGATACAACAGGAGGAGAGGAAATTAAGAGAGAAAACAGAAATGATCGGATATCTTACAGTGGCGGAGGAGACGGCGGAGGAGGAGGCGGCGGCGAAGTGGAGAGGAGGAGCAGAGCAGAAGCGACGGTGCGCTCTAGAGAGCAAGGGAAGTCTGACATTTGATTGAGAATAATAACGACTTTGTGGCGGGTGCTTCTCAATTATTTGAATTTTTTTCACTCTCTCTCCTCTCTCTCTCTCTTCCATTTGGATGCTTCATTTTATATTCTTCTTTTTATTTTTCTTGGAAAAATTTAAAAATATTTGATGAGTAATAAAATAATCATGTAAATAAAATTCATGCATGCATCAAAATTTCCGAGTATAGCTCAATTGTCATAAAGTTGTGTCTTAAAAAATTAAGTTTGGCTCTTAACCTCGCATTAATTAAATACATTTACAATAAAATAAAATAAAACCGTTATCTATTATTCAGAGTTAAATATAATTCTTGTTTGTACTTAACCAAAAAAAAAAAAAAAAAATCATAATTATTGTTAATATGTTATAAAAAAAGATATTAATTTGATTGAAAATTCAGATATAAGATATAATCCTAATGTGTCAACTAAGTTTAGCTCAATTGACATAAATCAATTGACATAAGTTTGTGTCTTTGACTAAGAGATCATGAGTTCAATCTCCGCATTAATTAAATATCTTTGCAAAAACACATAGAGATTCCATTTTAAATACGTGTATAAGTTTTTTTTATTAAATGCAAGGATTAATGGATGAAATCAAGTAAAATATTACACAAATAATTTTTCTTTCTAATTTGGTAGGATTTTTGGAGAAGACTAATTTTATTTAGATGATTTTGAGTTGTTTTTAGGGCTGATTGCACAAAGAGCAAGCCCAAAATAATTGCAAATTTAACACAATTTAAAACATTTTGCAAATATGGCAAAAAAATCAGTGACGTTATCGTTGATATATGACTATCACTGATAGACTACTATTAGTGATAGTCACTTACAAAATTCTATAAAAAAAAAACTGAGGTGATAGACTATTTATCAGCAATAGACTATACTATAGTATAGTATAGAAATTGTCATATTTGTAAAAAAAAATAGAAAAAGTGATATTTTTAATTATTTAACTCTAAATTGAGTTAAAATTTCCCTCGTTTTTAAATGAAATCAAGGGAAAATAGTTATAAATCACTTATGAAGGTCTAAATTGATTCCTTTTGTGAAGTTGAGGGTTTAAGTTGGATTTTGATACAATCATTAATCGATGTTTTAATTTATACAATTCTCAAAGTTTAAGAGCATAAATTATTATTTTTTATCCGTATGTTTAATTTTTAAATTTTTTAACGAGAAAAGTGCTAACTTATAAATGGTAGTTTTTTCCTATCCAATGATGTTGTAAATTTTTTCTAGGACAAAATTTGTGAGATATGGAGATTTGAATCTCCGACCTCGAAGAAATAAATATATGTCAATTAATTTTGATTGAGTTGTACTCGTGTTGTTGAGTGAAAATCGTGTAGCTTCTACAAGGTTTATTAGACTTTTAGTTATAAAGAAGTACACAACATGTAAGCTTTTTAGTTATCTCTACGTGTAACATTGATGTTTGTCTTAGTTTTGGTAATTTTTATATTTTTTTTTTATATTCGTGAGTGTTCGGGCTAGCATAAATAAAATTTCATTATAAATAACTCAAATTTGTTTTTTTTTTTTTGTTTAATCATAAATCTTTACTACTTTGAAAACTCAAGATTAAGAAAGTAAATAGAAAATAAGGTCTTACAAGTCTTCAACCAGTTGGAAAGATTTTTCTTTAGAATGGTAAGGAAATTTTTACTTTGTGTTGTGGCATTTTTCTCAAACTTCAAAAGATTAAAATTGTTAGTTGAATACTTCTTTTTCAACTTTGGTTTAAAAGAAGCTTTGGCAGTGGTGATTATGGTATTAATAAATTGAAACTTGAAATTGGCAAAGATAAATTACTTTATTCAGATACATCAAAATGAGATTTGCAATTAAGACTCTTAAAGAGTACAAGAAAGTCTCAAATAATTTCACATTACAAAACTACATCCATTCATCCTTAAAACAGAAGATGGTTGAATAAATGGCCAAGTAATTTACATTCTTCTTTTGAGTTTACAAATTTCACCTGTTCATGATCTATATACTTCACCGATCGATCCCTTCGATCTTGTCTTCGACCTCGGAGTACAACTGCCGCAATTTCTCGATATTATCCTCTGATGTTTCCCAGTATCCGCGCCCGTTCGCCTCCAAGAATGTTTGCACCAACTTCCTGAAGGAGTTTGGATTGGTTTTCATCAGCCTGTTCAGCATCTCCTCATCTTGAATGAATGTCGAGTTAGCTTCTTCGTAAACCCAATTGTCGACTTGACCAGAAGTCGCACTCCATCCAACTGTGTTGGTTAGCCTCTTCTCGATTTCTCGAACTCCCTCGTAACCACTTGACATCATTCCCTCGTACCACTTGGGATTCAACAGCTTGGTTCTTGCATCGAGTCTAACCGTTTCGGCGAGCGTTCGGACCTGTATGTTCAAAAATATTAGTTTAGAACTCACTACAATTGTATGATCATCATATGCTTATATGAAGAGTGAGCTTATGAGAAAAATGTTGAAGATTTCTCACCTGAGCATTGGCTGTAGTGGTATCAGCAACGTAGGCATTAGGCTTCTTACCGTCCTTTCTCAAGCCTTGAACCAAATTCGTTGGATCAGAATCAAAGTAATGGCTAACATCAGTCAGCGAGATCTCGGACGAGTCAAGGTTCTGGAATGTGGCATCAGCTGTGCTCAGAGCCATCTCGAAAACTTGTCTCTTCTCCATCATGCCAACTCCAGGAGCATCACAATCAAAAGCAAAGGACTTCCTACTCAAGTACATGTCTTGGAGTTGCTTCTCATCATTCCATGATGAATTCTCAACCGCGAGATTAATGTTGGATGAGTACGATCCAGACGCATTCGAGAAGATTCGAGTTGCAGCTTCTCGGACCCCAATGCCAAGGGCTTCAGCTTGTTCCATTGCATGCTTCCTAACAAAGTTCTGCTCCGCAGGCTCATCCAATTCTGCTACCATCTTCACCGCTCGGTCCAAGAGGTTCATCTGCAAAACAAATTATAAGCTCTTATAAAAAACTAGAAACTAGCAAGCTTCATTTTGAAAACTTAATGAGTAATGTAGGATCATCTACCTGATTGATGAACAAATCTCTAAACACGCCCGAACAGTTGACAACTACATCGATCCTAGGCCTTCCGAGTTCTTCAAGACTCACAGCTTCTACCCGATTGACACGTCCGAAAGTATCAGCAATCGGCATTACGCCGATCATCCACAGAACTTGACCAAGGGATTCGCCATACGTCTTAATGTTATCAGTTCCCCATAATACAAGTGCAATTGTCTCAGGATATTTTCCTCCATTTTCAACCTTTTGCCTCTCTATCAACCTTTCCACCACAACTTTTGCACTTTGCATTGCAGCTGTTGTGGGAATAGCTTGTGGATCAAGGGCATGAATGTTTTTTCCTGTCGGCAAAACCTTAGGATTTCTAATCGGGTCACCACCGGGGCCTGGCTCGACATATTTTCCATCCAAAGCCTGTTTCAAACTACCCAATTCGTTATCAGTGACTATGAGCTTCAAACACACGGCCAAGAACTCAAATAGTTTTCTAAGCTTCTCCCTGTCTGCCCTGTAAAACTTGGTGTCTGATAAGTGCTGAACCCATGGTTCATTTATGCCGAATCCTAAGATTGAAGTGAGCTTATCACCTACATCGACAACTTGACCCTTACTGTTAGTTGATCGTTCGACGAAGGCGGAAATGGCCCCACGTGATGCCTCAGTAATTTGTCGAAGAAGCTCGACGTCCTTCAATATTCCATTGTCATTCCCCCGGTACACATCTTCTATGCTTCTTCCAACTGTGCTTGCTAGTATAGATGGAAGAGATGAAATGTCCTCTTCAGGACGGTCAAGTGCAGCGATGTTAACCAATGTCGCTACTGCCTCCATGGCAGACGGTGGCTCGCCAATGACATGAAGTCCACAAGGTAAAAGGCGAGATTCAATCTCCATGATCTTCGAGTATACCTTCCCAACAATAAGGTCACGATCTTTTGCTAGGATTTCCTCTCCCTCCTCGGGTAGTTCCACATCCTTGTCAAGATTACACTGTCTAGCAGTACTAACGATCGAGCTAACAATCTGTGCCCCACGACCAGTATCTTTAAGCGATTGGTACGAGGAAATGAGCTCACTCAATTGCTTAAGGCCCTTGTAAAGCCCTGCATTCTCTGCTGGGGGTGTCAAATAGCTAATGGTATTAGCATAGCTTCGACGTTTAGCAACCGTAGCTTCAGACGGGTTATTAGCTGCGTAATAGTAGATGTTTGGAATGTTTCCGATCAAACTATCAGGATAACAAACATCACTCATTCCCACTTGCTTTCCGGGCATAAATTCAAGCGAACCATGAGTTCCAAAGTGAAGAACTGCATCAGCCTTAAAGATATTCTCAACATAAGAGTAATATGCTGCAAAACCGTGATGGGGGCTAGCAGATTTAGAGAAGAGAAGTCTCATCGGGTCACCCTCATATCCGAACGTCGGCTGAACTCCGATGAAGACGTTTCCATACTGCTTTCCATATACCAACAAATTCTCTCCATCAGAGTTCAAATTACCCGGAGGTTTCCCCCAGTTCTCTTCCAATGCTGTCGAGTACGGTGTTAATTGTTGGTATTCACGAACATTCATTTTATAAGCAATGTTCAGATTCGGGCTGTTGAATTGCGCCTCTTTGTCATGAATAACATCTTCAATCAAAGCTTCAGAAGTTTCGGGAAGGCCCTCGACATTATAACCGTCCTTCTTAAGGTTTTTCAGGACAGAGAAGATGGATGAGAAGACGTTCAAATATGCAGCAGTTCCAACATTTCCCTTATCAGGAGGGAAACTAAAGACAGTTATAGCCAGCTTCTTCTCAGCCTGCAAAAATGCCAATATTTTATCATAAGATGGAGGAAATTTTGAACTGTTTCCTAGCATTACATGTCCATGGAATTGTAAAGTTACAAGCATATCAATATCAAATAGAGTTACAAGCATATCACTATCAAGGAGCTGGGTTAAAGTTTGATGTTGTTGAATTTACTAATCTAGCATTTCAGGATCGTACAGAAAGAAACGTGCTAGTTATCGGATATGGAAGCTATTTCGATCAATTATAGAACTGGATACCTTGGATTTTCTTTTAAGATCACCCCATTTGATTGCCCTGGTGCAGAGCTGCTCAACCCTCTTGTGAAGTGCATGAGATTTCCCTACAATAACATTATCAAGAATGTTCATATTGCTCAATTCCTATGTAATTAAAAAGCTGCATACATTTGACTCTTTCATCAAATCAAACCATCAAACAAAATCAACAATTTTCAGGACATGTTTGGGAGTAATTTTAGAAATAGTGATTATAGTGAAAATGATTTATTTATAATTGATTTTCATATAATCATTCTAATGTTTGGTTTTACACTTTTAACTACGATTTTCATACCATCAAAATTGGCTTTGAATGATTAAAGTCATGTTTGGAAGTGATTTTGAACGTGTCAAAAGTTATTATAACCATTTCAACATCTCCTTGGCCATTTCGTCGTCAAGTGGACCATCAGAATTTTCTATCAGAAATTGATGGACTGTGATTAATATCTTCCTTCAAGGGTCTGGCCTGACTTTAAATTTGGGATTAATATCAGAAGAGAAAAAACAGAGGCCTTGGCTGCTCTTTTGGGTTGTCATTGTGATATGCTGCCTATATACTATTTGGGCTTTGCTCTAGGGGGAAAACACAGCTCCCTGGCCTTTTGGGATCCCCTTCTTGAGAAGTTTAAGTTCTCTCCTATCAATAGCTTAATGCTTAATGGTTGAGCCATAACAACAAAACAACAAATTCTTTTGTAATTATCATCCTTTGTTGATGTTACTCCACAGTTGGAAAAGTTTTTTGTAAGTAGCTTCCTTGGGAGGGGGGGTTCTCTCTTCCCCCTGCCCCTAGTTTAATTTGTAGCCTTTTTCTGCCTTTTTAAATATACCTCAGGCTTTTATAAAAAGACAAAAACAAAAAAATGAAGAAATCTTGGACAACACACAAAAGGATAGTGAAGGAGCTTTTCCATACCTGTTCGAGGATCCCGGCCGGAGAAAACGATAGGCTCCATGCCACCATCGAGTTCCGGTAGAGCAACCTGAAGCGCCACCTGAATCGGGTGCAACCCCAAAGTACTATTAAGCCATTCCTCAGTCGTTTGAAACACCAAAGGCAAAGCAACAATGTAAGGAACATCAAGCTTTGTGAGAGCTTCAATAGCCCTTGGATGGTCCTGCCTAGCAGGCCCTCCAACAAGAGCAAAACCCGTCAACGACACGACCGAGTGAATGAACGGCTTCTTCGTCACCGGATCGACAAGATACCTCTCAACCGGACCCGAAAAGTCAAGCCCACCAGCAAAAATAGGAATCACTTTAGCCCCTCTAGCCTCCAACTCCATAATCACAGCCACATAATGGCTCTCATCACCAGTAACAATATGACTCCTCTGCAAAATCAGCCCAACCACAGGGGCTTTAGGATCCTTAAGCTTCTCATTAGCATCCCTTCTAGTCCCATACCAATTCAAATACTCCTTCACATCCTCATACATACAAGGAGCCAAAGGGTGCCAAATCCCAGAATCCAAATACAAAACAGGCTCAGAATACTCAATTTTAGCTCCTTTCAAAGCAGGAACATAAGACCCAGAAATCATTTTCAAGAAATTCTCTAAATTATCAGGTGAGCCACCAAGCCAAAACTGCAAACTCAAAATATAAAGCCTAGCATCCTGAGCTTTATCACTAGGTAAATACTTCAATACCTTAGGCAAAGTCCTCACAAGCTTCAACATACTATCAGCAAAACCAGCAGATTGTTTCTTCTTCTTAAACAATTGAAAGAATGGACTCTTGGATTGCCCCAACTGAGCCATACTGAACGAACCCAGTTTGTTCAATCTCATCACTTCAGGCATGGAAGGAAACACCAAAACAGCGTCGAGACGCTCCCTTTCCTTCTCAACAGCAGCCTTCACTTTCAAAGCGAGCTCCTCGACGAAAATCAAAGACCCAATGAAGACATTGGCGTCTTCAAGATCTTGACAGAACATTTTGTAAGTCGATTCATCGCGAAGCTCTTCGACTAAGTAACCCACGACTTCGTAATTGGCGTGGATTTTGTTCCTGTTGAGGGATTGTACGGCGGCGGTGAGGGAGGATTGGTACTGAGCTTCGAGAACGACGTAGACAATCTTGACCGTGGGAAGGCCGTTGGTGTTGTCTGTGACGACACGTCGAACTTCGGGACTGGTTTGAGTGAAGAGGCCGTTGCCGATTGCGGCGCATTTCACTTTGAGGGAATGTTTTGAAGAAATGGCGATCTGGGTTTTCTTGGGGAGGAAGGAATGGAGGAAGAAATGCTTCTGGGAGAGAGAGGAGAGCTGGTGGTGGTCGGATTTTGAAGCGGCCAAAAATGGCGACGAGACCAAAGACGCCATTGATGACCAAGAAAGGAACTGAAATCAAACTGAAATCAATAGGTAATCGAGTCTCTGGTGAAGAAACGAGTGTTTAATTTTTGGATTGCTCGCTGAAGTTTCTTCTTCTTTCTCTTTCAATCGAAGTTGCAGAGAAATGGGTTCGTGATTTTAATGGCGAAGAAGAAGAAGAAACGGTTTTTTGTGTGGTGAGTGGTGACTGAAAGAGACACGTGGCGTACTGGGTCATCAGCGAATGTTGATAGTGAAAAGTGTATTTTTGCGGTTGAGCTTCAATTTCAGCCATGGAAGAGAGCTGCATTTTTTTTTTTTTTTTTTTTTTTATTATTATTTTTTTTTTTTTTGTAAAACATGTTTAGAAATAAAAAAATTCATCTATTTAGTTACATTTTTATCAAGAGTATACACAAAAAGTTGGCAAATTATTATAAACAACCACAGTTAAATATGGGTTGGTTGTATAAACAGTAATCAAACCAAAAATAATGGTAAATTTAGCAAAATTTAAAACATTTTACAAATATGACAAAAAAAATCAGTGACTATCACTGATAGACTGCTAGTTATATGACTATCACTCATAGACTATTACGAGTGATAGACTATAGAAATTATCATATGTGCAAAGAAATTTAAAAAATTGCTATATTTTTAATTATTTTACTCTAAATTGATATTTGTTACAATTTTCCTAAATAATATGAACTAATTATTTCTAAAAAAATATTTTTGTACAACTCAATTTTAAAGTCTACCGACTACCGAATGTGAGAGGAGAAAAGATTTGAAAATAGTTGTGTAAAGGTATTTTGATCATTTTTATATAACGTAACAATTTGAGAGGAATTCTGATTAAACCACTTGAACCCATTTTTCTAAAATTGTTTTGAGTTGATTGCATACCTAACAATCAAATTCAAAATAATAAAAAATACATCAAATATTTTGCAAATAAAAAAAATTAATGATAGTTGACGATAGATTACTATCGTTAATAATTATCGAAAATATACTATTAGTGATAGTCATTAACAAAATTCTATAAGATATATATCACGAATAGTCATTGATATGTTATTACTGACTATTACTTACGATGATTATCACTGAAAGCTATAAGTGATAAGATTTGTTATATTTTTAATTATTTTATCTTAAATTTACGTGTGCAATTTTCGATTTAAGTGTTGCTAGTTATTTGTCAATTTTAAAAAAATAATTTTGAGTGGATGCAAAATACTAGAAATGTTATTAAAATATATATTTTTTAAAATTAAACACAAAATGTAATCCAAACAGGTAGTTAGAGAGAGGGAGGACATCCATTTATCTGAATGGGGCTTTTTTGATGGGATTTGGAGCAATCTGATTGGTGGAATAGATTTCACCAAATTATAGTGGAGCTTGAGTGGAAGGGTGGATGATGAGAGAGAAAATTATAGATTTCTTTTTTTTTTTTTTTTTTTTTCTTTTTTTTTTTGTTGTTAAAAATAAAATGCATTAAATTCCTAATGTTTGTAAAAAGATTCTTTGTGGTTTGGGTTTGTGATATTTTGTTTGTGGTCTTCAATGGGACCAATGGAAAATAGTAGTCTTGTAGTTCAACATGTACTATAGGCCACTCTTCCTACTTCTTCACCATTCATTTGAGTTCACTCCATTTTTTTTTTTTTTTTGGTACTCTTGTGGTGAAATTTTACTTTGTTTACGCTTTCTTTTCACTGTAAAAATTCACTATTTACTGGACGAGTGAGACAGGTAGTGATCGGTTATGTAGTTTAGATGTAATAGTAACTTCTTTTAGGGTTGTTTACTTTTTGTCATCCACATAACTGAAATCTTCGAATTTGTTTGGAATTATAACGTTTCTGTTTCTTGGTTCTTATTTTCTGTTTCTTGTTTTTTAAGAACTAGAAACAGATATATGTTTGATAACTATTTTTGTTTCTTATTTATTGAAAAAAAGAAACAGAAATTTGTTTGATAATCATTTCTTATTTCTCGTTTTTTTTTTAAATAGAATTTAGTTATATAATATAAAACATATAACATGTATTAAAATATATATAAAAAAATAATTATAAAAAGTTTACATTATCTAATAAAAATAAGTTTGGTTGTGAAAATAACAACAAGAACAAAAAAAAAATTATATCATTTAAATGTTGCATAAATTAGATAAAAATAAGTTTGGTTGTGAAAATAACAACAAGAACAAAAAAAAATTATATCATTTAAATGTTGCATAAATTTGATATGCAATGTTATCTCTCTCACTCGAATCATTCGCGTTAAATGATATTAACTTAGAGTCAACTTAATTATATTACTCTGTAAATGTCGTGGTTGTAAAATATTAATATTAAAGTGGAGCTAAATGCATGTTTTAGTGAGTAAAATTTATATATAGCCAAATTTTAATTGATTTCAAGTGTATTGAAAAAATTAAAATAATATATATGTAATGCAAAATTTAAAATGTTAAAGTGAGGTTAAATGCATGATTTATTGAGCAAAATTCTACCTGGTTCCAAATGTATTAAAAATTAAAATAATATATCTAATGCAAAATTTAAAATGTTAAAGTGAGGTTAAATGCATGATTTATTGAGCAAAATTCTACGGGGTTCCAAATGTATTAAAAATTAAAATAATATATAAATATAAATATTGAAAATTTTAAAATTTGAAATTTAAAATTTAAAATTTTAAAATTAAAATAATATATAATATACTACAAAATTAAGATGGAAAAAAATTTAAAAATAATGTGCATTACTCTAGATTCGAAACCGAAATCTTCTAAAAAGAGATGAAACTTGAGCGCACCCTGACAAACGAACCATCAACAAATTTTTCGTTTAGAACGATAATGATATTATAAGAAAACTAGTAGAAACGGAATAGAAAAACTACTTTTAGTAGTTTTTCAAATTTTGACATTTTTTAATCACGTTTCTTAAAATTTAGAAACAAGAAACGAGAATGACTATCAAATAATTTCTTAAAAAATGAGAAACATAAACAGAAAACAAAAAACAAGAACGTTATCAAACGGACCTTAAATGTCCACCATTTTAGATTATCAAAGAATTATTTATTGGAAGGTTTGAAAATAGTTGGATAACTATGTTTGTTGAAGTTATTTAGAGGAATATCTTAAGATTATGTATTATATCAATAATTTTGTTGAAGTTATTTAGAGGAATATCTTAAGATTATGTATTATATCAATAATGTTTTTATTAATCCTTAGGTAATTTATAAATTATTTTAATCTAATTTAAATTTATATAATATCATGGTATTTATTATTTTGATATTTTATTTTTAAATAAATTTAGTTTATAATTTGTTTTTAAAAAAAAAAACGTTTCAATAGTTATACAAAAGATAAAACTCCCTAAATAAAGAAGTATTGTGCAAGTAATGAAAAAAGTAGAATAAAAAAATAAACCACTTTAAATTTTGATTGAAAATATTATTCCATTTAACTAAGTTTATTTTATATTTTTTTTTAGAAAAAATTTATTTTATATCTAAATATAAAATATAAATATAGTTAATTACATATTGTCATTTGGTGCAATAACACATTAATTTACTTACTATAAGACATAGAAATAAATAAATCTATACAAATATTAAAGTTATATTATTTTATATATATATTAAATTGAAAATCAATCATATTTTTTTTAATTGAAGAAACTAATATCAAAATAGACTAAAAAAATAATTTTAAAAAAATAATATTAATGTGTTTAAAATTATTTTTATACTAAAGGTAAAGTTTTGAACCTACTTACTATACATCAATGTATTCAAAATTATCTTCATGTATACAAATTTATAAACTCTCTAAACTCTCTTTTGTGTAAAAAAAAAAAAAAAATTAAGTTTCTTTTGACTTGTTAACAAAAGCATACCTTATGCATGATGTATTGACTAGTGACTAAGAGATCGTCATTTCTCACTCCAATATGTTGTAAAGGAAAAAAAAATCCTTTTGACTTAAAAGTTAGGGCTGGTTGCACAAATAGCAATCAGACTCAAACTAATTGCAAATTTAGCAAACTTTAAAATGTTTTGCAAATATGGTAAAAAAAATCTGTTTCTATCACTGATAGACTATTATCACTTACAAAAATTTATAAAAAGCTGAGGTGATCAAGACTTCTATCAGCCATAAGATATCAGCGATAGAAATTGTCATATCCGCAATATTTTAAAAAACATGCTATATTTTTAATGGCAATATAATTATAATAAGTTCATTTAAGGGATTTTTATTTCTTATGTTGCAAGGATTGAACCTAGGACCTTATGATTGCTAGGCAATACATCATACCATTGAGCTATGTTTTTGTTCGCACAAAAAGTTATGGTTAATTTAAGCTTAAAAATGTGCTACTTTTTGCTAAAAATAAATAAATAATAAATCAAATGGGCATGAAGAAAATAGATTTTTTATTCGTAGCTTAAGCATCTCAATTATTGAGAAAAAAGAACTTCAAAATTCCATTTTGTTACGTGAAGACTCAAGTTAGTGGCGCACTTCCAATTTATTCTTATTCATTTTCTATATTTTCAATAAATCTTAAAAATAATCCTCACAATTAGTTTAGAATTAAATTCTAAGGGCCCGTTTGATAATGTTCTCGTTTCTTGTTTCTTGGTTCTTGTTTCTTATTTTTTAAGAACTAGAAAGAGGAACATGTTTGATAACTTTCTTGTTTCTTTAAAAAAAAAAAAACAGAATCAGAAACTTATTTGATAACAGTTTCTTGTTTCTTGTTTTTTTTTTTTTTCATTTTATTTATAGTTTAAATATAGTTTAGTTATATAGTATAAAAAATATATAACATGCATTAAAATATATAAAGCAAAACTAATTATCAAAAGCTATATTATTTAATACAAGTAAGCCCCGATACATAATTAACAACACTAATAAAAAAAATATATATGTAATGTCATGTTTCACTCGAGTCATTTTGCATTCAATGATGTCGACTCAAATCCAACTCAATTATATGACTCTGTAAATGTCGTTGTTGTAAAATATTAAAGTGAGACTAAATGCATGTTTTAGTGAGCAAAATTTATATTTGCAAAATTTTAATTGGTTCAAGTCTATTAAATACTAACAAATATATAAATATATATTATAAATTTTAAATAATATATAAATATATATTTTTTAAAAAATTAAAAAATAAATAAATATACATATGGCATAATATATAAAAATATTTTTTTTTGTAAAAAATAAAAAATAATAATAATAAATAATAAATAAATATACATACATATACTGCAAAATTTAAAATTCAAAATCAAAATAAAATATTAAAAACTGCAAAATTAAGAAATAAAATATAAAAAATTTACCACCTTGGCCTTGAAGCTAGGAACTAAGAAGGCCAAAGCGAGCATAGCTCAGCGGGCATATGTATGTGTTGACGACCAAGAGGTTTACTAAAAAAAAAGGAACTGGGCACCCATTTGGACCGACAAGCCAAAACCATGTTTAAATAAAAAGAAACGGAACAAAAAGAAACACATTTTTATAGTTTGGGATAATCGGAAGAATGTCTACACAAAAAAACGGTTAATGAAATTTGTCTAAATTTGAGTTTACGTTGTAATGTATGGCTAGAGTGTTTTTAGGAGTAAATATCTGTGTGTATATTCTCTATTACACCCTTTGAACATTTTTTTTTTTAACAATATTATATTGTTAAAATTTGTTTATTTATTTTAATGGATTAATTAGTTTGTTTAGTTTATTTAATGAGGTGGCTTAATTGCACGTTAAGATAGACGGTTGTTTCTTCCGTTTACTTTTGTATCCCATTATGCATCGTTTGGTTGCCCCGTAGGGTAGATCCCGCGCACACAAGGGGGGCCGGGGGCACACTCGTCGGGGGCATGTATTATGTGGGGGGTTACACCTGTACCTACCGGGTGTAAGGAGGAGGTCCATTGTTGGTTGTTATTAATTTCCGGAAATTGTGGATCGGCACATACACCAGTCAAAATTCAATCTTTGTCACAACTAATCCGCCCACAATTACTTAAAGTTTTCAATTTGTCCGGTTGCATTTTTGAAAATTTCCTTATTACGTAATCTAACGAATTTATATTACCTCATCCTTGCTGTCTACAGAAATTGGTTCAGTTTGCTTCTTATGTTTCTTACTACTGCACCCCAGCCGCTTGAATTCTCGCACTTGCTCTTCTCTCTTCCCTTACCATATTTTTATACGGTTAATTTATAAATACCCTATTCCACAAACAAATACGAAGTTGTTATATTTAACAACGTGTACATCCCCAATAACCGTTTTTTTTAAAAAAAATTGGAGAACAACCGAATCGCTTAAAAAAAGGAATCACCTGCTATTTTTAAGTTTTTTTGAAATGTTGGAGTTTCCTTTGGTTTTCATAAACGAAATCATATGTTAAACTAAACAAAACATCTACAACTCCCTAAACTCGAAACCCTAGAATACTAACCTACTAACCGAAATCAGGTAGCCCTACAGTAGCATTACTATGAAACTCGTTCGTTGGTAAACACATGGAGGGAAAAAAATGCGCAGAGAGGGAAATGCTTACCAACTAGGTTATGGAGGAACGACTTTGCGAGAGAGTAATGCCGAGTCTAGGTCGGACGAACTCGCCTAATGCGTCGGTGGTTCAGTTGCTCTCAGGGTTAACGTACGGGCGTTTCGTTTCCTACGCTTTTGATTCGTGAAGAATGGAGTTCACGATTTGGCGTTGGCGATCTTTGAAGAAGGCGGCCGTGGTTCAGGTAGGGTGCTCATAAACGCGTCCTCATAAATGAATTTTCATCTACCCATAAAACACATCATTCTCATTATTGGGAAGCGATACCTTTTTTAAAAAAAAAAAAAATCACCTGTTGTTGGCTTCCTTTATTATTGAGTAATACACAGAACTTTCAAACTCATTTCCACCCCCATTGTTATTAGGTGTGCACGGACGCACACACCCCACCTGTTAATGCTAATTTCTACTGTCTGCAGCTGCACAAACGGAAAATTCCGCCCCAGCATTAGTTTGTGTGCAGTCACACACACACCGTCATTGGTTCACGAGACCACTAACTATAGGTATATACAGCCCTTTGTGGGTATTCTTTTTCCTTCGTATGCAAACATTCACACACCGCCAGTGATGGATGCAATCTGCCTGTATTACTTACTCAAGTATATAGGCTCATTTTCATTTTTAACGTTATTTACACTATTGGGGGTGGGGTATACCCATGTATGCAAATTTGGATAAGTGTCATCCCTCTAGTTTTTAACGGCTTCTCTCTACTTAATTAGCCCTCTCTGTTAAATCCACGTCAAATTCTGTTTTCTCTCTCTTCTTAAACTTTGATATTTTAAAATATTCTATTTTTAATTGTCAAAATTAGTAGCAATTGAGGAAGGGTAAACAAGTACATTTGGTTCTAAAATCTCATACTAAATTTAGGATTTAGACATAATTCAAAATAAAAAAGTGATTGGCCATTTTTCATGTTGGGTGTCTTAATTGTAGACATTCCTCTGGTTTCCCCTTTATAGTTTCTCAAATTTTGCCCCTTTTTTGGAAACGTTTCTAAAAATTTAGAAACAAGAAACGATAATAGTTATCAAACAAGTTTGTTTCTCAAAAAATGAGAAACGGGAACAGGAAACAGGAAACGGAAACGTTATCAAACGGGCCCTAAAAAATCATTTTCGTTCACATAAATATTTCTTCTAAGAATTTGAAAATCTATTCGTGTTGTGTCATTTCTTGAATGGATCCGAGGTTATTATTATTAAGACTAAATATATGTTTTAATCCCCAATATTGGTTTGAATGTTTTTCCAATTTAAGGAGAATGAATAGATGTCTTAACCGCTTAGTTATGCTCATGTTGACAATTCAATAAATATTATATCAATTTATCAACCAATTTTAACATTCATTCACGGCAAGAGACTAAATTGAAAAATATTAATACTTTAGGGATTCAATTGAAACTTTTAAACGATAAGGATTAAAATAAATAAGAACCTTGAAAATAATAAAGGGTTTACAGGTAATGAGTTCAAATTATGGTCGCCATCTACCTAAGATTTAATATCCTAGCGAGTTTTCTTAACAATCAAATGTAGTAAAGGATCAGACGGTTGTTCGGTGGGATTTAGTCGAAGAACCCGCAAACTGACATAGACATTCACGAATAAAAAAAAGATTAATATATAGAGAGAGAGGTTTAAGGAAAATTGCTAAAACCACTCGTAACCTAAAAGAGTTATTACAAAACCACACCCTCAATCATCCACGTATATTTATGTACTTTTAAAATTAAGCACTTAAATGTTTAAGAATATATGCACAACTCACCCTTCAACTATAGGTGACCTGAATTTCAGCAGGGCCTCTTTCTGGATTGAAATTCATAATGTTCCGGCAAACTGTATGACCCGTGAGATGGCAGATTTGGCTGGGAAACTCATGGGTAAAGTTGAGGAGATTGAGTGCGATGATTTAAACAGTTGGACTGGTCCCTATATGAGAATGAGAGTAAGTATTGATGTCACAAGCCGCTGCGGCGGGGTCAGAAGTTCATAACAGTTGAGGGTAGGTCAGTATGGTGCCCCATCCTTTATGAAAAATTGTCTGATGTGTGTTTCAACTGTGGCATATTGGGGCATTTTCATTGGGAATGTTAGCAGGTGAGTCCCGACAATTCGGGAATAGGATCCTACCAATATGGGGATTGGATGCGAGCAACAATTTTGAAGAAACCTGTAGTGAGCTCATGGGAGGAGGGGAGTAGTGGGGATGGTTTTTGGGGTGGAAGGGGTCGGAGTAGGGGGCGTTTTGAGAGATGGAGAGGTCAGGGCAGGAGTGATCAGCCCAGTTGGCGAAGGGATCAGGGAACTACGATTTTCTCGGATCCGAAAGAGGGTGAGGAGTGTGGAGGTTTGACTTTGAAGCACGAAACCTCTATAGTGGGCGCAGGGGTGGACGGGGCTGAAGTGAAAGGCAGAGATTCTAATCCTCAGGTGGGTAAGAGTGTGGCGGAGGGTACATCTGGAGTGAGGGAAACTGAAGATTTGGGGGAGGTAGTGGGTATGAAGGGTCTAGGGGAGGGAGGGGGAGGGGTTATGCTGGGGGAGGTTGGGGGGACTGATTTGGTTTTGACGGAGTCGATAGGGGAGGGAGAGTTAACTGGGATTATGGGAAAAATTGTTGAATCCGAGATGGAGGTGGAAGAAGAGGAACATGGAAGAAAGAAGAATATACCAACCACGGTGAGAAGATATCGTAAATTTGAGGGTGCAAGCAGGGCATCTGGGGAACTTAGTGGGGTTGGGGCATTTCTAGGAGGGAAAAGAAGGTTTGTTGATGAGAGCCCCGAAGCGAGTTTGGCAAAGAAGAGGAAGCCATTTATAACTTTGGAAGATGATCTTTTATCGGCGGAGGCTGTGAATCAGTCTCGCCGTTCGCAATGAAAATATTATGTTGGAACGTCTGGGGTCTGGAAAATCTGAGGACGTTCAGAGATCTGAAAGACATAGTTTGTGTCAATAATCCTGGTATATTTTTTCTAACTGAAACAAAGTGTGGTGTAGAGAGAATGGAGGGGGTGCGAGTGGCCCTGAATTATGACAGATGTCTGACGGTCGAAAGTAACAGGGGGGAGCGCATGTAGCACAGTGGAAGCGAGTCAGATCATTGGCACTCTAACTTCATCCATCAATTTAGCTAAACTAGAAACATGCTCAAAAATTGGAAATAAAAGAAATTAGAACACATACCTCTTGTAGTTCTAAAATCTTCTAATCTCGATGCTCGAATCTCCTCACGATCTCTACGAACCTTCTCTCGAACGCTTCGAGGACCACCTCTGGTAGTCCCGCTATCCTCGGACCGAGCAACGGAGTGGTGAGACTCGTTTACAAGAGAAAAACTTTGGAAGATGAAGATGGAAAGGTGAAAGTGATGAGGGTTTTGTGAGAAATATCTAACACTTAGATTTCTAATTTCTCAAGTAACATGAACTCTTCATCAACCCTCATCCAAATATTCAAACTCTTTGAAAATTCATCAACCTCAAAATATTTGAATTTCATCCAATTTATAGACCATCCACATGCAACAAACCATTTGCTTAGTATGACACCTCAAATTGGATGGATTAATCTTCAAACAAGTGTTCCACAATTGATGAGTTTATTCATGTGGTTGGTGATTCACAATCTACTCACAACTTGGATAATCCCACTGGTAATATTTTGTCATTTTAAAATTAATTCATAATTAATTTTAATAAATAAAATAAATTTTAATTAATTAAACTTTTTAATTAATTAATATTATTATTTAATTCAATATCAAATATTAATTAAATAAAAAGACTAATCCCGATTTCTTATACTGAATCATCACACATGAATCTCTGTTCATGTTTTAGACCGATCTCATATTTAAATCATATTTAAATATGTCCATCAATCTTCCAAAACCGAATTTGAAACACTTCAAGTTCTTTTCTCTCATATTGTTACACGGCTTAATCCGAGCTAGCCAGGAGAACCTAAAGAACCTACAGATCATGAGCTCCAACGATACGAGATTAACCGGTCAAACTCTTTAGCCAAGCTAACCAACATTCGTTAACCCCTGAGACTCCACTAAAGTCCAATGGTTGCACTCTCATCACTGTAGATATATTTTTGTCCTCTTGATATAACCATCATCAGTAAGTCGATCCTTCACAGGTCATTCGTAATTACAGTTGGGTCAAAATAACCGTTTTACCCCCGTAATTACATTTTGTTCCTTAAGTCTCACTGATCCTCTAATCAACTATTGGTTTGTGGTCCAACCACCAAACCGATTGGTATGTGATCTTATCACTATACCAAGTCCCTCTCAGGCCAATGAGAGGGTGGGATCCCTAGTTCAAGAACCGGAGTCAGCAGTTAAGGGAACAACCTCTCTACTAATCCCTCAAGGCGGGTAGGAGTGAATTTCATATCGCAGGACTATGTTCCCAACTACCTACCCGGTCTTATCCCCAAGATGGTAGGCTTATTGAGTCGGCGATCTCGGGCCACTCTCACCCATACAAGTCAAAGGGTAAGCCCTAATAAACAGGAGTTCATAGCATGCCCAGGATTCAGATCGAGTTACCTAGGTCATCATATGAAAAAGTCAGTATTTACAGTAAACGGAGTTGTAAAGAAAGAGTGACTTTATTTCGCGGTTCAGTCTTATGCAAGCTCATTGCATAGGACGCCCCCACTCGCATGTCTCCACATGAACGATTTCGGATCACATCGTTTGTACTATGCAAAGCGGGTCGCGTCCAATAGGGGGGGTCTGTCTTCTCTGGCGTAAGGAGGTCTCGGTGGAGGTACGATCTTTCTCTCTAAATCACATAGATTGTAGTATTGGTTTGGAGAGGGTTAAAGTGGCGTTTTTCGGGCATCTATGGGTGTCCAGAAAATCAAAAGAAGAGATTGACTTGTGAGCTCATTCGGCGACTCGCTAATGATAACGATTCTCCCTAGTTGGTGGGAGGAGATCTGAACGAATGTTTGTGGGCTAAAGAAAAGAAATGAGGGGCGAATGCAAACACGAGGTCAATGGAGATGTTCCGTGAGATGATTTAGGATGTGAGCTTGAGGGATTTAGGTTTTAGGGGTCGAATGTTTGTCTGGTTAAATAAGTGGCAGAATAACGGGGTGATCCTAAAAAGGTTAGATCGTTTTTTGCGGAATATGGCTTTTGAGAGGTTGTTTGCCCGGGTTAAGGTGAGTCACCTCGACTGGTATGCCTTTGATCACAGGCCTATTTGTGTTGAGGTTCAAATACATATACCAAAAGTTCGGACCGTCAGATGGGAGCCAAAGTTTCGTTTTAAAGAGATGTGGACCTTGGATCCCAACTGTGGGGACAAGGTAAATGAGTTTTGGTCTGGATTTGGAGAGCAGTGTGGCCGAGTTGACTTAGTGGAACGTTTGTTTCGAGATGCATTAGGGAGATGTTGTATGGGCCTTCAAGAGTGGGCAAAGTTGAAGAAACAGGCTTTCCACAGAGAGATTAATACGCAACGAGCTTTTGCTGCAGATTGCGTATGATAGGGAGACGGGGCTTGATTTTGTTAAGATCTGGGTGGTAGAGCAGAGGATAGAGAAAGCACTATTGGCTGAAGAGATTTACTGGAAGCAACGCTCCCGAGAGAGCTGGCTAATTAAAATGGGGAGACCAGAACACTATGTGGTTTCACCGAAAAGCTTCTTTCAGGAAAGAAATGAATTATATCTCCCAGATCATAGGGAATCAAGGGCAGTGGGTGCCAGAAGGCGCTGCGATGGATGAGATCTTTTTGGGTTTTTTTGAACGATTGTTCAGTTCGTCTCACCCAGCAGAGCATGACATTGAGGAAGTTACTCAGTCCATCCCTTGTAAGGTGTCTCGAGAAATGAATGATGCATTGACGACCCCTTAATTTGAGATAGAGGTGCGAGAAGCGTTGTTTCAGATGGCACCGACAAAGGATCCTGGGCCTGATGGTTTTCCAGCTCTTTTTTTTCAGAAATTCTGGGGAATCACAAAGGAAAAAACGGTGGCTATTTGTTTAAATGTCTTGAATAATGGGGCCTCGGTAAAGGAGCTCAACCATACGCATATCGCGTTGATACCCAAGAAAAAGCAACCAACTGAGGTAGCAAATTTTCGTCCTATCAGTTTATGTAATGTGTGTTATAAACTTATAACGAAAGTGGTGGCAAATAGGCTGAAACGTATCCTTCCATTGGTAATTTCGGAATTCCAAAGTGCTTTTGTACCAGGTAGATTGATTTCTGACAATATTTTGGTGAGTTACAAATGCATACATCACATTATGAACAAACGACAAAGGGGACATGGCCTTGTGGCTCTGAAGCTGGACATGATCAAGGCCTATCATAGGGTGGAGTGGCCTTTTCTGAAGAGAGTTCTGCATAAACTCGGTTTTGAGGCGACCTGGATCGAGCTGGTTATGGACTGTATATCCATTGTAAGTTTCTCACTTCTCATAAATGGTCAGCCAACAAGTTTTTTTCGACCACATAGGGGGTTGAGGCAGGGTGACCCGCTATCCCCGTATCTCTTTCTGTTGTGCACTGAAGGGTTATCTAGCTTGTTCTCCTCGGCTATGGATCGTAGGGAGATTTCGGGATGCCAGGTAGCGCGTAAGTGTCCAAAAATATTGCACTTATTCTTTGCGGATGACAGTTTTATTTTTTGTAAAGCAAATATGGGGGAATGTTTATCCATTCAGAGGGTGCTTGATGTGTATGCAAAGACCTCTGGTCAAAGTGTTAATATCTTAAAATGTGCTATATTATTTAGTCTGAATGTTCTGATTGCATTGCGCCTCCATTTGAGTAGTTTGCTACAGGTTCAGGTGGTGGAGAACTTAGGGCGTTATTTAGGCCTTCCGTCCCATTTTTTGCATAACAAGAAAATGGATATGAACTTTCTTTGCGAAAAAGTGCAAAAGGTCTTAGCTGGTTGGAAGGGGAGACTCTTCTCAGTTGGGGGAAAAAGATTCTAATAAAGACAGTTGCACAATCTATTCCGACTTATACTATGTTTTGTGTTAGAATTTCCAAGAATGTATGTGAGGAATTGACCAGGTGTATAGCTTGTTTTTGGTGGGGATCCTCAGCTCTCCACAAAAAGATCCATTGGAAAGCGTAGGAACGAGTGTGTTGGTCAAAAGAAAAATGAGGTTTGGGGTTTAGAAGTTTGGAGGGGTTTAATTAGGCGTTGTTGGCCAAACAAGTGTGACGTATCCTTCAGTCCCCGAATTCGTTAGTGGCTCAAGTGTATAAGGGGAGATATTTTCGTGATACTTCGGTTTTGGAGGCTGAATTAGGGTGGAACCCTTCTTTTGTGTGTCATAGTCTTTTGAGGGGTTGAGAGCTTCTTTTAAAAGAGGTGTGAAAAAGGATTGGGAACGGGGAGGAAACAAAAGCTTTTGGGGACCCGTGGGTGCCTAGAGAATATTCTTTCCAGTTGATTACGCGCCCTCAATCGGATAAGATGGATATGAGAGTCTGTGACTTTATGACGGGGGAGGGTGAGTGGGATGAAGGAAAGCTTCGAGAGGTTTTGTGGGAGGTGGATGGGGATCAAGTGCTAGAAATCCCGATATGTCGATCGAACATTAATGATGGATGGTTTTGGCACTTCAGTAAGAATGGCGTTTTTTCTACAAAAAAAAGTGCTTATAAGTTGTTTACTATCTCCCAAGAGGAGGCTTCATGTTCCCAACCGGGGGGTTTGGAAGTCTGGTGGAAGAGACTATGGAAATCTCAAATTCAAAATAAAATTAAGGTATTTATGTGGCGTTTTTTTCATGGTATTCTGCCTACAAATGATAATTTATGTAAGAGACAGATATTTGTTCACCCCTGGTGTGTAAATTGTAAGCGGGAGAGGGAAACGATATGGCATACTTTTTTCTCCTGTAAGCGAGCCAAAATTATTTGGTTTGCTATCCTCCCTACTGTGTGTGCGCAGTTGGGTATGCTCTCTTCAATCCAAGATCTGTGTGTGTGGACGGCGGTCCATTTGAGTGCGGAACCGGCTAGGATTTTTTATGGGACTTACTGGTTCATTTGGAATGATCGGAATGCGGTCAATTTGGGTAAAGTCATACCTAGTGTGACTGTTCGAATGGAGGAGATAAGGTCATATTTGCTGGATTCGGACCAGGCTCAAACGCCGAGTGATGTCGGGGTTTCAGCTGGAGGGCAAAGAGAGAGTGGGGATCCAATTGCGAGTAGATGGAAAATGCCGGTGTTGGGCACGCTTAAGTTGAATACTGATGTTGCCGTCTCCAGTTCCAAGAGAAGATCGAGTCTGGGGATGGTGATCCGGGATGATGTAGGGAGTTTGGTGGTGGCGAAAGCAGAGGCAGTGGAGGGTTTGATCGATGTTCTGTCTGCCGAAGCTTTGGCTCTCCTCAGAGGGTTGAAACTGGCAGCGTCTTTGAGCCTGTCTAATTTTAGTGTGGAGTTGGATGCCTAGATTTTGGTATGTGCTTTGCTCTCAAATGGACTCCTTTTGGCTCCTCAAGGAGTCTTGTTGGGAGAGATAAAACTTGTGATGACTCAATTAGGTGTGACAGGTCCATTTTTTAATACGAGAATGACAAACAAAATGGCCCACAATCTGGCGGGTCATGCTTTGTCTATGAGGGGTGTTCCGTTTGGGACTCAAGCTCTCCGTTTTGGTTATCTAGTGTTTTACTTTCAGATATCTCTAGTAGCCCATTGGGCATTTCTATTTCTTAATATATATGTTTCCGTTGCATTCAAAAAAAAAAAACTATAAAGATGGTAACAACCGAACACTCAAATTATAGCATTGCGCTGTTTCAATTTAACACAATTTTAAAAAAAACTATAAAAATTGAAAAGTATAATGTTAATCGAGGTCGTTTGGGACTCAAGCCCTCCGTTTTGGTTATCTAGTGTTTTACTTTCAGATATCTCTAATTGTAGCCCATTGGGCATTTTTATTTCTTAATATATATATGTTTATGTTGCATTAAAAAAAAAAAAAAAAAACTATAAAGATGGTAACAACCGAACACTCAAATTATAGCATTGCGTTGTTTCAATTTAACACAATTTGAAAAAAAAAACTATAAAAATTGAAAAGTGTAATGTTAACCGAGGTCGTTTGGGACTCAAGCCCTCCGTTTTGGTTATCTAGTGTTTTACTTTCAGATATCTCTAATTGTAGCCCATTGGGCATTTTTATTTCTTAATATATATGTTTATGTTGCATTAAAAAAAAAAAAAAAACTATAAAGATGGTAACAACCGAACACTCAAATTATAGCATTGCGTTGTTTCAATTTAACACAATTTGAAAAAAAAAACTATAAAAATTGAAAAGTATAATGTTAACCGAGGTATAATATCAATGTTGAGCGTTGTCATATCGATTTAAAAAACAAAACAAAAAAATGATATAAAGAATTAGGGTTGATTGTTAACAATTTTATAATTAGAGAGTTTTGATTGGAACTAGTGTTGTGTCATTTTAGTGCAATAAAATACCGCAAGTGTACGGATCAAGTTTTAATATAGTGTATTGAAAAATACAGATATTGTCCTCAGGATTGGTTTGGATATTGTCCATTGGTTTTCTAGTTCACCTAATTACCCTGAATACTATCACTCAATTTTATTTAGAGAATGAAAATAAAAGGATATGATTAAAACATAATAAAAAAAAAATAAATAAAAAAATATGGAGAACCATAAGGGGAGATATGTTCTAGAGAATTGACTTGAGCAATGATTTCACCGTTATCTCCTCTTATTCTTCATTCATTAAAAACTGGAATTAATCAATTTTTATATCGTTGACAAGTTTTACCCTATAGACTTGTTATTCTCTCGAGCAATAACAATATTTTTTTAAAAAGTAAATTGTCTATATTTCTATGACAATTCAAACAATTCAAATATGAAGAACGTAAAACTACAACTGCCACAAAATCTACACGAATATGTCTATCTTATGTATAAATCAGGGAAAACAATTCAGAAACATCGATAATAATCGTCACTCAACCTCAAACCATTGATATAAAAATCATGCAAAGAATGGTCAAATCCTAACATGTATTAAGCCTAGAAAAATTCTCACAACCAATAAGAAATTGAAATACCAACTATTAATTAAGAAGAATAAGGTTCAATAACGATTACATCAAGGCTCTAAGTCAAAAGAGTTTAGCTAATCATGTTCAGTTCAAAATATATACTAAAAAATAAACCCATAATAAAACTGCAAATTAAAAGGGAAAGAAGAAATAAATCTCGCGTTGATTTTACGTTTCCGCTGCAATCTCCACGATCCCGAGCATGTAAATATGTATTTTGTGCTCCCAAAAAATCTCTTCTAACTCTAAAAAGTATGTAATTTCGAAATTGGGGTTGAGTGTCCAAATTGCCTCCCTAAAAATGACTAAAAAATATGTATTTATATGGAAATTTAGGTAAAAAATTCGTGTATAATAGGTCTGGGCGGGCGACGATCAAGTGCGGGCGCATCCATAGAGTTTGGTGTAGGTGCAGAGCTGGTGGGTTGTTCAAATCGATGGACATGAGTTGGCCGCGTTGGTGAAGCGCTGAAGGAGATTTTAAATTTGTGCGCCTGTGCTTGAGTTTGGGCGACGAATGTTCTATTTTTTCTTCTTTTATTTTGAGCGGTCTGGTTCAATTCTAGAGGCGGTTCGATCCGGTTCTTAGCTGGTTCAGGCAAAAACTTCAATTTGTAGTGCCTAGGCACTATGCTCTCGGGTTTTGGACTCATTTTCCTTCTTTTTATCATTTGAAAACTTCAAATTGCATCCAAATAGCTTAGTTTTCACCACAAAGCTTCTAAATTCCCCGGTTTGCTCCAAAATGCTCGATATCTATAAAATAATCAAATATAATCGTGAAAGTACACATTTAATCTTCTAAACTAGCATAAAACAAGTCATAAAGATAGCTCATTTGGTGTGTTATCCACTACACTTGTTCAAGGATGGTTTGTGCATTTTGCAATCTCTAAAGGTTTAAATTGCAAACAATTTGTATATGTTTATGAAATGATTAATTAAATTGAAAATGTGAGAGTGTGATTGTAACAACTCCAGTATTTAGGGGTGATTTTTGCAATTCTTACCTCCTCCTTTAAATCTCATTATAGTCCCGGAACTTTTAACACAGTCGTTTTTTTTAGTTCAACATATAAAGATTGATAGACTAAATTTGGATATTTGAAATAGCAACACGCTTATTTGGTTGTTCATTCACCCCTAAGATGTCTATTCATCTCAAAACAAGAGTCAGGCAATCTATTGAGTGTCATTAATAAAAAGTATTAAAGGGGTAGGGATTAAATTAGACATTTTTTAAAAAAAAGTTTAAGAGCCAAAATATAACCAAATTCAAATTCTTAGAGACTAAAATATATGATTTAAAACTTCTCATACTTTTTTTTTTTTTTTTTGTAATAGGGACGTGTGGTTTTTATTTCATTTCCTATCTCTAGACTCTAATATGACATTTTATCCCTTTTCTTATCATGATTCCATGACATTGATCATATTACAAGAGGTTTTTTTTTTATTTATTTGAAAATAATTTCTTTAAAATAATATATTGTAATTTTGAGTGGGCTTTAAACTTACAACTCATAATTGAAAAAGAAAAAGAAAAAAAAAATCATAAAAATTAGAAAGAGAATTATTTTCAGAAGAATGGAAAAACAAGATCCCTACCGAACTATAAATATAAAAGAAAAAAAACCTAAGTGAGTTTGGGATGGTTTTTAAAAAAATTGTGTTTTTCAAGTGAAACATTTAGGGATTGACTACTAAATAAAAAAAATATTTTTAAAGAACATTTTTTTTAAAACATTTTTTTTTTTAGAAATATTTATAATTAAAACATCCATATATTTGGTTACATTTTTTCAAAAATATTTTTATCCACAAATTTATTTGATTTGCTCTATACATAAAGTGTTTTTCTCCTAATATCAAATGACTATTAATAAACAATATGAATTAATAAATTTAAATTTGTATTTTAAAAACTCTGACCGACGTTGAATATTGTCGATGGCCAGCGCCGCGATAAGAGTGGTGGTGGTTGTCGGTCGTCGTCGGAGGTCGATCGAAATTTTCGCCGAAGATCGACGATGGTGGTCACCGAAAGTTGCCAAAGGAGGTCGCCAGCGATGGTCGTCGGCAACAACCATAGGTGTAGAAAATTTAAAGGGATAGTGTGAGGGTATTTTGTTAATTTTAATACTTTGAAAATTAAGGAGGATTCTCCTTTAAACCCTAATTTTTTTTTCTTTCTAAAAGTTAATAAGTGTTTGATCTGATTTTTTTCTAAAACTTATTATCTAAGAAGTCATTTTGGGTGGTGGCCAAATACCACCGATTTTTCTAAATTGATTTTTTTTTCTAAATTAAACACTTAGGTTCGTTTGATAATCATTTCATTTTTAATTTTATGTTTTTAAAATTATTAAACATCTCATTTTTAGTTTTATGTTTTTGAAATTTATGTTTGTTTTCTCCTAATTTCTTTAGAATGGGTTTTACTTTTGTTAAGGACAAGGGCATAACATCGATGGTTTTTCTTTTGGTTTCTCATACCATTGTAGATAATTGTCCCCCTTATATACCTAAGATTTTTCCCTTATCTAATAAATGTGAGATATTGTTTGTATTCCTAACAAATTTTGTTAGAGAAACATTTGAATTTTTAGACAAATTTAAAAAACAAAACTAATTTTTTGAAAGTTACTTTTTTTTTAGTTTTTAAAATTGACTTAATCTTTTAAAAGATTAGTAGAGTATTAACAAAACAAAGAAAATTGTAAGGTGAAAGTAATATAATGTTTATTAAATAAAGAACTACAAACTAAAAATTAAATGGTTATTAAATAGTCAACATGTGAAATAGAAGTTTCGAGTTGGATTCAAACACACGTGGAGATTTTTTTTTAGTTTGTTATATATTGCACTTAAACACAAATTTTAGGTTTTTTATAAGTATTTTTAGTATTAACCAAATATGAAGCAAAATTTGAAAATTACTTTTTTTTTAATAAGTTGGCTTTTCATTCCAACATTCATCTCAAATTAACCTTTAGCCACTCTAGAACAACTTTTGAGAGAAAAAGAGAGAAAAATATATATAAAATAAAAAATGTCACTATTTTATTATTTTACTAGATATAATGTGACTTAGAGAATCATTTTTAGACTATTTTGTATAATTTTATAATTTCACATATACATCTTACTTAATTAAATTTATAAACAAAATTAACCATTCCACAAATAAATTTAAATATAATATTTAATATTAAAAGTGCACTAAATGTTAATATATAATAATAAAAAAAAATGTAATAAATATACCTTAAATACTAATATATAATATAAAGAGAAAAAGAGAAAATAATTGTGTGGACTATTGAATTAAATATAAAATATAATATCTTACCATCTTAAAATGTGGCTGAACTAGAAAATTACTTTGGAACAATTTTGTCTTAATAATTATTTCATAATGTCACATAACCTCTGACCTCTCGGTCAAAGGAGTGCCAGATAGGGATTTGAGATATATATAAGAATAAGAAGAAACATCAAGATAGGGATTTGAGATATATATAAGAATAAGAAGAAACATCAAGTAGGGATCAAACCAGGTAATAAACACTTTATCTACTAAGCTACAAGTACTTGTTCCTTTTCAAAATTTATAAAAGAAATCTAAATAGAGATTAAATTATTTTTTAAAAGATTAATAATAAACTAATAGTAGAGTTCCATTTTAAGATTTGTTGCAATATGAAGACTAAATTTAGACATTTAAAAATACAATAAATAAAATAAAAATATATATTTTTCAAAGTATAGGGAACATTTCAAATTTGTTGAATATATAAATATATATAAAAAAAAAATTGAAACTCGAAATAATAGTTAGAATGGTTTATTTTAGAATAATTAAGTTTGTTATATAATTAAAATTTAAAATTAATTTAATAACATTTTTTAATGGCATTTAGAAATATTTGGATCAAGCAAAAAAAAATAGAATTTTAAAGAAAAAATGTAATAAAAATAAAAATAAAGAATGAGGAAAGTTGTTGATTTTATCCGTAAGGCCAACTTCAATTCACCGGACAATAATTAAAAATATAGCATTTTTTAAAAAAAAATGACAGATATTACAATTTCTATAAGGCTCGAACACACAAAGTTGGGTGTGTCAAGCTTGCGTGAACTCCACTAAGCCAAAAGCATAAACATACTTTCACATGGATTCTAAATTTCTACTAGTTAACTGTTTTTTAATTTGCTAAAGTAAAAAAATTCAAAACTTTTCGAGGGCTAGTCTCTTCATAGGTCCGCCCCGGACCACATATGCCCCTTATCTTAATTAAATTAAATATATAAGAAAATTACAAAAATATTATCTTAAAATATGACTTACTAGAGAATCATTTTTGGATAATTTCGTCCTAATGATTATTCCATAATGTCACATATACCCCTTATCTTAATTAAATTAAATATATAAAAAAAAAATTACACAAACAAACTCATGTACATGTGTGTTCTTGAATGTTAAATTGTAATTAAGTTAATTAATTATAATTAAAAAAAATGAAGAAGGGATACCGGCTGAGTTGCTTCAGCGAGGGCATCTGCGTTCTTTGGAGAGAGGTTGATGAAGTGGTGGATAGGGTGTTGGCGGATGAGGATTCCGAGTAAGATTAATTAGGATTTTCATATGGAGACTCTGTTTGGATCGCCTTCCAACACTCGATAACATGAGTACACGAGGAATTGATGTTATGAATGTGTGTGCTCTTTGTGGCAAGAGGGGCGAGTCTAGTCTCCATGTCTTCTAGCATTGTAAGTTTGTGAGGCGAGTGTTGAAGGAGTCAAATTTTGGCTCTCCAGTTTCATTCGGAGGGGATAACTCTCCAAATGAGAGCTATTTGGTATCATATTAAGATAGAATCAACCCTTTTATTGAGTTAAAGCTTTCAGAATTTATGTGTTTCTACCTTTAGTTGTGAAATTATCATGAAGTATTCCTTTCTAGCTTTTGCATGAAATAGTAAGGAAAATGCCTACAAAGGTTGAAAAGTAACACATTTTTGTCTTAGTGTAGGGTTTAGCGAGAAATGATGCTTTGGCGGAGGGAGAAGCAAAATCTGGAGGCAAAATCAACGCGACATTATGGAGCTAGCAAAACTTTCGCGAAAAGTGTACTTGATCACGTGGGTTGACATACATTGTCCCTTTCCATACACACAGAAAAACAAATATTTTTCTGGCATCCAGTGAAAAGACATATTCGTTTTAGGGCAGCTTTTGAGAAACCCTAAAGGGTATTTAAAGGAAAAGATGGAAAGAATAAGGAGGGTTGCTTGGATAAGAAAGAACTTCGAAATCCGTTTTTAAAGAGACATTTAGAGAGCTTTTGAGGATAAATTCTTGTAAGACTTTTTGAAGAGCCATAGTTTTCGGTGTTACCTTTGTATTTCCTCAAGGAAGATTCGTTGGAGGAGGAGCTTGGTGAAGAGCTAGTCGTCAGAGGAAGGGTGCGTGAAGAAGGAGAACTCACTTTTGAAGACCAACTTTCGTCGGCTTGGCTCCTAGTTTCCATTCTCTTTTTTCTCTTCATCTTTCTTTTAGTAGAACTTATTTAACCTCGTGCCTTGTTGTTATGTTTTATTTAATACATTTTGAGCTCTCATCTTGTAACATGAACTAATTTCTGAAAAGGGGAAGGTTAGAAGTATGAAGTAGAAGATTCTTTGATGTTTTAGCTATCATTCTTGCAAAGCTTTCTAAGCATGTTTGTTTTCTTTCTAACAATGCATTTTCGATCGGCCATCCATTATGTATTAATGAACCTTTGATCTTTGAGAGAAGTAGAAGGTTCTGATTATTCATGCTTATGTTAGGCTTTCATGGTTCTAGTGAGGAGTTTAGAGATATTCACTTGCCTAACACACCCAAAACAGCATGTGTGTATATGAATAAGAGTGCAACGAGAGTTGACTTCTAATGTTTGAAATACCGAAAGAGTTTCTATGTTTGGGGTGTTGTGTGGTTAGTTGTTTCGTTTATGTTGCTAAAGCATCTTTATAAATGTTTACTACAACTTGCTTCTAACTTGACCCTGTGTTCACAAGTAGAGAAGAGTTCCTTGTTGTTTTTGTTTTCGATGTTCTTTAGCTGTCGCATTTATCATTGTGTTGTTTACTCGTGAGCGATCTACTATTTTACTTATCTTGTTGCGCTTTTGTTTCAGTATCTATACTTTATGAGCTTTGCGTTCGTTTGTTTACTTATTTTGCGTTTTTTATGTTCGGGCGTTATTTCCGCAACTCATCCAACCTTTTGTCACCAGTTACATTTGTCTTCAATCAATCTAAACTTAGCATAAAAGTCATCAAATCTTTGTGGATACGATATAAAAATACTTATTACTTGTTGCAGTAGATCATGTATACTTGGATGAATTGAGTGCTTTATATCTATTTTACACACGCATTGAACACGCAACAAAAGTAGTTGCTCTCTTGTGGTGTTTGTAGGGTAAGATAGGTTGGCGGGACTTTGAGGTGTTGTGTGTTTTATTGTGGGCAGTGTGGGGCTGCCGAAATAGGGCCCGCCATTCGAGGGTCCGACTCTTGGTTGATCTGAACTCATGGGTCTTGGGCTACCTGAGATCCTTTCGGGAGGCGAAAGGGCGAGGGGAGAGAGGTGTGCAAATGTTGCCATTGGGGCCCCGACGTTGGTACGGTGAAGCCCTCTCCGAGTGGTCTATATAAGGTGAATGTAGATGTGGGGTTCCGAAGTGAGGAAGGGGTGGTGGGTGTGGGTCGTGTGGTTCGTGATGCTTGGGGTTGAGTTATGTTCGCGGCGAGGGATGGGTTACGATTGGCATGAAAGGTTGGTCTGCATCCGGTGATTTTAGAGACAAACTATTCTCGGATTTGTCGCTTGTTCCAGGAAAAGGCTGAGGATTTGACGGAAGTTGATGTGTTCGTGGCAGATGTGTGCTCTCGGTTCCCTTGATCTTTTAGGGACCGTTGTAGCTTTATTCAGCGGGAAGGCAATGTGGTGGCTCATCAGTTAGGGCAGCTGGCGTTGACCCTTCGACAAGATGTGGTGTGGGCAGAAGATTTTGCCCCACAAGTTGAGTCTCTTATTATGAGTAGTTGGTTGTTGTTTGAGTGCTTATTTCGAGCTTTGCTCTTTAGAATTTTTTTTTTTTTGAAATTTTAAAAGTACGAGAATTTTAACGATTTTGTAAAAGTTGAGTTGTTTGGAAAAAAAAAAAAAAAAAACAAAGCCAAAATGAGCATAGTTTGACGTTAATTGACATGTACTACCTCTCACGAGATCGAAAGTTCAATCCCCATCTTCATATTTGTTGAACTAAAAAAATATATTTCTTTATAAATAATTAATTTTTGGGCTAACAACAGGATTGTCTAAAAAAAAAGAAGAGAATTTGAAAAATGTCTAAACCACCCTCATTTTGGAAAAATGTTTAACACCTAAATTTAGTAAGAAATCCTACAGATTGGACAAAAATGCCCTCCTACTATATTCTATTAACAATTAATGAAAATTTTGTTTTAAAATAGAAAATGGTGGGGAGGGGAGAGACAAGTAATAGATGAAAAGATAATAGAAGCATCAAAATAAAATAATTGACAACTAATGAGTAAAATTTACATGGTTATACATGCACTGCACACTTAAGTGGAACAATGAAAGTTGTTGAGTTTCATTGTCTTTTACTTTTTATTTTGTTTCCGATAAAATGGGTTGGGCGGTAGGGAATTATTTTTTTTTTCTTTGTGTTTTACTAATTTGTATTATAAGGATTACTATGATATTTTTATTTTATTTTATAATATTTTGATATGGACAATACGTTTGTACGGCAAAAATATGAAAACAATATTAAATTAAATTTGGTACACTTATATTGCAATATTACAATACTAAAACAATAACATATTTATTTAATAGGAAAATTCTAAAGTATTTTTTAAATATTGTATGCACTTAAAAACGATAAATTTCACGTGCATCGCACGTGTTTCTTACTAGTAATAACTAAAATACGCCTAATATTAACCAAGGCATAATGTTAGGTTGATATTTAATTTTCAAATTTTTATAAGATAATTGATTTTAATTTTATATAATATAAATTACCGTAATCTATTTAGTCTAGCTATTTATATATTTTGATAAGAAAAACAATTACCATAAAAAAAATATAAAAAAAAAAAAATCAGAGTGGAAAAAATGTTATTTCAATTTAAATAAAAACAAAGTAAATCAATAAAATAATATAGAAACACAAAAAAAAAAAAAAATAATAATGAAGATTGGATGATGAATCATGTGTCAAAACAAATAGAGTATAGGATGATTAGGAAGTTAGTTACAAAATTCACCAGATTATTAAAAAATAAAAAATTAAACATTACTAATTATGACTTTTTGCAAATCTATCTAATTAAAAAAGTACTTTTATATAAATTAATTTATAGTCAATTTTACCTAACACTAATAATGGTTAAAATTCACCTAAAATTATTTTTACCATGTTCAAGCAATCTATTATTTAGATTTTTTTATTTTCTCACTTTATCACTAACTATATATATAGATAGTTATATAATCTAACAAAAAAAAAATTAAAAAAAAAAAAAAAAAAAAAAAAACGTTTTCTAGTTTAATAAAGTGACAGCCTAAGAGTAGAAGCAGAATTTTGTTATCTTTAAAGAGAGATAAATTTAAATTTGATGTTTCTGGTCATTTTTCAATTGGGCATAAATAAAAGGTTTTTTTTTTCTTTATCCATTTGGTCTTAAAGTCAGGGGAGCACTTTCCCTTTTCCTTTATTCTATTTTAGTATCTCTTCATTTTTATGGACGGATGCATAAACAACAATCAGATTAATAAAAAAAAAAAAAAAAAAAAAAACAACAATCAAGTTCAAAATAATGGCAAAAATAGCAAAATTTAAAATATTTTGTAAAAATTAATAATTATCACTTATCGTTGATATATGACTATCACTGATAGCTGACAAAATTCTATAAAACATTGAGGTGATAGACTACTATCAGTGAAAGATTTCTATTCGCGATAGACTATAATAGAAATTGTTAAAATATTTAAAAAAATATTATATTTTTAATTATTTTACTCTAAATTGACGTGTGATAATATTTTTTTTTACATAATTTTATGTCAATTCCTAGATTTGGTATGGTAATGCATTTCTTATATTAAAAAATAATAATGCATTTCTTATATAAAAAAGATAATCCATTTCTTAATGTATATGAGCTCTGATTATGTGAGGAATTTTGTGATGCTCCTTTAGAATTTTTATTAATTAATAAGTTCTCCACACAATTAATTTTAAGTTCAATCTAGTTTTTGCATACCATTTTCTATAAAAGCTATTTTTTCTCTACTTTAGTGGCCAATAGCATCACACCATTATTAAAAAAAAATGGTAACTCCATTTTTTTTCTTTTTTTCTAAAAATAAAATTTTAGGGTGATAGGAAGGAATAACTATTAATTGTAAAAGATAGTTTTTGGAATAAAAAAATGGAAGAGAATAGAAGAGATTTTGGATTGACATGAGAACAACCACGAAAATATCGATATTGTTATCGAAATTTTAATTACGAATATATCCATAAATATATTGATGAAATATTAGCATCTACAGATATTTTTGTAAATCAATTTTTTTAAACAAAATATTTAAATTCATAATTGATTTCTTTGTTGTTCTAAACTAACTTATAAATCTTGTTATTAGTATGTATATTCATGTTAGGATTAATAAATGATATTTTTTTTTTTATGTTTACGAGTATTTATAAAAAAATATTGAAAATATTCATTAATCTTTATATCGATATATTAATAAATATTTTCATTATTTTCTTGTTTTAAGGAAAATTTAAAACTATGACTACGAGTCTATGACACTGATATTTAAAATTTTAAAATTTTAACTTAAGTAGGAGTTAGGAAAGCAAAAAGAACAAAAGTATAGTAGGAGTTAGGTCTTTAAGGAAGCATTAATCAAGTGTTTTCATTAAAAGCATTTTAGTTGCTTTTAAAATGTTTTTCGAAACTAAAAGGCAAGAATGCAATAGATGAAGCTCGACAATAAGAAGAAAAAAAACCTCGAATCACGGAATGTGTTGATGCAGAATTTTGGACTTCCCACTTTTCATCGTGTTCCGTCGCACGATGGTGTTCGTCGGGCGCGCCTTAAACCTGTACACAGAGGAGAAAGTAAACTTGCACCGGTGGGCTTGGCCCACGGGCCTCCGATGCTTAAGTCAGAGAGATCCGAGCATAAGTAGGAGTAGAGAGAGAGAGTTTAGGGTAGAGTTACCCCTATTTCTGATCCCCTTTTCCTTTTGAACAGGAAGGGTATTTATAGCTGGCCGGTGGTGAGGAAAGGTTCCTCGAGTGGCCCGGTCCCGTTGGCCTTCGGATGAATGTTTGGACGGGGTGAAGGGGGTGTGGACCAACCGGGGTTGGGTCCACGTGCTTTGTCATGATGGCGGCAACCGTCATTCTCTGATTCTCGAGAGGGTTGGGGGAGTCTATTGTGTCGCCTCTTCGTCAGTCGTGGCAGGCTGTCTTGTCGGTCACATCTCGCACTACTCGAGGAGTGGCGTGACGTCAACCTGCCTCCATCAGCTTTGGTGAGCTTTCATTCACCGAAGCTCCGGGGTCGGCCTCTGGGAGACGATTCATCTGGTGGCTCGGTGCGGTGACTCCCGCTCCTTGGGAGGCGAGCGTGACGTCAGCGGGTGATGCGAGGTTGAAGTAGCTCGTAACAGAATGAAAACAAGTATATATCAATTATCGTTGAGTTATGTTCACTTTAGCATGACGATGTCAATAAAAATGTATATCAAAATCTATATTATGAAAATATTGATAAAATATTATATCAATGCATATGCTTGGAAACATCATGGAAATGAAGAGAAACTTACCAAAATTATTTAAACTGATGAACAAGTATTTTACCCTTCTAATAAATAAGGGATAAATTTTATTATTAGTATTTATATTTAATTTGATGATAATTTCTTGTTGATAAACAAGTATTTTTACATTTCTTATAAATAAGTGATAAATCTTATTATTAATATTTATATTTATAAACAAGTATTTTTACATTTCTTATAAATAAGTGATAAATCTTATTATTAATATTTATATTTATATTGATGAATTTTTTTTTTTTTTTTTTTTTTTTAATATTTGAAATTTTATATGATATAGCAAACATAAGAAATATGGATGATTCTTTATATTAATATTTATTTATTTAATTTATGGACTTATCCACGAATATTTTAATCTCTATATAAAGGTGAAAAAAAAAACAATAATGAAATTTGACGTTTGAGAGGTATAGACGAGAGATTGAAAGGGAGAGAGATTTTTTTTTTTTTTTTGTTTGAGAAAATAAATTTATGTTTCTTAAGTTTAGGGATGAAACTAAAATTAAATTTACGTTAAAAAAAGGTCTTACTTTTTTTTTTTTAATGGTATGTATGACGAGAAATTTGAATCTTTGATTTCTTAATCAATAGTTCAGTTAGCTATACTCATGCGAAAAAAAAAAAAAAAATCTGAAAGAATATATAGTTCAAAACTTTTTGACCTTTCTAAAAAAGTGTCACTTTTGGCAATAAAGTCATAAAAGAAAAGATAACTTTCTATTTTTGAAGCTGAAGGCTGACAACACTTGCCCAATTCTATTTTATTATTTTACTTTTTTTAATTCTCTTAATATCTATTTTTTTTTTTGAAAAGTTCTCTTAATATCTATTTTTTCACCAATGTTTAGACATTTACATTTATACAATTTATTTGATTGCTATAATATGACGCATGGATTGAAATTTCATTCCTCATTTCTACTATGTTTTTTCTTTTCTATTTTGTTTTTAGTTCAACACAACATTTGAGAGAGAGATTTGAATTTCTGATCTCTTGGTCATTTCGAAACTTTAACAATGGGGTCTCATCCTCTCACTGGCCCGAGAGAGACTCAGTTTATGATAGAATCATAAACAGGTTGTTCATTAGAAAATTAGTGACACTTAAAGTGTAAGATGTAATTATAGAGGTAAAACGGTCGCGTCACCGACGCCCATAAAGAAATACTTAGGCCAAAGTGAACATACCTCAATAATAATTGACAAATTTTTTATGAGCTCCAAGGTTCAAATAAAAAAAAGTGTATATGGATAAACCAGTTGAACTATACTCAAATTGAACTCATTTCTACCATGTTATTTTAAGTCATAATGCCATAATTTGTTATATTTACGTTTGAGCTCTCTTATTTAATTAAATAGTAAATATCATGTATGAGTTCTAATTATTATTTGAGGAATTTTGGAATGCTCATTTAGAATAGTTATCGATTATGAATTATTTGAGTCGACATTGTAGGTATGATATATAGCATTATTTAAATTTATTTGCGATATTTGATATCCACTAAAGAATATAGGAACACATTTTTACAAGTTTTTTTTAATAGAAAAAAAGAAGAATGCATGTATGTTTGTTTGTTTTTTTTCTTTTTTTTTCCGACAACATTAGTCTATACGACATCAGTTGAGCTATGCCCATATTAGTGAAAATAATGCATATTGATTAGTGATTATCACGAATCATGATTACAGTCGATTCAATATTTAGCTTAATCACTAATAATTATGAATATAATCAAACGACAATCAATTACAATTTACAAACTGTGTTAAATCTAAATTAACTAGATTTTTCAATTTGAATTGTCACTAAATGACAACTGTTTCGTTGTAAAAAAATTCTAACTGAACATATAAACTCAACACAATTTTGATCAAATTAGCTTGAATTCTCAATAATCAGTCCAAAAATACGTCTATACTTTAACCTTTGGCAGTTCATATATACATAGAAAAAAATAATTGTTTATCGAATCGACACCAATGTCAATTGTGACGATTACCATTTTACCATTGGAAATGGAAGCAAATACTGGAAAAAAACCAAACAAATGAGCAATAAATTTGGCTAAGTTGATTAATCTCAATATAGTAATTTCATGCAAGTTATATAGGCTTCAAAGAAGAGCAAAAAGTAAAGGATTTTAATACACTATTGCTATATATATATATATATAGCACAAGTCTATATATATACATATTTCTTTATGAAATATAAAATTAAGTCCATCACATTTGCAAAGTTTGTGCCTTTGTGCCTTAGATACTGCCACGAAAAAATTGATTGAAAAATAACTTAATGGACAACCTATTATTCGAAACCAAAAGCAAACATGTTGGACGAAGAATTTGAACTTCTGACCTGATCGGAACAAATTGTGTCAAAATCAATCGAGCTATGCTTAGATGGGTAGTGACACCAAAAGTAGTTCAATTATTTACCCATCAAAGACATTAATGACATTTCTTATTTGAAGTACAAGGTATGAATTGGACCAATATGTTATAAAAGCCAAAAACATAAACTAAAACTAAATTTTAACCAAAGTAGAGGCAAGACATCCACATGCACCACATCAGTCAGGCTCCAATGTTATCAAGTTGATGCAAATAAAAAGTGAGAAATTAACTTAAATTAGTAATAAAGAGATATTTGCTTTAAAACTGTCATGTACAAATCAAACCCCTACATCAAAATTGATTAGTGAGACAAAATTCTAAGAAAAAACAATCTCCATGGTAAACAAATATCATCACCAAAATATGAAGGCAAGCATCCCAAAACTTAGTCGACTTCCATACCAGAAATCGCTTCATCTAAAATCATTTGTAGTTCTTTCGATCTTTGTCGTGTCAGCGCAACACAATCCTGCCAACCACGTCATCCGCAGATGGATTAGAACATGTATTCACTTGCACTTTAAAATCACAATTTGTTCATTGTCACTTTGAAAGGTGCAAATTCACAACTGTGGTCTACTAGTTACTCTAGTCCAAATTATAATTTATAAAAAGAATGTGCATTCTAAAGTAAGATGAGCAAAAGAGTCATAAACTTTTGAGCTCGGATAATATTGTAATTTTTTTGGGACAAGCAAAAATAATAATAGATTAGAAGCATTTCTAGAATTTTCAAGAACACTTTTAAAAATTCAAAGGCCCTGCGGTTTGATAACCATTTTGTTTTTAATTTTGGGTTTTTGAAAATTGATAACCATTTTGTTTTTAATTTTGGGTTTTTGAAAATTGTGCTTATTTTCTCACCATCATTCATTTACAATGGTTTTCATCTTTCCTAATGAAACATTTGAATTCTTAACCAAATTACAAAAACAAAAACTAATTTTTTGTTTTTATGTTTTCAAAACTTGGTTTAGATTATGAAAACATGTGTAAAAAGTAGATAACAACAAAATAAACTCATAGGTGAAAGTAGTGTTTATAAGCATAATTTTTAAAAACCAAAAACCAAAAATCAAATGGTTATCAAACGGGCCTTAATGGTCATGTTTGATAACGATTTCGTTTTTAGTTTTCTGTTTATGAAAATTGTGTTTGTTTCCTTACAACTTATTTCCAATGGTTTTTGTTAGGATTTAGAGTTTAGGTTTAGAGATTATTCTTTCCTTAATTGTTATAGAATATTATGTCCTTAATTGTGTTTGTTCCTTCCTTATTTGCCATAGCAATATCTATATAAATTCCCATGTAATTCTCCCTTAATAGAATGGTATCAGAGCTCAAAAACCTTAGGGCGGCGTTTGTCGCCGTCGCCCCTCGCCCATTTTTGTTCATCTCCGATCTTTGTTCATATGATTTTGTTCGTCCAAGAAACACTAGTTTTTTATTTGGCTTTTCTTTCTCCGGCTGCCCGCACACCGCTTTCTGCGCCAGAATAAACCGCTGCCCGCCGCCCAGATCCGTTCGCTGTCCACCATCTGTCGTCGTCCAGCCGTTGCCCGCTGCCCAGATTCGTTCGTTGTCCACCATCTGTCGTCGTTCAGCCGCTGCCCGCCGCCCAGATTCGTTCGTTGTCTGCCACCTGCAGTCGGCCTAGATACGCCGCCCAGGTTCGTCCGTCGCCGCAGATCCGCTGCACATCGCCGCACCTATTCCTCCTTCAATTTGCGTCTTCGCTAAGTTTACGCAAATGTAGGCGTATTTTCATCAATCCAGACCTAGTTTTGTTTTGGTTCAAATCAGTTCAACCCCGATTCAGTTTTGGTTCAGCCTGGTTCAATCCAGTTCGGTTTCGTTTCAGCCTGGTTCAATCCAATTTGGTTTCGTTTCAACCCCGGTTCAATCCGGTTTAGTTTCGTTTCAACCCCGGTTTGGTTTCGTTCAATCTTATTCAGTTTACTCTGATTCGATTCGATTTATTTTGGTTCACTCTGTTCGTTGTGCATCTGTCTCCGCCTGTTCGCGCAAACCCTCTGTCGTGAAGATCCAAATCGGCATTTGTTCGTCCAAATTATCTAACAAACTCAATTTGGTTTCACAACTACCATCTTGAGTTTGAAGGAGGGTGTTAGGATTTAGGGTTTAGGTTTAAGGATTATTCTTTCCTTAATTGTTATAGAATATTATGTCTTTAATTGTGTTTGTTCCTTCCTTATTTGTCATAGCAATATCTATATAAATCCCCATGTAATTCTCCCTTGATAGAATGAATAATATACTTTCAATATATTATAACAGTTTTCATCTTTCTATACTTTCAATATATTATAACAGTTTTCATCTTTCTAAAAGAAATGTTTGAATTTTTAGCCAAATTTCAAAAACAAAAACTACTATTTTGTTTTTTTTGTTTTCAAAATTTGGCTTGGATTTTGAAAACATTTGTAAAAAGTAAATAACAAAACAAAGAAACTCATTGATGGAAGTAGTGTTTATAAGCTTAATTTTCAAAAACCAAATGGTTATCAAATGGGGGCCTATATTAATGTTATAATATAAGTAAATCCAACATCCAAACACCATATACTGAAAATCCAACCAGCTTCACCAAACTCAACAAACAGGGAAAACGTGAAGAATAAAGAAATCCAGGGAACTAATCCATTCTCTAACAAAATAAATTCCATCAATAAACTTGCCAGAGAAAGGAGATACCAACCTGAACAGCAGATGTATAGGCAAGAACGGATCCACCCGGCTTGTAGAAGGACACCAGTTGACCAGATGAATCTAAAACCACGGTGACGATAGTTTCCATGACGGACTCCTCCTCTACAGTAGGGTCTGCCAAGATGTAGCTCTTGTGGAGTAGGCATGTTAATGAGAAAGGAATACAGTTCAATTTCAGTTTCCTTTTCTCTTTGTTGACAGGTTCCTTCTCAAAGTTTTCTCCCCCTTCTTCCTCAGAGACAAATACTACTTTTCCATCATCATTTAGAGCAACAACCGGGATTTGCACTAACAAAATAAACGAGTAGGAAGTTTAAAATATGGCTTAACCAAGAAAAAGGGAGCAATCTTAAAGTGGTTCAAATTACCAAATTAACAAACAAGATAGAAAAGAAACCTCATATTAACAATTTCAGCTTTTGAATAGCAATTATTGGATTTTTCAAAGAAGCCTCAACAAATAGCCATTAATCACACATGTTTCATACAACATAAGATCAACAGAAGAGAAGATAACACATTACAACTTCCAAGTTCAAGATTTTATTCCCTTTGATTAACCAAAGAAGAGAGGATAAAATAGTTTCAGTTATATTACAAGTTTAGACCTTTAACTTTCAGGTTAGTGTCAGATAAATCCCTAAACTTAAAAAAATTATAATAGATCCCTAAACATTAAATTTTGAGTTTAATAGGTCCTTGACCTATTTGACAATTTTTTAAAATTCACGAACCCGTTGGACACAAAATTGAATGTGTCTAATAGATTCATTAATTTTAAAAAAATGTTGAATATGTCAAGGACCTATTTGAAAATTTTAAAGTTTAGGGACCTATTAGACACAAAATTAAGAGTTCAGGGACCTATTAGATACTTTTTAAAGTTGAAGAACCTATTACTTATTAGATACTATTTAAAGTTCAAGGACCTATTAGGCACAAACATGAAAGTTCAGAGAAAATTGTAATTAAACCAATAGTTTCCTACACAACTAAATGAGTTACAGCGACTCCAATTGGGCCACCTTATGGCTTATCAATATGCCTACAAGTTTTTTTTTCCAGCATAAATCAAGGTTGTCATGATTGTCCAAATGATGTGAAACAAAGAAGGTTTGAACCTAGTTCATGTCATACCCCATCACCCGAGTGGGTGAACCCTGGAAACCTAAAGAGGAAGAAAATCATTAAGTATTAAAGGCTTACCAGTAGGCTATGAAGCATGGATGCGCTATGGTTTTTTTTTCTATCCGTGAGTGTCTGGGCCAGCTTATGCACACCTCGACTAATCTCACGGGACAACCATCTGACCCTACAACATTTGGTTGCCAAGGAAACTCGTAGGAAATTAATTCCTAGGTAGGTGACCACCAAGGATTGAACTCATTCCCTCTAGGTAGGCCTATTTAAATAATCAATTTATATTAATTCATAATCATTCCAAGAAACACAGTCTGCTGCAGCTTCTTTGGAAAAAAATTGGTTCACAGCATTGACAAACTCGATAGTCCAAGAATGGGACCAAGTAAAACACTGACTAAGACAATAAGATAAAAGCTCTCTTTCCACGGTAAGTTCCAGGCACTTGTACTCGACCTCTAATAGTGAACTCTTCCATTTGGAAGAATTACTCATACGTGCAGGTGTAACAACCATTGAACGAAAGACGGAGCAGTTACAATGGTCCATCCAATATACTTGTTAGCAACATCTCTTTGCTTGCCTAAATTGTATTGAGAATTGGTTGCCCAAAGCACTCTCAAGATGGTGGTAAAAAGACGGGGCTAAAACCCTTTGAATTTGTGCAGCTAGAGCATTAATGTGGCTTAATTGGATAAAAGAAAACCAAAAAAAAACTTTTAAAGATAGGATTTATTTTGTGATAAAATACAATTTATAACCTCCTCTCAGCTCTTGGAGTGCCTTACGTAAGAAATTCGTTTGTAACCACAATTCCTTTCAGGTAAGTTAGGATATAACGATAACCGAGTTACAAAATAAACAAGTATTCGAGGTACTTGCACCCTCCCTCTTGAGAACACCCTCTCAAGCCCTAATTCACTATTCAATAGCCTACCTTCTTGAAGAGCATCTCCTTCTATTTATAACCAATAACCCTAACTAACTTCCTAGCTAAGTACCCGTATGCCCCTACTACTATTTCCCACCTATAGCCTATATTTCCCTACTAGTACCCTTACACTACTCCCTCCTTGAAAACACACCTTGTCCTCAAGGTGTGAGCCGTTCAACAAGCAAGTTAAGTACTACAGAAAATACCCGCTTCCCAAAAATAATAGAAAAACATTACAAGAAATGCAAACCCAGTAAAAACTATCCAAAATATGTTTCATGTTTGTTGCTGCCTTCTTGCAATCTCAGCTTCATTTGAACATCAATTTTCCTTTTGGGCCCAATCTCAGCTTCATTTGAACATCAATTTTCCTTTTGGGCCCATTTATGTCATGCAGCCCAAACCCAGCCTTGACCCACCCATAAATACCATTTTTCTCCTTCCCTTTAATACCAATAGAATGGTGTCTTTATTCATTTCATCATAATGGGCCTACTTTGGTCCATTAAGCCCATACACCTTTAATGAATTTCTGCCACCACGTAACCCTAACCAACGCAACAGCCGCCAACCATCTTCTTCGTTTTTCATCCTTCTCAACTCCATCCAATCGCCGTCCTGTTTTTCCGACCAGCCCAGCCGTCGCCGCTTCTTCCTCCGCCCGCCCTCTCGTCTTTCCGGCCATGTGGCCTTCAATTTATTTTCATTCAGCTGCCGTTTTTTCTTCCATCGCCGCCAATCACCTTCTGCAATTTTCAGTATACGGAACTTTTTCGTCCGCCCTTCACTTTGCTCTTCTGACCCTACAAGCCTTCGCCATCGGCCATGGCCTTCTCTTTGAGTTTTCGTCTCCGGCCTCCCATTTCGGCAATGACATATGCCGTCATTTTCTCTCTTTTTCTTACACTTGCTACTGAACGATCGCCCCCTCGATACAGACCGATGATTCCACTTCGGCAATTCAGCCTTCGACATGCCCAATAATACTCCATCCCATTCGATTGCGATCTTCGAGCTCCGACAGAAAATTTCACTTACGATCTTTAAGGCTTGGACTTGGTTTCTATTTAGTCTCTAAAATTTGGAAAGCAACATTTTAGTCTTTGATATTTAAGAAATGTATCTAAATAGTCCTTGAAGATGGTTGACTGTCGGTTGACATAATAGATAAATGATATGGTAGTTTTTTTTTTCTAATTGGAATGCTGTGGTAGTTAGTTGGTGACTGAATTACTGAATGCCCCCTATAAATTGTAATAACGATCAAATTTAAAGAAAGGGAATAATTTCTGAAATGTAATCTAGCAACACAGGTAAAGTATAAAGGATTAGAAGTCTGAAGTATCAATCTATGATCTGAATAACTATTCTTAATGGAGAACAAATGTCCTATAACCAGCATTACTGTCATAAGCAAAACATCTACCAAATTATGCATAAATACATCAAGTTATGAACTAGTTGAAAGCCTGAAATCTTACAGTGAGAAAATGCAGCAGCTGCGGAAAGAAGTGCAGCATCGAAAAGAGATCCGTCAGCATCCAAGCAATAAATATCCTGGGGAACACATGGCAAGTTGCTATCTCATTCAAAATGGTTAACTACAATAATAAAGCTTTAATCAGGCCAAAATCAGGTTACAAAAAGAAAATTCCAATAAGAGTACCAACGGTGCAAGAACAAATTTCAGAGAAAAAATAAAGGTTGGTAGCGGACCTTACTTCAAGCACCAAAATAATTCTACAATCAAAACAATATATATATTGACAATGCATAAATTTAAACCATATACCAGGTATGCCATCCAAGCAGCTTTTCCTTTAACAAGAGATAGTTCTCTCAGATCAATCATCCCAGAACTGAAAAGTTCACATCATCAGTTTCTTAATTAGTCAGTCAAGTGTTCAAATGAAATTGACTTTAAGGACAAGGATAAGAGTCAGAAACATAAAAGTATTTTGATTTTCTTAACCAAATCTCCATTAAACAGAGACAGTCTATTAATTGAAATTTTAGGATAACATTTGAAGAGCTGAAACGGGTCGTGGAGTGAACAACATAATATTGATGAGTTAATATCTATCATATACCCTTTGGAGAAAAAACAAGTTGGCTTATGAAATAATAAAAAACACAATACAACCACAAGCAGAATAGTTTGCAATAGGTCAGTTTCATAACAAAGGAGGTTAAAACAAAGGAAAGATAAGACATATCCAAACCTACAAAAAGTAAAACCAAAGAAGGTAATAAAAAAGCCCTACAATTAGTACAAAACATAAAGGAGAATAACTACCTAAGAATTTTGATCTAGAGTATCATAAAGGAGTAATAAAATTGAAAGTCTCCCACTTTTTTTTTTGATATCCATGAATGACCGGGCCAGCTTGAGGGCACCTCGACTAATCTCACAAGACAACTGCTTGACCCTACTACATTTGGTTGTCAAGGAAACTCGTAGGATAGGTAGGTGACCACCATGGTTTGAACCCATTCCCTCTAAACCCTTTATTATTTTCAAGGCCCTTATTGACCACTAGGTCAACCCATGACCGGGTGATATTATTTCCCTTCTCTACCTTTTGTTTATGGGTCATCCTTTCAAGAAAGAAAAGAAGACCATTTGGTTATGATTTACTCGTGCATTCATTTGGAATCTTTGGAATGAGCGTAACATTCGTATTTTTAGAGATGTATCTAGAATAGTGTTTTCAAAGCGCAAGGCGCAACGCAAGGCGACATCCCTCTTGATAGCCCGAAGGCGAGAGGCGACAAAAAGGCGAGGCCCGAGTGAAGCGAGGCGCAATGAATAAATAAACACATAATATATATATAGAGCATATATTTATAAATTTATATAGTAAAAATGTCAAATACATCAAATAATAATCAAGTTCTAGAAGTTTAAATAGAATTAAAAGGACAAGGAGTGAAAAAAAAAAAGTATAAATGGAATTAAATAGAATTTGAAAAGGAATGGGAAAGGAAAAGGAAAACAAATCGGGAATTGGAAATTGGGAATTGAAATTTGGAAAGTCAGAATTTAGAAACTCTATTGGGTTGGGCTTTTAAGTTAAAAGTAAAACGAACCGAAAAAAGAAAGAAAAAAAAGGCAGAAGACGAAGACGAAGAATTATCGGGCGCACGCCTTCTTCTCAGGCGAAGGCGCCGTCGGGCGACGACGGGCGCAAAAAGGCGCGCGCCCGTTTGAAGGCCGTCGCCTAGGGCACTCCGAAGGCGCTGCCTCCTGATTCCGCCTCGCCCGGTTGCACCCGGCGCCTGAGGCGCGCGCCTCAACATCACTGATCTAGAAACATTAGATCTTTTATAGATTCTACTTCTTTATTAGCTACTACTTGGAGCAAGTTATCTCCTCCTTTTTGTCACTATGATCACACTACCCTCCATAATCAATGGAGGATTTTTTTTTGTAATTACTACCCGATAGGATGTTCTTTTGTAACACTTTTCATTTTATCAATGAAATAGTTTATGTTTCCTATCAAAAAAAAAAAAAAAAAAGGGTACCAGAGGGAGAAATATTGGGAATATTAGTATGATAAGTAATAAGAGCATATTGGTAAGTAGATAGGGAGTTGTTTAGGTTATTTGGGCATAAATAGTAGGAGTTAGTGTTTTCAAAGCGCAAGGCGACATGCCCCTTGATAGCCCAAAGGCGAGAGGCGACAAAAAGGCGAGGCCCGAGTGAAGCCGGGCGAGAAAAGGCACGCGCCCGTTTGAAGATCGTCGCCTAGCGCACTACGGAGGCGCTTCCTCCCCATACCGCCTCACCTGGCTGCGCCCGGCGCCTGAGGCGCACGCCTCAACATCACTGGTAGGAGTAGGAGTAGGATTGAAGGAAGGTAGGCAATTGTCTAGAGAATTAGGGCTTGAGAGAGTGTTCTCAAGAGGGGAGGGTGCAAGTACCTCGAATCACTTGTTTATCTTGCAACTTGATTACCTTTTATATTACAATATACTATAGTAAGATATTCTCGTTAGGCGGTATCCTAACATCATGCGATGCCTCTTGAATAAGTTCACGGAAGAAAGATACGATTGAGATCTTAAATCCTCTTGTATCAAAGGACACGCCAAGAAGGGTATAAAACCAAATTTGTGTTTCCTTTTTGGATCCCATTCGTAGTGTTTAATTTGTTAAGAAGGAAAATCCACAATAAGAATGTAACTTTCTTCGGGCTTTTGCTCTTCCAAATCAGTTTGTTGCATTGTTCCATTGGGGATCTTTGGCCACTAGTCAATTTATGAAAAAGAACTTGATAGTGAAGTTGCTTGACACCTCCAAAGAAGCCCTGACAATAAGAGTTTGGGAAGTTTGAAGATACCCACTAAGTTATGGTTTCAAGACCTCAAGATGAAAACTTAATAATTTAAAATCTTTGTCTTGTAGGGGGAGGTGCGCGAAGTCTTCCTTGCTGCCAATTGCCATGAGCATAATACAAATAGTGGGCTGGCCCTCATTACCCCGACTATTTAAAAAAGAAAAAAGTAGTGAAGTTGTTGGAACCTTAAAGAGACAATTGCAAAACATCATTCCCCCTCTCTAAGAACTACATAACATCCATAAGGGAGATCTACTCTTCTGATTCAATGTCTCTGAAATTCTTTCTAAAGTTAAGTAACCAAGACTTTACTCACCATTCTAGCCTTGCAAAAGAGTCTTGCCTTTGCTGTTAGCTAGGGCATAAAGGCAAGAAAAGGTCAAGCAAAGAGGGGACCTATTATGCCATTTCTCTTGCTCACCACAATTTTATACCAAAGAATCTTCCTCTCTTTAGGAAATCTCCAAAGCCACTTAGTCACGAGGGAAATTTTCCACTTCTCAAGTTTCCAATTCCCAAGCCACCGCCACCACTAGCAAGGGGGAGCCAGGTTTTTTTCTAATTCACCAAATGGTTGCTTTTTCCCACCATTATTGCTTTCCAAATAAAGTCATGATATTTTCTAGAATACTAGCAAGATATAAGGGAATAGAAAAGGGTACTGATTGAACAAGAGATAATCTTCCTTCCTAAGAGAAGTAAATTCTTCCATTTTGAAGAATTTCCCCTTAATTTATCTATGACTGGATACCAAAAGTCTTCAAAAGCCGGATTTCCCCTAGAGGCATTCCCAAGTTAGAGCCAAGAGAGCCCACTCCACAAGAGAATAAGTTAGCTACCTATAGGGTCGTATTCTCATTGCATTAATACCAACCACTAAGGAGGTTAACCTTTAACCCCAAAGCCATCTCAAACACTTCAATAGCATTCAAAAAACTTTCTAAAGCTTGATTGTCATCCAAACTTAATAGAAGAATATAATAGTAACCAAAACAGAACCACAATGTATTGCAATATAAAAAGTAAAGAACTACAAGATAAACCTAGTGTTCGAGATACTTGGACCCTCCCTTTCGTGAGATCTCTCGATCCAATCCCCCCCCCCCTATTTATAACTAAATATCATAACAAACTCCCTAACTAATTACTAATACACCATTAATACTCTAATAACACTCTAATTCATTCCTAATAACATTCCTATCAGAATATCATTTGAAACTTGCAATATGTCAAAGTAAAATTGCAAAAAAGGTGAAATGGTACCTTGAAATAGTGTCAGATAACTGCTTTGAAATCACAGGTGCTGCTTCAGCTGGTCTCCCAGGCCTAACAATGGGAGAGCAGATTGGAGGCATATGGAAATCAACAGCTGGAAAAGGATAGACTCAATATCACCAAGATGTACAGGATGCTAACATAAAGATGATGATGATGATGAACAAGGACCAAAAATATCTAGCAGTTGATAATGGCCAACCTATGCAACCCTCATCCGGTGACTCTACGGACGGCGTCATTACTTCCATTTTAATAGCAGCCAACATTGTCTGCACTATATCAAATTAGAAACAAACCATCACAAAATCCCAGCACAGATGACAAAGACAACTTACCGAAGAACCAATCTTAGCCAGGGCTGACCCATTCGCAGATGATACAGGCCCTTACATGAATAGATGATATCGAAATTCAGTTATGAGTATGAAAATCAATCAATCAAACTCGAGATGATAAACAAAAGCTAGAAATTGTAAAGAAATAGCAATTTTATGAAAATCAAAGCTTAAAACTAACCAAGAGCAATGGTTGTATCTCTAGCTTTTTCCAGTGCTCTTCCATCAGGACGTATTGATTCAGAGAGATGACGCTCATAAAACTGAATTGGAAAGAGTCTTCTAAAAGCATCAACCTCCATTTCCGACGACAAGTCCCCAGAAGCAACATTTGGCAGTCCCATTGTTTGTACTCTTATCTGTTTTTTTTCCAAAAATTGCACTAGTTTGAAGGAGATGAATGCAGCGGCCGTGGAGGAGGTGGAGACGGCATGAACTGAAAAAATAAATGAGCGGATCAACGAAAAAGAAGAAGAAAAAAAATACATTTTTAGTTTTATATTTTCATTTGGATTGATTGCATTTGTAACGACCCCGAATTTTAGACCAAACATGCGGGAACGTTACTAGCTCCAACTTCTAACTTTCATTTGACTCTAAATATAATGCCCGAAAAATTCGGCAACATAACAACATAATCACAAAAAAACCAACCATTACATAACACCTGATAAAGACAACGAGCCAACAACCAAAGAAAGTAAAGACATCAGCTCTACTGAGCCTTCAAAACGAACTCAAACTTCCAAAAGAAATCAAACTCCAATAACCACCAAGCCCCTCCTAAACAACCAATCACCACAAGTTAAACTCAACTAAGAACAACTACAATAATAATGAACCAAAGAATAATCACTCAAGGCCTAACTGTAAATGAAAGCATAAAATAAGTCAGTTGCACTCACACAAGCAAACTAAGCTCACTATGATTGTAAAATAAAACTAACTAACGGTCTCTTTCCTCGAGTCTCCTCATCAGCATCACTCAGTTCGTAGTACTCATCATTTGCAAAATTTGTTAGTGGGTCAGTACATAATGCGTACTGAGTAACTAGCTCCCACTTGAGGAGCCACCAACCAACATACATAAAACAAAGCAACTACATACTTTTCACAACCAAGCTCATACACAATAAGTCAACCACACTCTCTCAGACTCTACTGAGCTCTCTAAGTCCACTCTTGGACTCCACTAAGTTCTCTCAAACTCTACTCTCATGACCCTCACAAGCCCTCTAAGACTAACTCCTTCGAGGCACATCGACCCCTGACCATTTGTACCTAGGGTCTCGACACTTCTCTACGTCGCTCAGCGTTCGACCCTTGACCATTTATACCCAAGGCGCACCAATGACTTTACAACATACCCAATCCACTCATGGCCCTCGCAAGCCCTCTGAGACTAACTCCTTCAAGTCACATCGACCCCTGACCATTTATACCCAAGACCTCAACACTTCTCTACAGCGCTCAGCCTTCGACCCTTGACCATTTGTACCCAAGGCCTCGAACTGTTGCATCGCTCCTTGACCATTTGTACCCAAGGCGCACCGATGAGTTTGCAACATATTGGCCCTTCCCTCGGCGCCCAATACTTGTTTTCCTACAACCAAGGTGACATCACCCTACTTTCCATAACACTGACCAACCGATGGTGACATACCACCCCTCAACCATTTGTACCTGAGGCGCACTAGTATTCACCCATGACCCAACGTCCCTATCAGCTCACAAGACAGACATTCATCCTCACTGTCTAACTAAAATGCATGATTCTCACACGTCATGCAATCTAGACCATGTTTTAGGTCAACAATGTCACAACATGCTCACCACATACAAAGTATGCTTACCAGGCAATCTCAACCATTCAGCATGCTTAACAACTCAACACACACTAGTTCAACATACTTTACACCATACCCTCTAAGCCACATGTTATTCACCCAAACAACATACATTCTCAACACACAACCATTACACAACAGACACAATTCAACCATCAAATCAATCATTCAGAACACAACTCAAAAATACTAAGCACTATCAGAGAAAATATATTTAACCATACACACAATATGCTAAGCACTCAGATGTGCTTAGTCTTATCAAGGAGTATATGTTCAACAACACACAACAATGCTAAGCACTCAGATGTGCTTAGTCTTAACAGAGAATACACATACAGCAACACACAATCATGCTAAGCACTCAGATATGCTTAGTCTTATCAAAGGCGCAAAATAACATAAAATCATTCATATGAACCATAATATATAACATGATTATCAAGTAAAAGTCACTTACCTAAAAACTACTAAAATCGCCTAAGGTTTACTAAAACAAACTTGACGCTTGGCTCGACGGTCCAAAGCGAACCACTAGCTACCAACACAAATTTCCAGCAATTAGAAAATATTTTCCAGCAGCTTAAACTAAGCTTTTTTGTGCTTAAGAGATACCTTACCCCTTTAAATTCACCCACAAAGACCCCAAATCCTCGTTGGTGAGTAGTCGGGGACCCAAGAAGTTCCGAGCATGCGTTGGTTTTAGTTTCTGATCGACAAGACCTGCAATTTCGAACCTATTAGAAAACCGATAATCTAAATCCAACATTGAATTAACAAGGTTCAATGGCGAACCTTGTCGAATGAAGGAAAATGCCACTGGAATTCGTCGGAGGGGCAGAAACCACTGCTGGTCGGGGTTGCTCGTGATTCTGAGTTCGAACAACGAAGGGAGGCACCACGGTGGTTGCCGAAAAAGCGTCCCTTTGGGTAGCACCTACAGAAATCGGGGAGGTTCAAATACCGTTGGGACGAGAATGAAAAGAACCACGAAAAGAGAACTCACCGTCGAGATCGTCGCAATCGCCAGAGGATGAAGAGTCTCCGTCGGAATGCGCCGCTTGAGTAATCGCCGTCGAGCTTCTGCTGTCGGAGTCGTTGGCCGGAGAAGGGAGGTACGCCGCGGGTCTCCGTCCGTCGCGAAGGAGAAGTCGCCGCTCACTGTCCAAACGCGTCACTAGATGGAGGGGAGGAGTCGCTAAGGTTGTGCCACTGCCGTTTTTCGGACTCCGGCGATGGGAGGGAGAAGCTGTCTTTGCGTCGATGGAGGACGCTGGCCGGAATTGAGAGTCGAACGAGATGGAGGGGAGGGTGGCGCGCGGCTGTAGGCGAAGAGAAGGTGAAGAATCGATTTCGTAGGCGTGCGATTTGTGAGCCGTGAGGGAGGGGTGTAAATGGGTCGGTTTTCAGAAAACCCGAACCGAGTCGGTTCTGTAAAGGGAAAAATCCGAACCGAGTTTAAATTGCCCTAAACCGGTTCGATCGGTTTTTTTCTTCCTAATGTTGGGCCTAGGCTGCCATTGTTTTCCCATTTTTATATCAAGTTAGTAGACTCTCAATTCTCCAATTTTTCAAGATTTTTTCAATCTATTGTATCTCATTAGTTATTTGACAAAAGTACAGAATTCTTTTGTGCAAGTTCTGAAAACAATCATTTTAACAAAAGTTCACAATTTTTTCAACCGAGTCATCATCTATGAAGTGAGCAATTATTAACATGTAGTTAATATTTTGAACCGAAGTTCATGTATCGGTCGTTAAACAAACTCTTTGGCTACTTTGAGTTAAGACACTCCACAACTTCTTTTTTTCACTCATGTATAATTGAAAACAATCATTTGCAATTGTGACTCGTGATGGAATTACAAACTTAGCATTTAATGTTTCGCAAAATTTGTGAAATCCTTCATTTTCTACAAACTTAAACGGTAATTCGTCCAATATGACCATACAAGCAAGCATCGTTCTACAATTCTCTTGACTAACCGATGTAGTTTGTAAATTACATTCAGACCCTCCCCCCCCCCCCTCCACACACATAATCCTTTGAATACTTGTACATTTGTCTCGGTGTCTTTTCAAATTTGTTGTCTCGTTTCTCTTAGAATCACATGCATATGTAACCCCACAATATTTACAAACCGCTATGAGAAATTCAGGATCACAACCATCTACTTTGATAAAATCTGACAATCCTACTTTACTAATGACACCAGGATTATCACTTGCAACTGAAGGAAGAGTTTGACTAGAATGACTTGGTTTAGAAGTCTCATTTGTAAAATACGAAGTCATCCTGAGACATAAATCAAACTAAGTAAAGTTCAATTTTCTATCGTTACAAAATAACTATGTGATCACTTTCTTAATTTATTTGTTCCTATTATACTTTGACTAAACATTCGTTTTGATCAACTTTTTCTTTTTCTTCTTCTTCTCTTTTCAAAAGAAAAGGAACCCACGGGTTTGGTTTGGTTTGGTTTAGCCTGCTACACCAGTTACAGTACCAGAAAGTCCAAAAAGTAAGCAAACTCATAGGCAATTTTTGTCCTCTTAATATAATCGTCATCAGTAAGTTGATCCTTCACAGGTCGTTCGTAATTACAGTTGGGTCATATATACCGTTTAACCCCCGTAATTACATTGTGTTCCTTAAGTCCTCACTACTCCTCTAATGAACTATTGGTTTGTGGTCCAACCACCAAACTAATTCCGTCTCGGGCCAATGAGAGGGTGGGATCCCTAGTTCAAGACTCGGAGACAACACTTAAAGGAACAACCTCTCTACTATCCCTAAAGGCGGGTATGAGTAAATTTCATCTCGCAGAACTATGTTCTCAGCTCCCTACTCGGTATTATCCCTAAAGTGGTAGGCATATTGAGTCGGCGAATAGGGTCACTCTCACCCATAAAAATCAAAGGATAATCCCCGAATAAACAGGAGTTCATATTGTGCTCAGGATTCAGATCGAGTTATCTAGGTCATCATATGAAAAAGTCGGTCTTTACAGTAAACGGAGTTGTAAAGAAAGACCGACTTGTTTCGCGGTCCAATCTTATGCAAACGCATTGCACAGGATGCCCCCACTCACATGTCTCCTCATAAACGATTTCGGATCACATCGTTTGTACTATGCAAAGCGGGTCGCGTCCAATAGTGTCCTCAAGATAAGGTACTCAGCCTTATCCCTATACTATAGATTGTTCTGGCTATTTACTCGAACTTGATCCACAATCATGTCACACATGAAGTTCAAGTATACAACCTATAGTCATGAGTTCTTTATTTATTGGAGTTAGGTTAAAAGTAAACTCAATTCACTTTATTTAATAATTAACTTTACTGAATAAACCTCAATAACAACTTTATTGCAAAATAGAATATACATTCAGTTTACAAACCACGAGTTTTAGGACATAAAACCCAACAAAAAGGTCGTTGGACTTCTCTTCTTCATCATTCTTATTTCTTAGGTGTGGTTGTTTGTTTCTTTTTGTTTTCCTGTTTTTTTGAAGAAGCAGATGGTGATTGTTTCACGTGGAAAGTTTGGATGAAAACAAAATTTGTTCTGTTTGGAAAAGCGTGGACGCATGATACTGTTCATGTTTGTAGTCATGTTTGTAATCGTGTTTTTTATGAAGTTGTTAATCATTTTGCTGCTCGTAACATAAATCATGATAGTTTACCGAATCGTGTAAATATGTATTTTTTTCATCTTCTATGCATTAATCTGATCGATTACGAGGTTCAAGACGACCTATCTGCTACGTATGCGAAGGATTAATATCCGGAAAATATGAAGATCTTCTCGCACTTTGTCTCCGTAAACACCCAGAAAATCGTAAATGAGTTTTGTGGAAGGAAAGGTAAAAGTGTTTGATGAAAAATAAATTAGGGATTGAAGAACAAAGGAAAAAAAGAAAAAAAAAATGGAGTGTTTGAGTTCAAGAAATGGGAGAATCGAGGAAGAGAAAGAAGGGGCATTTGTGGAAAGAAATGGCTAAAAATTGAGTGAGCCCCCCCGTAATCTGCCATGGTAATCTCAGTAAGCACCCCAAGGTGGTAGAGAAATGGTGTAATGAAATTACAAAATTCGAGATTTACAGATTTTGGTAAACGCCCCCAAACATAATAAATGTGGGTTCCACTGTCAGAATTACTCTTAATTCATTACGTTTGGGGGGAAGTAAACACACCCTTAGTTTCATTCTGTCATTAGAAACAAACCCACAAGCACAACACAAACAAGAACAAAAGAAGAAACAAAATGGTTGGAGTTCAAATTTCAATTGTTAGGTCCGTTTCGGTGAATTAGTCTTTAGGGCTTTGCTTTTTTTTCTTTTTTTTTTTTCCTTTTTTTTTTAAAAAAAAACCAACTAAATCTCTAATCACAATCTAAAAACCTCATTTTTCCTAACATAAATCCCAGGCAAAGTTTCTAAATCCCTTTTTAATAAGGTTGCTTATTTTTATTTTCTTCTTCGTGGGAGAGAGACGGAGCGACAACGTTCACGTGAGGGGAGATACAATTTCTTCACACTAACCACTTTTCAAGCTCTTCAAGGTACTCCACTATTTATACCCACTTACCAATTCCAAAACTTCCAACGTGGGATAATGGATATTCTCCTCCATGGAGAGTTTACAATAGATCAAAGCCCATAGGCTAGTGTGAGTCATTCACAACATTAGGAGTGTCGAGATGAAGCCTTGAAGAAATGAGCAAAAATAATTGTATAGAAAAGCCAAGATCAATTTTTAACAAGGTGTACTCAAAAAAAAAAAAAAAAAATTTTAACAAGGTTAATCATATCCAATTGATTGTTATCAATCCAAGGCTTCCTATACTCTTCCCAAACAAGGATTAGGCTTAGGGAGCCTAACCTACCACCTTCCCACCCTAAGCCCAACCCTTGAAATAAACACCTCATCTAGGTTTATCCAATATTAATAGTGTTGGATATTGTAAGGATATAATTTTATGTTAAAAACATAAATTCAGTAGTTTTATAAATTTAATTAATGAATATTTGAATTATTTGAAATATTTGAATTCAGTAGTTTCCATAAATTTAGTAGCTTTTAAAATAATGGGTTATTATCAAGAATGACATCTATGTCAAAAAAAAAATTATTAATCGCTCAGTGCATCCTGGCCAGGATCGAGCACCGAGATTCAATATATTCAAATATATATTTTTTTTTTCGATTTGAAGTTTTTTTTTTTTTTTTTAAATAATAATAATAATTGACTAGGATTGCAATGACCATCCCAAGATTGACGAGAATTGCAGTTTTTTTTTTTTTTATAACTTTAAATCGAAAAATTTATTGAAAAATATTTCTTAATGTTTTTCATTATAAAATATTATTGTCTTAAAATAATGTAAAAAATATTTGAGGTATACCATCAATAAGTAATGTTTCATATGTTTTTCATTATAAAATATTATTGTCTTAAAATAATGTCAAAAATATTTAGGTATCTTTTGAAACACCTTCAATAAGTAATGTTTCATATGTTTTTCATTATAAAATATTATTGTCTTAAAATAATTTGAAAAATATTTGGGGTATCTTTCGAAGCACTCTCCATAAGTAATGTTTCATATGTTTTTCATTATAAAATATTTTTAAAAAACAACAATGAGAATTTTTAAGAACTATAAAATTTGAAGTTAACACGGACACTTTTGAAAGATAAATTAATCAACTATTTATAAATTATCCTATTATGACGTTTTATAAAAAAAAAATCAAAATATATATAGAGAGAAAAATCTCAACTATTTGTTTACTTCAAATTCTCCTCTATAATTTTTTGTCAATTAAAAATAAAATAAAATAAATCTTAGTTATAATCCATCTCGCCGAAGATCACAAGATCAAGATAAGATCACAAGATCTGAGATTTTGGTTTTTTTTTTAAAATGAAAATGTCGGTGCAAATCTTGGCTAGATGTTCGCAAATTCATATCCGATCATTCTTAAAAATTCTCATTGTTATTTTTTAAGAATAATTTATAACGAAAAAACATATGAAATATTCCTTATTGATGATACTTTGAAAGATATCCAAATATTTTTTACATTATTTTAAGACAATAATATTTTATAATGAAAACATATGAAACATTACTTATTGAGGTGTCTCAAAAGATACTAAAAATATGTTTGACATTGTTGTAAGACAAAAATATTTTATAATGACATTACTTATTGATGGTATACCTCAAATATTTTTTACATTATTTTAAAAAATATTTCTCAATAAATTTGTCAATTTAAAGTAGAAAAAAAAAAAAAAAAAAAAACATTGCAATCGTGTTCAATAATCCTAAATCACAACAATTTTGTATTAATATATCTATTTTGATAATTATTCCTAAATCACAACAATTTTGTATTAATATTAAAATTACAATTTTGTATTAATATTAAAATTTATCGAATATAAATTAGTAAACAATTATTTTTAAAGGTACCGCTACTCTTAGTTCAAAGTCTAAATTGCCTCCAAATTTTGGGAGTTTTTTTTTTTTCAATTGAAGTACTCTTTTTTTTTTTTTTTTTGAAGAGCTCAATTAGGTATTTAAAAAAAAAATTGATTTTACAAATTATAAGCACCAGCGAAACCAACACACGACATCGTTTCCCCAAATATCACACCGCATGGAGCCACCAACAAACAATCACCACCACCACAACTCCGTTGCCGCAGCCACCGAAAACCCCTCCTCCTCACCGCCACGACGGCGGCGAATTTGCCCTAATTGCACCCGTCCCCAACCAGTCTGCCTCTGCAAATTCCTCCCATCTCCACCAATCGCAACCAAAACACAAATCATAATCCTCCAACATCCTCACGAGGCACAACACAAGCTCTCCACCACACCAATCCTCACAAAATGCCTCCAAAACGCAACCACAATCGTCAATCGCCGCCTGAAGCCAGGCCTCTCCGATCTCCTGGACCGATCGCCTCCCGCAGTATTCCTCTTCCCGCCGACGCCTCACTCGTCGCCGCCAATCAACATATCGGAACTGGACCTGAGCTCCTCGGATTCCGATCTGGTGCTGATAGCGTTCGACGGAACGTGGAAGCACGCGAAGGAGATGGTGCGATCGAGCGAGGAGTACCTGTCGAGGTTCGCGAGGAGAGTTTGCTTGGATTTCGACGAGAGCGTCGACGGCGGAAGCATTTACGATTCGGAGTTGATTCTGAGGAAAGAGCCGCACGGCGGATGCGTAAGCACGATGGAGGCCGTGGCGAGGTGCTTGAGAGTGATGGAATCGGATCGGGGGGCGGAGATTGAGAGAAGATTGATCGGAGTTTTGAGAGAGATGGTTAGGTTACAGGCTGGGTTCTTGAAGCCCATCAACAAAAACCCTAGGCCCAAATTGCTCAAGATGAAGATGATGAAGAAGAAAAAGGATGAAATTCAATGAATTTTATGAATTTGCTCTTGCTTTTAATTTCAATTTCAATTTTGTGCTTTTACTTTTAATACTTCCATTTTTTATTATTTTTAATACAACAAATAAAGCTCTTTGACTAATTCAATTAAAATTAAGTCTATCAACTTAGCATAAATAAACTCACTAATTAAGAGATTATAATTTAAGAGTTTATAATTTTTTTTTGGGAGTAAAAATCAATTTATACTCTTAAACTTTGGAGGTTGTATTAATTAAAACCTTAAACTAATGGTTGTATTAATTTAAACAAGAACTTTCAAGAGTGTATCAATTTACACCATCTCTTAAAAAAAATGTTAGTTTTCAGGGAAAACTTATAATTTATCAATTAAACACCTAAATTTTCATATAATTAATTCACTTATAAAAGTTTAGGTGTATAATTGCTAAAATTATAAATCTTTATGTGTTTAAATTAACGTAGGTGTAAATTGATACAATTTAGAAATATCAATTTAAAAAGTTCAGTTTAAATTGATACCATCATTAGTTCAAAATTTAAGGGTATAAATTGATTTTTTTCCTAAATTTTTTTTACTAAGGAAGAAAAAAAAGGGTGAGTTAATTAAATCTGGTAAATTATTTCTAATATGTTAGTTGGTTTTTTTCCCCTCATTTAGTTAGATAGAAAACATTAGTTTATTATCATGTAAATAATAATAAAAATAAAAAAGATTAAATAGTATGAAATCGAAAATTTGTACTTTAATCTTTGATGGTAATGTTTATTTGTTCTGTAAAAAGTTTCAAATATATATAATTTTCAATTCAACAAATGTGCAAAATGATACATTATCGACAATTCTTTCAATAGTATTTTGCTCGAGCGCGAAAGTGTAGAAAATTTTAGTTTTAAAGTTGAGTAGATATTAAAAAAATCGTCGATAATATTAACATAAATCAATTTTAATTTATTTTTAAAATTTGAATCAATCCTTTAAATTGCTGAAAATTGAGAATCATTTGTACAAATATCTGTAAAAAAAATTCTAGCACCAAGAAAGTTCATACTTCTTTTGTCCACCTTAAGGTTTTATCTTCATAAATAATTTTTAATGCTGATGTGGCATGTCCACCTTAAAGTTTTATCTTTATAAATAATTTTTAATGTTGATGTGGCAAATGAAAGGAGTATACATCCTTCTAAAAGTACCATTTTTTTTTCTCTCTCGAGGTAATATGTATATTTTCTACTGAAATATGCTTTGATTGGTACAAACTTTTAATTTTGATTATAATATTTTTTTATCATTAACATTATTACTTAAATATAGACGTGACATGTTAATTGAACCAATAAATAATAATTTGGTATGATATGTCACAAAAGAGAGTTAAAAATGATAAAATATGGTCTTACAAGCAAAAAAAAAAAAACAAATGGGTAAAAATCAATTTATACCCTTGAACTTTGGAGGTTGTATCAATTAAAACCCTAAACTAATGACTGTATCAATTTAAACCCTGAACTTTCATAAGTGTATCAATTTACACCTTCACTTAAAAAAATGTTATTTTTTACACGTGTAGAGACTCATAATTTATCAACTAAACCCCTAAATTTTCATACAATTGATTTGCTTATGAAAGTTTAAATGTTTAATTGCTAAAATTATAAGTTTTCACGTGTTTAATTTAATATTTTTAAAATAAAATTCTGAGGGTGTAAATTGATACATTTATGAAAGTTCAGGGTTTAAATTGATACAATCGGTAGTTTAGGGTTTTAATTGATATAACCCCAAAAGTTTAAGGGTATAAATTGATTTTTTTCCAAAAAAAAATCAAATAAGCAAATGGGTGGAGTGCATTTTAGCTTAGTGTTTTACCTCTTTCCTGTCATTTGTTACTAATTTACTACGGACATAGCTAAAATGTGCATAACTCAGCGATAATTAGTATGTACTACCTTCTTTGAGGTTAGAGGTTCAACTTGTATTAAAAAAACATATTATGACATGCCAAAGGCATTACTTGTAAGAAATATGAACGGACATGATAAAAACAAAATTTAAAGTTCAATGACATAAACATAGTTTATCGATAATTGTCATGTACTCTTTTCCTCGAGGTTGGAGGTTCGATCCCTCCCTCTATCATTGTTGTACTAAAAAAATAATTTTTTAATAACTAGAGTATCAGAGCCTCCACTCTCGTAACACACCGTCACCAATTTCTTGGGAGACTCTTCCAAATCGATCGGATTACCTCCTTGTTTGAGATCCAAATCCCTCCACAAATAAGATTGATCAAGTCTTACAACCAAGATGACTTTATATAGCCTTCGAAACATAACATAAGTTCAGCTACTTAAACTTCATAAAGTGTATAACCTCTCAAAATTTAATGTTATAATGAACTACTAACAAAAATAACATAAAACTATTGACATGACTCAAAAAATTTAAAATTACATCATGAAGGACTGTAAATTCGAGATTTGAAGTCTTGGTCCACCTTTAAAGTGTATTTAACCTTCCATGACTAAGAGTATGTTTGTAATGATTTTTTAAGGGCAAAGAGAATATTTTTAAGTACTCATAAAGTCATTCTAAATAGACCCTAAATAAAGTTTTCCTTGATGTAGCTCGAAGTGTAGTTTAATTTCATTAATCTATGCCCTACTTGCATTTAATGAAGCATGAGAGATGCACTTGAGTTCAATTAATACGATTTGTGTTCAACTTTAATAAAATTTGATTTTATTTACTGTGATTTGACTTTAACTTAACTCGTCATAAATGAAGTACGAGTGCATCTAATACAATTCTAATTTGTTAAATTTAGACAATATATAAGATACGATCCTGACATCTTTCTTGAAGTTCATATGACATGATTGAAACGTCTTGATTCATATCAACTATTAGATTAAAAACATCCAAAATTCTTAATACCCAAACAAAATTAATAAAGAAAACTAGGAAAAAGAAGTTTATTAGCTTGCATGAACCAACCTAGGAAAGTGGAAACAAAAGCTTGTTGTGGGGACTTATGTGTCTAGATAAAGCAAAGAACTTCCAATGAGACTTTTAGTATGTGCATGCAAATGGATGGCTTGTGCTCATAAATCATTTGACAGTTTTTTTCTTTTCTTAAATAATATATGTTGTAGCAAAATTATTTAACCAATTTTGATAACATATTAATAACTTGAAAGGATTTACATTTGAATTCCCACCTCTATTTTGTTCTGAAAATCACTTTTCAAAGCATGCCCAACAATTTTTCTATATCGTTTTAGTTATCAAAACGAAAATTACTTTTAAACTTAACTTCTTAAGTAGGAGTTTTTGTATGGATGATTCACTCTTTCAGATGCGTAATTTTTTTTTTTTTTTTTGACCTTTTCTTAAAATATTATGTTTTTTGACTTTATGTCGTGATAAGCAAGTGTCCTCTCCCTGTGAAAAGTCATATGTACCCTTCGCTTATCACAAAAGCATCATAATTGTCTTCTCGTGATCGTGCTCAGTGAAGGATACTACAAACTTTGTACACTTGTTTATCACGAGAAGGTAAAAAAACATAAATTTTAAAAAACTGGGTTAAAAAATCTCATTCATTTTGAGGGGTGGGTATCCATACAAAAATTAGAGGTTAAGTACTACTTTCAAACTTAATCAAATGAAATTAAAGAATTTTTTCAATATATTATCGTCCACGTTTGTGGGTGTGAGAAGAATTATTAAACAATTGGTTTAACTATTTTTTATTATTTTTATTTTGAAAAAAAAAAACAGAAGAATTATTAAACAATTGGTTTAACTATTTTTTATTATTTTTATTTTGAAAAAAAAAACAATGTATATCTTCTTATTTTTGCATTAAATCAATTAAAAGTTTAAAACTTTAACACTCTTACAAGATCACCCTTACCCCTAGTTTGATTCAATTTCAAATTTCAAAATTCAAAATTATCCACACGTCTTTAAATACGAAAAATATCGCAATATTAGAGAAAATATTTTATTTTTTTATTTTTAAACAATATTAGAGAAAATGTTGAAATAAAGTGAATATATATATAGTAGCTTTGGTGTTTGATTCACTAATCTAGAATTACATTATAATTGTTTTATCCCTTATTCTTCCTCTATTTTTCTCTTCCATTTAAGAAGGATTGCGTGGCGATTTTTTTTCTCTACTTTGATAGGATTTTAAGAGAAGAATAATGTTATTTAGACCTGTTGATATCGATTTTGGTGTCAACTGTAAATTTGTATTTGAGCACGAATGAACCTGCAAGACAACAACAAGGGGTGACCTAACGCTGATGTGGCATTGTGCCACAGACGCTCCGACGGTCAAGTTAGCTACAAGACTTAGAGAGCGTTTGGAATAATGGAAATTTATCAGTCAAATAGAGCATACCGTTATCTTTTGTCGTTTCCTTTACTTATAGTAGATCGTAGTGTAACCGAAACGACGTAATCAATTTACCCGATTTATGGCATTATGGCCGTTACGATTTATGAGAATTCCGTTACTATTTCAACCATTCGGGGAGCATCGTCGGTTCACTCTAGGGGTTGAGACGAGGCTCAATCCACCGTCGAGCCGTTAGGCTGACCTACTGGTCAACCTTTATTGGCTGTGGGGCTGATGCGAGGATCAGTCCTCCAGGGGCCATGGGTTGTCCTGCTGGACAACTCTTATGTTGGCAGTTTGGGTTTCATGCGAGGATCAATCCTCCATTAAGCCCTGGGCGGACCTGCTGGTCAGCCCTTCATTGGTGTGTCGATGCTGATACGAGGATCAGTCCGTTGTCGCGGCCATGGGTTGACCTGCTGGTCAGCCCTTCGTTGGCGTGTCGATGCTGATACGAGGATCAGTCCGTTGTCGCGGTCATGGGTTGACCTGCTGGTCAGCCCTTCATTGGCGTGTCGATGCTGATACGAGGATCAGTCCGTTGTCGCGACCATGGGTTGACCTGCTGGTCAGCCCTTCGTTGGCGTGTCGATGCTGATACGAAGATCAGTCCGTTGTCGCGGCCATGGGTTGACCTGCTGGTCAGCCCTTCATTGGCGTGTCGATGCTGATACGAGGATCAGTCCGTTGTCGCGACCATGGGTTGACCTGCTGGTCAGCCCTTCGTTGGCGTGTCGATGCTGATACGAAGATCAGTCCGTTGTCGCGGCCATGGGTTGACCTGCTAGTCAGCCCTTCTTTGGCGTGTCGATGCTGATACGAGGATCAGTCCGTTGTCGTGGCCATGGGCTGACCTGCTGGTTAGCTCTTCACTGACATGTCGACGTTGATACGAGGATCAGTCCCTTGTTGTGAGACTTATAAGTCTATTGTCCTTCTTAGCAAGGTTGGATGGGAGGTGATGTTGAACGGCATTTCTATGAGACACCCATGGGTCATCCGTCGGTCGGCGCCACGCCACGCGGATCATTGTTGCGCTTGCGCGAGGGGCGCATGCGGCAAGGGGTGCGTGCGGCGAGGAGCGCGCGCGGCGGGGTACGTGTGGGCTGACCCGCGCCTCGGGTCAGCCCTTTTCCTTGGGCGTGCGCTTGCGGCGGGGACGCGCGTGCGGCGAGGCGTTTGTGGCCTGACCTGCACCTCGGGTCAGCCCTCTTCCTTAGCCATGCGCGCGATGGGCTGCTTTGGGCTGACCCACGCCTCGGGTCAGCCCTGTTCCTTGGGCGTGCGCGCGCGACGTGGGGCGCGCGCGATGGAGCGCCTTGGGCTGACCCGCGCCTCGGGTCAACCCTTCTCCTTGGGCGTGCGCGCGGCGTGGGGCGCGCGCGATGGAGTGCCTTGGGCTGACCCGCGCCTCGGGTCAGCCCTTCTCCTTGGGCGTCCGCGCGCGGCGAGGGGCGCACGTGACGAAGTGTTTGTGGGTTGACCCGCCCCTCGGGTCAGCCCTTTTCCTTGGGCTTGGGCGTGTGCGTGGGCTGATCCTCGGGCCAACCCACTCCTTCACGCTGACTTGAGCTTCCGGTTAACTTCGAAATTGGTGCTATTGGGCCGAGATGGGTTAGGCCCATTTTGAATTTTAATTTTCCACCCATAACAAGACCAATACTTTTAAGATTATTTTAAATGGAATCAAGAGATTTTTATATTAATAATATACTTTAAATAAATTATTACAAAAATAGGGTACCTAAATCGTATACCATGGACACGAGTTTGTTAACTTGTGTCCATGGTACACGATTTAAAGGTGAACTCGTGTCTATCGGACACGATGTATTGGATATCTCGTGTACCATGGACACAATTTCTATGTAAATCATGTACCATGGACACGAGCTATGAGAATATATATAATCAAAATCGTGTACCATGTACGTGAGTTGCTTACAAAACTCGTGTACATGGTACACGATTTAGTACCCTAGTTTTATAAATATTTTGAAAACTATCATATTTCTGTAATAATTTATTTAAACTACATTATTAATATAAAAAATCCATCATTTAGTGAAAAATAATTATGAATTACTAACAAAAGGGTCTAAATTGATTCACTTTCGAAAGTTTAAGATTCTAATCGATACAATTATTTGTTTAGAATTTTAAATTAATACAATTTACAAAGTTTAAAGGTATAAGTAAAATTAGCAAAAATCGACATAAAAGAGCTAGAGCCAAGAAGGGCACAAGGGAAACGACAAAGTTATGTATAATACAACTAAAGTGTTAAATTTTCGTCGACATGGCAACATTTTCATCGATATTTCACATGTTCATGAGTTCGACATAGACATATAAAGGAGGGGTGAATTGACATTAACATTATATTGTAAAGAAGGATTGGTAAAATATTTTTAAAAAATTTCAACAAATTAAATGTAACTAATGTGAATATAATATTAATAATAAGCATTTGAACTTGTTTTAAAAATATAAAATGTTTATTTATTAATTTAATATATATATTAAAGATATTTTTTTTTAAAAAAATTATTAACATTTTCATAAAATTAACACCTCAACCTATTTTTTTTTTTTAAATTCCTAGTAATTCAACGTCCACAGTGTGTCGTTTCTCTTATTTGGTCAAAGCATCAGCTAATATGGTAAGCTATTTAAGTGTTACGAAATCTCAACCCAACAACCCACTTTAGGCTTTAAAGAAGAGAATGTATAGTGACATTGACAGAGACTATGTGGAGGGGTTGATTGTGACTTTGCTCAAAAGACTGCAATTTGCGGGGTCTTTGGACTTATCAAATTTTAGTGTGTAATTGAATGCTCAAATTTTGATTCGAACTTTGTTTTCTAATGGTCTTCTAACGGCTCCTCAAAGAGTTTTATTGGAAGAGATTAAACTTTTAATGGCTCAAATTAGTGTGACGGGACCAATTTTTAGCCTAAAAACGACTAACAAAGTTGCCCACAATCTGACAGGTTATACTTTGTCTAGAGACTCTATTTGGGAGTCAAGCCCCCCGATTTGATTGTCTAGTGTTTTGCTTTCGAATATTTTTACTTGTAGCCCTTTGGACATGTCAATTTCTTAATTTACTTATTTTCGTTTGCATTAAAAAAATAATAATAAAAATTGCATAGTTCCACACACCTACTAAAAGTTATAGGTTTTTTTTTTTTTTTTTTTTTTATTGAAAACTTTAAATTTCAAAAAACTTTTCTAAGAAAAGACATCATAAATATTGAGAATATAGATTGATCATTCTTACATTAAAAAACATAGGTACCAAAAAGATTATTCATTAAATTTGATCAAAAAAAAAAAAAAAAAAAAAATGATCCAAAGAAAGTTTTAAATACCATTAATTTTGAAAAGAGGGTGGATGAATCTAGCTATCCCATCTCACTCTCTCTTTTAAGGGCATCCCTCTATCTCTAGGGACATATTCCCACCATTATGAAAAGTTGATATTTGAGAATTGTGAAGTGGACAAGGACAATTGCTTGGGGCTTCCAAACACACAAAATTTCCAATCCCATAAAAAATGGCATGGTCAATCTTGGATAAGATATGGGGGCCAACCCCATGAGGAAGAAACCAACCTTTGTGCCTTTGACATGTTACAATCAACACTCAACCCCACATTCATCAATCTTCCTTTTATTCAACACTTGGTCGGAGGAAAATGAAAAGTACAAATATTCCTCAATAAATTATCTATTTTGTTGAAGATTCAACATGGGAAAGATGAAAAGATCTTATTCACAATATAAAATATATGAATTACTTTTTTTATTGTCAATTGGTCCAAATCCGTTTAAGATGGAACCTCATGATATCTAATATGGTATCAGAGCCCATGAAACTTAAATGAGTATTAGGTCAAAAAATTGGATCCTATCTTGAGAGGGTATGTAAAAGACATCACTCACAATATAAGATACATGAGTTACTCATCTCATCATCAATTGAATTTAAGATGAAATTCATGATATCTAATTATTTTGATTTTAATAAATATATTGGTTGATCATCATCGGCATGTTTTTTTTAAAAGGCAATATATTACGAAAAACAAGCGAGGGGTCCCCACAGCCTGGGGACAAGGCACTCAAGACCACTTCAAGGAAAAACACGAAAACACATCAAGAAAACAAATCCCAAGGAGGAACACTAATAGACATAGGGGTCGTCAACACCCCCAACCATGAGGCACACCTATGAGCCATATCAGCCTGGGCACTAATAAAAACAGACTGAAGAGAACGAGAACTAGTTCCATGAACACGAGAGTTTCGTCCTCTCCAGATATGGTAGATAGTAGCGCACACCAAGCAAGCTTCCAAACATGACGCCTACGAAGGGAACCTCGCCCCATGTTACAAATCCAAGTCAACTCGGTAGACCAAACATCTATACGATGAGAGAAGCACCCCCACCATAAAAGCCCCGTTCACACCTGCTTACTGAACGAACATTCGAAGAAAAGATGATCTCTCGTCTCCACAACACCAGAGCACAACACACAACCTGACGAAATCAAGGGGTCACAGGCATAGAGACAGACCCTAGTATATAAACGATCTCGAACCGCCAACCACGCAATAAAAGAGTGACGGGGGATATTATTACCCTCAAACCATAATAAATTCGCCCAACTCACACAATCTCACAGAGGACGCAGAGTCTCCCAAACACTAGCTACCAAGAATACATCAGATCTACCAAGGTCCCAAATAACTCGATCAGGTTGCTGAATCGACATGTTAGTACATGTTATTTGACACAAAAAATAATAACAAATCCTATAGATAAAAGATTAAAATATCATTTTGATTAAGTACATTAAATTTTATATTATTTTAGTCTCTTACTTTTAAATATCTAAATTTTAGTCCACCTACAATCAATCAGTCTTAAAATTGGACTTTGTTGTACTAAAAAAAAAAAAAAAAAAAACTAATAATAATAATAATTATTATGAAAATATAAAATATGAATACATGTTTACAAAATTTATAGAGAAAACTAATATTAAACACTATTTAAAAAAATGAACAATAAACTTGTCACGTGGGACTAAATTTAAATTTAAGATTTATCAAAAATATAAAAATTAAATTTAAATATTTAAAAGTATATGAATTAAAATAGAACCAGTCTCAAACTATAGGGACTAAAGAGTATTCTGATGTAGATAAATTATCACTTATTAATACAATCAATATATCATAGTCATAATTTATTAATATCTAACCGAAGCATAATTCAATTGGTTAGAGTATATATTTTCAATCAAGAGGTCAAATATTTGAATCTCTTCATTTCCATATTGTTGAAGATCTATTAATATATATGCCTTTTCTTTTCTCAAGATTTATCTAAGTCTAAATATTTTATTTATATATATATATATATATATATATATAAATATAAAATATGTATTTATTACTATGATCAAAAGACAATGATTCAATATGTGCATAACTCAAATAACATAAAATATGTGTTCTTGACCAAATATTTTTTCGTCGCAAATTTGTGGCAATTTATATTGCGTCACATAAAATTCATCAATGATTCTACAATTTTACAAAAAAAAAAAAAAATTGTAGTGAGGTTAGATGTTTGAATCTCTCATCTAAAAAATTAATAACTTTAAAAAAAAAATTAAGAAAAGAAAACTATAAGATATCATCACTCAAATAGATATAAAGTATGTGTTAGCGATCAAGAGGTTGAATGTTTGAATCTTCACCTCCACTTATTGTTGAACTAAAAAAAATGACTTTTAAAAAAGTTAAAAAAAACTATATATGTAATAATTAAAAAGAAAAGAGACACGAGAGTGAGATTCCCAAGTTAAATCCTCATCAAAACAACTAACAATGCTTTAGGGTTGACAACACGAACTTAACTCGACATACATGATGTATGAACTAGTGACTAAAAGGTCAAATGTTTGAATCTCACATCCCGAATATTGTAAAAAAAAAATATATATATATATACTTAGGTCGCAATCAAAGAGAAAAAGACCATCATATCCTTATTGAGAGAAGCTTATTAGGATGATTATCACTCAAATATTTTAGTTTTGCATAAAACAAAAACAAGTTGACTCCCAAGAGCTATGGAAGTTGGTTGCAAACAAATGTGTCTCTTTAAAGAGAGGTGGAGGAAGCTCCATTTTTTAGTAGGTGGATTGAATCTTGTTGCAATGTCTATATCAACTTTCATTGGTTTTTTTTCCTCTACATTCTCATCTCAAAAATTTTAATTTTTATTCTTAAAATTTGAGAAGATATTAATTTCACTACCTACTCAAATTTAGGGTTTAATTTAATTTAGTATGGGTTATAATTAACATATTATATTAAAGTAAAATTGAATTGTTCCTAAAATGACCCACTCTAAAGTGTGCAATTGCCAAATCGAGCATAGCTCAATTGGTATAAGGTTGAGCCCGTGACTAAGAAGTCATGAGTTCAATTCTCGCATTAATTAAAATATCGTTGCAAAAAAAAAAAAGTGTGCAATTGATTATTCATCACTTAATCAAATCGATATATTTATGTCTATATATTTTACTATTAATCTAAACATGTGTTATTTAGGCTCTGATAACCATTTGGTTTTATGTTTTTGGTTTTTGAAAATTAAGCCTATAAACAATATATTCACATATAAATTATTTAATTGTGTTGTTTATTTTTAAATGTTTCTAAAATTCAAGTTAGGAAAGAACCTTTCAAAAATTTGCTTTTGTTTTTAGAATTTGGCTAAGAGTTGTAATGTTTCCTTCCAAAAAAATGAAAGTTATTGCAGGAATTCACATGTGGGTGTGTGGTTTATAAGCTTAATTTTCAAAAACCAAAAACTAAAAACTAAATGGTTATCCAACAGGGCCTTAACTTGTTTGTTTGGGATATTGAAAATGATTGTATGATGAGATAAAAACATTTGAAGAATTATTGAGATAAGATTGTGCCCGTGACTAAGAGGTCATGGGTTCAATCCTCGCATTAATTAAAAATATCGTTGGAAAAAAAAAAAAAATTATTGAGACATATTGAAATAAACTTTGTTTAAAGAAAATTTGACAAATAAATATATTAGGGGATTCGAACCACAAACCTCTAACACATACATATTAAAGCTCGCTTTGACACAAATAAATATATTGTTAAGAGTTGGTTTGATAACGCATTCAATTTTTTTTTTTCGATTTTTTTTTTAAATTTTTACAAAACATGTCTATTTGTAACCAATTAAGTATTTGTAACCAATTCACTTTTAGCTTTTAAATATTTGAAAACATTTTTGCATTCCTTAACAAATTTTAAAAACGAAAAAAATTTAAAATAAATAAATAACAATTTCAAAATCAAGTTTTTTATTTTTTATCTTTTCCTCTCAACTATATTATTGAAATGGTTAACATTTCAATTCAAATGTTTATTTATTTATTGAAATTAGAATCAAACTATCATTAATATTTTTTACGAAAATTGTCATTAATATTAGAAAAATTGTAGTAAATGACAATTTAAGACTTATTGTTTGCAAATATAGCATGTTTTTAAAAATTTTGCGGATATAGCAATTTCTATCGCTGATATCTTATGACTGATAGAAGTCTATCGCTGATCACCTCAGCTTTTTATAGATTTTTGTCAGTGATAATAGTCTATCAGAGATAATAGTCTATCACTGATAGAAGTCTATCAGTGATATAATAAAGTCTATCAGGGATAGAAACAGGTTTTTTTGCCATATTTGCAAAACATTTTAAAGTTTGCTAATTTTGCAATTAGTTTGGGCCTGATTGCTATTTGTGCAACCAACCCTTAATATTATTAGTATATTTTTTTAAAAAAAATTATTAATATTTTTTTTAGTATAAAAATATTATTAATATAATATATTATAATTTTAGTAAAAATAAATTCTAGTATATTATATTTTAATATTAATATTAAAATATTGCACCGATATAGCTTATCACTTTACTTAATCAACTGACTTTGGAGATGGTAAACGTCAACAAAAGATTGTCTAATATATTAAACTATAAACACAATAAATTGTTTTTATTTTAGAGAAAAATATTTTTTACCCTAAAAATTTAATTTCATCAAATAATTATTGTACCTTAAATAAAATTGATAATTATTTCAATTTTTACCTTCTAATAAATTAACATTATTTTAGAAAATTTAATTTTTATTTTATAAAAAAATATAAAATAAATAGTAATTATCTAACTATTTTGAATTTTTGTTGTTTTCAAAAAAAAAAAAATAATTATGAAATAAATTTGGTTTTCTGTTTTTTGAAAAATTGAAAATAAAAAATAGTTATCAAGCGATTTTTATTTAAAAAAAAAAACCAAAAACAGAAGAAAAAAAAAAAAAAATTGAATGGGTTATCAAAACTACCCTAAAGATTTGTAATTTAAAGAAAAGTTAGAAAATATGAATAAAAATGATTGAACCCAAATGAATAATTTATCAAAATAAAATAATTAATGAGTCCAATTTGGAAAATGATAAGATAAAAAGCCTTTGAATGCTAGTATATGTTCTCTGTTGCAATCCAATAATATGAAAATGACCTAAATGTGGGCCATACCTGCTTACTTGCTTTCATTTTCCAATTGCTTCATTTTTGGAGCAATCAAGGTAGCTAAATTTTATTTTTTAATATATATATAAATGGTAACATATGTCAAATTAGAATAAAATATATAAATGGTAACATATGTCAAATTAGAATAAAATAATTAAAAATATAGCATGTTTTTAAAAATTTTGCGGATACGGCAATTTCTATCGCTGATATCTTATGATAGATAGAAGTCTATCGCTGATCACCTCAGCTTTTTATAGATTTTTGTCAGTGATAATAGTCTATCACTGATAGAAGTCTATCAGTGATATGATAAAGTCTATCAGTAGTGATAGAAATTGATTTTTTTTTGTCATATTTGCAAAACATTTTGAAGTTTGTTAAATTTGCAATTAGTTTGAGCTTGATTGTTATTTGTGCAACTAGCCCTATATATATATATATATATATATATATATTATTATTATTATTATTATTATTTTATTTTATCTTTATTAAGAGAAATTTAAATTATGACTTTTTAGTTATTAGTCCATATTTTATAACGGTTGAAGTCTGGTTAGTAATATGCAATTTTATAGATTTAAAGTTATGTGAAAGTATTTTATATTAAAAAAATAAGACCATGAATTTGAGTAGATAAAATTGACAAAGTTTATTGATTTTGCAAAAAAAAAAATAATGTATTTAATCTTGTCATATTTGGATAGATTTTAATTGTTTAGTGATAAATCAAGATTAAAAGTCAATTATTATTTTATTTTCCTTTTCTTTTTCCTGCAACCAAATTAAAAATTTAGTTTCATTCTTTTAGAATATTACCCATTTATATCAGATTAGCTTCACTCTACCGTAATTGACATGAGACTCGCCAAAGCGAGCACAGTTCAGCTGGCATATGTATGACTTGATGACCAAGAGGTCTGTGGTTCGAATCCCCCCATCCCGAATGTACTCAAAAAAAAAAAAAAATGACATGAGACTCCTTTTTTTTGAAGTCCAAGGTTTGATGTTCTATTTTCATAAATATTAATGGAGTGTTAATTTATACTTGCTTCTGTCATTTTTATCTAAAAAAATATATACAATTAAATAAATACATCATTTTTTTTTATAACAAAAGGCGTAGAAAATTCAAATTTCTGACATTTTGATCATTAATTCATACATTATATCATTTGAGTTTATGTTCATGTAAGTAAATACCGACTTTACAACAACAATAAGAATTAATTATTATTATCAGTACAATAAAGGTAAGAATTGAAAGATTTGATCAAAGAAAATGAGTATATCCTAAGGATCGGTGAACTATATTTATGTTAACATTATTATTGTTGTTATTGTTATTAATAAATTAACCCATATTATATAATTATGCATCTTATAAGAAAACATCATTCCATAATAATGCACCATGATATGACAAAAAAATAACCCATATAATAATGTATCTTAATAATAAAAAGGTTATTGATGCAATTTATTTTTGAAATAACTTATTGATGAAATTATTAATTAACCATAAACGCTATAACTGAAATTTATTTTATTATTTTCCAAAAATAGCAATAGTTCAGATAGTAGGAACATATTATAGCCCCCTTTATTGTTGTTGTTTTTTTTTTAAATAACTTATTGATGAAATTATTAATTAACCATAAACGCAATAACTGAAATTTATTTTATCATTCTCCAAAAAAAAAGCAATATTAATTAAATATTTTAAAAAAATATATATTATAGCAGCCTCTTTTATTATTATTATTTTTTTGCTTAATTTTTTACTATATTATTCTTTGATTGAGAGATTATTTAAAGTTGAAGAAGTTTTGAAATAAAAGAAATCGTAGTGAGTGACTATTTTATTTTTCTATTTGTAAATATAGTACATTTAATTTTTTTTTTATAAATATGACAATTTTTTAGAACAGCAACGTCATTTTTATAGTCTATCAATTATAGACTTCTATCACTGAGACCATTTTTATAGTCTATAAGCGACGAACCTCTATCACCGATAGAACATTTTTATAGTATATCAGTGATAAATTTATAGTATAATAAATTTCTATCACTGAGACTATTTTTATAGTCTTTGAGCGATACTTCCATTATCGATAGATCATTTTTATAGTATATCAGTGGTAAAATTGTTTCATATTTACAAAATATTTTTAGGTTGTGCTAGATTTACTATTATTTTGTCTTAAATTGTCACATATATATATATATATATATATATATATATATAATTACTCCTTAAATAAATTATTGGAATTAAGAAATTTGATTTGGTAGAATCAATTAAGAATTGAAATTGGTTATGATAAAGATAAAAAAAAACCCAATTATCAGAATATATATATAGGGAAATTGTAACCGATGTCAATTTAGAATAAGATAATTAAAAATATAGCATGTTTTTAAAAAATTTGCGGATATGACAATTTCTATCGCTGATATCTTATGGCTGATAGAAGTCTATCGCTGATCACCTCAATTTTTTTATAGATTTTTGTCGGTGATAATAGTCTATCACTAATAGAAGTCAATGATATGATAAAGTCTATCAATGATAGTAACGATTTTTTTTTGCCATATATTTACAAAATATTTTAAAGTTTGCTAAATTTGCAATTAGTTTGGGCCTGATTGTTATTTGTGCAACCAGCCCTATATATATATATATATATATATATATATATATATATATATATATATATATATTTTTTTTTTTTTTAAGAAAACCAATTAGAAATAAGGGTTGGTTGCATAAACAACCCTCATGTCCAAAATAATGATAAATATAACAAAATTTAAAACATTTTGCAAATATAGCAAAAAAAAAATCAGTGACAGGGACTATCACTAGACTGCTATCGCTGATATATGACCATCACTTTAATAATATTTACTATTCACGACTAATATAATTCACATACTACTATAATCACCGACTATAATAATTCACTCAATACTTCAAATATACTTTCAAATTAAAAATTTAGGAGTTGGAATGGTGTTAAAAAATTAGTTGTTAAAAGTAAAATTGAAACAATGGATAATAGGACTGAGTTTAATTATACTACTATTTTTGCCAAAGCGAGCATGGCTCAACGGGCATATGTAGTTGACGACCAAGAAGTCTGTGGTTCGAATTACCCTACCCCAATTTACTCAAAAAAAAAAAAAAAAAAAAAAAATATATATATATATATATATATATATACTACTATTTTTAAAATTAATAATTAAAACTTTCCTAGGAAGTTAGAACTAATGTTTAATATTAAATTTTAAATTTCAAAATTTAAAGTTGACTATGATTTTGAGCAAACTTTAAGGTTAGAAGGGTTTTCAAGAGCATGGAATAATTTACTATTTTCAAAATCATTAATTTGAGATAATTTAAATTTCCTATACCCATGAGGTCCAACATTGCTTATTCCCAAAATTATTTATACATCATTTAAGTCGATAGAAAAGTTGTCAACACGGACATAATTTAGCAGTAATTAATATGTTTTCATTTCTATATTTCTCTATCTAATAATATTGTTTTAAGAAAATTTAAGTTAGAAAAAAATATATTTTGTTTACTTATATGGTCATCAGCGATCGACGATCTTATAAGATTATATAATTTTACTTTATTATGTTAAAAAGAAGTATTTTAGTGACTGAAATTAAATACTATCATTTTTTTAGGGTTCTAAAAACAATTTTTGAACATGAAAATGTTCGAGTAAATTGATGTATATACTTCTTTGATTAACATAATAATAAATTAGAAATGAAGTATCATTCGTTTATGCGATTGAGATATAGCTATAGTGACGAAGACTTTATAGAAATAGTATACTTAGATCTTATTATATCATGACAATACTAAAAATTAGATATTACTTTATAATTTGGCAGGAGCTCCTCTCTAAAGAGATTATATTCTCATTTGGTTTTATCAATTTTTTTTTTATTTTTTTTTGAAAAGTGGTTTTATCAATTTACTATAAGGGCTTTAGCAAAAATTAATTCCAACTTTACAAAAGCACTATGCATGCCTTCCTTCCAAACCTAGCTTTTGTTTTTAAGTATTCATTTTAATGTCCCACTTTATAGCAAAAGTGAAACATTATTTCCTTGATTCCCTATTGTGAATTTAAACCTCATTTTCCTTCTAATTCTTTTAATTTTTAAGAATATAGCAATGCAAATGTGTTGGGATTCCACCCTTCAACTTAAAACTACAATTCTTAGAACTATGTTTTTTTTTTAATCATTTGTGTGAGGGTCGGACCAGCTTATGCACATATCGACTAATCTTACGAGACAGATCGTCTGACCATTTATGCTACTTTGATATGTTCTTTTAAGTTTCTACTTTTTAGAATTAGAATGAGTATGTTGTAAAATATATGTAAAATAATATTATTATACAAAATTTATAACCTAAAACATATCAATAAATTAATTAGTATATTATCTAATATATATTTAATTGGTAACTACAATTAATTTTATGGTTTATAAATGAATAATTGTTTAAAATGAGATTCAATTTTTATTTTTTTTGAAAACATGTTGGGGTGGGATTAAACTTAGGACCTTAGAATAACTAGGCAGTACATCATGCCGTTGAACTATGTTTTTGTTGGCTGAGATTCAATTTCTTAATATATGAAATTATGAAATACAAATCTGATCTCTATTTTCATTAAATATGATCTTGTTTTAAGATCACTCGTAAATGCACCTTAAATTTTTTAGTACTTTCTATTTTAGTAAACATAAAATTGTTATTTATTATTGTCATTTTCATAAATATCCCATAAACTTTAGAAATCATATTTTTCATACTAAAGAATTGAAGAGAAAATGTACCTTGTTCTTTCATGGTAGAACTTCACAAGTCTAAGTTCTAGTTTAATTTCTCTCTATCTATCTCTTGAGTCAACTAATGTATACAAAATTATGATAGATTCAAACAAGACATGCACTAAAAAAAACATTTCTATTTGTTAAGAGACAACAAACAACCACTTTATAAAGTTAATATTTTTTTCACAAGTCTCACTTCTTTTCATTTTTATCAATGATCATATTGTTGAATATATAATTCAATGATTATTTGGACCACATTTAATTCTTGAAAAATAAAAAATTGTGAGAGATTATTGTATTACAAAGGTTTTTTTTTCTTCGAATTTAACAAGCGTGGGGTGAGAGGATTCGAACCTCTGACCTCTTGATCTCGAAGTCACATGTTTTATGCCAGTTTGAATTATCATCACTTTGATTTGTGTTACAAAATTGTGTATTTGTATCCAGTGTTCCAACTCTTTATTAAGATTTAAATAATTTAATATATGTGAAGATATTCATCTAAATATAACTCAAGTGGTCATACGCTAACTTGAACATAGTTCAACTGATTAAAATATTATAATTTCGACTAAAAAGTCAGATGTTGGAATCCTCGTCCCACATACTCTTGCACTAAAAAAGATAAAATTCAGGTGGTCATATATTAATGTTGTTCTTTTCTAGATATATTACAGTTAGACACTCTCTTCCCATTTATACCGTAATATTATAAAAATAATAATTTAATTTAAATATATATTAATCACATTTAATTCTTAATAAGAAAAAATCCAACTAAAACATGGTTAAGACATTAATAACCTAACGCACCTAGTTTGAACTAAAAAGAAACTTACAAAAAGATTGATGTTAAGTTAAAGAGATTTTATTAGGTAAGTAGACATGCATTAATTTTTTTTTTATGGTGAGTGAGGATTCGAACCTCGGTCAGTTCTTGGTCCAGGCTTGAAGATATATATTTTAACTAGTTGAGTTATGTTTCGATTGACGAACTTGACGACATTAATGTCTTTTTTTATAGATATGATTAGATTAAAAAAAATCATAAAAAGGTACAATTTTTTTTAAAATTTAAACTATATATATATATATATGTGTAGTGTTTCAATTTTAAAAATTACAAATTTTTATATATTTATTTTCAATCTATGACAAATCAATAGTTTTCTACCTCCTCCCTTAATCTAGTTCCTATTTATGGATTACAAGTCTTAAGCCTCTCTTTATTTATATTTATAGTAAATATGTTTAAATATAATTTGACTAGTTTTACAAAAATATATATATAACAATTTGACCAACATATCCATCATATAATTTTGTCAACACTTCAAGTTAAAAATTTGAAGCCTCACCTTACAATTGCAAAGTTGTATTCTAAAAAATATCGATTAAACTACAAATTTAGTTGTTAAACTTTCAGGTCTGTATTTAATAAGTGCATGACTTTTTTTTTTTTTTTTTTTTTTTTTACATATTCTTAAACTTTAAAATATATTTTATAGTCTTTTGAAGGCTAAATTATAAAAAAATAGCCACTTAACTTTGTATTTTGTTTCAAAAATACTCTAAATATATAAACGTTATCAAAATTACCTTTACAAAAATTTAAAACTACAACAATTTCAAATTAAATTTTATTAGATACAAAATTTAAAATTAAAAGTTAAAATGAAACTACAACAATTTTAAATTAAATTTTATTAAATACAAAATTTAAAATTAAAAATTAAGATGAAAGATATAGATATATTTTATTTTTAGTACAACAATTATACGATTGGGTAATCGAACAACCCGCCTTTAAAATAGTAATTAGTGTCTTACCCGAAAATTTAATTCTAAAATATTTGAGGTTATATTTTAAGTTGAGAAAAAGAAAAAAAAAAAACTAATCTTTACGAATATTTCGTTCCATGGAGGAAGAGAAGCAACATTGCAGGTGGACACGTCAGCAGTTTTTTTCTCTTTGCCTTAAATAACCACTATTCTCTCTCCCAAATTTTCTGCACTTTCTCTCTCTCTCTCTCATCATCATCCATCTTCTTCTTCTTCATAATTCATTCTTACCCCTCCCCTGTTCTTCTCAATCTCTCTCAATTTTCACCAATTTAGCAATAATTCTCTCACTTTTTGGCCTACTTTCTCTATCTCATCATCGCTGCAATTCAGAACACTTCAGGGATCTCAGGTATTGTCATGGATTTATTTGCCCCCCTTCCCCCTTCCCCCTTTTTTGTTTTTGTTTTGTTTTGTTTTGTTTCTCGATCATTTCCCTTTTGGGCTTTTGGGTATCTCCCTAATTTAATGTTCTTCTTCTCTTCATTAACGGTTTTTGTTTTTGGTGCTGTTTATTTTCGTTTCTTATTGTTTTGGAATCGTTTCGAATTGGAAATAGATTGGAGCTTTCGTTTTATTATGTCATTCTGTGATGGGTCTTTATGTTTATTTGAAACCCTTTTGAAATAAATCTGAAAAAGTTCTGTTTCGTTCCTTTTCTTTTGTTTTTTTATTTGGTGTGTGTGTGTGTGTGTTTTGATGTCCTCCTTCCGTTTGGGATATCGCTGTTTGTCACCTTCGTTCCCATTAACTTATTCTGTAGTAATGAATCAACATTGTTTTTTTTTATTGAAATGCCATAATACGGTTGGGAGTTGATCGAATGATGGTCTTTCATCTATTACTTTTTATGGAATGTAGTATAATTTTGAGTCGTTGGTTGTGTAAAGACATCTATAATATTGGCAAATGAAAACTTATACATTGTGCTCTTGAGGCAACTTTAAGGCTTTTTTTTTACTTTCCTCTATCAACCACGGATCTCCACATGACTACGTCATTGAGGTTCACCACCACCATAGGATTCTATAGAGCACATATTGTTCTTTTTAGAGCGCATGCAATGTGTTCTTGAGGCATTGTTCTCCTTGACACTGGAGGATTTTATAGACACGGCTAAGCTTGGGGCATGTCTCTGATACCACTTGTTAGGACAATGGATCTCCCCACATTTCCACAATCATATGATATTGTCCATTTGGGCATAAGTCTTGATGACGTTGTGTTTAGTTTCACCCGAAAGATCTCATTCGATGGAGATGTCGTCATTCACTTATTGAATCATGCTATTCCCCATGTCTTGCCAATGTGAGGATTTGATTGCATTGGACAACATTTGATTGCATTGGACAACAAGCCTCAAATAGTCATTGACCCTTCTAGATCTTATTGAGGCCAATTCCTTTCTTTTTCAGAACACACCACCTGTCTAATAGAGCTCAATCACAGATCTCGACATAACTATGTTATTGAGCCTCACCACCTCTTTTTTCAATACCTGAGGATTCTATAGGGCATGACTTTGATACCATTTGTTAGGACAACGAACCTCTCTACATTTTCAAAATGGTATGATATTGTCGACTTTAGGCATAATCCCCTCGTGCCTTACTTTTGATTTTACCTTAAAGGCCCCATACTAATAAATATGTTGTTCCTCACTTATATACCCATGATCTTCTCTTTGTTTAGCCGATGTGGGACTTTGGTCGCATTTCAAACAATGGAGATACCAAATTGAGTTTTTTAGCCTATGATGGAGTGAAAAAGATGCAAATTTCACAAGGACAATTTATTTATTTATTATTATTATTATTTTTTGAACTATTGCAATTTTGACAGATGAAGAGTGATGTATTAGCTTATTAGGTGTGGTAGCTGTCAATTAATTAGAGCGTAGATGTCGTAATACATACAGCTGCATTCTTTTAGTTGCTTTTGAAGACATCCATTTTAGCTTATTAAGTATTATTCGTTCATGTGTTTTTTTAAGAATATTGGTCTTATTTCTTGTTTTAGTGGTTATTATCAAACTCCTGAAGCAAGAGTGCTCTTTGTAACTTTTCACTACTTTAATAAAAAGTTATCTTTCTTATATAAAAAAAAAGTTTCGAGAACAGAGTAACTTGAACGTTTATGTATACTCTATTATATTAGTATAATCCAGCTGCAGCCTAGTATAGTTGCCTTTGATATCTCTTCTCTGTGTCAAATAAGTTTATATGCATGCACTCTAAGGAGAACAATATGCATGCTGTACTTTGGAAAATATTATTCAAACCCAAGGGATCTCTTTACTTGTGTAAAATATGGGCAAAGGAAAATGTCACTTTCTTTCCGTTTGTTTGATGGTCAGCGTGGCTATTTTTTTTTCTTTATTTCATATCAGTCAGAAATATAGTATTTTGCCGTGTTCCACAGCCAAATTGTGGGAGGCATCCATGAAACAATTGTTTTATTTTTATTTTTTAATCTTTTTTGAAGTGAATGCTTAAAAGATATGCAATTTTATTTGGATTTTTGGAACTTTCCGTTCTCTATTTTACTGTTCACTAGTTACCAGTACCACCAAAGGTACCCTGTTGTGAAATCTGATTTATAGATTATCCAAGTAATGGATGAAATATTTTATGAGTTGCCAAGATGGAAGTTAAATGATGTAGGTTTTACAGTCATCTCAATCACAATTCATTGATTAGTTCTAATTTTTAGTTTTTGTTATAAATTTATCCTGACTCCTGAGTCCTTACTTTCTCTCATGCAGGGTTTTGTGGCATTTTTGGATGATAGATAAAGGTGTTTAAAAGCCGAATTAAATCTGTGTTAACATACCCAGTTATAAGGAAGGAACTAAAACATGTCTGGCCCAGCAAAAGTTTTGGACCCTGCTTTTCAAGGAGTAGGGCAGAGAGCGTATCCTTTGTTCTAGTAGCACTGAACATTGTTTCTCCTCACTTTTTTTCTTTATGGAATAAGAAATTTACGTTCACTGTTTAGCTAACAATTCTTTTGAATCTACTAACCAAATTGATTTGAAGAGATCAGATCAATTTACAAACTATCAATGTATTACATAAATCACTATGCTCAGCGGACCAGTGGCTTCATTCCCTTTGCCAAACCTGACACTGTTTAGCTAACAATTTAAGATCATGTTATTGATTTTCTTATGTATTATATTTGTTCATGCTGATTCTAATTTTACATGTTGAACTTAACATCTTTTAGTGGCTCTGAAATTTGGCGAATTGAGAATTTTCAGCCTGTTCCATTGCCAAAGTCCGATTTTGGAAAATTCTATATGGGGGATAGCTACATAGTATTGCAGGTTGCTTTCAACTTATTATTATTAGTACTGCTGTAGTATCTATTTAAAATGTCTTATTGCATTTAATAGATTTCGCAATGATAATTTAACTTCAATTGCTAGGATTATTCTTTTTCTTATCATATGAAAAAAAAAACTATAGTTATACACACCTTGGCAGTTGCCTCTCATTTTGAGTTTAGCTTTGTGGGATGTTTGAAGCAGTTAGATAGAAGTACAAGTTCTTAGATTATGTTTCTTCTTTGGTTGTCTTATTTTTTTCTTCTTTGAGAAAGAATGAGTCACTCATGCTAAGAACTGACAGATAAACTATAAAAATGGGAGGTGGCTTTGGAGCAAATGCTTGTGCAATCACTTTGTGAAAATTGTCTCTTTCATGTACTGTATTTTTAACAAATATTTCCTATTGCAGACGACACAAAACAAAAGTGGCTCTTTCTCATTTGATATACACTTCTGGATCGGAAGAGATACAAGTCAGGTGTTCTTTCTTATCTTGTACCCTGCTCTCCCTCTCATCCTCACTCACTCTCCTCGCTTTATCGATTTTTTTCTTTCAGATTATGCCACTGCACTGCAATATTATCTATGTAATGGTTCTGGACGGCACTTCTAGCATACAGGCTGTTGTGATCATTGTAATTAAATTCTGAGATGTTGCATGCTTAATTAGGCTATCACAGACTGTTTACTTACCCTTATTTTTAACAACACCTGTGAAACCTTGAAAGAAAGTCACTCACCAATATTTGATTGAATTTGGATAATCCATTACATTGGAGTTTGGATCTAAAAAACATTTAAACATAAGTTTTTCTTTAATTTTCTGTGAATTTAAAAAATTACTGTTGCAATACTCAAGATCTTTACTCAAAAAAAAAGAAAAAAAAAGATACTCAAGATCTGCAATTATGATTCTTTTTCCATGAATGCCAATTGGGCACCCTTCTTCTGCTCGCTTGGCCTCGGTGAGTGCCTGGGATCTAAAAGAAATTAAAATAGACATTTTTCTTTTATTTTCTGAGAATTAAAGAATTAAAGTTGCAACACTCAAGATCTGTACTTGTGATTTTTTTTTCTCCATGAATGCTATACTGGACGCCATTTTTGTGCTCACTTGGCCTCAGTGGCTGCCTTAACCCACTTAGTGGAAGTTTTGATTATTATTGAAAAATAAAATAACTCAATCTTTGTCAATGTGTTTTTCAAGGGACCACAATTATCACCTGAATCCTCAAGAAACCTTCCTTTGCCTTTCCTTTTCCTTTTTTTAAGCATTAATTCATAAATTTCTGGACCTTTTGACCTAGGATGAATCTGGGACTGCTGCAATAAAATCCGTAGAGTTAGATGCAGCTCTTGGAGGACGTGCAGTGCAGCATAGAGAGCTTCAAGGCCATGAATCTGACAAATTTTTATCATATTTCAAACCTTGTATCATTCCACTTGAAGGAGGTGTTGCATCTGGATTCAAAGAAGTTGTGGAAGAAGAATTTGAAACACGGTTATATACCTGCAAAGGAAAACGAGTCGTTAGAATGAAACAGGCACAGGATTCTATTCATTTGAACTCCCATATATTTTGGACTTCATTTAATTTGATTTTTCTAGGATCAAAGTTGCTTTGATAATGCAGGTTCCTTTTGCTCGGTCTACTCTCAATCATGATGATGTGTTCATCCTAGACACTGAAAACAAGATATATCAGTTCAATGGTGCTAATTCTAATATCCAAGAAAGAGCCAAGGCTTTGGAAGTGGTTCAATTTTTGAAGGAAAAGTATCACCAGGGAGGAGTGTGTGATGTTGCAGTAGTGGGTATGCAGATGCTTCTAGTTTTTCACTCTGCTACATTTCCCCCCTTAATAAGAAACACAACTTCTTTGAAAGTAAAGGAGTGGCAAGAGGAAAAAAGAAAAAAAATCACAGGAGTCACAGCAGACAGAATCATTTAGTTTTTCATATGGCTAATTTATCTATCACTTGTTTTCTTAAGTTCCTTACTTATTGTTGTTAGTTACCCCTTAGTTTCTTAATTGTCTAATTTTGTTTGCCGTTTTAGATGATGGGAAGTTAGATACAGAGTCAGACTCGGGGGAGTTCTGGGTCCTCTTTGGTGGTTTTGCACCTATCGGAAAGAAGGTTAGCACTGATGATGACGTGATTGCAGAAGCCACACCTGCTAAACTTTATAGGTATCTGTATATTTTTCATCCTCACCAAATAAAAATTAAGAAATTTATTTGATTTAGCATTTACTGTATGCAAGTATCTTAAAATGAAAGCTTGTCTTATATAAATCTTTTATTTTATTTTTTAAATAGAAACCAACTTTTCATTAAGTAATTGAAAAGTTACAAGATCTCAGTCTCAGGGATAAGGAAAAGCAATGATTTAGGGTTAAATATCTTGTCCTCCTTTCTTTTGCATCTTCTCATATTTTCAATAATAGTATAGTCTCTTATTTCTTATCTAAAACAGTTTGGAATCATTGGTTACATATGCTAAAAATATTCGAAAGAGTTTTCATGATAGAGGAACCTGGTATGCCTTGCTAGTCTTTTCAATGAGAAGGAGAACATTAAACGATTTTTGTGCTTTTGGGGTGATTCAGCTAGAGATAGTTCATGGAATCTTTTAATGTTAAATATATAACCTTTTTTGTCGTCACTTTCTCAGTTGATGTGTTTTATGCTTTTGTCTTTTAATCTTGCGAACCTGAAAATGGTCTAGAGACTCATAAATTAATTATTGTAGACGTCAAGTTATAATCCAAAAGTTTCTTTCATGTGTATCCAACTTTTGTCATTAAATTTTTTAATCTCAGTCTTGTGAAGTATTATTATTTTATTTTATTTTTTTTGTTGTAAGAAACTGTGCTTTCATTGAGAAAATTAAAGAACATACTAGGGCATACAAAAAACAAGCCCAACAAAAGTCCCAAAACATTTTTAAGGATGACGATCTAAATTTATTTAGGTGACTTTAACATTTTAGAATTTGAACACAAGATGAATTTATGTAAAATGGACAAAACATTTGTAAGGATGATCACATGTGGGGTGGAGGTATTCTAATCTACAATTTCTTAGAGGAAGTAGAGAAGCCTTACCGTCGAGTTAAACTCATATTGGTAAGGATGGTCTTGCTATTCTTAAATTAACAGAATCAGCTTGTTACATATATTGTTATCTTCTTCAAGACAAAACAATATTGAATCATAACATGTTTTGTGAGAATCTCATATGCTTTTCAAGATTAATATTTAATTTAATTTAAGAATGTCTTTCCACGCTTTCATTATTGGTATGATTCTTGTATTATTATCTTTTAGCAGAAAAAAACAAACTTGACACAGTATGCTACAATATTATTTTTTTCTTTCTTAAGAAACATACTCATTTATTTTTTGGACGCATGCAGCATAGCTGATGGCAAAGTGGGGATCATTAAAGGTGAACTAACCAAATCATTGTTAGAAAATAGCAAATGCTATCTACTGGACTGTGGTTCTGAGGTTTTTGTTTGGGTTGGACGGATAACCCAAGTGGAGGAAAGAAAAATGGCCATCCAAGTTGCTGAGGTAATAGAGTGACAGTTTAGCATCGAAGATAGTATGTTCCACTAAATTTGGATCTAAATGTATCTGTTCTTCACTACCTATACTTTTCTAGGAATTCCTTGCTAATCAAAATAGGCCAAGATCAACACTTATAACACGACTTATTCAAGGTTATGAAACACATTCTTTCAAATCCAACTTTGGTTCCTGGCCAGCAGGATCTGCAGCTTCTGGAGCTGAGGAAGGAAGAGGAAAGGTAGCAGGTATGTGTCATTTGTGACTTAAAGTAGACCTAAAGTACTTTCTGCTCAACTTATTCATCATGGTATTCAAATTTCTGCCAGCTTTATTGAAGCAACAAGGTGCTGGTATTAAGGGGATGTCAAAAAGTACACAAGTAAATGAGGAAGTACCTCCATTGCTGGAAGGAGGTGGAAAGATGGAGGTCTAGTCATAAATTATTTTTTCATGTTAATTTTGAAGATAACTTCATGAATTTGGTAATTACTTATTTGTTTTGTGCTAAGATATTGGACATTGTTCATTTTGTAGGTATGGTGCATCAACGAGGACATCAAGACTTCAGTGCCCTCAGAGGATGTTGGTAAATTTTATAGTGGAGACTGTTATATTATTCTTTACGCTTACCACTCTGGAGAGAGGAAGGAAGATTACCTTTTGTATACTTGGCATGGAAAGGATAGCGTTGAGGTAAGTTGAAATATGTTGCTTCGGGTGTTAAATGGAATTCCATAACATGGAGTTTTGCATTTGAAACAATAAGAAATCGATTAATGCATTTTAAGTGGATTTTGCCAGAGATACCTTACACGACTGGAATACTAGTCCATAATAATTAGCATTAGAACAAAAGGGATGTATTGTTTTGTTCTTATAGATATTGTAATATGTTAAGAAGGATCTTACAGGATTTGATTTAGAGTTTGCCTGTTTGGCATAGCATCCTAAGTGATTTAGGATGACTATCAGTGTTTTTCTGTTTTTGTTTTTTTTTTAAATTTTAATTTGCATTGTATGGTAATAAAATCAGATTGATTTTAAAACACATTTTTAAAGAAATACCTGGGGTGATATTCTCCAACGAGTGATTACCTAGGAGCCATTTTAAAATATGTATATATATATATATATATATTTATATATCTTTTTATTTTGGTGAGAATCACTCTTGGATGGATTGCAACCAAACGAGTTTGTGATTTTCTTTTTTAAGAAACTGAGCTTAGTAGTTGCACCACTTATTCGAGTGTAGGGTTTAGTTTTAAATTTTTTGATACTTGTGGTGTCTGGGCTAGTTTGCACGCACCTTGACTAACCTCACGCGAAAACCGTCACAATCGTCGGACCCTACAGGCTATCCTAGGAAGGGTTTAGTTTAAAATGCACCGCTTATTTAAGTGTAGGGTTTAAATTGATGAAATTGAAAGACTAAGATTAAAGTTGACTCACCTGCCTAAGTTGGGGGTAAAAATTGAACTTATTCTTATTTTTTATGTCTAATTAGTTTAAAGTTTGTGTAAATGTATCTGTCGATTACTACAATTATTTCTGTATGCATATTATAACTCGTAAGTTAATTGTCTGGCCACACTTTTGTTTCCTTGGCAAAAAAAAAAAAAAAAAACAAGAATAAGGTTAAGCTGTACTTATCATTGTCTTATACATTGTCCAATGTCAGGACGACCAAAACACAGCTGCTCGGCTTGCAATTTCAATGTCAAACTCACTTAAGGGAAAACCAGTTCAGGTATCGAACCACTTTACTTTTTGAACAAGATACGCAACTTTTCATTGATATAATGAAAAGAGACTAATGCTCAAAAGATACAAACTCCACAAGGTATTGGTTCACTTATTAGATCAGGTTGTCATCATTGACACGTTATAATGGTACTTCTGTAGGGTCGCATTTTTCAGGGTAAAGAACCACCACAGTTTGTTGCACTTTTCCAGCCTATGATGGTGGTCCTCAAGGTATTGTCGCTTGTTTAAATATTTATTGTGAGAATCCTGCTTTATGAGTTATGGTTTCTAGCACGAAATTGGAGGCAAGCGCTTCTCTTTTTTAACTGAATACTCTCTTTAGGGTGGTCTGAGTGCTGGTTACAAGAATTTTATAGCAGGCAAAAAATTGGTGGATGAAACATATAGTGCAGATAATGTTGCTCTCATCAAGATTTCTGGAACTTCTGTCCACAACAATAAAGCAGTGCAAGTTGATACTGTATGTGCAAAACTTCTTTCATTTCTATTTGTTTGTGGCAGTTTATAGTTTATGGATATTATTGTGTAGAAATGTTTTATCTTATATAAGTTTGTTTGAACAAGATACTAAACTTTTCATTAAAGAATGAAAGATATAAGTTGCATTGAACTTTCGATACCCTATATGACTGACGGCTTTTAAAATAATGCTCAACCATGTGTGATCAAGCACTTATTTGAGAACCAGAACTTCAGTATCTCTTTCAGTCCAACTCTTTTCCCGAGTACTTTGGCTTTTAGTTTGAATAAACAAGCTCTAGAATTTTGAAGATTGATAACTAATCTTTTATCCACTCTGCTTTGTATAGATATGTAACTTGAACAAATCTAGTTATGGTAGAAATTTCTTAACCCCTTTTTTTCCTTTGGAAGTGGATGCAATTCTTAATCGGCATAAATGATCTACTTTGGTTTCGGAACAATTTCATAAGCTTTGTTCTTGATCAGGTGGCAACATCATTGGACTCTAGCCATTCTTTTGTCCTGCAATCTGGAACCTTTTTGTTTACATGGCATGGAAATCAATGTTCCTTTGAACTGCAGCAATCAGCTGCAAAAGTTGCCGAGTTTATAAAGGTTTGCAACTCAGCATTGCCTTTTACCTTTTCTTTATATTGGCACACTATAAAATAAGGGTTTAGTAATAATAATGGTTTTAGAGGGAATGTGTTCAATCTATGGTGGCCACCTACCTAGGATTTAATATCCAACGAGTTTCTTTGGCAACCAAATGTAGTAGGGTCAGACGATAGCTTCATGTTAAGGGAGGAGCACAGAGAGCGACGTTTCATTGGTTTTGTTAGGCTTGTTTTTAAGGAATAATTTAAATGTTAAAAAGATGCTGGGTTAACTGGAATGACGGGAATGACTTCTCTATTTTAATGCACACTTGGCTATTTTCTAACAGAAGTATATCCTTTCTATTCCTATTTATGATATAGCCGGGAGTTACTTTGAAACATGCTAAAGAAGGAACAGAAAGTTCCGTTTTCTGGTCTGCTCTTGGGGGAAAACAAAATTATTCCAGCAAAAAAGTAGCTCCAGATGTTGTCCGAGACCCCCACCTATACGCAATTTCATCGAATAAAGGTGGAAGTTCTTTGTAATGACAATATATTGTTCTCTACCTTATCTAATTAGTCGTTATATTGATACATATTTCCTTTGACTGATCATTGTGGCCATCCCCCTTGCCTTGGATATTTCAGGAAGATTTCAGGTGAGCTTTGGACATTCTTTAAATATCATTTTGGATGTTTTTATTAAGCCTGTATAGTTATTCTTGTTCCTCACATTTTGCAGGTAGAGGAGATTTATAACTTTTCTCAAGATGATCTCTTGACAGAGGATATCTTGATTCTTGATACACATGCTGAAGTGTTCGTATGGATTGGTCAGTTGGTTGACAACAAAGAAAAGCAAAGTGCCTTTGAAGTTGGGCAGGTACAGTCATTTACTGCTTTATTTGACCTTGTCATATATTATGCTGTTTCTTGGTGTATAAGTTATAGTCTCTTTTACTCTTATTCATATGCTTCCCTCTTAACTAACTGGGAAAACCTCTTGTAACCATCACGGATCTTTGGTCCCTTTTGTATATTTTACACATCAATGAAATTGGTTCTTATCAAACAAAAACAAAAAAAGAAGTTGGGCAGGTACTCTTATTTTAGGATATCTCAAAATACTATTTTATTATTGTTATTTGACAAACTGCTTTTGCAGAGTTACATAGAATTGGCTGCATCTCTGGAGGGTTTGTCTCCAAAAGTACCACTGTACAAAGTCACTGAGGGGAACGAACCAAGCTTCTTCACGACATACTTTTCATGGGATAGTACTAAAGCTTTTGTATGTTCTAAACTGTGGCATTTTCCTTTCTGTTTGTCATTATACTTTTTTCTCATTCCATCTTTATTTCATAAAAAAAAATCTTCAATTGAAAACTTGGTTACATGTTTCTCTTGCCTCTCTATTTTCTTTATCTATATTTGTCATGAAAAATGAAATCTCTGGCTTGATATTGTCAAGTGAAATTTGATATTCTTGAAAGGAAACACTTGAATTAAAATGGTCAAGTATGAAGGTCTTTTTTTGTAAGGAAAAACAGCTTCAGAACTACAAGATCAGTTGCAGCTCTATGAGCAGCAGAGGTCGAAAGACTCTAAACCCATATGATGCAAGGGATCTCTTGGATTCACATGTTATAGGAAAAGTTGCAACCATGGTTGATAGAGCCAGTTTATATGCACTTGAACTATTCTTAAATTAATATTCTAGGTAGGTGCTTACCATGATTTGAACTCATGGTCACATATATTTATTCTAGAAGATCTTACGTTCTTTGAAATTTTGTTTAAGATGATGAAAATTTTGAAGCAAACCAAAGAAAATCCTTGAGCTAACCAAAAAGCAAAAAAGAAAACCCAGAAAAGGAACAAGTGAGTTCCTCCCAGACAACGAGCCTAAAAAAAAACCACAAACAACCAAACCAAACCTAACCAACCAAAGAACCAAAGAATGGCAGCAGAACAATAAACTTCAAGCCCTTTTAGAATTGTATTCATTGTAGTTGGCCATGTGTTTGATAGGCATAAGAGTATCGTTGGAACTATCTTCTAATTGGTGTAAAAATGTGCCAGCCAATGAAGAAACTCGAGACCATTTCTCTCCCGTTCTTTAGCCTCTGGGTTTTTGCAGTCCCTGTTGACTCTTTCAGTGGGTCAATTTTTCCTCCAAGCTATATAAACAGCTTTCTTCATCTTTGATTTGATGATCATTATTTCAAAGTTTAAGTTGAACTTTGTGGATGAACCTTATTAGAGCTTTTTTTTTTTTTTTTTTTTTTATGATTTTGGTTAGATACATTAGAATTTTGGGGGAGGAGGAAAAAATGTTTCTTTCTTGTGGGATCACATTGTTTTGTGGCTTTGTCGTGGTGCAAATTGTCTAACCTTTTTGTAGTTCTTTTTTTTATATGCAATCGAGCCTAACTCACAATTACATAAAAAACCCGTAGAAACCGAAGCCCACACGGAGGTATTAAACCTTTTTATAATTATGGCTTGCCGCTTACCTACTCTCTTTGTATTAATGACCCTCCTTTCTATATATTTCGTTTTTTTCCAATGAAATAGTTTATCATCCAATAAAAAAGAAAAAAGGGCCACTCAGGGTTGTAACTTGGTTAGATCTTTTTTGGTTGGGTCATGAGCAATTATATGATCGGAAGTCAGAACAAATACTTTCTATAGGAAGTTTTCCAAATATATGGTGGCATATATATGTTTGTATGTATGTATGCATGCATTAATTAATTAGCTCATGAGGGTACTATCCTAACAAGATTGGTAGTTATTAGGACAATTTTCCAAATTTTTCTGGATTAGAAATGTCTTTCTGAACTTTGAAGGAAAATATTACAGTTTTCTCCAGCATTTCAACTCAAGAAAATTGACGCAGTACTACTCCTCATCAAAAAGGTATGAGGCTAGATGTTGGATAAATTAGTCCATTTCAAGAAAGTGGAAGACCAATGGTAGTTCAATTACAAAACATTCTCTTTGACCCCATTAAACCCATAGTAAATGGGCTTTAGGAGACAAATGAGGTCCACGCAGCAAATGAAGAAGAGTGCCCTTAGTGTCATTTATGAAATCCCAATGTAAGTTGAAAACCTGAAACAAATGATGCCAGCAAGCCATAGCAAAAGAACAGCCAAGTAAATAATAATTAAATTGAAGGAATAACAGCAAAGTCCCAAAGTTTGGTTTCTTACCCAATTGTTTTTTTTTAAGGAATAACCATACTCTGTATAGTTATCCTTAGAATCATGCCAAAGGCTTTTATACCAAGTAAATAATAAATATATTCATAGTTGGTTAATGCTAGGATTGGAGATACAAGTTGTATAATATTTCACTTATGGTCAATTTGCTCGTTAATGCAGAGAAGATTGCCTCATTTCAGGACAGAAAGTTCATTGCATCAAATTAGTGTGGTCAAATAGTCTTAACTGATATTGTTAGTATTTTTAGGGTTCTTTTTTTTGTGTCAGTAACTATAAACCTCATTATGTCAGACTTAAATGTGCATGTTAATACTAGATACTTTGACTGGAAGTTTCAAGAAATTTTTGTTAAGTTTGTATGGTTTGGGTAGCATAACGGGTAACGTCTCAAGGAATTTCTCAATTTTCCATTTGATTTGCATTTGATATTCTATGACGTGCTTCAACTTTAGTGTTTTGCATTGATAATTTATCTTGTTATATATGCATTTTTTTTCCTGTTGTTTTGAGAGTTAAACTTTGAAATGTCTTCACCCAATGTAGACTCAGGGTAACTCATTCCAGAAGAAGATTTCTCTGTTGTTTGGAATTGGCCATGCTGCGGAGGTAAATGCTCAACTTTCTCTAAATTCACAATTTTCATAGGTCTTCTTAACGTGGAAAATAGTTCTTCTTAACTAAGGTGGGAACAAAAATAATCCAAATCTACCAAGTCAAAAAGTAAACTCAATCAACTTTGAAGTACTCAACTTCAATCTTGATTCCTATTGGAAGGAGAAATTTCAAAATAAGAGTGCAAAATGCTCGTTAGAAAATGAAATATTTCAACATTTTTAAAAAGTTAGTGTACTATATATCCAATCTTGAAACTTCAACAAACACCAACTTCGGAGTAATCATAAGACGGGGTGCATTCATACTTACAGCATTAAAGGCTAAAGGCTGCAAATGTCAATAATAGGCTAGTATGTCCGGTTATAACAATGCCTGAATATAACTTGAAGCATTAAAGGCTGAAACTCTTGTGAGGCATTTATCAGGGTTTTTTTTTTTTGGTTTTTTATGGGTTATCATGCATCATGCCATAGTTGGAGTGAATTATTTATGTTTATCTTACTAGTAGCAAAATGAAGGGGCATTTATTGGGATTGTACTGCATTAGGGCTTCTGGGATAAAAATAAAACTATAGTAATTCTTTTCCTCTTGTGGTGAATAAAAATTCTGTTTACTTCCTGTCGTTTCCTTGTACATGTCCTTCTGTCTTGAAAGGACAACTCTTGTTATTTCTCTGTGATTCTGCTTTATTTTTTGCCAATTATGGTTTTGCCACTATTTTTTCTGCATTGATCAATCTATGAACATATTGCTATTGCAGGATAAAAGTAACGCATCTGGACAAGGACCTAGGCAAAGAAGTGAAGCTTTAGCTGCTTTAAACTCTGCATTTAATTCATCCTCGGAGTCAAAAGCTACTACGAGGCCATCTGGCAGAAGTCAAGGAGGAGGGTCGCAAAGGGCAGCCGCTGTAGCTGCACTTTCTTCCGTTCTTACCGCGGAAAAGAAAGGATCTGATTCCCCTCCTGTGCGCAGTCCACACCCAGACGATCATTTTTCAGGTAAGAGAGCCCCGTTGGACTTTCTAGATGTCTGTTTTTTTAATTGAAGGTTTAATTTCTTTGCATTTACATTCTTACACCCAGAGCTGAGTTGGTCTGAATTCTGTTCCTTTTGTATTGAAGTTTATATGATGGGTGGTTAAATACTGCTGGAAATTTTCTAATCTTCTATTGATCTTCACTATTCATATATCATTATAATCTCTACTTAACAGTGAATCACACTTTATTTGAATTTTGATTTGATTTTGTTTTGTTTTTCCTTCTTTTAGTTGTGCATAGCTGCTAGTCATAAACTATTTATGCACTCAAAGAGTGCAAGTTAAAGATCAACTTCTGCCAAAAGTTAGCTTTTTCTGTTGTAGTAGAGAAATGGAGAAAATTATATTCTACGTCTTGTGGTAACCACAACCTCATAATGATGATCTTTAAACATGAATTCCATCCTTATATTATATGTATGCTTCAACATTTTATATACTTGAGCATTGGCAGGGAAAGGAGATGATGAAAGTTTCCAAACAGAAAAGGAGGCCACTAAAGAAGATGAAGACAAGGACGGAAATTTTTCCCCTTCGTTTTCACACGATGGGGATTCGACGCCCAGGCAAGATGGGGATCAGGATTATTTTCCTGAAGCTGTTCATAGTATATTCAGTTATGATCAATTAAAAGCTAAGTCTGACAATCCCGTGACTGGAATCGACTTCAAGCGAAGAGAGGTTGGTCTGACGATGGAGATTTCTCTCTAAACTTTTCCTGATTTATGATTGTTTTAATGGTTCATTCAATGTCCCTGATTTCTCAGGCCTATCTGTCCGTAGAAGAGTTCGAGACGATCTTCGGCCTGCCAAAAGAAGCATTCTATAAACTGCCTAAATGGAAGCAAGACATACAGAAGAGGAAGGCTGATCTATTTTAGAGAATGAATTTATTGGGCAAATGATATTGCTGCTTCTTGTGGTGTCTTGCAGTTGCTTGTTCGAACTCCGACATCCATATTCGAGAATCGGGGTTCTGTGAGAGAGTGCATGGGCATCATGGCTTGTTTGCATTTTTGTCTAGAATTTGGTAGTGTTGTTTCCATCGAGGGAAATACCTTTGGTTATTTTATTGATTGCGATGCAGCCTGATGAGTGTTTTTTTGTTTTTTTGTTTGTTGAACGAACTCTCCATTTGTTTAGTTTCCTCCCTGCACGGCGTCTCGTTATCGAGACCAGCCTCGCAGTTCAATTCTTTTATTGTTGGTATGTATTAATTATGTTTTTGTTATGAGGTTGTTTGAGCTTTTTGATCTTTTATCTCCCATAAAGAAATTAAAAATGGTGTAGATACAAATGTGTATGGATTGGATTGACTCAAAATATCAGGAAGAAAAATTACTTGCTTGTCTGCTAATTTTGTGTGAAGTTATTTTTTTTTGGTTGGCTCTATGATTGGTTTCTGCTTAACTTGTTCTTTTTTACTTTTTCAAAATTGAAAGTGCAACAGTAGAATCAATCCTTTTCTTTTTAGAATATTACAATTCAAGAGAGGGTGGGATTAGAGAGGTTATTGATGTTTTACACTACTAAAGTTAGGTTTATGCCAACTTATCAAACTTAACTTAAACTTTTAGTTTTGATATCACATACAAAAAACGCGGTGTGGGGTGGTGGGTGATTCGTGACTCCAACGGGTTTTGATTGGCGCCCTGCCCTATCTACAAGAAATGGTCGATTAAAGTCATGGAAGCTTTTTCCATCTGTTCGAGAAATCTCTCCTTTGGTGGTGAAAATCGATGCTGATCGTGTTATCAAAATCCTCTCTAATGTGGTAGAAGACTTGATCTTCTGCCTCGCATCTGGGTGTGACATCCTTTCGTCGCTGCCCAAGAGCCAGCAATGGGAGCCGCTCACGGCTTTAATCAGTAATTTTAAGTCAATATAAAATTGGTTATTTATCGTAATTTTATTATTTTTTTAACTAGAAAATGAATGAAATTGTGACTTGTGAGAAGTATTGAAAGTGTAAAATGTGAAGATTTTTTTTTTGAATGGTTATTGAGAATCACATGGAGTAAACCTACCTAATTTCATTCTATTAATTACATACTTTAGCCTTTTTCTTATGATTTTTTTTAAAGGGAAATTAGCCTTTATCACTGATCTTTATTAGGCCCCCTTTGTAGACTAAAGCTTCATTGGCATTTCTTAATGTCTATCAATCAATAAATAATTGATTTTCCCCTTTAAATAAATTAAGGACTAAATTCTATAATTCATTTCTTTTTTCATGTTAATTATCCATTAATCAACAATAAATTGTTGTTAACAAATTAATTTCTATACTAGTTTCTACTTACCTTTAACTATATTTAAATCATTTTAATTTACTATTCCCCAACACCATCTTATTGATTTACCATGCTAATCTTCAAATAATTAACTATTTTTTACAAATTAAAAAAACTACCATACTTTAAAAATAGAGATTCCACCCAATAAATAACAAAAATGTTTTTTTTTTTACAAATTTAAAACTACTTAAAAGCATATTTTGTAATTTCTTTTAAAACATGGTAAAATTTTAGATTTTATTATATTATTTTTTAGAAAATATAAAATGAATTTCTATAAATTAAAGATGGTGTTTTTGTAATTTTCCCAATATAAAAAGAGGGCTTGCATAGACCATATTAGTCCTCACATCAGTGGGGATGTCAACCACAAACAATTATCCAAAGACTCAACCACTAAAGATATGATTTTTAAATTTTGTGTTTTTTCTTTTTCTTTTTGTTTTTGTTTTTGTTGTAATAATAATAATAATTGATTATGAGGTTAGGTTCTCATTGGCTCAAAAAATCCTCTATTTTTACTTTTTTTTTTTGCAAGGTTCCTCTATTTTTACTTGATAAGATGGATTATGCTCTTTGTGGGCCATGATTTAAACATAATATATATATATATATATATATATATATATATATATATATATATAATTTAAAACAAAAAGTAGGTGATTTCATAGTGTACATTTTTAAATTTTGGTTAATTGGGAATGCCAATTTCTTTTCTAGAAATATCTCTATCTCTTTGATGATGAAGATGATTTGTTTTTAATGAGAAAAATATGGAAAAAATTAGAATTTCTCTAGCTTCACAAATACATCTTTAAGTGGACTCTACTTATTTTGCCTAATTGTACTTCATTTTTTTATCGGTTAAGTTATAAGAGTAAAATTTAGGTATAGTCGTAACTATACGTATCTTTGTTCGATACGTGGTCCAATCATATGGAGCCGACCCTAGGCCTTCGAAGGTCTGGGCTTAGCAGCTCACCCACGCCTCTCGATCAGCGTGAGGTGATGGATGATGCGCTCACTCACCCGGGCGACGATTGTCTTCATGCAAGTTTACCCTTAATTTTTTTGAAAATCTGTCATAGGGCAGAATTGAACCCCACTCTCTGGTATCTTAGGCGGAACGCTCACCCACTGCACTAAGTGGTTGTTCGATAAAAAATTGTCTTTTTTGGGCGGTAATAATGCATTTTAAATTCATGTCCCGTGCGTGGTTTTTTGCACAAGTGCAAGTTTTAAATCATTCATGCCCCGTGCGTAAAAATTGGGCCCAATTTGGGCGGTAATAATGCATTTAAATTTATGCTCGTGCCTGATTTGTTGCACAGATGCAGGATCAGTCAACCCCTACAACTATTTGTAATAATGTCCCCATAATAAATCGTGAGTTAAGAACACAATTTATAGTGATAAAATTTAGGGCGTGAGAGTGATAAGGCAAACTCAATTGCAAGTTCAAACACCCATGCTAATTTAGCCAGAACCCTTGAAGCAAGAATTAGAACCCTCCTAGATCTAGATGCTATCAACCAAGAGATGAAGGTTAGGAAAAGATTACCTCTTTGATCTATGATCTAGAGACAAGAATTGAACTTCTTGCTCTAAATTGAATCAATCCACTTGTTAGAATGATCAATTCTAAAAAGCTTGATCCGACAGCCACTCTAAACACAAGGAATGACAAATTCTGGAAGTTGGCAAGACAAGGTTATGACTCTAGAAATTTCAAAGCAATTTCACACTCAAGGTGATTTGTAATTCTCAATTCATCAAAATCTGTTTTTTCATTTGTGTCCCACCAATTTATAAGCTAATACAAGCATGATAATGTAACATACATAGTAAATGTAAAGTAAGATAAAACAACTAGGAATTAAAACAAAGTTCAATTTGTAACCCACAAAGAATTAAAAACAATTCCTAAGTGCTTGAGCTTGTAAGAAAACTCATATCTTCTGAACATCATTGATGTCTTTAGGATGTAGGATGCGCTTCCAAATTACAAATATTGAAATTTGAAATCATCTCTTCATCGAAATTTGCGTCCACATGAAGACTCCTTCCTTGCGCTGAAACCAACCATCCTTGAACATGAGTTATGTAGGCTTGTCGAATTTGTCTTGCCTTGGACCTTGTAATTGGACCTTGTGGATTAAGAATTAGACTTGTGGTGCCATAATCTATATCAGAGAGGTCAGGGATCTGTGTTAAGAGTGCAAACAAATTAAAGTCTCACCCTTATTCAAAAAAAAAAAAAAAAAAATTAAAGTCTCACATTGTCTAGGAAAATTTTATTGTTTTGTAACAACGTGTTGAACATAAATTTTTGACGTTTAATCTATTAACTATTAACACAAAGACTAGAAATAAAATTTTAGAAGTTTGGTTGGTTGCATAGGCATGAATTGTCTTGTAGTAGCTAAACAATTGGGTTGATATATATATATATGTGACAATAAAAAACAATTAAAGAGGGAGAGGAAAAGGCTAAGGTTAAGGTTAAGATAAGGTTAATGAAGCAATTTGAGGTGTTAGAGTGTTAGGTGAGCTTTAGGTATCCTAAATGACTTCACAAAAAAAAAATAGAAAAGGAAATTGTCCCATCATATAATAAAATATAGTTATTTAGTTTACCCATCATAATTAATGTCCCTTCCTTCTTATACTTCCTTTAGGTTACTCATAATAACTCATCATAAAATATAAGTCTCGCGGTCGTAATCAAAATGAGTTTCAATCGTAATAAAAAAAAAGTTCAATCACAAATTTTTTTTTTTTTTGATACTTTTTACTTAAGGTCTGATTCAAACCTATCTGACGTTGAACATGTTTACTTACGTGTTAAATTTTGTAATTTTACCTATCTTTTAATATAATAAAAAAACAAACAAAATGAATAGAAAACCACGCTTCTCACTCTCTTTTTCTCATTTTTGAACGTTCGACTATCAAACCATCTTCTCGCTTTCTTCTTTCTTCCTTCTTCTCCGACAAGGTTCTTTCGTCTTCTTCGAACAAGAAATATGTACCGTCTTTCGTATTTGACTCTTCCATAACCCCCAATAAAAAAATGGTAAAATTACCCTAATAGTCCCTCAGATTTGGCTTTGGTAGCACTTGGGTCCCCAAAGTTTCAAACTCAACAATTATATCCCTGAGGTTTGGATTTGATGCGTTTTTTGTATTTCACTCTTCCAGAGCTTGAAGAATGAGAGAAGAAAAGAAAGGTGAGATTGTACTGCAAAATTGAAGAAGTCGAAGAAGGATGAGAAAATGAAACCAAAATTAAAGGGTAGGTCCCACATAATGTGTCATGGGAATCAAATTGAGAACCCTTTTCAGTGTAATCAACCGGCTTAATCCGCCCACATGGAGTCCACAAATTGATTACATTTGTAGTTTTTGGTAAAGGAATTGAATGAAAATAGATGTGGGACACACAATGCGAATTATGTTTGGTTGATTGGGTTCGAAGGTTAATAAATCCGATCATATGATTTAGTTCATTTTATTCCCAATGTTCCAAGTTTTTTTTTTTTAATTCAAAATTATGGATTAAAAAGCACTAATTCTTACTATTTAGATCTTAAAACATTGAAAGGATAGGTGAAAATTTAACAAAACTATTAAAACTAATTTGAAATTAAGGTGAAACCATCTAAAGTTACTTAAAATAAACTCAAATTATGAAAACCAAAGTGATGATTTAAGCATAAAATGGTAGGTAACAAGTGAGAGAACAAAAACGTTTGAAAGCATAACTAAAATAAAAAAAAAATTAAAATGATATAAATATGAAAACGAAATGAACTTAAAAATGAATGGATAAAAATATGAATAATAATTATAAAAAAGAAAAAAAGAAAATAGTAAAGTGACATCTTTGTAGGGAAAAAAAGAAAGTGGGTGCTCCACGCTTCCACATACATATACTTCTAATTTTCTAACCTCTTCACTCCAATTTCTTCTTCTCATTATTATTATTATTATTTTTGGATTTTTTCTTCTTCCCTGTCTTCTCTTAGAAAGAGTGGTTCTTAGAAAAAGTGATTTGAGAGGTTGTTGGCTAGCTTGATATTTGAGAGGTTGTTGGTGCTCCACGCTTCCACCGCCACCGCCCCCGCCCCACTCCGACCACCTCCGATCACCACCGCCCCACCCCGACCACTTTCGATCACCACTTCCGATGATCACCGCCGCCCCACCCTGACCACCTCTGCCCCACTCCGACCACCGACGCCCCCGATGACCACCTCCGGCCTCCAATCCACCACCGCACCACCTCGATCACCGCCGCCCCACTCCGACCACCACCACTCTTATCCCGTCACGGACCATCGACAATAGTAAATATTGGTCATAATTTTCAAATTACAATTTTTTTTTTTTTTTTTTAAACGGTTTAATTAATGCGGGATGAAGGGATTGAACCCTTGATCTCTTAATCAAGTGACATTGTGCCAATTGAGAAAAAAAAATCCACCTAACATAAGATTTGCACAAAAGAAACTAGGATATATGGATAGATGAGTAAAACCTAATCTATTTAAATTTAATAAACACCTGTTATATTTCAAAATTAAAAAAGTGTGGGAGAGAGATCAATATATATATATATATATGTTATTACATATCTCATAAGATTCATATAGGACATTGTAGTTGTTTTTGTTATTGTGTATCCTACACATTTTTTTTTTTTGACAATATGTTGGGGTGAGAGATTAAACCTAAGACCTTATGGTCACTAGGCGATACATCATGCCATTGAGCTATGCTCTTGCTGGAGTGTATCCTATGATTGGAAGAATGAAAATGATAATTTTGTTTAGTTCAACAATAATAGAGGGGAAGAATTCAAATATCTGACTTCTTGATTGAAAACATATGTCTTAAATAGTTGAGTTATGCTCAAATGGACATGAAAATGATCGTCACATTGATCAAGAATTCTTTAGTAAGAAAAAATTTAGTTCGAGTTCAATCTTTAATTCATAAACTTTTTATCGTTTTCATTTGTTCTTTGGTACAATAACTTTAAGTGTTGTTGACTTTTGCATTATCCTAATACTAATACTAAATTTTACACTTTTTTTCAAAACATATTATAGGTTTATCCCATTCCTATGATACACTATTAAAAGTTGTGATCTTTTATTATTTTCAATTATATCTTGACACACTCTAGGTAGTGTGTTAGATTATTATGGATGTGCATTTTAGGTTTGATTCTTTGGTCTTTTGTCTTTTCATACATTAATTATGTGTTTGAGTTAGTTCTCTTAAAACTTTCAAATTATATATCTACTTGGGGTGGCATTGAATTCTAGCATTGAAAAAAGGAAGTTTCATTAAAATATTGAAGATAATAAAAGATAACAACTTAACCTCCAAACACATCAATGCTCATTTTTAACTTGGCCTATCTTTGCTATATATATTATTATTATTATTATTTTTAGATATTTACACAATGGAATTAGATTTTAGAGCATAGTTTCACGATTATTTATTATAATTTTTTGTTTTAACATTGTATATTTTCCATAGGATTTTTTGTTTTTTTTTTAATGTATTTATTTTCAAATTTTCATATCAAAATTATCCTTCATTTAAAACTAAAAAGTAACATTTATTATTTTGTTTTTAATTTTTTAGTCTTAAAAAATTGATGTCGAAGTTATGTTATTTAGAATCTCCCTCCCTAAAACTTCTCCTATCTCTCTAAAAAAAAACAAATCATAAACAAACTTATTCCCTCGACCAAATAGAATACAAAGAGAGAAAGGGAGTTTAGAGAGAGAAAGGGAGTCCAAATAGTCATCGCCGTCGAGATCAACATAGCCGCCATGGAAATCTGAACAAAGTTGTTGATGCCGCGATCTGAAGGAATTAAAGTCACCGTAATCAGAACAAAAGGCGGATCTGGAGTGGGCGAAGGGAGTCGATCTGAACGTAACGCATTTGGAGGAGCTTCGCGAAGACAAATCTAAACGACGGTAGGGTTCAAGCTTGGAGACAGCGAGAGCGGACGTGGGGCAGCGATCTGAAGTTTAGGGTTTTTTTTTTCTTTTCATTTCACTAGTATGTTTTGTGGTATATATTTAATAACATGTGGTATATAATTCAAATGGAATCAAACTTAGTGTAAACAAGGTATATATGTTGAATTATAATATATAATCGTAAAAGGAAGACTCAATGATATGTGTTTAATATAAATAGCTAAAGCCGAAAACTTTTGTAGGGGAGCGTCGATATACATATAAATGAGGTATATATGTTGAATTATAATATATAAACATAGAATATATGAAGTAAAAATTGTGAAACCCGACGATAAAGGAAGAAACGAAAATTGAGGTTTGAATTAATATATATAAACGAGGTATATATATATGTTGAATTATAATATATAAACATATATGAAGTAAAAATGGTGAAGCCCGACGACAAGAGAAGAAATAAAAAATTGAGGTTTAGATTAATATATATATATATATATATATATATATATATATATATATATATATAAGCGGGGTATATATATATATGTTGAATTATAATATATAAACGGAATATATATGAAACCCGACAAAAAAGGAAGAAAAGCAAATTGAGGAAACAAAAAATGTCATAAATGAAATAACCAAGTTTAGATTTAATCTATTGCCATAAGATTTGATTTGGAATTAAATGCCTTAAGAATTAATTTTGTCATTTTTTTGTTTTTTTTAAAGTGACGTAGAAGGGTATTTTGAACAATCTAGACAAAAATGTCATGATTATGACATGAGACCTACCCGTCATGATTATAATAAAAAGTTAATATTAGACATTTTTGAAAAATGTTACATCTTAGGGCCCGTTTGATAACGTTCCCGTTTCTTGTTCCCTGTTTCCTGTTTCTTGTTTCTTGTTTCTTGAAAAAAAGAAACATAAACAGAAACTTGTTTGATAACGTTTCTTGTTTCTTGAAAAAAAATAAACAAAATAGATTGATAATTATTTTTTGTTAATTGTTTCTTTTCTTTATATTTTTTCTTTTTTTATAGTTTAAATCTAATTTAGTATACATAATATAAAAAATATAACATGCATTAAAATATATATATACATAAAAACTATCCAAAGTTTACATAATCGAATACAAATAAGTCTCGATGCAAAATTAAAAACATCCATAAAATTATATTTATACTTCAAATGTTACCCAAATTTGATTTGGTATATGTTTTTGTGTGTTAACCGGGTAAGGAGACGTTTGTTTAAGAATAAGGAATTGAGCCTTCTACACACAAAAAAAACATTCAATAACATTTTGGAGTGAAAAATGTCGGCAGTTAAACATTTATGGATGATGTCTCTTTTCTCTAAGATCTCGAAGTCGTTGCCAAATTTGTTTTTATTTGTTATGAACCGTGTTTTAAATTTTCGTCGACGTGTATATATCTTCATCGACATTTTCATGTGTCAATGAACTTAATATTGACATGAGAGGTGAATCGACATTTCAATTATATTTTAGGTAAATTAACGTTATATAACTAAAATATAATTATTGTGAATCTAATATTTAATAGTAAGAAAATTAAACTTATTTAAAAATTGTGAAATGCTTATTTGCAAAGTTTGAAATGTGGATGTTGATGGAAATATCGATAAATTTTATCAAACGAGCCCTAAACTTTTTGTTATAGAGTTATATCTATACTTGTTTTTTATTTTCAATGTCTCAATTTTATAGAAATGTTGATAAAAAAATATCGATAAGATGTCGATGTAGATAGATATTTATGAAAAAAAAATATATATAAATTAATAAATAAACATTTTATGGAAATGTTGATAAAAAAAAATGCTACTTCTAGAATTTGAAAAAACCTTGAATGTAAAGAGCTTAGATAAGCACACATCTTGCCAACAACCCAACAACACTTTGTTGGTTTAAATAGGAACTGAAATTTATAAATCGAAACGGAACAGAAGAAACAACTTTTTGGTGTTTCTCAATTTTTGTCATTTTTTTAGAAACGTTTCTCAAAATTTAGAAACAAAAAACGGGAATAGTTATCAAACAAGTTTGTTTCTTAAAAAATGAGAAACAGAAACAGAAAACGGGAACGTTATCAAACGGGCCCTTAGTGACTCAATCTAGGTTCAAACTACATTATTTGTTATACAATTTTAAAATTTTAAACTTACCCCTAATAATGATATTTTGTTAAATGTGTAACAAAACGAAGATAACGAAAGTGTGGAAACAGGAGAGAAATGACACAAAGGAAAGAATTGCTTCAATTGAATTCGATGATTTGAATTGAAAACATTACAAGATTTTATAGCTAATTAAATAGTAAATTAATACTCATTACTTTTCCCACTCACCTTAATTTTCTCCCATGATCCCACTAAGACATAATCCTAAAAAACCTTAGACACTAACTAAAGAGGTGGCACTAGCCTAAATAGGTGGCATCACCTTAATTTCAAAGATTTAAAACTAAATAAATTTGCACTAATTCTTAACACTCTCCCTTAGTGCAAATATACATCCACAACACCAAGTACACTCCTGAATTCTTCAAACTTGGATTTACCAAGCGTTTTGATTGGTAAATATATCAGCAACTTCAAGGATGGTTCCATAGGAGTAGTAATTGACTTTGACTCCTTCATGTCAAACCGAGTTAACAAAGTATTTGCATACGAGACAAAGTATCCACCTGACTTTTCAACCTTCAAGCCAAGAAAACGTCTCGCTTCACCCAAACTCTTCATTTTAAAACCAATAGACAAACCATCTCGAAAAATAAAATTTTCTCTTCTATTTGGATCCATGCATCTCCATCTTTTTCTGTGAGTACCATATCCAACAAATATACAACGCCTAACCTTTGGAACATGAACATAACAAACTGACCCAAAAACTCGAACATAACTCACATTGGGTTTACGAATTATGACGTGACAACCTGACTGAATAGTTGCTGCCCAAAGCTCCTTTGGAAGATTCTTTGCATGCAGCCAAGACAAGCATATAGATGTAAGGCGTTGAATGCTATGCTCTTTGCAATATGTCTGAAATTGATCAGACATATATTCTCCCCCATTATCTGTGCGAAAACACTTTATCGGCAGCATAAATTCTTTCTCCACTAGCTCCTTGAACTGGATAAACTTGGAGAAAACCTCACTTTTAGCCTCCAAAAAATACACCCAAGTGAACCGAGTAAAATCGTCCACTATAACCATAACATAACGACAACCAGAATAATTGGGTATTTTCGTCGGCCCTATCAAATCTGAATGAACTAACTGCAATGCAACCGTAACTCTATTATTTGAATTTGGGAAAGAAAGAAGATGTGATTTCCCAAATTGAGAACCAGGACAAACCACATCACGGCGAATTTCTTTAAAGATGGGAATACCACCAATAAGTTTCTTCATAGAAATTCTTTGCAACAATTGATAACCAACATGACCCGACCGAGCATGCCAATGTGTTGCACTATCATTCTCACATGTCTTTTCAACATATGCATCAGTTGCAGACAAAACATTGAGGGAATCTTTCCTCTTTCCCGTAAACAAAACATCAACATCAAATTGTTTAATATTAGAAACAATTTTCACATCATCTGGACCAAAGAGAACATACCTCCCAGAGTCGGCAATCTGAGAGACCGAGACCAAATTCAAAACATCAACATCAAATTGTTTAATATTAGAAACAATTTCCACATCATCTGGACCAAAGAGAACATACCTCCCAAAGTCGGCAATCTGAGAGACTGTTGCGTGCTCAATGTGTTAAAATAAATAAGCAATAAGGTAGAGAGAGCACTCAGAACATGCAAGCATACATGGTCTTATAGCAAGTAGTAAGTATATTTCATTCGTTTTCCCACAGAGATTTATTATAAGCTATTCATGAAGTGTAAAGTTAAGAAAGAAGGGGTGGATTTGATGGGGTAGAATTGATTTTTAATTGTCTATTTCCTACTGAATACGAAGATGGTAGCAACATAAACAAGTGCAAGTCAAAGCTAAACTCAAATGAGAAGAGACGAGATTAATAAATGAAGACAAAAACAGCTAGACAGAATTGTAACTTAGCAGAATTGCGGAAACAGCAATTTCACCGCAATTGTAGTAACAGCAAAAGTGTGTAAAATGATGAGTTAAGGGCTACTAACGACTATCCTATAGGCTTTTTCTCACGATTCTCAAGCATTGGATCAACTCTCTATGCATCAAACTATCTCATTCTCATGTATCTTCCGATTTCATGCATTAGATTCTTTAGTTTACTCATGTCCAAGTAAGGTCTTAAGCATCTTGTTAAGGCAGAAAAATATGGTTTGTACTAGGGAAACGCCTATTCCTAGGTCGTTTCCTGGTTACCTTGAAAGGCTAGCATGATAGTATGACTCTGAACTCTTACTCCTTCCAGAGGTTAGGAGTTCTTTGGACAAAATGGATGGCCAATCGAAATTGCCCGTGGGATGAAGCTTACATACAATCAATGCTTCGAGAGCTATCCTACATGCTTGATTCACGTTTTTTAGCCTAAAGTTTTGTCATTAGCATGCCCCTAAGTGATTTAGCTACCCATGGATGTAAACAGAACAGAAATAAGAGAAGAAGTGGACATGCTTAGAAGGAATTTAAAGACACAATAGTAAGGGAAAGCAGAAGAATGTAAAGGCAAGAGACTGTGAAATGAAGAATTGAGATTTGATTACTTGATTGTTTGACTGACAAAGGAAAGCTTTAAAGCAAATAACAGGAAGACAGAACACAACGAAATAGTCTAATCTAGCTTCTAGAAAAGAAACAGCAACAAGACAAAGCTGGAAAATGGAAATGAAGAGCAGAAAGCAGTAAAACAAGCTCGAATGTCTCGTTGCAGCCGCCTCGAATGAAGAATGAGAAAGGTCAGCCTTGCTCGGATGAATCCAATCAGGAGAGAAGAAGAATCTCCTCTCCTTCCTATCAGATTATCGATTCCAACAGCTGAGCTTCGCAATCCAGCAGACGGCAAAGAAAAACAGGAGAAAAGTTGGACTGCGAGAAGACTTCTACGCTTTCGGATGATGCTTGAACCCTCGACTTTGACCCCTATTTATAGTAGTCTGCAGACGTCTTTGGGCCAAGGAGAACCATCAATCTTCAACGTCGTACTTCAGAATGGATGGAGGAGAAAGAACGAATCCCTGAAATAACGAAAATTAACAGAAAAAGATCAGTCAACTTACGGTTTTCACTTGAAACATTGCGGGTTCAGCAATTTTTCCGCAATGCTATCGCAATGCTTGTTTTTCATTCTTTTCCTTCGGTTTTCAACCCTTTTCTTTCCTATTGTACATAAGTCCTAATTTAGCTACCTTCTTCTAATTCTCATATTTAAGCATAGGTTTAGGCTAAATGCTATCAAAAACACCTAAGAGTGAACATCTTTCTAAGCTAATTAAGTCCTAAAAAGGTCACTTTTGGAGACGTAACACACCCCCAAACTTAAGGTTTTGCTTGTCCTCAAGCAAACTAAGGACTTACCTAGGCTGTTGTTTCTTCTTCCTTAACCACTTACTAACTCCCCTATATTCTCATCTATAGCAGTGCTGTCCTGTGACACACTTCTAAGCTTAAAACTACCCTCTCATCTAGCTTCTTCTGATTTCGCATGCCTAAAACTCCTACTGCTTTTATTAACTCCCTACAACTGATCTACCTGCTTTTATCATATCATGCCACTATCCCTAAGGTTTCAAATTCTACCTAGCTTTACCCAGACTCAGTACATGCTTCTAGTTTATATTTATGAGCTACCTAGGATTCCTTAGAGTCATGCCAGTCTTAGTATTAATGGTAACAGTAGTACTTTTAGAGAACAACCTAAACCCTGGCATCACTACATTGGATATACACTCATCTCCCTAAACAACCCTACAAGCTACAACTTTGTGCTTAGCTAATTGAGGATCAGAGTTCTTTTTAAATAGGACATCTAAGCCACAAAGTTGCAACTCCTAGGTATACATTCTTCCTCCCTACTTTTTCCTTTTTTCCTTTCTCAAGTGGAGCCTTTCCTTTGGTTGCCTTTTGATGCAATGCCACTTGTGGGTTACACACTTGGCACTGATTACTCAGCAACCTAAGAGAGACTCCCCTCCTTATTCTATTTTTCATTTTTTTTTTTTTTTTTTTTTTTTTTTTTTTTTTTTTTTTTTCAGTTCATTATTTTTGTCAAGGAGAAGAAGAATGCTTATGTTTTAAGGGAGAGAGGAATGTTCCTAGGCCTAGGGTGGCCTCCCCCAAACTTCAACTACTCATTGTCCCCAATGAGTGTCTGAGGTGGCACACCCCCAAACTATCTAGAAGCATCTAGTCTAAGGTAAAACAAAGAGAATCTAAAAGCCCTAGGCATAGACAGAACATTCTAAAAGAAAATATCACAGCAGCAGGAATTTGAAAAACAGACAGGCAAGGACTTACAGCTATGCATGCTGAGCTATTTAGAGGTTAATTTAAACTATCAAAGGGTGTCCTATGACACTCATCCAGCATGCATTTAGATAAGCTATATAAGGTAGTCATGATAGCAGCAAAAGATAGAATTTAAACAGATCACAGCCTAGCTAAGCAGACAGTCCAAAACATGCTTTCAGTAATAAAAATTGCGGGTACCGCAATTATTTCGCAATCAAGTCAGGGCAGATATATCAGTGACTAAGGCCCCTAAGCATGCTTTATCCAGTCGTTCAAGCTCAACAAAAAGAAACCTAAACTATCCTACCTAATCAGCTAGCAGCAGGCTATACTAAGCAATTTAAAAACATAAAACTAAGCAACTAAAACATATCAAAACTTCACTAAAAACAGCAGAAATCACATGGTCTATCAGAAAGCAAATTTTTTTTTTTTTTTTAATTTTAAAGGGAACAGCAATACTCCCTCGAGTGCAGTTCAAACCAGCACTCAGATGTCTTCATCCTCATCAGGCCGTCGTGGTCGTGGAGGCACCCATGGCTGCAGGAGATTCGTGGGGAAGTCAGGGAAGGTGCACCCAAGTTGGTCTGCAACCTCCTTGTCCCGTGCCTGCGCGTAAGTGGCCCATTGAGCCATCCTCTTCTGTATATCCATCAGGCACGCCATGGACAGCGACTGATCAGCAGCCAATCTATCCAACTCGAATTCCATGTTCCCCTTCCTCTCCAGCCTTAAACCCGCAGGTAACTCCAAGTGGCCCGTGTAGGCCATCTGCTGCTCCATCCGCTCAATGGGAACTCCTGCAAGCAAACAGAGTTTAGTTATGGTATTAGGGAAAAACAATGGTCCCTTACCTTTCTTAGCGCACTCAGCAATGGCAGCAGCAATGACTTCTCCCACGTTGATCGTGAGACCTCTCATTATCGCATATACCAGCAGCGATCTGCTCTGGTTGATCGTGGTCTCATGAGTCACTGGGGACAGTTTCCTTCTCACGAAGGAAAACCAAACAGCTGCCTTAGCTGTGAGGTTGGCACTCATGAGAGTGTGCCTCCCATTGCGTGACACGATCCAGGAAGCTTCAGGCTGGCCAATGGTGCGAATGGCCTCTTCCAGGACTGCCTCAGTAGGCTCATCAACAATCCGGGCATAATCTGTATGTTTTTGGCCCTTCAGACCATAGGCTTCGTTGATGGCCTTTGCTGAGAAGTCCACTTCTACTCCCCTAACCACAGACAGCCCCTCCTCAGAGTTTCGCAGGTTGGCGTAGAAGTCGTATACCATACTCGTGTAAGCCGGATTGGGTGGCCTGCACAACTCCTCCCAGCTGTGATTCACAATGCCTGTGCGCAAGAATTGCGGCAGGTCAGCAGGTCTGTCGAGGAAGCCTTTCTCATGCAGCAACTCCCTCTTTCTCAGCTCAATACCCCTGGACTCAGCGTCAGAGGACACATACCTCACTGACTGAGGCTCATCTTCAGGGTAAAGCTTGGCCTTCCCTTTGTCTGCTGGTTTGGCTGACTCCGCAGCCTCAACCTTGAGTCTCTTGAGCGATGGCTCAGTGCTCTCCTTTTCTGATGAAGGCGCCCTCTTGGCCTTCTTCTTTTTCAGCTTCTTGGACCGCTTGGCCTTGAGAATCTTGGCCTTCTTCTTCTTCTTGAGCTTTGCCTCGATGGTGATCTGCTGGAGGCACGCCCCCAGCGTCTCTTCCATGGAATTATCCTTCTGCGCAGGACTCTCAGGATTGGCTTCCCTCAACGGAGAGAAAACCTCTTCTTCCTCACCTTCCCCACTGCCCTGCGTTGATTCTTGGTACTCCCCATATGGGAATTCAGGGTCAGGCCGTGGGGAAGTGTGCGACGGCGTGGTTCCTTGCTCTGCTGTAGGTGTCTGCGCAGAACTCTGTGGTGAAGACGGCTGCTCAGGGCTCTGCGCTGGCGGTGATGAGGAGAGCTCAGGGCTCTGTGCTGGTGGGGCTGGTGAAAGGCTGCGCTCGGCTGACTCGTGGGATGGCTGGCTTTGTTCTTGACTCTCCACAGAGGGAGTCTTGTTCTTGATTTCTTCCTCGGCCACCGCCATACTCCATCGTCGCTTCTTGGGTGTGCCTGCTGGTTCAGAAGGTCCAGCAGGTATCTCTGTAACTACCTTCCACTTCTTCTTGCGGACAGGCAGTTTCGGCAGGCGTTCGGTACGCGTAGCCTCAGCATCAGCCAAGGCAAGCAGTGCTTCTCTCGCAGCCGTTTCAGCGTCATCGGCCCTTTTCTTGGCCGCAGATCTTTCAGCCCTCGTGAGTACCATTTTTGAATCGTGGAGGTTTGGAGAGAAGAATCACAGATGAAGAGAATCGAAGCTTTCTTGGAGTTCAGAGAATGGGAGAATCGTATAGATCAACGCGCCTTCTAACGGATATAAAGGAAACGGATAAATCCCAACGGCTATATTTTTGCGGATCCTGCAAATCCAGCGCAATTTTAGTGACCGTTGGAGATTTTTTTCCATCTAAATGTCAATCTTTGCTCATCCGTATCTTTTATTTGGCCCAATATTTTCTTGATTTTTAAAGCTGGATTTACTCTCCTTGATTCCCTCTATTGATTCCCTACAAAAAGAAATAAAATCAACATCAAATTCGTAATTAAAATCATACAACAAAACACACAAACAATAACCGGAAAATCGCAAAAAATAAACTAAGGCATGAGCCTCATATTGACGAGCACAGTAATCACTCGTCCTCTCTCGTCCTTAATTTCACGCTTCAGTCAAGAGGAAGGCCGAGAGAGTCTTCACATCTCCTTCCTCATAGTAGTGCTTCAACCTTGCTCCATTAACCATGAATGGTTGACCTTGCTGCAAGTTCTTTATCTCGATGGCACCATGAACAAACACATTAGTAATCATGAAAGGACCTGACCATCTGGACTTTAGTTTGCCTGGAAACAACCTCAATCGTGAGTTAAATAATAAAACAAGTTGGCCTTTCTTAAAGTCCTTGATCCTAAGTCTACTATCGTGCCAAATCTTGGTCTTTTCCTTATACATTTTGGCATTTTCATAAGACATATGTCTAAGCTCATCAAGCTCATGTAATTGCAAGGACCGCAACGTTCCCGCATCGGTCACGCAATAATTCAACTCTTTTAGTGCCCAAAATGCCTTAATTTCTAACTCAAATGGAAGATGACAAGCTTTACCATATACAAGTCTGTAAGGAGACATACCTAGGGGTGTCTTATATGCTGTTCTATACGCCCAAAGTGCATCCTCTAGTTTAAATGACCAGTCCTTTCTATTAGGTTTGACCACTTTTTCTAGGATGTTCTTAATCTCTCTATTTGAAATTTCAGCCTGACCATTCGAGTGTGGGTGATAGGGAGTGGCTACTCTATGTCTAATGTTGTACTTAGCCAATACTCTCTTCATAGCCTTATTAATGAAGTGTGTCCCCTCATCACTAATGACAGCACGAGGTGTCCCAAACCTAGTAAAAATGTGCCTATGCAAGAATTTTATGACTGTTTTAGCATCATTATTAGGACATGCTATGACCTCTACCCACTTGGATACATAGTCTACTGCCACTAATATGTAAAGGTTACCTGAAGATGGGGGAAATGGTCCCATGAAATCAATGCCCCACACATCAAAGAGCTCCAACTCTAAGATGTAGGTGAGAGGCATTTCATCCTTGCGACTGAGGTTACCTGTTCTTTGGCATTCATCGCAGCTGTGGGCATAGTTGTGGGCATCCTTGAAGATTGTTGGCCAATAGTAGCCACTCTGAAATACCTTTGCAGCTGTTCTTTGACCACCAAAGTGTCCACCATAAGGAGCTGTGTGGCAGTGCTGCAGCACAGACTTCGCCTCAGCAGCTGAAACACACTTCCTTAGCAAGCCATCAGCACATGTTCTGTAAAGTGTGGGGTCATCCCAGATGAATTTCCTTGCTTCATGAAGGAACCTCCTCTTCTCTTGTCCTCCCTTGAAAACTGGTAATACCTGTGATGCAAGGAAGTTAGCAATGTCAGCAAACCAAGGTTCCTCATCGTTATCACGATGAGTCAATACAAAGACATGTTCATCAATAAAAGCATCAGAAATTGCGGGTTCCGCAATTTTTTCGCAATTATGCTGCAATCTGGAAAGATGATCCGCAACCACATTTTCACTTCCTTTCTTGTCTCGAATGTCCAGATCAAATTCCTGCAGCAATAACACCCACCTAATCAACCTAGGCTTAGCATCAGCCTTCCTCATGAGATACTTCAAGGCAGAATGGTCAGTGTACACAATTGTCCTAGTGCCTACAATATAGTTTCTAAATTTCTCACAAGCAAACACTACAGCAAGCATCTCTTTTTCAGTAGTTGTATAATTACATTGAGCCTCATTCAGGGTTTTACTAGCGTAGTATACAGGGTGTGTTAACTTGTCAATTTTCTGTCCTAACATAACCCCTACAGCATAGTCACTAGCATCACATAACATCTCAAATGGGAGATCCCAATCTGGTCCTACGATAATAGATGCCGTGACTAGTGCTTCCTTAAAGGTTTTCCAAGCTACTAAACATTCCTTAGAGAAGATGAATGGCCTATTTAGCTCTAGAAGCTCACACAGAGGCTTGGCTATCTTAGAAAAGTCCTTAATGAACCTTCTGTAGAAGCCAGCATGTCCTAAGAAACTTCTAATGGCCTTGACATTCTGAGGCTCTACCAACTTCTCTATGATTTCTATCTTAGCCCTGTCAACTTCTACACCTGCCCTTGACACTCTATGACCTAAGACAATCCCCTCATCTACCATGAAGTGACACTTCTCCCAATTAAGGACTAAGTTAGTCTCTTCACATCTAGCCAGGACTTGTCCTAAATTCTCTAGACAGTTGGTAAAGGAATCCCCAAAGACTGAGAAATCATCCATGAATATCTCTATCATGGACTCATCCAAATCAGAGAAGATTGCCAACATGCACCTTTGGAAAGTTGCCGGTGCATTGCATAAGCCAAAAGGCATTCTGCGAAAGGCAAAAGTTCCAAAAGGGCACGTGAAGGTGGTCTTCTCTTGATCCTTAGGGTCTATAGTGATCTGGTTATAACCTGAATAACCGTCTAAGAAACAGTAGTAGGCTCTACCAACTATTCTGTCTAACATTTGGTCAATAAATGGTAGAGGGAAATGGTCTTTTTTTGTCTCTTTATTTAGCTTCCTATAATCCATACATACTCTCCACCCTGTGACAGTCCTAGTTGGAATCAGTTCATTGTTCTCATTGACTACCACAGTCATCCCCCCCTTCTTAGGTACACATTGTATAGGGCTCACCCACTGGCTACTAGCTATGGGGAAGATCACACCAGCATCTAACCATTTTATTATTTCTTTCTTAACTACCTCTTTCATAGAGGGATTCAGCCTACGTTGATGATCTACTCTAGGTGTGTGCTCTTCCTCTAGTATAATCTTATGCATGCAATAAGAAGGGCTAATGCCTCTAATATCAGCAATAGTCCATGCAATAGCCTTCCTATGTTGCTTAAGTAGTAATATTAATTCAACCTCATGCTGTTCACTTAGCTTAGAAGAAATAATTACAGGCAAAGTCTCATTATTCCCTAAATATGCATATTTGAGGTGAGTGGGGAGAGGTTTTAATTCTAATACAGGTGGATGCTCAATGGATGGCTTTAAAGGATTTAAGGCTCTATCAGTTAAGTCAATATTCAGGCAAACATGCTGAGGGTTATTTACAGATATGTCCATTATCTCAGCTATGTTTAAGTCAGTTAATTCTAATCCTACATATTCATTAGCATGCTTGGTTAATAATACATGCTCCAATTGTTCTTCCATCAAAGAATCTACAACGTCCATGCTAGCACAGGATTCAAGGTCAGAGGGGTACCTTAAAGCTTTATACACACTAAATTTCACCTCTTCATCATGAACCCTCATAGTGAGCTCACCTTTTTGGACGTCTATCAGTGCCCTACCTGTGGCTAGAAATGGTCTGCCTAACAGGATGGGGACCTCCTTGTCTGCTTCATAATCCAGGATAATGAAATCTGCAAGGAAAATAAATTTGTCAACTTTCACTAGAATATCCTCAATCTTACCTTCAGGGTATGCAATGGATCTGTCTGCTAGTTGTAAAGTGACAGTGGTTGGACGTGCTTCTCCTATTCCCAACTGGCGGAATAGTGATAGGGGCATGAGATTTATGCTGGCGCCCAGGTCACAAAGCGCTCTGCCCACGTGCTTGCCTCCAAGTTCTACAGGTAAGGTGAAGGAACCAGGATCCTTCTCCTTCTTGGGCAGCTTGTTCTGGAGGATGGCACTGCACTCCTCAGTGAGATTTACTGTTTCAAACTCACCAATTATTTTTTTGTTAGTAATAATATCTTTCAAAAACTTTACATAGGAAGGCATAAACTGTAAAACTTCTACAAAAGGAATGTTGACATGCACTTGCTTAAGAATTTCTAAGAATTTATTAAAATGCACTTCCTGTTCCTGCTTCTTCTTAAGCCTTCGAGGATATGGAGGTGGTGGCACATATGCAGGCACGTCAGGTCGCCTTAGGATTGGTGGAGGCCTTGGAATTTCTTCTATCTCCTCAATAATTGGCTCTAGCCTGGCTCCTGATGTGCTAGTTGGTGGTGGACCTTGGTTTGGCAGAGACTCCAGTGGAGCACTAGACTCAGTGTTCTCTACTCTCTTTGATGTGTCCTTTTTGTTGCTCACCAATGGTCTACCACTTCTAAGTTCAATTGCTTGAACTTGCTCTTTACCATCTCTCCTTGGCACTTCAGTGTCAGCAGGGAGTCTACCTTGGGGCCTACTCTTGAGTTCATTGGCTAACTGGCCTATTTGGTTCTCTAGGCTCCTAAGAGTGGCTTGCTGACTTTGCAACGTAGCATCATTTTTGGCTATGTATTCCTTGAGTAAGTTTTCTACAGAAGATCCTACAGGTTGGCTGTAAGGTTTTTGATACATTGATTGGTTATGTTGGGGAGTGAAACCAGGTGTTCCACTCGGTCTAGGTTGGTTAGGATTTTGGTTAGTATTCTGTTGGCCACCCCATGACAGGTTTGGGTGGTTCCTCCAACCAGGGTTGTAAGTATTGGAATAGGGGTTGTTCCTAGGCTGCTGCTGACTTCCAATATAGCAGACTGAGGCTGGATTCCCAGGGCAGTATTCATACAGGTGCCCTTCCCCACAGAATCCACATATAAGTGTTTCACCTTGACTTGGTTGGGTGCCCATTGACATGGCGGTAGCGGTGTTAACACTTGTTTGGAGATTGGCTTGAGCCATTTGCTTAACTAGGTTGGTCAGGGCATTTATTTGGCTGCTCATTGCACTTAGAGCATCCTTGTCTTGAGCTCTAGTTGGCTCAACTGGATCATCTGACCACCTACAGTGAGATGCTGAGATCTTCTCCAAGATCTCATAGGCCTCGTTGTAACTCTTGGACAACATGGAACCTCCAGCGGATGAATTTAAGACTTGTCTAGTGCTGGGATTGCATCCTTTGAAGAAGACCTCAATTTGGATACACCATGGGATGCCATGGTGTGGACATTTAAGAAGTAGATCTTTGAACCTTGTCCAAGCTTCGTGAAGGGACTCAGTGTCAGCTTGTTTGAACTTGATTATGTCATCACGAAAGGTAGAATTCCTATCAGGTGGGAAGTATTTGACTAGGAATTTTTCTGCTAAGTCTGTCCAATTAAGGACAGATCCAGAGGGTAATGAGTTTAACCACGTTTTGGCTTTGTCCCTCAAAGAATAAGGGAACAGGTATAGCCTCAAGGCTTCTTGGGAAACTCCAGGGATGAGGAATGTATCACTAACTCCTAAGAAGTTTCTAAGATGGTTGTGGGGGTCCTCATTTTCCACTCCAAAGAATTGTCCCACAGTGGACAACATTTGGAACATCACTGGCTTTAACTCGAATGAGTTGGCAGTGATTTCAGGACGGATTATGCTGGGGTTCAGCTCCCCAGGCATAGGTACTAGGTACGAGAGTATGGCGCTATCCTTGTCATTCGCTATTTCGATGGGATTGCGAGTGACAGGCACCGGATTTGGAACTATTCCATTCATTTCTTCTTGAGACAATTGCGGCGGAATTGCGATTCCCGCAATTACTTGAGGTAAAAGGGGTTGTTTAAAAAGACGTTTCTTGGCTCTATTTCTGGCCCTAAGTAATCTCTCAGGCTCAGGGTTGAACTCTAGATCACTACTTGAAGGCTCACTCATAAACTAACCCAATAGTACCTGCAAAAGAAATGAAACAGATCAGCTTCAATAGGCAATAAACTTGGTATTTCAAACTTAACAAACTTCGTTTTCACTTAAATAAATCCCCGACAACGGCGCCAAAAACTTGTTGCGTGCTCAATGTGTTAAAATAAATAAGCAATAAGGTAGAGAGAGCACTCAGAACATGCAAGCATACATGGTCTTATAGCAAGTAGTAAGTATATTTCATTCGTTTTCCCACAGAGATTTATTATAAGCTATTCATGAAGTGTAAAGTTAAGAAAGAATGGGTGGATTTGATGGGGTAGAATTGGTTTTTAATTGTCTATTTCCTACTGAATACGAAGATGGTAGCAACATAAACAAGTGCAAGTCAAAGCTAAACTCAAATGAGAAGAGACGAGATTAATAAATGAAGACAAAAACAGCTAGACAGAATTGTAACTTAGCAGAATTGCGGAAACAGCAATTTCACCGCAATTGTAGTAACAGCAAAAGTGTGTAAAATGATGAGTTAAGGGCTACTAACGACTATCCTATAGGCTTTTTCTCACGATTCTCAAGCATTGGATCAACTCTCTATGCATCAAACTATCTCATTCTCATGTATCTTCCGATTTCATGCATTAGATTCTTTAGTTTACTCATGTCCAAGTAAGGTCTTAAGCATCTTGTTAAGGCAGAAAAATATGGTTTGTACTAGGGAAACGCCTATTCCTAGGTCGTTTCCTGGTTACCTTGAAAGGCTAGCATGATAGTATGACTCTGAACTCTTACTCCTTCCAGAGGTTAGGAGTTCTTTGGACAAAATGGATGGCCAATCGAAATTGCCCGTGGGATGAAGCTTACATACAATCAATGCTTCGAGAGCTATCCTACATGCTTGATTCACGTTTTTTAGCCTAAAGTTTTGTCATTAGCATGCCCCTAAGTGATTTAGCTACTCATGGATGTAAACAGAACATAAATAAGAGAAGAAGTGGACATGCTTAGAAGGAATTTAAAGACACAATAGTAAGGGAAAGCAGAAGAATGTAAAGGCAAGAGACTGTGAAATGAAGAATTGAGATTTGATTACTTGATTGTTTGACTGACAAAGGAAAGCTTTAAAGCAAATAACAGGAAGACAGAACACAACGAAATAGTCTAATCTAGCTTCTAGAAAAGAAACAGCAACAAGACAAAGCTGGAAAATGGAAATGAAGAGCAGAAAGCAGTAAAACAAGCTCGAATGTCTCGTTGCAGCCGCCTCGAATGAAGGATGAGAAAGGTCAGCCTTGCTCGGATGAATCCAATCAGGAGAGAAGAAGAATCTCCTCTCCTTCCTATCAGATTATCGATTCCAACAGCTGAGCTTCGCAATCCAGCAGACGGCAAAGAAAAACAGGAGAAAAGTTGGACTGCGAGAAGACTTCTACGCTTTCGGATGATGCTTGAACCCTCGACTTTGACCCCTATTTATAGTAGTCTGCAGACGTCTTTGGGCCAAGGAGAACCATCAATCTTCAACGTCGTACTTCAGAATGGATGGAGGAGAAAGAACGAATCCCTGAAATAACGGAAATTAACAGAAAAAGATCAGTCAACTTACGGTTTTCACTTGAAACATTGCGGGTTCAGCAATTTTTCCGCAATGCTATCGCAATGCTTGTTTTTCATTCTTTTCCTTCGGTTTTCAACCCTTTTCTTTCCTATTGTACATAAGTCCTAATTTAGCTACCTTCTTCTAATTCTCATATTTAAGCATAGGTTTAGGCTAAATGCTATCAAAAACACCTAAGAGTGAACATCTTTCTAAGCTAATTAAGTCCTAAAAAGGTCACTTTTGGAGACGTAACAGAGACCGAGACCAGATTCTTCTTTAAACCTGGAACATGATAAACATCTTCAAGAGAAATATCACCAACATTTGATGCACCATCTTTAACGTTAACTTGCCCCTCTTGAACAACAGGATGTATGGAATTATCAGCCGTCGCAATGACTCTTCTTCCTTGATGGATACGTACATCAGAGAGAAGAGAAACATTTCCAGTTGAATGATGAGAACAACCAGAATCAACAATCCAATCCTCATTATAATCTATAAAAGCATTAGCATGCAAATTATTGGGTTGATCAATAACTTCAATTGATAAGCATTGTTCCCAAATAACTTGTTCAGGTTTGTTACTTTCCTGTACAACATTTGCTTCTGCTTCTTTGAGAATCACCCGACAATTTTGTCTAATATGGCCGAATTTTCCACAACGTTGACACACCACCTTTACCCGACAATCACGTTTGATGTGTCCCGGCTTGCCGCACCTAAAACATCCTTTTAAATTTTCCTTGGACTGCCCTTCAACCTTGGAATCCTTGCTGTCATTTGAATAAAACCTTGGAGAAGAATTAACTCTTCCCTTTTCTTTTGCATAAAGAACAGCTTCCACCTCAGAGTGAGTTTGCTTGTAGTTGCTAAACATTTGTTTCATCAATGCTTCCTGATTTGAAAGCAAATTTTCCAACTCAATGATAGAAGGTTGATTTACCCAACCTTGTATCGATGAAATAAATGGCATAAACTCCTTTCGCAGTCCACGGATAAGATAGCGACGCACACGAGCATCACTAATTAGATCATCTTTGTCTAATTCTGAAATTTCAGAACATAAAGTTTTAATTTTCATAAAATATTCTGAAACCGACAAATTACCTTGAGTCCTTCCAGCAAGTTCGTTCTCCAAATATTGCAACCTCGTCGTGTTCTTTTGAGTGAACAACCTTTCAACTGTGTCCCACACTTTCTTTGGACAACTTACATCACGAACATGCTCAATGTACTCTTTGCCAATGGAAGTCCGCAAAGCAAATAAAGCTTTGCCACACTTGACCTTCCACTTTCTTCGTGCCTCAGCATTCTCCAGAGTATCTTCTGGAATTTCTGCATCATCACCGGAAACAAGATCCCAAAGATCTTGCCCTTGTAGAAAAGCTTCCATACATAGCTTCCAATAGCTATAATTATCACCGACAAGCTTGTCTACACAAACACCGTTTCCACCGTTCATCTTCAACGAGTATTTAAACTCAAACACAAAACAAAGAACCTTGAAGCTCTGATACCATGTAACAAAACGAAGATAACGAAAGTGTGGAAACAGGAGAGAAATGACACAAAGGAAAGAATTGCTTCAATTGAATTCGATGATTTGAATTGAAAACATTACAAGCTTTTATAGCTAATTAAATAGTAAATTAATACTCATTACTTTTCCCACTCACCTTAATTTTCTCCCAAGATCCCACTAAGACATAATCCTAAAAAACCTTAGACACTAACTAAAGAGGTGGCACTAGCCTAAATAGGTGGCATCACCTTAATTTCAAAGATTTAAAACTAAATAAATTTGCACTAATTCTTAACAAAATGGACTAAGATTTCAAAAATAACTTTTAAAACAAAATATAAAATTTATCAAATGTAACAAATATGTTAAAATAGATCACATATGCAATGCAAGTAAAATATTAGTTACAAAATCTATAACATTGGTTTTCACAATTCCTACATAATATTGAAGGGCCATTATTAGCCATAGTTCAGCGAACCTAATGTAATGACTAGTGATTAAGAAGTTTTAGGTTCAATTTTCCATAAAAAGAAAAATTAATATTTTTTATCGGTAACCATCGTAATTACTTTTTAGTTCGTATTTTTGTAATATTTATCTTATTTATGTTAGATTTGTAACTATCTTATGTTTAACAATAAATTAATTGTCAAACCGAGTGTAGCTCAATTGACATAAGATTCAATCTTCTTTGCATTAATTAATTTTAAAATAGTATCATACCCAGAGGCGGATTCACGAACACGTGTCCCCTTCGATTTTTTTTCTTCTTTGTATTTTCAATTTATAGTCGAGTATTATTTAGATTTTATACTTTTCGTTTAGTTTAAAAAGAAGAATATGTCTGGTAGTTTGTATTTTCAATTTATAGTCGAGTAATTTTTAACCTCATTATGTTGTTTTTAATCCGTTTTATTTGAAGTTTATTTAAGTGGCTGTTTTTTTATAATATTGTAGTTTTTAAAACTTTTTTATAAAAATATGGCAGAGTTTGAAAGTATTTTTAAAAATAATGTTGTATTAAATAAAAAAATATGGCAGAGTTTGAAAGTATTTTTAAAAATAATGTTGTATTAAATAGAGTTCGTCTTTTGAAAAGACTATCTTGCTCCACGTGGATGAAAGTCGTCTTTTGAAAAGACGATATTCTTCTTCTCCATCTATACCTTTGCATTAAAAAATTGATATCTTTTTAACTATGTATTTAAAAATTTCAAAAAATGTATGGTTAAAACGCTAACAGATAGAGCTTCAATTTGATATCTAGTTTCATTAGTTTTGGGGTTGTGTATAAAAAGATAAAGATCATCGAAGTTGGACTATAGTTCTGCAAATTTTAGAACTGAAGATTCTTTTGAGAGTGCATTCAAAAATTGATATCTTTTTACTCAAATATTCAAAAAATTCGAAAAGGGTACGGTTGTAAAGCTAACACAGAGAGGTTCAATTTGATATCTGTTTCACTATTTTTGGAGTTGTGTATCAAAAGATAGTCGAATTTATAAAAACTTCACTAAACCTAGAACTGAAGATATGGCTGAAAACTTCAAAACTTTAGCTGTGAAACCAGATATCAAATTGAATCTCTGTGTTAGCTTTCCAACCATACTTTTTTTCGAAATGTTTGAAGATCTGGGTAAAAAGATATCAATTTTTGAATGCACTCAAAGAATCTTCAGTTCTGAAATTTGCAGAGCTATAGTCCAACTTTGATGATCTTTTTTTATACACAACCCAAAAAAGAGTGAAACCAGATATCAAATTGAAGGAAGATCGTCTTTTCAAAAGATGATCTTTCCTCGCGTGGTTTTCAGACGACCTCTATTTAAAACAGCCCAACTTTGATGATCCTTCTTGATACACAACCCAAAAAATAGTGAAACCAAATATCAAATTGAAGGAAGATCGTCTTTTCAAAAGACGAGCTTTGCTTACGTGGTTTTCAGACGACCTCTATTTAAAACAGCATTATTTTTAAATACTTTCAAACCTCCAATATTTTTATAAAAAAATTTAAAAACTATAATATTGTTAAAAAAACAGCCTATTTTCGTGACTTATATATATTTCTAGATAATTGTATATTTCTTATATTTTTTTTTTTTTTTTTTTTGCGAGTATCATGGTTTTTTTTATAGTTTTGTAATTAATATTAGGTTAAATTCTAGTCCCGTAACTTTCAAGTTGTATCTATTTGATCCATCAATTTTAAAAAATGTCTAATAAGTCATTGAACTTTCAGTTTTATGTGTAATATGTCATTGACTTTAAAAATGTTTAATATGTTCCTAATCTTTCAATTTTATGTCTAATAGGTCTTTTGATGTATTCAAAAATTTAAAAAAATTAGATCTATTATGTATGAAACTGAATTTGATGTCTGATGGGGACGTTAAACATTTAATTTTGTGTCTAGCCCATTCCTGAATTTAAAAACAAAATGTTGAACAGGTCAATGACCTATTAAACACATGATTAAATTTTTCAGTGATCTATGAGACACAAAATTGAAAGTTTAATAACCTCATCAAACTTTTTAAAATGTAGGGACCAATTGGACAAAAATTGTAAGTTCAAAGACTTAGACATGTTTTTAAAAAAATCAATGGTAAAAAAGACACAAACCTTAAAATTTAGGGACTAAATTTGTAATTTAACTTTAATATTACATAATCTGTATGATATGTATCAATGCATCTAAAATAAAATAAAGCAGGTGAATCGACAAATTGTATAGATTAGTGACCAAAATGTCACGTATTAGATTTCATCCCTATTCTATATGTTATAAATAAATAAATAAAATAAAATAAAAACTTTTCAACCCGCCGAAAACCCAGGTCTTGATACAGTATAAAAATATTTTATTAATTATTAAAGAAACTATTAAACTTTAAATTATATTAAAGAAAAAATAGAACAAAGAATATGGGTCAATTATTTATCCAACTGCAGACCAATCTTGAAGATTCCATTTCTAAATTTATTTAATCATATATATATAAATAATATGTATATGTGGTGCTTTTTTTTTAGTATATGTGGTGTTTTTTTTTTTTTTTTTGTATAGAAATGTTTATATTTGGTTACATTTTTTAAAAAGTGTTTCATTTTATCAACAAATTTGTTTGGTTTGTTTTTTTGCAACAGTATTTTAATTAAAGTCACAGGCACAATCGTTTTGGCTAAATGTGCAAATGTTAAGTGTCGAACTCAAGAACACAAATAAGCATGACATGGAGACGGAGGCTTGCCACTGCGGAAAAATTCCTTTTCATTATTTGTTTGGTTTGTTGAACATTAAAAGTGTTTCTACTAATATCAAATTACTATAAATAACAACTATTAAGTATTAATAAATAATATGAACAATGACTATTGTCGATGGTCGGTGATGGGGATGGGTAAGAATGATAGTTGTAGAGATGTCCATTTGCCCCGCCCCGCCCCGCCCCGAATGGGACGGGGAATCCCCGATTATACGGGGAATGGGGTAAGGAGCGGGGAATTATTTTTGCCCCGTTAGCTAAACGGGGCGGGGGCGGGTAATAGCATACCCACCCCGCCTCGCCCCGTATACTTTTATATATATACATATATACATTATTCATCAAAAAATTAACTACACACTTCTTTTTTTATCTAAAAAAATACACATTTTACCAATAAAGTTTAAAAAAAAAACACATATCTTACCAATAAAGTTTATGAAATTAAATATATATAATATTAATTAACTTAACAAATAGCAAAACTTAAAAAAATGAATAAAAATAAATTAAAAAAGTAAATTATTCGCGGGAAAAATTACTCGCGGGGAATACCCGTTACCCGGGAATTCCCCGCGGGGAATACCCGCCCCGTCCCCGCGAAATTAAACGGGGAATTTCGCGGGGACGGGTAATGAAATGGGGGATGGGGACGGAGGCGGGGAAGGCATTACCCGACCCCGCCCCGCCCCATGGACATCTCTAGATAGTTGTCGTCAGTAGCAGCTGAAGATCGTCGTTGGAAATGGCTGCCGAAAGTTATCGCGTGACGTCGGAGGTGTTAAATTATCGCAAGAAGTGATCGTCGGAGATCGACAACGATAGCTGGACGTGATCGTCAGAAGTCGTTGGAGGATGCATGCAGCATGTAATAATATTTCTTGACCGGTAAAATGAATTTAAAACTAATTAAGATATGTTTAGTTTAGTTTTTTTTTTTTTTTTTTTTTTATAACATGTAGGGAGGGGGATTCGAACTTGAGACATCTCGCTCATAGTTCATACATTATGCCGGTTGAGCTATGCTCATGTTGGCATTAGGATTAAAGAGTTAGGGTTTAATGTTTATGGTTTGAAGGAATGTTTTAGTACAAAATATGGTTTTAGATTCTAGGATTTAACCATTTTTTAAAATAAAAAATATCTTTGGACTTTTTTCAAAATTGTCAATAAAAATGGACATTTTTCTCGTTTTCTCTAGATTTTATTAACGCTTCAGTCCAAGATTCATAATTCAAATTCGGCACCTAGTGATTCCGATATCTTCTACCTCCCATGTGATTATTGTGCCACGCTTCTCAAAGTGAAGACGACTTCCTATAAAGATTTTCCACATCATTTTTGAGTTTTTATGGGTCACAAAAAAGAAAGGTGTCTCATTGCTATATATAAATAATATTTTTCGACTCTTTTAAGCATTTTCTTAATCATGTTTGTTGCATAGTTTCAAAATCTCTCATTTGAATATCGTGTCAGTTCATCTATATACTCTCCGCTAAAATGTAACTTTGAGTTTTATAACCCTCGACATTTTAGTAGCTCAATTTTGAAAAATTAAGTTTATTTTTTCATGGTCTCAACTTTCCTTTTTAAAAAGAAATTAAAAATAGTTTGTACTATTATTATAGTCATAGTTCAAAGAAAGCTAACTCTACTCTTATCTTTTTAATTGTGCGAATGCATTAATTTAGAGAAAAAATATACTTAGGCCCCCTTTATTGTATTGTCTTTGAAGGAATAAAAAATGATTATTACAAAATCTTAAAACTGGATTATTTATTAATTTATCTAAAATCAATTTCAATTTATTCTTTCGTCTAAAATTAAGTTGATATCAGCTATTGAATTCGGTTTTCCAAAAAAAAATTGTCATCTCCTCTAACTATATTTTAAAAATTCTAAATCTATACTCAATGTTTTTTTTTTTTCACGTTTATGTTATCTTATATGAATGAAATTTGAGTTGATATAAATTTTTTTAAGAATTATTTTTCTAAACTTTTTTCAAATAATTAAGATTAAATAAAGTATTTTTAATTTAAATCATATAAAATTAAAAAATAATGTCAAACCGAGCATAGCTCAATTGACATAAGATTGTGTCTTTGACTAAGAGGTCATGGGTTGCAAAAAAAAATTAAAAATTAATCATCTTATTAATAGAATTGGTAATTGTTTTGTTGTCTCATTCCTTTAATTCAATACATATATCAAAATTTACCTAAAGAAAATATCAACCAATAAATAAATATTTACATAGTCTAATACACCCTCGTAGTCAAAGCGGGAGGTGACGTTGAAACTATTCCGAAAATCATTGAAGAGTATGAGCGGAAGTCTTTTGGTAAAAATGTCGGCAATCCGATAACGGGAAGGGGACATTGTTAAGATAGCCCACTGATCTTCTTCAGCCCAAGCCCACAAGCACAAGATGATTTTCTGTGTTTATTTGATTATGTGTAAAGCCCATTTGGATTTCTAGAGAAGAAGTTAGTTTGTATGGCATTTGTTGTGTGTGAGTGAGAGTAGAGTAGGAGTTTTACTCTCATTTCTTGTGTATATGAATGGTGTGAAATTGGTCAATCAAATATACAAGAAAAAGAGTTTCTCCAGCTTAAATCAATGGCTTCTTCTTCCTTCTACTATCTCTTTGTTTAAAGCTTTTATGGTATTAGAGCCACTGTCCAACGACAAACTCTCCGTTCTCTGGTTCCGATGGTGCTATCTGCAAATGAATCAAACTCCTCAATGGATGATTCTCCTCCATCTTCTCCGATCGCCAGCCCTAGAAACAAGGTTTCCATAGTTAAATTGAATGATGATAATTTCCTTCAATGGAAATTTCAAGTAGTCATGGCTCTTGAAGGGTATGATTTAGACGGCTACATCACTGGTGTAGTTCGTCCTCCGGAGAAATGTTTATCGATTCAAGATGAAGGTGAGTCTTCGGATCGTCAAATCAGTACCTACAGCTATGGAAACGGCAAGATAGGTTGATCCCCTCGTGGATTCTTGGGTCAATGTCCGAAGAGATACTGAATCAAATGTTACATTGCACCTCTGCCTTTGATATTTGGATCTCTCTTCATCAAATTTATACTGCCAGAAGTCTTGCTCAGGTAATGAAGTTTAAATCTAGACTTCAAAATCTGAAGAAAGGAGGTATGTCTCTTAAGGAATATTTTTCGAAAATCAAACAATGTGTTGATGCCTTAACCTCTGTTGGGAAATCTGTGTCGATTGATGATCAAATCATGTATATTCTTGATGGACTTGGATCTGAGTATGAATCCATGGTGTCTGTGATTTCTATTTAAACAGGGGAACGATCTCTTACTGATGTTCAATCTCTTCTTCTAACTAAAGAAAATCGTATAGAGAATAGTCTTGTTTCTACATAACCAAATTTACCTTATACTCCTCTCACTGCTAATGTTGTTGTTCAAGAGTCTTCATCACAGAAAGTATCGACACCTCAACACTTCAATTCCAATTCAAGAGGCAACGGTGGTGGCAGATCGAATCGGGGAGGTCGTTCTTGGAACAATCGGGGCAAATGTCAAATCTGTTAGAGGTTTTGTCATCTTGCCTATAAGTGTTTTTCTCGAAATCCCCCTGTTCAAAGTCAAGTTCAAACTCAAGCTCACTCAGGTTCGTATCATCTGTCTCCAAATATTCCTCTTTATTCATCTAATTTGCATCCTGTCTTTGCCATGGTTACCGCTCCTTCTGTGCATCAAGATCAGAGTTGGTATCATGACTCTGGTGCTTCCAATCACCTCACCAATGATTTTGGCAATCTCTCGGTTGGTTATGAATATGGAGGAGCAAATCAAGTTCATGTGGCAAATGGAACAGGTCTGCCTATTCTTCACTATGGCTTCTCTTCTTTTACCTCTCCCTTTAATCCTAAACGAGTTATGTATTTAACTAATCTTCTTCGTGTTCCTTCGACTACTAAGAATTTAATAAGTGTTAGTCAATTTGCCCGAGATAATGGGGTTTTCTTTGAGTTTCATCCATCTCTTTGTTATGTGAAGGATCAGGTTACTGGCCAGGTTCTTCTTCAAGGGATGCTTCATGAAGGATTATACAAATTTAACCTTTCTACTAATGATTCTAAACGAAATAAGGATCTTTGTTTTGACATTCTTGCTTCTTCTGTTTCGGTTTCTCAACCGGTTTCTCACTCTTCTCAATCTGTTTCAGTTTCTTTGTTTGATACTTGGCATAGACATTTAGGACATTTGTCACTGTCTATTGTTAAACAGGTTGTGCATCAATGTAATCCTTGTTTAACCTCTGTTAATAGAATAAGTTTTTGTGATGATTGTGCTCTTGGAAAACATCACGCTCTCTCTTTTCAGCGTTCGAATACTGTTTATACTCATCCCTTGGAACTTGTAGTGTGTGATCTTTGGGGTCCTGCTATTACTTCTACTAAGCATGGTTTTCGCTATTATATTAGCTTTGTAGATGCTTATAGTCGGTTTACGTGGATTTACTTTTTACGAACCAAATTTGAGTCTCTTATTGTGTTTATTACTTTTCGCACTCTTGTGGAAAAGCTTTTAGGCGTTCTTATTTTACGTCTTCAAACTGATGGTGGGGTGAGTTTCAATCTTTTATTCCTTATCTTAGAACTCATGGTATTGAGCACCGTTTTACATGTCCTTATACTTCTCAACAGAATGGTCTGGTTGAGCGGAAACATCGACACATAGTTGATGTTGGTATTACCTTGCTCTCTCAAGCCTCCATGCCCTTTAAGTTCTGGGATGAGTCCTTTGTCACGGTTGTTTACCTCATTAATAGGTTATCAGCTCTTGTGCTTAGATTTACCAGTCCCTTGGCGAAGTTATTTTGCATTCCCCCTGACTACTCCTTTTTACGCACATTTGGTCGTAAGTGTTTTCCTTGTCTTACGTCCTACAATACTGATAAGTTGTCCTATAGGTCTCGTCTGTGTGTCTTTTTAGGGTATAGTTGCAGCACAAGGGATATAAGTGTCTTTCCTCTGATGGTCGTCTCTATATCTCTCGTCATGTAATCTTTGATGAGACTACTTTTCCCTTTGTTTTTTCCTCTTCCATTAACAAACCTTTATCTTCTTTTAAGTCTTCTGTTTTACAATCTCCTACTCGGCTCCCTGATCTTCCTTCCAATTTGTCACATGATGTTGATTGTTCCTCTGGTTCGATTCCTTCCTCATCCCTCCTGTTCTCCATTATCTCCTCCCTTGACTTCTTCTATTGATGTCACTCTTTCCCTTGATTCTAGTTCTTCGGCTGCTTCTCTTGAGTCTATTATTTCTCCTTTGACATCCACTTCTTCATTGGTTGTCCCGCCTTGTTCTATTGATCTTCCTCCTCATTCAGATTTATCATCTCCAAAGTCTCGGGTTGCTCCTGATAATTCCCATGCTATGATTACTCGAGGGAATGCCGATATTTTTAAACCAAAGGTGTTCTTGGTAGACTTTACTCAAACTGAACCAAGTAATGTGAAGGATGCTCTTAAGCATAATGTATGGCGGCAGGCTATGCATGAAGAATATCAAGCTCTCTTACAGAATCATACATGGGATCTTGTTCCTTTATCCTCTAATAAGACTATTGTTGGGTGCAAATGGGTTTTTTAAGATTAAGAGTCACTTTATGGGTTCATTACTCGCTATAAAGCTCGTTTAGTGGCCAAGAGGTTTCATCAAAATGCTGTTATTGACTATTCTGAGACTTTTAGTTAAACTGATTACTATTCGAGTTCTCTTAACCTTGGCTTTGTTTCATGGATGGACCATCCGACAAATTGATATAAATAATGCTTTTCTTCATGGGTTGCTAACTGAGTCTGTTTTTATGGAGCAACCGGCAGGTTTTCAAGTTGAGGGTACATCTCATCTTGTCTGTCATCTTCGAAAAGCTCTTTATGGCCTTAAACAGGCTCCTCGAGCTTGGTATGAACGCCTCAGTAAGTTTCTACACTCGTTGGGATTTGTTACTTCTCGTGCTAATGCTTCTCTCTTAGTACGATCATCTTCTTCTGGTTGTTGTTATATTTTGATCTATGTGGACGATTTTATTATTATGGGTAGCTCTCCTACTATTGTTCAACAGCTTATTTATGATTTGAATGCTCAATTCACTTTGAAGGATTTAGGGCCCTTGAGTTTCTTCTTGGGTATTGAAGTCTCCTATCCGCCGAGTGGTGGCTTGTTTTTATCGCAATCTCAGTACATCTCTGATGTTCTTACACGGGCAGAGATGATTGAGGCTAAAGCTATTAGTACTCCTATGGTAAGTGGTCATCTGGTTTCTGCTCGCCACGGTGATTTATTCTCTGATGTTCATTTATATCGGAGTATTGTTGGTGCATTACAATATGTTACTTTGACTCGTCCTGAAATCTCCTTTAGTGTTAATAAGGCTTGTCAATTCATGCATTCTCCCACTCTTATTCATTGGCAACTTGTTAAACGCATCTTGAGGTATTTGGAGGGCTCTCTGGATCATGGTCTTTTACTTACTCGACCTAAAGTCTTGTCTCTTCATGGTTTTGCGGATACTGACTGGGCCTCTGATCCCGATGATCGGAAGTCCACATCTGGATTTTGTGTATTTCTTGGTGGCAATCTGATTACGTGGGTTCTAAAGAAACAAAATATTATCTCTTGATCCAGTACAGAGGCTGCGTTTTGGAGTCTTGCCACTGCAGCCACTGAATTGGTATGGCTTCATTCTTTGTTTAGTGATTTACGTATTTCTCTAACCATGACTCCTATTTTGTGGTGCGACAATTTGAGTGTTGTTCACTTAAGTGTCAACCCGATTCTTCACTCCAAGACTAAGCATGTTGAGTTGAATATTTATTTTGTTCGAGATTTCGTATTACATAAGAAGTTGGTTGTTTATCATCTTCCTGCTACTACTGACCAATTAGTTGCTGATATTTTGACTAAACCTCTCTGTGTCATTGGTTTTAATCGGTTGAAGTTCAAGCTCAATGTTCGTAGTTTGACTCTCATTGGCTTGCAGGAGGGTGTTAAGATAGCCCACGGATCTTCTTCAGCCCAAACCCACAAGCACAAGATGATTTTCTATGTTTATTCGATTATGTGTAAAGCCCATTTGGGTTTCTAGAAGAAGTTAGTTTGTATGACATTTGTTGTGTCAATCAAATATACAAGAAAAAAAGTTTCTCCGACTCAAATCAATGGCTTCTTCTTACTTCTACTATCTCTTTGTTTAAAGCTTTTAGACATGAAGCACACATCAATATATATAAATATAATTGAAGTAATTTGTTTACTTTATCATTATAGTTAAATTGTAGCAATTTAGTTTTAACTTACCAAACCCTTCAAGTGCTTTTTAAAGTTTAAACTTGGAATTTACCAAACACTAATTTATTCTTTAGCTATTTTTTTTAAAATCATTATTACTAACAATTATTTAAAAAAAAAAAAAAATCATTCTAAACATTACACTAAAAACATGTTTAAATCCACCAACAAATCAAAAGCATCAATTAGAAAAACCCACAAAAAAAAAAACTCTTTTTCTCCCCTCTTCACATGCATGAATCCTTAAAAATCTCTCATAATAATGCAATCATTCATCAATCTTCCAAAACATAAAAAACATATACCATATAGGAAAGCTAATCAAAAGAAGAAAAACATTAAAATTGTGAAGGAATAAGATTTTGTTTGTTTGAGGTTAATATATATATATACACATAAGTTTCTTAAAACTTTGTAGTGTCCAAAAAGGAAAAAATAAAAAAATAAAAAAATAAAATAAAATAAAATTATATGGTCCACTAGAGAGAGATGGTTTATATTTATGTGGGTGCAAGTTGCAATGAAGAGTCAGCTATCAGAAGCTTCTCTTTCAACCAACTCATCTTGTGGGAGAAATCTTTTTTTTTTTTTTTTTTTTTTTTTTTTGAGGAAATCTGATAATGTCTTTTATTTGTCTCTTTTGTGTCGAATTTTTTGGTGTCGGTGGCTTTTTTTTTTTCTTTTCTTTTTTTATAATTTAATTTGGCTATATACATGTTTTAGTTAATAATATAATTTGAATAAAATAAAATTGGCTATATATGTTTTATGTCCTTATTTCTTAAGAATAATACTTATCTACTCCAATGTCAATAGATATCTTTCTCCTTAACACTATTTTGATATTTATTTAATTTTAAAAAAAAAATCTTCTATCTCATTATTTTTTTTTATTTTTTTTTATTTTTTTTTTTTTTTTGCATTTCTCTCTCTCAACAAGATAATAGTGATTAATAAGAAATATCTCGAGATATTTGTATGGGTAACTTTAAATTTTGAGAATAATCTGAAATATAAAAATTAGTCAAATTGACACTTTACTGACATCATCAACTATATTTTTAATGTTGTTTTGTTTGTTCTCGCTTTTGTGCGTGCTCCACTTTTGAACTGAAATTTTCTACCCTCCCATAAACGTGCGCAAGAACGAGAAAAATAGTCAGCGAAAAAAAAATGGGTTATGATGTCAGCAAAAGATCAATTTGACTCATTTTTAAAATTCGAGTCAATCTTTCGAAGTGCTGAAAATTTAAGGTCATCCGTACAAATATCTACTAATCGGAAGAAAATTTATGGTACTACGAAAATATGAAGAAAAAAAATTGTAAAGACAAAAATTAAAGAGAGTTTGATAATCCCATAGTATTAAATAAAATTCACTAACGGGTGAGGTAAATATTATCATTTTTTAAAAATTTAATCTCTATTGTTTAAAAAGAGATTGGCGGAATGAACTTAGTTATGTGGTAATTAGTCTGTACCTTTGAGATGGAAGGTTCAAATCTCATACCTTCATATATATATATATATATATATATTTTTTTTTTTTGTTTTTTTTTTTTTTTTAAGAATAATAAATAAATAAAAATAGGACAATTGCAATTGAAAATCGATGGCAAAAATTCGAACTTACTATTTATTTAATTAGTTTTCGTCATAAAAAATTGGTTATAATACATGTTTTTGCTCATAATATTATAATACATACTAAAATTAATTGACTCATGTATAGGACATGATAATAAATAATAATAAATGAAATGAACAAAAATGTAGAGAAATAGTGGGATTTAAAGAAGAAAAGTTGAAATTTCTACTATTTACTTAGAAATTAGGAAGTCAATTAGAAACTTTTCCAAGTGATTTAATTTAAATCAAATCGTAAATTTCTAGCAACCCACTAATTATTATGTCATTTACCTTTATTATCAATCAAATTTAGCCTATAATTGAAAAAGTTAAAACATTAAGAACATTTGAAAAATAATTCCTCAAATATTATATATTTATAAAAAAAAAATGTGGAACCGACACTTAAAAATGCTTTAACCTAGATAAGTTAATTGACATGATGTAACGACTAGACCATATCAAAAGATTTGATGGACCAAAACGTGTGTGAATAATTTCTAAAAACAGAATAAAAAAAAAATTGTTTATTGTTTAACTACTTTCAAATTTTTTCATAAAAATGATATTACAATTACTTTTCAGTCCTTCAACTTTTCTAACGTTTCAAAGTAATAAAATAAAATCTCCACATTTAATAAAATATAAGAATTCAAAAAGAAAAAATCAGAAAAATTAATGTGATTATATTCTCTTTTCTTGTACATTCTTCTCATTAATCACGCTCTTCTCTCCTTGTTAAAATCGGTTGGTCTCTTCTCATTAAAATTGTTCACACTCTTCTCATCATCCGATCAAAAAAATCTTTTTCTACCATATATATTCATATATGAAATATATAAGATGAATGTATATATATATTTTTAAAAAAATACATAATATCTATAAGTATATATGAAATATTAAACCCTATACAGTAAAACTTCTATAAATTAATAATGTCTGACCACGTCATTTTATTATTTTAAAAAGTATTAATTAATCGATAAATTAAATGATAATTTTATTATTTTAAAAAATATTAATTAATCGATAAGTTAATAATTTATTAATTTAAAGAGGTTTTTTTTTTTTTTTTTCTGATTCAACGCTACATTTTTCTTCAAGAATAAAACATATACATTGTATTGGCTAATTGAATGTTTTCTGTGTATAATATTACTAATTAAATATAATGTACATCCTCTAAATTAAAAACAAAGTTCATTGTAGTACGCACTACTAGTTAAAACTTAATGTAAGTTCTTGTATTGTAAGAAAATCAGTATAAACATCAAACGTTCCTAATTAGTCAATTCAAATCAAATCCAACCAATCATAGCTTCACATCTAAAAGGTGTTAAAAAATCAACCATGACAGATCAAATACGTAAAAGACTATGTGAGTATAAGAGAGATCACCCCACATGCACTCAAAAAGATTTGTAACAATGGATTGATGAAAATTTTCATTTGAAAGTTAGTCAAGGTACAATATCGAACACACTTAAGCGATTATTTGAGTACCTTTCGGCTAACTTAGACAAAGGAGGGGATACCAAGCGCCCACAAACCTACAAAATATCTAGAGATGTAGAATGTTCTTTGTGAGTGGTTTCTCCAATACCAAGAACGTGTAAACATGTTCGGATAGCTAATTTCGGAGAAGGCAAGAGACACGATGAAACTTCTATACCATCAATAACCTCCTGAGGCACACAAATTTTCTCAAGGTTAGCTTGAGAAGCTCAAGCTAAGACATAGTATCAAGGTATTTCGTCACTTTGGAGAGAGTGATTATGTTGACATAGAGGACATGGTGAACAAATTGATTGCTATAAGGGAAAAAATAAACTAGTATCCTATGAGGATGTTTTGGTTGATGGTAGATAATTGTCTAGACCATCCAAAAAAATATTGAAGGGCTACATAATGTTGAGTTGTATTTTTTGCCACCCGATGTGATGCAGGGATAATAAGAACTTTCAAGATGCACTATGCAAGAGATTTTACCGTATGGTATTAGAGGGCAATGAGTTGGGAGAATCTGCTCCAGAAAAGATTAATGTGTTACATGTCATCAATCTTGGAGTCTCAACTTAGATGATAAATGTTCAGTAAGAGACAATAGCAAATTGTTTCTGATACTGTAAAATTCGTCTGCAGGATGAAGTAGGCTCAATGAATTTAAATGAAGAAAAACTATTGAAGAAGACATTCATGAACTTGATACGATGATTAATGACCTTGGGTACCGAAAAAAAAATGGATGTCAATCACCTATTGAATTACCCAGGTGAAAATGATATATGTTCAAGTCCAAAGTTTAAAATAAATTGTAGTTAGTGTTGTTGAAAAATATATTGAGGATATACAATGCATTTGCAACAAATTATGCGAAAGGAAGCATTCATAGTGACTTTTTGGATGTAATAAGGAAAGTTAGAGATGAAATACAACTAGATTTAAATTTTAAGGAGTAAACAACAATAGAATAATATTTTACTAGGTTGTCCTAGTTATATTTGTACACATTTATAGAATTATTAATTTATAATATTGAAGGGATTATAAATTTATATACAGGTCTTCCGAAAAATTATTATCTTATTAATTTATCAAAATTATTAATTCAGACCTTGGGCCCAAATCGAGACCAAGAAACAATATTATTTTAGAGAAATTAATTTATATATCAGGTTCTATTGTATACTCATCAAGTATATATCAATATATATAGTATGTATATATAAAAAAATACATATTTTCTATAAAAAAAAAAAATACATATTATTTATATGAGTTATATACTCATATATGGAGTATATATGGTGAGTTTATATAAAAAATACATATATTTTTTTAAAAAAATAAATACATATTATCTATAAATATATATACGAGTATATATATATAATAAATCACTAAAATAGTAAAAATTAAAACAATAATATAAAATATAGGGCTGATTGCACAAATAGCAATCATGCCCAAAATAATTACAAATTTAGCAAAATTTAAAACTTTTTACAAATATGGTAAAAAATCAGTGGCTATCACTGATAGACTTTATGATTATTACTGATAGACTTCTATCACTAATAGACTATTATCACTCACAAAATTTTATAAAAAAACGATAAACTTCTATCAACGATAGCATACTATCAGTGATAGAAATTGCTATATCCGTAAAAAATTTTAAAAAATGCTATATTTTTTATTATTTTACTTTAAATTGACATTTGTTACAATTTTCTTAAAATATAGTTACCTAAATGGATGGAGAAAATTAATATTATTATAAGGGTCATAATGATAAATAATAATAATAAACAGAAAATTAAAATTAAAAGATCTTTTAACATATATTTGAAAATATGTTACTTGTGGTATTTGAGACCATTTTTCTTTAAACTTTGTATTTTAGGAAAAAAACTTTTTTCTTATTTACTACCTCATTTTGTTTTTTTTTTTTTTTTTTTGTAAAATGATAATAATAATTAAATAAATAAAAAAAACAGATGGAATAACAAGCCAAAATTGTTCTTGTCAACTTCATTATATATATTTGTACACTATAGTTGGATCATAAATAGCCCAATTTTTTTTTATTGTTTTAATATATAGAAAATAATTTATTTTTTATAAAAAAAAAAAGAAATTAACTCTGTGAACATAAAGTTGTTGCCAACCATGCTATATTACATATTTGAAACATGGTACAAGTTAACGTACGTGACATCATGACATGGTCATTTATTGATTGCACTGCATTCACCTAAGCATCTGTCCCATCTTCATACATTTTATTTTACATTTTTATTTTAATACTTTAATTAGATTTTTTTATTTAATAAAAATATATATAGATTGTTTGATTTCAATATATGCTTTTATTGGAATTATATGTCATTTTTAAATGTGTTCCAATTTTTTCTTTTTACAATTTCCATTTTATTCTTTCAATGGTTTTTTTTTTAAATGTCTCAAAGTTAAGTTTGGTATTTTTCTCACATAAATATTTATCGAAGCAACTTATTAGAGTAAATTTCTTACTTATAATTAAATTTGGAGTTTGTTACGGGCAACTTCAGCCTTGCGTCGCCCACTGACGTCACACCTACTCTCAAAGAAGTGGGGGCCACCATACTAAGCCCCGAGTGAACCATCTGCCAAAGGTCGACTTTGGAACCTCGGTGAACGAAGCTTACTACAGCCGACGAAGGCAGGCTGTCGTCACACCACCCCTCGATTAGCACGAGACGTGACCGACAAGACAGCCTGCCACGACTGACGAAGAGGCGACACAACAGCACCCCCAACTCTATCGGGAATCGGAGAACGACGGTTGCCGCACCATTATGACAAGGCGCATGGACCCAACTCCGATTGGTCCACACCCCCTTGTCCCGGTTTAAGCACTCGTCCGAAGGCCAGGGGACCAAATCGCTCAAGGAACACTCCCTCACCACCAACAACTATATAAATACCCTTCATGTTCAAAAGGAAGGGGAGGACGAAATAAATGGGTAACTCTACTCTAAACTCTTTCCACTACTCCTACTCATGCTCAGGCCTCTCTGACTTAAGCATCGGACATGTGTGGACCTAGCCCCACACCGGTGCAAGTTTACTCTTCTTCCCCTCTTGCAGGTGCTCCGTGGACCCGTCGGCCGCCGCGCAGGAGAACTACACAGAGGCGTGGAGAAACTCAAAATTCTGCATCAACAGACTTCATAAAATTAAAACATATATTTTTTTTTCATTTAGCGAGTAATAAGTTGTGCTTTTAATATCATGTCATTGTTTTATTATATATATATTTCAACATTAAATAACAAACTTGTCAAGATAAGCATAGTTCACTCGTATATTATATAAATTAGTGGCAAAGAAGTCACATGTTTAATCTCTCACCCCTACCTATTGTACAAAAAAAAAAAAAATCATCAAATAACAAACTTGATTAAAACGTAAACAATACAATTTGAATCTTTGATGTATTTTGATGAAAAAAATATTTAATATTATTAATTATAAAAAGGTAGTAGATGAATTAGAGTTTTTGTTTTTAACAACAATTTTATTTAGAGTATGAAAGATGACAACCTCCAATTTTAGAAGTATATGTCAATTATCAATTTCGCTCGATTAATTAGGAATATCTTTGTTGTTAAATCTTGAACAGCTTCATTATTAGATCTTATTGAGACATTCAATTAATAAGATTTTTAATTATATTTTCATTTCAAAATTCATTATTGAGATCCAACCTAAAATTATTGAATAATAATTATGGATATTTGCCAAGATTGCAACAGTGTTTCAAATGATATAAGAAACCAAGACAGAAACACCACTCGAGAATTAAATTCAGTTTAAATCGATTAAAGTCTCTAAAATTTATACCTTTTATCTTTATATTTTTAAATATTTTATTTACCTCATCAAAACTATATAATTTTTCATTCGAGTCTCTAAAATTTTAAATTCAACAATTTTATTCTTAAAAATTATATTTTGTAGCGTTCTCAGTCACTCCTGTTTTCGATTAATCTTTAATAGAAAGTTGATGCGACACCTATTTTTTTAATTTTTAATTAATAAAATTATTAAAAAATATATTTTTTTTCTTTTTTTTTTCCTCGTCTTTCTCCTTCATCCTTCCATTTTCTTCTTCTTCTAGACAGCCATTGTCACCGCCCAATTATTTGTGTGGATCAACAACAACGATGGTTGGCGACGACGACGACAACAATCAACAACGACGATGGTTGATGTATGGAGGAAGAAAAAAAATGAAAGGATGAAGGAGAAGGAAGATGGGAGAGGGAGGAAGAAGATTTTTTTTTTTTTTTTTTAAATAATAATTAAAAATTAATAATAAAAAAATATGTGTCATGTAAGAAGAAAAAAAATGACGACCGGACTCAATCTAAAATTGTTGGGTTTAAAACTTTAGGGATTCAAATGCTACCAAGCTCAAATTTTAAGGACCAAAAATATAATTTACCCTTTCATTTATATCATCAAAGCTCAAATTTTAAGGACCAAAAATATAATTTATCATTTCATTTATATCATCAAAGGTGGATTAAAAGAATTTCATAGAGGAGAAAATTTTAGGTTTCAATCTGCCTATAACTTTTTAATTTTGAAAAAATAGAAGAGAAAATTTTAAATATTTTTTAATATATTTTTTAAAAAAATTAAATAAATTAATTAGAGAGATTCCCACCAAACTCAACTCAACATATAGTTCAACAATAATTAACATGTACTTCTTTATCAGGAAAGTTTATTCCACCACTCCATTTGTTTAGCTAAAACAAAAAGGCATTTTTACAATTTTGATGTCATTTAGTTTTTATTTTCAATTTTTTATTTCTAAAAAAAAGTTTACCATTGTGTAAATCCATAGCTTATATATTATTTCCTTCTCTTAAACTTGCATACTTATAATTTTTAGTCTAATATTTTTTTTCTTTCAATTTTGTCTCTATTATTAAGAAACTTTCAATTTAATCACCAATGTTTTAACATTTTTTAATTATATCATTCACATTATTGAATATTAAAATTTATTAATTAATTTACATGATACTTACTAGGTTAAGATAAATATAAAGGAGGAATTATGCTAGCTATGAAAATAACGTTTTTAATTGGTTAAATTATACAAACGATTCTTGAACTTTAGGGTATTGTTCAAGTATGTTATTGGACTTTGAAAAGTTTTATTTTTACCTTTGACCTTTGACATTTGTTTCAAAAAATATTCTTGACTTTTTTTCGTTAAAATAAGATTGAAATTGACATGATAACGATGTTTAAAAATTAGAAGGTGCACGTAATATCAGTCGCGTAAATTGACGTGACAATTGAGTTGAAGTTAAAATTTATCAAGTAAATGATTTTAACAATATCTTTTGAGATGAAATAAATGGTAACAACTATCTTAATATATTCACAAAGGATGTGTTGTTTGCAATTGTTACAAGAAAACTACCTCTTATTTGTTTTGGAACTGTAAACTAACAAAACATTTGTTAACTAAGGTGTGACCTCATAATTTGTGTTTGTTTGGTGTTAATAGGGACAAGTGGTGCACACAGGACTACTTTGAGTGGATGTGGGCTCGAGCGGATGACTCGACAAGGAAGATTCTGCTTTATTATAATCTGGAAAATTTGGGAGCATAGGAACAAAATCCTCCATGGTGGAGGGAGTCCAAACTTCCACACTTTATTGATTATAATAGACACTTGTATTCGAGAGCTAAGAGACAGAGAAGCGACGATCAACGAGCTTCCATCGGTGTTAGTGGTTGTTGCAGCGGTTGTAGGGGACCATCGGTGGACTTGTCTTCCTCGAGATCACTAGAAACTAAACTGCGACGCGTCTTGGGATGCTTCCAAAAAAGCGAGGTGCAATTGCATGGGTCATCCGAGACTTAGTGGGTGTAGTCAGAGAAATGGTCGATTAGTGTCCTTGAAGCTCAAGTTATTTGTGTGGGGATCAAGTCTATTTCTCGGGTTTGCCCTAATTTCATTCACGTGGAGTCTGAATATTTACAAGTGATTAAGGTCATCAAAGGTGAAGAGGAAGATCTTTCGGAAGTGGGTCTTTTTGTTGCCAAAATTCTCTGGCAGATTGCCTCTGATGCAACTTTTTCTTTTGATCATATTTCTATGTCTCAGAATCGAGTTGCTCATGTTATGGCTCGTTGTTCTAGTGCGGAGGGGATGTTAGTAGAGTGGGGAGAAGCCCACTTGAATGATTTTTCGAAACTTTGTCTTCTGACCTTATGCTCCTTAAAGTTTGTGTTTCTTCGTTAAATATTATATATAGTAGTAAATAATATCATGTATGCCCTCTAAATTTTACACATGAATTATCACGTCAATTTTCATCATTTATTTTAACGATTTTTTGTTTTTTTGAACAATTTCAAACTTCACGGTTATCTTTTGGAACAAAATTCAAAGTTAAAAGATAAAAATGAAAATTTTTAAAAGCTAGGAGGCTGAAACTTATGGTTGTTTTTTAATAATATTGTACTTTTTAAAATTTTTTATAAAAATATTGTAGGTTTGAAACTATTTTTAAAAATAATGTTGTTTTAAAGAGAGATCGTCTTTTCAAAGGACGATCTCTACACGCGAGCAAAGGTAGTCTTTCCAAAAGACGATCTTGCTCCACATGGATGAAGATCGTCTTTTCAAAATACGATCTCCATTGACATCTACACTCCTTTCATTAAAAAATTGATATCTTTTTACCTAATATATTAAAAAAAAAAAACGAAAAAATATATGGTTGGAAAGCTAATAGGAGAGCTTCAATTTGATACCTGGTTTCACTATTTATTTGATACCTGGTTTCACTATTTTTGGAGTTGTGTATCAAAAGATAAAGATCATCGAAGTTAGACTATAGTTGCAAATTTCAGAATTGAAGATTCTTTTAACGGGTGCATTAAAAAATAGATATCTTTTTACCGAGATATTCAAAAATTTCGAACACAAATAGCTTTTTGATAACCAGATACTATTTTTAGAGTTGTGTATCAAGAGTATTTTGAAAACCCTAAACCCCTTAAAACAACATTATTTTTAAAAATAGTTTTAAACCTATAATATTTTTATAAAAAGTTTTAAAAATTACAATATTATTAAAAAACAGCTGAGGGTATTTTTTTTGTATAATTTAACCTTTCTACTTTTATCTTTAATTTTTTTTTTTAAGAAATTGAGATAAATTTAGATTTTATCTCTTAAGTGACCTAATTCATTTTCTAAAATTTCTATCAATACACTATACATCATGCCTCTAAGTTTATCATCAACAAATTTTAACATTCGTCAAATAACCGTATAATTGAAAGAAACAAAATTATAGACACAAATATATATATTCTTTATTCATTTTACTTGATAGAAAATGATTGAAGGTAGATTAAAAAAAATGTGTAACAAAACTAAATAGTCTTTTATGTAAAATTTAGGAATCAAAACAATCTAACATTTTAGGGTGAACACAAAACAGATTTAAAAGGTAAATGCAATATTCTATTTTTAATTATATTAATTTTGTAATTCTTCCTATGGAGAAAAAAAAGCAAGAAATTAATTTTAATGGTAAAGAATAGGAGAATTAAATTTGTAGGTATAGGCAAAAGCAGAGGCCTTGAAAAGCTCAAAGAAAAATAAAAGCTTCATTAAGCCTTTCTGATTCATTTCAGTTTTGTTGGTCAATGGTTATTTATTAAAATATATATATATATATATATATATATATATTATTATTTATTAAAATTGATTTATTATTTATTATTTATTGTTTTTTTAGTGTGTTTATGTGACTTTAATGTTACTCCGAGGCCATAGGGATTGTTTGGTTGGGCAGTGTAAAAAATAGCTGGCAAAGGCCAAAGCAAAGGCCTGATTTTGCACGTTTCCTTTCTTCTTTTTTAGCTGTTAAAACAAGTGAATTTTATTTCCAACACCCAACATTTTTTTTCTTTTTCTTTTTCATTTTCATTTTTTTTTTTATTTTGCAAAGGTAGGAATATTAAAAAATTTAGCGGTAATAAAGATCAACCTCCACGGACGCTCACCCACTGCACCAAGTGGTTGTTCGATTTAAAATTTGGACGGTAATAGTGCATTTAAATCTCTGCCCCGTGATTTTTTGGTGCAGGACCAATCAACCCCCACTATGGACTATCTAGGTGTGTTACTCGTTGCACCAAATAGTTGTTTGATAATTTGTTTTTAAAATGTTCATGTCATGTGGGTGGTTGTTTGCACATATGCAGGATCAATCAACTCACTCTGAACTATCTAGGTGATGCTCTCCTTCGCCCGTTGCACCAAGTGGTTGTTTGATAATTTAAAAAAAAATTGGGCGGTAATAATGCATTTAAATTTAAATTTTGGCGGTAATAATGCATTTAAATTCTTGGCCCGTGCGTGATTTTTTGCACAAGTGCACGTCCTGCACGTCCAATCAACTCCAGTCTGAGTTTTTTCATTTTTTTTTAATTCACCATTTTTTTTTTTTTTTTTTTTTTTTGGTAATAATATGAACTAAATTCAACTTTAAGTAAAATAAAATCATTTTTTTAAAAAAATTTAAAAAAAAATACATAAATTTTGATTTGATATCTATTTCATCTCTAATAAAATAAATAAATATTGTCGACTCATTTAAAAACAACTCAACAAGTCATTTTTTCATTCGAACCATTCTAAACGTCTATGGTTGAATCCTCATTCCCACAACAGTTGAACTCAAAAAAAGAAAAAAAAAATCAATTTAACACATTCACTATTTAGAAATGACTAAAATATCTAATTTGAAACATCAGAGACCAAATAGACATCAACTCTAAAAATCTATTAGGCGAAAAAATTATTTTAAAGAAATTATTCTAAATGAGCATGCATATTTTCAAAGATGTTCATTTTATTATTTTCATGTTTAGATTTGTATAGATATTTGTTTACCCATCTATTAGGCCAAAAAAAAAATTTAGAGGAATTGTCCTAAATGATCCTGCATATTTTTAAAGATGTCCAAAGATTTTATTATTTTTTATGTTTAGATTTGTGTAGATATTTGTTTACCAATATGTCTGTCTCTAGTTAAGATTTTCTATGTAATAATTATTTTGATTTTTTCATAATTAAGTTTCTCTTTATTTATTTGGTTTCTTAAATGACAATTTATAAATAGTAAATTTCTTTTTCTATTTATTTTGACTTTCCATATTATTATTTGAGATTTTCTTAATTCATAATTTCCATAAATTTAGCGATTTCTTTCAACCATTATTTCCATGATTTTGCTCATTCTCCATAACATAAGTTAGTATCTTCGTCTCATTTTCAGATATACCATGTATATACAAGGTAGATATGATTTTAAAAATACCTTGTATATTTAAATATGATAGGAATGAATATATATTATCTAATATAACATTGATAGTTGTACGTATATATATTAGGACATATATATATATTGTTATGAATGAATATTTATTATATGCATGAACTATACTATATATCTAGTATAACACAAATAAATGGCGTACATATACTAGGTCATTTATGTCAAATATATATATATACCAATTTTATAAGATAAGAATGAATATATATTCATAAGTTAGTATATTCGTATTCTTTTCAAATATACTTTGTATATAGAGGATAAATAGGATTATGATAGATATGATTATAAACACATTACATAGTTACGTAGAATATGAATGAATATATATTATATAATATACCAATTTATAAGTGTACATATATATATTTGTTCATATATGTTTTTTTTCATTAATAAATGATGTTTACATTTGAGATTGTTAGGAGTGCGACCAAAGTCTCACATCGATTTAAAAGAGGGGAAGATGATAGATATATAAGGAGGGACAATATTATTCTTCATTGGTAAGAGGCCTTTTGGGGTGACCAAAAACAAAGTCATAAGGGTTCGTACTCCTTAACAAGTGGTATCTCAGAGCCATATTGTCCTGAATATTATTTGGTTAACTTATAGTATTTCAATTTTTTCTTAAAATGAGTTTATTTTATTTATTTTAAATGTTAAGATATGAAAGACTTACGAGTGATTGAACCAAACTTTTATGAAAAGTCATATTATAAAAATAAAAAAAAATAATAATAATAATAAATAAACCTCTATACCAATTAGGGGCTAGATATTGAAAGTCAATTATGTTTTAAAATTGATTATTTTCATCATAATTATATTTTTAAGTTATAACAAATTTCATTTCATTGATGACACTTTAACTATATCTTAACTCCTTACCTTAGTGAGAGTCTTAATTAATAGGTTAACTACTTACTTTATAAGGAGCTATGTTCTACCATTTCAGTTATATACATTTGTCATGTTCAAAAGTGGTTGTTTTTTTTTCTCCTCTCATTTGTTATTGTATCTTAATTGAATACTCTAAATTTCTTTTAACAAACATTAAGTAATGTAGTATATATATATATATGAGTATATAGTATTTAAGTTAATTAATTGCAAGCTAAATTAATTAAATCTAACACACCCAGATGTCAAGATGTCAATTTAGACTAAAATAATTAAAAATATAGCAACTTCTTAAAAGTTTTGCAAATATGACAAATTTTTTAAATAATTTTTTTTTTATTCTTGTATTATCTTAATAAATAAATAAATAAATTAAAAAAATGAGTTATTTTCAGTTCGGCGTTCACTGTGTATTGAAGTGTCCGGTTAGGGTTTAGGGTTTAGGGTTTGTGGTTTATGGTTTGAGGTGGGAGGGTTAGGGTTTTGAATTTGGGTTTAGGGTTAGGATTTTAATCACTGATTTTGGGATGTTTGAGTTTTTTGGTCTTTTACGTGGATTATACTGATTTTTTTTTTTTTTTTTTTTTTTTTGCTCAATTTGCTATAATTGCAAATAGTTTGGACGTGATTGCTATCTATGCAATCAACCTTATACTTATCTTACCACCACATATACAACAAGGTTTTTCAATCCCTTCTCCAAAATTCTCACACGTCTCTTCTATGTTATTTTCAGGGCAATTAGTCAAAAGAATATATTCTTCCTAATTGAGTTTTGAGTTCAATTTCTTAGAAGGTGTTTGGGGCACCAACTTGGAGTTGAATGAAGTGAGTTATTATAACTCAGTCTACATTTAGCCCACCGGCTATTATAACCCACTAGTAACTATATTAACTTTAATAATATTTACTCTTCACAACTATTATAACCCACATACTATTATAACTACCGACTATGATAGCTCACTCAATGTTCCAAACAACCCAAACAACCCTTAATGAATATTAAATTTAGTTATTATATTCTAGATAATAACACATAAAAAATGACCAAATATGCAAACTTCAATCTACTAATTGTTTAGTTATTTGATTCTTAATATTGACTCCAATTTGTTGAACAAAATAGAAAAGTCAAATACTAAAAAAAAGAAAATAAAAATATTGTTGTGATGAAAAGGAAAAATAAGAAGTGAAGATGGGAGAGGAGGAAACATCAAAAAAAAGCACATGGGTTTCATCAATGCGTTTAACCGTTACCTCACATTCCCTCCGTGAAAACAAATCACTTTTTTTTTTTTTTTTTTTTTTTTTTAAAAGCCACCTCCTAAAAAAAGAGAAAAATAAATTAAAAATAAATAAAATTATTCTCTCACTCTCAACTCTCATCCATTTGCTTTCAATATTCCACACTTTTAATACCTTTTCCTTTCCTTCTCCATATTGGATGGTATTAATGCATTTTGCATCTAACTTCCATTCATGTTTTTCCTTTTCCTTTCATTTAAAAAAAAAAATTATAATACCATTATTAAATTAATTTCATTGAGTAATTTATCGAATTAACTCACGTGTTAGGTTATCGAAATCCTACTCCGATTGTTATAACAGTTATATGTGTGTGAGATTTAGTTTTGATGTATGTATCATTTTTAAATTAAATCATCGTATTGACTTTTTTCAGTCAGGTTTTTATTTTTTTTAAGTACTTAGTAGTAAGTTCAACATAATATGTAGGAGTGTAACCTTTTGGTCAATAATACATGCATTGCATCAACCAGTTGAGTTATACGCATATTAATCTCTTCTTTTGACAACATGTTGGAGTGAGGGATTGAACCTAGGACATCATAATCATTAGTGGATTGACAATATATTAATCTCAATAATCTATGTCATTTTTTTTCTTTTGACAACACGTAGAGGTGAGAGTTTGAACCTAAAATCTCATAATCATTAGTCAATACATCATGTGAGTTGAACTATGCTTTCATTGGCAATATAATCTATGTCATTAATAAATGTTTAAAAAAAATGTTGCTCTCGTTGAAATAAAAAGAACATAGCTCAACTGAATGATGTATCGACTAGCGCCTAAGAGGTCATGAGTTCAATCTTTCACTCCTACGTATCGTAAAAAAAACTATAAAAAAAAAAAAAAAAAAAAAAAACATGTTTATCATATTTGTCAGGTTGAACCTTTTTCGAAACATTAATTTTTAATGATTAAAAAGTTTTTAATGATTAGAAAGAGTGATTTGGAACATAATAAAAGTATTTCGAACGATTTCAAAATAACTCCCAAATAATCCTTAAAAAAAATTAAGCTAAACATGACTAAATAATCCTAAAAAAAAATATAATCAAACAAAATTAGAATTTTTATTCCAAGATATCAAGTATATACAAGAAGAACAAAACTTATATAAAAAAAAATAAACTATTGCTCACTCATTTTAAATTATATATCTAACTTTCTTTTAATCTTTTTTTTTCCCTCTCTAATTGATTTTCTAACAATCACTATAGACAGAAGAATTCATTTCCGACGAACATATTTTCTTCATAATAACAGAATTAATTTCACGTAAATTACCATTATTACCCCTCTGGAACATTGTCTTCTCCGGCGCCGACAGAAAACCGACAGAGTCCGATTCAACTCCGGCCAGCGAACTCGCTTCTGGAATCGACTCAGTCGCCAAAATCACCTTCACATTCTTCAATAAAAACTCACTGTTAACGAGGTGACTCAGTACTCCCGAGTCGGACACCGAGTTCTTCTTCTTGTGCTGCATCAGTACTCTGGCGATTTCCACCACCGCCGCGTTCGACAGCCGCCGGACGCCGCGAGCGCCGCCGATCATCACGGCCGGATTCACCAGATGGTGCGATTTTTCTGAGTTCTTTTTGGTGTGCTTGCTGGTGAAGAGAATTACCGATTCGGTTCCTTTGTTTCTAACTCGGCCGAGTGGATCGCCGATTAGAAGCGAGTTTTTGACGTCGACGAGCATTACGTGCTTGAAATTCCGGCGGACTCGGCCGAGTAGCATCGGATAACATGCCCACCGCCGTAGACTCATCGGAATGTGATCTGAGAAGCCGGAAAGTGAATTCTCCGGATCGATCTCCGCCGCGTCGAAACTCACCACCGAGCCGTAACTCAGCCGAGTCAACTCGTCCTCGCCGCCGTTTGAATCGTTCGCGAATCGTTTCACTTTCTTCCCCCAAATCGGCTCCTCCGGTTCCTTCTTCTCGTTGCTCTTAACAAACTGCGTCACATCAAATCCCGCCGCCGCGCTCCGGCTCGCCGTGCCGTTAAAATTCCTGTACCGGCGAAGGAGTTTCAGAAACGATTCATTTTCCTCTCGAATAATCGGACCGAATCTCAACGAGAACGCCGGCGAGGGGAAGATGAAGACCGAATCGGATTTCGCGGTGACGCCGGACCGATGGAACAGTCGAAGAAACAGGCGGAGGTCGTCTTCTCCGACGTCTTCCGGTACGTGGACGACCGTGAGGTCCGGCATGGCTCGAGTACCTCGCATGTACAGAGTCCCCATTCGTTGCAGCGCCGCCGTGGAAACCGCGGCGGTGGGCCTCTTCAGCGTCGGCGGTTTCTGCTTCCACATTTTGCCGAACCAATTCCAGCGATTCTCCAACGGCGTACGGAGTTGAATCGGCGTGGATTTATGCGAGAGGAGCCTTCGTGGAGGAGTGAGGTTCATTTTAATGGCGGGCTCGAAGGTGGAGAGAGTGAAGAGAAGGAGAGAAACAAAGACGAGCAGGGCACAGAGAGAAATGGTGGATTGGGCTTTGGTGAGAAGATTGTAATTATTCCGACGAACTGAAGAAGAAGAAGAAGAAGATGATGGGAAGAGCTTCTTCTGGTCGGCAATGGCGGAAGGGGAATCTTCAGAGAAGAAGACGAGGAGAAGACCCATTCCCCAATTCTCGCCGGTGGAGGATTTGGATTTTCCGGTGAGAGTGAGACCCATTTTGGTTGTTGCTCTTCAATGGCGGATTTGGAATTGGAATTGGCAATTGGCATTTTGGGGATTTTTGAGCGACCCTTTATTTATTTAAACTTTTTTTTTCTTTTTTTTTAATTTTACAGAGAAGGAATTTTCCATTTACTCTCGGCTTCAATTCATTTTCTTTTATTATTATTATTACGAAAATAAAATAAATACTATTTAGATTCAAAATTTAAGGCGTTTCAATCTCAATTTCATCAAATTGAATCTCAAACTTACATTAGTGTTACAATCAAACATTAGGGGAACTTTTCGTTTGAATATGTTAAAAGTACGTGATTATCAACCTGAGTCTTTGAAAAAACGACTTTAATTCCTTCCAACAAATCTTCTGAATCGTCGATTGTTCGATCGTCTCCTTCATCATGAATCAGTTCTTTTATGTTTACGTTTTATCCGAATCGAGCCTTTTCATTTATCCAACAAAAATCATCATAAAAAATCTTGGAACCACTCAAGTTCTCAAATTGTAAAAAATTGGAATACAAAATGTAAGGGGAGATTCGAAGGAATAAATAGTGTTAGACCGAGATTGCGAGCTTCATTAAGAAAAGAGAAAATTAATTTTCAGGAGCTAATTGGTTCCACAGGTTTTAATGATGATTTTTGTTGAGTATATGAAGAGGCTTGATTCAAATAAAACGTAAGCGACGAAGAAATAGTTTCCGATAAAGGAGACGATCAAACAAACATATCAGATGATTTGTTAGAGGGAATTGAAGTCATTTTGCCGGAGACCATATTGATGATCAAATACTTTTAATAGATCCAATAAAAAAAGTTAACATATAGTCTACATTGCAACACTTATGCAAGTTCGAAGTTCATTTTGATGAAATTGAAAGTTAAAGATCTACATTGCAGAGTTCAATTTGATGAAATTGAAAGTTCAGAGTCTATTGCACTACTTATACAAGTTTGAGGTTCAATTTGATGAAATTGAAAGTTTATGGTTAAAATTGCTACAACTGACTAAGTTTGAGGTTTAAATTATTTTTTTCCTTATTATTATTATTCTTTCTTTTTGTTATTATGTTAAATTACAATAAAGTCTCTTAACTTTCAACTTTGTATTTATTTGGTCCTTTAATTTTAAAAAATATATAATATAACTTTTATTTTTGTGTCTAATAGATCCAAAAAAAAATCAATTTATGTCTAATATATTCTTCCCTTATTCAACATATTTTAAAATTCACAAATCTAATACGAAATTGAAAGTTTAGAATCTCATTAGATATATAAAATTTAATTTTATATCTAACATCTCAATTAATAATTTTCGAATATATAAAAGATCTTTTGGACACAAAATTAAAAGTATAGAAATAATTTTCGAATATATAAAAGATCTTTTGGACACAAAATTAAAAGTATAGAAATTTATTATACATTTTAAAGTTGAAACAGAGACTCATTTTTTATTTTTTTTTGGAAGGAAAACACAGACTCATTTTAAACTATAAAATACTCAAAATTAAAAGTTTTAAATTTGTAATTTAACTGTGTTATTTTAAAATTTCCTATTTTTTTTTCGAACGAACGAATATTGGTGTCGTTTTATTTGACTGTATAAAATAATAATATTAACATTATTGATTTTAAAACGTGGAGGAGTAGGAGCTTTGAGTTTTGATTCCCTACGGTAGTTTTATTTTTTTCTTTATAAAGAATTGTGTTTATTTCCTAGTAATTTTCTCTCTTTTTAAAGTAGTTCATTTTTTTTAGAAATTGTTTCTGAAATTTTAGCTAATTTTAGATTCGGTTTTTTTTTTTTGGGCATGTTTTGGTTGCTAATTTTAAAAACATTCTATCTTAGTTCTTTAATCCTTAAAGTGTCATTAAAATTAAAAGACTAGGCTTAAATTATTAATTTAGTCCATATTTTTAATTGAGTTTTAAGAGTGAGATTCTTATGATTTTGGTTAAGTCAAATTTCACTAATCATGTATTTACCATATTGTAAAAATTAATTACAAATTAAATTTAAATTATAAAAAATTATCTCGTAAAATTAGTTGAGTTACGCCCCAGATGAAAAAAAAAATATATATATATATGAAAGAGTCAAAATAGTAATGAAAAAAACAAAATTTTGTTACTGCCATCCCATTGATTTTCTTAATGAATTATTTAATGAAATTTGATTTAAGTAGGTATTTTGTTATATTTTGTATCAATAAATTTTCAACTTGGACTTTTGAAAGCAATTTGTAGTAGATTAGGTATGGTGTTTATAATGTATTTTTGTTTTTGTTTAAATTTTAAATGAAAAAATGATGACAAGGACACTAAAATAATGTTTATATAAAGTTTAAGACTTAAAAACAAAAGTTTCTAAAACAGTAAATAAAATAAGATATTTAAAAGTTGATTAATCAAAATAGAATAAATATAAATGTTGAAATAAATCATTTAAAAACTAGTAACTGATGATAACAATTTTTTTTTTTTTTCAAATCCAACCTAACTCTGGGTTCAATTCTTGCATTAATTGAATATCTTTATAAAAAAAAAAAAAAAAAAAAACCTAATTTTTTTTTTTTGGGTGAGAGTTCCATCCTTCAACGTGCAAAGTATTAATTTTTTTTAATCAAATAATACTTGATATAACAGGTGAACACATAGCCTAAATAAATCATCTTAGATAGTTTAGAGTGAAGTTAATCTTAATCATTTGGTCGAGAATACCCATCTAATCCAATAACATCTATATTTTTCAATTTTAAAATATGTAAACTAAATCGCTATATATTAAAAGTTGTTATTCCAATAAAAAATAAAAAAATAATAATTTTTTAACCGACATAAAACTTTGTCAACATGAACATAATTCAATATTCATACAAGGACGAGAACATCGGAGAAAAAATAAGTTTCATCGAAGCATCCAAAAAGGGGCCGACCAACGAAATTTCCTTACGAAGATCTCGCAAGATCCACAATCCAACGGCGGGGATTAGTTCTCAGATCGCGATCACAGTGTACGCTAAACCAGCGAATCCGGGCCCCATCGGGTCAGTGGATCCGCCCGATCCTCGAGTTGCGGGTCCGGGCAGTTTTCGACCGACACGGAAGAAGGACACGTGGCGGAATCGCGAAGGTCGATGAGATTGTGACCGTCGATCTTCCATTGGAAATTTGCAAAAACGCTGCGTTTTGTCTTGGTGCAGAGAAATCTGACATTGTCGTTTCTAGTTATGTGAGTTTCAGAACTCAGAAGTATTCATGTGGATTCACTAACTTTCGTTTCTTCTAATAATTCTATTTATTTACTATTTAATAATTCTATTTATTTACTATTTTGTGTGGATTTTAGTTTGTTTTTAATCATTTTATTTTGATCGTAATCTCCCAAACTTTACTATTTTAGATATATGGGGATTCGAACTCCCGACATCAACCTGTCAATTACAACAAATTTAGGTTAGATTGTATTCAACCAAAAATCTTAACCGCTTTTTATGTTGGCTAAAATAAATTGTTTTAGGCATAACACGTCCACACCCTTCTATAATCTTACTAATTTTAGATCTTCTAACAATTAGTTTCTTTGATAAATTTTCAAAAAAGTTTCTTAATAAATTTTCATTTTTTTCTAAAATTGATGATTATTTTACGTATCTAGTGTCTTTTTTCACAACTCTTAAAAAAATAAAAAATAATAAAAAAAAAAAAAAAACTTTTTTTCCATAACCAAGTTTTATTTTTATAATTTTTAAAATTAATAAATTAAATGTAAATATAATTTTTTAAATTATACTTTATTATTTTTTTCTTAAAAAATATTATACAATTTTTTTATATTAAGTCCATTTTAGTCCTAAATCACAATAATTTAACATTTATTTACCAAACACTGTAAACAACTTATTTGAGTCTACAACTAAAATTTACCAAAATTAATTTGCTTCAGTTGCGTGCCAACAATTATTTTAAAAGTTACTAAGAGCCTAAGGTCTATAAAAATTTGTTATAACTTAAAAAAAAAAAATTAAATTTCTTTTTTTATCATAATTTTTTTAATCTAATTTTAGTTTAAATAAATAAAAAACAACAAATTAAAATATAAGTTTTAATTTAAATTATATAAAATTTTATATAGTTATTTTATAATTTTTTAAATTAAATATTAATATAAACTCATACTTAATTATTAAAATAAATTTATATTTTGATCCATATAACTATTTCATAAAAGTATAGTAGTACTATATTTTCAGGTTTAAATATGAAATTTACCGAACACTAATTAACTTCCTACAACAAATTTTACAACTAATTTTTCTAAAAGCACAGAGGAAAAATAATTATTTTAAGCCGCAATCCCAAACTAAACCTAAATTTGTTCCCGCTTCTAGAATTATTTTAAGCCACCGCAATCTCAAACTAAGCCTAAATTTATTCCCGAGTATCTTTTAAATTCTCTAACAATCATTAATGTAGGGATTGAAAGGGCACAACTTATGCCCACGTTCGGTTTGACATATCTTGTATATTTTTTCACCAACAAATTTTATTTTATAACTTTTTAAATTAATAAATCAAATGCAAATATATTTTTTTAAATAATACCTTATTATTTGTTTCATACAAATTTTTATGGGCTGGTTGCACAAATAGCAAGGCCCAAACTAATTGCAAATTTAGCAAACTTTAAAATGTTTTGCAAATATGGCAAAAAAACTCGTTTCTATCACTGATAGACTTTATTATATCACTGATAGACTTCTATCAGTGATAGACTATTATCTCTGATAGACTATTATCACTGACAAAAATCTATAAAAAGCTGAGGTGATCAGCGATAGACTTCTATCAGTCATAAGATATCAGCGATAGAAATTGCTATATCCGCAAAATTTTTAAAAACATGCTATATTTGTAAACAATAAGTCTTAAATTGTCATTTACTACAATTTCTCAATTTTTATAGTATGTCTATTTTAGTCCTTATAGCTAAATCACAATAATTTAATATTTATTTACCAAACATGGTAACAAACTCATTCAAGCCTGCCGCTAAAATTTACCAAACACTAAGCACAGTGGTCAATAATTATTTTAAAAGCTACTGCAATCTCAAACGGAGTCTTATTCTTACTCTAGCAAATGTTAAGTTAAGCTACAAGTTTAGTCCATGAATTTTTAAGTGTGTTTATTTAGTCACTGAACTTTAAAATGTGTCTAATAAGACCCTAAACTTTTAATTTTGTGTCCAATAGGCACCTGACATCCATATTCGAAGTTTTTAAAAATAAACTAATCTATTAGATATCAACTTAAATTTTATGTTTAATGAGACCCTAAACTCTAAATTTTAAATTTTGTATCTGGTAGGTATGTGAATTAAAAAAAAAAATTGTTCGATAGGCCAATAACTTATTTGACACCAATTAAAAAAAATTCAAGACTTCAACACAAAATTAAAAGTTTAGGACTTCTTGAACACTTTTTAAAGTTTATGAATATACAACAACAACAACAAAAAAAAAAAAAAAAAAAAAAAATTATTATTATTAAAAATTTAAAGTCTAATTAGACATTTTGTAAAGTTAAAAAATGAAAGACACATAAAATCTGGTCTTGCCTTGTTCGTCAATTCAACTTCTATTTCCAGTTCTCCTTGAAACCAGCATGGTGTTTTCTTTGAAGAAAAAAAAAAATAATAATAATAATAAAAAAAAAAAAAAAAAAAAAAATTTGTAAGACACAAATTTAAAAGTTGAAAGACTCAGGTAACTTAATATAAATATTATCGTTTTAGTTTCTTTTAACTTCCGAATTTATTCTATTTTAGTTGGTTCTTTTTTTTTTGCAAGAGTATTTGTATTTAATTAATGCAAAAATTGAACTTATCACCTCATACTCAAGGACACAACTTTATACTCATTGAATTGGGAGAGTGAATATTAGAAAAATAACAATAATTTAATTGATTATTTTTTATTTTTTGACAATATGTTGGGGTAGGATTGAACCTAGGACCTGTTAGTCCATACATGATGTCATTGAGCTACTTGTTGGCTCTAATGGATCAATTTAATAAATAAATATTTTGAAAGTTTTTTTTTTATTCAAATCACAGATCTCTTGGTCGTTAACATATACATATATCAGCTGAGTTATGCTCGCTTTGGTTAAATATTTTAAAATTTAAAATAATTGATTATATTTTTAAAATTTGGGACAGAAAATTCATGAACCAAAATGGTAACGTCACTAACTACCGTGTATGCTTGATTGACAAAATGCTTAAATAAACATTTATTCATAATAATAATAATTAATAAAGAAATCACAAAGTAATTAAAATGAAAAAGATATAGACAATCTTTTAACATGTTCAAGATACAAATGATCTTAAAAATCTTTAGAAAATGTTATGGCTAAAATTTCGAAATTTTAAGAAGAATGTCTACAAACAATTAAGCTTAATGAAAAATGTCTAAATACATGTATTGTTTGCACTCTATGTCTAGAGTTTTTTTTGGAAGAAGTTTGTTTTAGTTGTTTCCCCATTATACCCCTACTAGGATTCTTATTTTAAAATTTTATTAGTTTTAAAATTAATTAATTGTATTTTAAAATTTAATTAGTTCTGAAATTATTTAATTAGATACCAGAGTTTGTTTGGTGAGGTGGGTGATTTCGAAACTTTGTTATTTTTTTCGTTAAGTGATTTTTGTCGGTATATCTCCATGTGTTCCTTCGAGTAGAGTCGCCGCACACACCTTCTGTTAGGGGTATACGTTTGGACACACCCGTGGGTAATTACTACCACACTTGTAATCTTGTCGCTTCCCTAAAAATAGGCAACAACCAAAACCCTCCCCACCCTAACGAGGAGAGATCGGTCAACATCTTATCCTTAATCAACAACCCCTACAATTATGCATTGTCTACCAATTTTAAGATTCTTCCCTAGAATCTTCAAGAAACCTTCAGCCTCCTTACTACGAACTTCTATCGGGATTTTATTTGCAGCATCTCGATCCAATCCTTCTCCAAGAAATAATTGTTTTATCATCCTCTCACAACCAGAAAGCACCATCAACGCAGAACATGGTAGTAGACCAACGTTCCACCAGAGAACACCGACCCATGTCGTACCATTCTTTAAAATCTGTAAACTAAACAATTATTCAAAATAACTCATGTCGTACCATTCTTTAAAATCAGTTGCTTATGTCGTACCATTCTTTAAAATTTGTAAACTAAACAGAATCTATCAAAAAAAGGTACACCACCTATTATTCAAAATAATAAAAATCTGGTAAATCTGTAAACTAAACAGTTATTCAAAATAATCTGTAAAATAATCTGTAAAATTTATAAAATCTGTAAACTAAACAATTATTCAAAATAACCCATGTCGTACCATTCTTTAAAATCTGTAAACTAAACAGAATCCTAAAAAAAAGGCACACCGCCTATTATTCAAAATAATAAAAATCTGGGAGCTAAACTGTGCAATCTTAATTCAAATCACCCGATACAAAAATCTTTTGTGCACTTCCCGCAAGCTAAAACCCTAGATTTCTAAACTGAAACCCCCATAGTTAAACTAACACTAACATTTTACTTATTCGTTCAAAAAACAGACGGGAACAAGAAATGCGAGAGAGGATAAACGCTTACCAATTTTGGGGGTTCTGTCGTATGCTTGTAGAAGGATGTCGTCGAAGGATGCCATCGGAGGATGTCGTCGAAGGATGTCGTATGCTTCTATAAACTCTAGGTCGAAGGATGTCGTCGAATGCATGTTGTTTCCGCGTTTGGATAACTCTTTGTATGTGTTTTCAGGGAAGGAACCTTCTGTGTATGCGTTATCGAAGGATTGTGTACCCCCTGGTTTTTCTGTGTTGGGTAGAGAAGTCGGAGAGGGTTTACAACAAGTCATATACACGTCTGTAGCTGCATTGAACCCCTAAATGTCATTATTTCAAATTCATGGGGAAACGAAACGCAGTTTTAAATCTCATTAGTGACTCACCGATTTCTCATTTATATGTAAGTGGTTGGCCAACCATTTGCCTTCCCTTTAATACGCTGTGTGCAGCCATGTATACACCTCCCGCAGTGGATGCGTCTGCAGCTGCATCACTTCTTCCTCAGGTATGGGGTCGGGGTATAACCATGTAACTCTCATTCATCTTCCTTCCCTTTAATACGTTGTGTGCAACCATGTATACACCTCCCGTAGTGGATGTGTCTGCAGCTGCATCACTTCTTCCTCATTATATGAGGTCGAGGTATAACCATGTAACTCTCATTGGATAAGCGTCAATTCTCTTTCTATTTTTAACGTCTCTGTTAAGTCACCGTCCATAACCTCTTTCTCTCTCCTCCCAACAATTTACATTTTTAAAACCTATTTTTATTCATTCTTAAAATTAGTGAAAATTGTAGAAGGGTAGATTCGTCCGGTTGGGTGTAAGTTGTCTTACTAAATATAGAGTTTAGACATAATTAAAAAAAAAGGTGTTAGACATTTTTCATGTTGATCTCCTCTGTTTTAGACATTTTTCTAGTTACCCCTAAAATCTCTTAATCCTAACAAGAGCCCATAAAAAAAATAAAGTTTGACCCGTCAAGAGCCGAGAAAGGAAGAGGCCGACCCCCAGGGGCAACATGGCAAATGAGGGAGCCGAACCCTTTAGGGGTTGGCTCAAAGAAGAGATTGACCCTCCATAGAGTCGACTCGACCAAAGAAGAAGTCGACCCCTCAAGGAATCGGCTCGACCCGTCGAAGAAGGTCGACCCCTCTGTGGGGTCGGGTCGGCTAAGAAGAGGTCGACCCCTCCCTCGTGGCCGACCCCACGCGGTCGGCCCGACCAACTACAAAGCCATTCCTCCCGGGCAGTTACATAATCTTTGTAACGCCCGAGAGTTACAAAAGAAATAATGTCCTGTTGAATGATGATAAACCTATATAAAGGAAGTGTTAGAAAAGGAAAGAGTAAGACATTGCTACTTTCTTCATTTGAGAAATACTTTCCATATCTATCTCTCTCTCCCTCAACACTAACTTGAGCGTCGAAGCCCGTGTGGTAAGCACCACACTGGTCTTAACTCACATTTTTGTCTCCTTAGATATTGCACGTTAAAGCTCGTTTCACATCAAAATACCAAATTCACCGTTGCTACCAAAAATCGGTATCAACCGTTGGCGCTGTGTGTGGGGACGAGTAAGTTAGTCTAAGTACATTGCAATACCTATAAAAAAAAACTGTGAGTTGCGATATTGAAGATATTTCGGTAAGAAATGGTACTACAAGAACACTCTGGGCAGACATGGTAGTTTCCAGCACCATGAACGATGATAGAAGCGACTCATCCCCGAAAGATCTCGAATCCAAAGACGTACGAGATATTAGAAATTCGAAAGGCTCGCTACAAATCAACATGGAATAAGCTAATATCAGCGCGACGACTGTGGCATTCAAAGAAAATTTGAATATCCTGGTAGGAGAAGAATCAGAAGCCAGCCCCTTCAACCATACCGTTGAAGGTTAGTGTTGCGTGCTCAATGTGTAAGTTAAAATGCGATGTGAGATCACTCAGAACATGCAAGCATACATGGTCTTGTAGCAAGTAATAAGTATTTTTTCATTCGATTTTCCATAGAGATTTATTCTTAGTTACTAGCGAAGTGAGATGTTAAATTAGAAAGGATGGTTTAAATGGGGTAAAATTGGGATTAATGAGCCTAACTAATATAGAACGTGCGAGTTATGCAAGCATAAACAAAGACAAGTAAAGAGGTTAACTTGAATGTAGAAGAAAAAGAATTGCGGAGAAAGCAATTATCTAGCAATAAAATCGTAAAACAGAAAACTGAAAAAATTGGCTAAGGCAAAAGTAGAACTAAGAAAATTGCGCAGACGGCAATTTCCTAGCAATTAAACTAACAGCGTTTTAAGGGTGAAATGTGGAAACAAGGTCAACTAACGACTCCTCTATAGGCTTTTTCATACGATTCTTCAGCAGTAGATCAACTTATCATGCATCAAATTAACTCATTCTCATGTATCTCTCGATTTCATGTATTAGATCCTTTAGTTCACTCATGTCCAAGTAAGACTTAAGCATCTATTTATATAAGCAAGTTAATGAATTGTGCTAGGAAAACGCCTATTCCTAGGTCGTTTTCTGGCTACCATGAAAGGCTAGCATGAATGAACGACTCTGAACTCTTACTCCTTCCGGAGGTTAGGAGTTCTTTGGACAAAATGGATGGCCAATCGAAATTGCCCGTGGGATGAAGCATACATACATTCAATGCATTTGAAGCTATCCTACATGCTGAATTCATGTATTTCTACCTATAGATTCATCATTAGCAGACCCTTATGTGGTTTAGTTACTCATGGATGATGATGGATTGGGAAGAATAGATTGTTTAAACATGCTTAACGGTATTTAAATGAAAGCAAAGGAAAACAGGCGCAATAAGAGACTTGCGGAGTTGTCAAATAATTTCTCTATTGAATAAGATTCAAAGCTTAATGTGCAACGACTTTAAAGCAGTAAAGACTAAACAGAAGAAGACGAATTGAATTGAAGTAGCAAACAGAAGCAAAATAGCAACAAACAGGAACGAAAAGTAAAGACAGAAAGCAGTAGAAAGCGCATAAACGTGTGCGTGAACTCCTCGCCGCAAGCGCCTCGGATGAAGGGAGAAGGTGAGCTTTGTTTGGGGATGAATCCAATCAGAAGAGAAGAAGGATCTTCTTTCTTCCTCTCAGATTATCGATGCCAACAGTTGAATCCTTCACGCCAACAAACGGAAGAGAAAATAGGGAGAAACTGCGTTGAGATGGAGAGTTCTACGCTTCCAAGCGCTTGTTGTTCTCCTTCCCCATTGACCTCCCTTTATAGCTCTTTGCAGGTACTCTTCAGTCAAGGAGAACCATCCATTCTGAACGACGTCCCACCACGTGGCAGCAGGGGAAAAATTGGGCGGCTGGAAGATCGCAACAGAACGGCGAACGGTTGGACAACTTAATAATTTCCAGCTTTAACATTGCGGAGACAACAATGTTTCCCCAATTTTCCTGCAATACATAATTTCAACTCTTTTAGCTTTGTTTTTTATCCTTTCTTGTTCCTTTTACAAATAACTCTTGATTTAGTTTCATTCTATGAATTCTCATATATAAGCACATATTAAACTAAATTCTATCAAAAACGCTTAAGAGTTCACGCAATTATATGACAAATAAGTCCCTAAAATATGCACTTTTGGAGACGTAACACACCCCAAAACTTAAGTTATTGCTCGTCCTCGAGCAATATAAGGGCTTACTTGGGCTGCTATTTCTCCATCTGACTACTTGCTGACTTCCCTAAGTTCACTATCTAAGGCATAGCTGTCCTGTGACACTCTTCTAAGTTCAAACTAACTTCTCATTCTGCTTATTCTGATTTCTCTTGCCTTGTAAACCTACTAGTTTTATAAATTTCCTACAACTAATCTATCTGCCTTATGTCATTAGGTTCATTGTGCAGCTATCCCTAAGTTTTCAAATTCTGCTTTGTTTTATCTCAGACTCAGTACATGCTTCTACTGTTTCTCTTTTAAGCTACCTAGGATTCCTTAGAGTCATGTCAGTCTTAGTACACACAAGTAACAGTAGTACATTTCATAGAACAACCTAAACCCTGTCATCACTACATTGGATATACATTCATCTCCCTTAACAAACCTACAAGCTACAGCCCTGTGCTTAGCAACTGAGGATCATAGTTCATTCATAAAGGACACCTAAGCACATAAGCTATGACTCGCAGGCATACATTCTTCTTCCTTGGTTTTTCTTTCTCCTTCTTTTCTTTTCCTAGTAAAGTCTCTCCTTTTGGTTTGCCTTTTCATCATTTTTTTTTCAAAGAAGAAGAATGCTTATGTTTAAAGAGGGAGAGAGGAATGTTCCTAGGCCTAGAGGCTACCTCCCCCAAACTTAAACTTCTCATTGTCCCCAATGAGAGTCTGAGGTGGCACACCCCCAAACTTGTCCTAGAAGCATCTAGTCTAAGGCAAAACAAGCAGAACTTAAAACTCCTAGGCATAAAAATGACATTCCTAAAACAGATAACTCAGACGCAGAAGTTTGTAAAAACACATGGTAAGGGCTTATAGAGGTGCATGCTGAGCAATTAAGGAAGCTAATTCAAACTAACAAAGGTGTACTATGACACTCATCCAGCATACTCAGCAGATAGATCACATATTGAAGTCAGTAAAGCAGCAAGATACCAAAATTTAAACAGAAACAACCCATCCAACAGTCATCCAATAGCATGCGAAAACTAACAAAAAATTGCGGACTCCGCAAAGAATCCGCAAAAAGCCTACAGAGCAAATTTAGCTGTGATCAAAGCTCCTAGCATGCTATATTCAGACATCCAAAACTATCCTAAACAGTAAAACTAACTAGACTAACTACTCAGATACCATCAAACAAAAGCAAACTATCCTAAACAAACAAAAGAACAATTAAAACAGACCAAGCATTTGATTAATAACAGGGGTCACAAGTCACAGAAAAACAGTTTTTTTTTTTTTTTTTTTTTTTTTTTTTTTTTTTTTTTCAAGAGCGATCAGAAAACTCCCTCGAATGCCGTTCAGATTGGCATTCAAACATCTTCATCCTCATCTCTCCTTGTTGTAGGAGGCGCCCATGGCTTCAGTAGATCCGTAGGGAAGGCAGGGAATATGCATCCCAGCTGGTCAGCTACATCCTTGTCCCTTGCCTGTGCATACTCAGCCCACTGAGCCATCTTGTGCTGCAGGTCCATTAGGCAGGCCATGGACAACGATTGTGCCGCAGCCAAGCCGTCCATCTCAAATTCCATGTTGCCCCTTCTACGCATCCTCAAGATGGTGGGCAGCTCCAGATGGCCAGTGTAAGCCAACTGCTTCTCATTCTTCTCCATTGGCACACCTGCACGTAAGCACAGTTTAGTTATGGTGTTTGGGAAAAAGAGCTGACCCTTACCTTTCTTTGAACAGTCAGTGATGGAGGCGACAATGACTTCACCAACGTCAATGGTGAGTCCCCGCATGATGGCATACAGCAGCAACGATCGCCCCTGGTTGATAGTCGTTTCGTGGGTCACAGGGGAGATACGTCTGCGCACAAAAGAGAACCAGACGACCGCCTTGTCTCGCAGGGTTGCACTCATCAGGGTGTGTTTCCCGTTCCTTGAGACCGCCCAAGATGCCTCAGGTTTGCCTATCGTGTGCAAGGCTTCTTCTAAGACTGCCTCTGATGGCAAGTCAACAATCTTGGCGTATTCAGAATGAGGATACCCCTTGAGCTCATAGGCCTCATTGATGGCATTGGCAGAGAAGTCGACCTCTACCCCCCTCATCGTGGACAGACATGCTTCAGGGTGTGTGAGGTTGGCGTAGAAGTCATACACCATGTCAGGGTAGGCTGGAATTGGGGGTCTGCACAGCTCCTCCCAGCCATGGGTGATGATTCCTGCGCGCAAGAATTGCGGCAGGTCCGCCAACGCATCAAGAAAGCCCCGCTCGTGGAGGAGTTCCTTCTTCATCAATTCGAGGCCCTTGGCCTCTGCTTCCTTAGAGACGTACCTCACAGCTTGAGGTTCGTCCTCGGGGTACATCTTCTTTTTCCCCTTCTCTTTTGCTTTGGCCGACTCAGCAGCCTCAACCTTCATCTTCTTTAAAGAAGGTTCACCTCCAACCTTCTTCTTCTTGGCTCGCTTGGAGGCCTTCGGCCGCTTGCCTTTCACGATCACAGGGGCCCTCTTCTTGAGGCGTGCCTTGGTCGTTATCTGCTGGAGACAGTCCCCCAGTGTTTCGTCCATCGAATCCTTGCTTCCCCCTTCCATAGGGCTGTCAAGACTGACATCCCTTAAGGGGGAGAACACCTCCTCTTCCTCCGCCGGTACGTCACTTTGCACCGAGTCTTGGTGCTCTTCAGGTGGAGCTTCAGGCTCCGGCGTCTGTGGGGAAGGTTCAGGGCTCTGCCTGGCCGTCTCATATGATGGGCGGCCACTCCCACGACTCTCCTCGCTAGGATTCTTTTCTTGGATCGGTAGGTCCTCCACCGCAACCTTCCACTTCCGTTTCTTAGGTGTACCGACTGGTTCAGAAGAACCAGCAGGTATCTCAGTCACCACCTTCCACTTCTTTCGTCGCACTGGTAGCTTCGGAGGCCGTGAGGGCTGCGCAGCATCGGCGTCTGCTAAGGAAAGCAGCGCCTCTCTCGCAGCTTCTTCTGCGTCAGGCGACTTCTTCTTGGGCGTGGATCAATCTGCTCGCGTGGACACCATTGTCGTTTTTTTTAGGATCTTCCAACGGCTCTTTTCTGTTGCGGACTCAGCAAATCTTCCGCAATTAATCCGCCTAGCCGTTGGGATATTTCTTGATTTGAGTTGCAAGATTTAGCAACCAAATCTTCGATTTAGCCAGATCTTCTTCGTGGATCTTCTCCCCTTGATTCATCTCCTTCATTGCCTCTTAAAAATCTCCCATTAATATCCACCTAATTAAAACAAAAATACTTAATTAAAACCACAAATAAACAATCAAACACACTCGAAAATACGTAAAGAAAATTCTAAGGCATAACCTTCTGATGGATGATCACAGTGGTCACTCATCCCCTCTCGATTCGATTCTCAAGCTTCAGATAAGAGGAAGGCCGAGAGTGTCTGCACATCTCCTTCCTCGTAGTAATGCTTCAACCTTGCACCATTCACCATGAACGGTTGCCCGTGATGTAGATTCTGAATCTCAATAGCACCATGAACAAAGACGTTAGTAATAACAAAAGGACCTGACCATCTAGACTTAAGTTTGCCTGGAAATAACCTTAACCGTGAGTTGAATAATAAGACATGCTGGCCTTTTTTAAAGTCCTTGATCCTAAGTCTACTATCATGCCAAATCTTAGTTTTTTCCTTATACATTTTAGCATTTTCGTAGGACATATGTCTTAGCTCATCTAACTCATGTAATTGTAGAGACCGCAAAGTTCCAGCATCGGTCACGCAATAATTTAGTTTTTTTAAGGCCCAAAAGGTAGGGGTGGCCAATATTAAACCGAAAACCGACCCGACCGACCGAAACCGACCGAACCGATGCCAATCGGTCGGTTTTTTAGCACTTTCGGTCGGAGTCGGTTTTTAATTTAGAAAAACCGAATTTCGGTCGGTCGGTTTAAATTTTAGGGTCGAAACCCGACCGACCGACCGACATTTCATTATTATTATTATTATTATTTTTTTATTTTTTTATTTTTTTTTTATACAGAATCGGAAAAGGTGGGAGTCTTCTCCTACACGCCACCTGCTTTCCTAAAAAAACGAAACGTCTTTTCTATTATTTCATTTCAATTCCATCTCTCTCTTCTTCTACACCGTACGCCCCCTCGCCTCCCTCCAACTCCATCATTTCCTTTTCTTCTTCTACACGCCAGACCCTCCATCACTTCACTTCCTTCTCTTCTTCTACACACTACACAGTAGTCAGTACACGCCTCGCCTCGCCTCATTCTCTTCTTCGGCCGCTCGTCTTCATTCATCGCCATCGCTCCGTCGCCGCCGACGTCGCGTTCCGTTCCTCGCCCTCATCTTTGCCCCAAACCGCCACTGTGCCGCCTCTCGTCCTCATCTGAACTTCGTAACCCAAAGATTGGATTGTTGCTTTGCCGCAAGTCGCAAACCGACGTCGTGCGAACCGAAGCTCGTCTTCATCGTCTGTTTTTCATTTGAACTCGGAACTATAAAATGGAGTCTTCCGACGAGTCTTCTCCGGACAAAATGTAAGAAATAAGATTCATTGAAAAATTGACTTATTTTTATGTTCAGCTTCTTCATTCTCACAATTTATCCAATTGGACTCCATAAGTATTTTTTTATGTTTATTTTTATGTATTCTATTTATAGAGGAGAATCAGCTTACTGACTTGTAACTTGTGAGTTCACTTTGTTCATTTATTTTAGTTTGCAGAACCATTATACTTCACTCTTTTCTCTTCTCTTTTGATCATCTTGGTGAGAGAGAACCAATTTGTTTTTTCTTTTTGGCAACAGAACAAAAATCTCATATAAAAAAAAATATATAATATGAGAAGTTATAGGTTTAAGTGTGGTTAAAGAGCCATATCATTTTATTTTTTCTTTGTCCCGTTGGAAACCCTTTAAACAAAACGACCCCTTGTTGATTCTTTTCTTGTATTTTATTGTTTGTTCTTAGTTTTAGTTATGTGTAAAGTCTAAAGGACATGAATGTTTGGTTTAAAGTTTAGAGTATTTTGATTTTAATTTTATGGGAAATGCCACTGTTTTGATTTCTTTCTTACTTCTTAGTTATGTGTAAAACAAAGCACTTAAATAGTTAAATGTGACAACTTGGTTAATGACTAGTTTAATTTAGTTATTGTAATTTGATTTTAATTTTATGAGAAATTGAAATATTGATTTACAATTAATTTTATGGATTTTTTGTTCTATTTTTACAGAGAAAATTCATTTGAGACGAAGAATATAAGGAGAGCAAAAAAAAACAAAGGCAAAACGGTTTGTTCGAGTCCAGCCAAAAAACGTAAGAATACTAAAACTTGAGAAATTGAAAGATTGTGATCCTGAAAACCCTTATGCAAAATGTAAATATTGTGGAGTTAAGTATGCATGTCATTCTAAACGTAATGGGACTGGGACTTTGAAACACCATGTAGACATTTGTAAGAAATACCCTTACCAAAGGAATAAAGATCCAAGACAAAAGCAATTGGTTTTCAAACCTAATGAAGTTATTAATGTTGGGGAAGGTGATGCAACACTTGTTTGCGAGTCGTTTGATTTGGAAAGTTGTCGAAGAGCTCTCGCTGAGTGCATTGTTATAGATGAATTGCCTTTTAAGTTTGTAGAGGGCATAGGTTTTCAAAGATTTATCAACAAGTTAATAGGTTGCTATGATCTTAAGTTTCACCTTCCATCTCGAAAAACTATGGCTAGGGATGTGCTTAAGATATATGTTAGTGAGAAGAAACATTTAAAAGACATGTTTAAGACAAAGGGATATAGAGTTTCCCTCACCACTGATTGTTGGACTTCTGTACAAAATCTGAATTATATGGTATTGACAGCACATTTTATTGACTCTGATTGGAATTTGCATAAGAGGATTCTTAGTTTTAGTACAATTGAGAATCACAAGGGGGATACCATTGGTAGGAGCATTGAAAGTAATTTAAGGAGTTGGGGCATTGAGAAAATCACAACTTTGACGGTTGACAATGCAAGTTCGAATGATACTGCAGTTGCTTTTCTAATTAAGAGATTTGGTAGTGGGTTGTTATTGGACGGCGATTTCTTGCATGTTAGATGTTGTGCCCACATATTGAATCTCATTGTATGTGATGCTTTCAAGGAGCATTATGAGTGCATTAATAATATTCGAAATGTGGTAAAATTTGTGAGGTCTTCGCCTGCACGTCTACAAAAATTTAAAAAGTGTATTGAAATTCAAAAGATTCCTTATAAGAGTTCGGTGTGCCTTGACGTTAGCACTAGATGGAACTCTACATATATGATGCTTGATGCAGCTACAAAGTTCCAATTAGCTTTTGAGATATTAGAGTTTGAAGAGCCTGCTTTTGTGGATGAAGATAAACCTAGTAAAAAAGATTGGGAGGATGCTAGGATGTTGGTTACGTTCTTGGAAGTGTTTTATAGTGTCACTTTAAAAATTTCAGGGTCTTTATACACTACTTCTAATGTGATTTTCCACCAGATTAGTACTATTCAAAATTGCATACAATTGAGTTCTATGGATGTTGGAAATCAAACTCTTTGCAAAGTGGCTACGAGCATGCAAGCTAAATTTGATAAGTATTGGGGAAATAATGAGAAGACAAATTTGTTGTTGTATGTTTCTGTTGTGTTGGATCCACGATACAAGTTGAAATATTTATCATATTGTTTCAAAAACTTGTTAGATCCAATTGCTGCTACAAGCATGACTGATAAAGTAGAGAAGATTTTGAGGCGTCTCTTTCATGCATATAGTTCATTTTCTTCTAGTGGTAGTGCAAGTGGTAGGGACAATGTCATTACCAATAGGGTTCTGCCAACGAATGCTGATGTGAATGATAAATGGGGATTTGCACGTTCATTCACAAATATCGAGACTACCACTTTCGATAAGGAGTCAGAGGTTGATGTGTATTTGCTAGAAACTCTTGCTAAGAATGATGATACTTTTAACATACTTCATTGGTGGAAGCAAAATAGTCATCGATTTGAGGTTCTTAGTGCAATAAGTAAAGATCTTTTGGCTATTCCAGTATCGACTGTAGCATCTGAATCTGCTTTTAGTACTGGAGGACGTGTAGTTGACTCGTCTCGTTCTTCATTGGCTCCAAGGACAGTTGAGGCTCTTATATGCACTCAAAATTGGCTCACTTCTAACCCGATAGATTTTGAATTTATCAAACAATTTGAGGAAGATTCAACAATTGAAGAAGGTATTCTACTTCGTTTTTTGTCTTTATTGTTTAATTGCTTGACTATTATGTTATTTTCAATCATAAAACGTGTTTTTTTTTTCTTTACTAATTTTGTAGAATTTCGACTCATCATGGATGAAGAAAAGGACATTGAAGAACTTGAAGACTTTTCGAGCATAACAATTTGATTTTATGATATTTGTCATTTGATATTAATGTTTTGTTTTCTTTTGAAACAAAGACTTATTTAGTTTTTTTTTTGTACTAAACTTATCTTAATTAGTTCAAGTTGTATGTCGTATGAGACTATAATTCATTTTATAAGTTTATTGATTATTGTTAGAAATTTGGACAAAAGTCAAGTATTGAATATTCATAATTACTCAATTTTAGAGGAGTAAAAAAATTAATTAAACATATAGATATTTAATATTTTAGATCTCAAACATAATTCTAAAAGTAGTCAAAGGACATTTGAGTACGTTAAATTAACAGTTACAAGTTTAAAGCAATCAAATAATTTAAAATAAAATTTGATATCAAATCACAAATATCATAAAATAATGAAATTTTATAATAATTTGAAAAGAAAAAAAAATTAAGAAAGAATACATAATAAATAAATAAAAAAAAAAAAAAAAAAAAAAAAAAAAAAAAAAAACCGACCGAAACCGACCGACCGACCGGCCGGCCGGCCGGTCGGCAAATTTATTTTTAAAAAACGGTCGGTTTCCTTTATAAGGAAACCGACTAGTCGGTTTTCGGGGCCGATTTTCCCCCAAAACCGACCCCGACCGACCGATGGCCACCCCTACCAAAAGGCTTTGATTTCCAATTCGAAGGGAAGATGACATGCTTTTCCATACACTAGCCTATAAGGAGACATACCTAAGGGTGTTTTATATGCAGTCCTATATGCCCAAAGTGCATCGTCTAACTTAAAAGACCAGTCTTTTCTATTAGGTTTGACCACTTTTTCAAGTATGTTCTTGATCTCCCTATTGGATATTTCAGCTTGTCCATTTGAGTGTGGGTGATAAGGGGTTGCTACTCTATGTCTAACATTGTATTTAGCTAATACCTTTTCCATAGCTTTATTTATAAAGTGGGTTCCCTCATCACTTATTATTGCACGTGGTGTACCAAATCTTGTAAAGATATGCCTATTAAGAAACTTAATGACTGTTTTGGCATCATTTGATGGACATGCTATGGCTTCTACCCATTTAGATACATAATCTACAGCTACGAGTATATAGAGGTTACCTGAAGATGGAGGGAATGGTCCCATGAAGTCAATGCCCCACACATCAAAGAGTTCCAACTCTAGGATGTAGGTGAGAGGCATCTCATCCTTCTGACTAAGGTTACCTGTTCTTTGACACTCATTGCAGCTGTGTGCGTGGTCATGGGCATCTTTGAAGATCGTGGGCCAGTAGTAGCCACTTTGGAACACCTTTGCAGCTGTCCTTTGGCCACCAAAATGCCCACCGTAAGGAGATGTGTGGCAGTGCTGCAACACTGACTTTGCCTCAGCAGCTGATACACACTTCCTCAGCAATCCGTCTGCACAGGTCTTGTAAAGTGTAGGATCGTCCCAGATGAACTTCCTAGCTTCGTTTAGGAACCTCTTCTTTTCTTTCCCCCTTTGAAAGTTGGTAGTACCTGCGAGGCAAGGAAGTTAGCAATGTCTGCAAACCAAGGTTCCTCATCGTTATCACGATGTGCTAACACAAAGACATGCTCATCAACAAAGGCATCAGAAATTGCTGGCTCAGCAATTATTTTGCAATTACTTGGCAATCTAGATAAATGGTCAGCAACTACATTTTCGCTTCCTTTCTTATATCTAATGTCTAGGTCAAACTCTTGCAACAATAATACCCATCTAATTAACCTAGGCTTAGCATCAGCCTTCCTCATTAGATATTTTAGTGCAGAGTGATCAGTGTACACAATTGTTCTAGTTCCTACAATGTAATTCCTAAACTTCTCACAAGCAAACACTACAGCTAGCATTTCCTTCTCTGTGGTTGTGTAATTACATTGTGCTTCATTCAGAGTCTTACTTGCATAATATACAGGATGTGTTAGTTTATCTATTTTTTGTCCTAGCATAACCCCTACTGCATAGTCACTAGCATCACACATCATTTCAAACGGTAAGTCCCAATTTGGACCTACTATAATTGGTGCTTTGACTAATGCTTCTTTAAGTGTTGTTCATGCTAGGAAACATTCTTTTGAGAAGACAAATGGTTTGTTTAGCTCTAGAAGCTCACACAAAGGTTTAGAGATTTTTGAAAAGTTTTTAATGAATCTCCTATAAAAACCTGCATGACCTAGGAAACTTCTAATAGCTTTCACATTTTGAGGTTCCACTAGCTTCTCTATTATTTCTATCTTGGCCCTATCGACCTCTACTCCTGCTCTTGATACTCTATGACCTAGGACTATTCCTTCCTCCACCATAAAGTGGCATTTCTCCCAATTTAAGACTAGGTTGGTCTCCTCACACCTAGTTAGGACTTGTCCTAAGTTTTCTAAGCAATTATTAAAAGAATCACCAAAGACTGAGAAGTCATCCATGAATATTTCTATCATGGACTCATCCAAGTCAGAGAAAATGGCCAACATGCACCTTTGGAATGTTGCTGGTGCATTGCATAAGTCGAATGGCATTCTGCGAAAAGCAAATGTTCCAAAGGGGCACGTAAAGGTTGTTTTCTCCTGGTCCACAGGGTCTATGGTGATTTCGTTATATCCAGAATAACCATCTAGAAAGCAGTAATAGGCTCGACCAGCTATTCTATCTAACATTTGATCTATAAATGGTAAAGGAAAATGATCTTTTTTTGTTTCTTTGTTTAATTTTCTATAGTCCATACAGACTCTCCATCCTGTAACAGTTCTAGTTGGAATTAGTTCGTTATTCTCATTAACTATTACAGTCATCCCACCCTTCTTAGGCACACATTGAATCGGACTCACCCAATGACTATTGGCTATAGGGAAAATTACACCTGCATCTAACCATTTGATAATTTCTTTTTTAACTACCTCCTTCATGGAGGGGTTCAACCTACGTTGGTGATCTACCCTAGGTGTATGTTCCTCTTCCAATAATATCTTATGCATGCAATAGGAAGGACTAATACCTCTTATATCAGCAATCGTCCATGCAATAGCTTTTTTATGTTGCTTAAGCAACAATATTAGCAATTTCATGCTTTTCACTTAATTTGGACGAAATGATAACAGGCAAAGTATCATGCTCTCCTAGATATGCATACTTAAGATGATCAGGCAATGGTTTTAATTCTAAAAGAGGTGGATGTTCAATTGATGGTTTCAATGGATTCGTGGATCTTTCAGACAAGTCATTAGTCATACAAACATGCTGAGGTTTGTCCATAGGTATATCCATTATTTCATAAATGTTTAAGTCAGTTACATCTACTTGTACATAGTCAATAGCATGCTTAATTAACAGTTCATGCTCAAGTTGTTCTTCCATTAGTGAATCTACTACATCCATACTTGCACAAGATTCAGAATCAGAGGGATACCTTAGAGCTTTAAAGACACTGAATTTAACCTCCTCATCATGAACCCTCATGGTGAGCTCACCTTTCTGGACATCGATCAAAGCCCTACCTGTGGCTAGAAATGGTATGCCCAATAAGATTGGTACCTCCTTGTCTGCCTCATAATCCAGAATAATGAAGTCTGCAAGAAAGATGAATTTGTCAACCTTGACAAGAATATCCTCAATTTTCCCCTCCGGGTATGCTATGGATCTGTCTGCAAGCTGCAAGGTGACAGTAGTAGGTCGTGCTTCTCCTATTCCAAGCTGACGAAATAGAGACAGGGGCATGAGATTGATGCTGGCTCCCCGGTCACAAAGAGCTCTGCCCACGTGCTTGCCTCCCAACTCGACTGGTAAGGTGAAGGAACCAGGATCCTTCTCCTTCTTTGGAAGTTTGTTTTGAAGTATAGCACTGCACTCCTCGGTGAGATTCACTGTTTCAAATTCACCAATGATCTTTTTGTTAGTAATTATATCCTTCAAAAATTTAACATAAGAAGGCATAGATTGCAAAACCTCTACAAATGGAATATTCACATGCACTTGTTTTAAAATTTCTAAAAACTTATTAAAGTGCACTTCCTGTTCTTGTTTTTTCCTCAACCTTCTAGAGAATGGAGGTGCTGGCACATATGTAGGCAATTCAGTTCGCCTAATGACAGGTGGAGCCCTTGGAATTTCTTCTGGTTCCTCTATGATAGGTTCCAGCCTCACCCTTGTTGTGCTCGTTGGTGGTTGATCATGGTTTGGCAGAGAATCCAGTGGAGCACTAGACTCTTCATTTTCTACTCGCTTTGGTGCTTCTCTGTTGTTGATCACCAGTGGTCGTCCACTACGAAGTTCAATGGCTTGAACTTGCTCTTTTCCATCCCTTCTTGGCACTTCAGTGTCTGCAGGCAATCTACCTTGGGGCCTATTTTTCAGTTCATTTGCTAACTGCCCTATTTGGTTTTCTAAGCTCCTAAGGGTGGCTTGCTGACTTTGTAGGGTTACATCATTTTTTGCAATGTACTCCTTAAGTAAATTCTCTACTGATGACCCTATTGGTTGGTTATATGGCTTTTGGTACATGGATTGGTTATTCTGTTGAGTGAAACCAGGTGTTCCACTCGGTCTTGGTTGGTTTTGAGCTTGGTTAGTGTTTTGTTGTCCACCCCAAGAAAGATTTGGGTGGTTCCTCCAACCAGGATTATAGGTGTTAGAATAGGGGTTGTTCCTAGGTTGCTGTTGACTTCCAATATAGCAGACTGAGGCTGGATTCCCAGGGCAAAAATCATACAAGTGCCCTTCCCCACAGAATCCACAGATTAGTGTCCCACCTTGATTATTTGATGCGTCCATTGAAATGGCTGCTGCGGTGTTGACACTAGGTTGGAGATTGGTTTGAGCCATTTGTTTAACTAGATTGGTCAGGGCGTTTATTTGGCTACTCATTGCACTAAGTGCATCCTTGTCTTGAGCTCTCCTAGGCTCTACAGGATCGTCTGACCATCTACAATGGGAAGTTGAGATTTTCTCCAAAATCTCATAGGCTTCATTGTAGCTCTTTGAAAACATGGAACCACCAGCTGACGAATTCAACACTTGCCTTGTGCTGGGGTTGCATCCTTTAAAGAACACTTCTATTTGGATACACCATGAAATGTCATGGTGTGGACATTTAAGCAAAAGGTCCTTGAACCTTGTCCAAGCTTCGTGAAGGGATTCGTTTTCGGCTTGTTTGAATTTAATGATATCATCACGAAAGTTGGAATTCCTATCAGGTGGGAAGTATTTGACTAAGAATTTTTCAGCCAGATCTGTCCAATTGACAATCGATCCGGAGGGTAAGGAATTTAACCACGTTTTGACTTTGTCTCTTAATGAGTAGGGAAAGAGATAAAGTCGTAAGGCTTCTTGGGAAACTCCAGGGATGAGGAAAGTATCACTAACTCCTAGGAAATTTTTCAGATGATTGTGGGGATCTTCGTTTTCCACTCCAAAGAATTGTCCCACAGTGGACAGCATTTGGAACATTACTGGTTTTAACTCGAATGAGTTGGCAGTAATTTCAGGGCGTATAATGCTTGGGTTAAGCTCCCCAGGCATGGGAACTAAGTATGAAAGGATGACACTATCCTTGTCATTCGCAATTTCGATGGGGTTGCGAATGGTAGGTGCTTGGTTTGGGACTGGTCTATCCATTTCGATTTGATGGAATTGCGACGACTCCGCGGAGTCAGCAATATTTTGAGTTACAGGGGGTTGTTTAAAGAGGCGTTTCTTAGCTTTGTTTCTGGCCCTAAGAAGTCTTTCAGGCTCAGGATTGAACTCTAGATTGCTACTTGAATGCTCATTCATAAACTAACCCGATGGTACCTGTAAAAGAAATGAGAGTAGATTAGCTCCAATAGATATTAAGTTTTGTGTTTCTAACTTAACAAACTTCGTGTTTACTAAACAAAATCCCCGGCAGCGGCGGCAAAAACTTGTTGCGTGCTCAATGTGTAAGTTAAAATGCGATATGAGAGCACTCAGAACATGCAAGCATACATGGTCTTGTAGCAAGTAATAAGTATTTTTTCATTCGATTTCCCACAGAGATTTATTCTTAGTTACTAGCGAAGTGAGATGTTAAATTAGAAAGGATGGTTTAAATGGGGTAGAATTGGGATTAATGAGCCTAACTAATATAGAACGTGCGAGTTATGCAAGCATAAACAAAGACAAGTAAAAAGGTTAACTTGAATGTAGAAGAAAAAGAATTGCGGAGAAAGCAATTATCTAGCAATAAAATCGCAAAACAGAAAACTGAAAAAATTGGCTAAGGCAAAAGTAGAACTAAGAAAATTGCGCAGACAGCAATTTCCTAGCAATTAAACAAACAGCCTTTTAAGAGTGAAATGTGGAAACAAGGTCAACTAACGACTCCTTTATAGGCTTTTTCATACGATTCTTCAGCAGTAGATCAACTTATCATGCATCAAATTAACTCATTCTCATGTATCTCTCGATTTCATGTATTAGATCCTTTAGTTCACTCATGTCCAAGTAAGACTTAAGCATCTATTTATATAAGCAAGTTAATGAATTGTGCTAGGAAAACGCCTATTCCTAGGTCGTTTTCTGACTACCATGAAAGGCTAGCATGAATGGACGACTCTGAACTCTTACTCCTTCCGGAGGTTAGGAGTTCTTTGGACAAAATGGATGGCCAATCGAAATTGCCCGTGGGATGAAGCATACATACATTCAATGCATTTGAAGCTATCCTACATGTTGAATTCACGTATTTCTACCTATAGATTCATCATTAGCAGACTCTTATGTGGTGTAGTTACTCATGGATGATGATGGATTGGGAAGAATAGATTGTTTAAACATGCTTAACGGTATTTAAATGAAAGCAAAGGAAAACAGGCGCAATAAGAGACTTGCGGAGTTGTCAAATAATTTCTCTATTGAATAAGATTCAAAGCTTAATGTGCAACGACTTTAAAGCAGTAAAGACTAAACAGAAGAAGACGAATTGAATTGAAGTAGCAAACAGAAGCAAAATAGCAACAAACAGGAACGAAAAGTAAAGACAGAAAGCAGTAGAAAGCGCATAAACGTGTGCGTGAACTCCTCGCCGCAAGCGCCTCGGATGAAGGGAGAAGGTGAGCTTTGTTTGGGGATGAATCCAATCAGAAGAGAAGAAGGATCTTCTCTTCTTCCTCTCAGATTATCGATGCCAACAGCTGAATCCTTCACGCCAACAAACGGAAGAGAAAATAGGGAGAAACTGCGTTGAGATGGAGAGTTCTACGCTTCCAAGCTTGTTGTTCTCCTTCCCCCTTGACCTCCTTTTATAGCTCTTTGCAGGTACTCTTCAGTCAAGGAGAACCATCCATTCTGAACGACGTCCCACCACGTGGCAGCAGGGGAAAAATTGGGCGACTGAAAGATCGCAACAGAACGGCGAACGGTTGGACAACTTAATAAATTCCAGCTTAAACATTGCGGAGACAACAATGTTTCCGCAATTTTCCTGCAATACAGAATTTCAACTCTTTTAGCTTTGTTTTTTATCCTTTCTTGTTCCTTTTACAAATAACTCTTGATTTAGTTTCATTCTATGAATTCTCATATATAAGCACATATTAAACTAAATTCTATAAAAAACGCTTAAGAGTTCACACAATTATATGACAAATAAGTCCCTAAAATATGCACTTTTGGAGACGTAACAGTTAGGCTCACTTCTTTAGAGAGCTCACCATGCTGATTACGCCCTTTAAATGCTCGTTTGCCGTGGGTCAAAATGATTGTCATGGATCATCGTCGTTTGCTCGCTGAGCATTGTCGTCGCGCGCGATTGGCGTTGGTTTGAGTGTCATCGGAGGTAGGGAGCTTGGTCGGAGTTTCAAGCTAAAGGGAAGAGGGAGAAGTCGAAAATGAAGAATACGGTGGGGGTGCTTGCATACGAGAGGGAGAAGATTGGGAAAAAAAAACGAGGGTTTCACTATTCAAAAAAAGAATAAATTATTTTCTTTTTCTTAAACAAATGATTGGATTTCTTTCTTTCCCTTCTTAATTTGACTTGCTTTTATTTTATTTTTTTTCTTATTTTCTTTGTTTTTTCCTTTTCTAATTACTTCACCTTTAATTTTGAAATAAAAAATTCCAACGAGAAATTAAAATTTCAAAATAATGAATTTGAGACTTTTTTGAAAAATCTATTATCCAAGATTTTGAAAATTTAATTATATTAATTTAACCTACTTAAATCTAATTTACTCAAATTAGGCTTCAAGAATGAATTTCGATTACCTAGTCAAAATATAATCATTCTCCGCAAGATTAAGACAGTCTTACCTGAAAATGCAGGGCGTTACAGTGCAGGTGTTAAGTTTTTCAACTGCCGACATGTCCCTGAAATTAAACACAGTTTATGTCAAGTCAACGTTTTTTGGTCTCCATCGCTTGTCCCTAAAATTAAGCAGGGTTTATGTTGTGAAAACATTCTCGAGCCCTCAATGCACATCTTCTGCCAATTGTGCGAAGTTATAGGGTTGGTTGGCATTCTCCCAGCCCTCATCGCATATCATCTGCAATTAAGCAAAGTCTCATGCTAGGTTGACATTTTTCTGCCTCGATGGTATATTCTTTGCAATTAAGCAAAGTTCTATGTTGGTTTGACGTTTTGTGAGTTTCACCTAGGTTTAATCCTCTACCTCAGGGTTATCCCTAGGTTCTTGATCCAACTCTTCTTTTGATTATTTCCTTGCAGAGCCTTCCAACCTTTAGTATTCCACGTGTTATAACCAAGTTATATTGTGCATTTACATGGTTTTCTTAACCAAATAATTTTCATTTGGGTTGGTCGGCCTCGGTATGGACAACCCTGGATGTGTAGGATTTTGGGCCCACGTGAGTCTTGCTTAGGTGGGTCGGCCTCGACATGGTCGATACCATTCTTGTGGGCTTTTGTTCCACAAGAGTCTGCTCCAGGGATTTTGATTGGGGCCTTGGTCCTTGGTATTTTTTTGGAGGAGGTCAGCTTCGACCTCAGTCTTTTGGGTTATCCATACTCTTCTTCGAGTCTGACTTCTTTTACGGATCTTCCTTAGGCTAGCTTGGCCCAAGGCTAATCAAGGAGGGTGAATTTCTCCTTAAGATGAGCTCTTGTTTGGTAGAACCAGTTGAAAGTTGGTTTTTTTCATATGCTCATTTTATCCAATAACCGTACCTATTTTGATTTCAAATTAATTTCCATTACCTTCATTACTAAAAAAAAGGTTGTAATCTTAAACGTGACAACTTATATAAATCTGATGATAAGAAGAGATGCACTCAATAATTTTAATTAAGTTGACATATAATCTTAGTACTATCTATGTCTCAAAAGATTGTTTAAGAAAATATACAAGAAAAAAAGAAGAAGAATTCAACCCAACCTAATGATGAACTTGTTTAAAAAAAAAAAAAAAAAAAAAAAAACTAATGAAGAACTTAAATAAGAACTAAATTTTAAATTAAACAATATGAATAAGTCATACAAAAATTGTGTTGTGCACGCTACATTTCTTAAAATTAGTATTTCCACATATGACCGAATAATTAATGCGGGGATTGAACCCTGACCTCTTAGTCAATGACACATTCTTATGTCAATTGAGATATGCTTGATTTGACGAATATATGAACATTTACACTTTTAGATTTTGTGAAAATTTTCTTACCATTATGCCCCTTGTTACTTCTCTCTCTATAATTGATATTTTAATTCCCTCATTTTGGCCAAAGCGAGCATGGCTCAGCTGACATATGTATGTGTTGACGACCAAAAGGTATGTGGTTCGAATCCCCCCACCCCAATGTATTAAAAAAAAAAAATCCTAACATTTTTTTTTTAAAAAAATAAAAAAATAATAATAATTTAAAACAAACTCATCTCTCTCCCTTCAAAATTGCTTTCATCATTTACTTTTCATGTCGCACTTTTTTTTGTATGATCACTCACCATTTTTCATGTGCAAGGGTGACAAAGTTGATTTCTTCCAAAATGTACTATAGGGAACAAGACTAGTCGTCAAATCCTCCTACCAAGAGTTGTATGCTAACATAACCTTTGTTGTTGTCTTATTGCTTGCAGCCTACAACACAAATGTTTTCAACAAGATTCTCAACCCTTCTCTCTGACCCCGTTTTCTAAAACCGTTTTCTCGAGAACGGGTGTGGAGGTTCCGTGAGACACCAGTTGTGCCAGCGGCTTTCGATTTTGTTTTGGCTGACTTGCTTGCGAGCTAGAGAAAGTGCCGCACGACCGTGATTTGAGCCCCAAAGAAAGCCCGGTCGTGACAGTTGGTATCAGAGCCTAATTGGCTTCAGTTGTGAAAAGAAGAAGAATCATGTTTGCGATCAAACAATTGGGCAAGACCTAGGTCGACAGACTAGTTGAAACGGAAGAGCAGATGCTCTACTTGAATGAAGTCCCAGACAACATTCGATTTGAGGAGACCCGAGTCGAAGAGATATTGGCCAGAACCGATAAAGTTGAAGCGATAGCTGGTCGCTTAGACGGACTGCCCGTCCAAGACATGTTGAGGAGGATAGATACCCTCGAACTAAAAGCTACGAGATCTGGTAGCTTCGAGCGTGGGGACAGCTCGACGGGCTCTATTGCCCACATAGAGGAGCATGTCGGAGAGTTAGACAGCTCCCAGAAAGTAGTAATACAGATGGTAACTGAACTATCTGAGGATGTCAAAGTTGCACTTGATGTCCGAACTGACCTAGAAGAGTTGAGGGTAGAAATGTCAAATCTGATTGCTAGACTAGACCTCACCATACGAGCGATGGGAAACCAAACCCCAACTGGGGGTAATGCTCCGTTAAACAGGGTAAAGATCCCTGAACCGAAGCCCTTCTGTGGGGCTCGAGATGCGAAAGCTCTGGAGAACTTCTTGTTTGATATCAAGTAGTACTTCAAAGCCACCAATACAGTTACTGAAGGGGAAAAGTTGACCTTAGCAACCGTGCATTTAACTGATGATGCAAAAATGTGGTGGAGATCTCGGTATATCGACATTCAAGAAGGCCGATGCGCCATAAATACGTGGGAAGAACTGAAGCAAGAATTACGCTCCCAGTTCTTCCCCGAGAACGTTGGAGTCCTAGCAAGGCACAAACTGCGAGATTTAAAGCACACTGGTACTATTTGTGAATATGTGAAACAATTTTCTGGATTTATGTTAGATATCCGAGGCATGGCAGAGTTGAACAAAGTGTTTTATTTTGTAGAAGGGTTGAAGCCCTGGGCAAAGTCGAAGTTATATGAACAGAAAGTACAGACTCTCTCTGACTCCTACGGAGCAGCCGAACGTCTTTTCGATCTCAGCAACGATCAACCACAAGATCAGAAAAGAAATCCGACGTCCTCAAGTGGGACAAACAAGTTTACTCGATCTGGCTCTCCCAAGAATAGAGGAGGAGACAAAGCAGGAAGGGGTGATCGTAAACCCTTCCAACCAAGAGGGGGCCCACCAGGACACCCGCAATACCCACAAGCTAACACTAGACTCTCTTGTTACTTGTGTTAGGGTCCCCATCAGGTTTACGAGTGTCTGAACCGAGCTGCCCTTAAGGCTTTTCAGGCAACGCTAACGGATAACACCGAGACAGAAGCTATTGAAACAGATATAGAGTCTGAAGAGAGCGATGGAAATCCCGGCATGGGAGCTTTGAAATTCTTATCTGTCATTCAGAAGAATGCGAGCGGATCTAAAGAGCCGTTGGAACGTTGTCTCATATATGTAGAACCATTGGTTAACCAAAGGTCGGCCAAGAACACCCTGGTCGACTCAGACGCCACCCACAACTTTATGACCGAAAGGGAAGTCCGTCGGTTGAACCTACGTTGGGACAAGGACACCAGGAAGATGAAAGTCGTCAACTCGACAACACTGCCTATCCTGGGGATAGCCAAAAGAGCCTCCATAAAGCCGGGGACATAGGGAGGACATACTGACTTTGTTATTGTCAAGATGAACGACTTTGACATAGTGTTAGGGATGGAATTTCTTCTCGAACACAAAATCATACCCATGCCCCTTGCGAAGTGCCTAGTGATAACAGGGTCCAGCCCCACGGTTGTTCAGACAAGCATCAAACAGCCGAACGGGGTAAAGATGATATCGACTCTCTAACTAAAGAGGGACCTGACCCATGATGAACCTACTTTTATGGCTATCCCAGTGATCGAAGATGAAAATTCTGAGGAACATGTTCCGAAAGAGATCTAGCTCGTACTAGACAAGTATAATGAAGTCATGCCAGAAAATATGTCGAAAGCTCTACCCCCGCGTAGGGGGATAGATCATGAGATTGAATTGTTACTGGGGGCAAAATCGCCCGCCAAGAATGTGTATCAAATGGCTCCTCCGGAGCTAGTTGAACTCCAAAAACAGTTAGACGAGTTACTGAGCGCTGGTTTCATTCGACCTGCAAAAGCTCCCTATAGAGCCCCAGTGTTGTTCCATAAGCAAAAGGACGGGAGTCTCCGATTGTGCATCGACTACCGAGCCTTGAACAAGCTCACTGTGAGAAACATATACCTGTTGCCCATTATTACCGATTTGTTCGATCGACTCCATGGAGCAAAATACTTCTCAAAACTAGACCTCAGGTCGAGCTACTACCAAGTTAGAATAGTCGAAGGCGATGAGCTGAAGATGACTTGTGTCACTAGATACAAAGCTTTTGAATTCTTTGTCATGCCGTTCGGCCTAACCAATGCTTCAGCCACCTTCAGCACCCTGATGAATCAAGTTTTTCATGAATACCTCGACAAGTTTGTGGTGGTTTATCTCGACGACATAGTGGTCTATAGCCCGACTATGGAAGATCATAAAGTTCATCTACAGTTAGTATTTGAGAAGTTGAGGAAGAATCAATTATTTGTCGAGAGATAAAAGTGCGCTTTTGCACAACAACGAATCAACTTTCTTGGGCATGTGATTGAGTGCGGACGAATCAGTATGGAAAATGGGGAACTGTCAACCATTAGAGACTAGAAAGTTCCAACGTCCGTGACAGAAGTACGCTCCTTCCTTGGATTGGCCAATTACTATCAGTGATTCGTGGAGGGATTCTCAAAACGGGCGGGTCCTTTGACTGAGCTGCTGAAGAAAGAAAACACTTGGAGTTGGAATCCAGAGTGTCAAGCCGCCTTCAATAGTTTGAAGAAGGTCATGATGGAGGGTCCAGTACTCAGAATTGTCAATGTTGTCAAACCCTTCGAAGTCGAGACAGATGCATCAGATTTTGCCCTAGGGGGCGTCCTCTTACAAGAAGAACACCTCATAGCTTATGAAAGTCGAAAGCTAAACGACGCCGAGAGGAGATATGCAGCCTCAGAGAAAGAAATGTTGGTCGTAGTCCATTGTTTAAGGGCATGGAGACAATATCTCCTAGGAAAGCAAGTTCGTGGTTAAAACAGATAATAGTTCAATATGTCATTTCTTCAACCAACCAAAGTTGTCGTCAAAACAAGCACGATGGCAAGAATGTCTAGCCGAATTCGACTTTCAGTTTGAAGATAAACCCGGGCAGACCAACCAAATTGCAGATGCACTTAGCCGAAAGAGCGAACATGCGGCCCTGTGCATGTTAGTTCACTTAAAAGCCAGCAAGCTGAACGGCACTGTCGCAACGTCATCGCGACGCGGAACGGCCGACGTCCTCTTTTAAGGATTTTGTTTTAAAAAAAAAAAAAATGGAGTCGCCACCAACCATTTGGGTGTGATTGGTCACCTTAAAACAAAAATTGGTCTAAGAAACTGAAAAACGAGTTCGGGAGTCGGTTGAGTGTAGGGAAGGTGTTAGCACCCTACAACACCCGTTAAAACGGTAGCCAGAATTTGTCTTTATTATCCAATTAAATTTATTTAAAATGTCCTTAATTTGAGAAAAGAGAAAAAGAAATAAAATGAAAAGAGAATGTTTCAACTAATCTTGCCTTAACTTTAAAGTAAAGTAAGGACTTGATTTGTGAATGAAATTACCCTTCAATTTTGCCATTAGTTGCCTTAATCCTTTAACGGGGATTACGCAATAAACAAATATTTTTTGAAAGATTTTTGAAATACTTTTGATTTAAAAATTAATTTGAAATTCATTTCAAACCAATTTAAAACAAAATAAAATTTCATGTTTTGGAAACAATTTTGAAAGTCAATTTAAAACATTTAAAAGAAAACTAATTCATTTGAAAATATTTTTTTTAAAAAAAAACAAAAATTTGAATTCTAGGTAAATTATAGATTTAGAAATAAATGAAAATCAAAGTTTTAAAATTGTTCAAAAAAATCAATTTGACAAAAATTATTTAGAAAAGGGAATTGGAAATCAAATTAAAAATCTTTACTTTAAAAATTTAGTTTAAAAATCAGTTGGAAAACTTTTTAAAAATGCAACTTTATAAATGACACATAATGGTGTACTTATAAATTAAAATCAATAGCAAATATGTAATTAAACAGATACAAAAAAATATATATAAAAAAAAAAAAAAAAGTATAAATGAGACTTAATATAAACCAGGTATATATTTGAAATTTCATATAAACCAGGTATATATTTGAAATTTCATATAAACCAGGTATATATTTAGGAATTTAATGTAATGGAAATTTCGTAATTTTAACAAAACTAAAACAATTTACTTACCTCAACGTAGAGCTTCGGTCGTCGTTCGCTTGGTTTCGCCGGAGTTCATCGTCCAAGTTAGCGTCGTCGAGGAGTTCCGTCCACCGAGGGATTTCGTCCGCCGCGAGAGTTCGCTCGAGGTCCGCCGTCCGCCGCGTGAGGTTCGCCGCCGAAGTTTCGTCCGCCGCGAGGAGTTCGCTCGAGGAGTTCGCTCGAGATTTGTCGTCCGCCGCGTGAGGTTCGCCGCCGAGGTTTCGTGCGCCGCGAGGAGTTCGCTCGAGGCTCGCCGTCCGCCGCGTGAGGTGGTGTGCCGCCGAAGAATTCCGTCCGAGAGGTGGTGCGTCGCCGATGTTTCGTCCGCCGCGAGAGGTTTCGTCCGTCGTGAGAAGTGCTGCGCCGCCGACGACAATGGTGGTCGGAGATGGTGGTGGGATGAAGGTGGAGAAGATGATGAATAGTAGACCCTCGATTTGCGTACCTGAAAAAAAGGAAAAAGGAAGAAAGAGAAAGTGGAGTTTTGGAGGGAAAACTTATTTTGGTCAAAGAAAAATCAACTTTGACTTCAAAATCACTCCTTTAAAATTCTCTAAAAAAAAACTCTAATTTATCGGTCTCTCTAAGGCTTTTTCTCTGATCCTTTTGGGTTCTCTTTGGTCGGTATTTATAGACGATAGATTGTCAAACAAGGTTAAAATCAAAAAATTAATGATTCGAAATTTTATTCTTAAATGAAACGGATTTTGACCAAAAATGAACAAATATATTATACTCATAAATGAAAAATAAAATTTTAACCCAAAAATGAATTAATCAAATTATACTCATAAATGAATATCTAATTTTAACCCAAAAATGAATTAAATGTTTTATACTCATTGCTGAATAAAATCTTTCTTCATGTTTGGTTCGTGAACTTCTATTGCGTTCACACGATGATTCTGGTGATTCGGTAGAGGATTCTTGTTGACATTGGGCTCATTTCCCTTTTTGAAGTTCAACCATCCTGCTTTGACCAGCTCTTGTACCCTATACTTCAGCGTCATACAGTTTTCTGTTGAGTGTCCAGCTGCTCCCGCATGAAAATCACAATGGGCGTTCACATCGTACCACTTTGGGTAAGGCGGTTGCATAGGGACTGCCGGTACGGGTGACAATTGGTTATTTTGAAATAATTGAGGTAACAACTCAGTATATGTCATTGGTATCGGGTCAATCTGAGTTTGTTTATAAGTTCCTCTATTGCTTTGTTGCCCCTGAGCGTAGACATGTATTTGTTGATTCCTAGGCTGGTAGCCTTGATTACCTTGAGGTCGTGGGTTTTGAGGAAAAGCTGAAGGGTATTGCGTTGTCGCGTTGTTAACATACGGTTGATGAGTCGTGTAATAATTCGACTGATATTGCGGCATCCTGGAGTTGGAGTACGACTGTTGGCTCCAATTGGGCTGACTTGCATTGCTCACCATTTGAATTCTCCCTTCTTTGGAAAACTTCCCTTCTTTGCGACAGACGACTCAGATGCGTCAGTTATCTTACCATGCTTGATCCCATATTCAATCCTCTCTCCGATCGTCATTATGTCGGAAAAATTGGTTGAAGCGCTCCCAATCATCTTATCGTAGAAAGGAGATTTGAGAGTGTTCATGAACATGGCTGATAACTCCTTATCAGTTAGAGGAGGTTGTATTTGTGCAGCGATATCTCTCCACTTTTGTGCGTACTCCTTGAAGCTTTTTGTGCTCTTCTTTTGCATTCTTTGCAAATCCATTCGATCAGGGGCCATGTCTATGTTATGCTTGTATTGATTTAGGAAATAATCGGCTAAATTCTTCCACGAGTAGATATGAGTATTGTCTAACTGCATGTACCAACGAGACGCTGGACCAGTCAAACAGTCTTGGAAACAGTGGATTAGCAATTTTTCATTCTGAACATGTGCAGCCATTTTCCTGCAATACATGATGAGATGGCTCCTAGGACATGATGTCCCCTCATACTTTTCGAATTCCGGCACCTTGAACTTTTGTGGAATTACAATATCAGGAACAAGGCATAACTTGGAGGCGTCAATATTCCCGAAAACATCTGTCCCTTCAATTGCTCTTAACCTTTCCTCGAGGATTTCGAGTGTTCCATTGTTAGGGGTTTTGCATTCCCCTTTTGTCGAATCCTTCTTGATCTCAGGGTTTTCTAGATTAGGAACTGTGATAGTTACCCTGGATGGTCCTTCCTTAGGGTGTACAGACCCAGCCTGATCATTCATGGAGACTCCTTCACCTTTGAAGAACTGGAAAGGGTATTGTCCTGCTGACGAATGGTACATCGGGTCACACGATGTGTATGGCGGCGGGATGAACCTTTCAGCTTGGGTGTGCATAGAGGGATTGACTTCGAAGGAGTCATTAGCGACATTGTTGGGTTGTGCGAGATTAGCCACCGTTTTCCCCTTTTCTAACAAACTGAGGATTGATTCTACCTTCTCCCGCAGCTCGTTCATTTCTTTTCTTGTTTTTTTCTATTTTCACCTGTTGTTCCTCCATAATTCTTGTTGCTTGCCTAGTGCCGTGAACGCGACGAGTTGGTGGTGGTTGAGCTATTTTTTATTCTGTTTTTATTATTTTTTAGAGGTTAAAATATAATAAAAGAGAATTAGAAAGACAAAACACATGATGCATGAAAGAAAGCTTTTACTAATTAAATGGTACGAACATTTCGATTTAAAGGGTGAACAAATACACCAAATAAAATACTAGAAAAAGAAAGCCCTACGAAAGAAGAAAAAATAAAAAATAAAAGTCTCGGGGAACAGTCAATGGAAGTGGCCAAAGTACCCAAGATCGCTACGAATCATTCTTAAGAACTCGAATAATTCCTCTGCGTTAGCTGTCATTGGTGAAGTATTTTCTTGTAGATGTCTTGCCCATTTTGCAAATCCTCGAGCTCTTCTAGCCATTATCTTGATAGTATCCATTGTTCTATTCACTTTTCCAATAACCATTTGCATATCATCTCTCACAAAGTGATAATCTTGTTTTATAGAACTATACTCCTTTTCTAAATGTTCTTTTTCCTGTGATAATTTCTCACATGCTTTTTGGTATGCTCCAAGTTGTTGCTCTAATAGACTTGCATAATCTTTCAAGATGTTATACCCTTATAAATGATTGTCAATATCTCCGTAAAGACCAACGTTAGCCCTTTCCAATTCAGTGAGTTGATTTTCTTTATTCCTGATGATATCTTTCATTTCCGAGACTAATTCTAAAAGAGAGCTTTTTCCTTCAGTAAAGTCATTTATCTTACTCTCTTGCAGGTGAACTGTTTTTCGCAACGTCGCATTATGATTCTTCAACGCATGATTCTCTTTGCTTAAACCTTTGTTTTCCTCGTCTAGCCAGTCATGATCTCTTTGTCGTTTTGCTTGCTTTCTATTCATCCCTTCTGCTCTTTCGAACCTTTCATTGGTTTGGGCTACCTGTTCCATTAATCGGTTAACCTCCTGTCGCAGTTTATCATTTTCCAGTTCGAGAGTTTGATTCCTTTCCCATAATTTTTTATGCTTTGTCGTTTCTCGATCTGGCTCATCCATCATCATTTTATTGGAAGGTTCTCTAATGTTGCAAGCCAAGATTCCTATCACGCTCTTCTTCCTCCTGGTGTGCCAGCACAAATATTCAGGAGTAGTCCCTTCACAATGACCGCTACTCTCTATCCGTCTTACTGCTCTCCAGAAGTTCAATACTTGTCGTTTTTTTCTGTTGGAATCTTCACAGTCATATGAAAACTCCAGTTTGCTGAGTCCGTGAGTTACAGGTATAAACTGCCTGAACCACATTTGTCGTAAAACCATCAATGGTGCATAATGGATACACCCCCAAGGGCCCAAGAGAGGAACTGTATGATAGTCACCGCACCTATATATTAGTGTTTTCAAAGGCATCCATGATGCCTTCCATATTATGCTTCCCATTGTTACTTCTGACAGAAATGATACCCATGCCTCTTTCTTTGGATAATTCACGTCCCACTGGGCTGTGCCAAACTCTGAGATGGTGCTCCGCGTTATGTTCCAAGTGCTACTATAGTTGACCTTCGGGCATCTGAAATCTTTTGGGAATTTAATATGATTATGCATCCATATGTAGACCAATGGAACACAAAATCTTAATTTCCCCTCTCCTTTACCTCTACAAAAGTTAAGTGTCCTGAAGGTTTCTGCGAGAAGAGGTATGATTGGATTTAATCCTTGCTCTATATTGAAAAATAATTTTAAAACATGCCCATCGACGCGTTCTTTTGTTTTAGGATACAAGACTGTCCCGTAAATGCATAGTGCGAGCAACGTCAGACCTTTTCCTTGCTTGATGTGATTGCAGGCGAGTTCAACTAAATAATCCAATGATATGGATTCCTCTCTTCCCTTAACTTCTAAGTGCTTTTGTATTTCAACGACACGCACCTGAAGAAATTCAGCCAAAATCCTCTTTGTGGTGTGTTGTGGATTAAAGCAGTAGACCGACTCCCCGACCCTTTCTGGAATATCCAACATCGAGTGATATTCTTCAATAGTAGGCACCATATCAATATCTCTAAACGTGAAGCATCTATAGGCAGGATCCCAAAAGTCCAGCAGAGCTTGTATGGCAAAACGATTGACTGGTACGTACATAAGATCAACTATATTACCATATTTTTTTGAAAACTCAAACCTCTGTTCTGGTGTCAAACCCTCCCATATGGCTTTCAGCTTTCCTAAGTCATTGGAAATAAACTGCACTCGGGTGGAGGAAAGTAATGGCTATGTATCAGTAGAGGATAAGCTATCTCCTTGTCTCAACTGCATCAGCTCGGCCCAGTGAAGTACGCTACTCAACTCGTCATATCGAGATGTAGGTGACCGTATCGATGTAATGGGTACATTGACACTCATTTTGTTCCCCTAAAAGACAAATATAAAATTAACACTCGATTTTAAAAATAGACTTTCATGCGCCGATACAGGGGCATTTATATCCCCTCGAGGGTCGACACTACTCGATCTAAAATATAAAAAAAAAAAAGAAAAAAAAGACCGTAAATAAAAATAAACACATGAGGGAAAAGGTGAGAAATGATAAAATTCACTAAGATCTTTCATGCGCTGGTACGAGGGCTTTATACCCCTCGAAAGTCGACATTACTTAATCTTGAAAATAAAAAGGAAATTCATGCGCCTGTCCGAGACATTACCTATCTCAACGAAGGTCGACACTACTAAATCTAAAAAATGAATTAACATGAGGACAAAAAAGGGAAGGCAATCAGCAAAGTTTTTATTTTATTTTTTTATTATTTCAAAATCTCATACATTATCTTTTATTAAAGGAAAGAACTGTATTTTGGCCAACACGAATATCACTCCTTTTTAGAAAGAAATCTTTTCTTAAAAGAGAAATAAAAAGTAATAGACACAAAGGAAGATAAATCAAGACTAAATAAGAACGCAAATCACGAATAAATAAACAATGATGTGTGGGTGAAGTTCAAAAACTAAAGGTAAAGGCCCCCAAATTAATTTGAATGCTAAGAATTAACAAATGAATTAACTTGAGCGAGAATCTTTCGTGCGCCTATACAGGGGCAATTATATCCCTTTGAAGGTCGACATTACTCGATTCTCAGTTCTAATCCTACAAGGTGTAGCCCGGGTAGGAGGCTTGTGGTTGTGTGTGGAATGCATGACAATAAAAAAAAAAAATGAATTGCGATAAATAAGTTATAAAAATAAATAGTACATAAATAAAATAAAACAAACCAAACAAATGACCAACAAAGAAAATAAAATTGAATAATAAAAGATAAAATGTAATGGCCTGACCCTCTAAAAAAAAAAGTCGCCATGCTGTCGCAACGTCATCGCAACGCGGAGCGGCCGACGTCCTCTTTTAAGGATTTTGTTTTAAAAATAATAAAAAATGGAGTCGCCACCGGATTTGGGTGTGATTGGTCACCTTAAAACAAAAACTGGTCTAAGAAACTGAAAAACGAGTTCGGGAGTCGGTTGAGTGTAGGGAAGGTGTTAGCACCCTACAACACCCGTTAAAACGGTAGCCAAAATTTGTCTTTATTATCCAATTAAATTTATTTAAAATGTCCTTAATTTGAGAAAAGAGAAAAAGAAATAATATGAAAAGAGAATGTTTCAACTAATCTTGCCTTAACTTTAAAGTAAAGTAAGGACTTGATTTGTGAATGAAATTACCCTTCAATTTTGCCATTAGTTGCCTTAATCCCTTAACGGGGATTACGCAATAAACAAATATTTTTTGAAAGATTTTTGAAATACTTTTGATTTAAAAATTAATTTGAAATTCATTTCAAACCAATTTAAAACAAAATAAAATTTCATGTTTTGGAAACAATTTTGAAAGTCAATTTAAAACATTTAAAAGAAAACTAATTCATTTGAAAATATTTTTTTTTAAAAAAACCAAAAATTTGAAATCTAGGTAAATTATAGATTTAGAAATAAATGAAAATCAAAGTTTTAAAATTGTTCAAAAAATCAATTTGACAAAAATCATTTAGAAAAGGGAATTGGAAATCAAATTAAAAATCTTTACTTTAAAATTTTAGTTTAAAAATCAGTTGGAAAACTTTTTAAAAATGCAACTTTATAAATGACACATAATGGCGTACTTATAAATTAAAATCAATAGCAAAGATGTAATTAAACGAATACAAAAATATATTAAAAAAAAAAAAAAAAAAAGTATAAATGAGACTTAATATAAACCAGGTATATATTTGAAATTTCATATAAACCAGGTATATATTTGAAATTTCATATAAACTAGGTATATATTTGAAATTTCATATAAACCAGGTATATATTTGAAATTTCATATAAACCAGGTATATATTTAGGAATTAAATGTAATGGCAGTTTCGTAATTTTAACAAAACTAAAACAATTTACTTACCTCAACGTAGAGCTTCGGCCGTCGTTCGCTTGGTTTCGCCGGAGTTCAACGTCCAAGTTAGCGCCGTCGAGGAGTTCCGTCCACCGAGGGATTTCGTCCGCCGCGAGAGTTCGCTCGAGATTTGCCGTCCGCCGCGTGAGGTTCGCCGTCGAGGTTTCGTGCGCCGCGAGGAGTTCGCTCGAGGCTCGCCGTCCGCCGCGTGAGGTGGTGTGCCGCCGAGGAATTCCGTCCGAGAGGTGGTGCGCTGCCGATATTTCGTCCGCGAGGTGGTGCGCCGCCGATGTTTCCTCCGCCGTGAGAAGTGTTGCGCCGCCGACGATAATGGTGGTCGGAGATGGTGGTGGGATTAAGGTGGAGAAGATGATGAATAGTAGACCCTCGATTTGCATACCTGAAAAAAAGGAAAAAGGAAGAAAGAGAAAGTGGAGTTTTGGAGGGAAAACTTATTTTGGTCAAAGAAAAATCAACTTTGACTTCAAAATCACTCTTTTAAAATTCTCTAAAAAAAAACTCTAATTTATCGGTCTCTCTAAGGCTTTTTCTCTGATCCTTTTGGGTTCTCTTTGGTCGATATTTATAGACGATAGATTGTCAAACAAGGTTCAAATCAAACAATTAATGATTCGAAATTTTATTCTTAAATGAAACGGATTTTAACCAAAAATGAACAAATATATTATACTCATAAATGAAAAATAAAATTTTAACCCAAAAATGAATTAATCAGATTATACTCATAAATGAATATCTAATTTTAACCAAAAAAATGAATTAAATGTTTTATACTCATAAATGAATAACCAATTTTTAACCCAAAAAATGAATTAAATAATTTATACTCATAAATGAATATCCAATTTTTAACCCAAAAATGAATTAATCAATTTATACTCATAAATGAATGTCCAATTTTAAACCCAAAAATGAATTAAATAATTTATATTCATAAATGAATATTAAATTTTAGCCATAAAATGACCTATGAATTTTATACTCATAAAATGCCAATTTTATTTGTCAAATTAGGTAAATACCTTTCAAAACAGTTTAAACCTTATTTTGTTTTTGTTATTTTTCTCCAATTTTCGAAATTAATTAAAATACAAAAATAAAAAGTGAATTTACAATTTAAAAAAAGACTCAATCAAATATGAATAAAAAATAAAAATAAAAAGGTAAAAAAACATTAATAATAAACAAATGCTCGGACCAAATACGGTGTCTACAGACACCATTCGCGATGTCATCAAAGAACATCTGACGAAAGACCCAGCCGCTCGGGCAATCGTGCAGTTAGCTAGAGAAGGGAAGACTCGACAATTCTAGGTCGAAGATGACTTACTCCTAGCCAAAGGCAATCGCCTATACGTTCCTCGTTCTGGGAACTTTCGTCGGTTGCTAATGAGAGAGTGTCATGATACGCTTTGGACATGCCATACTGGTTGGCAGAGAACTTATGCCCTACTCAAACAAGGATACTATTGGTCGAGTCTTCGAGATGACGTCATGCAGTTTACAAAGACGTGCTACCATCCACACAAGATCCATGTCTTTAGATAGCTTTGTGATGAATGATTTATCTTCCTCGCTCCTAAAGATGGACAATTGTGAAATTCTTTTTTGGGCGTCTAGTGCGAGAAGTTTGATGATAAAATTGTTGAGTTGAGCAAGGTTTGAATCACAGGTTACATGGATCGTGCAAGACCTTAAGTCGTTGTTTTAGATGAGCAACCATTTGCTTTGTGAATTTTGGTGGTATGAGTAGATGAATCCCTAACATCATGAACTATTTGTTTTGTGAAATTTGGTGGTATGAGTAGATGAATCTCTAACATCATGAATCACGGGTATGAACATAGTAGTATAAATTGATTTGTTTAGAAAAAATCGATATATTCGTATTAACAAGAAAATGAGTTAAAACAACTTTCAAGTAAATTTCAATCATGTGTGGATATTTTTTGGTTGGGATGTGATATTTTTGGTTTCAGAAAAATGAGTTCTAGAAGTTTGTTCCAAATCTTAGGATGTGATATTTTTTTATTGTTAAAAGATTAAAAAAAAAAAGTTATGTGAGCACTCTTAATATCTTTATATACTCAAAGTATAATTGGGAAAAAAAAAATGTTCATTCTCTTCCCTTATAATTTAGATAGCTATTAAATTAGGTAAACTTTTTAGTTATTTTTCAATTTGACATTTTATATTTAGGTATATATCACAACTTTTCATTAAAGAATAATTCATTTGTGGGAATACTTCCATAAAAAATATCATATGTCTCGTTGTCTAAAAAAAAAAAAAAAAAATATCAATGATATGCATTAACCATCACCACATCCTAGAAAAATAAAATAGGTCAATCAAGTGCTCTTAATTAGCCCTTCGAGATTTAGGCCCACTTAGACTTGTCCCTCTATCTCTCTACATTTTTTTTCATCTTCTTTTTAGTTCACTATCATTTTTATTTTAATATTCAACATAGATTCAAAGCAAAATTATTTCAATTTCAATTTAAATATTATAATTTTCATGAACGAAATTTAATTATTAGAATTTGTATTATTGTCAATCTTATACTCTTGACTTCTTGATGAATTATATATACCTTAATTAGTTGAATTATATACTCTTGACTTCTTGATGAATTATATATACCTTAATCAGTTGAATTATATTTAAGTTTACTGATTAATTTTATGTATATCATATACTACTGAGAAAATATTTTGTAATGTTGAAATGAACAAATAAAAAAAAATGGAAATGAAAATGAGTGGATGGATTATTATTATTATTTATTTATTTATTTATTTTTGTACAATTTTTATTTATCAAATTGGTTTTTTTTTTCAACAATTTTATGGAAATTGAGCTATGCTTGGTTTGACATCAAATTGGGTTTGGGAAATGACATTCTACGTGACACTCGATAAATTTGACTTTGAATGACATGTGTAAATTGTCAATGTACAGAGCTTTAGCAACTGTCGTCTACTTAGGTGGTCATGCACATTTGACGTCGTTAAATTGTGATGAAAATTAAGAACTACCATCTATTTAGGTGTCATGCTTGATAACAATTTGACACTACTACAGGTACGTTGCATCGATAGTTGATAAATAAATATAAACTGTAGAGGGCTTAAATCTTCGAAATACTCGTGCCTCAATTTAATGGTTCCGTGTTTGTTTCAATCGTAACTTACTGTAATATACATATACAAATATATATTTAATTTTTTTTTTGGTACATATACGTATATTTTTAATCTTTAATAAATTATTCTAGAAAAAATAGTACATAAAAAATAAGGGCAAAATACATTTTTGGTCCCTCAAGTTTCAAAAGACCTCCACATCATTATCCATTAGTCAACTAACGGTCAAAGGACCATTTAGAATCATTTATCAAATTTGGGGACTAAAATGTTCCTTTTGAAACTTGAGGGACCAAAGTGTTCATTTTGAAACTTGAGGGATCAAATAAACATTAAACTCATACCTGAAGGACCAAAAGTATATTTTGCCCTAAAAATAATTTATTTTATTTTTTAAAAAATATTTAACAAATATTTCGAGATTTCGAGTTTCATTGAATGCTTATATATTTAGGTGTGGGCAAATTCAGGGTTAATATCAAGAATAACCTCTCTACCAAATGAATTTATCAACACTTTTTTTTTGCCACTATCAATTTTAGCTTTCTCGGTGCAATCCTGGTCAGGGCACCGAGATTATTTTTTTTCAATTTGAAGATTTTCTTAAAAAAAAAAAAAAAGTCAATAACCTTGGGCCAGGATTGCAATTTTGTTTTCAACTTTTTTTTTTTTTTTTTTTTTTTACTTCAAATTTGAGTATCTTTATAGAGAAATATTTCTTAAAACAATGTCGAAAATATTTAGGTATCTTTCAAAGTAACATCAATAAGTAATATTTCATATGTTTTTTAGTTATAAAATATTCTTCAAAAACAACAATGAGAATTTTTAAAGATGATCAGGAGGATATGAATTTGGCAAGATCTGACCAAGATTTGCATCGAGATTTCCATTTAAAAAAACAAAAATCGATTAAAAGAAAATCTCAGATCTTGTGATCCTGGCCAAGATGGATTATAACTCAGATTTATTATTTTTTATGGTGCTTCGAAAATACTCAAATATTTTTGACATTATTTTAAGACAAGAATATTTTATAATGAAAAACATATGAAACAATACTTATTGAGGGTGATTCGAAAGATACCCGAAATATTGTTGACATTATTTTAAGACAATAATATTTATATTACTTATTGGTGGTGCTTCTAAAGATACCCAAATATTTTTGACATTATTTTAAGAAATATTTCTCAATAAATTTGTCGATTTAAAAAAAAAAAAATTGCAATCGTGCTCAATCCTGATGGTTATTGCAATCCTGATCAATTATTATTATCGAAAAAAAAATTAAAAATATTGAATTTCGTGTCCGATCCTGGCTAGATGCACTCAGAAACGTAAAAAAAACAGCGCTAATAGTTTTTTTTTTTTTTTTTTTTTTTTTGCCATAGATGCCATTGTTGATAATAACTCAGTAAATTCAACATGATTTATGAAAATTTTGTGATTTATTATTATTTTTTTTTCCAACAAAATTTGAACAATTTTTTTTTTTTTAAATTGAACTATGGTGATTAATATTACTTAATTTTAATATTATTTATTAACGGATTAAAATTATATTTATTTGCTATAAAAAAATTATATTTATTTATGTTAAGTTATAAGTTTAGAATCTCAATTTTTAAATTTGTGTCTAATAGGTCCTTATACTTTTAATTGTGTCTAATAATTCATTTAAATATTGATAAATTGTAATCATAAGAATCAGTTACTAAATTATATTTTCATTATTTTTATGTAATATTTTATTATAGGGTAAATTATATGGTCCCTCAATTTTTAAACTCAACAATTTACCTCTTGAAGTTTGCATTTGGTAACATTTTTAGTCTTCCATCAGTTTTTTTATTAATTAATAACAAAAAGCTGACATGTAAAAAAAAATAGTTCAATGACATGATGTATTGCCTAGTAATCATGAGATCCTAGGTTCAATTCACTACACAATATGTTGTAAAAAAAAATATGCCTATTTTTTTATTAAAAAATAATTCAAATGCTACCAAACTAAAACTTGAAAAATCAAAAGTGTAAATTATCATATGTTATAACATACTATATTAACTAATTTACGCAACATGTTTGGTCATCCACATTGATTTTTTTTTACTATTAATTGATATAACAAGGATAATGGTTCTTTTTAAAATGTTATCGAAGCCCCTAAACAATATTATCTGGATCTGTCCCAGTTGACTTCAACAACCTTTTAACCTTTTAGGGGGCGTTTGGCCCCCTGTTTTGGAATCAGAACCCTGGGAATCAGAACCCTGGGGGGTTTGTCAGGACGGGTTCTTAACCCTGGGAATCTAAAAACTGTGTTTGGGGTGCAGGGTTGGGAAGTCTCGGAATCAAAAACCAGTGTTTGGGGTGCAGTGTTCTGAACCCCGGGTTGAACAGTTTTTTTTTTTTTTTTCCTTTTCCTTTTACTATTTCGTTTCTCTTTTATACCTTTATTTTCTAGTGGTGAATTGTAAAACCCGACCTCACGTAACATGAGCAAAATTCTTTTGGAACTTAAAAATGAAGCATTTAATTTATGTTATATTCTAAGAATAAGAAAATAAATTGATCAATTTTCATATTTTGTACTCGTACAAAAAAAGTTTATGAAATAGGATGAAAAAATATACCTTTTAAAAATTAAGAAAAACAAAAAAATAAAAGGAAAGGAAAAAAAGTTTTTACAACATGTTGGGGTTACGCTCATGGTCACTAAGCAATATATCACGTCGTTGGGCTATGCTCGGTTTGGCAAAAATATGCATCATTGTGAAGCTCGAACTCAAGACATTATGGTTGTAAGGCGTCTCTAAAACCACTGGACCACTTACACAAAAAAACATTTAACAAAAACAACAAAAAAACAATAAATAGAAGAAAGGAAGAAAAAAAAATACATTATTGATGAAAATTTTGTATATTCCAATTAAAAAAAATATATTATAAAAGAAAAAAAAAAGTTACAAACACAACATTAATTTATAGAATACGGTTGAAAAAATACATAAAACAAACAAATAATAAAGAGGGAAAAAAATTGAAAAAAAACCTTAGTTCGGATATAATGTAGATTCCAATAATTCCCTATTATTAATAGAAATTTTATAATAATATTAAAATATATTCATATTAGAAAGTAGTAAAAAAAAACATTACAAAAGAATATCATTTTTTTGTTTTGAAAGGAAACGATTCATTGATAAATGAAGAATGGAGCAAAAGCTCGAGCACCCGAAGGTGATTACAAGAAAGCGGACCAATTAGCGGTCAAATGGGAAAAACTATACTCTGAAAAGGGGTGTTTATTCTTACACCAATACAATGCATTGAAAATAATTAAATCCAACACCCTACCAAAAAGGAGAAAACTCCTCCCTAAAGATACGAGCATTTCTTTCTTTCCACAGAAACCACAGAAAAACCCGATTAAAAGCCAGCCATAAAGTCCTAGCCTCTCTATGGAAAGGGTGGTGGACAAAGATGGTAATCATAAAATCATTCATATTATTTGGAAAAACCAATGACCAAACGAAAAGCACGTAAGATGAAAGCCAAAAAATGAGAGGCAAAGGAGCAATGAAGAAAAAGATGAGCTGGTCGTTCGTTGTGAGCCTGACACATAACACACCAAGAAGGAGAAAGACTCATATATGACCAAAAGAATATCATTTTTCATAATAGAAAAAAAATATATTTTAACTAAACAAAAATTACTAACACGGTTAGTTAATGGAATAAGATGGGACAAAATATATATATATATATATATATATATATATATAAAGGAAAAATGAATAGACATATAGCAAAAATTGATGGCAAAATTGAAAAAGAGATAAAAAAAAAAAATTGTTGGTGTTGATGTCAAATGGATTAAGAGAGAGATAAAATTGTTGATGTGACGAAGAGAGAGAAACAAAATTGGAGAAGTGAGGGGTTTAGAACCCAAAACCATGGGTTTGGGTTCTAAACCCATGACTTTCCAATACATCCATCCAAACATGGGTTTGGCTTCAAAAGCCAAACCCACCCAAACACAAGACAGGGGGCCAAACGCCCCCTTAACCTTTTAACTTTGATTTTAGGGGGCGTTTGGCCCCCTGTCTTGGGTTTGGGTGGGTTTAGCTTCAAAAGCCAAACCCATGTTTGGAGGGATGAGTTTGAAAACCATGGGTTTAGAACCCAAACCCATGGTTTTGGGTTTTCATCCCTTCTTACTTCTCCAATCTTCATCAATTTTCAATTTGACATCAACAATTCTATCTCTCTCTCCATCAATTTGACACCAACAATTTTCTATTTTATCTCTTTATCAATTTTAGCTATATGTCTATTTTTTTTTATATATATATATAATTTTATATATATATATAATTTTATATATATATATATATATATATATATATATAATTTATTTTTTTTAAGTTAAAATATATCTTTTTTTTATTATGAAAAATAGTATTCTTTGTTAAGTTTTTTTTACTACTTTCAAATATGAATATATTTTAATATTATTACAAAATTTTCATTAATAACAGTAAATTATTGGAATGTAAGTTATATCCGAACTAGGGTTTTTTTAATTGTTTTTTTTTTCTACTATTTGTTTATTTTATGTATTTTTTCAACCGTATTCTATAAGCTAATGTTGTGTTTGTAATTTTTTTTTTCTATTATAATAATTATTATTTTTTTAATTGAAATGTACAAAAATTCCATCAATGATGTATTTTTTTTTTTCGTTCTTTTATTTCTTGTTTTTTGTTTTTGTTGGTTTTGTTAAAGGTTTTATTTTTTTTATGTTTTTGTTAAAATATATCTTTTTCCATCTTATTCTATAAAAACGTTTTTCATCAATAGTAATGTAACTTTTATTTTTATGTTGTAAAAAGAAAAACTTTTTCTTCCTTTATTTTATTTTTTTGTTTTTCTTAATTTTTAAAAGGTATATTTTTTCATTCTATTTCATATATATATTTTTTTTTAATGACTACAAAGTATGAAAATTGTTCAATTTATTTTCTTATTCTTAGACTATAACATAAATTAAATGCTTCATTTTTTAAGTCTCAAAAGAAGTTTGTTCATGTTACATGAGGCCGGATTTTATAATTCACAAGACAACCACTAGAAAATAAGGGTAAAAAAAAGGGAAAAAAAAAAAAAAAACTGTTCAACCCGAGGTTCAGAACACTACACCCCAAACACTGGTTTCTGATTCCGAGACTTCCCAACCCTGCACCCCAAACACAGTCTTTTGATTCCCACGGTTCAGAACCCGCCCTGACAAATCCCCAGGGTTCTGATTCCCAGGGTTCTGATTCCAAAACAGGGGGCCAAACGCCCCCTTAATGAATCAATCTTACATAATTCTTTTATTTTATTATTATTATTTTTTTAGTCCAACAACACGTAGGAATAAAAGGGCATAATTTTATTTGGCCTTATTTTGATTATTATATTCATGATTTATGTTGTAATTCATAGTTTAATCATTTTATTATTTAACCAGAATTCAATCATTAAAAAAAAAAAAAAAAATGGGTCCAATATTTATCGTTGCACAAACAGCAATCAAACCCAAAATAATTGTAAATTTAACAAAATTTAAAACATTTTGCAAATATAACAAAAATTCAGTGGCTATCGTCGATAGACTCTATCGTTGATATATGACTATCACTGATAGACTACTATTACTAACAAAATTCTATAAAAAATTGAGTGACCATATTATCAGTGATAGAAATTGTTATATCCGTAATTTTTTTAAAAAAATATTATATTTTTAATTATTTTATTCTAAATTGACATCGATTATAATTTCTCATAGGATGACACAATTAAATAAAATTATGTCAAATATTTATATGACTCAATTACTAGGATATAAAATATGTTTTAATTTTTGAGAAAAAGTTTGTTGGTAATATATTATATTAAAAGTACCATTATTTACTTTTTTCTTTGACAATGATAATATATTTTCCCTTTATTGAGAACTCACTTATTCTTGCAAATTGCATTATCTTTTAACCTTAAATTGTGGTTGATAATTTATATGCCATAATCACGGCCACTACTATGAATTATGAAATCTATTATTGCCCTTTTATTTCAAAATTTCAACTAAAGCATTATGTTGAGAAATTTTGGCCTCATGCCTAAGCTTTCACCGTAGCCCTTTTTTTCTAGCCTTACAACTAGGGGACTCAAAATCATGATGAATTTTGATTTTTTACTTTATATAATGATAAATATTACTCCATCAATTATTATGATTATTATTATTATTATTTTTTGACAACATGTATAGTGGGGATTGAACTTAGATCTCATAGTCACTAATCGATACATCATATGCTTTTGTTGGTTGTATATTATCGTTAAAACATGGAGAGAAAGGAAAAATGAAGAGAACAAAAATAGCAAATATAATGATCTAAATTTTATTTTGATTTTTTTTTTTTTTTGCAAATGTATTTTAATTAATGTGAGAATTGAACTCATGACTTCTCAGTTAAAGGCACAACCTTATGTCAATTGAATTATGTTCGGTTTAGCTTTATTTTGATACTTGAGATTGATTTTTCTTGTATAATCTCTTTATATAATCGTTGAATACATGGAGAGAGAAATGACAAATATAATAATCTAAATTTTATTTTGGTTGTACTTGAGTTTTCAAACACATTCTATTTTGATTCTTAAACTTTCGAAATATTGTTATCATTCTTGAACAAAAAAAAAATACTATTTTGGTTAATCAGTGGCAAAACCAGACAATAATGTTTGGGGCCAAAAACTATGTTATATAAATATAATAAAAAATAATTATCACCCATAATTAGAGGTTTGAATTCATACTTTCACATTATATTAACCTTAAAAAAAAAAGTTATTGGTGATAAAAATAGGGAAGTATACCAACGACTCACGGACTAAGTTTAAATAAACTTAGTACCATCATATAATTTAGCTTATCTCTGTGTGTTATCGAATAGGAAAAAAAGAAGTTAAATTACGAGTTTAGTCAATGAACTTTAAAGTTTTAGTCTACTAGATCTCAAACTTCAAAAAGTGTGTAATGTGTCCTTAAACTTTAAAGATATTTTCTAAACTTTCAATTTTGTTTCTAATGAATCCCTGCATTTTAAAAAATGTTGAATAAGACAATGATCTATTATACTTAAATTGAAAATTTGGGGAACTATTAGATATAAAATTGAAACTTGAAAAAAATATTGAACATTATTTAAGGTTCCCGAATCTATTAAACACAAAAAGTTCAAAGACGTTTTTTTTTTTTTTTGCAATGGTAAAATATTACGAAAAACAAATGAGGAGGACCCCACAGCTCGGGGGCAATACACTAAAAAACACATAAAAAGAACAAAGAAAACAAGTTTCGAGGAGGAACACTAATAGAAGTAGGGACCAATAACGCTCCCATTCACGAAACACACCTATAAACTATATCAGCATGGGCACTAATAAGAACAGACTGAGGAGAACGGAGACTAGCCCAATGAACACGAGAGTTCTGTTCTCTCCAGATATGGTAGATGGTCGCACACCAAGCAAGTCTCCAAACATGACGCTTGCGCCGATCACTCCGCCTCATGCCACAAATCCAAAGCAACTCTGTAGACCATGCAACAACCCGATGAGAGGAACCCCCCACGACAAAACCTCCGTCCAGATCTATTTACTGAACAAACACTCAAAGAAAGGATGATCCCTCGTCTCCAAATCATTTGAACAAAACACACATCCTAGCGAAATCAAGAGATCTTAGGCATGAAGCCGAACCCTAGTATATAAATGATCCCGGATCGCCAACAATGCAATAAAGAAGTGTCAGAAATATTACCCCAAACCACAATAAAATCACTCAACTCACACAATCCCAACGAGGTCGCAAAACCTCACAAGTACTAGCCACCGAAAAGTCATCAAACTTACCAGTGTCTCAAATAACTCGATCTGACCGATGCAGGTGGTGAACTACCGCCTAAACCAAAGGAAGAAATTCTTCCATCTCCCAAGTCACACAAGGTCAGTGTCAGGACCCATCAGGAATGGGAGAATCCGACACAAGAGCACGCTCTGAGCTTCCCACAACACTAGTTAACCCTTCATCAAACCACTGAACAATGAGGTCTCCAGGGAGCTAGGAGTCCACCCAAGTATGACAACGTCGACCAATATCCCCAATGGCTATCTGGAAAAGTAGATGAAACTACTACCGGAGTCGGAAGACGGCCCGAGTACACCATGGCCAACTAGACGACACTCGAACAGACTATAGAGAACGAGCTCGAAGAACATAAGCATTGACCCAAGCAACTCAAAAGTAACCAGAGCGCGTAAAAAGAAGTAAAAAAAGCTTCATAACAGTTGCCACATTCCAAGACCGAACATGACGAATGCTCAACCTCCTCTCACTTCTCGGCAAACAAACATCCTCCCAAGCCACATATGCATTGTCGCTGCCGGTTGAGCTCCCTTGCCACAAATAAGCCCGGAGAATACGATTAACCTCATCTGCGACGTGAGCAGGCAACACAAACACACTCGCTCAATAACCTGAAAGTTATGCAAAACAGACTGGATAAGCTACAACCGACCAACATAAGAAATAGTTCGTGCTAACTAGCTCTGAACACGCTCAGTGATTTTCTCCAAGAGAGGCTTACAGTGATGGAACGCATGTAGCACAACGGAAGCGAGTCGGATCATTGGCACTCTAATTTCATCAATTTAGCTAAACTAGAAACATGCTCAAAACAAGAAATAAAAGAAATTAGAACACTTACCTCTTGTAGTTCTAAAAACTTCTATTCCGATGCTCGAATCTCCTCACGAACCCTTCGAAGCTTCCCTCGAACTCCTCGAGAACCACCTCCGATAGTCCCGCTATCCTCGGGCCGAACAATGGAGTGGTGGGACTCCTTTATGAAATAAAAAGTTTGGAAGAATAAGATGGGAAGATGAAAGTGATGAGGATTTTGTGAGAAATATTTAACACTTAGCTTTCTAATTTCTCAAGTAACATGAACTCTTCATACTCATCCAAATATTCAAACTATTTGAAAATTCATCAACCTCAAACCATTTGAACTTCATCTAATTTATAGGCAAATCACATGCAACAAACTCTTTGCTTAGCATGACACCTCAAATTGGATGAATTAGTCTTCACCAAGTGTTCCAAAATTGATAGAGTTTATGCATGTGGTTGGTGATTCACAATCCACTTCACAATTTGGATAAACCCACTCAACTTGGATAAATCCACTCAACTTGGATAAATCCACTTGACTTGGATAATCCCACTTGTAATATTTTGTCAGTTTAAATTAATTCATAATTAATTTTAATAAACAAAATAAATTTTAATTAATTAAACTTTTTAATTAATTAATATTATTATTTAATTCAATATCAAATATTAATTAAATAATAAGACTAATCTCGGTTTCTTAAACCGAATCATCACACATGAATCCCTATTCATGTTTTAGACCAATCCCATATTTATATCATATTTAAATATGTTCATCATTTTTCCAAAAACGAATTTGAATAAATTCAAATTCTTTTTCTCTCATATTGTTACACGGCTTAATCCAAGCTAGCTAGGAGAACCTAAAAAACCTACAGATCATGAGCTCCAACGATACGAGATTACCCGACCAAACTCTTTAGCCAAGCTAACCAACATTCGTTAACCCCCGGAGACTCCAATAAAGTCCAAGGGTTGCACTCTTCTCACCGTAGATATATTTTTGTCCTCTTGATGTAACCATCATCAGTAAGTCGATCCTTCACAGGTCGTTCGTAATTACAATTGGGTCAAAATAACCGTTTTACCCCCGTAATTACATCTTGTTCCTTAAGTCCCACTGATCCTCAAATGAACTATTAGTTTGTGGTTCAACCACCAAACCGATTGGTATGTGATCTCATCACTATACAAAGTCCCTCTCGGGCCAATGAGAGGGCGAAATCCCTAGTTCAAGACCTGGAGTCAGCACTTAAGGGAACAACCTCTCTACTAATCCCTCAAGGCGGGTAGGAGTGAATTCCATCTCGCAGGACTATGTTCCCAGCTACCTACCCGGTCTTATCCCCAAGATGGTAGGCTTATTGAGTCGGCGATTTCGGGCCACTCTCACCCATACAAATCAAAGGATAAGCTCGAATAAACAGGAGTTCATAACGTGCTCAGGATTCAGATCGAGTTACCTAGGTCATCATATGAAAAACTCGGTCTTTAACGTAAACGGAGTTATAAAGAAAGAGTGACTTGTTTCGCGGTTCAGTCTTATGCAAACTCATTGCATAGGACGCCCCCACTCACATGTCTCCACATGAACGATTTCGGATCACATCTTTTGTACTATACAAATTGGGCCGCGTCCAATAGTGTCCCCAGGATAAGGTACCCAACCTTATCCCTATACTATAGACTATTCTGGCTATCACTCGAACTTGATCCACAATCATGTCACCACATGAAGTTCAAGTATACAACCTATAGCCATGAGTTCTTTGTTTATTGGAGTTAGGTTAAAAGTACACAATTCACTTTATTCAATAACAACTTTACTGAATAAAACTCAATAACAACTTTATTGCAAAATAGAATATACATTCAGTTTACAAACCACGAGTTTTAGGACATAAAACCCAACATACAGTCCGCGTAAGATAGCCGACCCGAAATAAGAGGAAGACCCAAATACCAGACCGACAGATAATCGAGAGAAAACCCATCAAATCAGCCAAGTTTGCAGCTATGGGAAGGGAGACCCTAACACTGAACATAAAGCTCTTAGCAGAGTTAGCACATAGCCCAAACAGTCCCTTAAATCTGAGGAGTGCAAACTAAACAAAAGCAGGGAGACACAATCACCCTCACAAAAGATCATTATGTCATCTACAAAACAGAGGTGAGTTAGACGGATCTTCTCACAACGATGATGGAAAGTGAAATCCCGAGGGGGAACGTTCAATAGTCAGGACAGAACCTTCATAACAATCACAAACAATTAAGGAGACAAGGGACCACCTTGACAAAGCCCTCGACGACCTGGAAAAATTCCCTCCAACGAGCCATTAAATAGAAAAAAAAACATAGGGATGTGATACAAGCCCGAACCCAACTCACAAACTGAAACTTGAAATAATTATTATAATTTTTTTATTTTATATTAAGCATATTTTCGTATAGAATTAAATATTAAAAACTAAATATGAAATATGGTTTATCACTTATATTTATTAAAAAAAATATAAGTCTAAATTATTTTTTAAAAATAATTTTTTTTTATATATATATATCTACAAAAAAAAATATTAAAATAAAGAAGTTTTTTTTTTTTTTTGATAACATATGGGAGTAGGGATCAAACCTAAAACCTGTTGATCTCTTACATCATGCCAGTTGAGTTATGCTTTTGTTGGCGAAGAAAATTATCTATAGACTAAAAAAAATAACAGTTATGTACAATATATTTATTAAAGGAAAAAAATATAAAATTAAAATAAAGAAGAAAGTGTTATAAAATAAATGTAAGGAGATGAGGAAAGTATCGAATCCATGTATTTTTTATTCAATGGTATGTGTCAAAAGTCTCAACTATATGGAGAAAATAATGAAAAAGATGTCAAACTCAGCATAGCTCAATTGACATAAGATTGTGTCATTGACTAAAAGCTTATGGGTTCAATCTTCGCATTAAATAAAATATGCATATATCTATATATACATATTCATAACATGAAATTATATATATAGATTAAAATTATTATTATTATTATTTTATATATATATATATTATTATTATTTATTTTTTTTGGTAGGGGATAATGACATTATTTTGTGTGTCAATATTCACACTCTCACTCAGTGCTCCGCTCAATCAATTTATGTAGTTTTAGTATATGCCAATGTAGATAAACATATACTAATACACGTATTTGAAATTGTACATTCCATTAATTAAATAATTGATTCATAATAAAGAGACCGACAAAAAAAAATGCCTTAGAGGCTAAAATAAGATTTAAACCAAAAATAGTTTTTAACCTTATAATTACATGAGTGTTGTTATAGGTAGAAACACTCCACTCTAGACAAAGGCCCAAGCAGGAATGAGGCTCAGTCCACTACAAGATAGCAAGCAGAATCACCCAACCCGAGGGAAGAGGGTGGGCAAAGAGAGTTAAAAGTTTATCACATATAAAGTTCGACCAAACTGTCAAGGGAGTCGACCCCGTGAAGAAGTATTGATCCCACAAAGGGATCGAGTCGACAGATGAGAGGAGTCGACCCTCCATGGGTCGACCCGGCAGCAAGACGTCAATCCCAACAAAGGGGTCGGCCACGAGACAAATGGTTATGGATCGACCCAAGAGGATATGGCCGACCTCTCGAGGTCGGCATGGTCAAGAGAAAATACCCTCGGACAATTTACATAGTCATTAATGTCTGAGAGTTACAGTCGCCATCAATACTCGTTATTCTACGAAAACGATCAAGGCAACAACTATATAAAAAGGAAAGAGAAAAGGTGAAAATGTTAAAGTGATTTTTTGTCATTCCTACTCATTCTTTCCATATTCTACATTTTCTCTCTCAAGCCAACTTGAGCATCGGAGGATCGTGTGGTCTGTACCACACTAGTACAAGCTCTTCCATCTCATTTGTCTTGCAGGTGATGACTCATCCCTCTTAATTCCAAATTTACCGTTGATACCAAATTGCGGCATCAACAAGTGCCACTTCCAATCATTTCTTCTTTTTAGTCTTAAAATTAGAAGAGTTTTAGGATGAAATTAATTTGGATATATATTACATTTTTCTTTTGCCATAAGTTTTAAAAATTGTGACATGATGTAACTATGAGGTCATATGTTCAATCTCTCATCCCCACATAAAAAAGTAAATTATTCATCCTTCATTTTATGAGCTATAAATTTGAATAAAATTAAATAATAATAAAAAAAAATTGGTTATTGAAATTGTGATTAGATAACTTATAAGATTAATGTTAGGCTAAATTATAAATAATATCCCAGAACTTTGTAGCTAGTTTAATTACTACTCTAGACTTTCAAAAAAAAAAAAAAAAAAAAAAAAAAAAACTCCTAGACATAAAAATATTGCATTAAAACCCTTCCCCTTTTAAAAAAACAAATTAATAAAAAAATACTACTGTTAAATTTCGGATGAAAAATGTTTCTTAAAGTTATTCATCTATTCCCACCACCGCTCCTTAAAGTTATACGTCTATTCCCACCACCGCTCCGACTAGTCACCGACGACCGAAGACAACGTTGTTTCAGCGTTACTTCACATCTCGTTCAATTTCGTCGTGTACTACTTGTTAATGTTGGAAAATTACAAAAGATATAAATAATGCGGAATAACAGACTGAATTATATCTCCCGTTCCCACTTCACAGGTTAGAACCAAATAAGTTATCGATCACAAAATACTAATAAATAGAAGGGAAAAGAGAATGACACCGAAAGTTATACTCGTTCTAACCTGTGAAGTGGGAACGGGAGATATAATTCAGCTTATTATTCCGCATTATTTATATTTTTTGTAATTTTCCCAACAAGTGGTATCAGAGCTTTTGGTTCAGAAATCATGGGAGCGACGAATCCAAAAAGTTTCGAAGGAGTCACAAAATTCGATGGGGGAAATTTTGGTTATTGGAAGATGCAGATGAAGAATTTTTTAACCTGCAAGAAAGTGCACAAGGAATTAAAGGAGAGACCGAAAGATATGTCAGATGGAGATTGGGAGGATCTCGATGAACAAGCAGTTGCAAACATCAAAATGTGTTTGACAATGGAAGTGGCTAGTCTTGTAGCCAACGAGACTACTGCAATCAAGCTAATGGAAGCGCCTACAAACAGGTACGAGAAATCGCCTGCTAACAGTAAAGCATATTTTCTTAAGAATTCTTTTAACACGCAAATGGTTGAAGATGCATCTATTAATTCTTATATCAATGGGGTTACCACTTTGACAAATCAGTTGAAGTCTGTTAAGATATAATTTACTGATGAAGTATACGCTATTCAGTTATTAATGTCTTTACCTGAAAGTTGGGAAACGATGAAGACAGATGTGTCTAATTCGGTAGGGAAAAATACTTTGAAGTTTTCGGGGGTTTGCGATTTAGCTCTAGCTGAAGAAATTAGTAGAAAGAGTAGTGGTAGAGAGTCATCTACTACAGGATCAACTTTAGCTTTGACCAAAGGTAAATAATTTATGAAACCGAATAGTAGTGGAAAAAAGTGGGGTAATAGGAATAAGGAGATATAATGTTTTTACTGTCACAAAATAGGTCACTATAAAAGTCAGTGTAGAAAGCTAAAAGACGATCGAGAGGCAAACATAGTTGATGATGTCAATGTCTGTGTTGTTGGGAGTGACACAGAGAGTTGTAGTAATTCATCTGATTAGATTCTAGACAGTGCAACTACAGTACACATAACTTCAAATAGAAATTTATTCACATCATTCATAGGTGAACATCATAGTCTAGTGAGAATGAGTGATGGTAGAGTCTCCAAAATCAGTGGAATTGGGGATGTCAGTTTGAAGTCAGAATGTGGTAATGTTCTGGTGCTGCATGATGTCAGGTTTGTGCCTAGAATGAAGATGAATCTAATTTATATTGGCAAGTTGGCAGATGAAGGCTACAAAAGTGAGTTTGGCAGTAGCCAGTGTAAACTCATACTAGGATCCCAGGTAGTGGCAGTTGGCCACAAAAATTCTACACTGTACAGATGTCAGTTGGATGTTGTCAAAGGATCAAAGAGATGGTGGATGCCAGTTAAAGCTGCAGATGGTTGTTGTAGAGGTACAGGTGAGCCAACAACATTGATAGTCAAGTTTGATCAGTCGGATCATGATCCTTCAATTCAGAAACAATTGAGAAGTTCAGAAGAGAAAGTTGATGGCTATTGTCAACCCTCAATTGTTGTCAGACGCTCGAACGGATTGAAGAAGTCATCGAGGCGAGTGAAGGCATCGAAGTGGAAGGCCATAACAGTTGCTAAGGTCATAGGAAAAGTCTCTAGCTTGGCAACAAGTTTGAATAGAAGATTCAAACCCTTCTCAAAATATATCTTCTTTAAGAACAATGATTCAGGGTTGAAGAAGATGCCAGTTGTTACCGCTTAGCTGAAGTGGGAGTACGTGTCTGTCTTTTTTGTCTGGGAGACAGATCCACGTAGCAAACTCTTTCCTCGGGGGGAGCACAGATGCACTATATTTACTTTCTGATGGTTGCCTGCCTTTTGTAACTTTTGTTATTTTATAGGTTTTTTATTAAACCTTGGAGTTTGCGAAGAAGATCAGAAATAACAGTTGTAGTGAGAGTTTAACCTTGGAGTTTGCCAAGATGACCAATTCTGTTGCAGTGAGAGGCAATATTGTTGTTTGGGGGCAACAAGAGGAATAACTAAAATGAAATAGTTGTTACTGAAAAATAACTAACACAATTAACTTAATGAAAAATAGCTAACAACTATATTTAATATAATCTTTAAACTATATTGAGACTGAAATACCCCTATGAGATTTACTTCGTTGAAAATCAAATCAACTCCAAAAAATAGTTGATTTTATGAGAGAGAAAATAGTTGGGAGGAAAAAACGTAACAAGTTGAAAATATTTATAGACAGACATATTATATTGACCAGTATACACTACAAAAAAGGGTTATATTGACAGAGAGAGAAAATACTCATTGTATTGACCAATATACACTAACTCGACGAACACGAACACGACACCTCATAAAAAGATAAACACACGCCCAAACAAATAGTATATATTGAAAAATACACCCAATAGGTTCAAAACACAAGAATAAAAAAACATATACATAGTATATATATATATTTATTGACAAACATATTTCAATTCTCGTCAAGTTTCATTTAAGGTGCATAAACTAAATTTAAACGAAACAAAGATTCAAGATAGATGGAAAGTACAAAACTAATAAAAGTGGTAAAAAAAACTCATTTAGATGGATTAAAAAAATGACCTAGGATAAGTAGTATGCGTTGTGAAATACACCCTTGATTAGAAGAATGAACTAAGGAACACCCTTGATTAGAAGAATGACTTGAGGAAGTAGTATATATCGAGACATACACCTAATAATAATTAGTATATATTGTAAAATACATTTATAAAAAAGTGTCAGACAAAGTATATATAAGAAAATATCAGGGGAAAAATCAATACTCATAGGTTTAAAAAAAGAAAAACGGGTAGACAAAACTAATTACACACCTGATTCTCAAGAAAAACAGGTAGATAAAACTAATTACACACCTGATCCTAAAAAAAAACGGGTAGATAGAACTAATTACACACCTGATACTCAAATTCGACCTAAGGCTCTGTTTTTCTCGATGGTTCAGGTTCACTAAAACAAGTCATTCATGTTCTCAAACTCGTCTTCAAGCTTTAATATCCTTCCAGTAAAAAAATCAAACAGATTTTGGACGACATTCTTAAATTAGACAAACAGATTCTTCATCCTCATTTTCATACTTTAGACAAGTTTTGATATCCTTCTGATTCTTCATCCTCGTCTTCTTGATTTTGAACGACATTTTTAACTTCATCGTTGTCCGTTGTTGATTCGATTTGTTGACTTTCTTCTTTCCCGCCCATCATGTGCATCAATAGTTCCTCGAGTTGTCGATGACTTCTTGGAAAAAATATAGGATGAATGGCGTATGGTCGACTGCGAGGGACAAAGGAGATGTCGGTGAGAAGGAGGTGACAATTGACCGTGAATGAAATGAAGAAGATGAAGAAAAAAAACTTTTAAAATTTCAATTTTAAAGAGTCTAAAACGAGTCACATGTTTTTAGGGATTTGTAGGGGAGATAATTTAAATTGGAAAAAATCTAGGACGAAACATACTGATTTTTTTTTTGTTGGTTGTTGAGATATTTAAAAATTAAAATAAATAAAAATTAAAAAATTAAATTCCGATTATGTGGTATGACTGTAAATAACGTTATCTACCAGAGGCATAATCGGTATATAAAGTGTTATCTCTCCATTCCTAAAATCTAGTTAGTTATTGGATGCAAATAGAAAACTTAGTTAGCTATATTTCATTTCGGTTTTTTTAATGTAGTTATTTATAACAATATCCCTTGTTGTTTTGTCTTTGGGAGATTGTTAGGAAATAGTGAAGCCCAAAACACCATCTAAGCCCATCCCAAACTCACATTTGTTAAGCAATATGTTAGCTTAATTTTGATTACATCTCATTGGCCAAATAAGAAGGTGATTTTGCTTAGTCTACAAAAAAAGAAATGGAAGGCAAATGGCCTTGGCCCATTTGTTAGCTATGTTTGATGTCGGTTAAATATATATATATATATTAGTTTTGATTTCTATTTTGCACACAAAAAGGGAAGGTGACCAAGCGGATGAAGAAAAATATAACAAAGGTGTTTTTTATGTTTTTTCTTCTCCGTGTGTGAATGACAATGAGCAGACAATAAAAGAATAAGGGTTGGGTTCTCTTTATTATTGATCCCAAGCTATCGGGTTGTGATACTTGGAAGTCAATAGTCATTGTTTGGCTATTGAGGATAGTTTGTAGCGTTGAGTTGAAGCTTCTTGTAATCTCCATTATAGTTGAACCTGCAGTTGCAGAAGACTGAACGTAGTCCCGAGATCGAGACAAACCAGTATAACTTACGGTGTCGTTCTCTCTTTCCCTTATCTTTATTATTGTATTGTGTGATCGATAACTTATTTGGTTCTAACCTGTGAAACGGGAACGTGAGATATAATATTGTTGTTATTTCGCGTTATTTATATCGTTTATTTTCCCAACAGTTAATTGTCTACTAGCACAATGTGCACTCATCTATCTACTTTGTTGTCCTCATCCTCGCCTCCACCGCCACCTTTGCTGTCTTTCGCTGCAAAATAAACTCCAAACTAAGTACCTTGTTGGCATGTGCACTCTAGTACACTCACTTTCAATCGTATATTTCATTAACATTGATCTATTCTCTATTTGACTTTTTATCGAATAAACTTTTTTGTCGCTGAAATTTTTTATGTGTTCCGAATTCACACATGAGTTCATCCTTCACTGGTCAGTCGTCGTTGAGGTAGCGACTCAATTCTTCAATAGTCTTGGGGAATCAGATTTTACATTTAATTGTTGCAAACTGGTTGACTCGCTTATAATTTTGTTCGTCTATATAGAATTCGTCTCTAATCGATTAATCCTATTGAACAATCGTATGATTTTGATTTTTGGTACATTGGTTTGATTTTAGTAGGGATTGGAGGTGTGTCGTGCGAAATTGACCGTTCGCACCTTGTTCACAAAATCATATGATTGGACTCTATCAAGAGAGAACTTGTAATGTTGTGGATTACAAAGGTTTCAGAGTTACTTGTCTTGGTGTTATGCTCTATTCTTCGTCTTTTCATCGAGTGTGTTAATTTAAGTTAAAAAATGTTCATGATTATGATTGTTTATGTTAAAAAAAAGGTTCCACCACTCATTCATTGTAATGAAAATCCCCTTTAATCCACTGTTTATCACTAACACAATATATTTTTCATGAAAACAAGTGAATTTAACAACTTTTTTTTCATCAAACCCACTTTTCTTCTACACCATTTTTTTTACTCTTTGTTTTTTTTTTTCTTTTCACAAACACCATCTTCATCCTTTCTCATCTTCTCCTGTTCATGTTACAAAGACAACCATTTTTCTTTTTCATGAACAACCCTTTAAAAAAAAGAATAAAAGAAACAACATTTTTTTCTCCATTAACAACTTTTCAACCGCTATTTCAACCTGTTGTGGACATCATTGGTCTTACTTCTATAACGTCACATCACTATTTTGTTGTTGTTTTGTGTCTTGCAAGTTGTTCAAATTCGTGACCTTGCCACTATCGACTTGAGATCGAAGAGGATCACTAGAGAGAAATGTCGAGCATGATTACTTTCTCGCAGATGGAAAGTCGTTTCATGGTTGTTTGGTTAACATGCATGTTTTGAATGTGTTAATTTGTTTTGATTAAGTTGAATAATGTTATGTTTAAATCATTTGTACATTTATATTTTTATTTTTATTTTGAATGAGTATGGTGCAAAAAGATGTTAAATGCATGAAAAATTTAAATGAAGGTCGAGTAGAGTGTTTGGTTCCAAATGCTTAGAAAGTTTTCATGAAAATGGAAGGGGTGAGTAACATATTATATGAAATCCCTCGTAAAAAAAAAAAGTAAAAATGGACATGTATATTTCTTAAGAAAATTGTCTTGAATAAAAAAAAAATATAATATTATTTTTTCGGGTTGGTTGCACAAACAACAATCATGCCAAAAATAATTGTAAATTTAGCAAAGTTTAAAATCTTTTGCAAATATGGCAAAAAATCAGTGGTTATCACTAATAGACTTTTTTACTACGGATAGACTTCTATCACTATTCTGATAGACTTCTATCACTATAGACTATTATCACTGACCAAATTCTATAAAAAAGACTACTATCAGCTTAACGATAAACTTGTATGAGCGATAGACCATACTATCCGTGATAGAAATTGTCATATCCGCAATTTTTTTTAAAAAGTGCTATTTTTAAAATTATTTTACTCTAAATTGACATCGGTTACAATTTTCCTATTTTTTCTCTTATTTAAATAAACAAAAATGTTTTAAACATAAATTTAACTTTTTTAATTTACTGTCCACTACAATACTAATACCAAAAGCGAGCATAGCTCAGATGACGTATAACTTGATGACCAAAAGGTCTGTGGTTCGAATCCTCTCATCCCCAATGTACTAAAAAAAAATACCAATACCAAAAATATTTCTTTTTCCAAAAAAAATATTATTTTTACAAAACAAATTGAACTTCTAAAATTAAAAAAATTGGTCTTTCTTAACAGCAACGAAATTTATTCAAAGCATTTTTCAAAAGTACCTCTAAATAAAATAACAAAAACAATTTAAAATTCAAATAATTGCATTCCTATTAGGAGTGTAAGAAACCGAGTCGAACCGAACCGACTCGGTTCGGTTTAAGGATATTATATAGTTTTCGACCCGACCGAACCGACTCATTTCGGTTCGGTTTTAGGGATTTGATTTGCGAATTTTCTATGCGCCTCTTTCGTCCGCAAACCGCAAACGTTCATCTCTCTCTCATTCTTCATCCGCCTGCGTTCGCCTCCTTCATCGTCCCTGTCCCCTCCGACGTCGACTCTCCCAACGCCGCCGGCCGTCAGTGATCTAAACTCCGCCTCCGCCGTCAGTGATCGATTGTTGGGTTTTTATTCTAAACTCCGACCTTCGGCTTTCACCTGTGATCTTCAGGTTTTTATTGCCTTCTCTGCTCACTTTCACCTGCGATCGAATGTTGGGTTTTTCACCTGATAAATCACGAATAGCTATTTGTTTCTTCTTTTGTTTATCGAAGTGATTTATTAACAATCAATAACATGCATATCATAGCTGTTCGTTTCTGTTTATCGAAATGCTTGTGGGTTTGTTTCTAATGACAAAATGAAACCAAGCTTTGATTGAAATTTGATTGTTGGGGTTCTAAAATTTGATTGAAATTTGAACTCCAACCATTTTGTTTCTTCTTTTGTTTGTTGTCCTCGTGGGTTTGTTTCGAATAACAGAATGAAACTAAGTTTATTTGTGTTGTGCTTGTGGGTTTGTTTCTAATGACAGAATGAAACTAAGCTTGTTTGTCTTGTGCTTGTGGTTTTGTTTCTAATGACAGAATGAAACTAAGCTTTGAAACCAAGCTTTGATTAAAATTTGATGGTTGAGTTTCTGAAATTTGAACTCCAACCATTTTGTTTCTTCTTGTGTTCTCATTTGTGTTGTGGGTTTGTTTTAGTTTTCAATTATGTTAACCAATTTTTTTTTTTTTAATTCTATAATGGAGTTGAGAGAAAGGAGAGAGGAGAAGAAAAGGAGTGGGTGAAAAGAGATTTGGCAGTTTGTTTCTGATGTCTTTTTATGCAATTACAATGACCATTGGACAAACTTTTTATGTTTGTATGTATAACGTATAAGAGCCCATCAAATTGCCTATGATTGCTTACTTTTTGGACTTTCTGGTACTGTAACTGGTGTAGCAGGCTAAACCAAACCAAACCCATGGGTTCCTTTTCTTTTGAAAAGAGAAGAAGAAAAAGAAAAAGATGATCAAAATGAATGTTTAATCAAAGTATACTAGGAACAAATCAATTAAGTAAGTGAACACATAGATATTTTGTGTAGATGGAAAATTGAGCGTTACTTAGTTTGATTTATGTCTCAGGATGGCTTCGTCTTTTACAAATGAGACTTCTAAACCAAGTCATTCTAGTCAAACTCTTCCTTCAGTTGCAAGTGATAATCCTGGTGTCAGTAGTAAAGTAGGATTGTCAGGGAAAAGAAAACCTTCTAAATCAGCTTCAGATGCTTGGGAGCATTTTATCAAAGTAGAGGGTTGTGATCCTGAATTTCCTAGAGCGGCTTGTAAATATTGTGGGTTTACATATGCATGTGATTCTAAGAGAAACGGGACAACAAGTTTGAAAAGTCACTTAGACAAATGTAAGAAGTATTCAGAGGATTATGTTGAAGGAGGGGGGGAGTCTGAATGTAATTTGCAAACTACATCGTTCAGTCAAGAGAATTGTAGAACGATGCTTGCTTGTATGGTCATATTGGACGAATTACCGTTTAAGAGGCAGGGAGAAATTAGAAAATGAGAGAGTGAATTGAAAAAAAATGTATTTTTTCTAACATAATAAGGTTTTTACTTTAAAGGGCAAAAATGTCATTTCCTACCCTCAAAATCCTATTAGTCAATAAAATGAAAAACCATCCCGAGTGTTTCTAGCCCCATTATTTTGTCCTATATTTTGCACCATTATTTTGTCCTATATTTTGCAATTACGCCCCACCCTCGTCCTTCCCTTCTTCCCTCTCTCCTCACGACTATTGTAGCCGCCCCTGCCCCCTGTTCACTCCTCCTTCTCCTGCAAATAGCAAGCAACGCTTCTTCCTCGACGAACGACGTCCTGCAGTGGCAGTGCAAATCACCTTACACCTGTTTGAAATTTGATTGTTGGGTTTTTGAAATTTGATTGAAATTTGAACTCCAACCATTTTGTTTCTTCTTTTGTTCTTGTTTGTGTTGTGCTCGTGGGTTTGTTTCTAACGACAGAATGAAACTAAGCTTGTTTGTGTTGTGCTCGTGGGTTTGTTTTGAATGACATAATGAAACTAAGCTTATTTGTGCTGTGCTTGTGAGTTCGTTTCTAATGACGGAATGAAACTAAGCTTGTTTGTGTTGTGCTTGTGGGTTTGTTTCTAATCACAGAATGAAACTAAGCTATGAAACCAAGCTTTGATTGAAATTTGATTGTTGGGTTTCTGAAATTTGATTGAAATTTAATAGTTGGGTTTCTGAAATTTGATTGAAATTTGATATCCAACCATTTTGTTTCTTCTTTTGTTCTCGTTTGTGTTGTGGGTTTGTTTCTAATGACAGAATGAAACCAAGCTTTGAAATCTACTTGCTCTTATCAATTTGTGGTTTGAATGTAATCCTCAAATGTGGGTTTGTTGTTGGTGGGTTTTTTGTTGTTTGGGTTCTGGGGTAGACAAATTGAAGGTCAGTTGAAACAAAGTTTTAGAAGGACATTTTAGGAGCTTGAGAGGATGTTTTAGAAACGTGAGTTTATTAGTCGTTTTGTGTTTGTCCCATTTCAAATTATGATCTCATTTTTTATTGAGCACCATCTTCCCTCTCCTCCCTTTTTCAGTTTTAGTTTTTGGTTGGTTGGTTAGTTAGTATAGGTTAGATGATTTGATGCATTGTGTTTCAATGGAGTGCAATTTTAAGTAAGCAATTATTTGAGGTTGAAAAGACAAGAAGGTATCTGCCATGCTTATATCTGATGTAGTTGGCCACATGCTCTTTGAGAAATGTTTGTTTAATTGATTAGTTGATCTCAATTTCACATTCAGCGCACGCCGCTGTCGCTCGTCGCAGTCTCAGTCTCTGACGAACTCGTCGTCGCTCCCTCTCTCTCCGAGCAATCAGAGTTACGTATCTCTGTTAGCCCCTAACCCGCGCCCCCGTTGGTGAGATCGCGCTGCCGCTCATTTTTCAGATCCAACCCAAGATTTAAATTTTTTGTTTTGTTTCGTTGATTTATTCTGTTCACCCACGAAGAAGAAAATCAAAAGAAGCATTTTTTTTGTTGTTGTTGTTGTTTTCTTCTTCAACCAATGTTCAATGCAATCAGTCCAAATGAAAACATAAAACTAAAAATGTATTTTTTTTCTTCTTCTTTTTCGTTGATCCGCTCATTTTTTTTTCAGTTCATGCCGTCTCCACCTCCTCCACGACCGCCGCATTCATCTCCTTCAAACTAGCGTAATTTTTGGAAAAAAACAGATAAGAGTACAAACAATGGGACTGCCAAATGCTGCTTCTGGGGACTTGTCGTCGGAAATGGAGGTTGATGCTTTTAGAAGACTCTTTCCAATTCAGTTTTATGAGCGTCATCTCTCTGAATCAATACGTCCTGATGGAAGAGCACTGGGAAAAGCTAGAGATACAACCATTGCTCTTGGTTAGTTTTAAGCTTTGATTTTCATAAAATTGCTATTTCTTTGCGATTTCTAGCTTTTATTTATCATCTCGAGTTTGATTGATTGATTTTCATACTCATAACTGAATTTCGATATCATCTATTCATGTAAGGGCCGGTATCATCTGCGAATGGGTCAGCCCTGGCTAAGATTGGTTCTTCGGTAAGTTGTCTTTGTCATCTGTGATGGGATTTTGTGATGGTTTGTTTCTAATTTGATATAGTGCAGACAATGTTGGCTGCTATTAAAATGGAAGTAATGACGCCTTCCGTAGAGTCACCAGATGAGGGTTGCATAGGTTGGCCATTATCAACTGCTAGATATTTTTGGTCCTTGTTCATCACAGATTTATGTTAGCATCCTGCACATCTTGGTGATATTGAGTCTATCTTTTTCCAGCTGTTGATTTCCATATGCCTCCAATATGCTCTCCCATTGTTAGGCCTGGGAGACCAGCTGAAGCAGCACCTGTGATTTCAAAGCAGTTATCTGACACTATTTCAAGGTACTATTTCACATTTTTTGCAATTTTACTTTGACATATTGCAATTTCCAAATGATATTTTGATAGGAATGTTATTAGGAATGAATTAGAGTATTAATGGTATATTAGTAATTAGTTAGAGAGTTTGTTTTGATATTTAGTTATAAATAGGGGGGGGGGGAAGGCAAGCATTATTTTGGTGAGTGAATTAGGCCTCAAGTGATCTCAAGAAAGGGAGGGTCCAAGTACCGCGAACACTTAGTTTATCTTGTAGTTCTTTACTTTTTATATTGCAATACATCGTGGTTCTGTCTTGGTTACTCTTATATTCTTCTGTTAAGTTTGGATGACAATTAAGCTTTAGAAAGTTTTTTGAATGCTATTGAAGTGTTTGAGATGCCTTTGGGGTTAAAGGTTAACCTCCTTAATGGTTGGTATTAATGCAATGAGAATACGACCCTATAGGTAACTAACTTATTCTCATGTGGAGTGGGCTCTACCGGCTCTAACTTTGGGAATCCCTCTAGGGGAAATTAGTCTTTTGAAGGCTTTTGGTATCCCGTCATAGATAAACTAAGGGGAAATTCTTCAAAATGGAAGAATTTACTTCTCTTGGGAAGGAAAATTATCTCTTGTTCGATCGGTACCCTTTTCTAATCTCTTGTGCCTACAAAATTATTGTCCGTGTTCTCTCCACTCCAACAGATTAAATGTTGTTTTACCTAACACTATTGCTGAGAATCAAATGGCATTTGTAGCCAACAGACAGATCATTGATGCATCCTTAGTGGCCAACGAAATCATTGACGATTGGAAGTCCTCGGGAAAGTAAGGGGTTATTATCAAGCTGGATCTTGAAAAGGCTTTTGACATGGTGGACTGGGATTTCCTTGACACCATCCTCCCGACAAAAGGCTTTGATCCCCTTTGGAGAACATGGATCTGTGGTAGTGCCTACTACTCGATCATTATTGCCCGTGTTCTCTCCACTCCAACAGATTAAATGTTGTTTTACCTAACACTATTGCTGAGAATCAAATGACATTTGTAGCCAACAGACAGATCATTGATGCATCCTTAGTGGCCAACGAAATCATTGACGATTGGAAGTCCTCGGGAAAGAAAGGGGTTATTATCAAGCTGGATCTTGAAAAGGCTTTTGACATGGTGGACTGGGATTTCCTTGACACCATCCTCCCGACAAAAGGCTTTGATCCCCTTTGGAGAACATGGATCTGAGGTAGTGCCTACTACTCGATCATTATTAATGGGCGTCCCAAAGGCAAAATCATCCCGAGTCGTGGCATTCACCAAGGTGATCCCCTTTCTCCCTTCTTGTTTATATTGGTGGCGGATTGCCTAAGCAGATTGCTCAATCATGGGGCAAGTATGGGCAAAATTGTATCGCATCCTGTTGGAACTTCAACTGTTAGCCTGAATCATTTACAGTTTGCCGATGACACCTTATTGTTCTCAGTTTTTTATCATGCTGCTCGGAAAAACTTGTTTGATATTATTCGAATTTTTGAGTTAGCTTCTGGCCTGAACGTCAATATAGCCAAGAGCGAATTGTTGGGAGTTCATTTAGAACCTGAGGAAATTGACTTTTTGTTAACCACTTTTGGCTGCAAGCAGGGTTGTTGGCCCACAAAGTAACTTGGGCTTCCTTTAGGGGGAAAATCGAAAGCTTCTTCCTTCTAGCTTTCGGTTATCGAGTGGGTGCAATAGAAACTTCACAATTGGAAATATGCCTATATTTCGAAAGGAGGTGAAGGGGGATGATGAAATACGCCTATATTTCCAATCTGTCCTTCCAGGTATGCCCACTTACTATCTTTCGGTTTTTCGAATGCCGCTAAAGGTTGCTAATTCTCTCGATAAGATCATTCAGAATTTTTTCTGGGAATGATGTAGAGGTGAAGGGGGTGTTCACAATGTAAACTGGCAACAAATGCAACTTCCAAAACTTATGGGAGGCCTCGGTATTGACAACTTTAAACATCGGAATTTAGCTTTGTTGACTAAATGGATCTGGAGATTCTTACATGAGCCTAATGCCCTTTGGCGCAAAGTTATTGTTGCCAAATTTTACCCATCAGACATGCACGTGTGGCCGCGTGTTGTCCAACAAGGTTCCTCTCATTCCCCTTGGCGTTTTATTTGTTCTACTATGGACCTTATTGCATCCAGAATCCATCGAAGACTGGGTAACGACCTCCTTACTTCTTTCTGGTTGGACCCGTGGCTTGAGTGTGGAGTTCTAGCTTCTGTTTTTCCTCGCCTATTCCGTCTTACCTCCCGTCCAAATATTTCAGTTAATGAGGCTTGGGTGGCAAACTCCCATGCGTGGAATTTGTTCCTCCGACGTAATCTTAATGATCTGGAAGTTGAGGAATGGTCTTCCCTTTCGCATATCTTAACATCGGTGAATCTTCGTCAATGTAACGATTCATGGAGTTGGCCCTTAGATTCTACCAATTCCTTTACAGTCAAGTCTCTTCTTGAAAATATGATGGTAGTTTCTGATAATATGAGCTCCAGAATTTATAAAGCAATTTGGACTGATTTTTATCCAAAGAAGATTAAGGTCTTTCTTTGGGAGCTGAGCCTTGATGTTATTAATACTGTTGATAGACTTCAACGGTGCATGCCCTTTATGCACATTTTCCCTTCTTGGTGAAATATGTGTTCTGTGCATTCAAAATATCCGGCCCACCTCTTCCTTCACTGCCCCTTTGCTTCTAAGTATTGGGCCATGATTCTTAAAGCTTTTGATTGGTCGCTGGTTATGCCGAAGAATATGATTGATTTGGTGGCATCTATTTTTGTTCATCATCCTTTTCGGGGAGATAGGAAGACCATTTGGCTGGCTTTCAACAGAGTGTTCCTTTGGGGTGAACGGAATGCTCGTATTTTTCGGGACACTTTCTCATCTTTTGATAGGGTTTTGGATCTTATAACGTTCAATGCTTTATATTGGTGTAAATGTAAACCCCCATTTTTCAGTTTCAGTCTTTCATATCTGACTTATAACTGGATGACTTTCCTGTAATTCACCTTTTGGTGCCCGAGCTTATGCTCTTTTCATTCATCAATGAATCGTTTCTTCTAAAAAAAAAGATAAATAAATAAATAATGGTGGGAAAAAGCAACCATTCGGTGAATTAGATAAAAACTTGTCTCCCCTTTGTGAATTGGAAACTTGAGAAGTGGAAATTTTCCCTCATGACTAAGTGGCTTTGGAGATTTCCTAAACAGAGGAAAATTCTTTGGTAGAAAATTGTGGTGAGCAAGAATGAGCTTCATGATTGGGGTTGGAACACAAAAGAGATTAAGAAAGAAAACAAAAGAAGTTCATGGGCTAGCATTTAAAACTAATTCTCTCATGCTGTTGACACAATTTACAATGCCAAACATGTGCATTTTTTTTGGGAAGAGAAATGGCATAATAGAGTCCCCTCTTTGCTTGACCTTTTCTTGCCTTTATGCCCTAGCTAACAGCAAAGGCAAGACTCTTTTGCAAGGCTAGAATGGTGAGCAAAAGTCTTGGTTACTTAACTTTAGAAAGAATTTCAGAGACATTGATTTAGAAGAGTAGATCTCCCTTATGGATGTTATGTAGTTCTTAGAGAGGGGGAATAATGTTTTGTAATGGTCTCTTTAAGGTTCAAACAACTTCACTACTTTTTTCCTTTTTAAATAGTCGGGGTAATGAGGGCCAGCCCACTATTTGTATTATGCTCATGGCAATTGGCAGCAAGGAAGACTTTGTGCACCTCCCCCTCCAAGACAAAGATTTTAAATTATTAAGTTTTCATCTTGAGGACTTGAAACCATAACTTAGTGGGTATCTTCAAATTTCCCGAACTCTTATTGTCAGGGCATCTTTGGAGGTGTCAAGCAACTTTACTATCAAGTTCTTTTTCAATAAACTAACTAGTGGCCAAGGATCCCCAATGGAACACTGCAACAAGCTGATTTGGAAGAGCAAAAGCCCGAAGAAAGTTACATTCTTCTTGTGGATTTTCCTTCTTAACAAATTAAACACTACGAATGGGATCCAAAAGGGAAACACAAATTTGGTTTTATGCCCTTCTTGGCGTGTCCTTTGATACAAGAGGATTTAATATCTCAATCGTATCTTTCTTCACTGAACTTACTCAAGGGGCATAATGTTAGGATACTGCCTAACGAGAATACCGAACTATAGTATATTGTAATATAAAAGGTACCCAAGCTACAAGATAAACAAGTGATTCGAGGTACTTGCACCCTCCCCTCTTGAGAACACTCTCTCAAGCTCTAATTTACTAAACAATTGCCTACCTTCCTCCAATCCTAATCCTACTCCTACTATTTATACCTAAATAACCTAACTAACTCCCTATCTAATTACCAATATGTCCTTACTAATATCATACTAATATTCCCAATATTTCTCCCACTAGTACCTTTACATATTTTGTGAATTTGCTAGCAAGTTTTGGAGTCAGACTCTTGTTTCCTTTTCTTATGGGAGAATGTTTTGAAAGCTACATTGTAGAAAGTCTAGCTTGATAGAAATGAGAGGCCTTTTGGAGTCAAAAGAGAAACCATCATGGGTTGGCCTAGTGGTCAATTAGAGCCTTGAAAATAATAAAGGGTTTAGAGGGAATGAGTTCAAACCATGGTGGCCACCTACCTAAGATTTAATATCCTATGAGTTTCCTTGGCAACCAAATGTAGTAGGGTCAGGCGGTTGTCCCGTGAGATTAGTCGAGGTGCGCGCCAGCTGGCCCGGTAACTCACGGATATCAAAAAAAAAAGTGGGAGATTTTCAATTTTAATATATGATAGATATTAACTCTAGATCAAAATTCTTAGGTAGTTGTTCTCCTTTATGTTTTGTACTAATTGTAGGGCTTTTTAAGTACCTTCTTTGGTTTTACTTTTTGTAGGTTTGGATATGTCTTATCTTTCCTTTGTTTTAACCTCCTTTGTAATGAAATTGACCTATTGCAAACTATTCTGCTTGTGGTTGTATGGTATTTTTTATTATTTCATAAGCCAACTTGTTTTTTCTCCAAAGGGTATATGATAGATATTAACTCATCAATATTATGTTGTTCACTCCACGACTCTTTTCAGCTCTTCAGATGTTATCCTAAAATTTTCAATTATTAGATTGTCGCTGTTTAATGGAGATCTGGTTAAGAAAATCAAAATACTTTTATGTTTCTGATCTCTTATCCTTGTCCTAAAAGTCAATTTCATTTGAACACTTGACTGACTAATTAAGAAACTGATTATGTGAACCTTTTCAGTTCTGGGATGATTGATCTGAGAGAATTATCTCTTGTTAAAGGAAAAGCTGCTTGGATGGCATACCTGGTATATGGTTTAAATTTATGCATTGTCAATATATATATATTTTTGATTGTAGAAGTATTTTAGGTGCTTGAAGTAAGGTCCGCTACCAACCTTTATTTTTTCTCTGAAATTTGTTCTTGCACCATTGTTACTCTTATTGGAGTTTTTTTTTTGTAACATGATTTTGGCCAGCTTTACTATTGTAGTTAACCATTTTGAATGAGATAGCAACTTGCCATATGTTCCCTAGGATATTTATTGCTTGGATGCTGACGGATCTCTTTTCGATGCTGCACTTCTTTCCGCAGCTGCTGCATTTTCTCACTGTAAGATTTCAGGCTTTCAACTAGTTCATAACTTGATGTATTTATGCATAATCTGGTAGATGTTTTGCTTATGACAGTAATGCTGGTTATAGGACATTTGTTCTCCATTAAGAATAGTTATTCAGAATCTCAGATCATAGATTGATACTTCAGACTTCTAATCCTTTATACATGACTTGTGTTGTTAGATTACATTTCAGAAATTATTCCCTTTCTTTAAATTTTATCGTTATTACAATTTATAGGGGGCATTCAGTAATTAAGTCACCAACTTAACTACCACAACATTCCAATAATAATAAAAAAAACTACCATTGTAACTGCTCCTTTCGTTCAATGGTTGTTACACCTACACGTATGAGTAATTCTTCCAAATGGAAGACCTCACTATTAGAGGTCGAGTATAAATGCCTGGAACTCACTGTGGAAAGAGAGCTTTTATCTTATTGTCTTGGCCAGTGTTTTACTTGGTCCCATTCTTGGACTATCAAGTTTGTCAATGCTGTGAACCAATTTTTTTCCAAAGAAGCTGCAGCAGAAAGAGTTTCTTGGGATGATTATGAAATAATATAAATTGATTATTTAAACAGGCCTACTTTTTATGCCTATTTATAGATATTAGACCCTTCCCAGTTGCTGTTTCTAACGATAATAAAAAGTAAATTAGTTTTTTATATTATCAATGAATGGTTTCTATTTCCTATAAAAAAAAACAAATAAATAAGCTAATTACCTGCCATGGTAAAGTACTACTGTTAGGAAGGTACATAAAAAGAAAAAAAACACCTAAGCTAATCACTCTTTACAACTGATTAGGGCCTGCATCAGGTGCTCAATATGAGTTGGACATGATTTTTTTACTTGAACTGTAGCATCCATGCTTAACCATCAAGGTTAGCCTAGTGGTCATGAAGGCCTTGGGACTATTAAAACCCTCCTAGAGGGAATGGGTTCAATCCTTGGTGGTCATCTACCTAGGAATTAATTTCCTACGGGTTTTCTTGGCAACCAAATGTTGTAAGGTCAGGCGGTTGTCCCGTGGGATTAGTCGAGGTGCGCGTAAGCTGGTCTGGACACTCACGGATAAAAAAAAGAAAAAACCATAGCATCCATGCTTCATAGCCTACTGGTAAGCCTTTAATACTTCATGGTTTTCTTCCTGTTTAGGTTGGGTTCACCCACAGGGGAGGGGGTATGACATGAACTAGGTTCAAACCTTCTTTGTTTCACATCATTTGGACAATCATGACAACCTTGATTTATGCTGGAAAAAGAAAACTTGTCGGCATATTGATAAGCCATAAGGTGGCCCAATTGGAGTCACTGTAACTCATTTAGTTGTGTAGGAAACTATTGGTTTAATTACAATTTTAGTCTGTGAACTTTCATGTTTGTGTCTAATAGGTCCTTGAACTTTAAATAGTATCTAATAAGTAATAGGTTCTTGAACTTTAAAAGGTATCTAATAGGTCTTCGAACTCTCAATTTTGTGTCTAATAGGCTCCTAAACTTTAAAATTTTCAAATAGGTCCTTGGCATATAACATTTTTTTCAAATTAATGAATCTATTAGACACATTCAATTTTGTGTCCAACGGGTTCGTGAATTTTAAAAAATGTCAAATAGGTCAAGGACCACCTATTAGACTCAAAATTTAAAGTTTAGGGATCTATTAGATTTTTTTTAAGTTTAGAGATTTATCTGACACTAACCTGAAAGTTTAAGGACTAAACTTGTAATATAACTAAAACTATTTTATCCTCCCTTTGGTTAATCAAAGGGAATAAAATCTTGAACTTGGAAGTTGTAATGTGTTATCTTCTCTTCTGTTGATCTTATGTTGTATGAAACTGTTAGGACACCGCCTAACGGGATCAAGAACTTCAATGTATTGATATGAAAAGATATATGAAATACATGATTACAAGTGGTTATAGGTACTTGCACCCTCCCATCTTGAGAACTATCCCAAGCCTTAGTCTACTTAACCAATTGACTCCCCATCCCCTAATCCCTCTCCCTCTATTTATAACCATATACTCTAACTAACTTCCTAAGTAATTACCCTATACGCCCTTACTACTAATATACTAATATTGCCCATATACCCTTAACTAGGGTCCTTACATTACTCCGTCCTTTAAAATACACCTTGTCCCCAAGGTGTGCCTAAAAACATAAAATTGGGCAATGATGAAAACTTAAAGAAAATACAGCACCTAACAACTTCAAACTAAGAAAAATAAAAATTTTCCAACAAAAAATGCAGCTGAACGGTGCTCTGAAGATCATGTGTGGCGGCGGCGGTCTCCGTGGGCGGTGGAGGAAGGTGGCGGCGGTCGGATACAGATGGAGCAGATGGCGGGTCGTGATTGAGCTTGCCCTATGGAGATGGCCGACCTATCTTGTACAACGATTAGAATTTCTGTCTTTGAGCACATATGGGCCCATGTAAAAACAGCCCAACTAAACCACCTTTAATAAACTCAAAAATCCTGCAGCAGCCCACTTTCTGATTTTTCTTTTCCTTTAATAAACTCAAAATTCTGCAGCAGCCTACTTTCTGATTTTTCTTTTCTTTGAAGACTCACGTGACAAACCCAAACACAATTAATACAGGCCCAATACAAACTACTGCCTTTTGCAGTCTTCTCCTCCAATGGGCCTGGCCCATATTCTCCACGCACCAGCAACATCGGTTGGAAATCAATTTTATTTGAGACCCATTTAGCCTGCCAAATGGTGCTTTTTATTTCATTAATGACAAGAGAGTCCAATGGCCCATAAGACCCAACTTTTTTGAAAAAGTCTTCAGATGTATCTCCTGATTTTCTCTTTCCCTTTAATACTAATAAAATGGTGCCTTTATCTATTTCATCATAATGGGCTTGTTTTGGTATATGAAGCCCATACACCTTTAATGAATTATCTCTCCCACGTAACCCTAATCCTTTCCTAAGCCGCCAATTGTCTTCTTCAATTTTCTTCATTTGCATCTCCTCAAGCTCTACCGTCGTTTCTTCACCACCAGTCGCCGCTGTCTTCAACCTCACACGCCAACCAGCCGCCGCTGTCTCCGGCCTCACACGCCAACCAGCCGCCGCTGTCTCCAGCCTCAGACGCCAACCAGCCGCCGCTATTTCCGGCCTCACATGCAAACCATCCGCCGTTGTTTCTGGCCTCACATGCCAACCGGCCCAAGCGCTTTTGACGTCCAATGACTTCGACTTCCCTCCTCGCACGCAGCCATGGCGAAACGCCGTTCTTCGATTCCGGCCATGATTTCCGAAGCCCATCGTCCCCGATCGTACCAGCCGCCGGCCATGGCGCCTTCCGTGAAGCTTCTTCTTTCCTCTGCTTCTTTGTTTTTCCGGCCAACTAGCCGCCCACGACTTCTTCCTCCCTTGTTCCCTTGTATGCACGCCACCTCGCCCCTCCGAACATGGGTTTAACGGCAAGATCTCTCTCTTCCTTTGTTTTTTCTCTCTGCTTTCTTTCTCTCTCATTTGTTGCTTTCGTTTCTCTCTGATTTCTTTCTTTCGTTGCTTCTTCGTCTTCGCACATGGACGTTTAGTTGTTTTACTTCTCTTATGCATTTGATGCCTTCTTTCTTTTATCGGTTTCTGCTTTTCTTTCCCCCTTTTATGGGTCATCTTCTTGATTTTGAAAACGCTTGATGACATGCTCTTCTTTACCGATGTATGTGTTCTTTCTTTCCTTGAATCAGCAAGCTTCTGCTCTTGTTCTTGTCTTTTGTATTTTGATTCGATAAGCTTCTGCTCTCTTTCTTTACTTTGTTGATTGATCTCCCGAATCTGATGTAGCATTCCTCCCCATATTTGTTGCATTTCTCTCAACGACTGTTGCACTGCCATCATTTGCTCTTTTTGTTTGTCCATGGATTTGTCCGCCATTGACAGTAAGTCTATCGTTCTATCGAAATCCATTGCCAGAATCGAACTGCTCTGATACCAATTGTTAGGACACCGCCTAACGGGATCAAGAACTTCAATGTATTGATATGAAAAGATATATGAAATACATGATTACAAGTGGTTATAGGTACTTGCACCCTCCCATCTTGAGAACTATCCCAAGCCTTAGTCTACTTAACCAATTGACTCCCCATCCCCTAATCCCTCTCCCTCTATTTATAACCATATACTCTAACTAACTTCCTAAGTAATTACCCTATACGCCCTTACTACTAATATACTAATATTGCCCATATACCCGAACAGAAACATGTGTGATTAATGGCTATATGTTGAGGCTTCTTTGAAAAATCCAATAATTGCTATTCAAAAGCTGAAAATTGTTAATATGAGGTTTCTTTTCTATCTTATTTGTTAACTTGGTAATTTGAACCACTTTTAGCTTGCTCCCTTTTTCTCGGTCAAGCCATATTTAAACTTCCTCGTTTATTTTGTTAGTGCAAATCCCGGTTGTTGCTCTAAATGATGATGGAAAAGTAGTATTTGTCTCGGAGGAAGAAGGGGGAGAAAACTTTGAGAAGGAACCTGTCAACAAAGAGAAAAGGAAACTGAAATTGAACTGTATTCCTTTCTCATTAACATGCCTACTCCACAAGAGCTACATCTTGGCAGACCCTACTGTAGAGGAGGAGTCCGTCATGGAAACTATCGTCACCGTGGTTTTAGATTCATCTGGTCAACTGGTGTCCTTCTACAAGCCGGGTGGATCCGTTCTTGCCTATACATCAGCTGTTCAGGTTGGTATCTCCTTTCTCTGGCAAGTTTATTGATGGAATTTAATTTGTTAGAGAATAGATTAGTTCCCTGGATTTCTTTATTCTCCACGTTTTCCCTGTCTGTTGAGTTTGGTGAAGCTGGTTGGATTTTCAGTATGGTGTTGGATGTTGGATTTACTTATATTATAACAGTAATATAGTAATATAGACCCTGTTTGATAACCATTTGGTTTTTGGTTTTGAAAATTGAGCTTATAAATACTACTTTCACCAATGAGTTTCTTTGTTTTGTTATTTATTTTTTACAAATGTTTTCAAAATCCAAGCCAAATTTTCAAAACTAAAAAACCGTAGTTTTTGTTTTTGAAATTTGGCTAAAAATTCAAACATTTCTTTTAGAAAGATGAATACCATTGGAAAAAAGTTGTAAGGAAACAAACACAATTTTCAAAAACAGAAAACTAAAAACGAAATGGTTATCAAACAAGACCTTTAAGGTCCGTTTGATAACCATTTGGCTTCTGAAAATTAAGCTTCTAAACACAACTTTCACCTTATAAACACTACTTTCATCTTTGGATTTATTTTTTGTTATATACTTTTTACACATGTTTTCAAAATCTAAACCAACTTTTGAAAACTAAACAAAAAAATAGTTTTTAAAAACTAGTTTTTGTTTTTGTAATTGTTTCATGAGGAAAGATGAAAACCATTGTAAATAAATAATTGTGAGAAAACGAACACAATTTTCTTAAACCAAAAACCAAATGGTTAGCAAACGGCAGGGGCCCAAGTATTTGAATTTTTAAAATTGTTCTTGAAAATTCTAGAAATGCTTCAAAGCTATTATTATTTGCTTGTCCCAAAAAAATTACAATATTATCCAAGCTCAAAATTTTGACTCTTTTGCTCATCTTACTTTAGAATGCACATTCTTTTTATAAATTATAATTTGGACTAAGAGTAACTAGTATACCACAGTTGTGAATTTGCACCTTTCAAAGTGACAACAATGAACAAATTGTGATTTTAAAGTGCAAGCGAATACATGTTCTAATCCATCTGCGGATGACGTGGTTGGCAGGATTGTGTTGCGCTGACACGACAAAGATCGAAAGAACTACAAATGATTTTAGATGAAGCGATTTCTGGTATGGAAATCGACTAAGTTTTGGGATGCTTGCGTTCAGATTTTGGTGATGATATTTGTTTACCATGGAGATTGTTTTTTCTTAGAATTTTGTCTCACTAATCAATTTTGATGTAGGGGTTTGATTTGTACATGACAGTTTTAAAGCAAATATCTCTTTATTACTAATTTAAGTTCATTTCTCACTTTTTATTTGCATCAACTTGATAACATTGGAGCCTGACTGATCTGGTGCATGTGGATGTCTTGCCTCTACTTTGGTTAAAATTTAGTTTTAGTTTATGTTTTTGGCTTTTATAACATATTGGTCCAATTCAAACCAATATTTTACCCTAAACCCCAATTACTTCAAATAAGAAATGTCATATAGGTAAATAATTGAACTACTTTTAGTGCTACTACCAACATGAACATAATTCAATTGATTTAGACATAATTTCCTCGACCTTAAGGTCGGATCAAATCTCCACCCTATATGTTGCTTTTGGTTTTGAATAATAGGTTGTCTGTTAGGTTATCTTTCAATAAAAAATTTACTAAAAGTTTTAACTCTCTCGTGTCGGTGTTGGTATGTAAGGCACGAACTTTGCAAACACGATGGACTTAATTTTATATTTTAGAAAAAAAAAAAAAACATGTATATATATAGCTTGTTTCAATTAAGGACTAATAGTGTATTTATGTTTTTTTCTTTTTTGGAAAGGTATTTAATTAATGTGGGGATGGAACCTATGATCTCTTAGTTAATGACACAATCTTATGTCAATTGAGTTATGTTCGGTTTGATATTTATTCTCTTATTTGAAATCATATTATATAGTGTGCATGAAATTATTATATAGAGAGTAATCAACTTAACTAAATTTGCCAACAAGAGCATAGTTCAACTGACATGATGTATCGTCTATTGACTATGAGGTCTTAACCAAATTTATTACTCATTTGTTTTGTTTTTTTTCTTCTTCCAGTCCTCTGCTTCAATTTCAAATGGTTAAATGATGATCACAATTGACATTGGTCTCGAATTGATAAACAATTGTTTCTTTTTCTCAAGGATGAAAATATCGATATCGATAAAATATCGATATCCATGAATATTTTTGTAAATCAATTTTTTTAAAAAAATATATTTAAATTAATATTTAAGTTATTTTACTTTCCATATAAGCTATAGATCTAGTTACTAGTATCTAGATTCATATTAAATTTAATATATGATATTTTTGATGTTTTATGAGTATTTATAAAAGATATTGGATATATCCATTACTCTTTAATATCTATATCGAAGCTTCCGATTTACGGATATATCCACGGATATATCGACATATCCACGGATATATCGACATATCCACGAATATTTTCATCCTTGCTTTTTCTACGTATATATATGCACAAACTTGATGCCAAAGATTCAAATATAGATGTATTTTTGGGACTTATTGTCTAGAATTAAAATTAATTGCTCTTTGATCAAAATCATGTTGAGTTTATATGTTCGTTTAGAATTTTTTTACGCCTAAACAGTTATCATTTAGTGACGATTCAAATGAAAAATTCTAGTTAATTTGGAAAACTCATCATCGTGGTGGTTCAAATCATGAAAGGAAACTCGAAATCAATTTTCATAAATGAGGAAAGATGAAAACCATTGTAAATGAATAACCGTGAGAAAATGAACACAAATTTTAAAAATCCAAAACTAAAAATCAAATAGTTATCATGGATGGCCCAAGTATTTGAATTTTTAAAAATGTTCTTTGAAAGTTCTTTTAGTTTATATGTTCGTTTAAATTATGGATCATAAAAGTGTAACTCTACATTGAACATTTACTAGTGAAATAATAATCTTTTTTTTTTTTTTTTTTTGAGTACATTGGGGGTGAGGGGATTCGAACCACGGACCTTTTGATCGTCAACACATACATATGCCTGCTAAGCCATGCTGACAGTGAAATAATAATCTCTACTCTAACGTTAGTAGTTGTCTCTGACTTGTATTCTAATGCTAAAGAAGAATTTCGGACTACCTTTCCTTACTTTAGGGCTTGCTTTCCTTGCCTTGCTTCAGGACCTCCACTTAGTTTCACCCAAGCTTCATCCTGGTCAATCCTGTATGGAAGGAATTCCCCTCGGGGTTCGACGACGTCTTTTATAAGACTCGACTTTCCTTGAGAAGTGGAACTCAAAGGGAACTAAAAAAAAAAAGAATCTGCTCCCATGCTGCAAACAGTCAAATCTGAACTCAACCACCGTTCGAGGCTAGTCTCTCGCTTAAGGCTCTTTGTCCAAGTGTGAACTGCAGACGACTCTCCTGTGGTTCCATTCCTTCTTACTTTACTTCTGGGTCAACCCAACCCGAATGGGAAGAAGAGGGTCAGCCAAACAGCGGTCCACTTTGTACATTTGCTGAGGCGGACCCTAAATCGAGTAGGTGATTTTGGATTAGCTCCTGGGATTTCGGGTCGTTTTACTCTCTTTCAAACAGTAGACTTTTCCACCATTTTTGCTCGTGCTAGTGCCCCCAGAAATTCTTGGATTTCAGAGCTTCCAACGCAAAGCGGCCTTTCATTCCCTTGTTTCGTCGTGGCACACCCCCCACACAAGCACCACCCGGCTCAGGGGGGACCAGAAAACGCCTTTCGTTTTCCCCCCTTCGTCGGCCCTTGCCGCCTTCCTTAACAAGCCCTCGTTTGGAAGAATCTCTGTTGCCGTATCCGATGATGCTAAAATCAATAGCATTTCGTCAGAATAGGCATATTACAGATAGGACGACTCCTGCTTGTTCTTGTCGCCTGAAGGATGGAACAACATGATGAAGAAGCCACCGCCGCCGACAGATGTCCCATGCCACGTTTCGTGAACAGCTATGCCTGCCCCACACTGAAGAAAAAGTACATAAGGGGGCCAGTAGATCCAGAGCAAATAGGCGTTGACTTAGAAGACCTATTATCGAGGGTTGACATGAGCTTTATTAGTTAGCACTATATGAACTTGTGCATATCCGAGTGTTTTATGAATATATTTTGAGAATAAGCCCCATATCCTCTAGAGAGTGGCCCCACTCTCATACTTATCAACTTCATCATTGGGCCAGGCCCCAAGCCCAACGGATCTAAGACAATGTTTGGGTTTGGATCGGGCCGACCGAACCTCCGATTGTTAGGCTCATGACCCAACCTTTGGACTTAGCTCATTGGATCAAAGTTTGGATTGGATTTGGACGGACTCATTCGATTAATTGATTGAGTATTAATTATTTAATTATTTTTTGATAAAAATATTTTTTAGATTATTTTAACGAAATTTTATTAAATATTTTTTTATTTTATTTTATTTTATGGTATTGATGAATGATATTATTTTCACAATATCGATGTTAAAATTTTTATTTTAGTATTATATTCTTTTAAAAAAAATATATTTGTTTTTGTACGCTTCTATGTCGAACCGGTCAAACTTTGATCTTGGATTGAGCTTGGGCTAACCTTTGAGCCACAAATTCAATGATGAGGTTGATATTCATATAGGTAAAATGGTTCGATGAGGCTTCTATATCGACACTCCATTCATACGAGCTACAAACTTTATTAAAAATTTATTGAAAAAACTCAACCCTCCCTAACAGGACAAATGCACTCACATCACATCAATGAACTGATGATTATCAATGTATAAAGATATGGGGTAACAAGAAGAATGTCTAAAATCTGAGAAGTCAACATAAAAAATGTCCAACACTTTGTTTTTGGAATAATGTCTAAAACTCTATATTTAGTAATTCAATTTACACACCAACAAAACTACCCCTACAATGTTTCTACAATTTTGAAATTAAATAAAATGATGCTGAAAAATTAGAAATTGTTGGGAGGAGAGAGAGAAGTAAAGGATTAGAAGTTAACAGATACGTTAAAATGAAAAAAAAAAAATTGACATACATGGTTATACACTTAACATACGAAAATGAATTCAACGTCCTTGTATATCTATACCCGTAGAAATGTTGTTGCTACAAATGGTTCTGTCGGACGATATACCCATCCCACATTCCAGCTTTTGTTGCTACAAATAGTTCTACCACATTCAGGTGTATATAAGACGATATACTCATCCCACATCCCAGTTTTTGGGTATTGTATACCTGAGGAAATGTTGTTGGTACAAATGGTTCTGCCACATTTAGATGTATACAAGGTGGTGTACAAGGTGATATACCCATCCCACATTCCAGTTTTTGGGTATTGTACACCTAAGGAAATGTTGTTGCTACAAATGGTTCTGCCACATTCAGGTGTATACAAGGCAGTATACAAGACGGTATACCCATCCCACATCCCAGCTCTTGAGTACTCGCGAAATGTCGAATCTAACTCAAAATTCAATGCTGGATAGTAAGTAAATACGTCAAAATCTCACAAATTTAGCGTTAGACGAAGTGAGTGATGACTTTCAAAGTTGAATAGAACGCTTGCAAATTAACAAAAATTGAATCGAAAGGATTGCAGGTTAAAATCGATGCTCAACCAACCAAGACGAGAGATCTTTAGAGGAGGAGAAGACTTACCACTGCCACGTCATGCCCTCGCCGGAGATGCAACCGAAAGAAGTCGACGTTGGACATGGGTGCGTTGTCGGAGATGAGATAGACTTAACCACTGTCACATCACGCCCTCGCCAGAGATGCAACTGAAAGAAGTCGCCGTAGACTTACCACTGCCACGTCATGCCCTCGCCGGAGATGCAACCGAAAGAAGTCGACGTTGGACATGGGTGCGTTGTCGGAGATGAGATAGACTTAACCACTGTCACATCACGCCCTCGCCAGAGATGCAACTGAAAGAAGTCGCCGTTGGACATGGGTGCGTTGTCGGATCTGAGATCGGATAGGAAAGGAGACGTGAGGTTGTGGCGATTGGAGAAGAAGTCATGAGTTGAGAGAGAGAGCGGCTGGATGAAGAAAAAACGTGAGGAAAAGAGAAGAAAAGAATAAGGTTTGTTTTGAGTATTTAATTTTTAAAATAATTTATTTTTTTTCTCTTATTTTTTATTTTTTTGTTTCTTTGATTTTATCTCGTAGTTTATTTTCTAAATGTTGAAATTCGATAACAAATTGTCCTTAAAATCAATGATTTAAATTTTTAAATAACTATTCTTCAAATTCTATCTTATTTAATTAATTAAGTGTTATTTAATTAATTAAGTGTTGTGATGAGGGGAGGCTTAAGATTGAGATTGAATGGTTTTATTTTAGATTTCGAAAACAATGATATTATTATTATGATTAGGGGAGGGTAATATTTTAAAAAATTAAAGATTTTATTTTAGATTTTAGATTCAGATTCAAAAAATTTATTGAGATTAGGGGGGTTAAGGATGAAATGTTCAGAGAGATGTTGACTGATCGAACCTAATAGGGTGGAGAGATGTTGACTGATCGAACCTAATAGGGTGGAGAGAGAAATGATTTGTTTGTTATATTTAGGTTTTGCACATCTGGAATACACTAGTCATAATCAATGTCGTGGAGAATGTCCCTGTATATACCATATAGAGGTCGCGTGAATACACTAGTCATAGTCAATGTCGTGGAGTATGTCCCTGTATATACCATATAGAGGCCGCGTGAATACACTAGTTATAGTCAATGTCGTGGAGTATGTCCCTGTATATACCATATAGAGGCCGCGTGTGGATGCACCATTATGAAGGTATATTTGCAGGTATACATCATCGACCACGCCAAAGCGAGCATAGCTCAGCGGGCATATGTATGTGTTAACGACCAAGAGGTCTGTGGTTCGAATCCCCTCATCCCCAATGTACTCAAAAAAAAAAAAAAAAAAAACATCACCGACCACAACACTTAAAGATATTTAAATTGATAAATAAATATTTTGTATTTTTAAATGAGTTAAAATAAACTTATTATAATATTATATTCACACTAGGTTACATTTTGCTGTTTTTTTTTTAATATTTAAGTACGGGATGATGAAAATTAGGAGTGCAAGCAAAAACCGAAAAAAATCGCCCAAACCGATTGAAATTCGATGGTTTGGGTTTTCGATTTTGGCTTTAAAATATGAAAAACCGAAGAATTTCAAGTATTTTAAGACTGGATCGAGAAAAACTCGATTCGACCGATAAAACTTATATTAATAAAGCGGAACTTATTTCATATTCTGTTATTGTAAGAGTTGACTTTTATATAAACTTAAGGGCAAGAGTTCGAGGATGTGAGAATTAATTTTTTTAATTTATTTTCTATACATAGCTCGTCGGCCCAATTCACGGCCAGCCCATTGACCCATTTCAGCCCCCAAATTCGCGTGTGTGAACCGCCAGACCGAACCGATTAAACCGTCGGTTAATCGGTTTAGACGGTTCGATTATATTTCTCAAACGGTTCGGTGTCGATTTTCGATTATTCTCTAGATTTTTGTTGGTTCCGGTTCGACGCTCAAATCAATCTGAATCCACCACTCATGTGGATGTCGAACCTATGGAAATGTTGATAAAAATATCGACATCGACGAAAATTTAATACTATGGACACAATTTATCAAAATATGAGGTATTAATTTCTCCCCCATTAGAATTTCATATAATAAATTTCTTAGCCAACTTGGCTACCTCACTGGCTGAAGATAAAACAATAAGCTTTGCTCCTCTAGTGAAATTGGCAATAATTATTTATTTTTTAGATTTCCAACAAATAGCACTACCTCCCACGGCGAATATATACCCTGTGATAGATAAGGAATCATCTGACATGTATTCTAATGAGTGTAAAAAAAATCCTTCAACAATAACATATTATTATTATTATTATTATTTTATTTTATTATTATTATTCTTTTTTGGGTAAAGTAAGCCATAGTCTTCTCTTCCCGATAGATATTTCATAACACGGTCTAAGACATGTCGATGTTTTTTACCTTGCTTACTCGTAAATCTGCTAAGAACTCCTGCTGTATATGCAATGTCATGTCTAGTACAATCAGTTGCATATCGTAAGCTACCAATAACATTAGTCATATTCTTTTTTGATTAATTATATTACTTTTATTTTCAAGGAAACAAGTTAACACTTGAATGAAATGTAGAATTCACATGTTTACCATCAAAATAATTTTACTTAAGTATTTTCTCAATATAATATGATTGGTCGAGAAAATTTCATCACTTTTTTGTGGATCTTTTAGCCTTACAAAAGCTAAACATCCCCAAACTCTTTCCACAATAAAATTGAAAATGTGTAATCTTTTTCTTTTGATGTGATAGTCTATTTAACACATAACAAACAATCAAAATTGTCTTATCCAAGGATTAAAAGATACACGATTCTAAGATAGCAGAGAGTGGGGGTTCGATTCTACCCTAGGGCAGATTTTCATAAAAATTATCAAACAACCACTTGGTGCAACGGGTGAGTGAGCGCATCACCTAGCTAGCCCAGAGTGGGGGTTGATTGATCCTGCACCGCACAAACGGGGCATGAATGATTTAAAATATTTAACTGCATTATATATCGCCCATAAAGGTAAATTTTTATCGAACAACCACTTGGTGCAGTAGGTGAGCGCTCCGCCTAAGATAGCAGAGAGTGGGGGTTCGATTCGATTCTGCCCTAGGGCAGATTTTCATCGATTCTGCCCTAGGGCAGATTTTCATAAAAATTATCAAGCAACCAGCGCATCACCTAGATAGCCCAGAGTGGGGTGATTGATCCTGCACCGTGCAAACGGGGCATGAATGAGCATATATACTGCCCATAAAGGCAAACGATCGAATACGAGGGACATATGCAATGTCAGGCATGATAGGTTGAAAAGTTGTTAATGGAGAAAAAAATGTTGTTTTTTTTTTTTTTTTAAGGGTTGTTCATGAAAAAAAAAATTGTTGTTTTTTAACATGAACCGGAGAAGATGAGAAAGGATGAAGATGGTGTTTGTGAAAAAAAAGACAAACAAACAGTAAAAATAGAAGAAAAGTGGGTTTGATGAAAAAAAGTTGTTAAATTCACTTGTTTTCATGAAAAATATATTTGTGTTAGTGATAAATAGTGGATTAAAAGGGTTTCGATTACGATGAATGAGTGGTGGAACCTTTTTTTTAACCTAAACAATCATAATGATGAAGTAATTATGTTGGGTGATGAGCTGCATGAACATTTTTAAACTTAAATAAACACCATTGATGAAAAGACTAAGAATAGAGCATAACACCAAGACAAGTACAAATGAAACATTTGTAATCCTCATATGACTTTGTGAAGAAGCTGCGAATGGTCAATTTCGCACAACACACCTCCAATCCCTACTAAAATCAAACCAATGTATCAAAAATCAAAATCATACGAGACGAATTCTATCCGAACGAACAAAATTATAAGCAAGTCAATTAATCAGTTTGCAACAATCAAATATAAAATCTGATTCTCCAAGACTATTGAAGAATTGAGTCGCTACCTCAACGACGACTGACCAGTGGAGGATGAACTCATGTGTGCATTCGGAACACCTAAGAAATTTTAGCGACAAAAAAGTTACTCGATAAAAAGTCAAATAGAGAATAGATCAATGTTAATGAAATATACGATTGAAAGTGAGTGTACTAGAGTGCACATGCCAACATGGATACTGAGTTTGGAGTTTATTTCGCAGCGAAAGACCGCAGAGGTGGCGGTGGAGGCGAGGATGAGGACAACAAAGGAGATAGATGAGTGCACATTGTGCTAGTAGACAATTAACAAGTAATACACGACGAAATTGGGCGAGGCGTGAAGTAACAACGTTGAAGCAGCGTTCTCTTCGGTGGCCGGTGACTAGTCGGAGCGATGGCGGGAATAGATGAATAACTTTAAGAAACATTTTCCATCCGAAATTTAACAGTAAGTTTTTTTTTTTTTTTTTTTTTGAAAGTCTAAGAGTAGTATTTAAACTAGCTACAAAGTTGTATTTAAACTAGCTACAAAGTTCTGGGCAATTATTAATAATTTAGCCTAACATTAATCTTTGTCATCTAATCACAATTTCAATAACCAATTTTTTTTATTATTATTTAATTTTACTTCTTTTTTATATATATATATTATTACATTGCGAATTAAGAAGTGGATTCAAATCTATAACTCATACAATGAAGGATCAATAATTTATTACTTAAGCTATGTTTTGGTGACAATTTTTAAAATTTATGGCAAAAGAAAAATGTAATATATATCCAAACTAATTCCATCTTAAAACTCTTCTAATTTTAAGACTAAAGAGAATTAATGATTGGAAGTGGCACTTGTTGATGCAAAAATTTGGTATCAACCGTAGATTTGGAATTAAGAGGGACGAGTCATCACTTGCCAGACAAATGAGATAAGAGAGTTTGTACCAGTGTGGTACTGACCGATTTGGAATTAAGAGTCATCACTTGCCAGACAAATGAGATAAGAGAGTTTGTACCAGTGTGGTACTGACCGATTTGGAATTAAGAGGGACGAGTCATCACTTGCAAGATAAATGAGATAAGAGAGCTTGTACCAGTGTGGTACTGACCGATTTGGAATTAAGAGGGACAAGTCATCACTTGCAAGACAAATGAGTTAAGAGAACTTGTACCAATGTAGAATATGGAAAGAATTAGTAAGAATGACAAAAAATCACTTAACATTTTCACCTCTTCCCTTTCCTTTTTTTATAATTGTTTCCGTATTATAACGAGTATTGATGGCGACTGTAACTCTCGGACGTTAATGACTATGTAAATCGTCTGAGGGTGTTTTCTCTTGACCAGGCCGACCTCGAGGGGTCGGCCTGATCCTCTTGGGTCGATCCATAGGGGATTAACCATTTGTCTTGAGGTCGACCCATTTGTTTGGATCAGCGTCTTGTTGTCGGGTCGACCCATGGAGGGTCAGCTCCTCTCGCCTGTCGAACCGATCCCTTTGTGGGATCAATACTTCTTCACGGGGTCGACTCCTTTGGCGGTTCGGTCGATCCCTATATGGGTAAACTTTTAACTCTCTTTGCCCACCATCTTCCCTCGGGGTTGGGCGATTCCGTTTGTTATCTTGTAGTGGGTTGCGCCTTATCCTTGCTTGGACTTTTGTCTAGGGGTGGAGTGTTTTTACCTATAACAACACTCATGTAATTAGAAGGTTAAAAACTATTTTTGGTTTAAATCTTATTTTAATCTCTCAACCTATTTTAGTTCCTAAACTTTAGGAGAGTAGTCATTTTTTTTTGTTTTTTTTTTTTTTTTTTGCCAATTTCAAATATGTTGATCTACATTACACACAAAATAATGTCATTAACCCCCCCCCCCCCCCCCAAAAAAAAAAAAAAAAAATTCATTTACTAATTTTAACCTATAGAGAATATTTATATATGTTGTCAACAATAACATAGTTCAATTAGCATAATGTATTGACTTGACCATAGAGTCTTAGGTTTAATCTCCACCCCAACATAATGTCAAACATATATAAATAGATGTTTCTATGCATATTTTATTTCTATGACCTCTTAATCAAAGACACAATCTTATGTTAATTGAATTATCCTCGATTTGAGATCATTTTCATTATTTTCTCCATATAATTGACACCTTTGACATCTCATATTTTTTAGTTTAATTAAACCCTATGAACTTATTATTTTTAATTAAAAATATATATAGATGTTTAATTTTTTTTATTAGTACAACTATACTTGAGAGTTGAGGAAGTAAAAATAATTCTTTGTTTTTTTGTTTTGTTATCTCATTGGGCCTGCAATTCCAGGGTTTACCCCAGGATCTCACACAGTTATATATTATTACCATCAGAACTAAAACTGCCTAAAAAATACATAAATCCTTCCCAATAATGTATTAGTTCAAAATCTAGAGCCATTCCATTCCACAGCATTAACTTAACAACTGGAATGAAGAAAATCTCAAGCTAACCTAACAGAATATCACTCAATAAACTACAATCTTCGTGTCTTCGAAACCATACTCCGCATTTTGAACCCGGTTTCGACCCAATCTGCTCAGCAGAGAAAGTCCTGGAGAGGGAACAGTATTTTAAACCGCTTAGGCAGTTGGCAAAAGGAAAAGGTAAATAAATAGATAAACTGCAGGTATCTCAGACTCTCATAAACTGATATTGAAATGACTTTTTAAGTACTTAAAAAAATATTTTTATGGAATAGGCCATTTTTAATGAGTGTTTATTATCATAATTCTCCTTAGCTTCCAACCTAGACTGCTATGCTGGAAACTATAATGAAGGATTTTTATATACAGTGGAACATTTGGAATCCATAGCGTATAACATATGTTCAAGACGAGAAATACTTGAATTTATGTACTTATGGGTGTAAATATGGAAAGATTTGACAATACCTTCAATCATTCTGAAGAGAGACGACCACCATCCATCGGTAGAGATTTGGTATCGATTTAAGTTCTGTTCAATTTCATTATCATGCTTTCCTCCCAGAACTTCTTTTAGCATTATTACTGCATCCTTGGTTTTCCTAAGGATACTATTTTCATCTTCTACCTCCAAACTTTGAAGATCATCGTGTGAAGATGCAAGACTGACAGCCAAAGCAAATTGGGCAGCTGCAGCCCACCTCGAGGAAGCCAACCATTTCCTCTGTCCATCCCATCCACCTTATTGTTATTTTCTATTCCTAACTTTTTCTCGCCTTCACCTTCTAGTACTAAGCTGCGTAAGTATTACATTGGCAGCTCCGTACTTTTATCCAATGTTTTCAAAGATGGTTCAAAGTTCCTTGGGAGAGTTATACTCCAAAACCTAAGATACTGCAGAATCAAACAACTTGAAATTAAAATGAGAATACAAAACAAAAGGAGTCGTTTTGATAATTTAAAAACTTTTAACACATAAACATACCCGACCAGCTTGTAGTAGAAGGATCCGATCACAGTCTATGATGGTATTTAACCTATGTGCAATAATGAGCATTGTACATGATTTAAACTCTTCCCTTATTGTTTTCTGGATTAAAGCATCAGTTCTAACATCAACTGTTGCCGTTGCTTCATCGAGAACTGTATCTTCGAAGAAGTGCCCGAGCAAGACTTAGAAGTTGCCTTTGTCCAACGCTAAAATTCTCACCGGACTCAGAAACCTAGAAACCAAACAAGTTACCAGTTTAGTTTTGTTGCTTCTATTTGTGGGAGGGGGTGTTGGGAGAATTTTTTACAACTAGTCTAGTTAGATGCATGTAAAAGGATAGTTTTTATAAAGGATAAAGATTTGCAACGGTTAAATATTTTTTACAAGTTCATCACTTTCTTTTGGTTCTATTTTGAAGTCACATGGCAAGGAACCTAATAATACTGTTCCATCTGAAGTTTTTCACCAAAAGTTTGATTTGTCCTGATATGGTTTTTTTTAGAAGGGAAACAATTTCATTGATGTATGAAATAAAGGAGGTTAAACTCCGGGCACCATTAGGTGAATTACATAAAAATTCTCCAATTAGAGGATAAAGAGGATAAGCTATAATGAGAAAAAGGGGCACTTCCTTTACAGCAAAGTAGTGCATGACAAAGAACCGAATCTAGAAAGCGATCAAAAGAAAATGAAATATCACGAAAAATCCGAGCATTTCTTTCTCTCCAAAGGTACCAAAGGAAAGTCCTGATAAAAGCAAGCCATAAGGTCTTCTTTGCCCCAAGAAACGGATTACCCACCAATACAGCAAGCAAGTAGATCATAAATGTTGTTAGGCAACGACAAAGACCAATGAAAAGCATCCAAAAGAAAGTCCCAAAAACGAGATGCAAAGGAACAATGAGCAAATCGATTGATGATCCTCCCAAGAGGATTGGTGTTGAAGAACAACATTGGAGCTTTTAAAATAGAAGAAAGCATTTGGTCGTGCAACTTTCTGGCAGCATACAGGCTTGACACGATCAACCAATAAGAATTTACCAGTGTCACAAATACCCGACATCAAAAGTTCTATAAGGTACAAATATAGCAAAAACTAATGTTTCTTTTAAGCTAGAGCCAAGACTGTTATGTGTTCAACAACAATTTATCAATTTATATACATTGAGGGAAAAAGAGAGAAAAGTAGTCCATGCTCATCCTCAATCAAAAAGAAGACAAGGATTAACATGCACAAATTATTAGTTGATTATGCTCGTACCTGAGCCAATGATAGGCCTGCATGTTGTAGAAAAAATTTCACTTGGTTCCATATTGCTTTGGTCGGTCCAACTGCTTAACCATAAGCTACTAAAAACTCGAAGAGTTTCTGATAGAACATAGCATAGAAGGAGTATAAGAACCACCCATAGGCCTCCTAATGCATTCTTGTATCTGCAAGAAGTTAAAAGAAAACAGTTGGATGATGACAAAATTGTGAGGGTATTTACATTAACAGCAATTGTTTCAAGTAAAACATGTAGAATTAAAACAGGGGAAAAACAGCAATGGTGAGCTATTGTCCCCATCCAGAAGCCAATGAAGATTATAGAAATGATCTTTAATTAACATTAATAGAAAAGTAAGCATAATTACAAAAGCTCTTCAATAGATAACTCTACAAGGAAGCAAGAAAACAAACTAACTCTTAAAATCACAATTGATCCTATCAATTCTCTCAAAGACCGTCCCCACAACAAAGCCTAAGTAGCATGAACACAAAATATTCCTACTTCATCTTGAACTGATGACTACCAAATTTAAAGAACAGCATAGAACATAGAATCCATTTTTTTTATAGGGAACTAGCATCCTAAAACATAGAATCCATGAAACCAACAAAAGAACTACAGCACCAGACTTGCACCACTCCAAAGTCCAAACCCAACTTGATAATCTCTAACTAGGCACAAGCCAAGATTCAAACAAATCATCATTTCAACAAGTTAAAAATTATCATTGATTGAACAAAAAAGAATTCCATATAACAATTTTTACAAGATTTTTTTAATAATAATGTTCAAAAGGTGCACTCTACCAAGATTTATGAATTGGAAAAAAAAAAAATATACATATATATATATTTAAAAAATAAAAAACTGGATAATGCAATTCACGGTCAAGAATTCTTACCTCGCTAAAACTTTCCAACTAACTACACCTGTTTCTCTTTCTTCTTGCTTGATAAGAATAGATTTGTGTTCATTACGTTTTTTCGAAGAACTAGCATCCTTTGCATGATCATTTCCCGTACCATTAGCAGCAAGTTCTGATGGTTTTTTAGTATCACTGGTTACATCATTTTCCTTTTCCTCGGTATTTTTTTCCAATTTCCCTCCACTTTCCATCAGCCTTTGAAACAACTTTCCATTTTCATAAAGTTCTTCATATGTTCCTTCCTCCTTCACCACACCTTCATGAACAAGGATAATTCTGTCAACTTGTGAGAGAAAATGCAGTTGGTTGGTCACAAGATCAACATGAAAAACAGAAAACAAAATAGCAGTTAAAGAGAACTTATCATCTCATACTTGTCAATCTTGAAGTTCAGCCAAAAGTAAAATCCGGGCTCTCTCGCATTCGCTTCTAAAACCAACCTGTCAATGTTAATGCCATCTTGTGAAGTTATTCATTATAGTCATCATCATCACTGTCCCCTGAAGAACTGTAGTAGTCATCATAGTCAAAGAAATCACTGCCTCCTGAGGAACCACAGTTGTCATCATCATCACTATCAGTCAAGACACGGATATCATCAGAAGAGTAATCTCTGGCTTCAAAATCACTAATATTGTTTTCGATACCAAATTCATAGTCATCAGTGGGATCATGAGGCAAATGCAAAGTTTTGATCCTCTCAGCACATTTTTTTCCCAACTGTCCCGCCAAATTTAAATTCGGACACTGGCGTAAGTCCAGAAATTCTAAATCAGGACAGCCATCAAGAATGGCCTGCAAGCCAGTGTCAGTTAGGACATTGGCAAATATTTGAAGGTGACGTAACTTAGGCATAGTTTCAGCAATAACAAGGACCTCCTCATCACTTATAATCTGTGGTCCTCGTCCTCCCCAAAACTCTTTGTTCAGTTTCAGCAATTTGAGAAGAGGGCAACACCGTCCAACCCTTTTCAAAGCTTCCACATAAAATGAACTCGTAAATATTTCAAGATGCTCCAACAATGGAAGTTTCGAAACTGCTTTACCCAATCCCTCATCTGAGACGTCCTCGCAATCTACCATCCGGAGTCTTCTAAGTTGATTTGAACTGCAGCAAGTGAATATATATCAAAAGAAATATCAAAATCAAGGAAAATAATATTCATACCATTAGAGAAAACTTGTTAATTAGAAAATAGTTTCAAACAATCATCTTATGGAAAAAGAATGAAACCGTTTCTCTATAGCTAGAACAGAATCATTTGAAACATATAAAATGAACTAGTAAATATTTCAAGATGCTCCAACAAAGAATGAAACATTTGAAACCACAAAGACTATAACAAATTAAGTAGAACAGAATCAGGCTGATTTCTTAACTATCACAGCAACTACAAAAGGTTTTATGCTGATTTCTCTATAGCTAGATCAGATTAACCTAAAAAGAAAAGTCAAGATAATGAAGCAGCAAAAACAGAAGGATTGAAACCATAAACACAAAAAACAAAATAAGTAAAATTTAAACCACAAGTTCAAGATGCAATGGCCAGAACATCCACATCATAATTTTTTTCAGACTGATTCATTACATATAGAGCTCTAACAAAAGAATCGGTACCTCTGAGCAATGTATCGGAGCAATGTATCGGTGCCAAAGTACTCAATGTTGATATCGACTAATTGACCACAACTACGATCAACACATTGCCTGCACATAATCTCCACATCGTAATTCCCACCGACCAAAAACTCCCAATTGTGCGTATCGATCACACGCCACATGAGAGGGTCTTTGCAAATCTTCCGCCACGAAGAACAAACGTTTTGAGCGTTGGTGAGGATTTCAATGGCGCCTAGCTTCAGCAGAATCGTAGACATTACTTCTGCTGGCAGTTCAAGCCAGTTCCTCGCTTCCGCTTCCGGCTGAATCATAGAGTCCGGCTCCATGAGAAGTAAAATTGAAGAACACTGTATAATGTTGTATTTCTGATGACAACGTGAATTTTGGAGAGAGTTTTGGGGAAATTTTGAAATGGAGATGAGGATTATGAACTAGGGTTTGGCCTTCAAATCGCACTAAGTATTTGTACTAGAGAACATTCATTTCTGGTCAATGGACCGATTATTCTACCTGTTTGAATATGAAATTAGGCATGTTTAATATTTTTAGTTTGTGTTATTATCAAGAATAACCTTCCAAACAATTTATAACATTATTTTTTGGCACTATCAATTTTAGTATTTCTTAGTGAATCCTGGTCCGGATCAACCACTGACATTATTTTTTTTTCAATTTTTTTAAATTGACCAGGATTGTAATTATCCTCCCAAGATTGGCCTTGCAATTTTTTTTTTTTTTAACTTCAAATCTAAATATTTTTTCAAATAATGTCAAAAATATTTGAGTATCTTTTGAAGTACCATCAATAAATAATGTTTCATATCAAACCGAGCCCACCTCAATTGCCATAAGGTTGTGCCCTTGACTAAGAGGTTATAGATCAATCCTCGCATTAATTAAAATATCGTTGCAAAAAAAAATGTTTCATATGTTTTTCATTATAAAATATTCTTCCAAAACAATAATGAGAATTTTTCAGGATATGAATTTTAAATAAACTTTGAAATAAACACGGACACTTTTAAAAGATAAATTAATTTAGCATTCTTATTTTTATAAGCTCGTTCTTTTTATAAGTACGATTTTTTATAAATACATTCCTTTTAAGTTTTGGCATCTGCTTACACATTATCCTATTATCACGTTTTAGTTTGTTAAGAAAATTTCAAAATATATAGAGAGAAAAAATATCAAGATTGCAACAAAATCTATACGATTTTTTTAATTCAAATTCTCCTCTATAATTTTTGGTCCATTTAAAAAAAAAAAAAAAAAAATCAACCAAAGTCAAGAATCTTGGCTAGATCCCACTAGGTTGTGAGATTTTTTTTTTTTTTTTTTATCCATTATATTTTTTGTAAATGAAAATCTCGGTGCTCGATCCTGGCCAGGATTGCACTGCTAAAATTGATAGTGGCAAAAAAGGATGCTAGTCTTGATAAAAAAGTTTGGGAGAAGGATTGTCTTGATAATAACCCCTTTACTTTTGTGCAGACTTTACGTGTGTGTGGATGGATAGTTATGAACCTATTTTCCAACATTAATCTTCACTTCATTTTGTTTCTTAATTCTCAAATTTTAAAAATCAAGATTTTCTCTCTTTTTCTGCACAAATTGTTGTCTTCTCTAAAAAAAAAAAAGCAATTCCCAATTTTCAATTTTCAAGAGTTTTAACTTATGGATTTCTCATTTTTTTCTCCACAAAAAGAAAAAGAAAAAGAAACTCTAAACCTCAGCGCGTGAGGTGGGCAACGATGAGGTTGGCCGAAGGAGTGGAGAAGAAGAGAGAGAAAGGGTGGGGCCTATATAATAATAAACGTAATTCCATTATTAGATAGAGTGAGGTGGACACGTTGGCCCAAGGAGAGGGGGAGAATTTCTAGTACATCCGTGGTATGGAAAAATTCTCTACCACTGCCATTAAAAAAAATGACACGTGGCGAAATGTTTAAAAAAATAATATATTTAATAGTGTGGGTCCCAGTTAAACAATTATCTCCCAACGTGTCATTTTTTTTAAAGGCAGTGTATGGAAAATTTTCATACCACAGATGTACTAGAAATTCTCCCCAAGGAGAGGAGAAGAGAAAGAAAGGGACAAACGAAAAAATAAACAAAACAAAAAAGGTGGGACCTATATAATAATAAACGATAATTTCATAGAGCACTTCAAGTGGTTTTTTTTTTTTTTTTTTTTTTTTTGAAAAGAGAAACTCATTCAATTACTCAAAATTAAAACCCAAAGGGCTACAAACATTTGTATCAAAAAATAAAGCATCAACTAACCAAATTGGTGAAAAGACAGCCCATTCCCCACACATGTTATTTGAGTAAGCCCAATGTGCTAACTGATGGGCCACTTTGTTGCTGGACCTAGGAACAAAGTCCATCCCCAAAACATTTAAAGAAGTCAGTTGAGACTTGATCTCCTCCACGATGACTCCCTGAGAAGAAGCATTTAGCGAACCATTCTCCACAGCTTTCATTAATACCATTGAATCAGATTCAACCCACAAATTTTCAACTCCCCACTTCTTCGCCAACTTCAAACCCTCCAACAGTGCCAGTGCTTCCGCCGAGAGGGGATCGAGATTTTGAGGGCAGAATTCAGCGAGCGCCACCACCAACTGACCTCGATCATCTCTAATCACCGCTCCCAGACCGGCCCTGTGCGAATTTGGACCGCAAGCAGCATCAACGTTCAACTTGAAAGAATTTTCCGGCGGAGGGATCCACCTTACAGTTGGTCCCCTAATCAAGCCTGGAGACAAATTCCCCCTGATAGAACGGGCGCCACTGTCAACCGCTCTCGAAAGCTCACTCAGGTAGTTTTCGATCCACTCCACTTTGGCATCAATTGATTTAATTGGTTTCTCATCAATCACCAAGTTTCTGTCTCCCCACAGTGCCCAACAGACAACTCCCACAAGCGCCATCTCCGCCGCTGAGATTTCCCCGGTCAATCGCATAAATACCTCCCTGATCGTTATTTGGTCCCTCGACAGTGACCTCATATAGGGAAACATCCTCTCCCAGATTCTCTTGGCTCTTTTACAGAATAACAAGGTATGTTCGATTGTTTCACATGCTTTCCCACATCCCCTACACCATGGCTGGATTGGAATCTGACGTTTGTGTAAATTGTGGAATGTTGGCAGTATATTAAGAGATAGCCTCCATAAAAATATTTTGATTTTATTTGGAACTTTTATCCGCCATAAGCATGACCACCATCTCTCAATGCCCTCTGAAGATGAACTTGAAGCCTCTGTAAGATTAGAAATAGCCACTTTATATGCACTTTTTGTTGAAAACTCTCCCATCTTTGTAAAATGCCACAACCATTGATCAGGGCGGTCTGTTTTGCAGATGGGGATAGTACAAATTGTCTCTACATCCTCTCCACAAAACACCCTCCTCAAAAATGGTAAATTCCATCTCCCCAAATCTGTAATCAGATCACTGACCTTCAAAGTTGCAAATTCAGTCTGCCCCACAGTGATTGGTTTAAAACCATGTTCTCTCGGGATCCATTGGTCCTTGAAAACCATCGTCTCCTTTCCCGAGCCAATTCTCTTTCTAAGTCCCATCTTTAGTAGGTCTCTACCCCACACTAGGCTCCGCCACACATATGAGGGTTTGTGCCCCAATGGTGCCTCAAGGACACTTGAATTAGCAAAATATCTCCCTTTGAAAATACGGCCCACTAAAGGGCTTGGGAACTTCAAAATCCTCCACACCTGCTTTGCAATAAGAGCCTGATTGAACCCCTCCAAGCTACGAAATCCCATACCTCCCTTCTCTTTTGGAATACACATCCTTTCCCATTTCATCCAGTGTATCTTTGAATGAGAGGATGACGAACCCCACCAAAATCTAGCCATATACCTTGTGAGGTCGGCACAAAAGGACTTAGTGAGACGAATACATGACATAGTGTAGGTGGGCATGGCCTGGGCAATCGCTTTGATCAACACTTCCTTACCTCCCACAGAAAACATACTCCCCTTCCATCCTGCCACAACTTTTTGAACTCGCTCCTTCAGAAAATTGAGGTCTTTGCTCTTGTTTCTTGAAAAGTGAGAAGGTAATCCAAGGTACTTACCTAAAATTTCAACCGTTTGCATATTCAAACCTTGACTAAAGGCCAACCTCTTATCCATCCCCACAGAAGGGCTGAACAAGATGGCAGATTTCGAGAAATTTACACTTTGCCCTGAAGCTTCCTCATATAGGTGTAGAATATCCTTTAAGGCCGCCCCTTCCCTTTCTGTAGCTTTACAAAAAAGGAGGCAGTCATCCGCAAACAATAAGTGAGAAACAATTGGGCATCCCCTAGCAATTTGACAACCAGAAATCAGTTTCTTTTGTTGTGCATGTGCAAATAAGCTAGACAAGCCTTCCGCACATAAAAGAAACAAATATGGGGAAAGAGGGTCCCCTTGGCGAAGGCCCCTTTGAGGATAAAAGAACCCCATTGGATTCCCATTCAGCTTGATAGAGAAACTAACAGTTGTGATACACTGCATCACCAAAGCCACCCATTTCCCATCAAAACCCAGCTTCACCATGATCCCTTCAAGAAAACCCCATTCCACCCGATCATACGCCTTACTCATATCCAACTTAATGGCCGCCAATCCCTTCTTATCCCGCCGTTTAGACATAACATAGTCTATGCATTCATAACTCACCAAAATATTATCTGAGATGAGCCTCCCTGGAACAAAGGCACTCTGAGACTCAGATATTAACTCTTGTAGACACCCTTTAAGTCTATTTGCAATAGCCTTAGTTATTATCTTGTATAGAACATTACACAAGCTTATTGGCCGAAAATCTGATACCCTGCATGGTTTCTTGACCTTAGGGATAAGAACGATATGAGTATGATTGAACTCTTTCACAGATTCTCCCTCATTCAATATTTTGAGGCAGACAGGGATGATCATACCCTTAACGATGTTCCAATATTTCTGATAGAAGAGGGCAGGGAAGCCATCCGGTCCTGGGGCTTTTGTGGGAAACATCTGGAACAGAGCCTCTTTGACCTCCACTTCTGTAAACATCAGCCCAAGTAAATTATTCATTTCCGGTGTAACTTTCTTTCGTACATGCTGTAGAACCCCTTCATAAGCATTTGGGGTCTGACCTGTAGATGTAAACAAGTTAGTGAAATAATTTAGGAAAACTTGCTCCATCTCTTCCTGTTTAGAAACCCATTGACCCGTCTCATTTTTTATTCGGACAATAGTGTTCTTAGATCTGCGAATATTGGCCTTTTGATGAAACCATTTGGTGTTTTTGTCACCCCACTTCAGCCAATTCTCCCTTGATCTCTGCTTCCAGTAGATTTCCTCCTCAATAAGAGCCTTATCAAGCTCTTTCTCGATCCTCCCAATTTCGCGAAAATCAGGTCCCCCTCTTTTGTCATAGGCCCATTGTAACTTTCGTTTTTGGCACTCAATTTCAGCATACAACTCAGTTTTTTTATTAACTCCCCATTTCTGCAGCAGCCTCCGACACCCATCCAACACATGTAGAAGCTTTGAGTTTTGATTACTGTTAATGAGCTCATTTCCAACCCCATCCACCCAGCTTTTGTCAATAATTTCCTTACACTCTACATCTTGAGTCCAGAACTCCTCAAAACGAAACAGCTTGTGGCTCCATCTCCTATCGCTGGCATTTAACAAGCCCAAATCCACACAAATTGGTCGGTGGTCCGAGGCATACCAGTTTAGGTGAGAAACGTTAGTATGGGGAAAAAGATGACAAAACGAAGTATTCCCCAAAAAACGGTCTAGTCTTTTGAGGATAGGGGGGCCCTGGGTCCATCTATTTGACCATGTATAGGCACTACCGCTATGCCCAAAATCACTGAGTTGTACTTCATTCACCACCTCTCTAAACAACTCCATGTTTCTCGAGATTTTATTCGAACCTCCTTGTTTTTCTCTCTCCCACAAACACTCATTTAGGTCCCCCCCGAGCAACCACGGGGACCCGTCGTTATTTTCCAACCTTCTGATCAATTCCCAAGTCACTTTTTTATTTTTCTTCTCTGGGCATCCATAAATTCCTGAGAACCTCCATTTGAGGCCACCCCTTTGAACATAACAATCGATGTGATTATCTGAGGATGAGCGGATCTCAACTTCGATTTCATCCTTCCATAGCAATCCTAACCCCCCCTTCAGTCCCTTACTCGCGACCGCTAAACATTTATCAAACTGAAGTCCATTGCTAACATTCTCCAATTTGTCCCTACCACACTTTGTTTCACATAAGAAAACTAGAAGAGGATTTTGAAGACGAATTATGTCTTTCAGGTCACGAAACGTTCCGGGGCTCCCCATTCCCCGGACGTTCCAACATAGGATTTTCATTGCGACCGGCGGGGTTGATTTTCAGCCACCACCGATAACCATTCCTCATTCGATTCCGTGCATGACTTTAGTTTTTTTGTCAACTCAGAATCTGTCTCATCCCCAATTTGTTTCCTTTTATCACCCACTGGTGAATGGCACGGTTGCCCCTGTGTTATTAAATGTCCCTCAAAATCTTTGCGCTTCCATAACTTTGTTTCTTTGTGCCCCGTGCTTATTGCCCCCGTGGACTTGCCATGATCACCATTCTTTAATTCTGAATTTGGCTGAAAATCCCCCCCAACATTCAAACTGCCCACTATAGCAGAACCTAAATTTGGATATGTCTTTGGCTTTCCAAAGTTGGGATGGGACCCACCATATTGCTCTTTCATAATGACAGCAGATTGCATTAATTGGGGACTTGCAATTTGGGGGCACAATTCCATTTCCGTTAAAACAACATTTAATTCTCTTGCAATTTCCTCATTACTTTCCTTTTCCCCCATAACTCCCTCACCATTATGATTTTTGTCAACCCCTCTCTGTTTTGCCCCACCTTCCTTCATTTCCGCCCTTTCATTTAATTTCCCATAACCATTCATTACAGCCCTCCCCGTCGCTCTCACCGCCGTAACCGCCGTATTCTGTCCCTCCACCACCGTGCTCTCCCTTCCCCCCTCATCGCCGCCTCCAACCACCTCGTCGCCCCCCATTGTCTCCCTCTCTCGCCGCCAGCTACCCTCACTTCGCCCCTGCCCTCTTCCATTCCCCCAAAACTGAGTTGCACCTCCCTTCCTCGTAATCTCCCTTGGTTTAAACTCACTTGCCCTCAGCCACGGGCCATAATGGTTGCCCTCCCCTTTTTCTTCCTCTCGATCACATTCAGTTTGTAAATGTCCTACTCTTCCGCATCCAAAACAAAATTCTGGTAGTTTTTCATAACGTAGCAATATCCACAACTCGTCCTCGTGTTCCCCCATTTTAATTTTCAGTGCACGTCTAAGGGGTCTCGTTATGTCAACTCTAATTCGCACTCTACCAAAACGTCCCGAACATTCCCCATTCAGTAGTGATTCAACATCTTCCACCTCCCCCACCTTCTTTCCTAGTTCTATCAGAGCATCTCTATGCCTACACCCCACAGGTAGATTTAAGAATTGGATCCAAAAGGAGACGAACCTGAACTGCATCTTCTCCGGTTGATCCCAACTCTTTGGACTTTCAAGCAATATTATGGCTCCATCGAAGAACCATGGCCCATTATTCAACACCTTTTTCTTCTCTAAAATGGACTTGAAACTCATGAGGAAAACATTTTCACCTACACATTCCACCGTTGTACTTCGATGCACGTTCCAGACATTCTTCATGACACTTCTGAATGCTTCGATATTGACCAGTTTTGACACGAGCACTTTGCCAACTAAACACATCGATAACTCGATCTTTTGTTTCTGTGTTACATCGTTCATTACGGAAATATCCTCTTCCTCCTTGGTCAATTTCATATTCTGACACATCAACAAAATTTCTGCCACATCCATCCTTGGAATCAGATTCCCTTAATACAACCCCAACAACCTTAGGTTCAGAATCCTTCAACGTACCAACAATGGAGCCACACTACAGTTCTGGAATTGCCCAACACTCAACCACTCCCCTCATGAAGAAGGACTGCTCCCCTCACGAAGAAGGACTGCTTTTTTTTTGTTTGTTTAGAGCACTTCAAGTGGTAGAGAAATAGAAATGAGATAATGGAATTATATATTTTGAGCTGGGCATATGTTAAGAAATTATGGAGACCAAAACACAAAAGCCCATTTTAGGCCCAATTGGACGTGATTAAGTCAGCTCTACTTATTGGCTAAAAATGTGGTTACACCTTGATTGGCCAAAAGAGATAAAGTGGGCGGTGAAATTTCCTATAAAAGAGGGGAGAATTTCTAGTACATCGGTGGTATGGAGTTTTTCCATACCACTGCCTTTCAAAAAATGACACGTGCCAAAATGGTTTAAAAACATAATATATTTAATAGGGTGGGTCCCATTTAAACAACCATTTTGGCACGTGTCATTTTTTGAAAAGCAGTGGTATGGAAAAACTCCATACCACCGATGTACTAGAAATTCTCCCATAAAAGAGTTGTTGATGCTCCTGATTTCCTATCAACAAAAGAAAATAAAATCTCATGAGAAGATTTGTGAGTGCCCAATTTCTCAACAAAAGAGAATTAAAATTGTGAGTATTTCTTCATTATTTTTCTCTCTGTTTTATCTTTCTTTTTGAACTTGCAGTGAGCTACTAAGAAAGAAAAAAGAAAATTCTCTTGTAGGTTTGAGCGTTGTTGATCACAAGCTAACGAGTTGTGATACTTGGAAGTCAATAGTCATTGTTGGGCTATTGAAGGTAGTTTGTAGCGTTGAGTTTAGGCTTCTTGTAATCTTCATTATAGTTGAACCTGCAGTTGCAAAAGACTGAACGTAGTCCCGAGATCGGGGCGAACCAGTATAACTTTCGGTGTTATTCTATTTTCTCTTATCTTTATTATTGTATTTTGTGATCGATAACTTATTTGGTTTTAACCATAACTTATTTGGTTATAACATGTGAAGTGAGAACGTGAGATATAATCTTGTTGTTATTCCACGTTATTTATATCTCGTGTATTTTTTCCAACGAGTGGTATCAGATCTTTTGGTTTACGAATCATGGGAGCGACGAATCCAAAAAGTTTCGAGGGAGTCACAAAATTTGATGGGGGAAATTTTGGTTATTGGAAGATGCAGGTTGTTGGGATTTATGCCCTAAAGCCTCGTAATTAATTAATAATTATTTGATAATTATTTTATTATTAATATTTGCAATTTATAATATTCATTATATAAATAAAATTCAAGGTTATTAGTGTAATCTTGAACTGTATGTAGTTGACATACGGGAGGATCATGTTCAAGTAATAACCTAAAGGGTCTATAGTATATGGATAAGGTTGGGTGCCTTATCCTGGTAACATTATTGATACGTCCCACTTTGTAATTGTTACAAATGATTTGATCCAAATCATTCATGTAGAGACATGTGAGTGGGGGTATCCTATACAATGAGTTTGTATAAGACTGGACCACGAAATATATAATCTCTCTTTATAAATCCGTTATTTGAGAAGATTAGTATTTCATAGGATGATCATATGTGACTCGATCTTAATCCTGAGTGAGTTATGAACTCCTGCCTGTGAGGGCTCGTCCTTTGATTTGTATGGGTGAGAATGGCCTTTATAGCCGATTCAATAAGCCTACCATTTTGGGGACTTGACCAAATAGGGAGTTGGGAACATAAGTTTCACAAGATGGAATTCACTTCTTCCCATATAGGGAAAGTAGATGAGTAGTTCCCTTAAGTGCTGATTTCGGGACTTGAACAATGGGGCCCCACCCTCTCACTGGCCCGAGAGGGACTTGGTTTATGGTTGGATCATAAACAAGTTGTTCATTAGAGAATCAGTGGTACTTAAGGTGTAAGATGTAATTACAGGGGTAAAACGGACTTTTGACCCAGCTGTAATTACGAACAACTCGTGAAGGATCGACTTGCATGTAATGGTTATATCCATGGACACAACTTGTCCTACAGTGCATAAGAGTGCAACTCTAGGCCTATAGTGGAGTGACCTAGAGTTAATGAATGAAAGTCAATTAATTAAAGAGTTTAATTAATTAATTTTGTATCATTGGAGCTTATAAATCTGTAGGTCCATAAGGTCCCCTTGCTAGCTCATAGTAACACTAAAAGGATCAATTTAGTTGAAAGAAAAATTTGAAATATTCAAATTATTATTTAATATATTTGATATATTAAATGTAGAAGAGTAATATATATTTATTGTATTTGATACATTAAATATTAGAGGAAATAGTTTATGTATATGATACATTAATATTAAAAACTATATACTTATGTTATTTGAATGTGATTCAAATTGGTTTAAAGTATATTATAAAAGATTAATTTTATAATATTTGAATAAGATTCAAATAAATATAAAATACATATTTTAATATATTAGATATTAAAATGTATTTTATAAAATAAAATTAATTCCTAAAAGCCTTATTATAAATAAGACATTTAGGTTTAGCCAAAAGGTTGGCCAAACACACCACTCACCCTCTGCAGAGAGAATTGTTCTCTCATTCTTTCAAAGAGCTCCCACAAGCCTTGATCCCGTGTTCGAGTCATAGCGAGGAAGATCTCGTGGAAAAAGGAACACAAGAAGATGATTCATCAAAGGTGCTTAACCTGTATTTTAGTTTAATTCTAAATAAAACAAAGTAACCATTCCAAACGCTTCCGCTGCGGGGAATGAAGAGTTCATTCCCTTCAATTGGTATCAGAGCAACTTTGTTTTTGTTGAGAATTAAAAGCTAATGGTGGGTATTTTCATTTATTTTTCATATATGTGATATATGCTAGTTTGCAAAGTTGATTGTTTAGGCATATTGAGGCATTAGATTTAATTGCTTTTGATTAGATCCAATTGTAAGAACCCATTTGGGTATAGGATGTGTTTGTAATTTTATAAAGTATGAACAGTATGAAAAGTGTCCATGGACAAGCTGAATTGAAATTCAAAACAAATGGTTCAAATTAAGTTTCCAATTTGGTTTTGACTTTAACTCAATTTTGAATTGAGTTTCTTCGGGGCCGCAGCAAGTCATGAATTCATCAAATTCAATTTTGAATTGAGAATTGAGAATTAAGTTAATTTCAATACCTCAATTTTAAATTATTATTCCTTCAAATTAGTTGAATGTCAGAGGCAAGGGTTGCCTTGAATGATGAGATTGGAAAATCAAAGATTATAATGACAGAGGCAAGGGTTGCCTTGAATGATGAAGTGCAGATGAACGTGAAAGGCAAAAGATTGTTTGGTTCAAGTGTATCTCTTTCTTGCGGTGGCTGATAAAGGTAGAAGAGATTATTTAGGGTTTTGTTTAACCTAAATTGTGGTGGATCTCAAAAGGAGAAAATTTTGAAGACCAAGATATGTCTTGGATTTAAATTAATGTAATTTAAATTGTTTTCAATTTCTTAGGATATGCCAAATATGCCGGTCAATTTTGCTGTTTAGTTATGCATGTTGATGTATGATCTGTTTAGTTATGCATGTTGATGTATGATCTGTTTAGTTATGCATGTTGATGTATGATCTGTTTAGTTATGCATGTTGATGTATGATTTAATTTTATTAATTGATTGCATAAAGTATGTCCATCTAGATCAAAATCCCACCATAGGTTAAGCATGATCATGCATTTTAATTATTTTTAATATAAGTGTTATATTTGGAATATTATGATTAAAATGCTTTCTAATTTGATTAGATGATTTCCTAATATGTTTATATTTCCATATCTTTAATATAATTGTTATATTTGGAAATTTTAAATTAGGATACTTCCTTTTATAATAGGAATCCATATTTTTCTAATATTGATTAAGATATAGAAAATCTTTTCCTAATAAGATTGGGAAATCTTGATAAATCTTTTTCCAATAAGATTGAGATATATTTTCTCAATGAGTATTAGAGATATTTTCCAAATGAGGTTAGGATATTTTCCTATGAGATTAGATTTTTTTTCCCTATTTAAAAGATAATTTAATTCATTATTTAAATAGTTTAAATATTTGAATTTAGTTTATCTTTTATTCTAATAAGATTAGAATATATGATAATCTTTAATTTTATTTTAATGGGTTTAAAATTGTTAAAAATTCAAGATTATCCATAAGGTGAATTGGTTTTTAATAGGATTAAAAACATTGCTTAAAATCAACTGAAGTTCATTGATCTAGTAATTAATAGTTAATTAAAGATTAATGAATTTGAAATAAAAATTGACTATAAGGGAACTCTGTCTAAGAAAGGTTACTCGGGTGAGGTACTTAAGTTGACTGAAAAGGAACACCTCTACCTAAGAACTGGCCTGGGGGTTGAATTAGTCAAATTTTATTTTATTTCATTAAGCAGGCTCATAATGTGATTAGTTTTAAATAGTTTAATATACTTGATAATTCACATTAAAATCAATCTAACCAACATAAGGGTTATGAAAGGGTAGATTGAAAAACTTAGATACAACATAAGGGTTATGAAAGGGTAGATTGAAAAACTTAGATAAATGAGATTAGCCTAATTTGTCTAAGTAATAGAAAACCCTATTTCAAAATACTTAGTGGGAGAAAGACATATGTCAAAATCACCCTACGGTCTCTACCATAGATTCACAACGTGAGATTCATGTGAGGCCTCGAGGCGGCTTTGGACCGTCCCCCTACGGAAGGTGTTTACATGGGTCAATATCAGGGTGAATCTCTTGAGAAAGTATTTTTAAATAGTAAGTGGGAGATGGAAATGTGTCAACATATCCTACGGTCTCTATCATTGGTTCACAACGTGAGATTCATGTGGGGCCTCGCGGCGACTTTTGGACCGTCCCCCTACGGAAGGTGTTTACATGGGTCAATATCAGGGTGAATCTCCTGAGAAGGATAGGATTGTAATTTTATTTCCAATACTTGACCTACCCTACGACGGCACTTGTTGGGATAAAATTATAAAATCTAAAATGATGGGTTACACTTACAAAGATCTCATTAAGGTTGTTAATGATTTTCTTGACCAAACTAATGGTAACTAAATGTTATAGAAATAAGAGTTATTTTGGGATAACACTTGGTTGAGATTGTCTCGGTTTAGTGAAGGAGCATTTGACCTACCCTACGGCGGCACTTGTTCTAACTCACTAAAGTATCATAGCATTAGAAATTAATGTTTTAGGGTTCATTTATCAAATTGTTTGTTTTCTATGCTGAAATTGAATGAATATTGATTGCATGTTGTTAAATAATATTTTTTTTTATATATATTTCAATATTATGTCTATTTCTCTCAATTTTATTTTTCGTTGCTAATTTGTCAAATTGAGAAAATAATATCACTTGGAAAAATAATGTTAACACTATATAATGACAGTGTAATTTTTTTCTTTAATTTGTCTTTATTGAGAAACGTTCTCAAAAACCTGTTGCCAATGCTAATCGAATTGTTCGTGAAGCACATGATTAATAAATCAATATAACGAGATGGCTTATACAAATTTTCTATTTGACATATTAGATGTCAAGCTAAGAAGATAAAGAAGATGACAACAACATATGAGATATTGTTGAAGTCAATAAAAGCTAGATTTAGATATTTATCTAAATAATCTAAAAAAATAAGTATTACCAAAATCCAAGAAAAGAAACCATATGACTATAGCTAAAAGAAAATAGTTTCTAAATTAGCAAAGTAGTCATAATAAGAGAAATTTATGAAATACCTCTATAAGAAGAACATGGATAAAAGTAAATTTGATTTACTAGATTTTTTCATTACCACCTATATAGTAGATTCAGATCCACTATTAAGATTTGTTCTTCATTACATTTTATATAATTCTTGGAAAATACTTAATTATGTAGAATGATCTCTACTTGTTGGCACCAGAAAACTCATCTCAATTAATGTAGTTGGAGACATTAAGATGTCCATAAGAAATAATTGTTATTTAATGCTGAATATGGTGTTTTTAGTACCATAGGAGAAATTCAATTTCTCTAACTTTATTACTAATAAAATGTTCATATAGTATGAATATTTTAGTACTAAATTTTTATTTTCAAAATTGTTTGAAAAGTTCAGCCGAAAAATAAGAATAATTTGTATGTGTTAAATTGTTAACATATAAAATACTACACAGTGAGATATTCAGGATTATAGATTCCAGAATATAAAGACAAATTATATTCTCCTAAAATATGATACTCGTCTTTGGCATTCAAGATTGATTCTGATCAATTTGAATAAAAAGACTACTACGAAGTGATTCTCTAAATGTTAGAGTTAATTACTTTATATGTCTTAAGATCTTGCCTTTCATGCAAGATAATCCATAGGTTTTTGTTGGAAAAGCCTACAGGCCAAAGAACACCGATGAATATTTCATCACTCTAGCTGATGATTATTCAAGAAATAAGTATCGTAACCTAATGCAACATAAGTCTGAATATTTTGAAAAGTTCAAGGAATATAAGACTCAAGTTGAAGGTCAATTAGGTAAATCTATCAAGACACTATGATCAGATCACAGTGAAAAGTACAGGAACCTTATGTACTAAGACTAATTGATAGTAAGTGAGATTTTATCTCAACTCTAGCACAAAGTACAATTGTGTGAAATTGTGCTGTAAGAGGAGAAACAAGACCTTGTTAGACATGGTCAGAACAATAAAGAATTACACGTCATTATCAGACTCTTGTTAGGATATACAATATAGATTGTATAGTGAACATCATTATATCTAAAAGGTGTCCATGAGACAACTTTGAGATTATAGAAGAGTAGTAAAGTTAGTTTACAACCCTTCGAGTTTTGAGAGTTTTAAGCATACATGCTGAAACTTGAATATGTTCAATAGTGTTGAAAAGTTGGTTCCAAGTGAAGCCACTAAAAAGTTAATAAAAGTTGTTAACAATTTAATTACATTTGATAGTCAAATGGATCCTAGTCATGAATTGGATAAGCCTCATCGTAGTGGGAGAGTTATGAGATGACCCGACCATTACAAGAGCTTATATGAAGCCTAAGTTGTCAAATTAGATGACAAAATGTAGGGCTTCTTGACCTCAAAGTTGAAATGAGGGTCAATGACAAAGACTAGTAGACCAAAGTCATAAATCTCGAGATAGAGTAGATGTACTCATCTTTATCTAAAACTTGTAGATGTTCGTGATGGGGTAAAACCCATAGGTTTTGAATATATCTACAAAAGTAAAAGATTTGTAAATAAGAAGGTACAGACCTTCAAAATAAGACTAATGACAAATATAGATGGAGAAAGTAAACTATGGATAAACTTTCTCATTTGTTGTCATATTAGAGTATATAAGCATTTCCTAATTCATTGTTGCATATGAGATATGTCAAGTGAAGGTTTAAGAAATCTTTTTTGAAAAGAAGTCTTAAAGAATGCATTTACAAATCAATTACATGAGTTCAATTTCAAAAATCAAAAGCAAAAGGTTTGCAAGCAGTAAATGTTCATTTATGAAATGAATTTGATCACTAGATTTTTGAATGTATGGTTTGATAAAAGTATAAAAAACTATGACTTTGAATAAATATTAATGATATTGTATAGACAAAGAAATCATTAATTACTTAGTGGAATTTTCTCATATTTTATGTGGATGACTTACTACTCATTGTGAATGATGTAAGATTTCAATCCAACATAAATTGTTGACTATCTAACCAATTCCAAATGAATGATTTAAATTACTGGGTATGTCCTAAAATAGAGTTTTCGAGGACAAAATGTTATTTATGTCTCACACATCTTATATTGACAAATTTGTTGTCAAGTATATGATGTAATACTTAAAAAATGATAATGTATCATTCTTACATGAAGTTTAGATTGTCTAAGGAATAGTGTCCTCAGACATTTCAAAATGTTGAGAACATAAGATTGATTATCTACGTTTGAATGGGAGAAAATCTAATGTACACTTGAAACATGACATTTGACAGTAAAATTAGTTAGCATTTATTAGTTAACCCAATGGTATGACCATTGCACGAAAAAATAAAAACTTTTCTCAAAATATCTATGGATAAATTGAGAAATTATATTTTTGTGTATGAGGTTAAAGATTTGATCTTTACGAGATGCACTGGTTTTAACAAAGATTTATGGAAATCTATGTTAACCCTAGATGGTGGAGCATGGTATGCAAGTTAAATGTTCTTGCTTATGAAGTAAAGAACTTGCATAACTCAAATAATTTCTTATTGGTCTGAAAGATGTTTCAGATATAGTTAAGCCTAAAACGTTTTATGTAATGGCAAAACTTAAGAAACTTAGATAACATCAATAAATAGGGTATCTTGAGAGAGAAAGAATCGTGGTAGGACCAAGATGACTTTTAATTGACAGTCGTTTTGATCTATATAAAAAGACTTTCCAGGCTAAAGTGTTTGAAAGCCACCTAGAATGTCTAGGATTATGAGCCATGTCTCATCTTCACTAGGGCAAGTGGGAGAACATGTTGGGTGTAGAGTATGCCCTAGGATACATGTCTCACCGGCTTTAGTGCAAGTGGGAGATTGTTGGGATTTATGCCCTAAAGCCTCGTAATTAATTAATAATTATTTGATAATTATTTTATTATTAATATTTGCAATTTATAATATTCATTATATAAATAAAATCCAAGGTTATTAGTGTAATCTTGAACTGTATGTAGTTGACATACGGGAGGATCATGTTCAAGTAATAACCTAAAGGGTCTATAGTATATGGATAAGGTTGGGTGCCTTATCCTGGTAACATTATTGATACGGCCCACTTTGTAATTGTTACAAATGATTTGATCCAAATCATTCATGTAGAGACATGTGAGTGGGGGTATCCTATACAATGAGTTTGTATAAGACTGGACCACGAAATATATAATCTCTCTTTATAAATCCGTTATTTGAGAAGATTAGTATTTCACAGGATGATCATATGTGACTCGATCTTAATCCTGAGTGAGTTATGAACTCCTGCCTGTGAGGGCTCGTCCTTTGATTTGTATGGGTGAGAATGGCCTTTATAGCCGATTCAATAAGCCTACCATTTTGGGGACTTGACCAAATAGGGAGTTGGGAACATAAGTTTCACAAGATGGAATTCACTTCTTCCCATATAGGGAAAGTAGATGAGTAGTTCCCTTAAGTGCTGATTTCGGGACTTGAACAATGGGGCCCCACCCTCTCACTGGCCCGAGAGGGACTTGGTTTATGGTTGGATCATAAACAAGTTGTTCATTAGAGAATCAGTGGTACTTAAGGTGTAAGATGTAATTACAGGGGTAAAACGGACTTTTGACCCAGCTGTAATTACGAACAACTCGTGAAGGATCGACTTGCATGTAATGGTTATATCCATGGACACAACTTGTCCTACAGTGCATAAGAGTGCATCTCTAGGCCTATAGTGGAGTGACCTAGAGTTAATGAATGAAAGCCAATTAATTAAAGAGTTTAATTAATTAATTTTGTATCATTGGAGCTTATAAATCTGTAGGTCCATAAGATCCCCTTGCTAGCTCATAGTAACACTAAAAGGATCAATTTAGTTGAAAGAAAAATTTGAAATATTCAAATTATTATTTAATATATTTGATATATTAAATGTAGAAGAGTAATATATATTTATTGTATTTGATACATTAAATATTAGAGGAAATAGTTTATGTATATGATACATTAATATTAAAAACTATATACTTATGTTATTTGAATGTGATTCAAATTGGTTTAAAGTATATTATAAAAGATTAATTTTATAATATTTGAATAAGATTCAAATAAATATAAAATACATATTTTAATATATTAGATATTAAAATGTATTTTATAAAATAAAATTAATTCCTAAAAGCCTTATTATAAATAAGACATTTAGGTTTAGCCAAAAGGTTGGCCAAACACACCACTCACCCTCTGCAGAGAGAATTGTTCTCTCATTCTTTCAAAGAGCTCCCACAAGCCTTGATCCCGTGTTCGAGTCATAGCGAGGAAGATCTCGTGGAAAAAGGAATACAAGAAGATGATTCATCAAAGGTAATTGTATTATATGCTTAACCTGTATTTTAGTTTAATTCTAAATAAAACAAAGTAACCATTCCAAACGCTTCCGCTGCGGGGAATGAAGAGTTCATTCCCTTCAGGTGAAATATTTTCTAACCTGCAAGAAACTGCACAAGGCACTGAAGGAGAGACCGAAAGAGATGTCAGATGGAGATTGGGAAGATCTTGATGAACAACCAGTTGCAAACATAAGAATGTGTTTGTCAATGGAAGTGGCTAGTCTTGTAGTCAACGAGACTACTTCAATCAAGCTCATGGAAGCGCTTACAAACAGGTACGAGAAATCATTTGCGAATAGTAAAGCATATCTTCTTAAGAAAATTTTCAACATGCAAATGGTTGAGGATGCATCTGTTAATTTGATGGGGGAAATTTTGGTTATTGGAAGATGCAGGTGAAAGATTTTCTAACCTGTAAGAAACTGCACAAGACACTGAAGAAGAGACCGAAAGAGATGTCAGATGGAGATTGGGAAGATCTTGATGAACAAGCAGTTGCAAACATAAGAATGTGTTTGTCAATGGAAGTGGCTAGTCTTGTAGTCAACGAGACTACTTCAATCAAGCTCATGGAAGCGGTTACAAACAGGTACGAGAAATCGTTTGCGAATAGTAAAGCATATCTTCTTAAGAAAATTTTCAACATGCAAATGGTTGAGGATGCATCTGTTGTTACCACTTTGATAAATCAATTGAAGTTTATTAAGATATAATTTACTGATGAAGTATATGTTATTCATTTATTAATGTCTTTACCTGAAAGTTGGGAAACGATGAAGACAGTTGTGTCTAATTCGGTAGGAGAAAATACTCTGAAGTTTTAAGGAGTTTCTGATTTAGCTCTAGCTGAGGAAATTCGTAAGGAGAGTAGTGGTAGAGAATCTTCTACTACATGATTGACTTTAACTTTAACTAAAGGTCAAAAAGTTATTAATGATCAAAGTAGATCAAATAGAAATATAAATAAGTGAGGTAATAGAAATACAGAGATATAATGCTTTTACTGTCACAAAATTGGTCATTATAAAAGTCAGTGTAGAAAGTTAAGGAGGATCGGGAGGCAAACATAGTTGATGATGCCAATGTTTGTGTTGTTGGAAGTGACACAGAAAGTTGTAGTAATTCATCTAAGTGGATTCTAGACAGTGCAGCCACTGTACACATAACTTCAAATATAAATGTATTCACATCATTCATAGGTGGACATCATAGTCTAGTGAGAATGGGTGATGATAAAGTCTCCAAAACCAGTGGGATTTGGGATGTTAATCTGAAGTCAGAATGTGGTAGTGTTCTAGTGTTGCATGATGTCAGGTTTGTGCCCAGTATTAAGATGAATCTCATACTGGCAAGTTGGCAGATGAAGGCTACAGGTGTGAGTTTAACAGTCGCCAGTGTAAACTCATACTAGGATCCCAGATAGTGGCAGTTGGCCACATAAAATCTACACTGTACCGATGTCAGTTGAATGTTGCCAAAGAATCAAAGAGATGGTGGATGTCAATTAAAGTTGCAGGTGGTTGTTCTAGAGGTGAGCCAGCAGCACTGATAGCCAAGTTTGATCAGTCAGATCATGATCCTTCAATTCAGAAACAATTGGGAAGTTCAGAAGAGAAAGTTGATTGCTATTGTCAGACGCTTGAACGAATTGAAGAAGTCGTCGAGGCGAGTGGAGGCATCGAAGTGGAAGGCCAAAGCAGTTGCTAAGGTCAAAGGAAAGGTCTCTAGCTTTGCAACAAGTTTGAATAGAAGATTCAAACCCTTCTCGAAATATGTCTTCTTCAATAACAATGATTCAGGGTTGAAGAAGATGTCAGTTGTTACCACTTAGCTGAAGTGAGAGTACGTGTCTGTCGTTTTCGTCTGGGAGAAAGATCCACATAGCGAGCCCATTCCTCGGGGCAAGCACAAATACACTACAATTAATTTCTGATGGTTACCTATCTTTTGTAACTTTTGTTATTTTACAGGTTTTTTTATTGAACCTTGAAGTTTTCCAAGAAGATCAGAAATAAGTGGGAGTAAATCCTTGGAGTTTGCCAAGATGACCAATTTCGTTGTAGTGGGAGGCAAAATTGTTGTTTTGTCTCCAAGTGAGAGATTGTTAAGAAATTATGGAGCTCAAAACACAAAATCCCATTTTAGGCCTAATTGGACGTGATTAAGTAAGTTTTACTTATTGATTAAAGATGTGGTTACACCTTGATTGGCCAAAAGAGATTGGGTGTGAAATTTCATATAAAAAGGGTTGTTGATGCTCCTCATTTCCTATCAACAAAAAGAAAATAAAAGGAAATTCATGGTAAATGACCATTTTTTGGAACCCATTTTTTAAAATTAAGTTTTGAGTCCCATTTCTTTTTTTCATTTTCTCCCTCATTCACTTTTCATTTCTTTTTTACCCTCTCAACTTCTCCTCTCATTTTAAAATTTTATATTTAATAAAATTTAACATCCACCCCTTCCAAGATTTTCTCCAACAAAATTATTCCCTCTTCTCTCCTAATTTTCATTTATTGATTCTTACTTTTCTCTCCTCTAACCCCAAATCTCTAATAACCAACTATTCACTCTCTCTCATTTCAAAAAAATCATTATCTCTCCTCTCACACATAATATTTATTTACGTATCATTCATTCTCTCTCCTCTCACACTAAATCTACAATAACCAATTATTTCCTCTGTTTGGTCTCTTTGATCTCACACATTTTTCAGATATTTCATACATTTTCATCGACCGGAATTGTGGGCTACGACGACCGGGGCAAGAGAGAAAGAATCGCGATTGCGACTCTAGAGAGAAGGATTTTCATCGACCGAACTTGTGGGCTCCGACGACCGGGGCAAGAGAGAAAGAATCGAGATTGCGACTCTAGAGAGAAGGATTTTCATCGACCGGAATTGTGGGCTCCGACGACCGGGGCAAGAGAGAAAGAATCGAGATTACGACTCCAAAGAGAAGGAATTCAAGGGGAGCTCAACTAGTTTTCGTTTCGTTTCTATTTTCAGAATCGATTTTTCATCTGATTTCTTGTTCTTCAAGCACGAAAATACAAGCCTCTTATCTTCAATTTCCTTTCCCTCTTTTGACCAATCTGAAATTAAGATTATACATTCCAATTAACGGCCTATGCTTGTTCTTTAAGGTGAGATTTGTTCTTAGGATTAGCCAAAGAGGTTTTGGATTTGGAATTGAGAGATTTTGTATTCTTGGAAATTTGAGTAACCTGCAAAATAGTATTTAATGACAAAAATTTGGGTGTTTGAGATTTGATATTACTTTGGATTTTGTTTGAGATTTCATATTTGTTGTTCGAACCGGTTGAGATTTTGACTATTGATGTGATTTGTAACGTTATGATTTTGAATTGAACGACTTCCCTACTGTGAAGGTTTCAACTTACTATTACGAGGTATTTGTTATTTACTCTATATTTACACTTAGGCAGAATTTGCAATTTACACTCTATTTACAATTACGCAGAATTTGCAATTTACACTGTATTTACAATTACGAAGAATTTGTAATTTACTCACAAGTTAATTTGTATTTACAATTAGGGAAAATTTGCAATTTACTCACAAGTTAATTTATATTTACAATTGGTGAATTTGGTAAATATATTGTATTTTGCACTTAGTGATTTGTAAATAAACTGCATTTTGCACTTCTAGTGAATTACAAATACACTTTATTTTGCACTTCTAGTGAATTTCAAATACACTTTATTTTGCACTTCTAGTGAATTGCAAATACATTGAATTTTGCACTTCAGGTTATTTTTCCCGTAAATTAATACAATGTGTTTTGCACTTCGAGTTATTTTTCTAGTAAATTTTAAGTCATCTTGGAAAAGGTGTAAACTAAAAACCTGCAAAAATCACTCCAATCTATTTAAATGTTTAAATGTTTAAGTGTACGTGATAATTTTTTTATTTATTTTGTTTTTAAATTTAAATTACACAAAAATGTTGGATTATAATCTTAATTGACTACTATGCTACATTATCCCTTGATTTATGGGATTAAATATTTTATTTCATTTTCAAAGCATAGCTCAACGACATAATGTACTGCCTAGTGACCATGAGTCCGAATTAGTTTTTGACATTCCTTCTATTTTTAGAATTTGGCCATATATCTCGTAAAAAACATGAAGGGACATTCCTCTCGTTGCCCCTAAAATAAAATTCGAAGATTTGTGAGTGCCCAATTTCTCAACAAAAGATAATTAAAATCGTGAGTATTTCTTCATTATTTTTCTCTCTGTTTTATTTTTTCTTTTTAAAGTTGGAGTGAGCTACTAAAAAAGAAAAAAAAGGAAGTTCTCTGGTGGGTTTGAGCGTTGTTGATCCCAAGCTATCGAGTTGTGATACTTGGAAGTCAATAGTCATTGTTGAGCTATTGAAGGTAGTTTGTAGCGTTGAGTTAAGGCTTCTTGTAATCTCCATTATAGTTGAATCTGCAGTTTCAGAAGACCGGACGTAGTCCCGAGATCGGGGCGAACCAGTATAACTTTCGGTGTTGTTCTCTTTTCTCTTATCTTTATTATTGTATTTTGTGATCGATAACTTATTTGGTTCTAACCTGTGAAGTGGGAACGTGAGATATAATCTTGTTGTTATTCCGCGTTATTTATATCTCGTGTATTTTTCCCAACAACCCACACTTTGATTACGTTTGCAGATTTTGGTAAACGCCCTCAAATGTAATCGATGTGAGTTCCACAATCATAATTACCATTGAATTACGTTTGGAGAGAAGTAACCTTAATACGATTCAAATATATATATAAACATGTGTCCACTTAAATGTTTATAAGTAAATCAATTTAGATCGTAACTTGGAATTGTGTTTTATAAGTTTTAACTTTCACACGCGTGTAAGACTTCTTTAAATGCATGAATTGACATAAATTAGGGAAAATGCTGAAATCATCTAGATATGAGCATACATTTTCTCACCTTCCTCTATATTTCTCCCCTATTTTTTTTGGAAAGAATAACTTGATAATTTAATTTATGAGTGATTCGACATAAATCAGAGAAAAATGCTTGAGAATAAGTTAATTTCACCCAAGATTGAAAAACTCATAGATGATAATAAGTACATTCCCATTCTCATTCCTACCCTTATTACCACGAATGAACCAAACGAGTTATTAGTGTAAGTGGTTCGGTTTTTGGCCTAAACTGTCTAAACCAATAACATCATCAATTTGAACCAATATGTTGACACCGTATTTCGTCCGGCCTTGTTTATAGTCATTTTTGTTTTTCACTTCATTTTATGTTTTTTTCGCCTTTTTTTAAAGTATTTTGAAGTTTTTCTTTAATTTCTTCATTTTTCTGTTATTTTCGGGATTTTCGAGAAAATCGCCAGATTTGCTTCTGTTAGTGGGTCGTTCGAAGCTTTCCGGTTTTTTTTAGGGTTTAGTGTTTCAATTTTTGGTTTCTAGTTTTAGGGTTGGGTGTCTCGGTCTCGGGATTCCAGTTTAGGATTTTTAGTTTAGGGTTTGGTGTCTCGGGATTCCAATTTAAGGGTTCCAATTTAGGGGTTTCTAATATAGGGGTTTCAATTTAGGGGATCCAATTTTGGGATTTCTAATTTTGGGGTTCTAATTTTGGGGTTTCTAATTTTGGGTTCCAATTTAGGGGTTCCAATGTAGGGGTTCTAATTTAGGGGTTTCAATTTAAGGATTCTAATTTGGGGTTTCATTTGGGGTTTTAGTTTGAGACTTTTAGTGGTTTAATACTTCATTTTAGGGTTAGGGGATTTTAGAAATGCCAAAAATTTAGGGCCCATTGGGTGACCTAAATTTTTGGCTATAAATGGAAGGATAATAGGACAAATCTAATGGGACAAAAAGGAGGGAATTCCAAGAAATTGATTTCTCTCCAAAAAAACACTATTGATCATCTTCCTCATTGGATCTTCTCCACCATCTACTCCTACCAAACTCTGGCACCCCAAGGCGGCGCGCACGGTGGCACGGCGGCAGGTTCGCGGTGGAGAGCCACCGCTCACGGCGACGGTCCGACAAGGCGACATCGACAACCACAGCGGCGCTCCGGTTTTCACTCCTCCTCTCAAGCACACGAACGACGGAGCCAACTTCGTCTTCAACCTCCTCCAGACGCACGACGGAGTTCCAAGATCCCAACACCACCTCGAACCCAGACGACGGAGCCAACTTCGTCTTCAACCTCCTCCAGACGCACGATGACATACCTCGATCCTCAACAACAAGTTCACTGCGTATCAACGGTGGTCCCCATCTTCTTCTTTGATCTCGACGACGGATCTTCTCCGAGCAAACCAGACGCCGGCATACAACTCCAAATCTGCATCACCTCGGACCTTTACAGCAGCGACTCGAACCAGCGACGATGCCTCGTCTTCTCCGGCGATTTCCGAACCCTGACGGCTGCAACCCTTCAGACGAACCAGCTGCAGATCTTCAAGGCTGCGACGGCTGACCTTCGACGGTAAAGCTGCGGGCAACAACCTCCTCGACGATTTCAGAACGTCGGTGGCAAGAGCCTCGCGGAGAAGAAGAAGCTTCAGCGACTTCAATGGCAGACCGCAAACCAGCTGTGGATGAAGCTCCATGGATGGCGGCGACACGACGGAGCTTCGAGCTTGATCGGAGGCTGAGCAAATCGTGAAGGAGAAGGTCAAAATTTTATATTTAAAGTTATTTACGAAAATGCCCCTAATTTTGTGTTATTTAAAATTATGCCCCTATTGTTGTGTGTTCATATATACCTGGGCTATATGCATATATACCCATGCCTATTTGATATATGCATGCCTGTTTGGTTTATATACCTTGGGATATATCGCATATGCGTGTTGTTTTTTTATTTTTTGTTTCAGTTCTTTTAAATTTCAAGTTTGTTTTCAGGTTTATTTACGTAGTTTACTTAATTATTTATTTGTCCCTCCTCTTATTTTTTTGTCGTCTTCGTTCATATTTTATGCGCATTAGATTAATTTTAATTTGTAACCCCGGGAGAGATGAAGGATTGTTCCTCTCATCTCGAGGGTATATTAATTTTAATTTGTAACCCCGTGAGAGATGAAGGACTGTTCCTCTCATCTCGAGGGTATATTAGTTTTAATTTGTAACCCCAGGAGAGATGAAGGATTGTTCCTCTCATCTCGATGGTATATTAATTTCAATTTGTAACCCCGGGAGAGATGAAGGACTGTTCCTCTCATCTCGAGGGTATATTAATTTTAATTTGTAACCCCGGGAGAGATGAATGAATGTTCCTCCCATCTCGATGGTATATTAATCTTAATTTGTAACCCCGGGAGAGGTGAAGAAATATTCCTCTCACCTCGAGGGTATATTCATCCCGGGATAAATAGGGCTTCCTTATTTCTGAGGATTTGTTGTTACAGGCTTACAACCATTATGCGCTAATTACAAGAATCGCCTATTTTAAAAAGGGTTTTCATTTGATTTTAAAATTGAGTTTTAAAATTGAATTTCGATTTATTTTGATTTCAAAACAAAAAGATTTTTTAGTTCAAATCAAGTTTTAAATTAATTTTCAAAATTGTTTGTTTTCAAAGCAAAAATGTTTTAATTTCAATTCGATTTTTAATCGGACTTCAAATTGAATTTGAAACAAAACGATTTTACTAAATGATTTTTAAAATTCTTGTTTTCGTCGTATGATCTCGGTATCGGGATTAGGGCGATTAATGGCAAAATTAACAATCTCTCTCACGAAATCAAATCCCTACTTTATTTTAAAGTTATGGTATGATTAGTTGAGACATTGTTTTATTTTTAATTGTTTATTTTATTTGTTAAGGACCATTTGAAATTAGCTAGATAATTAGGATAAAACGTTTTGGCTACCATTTTTAAACGGGATGTTGTAGGGAGCTAGCACCTTCCCTAGACTCAAACGACCCCCGGACCTTGTTTTTTATTTTATTTCGTAGACCGTTTTTTAGGTGACCAATCACATCCGAAATGATTGGTGACGACTCCATTTTTTGTGAAAACTCCTGTTTAACAGAAGGTTGTCGATCGTTCTGCGTCGCAAAAACGTTGCGACACAATACATACCAATATTTTGAGATGCCATACACATCCATTAGCTCAAGTACAAAAACATTGCATAACCCCTAGAGTTGCTTACTCATATCTCAACATGACAAAAAAATACCCAAAAAAACAAAATAGCAGTTAAAAGTTCTTGTAATGGAAAGAGAACTGGGCTAATACCATCTTGTGAAATCATCATAGTCAAGGAAATCGTTGTCCACTAAGAAACGAGAGTAGTCCTCGTCTTCATCATCTGTGAAGACACCGACAATGTCAGAGAATCCAGGATAAGAATGAAACCTAGTTTAGGACACCTGCATGTTTGGGGTTGTACGAGGGAAGTAAGAATTTATAGTCCGCATGAAAAGAAACTGGATTTAAGAACAATGAGTGGTTTATTCATTGGTTATCCAGAAAAATCTAAAGGATACAAATTTTATTGTCCTAACCATAGTACAAGAATTGATGAAATTGGAAATGCTAGGTTCATTGAGAATGATGAAATTAGTGGGAGTTTGGAACTACGTAGAGTGAAAATTCAAGAAGTTAGAGTGCAAACTCCCTTGATTATAACTTCTTCTCAAGTTGTTGCTCCTGTACATGTTGATCATGTTAATGATTCATGAGAACAAAAAATCAATAATCAAACTCAACAAAATGAAGTTGTCATGAATGAACCTACAATTGATGAACCACAAGAAATCACATTAAGACGGTCTATAAGGGAAAGAAGATCTGCTATTTCTAACGATTATGTGGTTTATCTACAAGAGTCAGAATTCGACTTAGGAATTGATGATGATCCATTTTCATTTTCACGAGCCATAGAAAGTGAAAGTCCCGCTAAATTGTTAGACACCATGAAAGATGAGCTAAAATCAATGGATCACAACGAAGTCTGGAACCTTGTTGAATTTCTTGAAGGTTGTAAAAAAGTTGGGTGTAAATGGGTCTTTAAGACCAAGCGCGACTCAAATGGCAATATCGAACGACACAAGGCCAGACTCGTTGCCAAAGGTTTTACTTAGAAAGATGATGTTGACTTCAAAGAGACATTTTCGCGTGTCTCTAAAAATGACTCTTTTAGAATTATCATGGCTATGGTAGCTCATTATGACTTAGAGCTCCATCAAATGGATGTGAAAACTGCATTTCTGAATGAGAATTTAGATGAAGAAGTGTTTATGGATCAACCAGAAGGCTTCGTGGTTGAAGGAAAAGAACATATGGTGTGTAAACTCAAGAAGTCAATATACGGACTTAAACAAGCTTCCCGCCAATGGTATCTTAAGTTCAGTGATACCATCACATCTTTCGGGTTTAAGGAAAACATTGTTGATCGATGTATATATATGAAGATTAGTAGGAGTAAGTTTATAATTTTGATTTTGTATGTTGATGATATCTTGCTTGCTACAAATGATCTTGGTTGATTACATCAAACCAAATAATATCCTTCTATGAATTTTGAAATGAAAGATATGAATGAGGCATCTTATGTGATTGAAATAGAAATATTTCGTGATAGATCACAGGGATTGTTGGGATTGTCTCAGAAATCATATATTAATAAGGTTCTAGAGAGATTCAAGATGGAAAAATGCTCTGCAAGTGTCGTCCAAATTCAGAAAGGAGATAAATTTAGTCTCAGACAATGTCCAAAGAATAAATTGGAACGCAGTCAAATGGAACAAATTCCTTATGCATCTATTGTTGGGAGCTTGATGTATGCTTAGACTTGTACCAGACCATACATCCGTTTTGATGTCAGAATGCTGGGCATATATCAAAGTAATCTTGGAGTAGATCATTGGAAAGCTACAAAGAAAGTGTTGAGGTATCTTCAAGGAACGAAAAATCATGTGCTCACTTATAAGAGATTTGATCATCTCGAGGTGATTGGATATATTCAGATTCCGACTTTGTCGGATGTGTTGATACGAGAAAATCCACATTTGGTTATTTGTTCCAATTAGTTGGAGGAACAATTTCACGAAGAGTGCGAAACAGTCTGTCATTGTTGCGTCCACTATGAAGGTTGAGTTTGTGGCATGCTTTGAGGCCACAATTCATGATTTGTGGTTGCAAGATTTTATTTTAGGGCTTGGAATTGTCGACACTATCGCCAAACCCCTAAAAATTTATTGTGATAACTCCATAGTAGTTTTCTTTTCTAAAAACGACAATTATTCCAAAGGTGCTAAACATATGGAATTGAAATACCTTGTCGTTAAAGAAGTTCATAAACAAAGAGTGTCGATCGAACATATTAGCACCAACCTTATGGTTGCGGATCCGTTGACGAAAGGATTGCCCCCAAAGACATTTAATGAACATGTCGAAAGAAGGAGAATTATCGCATAGGTGAAGCCAATCCGCTATATCAGTTACTCGGTCATGCGGGCGTGTACGTCCCTTCTCAGGGGTGGCTGGTTTTTTATAGTGTTTGAGCAATTCCGCTCTAAACTCCTTAAAAGAATTCTTTGAATTGTTCTCAATACATTCATGGACTACGGGCTTGGACAAATCAATCACAAAATGGTTCTGCAAAAAAAGAAAAACATAAGTAAAGTATTTTTAGATAATAGATACAAACACCTAAACAATAAACTTACCATGAGTCGATGTTTAACGTGGTCCCTTACGTTTTGTGTCATTTGTTTCCATGATTTGTATCTCACTGAAAAACTTTCTCTCACAATAGTACCAATGGCTAAGCTGAACGTTGAGGCAAAGTCACACGTCGGCTTCCAGATTTCATCAGATATGTGTATTGGAATTTTCCCGTGTTTTCGAACATATCTGTCCAAATTTAGATTTCTACCATATCCCGTAACCTTACATACAATCGTATCTGAAATAAATAATGAACATACAATTTAATATCAATATCATATCGAAAAATAAATATATCTATTGAAACTAACCTGAAGCCTCATCATCCACAGAAGATGGTGTGCGTCATCCGCAATCCTTCCAAATAAATATTAGTTGGATCTCCAGAATTAATACGATCAAATGCCATCGTCTACCTACAAGCAGTCATGAAATGTATAAATGATACTGTTGACACCGTATTTCGTCCGACCTTGTTTATCATCATTTTGGGTTTTTCACCTCATTTTATGTTTTTCACCTATTTTTTTAGCATTTTTTGAGTTTTTCTTTAATTTTGTGTTTTTCCGTTATTTTGAAGTTTTCAAGAAAATCACCAAAAAATGTCTTCCGTTAGTGGGTCGTTCGAAGCGTCTTGTTTTTGTTTTAGGGTTTAGTGTTCAATTTTAGGTTTTTTCTTGTTTTAGGGTTTGGTGTCTTGGTCTTGAGATTCCAGTTTGGGGTTTCATTAGTTTAGGATTTGAGGCCATTTTTGACCTAATAGATTGCTATATATAGAAAGAGAAAATGTTGGAGGTTTGGGAAGAAAAAGACAAAAATGGGCGGGATCCCAAAAATTGATTAAAACATGATTTCTCTCCGCCACTCTCTCTCTCCACACTATTCATCATCTCTTTCATCCATCCTTCATCATCTCAACCTAACTCCTGTGAATTCAAGGCAGCGTACGGCGACACATCACCACGCACGGCGGCGAAGTACCGGCGAGAACACGGCGACGCATGGCGGAGATCCGGAAAACGACGACAGCGAACTCGAACTTTGAAGCAAGACGACAATGATTTGAAGCTCCGATTTGAAGCTTTCAACGGTGGATCTCCGGCGGCTTCATCATCTTCAACACGACGCCAACCTCCTCGGACCAACGACAAATCTCGTTTCCTCAGCTGCAAACGACTTCACGGCGGCGGATCTTAGACCTTACAAAGGCTTCAATGGCGAAATAGACCGACGACGACACATCTTTAACGAAACCAGCGGCATCCTCTCGAACCCAGACGGTGGCGGACGAACCAGCGACTTCTTCTCCCATCTCGGACCAACAGCTGTTGCGTTTCCTTCACCAACTTCACAATCAGACGGCGTTCATGGCGGTCTTCCTCAACTTCGAATCAGACGGCGACACAACCTCAGATTTTGAACCACGACGCTGTTAGCTTTATGGCTTCAATCAAACTATATATTTTGATGATAACAAACTCATTTTTTGTACTCACATTTTTAGTGTTTCAAAGTATCTATTATGTAGAGTTCGGAAAGACGATTCCAACGCATTTTGAATGGTTCGAATCAGAGCTCAAAGACAAAAGAAGGATCGAGTGATCATGACAAACGTGGACCATCCAAAGGTGGACACATGGCAGAGGCGACTAAATTTTTGAAATTAAGAAAAATTAATTCAAAAATTCATTCCTTTCCTATCTATCAAATTCTAAATTAAAAAATTCATTCCTTTCCTATCTCTCAAATTCTAAATTAAAAAACTCATTCCTTTCCTATCTCTCAAATTCTAAATTCAAAATGAAATTCATTCCTTTCATATATCTCAAATTCAAAATTCAAAAATCCATTCATTTCCCATCTTTCAATCTCCACCCTACATTCATCTTACCCTAAATCTAATGGCTAGTTTTGAACATTTTCTTTTTAAAATGGTAGCCATTCTCATTTTTGAAAGGTGAGCAATTTTCAAGAAAAAAAAATCCTAGCAAAATCATTTTTGATCTTTTGCTCTCAAAATCGAATTCAACTTGCAAATCTCTCACATACTTCTAAACTTGATCATCCTACATTTGTGAGAAATTTTAGAGCGTTTGTCTACTGTGTTCATCTGTAATATCTTATCTTTTTAGAGGTAATTCGTTGTAAGTTTTATTTTCTCGGTTTTTGTATTAAGGTGTGGGTACACCTTGGGTTGTGTGAAAAAGAAATTGGTTGGATTCTGAACTAGTAAAAAGGATCACGGGTTTCTCTTTAGCCTAGGTGGAAAAAAAAATAAAGAGGGTCGTTTTCGGTTTGGTTCTCACCCGCAAGAGGATCTCTTAGTGAAATACCCAAGAAGGAGTCTTGGGGAGTGGAGTAGGCAATTCGCCGAACCACTATAAATTCTCGGTGTCCTCTCTTCCTTACTTTTATTTTTCTGCATTTCAATTTTTGTTTTAATTATTTTAATCTCTTAGATTGCATGATATAGACTTACTTTGATTCGTTTTCTTTGTTGCTTGAGTAGTTTAACGTTTAAAATTTAAAATTGCTAGACAACTAACTCTATTCACCCCCCCCCCCTCTAGTGTTGCCATTAGATCCTACAGACGCACCTCGACTTCCTCCGACGGCGACGTCCATTTCGTCTTCCTCACCTCCGACTCGAGCCAGCGGGGGCACACGAACTGAGCAGCAACTGCGGCTTCGTTCTTCTCCGGCGATTTCGAACCAAGACGAAATGATCCCCAACCGCAACTTCATTCCTCGGTTTCCAAACCATGCGATGGCGATTTCTGACCGGCCAACTTGCTGATCTGTTCGTTGACGACAACACAAGCTCACTCCGGCGAACTTGAGCTTGGATCAATGGCGGATCTCAGCTCCCGGCGACGTTATCCGGGATGAGGGCCCTAACGAACAACAACTGTGTGGGTAACAAACTTAATTTTTATTTTTTATTTTTATTATTGAAATTACTAATTTGACCCTGCAGTTATTTATTTAAGACATATACCCCTGATTTGTTGAGCGTCTTATATATATACCCCTGCTTATTCCATATATACCCCTATTTGATCTCCTTGTTTTGCTCTCAACTTCGATGCATGCCCGTTTATTCTCAAAGCGTACTTTTATTTTTCTTACTCCTTAGATCGTTTAATTAGTTTTTTTTTTAATTTGAAATCCCGGGATAGGTGGAAGACTGTTCCTCCCACCTTGAGGTTGTTATCAAGTTTTGTCGTTTTGTTAATCCCGGGATAAATAGGGGTTTCCCTATTTGGAGGATTTATTGTTATTCTCTTTTAAAACAATGTCATTATGCGCTAATTACAAGAGTCACCCTCTTTTAAAAGTTTTCATTTGATTTTGAAATTGAGTTTTAAAATTGAATTTCAAATTGTTTTCGATTTCAAATCAAAAGAGTTTTCAATTCCAAATTGAGTTTTAAATCGAACTTCAAGCAAAAAGAATTTGATTTTTAAACCAACTTTTTAAATTGAATTTCAAAATTCGTTTTGATTTGTAAACAAAAGAATTGTTGATTTCAAATCGAGTTTTTAAATTAAATTTCAAATTGGCTTTGTTTGCAACATAAAAGAATTTGTTGATTTAAAATCAAGTTTTTAAATCGAATTTACAATTGGTCTGGATTTCAAAATAAAAGATTTTGTTAAATTTTCGAAAACTCTTATTCCTATCGTATGATCTCGATATCGGGATTAAGGCGATTAATGGAGAAATTAACAATCTCGCTCACAAAATCAAATCCCTACTTTATTTTAAAGGTAGGGTATGATTAGTTGAGACATTGTTTTATTTTCAATTGTTTATTTTATTTGTAAGAATCATTTGAAATTAGCTAGATAATTAGGATAAAATGTTTTGGCTACCGTTTTTAAACGGGATGTTGTAGGGTGCTAACACCTTCCCTACACTCAAGCGACCCCCGAACCTCGTTTTTTTTTTACTTCGTAAACCGTCTTTTTTAGGTGACCAATCACATCCGAAATGATTGGTGGCGACTCCATTTTTTGTGAAAACTCATGTTTAACAAAAGGTTGTCGGCCGCTCCGCATCGCAAAAACGTTGAGACAGCATGGCGACTCCACTAGGGACTTTTTTTAGTGAGTCTAGGTCATTGCATTTTATCTTGCATTTATCCGGTTTTCGTTTTGGTCCTTGTTTGTTTTATTTATTTATTGATTTATATTGTTATAATTAGCTTGCTTTATCGTAATATTTTTTTATTGCATGGTCATGCATTTCACACAATCACGAGCCTCCTACCCAGGCTCTACCATTTAGGATTAGAATCGGAGATTGGGTAGTGTGACCTTCGTGGAACTTCGATTCCCGTGCAGGCGCATGAAATTCTCCACTCGAGCTGATCGTGCTGTTTAATCAGTTGGAAGGCTCGAGGGCCGTTTTCTTCTAGGATTGTTTAGACCGTAAACCACACTCATTTACATCCTAGAGTCGGTCATCGTTATGTGATATACTGCTTATTTCATACGTTTTCCTTTTTTCTCGGGTTATTTCCTTCTTTCTTGCTTTCCTTCCCTTGTTTCGCATTATCATGCACTTCACACACATTCATGAGCCTCCTACTCGGGCTCTACCCTTTAGGATTAGATTCAGAGATTGATTATTGTGACCTTCGTGGGACTTCGGTTCTCGTAAAGGCGCATGAAATTCTCCACTCGAGCTAACCATGCTGTTTAATTAGTTGGAAAGCTCGGGGACCGTTTCTTCTAGGACTGTTTAGAACCTAAATTACACTTATACGTCCTAAGGCTAACCGTTCATTATCCAAATTCTGAATTTTAGAATAAACCTACTTGGTTGCATGCTTGTTTCTCGCGCTTGTATCATATTGCATGTTTCATTCATGTATTCAAGTTGCGTGTGTTATTTTCATTATATGTGTTTTATTTTGATTTTGACAACAAAAAAAAAAATCCGAGTTGTATCCCTTAGGTTTAGAACTGATAATCGAGTAATGCTGGCCTTCAAAGTGACATAATCGCTCTTGTATGACGCACAAACGATTCTCGTTCAAGTTAGTTCGTTTGTTAATATTTAGCATTCGATTAAAATTGGGGACCTCTTTGTTTAGATTTAGAGTGGAGAGTCGAGTAATTTCGGCCTATGAGAGGACGTAAAATGCCCCCGTAAAGGCGCACGAAAAGTCTTCGTTCATTTTTTCGTTTTTTTTCGTTTTCAAACAATTTTCCTTTTGTGAATATTTATTTTACATACGTTAGTAAAAATAAAAAATAAAAAATAAAAAATCATTTGTGTTTCGGCACCTTAGAATTTAAGAATCATGCATTTTTTCACGAGTCATCGCTTTCTCATCCAAATAAAATCATTCGTTCAGAAAAAAAATGTTTTCTTCCTAATAACCTTTGGAGTTTAGAGACGTGCATAAAAAAAAGATTTCATTTCATCCCTGATGCATATAATAAAAAAATTCATGAATTATTTCACTTTGGATGACATACATAAAGTATAAAAAATCTAAAAAAAACAAATCATTTCAGGCATGCATTATCTCATTTGCATATCAAGCCAAAATTCCAAAAAATCCTAAAAAATTCATTTGCATGCATAAGAATGTTCATTCCCAAAAATATTCCTCACTTCTCATTCATCATTTGCACAATATCAGGCATACATAAAAACTCATCCATAACATGCATTATCTCAATTGCATAGAGTCATTTCACACGTGCACATTATAAAAACATCAATTCTTACATTTTGCATGTCAAAATTATCTCAATTGCATAAAGTCATTTCATGCGAGCACATAAAAAAGCATCAAGTCATGCATGTTGCATGTCAAAATCATCTCATATTGCATTGTGTCATTTTACACGTGCACATGTAATAAAAACGTCAATTCATGCATTTTGCATGTCAAAATTATCTCAATTGCATAGTCATTTCATGCGAGCACATAATAAAAGCATAAAGTCATGCATTTTGCATGTCAAAATCATCTCACATTGCATTGTGTCATTTCACACGTGCACATGTAATAAAAACATCAATTCATGCATTTTGCATGTCAAAATTATCTCAATTGCATAGAGTCATTTCATGCGAGCACATAATAAAAGCATCAAGTCATACATTTTGCATGTCAAAATCATCTCATATTGCATGGTGTCATGTCACACGTACACATGTAATAAAAAAAGCAATTCTTGCATTTTGCATGTCAAAAAATCATCTCACATTGCATGGTGTCATGTCACACGTGCACATGTAATAAAAACATCAATTCTTGCATTTGCATGTAAAAAATAATCTATGGTGTCATTTCACACGTGCATGTGTAATAAAAACATTAATTCATGCATTATCTCATTCTGCGCAAGTCATAAAACATAAAATCTCAAAAAAAAAAAATGTTCATGCATCATACACGCATTTCGCTTGTCGAATAATCATTCAATTGCATATTGCATAATAAAAAATGTTCATGCATCATACACTCATTTCGCATGTCGAATAATCATTCAATTGCATATCATCATGCATAATAAAAAATGTTCATGCATCATACACTCATTTCGCATGTCGAATAATCATTCGATTGCATATCATCATGCATAGAAAAATGTGCATGCATCATAAACTCATTTTGCATGTCGAATTATCATTTAGTTGCATATTATCATTCATAATAAAAAAAAAATCATGCATCATAAACTCATTTCACATGTCAAATTATCGTTTGCATAACATCGTGCATTCACAAGAAAATGTCCATGTGTCATAAACTCATTTTGCATGTCGAATTATCATTCAATTGCATATCATCATGCATTCACAAAAAAATGTTCATACATCGTTAATCCATTAAACATGCATCAAAGTTCATCACATCATCACATCATATTCATGCATTATCTCATTTGAACGAGAAGTCATTTCATCATTCGTTGCATTGTATCATTTTGTACATGCACCAAAATTCATCACATCATAAAAAATATTTCGGCATTAGCTCATTTGCATGCAAAAAAAAAAAAAATCACATGCATGCATTGTTTCATTTTTGCATGATATGCACAGAATCTAAAAAAAAAAATGCATACATAAAAATTCACAAAAAAAACAAAAAAAGAAAAAGAAAAAATGCATTAATCATTTGCACATAAAATTTGTGGGTTCGTTAGCTCATCTTGCATATCAAGTCATAGCATAAAAACTAAAAAATAAAATCATTAATCATTTGCATAATACCGTACATTCATTAGCTCATTTGCATGGTTATCTATACCATTAAAAATAAAATTGCATAACATCATGCGTAAAATAAAATGAAAAAGGTATTCATGCATGCGTCGTTTCATTTTGCATGATAGAAAAATCAAAATCGTTGCGTAACAACACGTCATCACATCATAAAAATTGTTCATGGATTATTTCATTTATATGAAATGTCACAAAAAAAAAAAAAAAAAAATTGTTGCATCATATTGTTTCATCTTGCATGACATGCCAAAAATCAAAATCAAAATCAGTTGCATTACATTACATCATGTCGTTCATGCATGCATTATCGCATTTCGCATGTCAAGTCGTTCAAGGATTTCGTTTGTTCTTAATTGCATAAAATCGCATGTGTAATTAATTTCATGCATCGTCTCATTTTGCGTATCAAATCATAAAATAAAAATCATGTCTTTCAATAATTGCATCTCGTGCATATTTTGAAATTAAAAATCCCATCACTTGCATTTGTCTTTTGTGTGTTTACTTGATCATCCTTGTGATTATTTTTTATCGTTTCTATTGGTTGAAACCTTAGCAAGGCTTAATGACAAATCATGGTGAATCATCATTTGGAAAAAAAAATGGTTGATTTCACTGCTTTTCTATTGGAAATTTTGTCAAAGCTAAACCACTTCATTATCTTTTCAAAATACTCATCTCAAGCCTTTTTAAGCTGAACTCCATTTTCGAGAGGAGCTTTGTTTTGACCTTCATTATCCCTCATGTGCTAAAATTCATACCCCACTGATCAGTGTTTTAATTATCACACTGGGGCAAACCCATCTTGCAGTGACTGTTCAAAATTACTCACTGTAAAACCTTGTACCTACATACCACACATAATTTTTTAGGCAATCTACTTAATTTATAGATCCACCGTAAAATATCTGGTTAATTTCACCATCTACATTTATACGGTGTATCTCTATATTTTTCTATTCGCCAAGCCTTTTGCAAAGCATGTCACACTCAATTATGTGGCGAACCTCTCAAAATTATCCACCGGTGAAATAGTGTTGAACACTTGTGATTTACTACTTCATAATTAAAACTTGTAATTTCTCGTATACTTCTTTATTCCAGCTTCATCTATTATAATATCATTCTCTTTTTTCCTATCCTTTGATCTAACTCTTTCATCGAGTAGAAATTGATTCCAGGACTAAGGATGTTGGTTTTGAGAGCTAGAGAGGTAGTAACTTTGGAAATCATCTCAAGGTGTTAAATGAGTTTTTGCTCAAAGTTAACATCATCACGATCTCAAGAAGCGTGGATAAAGAAACGATATGGAATGTCTGCTAGAGTGACATCAAAGTCTGGTTGCACCGAACTTAAAAAAAGAAAAAAAAAAAAGAAAAAAAAACGCAAGGATGATGCAATGAAAGTTACATCTTGAAGACGCTGAAAGGTTTCCGCGGTAAATCAATACACTGGGGCAGAACCCTCGTCTTCGCAACACTGGGGCAAAGCCCACGTCTTTGCCACAATAGAGCGAAGTCGCCGTCAAAACTTGAGCATCTTATTGCACCTTCCCTTTCTAAAAAAATAAAAAAAATATTGAGATTGTTGCAATCAATTGATCAAGAAGCTACATCTCACAAAGCTTGAAATGCCTCATTTGAACATCAACAAAACTGGGGCAAACTCTTCACCTTTACAAAACTGGGGCAAAACCTTCACCTTTGCAAAACTGGGGCAAAGCCTACGCCTTTGCCACACGCCGGAGCAACATCATAGACTGGGGCAAAGCCTTTGTTTTTGCAACACTGGGGCAAAGCCCACGTCTTTGCCACAATAGAGCGGAGCCACCTTCAACAAGTTGGAACACTTTATTGCATCATGTTTCTTCAAAAAAAAAAAAAAAAAAATTGCAAAGCTGGTGCAATCAATAGATTAAGAAGCTACATCTCACAATCCTTGAAATATCTTATCAATTTCATTAATACTGGGGCAAAGTCTTCGCTTTTGTTGCGATGAATCAATATCATCAATACTTGAGCAAAACCCTCGTCGTTGCAACACTGGGGAAAAGCCCACGTCTTTGCCACAATAGAGCGAAGTCCCCGTCAACAAGTTGGGGCATTTTATTGCATCATTTCTGTCAAAAAAAAAAAAAACAAAGCTGGTGCAATTAGTAGATCAAAAGGTTACATCTCGCAAAGCTAGGGGTATCTCAGTCGCACATCATCAATATTGGGGCAAAGCCTACGTCTTTGCCACGTTGAATCAACATCTGCAAAACTTGGGCAAAGCCTACGCCTTTGCCACGCTGGATCAAATATCATCAAAAACCTCGAGCTTACTCAAAGAAAACGAGAATTTCTTAAGAAGCTACTTCTAGCTCTCAAAACCTTTGTCCGAGGAAATGGAGTCATATCACTCATCTTTCCAACTAACCAATTTCTAATTTCTCACTCAAATGTGAAAAGACATTTTTAATCTCTTATTGTCGAAGAGATCTTCTGAAAGCATGAGAGTACTACATCTTTCTTCGCATTCCTTCCTTCATTTGCTTACCAAATATATATATCTACTAGCTGTCATTCCATATTCCAAATCTAAATTCACTTTCTTGTAATCCAACATTCTTGTTCATTACAAAGCTAAGTTATGAAGCAGTTTAATCAGAAGATGTTCAACATTATTAATTACTTTTGATAGGTTCTCTAATCTAGCACATGAGAATCTAACCAACAACCCACAATGCCCAATATGGTTGAGTGATCTGGGACTGACACGTTTAATTTCTCTTAGGTGAAAGCATTCAAAAAAAAAAAAAAACAAATCCAGGAAAAGATCTTGATGTTGACACCATTATTTTCATTTGATTCTCTGCTAAGTATTGGCTGATAAGATCGTTGGACTTAAGCAAGAGTGATCATTTCACTAACACAAAAAACATTTTTGATATCCCATTTGTTTTCACAAATCATGCATTTCATCATGCAAGTTGATATCATTTGCTTACAAAAAAAAAAAAAAAAAAAACATGAATCATGCACGTACGTTGTATTCAGTCATTAGTGTGCATATGCATAGGTATCATGCATACATGCTGCATTTATGACATTTGGTTAATACACATGCATACATGTTTCATTCAATCATTCATTACAATTAACATATTATGCACGCAGGTTGTATTCAATGCACACATGTTACATTCATCACATTATCCTATCCTTACGATGCATATGCATCAGTATCGTGCATACATACCACATTCATGACATTCTTCATTCTACCCCTAGCATGTTCATGCATACATGCTACATAACCCTGTGTAATGTTTCATATAAGCTGGTGTCTAAGGTTTTGGCTAATATATTGAAGCCAATTTTCAGTGAGTTGATTTCTGTAAATCAGAGTGTTTTTCTTCTAGGTCGGTGTGTGGTGGATAATGCGGTTCTTGGTTTTGAATGTTTGCACGCCCTGAAAGCAAAAAGGAAAGGTAGGGTGGGTTGGGTTGCTCTAAAGCTTGACATGAGTAAGGCTTACGACCGAGTGAAATGGGGTTTCTTGGAAGGAATGTTGCAGCGGTTGGGGTTTGCGCCTCAGTGGGTGCGTTTGCTTATGCAGTGTATGTCAACAGTAAAATACTCCTTTAATCTGAATGGGCGACGATGTGGGGAGGTGATTCCTAGCTGGGGTCTCCGACAGGGAGATTCCTACCTGTATGTCCCCCTACCTGTTTCCATCTACTACTTACAGCTGAGCGAGAGAAACGGTTGTCGGGTCTGGCGCTATCCCGTGGGGGGTTGCCTCTATCACACTTTTTTTTTTGCAGAAGACAATTTGCTTTTTTTCATGGCCAATGAAAATGAGGTCGGCGTCGTACATGGGATCTTACAGGTTTATGAGAGAGCATCCGGGCAGTTGGTTAACTCTGATAAATCTGTCATTTCCTTTAGTTGTAGCTCATCGGTGGCTATGCGAGATCGGGTGAGCCAGATTCCATTCCATCGTCAGTATTTGGGGCAGTTGGTTAACTCTGATAATCGGTCTGGTACATTCAGTTATGTCAAAGAGCGTGTGTGGCGCCTTCTTTAGGGTTGGAAGGGGAGGTTATTCTCGGTTGGGGGACGAGAGGTTCTCTTGAAGGCTATTATACAGGTCATTCCCTGTTACACGATGAACCGTTTCAGGCTTCCTAAGGGAATTATCCAGGATGTTAATAAATCTATGGCTCGATTATGGTGGAATGGGTCTGAGGACGATAGGCGTATGCATTGCGTCAGTTGGAAATCTTTATGTCGGCCTAAATGTCTTGGCGGCATGGGTTTTAGGGACCTTGAGTTGTTTAATCAGGCTCTGCTTGCAAAACAGTGTTGTAAATTGCTTCATCTGACATCTTTCTTGGCGCGAATTATGAAAGGGAGGTATTATGCTAATTATGATCTCTTTGCTGCAGAATTAGGGTCGAATCCGTCCGCTATCTGGAGAAGTTTGTTATGGGGTCGGGAGCTACTAGAGGGTGGAGTTCGTTGGCGGATTGGTAATGGAGAGGGGATGGAGGTTTATAAGCATAACTGGGTTCCTGGGACATCAGGTTTGCGTATCACCTCTCCACCTACTTTACCTTTATCGGTGAGAGTATGTGACCTATTTACCGCTACTGGAGGTTGGGATGAAGTTGAACTTCGGGAAAATTTCCATCTGACAGAAGTCCAGGCCATTTTGACGATTCCAAAAATCGTCGGCATACAGGGGACCAGACAATATGGCACTTTGAAGATTCAGGTGTATTTTCAGTGAAAAGCGGATATAGGTTAGCTTAGTGTCGAAGGCATCAGATAGAGGCGTCTGTGTCATCAGTCGAGTCATTGACGCGGTCGTGGAATTGTTGGAATTTATGCCATAAAACCTTGTAATTAATTAATAATTATTTGATAATTATTTTATTATTATTATTTGCAATTTATAATATTCATTATATAAATAAAATCCAAGGTTATTAGTGTAATCTTGAACTGTATGTAGTTGACATACGGGAGGATCATGTTCAAGTAATAACCTAAAGGGTCTATAGTATATGGATCAGGTTGGGTGCCTTATCCTGGTAAGACTATTGATATGACCCACTTTGTAATTGTTACAAATGATTTGATCCAAATCATTCATGTAGAGACATGTGAGTGAGAGTATCCTATACAATGAGTTTGTATAAGACTGGACCACGAAATATATAATCTCTCTTTATAAATCCGTTATTTGAGAAAATTAATATTTCATAGGATGATCATATGTGACTCGATCTTAATCCTGAGTGAGTTATGAACTTCTGCCTGTGAGGGCTCGTCCTTTGATTTGTATGGGTGAGAATGACCTTTATAGCCGATTCAATAAGCCTACCATTTTGGGGACTTGACCAAATAGGGAGTTGGGAACATAAGTTTCACAAGATGGAATTCACTCCTTCCCATATAGGAAAAATAGATGAGTAGTTCCCTTAAGTGCTGATTTCGAGACATGAACAATGAGGCCCCACCCTGTCACTGGCCCGAGAGGGACTTCGTTTATGGTTGGATCATAAACAGGTTGTTCATTAGAGAATCAGTGGTACTTAAGGTGTAAGATGTAATTACAGGGGTAAAACAGACTTTTGACCCAATTGTAATTACGAACAACTCGTGAAGGATCGACTTGCGAATCTAGGCCTATAATGGTTATATCCATGGACACAACTTGTCCTACAGTGCATAAGAGTGCAACTTTAGGCCTATAGTGGAGTGACCTAGCTAGAGTTAATGAATGAAAGTTAATTAATTAATTTTGTATCATTGGCTTATAAATCTGTAGGTCCATAAGGTCCCCTTGCTCATAGTAACACTAAAATGATCAATATAGTTGTAAGAAAAATTTGAAATATTCAAATTAATATTTAATATATTTGATATATTAAATGTAGAAGAGTAAAATATATTTATTGTATTTGATACATTACATATTAGAGGAAATAATTTATGTATATGATACATTAATATTAAAAACTATATACATATTTTATTTGAATGAGATTCAAATTGGTTTAAAGTATATTATAAAAGATTAATTTTATAATATTTGAATAAGATTCAAATAAATATAAAATACATATTTTAATATTAGATATTAAAATGTATTTGATTAAATAAAATTAATTCCTAAAGCCCTATAAATAGGACATTTAGGTTTTGTCAAAAGGTTGGCCAAACACATACTCACCCTCGCCAGAGAGAATTGTTCTCTCATTCTTTCAAAGAGCTCCCAAGTCATAGCGAGGAAGATCTGAAAAAAGGAACACAAGAAGATGATTGTTCATCAAAGGTAATACATTTGCTTAACATGTATTCTTAATTTAATTCTAAATAAACCAAATAATCGATTCCAAACGCTTCCACTGTGTGAGTTTGAAGAGTTCATTTCCTTCAATTGGTATTAGAGTGACTTTGCGTTTGTTTAGAATTAAAAATTCATGTATAGTGGGTATTTTAATTGTGTTCATACATGTGATATGTGAAGTTTGCAAAATTGACTGTTTAGGTATATTTGATTGACATTAGATTTATCGCTTTATTAGATCAAATTGTCAAACCTTAAGTGGGTTTAGGAGTTTCTGTATTCTTTGTTTTTCAAAGTTAGTGTAATCAATATAACTCCTAAATTCCAAAGAAATCATTTGCATGGAGAATGAGAGATAGAGATCTCTTTATGCGAATCAAGTGGGCTTATGCAAATCTTGGGGATTCAAAATTTCCAACATCTTTCGTCGTTGTTGGGGTTTTCAATCAATGGGAGGCTACTGGTTGCCCAAAGTTTTCAATCAACCTAAGGATGGTGTGAGGTGTGAAATTTGATGGAATCACATACACTCCATTTGCTTTTGCTCCACTTAAAGAACTGATTTCAATCAAAGTGTCAGGGTATGTTTGGAAATGATGGGTGAAATAATGGTTTTAGAAGAAGAGATTTAATTACAATTAATTTTGTAAAATTAATTTTCATAATAATCATTTACATAATTGGTTTAGAGTGATTTTCATATAATAAAAGTGATTGTAAAATCATTAAATTACTTAAAAGTAAATTATATTTAAAAAATTATTTGACTAAGTAATTATTTAATTATTTACTAAACATTTATTAAGTAATATAGTTAGTAAATATCAAGTTAGAATATCCAATTAAAAAAAAAAAAAACTACAAATTTCAATAGTATTATATATATATATATATATATATTACAAAATTGAAAAATCGAAAATTAAACTAATATTAAAAAAAAAAATGAAAAGCAAAAATAAACCGTAGAAGTTGATCCGTAAATTTAGGAAAAATTGAAAATTAAGATAATATTACAAAAAATAATGTTCCTCCCAAGATTTGAACGCTAGAGTGGAAGATTTTTTTTATAAATTAAAGTCCCTTTAACCAATGAAACAAACTTTAGTTTGTTTAAATAATTGAACATTAAATTTGATGAAATTAGAGTATCATCGTGATGATAACATTGATTGATGGAGCGACATGCGCAGCGGAAAGCGATTTCGGACCGATGATACTCTAATTTCATCAATTTAACAAATAGTAAACATGCTCAAAAGACGGAATTAAGAAATTAGAAATACATACCCTTGTAGCTCCAATTTCTTCAAGTCCGCCGGCCGTTTCTCGTCACGAACTCTTCCGGCCTCTTCTCACGAACACCCCGAGGACCACCCCAGGTAGTTCCGCTATCCTCGGCGCCGAGCAACGGAGTTGTGGGACTCCGTTTAGAATAGAAAAGAAAAAAAAAAAAAGAAGAATGGAAGAAGAAGAACTGAAAGCAGCAGAGGAGGAAGCAAAAAAAAACTTCACATTTTTTTTTTGCCTTCCTCAATTCGTAAGCCAATTCTGCCTCCATTTCTACTCCCTAATCCTCTGGCCAAAGTTATATATATATACATTATATGTGTCTTGCTGCATGCAAGACACATATATATTTAATTATTATTATTATTAAAAATAATAATAATAATTTTTATTTATTAAACTTTTTAATAAATAAATAAAAAATATATATATATATATATATAAATATAATTATTAATTAAACTTTTTAATTAATAATTATTATTATTTAATTTAATATCAAATATTAATTAAATAATAAGACTAAACCCTGTTTTTCGAAAACCGACTTTTTTACACATGAATCCTATTCATGTTTTAGGCCATTTCCATATTTAAATCATATTTAAATATGTCTATCCTCCTTCCATAAACCGAATTTGAACAATTCAATTTTTTTTTCTTTTTCTTTTCTTTTATACTGTTGCACGGCGTTATTCGAGCTAGCCAGGAGAACCTAAAGGACCTACAGATCATGAGCTCCAACGATACGAGATTATTCGGTCAAAACTCTTTTACCCCGAATCAATCACCTTTCGTTAACCCTCGGAGACTCCACTATAGTCCGAGAGTTGCACTCTTCTCACTGTAGATATATTGTGTCCTCTTGATATAACCGTCATCGGTAAGTCGATCCTTCACAGGTTGTTCGTAATCACAGCTGGGTCATTTAAACCGTTTAACCCCTGCATTACATCTTGTTCCTTAAGTACCACTGACACCTCTAATGAACAATAGATCTGTGGTCCAACCATCAGATCAATATAACTCTCTCATCACATGAGAGTGTGAGCTCACATTGTTCAAGCCCCGGAGTCAGCTATTAAGGGAACAACCTATCTACTAACCCTGAAGAGCGGGTTAGGAGTGAATTCCAATCTTGCTGTACTATGTCCCCAGCTATCTATTCGGCTTTATCCCCAAGTTGGTAGGCTTATTGAGCGGGCGTTCCGCCACTCTCACCCGTACAAGTCAAAGGATACTTCCGAATAAGCAGGAGTTCATAGCAAGCTCAGGATTAAGCTCGAGTTACCTAGGCCATCAATATGTATAAGTCGGTCTCATTAGTAAACGGAGTTATAAAGAGAGAGCGACTTAATACGCGGTTCGGTCTTATGCAAACTCTTTGCACAGGACGCCCTCACTCGCACATCTCCATGTGAAACGATTCGGATCACATCGTTTTGTACAATACAAAGTGAGCCGCATCCAATAGTGTTACCAGGATAAGGTACCCAGCCTTATCCGTATACTATAGACTGTTTTGACTGACTACTCGAGCCTGATCCACAATCATGTCATACATGAGGCTCAAGTACTCATATTCAGCCAAGGATGTTGGTCATTGGTATAGGTTAACCTAAACACATTTCACTTTATACCAGTAAACTCTTTTACTGTATAAAACTAATAACTCTTTATTCTAAATAGAGTATTTACAAACATAACAGTTTACAAACCACGAGTTTTAGGACATAAAACCCAACAAACTCCCACTTGGACTTAAACGTCCGTGGTGTACATGTTAGGTGGAGAAAACTAATATATCGTATATCAAAAGTTTTCTCCCACTGTCCTCTCCAGCAACTCGGAGCCCTAGACTCTTCTAGGTGTCTCTCAAACACTTTAGCCATGAAAGACTTAGTAAACAAATCAGCATGAAGTACTACGAGACTTTCCATGTGACCATCACATCTCCTCATAGTACTAACTGCGAGCTCAACTTATAAACCTATTGATGCTTCACAAGCTGCAAATAGACTTAGCTACCAACGAGGAATCAGCAATACAACTCTTGTATTCTACTTCTCTAAGTACAAGGACAAAACTTTAACCGGAATCCAATCCAATTGGACTAATAATACTGACAGCTCCCACTGCATAGTACATATCCGGTTATGTATCTCAAAAGATACATCTGACCTCTAATATGTAAATGCACTTGGGTGCATCTCGTATCCTCAACACTTGAGGTGTCTTAGGAAACCATTTCCATAGACCATCGAATATTGACAACAACTTGTCAATAAAAGATTTTAGAGACAACACTAGCGATTTGTTCTTACGACTCAGATCAACCTGAATCCTTAGAACAAACTAAGCCTACCTCCAAATCAACTATTTGGGAATGAGTCGCTAGTTAATGCTTATTGCCAGAAAAGAATCCTATATCATTCTCAATGATTAGGACATTAATTACGGAAACGAACTATGAAAGCTACAACATTGACTAAACCCTTGTCAAACAAAGTTTATCAAATTATTGTTCAAACTTTTGTTCAAAGCCATAAGATTTGATTACTGTATCAAACCTTACAGTTCAGGACGAAGATGCTTTCTTCAATTCATAAATGAATCGAATAAACCAGCAAACCATTTGCTCTTTGTCCCAAACCATGAATCTTTCTGGTAAAGACTCATAGATATTCAATCAAGATAACAATTCTGCAGAAAAGCTACCTTGACATCCACTTGCCAAATTCTACAAAGATAGAACATGGTAGTGGATAAGAGTCATCTATTTAACTTACGTCTGGCAACAAGAGAAAAAGAGTATACACAATAAACCCTTTCTCTTCGGGACAATCCCATTACCAGAAACTCAAGCCATAAAGGTTTTCACCTTAGTGGCTTGGTCTAAATACCATTCATAGATTTGTGGCTTTGAGCCATTTGACCTTGTCTATGTGATCCATTGCCTAATTAAAGATAGCGAATCCTCAATGTTATCATCAAGTATGAGAACTTTGAGTTAAAGACAAGCCAGTGCAACGGATCGGGTTGTCCTACAACCCTCCCACGACATTGAGGCTTTCTCAACGGTTGAAAAACTCTAGTTTGATCAACAACCTTTGTTGATATCTACAATAGCTTTCGTTACACTGTGAGTCTTAACATGCTAGTTGTTTTCGAGTTTAATAGAACACATCAGTATATATCTTTTGCTAAATGAACTGTTCATTTATAAAACCAAAAGATATAATATACAAGTGTTCAGTTTAAACTAGAAATATAGACAATAATTACATATAACAAATGTTATTATCTCTATACAACAACTACAAAGACTCCCACTAGTTCAGCTGCAACGATATCTCCATATCTCACAGCGAGAAAACGACTGTCAGGAACTAGTTTCCTGTAGAAAAACAAATACGAATAGTGGTTCCTGAAGACATCCAGGTATGACATTCATATCCACTAAACTTGTTTTGACAAATAAATCACATTTATCTTGTCGTTCTTTCTCAGCCTGTTTCTCAGCAAAGTATTTGGAGCAGTTACGCTTCCAATACCCATCTTCATTACAATGGAAACATTTTCCTTTGTCTGAAGACTTCACTTTGCGAACAGTAGGGGCTTTGTCTTTCCTCCTGTTACTCTTCTTCTTCTGAATAATCTCATTACTTAGAGAAGCAGACTTAGGCTTACTTCCTGACGCCGACCTCTTAAGGAACTACGTCGAAGTGACAACATTTGCCTCCTTCTCTATTCCTTTGGAAGTGCACAGGAACTGATAAGTCTGAAATAACGATGGTAGCAACGTTTACTTCCGCCGCATTAAAGTGGACCATCATGTTAAGGACAAGCTCCCTAACAGAGGTATCCTCCACTATGCGAGAGTTATAAACGAACTTGAGGACTTCATTACGAAGTGATGAGGACGAGTGTCCACCATTGCTTGTAATGAAGACATGATTTCCTTTACGGAAATCATAACCTCATACTACTTGCACAAGGCATCAAATATGCTTGCCAAGATATAAAATTGGGCTTTATCAATAGCCCTAATCCATCAATCGTATGCATCTCGAACACTTCGAGATGCACTCGAGCCAGGAGCTGAAGGACATTCCTTCGTTAAGACAAACCTCAGGTCGTCCAGAACCAGAATCGTATTCAGGTTCGACTTCCATGTTCCGTATTTCTCTCCGGTTAATTTGTCGTGAGCTAACAACTGAATAAAACGAGCTCGACATGCCGAAAAAGAATGTAAATCTATTAGTGAAACGGTTTTAACCTATTTAAACCAATTAAGAAAAATTTAGAAGTAAATAAAGTACCCAAAACTCTTTATTTACTAACTACGATACTTTAGTAAGTCAGAATGGTCCCTACCGTAGGGTAGGTGAGCACTCCTTTACTAAATCAAGACATTCTTGACTAAATGCTATCACCAGAATAACTCATATTCCTATAGCATCTTAGTTATTGTTTTTGGTCTGAATTTACTAACTCCTTAGCAAATCTCGTAAGTGTGACCCTCCGTTTTTAGAACGCACAGAACGGCCCCAACATAGCAACCGTATGGAATGTCAGTGTTGGGAATGACCCTATGTTTCTTTATCCATAAATGGTGACTGAGGTGTTCGATCTCCCATGCCCAGCCCTCCGTTTTGATGGTGCCCCTAGGGCAGCCTGCAGGCGGAACATGGGAATCTCACGGTTCAATCCAACGGAGGAGACCACAGGAAGCACCGACGCACTTCCTTCTCCCACTTACTATAGACACTTACTCCATTCACCTTGCTATTGAAAGTTGCAAACACCACCCGTCTGGAGATGCCCCATATGGCATCATGAGGCCAAGCAAAATTCTCACGTTGTGAACTTTAGGGAGTGCGTAGCAGGAGAGGGATATATCATATATTCCTTCTCAACACATCTACTAAGCATCGTAAGACGGTTTTTAGGGTAAACTACTCAGGTTTTATCTGGCTAAGAAAATAAAACCTTAAGTCTAGGCAAACTTTTTACCTGAGATGTCTAGGTTATTAACAGATTTAAATAACCTCACACCTCTCCCGCACGCTCATAAAGCCTGGTTAACTTTACTCAAGTACCGGATCGTCCCCAGGTAGGAGGTGTTCCGTAAACCGTCAGCTTAAATACCTCCAACCTCGAACAGGATTTCACCGGGTGAGTTTCTCATAACCTTAGCATTTACGAGATAACGACCTATTCATCTAATGAAACAGACCGAACCATTTAACCCTAAATGAGCATGCCACTTATCTTTGTTATATATTTTAAAAGTCTAAGTCATTTTTACAACGCTTGCAAAAACTAGACTTTCTGTAATAACAAACTTCTATATGCTTCTCAAACATACATTCGCTAAGGCATGGCAAGTTGAATATTTAACTTCATAATCAATATAACACTTATATCGATTATGCTCTTTAAACATACAACTCCTAATTCATAAATTAATATAACACTTATATCAATTTTTAATGAATTAAGCATGCATCCTATACATTATAACAATTATAACATACAATATGCATAAAACAAATGTTGGATGTTTTAATTTCATAATTAATATAACACTTATATTAATTATTCTATTAAGTAAACAACATCAAATTCATGAATTAATATAACTCTTATATTAATACTCATGAATTAAACATGCATATACATTACAACACTTATAATATACAATAAGCATAAAACTAGGATAACCAATGTTGTACGTTTAATTTCATAATTAATATAACGCTTATATCAATTTCTCTATTAAACTAACAACATACAATTCATGAATTAATATAACTTTTATATTAATTCTTATGAATTCCTAAATATGCATACTATATATTATAACACTTATAACATATTTACTATGCATGGAGCATGCTTCCTACAGTGGGATTTTAAATCTATATGGCATACGTTATGCACATACAAACATGGATTTCAATTAAAACATACATTCACAATGCATAATTAATTAAACACACTAAAGTGGATCGATTTTGGCATTTAGCAGGCAATAACTAATTTATTACAAGCTTGATCAACAAGCTAAGTCTTCAGCGGACTTCGAACTCTTCGCACCGCCTTTGACCAATTTGCTTCCTCCGAACGCTTCGGCCAATTTCTCTTCGAATTTCTCCTCGTATTGCCTAGAACGAGTTTGAACTTATACCGAACATTTCGGCGAGTTCCAAACTCAAGCTTCTTTCACAAAGAAACCTATATGGACTCTAATGACTCTAAAAATACAGACTCTTCAGCACGCATTAAAGCCCATACATTCTCGGGCAATTACAAATAATGAAATTCAAATAGAAACTATGCCAAAATCGATATCCACTTTAGACACCAATTCAGAAACAATTTCTAAATTAAAATACCCACCAACTTAAATTGATGCAAATTGAGTTAATCACAAAATCGCTCTGATACCAATTGATGGAGCGACATGCGCAGCGGAAAGCGATTTCGGACCGATGATACTCTAATTTCATCAATTTAACAAATAGTAAACATGCTCAAAAGACGGAATTAAGAAATTAGAAATACATACCCTTGTAGCTCCAATTTCTTCAAGTCCGCCGGCCGTTCCTCGTCACGAACTCTTCCGGCCTCTTCTCACGAACACCCCGAGGACCACCCCAGGTAGTCCCGCTATCCTCGGCGCCGAGCAACGGAGTTGTGGGACTCCGTTTAGAATAGAAAAGAAAAAAAAAAGAAGAATGGAAGAAGAAGAACGGAAAGCAGCAGAGGAGGAAGCAAAAAAAAACTTCACATTTTTTTTTTGCCTTCCTCAATTCGTAAGCCAAATTGAATACCCCTGCCTCCATTTCTACTCCCTAATCCTCTGGCCAAAGTTATATATATATACATTAGTTAATATATATGTGTCTTGCTGCATGCAAGACACATATATATTTAATTATTATTATTATTAAAAATAATAATAATAATTTTTATTTATTAAACTTTTTAATAAATAAAATATATATATATAAATATAATTATTAATTAAACTTTTTAATTAATAATTATTATTATTTAATTTAATATCAAATATTAATTAAATAATAAGACTAAACCCGGTTTTTCGAAAACCGACTTTTTTACACATGAATCCTATTCATGTTTTAGGCCATTTCCATATTTAAATCATATTTAAATATGTCTATCCTCCTTTCATAAACCGAATTTGAACAATTCAAATTCTTTTTCTTTTTCTTTTCTTTTATACTGTTGCACGGCGTTATCCGAGCTAGCCAGGAGAACCTAAAGGACCTACAGATCATGAGCTCCAACGATACGAGATTATTCGGTCAAAACTCTTTTACCCCGAATCAATCACCTTTCGTTAACCCTCGGAGACTCCACTATAGTCCGAGGGTTGCACTCTCCTCACTGTAGATATATTGTGTCCTCTTGATATAACCGTCATCGGTAAGTCGATCCTTCACAGGTTGTTCGTAATCACAACTGGGTCATTTAAACCGTTTAACCCCTGCATTACATCTTGTTCCTTAAGTACCACTGACACCTCTAATGAACAATAGATCTGTGGTCCAACCATCAGATCAATATAACTCTCTCATCACATGAGAGTGTGAGCTCACATTGTTCAAGCCCCGGAGTCAGCTATTAAGAGAACAACCTATCTACTAACCCTGAAGAGCGGGTTAGGAGTGAATTCCAATCTTGCTGTACTATGTCCCCAGCTACCTATTCGGCTTTATCCCCAAGTTGGTAGGCTTATTGAGCGGGCGTTCCGCCACTCTCACCCGTACAAGTCAAAGGATACTTCCGAATAAGCAGGAGTTCATAGCAAGCTCAGGATTAAGCTCGAGTTACCTAGGCCATCAATATGTATAAGTCGGTCTCATCAGTAAACGGAGTTATAAAGAGAGAGCGACTTAATACGCGGTTCGGTCTTATGCAAACTCTTTGCACAGGACGCCCTCACTCGCACATCTCCATGTGAAACGATTCGGATCACATCGTTTTGTACAATACAAAGTGAGCCGCATCCAATAGTGTTACCAGGATAAGGTATCCAGCCTTATCCGTATACTATAGATCGTTTTGACTGACTACTTGAGCCTGATCCACAATCATGTCATACATGAGGCTCAAGTACTCATATTCAGCCAAGGATGTTGGTCATTGGTATAGGTTAACCTAAACACATTTCACTTTATACCAGTAAACTCTTTTACTGTATAAAACTAATAACTCTTTATTCTAAATAGAGTATTTACAAACATAACAGTTTACAAACCACGAGTTTTAGGACATAAAACCCAACAATATTAACATCAGCATTTATTGTTTATTTTATATTATTTAAAATAATAGCCATTTTTAAAACAAAATCTCACAATCACTCACTAAAAATTACTCAAAAATCACCTCTCAAGTGATTGACCGGGAATCACTAAAAGTGATTTTCAATTTTTCCAAAATCACTTTTATACCATTGCCAAACATCACTATTTTGAAATATAATTGATTTTGGGTGTGAAAAATTGATTTTGGTACTTCCAAAATCACTCCCAAACATGTTCTCAGAATGTTGAGGTCAATTTATTTTGTTGTTATTGAATTGGATCAAAGGAGTTAGGATGTTGTGATTTGAATATTTGTATCTTGTGAATTCAAATTGGGGCCGAAAAAGTGAGGTCTTGCATTGCTGTCGGTAAAGTTCATACAAAGTTGTCAAATTTTGTGAATTGAGACATCAGTTGATGTTGTAGAAAATTTAGGTTTCTAAACCCTAAATTAGAATGATTTGAAGAAGGAAAGCATTTAAGACCAATATATGTCTTGAATTTAAATTATTGTAATTTAAATTGCTTTCAATTAGGATATGTCAAATATGTCGTTCAATTTTGCTGTGTTTTTTTATTTTAATTATGCATGTTGAGATATATTTTAAATTGTGATTGATTGCATAAAGTATGTCATATAGATTAAAATCTCATCATAGGTTAAGCATGATCATGCATTTTAATTATTTTTAATATAATTGTTATATTTGGAATATTATGATTAAAATGATTTATAATTTGATTAGATGATTTTCTAATATGTTTATATTTCCATATCTTTCAATATAATTGTTATATTTGTAAATTTTAAATTAGTATACTTCCTTCCATAATAGGAATCCATATTTTTCTAAGGATTATAATATTTTTTTCTAATGAGATTAAGATATCTTTTGGATATAGATTGAGATATATTTTTTCTGAGATTGTGATATCTTTTGGATATCTTTTCCTGAGATTGTGATATCTTTTGGATATCTTTTACTGAGATTGTGATATCTTTTCCTGAGATTGCGATATCTTTTGGATATTTTTTCTTGAGATTGCGATATCTTTTGGATATTTTTTCCTGAGATTGCGATATCTTTTGGATATCTTTTCCTGAGATTGGGATATCCTGATAGAGTGAGATATATTTTCCTAATAAGATTGAGATATATTTTCCTAATAAGATTGAGATATACTTTTAAATTGATGGAGATATATTTTCCTAATAAGATTGGGATATATTTTCCTAATAAGATTGGGATATATTTTCTTAATAAGATTGAGATATATTTTCCTAATAAGATTGAGATATATTTTCCTAATAAGATTGAGATATATTGAGATATATTTTCCTCATAAGATTGGATATCTTTTCCTAATAAGATTGAGATATTTTTTCCTAATAAGATTGAGATATCTTTTCCTAAGATCAGATTGGAGATTTTTTTCCGAATAAGATTGGGATATCCTGATAGAGTGAGATATATTTTCCTAATAAGATTGAGATATACTTTCCTAATAAGATTGATGGAGATATATTTTCCTAATAAGATTGAGATATATTTTCTTAATAAGATTGAGATATATTTTCCTAATAAGATTGAGATATATTTTCCTAATAAGATTGGGATATATTGAGATATATTTTCCTAATAAGATTGAGATATATTGAGATATATTTTCCTCATAAGATTGGATATCTTTTCCTAATAAGATTGAGATATTTTTTCCTAATAAGATTGAGATATCTTTTCCTAAGATCAGATTGGAGATTTTTTTCCGAATAAGATTGGGATATCCTGATAGAGTGAGATATATTTTCCTAATAAGATTGAGATATACTTTCCTAATAAGATTGATGGAGATATATTTTCCTAATAAGATTGAGATATATTTTCTTAATAAGATTGAGATATATTTTCCTAATAAGATTGAATATCTTTTCCTAATAAGATTGGGATATTTTTTCCTAATAAGATTGAGATATCTTTTCCTAAGATCAAGGAGATTTTTTCCCAATAAGTATTAGGATATTTTCTTCCCAATGGGATTAGATATTTTCTAATAAGATTCATATTTCCCCAGTAAGATTAGAATTTTTCTTTCCTTAATTAAAAGATAATTTCATTCATTCTTTAAATAGTTTAAATATATTTTCTTCACAATGGGATTAGATATTGGCCGATTTTCTTCTTTCACATTTAAGTTTTGAGTTTTCATGGTCCTAGTGTTAATCAAAATATTGATCAATATAACATAAGAGATATATTTTATCACCAAACGTCGATGTTGTAATGATCATTCATGTCCATGAGATTAATCTACAAAGATTGACAAAAACAATTAGGTTCATGATAGTTTTCATAGTTGTTAACCATAGTCGATGAAGATCATTTCTCGAATAATAGATGAACAGTTTTCCATTCTCTCGAGTGAAAATTATAAAGATTGGGTTAAGGAAGAATTGAATGTTGAATAAGAAACTAGAGCATTTAACTCTAACATTCGTCGATTTTTATCCACATATACCCATCGTTAACGTGTGTAACTCACATAAATATTTCATCTATTTAATTTACAAAAACTTTATATCTTTACAAAAAAAACACAATTTATTATTATAATTTTTTTTTAATATAACTAAAAAAATCGATTAAAATATACTAATTAATGAAACATAACAAATAAAAAATTAGTTTATACAATTTATACACACCATCACAACTATTGATAACTTTGTCAAAGCGAGCCGGGCTAGCCAGGGGCGGATCCAGACATTGATGTTTGGGGGGCCAAAAAAGTATAGTATATAAATATTAAAAAAAGATTGCAAAAAATACATAGGTTCGAATTCTCACTCTCAAGTTATGTTGACATTAAAAAAAAGTGGCCAAAAAAGTATAGTATATAAATATTAAAAAAAGATCGCAAAAAATACATAGGTTCGAATTCTCACTCTCAAGTTATGGTGACAATAAAAAAAAAGTTATCAGTGATAAACATATGGATGTGTATCAAAGATTTACGGACTAAGTTTAAATAAACTTAATACCATCATATAATTTGCTCATCCCTATATTTAGAAAATAAAAACAAATCTCTAAACTCTAAAAAGTTTTTAATGCGTCCCTAAACTTTAACTGTGTTGAATCGATTCCTATACATTCAATTTTGTTTCTAATGAATTCCTAGATTTTAAAAAATGTCAAATAAAGACATATATTAGACTTAAACTTGAAAATTTAAGAACCAATTAGATACAAAATTGAAAGTTAAAAAATATATTGAATTCTTTTTAAAGTTTGTAGGTCTATTAAACACAAAATTGAAAGTTTAAAGATTTATTAAACATTAAAAAAAAAATTATTCAAGAAAAAACACAATATAATATGAATTTGTTTCCAAAAAATATAAAAGGATGTTAATATAGTCTAAATTTCTTTTGAAAATATTTATAAATAAACTAATACTAAGAGTTAATTTGAAGATTTATTTAAAATATGAAGAGTACTAAATTTAGATATTTGAAATTACTAACTAAAATACAAAATATATATATTACGATGACATTTCAATTAAAAAAAAAACTTATAGATGTAAATACTAAAACAAATAGGTCTTAATTATTTTTAAGAATAAAATTTTTATGTTTTTAAATATATATAAACAAAATATTAAAAGAGAACAATTTTTTTAAAAAAAATATACATATATGGAAGAAAATGTAAAACAAATAAATTATTGCAGTTAGGTCTCAAACTCAGACACAACAAAATCCATGTCATGTACCATGACCACTGCAGCAGAATAAGAATTTGTTAATTTGGAAGGGCCAAACTGTATATAATAACAATAGTATATATTTAAGGCATTAATTTTGCCTACGTGTATAAGAAAATCAAAAACTTTGGGGGGGCCGTGGCCCCCCTAGTCCCGTCAGAGGTTCGCCCCTGGGGCTAGCTGACATATATATGTCTTGATGACCAAGAGATCTGTGATTCGAATACTCCCACCTCTAATGTACCCAAATAAACAAAAAAACTATTCAGAACTTTGTTTAAAAATATGTTTATTCAAATTTAGAGACAACAATTGAAATAGATAAAAGATGAAAGAAAATAAAACCGAACATAGCTCAATTGTCTCATTAACTAAGAAGTCATGAAATCAATCTCCACATTAATTATTAAATTATCTTTGAAAACAAAAAATAAATAAAATCAATACAGAAAATCTGAATATAATATAATATAATATATATATATATATATAATAAACTTTATGAATAGTATACCATTTTTATTAATAAAAAATATTATTTCTATATAGACGCAACAAAAATAAAAATAAAAATGTAAGGTGCAATTAATTCGTGAATTAAAATGATAGATTAAATCAAAATGTAATACAAATAAAATTTAAAAATATTTTTTTTAGTTAATACATTCAAACAAAATATTGAAATATTCTGTCAAACCGAGCCTAACTCAATTGATATAAAATTGTGCCTTTGAAGTTCAATTCTTGAATTAATTAAAATGTGTTTACAAAAAAAAAAAAAAACAAATTAAAACATTCATTCAAACCCCTACAAAATAAAGACAATAATCAAATTTCTTATTTTTTTAACTTTTTTTTTTTTTTCACAATACATATTTGAAAAATGTGAGAAATTCTTAACTTTCAAAACAATTGTAGTCAATTTCCATTTGTTTCTTAGAAGAATTGAACTCACTACATATCAATAAAACTAACAAAAAATAAGAATTTCATAAGGTGTAACCGTTTAATTGATTGTCTTTTTTTAAACTATTGTAATTAATTATCATCAAATTACTCAATGCATTTGAGAAAAATGGGAGATTTCGGTTTTTTTGAGTCATTAATATTTAATTAAAAAAGATACAATTGTATTTATGAACAATTTAAATAATATCCAAGAAAAATAATAAAGGAAAATAAATTATTTTTCTAAGTAATTTACTAACAAAGTTTTATGAAGAAAAGAAAATAAGTAAAAAATTTAGAAGGTAAAGAAAACAACTTATGTATTTCAACTTCTTACGGGTTGTGGTGTTTAAGTTTTTTTTTTTGATAACATGGAGAAGGGGAATTCGAACTTGAGACCTATTTCTCATAGTTCATAAATTATGTCGGTTGAGCTATGCTTTTGTTGACGTGTAATTTAAAGCTAAATGAGAGAAAAATATACAACTATAAAACAAATTAATGTTTGATATAAGCATACGTAAAGTATATCTCTCATCTTCAAGAACTCACAAAGCCAATTAGTAACATGTACATGAACAAATTCCAAACTAGCACAAGTTTAGGTGAAATCATCTTTAATCTTTCTTCACTCTAATCTATGCAAATTGTGGTTGTATCGTGAGATTGTAACATACTATTAAATTAATCTACATTGAAATCTAGAATTAAATAACTTTTATTCTTCAAAAAAAAATTAAAAAACATTTTGTTAACGTTTCAAAAATAAAAATTGAAAGTAACTGAATTGAATAAATTAATGAACGTAAAATTTAGAGTTCAATTTAATGAAGTTAATATTTTGAAGTTAAATTTATCAAAATAGAAAGATGAAAAAAAAAATACAATTTTAGTTCTTTATATATCTATATAACATTCTCAACCATTTCCTTGCATTCCCTCCCTTTCTATCAAGCAAAATGAGTTCATCATCAATCTTTGCACTCTGTGTATTGTTGTTATTTGTTTCCACCATACACACAATGGCCGAAGAATCAATCTCCCTTCTACCAATAATTAAAGTTAGCATGGTTAATAAATTGGCTGGCCCTGTTCTTGGAGTTCACTGTCATTCAAAGGATGATGATTTAGGGGTCCATGTTCTTTCGTCGGAACAAACCTACTCATTACCCAATTTTAGACCCAATGTTTTCGGGACAACATTGTTTTCTTGCAGTTTTGAATGGGTGAAAGGCGAAATCCACACCTTCGATATCTATGACTTTCACAGAGATGCAAATCGTTGTACCGACTGCCAATGGTTCATTTTTAGGGACACTGCTTGTTTGATGCATCCAAAAGATACTGGAACATATAATACTTGCTCTCCATGGAAATAGAAAATGTACTCTGAAATTAAATAATACCACATGTCTAAAATGCTTAATATTGGAATTCAAATTTCATCAACTATAGATGTTAAAACAAACTTAAAATAGAGTTGATGTATCTACCTAAATTTGATCTCTCTAATAAATAATATTTTGTCTCTCTCGTATAAGTTTTGGCCGGTTTTCTTCTTTCACATTTAAGTTTTGAGTTTTCCTAGTCCAAGTGTTAATCAAAATATTGATCAATATAACATAAGGGATATATTTTATCATCAAACGTCGATGTTGTATTGATCATTCATGTCCATGAGATTTTTCTACAAAGATTGACAAAAACAATTAGGTTCATGATAGTTTTCATAGTTGTTAACCATAGTTGATGATGATCATTTCTCGAATAATAGATGAACAGTTTTTCATTCTCTCGAGTGAAAATTATAAAGATTGGGTTAACGTAGATTTGAATGTTGAATAAGAAATAGAGCATTTAACTCTAGTCAATTAAATTCAAAACATTCGTCGATTTTTATCCACATATATCCATCGTTAACGTGTGTAACGCACATGAAAATTTTATCTATTTAATATACAAAAACTTTATATCTTTAAAAAAAACACAATTTATTATTACAATTTTTTTTAATATAACTAAAAAATTTGATTAAAATATACTAATTAATGAAACATAACAAATAAACAATTAGTTTATACAATTTATACACACCATCACAACTATTGATAACTTTGACAAAGCGAGTCAGGCTCAACTAACATATGTATGTCTTGATGACCTAGAGGTCTGTGATTCGAATACTCCCACCTCCAATGTACTCAAATAAAAAAAAAAAAAAAAAAACTATTCATAACTTTGTTTAAAAATATGTTTATTCAAATTTAGAGACAACATTTTTTTTTTTTTTGAATAAAGAAAGATAAGTTCATCAACTAAAGAAGCAAAAGGTCAGAAGACAAAGTTTCGGAAAGCCACTCAGGTGGGCTTCCTCCCCACTCTGCCGTCATCCCCTCCGCACTAGAATGACGAGCTAAAACATGAGCGGCTCGATTATGAGACCTAGAAATATGACCAAAATAAAAAGTTGCACCAGAGGCAACCTGCCGATGAATTTCAGCAACAAAAAGACCCACTTCTGAGAGGTCCTCTTCTACACCCTGGATGAGTTTAATCACTTGTAAGCAATCAGACTGCATATGAATAAAATCAGGACAACTCTGGGGAATAGACTCAAGACCCACACAAATAGCTTGAGCTTCAAGAACACTTATCAGCCATTCTTCTTTGGACGATCGACAACCAGCTGAAATGACCGACCCTGTTGAGTCTCGAATGACCCATGCAATTGCACCTCGCTTCTTGGCCGTATCCCAAGACGCATCACAATTCAGTTTCCAATGACCTCGGGGAGGACAAATCCATCGACCATCCCTTAAAAGCATCGTATTCGCCACTTGCTCAGTTGGAAACTCTCGGTTCGTCTCGACCTTGTCTCCTAGTTCTCGGATACTTGACTCTATTAAGATCAGTAGCGATTGTAAGTTTGGATTCCCTCCTCCATGAAGTATTTTGTTTCGATACTCCCAAATTTTCCAAACTACAATGAGCAGAATCTTCCTTGCCGAATCATCCGCCTGAGCCCACATCCAATCAAAATGATCCTTCTCGGTCCACCTGTCCCTGTTAACACCAAATAAACACAAATTAGGAGGCCAAAACTTAGTCCACAAATGTTTTGTTAATTTACATTTCCAAAACAAGTGAGAGGTTGTTTCCTCAAAAGAGTTACAGAGAACACATCCTTTTGTGATATGCAGTCCTTTGGAGGCAAGGTTGGATCTAGTCGGTATAATGTCATGATACACCTTCCAGCAGCACATCTTGATTTTAGAGGGTAGTTGGACCTTCCAGAAGTTCTTCCACATTGCCTTAACATGAGTTTGACTAGATTGGGAGGCTTCACCTCGCATCATAATCTCCATCCCCAACCTGTAAGCACTTTTAACTTTGAAAATACCTTTATTATCCAAAGCCCAGATGATCTCGTCAGAAGGCTTAAACTTGGATAGAGGAATGTTCAAAATCAAATCAGAGACATCTTTTGAAAACAAAAGGCGAATCAATTGGACATTCCAATTGTTATCCCTTGTAATCAAATTCGCAACTAAGCCATCACGAACATTATTAGGAATATCGGAAGGGAAATGGAAGCCCTCCCGTGGAAGCCACGGATCTTCACCAACCACCACACTCAGACCGTTACCGATCCTCCATCGATAACCATGTTGGAAGAGGTCCCGACCCCACAAGATACTGCGCCACACGTAAGAAGGTTGATAGCCCAACGTGGTTTTAATGTAATTGCCGCTCTGAAAGTAGCGCCCTCTCATGACTTTACCTAGGAGGTTGTTCGGGTATCTTATTAGTCTCCAACTTTGCTTAGCGAGCATAGCTTGGTTGAAGATTGATAAATCACGAAACCCCATACCACCCTGATCTTTGTGGATGCACAACTTCTTCCAACTTCGCCAATGAATTTTTCTTTTGTCTTCTGTGGCCCCCCACCAGAACCTAGCGCAAAGAGAGTTAATTTCATTACAAAAATTATTAGTCAATTTAAAACAGCTCATGGTATAGGTAGGAATAGCTTGTGCCACTGCTTTAATTAACACTTCCCTTCTGCCCTGAGAGAACAATTTAGCCTTCCACACCCGGTCCTTTAGCCTACTGAAAATCTGCTTTTTGCTCCTGGAAGTTTGGGATGGGAGCCCCAGGTACTGACCCAGAGTGTTTGTGTATTGGACACCTAACTCTTGATGAATCACATCCACCATGGGCTTCAGAGTGTTCTTGCTGACCATAAAGTTGGACTTCTCGTAATTAATGCACTGGCCTGTTGCTCGTTCGTAGCTCCCAAGAACTCGTCGAATTGTCTGGCAATTACCTGTGGTTGCTTTAAAGAAAACAAGGCTGTCGTCTGCGTAAAACAAGTGAGTAATAATAGGACAGTGTTTATTAATTTGCAAACCTGAGAAGTTGTTGGCTTTCTCCTCTTTATTGATGAGAGTTGAAAGCCCTTCTGTACACAAGAGGAACAAATATGGAGAGAGGGGGTCTCCCTGCCGGAGGCCCCTCGTAGGGATAATATTGCCCGTAGGAATCCCATTGAGTAGAACTGAGAACTGAACAGACTCTACGCAATTCATAACCAGATCAATCCATCTGTTTGCGAAACCCAATTTTTGCATAATACGTCGCAAGAAAATCCACTCCACTCTGTCGTAGGCCTTGCTCATGTCAAGTTTCATTGCCACTAAACCCTCTTTCCCTCTCCTCCGATTATTAAGAGCATGAATGCATTCAAACCCAATGATAGCATTGTCAGTAATAAGCCGCCCAGGCACAAATGCTGATTGATTTTGTGAAATCACTGAGTCAAGGACCTTCTTGAACCTGTTAGTGAGGACTTTCGCTACTAACTTATATACCACATTGCACAAACTTATAGGTCGAAAGTCTTTCAAGCTTTCAGGGTTGTCGATTTTAGGAATGAGTGCAATGTGAGTCTTGTTGACAAAGTCTATCCCACCACCTTCATTTAAATATTGGAGACAAAGATTGACTGTATCCGATCCCACAATATCCCAGTATTTTTTATAGAAAATAGCTTGGACCCCATCAGGACCAGGGGCCTTGGTTGGATGCATGCTTTTTAAAGCATTCTCAATCTCTGTTTTAGAGAAAGGTTTTGTCAGCTCATAATTCTGCTTATCATCCAGTAAACAGGGAACACTTTCCAGAACTTCATTCAGATCCGCATCATTTGGGTTTGAAGTAGTGAACATATCCTGAAAGTAATAAGTAGCTATTTTTGCCATTTCCCTTTCATTTTCTGTCCGGATTCCCCAAGCATCTTTCAGCCCCATGATTCGATTCTTTCGCTTTCGTTGGCTTGCACGAATATGAAACCACTTGGTATTCCTATCCCCCCATTGAATCCAATCTTCCCGAGATCTTTGTTTCCAGTAGATTTCATCTTCCTCAAGCAGTTGATTAAGTTTTTTTTTCTGCCTTAAACAAAACTTCCCGCCACCCGGGAGAGCCCACCTGCCTGATTACCCTTATCTCATCTTCCTGCCTGCGGATCGCACCTTGAAGCGAACCAAGTAACCTGAGTTGATCCCAATGATGAAGAGCAGACAGACAAGACCAAAGTTTTCTGTTAAAAGAAACCTCTCCAGAGAGGTTTGAAATTGGCCAATTCTGACCTATAATGGTTTTGCACTCCGGGAACTTTGTCCATCTTTCTTCAAATCTCATCGGTTTGGAAAAACGCTTTCTCCTTAGATTCTGCCCATGTGTTTCCCACGAAGCTAAAATGGGTCTATGATCAGATGCCAATAACTCCAGGTGAGTTACTTTGGGGTTACCATATTTGCTTATCATTTCTAAGTTCACAAGAAATCTATCCAACCTTAACCAAGTTAGATCACTATGAAAATGCATGTTACACCAGGTAAACGGATCCCCAATAAACCCAGGGTCAATAAGTTTACATGAGTCAATAACCTCTCTAAAATTGTCCATCTGACGTTCACTTCGATCGACTCCACCGTCCTTTTCACCTCCCGACACAATTTCATTAAAGTCACCCCTTATCAACCACGGAAGGTCAAACAAATGTCCCAAGCGCTCCAAAAGCTCCCAGGACTCACTCCTTTTCTCTGTTTTAGGGTTACCATAAAACCCTGTGAATCTCCAACTATCGGAATGGTCTTTCACTATTGCATCAATATGTCCCTTAGAGAATGACTGAATATTAACATTTAACTCATTGTTCCAAAGAAGCATTAAACCACCACTCTTCCCGTTACTAGGAACACAAAAACAACACTCAAAATTTATTTCTCTTTTCGTTCTGTCAATCAGTCTAGTACCCCCTTTGGTTTCCATTAAGAAAATCAACTGAGGTTTGTGGAGGCGCACTACATTGCGCAACACTCTAAATGTCTCGGGGTTCCCCAATCCCCGGACATTCCAGCATAAGCTTTTCATTGTGCTCGGCGGGGCTGTTCCACAGCCTCCACCGATGTTGCAATTTTTAAATCCATCTCCTCTGTGCACTGTCTTTTTCCACTTTGATTTTCATTATCTTCTATGACGCCAACACTGTTTTCACTAACTTTCCTTTTTCCAATTCCCAGATTGCTGACATAAATTTGGGATTCCCCGACCCCAACATTATTATCGTCAATCTGTTTCCACTTTTTCAAACTTCTAGGGGGCGTGAGCAGCGCATCCTTTTTTTTCTTACACTTGCTGAGTTTATTGCTCATTGTTTGTTCAACCACCATATTGGGCGTCATATTAGCAAAAATTGGAGTATCGAAATTTCCCATAATCGTCTCTTTCCTCAAATCAATGTCCATGGCAGATTGCATAATTTCAACCTCTGTAGAATCTGTTTTGTCTAAATTCATAGGCCCAATTTTGTGAGAAAAATAAGGTCCACCAATCTCATTAATAGTATCAAGAGTAGTCATTTTTCCATCAGGCTCATTTGTTTGCATAACCCCTAACTCTTTATCACATAAATGAGATTTCAACTCATTATTTCCTTTCCCATAATTTCCATCCACGACAGAATTAATCTTCAAAATGCCAACCATTCCCTCCATTTTCTTATTGGTCAAGAAATTATTCAAATCGTCAACCTCTCCCTCAATTCTCCCCTTAATTAGTATGTCATTACTTTTCCTATTAATTATTAAACCACATTCTTCAACCCCTCCCTCAATTCTCTCCCTTTATTACGATGCCATTATTTTTCTTATTAATAACATTTAAACCAAATTCCTTGATTTTATCAGAACCATTATCCTCCACAATTAACTTTCCAGATTTAATTTATTTCCTTCGTTGTAACGCTTCTGCCATTTGTGTTCCTTTCTCCGACTCGCATTTCGCCGCCGACGTCGTCTGCACATCACCCCCCAAACTAGTGAATTTTGCCGACATCCTCTCTCCCTCCGCCTCCATTTCACTGTCCTTCTTCCAATTCTCATTATCTGCCCATCTCCCATGTCCCGGTTTACTCCGTCCCCTTCCTCTCCCTCTTTGTCGCCAGTCATCCGAGCGGCCAACATTTCGCGGGATCGGAGGAGCAGTTTCTCTAAGTTCAGGACCATAAGCCAAATCATTTTCCTTAATTTGTCCATGAGTCTCACATTCCTTTAGGGTGTGGCCAAGCATTCCACACCCATAACAAAAATCTGGCAACTTTTCATACGTTATCGGAATCCATATCTCATCACTAATCTGCCCTATTCGAACTTTGAGACCTCTCAACATAGGTTGGGTTACATCTATTTTGCATCTCACTCGTAAAATTTCACCCTCACAACTGCCTTCTTCATTTATATCTACCTTAACAAATTCTCCAACTAGATTTCCTAATATCACTGCCGTTTTCCTAGTAAAGCATGCTGCAGGAAGTCTATGGAGAATGAGCCAGAAAGGTACATACCTGAAATCGAGAGCAGCATAACTATTTCGTCCGTTGGGCTCTGCAAAGATTAGTAAAGCCTTGTCGAAGAACCACGGTCCACCATCCACTATTCTCCTCTTCTCACGATCAGAATTGAACTTGCAAAGGAACAAATTTCGCCCAACTTTTTCGAACTTCACTTTTCCCTCGTTGTCCCAAATGCGAGGCATAATCATCCGAAAGACCTCAAAAATCACTTGTCGAGCCGTGAATATTTTAACCACCATGTCATTCTTCCTCTTAATCTCAAACTCCTCAATCTTCGATTCATCTATTTCCGCTATTCGTTCCTCAGCTTCCGTGAGCGTCAAGTTCTCTAGCTTTTTGAAACAATCCTCAGCAGCCATAGCGTGAAGTTCCTCACTGCCCAAAGAAAACGGGGCCCTTCCAGATCACTCAAAGAGGATCCCAACCGCAACACAAAGCTGCCCGAACGTCCAAAGGCTCCGCTAGCAGAGAAAAAAATCTGCCTAGAGAGAAACCTTAGACCCTTAGAGAGAAAACCTAGAGAGAAACCTAGCAGAGAAAAAACTCAACAGTTTTGATAATTTAGAGACAACAATTGAAATAGATAAAAGATGAAAAAAAACCAAACCGAACATAGCTCAATTGTCTCATTAACTAAGAAGTCATGAAATCAATGTCCACATTAATTATTAAATTATCTTTGAAAACAAAAAATAAATAAAATCAATACAGAAAATCTGAATATAATATAATATAATATATATATATATAATAAACTTTATGAATAGTATACCATTTTTATTAATAAAAAATATTATTTCTATATAGATGCAACAAAAATAAAAATAAAAATGTAAGGTGCAATTAATTCGTGAATTAAAATGATAGATTAAATCAAAATGTAATACAAATAAAATTTAAAAAATATTTTTTTTAGTTAATACATCCAAACAAAATATTGAAATATTCTGTCAAACCGAGCATAACTCAATTGACATAAAATTGTGCTTTTGGAGTTCAATTCTTGAATTAATTAAAATATGTTTACAAAAAAAAAAACAAATTAAAACATTCATTCAAACCCCTACAAAATAAAGACAATAATCGAATTTCTTATTATTTTAAATATTTTTTTAATCTGTTTTTTTTTTTCACAATACATATTTGAAAAATGTGAGAAATTCTTAACTTAAACAATTGTAGTCAATTTCTATTTGTTTCTTGGAAGAATTGAACCCACTACTTATCAATAAAACTAACAAGAATTAAGAATCTCATAAGGTGTAACCGATTAATTGATTGTCTTTTTTTAAACTATTGTAATTAATTATCATCAAATTACTCAATGCATTCGAGAAAAATGGGAGATTTCGGTTTTTTTGAGTCATTAATATTTAATTAAAAAAGATACAATTGTATTTATGAACAATTTAAATAATATCCAAGAAAAATAATAAAGGAAAATAAATTATTTTCTAAGTAATTTACTAACAAAGTTTTATGAAGAAAAGAAAATAAGTAAAAAATTTAGAAGGTAAATAAAACAACTTATGTATTTCAACTTCTTACTGTTGTGGTGTTTAAGTTTTTTTTTTTTTGACAACATGGAGAAGGGGAATTCGAACTTGAGACCTATTTCTCATAGTTCATAAATTATGTCGGTTGAGCTATGCTTTTGTTGGCGTGTAATTTAAAGCTAAATGAGAGAAAATATACAACTATAAAACAAATTAATGTTTGATATAAGCATACGTAAAGTATATACACACAATGGCCGAAGAATCAATCTCCCTTCTACCAATAATTAAAGTTAGCATGGTTAATAAATTGGTTGGCCCTGTTCTTGGAGTTCACTGTCATTCAAAGGATGATGATTTAGGAGTCCATGTCCTTTCGCCGGAACAAACCTACGCATTACCCAATTTTAGACCCAATGTTTTCGGGACAACATTGTTTTCTTGCAGTTTTGAATGGGTGAAAGGCGAAATCCACACCTTCGATATCTATGACTTTCACAGAGATGCAAATCGTTGTACCGACTGCCAATGGTTCATTTTTAGGGACACTGCCTGTTTGATGCATCCAAAAGATACTGGAACATATAATACTTGCTCTCCATGGAAATAGAAAATGTACTCTGAAATTAAATAATACCACATGTCTAAAATGCTTAATATTGGAATTCAAATTTCATCAACTATAGATGTTAAAACAAACTTAAAATATAGTTGATGTATCTACCTAAATTTGATCTCTCTAATAAATAATATTTTGTCTCTCTCGTATAAGTTTTGGCCGGTTTTCTTCTTTCACATTTAAGTTTTGAGTTTTCCTGGTCCAAGTGTTAATCAAAATATTGATCAATATAACATAAGGGATATATTTTATCATCAAACGTCGATGTTGTATTGATCATTCATGTCCATGAGATTTTTCTACAAAGATTGAAAAAAACAATTAGGTTCATGATAGTTTTCATAGTTGTTAACCATAGTTGATGAGGATCATTTCTCGAATAATAGATGAACAATTTTCCATTCCCTCGAGTGAAAATTATAAAGATTGGGTTAAGGTAGATTTGAATGTTGAATAAGAAATAGAGCATTTAACTCTAGTCAATTAAATTCAAAACATTCGTCGATTTTTATCCACATATACCCATCGTTAACGTGTGTAACGCACATGAAAATTTTATCTATTTAATATACAAAAACTTTATATCTTTAAAAAAAACACAATTTATTATTATAATTTTTTTTAATATAACTAAACAATTTGATTAAAATATACTAATTAATGAAACATAACAAATAAACAATTAGTTTATACAATTTATACACACCATCACAACTATTGATAACTTTGACAAAGCGAGTCGGGCTGAACTAACATATGTATGTCTTGATGACCAAGAGGTCTGTGATTCGAATACTCCCACCTCCAATGTACTCAAATAAAAAAAAAAAAAAAACTATTCATAACTTTGTTTAAAAATATGTTTATTCAAATTTAGAGACAACAATTGAAATAGATAAAAGATGAAAGAAAACCAAACCGAACATAACTCAATTGTCTCATTAACTAAGAAGTCATGAAATCAATGTCCACATTAATTATTAAATTATCTTTGAAAACAAAAAATAAATAAAATCAATACAGAAAATCTGAATATAATATAATATAATATATATATATAATAAACTTTATAAATAGTATACCATTTTTATTAATAAAAAATATTATTTCTATATAGACGCAACAAAAAAAAAATGTAAGGTGCAATTAATTCGTTAATTCAAATGATAGATTAAATCAAAATGTAATACAGATAAAATTTAAAAATATTTTTTTTAGTTAATACATTCAAACAAAATATTGAAATATTCTGTCAAACCGAGCATAACTCAATTGACATAAAATTGTGCCTTTAAAGTTCAATTCTTGAATTAATTAAAATGTGTTTACAAAAAAAAAAACCAAATTAAAACATTCATTCAAACCCCTACAAAATAAAGACAATAATCGAATTTCTTATTATTTTAAATATTTTTTTAATCTGTTTTTTTTTTCTTTTCACAATACATATTTGAAAAATGTGAGAAATTCTTAACTTAAACAATTGTAGTCAATTTCTATTTGTTTCTTGGAAGAATTGAACTCACTACTTATCAATAAAACTAACAAGAATTAAGAATCTCATAAGGTGTAACCGATTAATTGATTGTCTTTTTTTAAACTATTGTTATTAATTATCATCAAATTACTCAATGCATTCGAGAAAAATGGGAGATTTCGGTTTTTTTGAGTCATTAATATTTAATTAAAAAAGATACAATTGTATTTATGAACAATTTAAATAATATCCAAGAAAAATAATAAAGGAAAATAAATTATTTTTCTAAGTAATTTACTAACAAAGTTTTATGAAGAAAAGAAAATAAGTAAAAAATTTAGAAGCTAAAGAAAACAACTTATGTATTTCAACTTCTTAAACGGGTTGTGGTGTTTAGGTTTTTTTTTTTTTTTTGAAAACATGGAGAAGGGGAATTCGAACTTGAGACCTATTTCTCATAGTTCATAAATTATGTCGGTTGAGCTATGCTATTGTTGGCGTGTAATTTAAAGCTAAATGAGAGAAAAATATACAACTATAAAACAAATTAATGTTTGATATAAGCATACGTAAAGTATATCTCTCATCTTCAAGAACTCACAAAGTCAATTAGTAACATGTACATGAACAAATTCCAAACTAGCACTAGTTTAGGTGAAATCATCTTTAATCTTTCTTCACTCTAATCTATGCAAATTGTGGTTGTGTCGTGAGATTGTAACATACTATTAAATTAATCTACATTGAAATCTAGAATTAAATAACTTTTATTCTTCAAAAAAAAATTAAAAAACATTTTGTTAACGTTTCAAAAATAAAAATTGAAAGTAACTGAATTGAATAAATTAATGAACGTAAAATTTAGTGTTCAATTTAATGAAGTTAATATTTTGAAGTTAAATTTATCAAAATAGAAAGATGAAAAAAAAATACAATTTTAGTTCTTTATATATCTATATAACATTCTCAACCATTTCCTTGCATTCCCTCCCTTCCTATCAAGCAAAATGAGTTCATCATCAATCTTTGCACTCTGTGTATTGTTGTTATTTGTTTTCACCATACACACAATGGCCGAAGAATCAATCTCCCTTCTACCAATAATTAAAGTTAGCATGGTTAATAAATTGGCTGGCCCTGTTCTTGGAGTTCACTGTCATTCAAAGGATGATGATTTAGGGGTCCATGTCCTTTCGCCGGAACAAACCTACGCATTACCCAATTTTAGACCCAATGTTTTCGGGACAACATTGTTTTCTTGCAGTTTTGAATGGGTGAAAGGCGAAATCCACACCTTCGATATCTATGACTTTCACAGAGATGCAAATCGTTGTACCGACTGCCAATGGTTCATTTATAGGGACACTGCCTGTTTGATGCATCCAAAAGATACTGGAACATATAATACTTGCTCTCCATGGAAATAGAAAATGTACTCTGAAATTAAATAATACCACATGTCTAAAATGCTTAATATTGGAATTCAAATTTCATCAACTATAGATGTTAAAACAAACTTAAAATATAGTTGATGTATCTACCTAAATTTGATCTCTCTAATAAATAATATTTTGTCTCTCTCGTATAAATTTTGGCCGGTTTTCTTCTTTCACATTTAAGTTTTGAGTTTTCCTGGTCCAAGTGTTAATCAAAATATTGATCAATATAACATAAGGGATATATTTTATCATCAAACGTCGATGTTGTATTGATCATTCATGTCCATGAGATTTTTCTACAAAGATTGAATAAAACAATTAGGTTCATGATAGTTTTCATAGTTGTTAACCATAGTTGACGAGGATCATTTCTCGAATAATAGATGAACAATTTTCCATTCTCTCGAGTGAAAATTATAAAGATTGGGTTAAGGTAGATTTGAATGTTGAATAAGAAATAGAGCATTTAACTTTAGTCAATTAAATTCAAAACATTCGTCGATTTTTATCCACATATACCCATCGTTAACGTGTGTAACGCACATGAAAATTTTATCTATTTAATATACAAAAACTTTATATCTTTAAAAAAAAAACAATTTATTATTATAATTTTTTTTTAATATAACTAAACAATTTGATTAAAATATACTAATTAATGAAACATAACAAATAAACAATTAGTTTATACAATTTATACACACCATCACAACTATTGATAACTTTGACAAAGCGAGTCGGGCTCAACTAACATATGTATGTCTTGATGACCAAGAGGTCTGTGATTCGAATACTCCCACCACCAATGTACCCAAATAAAAAAAAAAACTATTCATAACTTTGTTTAAAAATATGTTTATTCAAATTTAGAGACAACAATTGAAATAGATAAAAGATGAAAGAAAACCAAACCGAACATAGCTCAATTGTCTCATTAACTAAGAAGTCATGAAATCAATGTCCACATTAATTATTAAATTATCTTTGAAAAAAAAAATAAATAAAATCAATACAGAAAATCTGAATATAATATAATATAATATATATATATATATATATAATAAACTTTATGAATAGTATACCATTTTTATTAATCAAAAATATTATTTCTATATAGACGCAAAAAAAAAATGTAAGGTGCAATTAATTCGTTAATTCAAATGATAGATTAAATCAAAATGTAATACAGATAAAATTTAAAAATATTTTTTTTATTTAATACATTCAAACAAAATATTGAAATATTCTGTCAAACCGAGCATAACTCAATTGACATAAAATTGTGCCTTTAAAGTTCAATTCTTGAATTAATTAAAATGTGTTTACAAAAAAAAAAACCAAATTAAAACATTCATTCAAACCCCTACAAAATAAAGACAATAATCGAATTTCTTATTATTTTAAATATTTTTTTAATCTGTTTTTTTTTTTTTCACAATACATATTTGAAAAATGTGAGAAATTCTTAACTTAAACAATTGTAGTCAATTTCTATTTGTTTCTTGGAAGAATTGAACTCACTACTTATCAATAAAACTAACAAGAATTAAGAATCTCATAAGGTGTAACCGATTAATTGATTGTCTTTTTTTAAACTATTGTTATTAATTATCATCAAATTACTCAATGCATTCGAGAAAAATGGGAGATTTTGGTTTTTTTGAGTCATTAATATTTAATTAAAAAAGATACAATTGTATTTATGAACAATTTAAATAATATCCAAGAAAAATAATAAAGGAAAATAAATTATTTTTCTAAGTAATTTACTAACAAAGTTTTATGAAGAAAAGAAAATAAGTAAAAAATTTAGAAGCTAAAGAAAACAACTTATGTATTTCAACTTCTTAAACGGGTTGTGGTGTTTAGGTTTTTTTTTTTTTTTTGAAAACATGGAGAAGGGGAATTCGAACTTGAGACCTATTTCTCATAGTTCATAAATTATGTCGGTTGAGCTATGCTATTGTTGGCGTGTAATTTAAAGCTAAATGAGAGAAAAATATACAACTATAAAACAAATTAATGTTTGATATAAGCATACGTAAAGTATATCTCTCATCTTCAAGAACTCACAAAGTCAATTAGTAACATGTACATGAACAAATTCCAAACTAGCACTAGTTTAGGTGAAATCATCTTTAATCTTTCTTCACTCTAATCTATGCAAATTGTGGTTGTGTCGTGAGATTGTAACATACTATTAAATTAATCTACATTGAAATCTAGAATTAAATAACTTTTATTCTTCAAAAAAAAATTAAAAAACATTTTGTTAACGTTTCAAAAATAAAAATTGAAAGTAACTGAATTGAATAAATTAATGAACGTAAAATTTAGTGTTCAATTTAATGAAGTTAATATTTTGAAGTTAAATTTATATCAAAATAGAAAGATGAAAAAAAAATACAATTTTAGTTCTTTATATATCTATATAACATTCTCAACCATTTCCTTGCATTCACTCCCTTCCTATCAAGCAAAATGAGTTCATCATCAATCTTTGCACTCTGTGTATTGTTGTTATTTGTTTTCACCATACACACAATGGCCGAAGAATCAATCTCCCTTCTACCAATAATTAAAGTTAGCATGGTTAATAAATTGGCTGGCCCTGTTCTTGGAGTTCACTGTCATTCAAAGGATGATGATTTAGGGGTCCATGTCCTTTCGCCGGAACAAACCTACGCATTACCCAATTTTAGACCCAATGTTTTCGGGACAACATTGTTTTCTTGCAGTTTTGAATGGGTGAAAGGCGAAATCCACACCTTCGATATCTATGACTTTCACAGAGATGCAAATCGTTGTACCGACTGCCAATGGTTCATTTATAGGGACACTGCCTGTTTGATGCATCCAAAAGATACTGGAACATATAATACTTGCTCTCCATGGAAATAGAAAATGTACTCTAAAATTAAATAATATCACATGTCTAAAATGCTTAATATTGGAATTCAAATTTCATCAACTATAGATGTTAAAACAAACTTAAAATATAGTTGATGTATCTACCTAAATTTGATCTCTCTAATAAATAATATTTTGTCTCTCTCGTATAAATTTTGGCCGGTTTTCTTCTTTCACATTTAAGTTTTGAGTTTTCCTGGTCCAAGTGTTAATCAAAATATTGATCAATATAACATAAGGGATATATTTTATCATCAAACGTCGATGTTGTATTGATCATTCATGTCCATGAGATTTTTCTACAAAGATTGAAAAAAACAATTAGGTTCATGATAGTTTTCATAGTTGTTAACCATAGTTGACGAGGATCATTTCTCGAATAATAGATGAACAATTTTCCATTCTCTCGAGTGAAAATTATAAAGATTGGGTTAAGGTAGATTTGAATGTTGAATAAGAAATAGAGCATTTAACTCTAGTCAATTAAATTCAAAACATTCGTCCATTTTTATCCACATATACCCATCGTTAACGTGTGTAACACACATGAAAATTTTATCTATTTAATATACAAAAACTTTATATCTTTAAAAAAAAACAATTTATTATTATAATTTTTTTTAATATAACTAAACAATTTGATTAAAATATACTAGTTAATGAAACATAACAAATAAACAATTAGTTTATACAATTTATACACACCATCACAACTATTGATAACTTTGACAAAGCGAGTCGGGCTCAACTAACATATGTATGTCTTGATGACCAAGAGGTCTGTGATTCGAATACTCCCACCACCAATGTACCCAAATAAAAAAAAAAAAAAATATTCATAACTTTGTTTAAAAATATGTTTATTCAAATTTAGAGACAACAATTGAAATAGATAAAAGATGAAAGAAAACCAAACCGAACATAGCTCAATTGTCTCATTAACTAAGAAGTCATGAAATCAATGTCCACATTAATTATTAAATTATCTTTGAAAACAAAAAATAAATAAAATCAATACAGAAAATCTGAATATAATATAATATAATATATATATATATATATATATATATATATATATATATATATAATAAACTTTATGAATAGTATACCATTTTTATTAATCAAAAATATTATTTCTATATAGACGCAAAAAAAAAATGTAAGGTGCAATTAATTCGTTAATTCAAATGATAGATTAAATCAAAATGTAATACAGATAAAATTTAAAAATAATTTTTTTAGTTAATACATTCAAACAAAATATTGAAATATTCTGTCAAACAGAGCATAACTCAATTGACATAAAATTGTGCCTTTAAAGTTCAATTCTTGAATTAATTAAAATGTGTTTACAAAAAAAAAAAAAAAAAATTAAAACATGTTGAGTTTTATGTCCTAAAACTCGTAGTTTGTAAACTGTTTGAATGTATATATTTTATTTCAATAAAGTTGTTATTGAATTTTTAGTGAATTGTGTTTGTATTAACCTATACCAATAACTAACACCCATGGCTTTAGTGTGAGTACTTGAACTTCATGTGTGACATGAATGTGAATCAAGTTCAAGTAGACAGCCAAAAATGGTCTATAGTAAAGGGATAAGGCTGGGTACCTTATCTTGGGGACACTATTGGACGTGGCTCACTTTGTATAGTACAAAACGATGTGATTCGAATCGTTTCATGTAGAGACATGTGAGTGAGGGCGTCCTGTGCAATGAGTTTGCACAAGACCGAACCAAAAATAAAATCGCTCTTTCTTTATAACACCGTTTACTGTAAAGACCGGTTTTTTCATTATGATGACTTAGGTAACTCGATCTCAATCCTGAGCTTACTATGAACTCCTGTTTATTCAACCTTATCCTTTGATTTGTACGGGTGAGAGTGGCCAGATCGCCGACTCAATAAGCCTACCATCTTGGGTATAAGATCGAATAAGTGGCTGGGGACGTAGTTGTGCGAGATGGAATTCACTCCTACCCGTTTTAAGGGTTAGTAGAGAGGTTGTTCCCTTAAGTGCTGACTCCAGGTCTTGAACAATGGGCCCATCCTCTCCTGATCAGGGAGGAATCTGATTTGATGGTTGGACCACAAATCAATTGTTCATTAGAGGTGTCAGTGATACTTAAGGAACAAGATATAATACAAGGGTTAAACGGTATAAATGACCCGTTGTGATTATGAACGACCTGTGAAGGATCGACTTACTGATGATAGTTATATCAAGAGGACACAATATATCTACAGTGAGGAGAGTGCAGCCCTTGGACTTTAGTGGAGTCTCCGGGGGTTAACGAATGTTGGTTAGTTCGGTTGAAAGAGTTTTGACCAGATAATCTCGTATCGTTGGAGCTCATGATCTGTAGGTCCTTACGGTTCTCCTGGCTAGCTCGGATAAAGCCGTGAAACATTATAAAAGAAAAGAAAAGAATTTGAATCGTTCAAATTCGGGTTTGTGGAAGAATATGGACATATTTAAATATGATTTAAATATGAGATTGGTCTGAAAACATGAATAGGATTCATGTGCAAAAAGTCGGTTTTCGAAAAACCGGGTTTTTTTTATATTATTTAATTAATATTTGATATTGAATTAAATAATATTAAATAATATTAATTAATATATATATATTTTTTATTAATTAAAAAGTTTAATTAATAAAATAATAATTATTATTTTTAATAATAATAATAATAATATATAAATATATATATATATATATATATATTATATATATATATATACATGTGTCTTACATGCAAATGTAAGACACATGTAAGTTATATATATACATAGTATATATGATTCATCAAACGTCAGATCAATTAAAAAAAAAAAAAAAAAAAAAGAAGGAAAAAGAAAATCAATTGCGTGAGTGCACTTTGGGTTCTATTATTGAAATGAGATTTCAATTTGGAACTCTCTCTCCAACGTCTTCTTCTTCCTCAGCTCTCTGTGAATAATTGATTCAGTGAGCTTCTTCCTCCGTTTCTTTTGAAAAAGGAGTCTCACTACTCCGTTTCTCGGCCCGAGGATAGCGGGATTACCGTGGGTGGTCCACGAAGGTTTCGTGAGAAGGCTCGGTGAGCTCGTGAGGAGCTTCTGGCGGTGAAAATTGAAGAAATTCGAACGACAAGGGTATGTGTTCTAATTTCTCTTTTTCATTGTTTTTGCATGTTTCTGTTTGTTTAAATTGATGAAATTAGAGTGTCTATGATCCAAATCGCTTCTGCTGCGTGCCAAGCGCTCCATCAATTGGTATCAGAGCGTTTTTGGCCACTCAATTTCCATCAATTTAAATTATGGTGGGTTTTATTTTAGAAATTGTTTCTGATTGGCGTCTAAAGTGAATATCGATTTTGGCATAGTTTCTTTTTTAATTTCATTATTTGTAATTGCCCGAGAATGTATGGGCTTTAATGCATGCTAAAGAGTCTGTATTTTTAGAGTCATTAGAGTCCATATAGGTTTCTTTGTGAAAGAAGCTCGAGTTTGGAGCTCGCCGAAATGTTCGGTATAAGTTCAAACTCGTTCTAGGCAATACGAGGAGAAATTCGAAGAGAATTTGGCCGAAGCGTTCGGAGGAAGCAAGTTGGTCAAAGGCGGTGCGAAGAGTTCGAAGTCCGCTCAAGACGTAGCTTGTTGTTCAAGCTTGTAATAAATTAGTTATTGCTTGTTAAATGCCAAAATCGATCCACTTTAGTGTGTTTAATTAATTATGCATTGCGAATGTATGTTTTAATTAAATTCTATGTTTGTATGTGCATAACGTATGCCATATAGATTTAAAATCCCACAATCCCACCGTAGGAAGCATGCTTCATGCATTGAAAATATGTTATAAGTGTTATAATATATCGTATGCATATTTGGCAATTCATGAGTTTTGATATAAAAGTTATATTAATTCATGAATTAGTTGTTGTTAGTTCAATAGAATAATTGATATAAGTGTTATATTAATTATGAAATTGAATGAACAACATAGGTTGTCCTAATTTTATGCACATGGTATATTATAAGTGTTATAATGTATAGGATGCATGTTTATTCATGAGTATTAATATAAGAGTTATATTAATTCATGAATTAGATGTTGTTTGCTTAATAGAATAATTGATATAAGTGTTATATTAATTATGAAATTAAACATCCAACATTAGATGCATTTTGTTTGTTATAAGTGTTATAATGTATAGATGCATGTTTATTCATGAGTATTAATATAAGAGTTATATTAATTCATGAATTAAATGTTGTTTGCTTAATAGAATAATTGATATAAGTGTTATATTAATTATGAAATTAAACATCCAACATTGGATGCATTTTGTTTGTTATAAGTGTTATAATGTATAGGATGCATGCTTAATTCAGAGTATTGATATAAGTGTTATATTGATTATGAATTAAGAGTTGAATGTTTAAGAGCATAATCGATATAAGTGTTCTATTGATTATGAAATTAAATATTCAACTTGTCATGCCTTAGTGATGCATGTTTGAGAAGCATGTAGAAGTTTGTTGTAGTTAGTCTTAGTTTTGCAAAGCGTTGTAAAATTGGCATAGACTTTTAAAATCTATAACAAAGACAAAGGCATGCTCACTTAGGGTTGAATGTATCGTTCCGTTTCATTAGATGAATAGGTCGATATCTTGTAAATGCTAAGGTTACAAGAAACTCACCCGGGGACATCCTGTTCGAGGTTGGAGGTATTTAAGCTGACGGTTTACGGAACACCTCCTACCTGGGGACCATCCGGTACTTGAGTAAAGTTAACCCGGCTTTATGAGCATGCGTGAGTGGTGTGAGGTAATAAAGTGTTTATCACCTAGACATCATAGGTAAAAGTTTGTTTTACCTAGACTTAGGTCTTATTGTCTTAGCCGGATAATGCCTGAGTAATTTACCCATTCCGTCTTAAAATACTTAGTAGAGGTGTTGAGAAGGTATATATGATATGTCCCTCTCCTCCTACGTTCTCTGTCAAGTTCACACCGTGAGAATTATGCTCGGCCTCGTGATGTCAATAGGGCATCCCCATTCAGATGGTATTTGCATAATTCAAGAGCAAGGTGAATGGAGAAAGTATTTATAGTAAGTGGGAGAAGGAAGTATGTCAATACATCCTGCGGTCTCCTCCATTGGATTGAACCGTGAGATTCCTATGTTCTGTCTGCTAGGTGCCCACAAGAGGTACCGATCCATTCGGAGGGCCGTTTCATAGGAATCGGAACATCTCAATCACCATTTATGGATAAAGAAACATAGAGCCATTCCCAACTTTGACATTTCCATTCGGTTGCATCGTTGGGGCCGCCCTATGAATTCTAAAAATGGAGGGTCACACTTACGAGATTTGCTAAGGAGTTAGTAAATCTTGACCAAACAGCGATAACTAAGATGCTATAGGAATATGAGATATTCTGGTATTAGCATTTAGTCAAGAATGTCTTGATTCAGTGAAGGAATGCTTGACTGCCCCTCGGTAGCGACCATTCTGACCCACTGAAGTATCGTTGTAGTTTAATAATGAGTTTTGGGTACATTATTATTCTTTGCTAAATTCTTGATTGGTGTGTAAATTAGGTTAAAACCTTTTCACTAATAATTTTCATTCTCTTTTCAGCATGTCTAGCTCTTTTATTCACTTACTAGCTTCCGATAAGTTAACCGGCGATAACTACGCGACCTGGAAATCGAACTTGAATACGATTCTCGTTCTAGATGATCTCAGGTTCGTCTTATCAGAGGATTGTCCTCCCCCTCCTAGCTCGGATGCGACTCGAACTGTTCGAGAAGCATATGATAGATGGACAAGGGCTAATGATAAAGCCCGAGTCTATATCTTAGCCAGCATATCTGATGTGTTAGCTAAGAAGCACGAGGATATGGTTTCTGCTAAAGAAATCATGTCTTCATTACAGGAGATGTTTGGACTACCGTCCTCATCGGTCTGTCATGAAGCCCTCAAATACGTTTACAACTCTCGCATGAAGAAGGGCACCTCTGTTAGGGAGCATGTCCTTAACATGATGGTCCACTTCAATGTGGCGGAAGTAAATGGTGCTACTATTGATGAGTCAAGTCAAGTAAGCTTTATCATGGAATCTCTTCCGAAGAGTTTCCTTCAGTTCAGAACCAATATCGTAATGAACAAGATAAAGTATAATTTGACTTCTCTTCTCAGCGAGCTACAGACCTATCAGTCCCTTCACACTTCTAAAGGAAAAGAGAAGGAGGCAAACGTTGTCACTTCTAGGAAATTCCAAAAGGGGTCGTCTTCAGGGAGTAGGTCTGAACTTTCTTCTATTAAGAATAAGAGTATTCAAAAGAAGAAGAAAGATAAAAGGAAGGGAAAAACACCTGCTGCTACTAAGAGCAAGACTAGATCTGCAGACAAAGGAAAATGTTTCCATTGTGGTGTAGATGGGCACTGGAAACGAAATTGCCCAAAGTATCTTGCAGAGAAAAAGGCTGAGAAGGAAAGACAAGGTAAATATGATTTACTTGTTGTTGAAACATGTTTAGTAGAACATGATTGTCATACCTGGATACTTGATTCAGGAGCTACTAACCATGTTTGTTCTTCTTTTCAGGAAACTAGTTCTTGGCAGCCACTTTCTCGAGGTGAGATAACTCTCAGAGTTGGAACTGGAGAGGTTGTCTCAGCTAAAGCAGTGGGAGATGTAAAGTTGTTGTATAGAGATAGTTTCATTTTACTAGAAAATGTACTCCTGGTTCCTACCTTCAAGAGGAATCTTGTATCTATATCTTGTTTGTTAGAACAGTTGTATAAAGTATCTTTTGTTCATAATGAAGCGTTCATTAGCAAAAGAGATGTACGTATTTGTTCTGCGAAACTTGAAAACAACTTGTATGTGTTAAGACCAACCGAAGCCAAAGCTATTTTGAACACTGAAATGTTTAAAACAGCTGAGACTCAAGCTAAAAGGCAGAAACTTTCTCCAAGTACTTATCTTTGGCACTTAAGACTAGGTCACATTAATCTCAATAGGATTGGGAGATTGGTTAAGAGCGGTCTGCTAAATCGTTTAGAGGACAACTCTTTACCGCCATGTGAGTCTTGTCTTGAGGGCAAAATGACCAAACGATCTTTTTCTGAAAAAGGTCATAGGTCCAAAGAACCTCTAGAAATCGTGCATTCGGATCTCTGCGGTCCTTTGAATGTCAAAGCACGAGGAGGGTATGAATATTTCATCAGTTTCATTGATGATTATTCTAGGTACGGTTATCTTTATCTAATGCATCATAAGTCCGAAGCTCTTGAAAAGTTCAAAGAGTATAAGGCAGAGGTTGAGAACACATTAGGTAAATCAATAAAAACACTCCGATCAGATCGAGGTGGAGAGTATATGGATTTAAGATTCCAGGACTATATGATAGAACATGGAATAGTATCTCAACTCTCAGCGCCAGGAACACCACAGCAGAATGGTGTGTCTGAAAGGAGAAATAGAACCCTGTTAGACATGGTTCGATCTATGATGAGTTATGCTCATTTGCCTAGTTCGTTTTGGGGATATGCAGTAGAGACTGCAGTATATATTTTGAACATGGTTCCCTGTAAGAGTGTTTTCTGAAACACCTTATGAGTTATGGAGAGGGCGTAAAGGTAGTTTACGTCACTTCAGGATTTGGGGGTGTCCGGCACATGTGCTAGTACCCAATCCAAAGAAGTTGGAACATCGTTCAAAATTGTGCCTATTTGTAGGTTACCCCAAGGAAACGAAAGGTGGTTTATTTTACGATCCTCATGAAAACAAGGTACTAGTATCGACTAATGCCACGTTCTTAGAGGAAGACCACATGAGAGATCATCAACCGTCGAGCAAAATTGTTTTGTCCGAATTTTCCAGGAAAGCTACAGACGGATCAACAAAGGTTGTTGATCAGGTTGGTTCTTCTCAAGAGTTGAGAAAGCCTCGACGCAGTGGGAGGGTGTTAAGTCTCTGAAAGTGACTTATTTAGGACCCATTTAGCTTAAGAAGATGTACACATTTAGGTGTTTTTGTTAGCATTTAGCCTAAACCTATGCTTTAATATGAGAATTAGAAGAAGGTAGTTAATTTAGGACTTATGTACAATAGGTAGAAAAAGGGTTGAAAACCGAAGGAAAAGAATGAAAAAATGAGCATTGCGAATGAATTGCGAAAACATTGCGGAGGCCGCAATTATTCAAGTGAAAACCGTAAGTTGACTGATCTTTTTCTGTTAATTTCCGTAATTTCAGGGATTCATTCTTTCTCCTCCATCCATTCTGATATACGACGTTGAAGATTGATGGTTCTCCTTGGCCCAAACGCACCTGCAAACTACTATAAAAGGGGGCCAAAGTCGGAGGTTTGATCATCATTCGAAGCGCAGAAGTCTTCTCGCAGTCCATCATTTCTCTCTGTTTTCCTTTGCCGTTTGTTGGAGTGAGAGTCTCAGCTTTTGGAGTCGATAATCTGATAGGAAGGAGAGGAGATTTTTCTTCTCTCTCGATTGGATTCATCCAAGCAAGGCTGACTTTTCATCACCTTCATTCGAGGCGACTGCCACGAAGCTTTCCAGCAATCCTTTACTGCTTTTCTGTCTTGTTCTTCTTACTTCCATTTCTGATCACTGTTGTTCTTAGTTTAGAGTTTGAGTTACTGCATTTCGTTGTTGTCTGTCTTTTAATCATTTCTTTTAAAGCTTTCCTTTGTCGTCAAACAATCAAAGCAATCAAAGTTCATTTCTGCATTTCTCATTTCCCATCTTCTGCTACGGGTTTTGCTTACTGTTTTTAGCACATTTCCCTTCTAAGCATGTCTATCTTATCTACCATTTCTGTTCTCTATATATCCATGAGTAGCTAAGTCACTTAGGAGCATGCTAATGACAGAACTATAGGCTAAAAAACGTGAATCAAGTAGGCAGATTAACACTCGAACATTGATTGTATGTGAGCTTCATCCCACGGGCAATTTCGATTGGCCATCCATTTTGTCCAAAGAACTCCTAACCTCTGGAAGGAGTAAGAGTTCAGAGTCATATAATCATGCTAGCCTTTCATGGTAATCAGGAAACGGCCTAGGAATAGGCGTTTCCCTAGTACAAACTAAACACTCCTGCTTAAACAAGATGCTTAAGTCCTTACTTTGAAGTCGAGTAAACTTAAGACTCTAATGCATGGAATCGGACGATACTTGAGATAGAGTGAGTTTGATGTATAGAGAGTTGATCCAATGCTTGAGAATCGTAAGAAAATGCCTATAGGATAGTCATTAGTAGCCCTTAATTCACCCATTTACACACTTTCGCTGCTGTTTAATTGCGGAAACATTGCGGTCCTCGCAATTCTGCCAGATTTTTCATTCTGTTTAGCTGTTTTCTTTCTTGTTTATTAATTCCATCTCTTGTCTTTTAAGTCTAGTTTTAACTTGCATTTGTTTATGGTATATCCCTTTATACATTCAGCAAAAAGTAGATAATTAAAAACCAACTTTACCCCATCAAATTCATCCCATCTTTCTTAACAAACACACTTCGCGAATAGCTAAAAATGAGTCTCTGTGGAAAAAACGAATGAAATATACTTACTACTTGCTGTGAGACCATGTATGCTTGCATGTTCTAAGTGCTCTCTCTACACTTTTGCATAATTATCTTTACACATTGAGCACGCAACAAGTTTTTGGCGCCGCTGCTGGGGAATTATTTTAAGTGAAAACGAAGTTTGTTAAGTTCGGAACATCAAGTTATTCTCCATTGAATTTGATCCATTTTCATTTCTTTTTCAGGTACCATTTAGGGTAGTTTATGAATGAGACTCCAAGTAGTGATCTAGAGTTCAACCCTGAGCCCGAGAGATTACTTAGAGCTAGGAATAGAGCCAAGAAACGTCTCTTTAAACAAACCCTTTTACCTCCAATCATTGCAGAGACTACAATTCCTCCGCAATTACCTCAAGAAGAAATGGCTGGAGTAAATCAAAACCTGGTGCCTGTCACTCGCAATCCCATTGAAATAGCGAATGACAAGGATAGCGCCATCCTCTCATATTTAGTACCTATGCCTGGGGAGCTGAACCCCAGCATAATCCGTCCTGAAATCACTGCCAACTCATTTGAGTTAAAGCCAGTGATGTTCCAAATGTTGTCCACTGTGGGACAATTCTTTGGAATAGAAAATGAGGACCCCCATAATCACCTTAGGAACTTCCTAGGAGTTAGTGACACCTTCCTAATCCCTGGAGTTTCCCAAGAAGCCCTGAGGCTATATCTTTTCCCTTACTCTTTGAGGGACAAAGCCAAAACATGGTTAAATTCTTTACCCTCAGGATCTGTCCGCAATTGGACAGATTTAGCAGAAAAATTCCTAGTCAAATACTTCCCACCTGATAGGAATTCGACCTTTCGTGATGATATCATAAAGTTCAAACAAGCTCCAAGTGAGTCTCTTCACGAAGCTTGGACAAGATTCAAAGACCTTCTCATTAAATGTCCACACCATGGCATTCCATGGTGTATCCAAATAGAAGTCTTCTTTAAAGGATGCAACCCCAGCACCAGACAAGTTTTAAATTCATCTGCTGGAGGTTCCATGTTGTCCAAGAGTTACAACGAAGCTTATGAGATCTTGGAGAAGATCTCAACATCTCATTGTAGGTGGTCAGACGATCCAGTAGAGCCAACTAGGGCTCAAGACAAGGATGCTCTAAGCGCCATGAGCACCCAAATAAATGCCCTGACCAACTTAGTCAAGCAAATGGCTCAGGCCAATCTCCAAACCAGTGCCAATACCGCCACAGCCATGTCAATGGGCACCCAACCAAGTCAAGGCGAGGCACCAATCTGTGGATTCTGTGGGGAAGGGCACCCTTATGAATACTGCCCTGGGAATCCATCCTCAGTCTGCTATATAGGAAGCCAGCAGCAGCCTAGGAATAACCCCTACTCCAACACCTATAACCCTGGTTGGAGAAACCACCCTAACCTGTCATGGGGTGGCCAACAGAACACTAACCAAAATCCTAACCAACCAAGGCCGAGTGGAACACCTGGTTTCACTCCCCAACATAACCAGTCAATGTACCAAAAGCCTTACAATCAACCTGTAGGATCTTCTGTAGAAAACCTACTCAAGGAATATATAGCTAAGAATGATGCTACTCTTCAGAGCCAGCAAGCTACTCTTAGGAGCCTAGAGAACCAAATAGGCCAATTAGCCAATGAACTTAAAAGTAGGCCCCAAGGTAGACTCCCTGCTGATACCGAGGTACCAAGGAGAGATGGCAAAGAAAAAGTTCAAGCCATTGAACTTAGGAGTGGGAGACCATTGGTGAGCAACACAAAGGACACACCGAAGAGAGTAGAGAACACTGAGTCTAGTGCTCCACTGGAGTCTCTGCCAAGCCAAGGTCCACCACCAACTAGCACATCAGGAGCCAGGCTAGAGCCAATTGTTGAGGACGTAGAAGAAATTCCAAGGCCTCCACCTATCTTAAGGCGTCCTGACGTGCCTGCATATGTGCCACCACCTCCATACCCTCGAAGGCTTAAAAAGAAGCAGGAACAGGAAGTTCATTTTAATAAATTTTTAGAAATACTTAAGCAAGTGCATGTTAACATTCCTTTTGTAGAGGTTTTACAGTCTATGCCTTCATATGTAAAGTTTTTGAAGGACATTATTACTAACAAAAAAATAATTGGTGAGTTTGAAACAGTGAACCTCACCGAGGAGTGCAGTGCCATCCTCCAGAACAAGCTGCCCAAGAAGGAGAAGGATCCTGGTTCCTTCACCTTACCTGTAGAACTTGGAGGCAAGCACGTGGGCAGAGCGCTTTGTGACCTGGGCGCCAGCATAAATCTCATGCCCCTGTCCCTATTCCGCCAGTTGGGAATGGGAGAAGCACGTCCAACCACAGTCACTTTACAACTAGCAGACAGATCCATCGCATATCCAGAAGGTAAGATCGAGGATATTCTAGTTAAAGTTGACAAATTCATTTTCCTTGCAGATTTCATTGTCCTGGACTATGAGGCAGACAAGGAGGTCCCCATCCTGCTAGGTAGGCCATTTCTAGCCACAGGTAGGGCACTCATAGATGTTCAGAAAGGTGAGTTAACTATGAGAGTTCATGATGAAGAGGTAAAGTTTAGTGTATATAAAGCTTTAAGGTATCCCTCTGACCTTGAATCCTGTGCTAGCATGGATATTGTTGACTCACTGATGGAAGAACAATTAGAGCATGTATTATTAACCAAGCATGCAAATGAATATGTAGGATTAGATGTAGCTGATTTAAATGTATCTGACATAATGGATATGCCTGTAGATAAACCACAGCATGTATGTATGAATATAGATTTAACTGATAGAACTATAAATCCGTTAAAGCCCTCCATTGAGCATCCACCTGTGTTAGAACTGAAACCACTACCTACTCACCTCAAATATGCATATTTAGGAGATAATGATACGCTGCCTGTAATTATTTCTTCTAAACTAAGTGAACAGCATGAGGTTGATTTAATTTTACTGCTTAAGCAACATAGGAAGGCTATAGCATGGACTATTGCTGATATTCGAGGCATTAGCCCTTCTTATTGCATGCACAAAATTATACTAGAGGAAGAGCACACACCTAGGGTAGATCACCAGCGTAGGTTGAACCCCTCTATGAAAGAGGTAGTGAAGAAGGAAATAATCAAGTGGTTAGATGCAGGAGTAATTTTCCCCATAGCTAGTAGCCAGTGGGTGAGCCCCATCCAATGTGTACCTAAAAAGGGGGGAATAACTGTGGTAGTCAATGAGAATAACGAACTAATTCCAACAAGGACTGTCACAGGGTGGAGGGTATGTATGGATTACAGAAAATTAAATAAAGAAACTAAAAAAGACCATTTCCCTATACCGTTTATTGACCAGATGCTAGACAGAATAGCTGGTAGAGCCTACTATTGTTTCTTAGATGGGTACTCTGGCTATAATCAAATTACTATAGACCCTAAGGATCAAGAGAAGACTACCTTCACTTGCCCTTTTGGAACGTTTGCCTTCCGCAGAATGCCTTTTGGCTTATGCAATGCACCGGCAACTTTCCAAAGGTGTATGATGGCAATCTTCTCTGAGTTGGATGAGTCCATGATAGAAATATTCATGGATGACTTCTCAGTCTTTGGGGATTCATTTAAAACCTGTCTAGAAAACCTAGGACAAGTCCTGGCTAGGTGTGAAGAGACCAACCTAGTCCTAAATTGGGAGAAGTGCCATTTTATGGTAGATGAAGGGATTGTCTTAGGACATAGAGTGTCAAGGGCAGGTGTAGAAGTGGATAGGGCAAAAATAGAGATCATAGAGAAATTGGTAGAGCCCCAGAATGTCAAAGCCATTAGAAGCTTCTTAGGGCACGCTGGCTTCTACAGAAGGTTCATTAAGGACTTTTCTAAGATAGCCAAGCCTCTGTGCGAGCTTCTAGAGCTAAATAGACCATTCATCTTCTCTAAGGAATGTGTAGTAGCTTGGAAAACCCTTAAGGAAGCACTAGTCACAGCACCTATCATAGTAGGACCAAATTGGGATCTCCCATTTGAGATGCTATGTGACGCCAGTGACTATGCTGTAGGAGTCATGTTAGGACAGAAGATTGACAAGCTCACACATCCTGTCTATTATGCTAGTAAGACCTTGAATGAGGCTCAATGTAATTATACAACTACAGAGAAAGAGATGCTTGCTGTAGTATTTGCTTGTGAAAAATTTAGAAACTATATCGTGGGCACTAGGACCATTGTATATACTGACCATTCTGCTTTAAAATATCTTATGAGGAAGGCTGATGCTAAGCCTAGATTGATTAGATGGGTGTTATTGCTGCAGGAATTTGATTTGGACATTCGGGACAAGAAGGGATGTGAAAACGTGGTTGCAGATCACCTTTCTCGATTGCAGCACAATTGCGAAAAAATTGCGGAGACCGCAATTTCTGATGCTTTTATAGATGAACATGTCTTTGCTTTGGCTCATCGTGATAACGATGAGGAACCTTGGTTTGCTGACATTGCTAACTTCCGTGCATCACAGGTATTACCAGTGTTCAAGGGAGGACAAGAGAAGAAGAGGTTCCTTCATGAAGCAAGGAAATTCATCTGGGATGACCCCACACTTTACAGAACTTGTGCTGATGGGTTGTTGAGGAAGTGTGTTTCAGCTGCTGAGGCGAAGTCTGTGCTGCAGCACTGTCACTCATCTCCTTACGGTGGACACTTTGGTGGTCAAAGAACAGCTGCGAAGGTATTTCAGAGTGGCTACTATTGGCCAACAATCTTCAAGGACGCCCACAACTATGCCCACAGCTGTGACGAATGCCAAAGGACAGGTAACCTCAGTCGCAAGGATGAGATGCCCCTCACCTACATCTTAGAGTTGGAGCTCTTTGATGTATGGGGCATTGATTTCATGGGACCATTCCCTCCATCATCAGGTAACCTGTACATTTTAGTAGCAGTGGACTACGTGTCCAAGTGGGTAGAAGCCAAAGCATGTCCTAATAATGATGCTAAAACAGTCACTAACTTCTTGCATAGGCACATTTTCACTAGATTTGGGACTCCTCGTGCTATCATTAGTGATGAGGGGTCACATTTCATTAATAAGGCTATGGAGAAAGTATTGGCTAAATATAACATTAGACATAGGGTAGCTACTCCCTATCACCCACACTCGAATGGCCAAGCTGAAATTTCCAATAGGGAGATAAAGAACATCCTAGAAAAGGTAGTCAAACCTAATAGGAAAGACTGGTCATTTAAGCTTGAGGATGCACTTTGGGCTTATAGAACAGCATATAAGACACCTCTAGGTATGTCGCCCTATAGGTTGGTGTATGGCAAGGCTTGCCACTTGCCACTTGAGTTAGAAAACAAAGCATTTTGGGCCATGAAGGAATTGAATTTCTGTGTAAAGGATGCGGGGACATTGAGATCTTTGCAGCTACATGAACTTGATGAGCTTAGGCATATGGCCTATGAGAATGCCAAAATGTATAAAGAAAAGACCAAAATATGGCACGACAGTAGACTTAGGATCAAAGACTTTAGGAAAGGCCAACTTGTCCTATTATTTAACTCACGTTTAAAGATATTTCCAGGCAAACTAAAGTCTAGATGGTCGGGTCCATTTGTTATTACTAATGTCTTTGTTCATGGTGCAATAGAGATAAAGAACTTGCAGCAAGGCCAGCCATTTATGGTCAATGGTGCTAGGTTGAAGCACTACTATGAGGAAGGAGATGTGAAGACTCTCTCGGCCTTCCTCTTGACTGAAGCATGACAAAAAGAAAGAGAGAGAACGAGTGGTTACTGTGCTCGTTTAGTCAAGGCCAAATGCCTTAGTTTATTTTTACTGTTTTTCCGATTATCGTTTGTATGTTTTGTGGTGTGTTTTTAATTGCGTATTTAATGTTTGTTTTATTTGTTTTTGTAGGGAATCGAAAGAGGGGATCAAGGAGAGTAAATCCCACTTTAAAGATCAAGAAACGGTTGAGCCAAATAAAAGATACGGACGGGCAAAGTTGGAGATTTCAATGAAATAATATCCCTGGAATTGCGCTAAAATTTCTGGATCCGCAAAAAGAGCCGTTGGGATTTTATCCGTTGCCTTTATATCCGTTGGAAGGCGCTCGAATGTTACGATTATCTCTCTCTTTGCTCTCCAAGAATTCAGCGATTCTCTCCATCTTTGATTCTTCTCTCAAGATCTTCAAGACTTAGCAATGGTGTTCACACGAGCAGAACGATCTGCAGCAAAGAAGAAGGCTGATGACGCAGCTGAAGCGGCTGCGAGGGAAGCGCTTCTCACCCTTGCAGACGATGGTGCCGTTCGCACCGGTCCTCTTCCCAAGCTTCCTATTCGTAGGAAGAAGTGGAGGGTGGTCACTGAGATCCCTGCTGGACCATCTGAGCCAGTGGGCACGCCCAAGAAACGCCGGTGGAGTGTCAAGACGGCCGCCGAACCAAGCACAGCAAAGACTCCCTCTGTGGAGAGTCAAGAACCTGATCGTGCATCCCACGAGTCAGCCAAAGAAGGATCGTCGCCGTCTGCCTCACCTGCGCGCAGCCCTCTCCCAGCTGAACCAGTGCCAAGCGCAGAGTCGTCACCGCCTGCACAGAGCCCTGAGTTGTCTCCGGCACCTCAGAGTTCTGATCCGACGCCTGCAGCAGCGCAGAGCCCTGAGCTGCAATCTTCGCCACTGAGTTCTGCGCAGACACCATCAGCAGAGCACAATTACCCACGGCCTGATCCGGAATTTCCTTATGGAGATTATCAAGAATCCACGCAAGGCAGTGGAGATGCTGGGGAAGACGAAGTCTTCTCTCCTATGAGGGAAGATAGCCCTGCCGAGCCTGCACAGCAGGACGATTCTATGGAAGAAACGTTGGGGGCATGCCTCCAGCAGATCAATATCAAGGCCAGACTCAAGAAGAAGAAGAAGGCCACGATTGGCAAGGCCAAGAAGTTGAAGAAAAAGAAGGCCAAGAAGGTGCCCTCGGCGGACAAAGAGAGTACTGAGCCTTCGCTCAAACGCCTCAAGGTGGAGGCTGCCGAATCATCCAAACCAGCAGACAAGGGGAAGGCTAAACTCCACCCTGAAGACGAACCTCAGTCAGTGAGGTATGTTTCGTCTGATGCTGAATCCAGGGGTGCTGAGCTGAGGAAGAGAGACCTGTTGCACGAGAAAGGTTTCCTCGACCGACTCGCTGACCTGCCGCAGTTCTTGCGCGCAGGAGTGATCAACCATGGCTGGGAGGAATTCTGCAGACCGCCTAATCCAGCCTACACGAGCATGGTGTACGATTTGTACGCCAATGTGCTCAGCCCTGAGGATGGCCTATCTGTGGTCAGAGGGGTGGAAGTTGATTTCTCAGCCAAGGCCATCAATGAAGCCTTTGGTCTCAAGGGCCAACCGCACACAGATTATGCACGGATAGTTGATGAGCCGACTGAGGCCGTGCTGGAAGAGGCCATTCGCACAATTGGCCAGCCTGAAGCAGCGTGGACTGTCTCACGCAATGGGAGGCACACCTTAATGAGTGCCAATCTGACAGCAAAGGCAGCTGTTTGGTTTGCCTTTGTGAGGAGGAAGTTGTCCCCTGTGACCCACGAGACAACAATCAACCAGAGTAGATCACTGCTGGTTTATGCCATCATGCGCGGTCTCACGGTCAATGTAGGGGAGATCATGTCAGCTGCCATTGCTGAATGCGCCAGAAAAGGTAAGGGGCCATTATTTTTCCCCAACACTATAACAAAATTGTGTTTGCTTGCAGGAGTCCCCACCGAGCGCTTGGAGCAGCAGATGCCGTACACAGGCCATTTGGAGCTGCCTGCGAACCTGAGGCTGAGAAGAAAGGGGAATATGGAGTTTGAGTTGGATAGGCTGGCTGCTGAACAGTCCCTATCCATGGCCTGCTTAATGGACATGCAGAGGAGAATGGCTCAATGGGCCAACTATGCGCAGGCAAGGGACAAGGAAGTTGCAGACCAGTTGGGGTGCATCTTCCCGGACTTCCCTACCAATCTCCTAACTCCATGGGTGCCCCCACGACCAAGGCAACCAGATGAGGATGACGAGAATTGAGTGCTGGTTTGAAGTGCACAAAAGGGAGTATTGCTGTTCCCTTAAGAAACAAAAGACAATTTTTCTGCTTTCTGATAGGATCATGTATATTATGCTGTTTTGGGATCAACTTTTGATCTGTTTTTAATGTTTAGTTTTATGTTTTTTCTTTTGCTTAGTCTAGTCTGATGTTAGTTGAATAGGTAGGATAGTTTAGCTTTATTTTTAGGATGCGTGAGTAACAGGAAAAAGCATGCTAGGGGCCTGACTCAATGTTAAATCTGCCCGGATTGAATTGCGAAATAATTGCGGTTCCCGCAATTTTTGTGACTGATTGCATGTTTTGGCCTGTCTGTTTAGTTAGGCTGTGATCTGTTATATTCTATCTTTTGCTGCGAGCATGACTACCTTATATAGCTGATCTTAAAGCATGCTGGATGAGTGTCATAGGACACGCTTTGATAGTTTAAATTTGCCTCTGAATAGTGCTCAGCATGCATAAACCGTAAGTCCTTAAAACTGTCTGTTATGTTCAAATTTTCTGCTGTTGAAATAATTGCTTTTAGAATGTTTTGCCTATGCCTAGGATTTTTAGATTCTCTTTGTTTTACTGTAGACTAGATGCTTCTAGGACAAGTTTGGGGGTGTGCAACCTCAAACACTCATTGGGGACAATGAGTAGTTGAAGTTTGGGGGAGGCCACCCTAGGCCTAGGAACATTCCTCTCTTCCTTAGGACATAAGCATTCTTCTTCTCCTTTAAGAAAAAATTTTTGTGATAAATAGAAAAAAGTGAAAAATAGAATAAAGAGGGGAGTCTCTCTCAAGTGCTGAGTAATCAGTGCCAAGTGTGTAAACCACAAGTGGCATTGCATCAAAAGGCAACCCAAGGAGAGACTCCACCTAAGTAAAAAAGGAAAAAGGGAGAAATAGGGGAAGAAGAATGTATGCTTAGGAGTTATAATCTTGTGGCTTAGATGTCCTAGTTAAAAAAAAAAAAGAACTCTGATCCTTAATGAGCTAAGCACAAGGTTGTAACTTTTAGGTTTGTCTAGGGAGATGAATGTATATCCAATGTAGTGATGCCAGGGCTTAGGTTGTTCTCTAAAAGTACCACTGTCACTGTTAATACTAAGACTGGCATGACTCTAAGGAATCCTAGGCACATTAAAAGTTAAGCTAGAAGCATGTACTGAGTCTGGAGTAAAGCTTGGTAGAATTTGAAACCTTAGGGATAGTGGCATGATATCATAAAAGTAGTTAGATCAAATAGTAGGGGGTTAACAAAACCAGCAGGTATAGTAGGCAGGTGAAGTCAGAAGAAGCGTGATAAGAGGTTAATTCTAAACTTAGAAGTGTGTCACAGGACAGCACTGCTAGAGATAGGGATATAGGGGAGTCGGTAAGTAGTTAAAGAAGATAAAATAACAGCCTAGGTAAGTCCTTAGTATGCTTGAGGACAAGCAAAGCTTTAAGTTTGGGGGTGTGTTAAGTCTCTGAAAGTGACTTATTTAGGACCCATTTAGCTTAAGAAGATGTACACATTTAGGTGTTTTTGTTAGCATTTAGCCTAAACCTATGCTTTAATATGAGAATTAGAAGAAGGTAGTTAATTTAGGACTTATGTACAATAGGTAGAAAAAGGGTTGAAAACCGAAGGAAAAGAATGAAAAAATGAGCATTGCGAATGAATTGCGAAAACATTGCGGAGGCCGCAATTATTCAAGTGAAAACCGTAAGTTGACTGATCTTTTTCTGTTAATTTCCGTAATTTCAGGGATTCATTCTTTCTCCTCCATCCATTCTGATATACGACGTTGAAGATTGATGGTTCTCCTTGGCCCAAACGCACCTGCAAACTACTATAAAAGGGGGCCAAAGTCGGAGGTTTGATCATCATTCGAAGCGCAGAAGTCTTCTCGCAGTCCATCATTTCTCTCTGTTTTCCTTTGCCGTTTGTTGGAGTGAGAGTCTCAGCTTTTGGAGTCGATAATCTGATAGGAAGGAGAGGAGATTTTTCTTCTCTCTCGATTGGATTCATCCAAGCAAGGCTGACTTTTCATCACCTTCATTCGAGGCGACTGCCACGAAGCTTTCCAGCAATCCTTTACTGCTTTTCTGTCTTGTTCTTCTTACTTCCATTTCTGATCACTGTTGTTCTTAGTTTAGAGTTTGAGTTACTGCATTTCGTTGTTGTCTGTCTTTTAATCATTTCTTTTAAAGCTTTCCTTTGTCGTCAAACAATCAAAGCAATCAAAGTTCATTTCTGCATTTCTCATTTCCCATCTTCTGCTACGGGTTTTGCTTACTGTTTTTAGCACATTTCCCTTCTAAGCATGTCTATCTTATCTACCATTTCTGTTCTCTATATATCCATGAGTAGCTAAGTCACTTAGGGGCATGCTAATGACAGAACTATAGGCTAAAAAACGTGAATCAAGTAGGCAGATTAACACTCGAACATTGATTGTATGTGAGCTTCATCCCACGGGCAATTTCGATTGGCCATCCATTTTGTCCAAAGAACTCCTAACCTCTGGAAGGAGTAAGAGTTCAGAGTCATATAATCATGCTAGTCTTTCATGGTAATCAGGAAACGGCCTAGGAATAGGCGTTTCCCTAGTACAAACTAAACACTCCTGCTTAAACAAGATGCTTAAGTCCTTACTTTGAAGTCGAGTAAACTTAAGACTCTAATGCATGGAATCGGACGATACTTGAGATAGAGTGAGTTTGATGTATAGAGAGTTGATCCAATGCTTGAGAATCGTAAGAAAATGCCTATAGGATAGTCATTAGTAGCCCTTAATTCACCCATTTACACACTTTCGCTGCTGTTTAATTGCGGAAACATTGCGGTCCTCGCAATTCTGCCAGATTTTTCATTCTGTTTAGCTGTTTTCTTTCTTGTTTATTAATTCCATCTCTTGTCTTTTAAGTCTAGTTTTAACTTGCATTTGTTTATGGTATATCCCTTTATACATTCAGCAAAAAGTAGATAATTAAAAACCAACTTTACCCCATCAAATTCATCCCATCTTTCTTAACAAACACACTTCGCGAATAGCTAAAAATGAGTCTCTGTGGAAAAAACGAATGAAATATACTTACTACTTGCTGTGAGACCATGTATGCTTGCATGTTCTAAGTGCTCTCTCTACACTTTTGCATAATTATCTTTACACATTGAGCACGCAACAGAGGGATGTAAGACAGCCTGACCGCTACATCGGCTTGTCTGAAACTCAAGTCGTCATACCTGATGATGGCGTTGAGGATCCATTGACCTATAAACAGGCAATGAATGACATAGACAAGGACCAGTGGCTTAAAGCCATGGATCTCGAAATGGAGTCTATGTACTTCAATTCGGTCTGGGATCTTGTAGACCAACCAGATAGTGAAAGACCTATCGGTTGCAAATGGATCTACAAGAGAAAACGAGACCAAGCCGGTAAGGTGCAAACCTTTAAGGCTCGACTTGTGGCAAAAGGTTATTCCCAAAGAGAAGGGGTGGACTATGAAGAAACCTTTTCTCCTGTTGCCATGTTAAAGTCGATTAGAATACTCTTATCCATTGCTACATTTTATGATTATGAAATCTGGCAAATGGATGTCAAGACTGCCTTTCTGAATGGTAATCTTGAGGAGAGTATCTATATGGCTCAACCAGAGGGATTCATACTTCAGGGTCAAGAGCAAAAGGTTTGCAAGCTTAATCGATCCATTTATGGGTTGAAGCAAGCATCTAGATCCTGGAATATAAGGTTTGATACGGAGATCAAATCTTATGGCTTTGAACAAAATATTTACGAACTTTGTGTTTACAAGAAAGTAGTCAATACTGTTGTAGCTTTCTTAGTCTTGTACGTAGACGATATACTACTCATTGGGAATGATGTAGGGTTCCTAACTGACGTTAAGAATTGGCTAGCGACCCAATTCCAAATGAAAGATTTGGGAGAGGCTCAGTTTGTTCTAGGGATTCAGATCATAAGGAATCGTAAGAACAAGGTGTTAGCGCTGTCTCAAGCATCTTATATTGACAAGGTGTTGTCAAGATATTCGATGCAGAATTCCAAGAAAGGTTCGCTGCCTTTTAGGCATGGAATTCACTTGTCTAAGGAATAGTCTCCTAAGACACCTCAAGAGGTTGAGGATATGAGACGAATTCCCTATGCATCTGCAGTTGGTAGTCTCATGTACGCTATGTTGTGTACAAGACCCGACATCGACTATGCAGTAGGAATTGTCAGTAGGTTCCAGTCCAATCCAGGATATGATCACTGGACAGCCGTTAAACACGTCCTCAAGTATCTTAGGAGAACGAGAGACTATGTGCTTGTGTATGGCGCGAAGGATTTGATCCTTGCAGGATACACTGACTCTGATTTTCAGACTGATATAGATTCCAGGAAATCTACATCAGGATCAGTGTTCACTCTTAACGGAGGAGCAATAGTATGGAGGAGTATAAAGCAAGGTTGTATTGCTGACTCCACCATGGAAGCTGAGTATGTCGCAGCTTGCGAAGCAGCGAAGGAAGCTGTATGGCTTAGGAAGTTCTTGACAGATTTGGAAATTGTTCCAAATATGAACTTGTCAATCACCCTTTAGTGATAACAGCGGTGCAGTGGCAAATTCTAAAGAACCTAGAAGCCATAAGCGTGGAAAGCATATTGAGCGGAAATATCATCTCATCAGGGAGATAGTGCAACGAGGAGATGTGATCGTCACACAGGTAGCCTCGGAGCACAACATTGCTGATCCGTTTATTAAGTCTCTCACGGCTAAAGTGTTTGAGAGACACCTTATCCTGGGGACACTATTGGACGCGGCTCACTTTGTATAGTACAAAACAATGTGATTTGAATCGTTTCATGTAGAGACATGTGAGTGAGGGCGTCCTGTGCAATGAGTTTGCACAAGACCGAACCAAAAATAAAATCGCTCTTTCTTTATAACACCGTTTACTGTAAAGACCGATTTTTTCATTATGATGACTTAGGTAACTCGATCTCAATCCTGAGCTTACTATGAACTCCTGTTTATTCAACCTTATCCTTTGATTTGTACGGGTGAGAGTGGCCAGATCGCCGACTCAATAAGCCTACCATCTTGGGGATAAGATCGAATAAGTGGCTGGGGACGTAGTTGTGCGAGATGGAATTCACTCCTACCCGTTTTAAGGGTTAGTAGAGAGGTTGTTCCCTTAAGTGCTGACTCCAGGTCTTGAACAATGGGCCCATCCTCTCCTGATCAGGGAGGAATCTGATTTGATGGTTGGACCACAAATCAATTGTTCATTAGAGGTGTCAGTGGTACTTAAGGAACAAGATATAATACAAGGGTTAAACGGTATAAATGACCCGTTGTGATTATGAACGACCTGTGAAGGATCGACTTACTGATGATAGTTATATCAAGAGGACACAATATATCTACAGTGAGGAGAGTGCAGCCCTTGGACTTTAGTGGAGTCTCCGGGGGTTAACGAATGTTGGTTAGTTCGGTTGAAAGAGTTTTGACCGGATAATGTCGTATCGTTGGAGCTCGTGATCTGTAGGTCCTTACGGTTCTCCTAGCTAGCTCGGATAAAGCCGTGAAACATTATAAAAGAAAAGAAAAGAATTTGAATCGTTCAAATTCGGGTTTGTGGAAGAATATGGACATATTTAAATATGATTTAAATATGAGATTGGTCTAAAAACATGAATAGGATTCATGTGCAAAAAGTCGATTTTCGGAAAACCGGGTTTTTTTTATATTATTTAATTAATATTTGATATTGAATTAAATAATATTAATTAATATATATATATTTTTTATTAATTAAAAAGTTTAATTAATAAAATAATTATTATTATTTTTAATAATAATAATAATAATATATATTGATGGAGCGACATGCGCAGCGGAAAGCGATTTCGGACCGATGATACTCTAATTTCATCAATTTAACAAATAGAAAACATGCTCAAAAGACGGAAATAAGAAATTAGAATACATACCCTTGTAGTTCCAATTTCTTCAAGCTCCGTCGCACGTTCCTCGTCACGAACTCTTCCGCCCTCTTCTCACGAACGCCTCGAGGACCACCCCAGGTAGTCCCGCTATCCTCGGCGCCGCGCAACGGAGTTGTGGGACTCCGATCAAAGAAGAAAAGAAAAGAAAAAGAGATGAAGAATGATGGCAGAGGGGATTCTCACCAAAAAAGAATTCTCAAATGAATTCACAATTCATGTTTATAAATACCCCAAAATCCACCCAACATTACTTAGCCATTAAGAAAACCTATAAATATATATATAATAATTATTATTATTAAAAATAATAATAATTATTTTATTTTATTTATTAAACTTTTAATAAATAAAATATATATATATATATATATATATAATTATTAATTAAACTTTTTAATTAATAATTTATTATTTAATTCAATATCAAATATTAATTAAATAATATGGCTAACTCCGGTTTTCCGAAAACCGTCTTTTTGCACATGAATCACATTCATGTTTTAGGCCATTCCCATATTTAAATCATATTTAAATATGTCCATCATTCTTTCATAGACCGAATTTGAACAATTCAAATTCTTTATCTTTTTCTTTTATTTTTCTCTTATATTGTTGCACGGCGTTATCCGAGCTAGCCAGGAGAACCTAAAGGACCTACAGATCATGAGCTCCAACGATACGAGATTATTCGGTCAAAACTCTTTCAACCGAACTAACCAACATTCGTTAACCCCCGGAGACTCCACTATATTCCGAGGGTTGCACTCTCCTCACTGTAGATATATTATGTCCTCTGATATAACCGTCACTGGCAAGTCGACCCTTCACAGGTTGTTCGTAATCACAGCTGGGTCGTTTAAACCGTTTAACCCCTGCATTACGTCTTGTTCCTTAAGTACCACTGACACCTCTAATGAACAATTAGATCCGTGGTCCAACCAACAGATCAGTTAACCCTCTCATCACATGAGAGTGTGAGCGCTCATTGTTCAAGCCCCGGAGTCAGCTATTAAGGGAACAACCTATGTACTAACCCTGAAAAGCGGGTTAGGAGTGAACTCCAATCTTGTTGTACTATGTCCCCAGCTACCTATTCGACTTTATCCCCAAGATGGTAGGCTTATTGAGTCGGCGCTAAAAGGGCCACTCTCACCCGTGCAAGTCAAAGGATACTATCGAATAAGCAGGAGTTCATAGCGAGCTCAGGATTGAGATCGAGTTACCTAGGCCATCAATATGTATAAGTCGGTCTCATCAGTAAACGGAGTTATAAAGAGAGAGCGACTTAATACGCGGTTCGATCTTGTGTAAACTCTTTACACAGGACGCCCTCACTTCTCACATCTCCATGTGGAACGATTCGGATCACATCGTCCTGTACAATACAAAGTGAGCCGCATCCAATAGTGTTACCAGGATAAGGTACCCAGCCTTATCCATATACTATAGACCGTTTTGACTGACTACTTGAGCCTGATCCACAATCATGTCATACATGAAGCTCAAGTACTCATATTCAGCCAAGGGTGTTGGTCATTGGTATAGGTTAAACCAAACACGTTTCACTTTATTCCAGTAAACTCTTTTACTGAATAAAACTAATAACTCTTTATTCTAAATAGAATATTTACAAACATAACAGTTTACAAACCACGAGTTTTAGGACATAAAACCCAACAAACTCCCACTTGGACTTAAACGTCTGTGGTGTACATGTTAGGTGGAGAAAACTAATGTATCATATATCAGAAGCTTTCTCCCACTGTCCTCTCCAGTAACTCGGAGCCCTAGACTCTTCTAGGTGTCTCTCAAACACTTTAGCCATGAGAGACTTAGTAAACTTATCAGCATGAAGTACTAAAAAGCTTTCCATGTGACCATCACATCTCTTCATAGTACTAACTGCGAGCTCAACTTATAAACCTATTGCTGCTTCATAAGCTGCAAATAGACTTAGCTAACAACGAGGAATCAGCAATACAACTCTTGTATTCTACTCCTTTAAGTACAAGGACAAAACTTTAACCGGAATCCAATCTAATTGGACTAATATTACTGACAGCTCCCACTTCATAGCACATATCGGGTCACACTACAAGAATTTTTTGTTTTTCCGACGAATTTTACCCGACGCTTGGACTGGGCGTCGGGTAAAATAGGGTTTACCCGACGCTTGGACCGGGCGTCGGGTAAAATAGGGTTTACCCGACGCTTGGACAGGGCGTCGGGTCAAATAGGGTTTACCCGACGCTTGGACCGGGCGTCGGGTAAAATAGGGTTTACCCGACGCCCGGTCCAGGCGTCGGGTTAGGCCATGATGAGAAGATGGGTTTTTTAGGGCTAAAATTCAGCACTTATCCTCATTTTGTCAGATGCTTCCCCTTCTCTCGCGAAAACGCCGCACAGTCTCTCTCGCCAACGTCTTGAAACGCTGCTGCAGGTCTCCCTCTCTCTCCATCGTCTCCAAACGCCGCCGCAGGTATCTGTTTGTTGTTTGGAAGTTCGATTTTCTTGTATTTATTTGCAATCGTCTGATCTTTTCTCTTCTTCTTCATTCATTGTTTAACAAGGTTTGGTTTCAATTTTCTTGCATTTCTCTCTCACGTTCGCTACGTAAGTTCTCCTTCGCTCTGCAAATTCTCAGTTTTATGATTGATTTCGATTTCTAGTTTTTCCTCGCTTATGTACTGCTGCCATTTTCCATGTTGATTTTCTTGAAAATTTTCGATTTATTTTTGTGTTTTTTGACATCTTGATACACTCTTTGTAGCCAAAGAAACTTTCAGCCTTCCTGTAATACTCGAAGGAAAGATGTCTGAATACTTGAGATTGCTTTATGAAACACATTAAGATTAGTGAAGAAGACCTACTTGCTGCAATTGTGTCGTTATTGAAGCTTCTTTGCTTTAGAAAATGTTATCTACACTATAGTCTTGTGCCTTTTCTTTTTCTGATTGCATAAAATATTCCGGTTTTTTTTAGGTTTATTGTTAAATTTTTGGTTAAGAGCTTGTTCTTTGAAGTGATTATAGTCATAGGGAGGCTAAGTTTCCTATTGCTTCTGTTTAGTTTGATGGGCATAGCTAGAATTGAACGATAAAATGAATGGAAAATGACAAATTAACAATTGGATGTGATCAAATGAATGATGGGATTGTGAGTACTGACAAAATATATATATATATATATATGTAACTATATATATATATATATCATTGGATGTGATAAAATGAATGAGGGTGTTATGTTGAATTGATTCTTTTTTAGAAAAAGTTATGGAGATTTTCTAGTTACAAGCAGGATGGGCAGAGGATGTGCAATGAAAAAGTCAGAAACAATCAAGTTATTAATGGCTTATGAACACAGATGAAAGGTAAGTTCAAACTACAAAATTAAATCCTCTATTACTGCATGCCCCAAAATGATTTTTCCACTTTTGATCTCAGTCTATGCAAATAATCTCTGCCACTGAGATCCTTACAATCATTCTTGTTGCTCTCTTATTTATAAGCTATTCATTCAACAGATCCTTTGATTGTGGACCGCTATAATGGAGATAAGATTGATTGTCGCACCGATATTATATGGAACGTCACCAAATGCGTCATCGATGTCAAAATAAACAAGTAGGTTCGTTTTAGTTTTTACTTCGTTTATCCTTACACTACATCAGTTATAGAAGGAGAAAATAGCAATGATATAGAAATTGAATTAAGATATAAAGAAACAAGTATATTTGATCCTTGAGCTGAAAAGGGTAATTTGAGATTAGTTATATTTGAATCAAGTGTAAACATTAGAATATTGATTCGTAATATTAAAAATGAAAATTTTATTACTAATCCCAATTTAAATGATAGCATATCAGTTACTATCGGATAGCTACTAATATATAATCTCATGCTCGGTTCCAAAATCAAAACCCTAATGTGAATTGATTCTTCATTCATTTATGTGATGGTGAAAGTGAACATCTGTTTCTTTTATGGATTATGTCTGGTGGTTTGTGCCTAGTTTTTTTTTTTTTTTTTTTTTTTTTGATAACATGTAGGTGGGGATTGAACCTAAGACTTCATAATCACTAGTCGATACATCATGCTCGTTGAGCAATGCTCTTTGTCGATACATCATGCTACAAGTTTCTTTTTTATTATACTCTGGTTAATTTTTCTCTTCATCAACATTGTTGGAAATAAGGTAAAATGTGTTTATATATACAGGTTGTGCCAAATTAAAATTGATTGAAACACAAATGCATAATCTCCAAATGTGAAAAGAAAAGAGATAAAACAAAAGGCTAAATGGCTTGGAGGCCCCATTTAATTCTTGATCTAATAGAATCTTACTATTATTTACTTTAGAATTTAGATTTCCTTTACATGTAATTTTAGAATATTAACACACATTCCAAACAAATGCTAAAAACCTCAAAACCATATTTCATTATGAGTCTGTTAACTTAACCCAATGTAATAAAATTTACAAACACCCATACCAGAAGCCAGAAGGATGGCGCAAGGCACAAATGTCCCACATCGAAAGCTTTGGTCATAAAGATTTGTTTTGTAAGTTTTCGATGAGATGACATTCTTTTGTATTTTTTTCTTCGTGTAATTTTTCTGGATATGATTCCATGTTGTTGAACTAAAAATTCAAGAACTAAATTCTTACAAACTAAATGTCAGGGACTAAATTGCTGATGGTTCTAGCTTATTGAGCATACACGTTCTTCATTGTTTAGTTGTGCTCTGAGTTTCGGTATCAAAGTTATTTTCTTTAAACTTTCCTCTAGGTTTATATGTCTGCCTCACTTCGATTATCCCAGGACGGTAAACCAGATTTGTTTATTCTTTGTAACTATTCAAAACAAAGAAGCACAAGGCTGTTTTTCAGGTAATTAAGTTCATTTTGATTTTTCATATACTTGTAAATGATCATGAGATAGTTTTCTGTTGGTTCTTCTTAGCTTTGCATTTTTCCCATTAGTCAGATGATAGAAAATAAAGATGTAACTAAATGTTATGTTGAGTTAGTTTTGGTTATATTATATATTGAGACCCATATAGGTTACAAGAGCATTTTATTTTGTTCATAGGTTGAGAAAGAGAAATGTTCTTGGTTAGCCCGGTGTGCAACCAATTTTTTTTGTTAAAATTTAAACTATAGATGACGGGCACTACCCGTCATTGAAATAAACATCTATCCCGACACGTAAGATGCGTCGGGTAAAAGTAACCCGACGCGGGGCCGCTGCGTCGTATAAATTGGTCTAACCCGACGCGTTGACCATGCGTCGGGTTAGGTACTTTATCCGACGCACTGCGTCGGATTGCTCTCTTCCGACTCCTCTATTCCGACTCTCTATCCCGACGCATGTACGCGTCGGGTTAACGTTTACCCGACGCATATGGCGTCTATTCCGACGCTTCTGTGCGTCGGGATAGCCATAAATTCTTGTAGTGTCATGTATCTCAAAAGATACACCTAACCTCCCATATGTAAATGCAGTTGGGTGCATCTCGTATCCTCAACACTTGAGGTGTCTCAGGAAACCATTTCCATAGACCATCGAATATTGACAACAGCTTGTCAATAAAAGATTTTAGAGACAACACTAGCGATTTGTTCTTACGACTCAGAACAATCTGAATCCTTAGAACAAACTAAGCCTACCTCCAGATCAACTATTTGGGAGTGGGTCGCTAGTTTATGCTAAAAGTCAGAAATAGATCCTACATCATTGTCAATGATTAGGACAAAATTACGGGAACAATTTTTGAAAACTACACCATTGATTAAACCCTTGTCAAACAAGGTTTGTCAAACTATTGTTCAAAGCCATAAGATTTGATCACATTATCAAAACTCACAATTCAGGACGAAGATGCTTTCTCCAATTCATAAATGAATCGAATAAGCTAGCAAACCATTTGCTCTTTGCCCTCGAAGTATGAATCTTTCTGGTTGAGACTTATAGATACTCAGATCAAGTTTGCAAGTCTTGACATCCATTTGCTTTATTCTATCAAAATAGAACAAAGCAATGGATAAGAGTTATCTATTTAACTTACACCTGGCAACAAGAGAAAGAGAGTATACCCAATAAACCCTTTCTCTTCAGGACAGTCCCATTACCAGAAAGTCAAGCCATAAAGGTTTTCACCTTAGTGACTTGGTCTCATTAACATCCAAAGATTCATGGCTTTGAAGCATTCGGCCTTGTCTATGTGATCCATTGTTTGTTTAGAGACAATGAATCCTCAATGTCATCATCAAGTATGATAACTTTGAGTTTAAGACAAGCCAATACAGCGGGTTAGGTTGTCCAACATCCCTCCCACTGCATTGAGCCTTTCTCAACAGTTGAGAAGCTCCAGTTTGATCAACAACCATTGTTGAATTCAACTATAACTTTCTTGTTAAAACTGTAAGTCTTAACACACTAGTTGTTTTCGAGTTTAATTAGAACACATCTGTATATATCTTTTGCTAAATGAACTGTTCATTATAAAACCAAAAGATATAATATACAGGTGTTCAGTTTAAACTGGAACTATAGACAATAATTACATATAACAAATGTTATTATCTCTATACAACAACTACAAAGACTCCCACTAGTTCAGCTGCAATGATATCTCCATATCTCACAGCGAGAAAACGACTGTCAGGAACTAGTTTCCTGTAGAAAAACAAACATAAATAGTGGTTCCTGAAGACATCCAGGTATGACATTCATATCCACTAAACTTGTTTTGACAAATAAATCACATTTATCTTGTCGTTCTTTCTCAGCCTGTTTCTCAACAAAGTATTTGGAGCAGTTACGCTTCCAATACCCATCTTCAGTACAATGGAAACATTTTCCTATGTTTGAAGACATTACCTTGCGAACAATAAGGGCTTTGCCATTTCTCCTTTTACTCTTCTTCTTCTGAATAATCTCATTACTCAGAGAAGCATAAACTTACTCCCTGACGCCAACCTCTTAAGGAATTTCTTCGAAGTGACAACACTTGCCTCATTCTCTATTCCTTTGGAAGTGTACAGAGACTGATAAGTCTGAAAAGACGATGGTAGCAATGTTTACTTCTGTCGCATTAAAGTGGACCATCATGTTAAGGACAAGCTCCTTAACAGAGGTATCCTCCACTATGCGAGAGTTATAAACGAACTTGAGGACTTCATTACAAAGTAATTAGGACGAGTGTCCAGCATTGCTTGTAATGAAGACATGATTTCCTTTTCGGAAATCCTAACCTCATACTACTTGCACAAGGCATCAAATATGCTTGCCAAGATATAGATTTGGGCTTTATCAATAGCCCTAATCCATCCATCGTATGCCTCTCGAACACTTCGAGAATCATTTGAGTCAGGAGTGGGAGGACACTCCTCTGTTAAGACAAACCTAAGGTCGTCTAGAACCAGAATCACATTCAGGTTCGACTTCCAGGTCCCGTAATTCTCTCCGGTTAACTTATCGTGAGCTAACAACCGTATAAACGAGCTCGACATGCCGAAATAGAATGTAAAACTATTAGAGAAACGGGTTTAACCTATTTAAACCAATTATGAGGTTTAGCAGCAAATAAAGTACCCAAACTCTTTATTTACATGCAACGATACTTTAGTGAGTTAGAATGGTCGCTACCTAAGGGTAAATGAGCATTCCTTCACTAAACCAAGACAGTCTTGACTAAATGCTAACTCCAGAATAACTCATATTCCTATAGCATCTTAGTTATCGTTTTTGGTCAAGATTTACTAACTCCTTAGCAAATCTCGTAAGTGTGACCCTCCATTTTTAGAACGCACAGGACGGCCCCAACAGTGCAACCTAAGGGAATGTCAGAGTTGGGAATGGCCCTATGTTTCTTTATCCATAAATGGTGACTGACTTGTTCAACTCCCATGAAACGGCCCTCCTAAGGGATTGGTGCCACCAAGGGCACCTTGCAGGCGGAACATGAGAATCTCACGGTTCAATCCAATGGAGGAGACCGTAGGATGTACTGACGTACTTCCTTCTCCCACTTACTATAGACACTTACTCCATTCACCTTGCTATTGAAAGTTGCAAATACCATCCTAAGGGGGTTGCCACATTAGCAACACGAGGCCGAGCAAAATTCTCACGTTGTGAACTATACAGAGTGCGTAGCAGGAGAGGGATATATCATATATTCCTTCTCAACACATCTACTAAGCATCATGGACGGTTTTTAGGGTAAACACTCAGGTTTTATCCGGCTAAGAAAATAAAACCTTAAGTCTAGGCAAACTATTTACCTGAGATGTCTAGGTTATTAACAGATTTAATTAACCTCACACCTCTCTCGCACGCTCATAAAGCCTGGTTAACTTTACTCAAGTACCGGATCGTCCTCAGGTAGGAGGTGTTCCGTAAACCGTCAGCTTAAATACCTCCAACCTCGAACAGGATTTCACCGGGTGAGTTTCTCATAACCTTAGCATTTACGAGATTTCGACCTATTCATCTAATGAACCTGATCGAACCATTAACCCTAAATGAACATGCTCTTTTCTTTGTTATAGATTTTAAAAGTCTATGTCATTTTTACAACACTTGCAAAAACTAGACTTACTACAACAAACTTCTATATGCTTCTCAAACATACATTCGCTAAGGCATGACAAATTGAATATTTAACTTCATAATCAATATAACACTTATATCGATTATGCTCTTAAATATACAACTCCTAATTCATAAATTAATATAACACTTATATCAATTATGAATTAAGCATGCATCCTATACATTATAACAATTATAACATACAATAATGCATCTTGGTTGGATGTTTAATTTCATAATTAATATAACACTTATATTAATTATTCTATTAAGCAAACAACAACTAATTCATGAATTAATATAACACTTATATTAATACTCATGAATTAAACATGCATCCTATACATTATAACACTTATAACCTACAATATGCATAAAGCCAAGGCAACCTATGTTGTATATTTAATTTCATAATTAATATAACACTTATATCAATTATTCTATTAAATTAACAACATCTAATTCATGAATTAATATAACACTTATATTAATACTCATGAAGTCCCAAATATGCATACTATAAATTATAACACTTATAACATAATACCAATGCATGGAGCATGCTTCCTATGGTGGGATTTTAAATCTATATGGCATACGATATGCACATACAAACATGGATTTTAATTAAAACATACATTCACAATGCATAATTAATTAAACACACTAAAGTGGATCGATTTTGGCATTTAGCAAGCAATAACTATTTTATTACAAGCTTGAACAACAAGCTAAGTCTTGAGCCGACTTCGAACTCTTCGCACCGCCTTTGACCAGCTTGCTTCCTCCGAACGCTTCGGCCAATTTCTCTTCGAATTTCTCCTCGTAATGCCCAGAACGAGTTTGAACTTATACCGAACATTTCGGCGAGCTCAAAACTCGAGCTTCTTTCACAAAGAAACCTATATGGACTCTAATGACTCTAAAAATACAGACTCTTCAGCACGCATTAAAGCCCATACATTCTCGGGCAATTACAAATAATGAAATTTAAAAAGAAACTATGCCAAAATCGATATTCACTTTAGACATCCAATTCAGAAACAATTTCTAAATTAAAATACCCACCACTTAAATTGATGCAAATTGAGTTAATCACAAAATCGCTCTGATACCAATTGATGGAGCGACATGCGCAGCGGAAAGCGATTTCGGACCGATGATACTCTAATTTCATCAATTTAACAAATAGAAAACATGCTCAAAAGACGGAAATAAGAAATTAGAATACATACCCTTGTAGTTCCAATTTCTTCAAGCTCCGTCGCACGTTCCTCGTCACGAACTCTTCCGCCCTCTTCTCACGAACGCCTCGAGGACCACCCCAGGTAGTCCCGCTATCCTCGGCGCCGCGCAACGGAGTTGTGGGACTCCGATCAAAGAAGAAAAGAAAAGAAAAAGAGATGAAGAATGATGGCAGAGGGGATTCTCACCAAAAAAGAATTCTCAAATGAATTCACAATTCATGTTTATAAATACCCCAAAATCCACCCAACATTACTTAGCCATTAAGAAAACCTATAAATATATATATAATAATTATTATTATTAAAAATAATAATAATTATTTTATTTTATTTATTAAACTTTTAATAAATAAAATATATATATATATATATAATTATTAATTAAACTTTTTAATTAATAATTTATTATTTAATTCAATATCAAATATTAATTAAATAATATGGCTAACTCCGGTTTTCCGAAAACCGTCTTTTTGCACATGAATCACATTCATGTTTTAGGCCATTCCCATATTTAAATCATATTTAAATATGTCCATCATTCTTTCATAGATCGAATTTGAACAATTCAAATTCTTTATCTTTTTCTTTTATTTTTCTCTTATATTGTTGCACGGCGTTATCCGAGCTAGCCAGGAGAACCTAAAGGACCTACAGATCATGAGCTCCAACGATACGAGATTATTCGGTCAAAACTCTTTCAACCGAACTAACCAACATTCGTTAACCCCCGGAGACTCCACTATATTCCGAGGGTTGCACTCTCCTCACTGTAGATATATTATGTCCTCTGATATAACCGTCACTGGCAAGTCGACCCTTCACAGGTTGTTCGTAATCACAGCTGGGTCGTTTAAACCGTTTAACCCCTGCATTACGTCTTGTTCCTTAAGTACCACTGACACCTCTAATGAACAATTAGATCCGTGGTCCAACCAACAGATCAGTTAACCCTCTCATCACATGAGAGTGTGAGCGCTCATTGTTCAAGCCCCGGAGTCAGCTATTAAGGGAACAACCTATGTACTAACCCTGAAAAGCGGGTTAGGAGTGAACTCCAATCTTGCTGTACTATGTCCCCAGCTACCTATTCGACTTTATCCCCAAGATGGTAGGCTTATTGAGTCGGCGCTAAAAGGGCCACTCTCACCCGTGCAAGTCAAAGGATACTATCGAATAAGCAGGAGTTCATAGCGAGCTCAGGATTGAGATCGAGTTACCTAGGCCATCAATATGTATAAGTCGGTCTCATCAGTAAACCGAGTTATAAAGAGAGAGCGACTTAATACGCGGTTCGATCTTGTGTAAACTCTTTACACAGGACGCCCTCACTTCTCACATCTCCATGTGGAACGATTCGGATCACATCGTCCTGTACAATACAAAGTGAGCCGCATCCAATAGTGTTACCAGGATAAGGTACCCAGCCTTATCCATATACTATAGACCGTTTTGACTGACTACTTGAGCCTGATCCACAATCATGTCATACATGAAGCTCAAGTACTCATATTCAGCCAAGGGTGTTGGTCATTGGTATAGGTTAAACCAAACACGTTTCACTTTATTCCAGTAAACTCTTTTACTGAATAAAACTAATAACTCTTTATTCTAAATAGAATATTTACAAACATAACAGTTTACAAACCACGAGTTTTAGGACATAAAACCCAACATATATAAATATATATATATATATATATATATATATATATATACATGTGTCTTACATGCAAATGTAAGACACATGTAAGTTATATATATACATAGTATATATGATTCATCAAACGTCAGATCAATTAAAAAAAAAAAAAAAAAAAAAAAAAAGGAAAAAGAAAATCAATTGCGTGAGTGCACTTTGGGTTCTATTATTGAAATGAGATTTCAATTTGGAACTCTCTCTCCAACGTCTTCTTCTTCCTCAGCTCTCTGTGAATAATTGATTCAGTGAGCTTCTTCCTTCGTTTCTTTTGTAAAAGGAGTCCCACTACTCCGTTTCTCGGCCCGAGGATAGCGGGATTACCGTGGGTGGTCCACGAAGGTTTCGTGAGAAGGCTCGGTGAGCTCGTGAGGAGCTTCTGGCGGTGAAAATTGAAGAAATTCGAACGACAAGGGTATGTGTTCTAATTTCTCTTTTTTATTGTTTTTGCATGTTTCCGTTTGTTTAAATTGATGAAATTAGAGTGTCTATGATCCAAATCGCTTCCGCTGCGTGCCAAGCGCTCCATCAAAACATTCATTCAAACCCCTACAAAATAAAGACAATAATCGAATTTCTTATTATTTTAAATATTTTTTTAACCTGTTTTTTTTTTTTCACAATACATATTTGAAAAATGTGAGAAATTCTTAACTTTCAAAACAATTGTAGTCAATTTCCATTTGTTTCTTGGAAGAATTGAACTCACTACTTCTCAATAAAACTAACAAGAATTAAGAATTTCATAAGGTGTAATAGATTAATTGATTGTCTTTTTTTAAACTATTGTAATTAATTATCATCAAATTACTCAATGCATTCGAGACAAATGGGAGATTTCGGTTTTTTTGAGTCATTAATATTTAATTAAAAAAGATACAATTGTATTTATGAACAATTTAAATAATATCCAAGAAAAATAATAAAGGAAAATAAATTATTTTTCTAAGTAATTTACTAACAAAGTTTTATGAAGAAAAGAAAATAAGTAAAAAATTTAGAAGCTAAAGAAAACAACTTATGTATTTCAACTTCTTAAACGGGTTGTGGTGTTTAGGTTTTTTTTTTTTTTTTGAAAACATGGAGAAGGGGAATTCGAACTTGAGACCTATTTCTCATAGTTCATAAATTATGTCGGTTGAGCTATGCTATTGTTGGCGTGTAATTTAAAGCTAAATGAGAGAAAAATATACAACTATAAAACAAATTAATGTTTGATATAAGCATACGTAAAGTATATCTCTCATCTTCAAGAACTCACAAAGTCAATTAGTAACATGTACATGAACAAATTCCAAACTAGCACAAGTTTAGGTGAAATCATCTTTAATCTTTCTTCACTCTAATCTATGCAAATTGTGGTTGTGTCGTGAGATTGTAACATACTATTAAATTAATCTACATTGAAATCTAGAATTAAATAACTTTTATTCTTCAAAAAAAAATTAAAAAACATTTTGTTAACGTTTCAAAAATAAAAATTGAAAGTAACTGAATTGAATAAATTAATGAACGTAAAATTTAGTGTTCAATTTAATGAAGTTAATATTTTGAAGTTAAATTTATCAAAATAGAAAGATGAAAAAAAAAATACAATTTTAGTTCTTTATATATCTATATAACATTCTCAACCATTTCCTTGCATTCCCTCCCTTCCTATCAAGCAAAATGAGTTCATCACCAATCTTTGCACTCTGTGTATTGTTGTTATTTGTTTTCACCATACACACAATGGCCGAAGAATCAATCTCCCTTCTACCAATAATTAAAGTTAGCATGGTTAATAAATTGGCTGGCCCTGTTCTTGGAGTTCACTGTCATTCAAAGGATGATGATTTAGGGGTCCATGTCCTTTCGCCGGAACAAACCTACGCATTGCCCAATTTTAGACCCAATGTTTTCGGGACAACATTGTTTTCTTGCAGTTTTGAATGGGTGAAAGGCGAAATCCACACCTTCGATATCTATGACTTTCACAGAGATGCAAATCGTTGTACCGACTGCCAATGGTTCATTTATAGGGACACTGCCTGTTTGATGCATCCAAAAGATACGGGAACATATAATACTTGCTCTCCATGGAAATAGAAAATGTACTCTGAAATTAAATAATACCACATGTCTAAAATGTTTAATATTGGAATTCAAATTTCATCAACTATAGATGTTAAAACAAACTTAAAATATAGTTGATGTATCTACCTAAATTTGATCTCTCTAATAAATAATATTTTGTCTCTCTCGTATAAGTTTTGGCCGGTTTTCTTCTTTCACATTTAAGTTTTGAGTTTTCCTGGTCCAAGTGTTAATCAAAATATTGATCCATATAACATAAGGGATATATTTTATCATCAAACGTCGATGTTGTATTGATCATTCATGTCCATGAGATTTTTCTACAAAGATTGAAAAAAACAATTAGGTTCATGATAGTTTTCATAGTTGTTAACCATAGTTGATGAGGATCATTTCTCGAATAATAGATGAACAGTTTTCCATTCCCTCGAGTGAAAATTATAAAGATTGAGTTAAGGTAGATTTGAATGTTGAATAAGAAATAGAGCATTTAACTCTAGTCAATTAAATTCAAAACATTCGTCGATTTTTATCCACATATACCCATCGTTAACGTGTGTAACGCACATGAAAATTTTATCTATTTAATATACAAAAACTTTATATCTTTAAAAAAAACACAATTTATTATTATAATTTTTTTTAATATAACTAAACAATTTGATTAAAATATACTAATTAATGAAACATAACAAATAAACAATTAGTTTATCCAATTTATACACACCATCACAACTATTGATAACTTTGACAAAACGAGTCGGGCTGAACTAACATATGTATGTCTTGATGACCAAGAGGTCTGTGATTCGAATACTCCCACCTCCAATGTACTCAAATAAAAAAAAAAACTATTCATAACTTTATTTAAAAATATGTTTATTCAAATTTAGAGACAACAATTGAAATAGATAAAAGATGAAAGAAAACCAAACTGAACATAGCTCAATTGTCTCATTAACTAAGAAGTCATGAAATCAATGTCCACATTAATTATTAAATTATCTTTGAAAACAAAAAATAAATAAAATCAATACAGAAAATCTGAATATAATATAATATAATATATATATATATATAATAAACTTTATAAATAGTATACCATTTTTATTAATAAAAAATATTATTTCTATATAGACGCAACAAAAAAAAAATGTAAGGTGCAATTAATTCGTTAATTCAAATGATAGATTAAATTAAAATGTAATACAGATAAAATTTAAATATATTTTTTTTAGTTAATACATTCAAACAAAATATTGAAATATTCTGTCAAACCGAGCATAACTCAATTGACATAAAATTGTGCCTTTAAAGTTCAATTCTTGAATTAATTAAAATGTGTTTACAAAAAAAAAAAACAAATTAAAACATTCATTCAAACCCCTACAAAATAAAGACAATAATCGAATTTCTTATTATTTTAAATATTTTTTTAATCTGTTTTTTTTTTTCACAATACATATTTGAAAAATGTGAGAAATTCTTAACTTAAACAATTGTAGTCAATTTCTATTTGTTTCTTGGAAGAATTGAACCCACTACTTATCAATAAAACTAACTAGAATTAAGAATCTCATAAGGTGTAACCGATTAATTGATTGTCTTTTTTTAAACTATTGTAATTAATTATCATCAAATTACTCAATGCATTCGAGAAAAATGGGAGATTTCGGTTTTTTTGAGTCATTAATATTTAATTAAAAAAGATACAATTGTATTTATGAACAATTTAAATAATATCCAAGAAAAATAATAAAGGAAAATAAATTATTTTTCTAAGTAATTTACTAACAAAGTTTTATGAAGAAAAGAAAATAAGTAAAAAATTTAGAAGGTAAAGAAAACAACTTATGTATTTCAACTTCTTAAACGGGTTGTGGTGTTTAGGTTTTTTTTTTTTTTTTGAAAACATGGATAAGGGGAATTCGAACTTGAGACCTATTTCTCATAGTTCATAAATTATGTCGGTTGAGCTATGCTATTGTTGGCGTGTAATTTAAAGCTAAATGAGAGAAAAATATACAACTATAAAACAAATTAATGTTTGATATAAGCATACGTAAAGTATATCTCTCGTCTTCAAGAACTCACAAAGTCAATTAGTAACATGTACATGAACAAATTCCAAACTAGCACAAGTTTAGGTGAAATCATCTTTAATCTTTCTTCACTCTAATCTATGCAAATTGTGGTTGTGTCGTGAGATTGTAACATACTATTAAATTAATCTACATTGAAATCTAGAATTAAATAACTTTTATTCTTCAAAAGAAAATTAAAAAACATTTTGTTAACGTTTCAAAAATAAAATTTGAAAGTAACTAAATTGAATAAATTAATGAACCTAAAATTTAGTGTTCAATTTAATGAAGTTAATATTTTGAAGTTAAATTTATCAAAATAGAAAGATGAAAAAAAAAATACAATTTTAGTTCTTTATATATCTATATAACATTCTCAACCATTTCCTTGCATTCCCTCCCTTCCTATCAAGCAAAATGAGTTCATCATCAATCTTTGCACTCTGTGTATTGTTGTTATTTGTTTTCACCATACACACAATGGCCGAAGAATCAATCTCCCTTCTACCAATAATTAAAGTTAGCATGGTTAATAAATTGGCTGGCCCTGTTCTTGGAGTTCACTGTCATTCAAAGGATGATGATTTAGGGGTCCATGTCCTTTCGCCAGAACAAACCTACGCATTGCCCAATTTTAGACCCAATGTTTTCGGGACAACATTGTTTTCTTGCAGTTTTGAATGGGTGAAAGGCGAAATCCACACCTTCGATATCTATGACTTTCACAGAGATGCAAATCGTTGTACCGACTGCCAATGGTTCATTTATAGGGACACTGCCTGTTTGATGCATCCAAAAGATACTGGAACATATAATACTTGCTCTCCATGGAAATAGAAAATGTACTCTGAAATTAAATAATACCACATGTCTAAAATGCTTAATATTGGAATTCAAATTTCATCAACTATAGATGTTAAAACAAACTTAAAATATAGTTGATGTATCTACCTAAATTTGATCTCTCTAATAAATAATATTTTGTCTCTCTCGTATAAGTTTTGGCCGGTTTTCTTTTTTCACATTTAAGTTTTGAGTTTTCCTGGTCCAAGTGTTAATCAAAATATTGATCAATATAACATAAGGGATATATTTTATCATCAAACGTCGATGTTGTATTGATCATTCATGTCCATGAGATTTTTCTACAAAGATTGAAAAAAACAATTAGGTTCATGATAGTTTTCATAGTTGTTAACCATAGTTGATGAGGATCATTTCTCGAATAATAGATGAACAGTTTTCCATTCCCTCGAGTGAAAATTATAAAGATTGGGTTAAGGTAGATTTGAATGTTGAATAAGAAATAGAGCATTTAACTCTAGTCAATTAAATTCAAAACATTCGTCGATTTTTATCCACATATACCCATCGTTAACGTGTGTAAGGCACATGAAAATTTTATCTATTTAATATACAAAAACTTTATATCTTTAAAAAAAACACAATTTATTATTATAATTTTTTTTAATATAACTAAACAATTTGACTAAAATATACTAATTAATGAAACATAACAAATAAACAATTAGTTTATACAATTTATACACACCATCACAACTATTGATAACTTTGACAAAGCGAGTCGGGATGAACTAACATATGTATGTCTTGATGACCAAGAGGTCTGTGATTCGAATACTCCCACCTCCAATGTACTCAAATAAAAAATAAAAAAAACTATTCATAACTTTGTTTAAAAATATGTTTATTCAAATTTAGAGACAATAATTGAAATAGATAAAAGATGAAAGAAAACCAAACCGAACATAGCTCAATTGTCTCATTAACTAAGAAGTCATGAAATCAATGTCCACATTAATTATTAAATTATCTTTGAAAACAAAAAATAAATCAAATCAATACAGAAAATCTGAATATAATATAATATAATATATATATAATAAACTTTATGAATAGTATACCATTTTTATTGATAAAAAATATTATTTCTATATAGATGCAACAAAAATAAAAATAAAAATGTAAGGTGCAATTAATTCGTTCATTCAAATGATAGATTAAATCAAAATGTAATACAGATAAAATTTAAAAATATTTTTTTTAGTTAATACATTCAAATAAAATATTGAAATATTCTGTCAAACCGAGCATAACTCAATTGACATAAAATTGTGCTTTTGAAGTACAATTCTTGAATTAATTAAAATATGTTTACAAAAAAAAACAAATTAAAACATTCATTCAAACCCCTACAAAATAAAGACAATAATCAAATTTCTTATTATTTTAAATATTTTTTTAACCTTGTTTTTTTTTTTTTCACAATACATATTTTAAAAATGTGAGAAATTCTTAACTTTCAAAACAATTGTAGTCAATTTCCATTTGTTTCTTAGAAGAATTGAACTCACTACATATCAATAAAACGAACAAGAATTAAGAATTTCATAAGGTGTAACCGATTAATTGATTGTCTTTTTTTAAACTATTGTAATTAATTATCATGAAATTACTCAATGCATTCGAGAAAAATGGGAGATTTCGGTTTTCTTGAGTCATTAATATTTAATTAAAAAAGATACAATTGTATTTATGAACAATTTAAATAATATCCAAGAAAAATAATAAAGGAAAATAAATTATTTTTCTAAGTAATTTACTAACAAAGTTTTATGAAGAAAATAAAATAAGTAAAAAATTTAGAAGGTAAAGAAAACAACTTATGTATTTCAACTTCTTAAACGGGTTGTGGTGTTTAAGTTTTTTTTTTTTTTGAAAACATGGAGAAGGAGAATTCGAACTTGAGACCTATTTCTCATAGTTCATAAATTATGTCGGTTGAGCTATGCTATTGTTGGCGTGTAATTTAAAGCTAAATGAGAGAAAAATATACAACTATAAAACAAATTAATGTTTGATATAAGCATACGTAAAGTATATCTCTCATCTTCAAGAACTCACAAAGTCAATTAGTAACATGTACATGAACAAATTCCAAACTAGCACAAGTTTAGGTGAAATCGTCTTTAATCTTTCTTCACTCTAATCTATGCAAATTGTGGTTGTGTCGTGAGATTGTAACATACTATTAAATTAATCTACATTGAAATCTAGAATTAAATAACTTTTATTCTTCAAAAAAAAATTAAAAAACATTTTGTTAACGTTTCAAAAATAAAAATTGAAAGTAACTGAATTGAATAAATTAATGAACGTAAAATTTAGTGTTCAATTTAATGAAGTTAATATTTTGAAGTTAAATTTATCAAAATAGAAAGATGAAAAAAAAAATACAATTTTAGTTCTTTATATATCTATATAACATTCTCAACCATTTCCTTGCATTCCCTCCCTTCCTATCAAGCAAAATGAGTTCATCATCAATCTTTGCACTCTGTGTATTGTTGTTATTTGTTTTCACCATACACACAATGGCCGAAGAATCAATCTCCCTTCTACCAATAATTAAAGTTAGCATGGTTAATAAATTGGCTGGCCCTGTTCTTGGAGTTCACTGTCATTCAAAGGATGATGATTTAGGGGTCCATGTCCTTTCGCCGGAACAAACCTACGCATTGCCCAATTTTAGACCCAATGTTTTCGGGACAACATTGTTTTCTTGCAGTTTTGAATGGGTGAAAGGCGAAATCCACACCTTCGATATCTATGACTTTCACAGAGATGCAAATCGTTGTACCGACTGCCAATGGTTCATTTATAGGGACACTGCCTGTTTGATGCATCCAAAAGATACTGGAACATATAATACTTGCTCTCCATGGAAATAGAAAATGTACTCTGAAATTAAATAATACCACATGTCTAAAATGCTTAATATTGGAATTCAAATTTCATCAACTATAGATGTTAAAACAAACTTAAAATATAGTTGATGTATCTACCTAAATTTGATCTCTCTAATTAAATAATATTTTGTCTCTCTCGTATAAGTTTTGGTCGGTTTTCTTCTTTCACATTTAAGTTTTGAGTTTTCCTGGTCCAAGTGTTAATCAAAATATTGATCAATATATCATAAGGGATATATTTTATCATCAAACGTCGATGTTGTATTGATCATTCATGTCCATGAGATTTTTCTACAAAGATTGAAAAAAACAATTAGGTTCATGATAGTTTTCATAGTTGTTAACCATAGTTGATGAGGATCATTTCTCGAATAATAGATGAACAGTTTTCCATTCCCTCGAGTGAAAATTATAAAGATTGGGTTAAGGTAGATTTGAATGTTGAATAAGAAATAGAGCATTTAACTCTAGTCAATTAAATTCAAAACATTCGTCGATTTTTATCCACATATACCCATCGTTAACGTGTGTAACGCACATGAAAATTTTATCTATTTAATATACAAAAACTTTTTATCTTTAAAAAAAACACAATTTATTATTATAATTTTTTTTAATATAACTAAACAATTTGATTAAAATATACTAATTAATGAAACATAACAAATAAACAATTAGTTTATACAATTTATACACACCATCACAACTATTGATAACTTTGACAAAGCGAGTCGGGATGAACTAACATATGTATGTCTTGATGACCAAGAGGTCTGTGATTCGAATACTCCCACCTCCAATGTACTCAAATAAAAAAAAAAAAAAAACTATTCATAACTTTGTTTAAAAATATGTTTATTCAAATTTAGAGACAATAATTGAAATAGATAAAAGATGAAAGAAAACCAAACCGAACATAGCTCAATTGTCTCATTAACTAAGAAGTCATGAAATCAATGTCCACATTAATTATTAAATTATCTTTGAAAACAAAAAATAAATCAAATCAATACAGAAAATCTGAATATAATATAATATAATATATATATAATAAACTTTATGAATAGTATACCATTTTTATTGATAAAAAATATTATTTCTATATAGATGCAACAAAAATAAAAATAAAAATGTAAGGTGCAATTAATTCGTTCATTCAAATGATAGATTAAATCAAAATGTAATACAGATAAAATTTAAAAATATTTTTTTTAGTTAATACATTCAAACAAAATATTGAAATATTCTGTCAAACCGAGCATAACTCAATTGACATAAAATTGTGCTTTTGAAGTACAATTCTTGAATTAATTAAAATATGTTTACAAAAAAAAAAACAAATTAAAACATTCATTCAAACCCCTACAAAATAAAGACAATAATCAAATTTCTTATTATTTTAAATATTTTTTTAACCTTGTTTTTTTTTTTTTCACAATACATATTTTAAAAATGTGAGAAATTCTTAACTTTCAAAACAATTGTAGTCAATTTCCATTTGTTTCTTAGAAGAATTGAACTCACTACATATCAATAAAACGAACAAGAATTAAGAATTTCATAAGGTGTAACCGATTAATTGATTGTCTTTTTTTAAACTATTGTAATTAATTATCATGAAATTACTCAATGCATTCGAGAAAAATGGGAGATTTCGGTTTTCTTGAGTCATTAATATTTAATTAAAAAAGATACAATTGTATTTATGAACAATTTAAATAATATCCAAGAAAAATAATAAAGGAAAATAAATTATTTTTCTAAGTAATTTACTAACAAAGTTTTATGAAGAAAAGAAAATAAGTAAAAAATTTAGAAGGTAAAGAAAACAACTTATGTATTTCAACTTCTTAAACGGGTTGTGGTGTTTAAGTTTTTTTTTTTTTTGAAAACATGGAGAAGGGGAATTAGAACTTGAGACCTATTTCTCATAGTTCATAAATTATGTCGGTTGAGCTATGCTATTGTTGGCGTGTAATTTAAAGCTAAATGAGAGAAAAATATACAACTATAAAACAAATTAATGTTTGATATAAGCATACGTAAAGTATATCTCTCATCTTCAAGAACTCACAAAGTCAATTAGTAACATGTACATGAACAAATTCCAAACTAGCACAAGTTTAGGTGAAATCATCTTTAATCTTTCTTCACTCTAATCTATGCAAATTGTGGTTGTGTCGTGAGATTGTAACATACTATTAAATTAATCTACATTGAAATCTAGAATTAAATAACTTTTATTCTTCAAAAAAAAATTAAAAAACATTTTGTTAACGTTTCAAAAATAAAAATTGAAAGTAACTGAATTGAATAAATTAATGAACGTAAAATTTAGTGTTCAATTTAATGAAGTTAATATTTTGAAGTTAAATTTATCAAAATAGAAAGATGAAAAAAAAAATACAATTTTAGTTCTTTATATATCTATATAACATTCTCAACCATTTCCTTGCATTCCCTCCCTTCCTATCAAGCAAAATGAGTTCATCATCAATCTTTGCACTCTGTGTATTGTTGTTATTTGTTTTCACCATACACACAATGGCCGAAGAATCAATCTCCCTTCTACCAATAATTAAAGTTAGCATGGTTAATAAATTGGCTGGCCCTGTTCTTGGAGTTCACTGTCATTCAAAGGATGATGATTTAGGGGTCCATGTCCTTTCGCCGGAACAAACCTACGCATTGCCCAATTTTAGACCCAATGTTTTCGGGACAACATTGTTTTCTTGCAGTTTTGAATGGGTGAAAGGCGAAATCCACACCTTCGATATCTATGACTTTCACAGAGATGCAAATCGTTGTACCGACTGCCAATGGTTCATTTATAGGGACACTGCCTGTTTGATGCATCCAAAAGATACTGGAACATATAATACTTGCTCTCCATGGAAATAGAAAATGTACTCTGAAATTAAATAATACCACATGTCTAAAATGCTTAATATTGGAATTCAAATTTCATCAACTATAGATGTTAAAACAAACTTAAAATATAGTTGATGTATCTACCTAAATTTGATCTCTCTAATTAAATAATATTTTGTCTCTCTCGTATAAGTTTTGGCCGGTTTTCTTCTTTCACATTTAAGTTTTGAGTTTTCCTGGTCCAAGTGTTAATCAAAATATTGATCAATATATCATAAGGGATATATTTTATCATCAAACGTCGATGTTGTATTGATCATTCATGTCCATGAGATTTTTCTACAAAGATTGAAAAAAACAATTAGGTTCATGATAGTTTTCATATTTGTTAACCATAGTTGATGAGGATCATTTCTCGAATAATAGATGAACAGTTTTCCATTCCCTCGAGTGAAAATTATAAAGATTGGGTTAAGGTAGATTTGAATGTTGAATAAGAAATAGAGCATTTAACTCTAGTCAATTAAATTCAAAACATTCGTCGATTTTTATCCACATATACCCATCGTTAACGTGTGTAACGCACATGAAAATTTTATCTATTTAATATACAAAAACTTTATATCTTTAAAAAAAACACAATTTATTATTATAATTTTTTTTAATATAACTAAACAATTTGATTAAAATATACTAATTAATGAAACATAACAAATAAACAATTAGTTTATACAATTTATACACACCATCACAACTATTGATAACTTTGACAAAGCGAGTCGGGCTGAACTAACATATGTATGTCTTGATGACCAAGAGGTCTGTGATTCGAATACTCCCACCTCCAATGTACTCAAATAAAAAAAAAAAAAACTATTCATAACTTTGTTTAAAAATATGTTTATTCAAATTTAGAGACAATAATTGAAATTGATAAAAGATGAAAGAAAACCAAACCGAACATAGCTCAATTGTCTCATTAACTAAGAAGTCATGAAATCAATGTCCACATTAATTATTAAATTATCTTTGAAAACAAAAAATAAATAAAATCAATACAGAAAATCTGAATATAATATAATATAATATATATATAATAAACTTTATGAATAGTATACCATTTTTATTGATAAAAAATATTATTTCTATATAGATGCAACAAAAAAAAAAAATGTAAGGTGCAATTAATTCGTTTATTCAAATGATAGATTAAATCAAAATGTAATACAGATAAAATTTAAAAATATTTTTTTTAGTTAATACATTCAAACAAAATATTGAAATATTCTGTCAAACCGAGCATAACTCAATTGACATAAAATTGTGCTTTTGAAGTACAATTCTTGAATTAATTAAAATATGTTTACAAAAAAAAAACAAATTAAAACATTCATTCAAACCCCTACAAAATAAAGACAATAATCAAATTTCTTATTATTTTAAATATTTTTTTAACCTTGTTTTTTTTTTTTCACAATACATATTTGAAAAATGTGAGAAATTCTTAACTTTCAAAACAATTGTAGTCAATTTCCATTTGTTTCTTAGAAGAATTGAACTCACTACATATCAATAAAACGAACAAGAATTAAGAATTTCATAAGGTGTAACCGATTAATTGATTGTCTTTTTTTAAACTATTGTAATTAATTATCATGAAATTACTCAATGCATTCGAGAAAAATGGGAGATTTCGGTTTTCTTGAGTCATTAATATTTAATTAAAAAAGATACAATTGTATTTATGAACAATTTAAATAATATCCAAGAAAAATAATAAAGGAAAATAAATTATTTTTCTAAGTAATTTACTAACAAAGTTTTATGAAGAAAATAAAATAAGTAAAAAATTTAGAAGGTAAAGAAAACAACTTATGTATTTCAACTTCTTAAACGGGTTGTGGTGTTTAAGTTTTTTTTTTTTTTTGAAAACATGGAGAAGGGGAATTCGAACTTGAGACCTATTTCTCATAGTTCATAAATTATGTCGGTTGAGCTATGCTATTGTTGGCGTGTAATTTAAAGCTAAATGAGAGAAAAATATACAACTATAAAACAAATTAATGTTTGATATAAGCATACGTAAAGTATATCTCTCATCTTCAAGAACTCACAAAGTCAATTAGTAACATGTACATGAACAAATTCCAAACTAGCACAAGTTTAGGTGAAATCATCTTTAATCTTTCTTCACTCTAATCTATGCAAATTGTGGTTGTGTCGTGAGATTGTAACATACTATTAAATTAATCTACATTGAAATCGAGAATTAAATAAATTTTATTCTTCAAAAAAAAAATTAAAAAACATTTTGTTAACGTTTCAAAAATAAAAATTGAAAGTAACTTAATTGAATAAATTAATGAACGTAAAATTTAGTGTTCAATTTAATGAAGTTAATATTTTGAAGTTAAATTTATCAAAATAGAAAGATGAAAAAAAAAATACAATTTTAGTTCTTTATATATCTATATAACATTCTCAACCATTTCCTTGGATTCCCTCCCTTCCTATCAAGCAAAATGAGTTCATCATCAATCTTTGCACTCTGTGTATTGTTGTTATATGTTTCCACCATACACACAATGGCTAAAGAATCAATCTCCCTTCTACCAATAATTAAAGTTAGCATGGTTAATGTAGATTTCAGTAATACTCTAAACAAAATCTTACTAAACCAATATCTTCCTCAAATAACTCTAACTTGAAAAAACACAGTAAACAAACCAAGGGAAGAGAAATTGGAGACCAATTTTTATAGTGGTTCGATCAATTAAGATCTACATCCACTTTATAGTCACTATTATTGATGATACAGCAAATCTTCTTCACATGCAAGAACAATACAGAGATGGAGGATGAACAAAATGAATTAAAGAACCAATTCACCTTGTAATCTTGAACTCTTCAACTTCAATCTTGATGAAGACCTTCCACGGAGAAATTCCCCCAAGAAAACAATCTAAATCGATTGAATCCTTTTACAATTTCACTCTCCCCTCACAATCGCTTCTCTGGCAAAATCGCCCCAAGAAGATGATTCTCTCTCACTCTGCTCTGCAACTTCGTTAACCCTCTCTCACGAATTTGTAAGGCCACAAAGAAAGCACATGCTCATTAGCCAATTCACGTGAGAAGAAATGTGAGTCATAACAAAATTTGTTATGATCTCCAACAAACTCAAGGCCCATCTAAAATCAAAGGCCCAACAAATTTGGGCTATCAATTTCAGCCGTTAATAAATTGGCTGGCCCTGTTCTTGGAGTTCACTGTCATTCAAAGGATGTAGATTTAGGGGTCCATGTCCTTTCGTCGGAACAAACCTACTCATTACCCAATTTTAGACCCAATGTTTTCGGGACAACATTGTTTTCTTGCAGTTTTGAATGGGTGAAAGGCGAAATCCACACCTTCGATATCTATGACTTTCACAGAGATGCAAATCGTTGTACCGACTGCCAATGGTTCATTTATAGGGACACTGCCTGTTTGATGCATCCAAAAGATACTGGAACATATAATACTTGCTCAAATAGAAAATGTACTCTGAAATTAAATAATACCACATGTCTAAAATGCTTAATATTGGGATTCAAATTTCATCAACTATAGATGTTAAAACAAACTTAAAATATAGTTGATGTATCTACCTAAATTTGATCTCTCTAATATAATATTTTGTCTCTCTGGTATAAGTTTTGGCCGGTTTTCTTCTTTCACATTTAAGTTTTGAGTTTTCCTGGTCCAAGAGTTAATCAAAATATTGATCAATATAACATAAGGGATATATCTTATCATCAAACGTCGATGTTGTATATTGATCATTCATGTCCATGAGATTTTTCTACAAATATTGACAAACACAATTAGGTCCATGATAGTTTTCATAGTTGTTAACCATAGTTGATGAGGATCATTTCTCGAATAATAGATGGACAGTTTTCCATTCTCTCGAGTGAAAATTATAAAGATTGGGTTAAGGTAGATTTGAATGTTGAATAAGAAACTAGAGCATTTAACTCTAGTAAATTAAATTCAAAACATTCGTCGATTTTTATCCACATATACCCATCGTTAACGTGTGTAACGCACATGAAAATTTTATCTATTTAATTTACAAAAACTTTATATCTTTAAAGAAAACACAATTTATTATTATAATTTTTTTTAATAGAACTAAAAATTCGATTACAATATACTAATTAATGAAACATAACAAATAAAAAATTAGTTTATACAATTCCATGCAAGTACATTGAACTTCGTTTGTTGAATCATCATTCTGAATTGTCCTATTGAACTTCGTTTCAATTCCATGCAAGTACATTGAACAAAATGACAATGCTTCGTTTGCTATGTATGCTTCTGCTATTGAACCCTCGGGGAGAGCTTTATTTCTTACATATTGCTTCAGTGTTCTCAAATTCCTATACATTGCATGTCTTAGAAAAATGCGTCTAATTTTAAAATAAGAGTCTAAAAAAGAAATGTACCTCTCAATTGGATACATCCAGCTATAATTGACAGGTCCAACAAGTTTGGCTTATTCTGATAAATGAACAGCTAAATGAACCATAACATCAAAGAATGCTGGAGGGAATATTCTTTCAAACTTACAAAGGATTATCACAATCGAATCTTGTAGTTTATTCAAAGTCTCAACTTTTAATGTCTTCGCAGTCAATTCTTTGAAAAAATTCGAAAATTCAGCAATTGCACCAGTGACATCATTCGGTAAAAAAAGACGGACTCCCAATGGTAAAAGTCTTTGGAGTAACACATGTGAGTCGTGACTTTTTAGTCCATGTATCTTTCCATCTTTAACACATCTTGATATGTTTGATGCAAAACTATCAGGGAACTTGACTGTTTTTAAGAAAACACAAAATTGCTTTCTTTCATCAGTTGTTAACGTGTAACTAGCATGTGACTTCAAGAACTTGTTGTTTCCAAGATCTATAAGATACAGTTCTTCTCGAATTCCTAATTTCTGTAAATCCTCACGTGCCTTAGCAGTGTCCTTTGTTTTTCCTTCAATATTCAATACTGTACCCAAGACATTGTCACAAATATTTTTCTCAATATGCATGACATCGAGTTTGTGTCGAATCTTAAGACTTGACCAATATGGTAACTCAAAAAATATACTTTTCTTCAACCAATTCACTTCATCATTAAGTCTCTTCCTTTTTCATCCCGATATATCTGTAGTTTTTCCAAGTGGTGGAAAATTTATTGCTTCTAACTGGTGAACAACATCTAATCCAGAAAAAGATCGTGGTGCAACTCTTTTTTCTGATTGACCATTAAACTGTTTGCTTTTGCGCCAATGATGTTTCAAAGGTAAATAACGACGATGTCCCATGTAGCATATCTTACTGTGCAATCCCTCAGATGTGATGTCTTTATTACAAACTGGACACGCCTTATATCCTTTAGTACTCCATCCTGACAAATTGGCATATGCTGGAAAGTCATTAATTGTCCACATCAAAGCTGCATGAAGACGAAAGTTTTGACCACTATAAGCATCATAAGTCTCACTGCCATGACTCCATAAATCTTTCAATTCGTCTATTAGGGGTTGTAAATAAATATCTATGTCATTTCCTGGAGATTTTGGCCCCGGTATAAGCAACGTCATGAAGAAAAGTGATTCTTTCATGCATTTCCATGGTGACAAATTATATGGAATTAATATTACTGGCCACGTACTGTATATTGAACTCATGTTTCCAAATGGATTGAAACCATCGGTAGCTAATGCTAATCTTACATTTCTTGGATCTTTTGCAAACCAGGAATATTGTCTATCAAAGTGTTTCCATGCCTCACCATCTGCCGGATGACTTAATACCCCATCGATGTTCATTCTTTTTTCCTTATGCCATCTCATGTCACTAGCTGTAACGACCCGACTTTTCCTAACTTAAACCACTAAGGGACGCTACTAAATGCATGCTGTTAACATTTGAAAAAAACTCTTGATAAAAAAAATATAGAAATAAATATTCCATTTAAATAAACTAAAATATAATAATTTGGGATCTCATTTAAAATATTGAAAACATCAAATAAAACTCTTATGCTTTAAAATTATTTCATAGCATAACCTAGAATAAAACATTAAAACTTAAATATCAAATATGCGGAAGCCATGCTGACAATGACCCATGGCACAAACAGCAAACGATCTCGTCACTCGCCTTGTACGTTTTTGTCATTTCTTGAAAGATATTAATTGGAAAAGGATGAGTATAAAATTACTCAGTAAGTAACCCCAAATGGGATAGACATGCATACACAAGCAAAACATGCACTAAATAGTTTAATCATGTGGGGTCTTTATTTCCTATCAAAACTTTCAAATCAACCTGTGGACAATTAACCCATCAAAACTATACCAACTAACTGGTGGCGCTTAAGCGGGCAACTTGAGAGACTCTACCCCAGCTGATGGTAGTTGGCTCCCAATCAGCGGAGCCAAGCCTCACCCGTCAGAGCGCCTCATTCTGAGATGTACACAAACTGCATTAAGTTTGTTAGCTCAATGGTGGAACGTAGGTGGGTTTTTTTTTTAAACGTGGACCTCTACCCCAACAGATGGTAACTGACCCCCAGTCTGTGGAGCCAAGATCCACCCACCTAGCTCCTAGTCATAGTACATCAACATACATGGATGGATAATTGCCACAACTTCTACATTAAAACATGAATCATTCACCATTATGCATGAGGCCCCTAGCTGAATATCCTATAATGACATGACAATAAGTTCGTTGACCCAATCAATAGTCAAACAAACCAACTACACCATATCCTGAAGCATTCACCAAGAAAATATGGACAGTTCCAACTTATAAATTAATTCCAAGAATGAGAAACAATACACATATTAATTTCCACAACATCACTCATCCAGAACAACCAGAAACAAACATACATATAATACAGTAACAAACAAACAAACAAACTTTCCCACCAAGCCAAAGGCTTTCCATCACTAAGGAAACTTACATTGAGTTGAAACCCAAACGATCACTAAATTGCTTACGAAAGGTCTTGGTTCCAACCTAAACAATTTCCAACAATCAAAACCCATTCATGAGATTTGCTTACGAAAGGTCTTGGTTCCAACCTAAACAATTTCCAACAATCAAAACCCATTCCTGAGATAAAACAGTACTGTAAAAAATGTCTAAACAAAAAAAACCCTATGTTACCTACGTGGTCCTGCCCGTCACTCTTACGCTAAATTCAATTCCAATCCCAGACCGTTTTCGACACTGAAACAGAGATGGCCATTATAAGTTATGACAAATCTGCAATCTTGAAATAAAATCCAAAGGTTTCAAAACGAATTGTTACCTATTGAGCGTTGCCAAATCGATTGACGGTGAGGGTTGGGCGTGGATCGAACGACGATGGCCAATGGCCAATTATTTTTGATTCAGCGACAAAGTGCAGATGAAAGTAAAGAAAAGAAGAAAGGCCAATGCGAAGTGGAGATGCCCTAAACTCATCCTTTAAAAAAAAAAATATATATATTATTAATATTAATATTAAAAGAAAGATTTTAATAATATTAATATTAATATTATTTTTTTTTTCCTTTTCCTTTTCCCTTTTTTTTTTATTTTAATAACTTTTCTTTTCTTCCCATCCACTAAACCAAAATCCATAACATTTCTAATCCAACTCTTTCCAAATAAGCATTTTTCTCCTAAAAGAATAAAACTAAACTGATCAATCTCCTTACTCAACGAGCAAGAAATTTTCCCCAAGCAATTTAAAGCACTAAAAGCAAAAATAAGGGTACGGGGTGTTACATTCTTCTCACCTTAAGAACTTTCGTCCCCGAAAGTGGCTAATCTTGAAATAAATCGGGATACCTGGCCCTCATATCGTCTTCTCTTTCCCACGTAGCTTCCTCGAACTGGTGGTTTTGCCAAAGGACCTTAACAAGCGTTATTTCTCGGTTGCGAAGTGTCTTCACATCTCTTGCAAGAATTTGCTTCGGCTTCTCCTCATAGCTCAGGTTCTCACTAAAATGTAAGGGTTCGAAGTCAATTATGTGGGATGGGTTCGCCAAATACTTTCGTAGCATAGAGACGTGAAAGACATTGTGGACCGCCGACAGAGAAGGAGGTAGGGCCAACCGGTAAGCCATCGGGCCGACCCGGTCTAAAACCTCAAATGGACCGATGAAGCGTGGGCTAAGCTTCCCCTTCCGTCCAAACCTCATGACCCTCTTCATTGGTGCTACCTTTAGGAAAACATGGTCACCTACTGCAAACTCCAAGTCTCTCCTTCGGGTATCGGCATAACTTTTTTGTCTATTTTGCGCTGTTAACATCCTTGCTCTGATCTTCTGAATGGCCTCATTTGTGACTTGGACCAGCTCGGGTCCCAACAGTTGTCGCTCCCCTACCTCGTCCCAAAAAACAGGGGACCTACACTTCTTCCCATAGAGAGCTTCAAAAGGTGCCATGCCGATAGTTGCTTGATAACTATTGTTATAAGCAAACTCTATGAGATGTAAATGAGCGTCCCAACTTCCTGTGAAGTCCAGCACACAAGCTCGTAACATATCCTCTAAGGTTTGGTTCAAACGTTCAGTTTGACCGTCTGTCTGCGGATGGAAGGCTGTACTGAAATCTAACTGAGTTCCGAAAGCTCGCTGCAAGCTCCGCCAGAAGTTGGATGTGAACCGAGGGTCTCGGTCCGAAACAATCAAAACAGGTATCCCATGAAGTCTGACCACCTCCTCCATGTACAGTTGTGCCCACCTTTCTACGGAATAAGTGGCCTTCCCAGGGAGGAAATGTGCTGACTTGGTGAGTCTGTCAACGATAACCCATATTATTGTGCAACCCTTTGCTGTTCTAGGCAACCCTGCAATGAAGTCCATGGATACATGTTCCCATTTCCATTCTGGCACACTCAGCGGTAGCAACAAGCCCGCAGGCTTTTGTCTCGGAGCCTTCACCTGTTGGCAAACTAGACACCTACTAACAAAGTCTGTTATGTCTCTCTTCATGTTTTGCCACCAGTAGTATTGCTTCAAATCTTGATACATCTTAGTGCTGCTAGGATGAACTGAGAATAACGAACTGTGCGCCTCGACCAACAACTCATGTCTGAGGTCGACGTTTCTAGGTACGCACAAACGTCCCTGGAAACAGAGACCATGATCCGAAGACGTGGAGAACTCATCCATCTGACCTAACCCTACCTGTCGCAACTTGTCGACAAGGTCGGGATCTTGTTGTTGGGCGCTTATAATCCTCTGCCTCATGCTTGGTTTAACTGTCAACTGGGCCAGTTGTGCGTTAACCTCGCCTACTACAACCACTATCTCTGCTCGTCGTAGGTCGTTAAGTATGTGTGCCTGAGTAGTGATTAAGGCTGACGTGTGCGCTGATTTCCTACTAAGGGCATCCGCGACCACATTTGCCTTACCTGGATGGTACAAAATCTCGCAATCATAATCTTTTACCAACTCCAGCCACCTTCGCTGCCTCATGTTCAACTCTTTTTGAGTGAAGAAATACTTAAGACTCTTGTGGTCTGTGAAGATTTGGATTTTCTCCCTGTACAAGTAGTGCCTCCAAATCCTTAAGGCAAAGACCACCGCTGCCAACTCCAAATCGTGGGTTGGGTAGTTTTGCTCATAATTCTTCAACTGTCGAGAAGCGTATGCAATTACTTTACCATGTTGCATGAGTACACAACCTAACCCCTTTTTTAGAGGCATCACTGTAAATAACAAAATCTCCCGACCCGTCGGGTACTGCGAGCACCGGAGCTGAGACTAGTCTTTGCTTAAGTTCTTGAAAGCTCGTCTCACAAGCTTGATTCCAAACGAACGAATTGCCCTTGCGGGTCAACTGGGTTAGAGGTGTGGCTATGTTGGAGAAGTTCTGCACAAAGCGACGATAATAGCCTGCCAACCCCAAGAAACTACGTACTTCCCTGACCGTAGAGGGTCGAGGCCAACTAGTCACAGCCTCCACTTTCGCTGAGTCTACAGTGACCCCACCTTTTGACACCAGATGTCCTAAAAAAGACACTTGCTGAAGCCAGAATTCACACTTAGAGAATTTTGCATATAACTTGTTCACACGTAAAGTCATTAAAACCCTCCTGAGGTGATCCTCGTGTTCCTCCTCTGACTTGGAGTAGACCAAAATATCGTCAATGAAAACAATCACGAATGTGTCCAGGAATTCCTTAAATACCTTATTCATCAGGGCCATGAATACTGCTGGTGCATTGGTCAGTCCAAAGGACATTACAGTAAATTCGTAGTGTCCATACCTGGACCGGAACGTCGTTTTAGGAATGTCTTCATCTCTTATCCTCAATTGATGGTACCCCGACCGTAGATCAATCTTGGAAAACACGACTGCCCCTTGCAACTGGTCGAAGAGATCATCAATCCTAGGCAAAGGGTATTTGTTCTTTACCGTCACTTTGTTCAACTCCCGATAGTCGATGCATAGGCGCATGGACCCATCTTTTTTCTTCACGAACAAGATTGGGGCACCCCAAGGCGAAACACTGGGGCGAATAAAGCCTATATCCAACAACTCTTGTATTTGTGTCTTAAGTTCTTTCAACTCTGCTGGGGCCATTCTATAAGGAGCCTTGGAGATTGGAGTCGTTCCTGGTTCGAGCTCAATACTGAAATCCACCTCTCGAGCTGGTGGTAACCCTGGAAGGTCCTCAGGGAACACATCTGTGAATTCTCTAACAACAGGTACTGAAGCCACCGAAACCTTTGTACCCCTAGTGTCGACCACGCTAGCCATTAAACCCCATGCTCCTTTATTGATCAACTCCCTTGCTTTCATTGCAGAGACCACTTTAGGGATGGTCTCGATATGTGTTCCTTTAAACTTGAAACTTACCCCCGATGGTGGGTTGAAAATGACTTCCTTTCGATAACAGTCAATGCTGGCATGATTTGAAGCCAACCACTCCATATCATGAATGATGTCAAAATCACTCATGTCTAGAGCTATTAGCATTACATCTAGTAAACGATCCGACACCAATACCTGACAAGCTTTTACCGCTTCGTTTGCTAACATGGTCACCCCGGCTGGGGTAGAGACTGACAGAACAAACCCTAGCGGTTCTAGTTCTAGTTGGGCATGATCGACAAACGATGCAGATATAAATGAATGCGTAGAACCTGAATCAAACAATACGAATGCATAGTGACCAAGAATAGGTAGCGTACCTGTCACTACAGCATTCAAGTTTTCGGCCTCCTGTCGTGTAGTAGCGAACACCCTTCCTTGTTGCTGCATCGGTTTCGCCCCCGATGTATGGTTTGGATTCGAGGGCTGACTAGTACGACCCGTCGGGTTCTTCTGATTGCAGTACATAGTTATGTGTCCACCCTGACCACATTTAAAGCATACCCCAGTACCTGCCAAACAGTGTCCCCAATGATGCTTCCCACACGTGTTACATAACGGTCTGTCATGACTACGACCTTGTTGACCGTGTGACTGTTGTTTTGGGTTCTGAGTATGATTCGTCCTAGTGAAGTTACGTTGAGGTCGTTGTGCGTTAGAGAATGATTGGTCTAACTTCCTTTTCTGATTCAAAGAAGATCCTTGTCCAGCCGACGCCTGAGACCCAGTTGATGGACGAACATCTTTCAAATCAGCTGCACGCAGAGCCGAGGCATAATCAGGTGGGAAAAGGGCTGCCACAAAACCCTGGATTCCCTCTTTCAGGCCCATAATAAATCGTTCTGTCTTCTTAGCCTCGGTGTCCACTAGGTTAGGAGCAAAACGAGACAACTTCGTGAACTCCCTGTCATACTCTTGGACAGACCGACTTCCTTGCTTCAGGTTTAGGAACTCTGCTTGCTTCCTAAACCGAGTGACTGCCGGGAAATATTGCCGGAAGAAGACCTCCCTAAATTGCACCCATGAAACCAGACCTTCACTAATATCAATAGTTCTTTCAGCAGACTCCCACCAAAGAAGAGCTTCGTCCCTTAACATGAACACCGCGCACTGCACCTTCTGGTCTTCCGGGCACCTCATGTACCGGAAAATTGTCTCCATGGACGACAACCAAATCTCTGCCGCTGTTGGGTCCACAGAAGACCAATCGAAAGGGCGGGGGTCGTACTTCTTAAAGTCCCGCAAATACTTAGCCTCCAACGACATACTCCCATGGTCTTGGTTCGACTGAGCCAGATGATTGGAGACCATAGTTTGAACTAGAGTCTGATTAGAGACCACCGTTTGAACAAGAGTCTGAAGGGTCTCCAACATTAAGGATGTTGTCGTAGGCTCCGGCTGCCCCACTTGTGGGTTCGCCACTTGGTCATCGACCTCCTCTACTGGTGGTTCTTCTAACTGTGGATCTTGCTGACCTCTATCGCGCCTAACGTTCCTCCTGACGATCCTTCTTCCACGTGCCGACATATTCTAGAATCACGACGAGAAATAACTAAGACACAAGCTACTGACGTTAAAAATCTAATTACTACTCACCACAATACCATAGACATGTCATATCATTCACATTTCACTTCCAAATATTCGTTAAATAAAATAAAATAGAAGCAGTATTTACAACAAGTAACGTACCTGACGGTGACAAGTTGTTTGCTTTTGGCCATGGTGACACTTAACGCTTACGATATAAGCAAGTCTACAGAACCCATAACCTTGGGCTCTGATACCAACTGTAACGACCCGACTTTTCCTAACTTAAACCACTAAGGGACGCTACTAAATGCATGCTGTTAACATTTGAAAAAAACTCTTGATAAAAAAAATATAGAAATAAATATTCCATTTAAATAAACTAAAATATAATAATTTGGGATCCCATTTAAAATATTGAAAACATCAAATAAAACTCTTATGCTTTAAAATTATTTCATAGCATAACCTAGAATAAAACATTAAAACTTAAATATCAAATATGTGGAAGCCATGCTGACAATGACCCATGGCACAAACAGCAAACGATCTCGTCACTCACCTTGTACGTTTTTGCCATTTCCTGAAAGATATTAATTGGAAAAGGATGAGTATAAAATTACTCAGTAAGTAACCCCCAAATGGGATAGACATGCATACACAAGCAAAACATGCACTAAATAGTTTAATCATGTGGGGCCTTTATTTCCTGTCAAAACTTTCAAATCAACCTGTGGACAATTAACCCATCAAAACTATACCAACTAACTGGTGGCGCTTAAGCGGGCAACTTGAGAGACTCTACCCCAGCTGATGGTAGTTGGCTCCCAATCAGCGGAGCCAAGCCTCACCCGTCAGAGCGCCTCATTCTGAGATGTACACAAACTTCATTAAGTTTGTCAGCTCACTGGTGGAACGTAGGTGGGTTTATTTTTTAAACGTGGACCTCTACCCCAACAGATGGTAACTGACCCCAGTCTGTGGAGCCAAGATCCACCCACCTAGCTCCTAGTCATAGTACATCAACATACATGGATGGATAATTGCCACAACTTCTACATTAAAACATGAATCATTCACCATTATGCATGAGGCCCCCTAGCTGAATATCCTATAATGACATGACAATAAGTTCGTTGACCCAATCAATAGTCAAACAAACCAACTACACCATATCCTGAAGCATTCACCAAGAAAATATGGACAGTTCCAACTTATAAATTAATTCCAAGAATGAGAAACAATACACATATTAATTTCCACAACATCACTCATCTAGAACAACCAGAAACAAACATACCTATAATACAGTAACAAACAAACAAACAAACTTTCCCACCAAGCCAAAGGGTTTCCATCACTAAGGAAACTTACATTGAGTTGAAACCCAAACGATCACTAAATTGCTTACGAAAGGTCTTGGTTCCAACCTAAACAATTTCCAACAATCAAAACCCATTTCTGAGATAAAACAGTACTGTAAAAAAATGTCTAAACAAAAAAAACCCTAGGTTACCTACGTGGTCCTGCCCGTCACTCTTACGCTAAATTCAATTCCAATCCCAGACCGTTTTCGACACTGAAACAGAGATGGCCATTATAAGTTATGACAAATCTGCAATCTTGAAATAAAATCCAAAGGTTTCAAAACGAATTGTTACCTATTGAGCGTTGCCAAATCGATTGACGGTGAGGGTTGGGCGTGGATCGAACGACGATGACCAATGGCCAATTATTTTTTATTCAGCGACAAAGTGCAGATGAAAGTAAAGAAAAGAAGAAAGGCCAATGCGAAGTGGAGATGCCCTAAACTCATCCTTTAAAAAAAAATATATATATATATATATATTATTAATATTAATATTAAAAGAAAGATTTTAATAATATTAATATTAATATTATTTTTTTTTTCCTTTTCCTTTTCCCTTTTTTTGTTATTTTAATAACTTTTCTTTTCTTCCCATGCACTAAACCAAAATCCATAACATTTCTAATCCAACTCTTTCCAAATAAGCATTTTTCTCCTAAAAGAATAAAACTAAACTGATCAATCTCCTTACTCAACGAGCAAGAAATTTTTCCCAAGCAATTTAAAGCACTAAAAGCAAAAATAAGGGTACGGGGTGTTACACTAGCCGTATGTTTTGAATGAAATAATCTTTCCAGTCTTGGTTTAAAGGGAAAGTGCCTTAAAATCTTGTGTGGTACCTTATTTCCTTTCTTGTTGTCTATTTTGTAACGAGATTCATTACATTGTGGACAAACTTTTGCTTTCTCATTTTCTTTCCAAAATAACATACAATCATTCTTACAAGCATGTATGGATTCATAACTTAAACCCAAGTCACGCAATTTCGTTTTTGCAGCATAATATGATTCTGGAATTTTGGTACCATCAGGTAAGGCTTCTTTAAGCAATTTCAATAACATATCAAATGACTTATTGCTCCAATGATTAAGTACTTTGATATGCATTAATTTTACCAAAAAAGTAAAAGATGAAATCTTAGTACATCCAATGTATAATTCTTCGTTGACTTCATCAAACATTGATTCAAACTTATTATTTCTACCTCTCAAATTTTCAACCTCAATTGAGTTATCTTCACCGCAATTTCCAGTGTCTCTCACACCTGTCAAATCATTCAAGAATTCAAGCATTTCATTTTCCGGATCGATATTTGGAGAATTCTTTGCGGGTTCCTTATGTTTTTCAACGGTCTCTCTGGGTTTCAAAAAAGCTGACAAATCAGGGGTTTCTCCATGAAATATCCATCTATCATAAGTGAAAGCCATTCCATATTGGTATAAATCACCTTTGACATGACCAATTGGTTTCATTATGGCATTTTGACAACGTTTACATGGACAATGTGTAAACCCTCTCGCATCGACATGTTCCTTTGCCAAGGTGATAAATGATTTTACTCCATCAGAAAATTCTTTGCATAATCTATTCCGAAGTTTTGTCCAACTTTTATCCATATATATTTTACCCTAGGAAACATCAAAGGACAACCTATCATGAATCTAATTAAACAAAAGGAAGGGTATAATGTGTATAAAACTAATTTTTCAGCATTCCATAATCATTAGTATAATCAATAAACATGTGAGATCATAAACATCTATATATAACTAAGAAAACTAATAAAATAATATGCATGTTGTTTTGGAATAGGAAAGCTCACACAAGTACATGAAAATCCAAAAGATAAATAAAGAAAGTAAGTTTAGGGGAATAATTTATAAATTCATATATATCCTACATAGAGTCAGTCAAAGCTTCACCATTCAACCAAAAATGGAGTTCAACTAAACATATTCACATGAAAAAGTTGAATGACTAAAAAATTCATATAGCCCCTACATATACAGTAAGCCCCTACAAGTGTAATATATATGTTAGTCAAAATCAGTCCTGTTTTTTCCTACATATACAGTAAGTCGAAGCTTCCATTCAGCCAAAATAGGAATACAACCAAACATATTCACATGAAAAAGTCAAATACGAAAACATTAATCTAAAATTCATTCTCTTACCTTGAAAACAACAGTAGTTGGTTGATCGGAGCAGAGCAGATTGGAAGCAAGACTGTCGAGTTCGTAACAAACTAGAAATCTGGTTGGTGACAGCGAATTGAAAATTAAAAATTGAAAAGAAGAGAAAAAAAGCTCGGAAATATAAATATACCCTACATACGGTGGCGTGGCAAGGCGGTGGCAGTGGAACGGAGCGGTGGAGTTCTTCGCGGCGCCGGGTCAGAGCGGTGGAGTTCTTCGCGGCGCCGGGTCAGAGCGGTGGAGTTCTTCGCGGCGTCGATGGAGTCGGAGAGACGGGTCGGAGCGAGGCAGAGCGGGGCGGAGAGAGGCGGAGTTGGAATCGGAGCGGTAGGGCACACTGAAATCCCTAAATGAGCGATGATGAAATGCGAAGCCAATTGGGTTTTTAATTTCAGTCTTGAATTTTTTATATCGTCGCAAGGTCATGCGACGAACTAATAAAGCGTCGCAAGATCGTTCGACGATTTAAATTTTCGTCGCAAGGTCATGCGACGATTTAAATTTTCGTCGCAAGGTCGTGCGACGATCTACATTTTTGTCGCAAGGCCGTGCGACGGTTTATAAATTTGTCCCATGACCTTGCGACGATTTATTAATTCGTCGTACGCCAGAGCGGCGATCGCATAAATCGCTGCATGTCCTTGCGACGAAGTCATAAATCGTCGCAAGCGGTGCGGCGAATTAATAAATCGTCGCACGGCCTTGCGACAACATATCCGTTCGTCGCTTTCCCGAGCGACGATTTCACATAACTCAATTAACATAAAATTGTGCCTTTGAAGTTCAATTCTTGAATTAATTAAAATATGTTTACAAAAAAAAAACAAATTAAAACATTCATTCAAACCCCTACAAAATAAAGACAATAATCCACTTATTATTTTAAATATTTTTTAACCTGTTTTTTTTTTCTTCACGATACATATTTGAAAAATGTGAGAAATTCTTAACTTTCAAAACAATTGTAGTCAATTTCCATTTGTTTCTTAGAAGAATTGAACTCACTACATATCAATAAAACTAACAAGAATTAAGAATTTCATGAGGTGTAACCGATTAATTGATTGTCTTTTTATAAACTATTGTAATTAATTATCATCAAATTACTCAATGCATTCGAGAAAAATGGGAGATTTCGGTTTTTTTTGAGTCATTAATATTTAATTAAAAAAGATACAATTGTATTTATGAACAATTTAAATAATATCCAAGAAAAATAATAAAGGAAAATAAATTATTTTTCTAAGTAATTTACTAACAAAGTTTTATGAAGAAAAGAAAATAAGTAAAAAATTTAGAAGGTAAAGAAAACAACTTATGTATTTCAACTTCTTAAACGGGTTGTGGTGTTTAAGTTTTTTTTTTTTTTTTGACAACATGGAGAAGGGAAATTCGAACTTGAGACCTATTTCTCATAGTTCATAAATTATGTCGGTTGAGCTATGCTTTTGTTGGCATGTAATTTAAAGCTAAATGAGAGAAAAATATACAACTATAAAACAAATTAATGTTTGATATAAGCATACGTAAAGTATATCTCTCATCTTCAAGAACTCACAAAGCCAATTAGTAACATGTACATGAACAAATTCCAAACTAGCACAAGTTTAGGTGAAATCATCTTTAATCTTTCTTCATTCTAATCTATGCAAATTGTGGTTGTGTCATGAGATTGTAACATACTATTAAATTAATCTACATTGAAATCTAGAATTAAATAACTTGTATTCTTCAAAAAAAAATTAAAAAACATTTTGTTAACGTTTCAAAAATAAAAATTGAAAGTAACTAAATTGAATAAATTAATGAACCTAAAATTTAGAGTTCAATTTAATGAAGTTAATATTTTGAAGTTAAATTTATCAAAATAGAAAGATGAAAAAAAATACAATTTTAGTTCTTTATATATCTATATAACATTCTCAACCATTTCCTTGCATTCCCTCCCTTCCTATCAAGCAAAATGAGTTCATCATCAATCTTTGCACTCTGTGTACTGGAACATATAATACTTGCTCTCCATGGAAATAGAAAATGTACTATGAAATTAAATAATACCACATGTCTAAAATGTTTAATATTGGAATTCAAATTTCATCAACTAGAGATGTTAAAACAAACTTAAAATATAGTTGATGTATCTACCTAAATTTGATCTCTTTAATAAATAATATTTTGTCTCTCTCCTATAAGTTTTGGCCGATTTTCTTCTTTCACATTTAAGTTTTCAGTTTTCCTGGTCCAAGTGTTAATCAAAATATTGATCAATATAACATAAGGGATATATTTTATCATCAAACGTCGATGTTGTATTGATCATTCATGTCCATGAGATTTTTGTACAAAGATTGACAAAAACAATTAGGTTCATGATAGTTTTCATAGTTGTTAACCATAGTTGATGAGGATCATTTCTCGAATAATAGATGAACAGTTTTCCATGCTCTCGAGTAAAAATTATAAAGATTGGGTTAAGGTAGATTTGAATGTTGAATAAGAAACTAGAACATTTAACTCTACTCAATTAAATTCAAAACATTCGTCGATTTTTATCCACATATACCCATCGTTAACTTGTGTAACGCACATGGAAATTTTATCTATTTAATTTACAAAAACTTTATATCTTAAAAAAAAACACAATTTATTATTATAATTTTTTTTAATATAACTAAAAAATTCGATTAAAATATACTAATTAATGAAACATAACAAATAAAAAATTAGTTTATGTTGTGAAACAATAGAACAAGAACAAAGTATGAAGAAGAAGAAAGTAGGGAGTCAATGTATTCTTTATTGAGTTGTCCATGTCAAAGGCCACAACGACCACTATTTATAGGGTTTACAAGATATGAAGAAGGTCAGGAAAGATCAAGGAGAAGATCATGGAGGAGATAAGATCAGGATATCTTATCTATATGGACATCTATTTAAATATTCATAACATTCCCCCTTAGATATCCATAATATATAGAATATATGCTTCGTTAAAACCTTACTAGAAAAAACCCAATGGGACAGTGAAGGAAAAATAGTACATTATTCATATATATTTTAGTAACCGTCTCATTAAAAAGCTTGTAAGGAAAACTCAGTGGGATAAAACCATAGTCAAGGAAAAAAGAGTGCAGCACATTTTCTCCCCCTCATGGAAACACCACTTGAGATCTTTGAGTCGTCGCTTTTCAATGTTGTTCACCAACTTCTGAAATGTTGCAGTAGGTAATGTCTTTGTAAATAAGTCTGTTGAGTTATCTTCTGAAGAAATTTGAACGGTAATATCATCATTTTCTTCAAGATCATGGGTGTAGAAGACCTTTAGTGAGACATGCTTCGTTCTATCTTCTTCAATATATACACTCCTCTGATTTGTGTTATACATGTTGTGTTGTCTTCATATAATGTTGGTCAGATGATCTTCGTGGGAAGACAAGCCACAAGTGTTTTACAAATACATTGAATTATCGATCTTAGTCATGCACATTATCGGCTTGTCTCGTGAATTGGCATGATGTCAGCATGATTTAAAAGTAATTGTTATAGTCTGCTTCAAAGACTTCGATAATATAAAAGTTCTTCCACATGTATTAAATAGTTTGTCTAAGATCTCACTTTATATGGGTTAGGTAAATAACCTGCATCTTCACATCCAACTGGAATAAAATCAGATTTATAAAGTAAATCCATGTAAATCAATCCTCATAATATATGTTTAACTTTGTTTCAATATCTTTTTGTTGGAGAGATATTATATCTATGTATACTGAAAATACTACAACATGTCGTGTATAATTAGTAAACATACATAAGTGCACTTATTTCCTAAAAGTGGTTCTTCAGGATCCATAAGTTTCTCACTATCTTCTAGAGACCAGAAGATATATTTTTCACATCAAGTGAATGAAATACCATTGAAATGTTCAATGATGTACATAGTCTATGTAAAATCTTTTATGTATAAATAGATTGATGAAATTTCATCTCTATATATTTAATTTGCAAGTCCATGCAAAACTTTATTTTTTCGAAAACTTCATCTCGATCTATTTCTTAAAGAACTTTATTGCCTTTGAAATCTCTTCAGGAGTTTCCATTACATTCAAATCATCAATCTATACAACAATAATATATAACCAATTTGTACTGTGATTTCTTTGTTAAACCATATGGACAAATAAGGTCCTTATTTCAATAGATATTCGCTACATTCATTTGGATTGTTTTAATCCATGTAAGGATCTGATATGTAATTTGATCGAATATAATTCTCTAGCATTTGAATTATATGACTCTAGTATATATCTTTAATCCTTCAGGGATTTTCATATAAGAAGAATCCTTGTCTCCCAGGTTGGGGCCGACGCTATGCAGACGACATATATAATATGTTTTGACTACATTCATAATATGTACATGTAAATCTTTTCATGAACAATCAGGTCAATTAAATAACTCACTCTTATTACATTCACCACAAGATAATATGTCTCCTCAGAATCTATTTTAGACATTTGTGAGATTCTTTGTGCAACAAGTCTCACGTTTTGAAAAATGAGTTTAGTTGTGTTTGGATTGCTTCTCTCCACTCAAGTCAATCCTTTCTATGTCGACATTTTTCTACAGAACTAAATTCATAATCCTCATTTTCGTAAATATCGTGAGCAACATTGTCACTAAAATAGTTGTTTGCTTATATTTGTTTGGTTCCATCTTTTTTTTTTCATGACATAATTTATCAAGATCTCATTATTATCCTCAAGTATTTAACCTTCTTCGATATTCTTATAGGTAGTCATATTTAGGAATTCTTCAGGAATATCCACGTTCTCATTTGAATCAATTTGATTATTGACTACTCTTCTTCTTCGAGGATTTTATATTTGGAACTCATTGATCTATCACGCTTCTGGCGTGTCTCAAACTTGCTAGTTGTGACAACTTACTATGTTTGGATATCAAAATCTAGATGGTGCATTTGCAACTAATATATATGACTTAAACACTATAGTAACATATGTAAATGCATCTGACATGCAACTGAACTTTTAGTTCACATTGATATGTATGAGGATCTAAATGAGACAATAAAATGATGCGCATTTCATTTGATCTAGTTTTCTAACTTTTTCTCAATTTCTCCCCTTAATGTTGGGAAATTTGTCTCATTAATGACAATAATTAAAAAAAATATGCAGTAAAACAATAACCCATCAGGGGTTCAAGATATATAATTATTGATGAGGAATCTAACCTCATTTGATAAACTCATCATTGTGTGTTGTGGTGGAGCAACTTGAACATTTACAGAACATTCTAAAATTTGTAGTTGAAATATATTTTGGCTTCTAGCCATAAATTAAATGAATTAGAATAAGCCTACTAGCTTAAAGCGTACGCAACGTTGCATGCAACATAGGATGAACCTATACATATATTAGAAATTTTGCTCTCATGATTTCAATAAAAACAGTTTGTGTATGAACATAAATTATAAGATGTTCAACACTTATCCCAATAATCATTATACACTTGGGATGCAAATTTGCCAACATTATCAAGACACAATTCTATTTCATAATCCTAAAATTATGCTCTTAGCTGAGCAATTTGAGCAAGTGACCATCTACTAGATGTGTCCACTAAGACCATAAAATATCTAAACATGGTGGATTAAATAATTCGCAAATATCACCATAAAATTCGTTCTTAAAATACAAGAGGGATCTAATCCCAATTTTAGTTGGTGAGTGTCTAATCAATAAATTTTCTTGAGAGCAAATAACATATGAAAATTTATTGGTTGATGTCTATGTGCAATCTGAATAATTATTTATAAATAATGACTCCAATCGATTATTCAAAATAGTAAAGATATTTGGATCAATGAACTTCAGGTTCATTGTTGCATATATATCAATTACACGAATATGTGTAATATAATTCAACGGGAAAAAATTGGCAACTTTTCTAGTATAGTTTTCCATGAGACAATAAATATAATATATAAATATTATATTATTTTTATTATCAGTCTCTATATGGTAACTTTTACAATGTTTTTCTTTAAAAACTTAATAGACATCTCTTTGATTTATTAGAAGATAAAACATATCAATCGTAAATTTTGCTCTGCTAGGCAAAATAAACTTGCTTTTCCAAAATATCAAATATCAAGTCTACGAGACCTTGGATTGTATTGATTTTTGCTTCTAGCATAATCAATTTTGAAGAAAAAAAAATGTCTAGCATAATCAAGTCTATTGTGCATATATTTGCACTATCAACAAGTATAAATCTACATTGTAATTTCTATATTCTCTTCAGGAAAAAAAATATATATATTGCAACATCATCCAACTATGTAATATTTGATTGAGTTAAAAACATTAATTATTTCATTAGAAGATTCAAATAAACTTACAACATCAAATATGTCGTCTATAAAAAAAAATCAAAACATGTCATATTTAGGGAGTCAAAAAGATAAATTATCTAATCAATAGATTCAAACAAATTTGCAAAGCACAATATTAGTAACTTCTTCCTTTAATATGATCATGACCTCGATCTCCACCACAATGATTAAATATTACAATATTCACTGAAGGAATGTTATTTAAATAGTTGGTCGAGATTCATGATTTTTCTTCAAATCCATGATGCTCATGTATTCAATTTCAAGAGGACATTAGATTTGTTCAAAACGTATTTCTTTACATTGCTACTACAGGAGCATATTCAATATATGAAAAGAAATAAAAAAAAATTGTAGCACATACTCATTATTATAGAATCACTTATTGATTAGATATTGTGCAACTACATATGCATCTAATCAAACTGAGCACTTATGGATTTAAAATCATGCAACTTCCGGTGCATCTAATTAAACTGAAATTGAGCACTTCTTGATTTAAAATTATGCACTTCCAGGTGCATCTAATTAAAATGAGCATTTATTAATTTATGGAACTTCAAGTGCATTTAATTAATCAAATTTAGTTTTAGAAAGAATAATTACCACTATACATATCTTTCAAACTTTGTCATATAAATAAAAAAAAATATATATAACTAATATGAAATTCAAACCACATGAGAATAATTTAAATATGTAGCATTCAAATGAATTTCAACATCAGTACTTATCGCAAGGAATTATTTTCAAAATAATAAAGATGCATGACATGTTTAATCTATGGTGGGATTTTATGCAACAATTAAACAATTTAATTGAGACACCATCATGCATTATTCAATTAAATAAAGGGTAATTGGCATAACCTAAGAAATATTGGGCCAATTAAAAATAGGATTTAGAAACCCTAATTTATTATTTTTCACAATAAAAGTTGCAAGTGGGACTCCACCGTTAAAAAAACAGTGGCCGCAATATGCTATTGGATATGCATTGACCTTAAGTACCAAAGCTCACGGTGGCAAGGATATGTATAAATAATGGAAACAAATATTGGATATGTAGGGAAAATTCATGACTTTTTCTGTTCACACAGCCACACGTAAAGATGAAAACTACGGTGTGAAAGATTGATGTTATGCAATATTGAAAAGAAAAAAAATAGATCTCACATACATATGTATGTCTTGAATTACTTTCAAATTCACGTGATCTTTAAATCAACTTCAAATCCCCAACAATCTCTAATTCAATACTTTATGCGACAATCAAACTATTTAATTTATACACCAATATGCATAATTAATTTAAATAAAGTAAAATTAACCGAAATACTAGACATATCCTAAGACAATTCCAATAAAAATTCATGCAAACCTTTCAAAAACGTTACCCCATTGGAAATCATAAAAAATAGGGTTTTAGAAAATTTTAATCGCATCTTATATTTCCTTCTTTTTAAGAGCAGCCGCCACCAACGACGGCTAAGACTTTCACTAATTCAAGCACTAACATTTATATACATCTATATATATATATATATATATATATATATATATATATATATATATATATATATATATATATGTATATAATTTGCCAATTATAAGTTAGTAATTTGGAATCTTCCAAAAAAGATGAATTATAAGTTAGTAATTTGTATCACATTAGGTGGGAGGTTTAGCAATTTGCAATCTTTCAATTCAAGCCAGATGAAAAATTTAGCTTGGGGATCCATTTAATTCACCACACCAACACTAAAAAAAAATGCACCACTTTTGGGTTTTTTTTCGCTTTGAATTAAAAAAAAAAACAGAAGAAAAAAACCCTGACTTTTCGGGGGTCACATTTGATCTAATCAAATCAAAATATAATGCCGTGCCAAATGAATCGAACTCAAAGTACATATATCACATTATATAGTTTAATCAGTCGTAGAATGACCACCAGAGAAACTGTAATTCTATGAGAATTAAGCTACTCCAACGACAACACCATGAAGACAAACTAATTTTGTGTTAATCTAATACACGTTCAGAGAGGATTTTGTGTTTGTGTTCATATATTTAAATTATTTAACCACATGAAGACAGACTAATTTTGTGTTTGCTGGTAAGTCAAATAGAAAAAATCACCATGCAATTCTTTACATATAACAAAAATCTTCCAACCTTAACAAGTTTTACAATGGATCTAATCAAGCAATATATTTTGTGTTAAATAGGTCGAATCAGTCAAATTTTGCAAACCAACCTCTATCATATCACATATATGAAATTAAAATATGCACCATCTAAATTTAACTTTAGTTATAAACATTTTGTTAACGTTTCAAAAATAAAAATTGAAAATAATTGAATTGAATAAATTAATGAACGGTAAAATTTAGAGTTCAATTTAATGAAGTTAATATTTTGAAGTTACATTTATCAAAATAGAAAGATGAAAAAAAAATTACAGTTTTAGTTCTTTTTATATATATATATATATATATGACATTCTCAACCATTTCCTTGCATTCCCTCATTTTCTATCAAGCAAAATGAGTTCATCATGTTGTTATTTTTTTCCACCATACAAACAATGACCTAAGAATCAATCTCCCTTCTACCAATAATTAAAGTTAGCATGGTTAATAACTTGGCTGGCCCTGTTCTTGGAGTTCACTGTCATTCAAAGAATGATGATTTGGGGTACATGTCCTTTCGTCGGAGCAAATCTACTCCTTACCCAATTGTAGACCCAATGTTTTCGGGACAACATTATTTTCTTGCCGTTTTGAATGGGTGAAAGGCGAAATCCACACCTTCGATATCTATGACTTTCACAGAGATGCAAATCGTTGTACCAATGGTTCATTTATAGGGACACTGCATGTTTGATGCAACCATAAGATACTGGAACATATAATATTGGCTCTCCGTGGAAATAGAAAATGTACTCTGAAATTAAATAATACAACATGTCTAAAATGCTTAATATTGGAATTCTCATTTCATCAACTATAGATTTTCAAACAAACTTAAAATATAGTTGATTATCTACCTAAATTTGATCTCTCTAATAAATAATATTTTGTCTCTCTCGTATAAGTTTTGGCCGGTTTTCTTCTTTCACATTTAAGTTTTGAGTTTTTCTACTCCTAGTGTTAATCAAAATATTGATCAATATAACATAAGAGATATATTTTATCATCAAACGTTGATGTTGTATTGATCATTCATGTCCATGATATTAATCTATAAAGATTGACAAAAATAATTAGGTTCATGATAGTTTTCATAGTTGTTAACCATAGTTGATGAGGATCATTTCTCAAAAAATAAATGAAGAGTTTTCAATTCTCCCGAGTGAAGATTATAAAATTTGGGTTAAGGTAGAACTGAATGTTGAATAAGAAACTAGAGCATTTAACACTAGTCAATTAAATTCAAAACATTCGTCATATATACCCATCTTTAATGAGTGTAACGCACAAGAAAATTTTATCTATTTAATTTACAAAAACTATATATCTTTAAAAAAAAAAAACAATTTATTATTATAATTTTTTTTAATAAAACTAAGAAAAATGGCCAACAAGAGCTGATGTCCTAGGTTCAATCCTACACCCCAACAAGTTGTCAAAAAAAAAATAGAACTAAAAAAATGGATTAATTTATACTAATTAATAAAACTTGAGAGCGAGCGCTTTCGGAGCGTCGAGACGCTTGCTCTCGGGTTTGAACTTGAGAGCGTCGAGACGCTTGCTCTACTTTCGATGTCTTTCCTTTCTCGAGGCTTTAATATAACTTTCTTAGCCTCGAACGACGTCTTTGGACTCCTCGAGCTCTTTAACCGTGAAACACCTACAACAGAGACAATTAAACATAGTTAAACACGATATTTAGCTAATATTAGGGAGTAAATTATAGCTCTAATTTGGAGCTATCAACTAGATTACATCAAACCCAATAATAGACAAAGATTGACGGTAAAACATACCTGAGAGCCCATACGGACCTTTCAGTGCCGGGAGAAACCTCCTCCTCGTAGAAAGGATGAGTCAATCACATGTTCATCCCTGGCGTAACTGACACTCGCACACTAGAAAGGACATATACCAGCTCCGCCTGAGATGGGTCTCTAGAGGTAAAATGCTCCCTGGAATACAGCGTCACCATATCAACAATCGTCCCTGGGTCCTCATGCCACCGCCCCCTACTATCCTCCAGCCCTGAAATGGTGTTGCTACGTCGCCGATGAGACACTCTGTGATGGATTCATCTCGTACTTCGGTCTCCCCATTTCAACCAACTCTCTCAAGCCCTCTGCTTCCAGAACACTTCCTCTTCAATAAAGAGAGACGCCAGCTCGTTCTCTGCCCATTCCAACCTCCCTCGAGACTCAGTCTATCCAAGGTCAATCATATAGCCTGTTGGACCCGAGAAGTAGCCTCGCGGATCCTCTGTGCATAGTTCCCCACCAACCCTAGCCTCCAGCTGGATAGCGAGGTCATACATTGTCTTGATGCAAATGCCAATTTCACCAGACCAACTGGAACTGTCTCCACCCCCCAGCTATCTCGTACGACACCCTCAAAGTATGAAGCATGTAGCCAAGCTAGTTCAAACCTCCGGATACCTCGCCCCAGCCGCCATGCTCCCCTCCCTCCTAATTTTAGCTAGAGAACGAGCGACCGATGCTCAATTGTAGCTTGAGGGAATAGATTTCGCCATGACACATTGCCCATACATCGATCGAGACGTTCCCAAACCGTCTCCTGTCCAGGCCGACCATTGCACCAGGTGTCTAAATCCCCTTGAAAGCCCAAATCCAGCCGCCCATAAACATAGATTTAATGAAAATGTAATACAAATCGAATTTGAAAATATTTGAGCAACTTAAATGATATATTGAATAATTTATTTATAATTGAAATTTTCTAGTTAATACATTCCAACAAAATAATGAAACATTCATTCAAACCCCTAAAAATAAAGATAATAGTCAGATTTCTTATTATTTTAATGTATTATAAGGTTTAAAAGAAATGCATAATCATATGCTAAAAGAGTAGTTTTAAATATTTTTTGAACCCGTTTTATATTTTTTCACAATACATATTTGAAAAATGTCACGAAATCTTAACTTTCAAAAGAATTGAAGTCAATTTCCATTTGTTGTTCAAGAGAATTAAACTCACTAAACATCAATAAAACTAACAACAATTAAGAATTTCATAAAGTGTAACAGATTAATTTATTGTCTTTTCTAAACTGTTGTAATTAATTATCATCAATTCCTTCAATGCATATAGAAAAATGATAGATTTTCAGTTTTTTTGAGTCATTAATATTTAATTAAAATATATACAATTGTAATTATCAACAATTTAAATAATATCCAAGAAAAAGAATAAAGGAAAACAAATTTTCTTTTCAAGACCCATTTTTTTTTTTTTCAAACTACTTTCGCTTTCTTTGTTATACACATCAAACAACTTAGGTATTACAAAAACTTAAAACAAGTTAATCCCATCTTGTAACATTTTCATTCTTTTGGCATGATAGAAGAAAAATCAAAATATCTTAATCCATTAAAATATCTTAATCCATTAAACTTTGAAACTTACAAGGTTCATCCTAACATGCCATTCCTTTAAAAGCCCCTGGATAAGAGATATTGACTACAGTATCTCCTGTCATTTAAAAACTTCATTTAAAACTTTAACCGCTTATGATCCTTTTCTTTCTTGTCTAGCAATCACCTTATTCTCCTGTAATAACAAGTCCTTCATGTTGGTAAAATTTTCTTTACAAACCAACACTTACATTACCCACGATAAAAACAAAAAAATAACAAAACAATCAAAACATCACATTCATCATGAACACATTTTTTTTAAAAGAACCCATTAAATAACAACGACGTACCGTGAGATGACAAGGTGTTTGCTGCTTGGCCATGGAGACACTTAAAGCTTACGATGTAAGCGTGTCTACAGAACCCATAACCTAGGGCTCTGATACCAACTGTAAAGACCCGACTAATTACACCTAGACAATCTCTAAGGACTTTACTCCATGCATGCTATAACGTCTAGAAATCCTTGAGAAATTTATAAAGCATAAAATATCTTTCTAAAAGAATTTAAAAGAATGTATTTGGGATCCCATTGAAATCGTTGCAAAACACAAATGAAAACAAAATGTTAAACTTGATGAAACAAACTCGGACATAACTTTTGCATAAAACATTTTAAACATGAAACATCCTAAATGTTGACGCCATTCTGACATTATCCCCATGGCACGGCTAGCAAATGACCTCGCTCACTCGCCTTGTACGTCCTTGTCATTACCTGTGGAAAAACGTTTTAAGAAAAGAATGAGTATTTCAAAAGAAATACCCAGTAAGTGACCACGCTACCGGAGTCACGTTATGCAAGCGCATGCGATATGAATGTTCCATGCATTTTCCTCTGGTGGGACCTAAAACCTCTCCTCTTTAAAAACATTTTCCTCTTTGGCCAAGTGGACTATTACCCCACAACATAACGATCTCGAAGGCTTCTCGATGGAGACTTTACCCCAACTGATGGTTAGTTGGCACCCAATCAGCGGGGCCAAGTCTCAGCCTAACTAGATCCTCATTCTTTCCCTCTAGATGTACATCGAACCTCATTTTTTCCCTCTAGATGTACATCAACCTCTTAAGGGTAATAGCCACAAAATCATTATGCAATATATGTAACACAAATGCATGAGGTCCCTTAAAAAATTTCTTTTCATTTCGTGATGCAACATGAAACAATCTTTCCTTTATATTTCATCCTCAAATACATCAACTTATCATTCAACATGCATTTTCATTCATAAACATCCTACTAAAACAATAAAACATACTTCCCAACCACAACTCATTCATAAACATAACATTGAAAACGTTTTAGAAAAATCTTAGAAATTTCGGCAGAGTTTCCCTTGAAAATCGGTAAACCATACCTGAAATAAAGACATACGTTTCAAAATAACATTCACAACCAACTCAACTACCAGCACACATACACATCCTATTCAACCAATTCAGCTATCAACACACATACACAACATACACAACCTATCCAACTATCAACACACATACACAACCTATTCAGCTATCAGCACACATACACAACATGCACAACCTATTCCTAGGGCGTTCCGATAGTAAAGTCACTTACCTTTCTAGAAATCCAACAATAATCTTCGTCCAACTTAAAAGTCAGTTGATCGACCTAAACCAATTTTCAACAATCGGAACTCAACCACATTAATCATGAGAGTGAACTTAAGGATGAATAAACAATCCAAATGATAAATAGAGGGTTGACAATTAGTCCATACCCAAACATCGTTCTTGCAATCTTGTTCCATCACTCTGAAACTACAAACAAGAGAATTCTAAGGATTAAAACCTAATTTACAACACTTAAAACGAGTTTGAAAGAAGTGAAGTCTTTAACAACTCAACTCACCCACAAGGCTTGGGTCTTTGCTGGCTTGTGTTCATATGTGTTCGAACTCGTACATCTGAACTCCTTGGGCTATGGGTATCTGACAAGGGTTCATTCGGGTTGTGGGTAATCACCAAACGTCAACAATAGCTCTAAATTCAACGCTTAACAGCGTGATACAAACCTCCATTTTGTGAATCTAAAGCTGAAATAAAATGGGTGCTCTGATTTAGGAATCAAAAGAGTCATGCAAACTATAAACAAATTGAAACCTGATTGAGGGTTGAGACCAAGTATCGTCACAAATTAAAAACAACAAAGAGGAGACTTACCGTTGCTACCCATTTTCCACAACAACCCAAAATGCGGCCCCAGAATCCGTAACAAGCTGCCGCCGTCGGGAGTGAGCGTCGGAGAAGAAGAAGCCGCACCTAGGAGCTCACTTCCGAACTTCTTTGTCGCCTCCTTGTCTCTTTGTAAGGCTGAGGTCGAAGTGGGGTGGTTGGAGGTTGGTCGCCGACGAAGAAGAGCGAGCGAGAGAGAGAGACATGGGAATCGGAGAAGGAGGAGAAGAATAGAGGGCAGGGGAAAAATGTGGGTCGGCTGGAGCAAAACGAAAAGAAGAAAAAAATAAATAATAATAAAAAAAAAAAACTGAAGAAAAGAAAACGTAAGAGTTTTTTGTTTCTTTTTTTTTAAAGTAAAAAGAGACATGTCGGTTAAGAAGTTATAAAAAAAAGTAAAAATATCCATTACTTGCAATATTATCTCATTTTTTTAAAAAAACAAACTTTTTATTTTTATTTTTAAAGTAAATCTAAAACCTTTCTTTCATTCTTTTTTTTAACTTTTCTTTCTTTCTTTTTTTTATTTTTTTCCTTTTTCTTTTTTTTTAACACTCCATTTTTAATCTTATTTTTAAACCCAATTTAACTCTGAAAAAAAATATAACGCCAAAAGAGAACAACACTACCAACATAGGTCGGGTGTTACATTTCCCCCCCCCCCCCCCCCCCCCCCTTGGGAACTTTCGTCCTCGAAAGGTTTCTAGCCCTAAAACAAACCGGGATAATTGGTTCTCATTTAATTCTCTATTTCCCATGTTTCTTTCTCAAATGGGAGGTTACATTAGAGGATCTTAACGAGAGTTATTTTTCTATTACAACTGTCTTTCGATCTCTTACAAGAAATACTTGGGTCTTTTCCTCATGGTTTAAGCTCTCGATCAACGGTAAAGGTTCATAGTCGACTACAAATGCTAGATCTGACACATGTTTCCACAGTATGGAGACATGAAACACACCATGAAATGCATTGAAAGATGGTGGTTAGGCCGAGCGATAAGCTACTGGGCCAATACGCTCCAAAATCTTCAACGGTCCTACAAAACGTGAATTTAACTTCCCTTTTCGATCGAATCTCTTAATTCCATTCATAGGCACTCATTTCAAGAACGCATGATCCCCTTGTAAACTCCAAATCCTTTTGCCTTGCGTTAGCATAACTCTTTTATCTATTATGTCGGGCCATTTCTATGGGTGAAAGTGTGTGCTAAAATCCAACCGAATTCCAAGTGCGTTTGTAACTTTTCCATAAAGTCGAGGGTCTCTGTCTGAAACTATCGACATAGGTACACTATGAAGTTCAACATATGCCTCATAACTTTCACACACTGGCATGTCAAACATTAAATATCAAATTGAGAAGTCTATTTCTCCATCTACTCAATAATAAACCACCAATAATACCTCTTGAGGTTCTTATACATCTTTGTACTATTTGTACATAAATAAAAGATGTTTCATTTACCTCATTCAACAACTCCTTTCCTAAAGGATAATCTTCTTGGTACACATGTCTCCCATGCTGCGAAAAATATGAGTCACTAGTAAGGGGTAAAATTTCCTTCATTTCTCTCACTCATGTACTTAACCAAATCTTTGCGTCCTCTTGTCGGGTATTAACAACTCGCTGCAAGTTTCGAGTCACTAGTAGAGTGGAATAAAAACACGTCCCTTTAGCGGACGCGAAACGTGAGCAATAAACTTCTTATGTTTCATTAGCACACAATCTTGTCCTATCTTTGAAGCATCAAAGTAACCACTAAACCTCATGACCTATTAGAAACGATTAGCACTAAGGCTGGAGTCAATCAACCCTTTAACTTTTGTAAGCTCTTCTTGGAACCTTCGTTGCAAGTGATAGTGTTGTTCTTGCAAGTCGACTAAGTCAAAGATGTAGCAAAGCTAGAAACATTACGAATAAACCTCTTGTAGTAGCTTGCTAGACTAAGGAAACTACGAAATGTTGCCACTATACCACATCTAGGTCAACTATGAACTACCCCCTCTTTAGAAAGTCCACAACAGTACCTTTCTTAGTAAGATCATGCCTAAGAAAAATGACCTTGTCCAACTAGAGCTTACACTTAGAAAACTTGGTTCATAGATCCTTACTTGCCAACGTCGTCAAAGGTTGCCTAAGGTGTCCATCATGTTGCACTTTAGTCTTGAAATAAATCAATATGTTGTTTATAAGCACTAACACGAACCGGTCTACAAAACTCTTGAAGTCTCGTTTCTTGAGATCCATGAAAGTCGCAAGAGCATTGTTGATTGCATAGATATCACAATAAACTCATATTGACTATACTTGGTCCTCGAAGGCATGCTTTGCGAAATAGTCTCCTTGATCCTAAATTGGTGACCTTTCGATTGCAAATAAACCTTTGAGAAGTCTTTTGCCTCCCGGAGAGGGTACTTGTCCTTCATTGTCACATTGATCGACTTTTGACAATCTATACATAGCCACACCGAACCTCTTTTTTTTCCCTTAAAAAAAACAAGACTGGTGTACCCGAAGATGAAACACTAGAGGGTATGAAGTCTTGATCTAGTGGTCCAAGTACCTATAACTTGGGTTACTTCGATCTTGTTGGGACCATTTTACACGGAGCCATAAAAATAAGAGTTGTTCCCGGCTCAAGCTCTTTGCAGAAATCTACCTCTCATGCTGGTTGTCAACTTGGAAGGTTCAACTTACTTTACTTTACTCAACACCATTTTATCCATTTGCTCCATTTTGGCTTTGTTTCTCTTTTCCATCAAATTGATAGATTTACTAGTGTCTTGTTTTAGTTGATCCAAGACAAATTCTTTCAAGCTTGCTAATAAGACAAACAATTTACCTTTTCACTAATAAAAGCTCAAAGTTTCAATTAATAGTTCCCTGACAGCTACTACAAATAAAAAAAAATTCCAGTTAAACGATCATCTCCCTCCAACTCCTATATAAACAAAGATAAAACTCGACAAAGCACTCTTCCAATACTTTGATTGTCTTTGTTTAGTCTATTGTTCTGAGGAAGAAGTTCTCATACAAGAGTTAAGTTTCACAACCAAAGTCTTATGCAAATTCTTTCGACCAACACACTCTAACATTCTAAACTCCACATAGCAACAATATCTCTTGTACCAATTTCAAAAGTTCGTAAACGCAAATAATATCGTGGAAAGTCCAGTTATAACACAATGATGTACTTGCGGGCTCAACATGTGTAGTCCGACTTTTAAAATAGAAAAAGTTTTTTCCATTTTACTTTTCCTTCCACATTCTTTTCTTTAGTAAGGTCATTAGACTTGAGTGACCCATTCCATTTTTCAAGTGAGACATATCTTCCACACCAAAAATGTCTCTATTTATAATCCTTCCATAGACTTTACATTTGGAGTTCCAAATTAAATCTCTAGCATAATTTTTCTTAATCTTATGGCCTTGCATTATAACCTCCCAAAAACCTTCCTTTGGACTAATTGCTAGAGCATTTCCATCATAACAATGACATGGACAAAATCCAAGTAATTTGATGTATCTTGAAAATAACTATTGGGTTCAAAATCAACAACTTACTTTTCCATTTTAAGACTCAAGTCCCATTTTTTTCTAAACAACTTTGGCTTCCCTTGTTTCGTTGATATAACATAACTTTATCCTCATTTTTTTCTTAAGACCCATTTTTTTTTTTTTCAAACTACTTTTGCTTTCTTTGTTATACACATCAAACAACTTAGGTATTACAAAAACTTAAAACAAGTTAATCCCATCTTGTAACATTTTCATTCTTTTGGCATGATAGAAGAAAAATCAAAATATCTTAATCCATTAAACTTTGAAACTTACAAGGTTCATCCTAACATGCCATTCCTTTAAAAGCCCCTGGATAAGAGATATTGACTACAGTATCTCCTGTCATTTAAAAACTTCATTTAAAACTTTAACCGCTTATGATCCTTTTCTTTCTTGTCTAGCAATCACCTTATTCTCCTGTAATAACAAGTCCTTCATGTTGGTAAAATTTTCTTTACAAACCAACACTTACATTACCCACGATAAAAACAAAAAAATAACAAAACAATCAAAACATCACATTCATCATGAACACATTTTTTTTAAAAGAACCCATTAAATAACAACGACGTACCGTGAGATGACAAGGTGTTTGCTGCTTGGCCATGGAGACACTTAAAGCTTACGATGTAAGCGTGTCTACAGAACCCATAACCTAGGGCTCTGATACCAACTGTAAAGACCCGACTAATTACACCTAGACAATCTCTAAGGACTTTACTCCATGCATGCTATAACGTCTAGAAATCCTTGAGAAATTTATAAAGCATAAAATATCTTTCTAAAAGAATTTAAAAGAATGTATTTGGGATCCCATTGAAATCGTTGCAAAACACAAATGAAAACAAAATGTTAAACTTGATGAAACAAACTCGGACATAACTTTTGCATAAAACATTTTAAACATGAAACATCCTAAATGTTGACGCCATTCTGACATTATCCCCATGGCACGGCTAGCAAACGACCTCGCTCACTCGCCTTGTACGTCCTTGTCATTACCTGTGGAAAAACGTTTTAAGAAAAGAATGAGTATTTCAAAAGAAATACCCAGTAAGTGACCACGCTACCGGAGTCACGTTATGCAAGCGCATGCGATATGAATGTTCCATGCATTTTCCTCTGGTGGGACCTAAAACCTCTCCTCTTTAAAAACATTTTCCTCTTTGGCCAAGTGGACTATTACCCCACAACATAACGATCTAGAAGGCTTCTCGATGGAGACTTTACCCCAACTGATGGTTAGTTGGCACCCAATCAGCGGGGCCAAGTCTCAGCCTAACTAGATCCTCATTCTTTCCCTCTAGATGTACATCGAACCTCATTCTTTCCCTCTAGATGTACATCAACCTCTTAAGGGTAATAGCCACAAAATCATTATGCAATATATGTAACACAAATGCATGAGGTCCCTTAAAAAATTTCTTTTCATTTCGTGATGCAACATGAAACAATCTTTCCTTTATATTTCATCCTCAAATACATCAACTTATCATTCAACATGCATTTTCATTCATAAACATCCTACTAAAACAATAAAACATACTTCCCAACCACAACTCATTCATAAACATAACATTGAAAACGTTTTAGAAAAATCTTAGAAATTTCGGCAGAGTTTCCCTTGAAAATCGGTAAACCATACCTGAAATAAAGACATACGTTTCAAAATAACATTCACAACCAACTCAACTACCAGCACACATACACATCCTATTCAACCAATTCAGCTATCAACACACATACACAACATACACAACCTATCCAGCTATCAGCACACATACACAACCTATTCAGCTATCAGCACACATACACAACATCTACAACCTATTCCTAGGGCGTTCCGATAGTAAAGTGACTTACCTTTCTAGAAATCCAACAATAATCTTCGCCCAACTTAAAAGTTAGTTGATCGACCTAAACCAATTTTCAACAATCAGAACTCAACCACATTAATCATGAGAGTGAACTTAAGGATGAATAAACAATCCAAATGATAAATAGAGGGTTGACAATTAGTCCATACCCAAACATCGTTCTTGCAATCTTGTTCCATCACTCTGAAACTACAAACAAGAGAATTCTAAGGATTAAAACCTAATTTACAACACTTAAAACGAGTTTGAAAGAAGTGAAGTCTTTAACAACTCAACTCACCCACAAGGCTTGGGTCTTTGCTGGCTTGTGTTCATATGTGTTCGAACTCGTACATCTGAACTCCTTGGGCTATGGGTATCTGACAAGGGTTCATTCGGGTTGTGGGTAATCACCAAACGTCAACAATAGCTCTAAATTCAACGCTTAACAGCGTGATACAAACCTCCATTTTGTGAATCTAAAGCTGAAATAAAATGGGTGCTCTGATTTAGGAATCAAAAGAGTCATGCAAACTATAAACAAATTGAAATCTAATTGAGGGTTGAGACCAAGTATCGTCACAAATTAAAAACAACAAAGAGGAGACTTACCGTTGCTACCCATTTTCCACAACAACCCAAAATGCGGCCCCAGAATCCGTAACAAGCTGCCGCCGTCGGGAGTGAGCGTCGGAGAAGAAGAAGCCGCACCTAGGAGCTCACTTCCGAACTTCTTTGTCGCCTCCTTGTCTCTTTGTAAGGCTGAGGTCGAAGTGGGGCGGTTGGAGGTTGGTCGCCGACGAAGAAGAGCGAGCGAGAGAGAGAGACATGGGAATCGGAGAAGAATAGAGGGCAGGGGAAAAATGTGGGTCGGCTGGAGCAAAACGAAAAGAAGAAAAAAATAAATAATAATAAAAAAAAACTGAAGAAAAGAAAACGTAAGAGTTTTTTGTTTCTTTTTTTTAAAGGAAAAAGAGACATGTCGGTTAAGAAGTTATAAAAAAAAGTAAAAATATTCATTACTTCCAATATTATCTCATTTTTTTAAAAAAACAAACTTTTTATTTTTATTTTTAAAGTAAATCTAAAACCTTTCTTTCATTCTTTTTTTTTAACTTTTCTTTCTTTCTTTTTTTCTTTTTTTCCTTTTTCTTTTTTTTTAACACTCCATTTTTAATCTTATTTTTAAACTCAATTTAACTCTGAAAAAAAATATAACGCCAAAAGAGAACAACACTACCAACATAGGTCGGGTGTTACATTGTGTGTGCACTACTGAGTAATAAAGAGGCCAACAATTTAAAAAGAGGGAATTCTTTTAAATTAGGTATCGATTCCCAACAAATCGATATGATGTAGTTTTTGGGGTAGATGGAGAAACCTGCAACACGACATCTCAAAATTAATTCCTCCTCAGAAATTCCCTCTTTTTAATAGGCGATTAGGAACTGATCTTCACATTTCAGTCGCAAATACAATCGTGATCGGAAAACCCATACAGGAGCTCTACAACCTACCAGTGATCCCATTCGACCTAGAGGCTGAAAACACAGAAACACAAATACCAATTCTTCTACAGTTTTGCCATTACCTTCTTCGACATCCTTCACAGTAAACACGACGCATTCCACAACAAAGTTCGACCTAGAATCTTGGTAAGCATTTTCCTCTCTCACAATTCTTCTTCATCTCTATTTTTCCAACGAACGACTTTAATGGTAATGTTAGTTTAGGTTTAGGGGGTTTCAAGTTAGTATTCTAGGGTTTTACCTTGCGGGAGCTGTAGATTTTTTTGTTAAACAAGTGATTTGTTTTAATTAAAAGCAAGGGAAACTCCATGATTTCAAAAATTCTAAATAATAGCTAGTGATCCCTTTTTTTTAGGGATTCAGTTGAACTCCCGTATTATAAAAAATAGACGGACGACATGATTATTTGTGTGATTTCAAAAATTACATTCGACCCAAATCCCATCAAAAAACACAATAATAGAAAGGGACGACATGGTTGATTGTTGTGTGGTTGAACGTTTTTTTGTTTTTGCAGAAGAACTAAAAAATGATATTGGTAATTTTTTTTTGTAGATGGAGCTTGAAAATGGAAAAACTAAAAACGAATGGTTGAAAGATTCATATTTTGCCAAATGTTAGACTTTCCCTAATTGTAGAGGTATTTGTTGTGTCACTAATCTAATTTTGACCGATATCTACTCTTTCGTAGGTTGGGCAGGGTATTGGTTGATCCCTATTTTTAGGGAACTTCACAAATTAAATGAAGCTCATAATTACACACGGCAGACTACAATTGTATACCCAACCAAATGTATGTGTGACGCAATCGTTGTATATCTCCACGGGTGTGTCAACCGTATACCCCACTAGAGGTGTGTGTGTCGGATCTACTCATACGGCCATACAAAGATACATAATGGTAGACATTCGTTAACGGGAAAAAAATCCTCTCTTGCAATGATCCACCTCACCAAATAAAGTATTTAAACTAATTAATTCTTAAAATTAAATGAACTAATTTCAAAACTAATATTTTTAAACAAAAGAAATCCTAAAAGGGTATAATAGAGAATCAAAATGAACTAATTTCAAAACTAATATTTTTAAACAAAATAAATCTTAAAAAGGGTATAATAGAGAATCAACACAAAGAGATTTGCTCCTAAAAAATCTCTAGACATACATTACAAACTAAACATGTATTTAAACATTTCTCATTAACGGTATTTTTTATCTTTTAATCGTTGGATTTCACTACAACAAAGTTGGTCTATTTCGACCATTTTTTATCGAAAGTTATAAAAAACCTTCGAAAAAGATAACATTTATCGGAGGTATTTTGAAGGCCTTCAAAAAAATATATACTCTTTATCGAAGGTTATTAAAAACCTTTGAAAAAGATATACATTTATCGGAGGTATTAAAAAAACCTTCGAAAAATATCTACTTTTTAGCAAAGGTTATAAAAAACCTTCGAAAAAGATATACATTTATCGAAAATATTAAAAAACCTTCGAAAAATATTTACTCTTTATTGAAGGCTATTAAAAGTCTTTGAAAAAAATATACATTTATTGGAGGTGTTAAAAAATTCTCTGAAAAATATCTACTCTTTATCGAAAGTTATTAAAATCCTTCGAAAAAGATACACACTTATCGAAAATATTAAAAAAACCTTCGAAAAATAGTTACAAGGGCATTGAGAGTGTTTTGGAAAAATATATACTCTTTATCGAAGATTATTAAAAACCTTCGAAAAAAATATACATTTATCGAAGGTATTAAAAAACCTTCGAAAAATACTTCTTTTTATTGGAGGTTTTTAAAACCTTCGAAAATGATAGAAAAATAGGAAGATTATAAAAAAAAATCGATCCACAAACTTTAAAAAAAATTACTTTTATCGAAGGTTTAAAAACCTTCGAAAAAACTATTTTAATCTAAGGTTTTTAAAACTTTAAAAAATGATAGAAAAATAGGAAGGTTATAAAAAAAATTCTAATTACAAACTTTTTTAAAAAAATATACTTTATCGAGGGTTTAAAAACCTTCGAAAAAAAACTACTTTAATCGAAGGTTTTAAACCTTCGAAAATGATAGAAAAATAGGAAGGTTATAAAAAAAATTGGCTTTGCAAACTTTTTAAAAAAATCTACTTTTATCGAAGGTTTAAAAACCTCCGAAAAGAGCTACTTTAATCGAAGGTTTTTAAAAACCTTCGATAAAATATAATATTAAAATTTATATTATATTCACTTAAATCTAGCCCAAAACAAAAACTAATTCTCTTCCGTCTGCATCTTCCGTCTGCATATTCCCTTTCGCTTTCCCACTTTATTTTCCCTTTCTCTGATTTATTTTCCCACTTTCCTTATTATTTAATCCTTCAATATTCCCTTTCTCTTTCCCCAAAACAAAAACTAATTCTCTTCCGTCTGCATCTTCCTCTTCATCTTCATCCTCTGCTTCATTTTCATTCTCATTCTCCCGCCATGGCTAGGGCTACTGTCGAGCTCGATTTCTTCCGTCTCGAGAAGGAAGCCTCCTCTTCCGTCTCGAAACGTACTCTCGATTTTTCATCAGTCGCCTCTTCTACGAAGATTTCACTCTAGATTATCGCCTGATTCTCACCAAATAACTTCAACGAGATTTCAGTCGCAGCCGATTTTGATCATTCTCTCAGTCGCTTGGTTCAGATTTTCCCTAATTTTCAACATTGGATTCGTCTTGGCTCTCACTTGCCTGAATCAGCGCCTCCGATTTCCTAATCCGAGTGAGTTTCTGTGGTTTTTTAAATGAATCGGATATGGTGTAGATTTTGATTTTGATTTTGAATTTGGATTTTGATTTATGTAGGTAGTGTGTACGAGAGAGATTACTCCGTCCTCAATTCTTTCTTTGATGAAGTGCCTGTCAATCTCGATGTATGGTAGGCAAGATTTTTCACAATACTTCACTTCGTTGTCACACATCATTTTCATGGGACTTTCTGCTGGAATCTTTAGCTCCTTTAGTACTCTTGCTGGCCACATTCTTCACAAATCCATGGGACATTGTTTCTTGCTTCGCCAAGTTACAAGGTTGTGTCCATATATTCCTTTTCTTTGTAAAATAATTGGTTACACTTCCTGGATTGAGTTTAGTTAAAGGGTATTTTTGTGTATTTTGATTTGCATGCTTCCATTTTGCAGGGTTATCTTGATCCAGAGTACTTCTTGACTCATAAACTGACAGATAAGAGTGACGTTTATAGTCTCGGTGTTGTGCTTTTGGAGCTTTTGACTCGGAAGCACCCAATCTCACACGGCAAGAACATCGTTAGAGAGGTATTACAATGACATCTTTTATGGCCTCTTTATTTTGGAATAGTTTCCTTTGAGACAATTTTATCTCCAAGTGGTATGGATAATTTGATTCTGAATGCCTAAAGGATATAATAGGATGTTTACTTATTTGTCTATATCGTTTTCACTTTGTTGGCTCTCACTTGCTAGGCTTGCGTGTTGGAAGATTTTAGATTATTGATTTGAACATTCTGTTTCTTTTCCTTTTCTCCCTTGATTTGAGTAATTTTTTGCAGGTCAAGATGGTGGTAAACGAATGGGTCTTAATTTTGAAAGAGTGAAGTAAGTGGGTTCTTTTGATTTATAGCTTACTTCATTCCAAAATATGTATGGTTTCTGAATTTAAACGCTGCATTGCAATTGTAAATACTTGTTTACTTGTTAGTCAGTAGAATACCCTTTTGTCATTGCTTCTTCGATCGGCTTTTACTTGATTTTCTTCGAATTCTCGATCTCCTCCACATTGCTTAGAGTGTTATTAAGAGAATGCCTAACTTGTTTTCATTTAGTTTTGGTCATGGGGTCTTGCAGTTAATGTACGTATTGTAATTTGGACCAAATGAGTGGACCATTTCTGATGTTAATATGCTTTCGAATGATTCTATCTACCTGTGGTTATATAGAGAAGTACTAAAAGTTCTAATTTAGCAGCCCAGTCTAATTCTCGATTTCTGGATAGTTGTGATTGCATTTTTTTCTAATTATTCTGCCCTCTGCGTTATTTAGGATTGAATTAGTACATAATGATTCTGCCTCTGAAGTTTTACATGTTTGGCTAAAAGTGTTACTATTTCTAGTTCCATGAATTTTTTAAGTTGTAGAAATACTTTATGGTTGTTTTTCTGTTGTCAGATGGAGTTATTTTTACATGCTAGTTAGTACTTCAATGTAGGGGAGTGGGGGAGGTATGAGGAAAGGACCCATTGACAGCTCTTGTTTAAGAATTTGTGAATAGTTGTGATGTATTTTGAATCTTATGTATTACGTTACATCAATATATGGATATTATTGTTTTGATCACTTAATTACTTTCAATACTATTGACATTTTCCTAATTCTTGAGACAATAGATGTAATCTGACTAATTTTTACCAAAATTATAGGTGAAAAGTTCTTCAAAATTGTTGCAAGTCCATATTACATGGCCCCAAAGGTGTTGAACCGGAATTACGGACCATAAATAGACATATGGAGTGCAGGGGTCATTTTATACATCTTGTTGTGCGGAGTTCCTCCCTTTTGGGTTGGTAATTAATTTCATAGTGTCCCTGTAGCCTATAATTAAATTATTGATGGATAATGTCTGATTATTTCGCTTTCGTGTTCCAAGGATTAATATATGTAGCTAATTGAAATCAAACGCTCTGTTGACTCAAGTGTACTTTTTTCATAGAGACTGTGCAAGGGATAACTCAAGCTATTCTCCGTGGACTGATAGATTTTTCAAACGTGATTCGTGGCCTAGTATCTCAGAGACTCTAAAAGTCTTGTGAAGCAAATGTTGGAGTCAGATCCAAAGCTTCAGTTGACAAGTTCTTGATAATTTAGATATTTTAACTTCTGACAGATTGACAGATTGCATTATCGGGCAATAGGAATGATATTGTTAAATAGGAATGATATTGTTAAAGGACTATATTGTAGGATGATTAACTTAAGAGACAAACACAAAGTTCTCTTTTATTAATGTGTTAAAGTATTTAACACATTAGTCTATGTGTAATATTTAGTTAGATCATTTGTTGGAGATTTGATCACACTTTGGGTTGTGTTGCTTCATTTTTGGTTTATTTGTGTAAATGGTTTATTTGTGTACAAATCATCCTTGGCTAAAAAATATTAAAAAAGCTCTAAATGATTTGGTTTATATGTGTAGATAGATAAACAAGCTCTTATATCGCTTTTGCACGTTGAAATAACAATATAAATCTTTGAAAAAAAGACTCATTTTCGAAGGTTAATGAACTCTCGAAAAAGACTCGTTTTCGAAGGTTAACGAACCCTCGAAAAAGACTCATTTTCGAAGATTAACGAACCTCGAAAAAGACTCATTTTCGAAGGTTAACGAACCCTCAAAAAAGAAATTAATTTTCGAAGGTTAATGAACCCTTGAAAAGCATTTCCCGACGAAATTTATTTCGACACTTTTCGAAGGTTTAATTAACCTTCGAAAAAAGCTTTTTCGAAGGTTTATTTAGTGTTTTTTCGAAGGTTGTGACCTTCGAAAAAAGTCAAGTTTCTTGTAGTGTTTGGACTCAACCCATCAGATTGTTGGATTTAGGGTTCGGCTGAAAGACAAACCAGATTTTGAAACTTTTTGTAATTATATAAACCATTGCAACATTCATCAAACCGCTGCAGAAAAACTGTTGCGGTAAACCTTGTAGTGCACTACAAGAAAACAGGGTTATTGCAACAGTTTTTTGAAGCTATAGCAACAGTTTTGAACTGGCTGCAACACTTGAGAAACCTGGCAAAACTAGTGTTGAGAGGGATCTAGCAACACTTTTAAAAGTGCTGGAATGATTTCCCACAACAGTTGCAATTGCACCTGCCCTATTGCAACAGTTTTGAAATAAATAACAACACTTACAATGATTCTCACAACCGATGCAATAACATCTACCCTATTGCAACACTTTTGAAATAAACAACAACATTTTTTTAAAACTGATTACCTACCTTATCATAACTGTTACAATTGCACCCCTATTGCAACAATTTTGAAATAAATAACAACACTTTTTAAAATTGATATAATAACTTTCACAACATGATCAATGATGACGACAAAAATTTCTCATTCTCATCAACAAATCTTGAGAAATAAATAACATAAAAAGTATCTAAATCCTACTCTTAATCTTTGTGGATTACAACCAAAGATCTTAACAACTAGAGAAAGAATCACAATTAGAGAAACTAGATTAGCAACATCTAATCGAAACCAATCATGGTTAGAAATATTAAAAAAATACTTGAACAGTGAAGAAACTACAAACGAAAATTATCTTATGAGGTTCAACTATAGTTCTTCTGAATCACCATATTTATTTACAACAATAATCTTTTGAATTTTTTTTCTTCTTTCTTCTCCATGTTCCATAACTTGGCAATGCCATCTCCAACCTCAGATAAGTAGTTGTCAGAGTTGCCTTCTCCCTGGGTTACCTGAAGGAGTTGTTTCCATTATTTAAAACAACTTTCAACACTTGTTGCATAAATTCCTCAACAGATGATGCACTGGCCTACAGTACATTACAACACCAAGTCAACTATGGAGTAGAAAATTTAAGCATTAAATGTAGCATTTGAATGGTTAAACATATTAAGTCATACTCTTAATGGCTCTGGCACAAGGTTTTCCACTGGTCCAGTTCTAGCTTCAAACCATATTCTCTTGCAAGAATGATCACCTGAAACACGAAAGCAACTTAAAGTAAGAATAATTTCTTTATTTAAGTTATACTCTATGATGCATGCCAAGTTGCCAACAATAGATGGAATGAAGAAATGAATAGTTTCCTTTTTAAAAATTTCAGCTAGATAATTCTAAGGGATACTTACATATCTAGCCTAGTTTTAGAAAGCATTTACCAAAAATGTTTTTTTAAGTGCAAAATAATTACAAACTTTAGATTCTAATAGCTCAGGTTCTTACTTTGAAGGAATTTACATTAAAAGTACTTCTGAGAGTAACGGATCAAAACAACAACAAGAAAGGACAAGAAGGTAAATTCTTTAAAGCTCTCATGGTTTTCGGTTTCTTTCAGAACACTTTTTTACCTTTCTGACAAGATCTGTTCCAGATAAATCATCCTTTGGATCTGGCTCATTATAACCTGCTTTTTTTGCTTCTGAGACTGTCACTAAAAGATTTACTACCTGTAAAGTTGTTGAAGATGTGTAAAACTCAACGTCCCACTGCAGCAGAAAATCATATAAAAGCAAAGAATGTCAAATTAGTGAGGAATACCATCATTACTTTTTTGCAATGCAAGGAGCCTAATTATGACCCTCCGTAGCCCCTTCTAGATAGAATTCAACATGTTAAGGGATTTTAAGAGTGTTTTAGATTGCCAAAGCAAGCATGGCTCAGTGGGCATATGTATGTCTTAATGACCAAGAGGTTTGTGGTTCGAATCCCCCCACCCCCAATGTACTAAAAAAAATGTTTTAGACTTGTAGGGTGCTAATAATTGGTAGACCGACTCCAACAGTAGCCTCATAAAAGTAATGAGTATAAGACTCCATCTACAATAATGTTGTATTCAGTGCAGCCAAATCATGGATTAAAGATACAAGCTAAAAAATAAATTCTCATAAATTAATTTTTGGAAAATCACGTATAAAAAAATAAATATAACACAATAAAAAAAACTTAGAATCAACTCTGTTAAAAACCATAAAGTTCTGATGTAATTGTAAAAAAGAAAAAGCGAATAAGTAAGTTCTGACCTTTGTCAGTGCATTGAAAAGGGTAGCACTAACTCCAGGAGTACTAGCCATTCTCTGTCCAACTGCTGCCAAAATGCTACAGTTTGGAACAACTGCAACCTGAAGATCATATTATATTTTGATCCCGAAATAATAATCTAATTCTACCACCTGAATGACTAAAATTTCATCCTGAATTCTCTGCCCAACATATCCTTCACCACCCCGCCCATAAATACTCTTTAACAAATCTGTGAGTCTATTGATAGGCCCCGGTTTACAAAGGTGTATGAACGTAAGCGTGTGAGGGGTAGAGAGGTCGTGTGAAAAGTTGTTACGTGAGAGGGGCCCAGTACCTTTTTGTTAGTTAGAGTGGGCCACGTTTGTGAGTATATTATAGGGTAGTGTTGTTATGAGGGAGGTATCTTTTTGCTAATTGTGCAAACATTCTCTGTTGAGAAGTAGGGAGAGGTAGGGAGCTCTCAAATCTCCCTTGTTTGGCTGCTGTTGATAAATAAATTGTGGCTTAGGCCTATTAATTTGGTATCAGAGCGGTGTTCTAGGTATGGTTAGTAGAATGGAAGCTAGAGTAATAACATTGGAGGAGAAGATGACTGAATTGATGGAGAAACATGCAGGATTGGAAGGGACGATACAAGCGCAACATGAGGACATGAACACGAGGTTTATGAGACTAGAGGAGTTGATTCGTGCAGATAGAGGATCGACCTCATCCGAACGAACACGAAGTGATAAGGGGAAGCGTTCGACAGATGAAGAATTGATAGAAAAAATGGTTGAATCAAAGGAAAAAAAAACTGATGAGACTAAAATCGAGAGTGACTCACCTGGAAATCGAGAAGTGCCTTTGTTTGATATGTGTTTGAGGAAGCTTGAGATGCACGTCTTCAAAGGGGAGGAAGAAGAAGATGTAGACGGTTGGGTGCATAGGGTTGAACAATATTTTGTGGTTAATCGATTATCGGAGAGAGATAAATTGGAGGTCGTCGTCATGTGTTTGGAGGGGGAGGCGCTTACATGGCATCAGTATGAGGATGAACAAACAAATATTACCAGTTGGGATGAATTCAAGGGGTTACTCCGGGAGATATTTCGGCCATCAACAGAGGATGATCGATATGCGCGGTTGATGCGATTACAACAGAAAACGACGGTGCGGATTTATCGGCGCCGATTTGAACAATACGCTGCTGGGTTGAAGGATGTATGCGTGGGAGTTCTGGAAAGCAAATTTGTGTGTGGGTTGAAGGAGGAGATCCAGAGTGAAATGCGTAATCTGAATCCCGTGGGCCTTAAGGCTAAAATGGCCATGGCTCAATTAATCTAAGATGATGACATGTTAAAACAAAACAAAAAAAGTTGGGGGCTTCCGGCAATCCAAACCCTAAAAGTGGGTCGACGCAAACCGGATCGGGTTATGAGGCGAGCGAGTCCGCGGGTCAAACCGTTTCTTTTAACCTAAATAGTGTGACACCTTTGTCAACATCCATCACGCCCGTGCGTGATACGATGGGGAAGATGAATTTTTTGCCTCCGTTCAAACGCCTCACCGATTTGGAGCTGCAGAGCAAACGTGAGAAGGGTTTGTGTTACAAATGCGATGAGAAGTTCAGCCCCGACCATCGATGTAAAAAAAATGAATTGTAGGTGATGGTTTTGCAAGGAGATGAGTTCGATGGAATGGAAGAGCATTTTGTGACGCACGACGGGGCTAACAACGAAGGGCAAGAAGGTCCCAAAGTCGCAATCGAAAACTCTGAGGTTGCGGCCTTGTCCTTGAACTCCATGGTCGAGTTTAATTCACCGAAAACTATGAAGGTGAGAGGAATAATCACAGGACAAGGCGTTGTGGTGCTCATTGACAGTGGCGCTACCCACAATTTCATTTCAGATGCAATTGTACAAACCCTCGGTCTACCAGTATCACCATCAACAATTTCATTTCAGAGCGTTGTGGTGCTCTTGATAATTTCTAATGTGTGTGTATATATTCGTACAACATGTAAGCATATTGATGGACCAAAACGTGTGTGTTTAATTTGGTTCAATAACCTGCAATGAAGTTTATGGTCAAGTGCAAGTATACACTGTCAATCAAGTAATAATTTGGAAAGTATTCAAAGTATCGTATCCCAAGAGACTGTTGAAGAATTTAATTTTTAAAAAGAATTGTTTTTCGAATGCAATGAAAAGTAACAAAGATAAGTTGATAATGTTTGGTTGGTTTTGGGTTGAAAATAATAATTAAAAATAGGGATCCAATCATGTTTCAGCCCTAAGTTGAGTTTACTTGACAGCCTGTGACCACAGAGTCACCACATAGTACCTTATGCTTTTGGATCAGATTCATCTCCTATTCAGCCTCTTTGCAAGTACCTTTAGGAGTCTAAGCCATTATACTCACGATCCAGTGGATAATGTGATCTTAGATGGTTAAGAATACAATTTTATTGATTCTATAGTCTTTTGCCTCAATCATCAAGGACAATCGACGAAATCCTATTCCTAGGTTTTTCTGCTATATCACCTTTACGAGAGCCGTTAATTGCCCGACCTGTCCAGTATCGACATTAACATTTCATGCTAATTAAGTGATCAAATTAATATAACATTTTTGCATATATTCAGTAAAGGCCGAACCACATAAGGCATAAGGGGTAAAACCGTAATTTACAGCTGTCAAGCTAGCTCATTTCTTAACGGGCATTCACATAATTGAATCCCTTAGGAAAACTTAGCTCATAATGAGAACTAGACTAAAATACTTCATTGAAAAATAATGCACAAGTACAAAAATTGCTAAACGGGTAAAATGGTAATTTTACTCGAAAATTAAAGATAAAATGAAAATGGAAAAAACAAAATGTAAATAATAAATAAAGGAAAAAATTGAAATAACAAAGGTTCTGAACTGAAAATTAAATTATAAATGCGAAAGTTGCTAAAAGGGTAAAATGGTAATTTTGCATGTAAAGTTAAGAACATCAATAAATGCGAAATAAAAACAGAATGTAAATAGAAAATGTGCAGAATAAAATAGAAAGTAAATCTGGAAATTTTCCAACTTTCTCTCTCTCGAACTCGTGGACAATGTATGAAGGGTCTCTACTCGCTCGATTCACGTCGTCAATGCGAATCGAATCCTTGCAGCACCTTCCTTTCGGAGCTGGCTGAAGTAGAACTTTTACAGAGGAGTGGTCCGCTCTTGTTTGGAATTTCGGAAATTTGGGTGAGTTCTTCGAGAGAGAAAGGAGGTTGATCGACTATGTGGAGATTGATTGTTGTAAAGAAATGATCGATGATTTGAATGAAGGCTTGAGGTGCCTCTTATAGGCCTTAGGGTTTGTTTGGAGGTTGCTAAAATGAGGGAGAGATCTTTGGGAAGGGTTGTTAGGTCAAATAGGGAGTTGGTTGGCGGAATCTTTGGAAGATCTTTGACAAAATATCTCAACCAATTCGTTTGACTAGTCAACTGCCCTCTGTGGCCTCTTATGTGGCCACAAGCTGGATTCTGCACTCTGACTTCTCTGTGGCCACAAGCTGAAACTTGTGGCCACAAGTTGAAGCAGAATACAGTTTTTCAGAAAATAATTAAAACAACATTAATTCTTATAAAAAAATGACTCTTTTACCCTCTTAATTGCTTCATAATGACAAAACGACATGTGACTTTCCTATTTTTATTCTTTTATTATCAATTACATGCACAATTATCTTTAATTTAACTCAAAAAGTCAATTAATGAGTATGCTTTAAAGGGTAAAAACATGACATAAATGACGTTCATCACATATCATATGGAGTATATGTGTATATACATAAGTCATTAATTCGTGAACATACATGTAAGTATAACATAGTCGACGGTAAGAAAATTACATAAGCAATTAAATTTCTAGCATATTGAAGTTTGTAAAAACTAAAAATGTCCATAGACATTTTTAGTGTGGGCAGGGGCAGAGCCACGTAGGGGCCAGGGGCAGAGCCACGTAGGGGCCAGGGGGCACGTGCCCCCCTGAAATTATTAATTTTATATGTTCGTATATTGGAGTTTGAAAAATATAACTACAGTTTATATATTTGTATAATTAAATTCGGAGAAAGAACTAAACAATTCTTTTGGTCTGGTGGCAAGGGGCACGTTCTTCGAGCTTCTTGTTTAGCACGCTTGAGTTCGATTACACAATTAAAATTTGAAGAATCTAGTAGACAGAAAATTGAAAATTTAAGGATCTATCAGACTAAAAATTGAAAGTTTAAGAGTCCGTTACACACATTTTAAAGTTCAAGGACTATATAGATATAAATCGAAAACTTCAATGACTAAATTTGCAATTAAACTCTATTGGAATTGTGCCCCTCCTGACAAAACTTCCTGGATCCGCCCATGAGCGTTGGTATATATTCGTAGTTACATCTATAACAACGTACATGTAAGTATATCATATGAAGTATATGTGTGTATATACACCATAAGCCATTAATTTGCGAGCATTGGACAAATGATACTAAAAATAAATAAAAATTGGTATGTATGTTGAGTTTACCCAGGAAAACATTCAATCAATTGTATCATTACTGCAACATTAAATTAGGAGATTTGCAAATCTTCCATATTCCAAATCGATTTGAAACAGTCATCGATCCTCAACTTTGAAACCCTCTCCCTTGAAAAAAAACTATCTACCTCAACCTTCTACATCGTTGAACGTTTGAATAATTGAGTTGAAAATTTCGACTCCCAAAATCTTCGATGACGTATTTTCTGAGTGAGTAAATATCTTTGTTTCCCTAAACTTTCGTATATTGTCGTCGTTGATAGAATTAAACTATTTCTCCATAAACTTGATCTTGTCAACCAAGCCTAAAACTATTTCTATCCGTCATGTTTCAACTTTGAAAAAAAAAAAAACTCATTTTTTTTTCAGAATGTATGAATTTAGGAAGTTGTTAGTTTTTTTTTTTTTTTTTTTTTTTATGAATTTATGTTTTTTTTGCTAAATATTTTCAAATATAAGTTATTGAACTTCGAAACTAATGAAATATGGGGTTACAAATAAAAAAAAATGATTATGTAGGCTATCCGTAAATAAGCGTATAGCTTAGGTCTACAATTTGAATGATTTTGATGAAATTATGAAATTTTGTTAGTTAATTTTTAGGGCTGGTTGCACAAATAGCAATCAGGCCCAAACTAATTGCAAATTTAGCAAACTTTAAAATGTTTTGCAAATATGGCAAAAAAAACTCGTTTCTATCACTGATAAACTTTATTATATCACTAATAGACTTCTATCAGTGATAGACTATTATCACTAACAAAAATCTATAAAAAATTGAGGTGATCAGCGATAGACTTCTATCAGTCATAAGATATCAGCGATAGAAATTGCTATATCCGCAAAATTTTTAAAAACATGCTATATTTGCAAACAATAAGTCTTAAATTGTCATTTACTACAATTTTCCTAATTTTTAATTAGATTTTTTCTTTCCACTAATTTTTTTTTTTTTTTTTTTTGAATTTCCCACCATTTTACATATAAAATACAATACAAATAATATTGGGCCTAGGCCCACAATCTGGCCCACCAATAAGCCTTTTCCATGAAAACAAGGCACCAAACTAATCCATGCTTGAATTTGGACATCCAAACCAAATGGCGTGCTGATTTTTCGTACGACATTATTCTTTGTTCTGTCACTGTCGCCCCGTCGTTGGGCTGCGTTTGAATTTGAAGCAAAAGGTCGGCCATTACGAATTTAGGATAATCATATTAAATCATTCATTTCCCAATTTCATAATTTAACTATTCATACCTTATCCGATCATATTCAATATATTTTTTTTTAATGTGTTTCTTTAAAGTGAAATGACAAATGAGCCCAACAATTTGAATTGTCTTTTTTTTTTTTCTTTTTTTCTTTTTCTGGTCTGTTTTGGTGATGATTTTGATTCACTTTCTTTTTTTCTTTTCATTTCTAAGTTTTCTTCTTCTTGTAATTTACCTTTTGCAAGACAAGGATAAAGAACTTGCTTATAATTGCTTCTTTCTTTTAACTTTAAGGGGCCGTTTGGCCCACGGAGTTGGGAGGAGTGGAGTTGTGGGGAGTAACTTACTCCCCGTTTGGCCCAAGGAGTTGTTTAACTCGGACAAAAAATATCAACTCCCCAGACTTCTACAGTAATTACTATTCAACTCCCAAGACTTCTACAGTAATTACTATTCAACTCTCCTTCATTTTCCTCTCTTTCTCTCTCTTCCTTTTACAATATTTTTTAATTATTTTAAAAAAAACACAATTTAGACAAAAGGTGTAAAATGACTAAAAATGCAATTCAACCTATTTTTTATTTTAAATATAAATTAAGTTGTTGAATTAAAATTAAAATTGGTACTCAAACAAAATTTAAAATGTAGTATTCAAGAAGAAATAAAAATATAAAAATATAGCTTATTTGGATTCACTTAGATTAATGGATTAAAATCTTTCAAATTCACACTTAATCAACTATTGTACGACTATTTGTTTTATTTCAAAACGATCCAAATAAAATGAATAATTAATGTGAGTGATATTGAAAAAAAAGGGTGAAGTATGGTAGTCAAAGTTATTTTGGTTATCTTCGAATAAATTTGTAAATGACACATAAAATAAAAAACACAAAAATCGTATTCTTAAAATTTATTGTAAGAAGTTCTTGATAATAAAAATATGAAAAATTATAGAAAATAGGTTCTAGGTGTAGTGCATATGAAATTATGAGTTTAAGTGGGTGGAAGCGAGGAAGAACGTGTTTGACACATAGATATGTTTATGTTTATGTGTTGTTTTTTTTTTCTTTAGAGAAATTTGTAAAATATACTTACACTAAAAAACAAAAACAAAATCTCACTTCTAAAATTCATAAAATTAAAAAAATTAAAGATTGAGACTTTAAAAAATAATAATAAATATATATTATTGATAATCAAGGTGAGAGAGATTAAAAAATTAATGTGAGGTATTGTGTTCAAAATTATTTTTTGTTATCTCCAAAAAAATTTGGAAAGTAGATAAAATAAAAAAAAATAAAAAAATTGCATTGTTATAATTTATTAGGAAAAGTTCTTAATAAGGAAAATTAGAAAGTTTGTAGAAAAAAAAAATTGTATCGAAAAAACTAGTAAAATAAATTCAGATTTCAGAACTTGAGGTTCAACAACTCTCTGTCAATGGGAGGCGGAGAAAGATGTGTTTGACACATGAATAGACTATATTATGGGTAGACAATCTTATAATTCATAAAATTAAGGATGAGTCCTAACAATATATATATATATATATATATATATATATTTTGATAATCAATGTGAAAAAATAATGTCAAATATTGTGCTCAAAATTATTTTTGTTGTCTTCAAAGAAATTTGTCAAGGATAGATAAAATAAAAATAAAATATTTCATTTTTAGAATTTATTGGAATTGGAAGAAGTCCTTAATAAGAAAATTATGAAAGTTTATAGAAAAAAATTGTGCGAAGAAAACAGCTAAAATAAACTCAGACTTCAGAACTCCAGACTAAACAACTCCCTGCTCCAAACACACCACAGACTTCAGAACTCCAGACTAAACAACTCCCTGCCCCAAACAGACATACCTCAGAACTCCCCAGACTAAACAACTCCCCAGACAAAACAACTCCAGACAAAACAACTCCAACTCCCCCCAACTCCTTGGGCCAAACGCCCCCTAAAGAAAAGCAATCATTCATTCTATAGATATTTATTTTTCATTTGTGAAGAGTAAAGAAGACGGTTATATTTGGACACACTAAAAAGATGCTCAATATACAATAGAAGTTGAAACAAGTTATTCAATATCGAAAATATAAACATTATGTATGTAAACACAATATTTGAGATTGTAAAGCTAACTATTATAGTAACAACTAATGAATGATAGACCAAATATGCTCGAGATATATCCAACACGAGCATAATTCAACCGGCATGATGTATGACTGGTGACTAAGAGGTCATAAGTTCAGTTTTTTCTCCCTACATGGTGTCAACAAAAATAGAGTTAAAATAATAATAATTGTTGTGGGAAGATTTTGATAGGGTGAGGTCAGCGTGATATCAGTCCATGACGTCACGCTTGAGTCACACCACAATCTCCAAAATCGGAGGTTATCAAATCTGGTTTGGGTCTGGCAAGGAGACACAACGGATCGGGCGATCACATTCGTGACAACACCTCGACAATCAACAATCATCGCTGCTATAGATGCGAGGGAACCCCACTATTGTCCTATGTGTTTAGTTTGATGAACGGAGCCAGTCCCCTCGCCATCGTGAAATGGCGCGACCAAACCCAATTGACATGTGCACCTCGTACGCCAACTCACTACTATATAAGGAAGCATCATCCTTCTTTCAACCTTTTGACGGACTTAAGCATACGAGTGTGTTGGGCCGAGCCCCACACTAGTGCAAGATTACCTTTGTTTTCTCTCTGCAAATCTGCATCGGAGCGTCGCCGGTGAAGATAAGCTTGAGGGGAAGATCTAGATTCTTGCGCCAACAATAGTAATAATAGAAGCACTAAGCACAAGCAAAGTGTTCATTACTTGGACCATAATTATTACCATTATTTTTTTTTATTCCAATTTTACCTTCATGTATCAATAATATATCTAATATACCTAATTTGATATGCCATTGTTATACATCATCATGAGTGTTGATATACATGATTAAGAATCCCGATATATTAACGAGATACTTGATATGAATGTCGGTATATCATTAATAAATCGAGCATAACTCAATTGACATAAAAATATATCATCAATCAAGAAGTTTGAGATTTGAATCTCCTCACCTCCCATTGTTTTTTTTTTCCCCTTAAAATAGAATCATACAAAATGTAATAGTTTTTTTTTTGCAATGATATTTCTTTTGGTCACGGACACAACCTTAAGCAAAGCTACGCTCGATTTGGTCACAAAATGCTATTTTTTTTTTTTTTTTTTTTTTTGTTCATTCCAATTAATAATAATGACACAATAGAATTAGTTTTTTTTTTTCTTTTCTTTTTTTGAGTGAAGAATTAGATTTTTCTAAACAAAGAAAAAGAGTAAAAAGAAGTAAAGAACTCAAAAAAAGAAAAAAAGAAAAAGAAATTGTAAAGATGTTGACTCCACAAGACGCCTCCTCGCCAACGCCAGTCGCCAACTGCCTCCATTTTTGATCATCTTCTTTTTCTTCTCTCTCTCTCTCTCTCTCTCTCTCTCTCTCTGTCTGATGATTCTGCCTTTCCGTCATCTCTGAGAAGCTCCGTCCCTCCCTTCGATCCTCCGGAGATGGTAACTGCATGGAGGCAGCTCAAGGCTATGCTCCGCAAGAACTGGCTCCTCAAAATTCGCCACCCTTTCACCACCTCCGCAGAGGTTCTCCTCTCTCTATTCATCCATTTTGCTTTTGCCGTTGCTTTACATTCCTGTTCATTTTTCATCGCATTCTATACGCTAGGGTTTTCTTCTTCACTCTGGATTTCATTCATGTATCCACCGCTGTATCGTCAAATTTCTGGAGAATTTGTTGTTTCTTATTGCTATCCAAGTAAATGTGTACAAGAATTTGCGATATTAGTAGCATTTCTTCTCTTTTTCATTTTCACTGTGGATATCATTTGTGTATCGAGCGCTGTATCGTCAAATTTCTGGAGAATTTGTTGTTTCTTATCGCTATTGAAGTAAATGTGTACTAGAATTTGCGATATTAGTAGCAGCCTGACTTTTCTTCTCTTGTTCCTTTTTCAATGTGGATATCGTTCATGTATCGAGCGCTGTATCGTCAAATTTCCGGAGAATTTGTTGTTTCTTATCGCTATTGAAGTAAATGTGTACTAGAATTTGCGATATTAGTAGCAGCCTGACTTTTCTTCTCTTTTTCCTTTTTCACTGCGGATATCGTTCATGTATCGACCGCTGTATCGTCAAATTTCCGGAGAATTTGTTGTTTCTTATCGCTATTGAGTAAATGTGTACTAGAATTTGCGATATCAGTAGCAGTATGATTTTTTTTAAATATTTTTTTCACTGTCGTTCTTCTTTACCAGATAGAAGTTCTTTTAGTTTTGTGTTTGGTGATGATCGTTTTTCTTTTATTGTTCGTTCTGTTTCTGTTCTGGAATTGAAGATTGAATGACCAATATGTTGTTTTTGTTTCTGGCAGATTTTACTTCCGAGTGTGGTGATGTTGTTACTGATAGCTGTAAGGACGCAAGTTGATAACACAGTTCATCCTCCGCAACCGTGAGTTCTAAAAAATTACTAATAATTTCAACATTTCATTTCTCTATGCCTTATGAGTATCGGTTATTCTTTAGTGTTCGTTTTGTTCAGTTGAGTTCTGTATCGTAGTATATGGTCGTGGAACGGAACGTGTTTTTGTTTTTCCGAATTTCATGCTTCTCTTTCAAAATGTTTTTCCAGCTATCCTCAATGTGTAATTAATCGTAGATGGGAAGGTCTTTCTGTAATTAGTTTCGGTAGCTTTGAGGATGTTCTCTTATTATGTAATACTCCCAAGTGGATCAGACTATACATTTTCAATTGTCAATGGAGAGTTCTTAGATGGAGATGAAAAAAGAGAAGTAGATATTTGTTTGTTGCAGTTTTATTTTATTTTGGAATAAAAGAAGGTTTTATTTTTTTTATGCGTATAATATGCTTAAGCAGCCTAGCCGGAGTTTTTTCTTTTCAATTTTGCATGCATATACAGGCTTGAATATGTGTATTCCTAGAATTGATTTTACGTTCTATTTCTGTAATTGGTCAAGCAAAGGAGTAGTGAGCGGAACAAATTGGCTCCAATGATTTGAGTTGTTGGTGTTCCCAAGGCATAATGATTTTTTTTTTTCTTCTTCTTCTTCTGTGTCAGGTACATACGGAAAGGAATGTTTGTAGAAGTTGGCAAAGGTATATCCCCGAATTTCCAGGAAGTTCTGGAGTCACTAAGGAAAAATGGAGAATATTTGGCGTTTGCACCAGATACAGTCCAGACAAAGACCATGCTACATTTGATGTCAATAAAATTTCCTCTTTTAGAGGTACGTATCGGTGCCTACCTTGATTGAATTCAATTAGTATAAAAAATGAACTGGAGTGTAGCTTTTCTATTGAACTTTTCCGCATATCAATGAAAAAATCTCCATATATTAAAAAGATCATTCCCCATAAAATGTCAACCCTTTTTTCAAATTCTTTCCTGAAAAGAATCATTATCTTCAAAAAACAGGTTGTAAAACTAATAGGTATTTTAAAGCTTGTTCCCCCCCCCCCCCCCCCCAAATGCTCTCCCCTCTCTCCTCCCCTCCCATTCCCAAACCTTCCCAAACCTCCCTTTACAGTCGGCAACTACCTTCCTAGCTTTTGATTTCAAGTGCAATCTCCAAGACTTCTCGTTTTATTTCGTTAGTTCATCTTATTCTCATGGAAGTCAAGAGTTGTTGTGTTAACAATACTTTTTTCTGCATTTGGAGTGAAGATGACAAGTTTTTCGTTGAAGATATGAGTTTTAAAAAGGTAATTCCTTTATCCATTTCTCATCTTTGTTGGCTTGAGAGCTCGTTGGTAGATTTCTTGCATATCCCTTTACATTTGTCTTTCTTCAAGCAAGATAGAGATGTCTTTGGAACTTTTCGTGTGACTAAGTTTAGATCCCATCAAGGTTGGTTTCTTGAATGTATCGTTTGGCCTCCCTCTGGTGGGAGAAAGGTTCTATGTATTCCAGCTGGTTTTAACAAGAAAGGGTGGCTAGTTTTTTAGGAGATGCTCAAAGAATTTTCGTTGACCCAAAGGAAGAATGAACAAGATAATATACAACAAATTCAAAAGGCAGAAAATAGGTTAGCTCCCAAGCAACCTCTGGATTTCGATTTGAAGCAACATGAGAAGCCCATCCTACCTTTCCATAATAGCTATGCGGAGGTAGCTAGTAGAAACATAAAAGAAAAACAAATTCAGACTGTGAAATCAGAATCTTTAGCCACAAAAAAAGTCTTCAGCCCAACAAAAAATTTGTTCTCCACACAATGGATAAGAAAGGATCAAGAAGTCTGTTCTATGGATTTCAGTGACTTAATGGTTGTCTCTAAATTATTTGTTCATAACAGTTGGAAAGAAATAAAAGAAACGCTAGAAGATCATTTCAAGCAACCAATGTTGATTAACCCTTTCATGGAAGATAAGGCTTTATTCAAATTCAAAGATGAAACTTCTTCACAGACATCTGATTACTATGGAAAATGGCAGCTATTTGGTGATTTTCATCTGTATATTGAAAAATGGAATAAAGTCAAACATTCTCAGCCCGAGTTCATCAAGGGATATGGGGGATGGATCACTCTCAAGAACTTGCCTCTGGAATATTGGCAACGGAGCACTTTTGAAGCAATTGGAATGCACTTTGGAGGGCTTGTTAGCATATCTTCTCAAACACTCAATTTGCTGGATTGTATGGAGGCAAAAATAGAAGTTAAAAAAAATTTATGTGGTTTCATCCCAGCATCAATAGAGATTACAGATGTGGTTAGAGGAAATGTATCTCTAAAAATTGGTGACATTGAAGCAATTGGCCCTCAAAATATTCTTCATGGTGATCTTTCTTTAAATGACTTTTCAAATGCTTTAGATTTAATTCGATTGCATCAAGTTATGGTAGATGAGGGAGTTATTAGTGTGTATGATCAAGCTGCAGCCTTAAAGAAATTCGTGGAGAATCATTCTATTAATCCAAGATCTTTCAATAAGACCCCTCGTATTCTAAAAGAAAAAAATCAGCAAGGGGTTTCTGACTTTTCGTCTACCAAGGATACAACCAAAAAGGCCTCTGAATATAACTCTCAGGTTCTGGAAGAGGGAGAATTAATTGATTATTCGAATGATACTCTTTCAAGGCAGCATTGGGAAGACGAAGAGGTTGTTGTACTTCTCAAGGAGAGAGAAATAAATCCAGCAGAAAAAGATTCAAATATAAAGCAGCATTTGGGAGATGAAGAGATTATAGCATCTTCCAAGGAGGGAGTTTTAATTGCAGCCAGGAGAGAGGAAAGAGATTACAATGAAAGGACAATTATTTTGACTTCCAAGGAGACTTTATTAATCAATCAAGTCTTGATTAATGAGAATCCAGTAACCAAGGAGACAGCATTAGACACTCAAGTTCTTCATCCAGCAATAAAGAATCAGAATTTAAATGTGGAGGTTGAAATTCCAGAAGAAGAATTTATTGCACAGGGGATTACAGCCTTATTTTCGGATTCTCAGATTGAATTTGGAACACCAACAGTCATGGAATGTCAACCTAAGGCTTTTGAGAAACCAACTGTTGAGATGGCTGGAGTTATGAATGACTCTTCGTTTTTTCCAGAGGCTTTAATTACTGAAGCATCTAAGGCTCCTTATCTCCCTTACCCCAACATTACTGAGGAACATTATTCACATTTAGAAGCTCTATTAGACTCATCAAATGGGCAGGAAGTATCTATGCATTTGAATCCACTGAGCATTAAAGAGACTAAAGACAATTATTGTGAGTCTTTCTCGAAATTTTATACAAGGAAAAAAGACTTGGAGATTTCTGCCTCAATAAATAATGATATTAATCATTGTAATGCTGATGCAATCGAGGAGTCATGCACACAAACCTTAGCACCAAATGTAATACAGAATACAGTGAGTACTAAAGCTTCAAAAGACAACTCTAAGGTGGAGTCAATTAAACAATGCAATTTAGGACCTGATGGAGTGGTGTTTGTCAAAGCTATACTAACCTCTCCAACAGTCCCTTGTTCTCCCAAAGGCTGTCATTCTCCATGCAATGAGGACTCAGATAATGAATCAGAATTGAGTATCAGTAGTGAAGAGAATGACTTACATCACACTTTTTTACCCCCAAAGGATACCTTCGAAGCCCTCAAGGAAGGTGATCTAAACTCACTTTTTCTCCCATCTAGTCATAAAGATAACTTGGAAACTCATGATACAGTGGAGAATCAGAAGTTGAATTTAAGTAAGTATTTGAATATTCCATCCAATTTGCATCAGTTCTCGAACTTGATTCAAGCTAGTGGTCTTCAATTTCGTGAAATTTCTCCAGCTCACATACAAGGGTGCAATCAGAGTCAGTAAGACAGATTTTAATATCTTTATTATTTGAATGAAGATTATTTCGTGGAATACCAGGGGGTTGGGGGATGCATCTAAACGTATTAGTCTGAAGAGATTTTTGCAAAATATTTGTCCAGACATGGTTTTTATTCAAGAGACCAAGATGTCTGGAATTGATGAGAATTTTGTTAAGTCTATATGGAGTTCTCGTGAGATTAATTGGATTCATGTTGAAGCTTTTGGTAAATCGGGTGGAATGTTAATTTTATGGGATGAAAGCAAAGTAAAGGTGACAGAAGTATTGAAAGGGGGGTACTCCCTAACAGTCAAAGCCTCATTTCAACAAGGGGATGTCTGTTGGATCTCAAACATATATGGCCCAAACAAATATAGAGAGCGTAAACATCTTTGGAGTGAATTAAGATCACTCTTTTTATATTGTGAAGAGCCTTGGTGTATTGGAGGCGATTTCAATATTACTAGATGGTGTCATGAGAGATTCCCAAGAAGAAGTCAAACGAAAGGGATGAAATGTTTCAACAAGCTCATTGAAGAGCTCAGATTGATGGAAGTTCCCATGTCTAATGGCAAATTCACATGGTCTAGACCGGGGGTTGAAGGAAGCAAATCTTTGATTGATAGATTTTTTGTGAATCAAAATTGGGATGATCTTTTCGAAAATTCAAGAGTCTCAAGACAGGTACGCACTTTTTCTGATCATTTCCCAATTCTTCTTGAAGCAGGAAGTTTTGTATGGGGTCCCTCTCCTTTTCGTTTTTACAATTCATGGTTTAATGTGCAAGATTGTGTAAAGATTATAGAACAAGCATTAGACAAAGATCGCTCATACGGTTGGGCTGGTTTCACCATTACAGCCAAGTTGAGAAATCTGAAACCAGTGGTTAAAAAATGGTTTGCAGAATTTGAAAATAATAAGAAGATGAAGGAGAAACATTTGTTGGCTGAAATTCAAAAGTATGATGACAAATCTGACCTTGGTCCTCTTTCTACACAAGAAATAATATTACGTTCATCTTTTAAAAGTAAGATGATGGAGTTTTACGTGTTTGAAGAGCGGAATTTGATACAGAAAAGTAAACTGAATTGGCTTCGAGCAGGAGATGAAAATACTAGTTTTTTCCACAGATTTTTGGCTGCCAAAAAGAGAAAGCTTCTTATTTCAGAGTTAACCTCATTCGATGGGCATGCTTTATTGTCATATAGAGAAATTGAAGCTGAGATATTACGTTTTTTCACAGCATTATATACTCGACTGCCGGATATGAGATCTCTTCCTTCAAACATACATTGGAGTGTGGTATCAAGAACAGATAATGATATGTTAATTTCTCTATTTTCGCATGAAGAGATTTGGCTTGCAGTGAAACAATTGGGTAGAAACAAGGCTCCGGGACCCGATGGTTTTTCAATTGAATTTTTCTTGAAATTCTGGCAGCACTTTAAAGAAGACTTTTTCCGGTTTTTTAAGGAATTTCACGAGAATGGGCATTTGAATTCAGCACTTAAGGAAAATTTCATTTGTCTTATTCAGAAAAAAGATATGGTAGCTTCAGTTAAAGACTTCAGACCAATCAGTTTAACGTCATTAGTTTACAAGATTCTGGCCAAAGTGCTTTCCGAACGATTAAAGAGAGTTATGCCTTCCATCATTTCTGGCTATCAAAGTGCCTTTATTGAAGGTAGGCAAATTCTAGACCCCATTCTCATTGCAAATGAAATCGTGGAAGAGTATAGATTGAAAAAGAAGAAGGGATGGATTTTAAAACTGGACATTGAGAAAGCCTTCGATAATGTGGATTGGAATTTTCTTGAAGAGGTGTTATGGAAGAAGAATTTCAATGCTAAATGGATTCAGTGGATTAATGGTTGTGTGAGGAATTCTAAATTCTCTATTTTTGTAAACGGGAGACCAAGAGGCCGTATTTTAGCATCTCGAGGTATTCGTCAAGGGGACCCCCTATCTCCCTTTTTGTTTTTATTAGTGTCGGAAGTTCTTGGAGTATTGATCGAGAACATGTATTCTAAAGGTCTATACGAAGGATTTTTGGTGGGAAAAGACAAAGTTCATGTTTCAATCCTTCAATTTGCAGATGATACTCTGTTGTTTTGCAAATATGATGACTACATGCTGGAAGTTTTGATACAAACTATTGCCATCTTTGAAAATAGTTCAGGGCTGAAGGTTAATTGGGAAAAATCAGCAATTTGTGGTATAAACGTGGATGATTCGAAATTGTTTGAAGTATCAAAGAGACTTAATTGTAAGACGGAAAGTCTTCCTTTTAATTATCTTGGCCTACCTCTCGGCGGGCATCCAAAGAATCTATCTTTTTGGCAGCCAGTGTTTGATAAAATTCATAAGAAGCTCGATAGATGGAAGCGTTATAATCTCTCACGTGGGGGGAGATTAACTCTTTGCTCTTCAGTTTTATCAAGTATTCCCTTGTACTACATGTCTCTTTTTATAATGCCTGCTCAGGTGAGTGTGAAATTAGAGCGTATGTTGAGAAATTTCTTTTGGGAAGGTAACAACGGTGGAAAAGTTAACCATCTAGTGAGATGGAGTCAAGTTACCAAAACTCAAGGTGACGGTGGTTTAGGAATTGGAGCACTTAAACATAGAAATCAAGCTTTAGTTGCCAAGTGGGGATGGCGTTTTATCAATGAACCCCTCTCTTTTTGGCGAAAGGTGATTGCTAGTATACACGGTCTTTCTCCTTTTGATTGGCACACAATTGACAAAAATTCCTCAAGTCTAAGAAGCCCTTGGAAGAATATTTCAAAGTATTGGCGGCATGTTGATTCATTTGCGATCTTTAAATTAGGCAATGGCAAGCGTATTTCCTTCTGGCATGACATTTGGATTGAAGATAAATCCTTAAAGGATTGTTTTCCTCGATTATATGTGATTTCCCCGACTCCTAATGGTTCTGTTGCTGAATTTTGGGACTCCCAAATTCTTTCTTGGAACATTGTTTTTAGAAGACATTTGAAGGATGAAGAAATTTTTTACTTTCAAACTATGATTGGTATACTTGACAACTTGAAGGTTTGTTCTAATGAAGATTCAAGAGTATGGTCTCTTGAACCATCAGGTAATTTTTCGGTCAAATCTCTCTCTCGGCATCTTGGCTCGGCTTCCCCTATACCTAAGGATCTGTTTGAAGCATTGTGGAAGACCAACAGTCCAAAAAGAGTTACTATACTGGTTTGGACTTTATTAAACGGTAGTTTAAATACAACTGAAGTGTTGCAAAGAAAGATGCCTTTTTCCAAGCTATTTCCCTCAGTGTGCCCCCTTTGTCGATTAGAGGGAGACTACCTTTTTCATTTACTATTCAGCTGTCCCTACTCTAGGCATTGTTGGAATAAGCTTTTTGAATTTTTCAATCTTCATTGGGCTTTCTCAAATAATTTGAAGGAAACAGTTTTACAGCTCTTAATTGGGCCTAAATTAGCTGTAAGGCCAAATATTCTCTGGACAAATGCGGTTAAAGCCTTATTATCGGAGCTTTGGTTTGAAAGAAATCAGAGAATTTTTGAAGACAAGCATCTCCCATGGATCGATCGTTTTGAATCAGCTCGTTTACAAGCATCTTCTTGGTGTTATCTCTCCATTCATTTTGCTAATTTTTCAATTCTTGATGTCTATCTTAATTGGCAAGCTTTTATTCTTCCTTTATGAGTCTTGTTGGCTTTTTTATCGCTTTCTTTATTCACTCCTCTATGGAGTTTGTATCATTTGAGCATTAGTCTCTTTTCATAAATTCAATGAAAAGTTGTTTCTTGTTCAAAAAAAAAACTAATAGGTATTTTCTTTTCAAGTCATACCTTTATTTGAGTAGTTGACAATTTTAATTTGATATGCAGGATTATAATAAGTTAATATTATAATTAAAATAGGTTTCCCATTTCTTGAACTTACAACTATGTCATGTGGAAGTTGTTGGAGTAATAAAACTAGATTCTAGGGTCCAGAGCTTCAATCTTCATGAGAAAGGATATGTAAGGACCCTAGTTAGGAGTATATAGTCAATATTGGTATGTTAGTAGGAAGGGCTTTTAGGGTAGTTACTTAGGAAGTTAGTTAGAGGATATGGTTATAAATAGAGGGAGTGAGATTAGAGCAAGGTAGTCAATTGGTTAAATAGACTAAGGCTTGAGATAGTTCTCAAGATGGGAGGGTGCAAGTACCTATAATCACTTGTAATCTTGTATTTCATATATCTTTTCATATCAATACATTGAAGTTCTTGATCCCGTTAGGCGGTGTCCTAACAGGATATTAGCAATTTTGAGATTAAACAGTAAAAGTGTGACCGAAGATTGGGGAATGGTTATGGTGGTGTACCCGGTGGTAGTGCTTTCTATGTTGTTTCAAAGCCTGTTATTGATACTGTGGAAACTATGAGACTGAGTGGCTGGAAAATCCAAAGTATACTATGTTAATTGTTAGCAAGGCAGAACAAAATTTCTGTTGCTAAAGAATTCCTAGTGTACCTTAAACAGAAGGTGAGAGAGAGGGGTATTCTTAAAGAAGTTACTGAAGAAAGCAGTGCTAAAAATTCAGATGCATTGGATGAACTGGTGGCAGGCAAGTAGCTGCCTTGTTATGGAGTCTCAATACCCTACTAGTAACATTCCATATTATTATAATGAACCAGTCTGGAACTTCATGTAATGGTGCTCCCTGGAACTTCGCCTAAGCCTTCATCCCAAAAAATTGTGAAGTGTTTATTTGGTATCTGAGTTTGGGGTGGCATTAAAACAAGCGATAGGATTTAGAGAAGGAACCCTCTTTTCTGTCTTTAGTGTGATGAGTACTTACTGTAATTTCTAACATTTTATATGTTTTTATTATTTTACTTGGGTTACTAGTCAGGTTCTATTGTGGTTAATGATGCTTCTGTTAATTATTTGATAATTACTGTAAATTTGCCATATGGCAACTCACCTTTAAGGCCTAGCCTATAAATAGGACCATGGTATATGAATTCTTCATCCATTAGTAAAAGAATTCAGACTAATTTCTCCATGAATCTCTACCAATTTTGGTACCCGAGCTTACGAACCCATAACTACAATTTGTAGGCGGCTAACGGAAAGACACCAGTTTTGTGAGATGAGGAGAAGAAAACCTCGACCACGCTGCGAGTTTAAGCTGCTGTTTTCAAAATTGAATATGAACTTTTGCCTTTGGAAGAATTACTCCAATGGATTTGTCATGTGGGAAAGGCATTTAAAGAACTTCAAATTGCCAATCTATTGTTATCCTGACGGACTAACTGAGCAAATGTGGCTGGATCAGCAGCCAAAAAATAATCAAGAAACAGAACCTATTGAAAGGAGTGTTGTGGGTGAGGGGAGAACGATGTTGATCATCCAAAAACCTTTAGAAGCATCAAGAACTAGAGGCTACAACAGCCAAGAGTACAGTAAAACAGCAAGGATTTTCACTAGAGAGATTTGATAGTGAGGAAGATTATGACTCGGAACAAGAAGGGCTGGATGGTAGGTGAGGCAAGCACCCCAGTTTGTTTTACATACACTTGGAGGACGTCCCATGGTCCTAAGTGATAGATTAGGTACGTAAGGCTTGAGTCTGTTAGCTGTTGGGGGAGCATGTGGCAGTGAGTGTAATTGTATGGAAATGGATTTCCTGTGAGGGAGATGTGGGCCCCCCTTCTTAATACTGCTAGTATATAAGAATGTAAGAAACAGAGGGAAAGGTAATGAACAATGGAGTTTTGTGGGAATGAGAAAGACCTCACGAATGTCTGCGAGCTTGTAAATCTTTCAGTCTATCAAAGAACCTGAAAATGATACATAACTTCTCCAATCTTGACCAAGCAACACCAACAAGCTCTTTGAATTAAGCTTGATCTTTTCATGAAGACTACTCCATTTAAGCTATTGTATGGTTGTCATTCCTATCCTTGCAAGCAATTACCTTGCCTTTAGAATTGGATGATGCTACATCAGAACCAATGCTGTTTGCAACAGTAGTCTCGATTCTACATATGGAGGGCAGGACATCTTGGTCGGATGGGAAGGCTTGCCCATTGTAGAGGCCTTTGGGGAGTCATGGAAGTTGCTTAAAATGCAGTTTTTATCATCCCACCTTGGTGATGGGATATTGGTTGGAGAGCCGATCCCAAATTTGTTTTGCACTTGGAGGATTGTGGGGCCTTTGTGTGTGGTTGTGAATCCCAAATTTGTTTTGCATACACTTGGAGGATTGTATGGGAAGAAATTTTGAGCCCCTTTGAACAAAGTGTTGTTTTTCAATTATGTTTCAGCTTTTTTTTGTACATTGTTGGATGAAACTTTTATCTAATTTTTCATCAATTAAAAATTCTCTCTCTCTCTCTCTCTCTTTATTATTATTATTATTTTTTTTTTATATATATTAAGAAGTAGCAAGACTTCATGGATGGTAGAGATCACTTATTTTTTTCCCAAGAATATACTTCCCTCCCAAATAAGGGGCAACCTGCCAACATAGCCATGTCCTAAGCACAATGTGTAACTCATGGACATATGCTGGCGTCGTGGCAGTGGAATGTACACAATGGGGTGGGGTCGGGCACCGTCGGTGCATGACATGAGCCTCATCGGGAACAAGATGTTACGGTGTTGCTCGCCACCATGTAGCTTTTGCTCCGAGGCAAGCACTTAAGGTCCAAAGGAGCCACGTGTTGGTGTGGCCGACACGTGGGTGGTATCAACAATGATGGTGCGTCACAAGGTGGGTGGTCGTTGTTGAGGGCTGAGGTGCCATGAATGCGCGACTTCTTGTTGGCCAACGTGTTGGTTGACATGGAGTTAGGTGTCATTGCCACCCTGCCCTTCCTGTTGGATTGGATTGCCCCCACACCTCTCCATCGGGTGGGGGAGAGAGGGGGATGTCAAGTGGAGCTCGAGATGGGGTTACTTTGACAACCCTTGCACACAACTATTTTTCACTATTTTTTCACTCAACTTTTGGAAGCAACACCTTTTGTACGCCTTTTCTTTTCAAGTGACCAAGTAATAACCAAGTAACTGGTTTTGCTTTGGACTGTGATCTGCAGTTTGAAAATGTAGTTATAATTGGAACTTGAAAATATAATACAATTAAATTAATACAATTAAATTAAATTTGTACTAGTTTTTTTTTTTGTTTATATATAAAGTTATAATTGGAACTTGAAAATATAATACAATTGAAAATGTACGCCTTTTCTTTTTAAGAGTCATTCTGTTTTCTGGTATCATGGAGCTGAAAAGCTGCTGTATCAACAAGAATTTTTTCAGTATTTGGTTAGAATTTAGATGGAGACATTTTTTATGTTGAAGATATGGCTTATAAAGTAGTACTCCCTTTATCATTCTTGCATCTTTGTTGGTTTGAGAAATCTCTTGATGTGTTGCAAGTACCAAAATCTTTGAATTTTCACAAACAAGAAAGGGATATGGAAGGAACAATTAGAATTCACAAGAGTCGTTTTCAATCTGGCTGGATTGTCGAATGTGTCGTATGGCCACGATCTGGGGGACGTAAGATGATTAGATTTCCAGGTGGTACTTTGAAGATTGGTTGGCTGTCTTTGTGAGAAATGTTGAGGGATTCAGTCAAGAAATTTGAGTCAGTAGTCATTAGAAGTAAGTCCTTAATGAAACCGATTCAAGATACCTCCAAATCGTATGTGGAAATAGTCAAAACCTCCTCAGTTTTTCTCCTTAGGGTTTTGATCATTCAGAAATTAGAAGAAATGTTTTATGGGTTTCAAAAGAGAAAGAAGTCATCGAGATTGATTGGAGTTCCACTATGGTAACTTCACGCTTGAACGCCCATGATGAATGGAATGAAATCAAGAAAGCGATTGAACAGTTTTTTAGGCTACTTTTGTGATAAATCCATTCATGGTAGATAAAGCTCTTGTGCAAATGGAAGATGGATATGGTGGAAGGATTAAAATATTGAACTTACCTCTACAATATGGATTAAAATATTGAACCTACCTCTACAATACTGGCGGAAAGCCTCATTTGAAGCAATAGGAGCGCATTTGGAGGTTTGAAAGCAATTTCTTCCAAAACTCTTAATTTGCTTGACTGTGAAGCGACTTATATTGAAGTTGAGAAAACCTTTTGCGGTTTTGTTCCAGCGACAATTGAAATTCAAGACATGTTGAGGGGAAGTATTTTTCTAAGATATGGAGATATATTAGCAGTTGATCCACCCCCATTTTCGATTCCTTTTAAAAAAACAAGTATGGATTTATGTGACTATTGGAATTCTTTGGATTTCAACAGAATTTAGATGGTATTAGAAGATGAAAAGTTGCCATGGTTCTGTTCTTCCTTCAGAAGTTGAAGAATTTTTGTTACCAGATGAATCATTTCAACCGACAGCCTCCGAAGCTTTAAATGCTCCACCCTTGCAGACCATCCATCCGAATTAACTTATTAAATCAACACAATTGCATGAGCAGAATCTGTCTTTGAGTACTGAACAGACAGAAGTCCTCATTGAAGAGTCCTTGGTAAACAAAGCAACATTAAATATATCAAACTCTTCAATATCCCTGCCATTGAATATTATTGAAGACTCTTCGACCTAAGATTGGATTAAATACAGACTTTCCACCCAAGTTTGGCTTAAATGAAGGTTCGGCTTCCGAGATTGAATAAGTTACACCTGATTTTAATTCTTCACAGCCAGTGGGTAATGAATTAAATGATGGCCTCTTGCCTATGGAAAAATTAAAACGATCAGTAAATGATGCATTAACGGGGAAGTTTTCAAGACCATCTTATTTCAAATGTGTCTATTGATATTCCACTCAAGGATGGTCCCACTTCTATGACACCTTATGAGAAGTTTCCCTCAATTTTTGAAACTTCAGAATTCCTTAGCATCAAGGAAGTCAAAGACAAATATACAGAAGCCTATTCTAAGTTCTATACTAGAAAAAAAACCACGGACCTTTTCCCTTCCCTTTTTACAGCCTCATCCTCTCTAAATGAAGAGGCCATTGAAAGTCTTGCTCCAATTTGTTAGCTCCCTTAGGCCAACAGCTAGGCATTTCCAAGAAGATTAGTGATCAATCACCTCAAAATCACAATCACTGCAAGATCACTTTGAATTTTGGTCCTAAGGACATCTTGTCCTAAGGAACCATTCATTCTACACGAGATTCTTCAAAATCCCAATCTCTCTCTACATCTATTTTGGATGACTCAGATTCAGACTCGGAAATCAGTTTAAGCAGTGTTGACACTAATTGTTCCCCCTTACCTCCTTTCACTATTGAAGATCTTCCAATGGATGACCCTTCCCTTGGTCACTTGTTCAGAGAAGAGGAAGTCGCCCCTATTGCGGCTGCTTTGGATAATTCAGTGATCTCTATTCTGGATGATGGAGAGTTAGATTCGTTCTACAAGAAATGCGGACTAGAGGTTTGCGAAATTATTCCTTTGGGATCCTCTTAAAAGTCTTATTTTAATAAGCTTCTGTCTATACTCAACCAATGTTTTAAAAGGCTTAAGGCGGCCTCAAGGCGTTTTTTCATGGCGAGGCGAGGCGTAAGCCTCGAGGCGGTATGAGGCGTAAGCCTCAATTTAAATTAAAAAATATATATTTAAAACATAAAACCGTATATATTCTTAACAATATAATATTCTTTAAAAGTACTAAAATACTCAAAAAAAAAAAAAAAAATATTAACTATAAAGAAAAAAGTCTCAATAGTCTATCGAGATTTTGTTAATAATCTAGAACTCCTCCCCAATAATGATATTGTTCAGTTGTTGAACAAATAAAAAAAAAAGAAGAAATGAAAACATGAATAAAGAAACTGAACTGAAAGTAGTTTTTGTTGTAAATGAAAGCCAACTTGTTGTTTGACTTGTTGTCCAAGAAAAAGCCAACTTGTTGTTTGTCTTGTTGTCCAAGAGAAAGTTTTTGTTGTGTTCAAGAGATAGAGGAGGAGGCACTCACCGACTGCTGTAATAAAAAAAGATGGAGGTTCTTTTTTGTTTTTTTAGGTCAACTGTTGAACTTCCAACTTTGTAAGTTTTTAAAATCCGTACGTTGGCCCCACTGGCCCCACCTAAAATTATTTTATCAGCCGCAGCCAGCAAATGGGCCACACCCCAGGCCCATAACTAAAGAGGCGTAAGCCTTTCGCCTCTTGAGGCTTACGCACTGAGGCTTACGCCTCACTCAACAGAGGCGTAAGCCTCGTTTCATCACTTCAAGGCGTAAGCCTTGAGGCTTTTCTTCACCGCCTCGCCTCGAGGCGTACGCCCCGCCTGATTTTTAAAACATTGTACTCAACTTCATGAAGGTTATTTCTTGGAATCCTAGAGGGTGGGGGGGTTTCCTCCAAAAAGTTTGTTTTAAATTCTTGACATAACAATGTCTTGATGTTGTAAACTAAGATCGAAAAATTTCAATCCAAAAATCATCAAATCCTTATGGAGCTCTAAGGATATAGGCTGGTCATGTGTGGATTACAGTGGTAGAGATAGGGAAACTGAAACTCAATTGATGCGTTGATCCTAGTACATGCTGCACATACCTTCTTAATCATTTTGATCCTCTGTCAAAATTGGGGAGACTTTTATCAGACAACAAATAAAAGATCGTCAAGCCAATTTGGAGAACATCATCTCAATTTTATGGCATTGGAAGTTTAGAAATGTTGAAGTCCAGGAGTGGTTGAAAACCTATTTTCGTTGTCGTTTTGATTGGGATCCATCTTCAAGCTCTGATGTGAGAAATCCACTTTTATAGTATTCCACTCTGGAGGTTATCAAGGCCTTGCAGTTACTTCTAAATGCGGACAATAATCTCGTCCATAGCGCTACATATAGTCCCCTCAGTTTTGATGATTCTTGCAAGTGAAGTTCAGAAGCTTCAAGCTCCTCAATTAATTCTCTTTCAAGTGAATTAAATGCTTATTTCTCTATGCACAAGGAGTTATACAGATTCTTTCGGGTCCTACACATCATTTGTGTTCTCATTCGCCTTGGGTTCATGTGGCTAAAGCTGTACTTTCAAAATTTTGGTTGGAGAGAATTTTGTTAATTTTTGAAGAAAAGCAAAGTTCCTATTTTGATCGCTTTGATTTAGCAAATCACAAAGCTTCTCTTTGGTGTTCTCTTACAAAGTCCTTTAATGATTTCTTTCTTCAGGATTTCTCCTATGTAATTTTGTCTTGCTTTTTAGCTTTTTATTTTCTTTTCTATCACTCCTCTGTGGAGTTTGTATCCCTTGAGCATTAGTCTCTTTTCATTAAATCAATGAAAGGTGTCGTTTCTTGTTAAAAAAAAAGAGTAAAATAGTATACATTTATGAACTACTGAAACTGCTGGCATAATGTTTTTCTTGGACAAGTGGGGCAGATGCTGTCAAGTTTTGTTTTGTAAACCTTTGACTTTGAGTTGGGCAGTTGTCATTTGTAAAGTTTATGGTAGCTTTTTAAGAATTTTCTTTTGTTGGGTTCAGACATCAGAGTTGGAGTGATTTTTTTTCCAATTTTTTGCTCCAATGTATATGGTGGTACTTTTTGGTCATTTTTCATTTCATCAATGAAAAAATCTGTTCTTATTTATTTATTTTTTATTTTTACTTTAAATTTTAAATATATATATATATAAATAAAATAAATTAATAACTACTTTTGGAAATATTAAAGAAAACGTATAACACAACAATAAGTTATTTTGTACTTTCCCGTTATTTTTATGAAGACTATTTTTAGAAATGATCTTGTTAAACGTGTTTTCTTAGAACAAAAAGCTACTTTTTTGTTTTTTTAGAAATAGGAAATAGGTTTTGCTTTCAATGGAGTAGGTGTTACAGTGTAGTGTTTATCGTTTTCTTAGTCATCTTTAGACTGTCAAACGTTTGTTTACGTTGACTGGTATTGCCTTGTCAGGTTTATCGGCTGGTTGTAGCTCTAGCCAAAGGTTTTTGGTTTGCTTGGTTCTTTAGATAATGTAATTTGGGCTGTGGTTTATTGTCCTATACGGTTATACCTTGTTGTTTGCTGGTTTTTCTCATATTTGTTGTTGATACTTCGTTGTAATTTTTCATTTCATCAATAATTTTTTTTTTGTTTCTATATAAAAAGAAGAAAGTTTTGAAGTGCAATTTCCGAACTGGTGAAAACTGAAAAGTGCTCTGTTTCTTGTTGAAAAAAAAAACTATGCTTCCTTTTTAAATGATGAGCCACTTCCTTATAGCAATAAGTCCACCCAAATGATATGAAGGAAACAATTTTGCAGCTCTTAATTGGGCCTAAATTAGTTGTAAGGCCAAATGTTCTTTGGGCAAATGCGGTTAAAGCCTTATTATTGGAACTTTGGTTTGAAAGAAATCAAAGGATTTTTGAAGACAAGCATCTCCCTTGGATCGATCGTTTTGAATCAGCTCGTTTACAAGTCTCTTCATGGTGTTATCTCTCCAATTATTTTGCAAATTTTTCAATACTTGATATTTATCTTAATTGGCAAGCTTTTATTGTTCCTTTATGCTATGTTGGCTTTAATATTCTCTCTATAGCTTTCTTTATTTCACTCCTCTATGGAGTTTGTATCGTTTGAGCATTAGTCTATTTTCATCAATTCAATGAAAAGTTGTTTCTTGTTAAAAAAAAAAAGTCCACCAACCTATATTATGGGCCAATAATTGTTTATTTTACGGAAGCTAAATGTGTACCACCTTGTACTGACAGGTAGTTACAAGAGTCTACGAAGATGAACAGGAGCTTGATACCTACATTCGTTCCGATCAGTACGGAAACTGCAATGGAGTTAAGTAAGTATTTAAATATTTATGTATATTTGATAAGAAACTAAGGGGCCGTTTGGTTTGAGGATTTGGAGATGCCTGAAAATGATATGTCTGAGAATAAGATTGATGGAAATAAAAGATGTATGTGTTTGGTTGTGCATGAGAATGACATCAGATATTTATGAAAATAGATGTTAGATCTGTATTTTGTATAATTACTGATAAAAATATAAATTTTATTACATTATAAATATGACTTAATAATTAAATAAAATTAATTCAAATACAAATTATAAATTAATTTTAATTTATTATTTATTTTATATTAATATTTTAAAAATATATTTTATATTAGCTATGTCTAATTATTAAATAATTTCTATATAATTACATTTCATAACATTCAATTCAATTTAGTTAGTTTTTTATTTTTATTTAGTTTTCATTAATTAATGAAAATTAATTCACATCAATTAAGTTTAATTAGGTAGATTGATTCTAAATCCTCCTAAAAAAAATAATAATAAACTTAAACCATGTGATCTAAGTTATTTTTGATTAATTAATACATTGAATTGATTTTAGTTAGTAGTGGATTTTAATTGATTAATTTATAATTTAATTTATATTCACTCCTCTGTGGAGTTTGTTTCCTTTGAGCAATAGTCTCCATTCATTTTATCAATGAAGTGGTTTGTTTCTTGTTAAAAAAAAATTGATTAATTTATATCAAAATAAAATCTAGTTAATTAATTAACTATAAATCACATAAAATTTTAAATTCTAGTTATACTTTAGTATTTTAGCACAATGATCAATTGAATAATAAATAATAAGTGTTATTTAGCTACAATCCAATATGATTGTATACTTAATTAGTATACATTTTATATATAAACAAAAAAAAACTAGTACAAATTTCTAATAGAAAGTGTAAAAAAAAAAAAACTATGGATTTTTTTTTTTAAAAAATCGTTGTGGTTGTTAAATTTAATAAACTAGGCTAAATATAAAATATATAAAACAAAAAAGATCAAGCCAATGCATTTAAAAAAAAATAAAAATAAAGCCATGGACATCTGGAAAAGTCTTGAAAATGGGTGGGCATAGAAAGTCACTAAAACTGATGCCTGAGAATAAGTTATTCCCAGGTAAAGCTTAAAGCCCATGTACCCAAACATGAGCATGGTCATCTGATGACCATGCAGAAAGCCATGCCCACCCTCAAAGACATCCAACCAAACGGTCCCTAAGTGTCTGTTTGGTATGCAATCTAGATTTTGTTTTATGTTTTCAGAATGTTCAGCGGATATGTGGACAAATGTGATTTTGAAAACTGTTTTTCGGATTCTGTGATTCAAATAGTGAAAATTCTAAAAACAACATTTTTTATGTCTTCAGTGTTCCAGATGTTGAATTGATTTTTTTTTGTTAAGGCATTGATATAAAAAAATTTACCATAACCCTTCAGCTTAAGTTTTTGGGTTCATTGGTGATTTAACATGGTATCTTAACAGGAAGTCCTATGTTCGAGTCCCTGTAATGTCATTTTCTCCCCACTTAATATTGATTTTCACTTGTTGGACCTTCTACAAATAAGAGCATACCAATAGGGTCCAAATTCCAGCATCTTTTGTCAGTAAAAATATCAAAGACTTTTCTTTAATCGCCTCCAAAGGTCTTCCAAATTCGTGTATATCTTCTTCACAAAGGTTCCAATACTTTTTAGTTGGGAGGTATTTTTATAATTTATTTCCTTAGTGTTCGTGTGGATTTATCAATGAATTAATCAAGTTCATCATTTCCTGGACTCCATTATGACCATTATCACCTATTATTGTATTGGTATATGTAATTAAAATTCTCTACTAGTTTCTGAATCAACAAAAGGATTATAAGGATGTGAAATATTCTCGAGTGGTTTCAAATGCAATGGACATGAAGTTGAAATATGATTTGGAGTTGTAGAAAAAGTTTAGTTATCATTGAGGTCGACTATTGAGGCTTCCGAGTTTGTGGTCACCATTGCAAGACCATCGGTTTCTGAGGGGAAACTCTTGGTTTCTCCAAGAAGCGTTGGGCTTTTCCATGTTTTTTTAATAAAATCTAGTTAAGTATGTGGTTGGGCAAAGGAGGTTATTTGGCCTTTTAGTTGAACATTTGAGTTGAACTTTCTATTTGGAATTTTTCTTGGGATGTTATTTTTGGTTACTTTACCCTTTTTTCTATTGGCTTTTGGGCTAGAAAAGATTGATAGGACAAGCTTCCTGATCTTTTTAGTATGAAAAAGTATTAAAAAGATTTTATGAATAGAATTCTGTTTAGTGAAGAAATATATATAAAAATGATAGTTTATGACAACAACCCTGAGTTGGCTTTGTGATCGATCAAAGCCAATGCAAATAGTAGAGGGCTAGAGTAAGTTATGGTGGCTACCTACATGAGATTTAATATCCTACAAACTTCTTTGACAACTGAATTTAGTATGCTAAGTGGTTGTGTTCTCTGTAGTTGAGGTGTGCGCAAGCTAGTTCAAATGGTCATGGATATTAAAAATAGAAAAAGATAGGTTGACTTAAATAGTGTCTCATCCAGAAATTCTCAGAATTTAAGTTGTCGATACCAACATAGACATTTTGTTCCTTGTACGTACTTTTGTATCTTTATTTGATTTTGATTTTAGCAGCAAGATAGTTTGGGCTGTTTGAAATGTGTTTCCTTGTTGGTGATGTTTCCCATGCATACTTTTGTAACAATCATTTTTTATTGGCAAGCAGTTGATATCGAAAATGATGATTGAAATGAAGTTTTCTTTGATTTCTATATAAGATTGCCTTAAAGGGTTGCGTACTCTGAAATATGATTAAACCATTTCATTCTCTATTCAGGAACTTGAACTGTTCAAATCCCATAATTAAAGCAGCCGTGGTATTTCATGAGCAAGGTCCAAAGTTATTTGATTATAGCATTCGTCTCAATCATACTTGGGCTTTCTCAGGATTTCCTAATGTTAGATCCATCATGGACACGAATGGTCCGTATCTCAATGACTTGGAACTGGGTGTAACTAATATACCAACAATGCAGTATAGCTTCAGTGGATTTTTAACTGTATGGTTCCGTGGATCCCTTGGACATGAATGGTCCTTTTTATTCTCTTAATTTATCAGAATGACTGATGCAACTTAATTTCTGCAGCTCCAGCAAGTCATGGATTCATTCATAATATTTGCTTCCCAGGAAATGGAAACTAATATTCTCCATGTAAGTAGAAAAAATACTTCATCAAACTTCTCTAGTAGACCTTCCTTGCCATGGACACAATTTAGCCCTTCAAAAATACGAATCGCCCCTTTTCCAACTCGAGAATATGTTGATGATGAATTCCAGTCTATAGTCAAAAAAGTGATGGGTGTGTTGTAAGTAGCTCCTGAATGTCTTTATTTTCTAAATTATTTATAATTTCTTTTGAGCCTATTATGCACACATTTTAGATTAGTTTTTGTCCAAATGTGCTTAGTCAACCTTCCTTATATTGAGCAGGTATCTGTTGGGATTTCTTTACCCAATTTCTCGCCTTATCAGCTATTATGCATTTGAGAAGGTTTGATAATGATGTTTACTGTGATAATAATATCTCTGTTTCTTATAGAAAAATGACACTATTTACCTCGATCAGCATAAATATCTGTACTTATTTCATGTTTAGACATGTTTCTGTTGTTCAATGGTTCTGAAGTTTGACTCACCCCTCTAATTTTTGTGATATTATAGGAAGAGAAGATCAAAGAAGGCCTCTACATGATGGGTTTGAAAGATGGGATATTCCATCTCTCATGGTTTATTTCATATGCGGTGCAGGTAATGATGCAATGTGTTCTTGGCTTTACTCGTGTATATAGGCCACGATATTGTTAATACTTTGATATTGTTTTTATGCTATTGGATTTGCACGCTTAAAGTGAGCGAACAGTAGTTCAATACAAAATTCTTCTTTCAAAAATCTGATTCACAAAAAGCTAGTATTTGCATCTCCTGCTCGAAATTCAGTTTACTTTTCTGTATCAAATTCAGCTCTTCAAACACGTAAAATTCCATCATCTTACTTTTAAAAGATGAACGTAATATTATTTCTTGTGTAGAAAGAGGACCAATGTCAGATTTGTCATCATACTTTTGAATTTCAGCCAACAAATGTTTCTCCTTCATCTTCTTATTATTTTCAAATTCTGCAAACCATTTTTTAACCACTGATTTCAGATTTCTCAACTTGGCTGTAATGGTGAAACCAGCCCAACCGTATGAGCGATCTTTGTCTAATGCTTGTTCTATAATCTTTACACAATCTTGCACATTTAACCATGAATTGTAAAAACGAAAAGGAGAGGGACCCCATACAAAACTTCCTGCTTCAAGAAGAATTGGGGAATGATCAGAAAAAGTGCGTACCTGTCTTGAGACTCTCGAAAGATCATCCCAATTTTGATTCACAAAAAATCTATCAATCAAAGATTTGCTTCCTTCAACCCCCGGTCTAGACCATGTGAATTTGCCATTCGATATGGGAACTTCCATCAGTCTGAGCTCTTCAATGAGCTTGTTGAAACATTTCATCCCTTTCGTTTGACTTCTTCTTGGGAATCTCTCTTGACACCATCTAGTATTATTGAAATCGCCTCCAATACACCAAGGCTCTTCACAATATAAAAATAGTGATCTTAATTTACTCCAAAAATGTTTACGCTCTCTATATTTGTTTGGGCCATAGATGTTTGAGATCCAACAGACATCCCCTTGTTGAAATGAGACTGTTAGGGAGTACCCCCCTTTCAATACTTCTGTCACCTTTACTTTGCTTTCATCCCATAAAATTAACATTCCACCCGATTTACCAAAAGCTTCAACATGAATCCAATTAATCTCGCGAGAACTCCATATAGACTTGACAAAATTCTCATCAATTCCAGGCATCTTGGTCTCTTGAATTAAAACCATGTCTGGACAAATATTTTGCAAAAATCTCTTCAGACTAATACGTTTAGATGCATCCCCCAACCCCCTGGTATTCCACGAAATAATCTTCATTCAAAGAATAAAGATATTAAAATCTGTCTTACTGACTCTGATTGCACCCTTCTATGTGAGCTGGAGAAATTTCACGAAATTGAAGACCACTAGCTTGAATCAAGTTCGAGAATTGATGCAAATTGGATGGAATATTCAAATACTTACTTAAATTCACCTTCTGATTCTCCACTGTATCATGAGTTTCCAAGTTAACTTTATGACTAGATGGGAGAAAAAGTGAGTTTAGATCACCTTCCTCGAGGGCTTCGAAGGTATCCTTTGGGGGTAAAAGAGTGTGATGTAAGTCATTCTCTTCACTACTGATACTCAATTCTGATTCATTATCTGAGTCCTCATTGCATGGAGAAGGACAGCCTTTGGGAGAACAAGGGACTGTTGGAGAGGTTAGTATAGCTTTGACAAACACCACTCCATCAGGTCCTAAATTGCATTGTTTAATTGACTCCACCTTAGAGTTGTCTTTTGCAGCTTTATTGGGCCTAAATTAGCTGTAAGGCCAAATATTCTCTGGACAAATGCGGTTAAAGCCTTATTATCGGAGCTTTGTTTTGAAAGAAATCAGAGGATTTTTGAAGACAAGCATCTCCCATGGATCGATCGTTTTGAATCAGCTCGTTTACAAGCATCTTCATGGTGTTATCTCTCCATTCATTTTGCTAATTTTTCAATTCTTGATGTCTATCTTAATTGACAAGCTTTTATTCCTCCTTTATGAGTCTTGTTGGCTTTTTTATCGCTTTCTTTATTCACTCCTCTATGGAGTTTGTATCATTTGAGCATTAGTCTCTTTTCATAAATTCAATGAAAAGTTGTTTCTTGTTCAAAAAAAATACAAAATTCTTCTTTATGTTATTGTAAGACCAAATATGAGAGAATCATTCATCTTCTATTCAGTAGAGTTAACAATCTATAGACATACATGAAAGCCCTAAACTAATAATAGTAAGATTACCATAAAGGAAAAATGACTAATAACCTAATACATTTACATATATATATACTATTAACACTCCCCCTCAAGCTGGAGCATATATGTTAATCATGCCCAGCTTGTTACAAAGATAATCTATTCGAACTCCATTTTAAGCTTTCGTGAAAATATCTCCTAATTGCTCTCGAGTCTTTACATAACCAGTAGACACCAAACCTTGTTGTATTTTCTCACGAACAAAATGACAATAAATTTCAATATGTTTAGTCCGCAAATGAAATATTGGGTTGGATGCAATATGAGGGGCAACTTTGGTTGTGACACCACAACTTTGTCAGAAATGCAATATTGAAGCCTAACTCGATCAAGAGTTGATGTACCCACCTCACATAAATTAATTTGGCGACAAGATAAAATATATCAAAACAACTTTTAATCGAGCAACTGACCCATCCGGATTGACATTAATTGCAAACACCCATTTACATCCGGTAGCTTTCTTTCCGGTAGGGTGAGATACTAAATTCTAAGTACCGTTATCGTCTAAGGCATTGATCTCATCTATCATCGCATTGCGCCAAACATAATGAGACAAGGCTTTATGAACCGTTTTAAGAATCTCTGATAGAATCCAGAGAAGCAACAAAAGAAGCAGCCCTGGGAGCCTCCTCGTAGTAATCCTTAAAAAGTATAGACTGAAAAAAAACAAGAAATTCAAGTTTAATCCCCAGCAATAGGGATAGTAGCTATGCCCTAGTCTGTATCGATATTTGTGATTAAATTTTTCCTTCTCCTTTGCTGATATTAGCATGTGAAAAATGTTAGAACTCTCATCTTCTTCTATCAACCCATTTAACTTACATTTCTGAAACAAACATATTTTCTTTGATGATAATCTCCTGTGAAGAGACCTTAAAGAGTTGTTCTACATGCTATGCCCTCCTCCCTAAGGTCTCCATCTTTCTGTGCAAGGTCAATGCTATTAGTTTCATTGGTTAGCAGTGTTTCCTTTGTATGAATATGACCAATTGGGGAGCTTCTTTTTGACTTTTTCTTTAATGATCTTGTGGAATTTAGGCAGACTTCTTTAAGTGGGGTTTGATTACTTTATTATTGTATTTTTTTTATAAGGTACCGAGCTTTCATTAGAATAAATGAAACAAGGGTATACAAAAAAAGAACCAAGCCCACAAAAGGGATTCCAATTAAGCAAAATAATGCCTGAGTAGTTACAAAATAACTGCGTCACCGACGCCCAAAAAGGAACATAAAACCTCATAAGCGACCAAATATCACAAGGCTCCCTCTCAGTCTCTCTAAAGGCCCTATTATTTCTTTCACCCTATAAACACTGCACAGATCCCAGCCTGCCACAAAAACTTTCTTTTCTCTCGAAACAACGGATGGAGAAGGAACTCATCGACCATCTCTCTAAGCCCATGGTGCCTAGCAAACTGAAAACCAAACACCTCAAAAAAACAATTCCAAACAACCTGAGTGAAAGAACAGTTCCACACTAAATGGTCTAGATCCTGTTCTGCCTTCTGATAGAGAATACAACAGAAAGGACCAATCAAAGTCTTCTTCTTCTGTTGTTGTGTACTCTTTCATGAAAGCCGGTTTCTCATAAAAAAACAATCAAACTACTTATGATAATAGAATTCTAATTTTATCTGTAAAGCTCTCCTCTCTGACATTTGGTTCGAGCGCAACCAAATAATTTTCGAGGAAAAATCTCTTTCTTCGTTTGTGCTTATCAAGATCAAAGCCTCTTATTGGTGTTCTTTATCAAAAGTCTTTGAGGGTTACTATTTTCAATCTATTTGCAATAACTGAGAAGCTTTTATGTAACTTTATTTGCTTCATTTTTTTTTGTACAAGATACGACACTTTTCATTGATTTTATGAAAAAAGACTAATGCTCAAGGGATACAAACTCCACAGAGGAGTGATATAAAATTATTTAAAAAGCGAAATAAAGCTTAAAGCAAAAATACATGGGATAAAAGCATTTCAGATTAAATTAATGTCCTGAAGGGAGAAGTCATTAAAGGATTTTGTAAGAGAACACCAATGAAAAACTTCAAAGAACACCAATGAAAAACTTTGAGAAGAGCTGAAACAAAAAGATCAAACCAAGAACTTTGTTTTTCTTCAAAAATCTGCAAATTGCTCTTCATCCATAAATTGAAAGAAAATCTATAGCCACTTTAATCCAAAGCGAAGGAGAACACAAATGCTTGGAAGGTCCCAAATGAATCTGTAACAGATCTTTGGCGCGCAACTATAACCTCGTAAAGAGGACAAATGGGACATGTCCCCCCAAATGAAAGACCATAAGATGCTCGAGCATTGATCACATCTCCACTGATGCCCTTGCTTTTTGCAACTCATCAATTAAAGGAACGGCTGAGAGTGACTCTAGGATGGTACCAAAACCTGAACAATAGGAGACCCTTAAAATCCTTCAATTGAACATCCTCTGATTTTATGCACCACCTTCCAACTACATTTCCAACTTTATTTGCTTCTTTATCTTGTATCTGTGGAGTTTTGTATCTCTTGAGCAACATGAGTCTCTTTTCATTTCATCAAGTGTTTCAAAAAAATGAAAAGTTTCGTTTTTTTGTTAAAAAAGAATTCTAAAAAAAAAATAGAATTCCACAAGCTTCTTTTTCAATAATTCTCTCTTTGTTCTTTGAGGTGGGATAACGTGGTTTTGATTTTTGCTTGATCTGATGTCTTTTTCAGTTTGCAATATCTGCTGGAATTATCACTTTCTGCACGATGCATAACCTTTTCAAGTACAGTGATAAGACGGTGGTCTTCATCTACTTCTTTTCATTTGGATTAAGTGCAATCATGTTTTCATTTCTGATCTCTACATTCTTCAAACGAGCAAAAACGGCTGTGGCAGTGGGAACACTTTCTTTTCTAGGTGCCTATTTTCCTTACTATACCGTTAATGATGAAACTGTGTCCATGTAAGTATCTTTGCCACTAGGACTTATTTTGTTTTATTTAGTTCACAATTTCATTTTTTGAATTGAAGTTTGATCCAATATTTTCCCTCTACATCAGGATAGTGAAGACAATTGCTTCATTGCTTTCACCAACGGCTTTTGCTCTAGGGTCCATTAACTTTGCAGATTATGAGCGTGCTCGTGTTGGACTTCGATGGAGCAACCTTTGGAGGGTAATGTTTAAGGATTTATCTGTGCTTTTAATAATAATCTGCAAGTTCTTTTTGGAGAGGGAACTAATTGTAGGCAGCTTGATTTGGATAGGCATCCTCTGGAGTAAATTTTTTGGTGTGTCTTTTAATGATGTTCTTCGATACGCTGCTGTACTGTGCAATTGGTCTTTACATGGATAAGGTATGACTTTGAACTCAAATATCATTTTAGGTAATCTTTGAACTCATAAATATTCCTTCAAGATTTTTTTTCTTGAAATTAAGAAGATCAATTCTGTGAACTAAGTTCTGAAAGCTCAAGGACAAAAATGTTGAGTTTGAAAACTAGGGACCAAAAAGTGTACTTTTTTTTTTATGTGTATTGGTGTAGGTTTATTATTCTTTTTTCTTTGATTGTAATTTAAACAATAAAAAAAAAAATGTAATTTTACACTTTTTTAGTTTTGGGCTCCATATAAACCTTACATAGTTATATGTAGGTCTTTTTTTTTTTTGCAAAGAAACATAATTTTTCATTGATTAAATGAAAAATTCAAAGACAGTAAAACATTAGATACAGAATAAACCCTCTAAGATACAAATATCACTGAAAGCCCTCCCAAAACTAACCAACCAAAAAACACCAAAACTGGACCATACACACATCAAACTTAACATTGAAAAGAAAAGGACATCGTAACTACTCCCTTTCCCTTCCCAAACCCCACCCCACTTTTCAGCCTCCAGTCACCTTCCTAGCTTCTGATTCAAGTTCAAGCTTCAATCTCCGATCAATTTTTCTTTGTTAGGAGTTTCTTTTCATCCGATTATTTCATCCTATCCTCATGGAAATCAAGAGCTGCAGCGTTAGTAACTCATTCTTCTGCATTTGGAGTGAAAATGACATGTTTTCAGTTGAAGCTTTGAAATTTAAGAAGGTAATCCCCTTGTCTCCATCTCATCTTTGCTGGTTTGAAAGTAATATGGTTGAAATTCTACATCTCCCTTTAAATTCAGACTTTTTCAAGCAAGATAGAGACTCTTCGGGTACTTTTCGAATTTCCAAGATCAAATCTCATGAAGGGTGGTTAATGGAATGCATAGTTTGGCCTCCACTGGGGGGAAGAAAGATTGTACGTACTCCAGCAGACTCCAACAAGGGAGGTTGGTTAGTGTTTTGGAAGATGATAAAATAATTTTTACTCAACTACGAGTTAAAAAAAAGTCCCATTTAGTTTCATCAGTGCAACCCGAGCCAGTAAAAGCCTCCAATTTGGTCATCAGTGAGAAGATTAATATCAAAAGTTATGCTGAGGTGGTTAAAAACACTTCAACAAATAATCAAGCGACTGGTCAGAATCCCATGTTCCTCAACAGAAATCTTCAGCCAGTCTCTTCGGTCTGGGTAAGAAAAAATTGGGATGTTGTGGAAGTAAACTTCTCAGAGATTAATGTGATTTCCAAGTTATGCGCACATGATTCTTGGAAGGTAATTCGACAAACTATGGAAAATTATTTTCAAGCGAAAATTACTCTGAATCCCTTTATGGTGGACAAAGGCTATATGGAAGTTTGCTATTGGAGAAGACTTTCATTATGGAAAATGGGAGGATATTGGAGGCTTGCATTTGAAGTTTGAAAAATGGTCTCAAAAGTTGCACTCCACACCAGATCTCATTTAAGGCTATGGTGGTTGGATTTCAATTTTCAATCTTCCTTTAAATTATTGGAAAGGAGAAAACTTTGAAGCAATAGGAGAAAATTTTGGAGGTTTGTTCAATATATCTTCACAAACCTTGAATTTTACAGATTGTTTAGCTGCACGAATTGAAGTTAGAAAAAATCATTGTGGTTTCCTCCTAGCATACATTGAATTTAAAGACAAGGATGTTGGAGATTTCTTCCTTCAAATTGGGGATGTTTCTTCTCTTGATCCTCCTTCCGGAGATTTGGCCCTTAGTGACTTCTCAAATTCCTTTGATTTAATAAGAATACATCAGACCATGGAAGATGAGGGGTTTTCGACACATTTCGAGGAAGAAGAAACTCGAGAAATTTCAGATAAGGGTAAATCTATAAGTGCTGATCTGAACAAATTTCTTGCTTGGAAACCAAACAGGTTGTCATTAATGAGCCCTTTGAAAATGGTGGAATTAGGTGTTGTTTTTGCACCTTCAGATCTCCAAACAATTATTTTGGCTCCTCCAATAGACCAGATGGCCATCGTAGATGAGGGATTTTCTACACATCTTGAGGAAGGGGAAATCTCAGAGGAGGATAAAGTATCAAGTGTGAAGTTTTGGTGAATAGAATCACTTGAATATTTGATGAGCCAAAGAGAGACAATTTATACATCCAAAAGTAACCATCTAGAGTAACTAACGACATGAAAATAGGAACTAAAGAACAACCTATTTCTTAATATAGAACTAACCAACTCCTAAAATACTTATTCAACTATTTATATTTTCTACACTCCCCCTCAAGTTAGTGCATAAATGTCGTGCATATCCAACTTGTTTACAAGTATCTCAAATGCCGGCCTAAATAATTCCTTGGTTAGAATATTTGCTGTTTGCTTCTTTGTAGTCACAAACGGTATGCAAATGGTTCCATTTTCCAAGTTTTCCTTTATGAAATGCCGATCAACTTCGATATGCTTGGAACGGTCAGGTTGCATAGGATTATGAGCGATACTTATCACAACTTTGTTGTCATAAAATAACTTAATTGGAGGGTTGATTTCCAGTTTTAATTCTCCGAGTACACGTTTGATCCACAATACTTTGCATACTCCATTAGCCATTGACATGTATTCAACCTCCGCACTAATTCTCGCCACAACATTTTGTTTCTTACTCCTCCATGTTACTAAATTACCCCACACATAGGTACAGTAGCCAGAGGTAGATTTTCTATCCAGTATTGAACCTGCCCAATCTGCATTAGTGAATACCTCTACATTTCTGCTTTCCGTTTTACGAAATAACAGACCCTTTCCTGGACAACTCTTCAAGTACCTCAATATCCGGTGAGTTGCTTCAAGGTGTTCTTCATATGGAGCATGCATAAACTGACTAACCATGCTTACAGCAAATGCAATATCTGGTCGTGTGCGAGCAAGGTAAATAAGTCTCCCAACTAGTCGTTGGTACTGTTGTACATTGACCGGAACTCCCTGCTTGATGTCACCAAGTTTTTGGTTTGGGTCTATGGGTGTGTCACCAGACCTACATCCATTCATCCCTTTATCTCTCAATAGATCAAGAATATACTTTCTCTGTGAGACCACTATACCCCTTTTTGACCTTGCAATCTCCATGGCTAGAAAATATCGCAACTCTCCTAAGTCTTTTACTTCAAACTCTTTGGCAAGCTTCTCCCTCAAATTCTCAACTCCACTTGATCATCTCCGGTCAAGATTATATCATCAACATACACGATGAGGATAGCAATTTTCCTTTCACTTGAGAACTTCATGAAGAGCGTATGGTCTGATTGTGCTTGAGTGCATCCTTGATGTTTAACAAACTGAGTAAATCTGTCAAACCAGGCTCGGGGTCAATGTTTCAAACCATAGAGAGCTTTCTCCAACCTACAGATCTTGAAGTCAAACCGATCTTCGAATCCCGGAGGGGGAGTCATATAGACTTCCTCTTCTAACTTGCCGTTTAGAAAGGCGTTCTTCACATCGAATTGCCTGAGAGGCCACTCTCGGTTTCTCTCTAGTGCTCTCTTACAAAGTCCTTCAATGATTTCTCTCTTCAGGACATTGACTTAAACTGGAATGCTTTTATCTATCCTATGTAATATGATTTTTCGCTTTATTTTGTTTTTTAGTTGTTTTTTTATATCTCCTATGTGGAGTTTGCATCCCTTGAGGTTTAGTCTCTTTTCATTTATTCAATGAAAAGTGTCGTATGTTGTTAAAATAAAAGTATCCCCTTGGGCGGGAGAACCCTCGTCCCCCCGGCCCTTAGGTTGTCCTTCCTGTTCTTTTTAATCATTAGAAAAAAAAAACATAACAAATAAAACAAATTGTAAGATAAGTACAAATATACCCAATTCCTAGTGCAGAGTAACTTCTCTAAATTCTTTTATCAACCGTACAGTTAGAACAACCCTTTTGAATACTAGTGATTGATCAAAAAGGTCAACGGTTTTCTATTCACTTAAATTTTTACCAGGTATGCATAGGTGAATTTTGGTTTGTTGTAATGAATTTAGAATGCTAATTTTTCCATTTTTATGTTTTTTTTTTTATTGAAACGAAATAGTTTGTTTGGTGAACTATTGCCTCTCTCTGACACATTCTCTTTTATTGTCGAATTGTATCTAAATTATTCTATCTTTTAATCAGATTCTTTCAAGGGAAAATGGGTTTGGTTATTCATGGAGCTGCTTTCTCCGCAAGTTCTTCTCAAGAAAAAGGACTATTATCGAAGATCAAACTCCCATAGAATTTAAAATTGCTGATGCAATTTCTGTAGAAAATGCTAATGCATCTAGAAAAGATACCTTTGATCCTCTAGTGGAGGCTATAAGTTTGGACATGAAGCAACAAGAGCTCGATGGCAGGTCATTTTCTTATATTATTGTTAGTAATTGCCCTTGATTAATTCCTACTTTTCTTCTTACACCATAACTTTATTTGTAGATGCATCCAGATAAGAAATCTTCATAAAGTTTATGACACAAAGATGGGCAAATGTTGTGCTGTTGACTCTTTACAACTCACCCTCTATGAAAATCAGATTCTAGCTCTTTTAGGTTGGTTTTTTTAGTGCTTTCATACCTCTGCATCCTTTTATTGTGTTTGAACGCTTGGATCCCTAAATTCACTCCATTTGGAGTTTGTATCTCTCGAGTATTGGCCTCTTTTCAGCTCTTCAATGAATAAAGTTTTCTCTTGTTAAAAAAAAAAAAAAACTTGGATCCCTAAAATTTTCATGCGTTCATATGTTTAAGTGATTGAAAAGATTTTTCTCTTGTTCCAAAAAAACAATTCTTGGGTCCATAAAATCTTCATGTGTTCATATGTTCAAGTGATTAAAAAGTTCCGTTTTGCATACAACTTGCATTTTGACGAGAAGATATGGTAGAGTATACAACTTGCTTCAATCTTTGAATGCCTTTATAACAGCTATGGGAACATCAAGATTCAAGATCTTTAAAATTGGTAATGTATATTGAATGGTTGAAGTAGGAATTGAAGATGGGTTACCAAAATTTAAAGTTACATTGCTCGGAGTTTTAGGCTAGCTTTGTGAAAGATCCAACTATATGGTTTTTGTTCCTTTGATAGACAATCCTTCTACTATAAAACTTAAACTTAGGAGCTTGATTATTGGAATCATTGTGTAGTTTTTTTTTTGAACAAGATACAACATTTTTCATTGATATAATGAAAATAGACTAATGCTCGAGGATACAAACTTCGATTAAAAAACAATTAAAAATGGAATAAAGCACAAAACCATAATACATAGGGTAATAAAAGTATTCAAGTTTAAGTCAATGTCCTGAAAAGAGAAATCATCAAAGGACTTTGTAAGAGAACACCAAAGAGAAGCTTTGCGATGGGCTGAATCAAAATGATAGAGCTAGGAACTCTGTTTTTCTTCAAAACTTCTCGAATTCTTCTCTCCATCCATAACTCTGAAGTCAAGCTTTAGCCGCATTAACCCAAAGCAACTGAGAACATAAGTGTTGAGAAGGTCCTGCAAGAATCTGTAAAACGTTGTCTCTAGTGTTTGAGGAAAAGACCCAATGCATGTTGAAGAAGCTGAATAGTCTGAACCAACAAGCTAGAGAGAATGGACAGGCAAAGCCAAAAAATAAGTGATCGAGAGACTCCCCATTCATGTGACAAAGAAAACACATAGATGGCTGAAGGTAGGTTGAAGCCAATTTTTTTTTTCTGAAGGACATCTTCTGTACTAAGACTGATGTTCAACAAAATCCATGATAATATATTGATTCTCTTTGGACTTTTTGTCTTCCGAACTCCTGAAAATACTTCCTTAGGCTAAGAGCCAGAATCATTAAGTTTACATGATAAGGATTTTTTTAGAGAAAGAACCAGTAGCTTCTAAACTCCACTTCCTAGAATCTGCATAATTTCAAACTTTAGAAACTAAGAGAGCTTGAAGAAGGGAGTTAAAATCTGAAATCTCGATATCCTTAAGCAGTCTACGAAAAGTAATACTCCAAGCAGAGCACATCGGGTCCTAGAACTCTGAGCCATTTGGAAGCAAAGATATGCTGTAGAGACGAGAACAACTATCGTTCAATATGAAATTACCAAGCCATGCATTATGCCAAAAGGATATTCTCGATCCATTCCCTAATGTGCAGGTAGCATAGGCTTCCACTGATTTCCAAGATTGAGAGATGCTGACCCAAGGGCTATGGAGGCTAATATTAGAACGCCCCAAAGTGTGCCAATCGAAAGGATCAGAACCGTGAATGCTAGAGACCACTCTTTTCCATAGAGAAAGTGGTTCGTTGAAATACCGCCAACCCCATTTGGCAATCAAAGCTAGATTTCAGTTTTTTATACCACCAATACCCAAACCACCATCAAAATGTGACTTGGTAAACTGTATGCCACAAAGAGATGTGAGATCTTTCCTCCACTATTTCCTTCCCAAAAGAAGTTGCGCATAATTCTTTCGGTTGAGGATCCCACATCGGAAAGATGAAGGGACCTCACTCACAATATTAACATACATGGACTACTCCTCCTATCACCAATTGGTTTTAGGATGGAACCCCATGATGTCTAATATGGTATCAAAGCACACAAAGCCCAAACGGGTATTCGGTCCAAAAATGGGATCCGACCCAAGATGGTGAACCGAAGGAGGCACCATCTTGAGGGGGCATGTTGAGGATCCCACATCGGAAAGATGAAGGGACCTCACTCACAATATTAACATACATGGGCTACTCCTCCTATCACCAATTGGTTTTAGGATGGAACTCCATGATGTCTAATATGATATTGTAAGACCAAATATGAGAGAATCATTCACCTTTCCATTTAGAAGAGTTAACAATATATAGACATACATGAAAGCCCTAACCCTAATAATAGTAAATTACAATAAAGGACAAAAGACTTATAAGCTCCAAGTATACTATAATACTCCCCCTCAAGCTGGATCATATATGTTAATCATGCCCAGCTTGTTACAAAGGTAATCTATTCTAACTCCATTTAAAGCTTTCGTGAAAATATCTCCTAATTGCTCTTCAGTTTTCACATAACCAGTAGACACCAAACCTTGTTGTATTTTCTCACGAATAAAATGGCAATCAATTTCAATATGTTTAGTCCGCTCATGAAACACTCAGTTGGATGCAATATGAAGGGCTGCTTGGTTGTCACACCACATCTTGGTCGGAACTGCAATATTGAAGCCTAACTCAGTCAAGAGCTGATGTACCCACATTATTTCACATACTGATTGTGCCATCGCTCTGTATTCTGATTCAACACTTGATCGTGAGACTACATTTTGTTTCTTGCTCTTCCATGAAACCAAATTGCCGCCAACAAAAACACAATAGCCAGAAGTCGATCTTCTATCTTCTCTTGATCCTGCCCAATCGACATATGTAAAGCACTCAATCTTCATATGACCATGGTCTTTATATAAGATCCCACGTCTAGGTGCAGCCTTTAAATAACATAGAATTTGTTCTACTGCAGCCCAATGATCCACTGTAGGTGAAGACATAAACTGACTCACAATACTTACCGAATAAGCTATGTCTGGACGTGTCACTGTAAGATAATTCAACTTTCCAACCAATCTTCTATATTTCTCTGAATCTATAAATGGTTCTCCATCTTTTGTAAGTTGCAAATTAGGCATCATTGGAGTACTACATGGCTTGGCTCCCAATTTTCCCGTCTCGGATAGCAAATCAAGCACATATTTCCTTTGTGACATAAAAATACCCTTCTTGCTTCTCATTACTTCAATACCCAAGAAATACTTTAATGTTCCTAAGTCTTTAGTATGAAACTGAGTTTGGAGAAAAGCTTTGAGAGATAAAATGCCAGATGTATCATTTCCGGTAATTATAATATCATCAACATATACGACAAGTAGAATAATACCACTCTTAGATCGTTGATAGAAGATAGAATGATCTGACTTGCTTTTCTTCATTCCAAACGGCTCAAGTGCTTGACTAAATTTTTCAAACCATGCTCGTGGGCTTTGTTTCAATCCATATAGAGATTTACGAAGGCGACACACTCTATCATTCTCCCCCTGAGCAACAAACCCTGGTGGTTGCTCCATATAAACTTCCTTCTCAAGATCTCCATGGAGAAAGACATTTTTAATATCAAGCTGATGCAAATGCCAACATTGAGAAGCAACCATGGAAATGAATAACCTGACAGGAGAAAAAGTATCAAAATAATCAATCCCATACGTCTGAGCATAGCCTTTGGCAACAAGGCGCGCTTTTAATCGAGCAACTGACCCATCCGGATTGACCTTAATTGCAAACACCCATTTACATCCGATAGCCTTCTTCCCTATTTTTACTTTCTAAAAACCCTAGTTCTTCAAATTCTTCAGATTTTCTCTCCCTTTTGCTCTCTATTCTTCTCTTCTCTTCCAAATCTCTCTTCTCTTCCAAATCCTCTCCTTTACCCACAAATTTCTCCCCTTTTGTTTCACCAACCAAACCCTTGCTTTACCACTAACATTTGATTTTGTAGGAGTTTGAAGTTTGCAAAAGTGTGAAGTTCTCCGAGAGCTTCTTCTCCACAGTGACGGTTCTTCTTCAAGGTTGCCTCTTCGCTTCAACCCTCTGTGTTTCTTCTCCAAGTAAGCATTTATCTTTGTAAAGTGTTTTATTTGGGCTGAAATTTAGAGCTTGTGGAGGATTGGTAAATTTTGTTGGAAGTGCGGGGGAGTTCTGCCTTGTTAATTTGGGTGGTTGGAAGTGTTGGTTTATTGAAGTGTTGATACGCAAGTGGAAGATAAGTTCAAGGCTTTAAGCGTGCGAAGTACTGTTAATTGTTATGGCTCCCAAGACTTCTAAGCGTGCGAAAACGGGCGCAGGGTCTTCTGAAGCCTTTGACAGATATCGATTCCGGGACGAAGAGGCCTCGAAATTATATTCCGAGTTGGTTATTAAGCAGAATGTAATTCCGGAGCGAGGTTTACTACCTTGTATTGGCGAGCAGCCATGTATTTATCATAATATTAGCGAAAGAGGTTGGGAATCATTCACGAAACAACCTGAGTCTGCTGTTGTCCCGCTTGTTCGGGAATTTTATGCGAATATGCAAGACGACAAAACAAAAGTATTTGTGCGGGGCAAGTTGGTGCCGTTTGATTTTGCATCCATAAACAAGTTTTATAATCTTCCAAGCATTGATCGGGATGGTTATGCAACATATGCCGCCAATGAAGTTGATTATGATGAGATCATAGCGACATTGTGTCAGCCGGGCACTCAATGGGCAACCAGACAAGGAGAAAAGCTGAATTTTAAGGCAGCCCACCTTAGTGTGATGAATAAAGTTTGACACAATTTTATTTGTGCTAAACTTTTGCCTGTAACACATGTGAGCGATGTGACCAAAGACAGGGCAGTCCTTTTGTACGCCATTGTAACTGGTAAATCCATTGATGTGGGTCGCATCATTCAACAATCCATCAAACATACCAAGAAGGCTTCCACAACCGGTGGCCTCGCTCACCCTTCATTGATTACATCCTTATGCAAAGCCGCCGGAGTGATTTGGGGCTCAGATGAGGAGTTAAGGCATCCTAAATGTATGATGGACAAAAAACACATCTTAGGATTAAAAGGCCCGACATTGGTTGAAGACCCGGCCCATAGCCAACAATTTTTAATTGGTAGTTCGTCCCAACCTCCTCCAGAGCAATCATCTCATGATCCACCTGAAGATCAGTTATCCTTGGAGGAAAGATTAGAGCGAATGGAGCTTCGTCAAACACAACGGTTGGACAGGATGGAGGAAAGACAAGAGCAAGGACGACGAAGAATGGAAAGACGAATGCATCGACACATGGAGCATAGCACTCAATGCTTTGATAGGCTTTTTCAGGTGTTGGCACGTCCAGGGTTCAATCAAGGAGATGATCCCATTCTTTGTCCAACGCCTCCTCGATCATCTGATGAATAAGAGAATATGTGAGCGACGCTCACTCAGGGAAGTTTTCGTTTCCCTTATTCGTTTTTCTTCTTATTTGCTATGTTTTTCGTTTCTTTTCGCATTGAGGACAATGTTGAATTTTAAGTTGGGGGTGGGAATTGATTCTGTTGAGTATGTTTTTGAGGATAGGTGTGACATTCTATATGATTTCTACATTCTAAGAAGTGTGTCTCTTCAATTTTTCGAGATATTTTGGAAGACTAGGTAAGTTAGGGACACATTGGTTGTTGGGTTATATTGCATAAGAGAGAAGAGCTTGATTCATGTTTTTACTTAAAAGGAATGCATGATGGTGTTTGTTGAATTATTGAATGACGAATGCGCAAGATCTATTGCCAAAACAACCTGTTTTCATGTGAGTTTTTGAGCCTTTAAGCACATTCATTACATGGTGCTTTCAATTCTTAAAGTGTGTGAATGCCGTGCATATTTAGATTTTTGTAGAACTTGCTTTGTTATGCATGTCTGTAGCCTCTGAATAGTTTTGAATGCTTAAATTTTAAGGGTAATTTAGGTGAAGCCAATGTTTAGCTTTCTAAAATAGCCTACCTCAACATTGAGTCCTTAGTTAAGCCAAATATTGAGCCTTAGACCTTTTTCATTGGAAGATTTCCGCACTAAAACCCAAAAATGCCATTTGTTGTAATCCTTTTCTATGAATCCTAGATTGAAAGATTACATATGCTTACCACATGAAGTTTTTAATTTGTTGGGAAAATTGCAACATTGGCTTCAGATAAAACTAAGGTTTAGAATTCTGGTAATTGGTAGCTTTCATTCCCTGTGGAGACGATAACTAGTATTTACGATTCACAGAAAAGGATTACAACAAATGACATTTTTGGCTTTTAGTGCGGAAATCTTCCAATGAAAAAGGTCTAAGGCTCAATATTTGGCTTAACTAAGGACTCAATGTTGAGGTAAGCTATTTTAGAAAGCTAAACATTGGCTTCAAATTAAAAACTTCATGTGGTAAGCATATGTAATCTTTCAATCTAGGATTCACAGAAAAGGATTACAACAAATGGCATTTTTGGGTTTTAGTGCGGAAATCTTCCAATGAAAAAGGTCTAAGGCTCAATATTTGGCTTAACTAAGGACTCAATGTTGAGGTAGGCTATTTTAGAAAGCTAAACATTGGCTTCACCTAAGTTACCCTTAAAATTTAAGCATTCAAAACTATTCAGAGGCTACAGACATGCATAACAAAGCAAGTTCTACAAAAATCTAAATATGCACGGCATTCACACACTTTAAGAATTGAAAGCACCATGTAATGAATGTTCTTAAAGGCTAAAAAACTCACATGAAAACAGGTTGTTTTGGCAATAGATCTTGCGCATTCGTCATTCAATAATTCAACAAACACCATTATGCATTCCTTTTAAGTAAAAACATGAATCAAGCTCTTCTCTCTTATGCAATATAACCCAACAACCAATGTGTCCCTAACTTACCTAGTCTTCCAAAATATCTCGAAAAATTGAAGAGACACACTTCTTAGAAGGTAGAAATCATATAGAATGTCACACCTATCCTAAAAAACATACTCAACAGAATCAATTCCCACCCCCAACTTAAAATTCAACATATTCTCTTCTTCATCAGATGATCGAGGGGGCGTTGGACAAAGAATGGGATCATCTCCTTGATTGAACCCTGGACGTGCCAACACCTGAAAAAGCCTATCAAAGCATTGAGTGCTATGCTCCATGTGTCGATGCATTCGTCTTTCCATTCTTCGTCGTCCTTGCTCTTGTCTTTCCTCCATCCTGTCCAACCGTTGTGTTTGACGAAGCTCCATTCGCTCTAATCTTTCCTCCAAGGATAACTGATCTTCAGGTGGATCATGAGATGATTGCTCTGGAGGAGGTTGGGACGAACTGCCAATTAAAAATTGTTGGTTATGGGCCGGGTCTTCAACCAATGTCGGGCCTTTTAATCCTAAGATGTGTTTTTTGTCCATCACACATTTAGGATGCCTTAACTCCTCATCTGAGCCCCAAATCACTCCGGCGGCTTTGCATAAGGATGTAATCAATGAAGGGTGAGAGAGGCCACCGGTTGTGGAAGCCTTCTTGGTATGTTTGATGGATTGCTGAATGATGCGACCCACATCAATGGATTTACCAGTTACAATGGCGTACAAAAGGACTGCCCTGTCTTTGGTCACATCGCTCACATGTGTTACAGGCAAAAGTTTAGCACAAATAAAATTGTGCCAAACTTTATTCATCACACTAAGGTGGGCTGCCTTAAAATTCAGCTTTTCTCCTTGTCTGGTTGCCCATTGAGTGCTCGGCTGACACAATGTCGCTATGATCTCATCATAATCAACTTCATTGGCGGCATATGTTGCATAACCATCCCGATCAATGCTTGGAAGATTATAAAACCTGTTTATGGATGCAAAATCAAACGGCACCAACTTGCCCCGCACAAATACTTTTGTTCTGTCTTCTTGCATATTCGCATAAAATTCCCGAACAAGCGGGACAACAGCAGACTCAGGTTGTTTCGTGAATGCTTCCCAACCTCTTTCGCTAATATTATGATAAATACATGGCTGCTCGCCAATACAAGGTAGTAAACCTCGCTCCGGAATTACATTCCGCTTAATAACCAACTCGGAATATAATTTCGAGGCCTCTTCGTCCCGGAATCGATATCTGTCAAAGGCTTCAGAAGACCCTTCGCCCGTTTTCGCACGCTTAGAAGTCTTGGGAGCCATAACAATTAACAGTACTTCGCACGCTTAAAGCCTTGAACTTATCTTCCACTTGCGTATCAACACTTCAATAAACCAACACTTCCAACCACCCAAATTAACAAGGCAGAACTCCCCCGCACTTCCAACAAAATTTACCAATCCTCCACAAGCTCTAAATTTCAGCCCAAATAAAACACTTTACAAAGATAAATGCTTACTTGGAGAAGAAACACAGAGGGTTGAAGCGAAGAGGCAACCTTGAAGAAGAACCGTCACTGTGGAGAAGAAGCTCTTGGAGAACTTCACACTTTTGCAAACTTCAAACTCCTACAAAATCAAATGTTAGTGGTAAAGCAAGGGTTTGGTTGGTGAAACAAAAGGGGAGAAATTTGTGGGTAAAGGAGAGGATTTGGAAGAGAGATGAAGAGAGAGATTTGGAAGAGAAGAGAAGAATAGAGAGCAAAAGGGAGAGAAAATCTGAAGAATTTGAAGAACTAGGGTTTTTAGAAAGTAAAAATACGCTTTTAAACATCCAACCCCGTTTTTTTTATTTTTTTTTTTCGTCAGAATCGCGTCAGCGCCTAGGCGCTGAGCGTTCTGTCTTTTGAAAAGGGGGAAAAATCGCGACAGCCCTAGGCGCTGAGCATTCTGTCCTAAACCCAGATTTTTCTTTCCGACAGCGCCTAGGCGCCCAAAAGGCAGCGCCTAGGCGCTGGGCATTCTGTCTTTCCTCTCTTTTTTTTTCTTTCCGACAGCGCCTAGGCGCTGAGCATTCTGTCTTCCCCCTCTTCTTTTTTTTTCGACAGCGCCTAGGCGCTGAGCATTCTGTCTTCCCTTTTTTTTTTTTTTTTTTTTTTTACAAAGACGGGTTGCCTCCAAATTAGCGCTTGGTTTAAAGTCCTCAGCCCGACATTTTCTTACTAAAGCGAGCACAACCTTAGCGTGGTGTTCATGGCTTTCACCATGTCGTGCACATAAGGCTTCAAACGTTGCCCATTCACCTTGAACGTATCTCCAACCTCGTTTTTCACTTCAACCGCACCATGAGGATAGACTTGGACCAGCGTAAACGGACCCGACCATCTTGATTTCAATTTTCCAGGAAACAGCCTAAGCCGCGAATTGTATAGCAAGACCTTTTGGCCCGTCTCGAAGCTCCTTCTTCTAATATGCTTGTCATGCCATTCCTTAGTTCTCTCCTTATAGATGCGAGCATTCTCATATGCTTCATTTCTGAATTCTTCCATCTCAGTCAATTGTAACAAGCGTTTTTCCCCCGCTGGCTGCAAATCCATATTGAGCAATTTCATTGCCCAATAAGCCCTATGTTCCAATTCAACTGGCAGGTGACATGCTTTCCCGAATACTAACCTGTATGGAGACATCCCAAGAGGAGTCTTGAACGCAGTTCGATATGCCCACAACGCATCTTTTAACTTCTTTGCCCAATCCTTGCGTGAATGATGCACTGTTTTCTCAAGTATCATTTTCACCTCTCTGTTACATACTTCTGCTTGTCCATTTGTTTGAGGGTGGTATGCTAGGGCCATTCGATGTTTTACCCCATATTTTGCTAGAAGTGCGGCAAATTGTTTATTGTAGAAGTGTGAACCTCCATCACTGATTATCGCTCTCGGTGTCCCAAATCTTGTAAAGATATTCTTTTTGAGAAAGTTCAGGACTACCTTTCCCTCATTCGTTGGAGTGGCAATAGCCTCAACCCATCTTGACACATAATCAACTGCCAGAAGAATATACTTGTTGTTGTAGGACGATGGAAAAGGACCCATGAAATCCATGCGCCACACATCAAATAATTCCACTTCTAAAATGTTCTGCAGCGGCATTTCATCTCTTCTAGAAATATTCCCCGTTCGTTGACATCGGTCGCAACTCATCACAAAGGTATGGGCGTCCTTATACAACGACGGCCAATAAAAACCGCTTTGCAACACTTTTGCAGCTGTTCGACCTCCCCCATGATGACCCCCACACTCTAAGCTGTGGCAGTGACGCAAAATATCGTCCATTTCTTCCTCGGGAATGCATCTTCTCAACATTTGATCAGCACAATGCTTGTACAGAATGGGCTCATCCCACAAATAGTGCTTCACCTCTGAGAAAAATTTCTTCCTCTGTTGATAGGATGCTTCCTGTGGTACTATCTTTGCTGCTAGATAGTTCACCAAATCTGCAAACCATGGCGTTTTCTGCTTTCCTGTTACTGCAAAAACATGCTCATCTGGAAAATCATCATCAATAGGAGCTTTCAAAGATTCAACCTCAATTGGTAGTTCAAGTCTAGATAAATGATCTGCTACTAAGTTTTCTGTCCCTTTTTTATCTTTTATCTCAAGATCAAATTCTTGGAGGAGTAAAACCCACCTAATCAGTCTAGGTTTCGCATCTTTTTTAGTCATCAAATACTTAATAGCAGAATGATCAGTGAAAACAATGACTTTACTACCAATTAAATAAGACTTAAATTTGTCAAAGGCAAATACGATGGCAAGTAACTCTTTTTCTGTTGTAGCATAATTCAATTGAGCATCATTAAGAGTCCTACTCGCATAATAAATGGCATGAAATACTTTTTCACTTCTTTGTCCTAACACTGCCCCAACAACATAATCACTGGCATCACACATTAATTCAAAAGGGCAATCCCATCGTGGGGTTACAACTATAGGAGCAAATATCAATTTCTCTTTCAACAACTGGAAAGCTTGTAAACATGCATCATCAAATTCAAATTGTGTACCTTGCACCAATAGAGAAGATAGAGGTTTTGTGATTTTTGAAAAATCCTTTATGAACCTCCTGTAGAAACCAGCATGTCCCAAAAAACTTCTGATTCCCTTCACTGAAATCGGCGGCGGTAATTTCTCGATTGTTTCCACCTTCGCCCTATCTACCTCAATCCCTCGGGAAGAGATCTTATGCCCTAAAACAATACCTTCTCGAACCATAAAATGACATTTCTCCCAATTCAATACAAGGTTAGTTTGCTCACATCTTTTAAGAGTCATTTCCAAATTTTTGAGACAATTATCAAATGAAATTCCAAAAACTGAAAAATCATCCATAAATACCTCAATACATTTTTCAACCATGTCGGAGAAGATTGACATCATACATCTCTGAAATGTGGCGGGCGCGTTGCATAGACCGAAGGGCATTCTTCGAAACGCAAAGGTACCATAGGGACAAGTGAATGTGGTCTTCTCTTGATCCTCTGGTGCAATTGCAATTTGCTGATATCCCGAGTAGCCATCCAGAAAGCAGTAATACTCATGCCCTGCCAAACAATCCAACATCTGGTCAATAAAGGGCAAAGGAAAATGATCCTTTCTGGTTGCCTTATTTAACTTCCGATAATCTATGCAAATTTGCCATCCCGTTACAGTTCTTGTAGGAATCAATTCATTGTTCTCATTTTTCACCACTGTCATTCCTCCTTTCTTGGGCACTACATGAACTGGGCTTACCCAAGCACTATCTGAAATCTGGTAGATTATTCCTGCGTCAAGCCATTTCAAAATCTCACCCCTGACTACCTCTTTCATGTTTGGATTGAGCCTCCTCTGTGCTTCTATTGTGGGTGACATTCCTTCTTCTAATAAGATCTTATGCATACACAGTGAAGGGCTCAGACCTCTGATGTCTGACAAAGTCCATCCTATTGCTGGTTTGTGCTTTCGAAGCACACGTACCAACTTATCTTCTTCCTCACTAGATAATTCTGCTGAGATGATCACAGGAAGAGATGACTCTTCTCCCAAATAAGCATATCTGAGATGAGAGGGAAGCACCTTTAACTCTAGAATGGGTGCTTTTTCTGTCGATGGCACAGACTTAGATGTAGTGGTTCCTAAGGATTCATATCTCTTTCCTTCATAACGAACCGCAGAATTCAACCAGTTTACACATTCACTCACATCTAAATCTTCCAGTCCTTCAGGGTCTGGATGAGTAAGGCATACCTCTAATGGTTGTTGCGTAGTGGTCAACTCGTTGGATACCAAGGAATCCAACACATCAATTCGAAAGCAACTGTCACTTTCACATGGGTATTTGATTGCATCAAACACATTGAAAGTGACTTCATCATCTTGCACCCTTAAACTTAGCGCACACCCTTCTGAACATCAATGAGTGCTCGCCCTGTCGCCAAAAATGGCCTTCCCAATATGATTGGTACTTCCTTGTCTTCTTCCATGTCAAGAACAATGAAGTCAGCTGGGAAAAAGAATTTGTCTACTTTTACCAATACATCTTCAATGACTTCCTTCGGATGTTTGATTGAGCGGTCTGCTAGTTGCAGTGTCACCGTTGTTGGGCTTGCTTCTCCCAATCCAAGCTTCCTGAAAATGGACAAAGGCATCAAATTAATACTTGCACCTAAATCACACAATGTTTTATCGAAAGTAAGTTTCCCAATAGAGCATGGAATTGTAAAACTCCCTGGATCTTTCAGTTTTTGTGGTAGTTTTTGTTGCAAGATGGCACTACATTCCTCAGTGAGTGCCACTGTCTCATACTCTTCAAGCTTCCTCTTATTTGACAGGATTTCCTTCATAAACTTGACATAGCTCGGCATCTGTTCAAGGGCATCTGCAAATGGAATGTTAATATGCAATCTCTTAAAAACATCTAAAAATTTAGAGAATTGCTTATCCAGTTTGTTCTTTCGCAGTCGCTGAGGATAATGGCACGTTCTGCTCCACTTCTTGTTGTGGCTGAGGCTTTTTACTAGACATCTCTTTTTCCTCATTGTTTTGAACTAATGGAGGTTCTGTAGGGCTCACTGAATCATCAGTCTTCCCTTCCTTAGTCTGGACTTCAACTGTTTTTCCACTTCTCAACATGATAGCCTTACATTGCTCTTTAGGATTTACCTCAGTTGTACTTGGTAAACTCCCTTGTTGTCTATCAGATAACATGTTTGCAATTTGACCAACTTGTACCTCCAAGTTTCGAATGACTGATGCTTGATTTTTAAAATTTGTTTTAGTCTCAACCATAAATTGGTTTGTGTTGGTTGCCATTTGCAACATTGCTTCTTCGAGACTGCTCTTCTTCTCTGCTGGTTGTTGAAATCCTGGAGGAGGTGGATTTTGTGTCTGATTCTGCTTCCATGCGAAGTTAGGATGATTTCGCCACCCTGGATTAAAGGTGTTGGAGTACGGGTTGTTTTGTTGGCGATTGTAATTCCCAACAAATTGAGCTTGCTCAACTTGACCTTGCATAAATGGATTTCCCACCTGACAATCTTCACTCCTATGACTTCCATTGCAATTTTCACAAAATAAAGTAGGAGCCTGAATCGAGTTTACCGCAAATTGGTTTGACTGAAGTTGCCTAGTAAGTGAGGCAACCTGTGCAGTCAACGCGGCTATTGAATCCACTTCATTAACCTCCATCACACTCCTCTGAGTCGTTCTCACACTGGGAAGTTCATAATGATTCACTGTCATTTCCTCCAATAATTCAAAGGCTTCACTCTCAGTTTTCTTCATAAATGATCCTCCTGCAGCTGCATCTATTGTTGTCCTAGTACCACCTCCTAATCCATTATAGAAGTTGTGCACTTGCATCCATCTAGGAAATCCATGGTGAGGACATCTCCTCAAAAGCTCCTTAAATCGTTCCCACGCATCATAAAGAGTTTCTCCATCTTCTTGAAGAAAATTTCCAATCTCACTCCGGATCTTTGCTGTCTTTGCTGGTGGGAAGAACTTGGCGAGAAACTTTTGGGCAAGATCATTCCAAGTCTCTATTGAACCTGCTGGCAACGAGCTCAACCATTGTTTAGCTTGTCCCCTAAGAGTAAAGGGAAACAACCTAAGTCTAATGGCATCATCTGACACTCCATTCATCTTGAATGTATCGCAGAGTTCCAGGAAATCTGAAATATGAGAGTTTGGATCCTCATTCCTCAACCCACTGTAGTTCACTGAAGTTTGGATCATTTGAATCGTGGCAGGTTTAATCTCAAAGTTATTCGCCTGAATTCGGGTCTTTGGATTGCAGAATGTAACCCCGTTACATTTGGCAATACATAATCCCTCAAAGTCCTAGTTTCGACCCCTTGGTTGTCCGCCATTTTCAGCTTCTCTTGTGCAACACGCTCTCTCTTTTCTTTTCTGTTCTTTCGACAGGTACGTTCGATTTTGAGATTAATTGGAAGTAAGCTGCTACTTCCAAATTTTCGCATGCACTCTCTCTAACTCCTGCAATCAAGAGTGAAAGAACACAATCAATAAAAGTAACAAAAAACTCAGAGTAAGATTAAAGTTCTTGATTTCTGATATTAGTAAAGAAAAGCAATCATTCCCCGGCAGCGGCGCCAAAAACTTGTCTGAATTCGCAAGTGTACGAATCGTCCCAAGTAATATAGTTGGTAAATACTAGTTATCGTCTCCACAGGGAATGAAAGCTACCAATTACCAGAATTCTAAACCTTAGTTTTATCTGAGCAATCAATTATCAGAGTTGTACGAGAATTAAATAGGCTATTGACTTGACTTGAGTAATTAAATAGGCTAATGTAGATGATGAAGGTTCTAGAGCAAAGATTTCATCGTTGTCTCATCCTATTCCTTATTAATTTCTAGTTAAAAACGCTTGACCCTATGATTGTTGACAAGTTCTACTCGGAAGACTTGTTACTCTCTCTCGAGTAATAACAATATTCATTAAAATGACAATCGCCTATATCTTTATGACAACCAGAACACTTCAATTATTAAGACTGTAGAACTAAATTATGCCACAAAACCTACAAGGATATGTCTATCTCTCATATAAGTTAGGGAAAACAATTAAGGTTCGTCAACGAGAATTGTCTATCGACTTCAACGCATTGATAAAATCTCACACTAAGATTGGCCAAATCCTAACATGTACTTAGTAAGCATATAAGAATTTTCACAATCTAACAAGGAATCAAGCTTTTAACTATTAATCAATAAGAAACAGAATTCAACAACGACTACATCAATACTCTAGATAGAGAAGTTAGTTCATGGAGAAAATCTCAACAATGTTCATGTTCGGAAGCATATTCGTTACAAGAGAAATAAATGATGAAATAGATGAAAAGAAACGAGCCACGATGAATCCTCGATCTCCCTAGCGTAGCTCTCGCTTTGTTTGGATACCCGGATGTCAAGATCTGCTCTCTCCGCTCTCTTTCGTCACTTCGTTCCTCCTCCACGTTCTGCGTTCCTCCCAAATAATAACAGACCCCTTATAAATTTAGGTCAATTTCCGTCGCAGCGCCTAGGCGCTCAGTTACAGCGCCTCGGCGCTAGGAGGAATCACCGCTTCAGACTTCGTAGCGCCTAGGCGCTGAAAGGCAGCGCCTCAGCGCCAGGGGAATCACCGCTTCAGACTTCGTAGCGCCTAGGCGCTGAAAGGCAGCGCCTCGGCGCTATAGCTTCTGCCCATTTTTTCACGTTCGGGCGCCTAGGCGCCGAAAGACAGCGCCTCGGCGCTACAGCTACTGCATTCTTCCTCTGATCAGCGCCTAGGCGCTACAGCTTCTGTCCAATTCTTCTCATCAGCGCCTAGGCGCTACAGCTACTGTCAATTTCTTTTCATTAGCGCCTAGGCGCTAGGCCGTTTCCATCAATTTCCTGCTGCTTTGCCTCCTTTTCACTCTTATTTCCGATCTTCATCCAACTTCCTTCTTTCTTCACCTACATGCAATATAAACAACAATCAGACAGAAACAAGAGACAAAACGTCTTCTTACTCAATTAAAACTCTGAAAACAACTCGCTTTAATAAGCCTAAATAACACTTAACAATATACTAAATCCCAAGTACCATTTTCATGTAAGGCTTTCATCTCATCTATCATCGCATTGCGCCAACCAGGATGAGACAAAGCTTCATGAACAGTTTTAGGAATTGACATAGAATCCAGAGATGCAACAAAAGAACATGTAGAAGATGACAAGTGGTCATAAGAGACAAACGAAGAAATAGGGAAAGTGCAAGAACGCTTACCTTTACGAAGAGCAATAGGAAGTGCATCACTTGGTTGCGGATCTAATGACGAAGAAGCTTCTGGTACAAGACATTCACTTGGAGGGTTTTGCCGTCTAGAGTATCGGTGGATGAGTTGGAACAGATTCCAAAGGAGATTGATCGGGGGAAGATGTAATGGACACACGTGTATAGATAAAAATATCATCATCCTCCCCCTGACTCGTACTAGGCAAAGAGGAAGTGAAAGACTTGTCTTAAAAAAAAGGTAACATCACGAGATACAAGATACCTGTTCAAACTAGGATTATAGCATCTGTATCCTTTCTGAACACAGGAATAGCCTAAGAAAATGCACTTCAAAGATTTTGGGTCTAATTTTGTCAGAGTAGGACGAACATCCCGAACAAAACAAGTACAACCAAATATCTTTGGCTCAATAGGAAACAAAGGTTTTGCTGGATATAAAACATGATAAGGAATCTGACCTTTAAGAACAGATGAAGGCATTCGATTAATCAAAAAACAGGCCGTGGAAATGGCATCAACCCAAAAATGTTTTGGAACATGCGCTTGAAAGGATAATACTCATGCAGTTTCAAGAAGATGCCTATTCTTTCGTTCAACAACTCCATTTTGGGATGGAGTATCAGCATAAGATGATTGATGAATAATTCCATGCTTACATAGGTACGACCTAAGTGCTTCAGAAAAGTACTCACCAACATTGTCACTTCTCAAAATTTTAATGGGAACATCAAACTGAGTTCGAATTTCAGCATGAAAATTACATAAGTGAGAAAGTAACTCAGAACGACTCTTCATAAAATATAACCAAGTCATACGAGAGTAATCATCAACAAAGGAAACGATGTATCGAAATCCAGTTTTGGACACAACTGGACAAGGACCCCAAATATCGGAATGAACTAACTCGTAAGGCGCACTTGCTCGCTTATCGATTCTAGGGCTCGAACTAAGACGATGAAATTTGACAAACTGACACGAGTCACAATTTAATGAAGACAAGTTATGAAATTGAGGACAAAGCTTTCTTAATACTGAAATAGATGGATGACCGAGACGACAATGAGCATCAAGAGGAGTGACGACTCCAGAATAAACAACTTTCGACCCTTGATGATAAAAAATGTAAAGTCCTCCAGATTCATGTCCTCTCCCAATAATCTTCTTTGTCATTAGATCCTGAAACAAGCAATAACCAGGATAGAATGAAACAGAACAATTCAGATTACGAGTAAGTTTACTAGTAGAGATCAAATTAAAGGAAAGTTGAGGCAAATGTAGGACAGATGACAACGTAAGAGATGAGGTTAAAATTACTGTGCCAGAGCCAATAGCAGAAGATGTTGATCCATCTGCCAAAGTAACCGTAGCAAGGGATGTAGATGACGAAAGAGTGAAAAACAAATTGGGATTACCTGTCATATGGTCGGTAGCGGGTCATTTGGTAGTTGATGAAATAAGACAATGGTTCATGTTACCTGACCCAACAATGGTTGTAATAGAGTTAAGCGCGCATGATGAAGAAAATGCTTTCGATGAGTTCTGGTAATGTGTAGATTGAGCAAACTCGGCAATAGAATCAACAAATGGCTTCTTAGGTGAACCATAGATGGATTGAGTCCCCGATTGACCCAAATTAGATGTCTCTGCTAGCTCCTGTTTGGCCATAGATCAATGACAAATATAGAAACACAAAATTGGATCTAAACCCACGAAATCAGAACCAAGTGACCACAAAACTCTTGAAAAAAACAGATCCGAATGGAGTTTCCAACACAAACGTTAATACTTTTCCAAACCGACTTCGAACTCGAGCCAATGATGACCAAGAAAACCACAAACAAGCGAGGAAATTGCAAAAAATGGCAAGTCACGAAACCACAAAAAATTCCGGCCACACACGCGCCGGCGCGTGAGAATAATTGCCGAAGTTTGGGGCAGCGCGTGAGCCTCACGCGCGTGTTAGAATCGGACCAAATTTTAGGGGTTGGCAGGTCGGCGGTTGGGCTTCCTCCTTGGCTGGGCGGTGACGAAAAAAAAATGGCGGCGGCGGCTACTGACGACGACGGTTGCAGCGGAAGATATTGACGGCGGCGGTAATAGATGCCAAGGGTATAACAAATCACAAAACTCAAGGTTGAACAAAAAATTCATAAACCTCAAGCCTAAAAGGTTGACAAAACCCTAATTTACAAAATCCTAATAGCCATAGGAAAAGATCGCTCTGATACCATGATATTATAAGACCAAATATGAGAGAATCATTCACCTTTCCATTTAGAAGAGATTAACAATATATTGACATACATGAAAGCCCCAACCCTAATAATAGTAAATTACAATAAATGACAAAAGACTTATAAGCTCCTATATTCACAAGTAAAATTCCAAACTTATTCCGGAGGGAATAAGAAAAATAGGCATATAGTATACATGAAGGATGGAAAGTGACTTACAAAGTGTTAATCTTCCCCTCTTGAGAGATTGAAACGTTTCCGGAGGGAATAAGAAAAATAGGCATATAGTATACATGAAGGTTGGAAAGTGACTTACAAAGTGTTAATCTTCCCTTCTTGAGAGATTGAAACGTTTCCACCGATCAAGTTTCTTAGAAATTTTATCTAAGGCTGGCTGCTAGAAAGAAATATCCGTTGGGTGTCCTCTCAAAGGAAGACCAAGGTATAAAAATGGTAAGGATTCAATTTTGCAATTGAGTTGTGATGAAAAATAATGCAACTTGGGAGAATCAATATTTACACTACAAATCGAAGATTTTTGCCAATTAACTTTGAGACCCGAAGACCTCTAAAAAACCTTCACTCTTTTTAGTAGCACTTCAAACATCGAATCATCATATTTGCAAAATGTATATCATCTGCAAATCGAAGAAAAAATGACCCTTGTCATAAATATTTTCCACTAAAATATTGAGAACTTCACCTACCAATAGGAAAAGGAAGGGAGAGAGGGGATCTCCTTGTCTAATTCCTCTAGAAGCGAATACTCTACTTCGAGGACGACCATTAATGAAGATAGAGAACTTTGGGTCACGTACACAACCTCGGATCCATTGGATCCTTTTTTAGTTGAAACTTTTCTTCTTCACTACTTGTTCAAGAAAGTCCCAATCAATCGAATCATTGGCCTTTTCTTCTTTAATGACCGTCTCAATACTTCAGTTGTTCTGCAAAAGAAATTCCCTTCCAAGTGCATCATGCTTTCGGTTTGTTCTTTATGTCTCATGGATGAGGATACTCAACCATGCCTTTAATGGGTCTTTTCCAACGTTTTCAGAAGCAGTATCTCTCAGATTCTCATCGGTCCTCTTATAAACTCCAAAGCAAAGTTGTTTTGGATTAATGCGGTGAAAGCTATATTAGCAGAATTGTGGTTGGAAAGAAATAAAAAAAAAATTCCATGACAATTAACTTCCTTGGATCGAACGATTTGAATCAACTTGCTTGAAGGCTTCCTCTTGGTGTTCCCTATCCAAGTCATTCATGGGGTTCTTTATAGGATATTTGTCTCAATTGGAATGCTTTTATTTATCCTTCCTAGAGTTTTATGTTTTTTTCTTATTATTGTATTGTCTTTTACTGTTTCTATTGTTTTTATTCACTCTCTTGTGGAGTTTGTTTCTCCGGAGCATTAGTCTCTTTTCATTACATCAATTAAAAGTTTTGTTTCTTGTTCAAGAAAAAAAATCTACTAGGTTTTTATTTACTATTTTTTATTTATGAGAAAACCAAACCTTCCATCGAGAAAAAAAAAATTGAGAAAAAAAAAATGAGGGGCATACAAAAAGAAAGCCCACAATAAAAAAGAGCCAAACTAAAACAAAAAAGGGGCTCCAATCAAGTTAAATAAGACCTTCGAAGCCCTCAAGGAAGGTGATCTAAACTCACTTTTTCTCCCATCCAGTCATAAAGTTAACTTGGAAACTCATGATACAGTGGAGCATTAGAAGTTGAATTTAAGTAAGTATTTGAATATTCCATCCAATTTGCATAAGTTCTCGAACTTGATTCAAGCTAGTGGTCTTCAATTTCGTGAAATTTCTCCAGCTCACATAGAAGGGTGCAATCAGAGTTAGTAAGACAAATTTTAATATCTTTATTCTTTGAATGAAGATTATTTCGTGGAATACCAGGGGGTTGGGGGATGCATCTAAACGTACTAGTCTGAAGAGATTTTTGCAAAATATTTGTCCAGACATGGTTTTAATTCAAGAGACCAAGATGCCTGGAATTGATGACAATTTTGTTAAGTCTATATGGAGTTCTCGTGAGATTAATTGGATTCATGTTTAATCTTTTGGTAAATCGGGTGGAATGTTAATTTTATGGGATGAAAGCAATGTAAAGGTGACAGAAGTATTGAAAAGGGGGGGGGGGGGGGGGGTACTCTCTAACAGTCAAAGCCTCATTTCAACAAGGGGATGTCTGGATGTCTGTTGGATCTCAAACATCTATGGCCCAAACAAATATAGAAGAGCGTAAACATCTTTGGAGTGAATTAAGATCACTCTTTTTATATTGTGAAGAGCCTTGGTGTATTGGAGGCGATTTCAATATTACTAGATGCTGTCATGAGAGATTCCCAAGAAGAAGTCAAACGAAGGGGATGAAATGTTTCAACAAGCTCATTGAAGAGCTCAGATTGATGGAAGTTCCCATGTCTAATGGCAAATTCACATGGTCTGGACCGGGGGTTGAAGGAAGCAAATCTTTGATTGATAGATTTTTTGTGAATCAAAATTAGGATGATCTTTTCGAAAATTCGAGAGTCTCAATACAGGTACGCACTTTTTCTGATCATTTCCCAATTCTTCTTGAAGCAGGAAGTTTTGTATGGGGTCCCTCTTCTTTTCGTTTTTACAATTCATGGTTAAATGTGCAAGATTGTGTAAAGATTATAGAACAAGCATTAGACAAAGATCGCTCATACGGCTGAGTTGGTTTCACCATTACATCCAAGTTGAGAAATCTGAAACCAGTGGTTAAGAAATGGTTTGCAGAATTTGAAAATAATAAGAAGATGAAGAGAAACATTTGTTGCCTGAAATTCAAAAGTATGATGACAAATCTGACATTGGTCCTCTTTCTACACAAGAAATAATATTACGTTCATCTTTTAAAAGTAAGATGATGGAGTTTTACGTGTTTGAAGAGCGGAATTTGATACAGAGAAGTAAACTGAATTGGCTTCGAGCAGGAGATGAAAATACTAGCTTTTTCCACAGATTTTTGGCTGCTAAAAAGAGAAAGCTTCTTATTTCAGAGTTAACCACATTCGATGGACATGCTTTATTGTCATATAGAGAAATTGAAGCAGAGATATTACGTTTTTTCACAGCATTATATACTTGACTTCCTTCAAACATACATTGGAGTGTGGTATCAAGAACAAATAATGATATGCTAATTTCTCTATTTTCGCATGAAGAGATTTGGCTTGCAGTGAAACAATTGGGTAGAAACAAGGCTCCGGGACCCGATGGTTTTTCAATTGAATTTTTCTTGAAATTCTGGCAGCACTTTAAAGAAGACTTTTTCCGGTTTTTTAAGGAATTTCACGAGAATGGGCATTTGAATTCAGCGCTTAAGGAAATTTTCATTTGTCTTATTCAGAAAAAAGATATGGTAGCTTCAGTTAAAGACTTCAGACCAATCAATTTAACGTCATTAGTTTACAAGATTCTGGCCAAAGTGCTTTCCGAACGATTAAAGAGAGTTATGCCTTCCTTCATTTCTGGCTATCAAAGTGCCTTTATTGAAGGTAGGCAAATTCTGGACCCCATTCTCATTGCAAATGAAATCGTGGAAGAGTATAGATTGAAAAAGAAGAAGGGATGGATTTTAAAACTGGACATTGAGAAAGCCTTCGATAATGTGGATTGGAATTTTCTTGAAGAGGTGTTATGGAAGAAGAATTTCAATGCTAAATGGATTCAGTGGATTAATGGTTGTGTGAGGAATTCTAAATTCTCTGTTTTTGTAAACGGGAGACCAAGAGGCCGTATTTTAGCATCTCGAGGTATTCGTCAAGGGGACCCCCTATCTCCCTTTTTGTTTTTATTAGTGTCGGAAGTCCTTGGAGTATTGATCGAGAACATGTATTCTAAAGGTCTATACGAAGGATTTTTGGTGGGAAAAGACAAAGTTCATGTTTCAATCCTTCAATTTGCAGATGATACTTTGTTGTTTTGCAAATATGATGACTACATGCTGGAAGTTTTAACACGAACTATTGCCATCTTTGAAAATAGTTCAGGGCTGAAGGTTAATTGGGAAAAATCAGCAATTTGTGGTATAAATGTGGATGATTCGAAATTGTTTGAAGTATCAAAGAGACTTAATTGTAAGACGGAAAGTCTTCCTTTTAATTATCTTGGCCTACCTCTCGGCGGGCATCCAAAGAATCTATCTTTTTGGCAGCCAGTGTTTGATAAAATTCATAAGAAGCTCGATAGATGGAAGCGTTATAATCTCTCACGTGGGGGGAGATTAACTCTTTGCTCTTCAGTTTTATCAAGTATTCCCTTGTACTACATGTCTCTTTTTATAATGCCTGCTCAGGTGAGTGTGAAATTAAAGCGTATGTTGAGAAATTTCTTTTGGGAAGGTAACAACGGTGGAAAAGTTAACCATCTAGTGAGATGGAATCAAGTTACCAAAACCCAAGGTGACGGTGGTTTAGGAATTGGAACACTTAAACATAGAAATCAAGCTTTAGTTGCCAAGTGGGGATGGCGTTTTATTAATGAACCCCTCTCTTTTTGGCGAAAGGTGATTGCTAGTATACACGGTCTTTCTCCTTTTGACTGGCACACAATTGACAAAAATTCCTCAAGTCTAAGAAGCCCTTGGAAGAATATTTCAAAGTATTGGCGGCATGTTGATTCATTTGCGGTCTTTAAATTAGGCAATGGCAAGCGTATTTCTTTCTGGCATGACATTTGGATTGAAGATAAATCCTTAAAGGATTGTTTTCCTCGATTATATGTGATTTCTCCGACTCCTAATGGTTCTGTTGCTGAATTTTGGGACTCCCAAATTCTTTCTTGGAACATTGTTTTTAGAAGACATTTGAAGGATGAAGAAATTTTGACTTTCAAACTATGATTGGTATACTTGACAACTTGAAGGTTTGTTCTAATGAAGATTCAAGAGTATGGTCTCTTGAACCATCAGGTAATTTTTCGGTCAAATCTCTGTCTCGGCATCTTGGCTCGGCTTCCCCTATTCCTAAGGATTTGTTTGGAGCATTGTGGAAGACCAACAGTCCAAAAAGAGTTACTATACTGGTTTGGACTTTATTCAACGGTAGTTTAAATACAACTGAAGTGTTGCAAAGAAAGATGCCTTTTTCCAAGCTATTGCCCTCAGTGTGCCCCCTTTGTCGATTAGAGGGAGACTACCTTTTTCATATACTATTCAGCTGTCCCTACTCTAGGCGTTGTTGGAATAAGCTTTTTGAATTTTTCAATCTTCATTGGGCTTTCACAAATAATTTGAAGGAAACAGTTTTACAGCTCTTAATTGGGCCTAAATTAGCTGTAAGGCCAAATATTCTCTGGACAAATGCGGTTAAAGCCTTATTATCGGAGCATTGGTTTGAAAGAAATCAGAGGATTTTTGAAGACATGTATCTCCCATGGATCGATCGTTTTGAATCAGCTCGTTTACAAGCATCTTCATGGTGTTATCTCTCCATTCATTTTGCTAATTTTTCAATTCTTGATGTCTATCTTAATTGGCAAGCTTTTATTCTTCCTTTATGAGTCTTGTTGGCTTTTTTATCGCTTTCTTTATTCACTCCTCTATGGAGTTTGTATCATTTGAGCATTAGTCTCTTTTCATAAATTCAATGAAAAATTGTTTTTGTTCAAGAAAAAAATTACAAAAGGCCTTAGAGACCGAAGCCCATAGGAGGACGTGCGGAGATGTCCACGAGGCGGGGATGGGGATGGCTTTCGCTTCTTCGTCCCCGTCCCCGTCCCCGTCCCCGTCCCCGTCCCCATCCCCGCCCGCATTTAATTCTCCATCCCTGCGAAATTTCCCGGGGATCGGGGTGGGGATTCTCCACAGGGATTCCTTAAAACATAGGAAAAAAGACACCACCAAGCCGATGTTCTTCAGAAAAAATCACCTAATTCCAACTTGCAGCCCTCAATTTATTTTCTATGCCGATCTAGTGGTGGAACTCTCCTTCATCCATTGCACTTTATTTCAAGCCTGCCGGTTGAGACTTTTAGATCCTTCAATTTGCAATGGGTATTTTCCTCAAGTGTCAAGGACAACGCTATTCAGCTTCTTTTGGGTCCTCTACTTCCCCCTTGACCTCTTTTGTTTTGGATCAATGCGGTTAAGGTCCTCTCGGAAATTTGGATGGAAAGGAACTCGAGGATCTTTGTAGAAACTCATAGTTTTTGGCTTGTTCGTTTTGACTCAGCCTTCCTCAAAGCCTATTGGTATTCTCTTTCGAGCTTCTTTGAAGATTTTTCTTTGCAAGATATCAACTTAATTTTGAATGCTTTTATTTTTCCCTTGTAATTTTATTTCTTGTATTGTTACTTTTTATCGCTTTTATCTCACTCCTCTGTGGAGTTTGTTTCCTTTGAGCCCCTTAGAAGCCTGCGAAAAATGATATTCCAGGAACAACAAGCTTCAAGGGCTTATTGTTAATCCAAGGGTCATGCCAAAAAGAAATCCAGTTCCCTTGACCCAACTTGTAATGGGCTAATGAAGACAAACGAATCCAAGTGGAGGAGATATTCATCCAAGGACTCCGAAGGGGGAAGCCAATTTTTCCAGCCGTGAACCTATCAAAATTTGAAGGACCATGAATGCTTACAACGACTTTTCTCCAAAGTGGGGGCTCATTCATAAATCTCCAACCCCATTTGGCAATTAGAGTTTTGTTCCTATGTTTTAAGGCTCCAATACCAACACCTCCATCAAGGAGGGATTTTGAGGTTTTGTTCCATCTAACCAGATGGTTTAAGCTGCCACCATCATAACTTTCCCAAAAAAAACTTCTGATGAAGCGCTCCAAGGCCAAACTAACTTGAGCTGGCATAAGGAAAAGAGACAAATAGTATAAATGGATACTAGAAAGAACTGAAGCACAAAGAGTTAACCGTCCCCACGAGATAAATTGAAACGCTTCCATCTATCAAGTTTTTTGTGAATTCTGTCAATAATCGGCTGCCAAAAAGAATCCTTTTTAGGATGCCCACCAAGAGGAAGACCAAGATATAGGATAGACAAAGGTTCAACCTTACAATTCAACCGTTGAGAGACATTGCACAACTCTGATCATCAATATTTATTCCACTTAACCCCGACTTCTCCCAATTAATTTTTAAGTCCGAACACCATTCAAAAAAGCCTATGGATTGAATCAATACACAATCATCATTTTGTCGTCATATTTGCAAAAGAGTAACGTATCATCCGCAAACTGTAAGATAGAAACATGAAAGTTATCCCGACCTACAGTGAAACCTTCAAAGAGACCATTGAAATGAATAGCTTCAATAAAAGCCTTGAGAACCTCATCGAGTTAAGATTGTGGCGCCGCACGGCTGGAAAGGTACGACCGTGACACAACGCACCCCGGCGACCACTTAAGCGTGGTTTTCAAGACACTTCTTAAACATATAAGAAAATAGTAGAAAATAGCGCTCATATAATTTCTTTTAATTAATAAGATCAATGAATTTGATTTTTTTTTTTGTTTCAGGGCATAATGGAGCTGGGAAAAGTACAACAATATCCATGCTCGTTGGCCTTCTTCCTCCTACTGCTGGGGATGCTCTTGTGCTTGGCAAAAATATTTTAACAGATATGGTAAATTGTGTTTTCCGCAGTCAAGTTCCTCTTATGAATATTTCTCATTCTACGTTTTTGTGTGTCCATTTGTAATTTTCTTCATAATTCTATAAAAGAAAAATAAGAAAAATGCTGTCGTTAGTTTTCTTCAAGACTACAATAGACAAGCCCCACTTCTGTATGCGTATAGAAAATATTGAATACTTCAATCTTAAGGACATAACTTAAACAATGTACAAGATTCATAAAATAGCATTTACTTTAAATAGGGGAAAACGTCCCCAAAATTAATACACATTTGGATCAATGGACAATTGTCTTGTTTGGGAATGTCCATTTCTTGTTTTTCATTTCTTTCTATTTTCTTTTTTTGAAATGGTAGCATTTTCTGTGTTTTGTCTCAGTTTTCAGGGCATTCTTAAAATTATTTTTGACTTGTATTGCATGCATAATATAAAATTGTCATAAAATTTGAGTATTTTTTCTTGTAAAAATTAATTTCCAAGAGAAACAAAAATGCATTTTTTTAAAGAAGTAAACAAGAGAAGACAAGAAACGAGATATGAGTCCCACACAAAGAAGAAACGTGATTTAGAAAACTAGATATGAGAAAGAAACAAGCCCTAATTTTGTCATTACTATAATTTTAATATTCTAAAAAGAAAAAAAAGCCTTTTGGATATAAATGTCAATTCTAATTTTTATGGGATGTTACTGACAGATGATATTCTCTTGTAGTTGTATCCGATGAAAGTTTCTTTTCTATTAGAAAATGGTGGTGTGGTTCTTTTGAATACATGGTCGGACTGTTGCTAGATTCTTCTGAGGGATTCATTTGGCAGTCTTTCAGTCTTTTTTCTTGCAATATTTTTGTCCTTCTAAACTATTATGTCGTAACTTTTTTGAAAATATCATTATTTTGTTATTGACATTGTTGCACATCATGTATTTTCTCCAATTTTGGAACTTATTTTTGTTGAATTTTTCTGTAGGAAGAGATACGGAATGGGTTGGGTGTGTGTCCCCAGAATGATATTCTCTTCCCAGAGTTGACTGTAAGCAAAAACTTTTAGTTTATTCCTTTGTCACTACTAACATATCCGAAGATTATTATTATGTCCATTATTATTCCTTGAAAATATGACAAAGAGTTGGAAAATCAGCCCGATTTCTATTCCTTGAAAATTATGACAAACAAAAACAAACAGCAAGATTGCTAGTTGTTCTCATGCGCAAGTGTTCACTTATTTTCATCCACTAGCACTCCCGGAATTGTGCTTTTTGTTACATTTCCAATGGATCAATGTTGGAGCCTACAACTAAAGTTTACATGAGTTAAACTTGAGTTTTTTTTTAAGATCATCAAGCTGTTTGTCTTCATATTGGCAAGAGAACAAGGTCATTGTCAAAGAGTTGGTTAACTTTATTGCAGGTAGACAAATCACAGAGTCGTTTCTCATTGTCAGTGCTTGTTTTTTTGAACAAGAAACAAACCATTTCATTGATTTAATGAAAGGAGACTATTGCTCAAAGGAAACAAATTCCACAAAGAAGTGAAATAAAAACAATAAAATACAATCAGTAGAGCATGTAATAAAAGGGAAAATTAAAAGCTTTCCAATTTAAGTTGATCTCTTGCAAGGAGAAATCTTTGAAGAGGCTTGAGAGAGAACACCAAAGGGAGACTTTGAGATGAGCTGATTCATACCGAACAATCCAAGATTTTTGAACTTCTTCGAAAATTCTTGAGTTTCTTTCCAACCATAATTCCGATGGTAGAGCCTTGACCCCATTTATCCAAAGAAAAAGCGGTCGAGGAGGGAGAAGAGGGCCCGATAGGAGTTGAATTACAATGTCCTGAGCATTTGAGGAGAAAGCCCAATGAAGATTAAATTCACTTAGGAGTTTAAACCAACATGCTTGAGAAAATGTGCAGTAAAATAGGAGATGTTGCAATGATTCCACGTTAGCTCGACATAGGAAACATAAAGAGGGCTCCAAATTCAGATTAGGCAATTTTTTCTGATGAATCTCTATTGTATTAAGACCGATGTTCACTAATATCATGAGAGAACACTGATTCACTTTGGACTCTTTGACTTCCATAATGCTGAAAATAAATCTGTCGGCAAAGGGCAAGAGTCATTCAACTTGTTTGACAGAGATTTTACTGAAAATCCTCCTGATTCTTCTAACATCCACTTCCTTGAGTCAACTCCGGAACCAACTTGGGAAACACTAAGCTTCTAGGAGCCTTGTAAAATCTGAAATTTTCTCTTCTTTGAGTAGTCTTCGAAATGTCAAGTTCCAAACTTTATGAATCGGGTCCCATAAGTTCAAAATTGAAGAAATGTAAAGAGAGTAATGGTTAAAAGAAACAAACTCCGCAAGGGAGTAAAAGCAAAAAGCGTAAGACAACAACAAGATTACAAGGGAAAAGTAAACGCCTTTAATCGAGTAAACTCAAAACGATCAAGCCAATGTAGATATTTTCTTTTATATATTCGTTGATTTCTTTCCACCCATAATTCTGATAGAAGAGCTTTCACCGCGTTAACCCATAATAAGTTTGGCTTTGGTGCCATAGAAAAACCAATGAGCAACTGAAGGACATTTTTTCTTAAAGTTATTACATTTTTTATATGGTTCCAAATTTTAGTTATCTCGTCTCATTCTCATGATATAGTTTGATACTTGGTATTATATTAATTTTATTGGATGTGTCTCATTTCATTACTTCATCCAGGTACGAGAACATTTGGAAATATTTGCCACATTGAAAGGAGTGAAGGAAGACCTTTTGGAAATGATTGTTGTTGATATGGTTAATGAAGTAAGAACCTAAGTGTGGCTTGAACATGCTTCTAAACGGAATAGCATACATGTTCTCTAGTTTTGCAGCCTTTGGTGGAAACGACCATCGATTTTTTGTGCAAGATTTAACCAATAATTTCTGCTATTATTTTTTCTATCATACTTGAGGCTTGAGAGCATGAATTTTTTTGATGCATTCTTAAGTTATTCATTATTGATAGAATCAGTTTTACATTACATAGTAACTCTTCTAAACTTCTGAAAGTCAACATAAAAAATATGGAAACATTCTCATCCTTGTTTGGGAGATTGTTATCAAAACAGTGATATTTAAGAACTATGATGAGTTGACTTGTAAAACTTATAATTATTGTACCTTTAAAATTGCTATTAACAAGTACACGACTTTATAGGAAGAACATCAGAGTTACCACCACCCCCCCCCCCCCCCCCCCCCCCCCCCCCCCCTTTTGTTCTTATTAATTTTTAAACTTTTAAAATGAATATTGCCACAAGAAGAATGACTCATATGATTGAATCGAAAAACCTGATTGGCTTCATGATAATGGACCGAATTGATGTGAGCATTTCAGCTGAATATGGACTGCCCTTCAACAGGTAGTAGCTGCAGGAAGACAATAGTATCCTTTCCTGTGTGTAGAACTTTAACTCATATATTTGAATCGAGAAACATGATTTTCTTCTTCTTTATATCTTGCATAATAGATAACGATTAATTGTCCTCTTTTGTAAGAATGATCAGTTGATTTACCCTTGAGATACGATTTCTGTCGTCTTTTAAAGTACACTGCAAATTTTCCTACTTTTAATGTGAAAAATTATCAGTTTGTTTTTTTACTCTGTATTCTTGGTTCACTGGGATCATTTTGAAAGTTCAACTCTTCATTTTTTTTCTATCCTTATGGGCAGGTTGGCCTGGCTGATAAAATTAACACTCCTGTGAAGGCTCTTTCTGGCGGCATGAAGAGGAAATTGTCCCTAGGAATTGCGTTGATAGGCAACAGCAAGGTGGTTAAATAAAGCTAAGCTATGTTCTCAACAGTTCCTACATCTTTAATATTTTAGTGTTACAGGTTATCGTGCTTGATGAGCCTACAAGTGGAATGGATCCATACTCGATGCGCTTGACATGGCAATTAATTAAAAAGATAAAAAAGGGTAGGATCATATTGCTGACAACACATTCAATGGATGAAGCTGATGAACTGGGAGATCGGATAGCCATTATGGCTAATGGATCTCTGAAATGTTGTGGAAGGTATAACTTCTGGTAGTAGTTAGTACTATTCCTTAGTGTTTGAAAAAAAATCGTTCGAATGAAGCATTTTGAGATGGACCGCCACTTTATAAGTCGTGAAAGATTTATATTACAATAGTTAATAAGAAATACATGACCCACTTGTAGTGGAGAAAGACCCAATACAAGAAAGGAAAGAAGAATAAAAAAATAACTAATGAACTAAATTAAATTTTTACCGCTAATATTTACTAAGAATAAACTAACAAAAACAAAGTCATCCCATAGAAAACTCTTACCTTAGGAAAATTGTTCAATTGGACACTACATTGTCGCTGTCCCCCTCTAAACTCTTGGAAATATAGTTAAACCATAATTTTAGTTTATTTCCTACATCCAACGGTATAAAATTTTCAACCACTAAAGTAGGCACTAGCCAGACTGTAGCAACTAAGTGAAATATGAAATAAGTAGTATCATATCCTCAAATTTTCCTCCATAATTATCTTATATTTTTTTTTAATATAAATTACATAGGTCTTGGTGGAATCAAGTATAGACTTATCAAATTTTACACAACTATTTGTATTTAAATGTTACACGTTTTATTTTCTTTTATTTTTTTTTGACAGTTCTCTTTTCTTAAAGCATCAGTATGGAGTTGGTTATACTCTTACTTTAGTGAAGGTGAATGTTTCTTCCTATTTCTGTTTTTGTTGTTTGAACTTACTAAATGATGGTTTCAATAATTTGCAACCTTTGGCTCTCATTCCTTGTCACAATGTCTCCTCTCAGTCTGCACCTACTGTCTCCGTTGCTGCAGATATCATCTATCGTCACATTCCATCAGCAGTATGTGTGAGTGAGGTAATCAATTCATCTGTTTTTTCTTTGCTTTCCACTCAATTATTAGCAAGGAGGGGTAAAAGGGGTATTGCATAGTAGACAATTCTGTTAGAAGAGTGGGGACCATTGGGATCGTGCAAACTGTTATTTAGAGAGGAGCGCTTGTAGGATAATGTAGGTTTTCATTTCGTAAGACATTGGTCTTGTGAGGGAGAGAACCAACCTCTTGAATTGCTGAAACCCTAGTTTTCTTGTGTGATATTCGCCGGTATATATAATATAGACCACGGTATATTGAAGAACTATCAATATATCGGTGGTACATTTCTCTTCTTTGCTGTGTGTTTTGGTATATTGCTCACTGTTTGCATGTTAGGGGATTTGGATACCTAACATTTGGTATCAGAGCTCGTTCATCCTGGGGAGAACAAGAAGAATGGCGCAAAAGCAAGTGGAAGAAAGGTTGGATGGAACCGAAAAAGATCTGGGAAGCATCAAGCAAGATATCTTACTGATAAGTAAAAGAATAGAAGAAGTTGAAAATGAAGCTCGTGAGAACAACAGAACAATGTGGCTGGAATTCGAAAAACAGAACAACAAGACAATGTTGATGGAGTTTGAAAAACAGAGAGCGACCATAGAATATATAGTCAGTAACAATGGAGGATCGTCCTCGGTGGTCACTGTTGGATCGACTCAGAAAAAAAAAAAAAACAAAGAGATAGACGTGACGAAAACGAAAATAGAAGAAGGAGGAATAGAACCTGAAATCAGAGCTCCACGTATAGAAGGGGGAGACCGAAGTTCGATTAAAAAGCTGGAAATGCCGATCTTCGATGGAACTAACCCAGATGCTTGGTTATTTCGAGCAGGGAGGTATTTTGATATTCATCAGTTAACTGATACTGAGAAAATAACTGTGTCTATCATTTCTTTTGATCCTTCAGTGGTACGATGGTATCAATGGGCGAACAATCGCCGGCGTATTACAAATTGGGAAGACCTACGGACTCGTTTGTTCGTACGATGGCGTCCGTCACGAGAAGGGAGCCTTTGTGCTCGATTTTTGGGCATAAAACAAGAAGGAACCATCACATAATACCGTTTACTATTTGAAACGTACTCAGCGCCACTGCCAGACCTGCCGGAAGAAGTCTTAGAGGAGACATTCCTTAGAGGGCTCCGACCATCGCTTAAGGCAGAGGTCATTAGTCGGAAACCTAAGTGTTTAGAAGCGATTATGGACGAGGCCCAGATCGTGGAGGATCGGGACTTGGCCCTGAAGCTGGCTTTAGAAGAATTTGGGTCGTGGGCCGGTTCTACAAAGGAAACCACTGTGACACCAAAACCTAAAGCTACGATAGACAAAGCGTCAACATCAAATACCAAGCCCAGGGGCGGACCCATGACCCGAATACCATTCGGACTAACACATTGCCGGATAAGACTAACCTAAATCGAAGGGAAGGACCAGCCAAAAGGTTATCCGACGTTGAGTTTCAGGCGAAAAGAGAGAAAGGGTTATGCTATCGGTGCGACAAAAATTTCTTCAGAGGTCACCGCTGCAAGACCAAAGATGTTCGAGAATTGAGGATTCTATTGGTGAATGATGCTGAAGAAATTAAACTGTTACAAGGAGATTTTGAGGAAAGAAATCAGGTAAACACCCTGGAAGTCGGAGATTTGGTCGAACTTGACCTACAATCCGTCATAGGGATTACTACTCCGGGAACGATGAAGGTTCGGGGGATGATCGACAACCGAGAACTGATGGTGCTGATCGATTGTGGAGCCACTCACAATTTCATCTCTCAGAAGTTAGTCGATGAACTACAACTTCCAATCACAACGACAACCAACTACGGGATCATGATAGGAAATGACACATCATTGAAAGGCAAGGGAATTTATAAATCAGTGGTGATAACCCTTCCAGAATTGACAATCCAAGAAGCATTTTTACCATTAGAATTGGGAGGAGTCGATGTGATTCTGGGTATGCAATGGCTCCGCACGATGGGTTTTATGGGCGTCGACTGGACAACTTTAACCATGTCGTTTGAAGTGGGAGGATCAACAGTGACGATTCTAGGCGACCCAGCGCTAACTAAAACGGAGGTATCCTTAAAAATGCTAACCAAATCATGGTCGGATTGTGACCAAGGGTTTTTGGTTGAGCTACACAGCTTACATATTGACGATAATGAAGGCGATCACGCACCAACGGTACGATCAGAGGAACTACCGTTTTCGAACGAAGTACAAGCATTGTTGAACGATTATCAATCGGTGTTCGAGTTACTCGAAGAATTACCTCCCCAACGAGCGGTTGATCATAGAATTTTGTTGAAAGCAGAGACTGAACCCATCAATGTTCGACCGTATCGCTACGCTTACGCCCAAAAGTCGGAGATAGAAAGACTAATCAGCGAAATGCTTGCATCTGGGATTGTTCGGCCAAGTTCGAGTCCGATTTCAAGCCCAATGTTTTGGTAAAGAAAAAAGATGGGGGCTGGAGATTTTGCGTTGACTATCGAGCATTGAATCGTTATACAGTACCTGATAAGTTTCCTATTCCAGTCATTGAAGAATTGCTAGACGAATTACATGGATCAACGGTCTATTCAAAATTCGATCTCAAAAGTGGATATCACCAGATTCGTATGCACAAAGATGATATCCCAAAAACAGCGTTCCGGACACACGAAGGCCACTACGAGTTCATGGTTATGCCATTTGGGTTAACCAACGCTCCAACCACATTCCAATCCTTAATGAATCATGTGTTTCGGCCTTTTTTGCGTAAATTCATCCTTGTTTTTTTTTTTTTTTTAATGATATTTTGGTTTATAGTCCAAATATGGAGACCCACATTACACACCTCACGATGGTCCTCAACATTCTAAGAGACAACGCCCTGTTCGCTAATCGCAAGAAATGCATTTTCGCGCGAAACATAGTTGAGTATTTAGGCCATTGGGTGTCTGCAAATGGCGTAGTAGTTGATCAGGAGAAAATTAAGGCAATGCTACAATGGCCAATACCAACAACCTTGAAGGAATTGAGGGGATTCTTAGGCCTCACAGGGTATTACCGTCGATTTATGATGAAATACGGTTTTATGGCAGCACCATTGAATCAATTCTTGCAGAAAGATTCCTTTCAGTGGACAGAGGAAGCAACACATGCTTTTGAGTTGTTAAAACAGGCTATGGTAACCTTGCCGATATTGGCACTACCCGATTTCAATCTTCCTTTTGTGATAGAGACTGACGCATCTGACACCGGTGTAGGAGCAGTGTTGTAGCAGAAACAGAGACCGATAGCATTCTTCAGCCAAGCATTATCCACTCTAGCGCGAATGAAATCTGTCTATGGACGAGTGCTTATGGCCATCGTCCTCACAGTACAAAAATGGCGAACTTACTTGCTTGGTCAAAAGTTCACAGTTCTAACCGATCAACGATCTCTCAAGAGCTTACTGGAACAAAGAGAGGTCCAACCTGAGTATCAAAAATGGTTGACAAAGCTGTTGGGCTACGATTTTGAGATTAAGTACCATCCAGGCCTGCTGAACAAAGCCGCTGATGCTTTGTCTAGAATGCCATCAACAGTAGAATTATGTACCCTATCTGTCCCAACCATTATAGATGTGGCCGTCATCCAAGCTGAAGTGGAGAGTGATAGCGACCTCAGGGCAATTATTGATGGTCTCAAGAGCAATCCGATGAGTTTCCCAAAATATTCTTTGGACAAAGAACAACTACTGTATAAAGGGCGCATGGTGATATCAAGTAAGTCCTCCCTTATCCCTACCATTTTACACACTTTTCACGATTCTGTGATCGGGGGCCACTCGGGTTTTCTTCGCACATATAAGCGTTTGACGGGGGAACTATTTTGGAGAGGAATGAAGACGGCTGTTCAAAATTATGTGGCAAAATGCACCATCTGTCAACGAAATAAGTCTGAATCTGTAGTACCAGCCGGGTTACTTCAACCATTGCCAATACCCGAACAAATATGGGATGACATCGCCATGGATTTCATCGAAGGCTTGCCCAAATCCGCGGGATACAATTCGATCCTTGTCATAGTTGATCGACTGAGTAAATATGGACATTTCATTGCACTGAAACATCCCTTCTCGGCCAAATACATAGCCCAAGTGTTTGTTAAAGAAATCGTACGCCTCCACGGTTTCCCTCGTTCGATTGTATCTGATCGAGATAAGATTTTCGTAAGTCATTTTTGGAAGGAGTTATTCAAGATTCAGCGCACACGCCTAAGCAAAAGTACGACTTTCCATCCTCAAACTGACGGTCAATCAGAAATTGTGAACAAATGTGTTGAGACATACTTACGCTGTTTTTGTAGTGAGCAACCAAAGAAGTGGGAACAATGGCTGTCATGGGCGGAGTATTGGTATAATACCACCTGTCATGCATCCACCCGTTCGACACCTTTTACCATTGTGTATAGCCGCCAACCACCAGCGATCATCTCTTATGGAGACCGCAAAACCACCAATGACTCCTTAGAACAACAATTGATCGAAAGAGACCGCACACTGTTATTATTGAAGGACCATTTGCGTAATGCCCAAGATCGGATGAAAAAGCAAGCTGATAAGAAGAGAAGAGATGTGGTGTTCGAAGTTGGGGACATGGTTTATTTGAAAATCGGACCATACAGGTAGCGTTCATTGGCCAAGAAAAGATGTGAAAAATTAACCCCCAAGTTTTTTGGGCCATATAAAGTGACAGCACAAATTGGGGCAATAGCTTATCGGCTAGAGTTACCACCAGAAGCATTGATTCACAATGTTTTCCATGTTTCACAACTCAAGAAAGATAAAGGAAATAATGTAACTGTGCAAGATAAACCTCCCCTACTGACTGAAGATTATGAACGGAAAGCTGAATCTGTGGCAGTCTTAGATATACGCTGGAATACTGAAGATGCTTGTGACGAATGGTTGATTCAATGGCAGGACCTGCAGCCATGTGATGCCACTTGGGAATCAGTTCCTTTCATTAAGGATCAATTCCCTGATTTCCACCTTGTGGACAAGGTGTATTCGACCCCCGGGGGTCATGTGAGGCCCCCAATTACACAGACTTATACTAGGAGGGGTAAAAGGGGTATTGCATAGTAGACAATTCTGTTAGAAGAGTGGGGGCCATTGGGATCGTGCAAACTGTTTTTTAGAGAGGAGTGCTTGTAGGAGAATGTAGGTTTTCATTTGGTAAGACATTGGTCTTGTGAGGGAGAGAACCATCCTCTTGAATTGCTGGAACCCTAGTTTTCTTGTGTGATATTCGCCGGTATGTATAATATAGACCACGGTATATTGAAGAACTATCAATATATCGGTGGTACATTTCTCTTCTTTGCTGTGTGTTTTGGTATATTGCTCATTGTTTGCAGGTTAGGGGACTTGGATACCTAACATGTTCACAATCCATCAAATCTTTTACATGAGCTATAGTGACAGTTTTATCTAGATGCTACACATTCCCTTCTGGTTCATCTTTGAAGAACGAAGATATATGCAAACACGATTTGATATTTTCCTTGTTCACCAAGAGAGTGACACGTGAAACATGTTGAAAATAAGGTTTTGGCAGTTCACCTGTGAACTTGATACTCTATCAGCCTGCTTCGTTGATTCTGATTTGCTGAGTTGGTTTTCTATTCACAAGTGTTTTTTTTCCTCTCTCCTTTTTTCTTAACAAAAATATTTTGTGCATGAGGTTTCGGCAATGATAAAGTTGCTGAGAAGGAAAATAAGGTTTTGGCAGTTCATCTGTGAACTTGATACTTTATCAGCCTGCTTCATTGATTCTTATTTGCTGAGTTGGTTTTCTATTCACAAGTGTGTTTTTTCCTCTCTCCTTTTTTCTTAACAAAAATATTTTCTATTCAGAATTGTCTACTATGCAATATCCCAATGGTCCCCACTCTTCTAACAAAAATATTTTGTCCACATCCAGACCAAGTTCATAGTTTCAAAATAAAGCAATTTTGACGTTTTTTTTTCTTTTCTTTTAGATATTCCTTCGTATATGAATGTTTACTATGCTTTTCAGGTTGGAACTGAGATCTCGTTCAAGCTTCCTATATCTTCCGCATCTTCATTTGAGAACATGTTTAGGGAAATTGAAAATTACATGCGGAGATCAGTTTCTAATTCTGAAATAAATTTTTCTTCCGACACTAGTATTGGTGATGAAAAAGACCATCTTGGCATTGAAAGTTATGGGATATCTGTTACCACTCTTGAGGAAGTATTCCTAAGAGTTGCTGGATGTGATTTTGATGTTGCACCCAGTGAGCAGAAAAAAAGCTCTCTCCTTGCTAGTTCTGAGGTTTCTGATATTTCTGTTCATCGCATGCCTAGCGAAATTTCCGAGTCTCAGCATTTTGGGAAATCTGAAAAGTCAGGGTTCTTGGCTGTTGTAGTAAAGGGAGCGTGTGGTTTTATATTTTCAACTGTTTTCAGTATTATTAACTTTCTGAGTGTACGGTGCTGTGGCTGTGATATACTATGGAGATCAAAGTTTTGGCAACATTCAAAAGCATTATTTATTAAGAGGGCCATAACTGCTCGTAGAGACCGCAGAACAGTTGTATTCCAACTTTTCATTCCTGTTGTGTTCTTGTTTGTTGGTCTTCTCTTTCTTAAGCTGAAGCCACATCCAGACCAACTGTCGGTGACTTTGACAACTTCAGAATTTAATCCAGAATTAATTGGTGGTGGTGGTGGTGGTCCAATTCCTTTTGATCTGCACTCGCCTATTTCCAAGCAGGTTATCAATTATCATGTTAGCTTGTCCTTTTCTTTGTTGTGTATAAGTTTATCTCACTTGACAGCATTGGATACTCCTGGGGTTAATCTTCATTTTATGGTATTTGAATGTGAAAACTAATTCTTTTAAGCGGCATTTGGTGGCACAGGTTGCTCATTATATTGAAGGTGGTTGGATTCAAAAATATAAACCTAGTGCTTATAAGTTCCCTGATGCTGAAAAAGCATTGTTCAATGCAATGGAAGCAGCAGGGGAAACTCTGGGACCAATTCTATTATCCATGAGTGAATATCTAATGTCTAGCTTCAATGAATCCTACCAATCAAGGTGTGCTGACACATATTTTTAAGTTTTTTTGCAGTCTGCATTGTTTTTAATGTAGCTTTTGGATTAAGGTTGATAGTGCTGATCCTAGATAATGGCCTTATTTCTTCTTACTCGAGATTGACACTCTTTAACTTCTCTAGTTCTCTATTACTCTGTGTATCTAGTTTTGATGGATACTACACTTTTAGATCATTTGTTTCTTCGTTAATAGTTTGCTAGGGAACTTCAGTTTACGTCACTTTATGGCTAATAAGGTTTGATGTGTTGTGGGTTCTGCTAACATGATAACTTCAAATTGTTTTTGGAATTGATTTGGAGATTAGGCCTCAGGAACAAAAAGGTTTTTTGAGTTATATGAACTGTTTCTCCTTTTTCTTTTTTCTTTCTTTTTCCTTTTTTTCTGAGAGTTTTGTCAGTAGACGAGAGAATATTTGAAGTAAACTTGATGGCGTTTAGTGAATTTGTAGTCAAGTCAAGTTATATACTTGTTTTCAATGTAAAATTTTGAGGTTTTGTTTCTTCTTTTTGTTGTTGTTGAAGATGCCTCATCCTGTTTTTATTTTCTTATTTTGTTTTCTTCCTCAGTAATATTTTGTTTCCTATGCGATTATTAGATTTATTGTGCATCTTGATTTCAAATGTCTTTGAGCAAACCAGTAATGCAGAGGCTTGTAGTTTCACATACAACAACAATTTAGGGCTGAAATATCCTAAATTGAAAAACAGAATGAACATGTAATAAGATAACAATTAAATTAGTTACAAAGAGAGTCCTATAATTCCCTACATCTCATATTCAATTAAATTATAAATATGAATTTTGTAGTTTCACAAGTATATATTTAAATAAATGCATTAACATTACGTCTATCCCAACATATAACACAGTGTAACATAGTTCAGAAAAAAACACACATTGTGCCTTATTTGTGTACATGGTTCATCTAAAGCCAGCACCTTCAATTAATAAGGATTACGTTCCATTTATGATTACTTCTTCTGTTCTTCAGGTATGGAGCAATTGTAATGGATGACCAGAACGCTGACGGAAGTATAGGATATACTGTACTGCACAATTGTTCTTGTCAGCATTCTGCTCCAACCTTTATCAATTTGGTGAATGCTGCAGTTCTGAGGATTGCTACTGGTGACCGGAATATGACTATTCAAACACGAAATCACCCTCTCCCCATGACAAAAAGCCAGCGCTTGCAACGTCATGTATGTGATTTATTTCTCTGAAAATGAGTATGGCTACACTTGCTGTGTATGAACTTTGTTAATACTTAGGTACCAATCAAGGATGACAGGCTAGCAGATTAGTATGATGTGCCAGTCCTTGGTCCTTGTGCATCCCTCTCATATACTTTTCAGAATCCTAATAGAAAATTCTTTATTTGTTTCTTTGAGATCATTAAAAAATAAATTAGCCTTGTGTTGACATATGTTCTGCCCAGTCCCTCCCATGTACTTTTTAGAATCTTGATAGAAAGTCCTATGTTTTTTACCAAAAGAATAATAATAAATAAATAAAACGGTGTTATTCACAAAATGATTTGATCTCTCTCATCTCATTCTTCGTAAAATGATCATTGTTCTGCCAAATCCTCCCATGTACTGGTTCTTGACCTGAATCATCATCCATCAGAGAAATTATTTTCCTTGCAAAGCATTCATTTGACCTGTGGCCATCCTAAAATATGTGACGTGTTAGGTAAATAGGGAAAACTTATTTACTATCTGTTGCTTCATTGCTTTTATGCTTTCTTCTCATATACTTAAGGTTTTTGGAAGACTCTTCTCGTATTAAAAACAACTTGGACCATAAATTCTTCTGGACTTCCTTCTTGCAAATCTTTTCTGAACATTGTTAGTTTCAAATTTGTAAATCTCAATTTGTTTTAAAGATGATTACAAGTTTAATTTCCATTAGAGATTACGCTCTATGTTTGGAGTTCTGCATACAGTAAATTATATCAACAGTTTAAAGTTCCAAAAACACTTGTCATGTGTGGTAAATAGAAAAAATATATATACTACCTCTTGCTTCATTGCTCATATGCGCTTACTTCTCGCATACTAACTTATCCCAACTCCTGGAAGTGGAATGTACTAAACACTGGAGTCTTTTGCAAATTTTCTTGTATTAAATTCTGTATGAGAAGGAATCTTAATATTATGTGCTATCTTATCCCTTTTATTTATTTATCTGGGTATTTGTGTACGCTTCAATCAAGAAGAATCTTGTCTTTTTGTAGGATCTGGATGCTTTTGCTGCTGCCATCATCGTTAATATAGCATTCTGTTTTATTCCTGCATCGTTTGCTGTCTCACTTGTGAAGGTAATACTTGTAGATCCCTTCTTCAGTCTTCACACAACATAAATTATTTGCTTTATTAATCCAATAAGTGTTCGTTATGGTTTGGGCATAGTTCCAATTTAGTCTCAATAGTTTTAAAATTTTCAATTTAGTCTTTATGCTTTGGGCTTGGTTTCAATTTTCTGATTGCTCTATACAATTTTAAAAGTCTCAATTTGGTCCTTATGATTTAATCAAACCTCACAAATTGTCTCAACTATATCAGTATTGATACACGTGTAACAACGAGCTAATGTTTCTATTTGACTAATTATGTTAGTTCATTGTGTTAGGGTGTATTAGGGTTTAGGTGGAGTCGAAGAAAGAAGAAAATATATCGATTTTTCAAGTGGGTAACAGTAGAGATACTCACTCAAGGACTTTGAAGGGTAAAAAACCACTTCTACCAACCGTAAACCAATCAAAGTTTGTAAAACCATGGATACTTGCTACAAATTTTCTCCAAAATGAATGAGGCTCATTCATTTATCTCCAATCCCACTTGGCAATGAGAGCTTCATTTCGGTGTTTTAAAGCACCAACACCAAGACCTCCATCAGAAAGGGCTTTTGAGGTTTTATTCCATCGCACCAAATGATTTAAACTACCACCCTCTCTTTCTTCCCAATCTTCCCAAATGAAACTTCGGATCATATGCTCCTAAACCAAGCTAACTTGAGCAGGCCATAAGGAAAAGAGACAAATAGTACACAGGGATGCAAGAGAACCAAATTACAGAGTTAACCGGCCTCCTCAGGACAAATTGAAACACTTCCATCTATCAAAGTTTCTTTTGAATTTTGTCTAGAACTGGCTGCCAAAAAGAATCTTTTTTTGGGTACCCATTTAGAGGAAGACCAAGGTAGAGAAAAGGCAAAACATCAACCTTACAATTTAACCGTTAAGAAACTAGACGAAGCTCTGAATCATCAACATTGATCCCACTTTATCCTGATTTTTCCCAATTGAACTTCAAACCCGAGCACCATTCAAAACAACCAATAGTTCGAATCAAAACATCCAGCATACTATCATTATATTTGCAAAAAAAGGGAGCGTATCATCCGCAAATTGTAAAATGGAAATGTGTATGCTGTCCCTGCCTTCAACAAAGCCTTCAAAAATACCATTGGAGTGAGCCGCTTCAATAAATTGATTAAGAACCTCATTTTCTGTAGAAATAAGAAAGGAGATAGTGGGATCAACCCATGAGATGCCAAAATCCTCCCTCGAGGCCTTCCATTGACAAAAATGGAAAATTTTGGATTTCGAGCACATCCTTGAACCCACTGAATCCCATTACTATTTAAAGGTTTGAGCTTTAAAACTTCATCAAGAAAATCCCAAGCTACACAATTAAAAGCTTTTTCAATATCTAACTTTAGGATCCAACCTTTCTTCTTTTTTACTCTGTATTCTGCCACTACTTAATTTGCAATACGAACAGGATCAAGGATTTGTCTTCCTTCTATAAAAGCACTTTGGGAGACCGATATGGTAGATGGCATGACTTTTTCAATCTTTCAGCAAGCACTTTAGCTAGAATTTTAAAATTATCTAAATTTATGCAGGAACGTGAAACAAAAGCTAAACACCAGCAAATGATCAGTGGGGTAAGACATCTCTTTAATTGCTTCTTATTTAGTTTTTTTAAATATTTGAGGCCGACATCGTCTTCAAACGATATAATGTTACCAGGTTTCCATGCTTTCATATTGGACATCCACTTACGTATGGGACATTATCAGCTTCTCGGTTCCTACTTGTTTAGCACTAGTGCTCTTTTACATCTTTGGTACGTCCATTCTCTTCTAAATAATGTATTTTCCGAGTTTGGATGATTACAAGTTCTTAAATTTAGGGGAATAATAATCTCTTATTAGACATGTGCAATTCTAGGTCTTCTTATATAGAAGAAAGATCTAATACAATAAGGAAAGTAAAAGACCTAATACAATAAGGAAAACAAAATAAAGTCAATAAAGACTAAATATTAATAATTAATATCTACATAATTATAAATACTAGAAATTCTAACACTCCCCCTCAAGCTGGTTTAAAGATGTCTTCCATAGCCAGTTTGTCAATCAATTTATCGAATTGCTTCTTCGGAAGCCCCTTAGTTAGTACATCAACAATTTGCTCTGTAGTCGGAAGATAAGGAATACATATTGCACCTACATCAATCTTTTCTTTAATAAAATGTTTGGCAACCTCAATATGTTTAGTTCTATTATGTAGAACTGGATTTTGCGCTATGGATATGGCTGCCTTATTATCACAATAAATCTGTATAGGTTTAGTCTGAGAAAACTTCAGTTCTTCTAGTATCCTTTTGATCCATATGCCTTCACAAATTCCATGCGCTAAAGCTCTAAACTCTGCTTCAGCACTACTCCTTGCCATTACATTTTGTTTTTTACTTCTCCAAGTAACCAGGTTCCCACCAACAAAGGAACAATAACCAGAGGTAGATCTTCTATCTATAATACTTCCTGCCCAATCTGCATCAGTATAAACTTCTACTTGGGAGTGATTATGTTTTTGGAATAAAATATCTTTTCCAGAAGTCCCTTTTAGATACCTCAAAATTCTGTAAACAACATCAAAATGACTCGGTCCTGGTACATGCATAAACTGACTTGCCATGCTTACGACATATGCAATATCAGGGCGTGTATGAGATAGATAAATTAATCTTCCAACAAGTCTCTGGTACCGTTCCTTGTTCTTTATTTCTTCTACTTTTGCTACTTGTAGCTTTAGATTAGGTTCACAGGAGTTTCTGCTACCTTGCAACTAAGTAATCCGGTATCCTTGAGTAAGTCGAGGACATACTTTCTTTGATTAACAAAGATACCTTTCCTCGATCTTGCAAATTCCATCCCTAAAAAATATTCCAGCGGTCCCAGGTCCTTGATCTGAAACTCACTTGTAAGATTTTTCTTGAGATCAACTAGACCAACCTCATCATCACCTGTGAGAATAATATCATCTACATAGACAATCAAAATTCAGATTTTATTATCTCAGAGTGTTTATAAAATATAGTATGATCTGCTTGACTCTGAAGAAATCAATAGCTAGACACAACTTTTTCAAAACGCTCAAACCAAGCTCTCGGAGACTGTTTAAGACCATAAAGAGATTTCTTTAATTTGCAAATTTTACTCCACCCGAGTTCTTTTTCAAAACCTAGTGGTAAGCTTGTAAAAACCTCCTCCTCAAGATTGTCATTCAGAAAGGCATTTTTCACGTCGAGTTGATAAAGAGATCAATCTGAATTTACTGCAAGAGACAAAAGAACTCTAATAGAGTTGATTTTAGCAACAGGGGCAAACGTTTCTTCATAATCAATCCCATATGTTTGAGTGAAACCTTTAGCTACTAGTCTGGCCTTATATCTCTCAATACTACCATTTGCATTACATTTTATGGTGAACACCCATTTACAGCCCACTGATTTCTTATTTTTTTGGCAATTCTACTATTTTTCAAGTCCCATTTTGTTTTAGAGCATTCATCTCCTCCATAACTGCTACTTTCCAATTTGGATCTTCTAAGGCCTCATGTATATTCCTTGGAACAAATAAGTCATCTATCCTAGAAGTGAAAACTTTATGACTATTTGACAAATTTTGATATGACATCTAATTTGCAATAGGATATTTGGTACAAGTTCGAGTACCTTTTCTAATGGCTATGGGAACATCAAGATCATGACACAACTAGCAAAGTATTTTGAATAATTGAAGTAGGAACGAAGGAAGGATTACCAAGATTTTCAGTTTCTTTCGTCGGAGTCTCAGATTGGCTCTGCGAAAGATCAACTATCTGGTCTTGGTTCCTCTGATTGATTTTTCTTCTAGTATAAAACTGTAACTCGGGAGCTTGATCAATAGGATCATTTTGTAGTATTTCTCCCCCTGATTGAGAAGATATACTTGGCATCGAAGGACTAGTAACATCAGGAAAAATAAGACTAGGAAGACAAGTAGAAACATCCCAGAAGTTATCTTCCAAAATTGGTTTCTCCCCGTGAAGAGAATTTTGGGTAAAATATGGTTGATTTTCTAAAAATGACTCATCCATGCTCACAAAAAGTTTTTTTGTCTAGGGATCAAAACACGTGTAACCTTTTTGACTTGAAGAGTAACCCAAGAAAATACATTTAACAGCTCTATGATCAAGTTTTGACCGAAAGTGACTAGGTATATGAACATAAGTAGTACACCCAAAAATATATGCGAGATGTTGGAAAAATATGTTTAAAGCAGTCAATTGGAGTTTTAAAATTCAAGATCTTACTAGGCATCCTATTTATTAGATAAGTAACCGTGAGAACTGTTTCACCCCATAAATATTTTGGAACATGCATGAAACACACTATAGCACGAGCTACTTCAAGTAAAGGCCTATTTTTTCTTTCAGCAATCCCATTCTGTTGAGGAGTATCCTGACAAGTAGACTGATGAACAATACCCTTATCTTTCAAAAAAAATCACCAAAAAATTCATTAAAGTACTCAATTCCATTATCCGAGTGTAAAATACAAATTTTGGTTTGAAATTGGGTTTCAATCATATTGTAAAAACTTTTAAAAATATCTTTCACCTCAGATTTTTTTTCCATTAAAAAAACCCAAGATAGACGAGTATGATCATCAATAAAAGTCACAAACCATCTTTTTCCACTTTGAGTCCTAACTTTAGAAGCACCCCAAACATCACTATTAATTAAATAAAAAGGTTTGGAAGCTTTTAAGGTTTTGGTAAATATGTGGAACGGTGATTTTTGGCAAAAATGCAACTTTCACAATTAAAAGAGGAACAATCAATTCCCTTAAATAAGTTTGGAAATAAATATTTGAAGTAAGGAAAACTTGGATGTCTTAGTCTAAGATGCCAAAGCATAATTTGTTCATTAACAGGAAGATAACTAATACTACGAGACCCTGAGTTATTTTATTTCTAAAAGAACCTTCATCAAAGTAGTAGAGGCCATCAACAATCCTAGCACTGCCAATCATCTTCTCCGATTCCTGATCCTGAAAAACACAGTGAGATTCAAAGAATATAACACGACAGTTAGAGTCTCTAGAAAGTTTCGAGCCAGATAAAAGGTTAAAAGGTTACAGGCTAATTTTGGAACATGGAGGACAAATTGTATGGAGATATTTTCAGTCAATTTAATAGTTCCTTTTCCTGCAATAGAAGAAAAAATGTCATCTGCAATTCGAATCTTTTCATTAGAATACGAAGGAGAGTATGAGTAAAAAAAATGAGAAGAACTAGTCATATCATCCGAAGCTCCGGAATCGATAATCCACGGAGAAGAAGTGTGACTAGAGAAGACTTGAGGATAACTTCCTGTTTGTGCCAATGAAACACAAGAATTATTAGATGATAAATTGGTTGGTAGCAATTTAAAGATTTGATGAATTTGCTACTTTGTCATGTTATCAAATCGTGAGTTAATGGAAAATAATAAATATAAACCAAAATTGAACCAGACTAAGCAAATAACCACTTAACCTGGCCGAATATTGCAGTAAACCAAACCAAATCGGATCGGTTCACAAACCCAACTTCATCTTCATCTTCATCGTGTGTGCTTGCGACAACGGCGGCTAGGATTCCGGCCGTGGTGAAAGTGGCGGATAGGATTTTAAAGAGCTAGGGTTTCCTGCTCTGATACCATCTTAAATTTAGGAGAAAATAATCTCTTATTAGACATGTGCAATCCTAGGTCTTCTTATATAAGAGAAAAACCTAATACAAAAGACCTAATACAATAAGGAGGTAAAAGACCTAATACAATAAGGAAAATAAAATAATGTCAATAAAGACTAAATATTAATAATTATTATCTACATAATTATAAATACTAGAAATTCTAACACAATTTCTAACACAAGTTTTATTCCGGTAATTAAGTTTGTTCCATTATTTCACATCTCTTTCCCCTTGTCCCGTCTCTTCAAAATTGATGTCAGTGTTCTGTTACACCTGTGGGTTCAGATAATTTTTGTGGAGTGCTTTGGGAATATATTTTTATCGCATTGTTGAATTTCAAAAATGTATGCAGGTATGGATCAATTCATTGGTAAAGGTAGATTTCTAGCAACGGCTGTCATATTTTTGGAGTATGGATTGGCCATTGCATCATCAACATATTGCCTTACATTTTTCTTTTTCGACCATACTGTGGCTCAGGTGGAAGAAAAATCACTTTTTTTACCGTATCTAAAAATGTATGCTCTGAACCATCATTATTTACTAAAATGTTGTCTCATTTTCTTTGCAGAATGTGGTTCTCTCGGTCCACTTTTTCACTGGACTTATTCTTATGGTTATTTCATTTATTATGGGGCTGATTGAAACAATGGCAAAAACAAATTCTTTTCTTAAGGTTGGTTCTCTTTATGCATTTGTTATTACCATTTATTCAAGATGATCGGCTAAACAAGTAAATATTCTCCTAAACAGTGGCCATTTTTTCTTGTTGGTCTGTTGCTTTCTTAATTTTCTCTTTTATTGCTTCCTTTGCTTTTTTCACTTCCTTGTGGAGTTTGTATCCTTTGAACATTAGTCTATTTTCATTTTTTCAAAGAAAAGTTTGTTTCTTGTTCAAAAATGGGGTGAAAGTAGGTGATCCTAAATTCAAAATTAGTTGTTAAAAAATATAATATTTAATATTTAATGTCATATTTATTTAAAGTTTTAAATCTTAATTTGGCTCTAGAACTTTTAATTTTAGTTCTTGAACATTCAAAATGTCCATTGTCGTCCCTAAATTTTGGCTTATTTTGGTCCCTACTGTTTATTTGTCGTTAATAAGTTGTGGATTTTAAGTAGGTGCCGATGTAGCTTATATAGGAGAAAGGCCCAATTCAAATAGGAAAAGAATTAAGATAATAAAGACTATATATTTAACAATTAATATTTTCACTCAAATATTCATAAAACCAGTGGAATTCCAACATAGGAATTCCAATTAATCATTATTTGCGAAGGGATAAAAAGTGGGCCAATTTAGGACTAAAATTTTGGGGCAAGGTTGAGTCCCTCACAGTCGCTCCGGTGCTGCATCGAAGAGTTCAGTTTCTTGCGTGTAGAAGAGGAAGTGGCTCAAACACTCAGATTTGGCTGCCGCTTCTTCTCATGTTGTAGACACGGATGATAATGAGTCCCCTGCTGGTTGGTGGATTAAGTTGAGCGGATGGAGAAGGAACTCCTTGATCATTATCCTAAGATCCCTGAGTCTGGTCAGCTGGAAGCCAAACACCTCAAAAAACAAAACTCAAACGACCCGGGCAAAAACACAATTCCACAGGATGTGACCCAAGTCTTCCTCTGCCCTCCGACAAAGAATGAAACAAGACGGGACCACAAGCGAGGACGACCTCCTCGCAAGCCGATCTAAGGTATTAACCCTACCATGTAAAACCTTCTTTGGAAGCTTCACCTTCCAAAGGGCCGAAAACCAAAGAAAGAACGACCCACAAGAGAATCCCTCAACGAGATTGGGAGACCAACTGCGAATGTCCCTCCTCCCCGGTGAAAGAACGCAATCCCCAACAAGAGAGAGAAGAGCCAGAACCTCCGATGTATCTCTATCAGATAACGCCCGCCGAAAACCCAAGGACAAAGAAGGATAGCCCCCCGAAGAAATGACAACCTCAGACACAACCCGATTTTTCCTGTCCGAAAGATGGAACAACCGAGGGAATAAGGAACAAAGAGGATGCTCCCCCATCCACAAGTCCTCTTAAAAAAAGGTGTGATTCCCATTCTGCACAGAAAAACGAACAAGGCTAATAAAAGTGGGGAGCTCAAGAGAAATATTCTTCCACGGGTTCCTGAAAGTGCCTTTAGTCCTCTCCGAGACCCACTCAAAGGGATACGGACCATGCTTACTACCATTGATCCTATGCCACAGGGAATTAGTTTCAAGAGGGAAACGTCAAAGTCATTTAGCCAACAACGCTTTGTTATGGTACTTTAAATTTTCCAGCTGAAGGCCCCCAAGGCTCACCGACTTCCCGATTGTATCCCAACCCACCAGGTGCTCCCTTTTCCCTTCCTCAATTCCATCCCATAAAAAGTCCCTCATGAGCTTCTCCATAGTCTTACACACAGAACACAAAGCTCTAAATAGGGACAAGAAATAAGTGGGAATGTCACTCAAAACTGACCGAATCCCACTACTTCGGGCTATAACCTGTTGTTTCTTGCTTCTCCAAGTTACTAAGTTTTTCCATATATAAGGAACAATAATTTGATGTTTACTTTAGTCTGCATTAATGTAAACTTCTAGTGATCGATTTATTGTTAGCCTGAACATGATGCCTATTTTCAAGATTGTGTTTGAGATATCTCAAAATTTTATACACGGCTTCCATGTGTTCTTTAGAAGGCTTGTTCAAAAATGGACATTCCACGTTAAAAACAAAGCTAATTTCAAGTCGAGTCTAAATTAAGTATACTAGCTACCCATCTAGTCATTGATACCTGTCTCATTCAACTACCGCATCTTCAAAATTAACTCCAATCTTACTATTTGCATGGATAGGTATATCAGCTCGTTTGCGACCACCCATTCTAGTTTCTCTTAAGAGATCTAGAGTGTGCTTTCGTTGAGGGACAGAAATCCCTTTGTTGGAACTTTCTACTTTTATTCCTAAGAAGTACCTTAGGTGTCTCAAGTCTTTGATTTCGAATTCCTTTGATAGAAGTTGCTTAAGTCAAATCATTTCTTATGAAACATCTCTGGTGAGAATAACTTTTTTTTGATAAGAAACATGAAGAGATTTTGATTCCAATAAAGAACAAGAACAACCTAAGGGTGGGGTATAGAGGGCACACCCTCCCAAAACTACACAATGAGAGCCCTCGAGTCATTGATAATCATCAAGAGGCTGTAATAACAAAAGAATTTTGTATGTAAATATATCCACCAACACACTGTATTTTGAACTAAATTACAAAAAGAATCGAAAAGTAGAGACTTATCTTCGTAGGATCTAGCATGTATTTCCCTCTAAATATGCCACAGAAGAGCTCTAAAGGCACAACATATACTTGACTTCTCATTACTAAAACATCTCATATATGTCTCCAGGCATTTGTTTACTATCTCTGTTTGTCCGTCAGTTTGAGGGTGGAAGGCAGTGCTTCGTTTAAGTTTCGTTCCCTGCACTCTAAACAGCTCGGTCCAAAAATGGCTAATGAAGATCTTATTCCTGTCCGAAACAATGGATCTTGGATAACCATGTAGCCTTACGATTTCCTTGGTGAAGAGTCCCGCAATGGATTTGGCTGAAAACGGGTGTGTAACCGGTATGAAGTGTCCGTATTTTCTCAAACGATCCACCACCACGAGTATAGCATCAAACACCCCCAGATCGAGGTAATCCCTCAATAAAGTCCATGGAGATGTCCTCCCATACTTTGTCCGGAATCGGTAAAGGTTCAAGTAATCTGATTCATGAGTGCTTGGAATGTGGCTGGAGCGTTGGTCGGACCAAACGGCATAACTAAGAACTTAATGGCCCTCGTGCGTTCGGAAAGAGGTTTTCGGAATATCATCTTCGTTCATGCGGATCTGATGGTAACCCGATTGGAGGTCGAGTTTGGAAAAATATTTTGCCCCTGAAGCTCATCAAGTAACTCTTCAATAATTGGTATCGGGAATTTATCTGGGATGGTTGCTTTATTCAATGCCCTATAATCTACGCAAAACCTCCAGCTGCCATCTTTTTTCTTTACTAGAATCACTGGGCTCGAGTATGGACTAACATTGGGACGGATGATCCCTGTTCGTAGCATTTCATCAATCATCTTTTCAATCTCTGTCTTTTGAGCGTGGGGGTATCTGTAAGGTCTCAAGTTCGTAGGATCGGTCCCTTCTTTCAACTGTATGTTGTGGTCCACTCGTCTTGCTGGGGGAAGACCATCTGGCATATTAAGACGTCTTCATAGTCTGTTATCAGACGGTCCAGCCCATGTACTTGTGTTTCAGTGACCCATTCTTCTTCACGCAAGTCAATCGCTCGAAATTCCACGAGGAACCCTTGGTCTTCCGGATGCCAAGTTTTAGTCAACATTTTCAAAGAAACTTCCATGCGTGCTAGAGTGGGATCGCCCTTGAGGACCACCCTTGTATCTCCTACGACAAAAGTCATACTCAAATTTTTCCAATCTACCGTCATTGCCCCTTGTTTCTTAAGCCATTGCATGCCTAAGACCATGTGTAAGCTTCCCAACTCAAATGGCAAGAAGTCCTCCACGACTGTCAACTCGGGTAACTGCACAACTACTGCTTTGCAGATGCCTTTATTACGACCACTTTAACCGCTTCTCCTGACCCCATGACCACTCCATAGTTGGTCGTTTCACCCGAAGGTATTTTCAGATTCTCCACCAGCCGTTGGTTGATGAAGTTGTGCGTAGCCCCGCAATCGATCAATATTACGACCTCTTGCTCGTTAATGCATCCTTTCAACCTCATCGTTCCAGGGGAAGTTAGTCCTACTACTGTATTTAACGATTGCTGTATTTTGGGGCTAACCTCAGTAACCACGGTTGTTGCGATATTCTCCTCTTCCATGACTTCGTCTATTTCCTCTTCGATTTCGTCCGCAGTGACCAAGACCCTCAGTTCCTTGTTCTTGCAGCGATGATCCGGTGCAAACTTTTCTTCACATCTAAAGCACAACCCCTTCTCTCTACTAGCACGTACTTCAGCGTCTGATAACCTAAGGGATCTTTTCAGCCAGGGTAACAGTTCGTGTCTGATGCGTATCAGTCTGCTTTGCTGTCGTTCCCAAACCATGAGTAGTTGGATGACTCTTCACGCATTTAACGCTATTCGGGTTGTGGTCCTTTTGAATCGCATCCATCTTACTTTCTACCATTTGGGTCGTCCTCATAATGGCTTCAATCCCATCGGGTTCCAAACATAATGTTTCTGCCCTAATCACTGGGCCTAGCCCATTCGTGAATGTGTTTACCAGCACCTCCTCCGACAAGTGAGGCAACGGCGCCGATAACTCTTCAAACTTCTGGCAATAATCCTCCACCGTCCCTTCTTGCTTGATAGCTAAGAAACGAGCATACAGGGTTCCTTCTTGAACCGGTCTAAACCTTCGAAACAATCTTGTTTTGAGGTCGTTCCATACCTTCATCCGTTTTTCGATTTTCAGCCCAACGATACCAATGGAGTTCTTTCCCTTCGAAACTCACCACCGAAACCGTAAGTTTTTCCTCCTCCGTCAGCTTATTCAACTAGAAATAACATTCCGCTCGGAACATCCATCCGTTTGGATCAATGCCGTTGAAGACTAGCATTTCCACTTTTTTGAACTTGATCCTCTCCCCTTGTGCTTCTTCTCTTCTGTGCGAGGACTCCCCAATTTCCATGTTGTCTGGGGTTCTTCTTCCTCATCCCGCACCTTGCGTTTCCCTGTGGACATCTCCGTTCGATCTGACGCCGAAACGGCTATCCTCCCTTCAGCATGCTCTTTGACTAAGGTATTAAACAAAACATTCATTCGGTCTAACGATTTCTCAATACCTGACAGCCTCTGTAGCTCATTTTTCATTTCAACAATATCATTCTCCGTTGCTCCCAACCTTCTTCTGAGCCATTTTCTTCCACCTCCCCTGCGCAAAGAACTAGCTCTGATACCACTTGTAAAAATACCTCTTACTAGCAATATATATATATATATATATATATATATTGCAATAAGCTAGCTATTACAATCACAAAATGAACAACGTTACCTAGCAAGAACGAGAGTGTTGGTAGCTCTCCTATCCCAAGAACTACTGTTCTATTCACAACCAAAAGTTAAAGATAAAACAAACATAAGGAAGCTTAAATACTAAGGCACATAGTTGCCCTAAAACCCGTACAACGTAAACCCCACACCACCAACTGTCAGACAACTTTCTCTTTTCCATTATTGCCCCTCCTCTTATAAGTAATTACCACTGGGGTCTAACACGTAAACCCCACACCCTCATCTTTTGCCATCTCGTGGACTATTTCAGGGGCGCTAGGATTTTGGTTTAGATCTTGGCTGGCTGTACTTTATGCTTTTCAAGTTGACCTGTTCTTCGCGAATAATCTTGCAGTTTAGACTCAAGGATAGATGTAGGCATTGACTCGAAAGAGGATGCGGAAGGGTTTTTAAATGGGTTGGAAGGAAAGTGTGGAATGCAATCCCAACTATGGGGCGAGGCAGTGCACGTGGTAGCTGGATTAGGGTTTCGATTGGAAGACTAATGGAACTCACGACGATAGAGGCTTAGGGTTCCAACTGAATTAGGGTTTAGATGACTTGCACAATTGACAATGAAACGCTCACGCGTGCTGATGACATGCACAGTGGACAACAGACAACAAACCCCATAGTACGATATTCAAAGGAAAGGATATGAAATATTAATTAAAAGATTAAAAAAAGAAAAAAATATATATAATATCTAATCTAAACACAATTGTACTATATTCAAATCTACAGATTTGAAATTTAATTTCATAAATCAGGGAAGGATTTATTATTCATGAGAGTCTCTGCTACAGAAACCACAGTCTTGTCTATTGATAGGGAAATAAAAGTTTAGAAACCACAGTCTTGTCCATCACCATGTACTTTCCTTTCTACATTTTGTGAACATCTGTGAGCCATAATCAATAAGAATTATTAACTTCTATTACGTTACCGTTGATTTTCAACTGTCTGTGTACATCTGTGGCAACAAAACTGATAGTCTAGACTTGTTGATGCTTATATATGTTCTCTCAACAGCAAGCATGCATTTAACATTAATTTCTTCTTACTATCTCGGGTATTCGTGCAGAATTTCTTCAGAATATCACCTGGGTTTTGCTTTGCTGATGGACTTGCCTCATTGGCTCTTCTTCGGCAGGGGATGAAAGATAAAACAAGTGATGGGGTTTATGATTGGAATGTCACTGGTGCCTCAATATGTTATCTCGGTGTACAGGTTTGTATCCCTCTCTTCTAATTTTTGCATCAAAATGCTCTTCCCTCTCTCCTCCTTCTCCCTTCCCAAACCCCATCTTCAGCCTTCATCCATCTTCCTAATTTTTGAATTCAAGTTCAAGATTCAGTTTATGGTCAGATTCTTTTGTTAAGAATTTATTCTTTTATCTGTTTATTCCACATTATCCCCATGGAAATCAAGAGTTGCAGCATTAGTAATATTACACCTACCAGTAAATTCGGATTTTTTCTGTGTTTGGAGTGAACATGGTTTATTTTCAGTTGAAGATTTGAAATTTAAGAAGGTAATCCCATTATATCCATCTCATCTATGCTGGTTTGAAAGCAGCCTGGTTGAAATATTACACCTACCAGTAAATTCGGATTTTTTCAAGCAAGATAGAGAGAGACTCCTCAGGTACTTTTCGAGTTTTCAAGATTTAAGTCTCATGAAGGTTGGGTAATGGAATGCATTGTCTGGCCTCCCACCGGAGGAAGAAAGATCTTATGAGTTCCAGCAGATTCAAACAAGGGAGGATGGCTAGTGTTTTGGAAGATGATTAGAGAATTTTTAATCAACAACGATCTGGAAAAAAAACAAGAACAACCTCATTCAGCTACATCAGTGCAATCAAAGTCAGAAAAAGCCTACACTTTGAACAAGAAGATGAGTAGTACAGATAGTTATGCTGAGGTGGTTAAAAAAATCTCAGCAAACAACCAAGTGAATGGTCAGAAAATAAGAAAATAAGGGCTCCTCAACAGACATTTTCAGCACTTAATCAGGTCTGGGTAAGAAAAAATTGGGATGTTGTAGAAGTAAATTTCTTAGAGATTAATGTGATTGCCAGATTATGTGCGCATAATTCATGGAAGGAAATTCGACAAACCAGGGAAAACTATTTTCAAGCAAAAATTACTCTGAATCCATTCATAGTAGACAAAGCTATTTGGAAGTTTGTTAAAGATGATGAAAACTTTCATTTTGAAGGAAAATGGGAAGACATTGGCGGTCTACATATGAAGTTTGAAAAATTGTCTCAATAGTTGCACTCCACACCAGAACTCATAAAAGGTTATGGGGGTTGGATTTCAATATCCAATCTTCCCCTAAATTATTGGAAACGAGAAAACTTTGAAGAAATTGGGGAGCTCTTTGAAGGTTTGATTAGTATTTCTTCACAAATTGTTCAGTAGCACGAATTGAAGTTAAAAGGAATCATTGTGGTTTCCTCCCAGCATAAATTGAATTTAAAGAAAAGGATGTTGGAGACTTCTTCCTCCAAATTGGTAATGACTCTACCTTTGATTCTCCTTCTGGAGATCTTTGTGACTTTTCAAATTCCTTTGATCTAATAAGGATCCACCAAGTCATGGAAGATGAGGGGTTCTCACCACATTTCGAGGTAGAAGGAATTAATGAGCCCTTTGAAAACAAAGAATTAAAGGTTACTTCCTTCAGTTCTCGAAATAATTAATGAAATTCCTCCAAAAAATTAGAATCAAAACAGGGCAGATGAGATGCTGCACATCTTGAAAAAGAAGAAATTCCAGAAAATGATATAATAGTAAGTACAACACACATAGAGGAGCAGACTTTAGGTTCGGAATCCGAACAACCTGAAATTTACATGCAGCATGCTTTTGAAAATAGAGAAGTTTCATTAAAGACAGCTGCATTTGAAACTCTCCCAACAGGTGCAATTCTCACTTTCTCTTGTGGCATTTACTCCAATTAATAGCAACATTGACTCTATTAATACACCTTTTGGTCTTCCCAATAAGGGTTTCACCTTTACATCTCCACATGAAGTAATGACTAGTCCCCAAACCGTTCGGGAAGTGCAAAATTTTTTTGTAGAAACCTCTTCTCAATTCTACACCCGAAAAAAAGGGGACACCAATGAGACTTTTGAGGCTAATTTCCTCAATTCAACACTGAAGAGAAGGAATATTTAAAAAAAAATCCAATAAATGCAACAGAAGCCGAAGAGACAACTACAATTGAGAATCATTCTCTTGAAGATCTAAAGGCAAAAGAGACTACATTTATTGAACCCTTTGAGCTGCCCCATAAAGCTCTTAAACCAGCCTTCAATGATGATGTTTCAAATGCTAACACAAGGAATAGCATTCAAAACGTCACATTAATTGCAACAGAAGCCGAAGAGACAACTACAATTGAGAATCATTTTGTGGAAGATCTAAATGCAAAAGAGACTACATTTATTGAGCCCTTTGAGCTGCCCTATAAAGCTCTTAAACCAACCTTCAATAATGATGTTTCAAATGCTAGCACAAGGACAAGGACCTCGGAAATCAGCCTCCAATTATGACAGATGGCTCTCTCTTCAACTCTGATTTTTTAGAAGAATCTGTTTCAAACTTAATGATGCCTCCAAAAATTATAATTAATCAGATCTCAAGGCTCTCAAATTCTCCTATTATCACTGATGCTGAAACATTTACAGACCATACTCAACAGAATATTATTCTGACTAAAGGGATCATCCACTCTACTAGCAATTCATCAAAGTCTCAAGACACCTCTTCATCAAGAACTCATTACTCAGATCCAGATTCAGAAGTAAGTCTAAGTAGCATTGAAACAATACAGAGCTACCTTTGGAAGACATAGGCATAAAAACCCTATTCATTGAAGAAGTTGTTGAAGACACTCATATTGGGACAACACAACCGGATAATGTGAACATCTCTTCATACTCTCCTACTTCAAAATCAGTTGTTTTCCCACTGGAAAAAGATATCTTACATCTTACTTCAAAGAGTGTGGCTTAGAAATAGTAACCATCAATCCAAAAAGATAAGTCATGAAGATTATCTCATGGAATACAAGAGGTCTAAAAGATCAAGCAAAAATGTTAGCTCTGAAGAAATTTTTAATGTAACATTGTCCTTATTTGGTGCTAATCCAAGAAACAAAGACAATGACTTTTGATTATCAAATCATCAAGTCCTTGTAGAGCTCCAAAGATGTCGGTTGGTCTTGTATAGAATCCATTGGCCAATTAGGCAGCCTATTATTCCTGTGGGATGAAAGCAAGGTGAAAGTCTTAAATGTTCTAAAAGAAAAATTCTCAATCACAATTAAAATGTCTTTCCAATCATTGGAGGTCTAAGTATTGGTGGTTTGAGTAACAAAAACAAGGCATTATTAGCTAAATGGGGGTGGCGGTTTTCTTTGGAACACGAGCATCATTCTTTATGAAAAATGGTAATTTTTAGCATACATGGCTATGACTTATTTGAGTGGCACACTATATGGAATTCAAATTTCAGCCTCTTAAGCCCATGGAAAAGTATCTCAAGATGCTGGAAATCAGTGGAAATTTTTTCTTCTTTCTCACTCGGGAGCAGTTCAGAATATCGTTTTGGCACGACACTTGGCTTGGTGAAATCCCACTGAAATTAGGCTTCCCAAATGGATCAATTTTGAACTTATGGGCCGATTCGTAAAGTTTGGAACTTGACAATTCGAAGACTACTCAAAGAAGAGAAAATTTCAGATTTTACAAGGCTCCTAGAAGCTCTTAGTGTTTCCCAAGTTGGTTCCGGAGTTGACTCAAGGAAGTGGATGTTAGAAGAATCATGAGGATTTTCAGTAAAACCTCTGTCAAACAAGCTGAATGACTCTTGCCCTTTGCCGACATATTTATTTTCAGCATTATGGAAGTCAAAGAGTCCAAAGCGAATCAATATTCTCTCATGGATATTAGTGAACAGCAACCTTCATACAATAGAGATTCTTCAGAAAAAATTGCCTAATCTTAATTTGCAGCCCTCTTAATGTTTCCTATGTTGAGCTAACGTGGAACCATTGCAACATCTCCTATTTGACTGCACATTTTCTCAAGCATGTTGGTTTAAACTCCTAAGTGAATTTAATCTTCATTGGGCTTTTTCCTCAAATGCTAAGGACATTGTAATTCAACTCCTATCGGGAACTCTTCTCCCTCCTCGGCCGCTTTTGCTTTGGATAAATGGGGTCAAGGCTCTACTATCGGAATTATGGTTGGAAAGAAACTCAAGGATTGTTGGGTATGAATCAACTCATCTCAAAGCCTCCCTTTGGTGTTCTCTCTCAAGCCTCTTCAAAGATTTCTCCTTGCAAGGCATCAACTTAAATTGGAATGCTTTTAATTTTCCCTTTTAATTACATGCTCTACTTTATATCATTGTATTTTATTGCTTTTATTTCACTCCTCTGTGGAGTTTGTTTCCTTTGAGCAATAGTCTCCTTTCATTGAATCAATGAAATGGTTTGTTTCTTGTTCAAAACAATGAAAGGTTTCGTTTATTGTTAAATAAAATCATTTGAAAGTTGCGTCCAACCTTGGATCTATGGAGAAATAGCTTAACATGGTTGCTAGAGTATGGAGAGCTGGTGCAAATATTGGTTTACCTAACATTGCTACTGTTGTAATATATCGAAAGTATATTATATTAAGGGGAAATTACATGGGGATTTATATAGATATTGCTATGACAAATAAGGAAGGAACAAACTGTGAGACCCCAAATTATACATACATATGCTAGGAGGGGTAAAAAGGGAAATTGAGAGGAGACATTGTGTTTGTACGGAGGGAGACAAGTTGTTAGAGTGTGGGGACCATTGGGATTGTTTTTGGTTGTTATTTAGAGAGTTGTGCTTGGGGAGGAAGTTAGGTTTTCTTATGGTATAGACATTGGTCTGTAGGAGAGTTTTCCAGCCTCTTGAATGGTTGGGAAACCCTAGTTATCATCTTGTGTTGTTTACAAAGTAAATATATAATAGAGATCACTATATATTGAAGAACTATCAATATATAGGTGATACATTTCCTTGAAATACTTGTGTGTTCTGGTATATTGTTGTTATTTGCAGGTTAGGATACTTGGATACCTAACATTTGGTATCAGAGCTCGTTCATCCTGGGGAGAACGAGGAAGATGGCGCAGAGGCAGGTGGAAGAGAGATTAGAGGGAACAGAGAAAGAGTTGGGAGATATCAAACAAGAGATTCAACTTATGAGTCAAAGGATGGAAGAAATCAACAGAACGATGTTAGCTGAATTCGAAAAACAGAGATCGGCGATTGAATATGTGGCCGGAAACAATGGAGGATCGTCTTCCACAGTGACTGTGGGATCCATACAAAAACAAAAAGAAAAGGAGACAGAAGGAACAGAACCTGAGAATCGACCTCTGAGAAGAGAAGGAGGGGAACGAAGTTCGATCAAGAAGCTTGAAATGCCGATCTTCGACGGAACGAACCCAGACGCCTGGTTGTTTCGAGCCGAAAGGTATTTCGATATCCATCAACTCACTGATCCCGAGAAAATAACGGTATCGGTTATCTCGTTTGATCCATCAGTAGTTCGTTGGTATCAATGGGCGAACAATCGGCAGAAGATCAGAGATTGGAAGGACCTACGAACGCATTTTTTCGTACGATGGAGGCCGTCACGGGAGAGAAGTTTATGTGCCCGATTCCTGGCGATTAAACAAGAGGGAACAGTCGCAGAGTATCGTTGTTGTTTGAAACATACTCCTCGCAGCTACCGGATATGCCGGAAGACGTGTTAGAAGAAACGTTCCTTAGGGGACTTCGGCCGTCGTTGAAGGCGGAGGTGATTAGCCGGAAACCCAAGGGGTTGGAAGCCATCATGGAGGAAGCTCAGATAATGGAGGATTGGGATTTTGCCCTACAGATCGCCAAAGAAGAAGAAGGTTTATGGATCGGGTTGACTAAAGAAAAAAACCCACCGGGTAAGCCCATACCCGAAAAACCTTCGTCATCAAACAGTAAACCCATCGGGCGAGCGTTTGATACGACACCTGTTAGGCTCATTAAGTTACCGGATAAGGGAATGCTAAATCGAAGAGAAGGGCAGACGAAACGTCTTTCGGATGCCGAATTTCAAGCGAAGAGAGAAAAGGGCTTGTGTTATCGCTGCGATGAAAAGTTCTTCAAGGGACATCGTTGTAAGATCAAAGAAATACGTGAACTGAGGGTGATGTTGGTAAATGAAGCAGAGGAAATTGAGCTTCTACAAAGGGACTCCGAGGAAGAACCGGCTGAAATCAACGCTCTGGAAGTGGGAGATTTGGTCGAGCTTGACCTACGCTCTGTAGTCGGATTTTCAACTCCGGGAACAAAGAAGGTTCGGGGAAGAATCGAAGAGCGAGAGGTAATTGTTTTAATTGATTGTGGAGCAACCCACAACTCCGTCGCTCAGAAAATAGTTGAAGAACTGCAGCTGCCGATTACTACAACGTCCAACTACGGAGTGGTAGTAGGAAATGGTAAGGCATTGAAGGGAAAAGGAATATGCAAGTCAGTAGTGGTTACCCTACCAGAGTTAACGATTCAAGAGGCTTTTCTACCATTAGAGTTGGGCGGAGTAGATGTGATTCTGGGTATGCAATGGCTTCGTACGATGGGTTTTATGGGCGTGGATTGGAAGGCGCTGACTATGACATTTGAAGTAGGGGGATCAACCGTGACGATTCGGGGTGACCCGACACTTACTAAGACAGAGGTAACGCTCAAAATGCTCACGAAGACGTGGTCGGATTGTGATCAGGGATTTTTGGTCGAACTTCTCAGCCTAGAAGTCGAGGAAGGTGAAGAGACTAAACGAGAGAATCGAACAGAGGAAGCACCATTTTCGAACGAAATCCAAGAACTCTTGAATGATTATCAGTCAGTGTTCGAACTTCCAGAAGAACTACCTCCAAAACGGGCGGTTGATCACAAGATTGTGTTGACAGCGGATAAAGAACCAATCAATGTACGGCCGTATCGCTACGCTTATGCCCAGAAGTCTGAGATAGAAAAGTTGAGCAGTGAAATGTTGATATCGGGAATCATACGACCAAGCTCTAGCCCGTTCTCTAGCCCGGTCCTCTTAGTGAAGAAAAAAGACGGGGGATGGAGATTTTGCGTCGACTATCGAGCTCTCAATCGTTACACGGTCCCAGATAAGTTCCCGATTCCTGTAATTGAACAATTGTTAGATGAGTTACATGGTTCGACGATTTATTCGAAATTCGATCTGAAGAGCGGGTATCATCAAATTCGGATGTGCAAGGATGACATCGCAAAGACTGCCTTCCGAACGCACGAGGGGCATTATGAGTTCTTGGTTATGCCATTTGGCTTGACCAACGCACCGGCTACATTCCAATCACTGATGAATCAGGTGTTTCGGCCCTTCCTCCGCAAATTCATACTTGTTTTCTTCGATGATATTCTCGTTTACAGCCCGGATATAACTTCCCACATTACACATTTGACAGTGGTCCTAAATATTCTACGAGACAATTCCCTCTTTGCAAACTGTAAGAAGTGCATCTTCGCACGAGACAGAGTGGAATACTTGGGACATTGGGTATTCGCCAATGGAGTGGAAGCTGATCCAGGGAAGATCAAAGCAATGTTGTATTGGCCCACACCGAAAATATTGAAGGAACTGCGAGGTTTCCTTGGTCTCACAGGATATTACAGACGTTTTGTAGTGCGGTATGGATTTTTGGCAGCACCATTAAATCAATTGTTGAGGAAAGATTCATTTCAATGGACAGAGGAGGCAACTCAGGCGTTTGAGTTATTGAAACAGGCGATGGTTACCTTGCCAGTGCTCGCTCTACCAGATTTCAAGCTTCCTTTTTTATCGAGACCGATGCTTCAGGTACGGGAGTAGGAGCAGTGCTGCAACAGAAACAGAGGCCAATTGCCTTCTTTAGTCCGGCGCTTTTTGCAAGAGCTCGAACGAAGTCTGTTTACGAACGAGAGCTGATGGCCATTATGTTAGCAGTCCAAAAGTGGCGCACATACTTGTTGGGACAGAGATTCACCGTCCTCACGGACCAACGATCACTTCGGAGTTTATTGGAACAACGAGAAGTACAACCGGAATATCAGAAATGGTTGACCAAGTTACTTGGTTATGACTTCGAGATCAAGTATCATCCTGGTCTTTTGAATAAGGCAGCGGATGCATTGTCAAGAATGCCACCGACAGTGGAGTTGTGCACATTATCGGCCCCGACAATTATCAATGTGGATATCATTCAGGCAGAAGTCGAGAGCGATTGCGTTCTCAAGGCCATCATTGAAGGGCTAAAGAAAGACCAACTGAGCTTCCCGAAATACTCCTTGAACAAAGAGCAACAGTTGTACAAAGGAATAATGGTGCTATCAAGTAAGTCCTCCCTTATACCCACTATTTTACATACTTTCCACGACTCTGTAATTGGGGGGCACTCGGGTTTCTTGCGAACCTACAAAAGAATGACAGGGGAACTCCACTGGAAAGGGATGAAGTCGGATGTTCAGGCGTATGTAGCCAAATGTGCAATCTGCCAAAGGAACAAATCGGAGTCAGTGCTCCCAGGAGGGTTGTTGCAACCCCTCCCAATCCCTGAGCAAATATGGGATGATATTGCAATGGATTTCATTGAAGGCTTGCCGAAGTCAGCAGGGTATAACTCGATTCTGGTCATTGTGGACAGATTAAGCAAATATGGTCATTTTATAGCATTAAAACACCCATTCTCAGCAAAAGACATAGCTCAAATCTTTGTGAAAGAGATAGTCCGTCTCCATGGCTTCCCTCGTTCGATTGTATCTGACAGAGATAAGATATTTGTGAGTCATTTTTGGAAAGAGATGTTCAAGATTCAGGGTACGCAACTGTGTAGAAGCACAGCGTTCCATCCACAAACAGATGGGCAATCAGAGATTGTGAATAAATGTGTTGAGACGTATCTACGCTGTTTTTGTAGTGAGCAACCAACCAAGTGGGAAAAATGGTTGTCATGGGCTGAATATTGGTATAACACCACATTTCATGCGTCCACACGATCTACCCCATTTCACATTGTATACGGACGACATGCCCCAGCAATCATCTCATATGGAGATCGCAAGACTGCCAATGATACCTTGGAACAACAATTAATTGACCGGGATCGAACTTTGCTTCTTCTGAAAGATCATTTGCGCAATGCCCAAGAAAGAATGAAGAGACAGGCCGATAAAAAACGACGGGATGTTGAGTTTGAAACAGGGGACATGGTTTATTTGAAAATCCGACCTTACCGCCAAAGATCTTTAGCAAAGAAGAGATGTGAAAAACTTACACCGAAGTATTTTGGGCCATACAAAGTGTTAGAGCGCATAGGGGTAGTAGCATATCGCCTGGAATTACCGCAAGGAACTCTGATCCACAACGTCTTTCATATCTCACAGCTCAAGAAGGACAAAGGCACCAATGTGCAAGTGCAACACCGGCCTCCTATATTGACTGAGTATTATGAATGGACTGCCGAGCCCACGGATGTGCTGGGGATTCGCTGGAACACTGAAGATGATTGTGATGAATGGTTGATTCAATGGCAAGGGTTGCAACCTTGTGATGCCACTTGGGAATCTGCCCCGTTTATCAAGGAGCAATTTTCGGACTTCCACCTTGAGGACAAGGTGTATTCGACCCCGGGGGTAATGTGAGACCCCAAATTATACATACATATGCTAGGAGGGGTAAAAAGGGAAATTGAGAGGAGACATTGTGTTTGTACGGAGGGAGACAAGTTGTTAGAGTGTGGGGACCATTGGGATTGTTTTTGGTTGTTATTTAGAGAGTTGTGCTTGGGGAGGAAGTTAGGTTTTCTTATGGTATAGACATTGGTCTGTGGGAGAGTTTTCCAGCCTTTTGAATGGTTGGGAAACCCTAGTTATCATCTTGTGTTGTTTACAAAGTAAATATATAATAGAGATCACTATATATTGAAGAACTATCAATATATAGGTGATACATTTCTTTGAAATACTTGTGTGTTCTGGTATATTGTTGTTATTTGCAGGTTAGGATACTTGGATACCTAACACAAACACAATTAAGGACAAAATAATCTATAAGAAATAAAGAAAGAATAATCCCTAAACCTAAATCCTAACACTCTCCCTCAAACTCAAGATGGTAGTTGAGAAACCGAATTGATTTTGTTAGATAATTTGGACGAACAAATGCAGATTTGGGTCTTCACGACGGAGGGTTTGCACGAACAGGCAGAGGCAGATGCACAACGAACAGAGTGAATCATAGTGAACTGAATAAGATTGAAACGAAACCAAACTGGATTGAACCAGGTTGAAACAAAATCGAACCATGTTGAAGCGAAACCGAACCGGAATGAATCGGGTTGAAGCGAAACCGAACTGGATTGAACCAGGTTGAAGCAAAATCGAACCGGGTTGAAACGAACCAGAACTAGGTCTAGATTGACAAAAATACGTCTACATTTGCGTGAACTTGGCGCAAACTTGGCGGAAGCGCAGATGGCGCTGGAGCGGTGAAGGAGGAGTAGGCGCGGCGGACGAACATGGGCGGCGTATCTGGGCCGCCGAGTAGCGGCTGAACGGCGGCAGGTGGTGGACAGCGAGGGTGAATGGTCGATCTGGATACATCTGGGCGCGAGGGAGGTCGGGGTGTCGTAGATATGAGACGCCAACATGCAGATTTGGGTTGTGGACGGAAAACGCGGCGGCACTTGGGCTGATTCCGGCGCAAGAGGCGGTGGGCAGTGGGAGCGGCGACGGAGGGCGCGACGGCAGTCGGAGAAAGAAAAGCCAAATAAAAAAAAACTAGTGTTTCTTGGACGAACAAAATCAGATGAACAAAAATGTCGATATGGATAGATATTTATGAAAAAAAATATATTTTTTAAAAATATATACTTAAATTAATAAATAAACATTTTAACGTAACTAGATAGGATAAAAGACTTATTATTAATATTATGTTCACATTAGTATTAATATATTCTCAAACAAAACAAAAATAAAAAGTGGCAAAATTCAAAAAATATAAAAAAAAAAAATACTGCAAAATTAAGAGGAAGAAAAGAAAGAAAAAAAAAACAAAAATGCTATATCTAGGATTTGAACCAAAAACCTTGAATGTGAAGAGCTTATTTAAGCAAATCTCTTACCAACAAACCAACCACAGTTTTTGGTTTAAATAGGAACTGAAGGTTATAAATGGGAACGGAACAGAATAAACAACTTTTTGGTGTTTCTCAAATTTTGCCATTTTTTTAGAAACGTTTCTCAAAATTTAGAAACAAGAAACGGGAATAGTTATCAAACAAGTCTGTTTCTTAAAAAATGAGAAACAGAAAACGGGAACGTTATCAAACGGGCCCTTTGTGTCTTGTTTCAAAAAAAATAAATTATCGAGTATGAAGTGCAAATTACAATGCGGCAGGAATGCCCTCAATATTACATCCGGAATGTTGTCATTTGAGTATCAAAAAATTAGATTTAGTTCATATTCATAACTCCGCTGTAATTTTGGTTGACATTTTGACAAGAGTTGTCTTGGTGAAAATCGAGCAAGTAGTGTTAAATGTTTTCTCAGTGATGAATTAAGAGCAGCTAAATCTATCTATGCAATAGATTTGATCTTATCTGATTTTTTTTCCCTTCTGACAGTCTGTGTGTTACTTTCTCTTAACTCTTGGTCTTGAACTGCTGCCTCTCCATAAATTGACTGCAATTGCAGTCAAGGAATGGTGGATGAAAAGTTGGAGGAACAATCTCACAAATCTTAAAATTGAAACTTCATCCCCCAGCATGGAACCCCTTCTTGCGCCTTCTTCAGAGTATGTTATTCCTGACTTTGATCTAGATGTGGATGTGACAGCAGAAAGAAATAGGGTTCTATCAGGTTCTATCGACAATGCCATTATCTACTTGAGTAATCTTCGGAAGGTATTTTCTTTACACTTTTCTATTGAATTAGTTATGATTGGATTTTTATTGTCAGAATATTTCTACTTCTTGATCCTTTCTTTTTTATTCGAAGCTGCAATGTGTGAGGACCCTAGTTAGGGGTATATGGGCAATATTAGTATATTAGTAGTAAGGGCATATAGGATAATTACTTAGGAAGTTAGTTAGAGTATATGGTTATAAATAGAGGGAGTGAGATTAGAGGAGGCCAGGGAATTGGTTAAGTAGACTAAGGCTTGAGATAGTTCTCAAGATGGGAGGGTGCAAGTACCTATAATCACTTGTAATCGTGTATTTCATAAATCTTTTCATATCAATACATTGAAGTTCTTGATCCCGTTAGGCGGTGTCCTAACAATTGGTATCAGAGCAGTTCGATCCGGGCAATGGAAGGGGCAATGGAAGCTAGGGAATTTATTTGTATCTTAGATCGTGTCCAAGAGTCGGTGCGGAAGCTACAAAAAATATGGGCCGATGAAGACAAACGTAGTAGTCAAGCAATGAAACTAATACGGGAAGGAATAAGTAAGTTGGTGGATCATCAAGAAACAGAAAGAAAACAGAAACTTAGAGAGAAAGATAGCAATAGCCAAGTTGGAGAAAATCAAGAAGCAAAGAAGAACAAGATTAAAGAAAATCCAATTCAATCAAGATTGAGTAGCAAAATTGCTAAGAAGTTGTCTGTTTGTAGTAGAAGAGTGGCGAGAACACCTCCGGAAATGCGAGGTAATGCTGATCGACGAGGTCAGAGGGAAAGAAGGAAGGAGGAATCACCGGCGAAGACAAGTTCGAAAAATAAGAAAAAAATGAGGAACTTACCGATAAATCGATGTTTGAAGAAACGACGAAGGAGGGACGGTAAAAGACGTGGAGATGGACAAAAGAAAAAGAAACGGAGGAAAGACTTACCGACAAAATTTCACATTCGAGTGAAGAAGCCATCGGAAGTGTTGATAAAGAAGGCTGAATGTTGGAAGAAGGATAATCTGCAACAAGAAGAAAACCATCCATGTTGGTTGTTACCTCGACGGCTGAAAAAAATGTGGAGGAGGTGCTGCCTTCGATTGCGGAGAAAGTCGAAGATGAAACTACGCAAACGCCAAGGAGACCATGGTCGGCGACGGGTTGTAGACCGGCTGGTCCGGCGAAAGAAGGCGCGGCGAATGAGTTTTTGGCCGGAGAAGAAGGCCTTGGGGAAACGCCATTGGAACGTGAAGTTATTTGTCGGAAATCATGGCCGACAACGGAGTTTAGCGACAGAAGAAGAAGTTTCAGGGAAGGCGCCAAGGATGCCTTGGCCGGCGGCTGGTGCGATCAGGGACGATGGGCTTCAGAAATCATGGTCGGAATCGAAGAACGGCGTCGGAAACGAGAGCCCTGAAACGCCATGGCTGCGTGCGTGGAGGGAAGTCGAAGTCGTTGGACGTCAAAAGCACTTGGGCTGGTTGGCGTGTGAGGCTGGAAACAACGACGACTGGTTGGCGTGTGAGGCCGGAGACAGCGGCGGCCGGTTGGAGTGTGAGGCCGGAGACAGCGGCGTCTGGTTGGCGAGTGAGGCCGGAGACGGCGGCGTCTGGTTGGCGAGTGAGGCCGGAGACGGCGGCGTCTGGTTGGCGAGTGAGGCCGGAGACGGCGGCGTCTGGTTGGCGAGTGAGGCCGGAGACGGCGGCGGTTGGTTGGCGAGTGAGGCCGGAGACGGCGGCGGTTGGTTGGCGAGTGAGGCCGGAGACGGCGGCGGTTGGCAGTCAAGAAACAGCCGTAGAATTTGAGGAGAGTGAGGAGATGCGAATAAAAAAAAAGAAGGTTGTTGGCGGCTGTGGAAAGGTCTAGGGTTACGTGGTAAAGAAGAAGACTGTTGGCGGCTGTGGAAAGATCTAGGGTTACGTGGTAGGGGGAATTCATTAAAAGTAGATGGGCTGCTTCATACACCAAAACAAGTCCATTATGATGAATTAGAAAAAGTCACATGTTATTTGTATTGGAGGGAAGGAGAAAGTCAATATTCATGGATGGAATGGATGGAATAAGTATGAGTTTAGGGTTGCATGACGTAAGTGGGCCCAAACGAAAAATGGAACTTGAATGGAAACTGAAATTACATTTGTGGGTCTGGACCATTGGAGAAGAAGGCAACTAAAATTACATTTGTGGGCTTGGACCATTGGAGAAGAAGATAACGACAAACAGTTTTTTTTTTATAGTTTCTGTTGGGTTTGCATTTGTTGTTTAATAAAAAAAAAAAAAAAAAAAAAAAATCTGGGGAGCTCGGTATTTTTCTTTAGCATTCGTCATGTTGTTGGACAGCTCACACCTTGAGGACAAGGTGTGTTTAAAGGACGGAGTAATGTGAGGACCCTAGTTAGGGGTATATGGGCAATATTAGTATATTAGTAGTAAGGGCATATAGGATAATTACTTAGGAAGTTAGTTAGAGTATATGGTTATAAATAGAGGGAGTGAGATTAGAGGAGGCCAGGGAATTGGTTAAGTAGACTAAGGCTTGAGATAGTTCTCAAGATGGGAGGGTGCAAGTACCTATAATCACTTGTAATCGTGTATTTCATAAATCTTTTCATATCAATACATTGAAGTTCTTGATCCCGTTAGGCGGTGTCCTAACACAATGATGTATTCTTCTTGATCGATCCTACTAGGCGTCAATCTTAAATTGCATTACCTTTGTTACTCATCAAAATTTTCTAAATTTTCTAAATCACCACTGAACCCAAATGTTTAAAGTAATGGGTTACGGTAAATTTAATTTTATATGAATACTTCAACAAAATTAATTTGTGTTTCTTGGTTTCTCCCAATGTATCAAAGAAAATTAAGGGTAATTTGCATACTCTTTTATAAGATTTTTATAAGGGAAAAATTTATTGGTCATGATACTTGGCTTAGTTTGTCAATTTTTAACTTTAAACTTTCAAATTCATCAAATCAATTAATACCTCCTCAAAACTAAATCAAAAAATTACTCTTGATCCATCCAATAAATCCAATGAAATTCAACCAGTAAAACACTCTGAATGAAGTCATAGAAATGACCAAACTGAATTATGAAAATACTCGAATCTAGTAACTGTCTTTTAAGTGCTCAAAATCAACAATTAAATATCAAAATCAAGCTAAAAAAACATCCAACGTGACGAGAAAAATGAATTCCCACAAAAACACAAGTTTGAGGTTAAAATTGACAAACAGAAGCTGTAATCATATTTTCCTCTCTAGTTCAGTTCCTTTTCTCACCATGAATGACAGAAAAATTCTTCCCTCAGCTTTAGTATGAATCAATTTTCTTCCTATTATTTAAAGCATTACATTCATTGTGGTATTTTCAATTCCACAATTTTCTTCCTATCATTTAAAGAATTACATTCATTGCAGTTGAAAACTGAACATCATTGTGGTATTTTAGCCATTTTAAACCATTTTCAGGTATATCCTGGAGAAAATTATCTCCACAAGAAAGTTGCAGTCGATTCTTTAACTTTCTCAGTTCAAGAGGGAGAATGCTTTGGGTTTTTAGGAACAAATGGTGCTGGGAAGACAACAACTCTATCAATGCTTACTGGTATAACGTCCCTTTCCCTTTTGATTTCTATGACCGTAACAATCTTGATAAGAGCTCTTATACATCTTCTAATAATTTTGTATAAGAATCCAAACTTTCATTTAGCAAGTATTGGACAAACATATTGAGATTTTTTTTTTTTTTTGAAGGAATTAGAATTTTTCGTTGATGAAATGAAAAATACAGAGAGAAGTATTGAACAACTTACATGGAAAACATGACCAACACAAACTGAAAACTTGCAACAAGCTACAAACCACCTAAATGATAAAAATAAACTTAAAGGAAACTTGAAATAACCTAACCACTTCAGCAGCAACAGGAGCCCCAGTTGAGACAACAACAAAAACAAAAGACAAAAACCAGCAAAACGTTCTGCCACTCTTGCACAATCATCAGCAAAAAACGCTGTCAGCTGAATCATTAACCTTCAAAACAACTGAAAGACTACCAAACACAAGGAAGATCAGAAACTTCCAGGCTTATAAAGAAGCTAACTGCTAACTGTGGTTATTAAGATTGTTATTGAGTTGAACGCTTATCTAAATGCATATAACTTTAGCATAAAGCAATATCTTATCAAACTATGAAGAAGCTCCCATTGATAAATAAGTCCAAACCTTAACTAAATGCATATAACTTTAGTTATTGCTTTATAAAAGATTTGTAGCTTATGAAATTGGTTATTGTAGGTTTTACTCCCTATAGTTTTCAATATTCGTAGCTCAAAGTCTTTTAATATCAACACATAGCTTCATTAATCATTGTTTAACGAACTGAATAACTAATAAGCTTAATGTTTTCCAGGAGAAGAATCTCCCAGTGAGGGAACTGCTTTCATTTTTGGAAAAGATATAAGATCTGATCCTAAGGCTGCTCGTTGCCATGTAAAATAAAAAAAAAATCATTTCTTTTGAACTGTTATCTGTTATTACACCTTAATTATTTTTGCAGTGGTCATGTATATTGCACCTGAAACTTGAATTGTTCTATCCGTAATCAGATTGGATATTGCCCACAGTTTGATGCTCTATTAGAGTTCCTTACCGCTAAGGAACATCTAGAACTTTATGCAAGAATAAAAGGAGTTCCAGAGTTGAAGATAAATGATGTACGTATTGTAGTTCAATTTTCAGTATAGTTTTTGCAAAATAGTTGTGAATTTGTATCCAGGCATTTCATGTGCCACTTGCTTGTCCATCTCTTGAGTCAACTTGAATTATTTAGATTTGAATGTGATAAGATGTGAATCGATTTTCTCTCATCTAGGTAATAAAGTGATAACAGGATTACTTGTTTTCCTTTATTGTTTCCATTTAAGTATGAAGATTAAGTTGAGATTCAAACAGTTTGATGTCCAAAATCGTTTAAATTTGAGATTGTATGACCATCTGGGTAGGTCGTTATGGAGAAATTGGTGGAATTTGACCTGCTGAAGCATGCTAATAAACCGTCATATTCACTCAGTGGAGGAAACAAACGTAAACTGTCCGTCGCAATTGCAATGATTGGAGAACCTCCTGTCGTTATTCTTGATGAGCCATCCACAGGTATTTTGATTTCTTTTTCTACTTGTTGATAATTTTGTTAGACATTTCGGCTCTGCACTGTTTGGTTTTGATGAAAAAAATAAGAAATAGGAGATGAAAAACATTTTTGTTGAATCCAGGAACTAAAGTCTATTGATGACTACTAACCGGTGAATTATAAAGGAAGGACGCTTGAATTTTGAGTAATTTTCATGACTAACATGTGTTGGACACAACTGGTGTGCGATCTTCTATAATTTTGAAAAGTAATGAATTTTTTAATAATATATTTTCAATTAATATTAATAAATAAATAAAAAGAAACAGTTAGCTTATCGTTTCCAGAATAGTTTATTGTATCAAAAAAATTGAGGATTAGTTTGTTGCTTTAACTTTTAAAATAATTGCTAGCAACTTTACTTTTAGAAAAATGAGCTCTAACGTAAAGTAAATTAGTGTTTGATAAATTTTAATATTAAACTTGAAAAAACAGATTATAGTGTTGTGTTTGGTAAAAGAATACAAAATTGTTATGCTATAATGACGAAAGTAGACCTATTATTTCAATTATTTTTATATAGATATTTAACATCTATTTTACTATAAGTTAATTGTTTAAGAAATTATATGATTTCAATTGCAAGTTATTTTTTTTAATCTAAATTATTTGATAAAAGTTTAGGAAAGACTTTTGATATAAAAAAATTGAATCAATTTTGATATAGGACGAAATAGATGTGAAAGAAAAAAAATATATATAAAAGGGTATGATTGTAATTTAAAAATTAGTTAGAGAGTATGGAGAGTTTTTGGAAAGCTCCTTTTAAAAGGTGGTAGGTAGGTGATTTTGCACGTAAGAAACTTCTCTCACTATTCATGCTGAAACTAATCTGTATCGGATTACTTGTGGCAGGCGAGGTTGATTTTTTTTTTTCTTTTTAAAGTTCTGGCAGTGGCAGCGAAAAAGTAGAAGTTGAAAAACTTATATCACATCCAATTTAATAGTTCGTGAAGGGAGGAAACCTAACTATTGGGTATTCAATATTCTGTTTTAACTGGCTCTGTCAAGGGTAGAGCCCTAAAAGTACCTTATGGACCGAGTACAACTTGTACATAAAAAGAAAATTAAGAAGCTGACATATATGCACGGAAAGAACCAAAAGTGAAGGAGAAAAGCTAATTACAAATATGACAGATAACAGTATTCTGTGATGAGATATTTTGAACTTTAGGGACTTTATTAGAAATTTTGAAAGTTCAGGGAACAATACGGAACAAAGTTTAAAGTTTGGGATCAAAATGAGATTTAAGTCTTATCTGTTTATTCTTTCATCTTTTCCAATAGTTTTTACTTTTCCATTTCTGTCCCATGTATATCAGTCTTCTCGCTACTAATACTTTTTATAACAAAAATACCATTATTAAAATATAAAACCAGGAGATATAGAATAATGGAAATTTTCTGTGTTCAATTTAAAATTTTAATGTAATCACCGTTAATCCCTATTGATACTAGTAAAAAATCTCAATACTTTTGTGTGAAGCCCGCACAACAATACTTTTAAGCATGTTTAAACAACATTAGTGAAATGAAATAGAATGGTTCTCATTTCTCCATTTGCATTCTCAGGAGATAAATCAGACCTTAATTTTTACATGGCATATTATTCTTGTTGGTGCTTCATACCTCTTCATAATAAATCAATTACTGTCATTTGCTGATGACATTTCCAGGGATGGATCCTATTGCCAAACGATTCATGTGGGATGTTATATCCCGGATATCTACCCGACAAGGAAAGACAGCAGTTATCCTCACCACACACAGCATGGATGAAGCTCAAGCACTTTGCACTCGCATTGGAATAATGGTAGAATTGTAGAAATAGATTTTCTTCCTATACAGGACAGGCTGAATCATTTATTGGTTTCAACCTAGGACCTTATGTGAACTTTTGCTTATTTTCATTTGAAGGTTGGAGGACGGCTACGTTGCATAGGAAGTCCCCAGCATTTGAAAACACGATTTGGAAATCATCTTGAGCTTGAGGTACTTTATGGCATACTTGATATTACCAATAGTGTGTTTGGAATAGATTTAAAAAAAATGGTTTTTAAAATAAAAATTAATTTGAAGTGAGTGATTTTTGATGATCAAAAGTGTTTTTTTTTTAAATCTTAATAAATACAAAGCATTCTAAAAAAATTGGATTAATTTAAGTTCTATTTTTTAAGTAACACTGGAGAAATGGATTATCCAAAAATGACTTTAAAGTGACCAAAAGTCTTCAAAATATGAAGGAAAAAAAAAACATATTTATAATTAATAGAATCACTTTTTGAATATAGTGCAACAAATTATTTTTTTAGAAAATATTTATTACAAAAGTGCTTAAATTTGAAGTTGAAGGCATTCCAAACACACTCTTGGATGTAATCAATAGTTTGATTTGAATCCTCTTTCAACAGGTTAAACCTCATGAAATCCACTCGGAGGACTTGTATAACCTTTGCCAAAACATTCGTGAGCGGTTTTTTGATTTTCCTTCACACCCAAGAAGCTTATTGAATGACATTGAAGTTTGTATTGGAGCTATTGAGCCCATCACACCTGAAAATCAATCAGTGACCGAGATTTGTTTGTCTAAGCAAATGTTAACCATAATTGGGCGTTGGCTCGGTAATGAAGAAAGGATAAAAACACTCGTATCCTCGCCGTCTTCTACTGCTCCTGGAGTTTTTGCTGAACAATTGACGGAGCAATTGTTTCGAGATGGTATGTGGAATCCTTCTTTAAATTCTTTTTATTCTCTCATTGAAATTAATATTTCTTCTTTCATCAAATTTAAACTTTCAATTTAAAAATATTTCATTGGCAATATCATTCTGTAGAAAATATAAATAGTTGAACAAGTATTTTAGGAGATGGTTAGTTCTATAAATAGTTGAATAACTATTTTAGGAGTTTGTTAGTTCTATATTAGGAAATAAGTTGTTCTTTAGTTCCTATTTTCTTGTCATTAGTTACTCTAGTTGGTTATCTTTGTATGTATATATTGCCTCTCTTTGGCTCATCAAATAATCAAGTGATTCTATTCACCAAAACTTCATGGTATCAGAGCCTTGTTAGAAAGCTAAAACCAAATCGTGTTTAGTTTTGTTTTTCGGAAAAAACAGGCCCGAAAACCAAAGAGTTATTCCTCCCAAATCTGCACATCCTTCGGTGGTATACCCATCCAGACCCGTTGCAGCCCCTCTAAAATATACATCCAGATCCTTTGGCGTTTTTTAGCCAAACCAGACCGACCCAAACTTAACCCGAACCAGATCGACCCAAACTAAACCTGAACCATACCGAACCAAACCAAACCAAACCCAACCCGAACCTAACCGAACCAAAAAAAAGATATATATACCGTGATGAATACACAACCAGAAAGCACGCCTGACAGCTTAGAAACCAACCCTCAGAAATCCTTCATCGCCGGAAAAAATGTGGAGAACGATCGTGTATACATGTTTATTGCAGGGGTTAATAAAGAACTTGATGAGGTGAAGGGGAGAATTCTTGGGAGAAGTCCGCTGCCCTCAATCCGAGAAGCTTCACAAGAGCAGCCCATCAAATCGGGTCAGCCACAATTCACAAAGGATCAGATAGAGCAACTCATTAAACTACTCCAAGTCTCACATAAAACACCTAGCCCTAGCCCCAATTCTGATATTCCTTCATGTTCCTTTGCTCAAAATGGTAAAGCTGTCTCTATTTCCTCTTACTTATGTTCCACCAATAATAACACTTGGATCATCGATTCAGGTGCCTCTGACCATATGACAGGCAACTCTGTCTTTTTCCAGACCTATAAACCATGTGCAGGCAATAGAAAAGTTCGAATAGCTGATGGATCTTACTCAGCAGTTGCAGGGATAGGAGACATAAAAATCTCACCTTCCTTATCTTTATCTAGAGTTCTACATGTTCCTAATTTGTCCTGCAATCTCATATCTATCAGCAAAATAACCCATGACCTTAATTGTAGTGCTAATTTCCTTTCATCTCATTGTGTTTTTCAGGATTTGGCAACGGGGAGGATGATTGGCAATGCTAGGGAACGCGATGGTCTCTATTTATTTGAAGAGGAAAAACACTCGAATAAAGAAGGTTTAGAGAACTCCTGCCTGCAAATTATTTCCATTCCTGGTGATAAAGAAATTTATTTACAACATTTTCGACTAGGTCATCCTAGTTTTCATTATTTGAGAAAATTGTTTCCTGATTTATTTAGAAATAAAGATCCCTCGTTGCTCCAATGTGAGATATGTGCTTTAGCAAAACATCATAGGAACACATATCCTCCACGTGCATATAAGCCTTCCAAACCTTTTTCTCTCATACATAGTGATATTTGGGGTCCATCTAGAATATCAACGTATAATGAAAAAAAATGGTTTATTACATTAATTGATGATCACACAAGAGTCAGTTGGGTGTATTTGTTAAAAGAAAAATCAGAGGTTGAATCTGTTTTCAAACGCTTTTACAATATGATTCAAACTCAATTTAACACAAACATTCAAATGATTAGGAGTGATAATGGGAGAGAATATTTTGCAAAAGTTTTGGAAATTTTTTTTAAAGAAAAAGGAATTATTCATCAAAGTTCTTGCACAGATACACCACCACAAAATGGCATAGCAGAGAGGAAAAATAGACATATATTAGAAGTCACTCGTAGTTTAATGTTTTCGACAAAAACACCAAATTATCTTTGGGGGGATGCTGTTCTTCATGCCACATATTTAATAAACCGTATGCCATCAAAAGTGTTAGATTTTAAAACTCCTATCAGCATATTAAAAAGAGAATTTCCAAAATCACGAGTGTTTCATTCTATGTCATTAAAAATTTTTGGGTGTTCTGTGTTCATTCGAAATCCTAATAGGAATGCAAGTAAATTAGATCCTAGAGGATTAAAGTGTGTGTTTGTAGGGGTAGCTCCAACTCAACGTGGTTACAAGTGTTTTGATCCTTCTAGTCGAAAATTATTTGTTACCATGGATACCCTGTTCTTTGAAAATCAACCGTTTTTTAACACTCATTTTCAAGGGGAGATAAATCAGGAAGTTCTAAAGGAAAATTCGTTTGAGCTTGATGTTTTAATACCTGATTTCGTGTCACCGGTTATTAGGAATGACACTCTAATAAGTAAGGAATCGGTTGACTTGGAAGTTTTAAATTCACCAGAAAATTCTCAAGGAAACAAAGAACCAATTGACTTGGAAAATTTAGATCCCGAAAATATTAGTGATAATGAGCCCACAACTTTAATACCACAAAATCAGCCAAGTATCACTAAACCGATAACCTATGTGGAAGGAAATAATAACCAGGCAGGCAGATCATATGGCCGAGTTTACGAGAGGAGATTCCCAAATCAAGGAATAGAGACGGTTGCACCTCCGGCAAGCCATGAATCCGAACTGGAGCTAGAACCTGAGACCAACGGTGAATCTCTTATTAAAACTTTTAGTGATCTTGATTTACCAATTGCCATTAGGAAAGAAAAACGTTCTTGTGTTAAATATCCTACATCTACCTTTGTGTCTTATTCTAAATTATCCTCTGCTTTTTCAACCTTTTCAACAAATGTATCGTCTATTGTCATTCCGAGTAGTATACAGGAGGCTCTATCTAAACCAGAGTGGAGGAAGGCTGTACTTGAAGAGATGGATGCTCTTGAGAAGAATCAGACGTGGAAGGTAGAGGAGCTCCCGAAGGGAAAGCCTACGGTGGGATGTAAGTGGGTGTTTACGCCGAAATTCAATTCAGATGGTACCCTAGAGCGATACAAGGCAAGGCTTGTAGCTAAAGGATACACACAAACATATGGTATTGACTACACTGAAACATTTGCTCCAGTTGCTAAACTTAACACTGTGAGAATTTTGTTATCAGTTGCAGCAAATCGAGAATGGCCTCTCAGGCAATTCGATGTGAAGAACGCCTTTTTAAACGGCAAGTTAGAAGAGGAAGTCTATATGACCCCCCCCTCCGGGATTCGAAGATCAGTTTAACTTCAAGATCTGTAGGTTGGAGAAAGCTCTTTATGGTTTGAAACAGTCACCCCGAGCCTGGTTTGACAGATTTACTCAGTTTGTTAAACATCAAGGATACACACAAGCACAATCAGACCATACGCTCTTCATGAAGTTCTCAAGTGAAGGGAAAATTGCTATCCTGATCGTGTACGTTGATGATATAATCTTGACCGGGGATGATCAAGTGGAGTTGAAGAATTTGAGGGAGAAGCTTGCCAAAGAGTTTGAAGTAAAAGACTTAGGAGAATTGCGATATTTTCTAGCCATGGAGATTGCAAGGTCAAAAAGGGGTATAGTGGTCTCACAGAGAAAGTATATCCTAGATTTATTGAGAGATACCGGGATGAGTGGATGTAGGCCTGCTGACACACCCATAGACCCAAACCAAAAACTTGGTGACATCAAGCAGGGAGTTCCAGTCAATGTACAACAATACCAACGACTTGTTGGGAGACTTATTTACCTTGCTCACACACGACCAGATATTGCATTTGCTGTAAGCATGGTTAGTCAGTTTATGCATGCTCCATATGAAGAACACCTTGAAGCAACTCACCGGATATTGAGGTACTTGAAGAGTTGTCCAGGAAAGGGTCTATTATTTCGTAAAACCGAAAGCAGAAATGTAGAGGCATTCACTGATGCAGACTGGGCAGGTTCAATACTGGATAGAAAATCTACCTCTGGTTACTGTACCTATGTGTGGGGTAATTTAGTAACATGGAGGAGTAAGAAACAAAATGTTGTGGCGAGAAGTAGTGCGGAGGCTGAATACAGGTCAATGGCTAATGGAGTATGCGAAGTATTGTGGATCAAACGTGTACTCGGAGAATTAAAGCTGGAAATCAACCCTCCAATTAAGTTATTTTGTGACAACAAAGCTGCGATAAGTATCGCTCATAATCCGGTGCAACATGACCGGACCAAGCATATCGAAGTTGATCGACATTTCATAAAGGAAAACTTGGAAAATGGAACCATCTGCATACCGTTTGTGACTACAAAGGAGCAAACAGCAGATATTCTAACCAAGGGATTATTTAGGCCGACATTTGAGATACTTGTAAACAAGTTGGGTATGCATGACATTTATGCACCAACTTGAGGGGGAGTGTAGAAAATATAAATAGTTGAACAAGTATTTTAGGAGATGGTTAGTTCTATAAATAGTTGAATAACTATTTTAGGAGTTTGTTAGTTCTATATTAGGAAATAAGTTGTTCTTTAGTTCCTATTTTCTTGTCATTAGTTACTCTAGTTGGTTATCTTTGTATGTATATATTGCCTCTCTTTGGCTCATCAAATAATCAAGTGATTCTATTCACCAAAACTTCACATTCAATAAAGATGATGATCGTATTTAGCATCATCTTGTAAATTCGCTGCGTCGGATTCATTTCTTCATACAAATATTTTACAGATAACCAAATATTTTACAGAACCTGTTGCTGACCTTCTCACCCTTATTTATTCAGAAGGAGAAAAAGACTCTTTGGTTATGTTTTGTTCGCGTTTTCTTTTGGAATCTTTGGCGAGAGAAAAACACGCGCATATTTAGAGATTTATCTAAAGATATTAGCTCGTTTATTGATTATACTTTTTTTTTGCTTTATTTTGGAGCAAGCTCTATCCTCCATTTTGTAATTAAGATAGAAAACTCAAGAAGATAATCTCTAATAAATTTTATAGCTTATTGCAAGATCGGCATGATTTTTTTTACCCAAGTAAACAATTACTAATCTATGTCTATCTTTCTCTATGGATTTTGTAGGCAGTATACCGTTACCTGTATTTTCTGAGTGGTGGTTAGCAACAGAGAAGTTCTCAGAGATTAATTCATTTATTCTCTCTTCATTTTCCGGTGCAACATTCCATGGGTGCAACGGATTAAGTATGAAATATCAGGTATGATCATAATGACTTTCTGTACTTTGGAACATGCTAAAGTATTGATAAAAGATTAAATTTACCATAACTCATCAGCTTAAATTTTTGGGTTCAATGATGATGATATCAAATCAGAAGGACATGTGTTCGAACTCGTGTAATTTCATTTTATCTCTAATTACTATTGATTTTCACTTATTGAACCTTATACAAAATTTCAAGTCCATAAGTGAGGGAGAATGTTAAAGTATTGATAAAAGATTAAATTTACCATAACTTATCTATTTAAGTTTATGTACTTTTTGCCTCAAAAAGCCTCCAATCTTCTCGAGGAAAGAGACATGAAAATAATTTTAGAAAAAGAGGCATAGGATTTAGCATAAGCACTAGAAGATCCCTCAAAAGATGGGTGGTGTACTGTAGCCTAAATGATTAAAGGAGAATTCTCTCCAAGAAGTCTATCAAGATTCTTTATTATCAATCAAATCGTAATGAATACAAGAGGACAATGTTCTATTTATAGAGAATTGGAAAACTAATCTTAATCCTAACAACTCAAGGAAACTAACCATAATCCTAATTAATCAAAGAAATCAATCATAATTCTAATTAACCAAAGAATTAACCCAAAATATCTAATTAACTACAAATCCTACTACATCAATAGGACATTTGCATATTCTTTTATTCCTTTTATGTCTTTCATGTTTTTGCTAAATCAACATTTTCACGATTGAATATTGAGGTATTGCCTGCCCATTAGGGCTGATTCGATGACGTTAATGTCACGAGCGTTCAAGGAATTTTTTTTACTTGGTGATGCCTGTCTTTTTTTCTGAAAGGTTGATGTATTTATTGAAAGTTGTTGCAAATTCTTCTCAAATGCAGTTGCCCTATGGGGAGGAAGGCCTCTCGCTTGCAGATGCTTTTGGACACCTTGAGAGAAACAGGTAAAAAAAAATCCATTACTTCATTCCTACTCTTTTTAGTGTCCTTAATCACTTGGCTTGTCTAGCAGTCTAATCTTCTCTCTCATGTTTTCTTTCGTCCAGAAAACAACTCGGAATTTCCGAGTACAGTCTCAGCCAGTCGACGTTAGAAACGATATTTAACCATTTTGCCTCGAATCCTTAATCAAAGGTAAAAAATTACATTTCATACTTGCATAATGTACATATCCCTTCTCATTCAAGTCCACGAGACGACTTCTTGAGAAATTTTGTGTGCCAAAACTTGATCAGTATATATAACAATGTAATATGGAATGCTTTGGTGTTTCGTGAATGACAATTACTCATTTTTAATGCAAAAATGCAAAAATGCATGTGATTCTTATTGCTTATAAGTCCATGCAAAATTGGGGTCACACCTATTGGTTCTTATGATTTTTGTTCTGTGATTTCTAGATGTATAAAAGATTATATAAACCTAATTTTTAGGTTTAGTGGTAACACAATATTAGGGATATGTTATCTGATTGGTCCGGCTATTATCTACACATTGTCGCATTATATCAAATCATCACTCGATGTCACATCAACATTTAAGTAATACTGGTAACGATAATGACTTTTAAAATCACATCAACATTTAAGTCTAAGAATTAAATAGGCATCACTATAAATCAAAAAAATATATTCTTATGATATTTGTAATTTAGTTTCTTGTTGTTATTGAGAAATGTATTTAGTAGTTAAAACTTTTAAATTGAAAGAGACCAAAAGATTAATAAATGAGGATTTATCTACATTGTCCCTTTGTATATTGAATATCAATCATATAAATTAAAAGATGGAGCTTTTGCATTCAGCCTTTATTAGTCTTTATAATATAAAAGGGAAAAAAAAGTCAATTTTTTTTATACAAATTATGCTTCTATCTATACTTCTTCATAATGCACTATTTCCATCTAAATAGCTTAATAATTCCATAAGCCACTAAATTTTTTAGTAGCCTTTTTAAACTAATAATAATAATTGCTTTCTCCACTTTGGCCTTCATTTGCATGATTGAGATAGCAAAAAAGTTTTCTCTTCATTTGTCTCTCCTTGAACTTCTAATCTCACTCCAAACAACTTTGGCCTCTCATCTTCCTCTTCTTTGTTTGAACTGTTTCCATACTTGGCCACCAAATCAAGAAGCTCTCTATACTTGTTTTTCATGCTTTCAAGATCTGTGCTTAAGTCCCCATTTTCCTTCTTCAACCTCTTGTTTTCATCCATTAGAGTATTGTACTCTGAAGATGATGAGTTTGAAGAAGAAGATCTTTGATCTTCATCAACTTCATGATGTCCTAAAGTTTCAGCTACATGATGTTGTTGCTGCTTGTTGGTCCATGCCTTTCTTCTTCGTATTTCACAAAGCTTTTCCTTTTCGCCCTTTTGAAATTTGTCGTTGCAAAACTCCCACCTTGTTGTGGTCACCTTTCGAAATCCCTTCGATAAAACAAACGAAGAAAAATTAGAATTGAGAAGAGAATCGAACAACAATTATAGATTTATGAGGATTTTTGTTTTGGATTTCTATTTTGAATCAATAAGATTTGTGTATTTGTTTTATTTCCAAAATCTTAGATGCTTAGAGTGAGTGCTGCATCCTCGGTTTTAAATCGAGTTCTTCAATTTTCCTTGTATCCTACCTTTCGCTGGTTATCAAACAACTTATGTTAGTCGAGATCTAGGTAAAGAGAGGGGCTTATCGGGCAAGTTGGGATGACCTTAGTATTCGTTATGGGACGGAAACTAATTCAAGGAAGTATATGGAGAGTTGACGATATGGTCTCAATAGACATCTACAATAATCAATGGTGCCTTAAAGAGAAATTCTTAGTTGCATACGTAGTATTGAGATTAAAAAGAATAGTCAACAAGTTTTTGGGGAAAAAAAGAGAAAAGAATACTTGAAAAAAAAAAAAAAAAGCTTTTGTTTGAAATGTTGCAAGATTAATAACAAGGAGATTGTTAAGATTAAATGTTTAAAAATAAAATAATAATTAAAAATGTTATCAACTAGACTTTTAATGAAAAAAAGAAGGGACGTCTGAAAACTGAACTAGAATATAAAATTTCTGAATTTAAATAATTTCATTAACAAAATCAATAAAGTAAATTAATTACTATGCTCAATAAAGGAAACTCCCACCTTGTCTTATTTTTTTTTCTAATTCTTTTTGTTATGGGTAACAAATCTGATTATTATTTTATTTGTTCAATTAACTATAGGACTTATTGCATAAATAGCAATCAGACAAATATAGTAAAATATAAAATATTTTACAAATATGACAAAAAAAATAAAAAAATAGTAATAGTCATTGATAAAATGACTCAGACTACTATCAGTCTATCGGTGATAGTTATTAACAAAATTCTATAAAAAAGAAATAGAAGTATATCAGTGACTCTCGATCATTGATTTGTTATGTTATTAGTGACTATCATCCGATAGAATTCATAAAAATGGTCATATTTGTAAATCTTTTTAATTATTTTACTCTAAATTGACATTTGGTGCAATTTTCGTTAACTAAACAACATTTTAAATAAAATAAACTTCTTTATAATACAAATTCAAATCAAGTTATGTTAGACAAGTACAACTTAGTCCTTTTTTGTGTTGAAATATGAAGGCTATAAATAATTCTTAATTAGTAAACCAAGTCCCTTAATGTCAAAATCTCACACAAACTCTCACTTGGAATTGGAACCAAAAATCTCTATTTATAACAAAGTCAAAATCAAAGATGAGGAAAGCTTTTTTTTTCCTCAATTTATTTTGAATATATAAACGAAGACTTTATTCTCGACTCTAATCCAATCCTAATAACAACTTGGGATATTTTTGTTTTACTTTGGGTTTATTATATATTCATTAACTCTTCCATTAATTTATTTGTAAGAAAAATGAAATAATTTTATAGAATTAGTCATTTAACTAATAAATAACTAAAGGATCATTAGCTTACTCTATTTTGACATATATATATATATAATATGCTTTTCTAATAAATGCATCTGCATATTCCCCTTTCTTTTATATTCATATAATACAATCAAGGAGAGAAAAACAGCCCTTGTTTTTTTTTTTTTTTTTTCAAAACACTGACCTCCCTCGTGGTCGTAGTTTTATAAATCATCACCCATTTGTTTGAATTTTAATACTCTAAAAAAAACAATGAAAACTAAATAAATAATATTTTTTTTCTTTAAAATCCAATCCTCATTTGAATGGAAACTTGCTCCAATTCTAACATTCAAGAAAAAGAACAAAACCAAAAACGAAAACCTAACCCAACCCAAAATCAAGCTAAACACTCCTTTTCTTAATTCGTTTTCCATTTTTAGTAAAAACTTAACAAAACCTAATTAAACCCCTTTTTTTCATAATTGTTTTTGTTTTTCATCTCATTATTAATAGAACAACAAACAAAATCAGGTATGTGTTATCAATCCGAGCATAGATAAGTATAGTGAAGATATTTTAAGATATTTCTTTCTATTGTCCGTAGGTGAAGCTAAAAATCTTCATATCAAGGTGCAAATTTTTCCGTTCTAACTTTTTAATAATAGAATCTTTCAACTTAAATTTTAGAGGGACAATATTGAAAGGTATTTTGAAAAAATGTGAGTAAATGTGAGAACTATTAAAAACATCTATTACAAAATAAAAGAAACAGAATTTTGGAAACTTTTCTTTAAACTGGAAAAAAAAAAAAAAAACATTAACAGACATAACATACATGAAAAAATGTGAGTAGATGAGTGAGAACTATTAAAAACAAGATTGAAAGTTTAAGAATCTATTACATCATACTTATTAGTTATTAACCATAGTTTTTTTTTTTTTTTTAAATAAAAGAATAATACGTACATAGGTATTAAGCTGGCGAACAAAGCTAGAGAAATTGCAGTGCTTAAAGAGCTTTGGCAAAACATCCTTAGCAAACTCCGCCGTCTGCCAAACCACAAACGCCGTCCCGTCGCCGTTCCACGATATCACCTCGTCGGTTGCCGGATCTTCCACCACCGTATAAGTCTTCACCAGAAACGGCGGCGGAGTTGACTTTCTCATCACACTCTCCGCCGTCTGCAACCCCTTCTGATCATTATTATTATTGCTCACTCCGGCCTCCATTAGAGATGAGGAAATGAATGGAAAAATGGATTCTGAGGACTTTAGAAGAAGAGAATTAATGGGTTTTTTTTTTTTTGGTTCAGAATGAAGAATCTCTCTCTCTCTCTCTCTCTCTAATAGTCAGAAATTCTTTGCTGATCAACAGTGAGAAAAGAAAAATTAAAGTAAAGAAATTTTTGTGGGTGTTTGAGTATTTTAATTTAATGATGTTTGTTTTTGGTTTAGCGTTGAATAAGACTGAATTTTGAAAATTAAAAAATGTAAGAAAAAGGGTATGGTTTTGATGATGTCTATGGCTAAGGCTTTGGGAATGGATGAAGATATATTAATTATTGATTTGATGTCCATATTAGTTTTGTTTTGTGGGAGGAAAAAAAAAATATATATATATATATATATATTTATTTATGTATTTGCTTTTGACTTATTCATTCGGTTTATTGATATGTAATGGTGTGTTTTTGACTCCGTATTTTGGTCAAAAGAGTGAGTAGGAGGTTTAGAGAAACTAAGGGGGCGTTTGGCCCCCCTAATGTGTTTGGATGGGTTTGGCTTTTGAAGCCAAACCCATGTTTGGGAGGATGGGTGGTTTTCAAACCCAAACCCATGGGTTTCAAAACCCAAACCCTTATTTTTCATCACTTTTTATTATTATGGTGGGTCTCAACATTTTTCAATCATTTTTTCTCATTATTATGGTGGGTCCCATCATTTTTCTTCCAATTTCACCCTTCTAATTATAATTATATAGTTTTCTAATTATATTTATCTAAATAAAATTATTTTTTTTAATTTATTTATATTTAATCTAATTTACCATAACTCAAAATATGTTTAATTTTTTAGTTGTAAGATAAAATAAAATATTTGAGGTGTATATTAATATTTTAAAAAATAATATTTAACTTTTAAGTTAACAAATTAAAAATTAAAAAACAATTATTATTAATAATATTCAATTGATTTTAAAATAGAATGTAATTTTTCTCTAATTACAAAATTAGATTTTTTTTTTCTCGTTTTATAATCCATGTGAAGCTTAAACTGTTTTATAATCCATGTGAAGCTTAAACTTATGAAATGTTTGAAATAGCTTCTGAAAGATTATGATTTGAATCAAGATTTCCTTACAATGTCAGTTCTTCAAGTTCTGGAGTGTAAGTTTGTATTTAAGGGATACATACTTAAGAATATTATCCAAATATAATAGAAGGTTGTTGTTTAATTCTTTTTTTTTTTTTTGTGTTTTTCATTTTTTTTTTAATTCTATATCTAACTATATATTTAAAAAAAAAAAAAAAAAAAAACCGATTGACATGACATGTTATGTTTTTTGAGAGTTTGAATGAAATATTTAATTTTTTAATTCATTATCCAAATATATATTTGATTCTTGTAAGCAATATTTCGATTGTTGGAAATAGTTTTATTGTTCTTAGACTATAGCATAAATTAAATGCTTCATTCAAACGTCTAGAAAAAAAATCACATGTTGCATAAAAAATTCTACAATTCACAAAACATCCACTAAAAATAAGAAGAAGAAAAGAAAAAAAAAGTAGCGAAAGGAAAAAAAAAATTGTCCAAACCCGAGTTTCAAAACACTAACACTGACTTCTGATTCCCAGACTTCCCAACACTGCGCCCCAAACACTGTATTCTGATTCCCAGACTTTCTAACACTGCACCCCAAACACCGTTTTCTGATTCCCAGGTTTCAGAACCCTCCCAAACAAACCCACCGTATTTTGATTCCCAGGGTTCTGAACCCATTACGGGGGGGCCAAACGCCCCCTAAATACTTTTTTATTGGGCTGGTTGCGCAATTAGACCCAAAATAATTGTAAATTTAGTCAAATTTAAAATGTTTTACAAATATGACAAAAAAATCATTGGTTATCATTAATAGAAGTTATCGTTGATATATGACTGTCACGGATAGACTACTATAAATTAAAATTCTATAAAAAAAACTGAAGTGAATGACTACTATAGCCATAAATCATACTATCAGTGTTAGAAATTGTCATATCTGCAAAAAAAAATTAAAAAAGTTATATTTTTAACTATTTTACTCTAAATTGACATAGTTACAATTTCTTTTTTTATTTGAAGGTTATGTTATAATTTTAGTCTTTGAATTTGGACTATATCATCTAGGCTGGATGTGTTTGGATTGATTTTTCAACTATTTAATTTAAAAATATATATTAACCAATTTGTATAAAAAAGTAAATTTGAGAAATAAGCTATTTTGAATGAAACACGGACTTATTTGGATTACAAAAATAAGTGTTTTTAAAAATGCATTTGCTTTTTAACAAATGTTTAAAATTAAAAGACTCATCTTTGGTTGCATTTTCTCAAAGATGTTTTTAATTGTGGTCTCTGTACACTCAAAATGTTTCTTCAAATTACTTAAAAGACGACTATTAATAAATAACTATGAACTTATATGTTCAAATTTATCGTCGACGGTGGTGGCGATGTTGGGTGGCAACCATGGTTGAAGTGAAGAAAATTTATGGATCTCTTTGCCCCCTCTCTCGACTCCCGACTCAGTCACATACAACTAGGCTTAAAACTCGCTCTATCTTACTAATAATAAGAAAGGGGCTCAAAAGCAGCAAAGAAAGTTGAGCTGTGAAATCAGTGTGGTGAGGTATTGGAAGTGTTTAGCGAATCAAGAGAGACAAAATAAAATAGTCTTTTCTATTCTATTTCGAGAAAGGCGTTCCAGCTTTCAAGACAGGTGAGTCGGGTCAAGAAGGAGTTTGTACTCTGATAAGGACAACAGACCTTCCACATATCTCCACATTAGTATGATATTGTCCACTTTGGGCCTAAACTCTCGTGACTTTGCTTTTAGTTCCACCCAAAAGATCTCATGTCAATGGAGATTATTATCCTCGCTATATATCATAGATCAATCTCTTCCCACAATGTGAGACTTTGTTAGATTTCCTAACAATCTTGAGCCTCTCCTTGAACAAATTCGTTCACTTCCAACGGATCACATTGTGGGATATTTCTTGATGGTGCTACGCGATCACCTATCGCAGCCTCCAACCACCTCATTCTCTTCTCGAACAAAGATCTACTCTTCTCTTCCTATCTTCTTGATAGGGTGCCTCTCCTTGAACAAATTCGTTCACTCTCAACGGATCACATTGTGGGATATTTCTTAATGGTGCGGCGCGATCACCTATCGCATCCTCCAGCCACCTTATTCTCCCCTCGATTAAAGATCTACCATTCTCTTCCTATCTTCTTGATAGGGCTACTCCTTCTATCAATCTAGACGACTTGATAGAGTTATACTTAGTCGACTTAATAGAGTTATACTTTTTGCTTGTCATTTCTTGATGGTGCGGCGCAATCACCTATCGCAGCCTCCAACCACCTCATTCTCCTCTCGAACAAAGATCTACTATTCTCTTCCTATCTTCTTGATAAGGCTACTCCTTCTATCAATCTAGCCATCTCTGAATTGATAGAGTTATACTTCTTGTTTGTCACTCATTGTTCGATCCCGGGATTCATTCTCAATGTCAACATGAAGCTTCATTAATTCTCTTTGTTCGTAGTCTGAGGAACTTTCCACACATCTAGGGTACCATGACTCTGATACCAATTGATAAGGACAACAGACCCTCCACATATCTCCACTACCGTCGTCGTCAATCATCAGCAGTGGTCGATCAACAGTCGGTCATGATGGTTTAAATAAAAATTTGAACTTATTAGTTCATAGTGTTTATTAATAGTCGTCATTTATAGTAACTTAACATTAGTAGATTAATTTTGAGTGTAGAGCAAACCAAACAAAAATGTATATAAAAACACGTAGCCAAACATATGAGTGTTTTTATTTTAAACCGTTTTTATAAAAATAAAAAAAAAATGTTTAAAAGAAAATGTATTTTTGAAAAATATATATATATATATTTTTTTTTTTTTTTTTGTAGGTAATCCAAACAGTATCCTAGAAAATTATTATTATGTTTTTAAAGTTTCAATTTTTATTATAATTATCTCTATTGTTAACACACGTCAACCGTACATAGAAAATGGAAAAGTATTCATCCTCGATTCTCTAAGCAATTGAAATTACTAATCGGTTATGCAAAATTAATTTGTCACGAATTATATAGTGACCAAACGTGTGACCAAACCTAGGACATAATGTTACGTTCTATGTCACAAACTATGTTATGACAAATCCTATAACAAATTTAATTTATGCAAACATGAAATAATTAAAAACATAAAGTAAAAGAGACACGACAATTGGTTACCCAGTTCGGTTTTATACCTACATCTGGGAGGCACATCCCGGTGGAAAGAACTCCACTATGTCAATGAACATGTACACGAGGTCTTACACAACTCGGCTTCCCTTATTGTCATCTTTTTCCTCCGTTTCTAGTGAACTACAACCCGAAACACAATCGAACCAAATTTTCCCTTGGTTCCACCACAAAACTGATGGAGCGCACGTAGCGCAGCAGAAGCGAGTCGGATCATTAACACTCTAATTTCATCAATTTAGCTAAACTAGAAACATGCTCAAAACTTTGAAATAAAAGAAATTAGAACACTTACCTCTTGTAGTTCCAAAAACTTCTATTCCGATGCTCGAATCTCTTCACGAACACCTCGAACCTTCTCTCGAACACTTTGAGGACCACCTCCGGTAGTCCCGCTATCCTCGGGCCGAGCAACGAAGTGGTGGAACTCATTTATGAAAGAAAAAGTTTGGAAGATGAAGATGGGAAGGTGAATATGATGAGGGTTTTGTGAGAAATATCTAACACTTAGATTTCTAATTTCTCAATTAACATGAATTCTTCATCAACCCTCATCCAAATGTTCAAACTCTTTGAAAAATCATCAACCTCAAACCATTTGAACTTCATCCAATTTATAGGAAATTCACATGCAACAAACTCTTTGCTTAACATGACACCTCAAATTGGATGGATTAGTCTTCAACTAAGTGTTCCAAAATTGATGAGTTTATGCATGTGGTTGGTGATTCACAATCCACTTCACAACTTGGATAAACCCACTCAACTTGGATAATCTCACTTGTAATATTTTGCCATTTTTAAAATTAATTCATAATTAATTTTAATAAACAAAATAAATTTTAATTAATTAATTTTTTTAATTAATTAATATTATTATTTAATTCAATATCAAATATTAATTAAATAATAAGACTAATCCTCGTTTCTTAAATCGAATCATCACACATGAATCCCTATTCATGTTTTAGACTGATCTCATATTTAAATCATATTTAAATATGTCCATCATTCTTCCAAAAATGAATTTAAATAAATTTAAATTCTTTTTCTCTCATATTGTTACATGGCTTAATCCAAGCTAGCAAGGAGAACCTAAAGGACCTACAGATCATGAGCTCCAACGATACGAGATTAACCGACCAAACTCTTTAGCAAGCTAACCAACATTCGTTAACCCCCGAAAACTCCACTAAAGTCCAAGGGTTGCACTCTCTTCACCGTATATATATTTTTGTCCTCTTGATATAACCATCATTAGTAAGTCGATCCTTCACAGGTCGTTCGTAATTACAGCTGGATCAAAATAACCGTTTTACCCCTGTAATTACATCTTGTTCCTTAAGTCCCACTGATCCTCTAATAACTATTGGTTTGTGGTCCAACCACCAAACCGATTGGTATGTGATCTCATCACTATACCAAGTCCCTCTCGGACCAATGAGAGAGTGGGATCCCTAGTTCAAGACCCGAAGTCAACACTTAAGGGAACAACCTCTCTACTAATCCCTAAAGGCAGGCAGAAGTGAATTCCATCTCGCAGGACTATGTTCTCAGCTACCTACCCGATCTTATCCCCAAGATGGTAGGCTTATTGAGTCGGTGATCTCGGACCACTCTTACCCATACAAGTCAAAGGATAAGCCCGAATAAACAGGAGTTCATAGTGTGCTCAAGATTCAGATCGAGTTACCTAGGTCATCATATGAAAAAGTCAGTCTTTACAGTAAACGGAGTTATAAAGAAATAACGACTTGTTTCGCGGTTCAGTCTTATGCAAACTCATTGCACAGGACGCCCCCACTCGCATGTCTCCACATGAACGATTTCGGATCACATCGTTTGTACTATGCAAAGCGGACCGCGTCCAATAGTGTCCCTAGGATAAGGTACCCAGCCTTATCCCTATACTATAGACCGTTTTGACTATTACTTGAACTTGATCCACAATCATGTTACACATGAAGTTCAAGTATAAAACCTATAGCCATGTTTTTTTTTTTTTTTTTTTTTTTTTTGGAGTTAGATTAAAAGTAAACACTATTCACTTTATTCAATTGCAAAATAGAATATACATTCAGTTTACAAACCACGAGTTTTAGGACATAAAATCCAACAAAAACCTCTTCAGTTGTTTTGTCAATAAAAGTCTCTCAATTACAAGAACTACTCTACCTGTGCAAATGCTCTCACTCACAATTCATACGTATAATTCCCTTGCAGAGGAAAAAAAACACTTACAGCCACCGTTCAACGCAAAAGCAACGTTCAAGCACGAAAAAACTCTGACCTTCAAGTCTCTGTGGGTTGCTATCCAAAGGGCACCTTATCAAAACGACGTGAAAAATCTTGCAAAAAATACCAGCCCTTAACTCCTTCACAAAAAGTCTTTAAATATGATATTCAGTCAAAGATTCACCCAAAGATAAATTAAAAGGAATTTATAAATGAGGCAAGCTGGAGATTTTCCCACCATATATACTTCAACCGAATCTTCAATATATTTTCGAAAAGAATAAAGGTCGGAATCCTGTGACATGTCTTGTGATATTTCGCTGGTAGTGACAAATCATGTGACATATCCTATGACATTTCACTTTTGTCTAAAAATCATAGACAAAATAACAAGTTTATAAAATTAGCCAAACACACATGCACCAACACTCTTCCCCAATCAAAATATCGAGAAATTGATCTCTATTCATTTGGTCAAAGCCTCCACGGACCCGCTATTGATACATGTACACATCCTCAAAAGTGGCATTCATGACCATCATCTCACTAGTTTCTTCCTAATTTTTTTTTCTTCTGAAATTACCGTTATCTATTGGGTTCTATTGTTGTGAAGTTGTTTTTTTTTTTTTTTTTTTTTTCTTCGCTTGGAGGATTTGCATTGATGATTGGTTTCATCCATTCTTAATTCTAATGAAATTTAGTATTATTTCAAGAGCTAGTTCAGGGTTTCGAACTCCAGATATGTTTTCTCATTTGTATGCCCCTCATAGTCTATTAGTGGGTAGGGTAGGTGGTAAACTTAGAGGGCGTCTGTCTCCTCTTCAGAGATATCCTCAACAACTTTGTAGTTGTTCGGTCCTTACTTTTAGAGGCATAAGAGAGTTAATTATTTTTTATTAGGGTTCTTGCTTGCTCCCAAATCTGCCCTAAAGGGGCATCGAACCCCCACCCTCTACTATCTTATGCGGAGCGCTCACCCACTACACCAGTGGTGGTCGGAGGAGGTCGAAGGAGGTCGCCGGTGGTGGTCGGAGGAGGTCGCCGGTGAGGGGCGACGGTGGTCAGAGGAGGTCGCCGATGAGGGGTGGCGGTGAAAATTTAAAGGAGTGTGAGGGTATTTTGGTAATTTTAATAAGAATTAGGTAGGTTTTTCAATTAAACACCCAATTTTTTTTTAAAAAAAGTTAATATCAAGTGTTTGACCCAAAATGCATTATTTCAAAAACTTATTCTCCAAAAATTTATTTTGGGTGATTGTCAAACACCTCAAATTATTCTAAAATATATATATATATATATATATATATATATATATTTTTTTTTTTTTTTTTTTTTTTTTTTGTCAAAAATTAAACACTTAGCATGAAACATACCAAACATTATATTGTGGTCTGCGTTGAGTCAAAAGTGGGAGGAAAAGCCATCCAATATTTATGAGAATTCAGATATACACAAAGCAAACAAAATGTTGAGGTTTTTTCTTCTTCTTTTTTAGTTGGGAGAGTTTGATTCTTCACTTTCTCTGATTACAACATGACAAATCCTTCACCTAATTTCATTTACTCTTTTTGTCTTTCACTTCTCATTTCTCTCTCCTTAAAATGGTATCAAGAACATTTCTTGGAGAATTAAGAGAAAAAGTCAAGTGATAGGCCAATCATATGATAATTTATTGGGTCTAATCAAAGAAGTGGCATGACTTTTTTTTTCTTTCTTTTTTTATCCATTTTTAAAGATAAGTGAGGAAGAATTCTAACCTAGTTATTTTAGGTCAATTGAATTATATTAAGTAACAAAAAATACGCCTATCCTTATATCTTCTAATGTTGAACCACTCTCTTATTCTATTTAATAAAATGCTACATTATTTTAACTTTTTTTTTGGCAAGGTTTGTTTATCCGGTCAAAGTGAGAGAGTGTGGTAATTGGCATGCACACTCTTTCTGGAAGTCGGATGTTTGAATCTTCCGTACCCTTATTTGATGTACTAAAAAAAGTTTGTTTATCCGCTCAATCCAAACAATTATTTATGATTGGATCAATATCTTAGAACATTTTGTTATAAACTTGTCTTTGAAGAATTTGCTCAACAATACAAGTGTTATGACAGAATTTGACAACGAAGAAGAAAGCGATATCAATGCCGAATTTACATAGTTCAATAATGTTGTTGTTGGAAAAAAATACAAGATATGACTAATGCGGAATAACAAAATAAATTATATCTCATGTTCTCACTTCACATATTAGAACCAAATAAGTCATCGATCACAAAATACAATAATAAATAAAAGAGAAAAAGATAACAATATCGAAAGTTATACTAGTTCGCCCTGATCTCAAGACTACTCTTCTGCAACTACAGGTTCAACTATAATAGAGATTACAAGAAGCTTCCATTACCCTCAATAGTTCAACAATATAATAATTATTGACTTCCAAGTATCACAACCTGATAGCTTGAGATTAACAACAAGAGAAAAATGGCTCAAATCCACTAGAGAAATTTCTTATTTTTCTCTCAATCCTCTTCAAACATAAAAACAAAGAAATAAAAATGGCATCTGTGTTTTTTTTTCCTTTCTTGTTGATGAAGAAAACATCACCCACACTTTTCAATTTATAGAGAAGATTTCATCCCACCTGCCATTGATTTTTTCAATAAAATGTAACCAAAATTTAAACCAATTAAAATCATTGCTTAGTGAAGTTTAAATGGACTTTAAGAAAATAGGCTTTTGTTTTAGCTCGAATATTTCTAACAGTTGTGTGTTTTGCTACGTCCACAAGCAGAGAGAATAATTATATTGATTACAGAGAATATGTTTAGTTTCGAGGCATGATGATTTATAGCGGGTCAAACAGATTTAAGATATTCTAATTAAGAAGTGGGATGAGTATCTGTGATCAATCACTAAACCATTTCAATTGATGAGCATACATAACCTTCTCAAATTGAATCACAGAGCCCTACATAATTTTAGGTACTGCACCAAACAAACTTCTCTAAATTCACCACTTTACCACTTTGTCTCCGAGAGCCTTAGCTCCCCTATCAAGTAATATATTCAAGCATTCTTCTATAAATAAGAACTACACACGTTATCTTTTCCAAGGGCAATGAACAAAGAAAGAGAGGAGAGGGACACGTCTTAAAATAAAAACAATAATATAAAAAGATTCAGAATTTTAAGTTTTCTTTATAATTAGGTTTTTTTTTTCTTTCAGAATTTTAAGTTTTCTTTATAATTTAGGTTTTTTTTTTTTTGTGTTTGTTTGTTGGGGTTGTTGTTGTAGATATAGCAAGTTTTGAATTCTTTTTTACAAATATAGTCAATTTTTAAAATGAACTTTTTTATTTCCATATTAGCCTTCAGAAGACAGACAGAAGAACAAAGTAAAAAATCGACAATTCTCCAACAAAACAAGCTCGTTCAGTCGTAGAAGTCTATCACTGAAAGAAAATGGAGTCTATCAGTGATAGACAATGGAGTCTATCACTGATGGCTATCAGTGATAGAAAATGGAGTCAATCAATGATAGACAATGGAGTCTATCAGTCATATAAAATAGAGTCTATCACTGATAGACAGACTGCACTGGTAACGTTGTCGTCGCTCGTGATAGACTTTGACTGATAGACATTGTGTGCTCGTTGGAGAAGTAGCTGAAAGAATTGTTGGTCGCTTTTTGAAAAATGGTTGATTGCCATTGTAACATACATAGCAACCTCTGATTAATAATAAGTCGTAAAATCGTCCTCCTTTGATGTGAAATCGTCCGAAGAAGTAGTCGTCGTGGAGGATCAACAAAAGAATGACGATTCTTTCTCAACATAAAACTACATGATAAAGATTTAAACACATTATAAAAGAAAACTACATTATAAAGATTTAAACACAGAATCTTCTTAAAGAATATATATATATAATAATAATGTCATGGATAGAGCGGAAAACCGAGGAGGGATGTTTAAGAGTAGAGATTGACGTGAAAAATGAGCACAAAATCTCATTCTTCCGGTGGTGGTGGAGGTGGCGAAGGAGGAAAAGGGAAAGACAAATCGACCACCAACAATAATAATTCGCAAAAATTGAAGAACAATTCAGATGTTATTTAAGACAAGAAAGAGCTGATCAAAATCCGGGAATTAGTTTCTCATATTTCGCATTCGTGTTTATCAGATCCGGATCCGAGTTTCAATAACACAAATTTAGAGGTGAGTTTTTTTTTTTATTTTGTTGAAATTTGGGCTGAAGATGAAAAAAAGAAGAATTGGGGAAGTTGAAAAGAAGATGACGAATGATTTTTTTTTATTTTTTTTTATTTTGTTGAAGTTTGCGGTGTGAAGATGAAAAAATGAAGAATTGGGGAAGGAGAAATCGAGGAAGATGATGAAGGGTGTAATTTGAGGATTTTAAATGGTTGGACTTTTTTGTAATTTAGATGGACCAACTTTTTTTTTTTTTTTTTTTTTACTATTTTTTAATTCTTTTTAAATGTTGCTACAATATTTTGGACTTGATGGTTATATATGCAATCAACCCTATATATAATATAATATCATATAAGTTATATAATAGAATAAAATAATAATTCAAAATTTATAACATAAATCATGTTTCTAAATTAATTAATAATAGCAAATTAAACTTATTTTTTATGGTTTATAAGTATATTATCAAACAAGGAAAATCCTAACTTCCTTTTCTTCTCTAGAGTTAAGGTGGTCGAATCAACTTCTACACAATAGAGGGCGTGAAATTTGTTTTTTTTTTTTTTTTTTTTTTTTTTTACAATACGAGTGAGGAAAGTGAGGAAATGAGGAAACGAGTAGGAGTGTAAGAAACCGAACCGAGCTGACTCGGTTCGGTTTTAGGGATCATTAAGAATATTTCGATCCGAACTGATAATGTTCGCGGTTCGGTTCTTCGGTTAACCAAAACCGATTATGTTCGGTTCGTTTTCTATTCTTCACAGTTCACGCCTTCAGACTAAACACAAACAGAGAGCTTCATCGACTCTCCCGTCTTCTTCACAGTTCGCCTCTCACTCCCAACGCCGCCTCTCCCTCTCCCTCCCTCCGTCAACGTCGCCGCCGGCCAGTTAAGGTTCTCTTCTTACCTAGTTTCACTTTGTATCTGATTTTTTTTCCTTCGATATGAGCATTCTTTTTGCTTCTTTATTTTTGGGGCAGCTTGATTTTGAGGTTTCTTGTTTACATTCTCAGCATTGAGTCCGTCGGTCCGATAGAATCAGTAAAGTGCCCCAATTTGGTACCATATTCAGCTCACAGACGAAGAAGAAGCTGAGAGCTTGTTGAAAAAGTAAGATCCATTTTCTCTGTCCCTTGAATTTGTTTATTCATGAATCTGATTAGAGGTGGATTTTCTTTATTTTTAATGGGTCTTTCCTATTTTTCTTGTTATTCATTGGTTTTTTTTCTTTACTTTTTGGGCTGTTTTTGTTTTTCTTGTCAAATTTGATGCTGAATCTGAATGTTTGGCTGTCTAGGACCATAATTATACGTAAAGTTTACAGTAGTCTCTGCTGCCGGAGATCGATCCATCGGCGTTCAATCGAGATGTCGGGTTTCTCATTTGGATCTTCTTCTTCTGCTTCTGCTTCTTCACCATTTTCATCAACCACTGGTTTCTCATTCGGATCCACTTCCGCCTTCTCCTTCGGATCATCCCCTTCTCCTGTTTCATATTCATCTTCTTCCTCCTCAAACCCTAGCTCCTCTTCCTCTGCATTTTCCAATCAAACCTCCATTCCTGCCTCTTCCTCTCCCTTCGGCTTTAGCTCTTCTTCCTCCTCTCCTTTCTCTTTCTCCCTCACTGCCGCTTCGTCTTCAGGTACTTCAGCTCCTTCCTTGTTTGGGGCTGCTCCGTCCGCTGGAAGCTCACCAATGCCCTTGTTTGGGGCTGCTCCCTCCTCTGGGACCTCATCTGCGCCCTTGTTTGGGGCTGCTTTGTCTGCTGGAAGCTCGTCTGCGCCCTTGTTTGGGGCTGCTCCCTCCTCTGGGACCTCATCTGCGCCCTTGTTTGGGGCTGCTCCCTCCGCTGGAAGCTCACCTGCGCCCTTGTTTGGGGCTGCTCCCTCCGCTGGAAGCTCACCTGCGCCCTTGTTTGGGGCTGCTCCATCTTCAGGGACCTCGGCTTCGTCCTTGTTCGGCGGAGGGGTGCCTTGTACAACTACTTCCAGTGCGCAGTTGTTTGGCGGCATATCTGCATCCACTGCAAGTCCGGGGTCGGCGTTGCTTGGCGCATCTGCAGCCGCTTCAGGTTCTATCTCGCCTATGTTTGGCACAGGTTCAACTTTGTTTGGGTCTAATCCCTTGGTTGCATCGACTACTCCATTCCAGAACTCTTTTCCTTCGAGTTCTTCCCAGAATTTGAGTTCGTCTTCTCCTTTTGTGGCTTCTTCTTCTTCTTCTTCTGGGTTTTCATTTTCGACCACTTCTTTGTCCAAAACTACTGGTATTTCTACTGCATCTTCTTCTTCTCTTACATCAACTTCAACTAATTTGTCGAGCTTCTCATTTGGAACACCTGCTTCCTCGACATCTCAATCTTCTTTTGGGTTTAGTGTTAACAATGCAACATCGACAGGAGGGTCTGTTGCTCCAGGCACTACAACTACGAAGCCTACTTCTCTGTCGTTTTCAAGTTCTGTGGCACCTTTATTCTCTACAGTTACTACCACCACTGCTTCTACTCCAGCTGCTAATAGCACAACTCAACCATCCCTTTCGGTGCCATCTTTTAGTTTGAATTCTTCAGCTGCTACTACCTTATCGATAACAACATCCTCCGCTCCCTCAACTGGTTCCTCGGGTACTACGAGTTCGTTTACAGGTTTTGGTGTCGCAAGCACGACTTCTTCATCAAGTGCAAGTGGTTCCTTATCGTTGCCAACCCAAACATTGACTGCTGCTTCATCATCGCAAGCACCATCCTCTTTCGGTTGGTTCTTCACTTTCTCCTTTTTACTTCCTGATAATTTATTTTATTGGCTGTTTCTAGATGAGTTTCGTGAGTCACGTTGTTAAGTAATTCTTTTTCTTCCTTTTTAGAATTGTATGTGTGTAAATGTAGTGAAGATGGATTCAAATTTTCTTTTGGTTATTGATTTTCTGCATTATAGTCTATGGTCAATGTTATGTCAACTATCATTTTAGGATTACACTTTAGCATGCTATCAAATAGAATTTTAATGGTGGACAGTGGACCACGTTGGTACCGATTTATAAGTAGAAGAAGCCTGAAATGGACGAGCTATATGAATGTAGGGAAGTCCACATGTATATTTTTACGATTAAGCTAAACTGAAGGACATTGAAAGTTGAATAATTTGATTTCGTGCTCTTTATTTTTCTATTTCCTTTTCTTAATAGTGTACAATAGTGTAGAAAGACCTGGACATGTATACGGTAAGTTTTTATTCAATCTTTCAGTTGTGAAAAACAAGAAAGAATTTAGAAGAAACCTCAATAATGCTGAATCTGAGGAGTGAGCATCTTTGACTACTACTTTGGAGAGGCGAAAAAAAGGCAAGGCTCAAGGCAACATGCCCCTTGATCACCCGAAGGCGAGAGGCGACAAAAAGGCAAGGCTCGAGTGAAGTGAGGTGCAATGATTGAATAAATAAATAAATAATATATATAGAGCATAAATTTATAAATTTATATAGTAAAAATGTCAAACACATCCAATAATAGTCAAGTTCTAGTTGAACAAGACTTCAAGGAAGATGAAGAAAGGTGTTGTCTTGTTGTTGTTGATTGAACAAGACCTGAAGGAGGATGAAGAATGGTTGTTGATTGAAGAACGGAAGAAGTGAGGTGCAATTGTTGATTAAAGAAGAATTGAAGAAGAACCGAAGAATGAGGGTCTGCTGCCGAAGGTTGAACGTTGAAGAAACGTGAAGTGAAGCGTATTGTTTTTTTTTTCTGCATGTGAATTAGTAACGTGAAAGCCCCTCTGCTGCACGCACCGATTAAATGAAAAAAAAAGGAACTTAAAAGTTAAATCGGAAGTGTTGCCCTCTGGTTCAGTGGTTCGTGGACTGTTTTAATTTTTAAATGGGCTTAAGTTTGCTCAAAGAGGCTTTCAAGGTACTCAACATAGTGTTGCCCTCTGGTTCAGAGCCCAAACTGTCACTTCTTAAAATTAGCCACAAACTGATGGACCACCAATATCTCCATTATCATGGTGAGATGCACTGTGTGCTCATATGTGCTGTAGATTAAGATGTCGTCAAAGAATACCAAAACAAATTTTCGCAAATATGGTCGCAGTATATCATTCATGATGGATTGAAATGTCGAAGGGGCATTGCGCAATCCAAATGGCATTACTAAAAACTCGTAATGTCCTTCGTGTGTTTGAAAGGCTGTCTTATGCACATCAGAAGGATTCACCCGAATTTGATGATAACCTGATTTGAGGTCAATCTTCGAAAACACAGAAGCTCCAAATAGTTCATCAAGTAATTCATCAATAATAGGGATTGAATACTTATCTGGGATTGTAGCTTGGTTCAATGCCCGATAATCAACACAGAAACACCAACTGCCATCCTTCTTCTTGACTAACAACATCGGGCTGGAAAAGACACTCTTACTTCGTTGTATTATGCCCGCAAAGAGCATTTCTTGAACAAGTTTCTCAATCTCATCCTTCTAAAATTGTGGATAGCGATATGGCCTTACATTCACCGCACCCGCCCCTGATTGCAATTCTATCGTATGATCACGATTTCTTGGTGGGGGTAATGCCGTGTGGTTCTCAAACACAGTAGCAAACTGTTGCAAGATTTGTTGAATTTCCGAAGGCAATGCTCCCACTTCTTGGTTGGAAATGGGCGGTTCCTCCGTTATCACTTTTGGTGCTAGAGCACTTAACTTGATCAAAATGCCTTGATCATCATCCCCCATAGCCTTCATCATAGATTTCAATGAAATTTGGGATTTTACCAAGCTACGGTCTCCTCGTAGCTGAACCAACCAATTCTCAACCCGGAAATCCATTTCAGATAAACGGTAATCGAATTGGATCTTTCCCAACGTTTCCAACCAAGAAATACCCAATATAACATCTGCACTGCCGAGAGGTAAGGGTAAGAAATCATGTATGATTGACAATTCAGAGAGAGTGAGGATTACCCCTTTACAAATTCCCGTTGTTCGCACGGATCCTCCTGTGCCGAGGATGACTCCATAGCTTGATGAAGGTGTCACTGGTAATTTCAGCGCTTGTACAACCTCTTCGGAGATAAAGTTGTGGGTTGCTCCGCTATCGATCAGAACCACAACCCCATGTCCTCCAATATCTCCACGGACCTTCATAGTCTTCAGAGAGTTTAATCCCATCAAGGAATTTAAGGACAAAGATGCTACTTCCATTGTTTCGGCCATCAACGGATTATCCGCTTCTATCTCGGTGGCTATGATCGTCTCTTCTTTCGGCGCATCCATCCCCTCTAAACTTTCACCCTCCTGAAGTACCAAGACTTGCAATTTCGGTCGTTTGCATCGATGCCCAGGGACTTCTCGTCGCACTTATAGCACAACCCTTTCTCACGTTTCAGCTTGAGCTCGCTATCGGTGAGTCGTCGACGTCGTTGAGGAACGACATTTTCCCCTTTTGCAACAAAATCTCGCGCAGGCGTTACCGTGGTTGAAGACCCACAATTAAGGTTAAATGTCAGCATTCAGGCGTTATTACCGAAACCGTGTGACCCGCCTGTCTGACCCGACCCGATTGTGGTTGCCCCATTCTTTGAATTTGGGCTTATACTAACCTCTGATTTCACCTTTTGCTGAAGTGCTCGATCTTTCTCAATTAATTGGGCCATCAATATTTTCGCCTTCAAGCCCACAGTCCTTAGTTTTCTCAATTCACTTTGTATTTCTTCTTTAAGCCCACATTCAAACTTTCCCTCTAACACGTCCTCACTTAAACGTAACCGTATTGCGTAATGCTCAAACCGCCGCCGATAATCCTTCACCGTTGTTTCTTGTTGAAGCTTCATGAAACGTGCATAACGGCTCCCATGCCCCGTCGGTCGGAATTGCTTCAAAAAAAGCGTCTGGAATTCCTCACAACTCGTCATCGGCGTTCTCTCATCTTCATATTGATGCCAATACAGAGCTTCTCCTTCCAAACACATGATCGCTGCTTCAAGCTTGTCCTTTTTCGGCAATTCACTGTGAAGTATCTCTCAACCCGATGTAGCCATCCATCCGGGTCTTCTTCCTCCTCTCCCTTGAAAATCGGCACTTCTAGCTTCCTCAATCTCATATCAAACAGAGGAATCTCACGATTACTAGGTGCACAAATTCCCTCACTACTTGCTATAGTATTTTTCTTTTCATATTGTTCTTTGGTTCTTCCTGATTCTTCCCCCATCACCTTCTTACCTTTGTCGAAATAAATTCTCTCAGATGAGAGTGACGACATTGCCTCTTTTTACTCATTGGAAGCTCCTCCCAACCGTGACCACAACGTCTTCATTTCTTCTCGCAATATCGAGAACTGTAGTTCCATCCTCTCATCTGCGGTTGCCTGCCTTTCTTTTGCTTCCTCACTTGCCTCATTGAATCGGGACTCTACTTTTGATTCGAAATCCACCTGCCTCTGCTCATACTTCCCAAATTTCTCCTCTAGCTCAATCATCCTGCTCTTCATTCTTCTACCCACCATTACCCAGAACACTACTCTGATACCAAATTGATAATGCCTTAGCCAACAATTTTATATATCAACATAAGGTGGGGAAGATTTGAGAGCTTCCCTTTCTCTCCCAAGTTCTCTGTAAGAGTCCTAGTTAGGTTATATGGGTAATATTAGTATGTTATTAGTAAAAGGTATAGTAGTAATTAGCTAGGGTTGCTTTGGTTATAAATAGAGTGTTTAGGAGCTTAGAGGGGAAGGAATCATTTTGGTGGTTTGTCCTTAGGACTCTTGGGGAGAGATATAGCCCTCTCGAATGGCTATTGTTATATTGTAACGTCCTTCGATATTGCAATATATTCTATCTTAGTGTTTGTTACGTTATTTTGGTATTGGGGTCCTAACAAGTGGTATCAGAGCACGTTCATCCTGGAGTATCAGCCATGGATTATGATCGTGGGCAGAATTCCTTCGATCTTATGCAAGAAGTACTACAAACATTCGATTAGATGCAAGAAGTACTACAAACATCCTTTGGCGAACAACGACGAATGTTAGAAGAAATACAAAATCAGATGAAGGATATACGTCACGGTTTAGAAGAAGGAGAATGGAAACAAAAGGAAAGAAATCAGAAACGGAAAGAACGAGAAAGGAAACAAAGGATGAAGCATCGGAATCCTCAAAAGAGGAACAAAAACAGAGTAAAGAAGAAGCAAAAGAAACAAGGTAAAAATCAGATGAGAGTGCGTAAGAGAGATGAAGATAAAACTAGAAGAAACAAGATGATCGGGTCTAAGAAACGAAAAGACCAGTCGAGTTTTCAGCTACTATGGAGAAGGAGGGTAGCAAAATGTAGAGGAGGTTTGAAGGCAAAGCAAGAGCGACAAGCAAGAAAGAATGGGATTGGAAGGAAAAGAGGAACCCGTACTATATTCTGTCGAAATAAGAAAACGATGCATAAGAGGCCGAGAATGAAGTTTAGGGCGACGGAGTCAGAAGGACATGAGAGAAATCGCCATTGCCGGCGAATGTTGAAGCTGGAAAACCAAGGGAGGCGCAGACGCAAGTGTTTAAAAATGCAAAAGGGAAGAATCGTAAAAATCATTATCGGCGACGTTTGGGGGTGTGGCCGGAGAAGAAAAAGAGAACAAGGATGGATGAAAGCCATTGTTGGCGGGGAGTGTCGTGGAGGCCGGAGAAGAAGAGCTGAAGGCGTCCTTACAAATCGCGTGTGTGGCCGGTGAGGAAGCTTCGTCGAAGGCATTACCGGCAACGAAGACGATGGTCGAAGACAAAAGCCCTGTGGAAATGTCGGCCGATATTTGTCGGAAGCCATGGCTGGCAGCGAAGACGTGGGTCGGAGACGAAGGCTAGGTGGAAACGCAAACGACATTTGCGTGAAGAGAAGATGATGGAGATGAAGTTTGTTAGGGCTAATCACGTGAAATGTCAGGAAGTGGGGCCTTGGGTTGGGAAAAGGTACCTCACTAAATCTGAGTTTTATTACGTGAAGGATTTTAGAGGAATTAAGTCTCTTGGGCTTGGGCTTGGGCAAGATACTGATGAGTTGATTGTTATTGGGCTGATTTTAAATTGTTTGGATGAGGCCCATTCGTTTTTAAAGATTCTGAAGGTTGTACAAAATGGGTTTTGGGCCGAATTATTTCTTGTTTTAAGCCCATTCCTTTTCTATGAGAAGAAATTAGACCTAACCCTAGCCACCACAAATGAGCTCATCTTTTACCTCCCACCGCCGACCATCTCCAATGGGTCGATCTGCCCTCGCTCACAGCTGCTAGCCATTCCCCCCATCCGCCGCCGATCATCACCATCAGCCGTCGTGTCTGCTACCATCAACCACAGTTTCCGGTCTGCCACTGCACGCGGCACATGGTCGTCGTCAGAGCGTCGACCAGCTAGTCCAAAAAAAAAAAAAAAATTGTTGTTACTTTTTTGTGGTTGTGTTCTGTAAGCACTCCTTGAGGACAAGGTGTCTTTGAAGGAGAGAGTATTGTAAGAGTTCTAGTTAGGTTATATGGGTAATATTAGTATGTTATTAGTAAAGGGTATAGTAGTAATTAGCTAGGGTTGCTTTGGTTATAAATAGAGTTTTTAGGAGCTTAGAGGGGAAGGAATCATTTTGGTGGTTTGTCCTTAGGACTCCTGGGGAGAGATATACCCCCCTCGAATGACTATTGTTATATTGTAACGTCCTTCGATATTGCAATATATTCTATCTTAGTGTTTGTTACGTTATTTTGGTTTTGGGGTCCTAACATTCTCCTCAGAGACCTAATACAATACTCAACAAAAAGATACTCCTACTATTAACAAACTTGCACTAAATAACCAACCTCACTCACCTTGGACCCCCCATTTCTAACAAACAATATTCCTAGGGCCCACACTCATTCTTCCGTACGTTTGCCTTTCTTTCCTCTCCCTACATATACTTTTGTAATTGGGGACCCATCACATTCTTGGTTCGGAAACTAAGGGTCAATAATTATAAGTAAGTTTGAGAGACACTAGCTAATCCATTCACCTTTTAGACACTAGAAAGCTATCTAGCCATACTACATTGTCAGGCAATTTTTTTTTATTAGAAACATCAAGAGAAGTATGTTCCGAAAAGAACAAGAACAACCTAAGGACGGAGTAGAGGTAATCCCCCAAGAAAACCTACACATCAAGATCCTTCCAATTGTTAATAATCATCAATAGGCTGTAATTACAAAAAAAAAATTGTATGTAAAGAAATCCACCAAGACGTTGATTGTACAAGACTACAAAAATACATTAAACTAGAAGACTTATCTTCAAAGCTTCTAGCATTCATTTCCTTCCAAATATGCCACAAAAGAGCTCAAAAGGCACAACTTCCAAAGTTCCAACCACCTTTGCTTTCCCTTTCAAATTCCAAGCAAGAAGGCCTTCCTTAAGCCAATCATCAACTTTCTTAGGCAAACAAAACGACATGCCCAAAGTATAAGCTAAGTAATTCCATGCACGTAAGGCAAAATCACAATGTAGAACCACCTCCTTCAAACACAGCCTACACCCGAGGGAGAAAGGACCAGCTCCTAAACTTTCTTTGAAATCTATTGTCAGTATTAAGACTTCTAAAGGCCAACGACCAATGGAAAATTTTAACTTTCTTAGGACACTTGTGCTTCCAAACCAAACTAGTCAAAGACTTACTTACCTTGGTAGGTTTAGTAGCAAGACGAAGAGTTGCTAGAGTAAGTACCATAGTTTTCAAGGGTCCAAAGTAAACTATCATTACCCTCTCCCAACTGCATCGAGTTGAGCTTCTCCACCAAGGCCACTCGACTTTGAAGCTCTCTCTCGAAAAGATCTCTTATGAGGCCCAAATTCCAAGCTTGGTTGTCATTATCCCAACAATAAAAAAATAGACGCTTCCTTCTTGAGCGAGACGACATACAAATTCGAAAACACAACTCTTCAAAGGAGTTTGATCCACCCAAATATCTTCCCAAAAACAAATGTTTTTGCCACACCCGACCTTGAATCTAGCAAACCGAGCAAATAAGGGAAATACCTTTGCTATATCCACCCACAATCTATTACCTTTTTTCTTCTTAAAATCAACTGTCATCCAGCCCGAAGGGGTGACCCCATAAATACTTGAAATAACATGCTTCCACAAAGAACCCTTCTCGTGAGTAAACCTCCAAATCCACTTAGTAAGCAAGGAAGTATTACGGTGTAGAAGGGAGCCCACACCCAAATTGCCAACAGAAGTTGGCAACACAGTTCACTCCTACTTGACTAAATTACTACCCAGTTTAAACACCCCTCCATTCCACACAAAATCCTGATGATCTTTTCCAAAGCGCTAATAACATTCTTTGGCGTCCTCAGAAGAGGAAAGTAGTAAACATGCAAGCTATGCAAAACGGATTGAGCCAGGGTCACTCTGCCGCCTTTCGAGAGAAGGCAACACCATTTATACAACTTTGCCCTCAACTTGTCCATCAACGGCTTCCAAAAATATTTTTTGTGATGGTTACCTCCTAGTGGGAAGCCAAGGCAATTAAGTGGGAGAGACTCTGCCAGGCAATGGAATTTGTCGACCCACCTATCAACATCCTCTCGACTCACATTGATCCCCATCAATGCCGTTTTAGAAAGGTTGAGAGAAAGCTTAGAGCCAATCATAAAAAGATTCAAGATATCCCACCAGTTTTTAAGCACAATGTCATCATCACGGCATAAAATAATAGTATCATCTGCATACTGAAGGTGGGAAACTTCCACCTCTTCCACCTTGGCTGTCCCAACCATGAAACCCTTTAGAATTCTTTTTTTAAGGCAAAAGTGAATCATACGAGTTACGACTAAGCACATCTCCAATGATCGTATAAAGGAAAGAAGACAGACGATCTCCCTGTCTCAAACCTCGTTTGGCATCAATCTTACCTCTAGGGCGACCATTAATCATAATCAAGAAATTGGTGGTCTTCAAACATCCATTGATCCACTTCCTCAAAGTTCTCTTAAAGCCCTTAGCCTCTAAAATTGAATGAAGGAAGCTCCAATCAACTGTTATAAGCCTTTTCAAAATCAAGTTGTAACAGATACCCCATTTTCTTACTCAACTTCCACTCTTCCACTGTTTCTGACGCCACCAAGATAGCGTGCATAATTGTCTCCCTTGAACAAAAGCTGCCACATAGTCACTAATAATAAATTGGAGGACTTTCTTTAACCTTTCAGCAAGAACCTTAGCCATAATCTTATACCAAGAAGAGATCACTATAATCCGCTGAAATTATTCACTTCAAAAATTCTTTTCTTTTTAGTAATCAGACAAACATACGTCTCATTAGTGCATTCATTGATGATACCGTTTTCAAAGAACTTCTGGAACACCTCAGCTAGATCAGTCTTCAACATGTTCCAAGATTTTTTATAAAACTCCCCAGTCATTCCGTTAGGACCTGGGGATTTAAGGCTGCTGAAACCTCGAATCGCCTTGATAATTTCCTCCTCAACGAAAGGATGCTCTAAACGAGTGCTTCTCTAGCTGTCTAGTGGGGCCCACTCAGCACCTTCAACTGTAAACCGAGGGCCTTTATCCTGTGAGTATAAGTTTTGAAAAAAGCTTAAAATCTCTTATTCAATCTCTTCATCTGTTGACAACATCAGACATGTCCTGCTTTCAAGATTTGAAATAAAATTAATATTTTTTTGGTAGAAATCAATATGTGAAAAAAAACCAGGTTTTCATCACCTTCTTTTAACCAATCAATTTTACATTTTTGTCTCAAAATACGTTGTTCACTGAAAATCAGCTCCAACAAAGAAGCTCTCAAGCAGATTCTATCACTCTTTTGTTGAGAAGAGATACACGCCTATTCGGCCAAAGTATCAATTTGCGCAATCTGGTTGAGGATGACATGTTTTTTTTATCGTTTTCCCATGTTTGAAGAAGGCTGGATACTTCTCTGGCCAATTTTTTTTTTCTTGAGAGGCACTTCCTTTTTTAGCTGAATTTGTAACTATCGGCCTAATTCATAAATTATTTTTCTTCAACGTGGGCACCACTTCCTTACATATAGCCAAACCCTCTAGAATATTTAAATTCCTAGCCTTCGGGCTTTGCTTCGTGATCATCACCGTTGCCTTTGGTTGAGCCTTTTCTACAAGCTCCTTGGCCACAACTAACTCTTTTCCATCAGACGAAGCATCCACCTCTAAAGAATCTTCCTCCTAAAAGCATCTATGAAAGCCGTGTGGGAAGTCTTCGATGCAACGTTCTTCTAAGTCAAACGCTTTGTTTGTCGCTCTACTATCGGGGCTTGAGAAAGAAACTTCTGAGTAAACATCTCCTCATTTAAACTAAGCGCAATCGTGTTACAACTTGGGCCCTCATCTTTGCTCGTGGAATGGGTTTGCCCTTTTTTCAAGACAGTCAAAACTTGGGCTTAAGGAGCAAAGGTGATCCCTTTCTTTTTCTTTGCTTGTTTCGGCTGGATGGGTCTCCTTGACCAACAAGTTCTTCTAAAGGCCCTTTTCCTTTCTGTTCTTCGACTTTTTTTTATTATTCGTGGGCTTTTTTACCACCACCTCCCTGAGTCCACAACTGAAAGTCTCCTCGGGCCCATTTCCTGAAACAAAACCTACCTTTTGGTGGGATAAATCAAAAGGGAATGCACAAGTTTTCAGAATTGTACCTGACCTTTGAATCTCTGAAAAGAGATGCTGAACATTAACCATTGGACAAAGAGCATCATCTTCGATTCTCGATAATTCTTCCCCAATCATCATGAAAGTCTCTCCTTGTTAGCACAATCACATCGTTTCAGTCAAACACTCAGACCTTTTCTTGGCAACATCTTTTGTCTAAACTTTTACTATCTCCCCCCTTAGTTAGATTGGTCCTTCTTCTCGGAGAGAGTTCCACCACCAAAGGGAAAGATTTTCCTTCTTTCACCTTTTGTAGTACTGGCCTCAAATGGGATTCGTCTTCTCCATTCATGAAATCTTTTAGAAGGTTGGAGAACGTCTTCCATCCTCAAAACTCAACACCCGCCGACACCACTAGGTTGAATTTCCCCCTTGAGTTTTACACCTTTGAAATTTCTACTAAGCTTCCTCTTTTGTTTGTCGCTTTTAGGATTCAAATAAAACCGTTGTTGTAGTACAACTTTCCAAAAAACTTTTGGGAAGCTGGGGAAATGAGCAAATCATCGAGTGTATCCGTGATCCAGACTACCACTACTTCTTCGGCAGACATGGTGAACTTTCGTCTTAGATGTGCCTCTGTCACCTTCGCCACTCTTTCTTTGTATGTCTTATGACTTATCAAAACTATATGTGAAAGATTTGTTTTCAATCGTAGCTGTAATGTTGTGAGAAGACGCCATCGTAAGCAGAACACCCTATCAAACGAAAAAAAGAAAGAAAGAACTATCAGTGACATCTCCGATAGTCACTCCGGCCGACTCTTGGCCCTTTCATCTCCCTTCCTTGCATGGAAGCAAACACTTTAATGACAGTCACAATGTTCTGACAACTTCCACAGATTTGACAAGTAAATCTAGCATTCATTAGGGGGAATCAGACAACTCACACTTGACACTTCTCAATGAACTTATTGAACTCCGAACCTCGTTGAGGGCTTTTCTTGTAGCTCCTTCTTTTAGAGCTTACTTAATCCTTCCCCGATTAGCGAGTAAGCCTTTTCTTCTATTTGGAAGGTGAAAGTTCTAAAAAAGATTCAGTTTTTTGTGTGGTTGGTCATTCATGGAAGAGTGAACACTTTAGACTGTCTCCTGAAGAAGAACTTTACCCTGGTTGGTCCTTTCTACTGTATTCTTTGTCGGAGGGCGGAGGAAGACCTGGATCATTTGTTATGGAGTTGCGAGTTCGCTCGGGATGTTTGGAACCTCTTTTTTGAGGTGCTCGGCGTCCAGTTTGCTAGGCACAGACGCCTTAGAGAGATGATCGAGGAGTTCCTTCTCCATCCGCCTTTTCGGGAGAAAGGAAAGTTTTTGTGGCAGGCTGGGATCTGTGCGGTTTTATGGGGTTTATGGGGGGAAAGAAACAACAGAACCTTTAGAGGATCGAAAAGGGATCCTAACGCTATTTGGTCCCTTGTTAGATTTCAAGTTTCTTTGTGGGCGTCGGTGACGCGGTTTTTTTGTAATTACTCTATAGGTCTTTTATTACTTGACTGGACCCCTTTTATTTAAGGGGCGGTCCTTCGGGCTCTTCTTTTTTTGGATGCCCTTGTATTCTTTCATTTTTTCTCAATGAAAGTTTCGTAACTTATAAAAAAAAAAAAAAATGAACTTATTGAAAATATGCTTGGACCTAGTAATTTGATCCCAAGGATACTTCTCCAAAGTGATCCTCACAAACTTCTATTTGATATTTTGATTACTTATGTTAATGAAGGGTATTGTTCAAGGTCTCTATTTCGGCTTCCGTCACTAAGGACTTTAGCGGTTATCCTTTAACTCATTCTTTTCAATTGGGGCTCCTTTTTGTAGTTTTTATTTATGTTTTTTTTTTGTTGCTCTTTTGGTTCCTCTTGGCCCAACCTTTATTTTTTCTTCTTCTTCCCATGTTGCTCTCATGTGTTCTTTCATTAATTCTCAACGAAAGATGTTATTTTCATTAAAAAAAGAGTTTTGAAGAGTATCTAAGCATCTCCAACCCATATATATGTGGTTGGTGAAGTTTATAATCTAGCTACGTCTTTTTGTAAATATACCTTCAGTACTTTCGTTAATGTGTCTGTTTTACATAATTTGTGTTTATTCTTTGTAGGTTTCTCTGCTCTGGCTTCCGCTTCCACTGCTGCTACCACCACATCTGGTTTCAGTGCTTTAAGTCAGAGTCAGACTTTATCAACTCTTGTTGTAGCAAGCAGTAGTAGGTATGTATATGGTCCTGCTTCTTTTCTAGCATCTATGCTATATAAGACAAAACTTGTCTGGTTTGTCATTGTCTATCAATGGAGCCAGTATTATATTATTATTTTTGTTATCTTCAGGTTGATTCTCTTCATCTTTTCTTCTGCTTGAATGTTATTTCGAGAGGGAGGAAGGCCATGCATTTGTGCTGTTTACTCTGTCTTCAAGATTTTGAAAATTTTATTCTCCTTGTTTTAAAGATATATCTTATTATTTTTGTTATCTTCAGGTTGATTTTCTTCATCTTTTCTTCTGCTTGAATGTTATTTCGAGAGGGAGGAAGGCCATGCCTTTGTTCTATTAGATATTATGTTTACTCTGTCTTTAAGATTTTGAAAATTTTATTCTCCTTGTTTTAAAGATACATCTTTTAAAGCCATGACACATTTCTACTATATATATTTTGAGAAGCTGTCTTAGCTCATTCCACTGTATATTAATGCCTACATGGAATGGTTATTATTAGGAATTCTGTGATTTATATTTTTCATCTGCTTCATCCTCTATTTATTCAGTGGTACAACTTCAACTGTAAGTGCTACAGTGTCTACCACACCAAAATTACCATCTGAGATAACAGGGAAGACAGTTGAAGAGGTACTTCTTTCTTCATGATCGGGGTTATGTACAGTGCATTTTAGTGGTCAACAAACAATTATTTATGGTCTAATTTTATCGAACAGTTATTTATGGTTATGGAACAAAGTTTAAACTGGGTCTAGAAATGGAATCAACACATACCTCATTACCGGTGATGGTTTGTTTGTGTTAATTTAGTGATGAAAATCAATGTTTTAATAGGCTTTTGAGGCTTACGCCTTGAGGTCGCCAAGAGGCAAGACATTAACTTTTAGCCTCAAGACTTACGCCTACATGAAAACACATTGAGATTTAGTAACCGTTTTTTGTGTTTTGTAAAACTGATTTTAATTAATTTAAATAAAATTACTTTTTCAATTCTTTGTTTTTGTAAAATCAGATTGAGGGTAGCCTTATCAAAAAAAAAAAAAAAAACAGATAGAGGGTAGCTTTTGAAAGTGGATTCCAATAAATTCTAGTTCTAACCAACTTTCATCATTTTTCATTTTATCCTTCCATAACTCCATCTTCTCCACGATCAACAAGACCAAAAATTTCCAAATCTCCTACAAATTACAACTTTCTTATTTTTTCTACTTCTTAGTTATGTCCCACGTTTTCCTCTAAATCCAGTTTTTTTATTTGAAAAAGTTCTCGTCCTCATCTCTATCTTTTTTGTATAGTTTTTACTGAAGTAATTATTAATTATCAAATTTTTAGATAGCAGATAAAATTAAAATTAAAATGAGTTAACATTAATTTTTTTTAATTAAAATTAGAACAATAAATTTTCGGATACAATTTGTTATAGTAATTGTTTCTCACACGATTTTATGAAAATAATTTAAACTAAACAAAATATAATTTGTAATTAAATTATTATATTAAATATTTGAAATTATATGTCTACTTTGGTCATTGAAGTTAAATCTCACAAATTTGGTATTAATTTACCAAACATAACAACCTACTTTTCAAATTTAGAATTAAAATTTACCAAACACTAATTTACTTAATTCTACCACTGATTTTTCTAAAAGCATCACTGACAACAATTATTTCCGCAGCGACAACAATCCCAAGCTAGCCCTTAAAGTCTCTACGCCTCGTGTAATGATTAAAAGAATATTATTAATTTGCCTCATTCTTAAAAAAATATAAAGGTTCCTATGAAAAAACATGGGAATTCTAATACGTGATATGTGACAATTCAATCTATTACTACTTCTAGTACCCTAGCCAGGCTTTAAAAACATTGAAGAAATTTCTTTATAGGATAAGCGAATCCTATTAGGGATACTGGTAGCTGTGTTAAGGATGTCCTTTTAGAGCTTTTATTCTAGTGGAAATTGATATAGGTAATTTTTTTGATACTTTCATACTTCTATATTTTAATAATGTTTAGGCTTTAGCAATACTTGATCACACTGTCTTAGATTTTTTTTTTTTTTTTTTTGATATCCGTGAGTGTTCGGACCAGCTTACGCACCTCGACTAATCTCACAGGAGAAACCGTCTGACCCTACAACATTTGGCTGCCAAGTAACTAGGTAGGTGGCCACCAAGGATTGAACCCATTCCTTCTTAGAGGGCATTAATAGTCTCAAGGCCCTTCATGACTACTAGGCCAACCCTTTATGGTTATCACACAATCTTAGAATTTATATAAAGGTTCCTTTCCCAACTGATGGGAAAATAATTTCTTAGCAATACTTGATCACACAATCTTAATTTTTTTTTCCCAACTGATTCTAATTTTTATTCTAGTACTTGAAAGTATTTTTCTTTCGGTTTAAGTTGACCTTAGTTCAAATAAAATTACTTGTTTCGAAATATTTGTGCAAATCATGGTCTTGCCTTCTTTGTTCATTGATTACTCGTACAATGTGTGTCTTGTTTAGTCTTTTATCTATTTTGGTAATTAATTGTTTTTATTTTATGCTTCTTGTTTTTATCTTAATTTATTTATAGATCATCAAGGAGTGGAATGCAGAGCTTCAGGAGCGTACTGGAAAGTTTCGGAAGCAGGCCAATGCTATTGCTGAGTGGGATAGGAGGGTTTTGCAAAATCGTGATATCCTCTATAAACTTGAGGTGTTATGTCACATAATTTGAAGATTTTTAACCTTCAATGAGATTTGAAATTTAATTGGCCATTATAGATGTTCTAATGAAACATCAATAAATTTGTTTCTCTTCTCAAAAAAAAAAAAAAAAAAAAATTGTTCTAATACATGTGCAAATGATTATCAAAAAGATTAAAAAAAAAATTATCAACAAGATAATTCTAGTTTGTGAATGAATTTTTGGATCACCAAGTTCATAGGTACTATTCACCCTGCCTCTGCAATAGGGTCCTAATTTGCACGGGTTGAGCGCTTTGCTTATTTGCTAGAGAGTCTTCAATTTTACCTCAATGTTTCAATTTTAGTGTCCACACCCTTAGTGTATTAAAGGGATTGTGATTTTGCTGGGGCTGTTGCATCCTTTGCAGGAGGGCGACAAAGGATCTTGATAATATTTTTATATTTTTTGGGGTTGTGATTTTGCTTATGCAGTCTGGAATCATTTTTTTTAGGGTTCGGTCTAGGCTTAGCCAGGCATAGGGACTGCAGAGAGATGATCGAGTACTTTCTTCATCCTCCCTTTCAAGAGAAGGGAAGATTTTTGTGGCAAGCAGAGTTGTGTGCATGTGGGGACTTTGGGGTGAGAGGAACAATAAAAATTTTAGAGGGCTTGAGAGATCTCTATGCGAGGTTTGATCTTTTGTTAGCTTCTATGTCTCTGTGGGCTTCTATGACAAAGTCTTTTTATATTCTTTTGAATTGTGTTGCATCCTTTGTTGGACAGAGGATTTTGATCATATTCTTTGAGTCGTGATTTTGCTTACGTAGTTTGGAATCGTTTTTTGAGGAGTTCAGTTTAGGCATGGCCAGACATAGGGGTTGTAGAATGATGATCGAGGAGTTCCTTCTCCATCCTCCCTTTCGCGAGAAGGGAAGATTTTTGTGGCAAGCAAGGGTGTGTGCAATTATGTGGGGACTTTTGTGGCAAGCAGGGGTGTGTGCAATTCTGTGGGGACTTTGGGGCGAGAGGAACAATAGAATTTGTAGAGGGCTTGAGAGACCTCTGAGCGAGGTTTGGTTAGGTCCTTTGTTAGATTCTATGACGAAGCCTTTTTGTAATTATCCGTTAGGACTCATTTTACTTGATTGGATGTCCTTTTCGTAGTTTGTCTCTTTTTTTGCGGGTTCTCTTTTTTTATACCTTTGTATTCTTTCATTTTTTCTCAATGAAAGTTCAATTATTCATAAAAAAAAAAGAAGAAGAAAAAAAAGTACACTGGACCTCTTCCCAAGACCTCTTTACATCTTACATCTTAAGGATTCTTCTATTTTTTTTTCCTCTGTCATTAATCAAATCTGAACTCTTATAATATATTTATTTATTTTTTATTTAGAAGTTTTGTCTCAATGCCTCTTGACGACAAACATTTTTTTTTTTTTTTTTTTTGAGAAGATGAAATATTCAAAAGAAAGGGACAACCCCTAATGGAAGAGGGTTCTCTCTATCTAAATGTTAAAAAAAAAAAGATTTATTGCTAGATTGCTCTAATGTCTTTATTTTGAATTTAGATTGAAGTTTCAAAGGTGGTTGAGACCCAAAGTGAGCTGGAGAGGAAATTGGAACTGATTGAAACTCACCAACAAGAGGTTAGCCTTGTGTGCCTTTCTCCTTCAATACTTGCTTTTTAGCATGACATTCCGTGTGTTTCTTTGTCCTATCTATTATTTTTCTTGTTGGTTTTGATTAAGTCATCATTTAGGAGGTTTGTGATAGAACCCAGCTATATTGTAATGTAAATCATAAACGGAAATTCAAGATAAACCAAGTGTTCAAGGTACTTGGACCCTCCCTTTCTTTAGATAGCTCTCAAGCCCTATTTTACTCGTCAAATATTGCTTACCTTCTCCTTCCTCACTCCCTCTATTTATAACCAAAATACCCTAACAACTTTCTTAACTATTTACCACTATACCCTTATGACATCCCTAATTTCCCTCTAATGACAATCCTATCAGTTTGTTAAGATTGGAGTTATTTGGGGAATTCTTGTTTAAATAATTATTTAGGAGATCATCGAACAAATGTGAAACTAAGCCAAGTAACTTGGTGGATGTCATTTGGAAACATAAGATGCTAAAAAAGGTAAAAGCTTTTTGTGTGGACTTTATTTCTTTGCGGTGTTATGACTAGGAGATGAGATAATTCATCTTTGAATCTATTTTTGGCCTTAGGATTAAAGGGGAAACAGTTCCATCATCGGCTTAAACTGTGAAGAGTCTAAGTTGAGTTCTTGGGCCTCCTTTGTGAGGTGGGAAAGGTACCCTACTTGTACTTGGTGCTTCCCCTGGGGGCTAATCCCAAGAGTGTTTCTTTTTAAGATCATGTGGTGGAGGAAGTCCAAAAACAATCATCTTCTTGGAAAAAACGCCTTATTTTCTAAGGGAGAGAAACTTAACCTAATTCAATCCGTGTTGAGTGGGATTCCTAGTTTTTTCCTTGTTCTGTTAAGAATTAATGTATCGGTGAGCAAGACCTTGGAGAGATTGATGATGAATTTTTTGTGGGAAGGGATTGATAAGGGGGGAGGTTCCCATTTGGTCAACTAAGAGGTAGTTTCGAAGCCTATGGAGCTAGGAGGGTTAAATATTGGTAACCTGAGATTACGTAATGAGGCGTGGTTGGTGAAATGGTTGTGGCATTTCTTCATGGAGCCTAACACTTTCTGGCATAGTACTATTATGACTTTATGAGTAGGTATGGTCCGTATCTGTTTGAGTGGGTAACATGCCATAGGGTCAAGAGCTCTAGTAGAAACCTCTGGATTGCTATTACTTCAAGTTTCCCCACGTTCTTTCAATTTGTGAAGTCCTTCGTTGGAGTGGACGTCGGCGTCAGTTTTGGGCTCAAATCGAAAATCGACAGGTCGGTGGTATTCGGTTTTGAGATGGTTTGTACGCCGACCGACTGATCGTAGTAACAGTCGGTTGGTTTTGATCGGTTGATGGGAGAAAGAGGAAAAAGGAAGAGGGAAAAAAGATCAATGTTTTTTTAGCTTCGAAGGTGTGGCCAAGAGAGAAATGGACAAGAGTGAAAGGGAAGAAGAAAGAAATATGAGATTTTTATTGTCAGATGAACATATTCAAAATGAAGTGTTGTTATTACGCTACTCTTCACAAAAAAATTCTTAAATTTGGGATTTGATTTTGAGGATTGTTTTGATGCTCCAATAATGGCAAAGATGGCGAGGAAGCTAATATTTTCTGTGGGAATTTTTTCAAATCATCGAAAGAAGCATCGTGTGAACAAGTCTGACTCATCAACTATCATCCGGACACTTTGTTTTTGTCCTCCTTACTTCATTATCTTTTTAGAACTCGAGGTCGAGTTCTTTTTTGGAGGGAGAGATAGAATATTCGGATTAGTGGTTAATTGGATATTTTGGTTAATTAGAATTAGCATTGGTTTCCTTGATTAATTTTTTTTAAACAAGACAAAACTTTTCATTTTTTTTGAACAAGAAACAAACCATTTCATTGATATAATGAAAGGAGACTAATGCTCAAAGGAAACAAACTCCACAGAGGAGTGAAATAAAAGCGATAAAAAGCAAGAAAAAACAATAAATGAATTTTCAAAGGGAAAATAAAGGCGTTCCAATTTAAGGTGATGTCTTGCAAGGAAAATTCTTTGAAGGAACTTGAGAGAGAACACCAAAGAGAGGCTTTGAGATGAGCTGAATCATAAACAAAACAAACCAAGAGTTTTGAGGTTCGTCAAAAAAAAAAACTTGAATTCCTTTCCAGCCAAATTTCTGAGAGGAGAGTCGTGAACCCAATAATCCACAAACAAAAGAGGCCGAGGAGGAAGAAGAGGGTTGAGATTGGTTTCCTTTTCCTCTACCTAATCACCATTAGAGTGTCCAAAACTAGAGTTGTAAGTCCTTTAAGGGAACCATCAGAAGGTTGCAGCTTGCCTCTTGAAAACGTGAAGCATCTTCAGTGGGAATAGGGACATAGACACATTTTCCCTCACACTCAAATTTGTCTTGTCTGCAAATGTCGAATTAGGAGTCCAGCGTTGTTCAAGAGGGAGATAACTTCATCTTTAATCTTTCCCTCGAGAGATAAGAGAATGCACTTCCTTTCTACAAAGTTTGATCAAAGATGTTCGGAGAGCACCAATCTCATGATACGAGTTAATAGGGGTTGATCTGCTAGAGAAGCCACCAACCTGGATACCCTGGACCATTGGAAAACTTTCACGAACTTTTCTATATTGACAAAATGATCACTCAAATTGAATTATGCACACAAACCCTTCTTTGTAGGAATATATCAACCAAACTACAGTCCTCAAAGGGGTAATCCAACACCTTCGTACTTCTAGTTCTCTTGGCCTAGACTTTTCAAACCCAAACAATTAGTGTTGAAATCTCCACCAAGCCCCATATTGCTGCAGAGACCAAAACAGTCCAGAAATTCCATCCAAGAGACCAAAACAGTCCAGAAAATCCATCCAAAACTCCTCCATACAGATATGGGAAGCTGGCAATTACTCACAAAGCTCTTGATGACCAATACTAGGTTCCAAATTGCAATCAATAACATGTGTCTTAAACCACTGAAAAACTCCCATACCACGTTGCATCCTTTCTTCAGATCTTGATTTCACAAGGTCAATCTTTTTGCTTGAACTTTTAGACCTTTTGTGTTCCATGAGAAAATCTTCATAGCTTAACTTCTTGGGATGATTGTTACAATATCTAAGCCACACTCTTTGAAATAAGATGTGAGATCATCTTTTTCCAGTGGGCTAAATTCTGCTTTTGAAGATGGAGTATTTGAAGAAAATTTCTCCATCTCTGGTTGTACTACCCCAATGTGTGTATCATCAGATTCTTCTTCAATAAATAAGGTTTTTATGCCTATGTCTTCCAAAGGAATCTCTGCATTTGTTTCAATAGAAGGACAATTAAAGTCTGTTTCAATGCTACTCAGACTTATATTTGAGTCTGAATCTGAATCTGAAAATTGAGTTCTTGATAATATGAAAAGAGACTAATGCTCAAAATACAAAGAAACTCCAAGAAGGAGGGAAGAAAGCAGAAAAAAAAAAACAAAAATAAAAGATCTTACAAAGGATGAACAACAATTAACCAATTAAGATAAAGATTTTGAAAAGATAAAAAGGCAAAAGATTTAGAAAGAGAACGCCAGGAGGAAGCCTTCAGGGGGGCTGCTTCATAACAATCTAGCCAAGGACGACTTTTGTTCTGGAACACTCGTTGATTTCTTTCGAACCATAACTCAAAAAGAATAGCTTTGACCGCATTGGTCCACAAGAGTTTAGGTTTTGGTGCCATAGAAGGGCCAATGAGCATTTGAAGAACGTTTGCTTTGAAAGAGATATCAATAACCCAATGGATTACAAAAGCCTTATACAATTTCTCCCAAAAAAGCCTTGCAAAGGAACAATATAAAAAGATATGTTGAAGAGATTCTGCATCTGATAGATATAATGAGCAAACCGACGGAGATATACAATGCTTAGGGAGCTTTTTTTGTAGCACGTCTGAGCTATTCAAAGATCCATTAAGCATAATCCATATCAAAATACCAACTCTTTTTGGGCTTTTTAATTTCCAAATAGCCGAGAAAACATTTGATTCCAAAGGAGAGGATGAAGAAGAAGAAAGAGAGGGAAGGTCGAGGTTTCCTTGATTAATTAGGATTATGTTTAGTTTCCTTGGGTTGTTAGGATTATGATTAGTTATCAAATTCTCTATAAATAGAGCATTGCCCTCTTGTATTCATTAACTTTTGATTCATGATAAGATTCTTGGATAGGCTTCTTGGAGAGAACTCTCCTTAGTCACTTAGGCTACATCAAATTGGTATTAGAGCGACCGTCTGGGCCAACGTCGACTGTCGCCGGTGAAAGACCGGGAAACTCTTGTCGGCGCAGATCGTAAAAGGGAGCTTCGTGAGTTATGCTCGTTGCCGAAGAGCGTACACCTAATTACAAGGGGGAACCCTTTAAAGAAGATTCACAAAAAAATTCAAGAATGGAAAATTACAAGACAAGAAAGATGACCAAGAAAAAATACAACGATCGGTATAGGCAAGAAAACCACAAATACATTCAAGAACAATGCTGGAATTTCGATTCTAGTTATTCGAAAGATGAATTTCAACATAACAACTTGACCCATGCTCGATTCTTTCAAAGATCCTGTCAAGATCTAAATTGGAATTCTTATTGTAGTAACTCCAGTGATTCCGAAGAAGAAAACCATGTTGTAATTTCAAGAATGTTCAAGGGAATTTACAACACAGGAAAGAAATTCAAGACCAGAAAATTTTCCTTTGAATGCGAATCACGCCCATTGGAGACAAAAATTGAAGGAAATCATGACAGACACTACAACAACCATGATGAAATCGGGGTGTCTTTTGGATAATATATCTAACAATTTGGATCGTTTTACAACCAAACAACAAGAACCCGAAAAGGCAAGAATGACAGATTTTTAAAGTAGTAGTCAAGAAAATGGAGAATTCACCCGAAGTCAAGAACTCATGGATCATATGAGAAAGATTCAAGAAAATACAATAGGCCTCTAGAACATCAATTTTCAAGATTCTGAAGTTCGAGAAAAGAAGATTTTTTCCACGGAGATACACACCAAAACTGTGAAGGTAGGCAAGAAGAAATGCTCCAAGAATAGAAAGGCGACCTTCCAAAAAATGTTGAGAACATCTTTTATCATGATAAACTCCAAGAATGCCGAAATGAAGGTTTCTTGGTTCAAGATTTCAATTGTTCCAACGAAGAAGATCATTTTTTTCATGGACTTGGAGTTAAAGATTCTGATTTTTTCAACAAAGAAGAGGAGTGTTTTCTAAAATTTGAAAATTATTTTGATGATGAAGATAAAGTTGAAAAAGTATTGAAAGAAACGATTGATGTTAATGATGATGATGGTATTGCTTGAAAATTTATTCAAGATCTTCATCAGATTGATTTGTCTGAAAAACACGAAGATTCTTTTATTGATCTCAATGATTTACTCTCAGATGATGAACACCATCAGATAAGTTTGAATGTCATGGAAAATCAATTCCTTTTGAATTTTGCTGAGTATTTTGACGATGAGGATGAAATATTAATCTCTTTGGATAAGCTTTTTACTATTGTGGAAGAAAATTTGGGCCTGGAAAATTTTTCAGAACCAAATCCATGAAAGTGCAGTTGAGAAAAACCTTATTGAAATTTTGAGGTTGATGTTGGAAGACATTCAAATAAGGGTACTATTGTTAAGTTTGGAACTTCAAGAATCTATTTTGATTCGTTACATGAAAGACTAAATCCTTCACAAATTTGGTCAAGTCAGGAAGACATCTTTATGAAAGCAGTTGAACTTTGTTTCAGTAACAAAGTATGTGTATTTGGAGGAATTTTTGAAGACTACTGGATCCTATTACATATGATTTTGGATTTGGCAGGACTTTTGGCATAGAAACCAAACTTTGGGGAGAATTGGTACAGCTTGCCGTGTTTATGAAATTAGAATGCAATTTTCAGTTGGAGTCTTTAACAACCATCGACTAAAACATCTTTCTATTCGGGCAGTTCACTTGTTTCTACCTATCTTCATTTTCTTTTTTAAATTCGAGGACGAGTTTTTTTTTTGGAGTGATAGAATGATGTGGTAGGATTGGGGTAAATTCATATTACTCATGGTTAAATCCTTTTTGTTTCTTTTTGGGTTTTAGTTTACTTTTCATTCTCTTTAAATAGAGAATCTCTCTCATGTATTCACTAACTTTTGATTCATAATAAAATTCTTGGATAGATTTTTTGGAGAGAATTCTCCTTAGTCACTTAGGCTACATCATTGGGCTTTCGTCGTTCCCTTGCAGACCGAGAGGGGATGGAGGTGGCTGTTCTTCTCTCCATCATTCCTGATCACCTTTTGTGTCTTGGGAGGCCATGATTGGGTTTGGATCCCTGATCCTTTTGAGGGATTCTCTAGTACATTGTTTTTCCACATCTTGTGTTCCACTCCTATCCAATGTTTTTTTAAAGCTTGAGATGCACTAAAGTGCAATAGCCTTCTCTCTCGTCCTCTACGACCACAATTTATGCTTGAAATAACTCATTCATCTTCGCCTCTCTCCTCCCTTTTTTTCTTCTTTCCTTCGTGCTTCGCCCTTATTTCTGCCAGACCCTAACCGCTCATCTTCCCTCCTCTTTCACTCTTCCTCGTGCCTTTGCTTCCTCAAGAAGGTTATTATCCAAATCGACCACCAAACAAATCGTTAGACAAATCTCTGTCTACATGGGCTAAAGATATTAAAGTTCTAAGTACTAAATTGTTACAATTTTAAACTATAGGAACTAAAGTTTAGAGACTAAATTGTTTTAATGAAAGTTTAGAGAGCAAATGTGAGATTTAACCTAAAATAGATGAAATTAGCATAGGGAAAGCTGAGAAAGGTGAGTGCTAGAGGTTCTTCCTAGAACCTCATGTCTCATAACTTGAGCTCAAATATTGGGAAAATAGCACCCAACATTGAATTGTCTTATTTGTGCTTTTTATTAAAGCATGCTTTAAGATTTCAAAAAAAAAAAAAATAACGCATGCTTTAAGATGGTAAGTTCTTAGCTTAATTGGAAGTGAGTTCAAAACCATGGAAATTATTGAATTTTTTTTAATTGCACATATTCAGGTATTTTTAATAAATCAGTTACATTTATCTCTTCTATTGTCAGGTTGATAAGGCTTTGCAAAGTGTGGAAGAAGATGCTGAGCGCATTTACAAGGATGAACGGGGTTTGCTTCTTGATGAAGCTGCATCTACAAGGGATGCAATGTGAGTGATAACTTACGTTAATTACGATATTTACATGTTCTACGTAAGACGTTCCTTTTGTTTTGATTTTTTTGTTAAAAATGGCTATTGTTTGGATCTTAAAAGTTTAATGGTATTCAATTTATAAATTGATAAAATATTGCCAAGTTGATGATAGTCTTTGGGACTTGGGGTTGGGCATTTGTGAAAAGCTAGCTTTGTCTGTTCTTGGGTTTTTTTTTTTTGCCAAGTTATCTTCTTTAGATGTTTGATAAGGGAAGAAGCTCTGGATTGTATCTGTTTGAATTTAGATGGAAGAGGAACATTATCAAGAAAACTAGAAATGTCAATTTTATGTGAGTTGGGATGTTTTCAATGATGCTTTGTCCTTGCTCGTAGATAAACCAACCTCAAACAAAGGTCTAAAAATAGAGAAAGTCTTCCCTTGCTCCTAAAGTTTAGTTTAGGATAGTGGGTAAAGCTTTTATTACTAGTAGGTAGCTTTACCCAAGTTTCTCCATCACTATTTTTAGTTATTGCTATTCTTAGATAGTTGCTATTTTTAGCATTAAAAAAAGTGTATTTAAAGTTCAGTTATTATTGAATGAAGATGTAGTAGTATTCCCCACTTCTCTCTTCTCTCTCTGAAACAACATTCTCGTCTTCAATTTGTGGATAATACGATCTTATTTTCTTTGGGCAGGGAAGATTCTATATTAATTTAACTCCATTATGATATTATGATATTGTTGGAGATTATTTCAACAAGAGCATGATAATAATTGGGAGGCTCCTAAGCTTATTATTGTCTACAAAAGTCAGCTCCTTTTATGATCTACACTATTTTAGGGATGAAATAGAAAGTTCTCTTAATAATTCCATTGTATTGAAGGTTCAAATTTTAATCTCTTGTTTTCAATTTTAATCTTGTTGCAGGTATGAGCAAGCTGGATATATAGAGCGGGAGCTAGAGCAGATGTCAGAAAAAATCAAATCAATTATCCAGACCCTAAATGCAAACCAGGTAAAGGATAACAACTAAGACCTTGTTTGATAACCTTTTGGTTTTTGAAAATTAAGCCTATAAACACTACATTTACCGATGGTTTCCTTTGTTTTGTTATCTACTTTTACAAGTATTTTCAAAATTCAAGCCAAGTTCTTTTTAGTTATTGTTTTTGGAATTTGGCTAAAAAATGTAATGTTTTCTTAAGAAAGAGAGCAAATAAGCACAATTTAAAAAAAAAATCAAATGGAGCCTAAATGATTTCATTTCTTACCTTGCTTTTTCTCTACATGGTAATAGATGCATCATATATCTTCTGCTTTTCTCTAGGGAGGAGAACTTGATGTGATTGATGATGGGATGACACCGTTAGATGCAGTTGTTCGAATTTTAAACAATCAATTAAGTTCATTAATGTGGATCGATGAAAAGGTTAGTGTTGCTTGTATACATATCTTTTTCCATACACGAAACCTCTTCTAACCATGAGGACCTTAGTATCTTTGCTTCCAAAGTATATAAACATTTCATCATTCTCTATGTTATTAGACCTTCATCATCCTCTTCTAACCATGTGGATCGATGAAAAGGTTTGGTTGCTGCTCTGACTAAACCAGGATGCAAAGTCCAAAAGTTTTCCATCCTAAAAGAATTTTGCGTTCCATCAGATTAATCCTTCAGAAACTTTCCCCATGACCACCGTACTTTCCCCATGACCACCATGACCACCGTACCTTCCCCAAATCCATGGAACTACTCCACCCGCTCCGTTTCCATAGATCGGAAGGTTTTTGCAATCGCTTTTGACAAACATTATAGAGGAAGCAGAGCCAAAATCACAGAACAAGGTATCACCTCCACTCACTTTGTCTCGCTCACCTTGTCTCGCTCACCTGGCTATCATTATCTTGGCTCACAACCTCTTTCAAGGCATTAGTCAATGAACCAACACATCACAAGTTTTTTCAGAAACTCAGGGCTGACGAATATGATCTTTGGCTTCAAAAACATAGTAACAAAAATGGGTACTATGTGGAATTGAACCAACTACACAACTCTGGGATTCGAAATCGTTTGATTATTCCCTCGGAGACAAAGAAACAAGGCTGGATTACCTTTCTTTCATTAATAGAAGAGTATCCTGCGGAAGCTCACAAGACGGCTCCTCCAAAAGCTACCTCATACAAACAGGTATTACAGCGTCAACCGGTTCCTATTGCAACCAAAGTATCTAAGTCTCAAAAGCCAATCTCCCAACCGCTGGATTTTCCCTCCTCTTCGACAAAGCCATCCATTGTCCGATCAGAAAATGGGATCATCATCATACAAAGAAGCAATAATCATGATGAATGGCCTAATATTTTACGAGCCTTGCAAGACTCCTCCTTACCGCGATGCACAATCAACCCTTTTACTGCCAATAAGGCATTGCTACTGGTCTATGACAAACAGATTGCCTCTTCCTTATGTAACAACTCTGATTGGGTCTACGCCGGTAAGTACCGGATCCGGTTTTCTAACTATTCCTTGTTATCCTTTCAGCAGGACCAAATGACATCCTCCTATGGAGGTTGGATTGGAGTGCACCACCTCCCGCCCATCTTATGGACAGAGCAAATCTTTCGATACATTGGTGATTGTTGTGGAGGTTACCTTGAAACATCAAGTAGCACTTCACGTATGCTCATCCTCACAGAAGCTAGATTGAAGATTCGTCAAAACAAATCGGGTTTCATCCCAGCAGAGATAGCCATTCCAGCTTCCATCGCCGGCATTGATTTCACGGTCAAACTATCGAGCATCTCCGGCGGCAACAATCGAAACGGAAGGCCAGCCGTTTTGGAATCGCAATTAAAAGCTAAGGCTTCATTTGCGGAAATCATAACTGAAGAGATCCGCCCGCCCATCGATTTGACAACGGCTGCACATTATACGGAATCAATTGCCCTAGCTCCCGCAATGGTACGACCTTTAACGTCTTCTCTCCCCCGAATTTCTCACCCATCAACCAAACCCTCACTAAAGTCTTCGGCCCACCTCACATTATTTATCCCAGAGAGAAGCCCACAACCCGAACCCGGACAGTGCCACCAACCCGAACCTGGGCTTTGCCCACAACCCGCACCCGGAATTTACCTTCCTCCCTTGGCCCACCAAACTCTCGATATTCCCATTATCATCCCACAAATCAAAACCAAGTTCCTTGACCCATCCCAATTCCCCAAGCCCACGACCCTCAAACCCGGATTCATCGGATCCACCACGACCCGTCAACCCTTCTCTTTGCCATCAGATACGGAAGGATATATCTCCAGTCCAAACTCCATTAACACCCCCCCCCCATCTCAAACAGTCGAAGATTTCCCCTCCCCCCTCCCTCTCGATATGATCCTCTTCGACGAAACCATAGCCAATAAACCGACTAATTTATCGCTCGTGGCCATACCTCCCATACCGCTTGACTCCGAACCTGTATCCTCCCCCCCTTCTCCTCGCGGCAACTCCCCAATACCCTCACCCATCCCTACTGACCCATCTTCCCATCACCCCCCCATCTTGACCCCTCCGGTTTTTCGTCCTTCTCTATCCTCGGCCCTTCGTGACATTGCCCCATTGCTCCTTGACCATGGGCTGTGCATCATGGCTATTCCGACAGCGCCTCTGCCAATCAAGAAAAAAGGGAAAGCCATTACAGCTAACAAGCCAAAACTCCGAAGGGAACTAAAAAACCTTGAGTCCACTGTGCACTATGACAAGTCTGCTGTAAAGGACATTATGGAGGGTGAATTTGTTGATCAATGAAGTTCATGACTTGGAACGTTAGGGGGCTAGGCTGCTGGAAAAAACGGGCTCTGATTCAGCATACTATATTGCAGCAAAATCCGAGTTTTGTTCTCCTTCAGGAAACTAAATTACCTTCTATGGATTCTAGTACAGTTCAGTCTCTCTGGAGCTCTATATCTATTGGTTGGACAGCCCTTGATTCAGTGGGAGCAAAAGGGGGTATTCTCATTATGTGGAACGAACTTGACTTCACCATTACTGATACCATCCAAGGTATGTTCACGGTCTCTATTCAGATTGCTTTGGCTGATGGGTTCTCCTTTCTGCTTTCGGCTGTCTATGGCCCATCCAAGCGTAAATATCGGGAGAAGTATTGGAATGAGCTTCATGGCTTGGCCGGTTTAGGAGGCAATAAATGGATCATTGGTGGCGATTTCAATGTCACCCGATGGTCTTGGGAAAAATCTTGTAACCGCACCATTACTAGAAGCATGCGTCTTTTTAATGATTGGATTCTGGATCATCATCTATTGGACATCCCATTACAAAATGGATGTTATACTTGGTCAACATCTGATGGTAAATATCTCTCACTCATTGATCGATTCCTCTTGACTAATGACTGTATCTCTAAATTTGGTTCAGCTCATGTTAGAAGACTCGATCGAGTCACATCCGATCACTACCCCTTGTCCCTCAATTTTGGTGATTTATCTTGGGGTCCTTGCCCCTTTCGTTTTGAGAACTCTTGGCTGCAAAAAGACTCCTTCCGGCCTCGATTGAAAGACTGGTGGGCACAAAATGATACACAGGGTATGCCAGGTCATGGTCTTATGATGAAGCTTAAATCGCTTAAAACAGAATTGCGCAAATGGAATTTGAACCTTAGTATCTTCTCCACACAACTTCCTCATTATTTAACTCAATTGAGAGAGTTGGACAGGGCGGAAGAGCTTGAGTCCCTATCTGTGGAGCAACAGTTTGAGAGGCGAAGGATTCGTGGTCTTATTGAGGAACTAACCGCATGTGAGCATGTTCAATGGCGACAACGCTGTAAATTAAATTGGCTAAAAGAGGGGGATGAAAACACTAAGTTCTTCCATCGTATTATGGCTGCCAGGAAAAGGAGAAACTCGATTCTAGAAATTCTTTCACGAGATGGTAACAGCCTCCTTACAGCAAACGAGATAGAAACAGAATTTCTTGATTTTTACCGGACTCTGTATACCAAAGATAGTCATCCTCGCTTCTTACCTACTAATGTGGACTGGTCTCCAATTAGTAGAACACAGTCAGAAGATCTGGAACGTTTGATTACTGAAGATGAGGTTTACAGTGCTGTCTCTTCATTGGGTTCTAACAAATCCCCTGGTCCTGACGGTTTCACAGCTGAATTCTTCAAAGCCTCTTGGTCCCTTATCAAAGGGGATATTATGGTGATGATTCGTGACTTTTTTGCCACCGGTATTATTAATGTCTCCTTAAATGAGACTTACATTTGTCTGATACCAAAGAAGGTTGATTCTAAAGCTGTCTCTGATTATCGGCCTATCAGCCTCATCCCTTGTGCCTACAAAATCATTGCTCGGATCCTTTCTAACCGATTGAAGGTAGTTCTATCTTCTACCATTGCTGAAAATCAAATGGCTTTTGTGGCAGACAGGCAAATCATAGATGCTTCCTTGATTGCAAATGAGTTAATTGATGATTGGCATGCATCAGGAAAAAAAGGAGTGGTTATCAAACTGGACCTTGAAAAAGCCTTTGATAAGGTGGACTGGGAGTTCTTGGATGCTGTTTTAAAAGCCAAAGGGTTCGGCAATTTATGGAGAAAGTGGATTCATGGTTGTATCTCTAGTGTCAACTACTCAATCATCATTAATGGCCGTCCTAGAGGTAAAATAATCCCATCTCGGGGTATTCGACAAGGTGACCCTCTCTCCCCTTTCCTTTTTATCTTGGTTGCTGATTGCCTTAGCAGAATTCTTAACCATGGAGCTTCTATGGGGAAAATTATCTCGCATCCAGTTGGTATCTCAGAGGTCTTTGTTAATCATCTTCAATTTGCTGACGATACTTTACTATTCTCCATCTTTGATACTACTGCATTGACTAATCTATTTGATCTGATACACATTTTTGAGTTAGCTTCTGGGCTCAACGTAAATCTAGCCAAGAGTGAATTATTGGGCATCCATCTAACTTCTGAGGATATGTCCTTTTTATTGTCTTCATTCGGATGCAAGCAAGGTTCATGGCCAACATCTTATTTGGGTCTCCCTTTGGGGGGTAACCCGAAAACTTCACACTTCTGGACACCAGTTATTGAAAGGATCCAACAGAAGCTTCACAATTGGAAGTATGCTTATATCTCGAAAGGGGGACGTCATACTCTTATTCAGTCTGTGCTATCTAGTATGCCCACTTATTTTCTATCCCTGTTCCATTTGCCCTCGACGGTTGCGAAATCTCTTGATAAGATCATCCGTACTTTTCTTTGGGAAGGTTCTCAAGGAGATGGAGGTGTTCACAATGTTAAGTGGTCTCAAACGCAGCTCCCTCTGGCTATGGGTGGTCTTGGTATAGGCAATTTCAAACAGCGTAACCAGGCTCTTCTGGCCAAATGGATTTGGCGCTTTTTACAGGAACACAACGCTCTTTGGCATCGGGTCATTATGGCTAAATATTATGGCTCTGAATTTATTTGTTGGCCGCGTCCTATTTTGCAAGCTTCTTTCAAATCCCCTTGGCGGTTTATTTGTTCTACTACAGATCTCATTTCAAGCAGAGCACAAAGATGTTTGGGTAATGGCTCATCAACCTCTTTTTGGTTCGATTCATGGCTTAGTTGTGGGCCTCTTAATCTTGCTTGCCCCCGACTCTTTCGTCTTGCCGTTCGGCCTCATATGACTGTCAAGGAAGCTTGGGTAGCCTCATCTCTAGCATGGAACTTACACCTGCGTCGCCACCTAAACGACTTGGAAACAGAGGAGTGGTCCGCTCTCTCCTTTTTGATATCAGCTATATCTCTTCGGGATTGCATCGACTCATGGATTTGGCCTTTGGAAACCACCAACTCTTTCTCTGTCAAGTCTCTTATTGAAAGTTTAATGGGCAATTATGTTTCCAGGGACAATGACCTTTTCAAAGCTCTATGGTCCGATCGTTACCCTAAGAAGATAAAAATTTTCTTATGGGAGCTTAGCCTTGGTGCAGTAAACACAGCAGATAGATTACAACGTCGTATGCCGTATATGAACCTCTCTCCATCTTGTTGCATGATGTGCAAATCCAATACTGAAAATCCGGCACACCTATTTCTCCATTGCTCTTATGCATCAAACTATTGGGCCATGATTCTCAAAGCATTCAACTGGTCCTTAGTTTTACCTAATGATATTCACGATTCCTTGGCAACTATCTTGGTGCACCATCCTTTCCATGGTGACAAGAAGGTTTTATGGTTGGCTTTCAATAGAGTTTTCTTTTGGTCTTTATGGGGGGAGAGGAATGCTCGAATCTTCAAGGACTCCTCCTCTTCTTTTGATCGACTGCTGGATTTTATAATTTTCAATGCTTTGTATTGGTGTAAATGTATACACCCTTTTTCGAATTACAGCCTTTCTTATTTAATTGCTAATTGGACAATTTTTGTAACTCACCAATAGGTGCTCGAGCTTTTGCTCCCACTTTATCTCATTTATCAATGATATTGTTTCTCTTCAAAAAAAAAAAAAAAAATTAGACCTTCATCACACTGCATTACTCTTGATGAACTCTTTAAATTCATTTCTGAGATGCAATAATATAATTGAGTTGAATTTAATACAATGGAATCATGATTAGAAAAACCATATTTAGTTCGCTTAAATTACTGGGCAAATTTTTTTGATACTTAATAATTCTGTTAGCTATGTGTCAACTGATGTGTTGTGAACTTTTGATAAGATTAATTTATGCATCATATAATAAATTCATGTTTTTGGGGTGAGATTTAAACATTTATTGTATTATTTATGACTATGTGAAGTTTATTTACTTGTATAAAATTCCATCAGTTCTGAGAATGTATTATATTAGAATGTGTTTGGTATGAGATTTAAAATGGTAAAAGTGTTTTTAACTAATTTAAAATAGTTTTCAAAATTATTATATTTGGAAATATGGTAAAAAATATTTTTGAAAATTCTAAATTACTTAAAAGCACTTAATTAATTCTGTTGTGCTTATTGTTGCATTCAAAAGCACCACTTTCAATAGTCATCCACTATAGCAATTGTTGTTCACAAAATGAATTTGAGTGATTTAGATATTTGAACCAAATATTTATAGGTTAAAATACCATTTTGGTCCGTGTACTTTGGATCTCATTCCATTTTAGTTTCTATACTTTCAATAAATCTTAAAAATAGTCCTTATTGTTAGTTTAAAGTTTGAGGCAAGCTCCAGGCTCCTGCATGTCTACATATGATCTCGTGTTGAATGCTTCCACATCCCTCTACCTCCTAGATAGTTAAACTAATAGATGTGGCTAATAACAAAATCTCCCTATCATATAACAACTCTTTTAGTTGCGCGATTTCATGTGAGCTCATCACCAAACTTCGTGGAATTGATTACCTCTTATTCACTCAGGCCTTTATTAGTTACTACCCACTTGCCTCCATGGTCTCCCAATCTGATCATTAGTCACTTTTGCAATAAGCACCACAATGATGTTAGTGTTGAAGTATTGATATAAGATTAAATTTACCATAACCCATGAGCTTAAGCTTTTGGATTGATTGGTGGTTAACATGGTATCAGAGCAGGAGGTCTTGAGTTTGAACCCCTGTAAAGTCATTTCCTCCCCAATTAATATTGAATTTCACTTGTCGGGCAACAAACTTTCAAACCCACAAGAGTGGAGGAGTGTTGAAGTGTTGAAGTATTGATATAAGATTAAATTTACCATAATCCATGAGCTTAAGCTTTTGGGTTGATTGGTGGTTAACAGTTAGTTATCGATCTATGATCCTTTCTCCTTTTCAAGTTGCTAGAACTCGACAATAAGTTTTCAAACACCTTGTTCAGATCACAACCCATAGCTGTAGCTACCTGGGAGGAGAGGTTTTGCATTATTCTCAATTAGGGTTGAGAAAGTAAAGGAAGTTTTTAATGAGAGAGGAAGAGTCAACACTTTCCATTCGTCAAAGCTTTATTATAAATAAAAAGGTCTTCAATGATTTGTGTCAGTTGGCGTTGGGTGGAGAAAGGTAGGGGTCTTTAATGTGAAGTTCAAAAGATGGAATGCCATTAAGCGCCGGAAACTCAATGTTATCCCATGTTATGATGGATGAATTTTGAGAGGCATACCTTTGGTAGTTAGGAAAACAAGACATTTTTTTGATAGAATAGAAAAAAGAGATCTTTGAAGTCTAGGGTGAAAATTGTGAGGGTTTCCTTCAACTATGAACTTGATTGACTGTTGTGAAGCTTGTAAGAAGTTGAAAGATGTGGATTCATGCTAGTTGGAATTGAGCTCAAAATCCCTTATGGTAATTTTGTAGTGTGGGTGATGGGCACTAAGCAATAAAATTTGTTACATTGCGATGCTTCAATTCATGGTGATACAAGCTATGGTTACTCCATTGAGTGAAGAACTTGGAAGATGAACTAGATGCATTAGAAAGGGTTAATTTTTTTAAAGAGGTCTGGAAACGGCAAGACACAATTTTAGGCTATGGAAAAGGAGTTAATGAAGTTTTGGGAGTCATGGTTGAAGTTAAAGCGGATAGGTTAGAAAGGTTGGTCCCCAAGAAACATGATAAACGTGACTCTGGAAAATCCTTTTCCAAAGACTCTTGTTAGGCTTCTGGATATATTGAAAATATTGATGAAGAATTAAGGTTTGGTAGTTAAATCGTTGGAATTGTCATAATTTGGAGAAATTAAAAAGAATAATGGTGCTTCTTGGTCCATAAGTTAATTTATCCAGGAAAAAGAGTTTGTTAGTTTTGTGCGTAGAAGAAAAGGAAATGTGATATTGTGTCTCAACAATTGAACTCATTAGTTTATTGAAAGAAGAAAGACTAAAGGAGAAAGAGAAAGTTTGTTGACCCCTATATTAGTCGAGGCTTGTCCCGTGATAATAGTCGAAGTGTGTGGAAGTTGGCTCAGACACTTTTGGATATAAAAAACAAAAAGAAAAAAAGTCGAGGCTCCAAAAAGGGTAATCAAGTTTTTAAGGAATGAAATGGATGGAGGTGACATCTTTGGTTTCTTTGTTCACGTATGTTAGTGTTAGTAGTGATGACTACTATACCTTTAATTTTCAATTGGAAGGAATGAATTAAGGGAGGGTCATAAAATTGATACATTTTAGTGTGGATGGAGAGAGAATTTCTTTAAGTGAGCTTTGGTCTGTATGTCTCCTTAACAATGTGAACTTTGGGGGATGATATGTATGAGTGGCATTTATGCTGTGAAAATGAACAAAGCGAATGGGCTCTAGGAAGGGAAGGTTTTTTTGAGGGGCTAGGCAATTCATTTGATACGATAAGGTGCTTTAGGAACCACGCCTAATTGCGAGTATAAACAAGTTGAATAGCTCTGTGCGTCTTTTGGGCTTGGGTTCGGTTTCGGTTTCGGCTGAGGGTCAGATTTTGTTCAGTTGGGGAGGTTAGAACTTGGACTTATATTCTGTCACTAAAGATACATCAACTAATCAATCAGGTAATTATAAGCATTCTTAACATCGAAATTTAATCAGATTTTACATATTCAGATGTGGATAAAAAGGCAATATCTTAAAGTAGAATTGAAAGAATACGTCTGCACTAAAAAGTACACTACAAAATGCTTGATTTAAATTTCTAGTAAAAAAGTTTAGTAGCCTATTTGTATCAGGACTAGATTTTTTAGTCAACAAAATTAAGGTAGACATAGGAAATATTTTTTTTTTTGTTTAACCAGAAACAACTTTTCATTGAATTGATGAAAAGAGACTAATGCTCGAACGATACAAACTCCATAGAAGAGTGAAATAAAGTGTATGTAGAGTTTGGTCATTTCTTTATAATGCGATCTTGGTTTCCCGATCTGTCCTCATTATTGTATCTCTCTGATTACAGTGCACAGATCATTAGCATCATACTTTTATTCTACTTTTCATTATTATGTTTTTGCATTTGCATTGAGCTTCTGACCTTAATCCTCATCGTCATCTATTTTATTTTATGTTCTTGTATATAAAAGTTTGGTTCTTATTAAAAAAATATATATTTGTCAGGCGGAAGAGTTTTCTTCACGTATTCAGAAGCTTGCTGCTACCGAGGGGCCTGCTGCAGATCGTGAATTGTTGGGTCAAAAGTTTTGGATGTCTTAATTTGTAAGCTTGTTTTCGTTTAAGTTGTTGTGAAGATTCTTTTAAAATTAGTGTACACACAGGCCTTAACGCATACACATTTGTCGTTTGATTACCAATTCTAGAAACACATTTGTGATTTTTTTGTCCAAAAGGACATTCGTTTTTTTTCTGTTTTTTTCCTTCATTTTTTTAATTTTTTTTTAGAATGCTTTCCAATTTCTCCGCTTAAATTTTAGGGTTTAGATTTTAAAATTTAGGATTTAGGGTTTAGTATTTCGGTTTAGAATTTTCCTGTAAAGGGTTTAGATTTAATCAAAAACCATAAAACCTATATACTAAACCCTTAACCTTAGACTCTAAATATTAAATTCTAAATCATAACTTTAAAGAAGAATTTCAAAATGATTATTATTTTTTTAATTGTATGTGATGTGTAAAGAAGGGTTATTTGGTAATCGGGCTTCGTTTAATGGTTTCAAAATCAAAATGTACTTAAACCGAATCAAGGATGAAAATATTTGTCGATGTATTCGTAAATTAAAGGGTTCAATATAGATATTAAGGGTTAATGGATATCTTCGATATCTTTTATAAATACTTGTAAAACACTAAAAAAAAAAAATATATTTATTAATCTAAATATGGATACAGATACTAATAACAAGATCTATAACTTAATTTGAAAGTAAAATCAACTTAATTATTAATTTAAATAATTTTTTAAAAAAATTTGATTTACAGAATTATCCGTCTATCATAGATATATCCGTAAAATTGAACTCCCAATATTGATATCGATATCGATATTTTCGTCATTGAATCGAATTGGAATTTTAAGGAAATTTGGGGATTGTGGCATGCTCATAGATTTCAATAATACCATATTTCTATCCTCCCCAAATTGAATCACACCCAAGAATGAAAATATCTGTCGATATGTCGATATCTCCAATATCTTTTATAAATACGCGTAAAACTTTAAAAATATCATCTATTAATCTCAATATGGATATAGATACTAATAACAAGATTTATAAAAAGTAAAATGAAGTTAATTATTAATTTAAATAATTTTTTTAAAAAAATTGATTTACAGAATTATCCGTCGATATCGATATTTTACCGATATATCCATAAAATTGAACTCCGATATAGATATGGATATCTATATTTTCGTCATTGATCACACCCTTCTCCTTTCACACAAACACAAATAAAATAGTGTAGCTAAACAACCACCCCTATCTTTTTCAATTTCAAATTTAGAACCAAATAAGAATTGTAAATATGTTGAACCAAGCATATAAGCATAAGGTTCCGTCATTCAAGAGGTCATGAGTTCAATCTCCACATTAATTAAAATACTTTTGCAAAAAAAAAAAATGTTGTAAATATCCATTATTATATATTTTTTAAATTTAAATACCAAATTTTTTATCTAATGATTTTTATTTACCAAATTAGAGTTTGATATATATATATATATATCATAAACACTTACAATTTTGATTGTCTAGCTATGTATATGATATTATTCTCACACGTGATGTTAAAGTTAGTCTAGCTGATCTCAAGAAAAATCTTGCAAGTGAGTTTCAGATCAAGGACTTGGGATTGTTGAAATAATTTTTAGGGATGAAATTTGCAAGATCGAGGAAGGGTGTCTTTGTTAATCAAAGAAAGTATGTCCTCGACTTACTCAAGGATACTGAATTACTTGGTTGCAAGGTAGCAGAAACTCTCGTTGAACCTAATCTAAAGTTACAAGTAGCAAAAGCGGAAGAAATAAATGAACAAGGAATGGTACCAGGGACTTGTTGAAAGATTAATTTATCTATCTCATACGCGCCCTGATAGATAATTGTTTACAAAATTTTGAAGTTGTTTACAGAATTTTGAGGTATCTAAAAGGGACTTCTGGAAAATGTATTTTATTCCAAAAACATAATCACTTCCAACTAGAAGATCTCTACCTCTGGTTATTGTTCCTTTGTTGGTGGGATCTGGTTAGAAGTAAAAAACAAAATGTGGTGGTCAAGTGCTGAAGCAAAGTTTAGAGGGTATAACGCATGGAATTTGTGAAGGCATATGGATCAAAAAGATACTAGAAGAAATGAAGTTTTCTTAGACTAAACCTATACAGATTTATTGTGATAATAAGGTTGTCATATCTATAGCGCATAATCCAGTTATACATGATAGAACTAAACATATTGAGGTTGACAAATATTTTATTAAAGAAAATATTGATGCATGTGCAATATGTATTCCTTATCTCCCGACGACAGAGCAAATTGATGATGTACTAACTAAGGGGCTTCCGAAGAAGCAATTCGATAAATTGATTGACAAGCTGGCTATGGAAGAGATCTTTAAACCAACTTGGAGGGGAGTGTTAGAATTTCTAGTATTTATAATTATGTAGATATTAATTATTAATATTTAGTCTTTATTTACTTTATTTTACTTTCCTTATTGTATTGGGTCTTTCCCCTATATAAGAAGACCTAGGTTGCACATGTCTAATGAGAGATTATTATTCTCCTAAATTTAAGAAGAGTAATGTCACTCATCCCCTTATGGAAGCCATTTTGGTGGACAGAGAACAACATACATCAAAGGTATTTCAGTCTAGGTATTATTGGCCCACGTTTTTTAAAGATGCTCAAATTTTTAGCAAAGCATGCACTGAATCCTAGAGAACCTCTTAGTCTCGTATTCTTTCGTGAGATTCGTATATTTCCAAAGTCTTCTCAATGCTTTGATAAGTTAGAAACACTTCATTCCTAGGGTATCAGAATTACTCGAAGTTCTTCTCAGGTTTCCCTCCATTCCCTGATGCCTTCCTGACTCCCTGGGTTCCACCGCCGCCCTCCGACACCAAAGAGGAAGATGATGTTGTTGAGGAGCGCGAAGATTGAAAGCGTGCTCGAAAGAGATGTTGGTTATTCCCTTTACCCTACCTGCCCCGATCAATGTTGAATGAATGAATGAAATAATGTTTACTTTTTCTTTTTATTTTGAGTACCTTTGTTGTTAGTCTTTTGGTTGTTCAATAATTAGTTTTAATTTCCTGCTTAGTTTAACTTTTTGTAAGCCTTCCCCAGCATGCCCATGTACGCATGCTGCCTTTTGAATGAAGAAGTATATTTTGTCTTATTGTGCATTGATCTCCTTTGTTTCTTTGAAATTTTGTGGTTTTGGTTTATTTTTGCAATTTGTTAGCTAGCGCATTTTCTAAGCAATTATGAGTTTCTACCTTGTATTGTTGCTTATACTTAATGCTGCTCTCTATGCTATGCTATGATATGATTTTATGTCTTAATTTTGCTTTCTTTTGGTTGTTGGCCTGGTCTTCTGAAAATTGCTAGATGAGTGTCTACCATCAATTACTTAGCTTGGATTAGTGGAACCTAGAAAGAAACGTATTGACCCTAGTAAGACCTCACCCATGAATAAAATGTTGTTAAGTCCTCTATTGTTGTGGTTATCAGTTTTATGAGAGCTGATGACTATGGTGGCTTTTTGGTGCGAGATCGACAGTGGATGTGAAGCGAGCAAGCAAATGAGCAACCAAGTTGCACTTACGCGAGGACAGTGGACAACAGAGACATTGCCCAACCTATCTGTTAAAGCTTCAATTTCGTCAATCACATTGGTGATTTCAGTGAGATCTTCTCCCTGTTTATTTAAGAGGTTATCAATCTCAGATGCATCCGATTCAACAATAATTGGAGGGGTTGGATGCCTGAAATGGGATACATTCTTCAACCCCTCCAAAAAAGTCATAGCTTGAAGCATTTTGATGGACCAATTTTTATTGATCTTCTGAATTCCAACGCAGATTGGAGACTCAAAAGAGTCACGCACCACCCACCCTAAGCCCCATTTTCCTTGAGCTTCATTCCAGGAGGTGTCTGTGTTAACTTTCCAAACGTTCAGCGGAGAGGGGCACCACGAGGGCTAACTCGCTAGACTCTTCAGCCTCATCGGATTCATGTTTAGGCTATCAGACTCTTCGACATAACTAATTTATCCGATCCTTTTCAGTTTAAGCTAGATACTTCTCAATAAGTTTAAGAGTTTGCCAACCATTCATTCTCATAATTTGTTTCCTATAAAAAAAATTACTGATTTTGTTTGAGGCATTTGAAAATAGATCAGACAAAGATTACACACAAACAAGCAATCAAGATTTCTCAACTAAAACACAACCAATGAATCGAAGTTTTCACAACATATACACTAACATTCAATTCCACCCGAAGTTTCACAGAACCAACAAAATCAATGAAGAAACCATAAGTCCAAAACTCAAACACGAACGAAGATAACACCTACTTGTGAAACAAGTGAAGCGATCACGAGAATGTCGAAGCAAAAGTAGTTTGAAGATGTTGCAATTGTGAGAGGAGCTTCCAATCGAGAGAAAGAAAAATGACTTGGGGCAGAAAAATTTCTCTTGAATAGAGGGGTAATATTGTTATTTCCACATGAATAGAATGGGGTAAATTTTAGAGGTGATTCCCGATTCATCACCTCAACCAAAATCGCCTACGAACTAATACTTTAAAAATCAATTTAAAATGATTTTAGATTTTCCCAAAATCAATTTTATCTTTTGCCAAACATCCTTATTTTAAAGGAATGTGATTTTGGCAATGAAAAAATTAATTTTGACCGGACTAAAATCACTCTCAGACATGCCCTAAGTGAAGAGTTTAGGAATAATTTAGGAGTCCTCGAAGGGATCCATGATCTCAATTAGTGTCTTGAGATAGAATTAACTTTGCAAGAACGATTTTTGAAGGAAAATAGTACACACTCCTAATCAAGCTGCCCCAAAAGTAAAGAAGCAAAAAGAATTTGCATATGAAGGAAAAAAAATATCAAATACAAAGTGATACTAGGTAAGAAGAGAACCTTAACTAGCCGACAACGACGTTGAGGAGATCACACAGTCTCATAGGTACCTACGAGATCGCACAGTCTCATAGCGCGATATGCGATTCCGCGTTCATCTTCTAAACATCACATCTCTCTCCATATAAACTCGTTTTAGTTAAATGACCACTCATTTTTATATGTTTTTTCGTTTTCTTTCCAACTATGCTTTCAACTTAAAAAAAATAAAAAAAAAAAATAAAAAAAAATAAAAAAAAATTTTGAATTTCTCAAATAATAGTGTAAGAGAACGAAACATATAGCGCGTGTGTGACACTCCCCAAGAAAAAAACAGACACTCACACTCTAAAGAGAGAAGCTCTTAAAATCTGTAATCTGTATCGCTTTTAACTCCGAGTGTTTGGTTTTGTATGGTCTCAAACTCAAATGGCTGCTTCTCTCCAGATAGGAATCGGCCCCTCCGTTTCCTCTCACCATTGCTCCGCCATGCCCGCCGCCCTCTCCAATGCTCTTCCTCCTCATCGCCTCCTCCTCCTCCGCCGCTCTCCTTCCTCTCGCCGCCGCTCTCCTCCTCCTCCTCCTCCTCCTCGTCTTCTTTTTCGCCCTCGCGCCTCCTCCTCCGACGACCTCTCTCCCTCTTCAGGTTACTTTCATTTTTCCTCCTCTCTTTATCTCTGCGAATGCGTCTCTGGCTGTGTCAGTGTGTGCGTTTTCTTCTTCTGCTGTTGTAAAGAGGTTTGAGAGGCTTATCTGATTTTTCCCTTTGTTTTGAGTAGAATCGACATAGAAATTGTTTCTGCAATTCAATTTGATGTTTCGTGTTCCAATTTGAAACTTGTGGTTTCCGTTTTCCGCGTGACTCTATGAATTTTCCTGCGTTTTCTAGTTTCCTGATGTTCGAATACATAATCAAATTGGTCTTTCCCGAGTGTTTATCTGTTTTGAATGCATGTATTCGTACTAGTAGGTGTACCTGGAAGTGTGTGTTTTCGTATTGTGTGTAGTGTATTTTTGTAATATCTGCTGCTGTAAACTGTAAAGCTTTGTGAGCTGGATATCTTATCGGAATTTCCGTCATTTTGGAGACAATTGAATTGAGTTAGAACTTGAATTTCTGTTAGTACTCGAATTTTGATGTTTAGCTTTTCCGATGTGAAATCCATGGTTCCCATTTTCCACGTGACTCTACGACTTTTCTTATTATTCCTAGTCTCCTACTGTCTGAATATATAATCACTACGCATGTTTCTTTAAGTGGAATCATTGTTCTTGACACAGTTTTGAACTGATAATAGACATTTCTCCCTTTGCACCTCAGGATCAATATGTCCTCTTGTTTGTTGGTTTATGTAAACCATCATTAGTTGGTCTAGTGGTCAATAACGGTTATGAGAATAATAAAAGGCATAGAGGGAATGAGTTTAAACCAAATCATAGTGGCCACCTACCTAAGATTTAATATCAACCAAATATAGTAGGGTTTGATGGTTGTCCCATGAGATTAGTTGAGGTGCGTGCAAGCTGGCCTAGACACTCATAGATAACAAATGTAGGCTGATGTATGTAACTTAGTTGTTGGGTAGTTGGACAAGTTCTTTCCAAGCTGAAACGATTTGTTGTTCTAGACATGGTAGTGCTCATTTATTTTATTCATCCCAACGTCTCTAGTCGAGGTGCGCGCAAGTTGACTCTGAAGCTCACAAATATCTAAATTATTTTATTCATCTCAACATTTGGTTTAGCTTTCCTCTTCATAGTTGTAATGTAGACAGTGGTTGTAATTTATTTGGTTGACAATTGACATGTGAACTTAATAACCATCATAAGATATTGCAATTCTACATACTTTTTTGGTTGAAATTGTACTGGTTTGCAAAGTTTTTCTTCAATCATTTTACACGATATAATTATCTTGATAGAAAGAAAAAGAATTGGTTTCTAATAGGTGGAATGCTAGGTATAAGTATTTATTTATGTAAGAAGTTGGAATTTTGAGGTGTACTTGGCATAAGATCATGAGAGTGAAAGTGATCATGTGTTCTTTATAACAGGAGTCGAGAATCTGGTAATCATAGGTTCTGGTCCTGCTGGATATACTGCAGCCATATATGCAGCTCGTGCAAATTTAAAGCCTGTAGTGTTCGAGGGTTTCCAAGCAGGTGGTGTTCCTGGAGGACAGTTAATGACTACTACGGAAGTGGAGAATTTTCCTGGGTTTCCTGATGGAATTACTGGTCCAGATCTGATGGATAGGTAAAGTAATATGAAGTATGGGAAATTCTTTGGTTCTTCTTGCTTTCTATCATAATGGAAAAGACATTGGTTAGGGATACATGGGCAAAGATTTTATTGGTTATAATCTTTATATTATATTGGATAGAATGCGGAAGCAAGCAGAGCGATGGGGAGCTGAATTATTTCAGGAAGATGTGGAGTCTATTGATTTAAAGAATAGACCGTTTACTGTGCAAAGTAGTGAACGCAAGGTGATGGATTATTTTCTATCAAAATGTATGAATAAACTCTGAATTCTTGAATTCCTCTTTAAGAATTTTATGTTTATTTAGAATCATCAGTTTGTTCTTTGTGTAGTACTTTTCCCTAACTTTTCATTTGGTTATCAAAGAATCAAAGAATGATTTGGACTTTAGCATTTTCCCTGTTTCAATGCATTTCAATTTTGTGTTTATGCCTATAAGCAATTCAATTCATCCGTGTTGATGTTTGAAAAATACATGGCGCTTCTTTTCTTTCTGATTTTCTTTTTTGGCTTGTCCTCCTTAAACATTTCAGGTTAACTGCCACAGTATAATATATGCAACAGGAGCGACAGCACAACGGCTTAGGTTACCTCGTGAAGATGAATTTTGGAGTAGGGGAATTAGTGCTTGTGCGATTTGTGATGGAGCATCACCCTTGTTTAAAGGACAAGTTCTTGCTGTTGTTGGAGGAGGTGATACAGCAACAGAGGAAGCCTTGTACCTGACTAAATATGCTCGTCATGTTCATTTACTTGTACGTAGGGATCAACTTAGGGCTTCTAAAGCTATGCAAGATAGGTATGTTAATTCAATTTTGGCAAAGAGTCATTTTTTTTATTTTGTAGTAGTTGGTTAGATATCTTGTAAATACTCTGTACTTTTAGAGTAAGAATGTCATATCTTTCAAGCTTTGCTGTGTGTGTGTGTGTTTTATTGTTTAGAAATATAATATTGCGTTACTGGGAAGATAAAAACCAAAATTTTCTTTTGGAAACTATTATGGGTTTCCCTGCTGTCTACTTTATGCTAGTAAATTGTAGTGACTGCTAACTTTAAGTTTAAACTATCCAAATAGGCTTACCAACTTCTATAGCCTGTGTCATGTTATATCATTTTAATAAATATTTGTGGATGCTTTAAAAATTCAAGGTTAAATTACAAGTTCAGTCCCTGAACTTTGGGTAATTGTTAGAAATTACCCAAAAAGTTTTTGGTTATAGAAAACTTACCCAATTTCTTAAAAAATAGTTTTCATGCTCTTTCCCGCCGGGAAACAAGAAAAACTTTACCAGCCGGAAAATTGATGAATCCCGGTCGGAAAAGTGACGATCCAGACCGAGACGATGACCGGAAAACAAGAAACTTCCATGTTTTTTTTTCTTTTTTTTTTCCCTTCCTTCAGCCATTGATGAACTTGGTCATTTCAGCCATGGCGGGACATAAACACCCAATTTTTCTTCTGCAACTTGAAGGATGATGAAGATGGTTTCTAGAGAGAGAAAGGGTGAAGTGGGTTTTAGAGTGAGAAGTGAAATCTGAAAAACAGTCTTAGAATCTATTGAGTAGAGGAGGACGTTTGTCCCATACGGATCTGAGAGAGGAAAATTGTCAAAACACCCAATTTGGTGGATGGCGAAGCTCGAGGAGCTAATAGAGACAAAAGATCATCAAAAAGAACCTGTGGGCATCGGAAAAGAAAAACAAATCTGGGCCAAGATTCCTATAAAGGGGTCTGAGAACTAATTTTTAGGAAAGGTGTCGGTTTTCTAAAACCCTAAACTTTCAGGTAAATCTATTTGGTCTTTAAACTTTAAAAAAATGTCTAATAGGTCCTTGGACTTTCAATTTTGTGTTTAATAGGTCCCTGGACTTTGAACAAATGTCTAATAGGTTTTTAATCTTTCAATTTTGTGTCTAATAGGTCCTTGAGTTTTAAATTTTGTGTTAATTGGACCTTGACCTATTCAAAGTTTTCTAAAATTCATGGATCTATTAGACACAAAAGTAAAAGGTTAGGGTCTTATTAGAAAAAAAACTTCAATTTTATGTCTAATAGATCAATTAAAATTTTCAAATATGTCAGGGACCTATTAGATATGAAATTGAAAGTTCAACGACCTATTGGACACTTTTAAAGTTTAGGGACTCATTAGATACAAAATTGAAAGTTTAGGAACCTATTATATATTTTTTAAAGTACATGGACCTATTAGACACAAACATAAAATTTTAGAGACTAACTTGTAATTTAATCAAAATTCAAAAACATGATAACTTATTTGGAGGACGACGGCATGTTTTGTTATTTGCATAACTGGTTTGTATTGTATTGACTTGATCTTTTGAGTTATGGAGAGTCCTACGGCCTGTCAAATGATTGGATAAGTGAGAAGAAAAACAAAACTTTAATTTACCAACCTAGTGTAGAGCCTTTGGAGGATAGTGAAAGGCTTGAAAACTCGTTAGGTTGGGTGACTTTTTGAGTGTCTTTCAAACGTAACTTTCATTGTTCTTCAGTCTTCACAGTTGTATAACCATACTTCATGGTTTTCTAGGCTCATCTTTCCTTATAAATTAAGCTCATAATAGTCTCGCCTTGTACTTGGTCTCTACAGCCTTTTATATTGACTCCCAACTATCTCTAGGTTTACTAATAAGCAATTTGTATGTGAGTTTTCAACTCCCTGAATGTTTGTTTAACAGGTTGATTATCGCGAATGTTTCAGAGTGTTCAACTGTCCAAATGTTACCTTGCACTTTAACACGGAGGCTGTGGACATTGTTAGCAATACAAAAGGGCAAATGTCTGGCATTTTAGTTCGAAAAGTTGATACCGGGGAAGAATCTGTGCTTGAGGCAAAGGGTTTATTTTATGGAATAGGTCATTCACCAAACAGCCAGTTATTGAAAGGCCAGGTTGAGCTTGATAGCTCTGGGTATGTGTTTGTGCAGGATGGTACTGCAAAAACTTCTGTGGAAGGTGTGTTTGCAGCTGGAGATGTGCAGGTATTTTCTTCCTGAAAGTGCATTCTTGATTATTGCTGTCGCTTATGCAAGGGCATGTTCTTTATTTTTTTTTAATAAGAAACGATTTCATTGATGAATGAAAAAGAGCATAAGCTTGAGCACCTAAAGGTGATTACAAGAAAGCGGACCAATTTGCGGTCAATTGAGAAAAACTGTAATTGGAGAAAGGGTGTTTATGTTTACACCAATACAAAGTGTTAAAAATAATTAAGTCCAAAACCCGCTCAAAAGACTCTTGGTTGCATCAGAATTGTCTCCACACATTATATGGGTATTTTTGATGTTTTGTACATGAATGGTAGTTTTGGATAGAACAAAAAACTTCTATTCTAAAATGCAAGGAAAATATTTCAGTCAAAACAGATGTTGCCTACCAAACTAGAAAATCAAAGTAAAAGTTTAATTTATTTTGATTGAGAAATGAAAAGAAACAATACAGGGTGATAATTAATTTAACCTTTTTACAAAATAGAATTACTTCTTTTCAGTTTTGAGATCCACTTATAAGTTATATCTTTTCATCTTAATGTATTGTGGTGTGCATCGGCTTTTGATGTTTGAAAATCAACTAAATAGGGATAACATTTCTTGTAGAACTATGTCGACAACTTGAGCATGTCCACAAGGTGTGATGTGACATAGAGGCACAAAAACTGTTCCCTTGTCAAATTCATTATCTAATTTCTATCGATCTTTTTTCTTGGAAAAACCATGAGATTGACATTTATTTGAATCATCTTTTGACTTTGTTTCTATTTAATTTCTCAGGATCATGAATGGAGGCAAGCTATCACAGCTGCTGGATCTGGATGCATTGCTGCTTTATCAGTTGAGCGCTATCTTGTGAGCGAGAATCTTCTTATTGAGTTCCACCAGGTATTGAAACCCTGTTGAAGTTAGTTGGTTGACTGATTTCTTGGCATTTGCCACAGATTTGAATTACTGTTTTTTTTTTTTGGAGTAAGAATTACTGAACTGTGTAAAAAGAGACTTGAATTTTTTAATTCTGTTTTTGCTTGATTTAAAGTCCAACCTCAGACGTTTTCAGCATTTTCAACCATAATATTAGTATTTTGAGCTTTGAGTGACTTAACATGTGACAAAGTCCTGTTCTTGTGCATATTGGGGAACTCATTTTGAGCGTAGGTTTATCACAAGTAGTTTATTGACACTAACATGATCATTCATGTATTTGCTTTTGCAGCCCCAAACCGAAGAGGTTAAGAAGGAACCGACAGACAGGGATGTTCAAGAGGGTTTTGATATCACACTTACAAAGCATAAAGGCCAGGTATGTATTTTTCTCTTCTGATTCATATTTGATATAACATTTTATTCTTCTACGGTTGAGGCTTTCTCAATTTTTTTTTTATATCTTTTACATTTTTGTTTCTACAGTATGCTCTTCGGAAACTATACCACGAGAGCCCCCGACTTATATGTGTACTATATAGCGCACCAACGTGTGGCCCATGTAGGACTCTGAAGCCAATTCTCAGCAAGGTAGAAAATGTCAAGTTGTTCATTGGCTTGAGTGTAGGATCAATCCATCTAGTCCACATGTATTATTTCAGTGACTGTTATAGAAAAAATGTTGAATTTGTTCATTGTTGTGATGTAGGATCAATCCAAATGCATAAACATTTGCTGATTGTCGTGGATACTATGATCATCTACATAATTTCACAATTTCATGTTCTAAGATACATTGATGATTTTCATAACCAAATGTTGTAGGATTGTGTGATTTTCACTTGAGATTGGTCAAGGTGGGCATAAGCGAGCCGGGACACTCTAGGAAAAAGAAGGAGAGATATTGATCATCTTGCTTTCTAAGAATGCTAAGTTTAGTTGGTTTCACGAAGTTAACTTAATTTTTTTGAGATTATACATGAGAAGCTTGTAGTTGTAGGTAGACCTTCGCACAAAGTTGAAGAAGTATTATAAATTGTCTTCATTGAACAGTATCCCGGCTATGTTACTAAAACTACGGGTGTTAAACTGAGAAGACCAACCAATTGGTTTTGTTAAAAACTAGATTAGTTTAGTTTTAAAAATTTGAAAATGAAAAATGTTTGTGACAGGATCATTTTGGATGGTTTGGTCAGTTCGACTTTAAGAACCTAGTTCTTTTTTTGTACTTCTTAATGCAATAGGTTGAATGAGCATACATTTAGTGAAAAAAAAACAGCTGATTACCCATTATTATTATTATTTTAACCATTAGGCCAACAAGGGTCTCGGGACTATTAAAGCCCTCCTAGAGGGAATGAGTTCAATCCTTGGTGGCCACCTACCTAGGAATTAATTTCCTACGGGTTTACTCGGTAACCAAATGTTGTAGGGTCATACGGTTGTCCCGTGAGATTATCTGAGGTGCGCGTAAGCTGACCCGGATACTCACGGATATATATATATATATATATATATATATATTTTTTTTTTTTTTTCCTTTTATTTTTATTTAAACTTCTTGTGTGTAATCTATCAATGAGCCATTTGCACATAATGATCTTCATTCTAGTTCATAGACTTGTACTTTGACCTAAACTTGCAATTAAATTGTTAAGTTGGTTGCTGGGTAGCTCTCAAGTAACATTAGAGAATCAGGAGTTAACTACTGCATTTGATATCTTCCAATTCTCTGGAAAATGGAATGGTCGGTTCCGAAAGACCGGTTGCTGTAATGTAATGAGGTTTTAAGAGAATGTGCAGTTGATAAATTGCTGATTATCCGTTTCGACATGCCTGATGATAAATTCCCCTGTTATCTGTTTTTTTTTTCTGATGATGTTGTTCAATGACAAAGCATTGATGCTTATTAGCCTGCATAAATGTAATCTTCCAGGTGATAGAGGAATATGATCAAAGTGTGCATTTGGTTGAAATTGATATTGAGGAAGACCCAGAAATAGCAGAAGCAGCTGGGATTATGGGTACTCCATGCGTGCAGTTCTTCAAAAATAAGGAGATGGTCAGGTCTGTTGTGCATCTTATTTTATTTCATATTTGATTAAAAAATGCCCCCACTGAATGATGAACTAACTCCCCATGTGCATTTACTAGGGGTGTAAATGGGTCGGCTCGGTTTTGAAGAAAAGCTATCCGACCCGACCTGGTTTCGGTTTGAACCGAACTGTGGTTGGGTTGGGTCACTTGCGGTTTTTTTTTGTTTGTTTTAGGGTTTACATGCCATTTACATTGCCTTTCTCATGACCATAGGGGTTTACATGCCATTACATTGCCTTTCTCATGACCATTTCTGACTGTAGAATGAAATAAAATTTGTTGTCACTTTTAGATTTGTGTCCTAAAATATTTTGTCCATTTATAGTGCCTATTCACATTGCAATGGATATAAACTTCATCTTTGTTCATCCTCTAGATGTGAGGGCATCTGTGCTTCCTTGTATCTATGTTTTTTTTTCTTTTGGGTTTAGTTTTTCACTTTTTAAAATTTTGACATCTTAAGCTAGTTTAGGGAATAGGAATCTGGTTAGATCTCAAAAACATATTTGAAAGTAGATTACGGATACAAAGAAGAAAAAAACCCTAAATAAGCAATTTTATGAAATAGAAAACCAAACTAAGAGGTCTCATTTGGTAACCATTTGTTTTTTTTTTTTTTTTTGTTTTCATAAGTAAGCAACACGCAACCCCCCATGTGTTTGTGTTTGTGTGTGTTTTTTTTTTTCTTCTTTTTTCGCTATGTAATTTTAAAAACGTTTTCAAAATCTAAGCCAAAATTTGAAAACTAAAAAAAGTAATTTTATTTAACAAGATGTAAACTTCTCATAGATGTAATAAAGAAAAAAAAAAAAAGAAGTTCAAAGGAAACAAACTCTCCGAAGGGAAAGAATAAAAAAATGAAAATACAAAATGCTAATGAGGGAACCATCAAGGGTTGGCCTAGTGGTCATAAAGGGTCTTGGGACTTCAATGCCCTCTAAGAGGGAATGAGTTCAATCCTTGGTGGCCACCTACCTAGGAATTAATTTCCTACGGGTTTCCTTGGCAGCCAAATGTTGTAGGGTCAGGCGGTTTGTCCCGTGAGAATAGTCGAGGTGCGCGTAAGCTGGCCCGGACACTCACGGATATAAAAAAAATAAAATAAGTAAATAAATAAATAAAATATGCTAATGAGGGAAAATGAAAGCCCTCCCAAATCACAAAAACAAAAAAAAAAAGTAGTTTTTAATTTATAATTATCTTCATTCTAGTTCATATACTTGTACTATGTCACTATGTGAGGATTCAAGCACTTTTATACTCTTATATGACTTGTAAATATTGAAAATTCTCATGGTGTGTTTGGCATGGAAATATTTCTGGTGTAGCGCTCACCGATATTCCGCTTTATGGTTCTTTTGTAGGAATATATCTGGAGTCAAAATGAAGAGCGAGTACAGAGAATTTATCGAGTCGAACATATGATGAGGTTGTGAAGTAATTGCCCTTGATTTTCTGCCTTCAATTTTGTTTCATTGTAATAAGCCAGCCAAGTGGAAGAATGCTTTAAAAAGATTTCATGTCCTGTAACTTTCACATTACATTGTAGATTTTAGATACAGAGTTGAGAAAAGGGCAACAACAAAAAGAAAAAAAACTGATCTTCATGTGCAGAACAAACATTCATTTGAGGGGATGACTTCTATCCTTCGTCCTCAAATTCCTGGACTGTAGTCTTTGGACGAATAAGGTTTGATTCCTTCAATAATACATCATAAAATTTATTCTTATTTTTGGCTCATGATGATTACTGTTAGGGGGGTGCAGGTAAAGATCGTAAAAACAAAAAAAACTGACCAATCTGATCAAAACCGAAGTCGGTTCGGTTTTCCGGTTCCGAGTTTCAAATATTTAAAATTGAATATTTTCGGTCGATTTCGAATTTTTTTGGACTAAACCGAAAAAAACTCGAGTCGACCGATAATAGTTATATTATTAAAGTGATATGAATTCTATACGAGGTTAGTGGTCAAGATGGCTTTGACGTTGATGTTGGTCTTGTTTCAATGAGGGCATGAGTTTGAAGAACTTATATTTTCTTATCTCTTCTTTGCAGCTTAGTTTGTCGGCCCAGGCCCGCACAAAATGGTTAACTGCCAAACCGAACCAATTAAACCGTTGGTAATAGGTTCGGTTTTGGTTCTCCATTATTATTTAAATATTGGTCGGTTCGATTTTAGTTTGAGGCTCAAATCGAGCCGAATCAAACCGCTTACACCCCTAATTACTGTGCATAACCGAAAATGAAAGGAATCATCTATTGCCAATCCGAGATCAACTAGAGGCATGTACCTTCGATCAAATCAAAAGGGCAAATGAATGAATCCGAAAGGAAGATGACATAAAAAAAAAAAGTAACAAAATACACTTTTGGTTATCAGACATTATTTATTGAACTAATAGCTGTCAACTATATCCTAACTAATTGATTTAACTGGACTAATCTAACTACAGTAACTGATTTCAGGAGGCTGAGCTGTACAGATTTGCTAAACCTAATAGCTCTGAACTCCTAAAATTTGTGAGTGTTTCTTTTTAAAAGTTACAAATAAGGGTATTTAAGTCTGAGATAGATATTTTAAATCAATTGGATTTTTTTAGTGAGCCCCATGATAAAGCTATGAGAGCATACTTCAACGGTAATTGGTATGTATTACTTCTTTTGAGGTCGAGGGTTTAAATTGTCATATTTTCATTTGTTGTACCATAAAAACTAGATAAATAACCGCAATGGAATGAACCATTAATCCAAACAACCAACAAAAAACTTTTTTTTTTAGTTCAACAATTGTGAGGTGGGGGATCGAACCTTCAATTTCAAAAGAACACATGCCAATTGCCATTGAGCTATCTCACTTTGGCGCAACCAACCGAAAAATAATTGATTTGTTGTCACTCTTATAGTTGAGTTACTACTCCAAGCACAAATGATTCTAATGTGTTCTTTCACGACAATGAATATGAAATAGTAAAAACTTTTTTTTTTACAACAAATGTGGGGTATGGAGATTTGAACCTCCGACCTCAAAGGAAGAAGTACATGTCAATTACTGTTGAGTTATGTTCACGTTGGCTTCCACAATAAATACGGGTGTCCTGAGTTCCATCAATAAAAGAAAAGTAGTATATAGGCAGGCGATTAACAAGAAAGTTTTGCCAATTAGCCAACTTCCTATTGAGCTTGTCAATAATCGTATCGTATCCAATATATTAAATATTTGTTGACATGTCGACATTTTCATCATCATTTCTACATATTCATGGGTTCGACATGACATAAGAGATTAATCGACATTTCCATTATTTTTGTAAAAAATAAATGAAATATTAACAAAAACAACAAAAAAAAATATAACTAATGTAAATATTTATATATTATTGACGATAAGTATTTGGACTAATTTAAATAAGAAATGTTTATTTCTTAATTTAAACAGTTTTAAAAATTAAAAAAAAAATCTTTTTTAATACTTTTTTCAAAAATATCCATCATAAAATTGATATCTCGACATTTTTGTCGAATCAACATTTTAAATTTAAACCTTAATCGTATCCCATTTTGCAACAAATTTGAGTTTCCCCCATCTGAAAACCGAGATAGGATAAGGGGAATTTACCTCTTCTTCATTGCAATTTAACCCAAACAGCTCTGCTTTTGTCAAGTTTAATGAGAGGCCAGCACCTAAAAAGCTCAAGGATCCCCTACCTTAACTCCTTTTTAGCCAACATCTCCATCAACAAAGTCGTAAGCCTTATATAAGTCCAACTTGAGCACACCCACAACCTTTGCTACTATAAGAATAGCATCAAGAATCTGCATCTTTCAACAAACACTTTGGCTATTATTGTTCATGATCATTGGCCTAAAATCATTAACCTTATACAAATATAGGTCTCCTTCGTGCTTTTGTTCATAATACCGTACAAAAAAAAAAAAAAAAAAAAAAAAAAAAAAAAAAAAAAAAAAAAAAACACCCTACTATCATCAGGCTTCAAGATGTTCCAAGCTTTGTTAAAGAACTCCTTAGTCATGCCATTTGGGCCCGGGGTTCTAAGATTACACAAACCGAAAGAAGAAAAAGATGAATCTTTCATCAAAATGAGAAGTAATGTCAAACTTAAGCATAGTTTAACGGTAATTGACATGTACTCCTTTTGAGGTTGGAGGATCGATCCTCCACCCCGTAATTGTGAACTCAAAAAAATTAGAAGTATATAAAATCCTGCAGTTTGGAGGGTATTAAAAATTTAAAACAACTCATTGGCAAAAATTCCTTGACAATACAAAGTCTATGGTATCTTATCAGTACAACCATTTAATTTAAACAACAACCTACATTACAAAAATGAAAATGAAATTTACATTTTACCCTAAAAATATCATTACAATTAAGCCAGTTCTACTGAAGACAGGAACATTATTTTTCTACGGATTTTAATGGTGAAGAATTTACGACAGGGACTTCATCCAGGATGAACGGACCAAGCTTACCAGCCCTGAATAGAGTAAGTAGTTTCTTTGATACTTTCATACGAGCCTCCGCTGCCTTATGAGGTATCTTCATTGCTTTCTGCAACGCTTCAAACTGCAGTTCAATAAGACTTTCTAAATCGTTCTCATCTTCGACATTACCATCAAATTCCGACAGAGTTGTGTACAGTGCACGTTGAACTTCTGTAACAAGATCCTGAACAAATGAATCAGAAAATAAGAACACAGTTTTCCTTTTTGGTTTATAGACCCCGACCCGCTTTCATTGAGAGGAATGAAAGTACAACAAAAGTGAGGTTATACTAAAACCAAGCAATGATGGAAAAAAGAGACAATTTGATCACCCTCCTATGTCAAACAAGGGTCTCTTGAAATGAAGATCATGAGAAAGGGACACTATAGTGGATGAAAGAAGAAAATAAAGCTTTCAGTCTGTTTTTATTTCTGTTATTTTTTCTTTTCTTCCTTTTAGAAAATATAACATCACGAGAATGAGGATTCAAACCTACAACCTCCCTCTTAGAGGAAGTAGAGATTTTTAACTAATGAGTTATGCACATGTTATTGCTTTTCTTGAATCCCAACCTGTAGACTAAAGCCCTACCAACAAGCATCGAGCTCTAAGATGAAGCACTGTGACCGTATTATCGAGAGAGCAATGATTAACATTTTTCTCTGTTTTCAGTGACCAATTTAATTCCGAAATTCCTTCGTATTGTAAACTACAATTAGTTAAAGTCCCGTGGAGCATAGCAAGCCCCAAACACTCTAGGAGTCAAATAAGAAATTATTTCCTTACCTCAATGTAAACCACATCAGCCTTATTTGGAGGAGGAGCCCTCCGTTTTGGCCGGAGATCATTAAGATTAAATACGTGCCTTTCCTCTGTTTCATTTTGAATACCCTCCATTCTTCTGTTACTCAACTGCTTCCAATGGAAGAAAGTCCCCCGAGTATTCAAAACAGCCAGTAGATATTGAGTAATACGCTCCTCACCCACCACGGAATCCTTCACAGATCCTGCTTCCATGTGACAAAAATTATAGGTCAGTTTTACAAGATTCAGTAAATAATATAGTCAATATCAGTATTTCACATTATTGCATCATTCTTGTATAGCAATAATGTGAAATACCCCAATGCACTCTTGTATAGCATACCCCAATGCATGTAAAGCTATAGTATAAAGCTTAATAAAATGTTTCTGAAAAATAAAAAATAATTCATATAAACTAGAAACAACCTGCAAGTGCCAGTTTTAACCCTGTCTCGATATCTTGAATACTTGGAACTAATACACCAGGAGTATCTAGAACATATATGCTAGGTTGATGAGCAATCTGCATATCGAAGAATTGCAAATGGTTAATAATTCATAATGATAGGTTTTAAATCAGAAAGCAGAAAGGAGGGGAGAGGCAAATGTAGAAATTGATTATTTTTTTTTATAGGCATCAGAAACCATTCATTGATAAATCAAAACAAAGACTTCTGGTTGATCAAAACTACCTTGAAGCCAGCAATATCTTGAGTAACCCCAGGCAAGGGACCAACATTAGCTCGCTTCATTTTCTCCTGCACTATGAAAAATTATTGAAACCACAAAAGTCCAATAAACAAGGCCTCCAGACCAAATGCAACGATATTTGTACACTTCAATATACAAGAGAAATTGCCATAACGTTCCAAGAAACAGCCTTACCTGGAAAGCGTGCAGCAGCAATTTGATGGATTGAATTAATTAAAGCCGACTTCCCAACATTTGGAACACCAACGACCATAACAAGAAGAGTAGGTTCCCTTGAAATTGCTTCCTTTAGTTTAAATTCCACAAGCTCGAGAAGCTTTTTCATCAATAAAAAATTTATAGACATCGTTTTAGTAGAAAATCAAATAAATAAGCTATTGAAGTACACTAAATCAAACAAATTAGCTACTGAAACACACTAACTCAAATAAATAAGCTATTGATATACACTAATGTCAAGGTGTCAATTGGAAATTGAGATGCAATTTGTAAGCAAACTACAAAAAGAAGTCACATTAAAGGGTCGTCAAAGCATCAACTTCAAGTGTACTTGCTAGTACATGTCAGCATTCAGTTTTGAATTTTTAAAAAAAATGAAAAAAAAACTGAATTTAGTACAAAGAAATGGTGAACGAACAGTCTTCAAGGCCACCCACTAGAAACTTGTCAAACTCAATATTGATATGTGAAAAAAACAAAGGCTATAATCATCAGCTTTCATCTGTAAAGTGAAAGTTAGAAATAACTCAACAAGTGTCATCATCCAAACTTCCAGACTCCAAAATCTAACCCAAGCGGTCTAACCCCCGGGGCGGACCCCAACCGAAAGGCGCTAGACGGACTAACGGCAAGCGAGATAAAGCAAAAGTATGAACAAAATATCCAAAATCTTCAATAATTTCAGGAAATCAGAAGCTAGAACCTCAAGATTAATTGCAAGCTGTAAATTGATATCACCACAGTGCTGCAGGAAATAAACATACCTTCCGAACAGAACTCTTGCTGTGAGCGTTAATTGGAATGCAGTCTTGATTGCATGTGTCAAAAAAGTGCGTCCATTTCTGCATAATCACAACAATACGAACAGGTGATAACTATGAACGAAAATGATCGAAAAAGAAGATGACAAATAACTAACTCTTTGTAATTTGAATATATATCTTTCAGCATACATACACGCATATGTATATATATGTGCATATTCAAACACATAATTTGAAATGAAAATTCTCAGAAATGATCAACAGATATACAGGAGAACTACTTGAGGCCAATCATTGTCAATTCTCTAGCTGTTTCTGAACTTAGAGTTAATACTTCCAAATTGAACAGATTGAAATTTAATCAAATGAAACAGAATCAGTAATGATCACTTACATGCATGATATTAGGGTTAGCCAAATCCTTCTTGTTGAGGGCGATGATGCGGCGTTTAGAAGAGAGATGAGGCTGAAGGTCTGGGTTGGCCGAGGACAAAGGAATTCGGGAGTCTCGGACCTCGATCACCATATCCGCGAGCTTGAGTCTGTCGCGAATGGCTCGCGTGGCTGCAGCCATGTGGCCGGGGAACCAATTGATGGCTCCACCGCCGGCGGTGAATTCCATCTCTCCTAAAGCTTTCTTCACCACTCCATTGATCCCTCTCATTCTCTCTCCGACGATGATGACGACGACGACGACGGAGGTTAGGGTTTAAGGTGGCCATTTTTGCCATGGCTGAGAGCGCTTCGGTTATGGGCTTGGATGACAATTTCTATTTTGGGCTTTGCCTTTTCGGCCTGTTACTGAAATTTTAGTCTCTACACTCCACTCAACTTAAATTCCTATGGAACGTAGTTATTAAAAAATAACTAACAAATATAGCTAACAACTATAATCTTATTTCAACTACTTGACTTAAATACCCTTATAAAATTTAACGGATTGAAAAATTAAATCAATTAGAAAAAATAGTTGATTTTATGAGAGATAAATTAGTTGGGATAAAAAAAGCGTAACAATTAGAAAATCGTTAGAATTATTTGAAAGAATTTGAATTATAATGGTTATTTTTTGCAGTGAAAAATTGTGTTGACGTTTCTGTTGGGGGTATATAGGCATAATTTGATGGAGCATAAAACGCAGCAGAAACGATTTTGAATTGTTGATACTATAATTTTATCAATTTAACAAACTAGAAACATGTTCAAACAACGAAAAAAAGGAGAAATTAGATATACATACCCTTATAGTTCTAATTTCTTCAAATTCTGCCGCTCGTTCCTCGTCATGAACTCTTCGGACCTCTTCTCACGAACGCTTCGAGGACCACCTCACGCTATCCTCGGTGCTGTGCAACGGAGTTGTAGGACTCCATTCAAGAGAAAAGATAAGAAATGGTGAAAAGATGGAGAGGATGGAGGTCTGAGAGGAGGGTTGTAGAATGAATAACACAGAACGAAGTACTCAAACTTCAAAAATGAAGTTTTTTAAAATAATCAATTTATGTACCCATTTTCCATTATCTTTTCAAACAATAAATATATATATATATATATATTAATTAATTAATCTTTTTAATTAATTAATATTATTTAATTCAATATCAAGTATTAATTAAATAATATGGCTAAACCTAGTTTTCCGAAAACCGACTTTTTTGGCATGAATCATATTCATGTTTTAGACCATTCTCATATTTAAATATGTTCATCATTCTTCCAAAAATCGAATTTGAACAATTCAAATTCTTTTTCTTTTTTCTTTTCTCTTATATTGCTGCACGACGTTATCCGAGCTAGCCAGAAGAACCTACAGATCATGAGCTCCAACGATACGAGATTATCCGGTCAAAACTCTTTTAACCAAACTAATCAATATTCGTTAACCCCGGAGACTCCACTATAGTCTGATGGCTGCACTCTCCTCACTATAGATATATTATGTCCTCTTGATATAACCGTCATGGGCAAGTCGACCCTTCACAGGTTGTTCGTAATCACAGCCGGGTCATATATACCATTTAACCCCTGTATTACTTCTTGTTCCTTAAGTATCACTGACACCTCTAATGAACAATTAATTTGCGGTTCAACCAACAGATCAGGTCCCTCTCTTGCCAAGGAGAGGGTAGGCGCCCATTGTTCAAGCCTTGGAGTCAGCTATTAAGGGAACAACCTATCTACTAACCCTGAAGAGCGGGTTAGGAGTGAATTTTATCTTGTTGTACTATGTCCCCAGCCACCTATTCGAGTTTATCCCCAAGATGGTAGGCTTATTGAGTCGGCGATCTGGCCACTCTCACCCGTGCAAGTCAAAGGATACTCTCGAATAAATAGGAGTTCATAGCGAGCTCAAGATTAAGATCGAGTTACCTAGGTCATCAGATGAAAAAGTCGGTCTCTTCAGTAAACGGTGTTATAAAGAGAGAGCGACTTGTTTCGCGGTTCAGTCTTATGCAAATTCATTGCACAGGACGCCCTCGCTCGCACATCTCAATGTGAAACGATTCGAATCACATCGTTTTGTACAATACAAAGCGAGTCGCATCCAATAGTGTTACCAGGATAAGGTACCCAACCTTATCCATATACTATAGATCGTTTTGACTGTCTACTTGAGCCTGATCCACAATCATGTCATACATGAAGCTCAAGTACTCATGAATCGCCATGGGTGTTGGTCATTGGTATAGGTTATTATAAATACGTTTCACTTTATTCCAGTAAACTATTTTACTGAATAAAACTTAATAACTCTTTATTACTAAATAGAGTATTTACAAACACAACTATTTACAAAACCACGAGTTTTAGGACATAAAACCCAACATAATTAAACTTATAATTACATGGTTCTAGCTGTAAAAATAGTGTATTGAAAAGATACACTGTCATGATTAAAAAAATGAAAAACCAAACTTACTAATTTAAAATGAACAACCTAAAATGATTTAGAAATATGTTACATCCACCTAACAACAATGTTAAATCAGTATTGAGCCCAACAACATCAAATAATCTAAATTAAAAAATAATCCACAATTGCATTCACCCAAGAAAAAAAATGTCACAATGAAAATATATTTACCTTCAGTTTTGTTTCGATTTCCTTCAACATTCATTCTCATGGGTGTTTCCATCTACATCGTGTTCTTCTTTCTCCCATATCGCTCTGAACTTTGCATTCTGGAAATTCAGGCTTGGGATATATATATATATATGTGTTATTCGATTAACTGATTTTTTTAAAAAAAATGTTTTGTATTTATATCTTGAAATTTATCCCAATATTTTAGAGATTTTGTTGCATGAAGAACCTATGGGAAAATGATAGGACTTATAGGTCCCACGTTTCACAATTTTAAATGCAAAATTTGGATTATAAAACTTGATTCCACTTTTTAGGGTTTTTTGCAACGTATTTGATTTATAAAATAAGGGGACTAATGATATGACTTATAGGTCTCACGTTTCACAATTTTAAATACAAATTTTGGATTCTATAACTTGATTCCACTTCTTAGGGTTTTTTACAACGTATTTGATTTATAAAATAACGAGACTAATTTGATTCCACCTTCTTAGGGATTTTTGTAATGTCTTTGATTTAAATCACAATTTATCTACAATTTTAAATACAAATTTTGGATTTTAAAACTTGATTCCACTTTTTAGGGATTTTTGCAACTTCTTTGATTTATAAAATGACTGGACTAATTTGATTCCCTTTTTACAGGGATTTTTTTGTAATGTCTCTAATTTAAGTCACAATTTATATCTTGGGTTATTGTATTAATTACATGTATATACTCTTACGTATATAAAAATGCATATGCATATGATTGTATATATAGGTTTGCTATATATTTATTGCGAGTATCATATGTATGTAAGACACGTATGTTACTAGTATGTAGTACTATTGACTATTATAGATTGTTGTTGTAGTTTTTCACACGTATGTATTGTTATATACACATAGGTATTGACTGATTTGATATGTTTAATTACATGCATATGAGACACACTGTTGTTTCTCTTGATAGTTAGTAATTTACATGTATATAATACTATATACTCTGTTAATAATCATAACATATTTTGGGTATTGAGAATCTTAAGACTTGTGCGTCGTCCTTGTATGTGTTCGTATGTACAACTTCATCATTCACGACCAAACAACAGTCGTGGTACATCCAATTTGAATAACCTGCTAGCATTCACACAAGATTCATGTCTTTAGATAGTCTTGTGATCAATGATTTCTCTACAAATTTTGGATCCTAAAACTTTATTCCACTTTTTAGGAATTTTTGCAATGTCTTTGATTTATAAAATGACGGGACTAATTTGATTCCACTATTTTATGGTTTTTTGTAATGTCTTTGATTTAAATCACATTTTATCTCTTGAGTTATTGTATTAATTGCATGTATATATGGTAACGATATTATTGAACTATCGCCAATCATCGGGTTGTCGAGACCCGCCAAAATGAATTTATAAGTGCCCGAATTCACTAAACTATTTGTAGAGTAGCGGCAACGGGGTCGATCCACAGGGAATTAAGGTAGCTTGACTTAATCTTAATTAAATTTGCAAACTAATAAAACCAATGGAAAATGGGGGATTTGTTGATTTTTAAGTAACTAAGGAGGAACAATGCAAAGGGTAAAAATTTAACTAACGGAGTTTCCGACTCGGGACGATCAAGGATAAATTTAGCGTGCCTCTTGGATCATAGGTTGACGAGTATTATGGTTAAATAATTTAACGAATGCACAGCTCGTCTTAAATTAATAAATAACCCAGACATGCTCCATGGATTTAATTAGACATAATTGATCATGCTAATCAAGCATACCGTTCGGACATTGGCGGCCAACGCTCTCCCAAGACCGAACGGTAGCAACAAGCTAACTGTGACAACTATCTAATTTGGACGCGAAATTAGTATGTCGATTTGGAATTCTAATTCGGGAAGAACGAACATCAAGAGCGTAAGGACGCCAATACGCTCAAGGTGTCATTATTCCTTGTTACTTGGCGGAAACGAGAGGCACGACATCAAATCCTTTAACAAATGAACATGCTCAAAATCAAGGGTGCCTAGTCCTAAATCATTCAAACGTGCTCATAGATTAAGCTAAGAAATAGAATTCAATTCAATAAAATATCCAACCAATTCAGAATTTCAATCCTACAACCTCACCAAGAGTTCAAACTACATTTATCCTTACAATCCCGAGCCAAAAACGGTAAATCTACTCACTCATGACTTGTGTGGTGTGGGACGGCTTCGAATCGAGCTTCCTAGCCCCTCCCATGGTGAAAAACAGCTGCTGGACGTCAAATCAGGCGCGGAGCTCGAGGTAGAAGATGATAATCGCGGCTAAAATCGGACAAAAACATTAAGTAGTCCGTCGTAGCGTCGAGACGCTAGGGCAGCGTCTCGACGCTGCGCCCTAAATAATCCGCGCGCGCGCAGTCGGGGTGGCGTCGAGACGCTCGCACAGCGTCGAGATGCTGTCGGCGTCGAGCGAGCGTCGAGACGCTGTCACTCGACGCTTGCTCTCGGGTTTTTCTTCAATTCAGCGCTTCAGACTTCGGAGCGTCGAGACGCTATGGCAGCGTCTCGACGCTGTCACTCGACGCTAGCTCTCGGGTTGATGCTTGGATTTTTGCCTTCAATTTCCCCAAAGTGCTCAACCTTCATGCCTTTGCATGGATCTTCCCCGGAAGTGCTCTAAGGCCTTTAAATGGCGATATTAAGCTCCGAAAAGCGCCGAAACGCTCCCGAGGGCGAATTACCGAAAACACCTGTAATGATCACATATAAGCAAGATTAAGCCAATAATAAACGTGAATTAGGGACATAATTATAGCTCCAAAGTGGAGCTATCAATATACTCTTACGTCTATAGAGATGCATATGCATATGATTGTATATATAGGTTTGCTATATATTTATTGCGTGTATCATATGTATGTAAGACACATATGTTACTAGTATTTAGCACTATTGACTATTATAGATTGTTGTTGTAGTTTTCCACACGTATGTATCGTTATATACACATAGGTATTGACTGGTTTGATATGTTTAATTACATGCATATGAGACACACTATTGTTTCTCTTGATAGTTAGTAATTTACATGTATATAATACTATATACTCTGTTAATAATCCTAACAAATTTTTGGTATTGAGAATTTTAAGACTTGTGCGTCGTCCTTGTATGTGTTTGTATCTGCAACTTCATCATCCACGACCAAACACCAGTCGTTGTACATCCGATTTGAATACTTTGTTAGCATCCACACAAAATTCATGTCTTTAGATAGTGTTGTGATTTCTCCTCCTCGTTCCTAAAGAGGTTAAAAATGGACAATTGTAAAATTCTTTTTGGGCATCTAGTGCGAGAATTTTGACGATGAAATTGTTGAGTTGAGCAAGGGTTGAATCACATATGTTACGTGCATCATGCAAGACCTTAAGTTGTTGTAGATGAACAACCATTCCATCGTTGAGTTGAGCAAGGGTTGAATCACATGTTACGTGCATCGTGCAAGACTTTAAGTTGTTGGAGATGAACAACAATTTGCTTTGTGAAATCTAGTGGTATGAGTAAATGAATCCCTCGTCTTTGATTTTTGTAACCCTAACATCATGAATTCGTAAATAATGTATTAACCATTTCGTATTAACCAAAAAAATGAATTGAAACAACTTTCGAAAAGCAAGATTCTAGGAGGTTAGTTCGATAGTGTAGGATGTGATATTTTTTGGTTGTTGGGAGATTTAGAAAAAGAAAGAAAAAACAGTTATGTGAGCTGACCGTAAATACCGTTATCTACCAGGGGCATAACCGGTATAGAAAGTATTCTCTCTCACACCCTAAAATATAGTTAGTAATTAGATGCAAATAGTAAATTTAATTAGTTATATTTCATTTCGGTTTTTTTAATGCAAGTATTCATAACAATTTCCCAATTGGGAAGAATGACTAAAAATGAATAAACCCTAAGGAAAAATAGTAAAGTTTTGAACATTTTTTCTTCCAATGGGGTATTTACAGTATTCTAGTCATCCCACATAATTGATTTTTTTTTTTAAATCTCCCAACAACCAAAAATATCTCATCCTAAAATATAAAATATTGAACAACCCTCCTACAATCTTTCTTTTTGAAAATAGTTTCAACTAATTTTTTCGTTTGAATACAAATATATTGATTTTTTCCAAGCAAATTGATTTCTATTGCTCTGTTCATACCACTAAATTCACATGTTCATACCATCAGATTCATTTGCTCATACTACTAGATCTCACAAAGCAAATGGTTGCCCATCAAATTACCGTTGCTTTCGATAGTGTATGGAATGACAAGAACATCTACAACAATTTCAAGTTTTGTACGATGCACGTAAATTGTGATTCAACCATTGTTCAACTCAACAATTTAATCACCGGACTTCTTGCATTAGGTGCCTAAAAAGAATTTCACAGTTGTCCCTCTTTATGAACGAGAAAGTGAAATTGTTGATCACAAGGCTATCTGAAGACACATTGTTTGGATGCTAGTAGGTTATTCAAATCGGATGTAGCACGACTGATGTCTGGTCGTGGATGTTGAAGTTGTTGATACGAACACATGCAGGGACGACGCGTGTAACACCCCGTACCCTTATTTTTCTTTTAGTGCTTTAAATTGCTTGGGGAAAATTTCTCGTTCGTGAGTAAGGAGATTGACCAATTTAGTTTTATTTTTTTTAGGAGAAAAATGCTTCTTTGGAAAGAGTTGGATTAAAAATGTTATGGATTTTGGTTTAGTGGGAAATGGGAAGAAAAGGAAAGAAAAATTATTAAAATGTAAAAAAAGGGGAAAAGGAAAAAAAATAATATTAATATTAATATTATTAAAATCTTTCTTTTAATATTAATATTAATAATATATATATATTTTTTAAAGGATGAGTTTAGGGCATCTCCACTTCGCATTGCCCTTTTTTCTTTCGTTACTTTGATCTGCACTTTGCCGAATAAAAAATAATTGGCCATTGGCCATCGTCATTCGATCCACGCCCAACCCTCACCGTCAATCGATTTGACAACGCTCAATAGGTAACAATTCGTTTTGAAACCTTTGGATTCTATTTCAAGATTTCAGATTTGTCATAACTTATAATGGTCATCTCTGTTTCAGTGTCGAAAACGGTCTGGGATTGGAATTGAATTTAGCGTAAGAGTGACAGGCAGGACCACGTAGGTAACCTAGGGTTTTTTTGTTTAGACATTTTTTTACAGTATTGTTTTATCTCAGGAATGGGTTTTGATTGTTGGAAATTGTTTAGGTTGGAACCAAGACCTTCCGTAAGCAATTTAGTGATCGTTTGAGTTTCGACTCAATGTAAGTTTCCTTAGTGATGGAAAGCCTTTGACTTGGTGGGAAAGTTTGTATGTTTGTTACTGTAATTATATGTATGTTTGTTACTGTAATTATATGTATGTTTGTTTCTGGTTGTTCTGGATGAGTGATGTTGTGGAAATGTTGTTTCTGGTTGTTCTGGATGCGTGATGTTGTGGAAATTAATATGTGTATTGTTTCCCATTCTTGGAATTAATTTATAAGTTGGAACTGTCCATATTTTTCTTGGTGAATGCTTCAGGATATGGTGTAGTTGGTTTGTTTAACTATTGATTGGGTCAACGACCTTATCTGAATTGAGTGTCATGTCATTATAAAATATTCAGCTAGGGGCCTTATGCATAATGGTGAATGATTCATGTTTTAATGTAGAAATTGTGGCAATTATCCATCCATGTATGTTGATGTACTATGAATGAGGAGCTAGGTGGGTGGATCTCGGCTCCACAGACTGGGGGTCAGTTATGTTGGGGTAAAGGTCCACGATTTTTTTAGAAAAAACCCACCTATGCTCCACCAGTGAGCTGACAAACTTAATGCATTTTGTGTACATCTCAGAATGAGGCGCTCTGACGGGTGAGGCTTGGCTCCGCTGATTGGGAGCCAACTACCATCAGCTGGGGTAGAGTCTCTCAAGTTGCCCGCTTAAGCGCCACCAGTTAGTTGGTATAGTTTTGATGGGTTAATTGTCCACAGGTCGATTTGAAAGTTTTGACAGAAAATAAAAGCCCCACATGATTAAATCATTTAGTGCATGTTTTGCTTGTGTATGCATGTCTAACCCATTTGGGGTTACTTACTGAGTAAATGTCTTGAGAGAAAATTACTCCATGTTGCATCGTTTTGAGTTTCTAAAATGTCTTGAGTGGGACCTCATGTATGTGTGTGCGACATAAGAGTCGTAAAGTTTTAAGACAACTACCTCTCAATTTCCTAAAATATATGACTGCATGTTTAGGGCTCTAATCACATGAAAGTGATGTGCGTAGAGTTGGTGAGTATGAAAGTGATGCTCACCTATGCATGAAAGTGATGCATACCTAGAGGTTTTAGCGTGCTTGAAAGTGATGCATGCCTAGAGGGTTCCTTGTATATTAAATTGATATACCTGGAGCCGATGTGTATGAAATTGATGCACATCCAGAGGAAAAGGAAATGAGGTGATAAGTTGAAAATGACAAAGTTTAGGTCCCACTAGTTAAGGTATTCAGTCAGTTCATGTTGCATGTGGTTGCATAGTCTGACCCCAGTAATGGGCTTACTTACTAAGTATTTTAAATACTCATTCTTTTCTTAAAATATTTTTTTCAGGTAATGACAAGAACGTACCGGGCGTTTGACGAGGTGGCTTGTTGGATGATGCCATGGGACTAGAGGAGTCAAAGCTTCCGCATTCTTTCATGTCGTTTTTTTTACGAGTCAGTCCGTTGATTTTGCTAAGGTTTTCAAAACTAGTAGTTTGATTTTAAGTTTTGTCTTAAATGACGCCTTGATTAATTCTTTTCATGATTTTATTGGGATCCCGAAATAAATGTATTTATGTGGACTTTGAGATGTTTCTAAACGTTTATTTATTTTCTATATTCTAAAATAAAGATTAAAGTCTTTTTGAGATTTATGACGTCATGCACGTAGTAATGGCCCTAGAGTGATGTCATAGGAAGTTGGGTCGTTACAGGAACAACCTATCTACTAACCCTGAAGAGCGGGTTAGGAGTGAACTCCAATCTTGCTGTACTATGTCCCTAACTAACTATTCGACTTTATCCCCAATATGGTAGGCTTATTGAGTCGGCGTTTATGGGTCACTCTCACCCGTGCAAGTCAAAGGATACTTTCGAATAAGTAGGAGTTCATAGCAAGCTCAGGATTGAGATCGAGTTACCTAAGCCATCAAATGAAAATGTCGGTCTCATCAGTAAACGGTGTTATAAAGAGAGAGCGACATATTTCGCGGTTCGGTCTTATGCAAACTCTTTGCACATGACGCCCTCACTCGCACATCTCTATGTGAAACGATTCAGATCACATCGTTTTGTACAATACAAATGAGCCGCATCCAATAGTGTTACCAGGATAAGGTACCCAACCTTATCCGTATACTATAGACCGTTTTGACTGACTACTTGAGCCTGATCCACAATCATGTCATACATGAGGCTCAAGTACTCATATTCAGCCATGAGTGTTGGTCATTGGTATAGGTTAACCTAAACACGTTTCATTTTATTGCAGTAAACTTTTTTACTGAATAAAACTAATAACTTTTTATTCTAAATAGAATATTTACAAACATAACAGTTTACAAACCACGAGTTTTAGGACATAAAACCCAACAGGGTAATGCATACACACAAGGTTTCACTTCACGTTTCAGAGAGTAGGTTGGAGTCTTGGGAAGTAGAAGAGTCATTTCCCAAGTAAAAAATAACTGTTTTTTTTCTCTTTCCTTTTTCTTTTACGATTTCTTATTCCTTTCTTCCTTTTCAACAATCTCATCTTCTTCCTCTTTCTCTCTTTCATTTTTCCTCCCCTCTTCATTCTTTTTGCACCATGAGTCGTTGCATAAATGTTGTCGCTCCCTCCGTTGACTCCACGTTGAATTCAATCGTCGTCACCTCTATCTCTGCGTAATCGTCGGTTTGGCGCTGAAATCGATCGGTGGGTCGGTCGCTTGAATGAACTGAAAAAAAAAGGTTTCCAAAATATTGAAAATCGACTTGGTCGGTTCAACGTCGGTTTGGGTAGAAAATCGACCCCGACAGACCGATACTCACCTCTACTATGTACGTAAGAGTATATATATGTCATTAATACAATAACCCAAGAGATAAAATGTGATTTGAATTAAAGACATTAGAAAAATCCCTAAAAAAGTGGAATCAAATTTAGATTCCAAAAATTATATTTTAAAATTGTGAAACGTGGGTCCTATAAAGCTATAAGCCATATAATTCTCAATTTCTTCCTCATGCAATATTTTTTTTAAATATCGGGTAGAGTTCAAAATTTAAATGCAAAACATTTTTAAAGAAAAATTAAGTGGAGAACACATCTCTATCTTCAAGCCCGAATTTCTAGAATGCAAAGTTCAGAGCGAGAGAGGGAGAAAAATAGACGGTAGATGAAAACACACATGAGAATGAAGGTTGAAGGAAATCAAAATAAAGCTTAAAGTTCAAAATAAAAAGAGTTTTCCAGACGACGTAAGTTTGATTTGGTGATACGAACCGCCCAAGGAAATTAAGTTATTATTTATATTTTATTTTTGATGTAATTTTATTGTTTCCTAATTTTATTCTTTTACGACATATTAAGTAGAGTTAAATTTTAGTAATTCTTGCTATGATTGATGATGTGACCTGTACGATTTTGGGAACTATCTTAAGCTTTGCCTTTAGGTTGTACAAGACAGATTGTGATTAATTGAGTTTAAGCGTTAAGCTGTTTATTTCAAGTTTGTCAAGAGAGCTTCCTGACCTATTTTGCAATTCATGACTTGAATTGCATGCCAAGAACATTCAAGTAGGATTGGTCATCCTATCTTGTGAAGTGTTTGACTCTTGAGCCAAGAACTTGTTTTTTGTCTCAAGAGCTTTGATCTTAAGGCAATCCATGTCTAACCCAATCATTAGGGTTGAAATCGATTACATTTGGGGGTTTTAACATTTGAGAATTAAGGGTTTCATATACCCAAAGGGTTTCTAATTCCAATTGGCTAGGGTTTTCACATCATTTGGAAAGATGAAGAGATTCAAAACTCAAATTGAGAGGGGAAATCGCCTTCACGATCGTTGCTGGTGGAACTAAGGTCCCGACACAACCAAAGGCGCAACAAAAACAGCCTAAACTGGCTGAGGATCTTCAGCAATCAATAAGCAACAAAACCGGAAGAGTGAAAAACTACCAACACTTGGTATTTTTCAAACTACCGAGACCCACCGATAAATTCCATTCCCACTGGTAAATCGACTGGTAAAAGTCAACCGCTAAGGGTTAACCGGTAAGGGACAACCAATAAGTCTCCTCGGTGTGCCACCGGTAAAGATCACAAGATCTGACCGGTAAATGGCACACCGGTAAGCCTTGACCGGTAAATCTTCACAAGATTTTCAACTGGTAAGGAACAACCGATAAATGCTACACAAGCATTTCAACCGGTAAGTCCCGACCGATAATACCGTGTGAATAAATCAACACCGATAAATTCACACCGGTAAGTATCACATAATAATTATAAATATGATATCAAAATATGAACTAAAGAGGGCAGTTGGTCTGACTTAACCGAAACCTAATCGGGAGAGAAAAATGAACGCCGAGACCCACAATCATCGAGATTGCAGTTGATGAGAGTCACACCATCAACATCGAAACACATTACAATTTCTACCAACCAGTATTGTTCGTCGATTCCTTATTTGCAACGAAAAATCGGAATCCTCCTGAACCACTGAAATATGCTATTATTTTGCATATCTATCCAAAACGTGATGCTCCGATTCAGTAATACCCTACCATATACAAGGGCGCTAAGAATGTTGATATTGTTGATCATGTTAATCGCTGACTGAAAGTTCATTCTTTGGGTGAACAATTGTCATGTTTGGCCCACTCCAACGCCCAAAACTGTAGATTGTCTCCCCATATCAAGTCGGGCCAAACCATAAGCAACTGGTTTTCTAAACCTGCAATCTGAAAAATAATAGATTTTAGTGGTTAAACTTAAAAGTTAGGGAATTCATGCTAAATGGCCATTTTTGGATCCCATTTCAATGGATGTCCATTTTTTTAAAATTAAGTTTTGTGTCCCTTTTTTTTTCATTTTCTCTCTCCTCCCTTTTACATTCCCTTTTTACCCTCCCAACTCCTTTTACAATTTGTTTATTTTAAAAGATCTTCTCCCTCTCTCACCTCCTCAAATATTCTCTTTTAACATCTCCGAAATAAAATCCAAATTATTTCTCTCTCCTCTCAAACATCAATAAAATCTAAACCTACCAAATCTTCTTCTTAAGCCCCAAATCCATCTTCCCCTATCTACTTTGCAATCCATCCACCGTCGGGCATGGGTCTTTTTGCGTGAAGTGGTATGATGCGTGGGTTTTGTGGATCTTCTTGCATGAGTCCGATGACATCAGACAGTGAGTGAGCAGAAAAAGAAAACGAAAGAGAAAACAAAAAGCTAGAAGAAGACCAAATCTGAAACAACGTTGCGAGAATCGATGAAAGAGGGAGTCGAATCTTACCGTTGATAAAGAGGAGTGGAATTAGATGGGAAGCGCCAATAGAGATTGAGAATTTGTTTCCCCTAATTTTGATGTTCTTCAAAGAGAAATAGAGAGATAATTAGTGTATTTGCAATTGCTACCGTTGATAAAGAGGTGTGAAATTGGATGAGAAGCGCCAATAGAGATTTGAAATTTGTTTTCCCTGATTTTGATGTTCTTCGAAGAGAAATAGAGAGATAAATTGTGTATTTGCAATTGCAGTAGCACACTAATAATGGGGAAAAATTTCTAATAATGTTGGCGTGATTCGATTTTATAGGCATAGGCATGAGACCAGAGGTTTTTTCTCTCTGAGATTCTTTTATGTGTCCGAGAGTTTGGTGTAGAGGCGTGGGACTAGAGGTTTTGTTCGGCAGATCAGACGTTGATCTCAAATGAAAGGTATGAATCGCAATTATACTGTAATTGTTTGCAAAAATCCTGTAATTGTGTACCTCTAGTAGGTTATTATATTTTTTAGGCTTTTAGTTTACAACCTATGTACTTGATAATTTTGTAATTTTGATTTTGTAAGTATCAAATTTTGTATCGTTGTAATTGTTAGTGCATTTTTTTTTTGTTATTAGATTGTTGTATGTTTTTAGTTTACACATTTTTTTTTTATTGATTTTGCAAGTAACTTATAGTGCATTGTAAATACACTGTAATTGCAATTTGCAAGTTGCAAGTTGCAAGTACTGAATGTAATTTCAATTTGCAAACTTATAATTTTTTCCGCATGTTATGTTATATACACTATAATTCCACTTATAATCTTTTCTACATGTTATGTTATATACACTGTAAATCCAGCATATTTTGCAATTTGCAAGTACCGCACAATTGCAAGTAAAGTGTAATTTAAATTTGTATACTTATAATTTTTTCTACGTGTTATGTTATATACACTGTAATTCCACAACATATTTTCCTCCAATCTTTTGTAAATTTAATTCCACAACATATTTTTCTCCATTTTTTGTCATTATTTACGATATGATATGTTATATACATTGTAATTCCAATTTGCAAGTATCATGTAATTCCGATTTGCAAAATTACAAATACATGTAATTTGGGTTCTAATTTTTTTTTTTTTATCTTTCTAATTTGGGTTCTATTTTTTTTTTTTTTAATCTTTTTTTCCTTCATATTTTGATTTTTGAGGTCGATTTGTTAGACAGAAATATTTATTGATATTTTTTAGGGAGAGATGAGTGATATTTTTGTTCTGATGTGAAATTACGGGTGAGAGGAAATAGAGGAGAGAAAAAATATGGGGAGAGAGAGAAGAGATTTTAGGGAGGGTAAATAAGGAACGAAAAATATAGGGAAGATAGAGATTAAACAACAAAGGGACATAAATCAAACTTTTAAAAATAGGAACATCTATCGTTTTTTAGAATAAAAAAATGTCATCTATCTCTTTGCCCCTAAAAGTTAGTAATTTGATATCAATGAAATTTTAGACGATTTACCTTGGAAAATTAAAAAAAGATAGCCCCCGTGCAGTGAATCACGAACCTCCCTCTTTTATGTGGCCATAAGCCATGAACTGTTAAATCTATGTGGCAACTCTGGTTGTGATGGGAAGCACGACTATAGACTACAAATGGCTAGTGGCCATTGCTGAACAAGCCAAAATTGATCAAATATTGGTGAGTTTACGTGAAGAAAGAGAATTGAAAGAATGGTCACGACTAGAAGTTGTGATGCCATTGCTCTAGGTGAGGAAGTGGTAAAATAAAATTATTAAATTTGTGGGAGGGGTCAAACTATTTATCTTAATCTTCATATAAGATATGTGGCTTCAAGTGAGTGCAATGACGAAAATATCTTTATCGATATCGATATCGGTAACTCAGATTTACGGATATATTGACGGATATTCCGGGAAGAATCACGAATATCACGAAAATTGATAGATATATTGTGATTTTTTTTTAATGAAACTTTAGGCCAAGCTTAATTAAGTAATACACTATTACTTTAAGAATATATTTCAAAAAATAGAACTCAAATATGAATAATAATAGATAATATTGAAGATTGAAAAATGAATATGAATTCGAATAATTTATAGATTACAATTTTTTTACTTCATTTAATAAACTAAAAATTATATTATACATAAAGTGTGCATTCTATACATTAAACATGGAATACAAAACTTAGCATAATAATATATATATATATATATATATATATATATATATGTGTCAAGAAATAAATAAATTAATTCATTAATTAATAGATATGTCATTACAAATAAATACATCATTTAATAATAATACAACACAAAACATTGTATTAAAAAATAATTCAAAACAAAGTAAAGTACCTTTAGATTTTTTTTTGATTGTTTTCTAAACTTAAAAATAATAAAAGGAAATATAACACAAAACATTGTATTAAAAAATAATTCAAAACAAAATAAAGTAGTTTTAGATCTATTGATTGATTTTGAAACTTAAAAAATATTAAAGGAAGTATAAATTATATAATAATAAAAATTGAAAAATGATGAAAAATAGTGAGAGAATTAAATAGAAAATGAAAAAATAAAATTTGTTGGGAGAAAAAAACTTACATGATGTTGTTAGCACAAAATCATCAACATAATTTTTTAAATACATCCTTAAAGTAAATATTTAACAATTCGGCCATGTAAAATATTGTATTAAAATCATTTAAAAAAAATATATTGTATTATAAATAATGCAAAATGAAATAATATAAAAAAAGAAACAAATAAATAAATTAAGTATTATAAAAAAAATTGTAAAAAGAAAAAAGTGAATAAAAAAACAAAAAAAAGAGGGAGAATGATTGTTAAAAGTAAAAAAAGTAAATAAAAAAATAATTAAAGAAGGAGAGGGTGGGTGAAGTCGTGTGGGGAGTGAGAAAGTGGAAAAAAAATTATGTAAGAGTTAAGATCAAACCCAACTCTTTATCATATTAAGTATGACATCAAACCAACTCTGCTAGAAGAAAAATTGATAATTTTATCGACGATATAATATACATATTTAATATTTCGCCGATATATCGACGATTTGAACAAAATATCGGCGATTTTGGGTAAAAACGATTTTACCCCCAAAATTTCTATCGGTACCTTGATTTGAGCGATATTTCCGTGGATTTCGACGTTCATCCTTGAGTGAGTGTTATGGAAGCTTCAAAAGTGTTGTCAACCTAATAAAAGATATCAAAACTGCATGATTTATCTACTTCAATCAACCTGACATGGACTTCTAGTTTGAAACAAACACAAATTTGGATGGGGAGGGATTAATAATTGGTTCTTCATTAAGACACAAATTGGAGAAAATCAAATGGTTGGGGATAACTCAACCTTAGTTTTTCTATTAAAAAAAATCAGCCAATTATTTGTTTATGTTCTATTCTTAATATGCTAAAGAAATATTGAGGATTCTAGTTATCTATGTTTTTTATATATGTTTTGCATGAAATAAATTTTATATCATGTCAAAATTTCATGAATTTGATTATTTTGAATGATATATATTTATTTGATCCTCGTAATTTGGTATGTGGTGTGAAAATCTTTGGGCGTTAGATATTTAAATATTTTATGTATCATTTTTTAGGGAAATTAGAATGAATAGCAAAACAAATTAGGCTAATTAAAAATTTAGCTACACTTTATTGGTTTTGCAAATATGGCAAAAATTTCAAATTTTGAATTTCGTTTTTTTATATATTCCGAATTTACCCTTATGAGGGAACAATCCGTAGGAAATCAGCAAAAGCGCAATCCGTAGGAAATCAGCAAAAGCAATCAGTAGACAATCAGCAAAAGCAATAGACAATCAGCAAAAGCAATGAGTAGAAAATCAAGCAAAAGCAATCAGTAGACAATCCGTAGGCAATCAACAAAAGCAGTAGGCAATCAACAAAAACAATCCGTAGGTAATCAGTTCCCAAGCTAGACCTCTGATTGTCTACTGATTGCTTAGAGAGGAATCCTGATGTTGATTAGAGAGGAATCCTGATGTTGAAGAGAGAGGAATCGATGTTAAAGGGAGATGAATCGATGTTGATTAGATAGGAATCCTGATGTTGAAGGGAGAGGAATCGATGTTGAAGGGAGATGAATAAAATTACTTCTAGGGTTTAAAGGCATGAGGTGATTAAAGTGATGGAGAGGGCTTTCCAATTTTAATAAATGAGTCTTTAATTTATTCGTTTGGGTTGGGCTTAACATTAATTTTAGAGGGAAATCAGCAAAAACAATCAGTAGGAAATCCGTAGGCAATCAGCAAAAGCAATCAGTAGACAATCAGCAAAAGCAATCAGTAGAAAATCAACAAAAGCAATTAGTAGACAATCAATAATCAATCAACAAAAGCAGTAGGCAATCAGCAAAAGCAATCAGTATGCAATCAACAAAAACAATCAGTAGGTAATCAGTTCCCAAGCTAGACCTCTGATTGTCTACTAATTGCTTAGAGAGGAATCCTGATGTTGATTAGAGAGGAATCCTGATGTTGAAGAGAGAGGAATTGATGTTAAAGGGGATGAATCGATGTTGATTAGAGAGGAATCCTGATGGATGTTGAAGGGAGAGGAATCAATGTTGAAGGGAGATGAATCGATGTTGATTAGAGAGGAATCGATGTTGAAGGGAGATGAATCGATGTAAAATTATTTCTAGGGTTTAAAGACATGAGGTGATTAAAGTGATGGAGAGAGCTTTCCAATTTTAATAAATGAGTCTTTAATTTATTCGTTTGGGCTGGGCTTAACACTAATTTTTATGGGCTTAATTTTTTTGAAGATAAAACAATGAAAAAAAATATATCAGATTTGTATCAGTGTATCAAGCGTAGGTGTATCGGGTGTGTATCAGCAGAGGTGTATCAACTTGCAATGATTAACCCGTGATTACTATAAACTGTAATGGAGAGGGTATTTTCGACTTTTCAACTTTTAAGTTAATGATTACCACCTGATTAACACGTGATTACCCTGATTTTTTTGCTATATATGCAAAAACTAAACATAGTTGCTACAAATGCAATTAGCCTATTTTTTTTTTTTTGTTGCTATTTTTGCAATTGCCCCATTTTTTTAATTGATATCTCATATTGCTTAAATGAGACATCACAAACACTAGTGTATCAATCATCCTTAATGGTGCCCTTAAAAAGGAGGAGTATCTCAAGATGTTTTATTTATTTTTTATTTTATTTTTTTACCAGGCAAATAACTATGCTATATTTTCTTATATGAAACATCACAAACACTAGTGTATCAAGCATCCCTAATGGAGTCTTTCAGGGTGATAACAAGAGTTCAGGTCAAATAAGATAGTTCTAAACCTACAAAACCAAGGATAAGAGTACTATGGGGTCGTTTGGTTTGAGGATTTGCAGAGGCTTGAGAATAAAAGATGTTTGAGAATAAAAGATGTTTGGGAATCAATAATGTCTGGTGCTGCATGAGAATGTCATCAGATTTTCATGTGAATAAATTATAAATAATTAATTGTTGCTAGTTAATTAATTTTATTAAGTCAAATTATTAAAAATAATTGTAAGCAATTAGATTTTAATTTAATCTTCATTCATTAATAACTATATAATTCCAGGTCGTTAATTTTCTTTAGCCATTGATCTTAATAATTCTCCTCAAAAAAATATATTTAATAAATTTATATAAATTTGTAATTCTAATTATTTAGTAGAATAATAAAATTGAAGAAATAATGATCAATGTTACATAGTTTAATAAAATTGTACGAGTTTTATATTGAGAATTGAAGAATAAAAAAACGTTGTAAAAAAAGAAAGAAAAAGAAAGAAGAAGAAAGCAACCTATGCGATAACCCCAAACCTATGCGATAACTATGCGATCGCATATGTTGTTGGTTATCACATAGTTATGCGATAACCCCAAACTTATGCGATAACTATGCGATCACATAGCAAACTTATGCGATAGTTATGCGAGCGCATAGGTTGCTGGCTATCACATAGCTATGCGATAGTTATGCGATCGCATAGCAACCTATGCGATCACATATGTTGCTATGTGATTCTGGTTAAGATGAATAAATAAACTGAAAATCGAATGGGAAGACGATGACATACGTGTGGTAAAAAATATATATATAAAAAAAAATAAACTTGTGATGAAGAAACGTTGTAAAAAAAAGAAAGAAGAAGAAGATTTGAAAAAAAAAAGAAAAGGAAGAAGATAGACATACCTGTGGCTTTCGGAGAAAATCATCAAATTGGAATGTCATAAGAAAGCTTCCTTGTGATGCCCGGGCATAAATTCGAAAATTGCAAACCAAATGTGGTCATGGCCATCAGATGCTCATTCTCATCCTGATGCCCACCATTAAAGTTGTCAACCAAACGATCCATATGTGCTTAATGAGTATAAAGGAGTCATAAGCAAAAAAATAAATTAATTAAATTTGGCTCAAATAGGCACACATTCTTATGTTTTTCAACATATGCAAATAAGAAAAATCAAAAGCACATCCTACATTGTCCTCATCAAATAACATGCAATCAGAGTCTCATGTATCTCCAGTTCAGAAACAACACATGCTCAAACACTAGAGGAATTCAACAGACATCCACCCCAACCTTAAACAATACATTGTCACCAATGTATTATATAACCTATCTAAGAAATTCATTCAACAAAAGTAAGAGGACAGAAAACCTCCCCTGATTTTGTGTGGTCCATGGTTGGTGATGAGTGAACCTTGCCCAATTCTTTTGTCCATTAGGTCAAACACCTACAAAGGAAAACAAACAAACTAATTTAGGAAAGGAAAAACTAAAAGTAAAGACAAGAAATGAAAAACTCATGGGTTGCCTACCAAGAAGCGCAATTTTTTAACGTCGTTATGCTCGACGTGTCCACCACTCTGTCAAGGCACATAAAAAATCTCGTATTTCTTCGGCCCCTTCTTCCTAGAATCAACAAAACCTGCTGATGGACCAAAACGTGTGTGTTTAATTTGGTTCAATAACCTGCAATAGATATATGGTCAAGTGCAAGTATACACTGTCAATCAAGTAATAAAATGGAAAGTATTCCAAGTATCGTATCCCAAGAGACTGTTGAAGAATTTAGTTTTATAAAGAATTTGTTTTTCGAATGCAATGAAAAGTAACAAAAATAAATTGATAATGTTTGGTTGGTTTTGGGTTGAAAAGAAATAATAAAAAAACAGGGATTCAATCATGTTTCAGCCCTAAGTTGAGTTTACTTGACAGCCTGTGACCACAGAGTCACCACATAGTACCTTATGTTTTTGGATCGGATTCGTCTCCTATTCAGCCTCTTTGCAAGTACCTTTAGGAGTCTAAGCCATTATACTCACGGTCCAGTGGATAATGTGATCTTAGATGGTTAAGAATGCAATCCTATTGATCCTATAGTCTTTTGCCCCAATCATCAAGGACAATCGACGAAATCCTATTCCTAGGTTTTTCTGCTATATCACCTTTACGAGAGCCGTTAATTGCCCGACCTGTCCAGTATCGACATTAACATTTCATGCTAATTAAGTGATCAAATTAATATAACATTTTTGCATATATTCAGTAAAGGACGAACCACATAAGGCATAAGGGGTAAAACCGTAATTTACAGTTGTCAAGCTAGCTCATTTCTTAACGGGCATTCACATAATTGAATCCCTTAGGAAAACTTAGCTCATAATGAGAACTAGACTAAAATACTTCATTGAAAAATAATGCATAAGTACAAAAATTGCTAAAAGGGTAAAATGGTAATTTTACTCGAAAATTAAAGATAAAATGAAAATGGAATAAAAACAGAATGTAAATAATAAATAAAGGACAGAATTGGAATAACAAAGGTTTTGAACTGAAAATTAAATTATAAATGCGAAAGTTGCTAAAAGGGTAAAATGGTAATTTTGCATGTAAAGTTAAGAACGGAAATAAATGCGAAATAAAAACAGAATGTAAATAGAAAATGTGCAGAATTAAATAGAAAGTAAATCTGGAAATTTTTCCAACTTTCTCTCTCTCGAACTCGTGGACAACGGATGAAGGGTCTCTACTCGCTCGATTCACGTCGTCAATGCAAATTGAATCCTCGCAGCACCTTCCTTTCGGAGCTGGCTGAAGTAGAACTATTACAGAGGAGTGGTCCGCTCTTGTTTGGAATTTCGGGAATTTGGGTGAGTTCTTCGAGAGAGAAAGGAGGTTGATCGACTATGTGAAGATTGATTGTTGTAAAGAAATTATCGATGATTTGAATGAAGGCTTGAGGTGCCTTTTATAGGCCTTAGAGTTTGTTTGGAGGTTGCTAAAATGAGGGAGAGATCTTTGGGAAGGGTTGTTAGGTCAAATAGGGAGTTGGTTGGCTGAATCTTTGGAAGATCTTTGACAAAATATTTCAACCAATTCGTTTGACCAGTCAACTGCACTTTGTGGCCTCTTATGTGGCCACAAGGTGGATTCTGCATTCTGTGACTCCTCTGTGGCCACAAGCTGGATTCTGCACTCTGTGACTCCTCTGTGGCCACAAGCTGAAGCAGAATACAGTTTTCCTGAAAATAATTAAAACAACATTAATTCTTATAAAAAATGACTCTTTTACCCTCTTAATTGCTTCATAATGACAAAACGACCTTGAGCATGTGACTTTCCTATTTTTATTCTTTTCTTATCAATTACATGCACAATTATCTTTAATTTAACTCAAAAAGTCAATTAATGAGTATGCTTTAAAGGGTAAAAATATGACATAAATGACGTTCATCACCTGCTAAGATAAGCAAACTCTTCGAGTTTTCGAGGCAGCTGACCATATATATATATATATTTTTTTTTTAGTATAAGGAATAAAGTAAGACTCACTACAAGAATTTCTGGCTATCCCGACGCACAGACGCGTCTTAATAGAAGGCTCATGCGTTGGATAAACCCTAACCCGATGCCAACATGCATCAGGATAAAACGTCAGAATAAGATGGTCGTAAGAGAGCAATCTGATGCATGGCATAAGATAAAACTTTCTAACTCGACGCGTGGTCAACGCGTCGGGTTAGATGACTTTATATGACGTGTTGACCAGGCGTCGGGTTAGGTAATCTTTCCAGACGCCTGGTCAACGCGTCGTTTAAAGTCATCATTTTTCCAGACGGCTGGTCAATTTGTCTAATTCGACGCGTTGGACGTCAGATTAGGTGTATGTATATATATATATATATATATACGATAAATCTTTTGACGATTTTTTTGTTATTTTAATTACCTAAAAGAATATTGAATGTAAATTAACAGTGCCATCATTTTGTATGGTAAATAATAAAATAAACGTCATTATATATTAAAATATAATATTTTATGTTTTAACTAAATAGTCACAAAATTAAGTTACATTGGTTTTTCTAAATCTCAAAACACCGATCAAGTAAGAGAATCTTCAACCGACGCCAAAAGGGTCTTCGGGACTTCTTTGCACGCCACGCGGATCGTTCTTCATACTTCGATTACTTCAATTCACCACATGAATAACCTAGATTTTAAAACAAAATGAGTAAAACGACTAAGATAGAAATTATAGAACATTCTCAAAACAAGAGAAATGATTAGAAGAGAAATGTTGAAAGAAAGAAACAAAAAAAAATGGAAGAACTTTTATTCCCCACCCACCTCGGTGTCTATTTACACACACTTGGATAATTATTTTTACAATATGCAAGAATTAAGTTTTTACAACACTTAGTGAGATCCAACGTAGCATAAAGTTACTATCTAAAAGTTTAGATTCAAATTTTGAAAGCCTTATGAAAACTTATGCCCAAAATATACTCACAAAATGTAATCTCATGAAGCCCCAAAGAACATTTATACTTAGCCATAAATCAATTAAGAAAAAGGTCTAAACTCTAAACTAAACATTTCATCACTTAAATTAAATCTAACGTTTGGATTGGCAGAAGGAATTTGTGACCCGCACATTATTGACTTGTTTTGTTAGCCATTGTGTGGTTGGAGAGTTCAACGCTTGAGGATTTGATAAACACGAAAACAAACTCATGAAAGATACACCTCTAAAAGTTCTAAAAGTTCATATCCTGATCTCTCAAACCCTTTAAAAATTATATTGCTTCTATCGAACCAAATATAAAAGAATGTACAAGGACAAACAAAAAAAAAGTCCACCAAAAGGGGTCTCAACACTAGCTATAAGAATGGACCTCAATCTAAAAGAACGAGACCAAGCTGGTAATTACAAGAAGTTCGATTAAAAGACGCCATAACAAAGAGTTAAAACCAACTCTCAAAGTTCATCTTCCATCTCAAAGAACCTCTAAAAATCCTATAGTTCCTCCCAAGTCAAATACGGCGGAATGGAGAAAATAAATCCATCCATTTTCTTTTTGGTAAAAGATTGTTATTAACTAATGACACCTCAAGAATTCCCTTAGTTGGGCATTAAAATCTCTAATAAGAAGAGGCATTCTAGAGCTATTTTTCCAACTTGAATAGAATTTCCATAATCATATTTAGTTCCGAAAGACTTTTCAATCTCATTCCCAACAATGAAATTCAACACTAAAAAACAGAACACAAATCCCAAACAACTCCAAGCAAAAATAATCACAAATCCCAACAATTGCTCAATAGAATCACTTCTCTAATCAAACGAGTAAACAAACTATAGCATCATATTCATTACATGCATGAATTGGCTACCATAACTGCTGGATAGCCACACATATGCAACACACAATCTATAACTATATATCTGCAATTAATTCATTACATGCATGAAATTGACTACCATAATTGCAGGATAGCCACATACATACAACACACAATCTATAAATATATATATCAACAATTAATTCATTACATGCATGAATTGGCTACCATAACGGTAGGATAGCCACACACATACAACACACAATCTATAACTATATATCAACAATTAATTCATTACATGCATGAATTGACTACCATAACCGCAGGATAACCACACACATACAACACACAATCTATAACTATATATCAACAATTAATTCATTACATGCATGAATTGGCTACCACAACTGCAGGATAGCCACACACATACAACACACAATCAATAAGATGTTAATTAAAACTTACAATATACTATGTGTTGGAAGGTACATCCTCGTTCTGCCTTTGACCACACATTTTCTACATTTCAGCCCATCTTCCTTCCCACATTGCCATTGACTAACCAATGTCTCGTTCGTTTTCGTTAGTTCTTCTACCTTCGACCCCATATTTTCCACTTTTTGTTCCAACTATTTTTCGTACGGTGAGTTGGACTTGACCGTTTTCGAGGAGGCCAATTTTGGGTCCTAACCAAGGCCTTTAATGTGTCCTGATCGTTCACCCAAAACGCGTTGAACAATCTTTTCCTTTGTCATATGGATTGTTCGACACCTTCTTGTAACGATTCTTCTACTAGTTTTTTCATTTCCAGCTACATTTGAAATTGACCGAGTTTAAATGTGAACATAAACATCTTTGCAACAAAACTAAGTTTGGTATACTAGAACTTACATATGCAGCTTCGTCCTTTTTGGTCGTCCATCCATCTTTGATACAAAAATGAGTTTCGTAGAACAACTCCACTAGGTCAATGACTTCTTCCCAGTTCAGTGGTGGAAAGGGAGTTGTGCTCGACTTTCCTTGGCCTGATCCGTTTTTTTTTCTGAAACTATATTGTATTAGTATTACATCAATGAGAATTATAATTACATTAATGAGGATGCACCTTCCATGCAGGAGCCTCCATCTATCACATAAAATTTTCCAATCTTTAGGATTTGTTAAATGCGTTGGTGGATTTACACGAGCAACTACCGGATCTTCAAACTCAAGGTATTCCTGGTACAACTCGACTCTAAATTCCTTGAACCTTTTAGCCATTGTTTTTTTCTAAAAATCAGTTGACATGATTCTTTGACAAATCCATGTCCCAGTGTGTCTGCATAGTTATTAATATGGAATTAAGTAATCACGCAAACCTAAAGTACTAACCAAATACGTTAAAAATGAGCAACTTACCGATACTTGATCCTTGAGTTCTTGTATGACTTGTTCGAGTACATCATCCCATGTCGGGCAACGCAATGGAATTACTTCTCGTGTAATCGCACCAATGGCATTACTAAATCTTAGGGCGAGGCGACATATTGGTTTTCCAGCTTTTTCGTCAATCACTATTTTAATCCTCTCGTGTGCATCGGCTTCCCGATCTAGCCCAATGTTTCAAGTATGCCCTCTCTTCTGACTTGAGCGGGGTCTAGAACCTGGAAAAAAATGAAGAAATTAACTAATTAGTCAATGAACATTTCTAAGCAAAAACATTAATATCTTACTGGATGCCACACTGTCGTCTCCCGCTCCATGTTTGGATGCTCTATATTTGTAATTGCATCAGCTATCTCTTGCGGTTGTCTACCACGTGTCATGACTAGATATTATTCCTAGAAGATGAAAATATTACAAAATATGGAACTTAAGTATGCACAAGTGATTCACATATTACAAAATATGACTAGAGATTCACGAATTACAAAAATATTACAAAATATGATTAGTTGGAGATTCACAGATTACAAAATATATATGGAACTTAAGTATACATAATCTATACATGTTAGTCATTGTTATGATCTTCGGGTTCATCATTTATAAAATCGTTAACATCGTCATCATTTCATAAGGGTGCACTATTATTCGATCGTTGTTCAATCACAATGTTGGTCGGTTCAACCTCGTCTCTACATAATGAATCATCGATGACTGTTTCACCGACCGGAATATTGGCACCATCTACTTCTAACAACTGAAACTCGTCGTCATTTTCTCGGTCTTCAACTTATGGAATGTCCCATAACTGTTTATTTGGAACAATTTGCACAACCTTCTAATTATTACGAAGTTTAGGGTCGTCAATGTAGAAAACTTGTTTGGCCTGAGTAGCAAATATGTAAGAATCATCCGCACACCAAAAATGAGAAGTGTTGATTGACGTAAATCCTAAAGCCACCTGTACTATATTCCTCTTACTAGCATCTGTGTCAAACCATTTACATTTGAAGAGGATCACACGTCTTCTCTTGTTATATTCTAAGTCCATGACCTCATGCAAAATATCGTAGAAATTAATTTCGTTTTCTACTGTTTCTCCGGAGTCATGATTCCACTATTTTGAGTGGCACGGTGATTGCCGCAATCCACACAGTGAAAACGTACTTCATTGACAAAGCAACCACTGTAAGTGCGGACTTGATTAGTAGGCCTCAACGTTATGGAGTAAAGATCATCATATGCTTCTCCTTTTGCACGTAATGAGTACATCTGTTTATGTTAAGTAGGTTAAAGTAACTAAGTAATAACTCATTACTGAAGTTCGGCAATATAACTTACAAAGTATACTTACTTGTGTTATTAACCATTCAAGGAATTACAATTCGTGTCTCATTTGTAAGTCGGTTGGACTATCTCCACTAATACAAATCACTCCAAATGTTGTCTATTTGGTTATAATAACAAAAAGAAGAAAATTTAATCATTTGGTTTTCCATAAATATACTTCGAAGTAAAAAAATAAAGGATATGAACCGACATTATAATATTCCAAAATGTACCTGCGATAAGACTCAAGCTCAGAACAATTATTCATTATAGTATGCTCGAACAACAATAGGAATAAGTCGTTGGAGCAGAATATGACAATCGTGAGTTTTCAACCCCAAAAATTTTCCATCGTTGACATTCACGCATCGTGATATGTTTGAGACAAGCTGGTCAAGAAATTTAATCGATTTAAAAAACTTACAAAAATTTAACCTCTCACTTGTTGTCAATGTATACGCAACATGTGACTTTGCATATTTGTCATTTCCCAGCAGTATAAGGTGTAACTTCTTTCGTAAATGCATTTCTTGAAGATCCATACGAGCGTTTGTCGTGTCTTTTGTTTTCCCTTCAATGCTCAACAAGGTCCCCAACAAGTTGTCACATACATTTTTTTCAATATGCATGACATCAAGCTTATGTCTTAATAGAAGTTTAGACCAATATGGCAATTCGAAGAATATACTCTTTTTGTTCCAATAAATAGTACGTTTCTTCCTTTTCTTAACTTGTTTGGATGGATGTTTACTTAACACTAGAAAGTTTAAGGCGTTCACTTCTCGTAAGATCTCATCTCCACTCATTACAAGGTGGTGGTCTAGGCTCAAAGGACCTGTCATGTAGTGTACTCCTACGCCATCTATGGTTAATTGGAAGATAACGTCGATGTCCATATAACATCTTTTCCCAATTATCCCCTTCGATGACGTATCTTATTTACAAACGGGGCACGCTTTATATAACCTTTGGTACACCATCCCGAAAAGTCGCCGTACGCACGAAAGTCATTGATGGTTCACAACAAACATGCATGTAGTTGAAAGTACTCTCCACTCACACAATCATAAGTGTGCACACCATTATTCCACAACTTTTTCAACTCATCAATCAACAACTGCAAATATATGTTAATTTCTTTTCCAGGAGACTTCGACCCAGGTATAAGCAGAGACATGAAAAAACTAGATTCCTTTATGCATTTCCAAGGTGGAAAATTGTATGAAATAAGCACCACAGGCCACATGCGGTAGACAAGACTCATATTCCCAAAAGCATTGAATCCATCTAAAGCTAAAGTTAACCGAACATTCTTTAGGTCAGAAGCAAACTGAGGAAACTCTTTGTCTAAATGTTTCCATCCTGCAACATCAGCTGATTGTCTCAACACATCGTCAGTGTCAACTCATTTATCCTTATTGCATCTCATTTCAGAAGCAATAGGCTTCGATGAAAACAACTGCTTCAACCTTGGTATTAGTGGGAAATGTCGTAATACCTTATGTGGAATTTTCTTACCCTTTCCATTCTTTACTTGATACTGTGACTCACCACATACTGGACAACTTTGGCAACCTACAAACTCTTTCCAAATATTGTACAATCGTACTTGCAAGCATGTATGTTATCGTATCCTAAACTTAAGTCGTGTAGCTTTCTCTTAACTTTATAGAATAAATTAGGTATTAAATTATCAATTGGAAATGCGTCCTTCAACAATTCTAGTAACAAATTGAATGACTTGTTACTCCAATTATGGAGAACCTTGATATGCATCAACTTCACCAAGAAGTTCAACAAGGAATATTTAGTACAACCAGAGTACAATTGCTTATGTGCTTCAACCATCAACTCGTCAAAATTGTTCAAAGTGTCCGATTCTTCGACATTAACATGCATTTCCTCTCCAAAGGATTCTTCTTCGTATACATTCTCTTCCCCTTCTATCATTGGCCCTTGCAAATCATTTAAAAGACGTAACATCTCATAGTCATCATTTTCGACATTAGACTCTCTATTCGATGCATCATCTACCGAAGAACTAGAGTCTTTTAGAAATCGAGCTAAATTTGCAGGTTCTCCATGAAAAACTCATTGACTGTATGAAGGAGAAATTTCATTCGAAAATAAATGCATTTTCACTACGTCCAATGACTGCGACATTGAGTTATGACAATACTTACATGGGCATCTCGTTTTTCCCGCCTCATTTACATGACAATTTGCCACTTCTAGAAACTGTCTAACTTCTTCAATATAATTTACAGAGTATCTATCTCTAAGCTTAATCTAATCCTTATTCATGGGTGAATTACTACGAATAGACAAGGTTCAATCCTGTAGGAATTAGGACAAAAAGATAGATAAGGGTGGGATTATTGTTCAGTAACTAAAATCAAATACCTAATATATATTACTTGTTGGTAACTAAAATCAAATACCAAGTATTCTAGGGGGCTTTTTTGAATGAATTCCGGAGATTGAACCCATGACCTCTTAGTCAAGGGCACAACCTTATGTCAATTGAACTATGTTCGGTTTGACAACAATGTGTATATAGACCTATATACAACCATCAAAATAAAAGTAAATAAGGAATTAAAACAAACTATTTCATCTTAATCAAAACAAACTATTCTAGAACATGACACAAAACTCAACCTTGTATCAATCACCAACAGAGGCATATATACTAAAACAAGAAAAAGGACATATTATGATATTAAATAATTGAATATGATCATTCAATCCTAATTGATTTGAAAAGAACAAATGAAAAAAAACACATGTTGAGGAACAAATCACAATTCTCAATCTTCTTCTGAAAATGTCACCTAACCTAACCTCAAAATCATGCTATACCAATAATTTTTTATTTCAAAGTTTTCAACAAATAAAAACTTCCGTTTCAAGTATTTCAAATTTCATTAAAATACTCTTTCTAAAATCATACTTGAAATCCTTCAAATGAAAACCCCTAACAAAAAACGATGCTAATTGAAGAAAAATCTCGTTAAATTAAGCTCCTCTACTTTTTTTTTCTTCATAAATAATCCTTCATTTGAGATGACTAGAGACATGAACTTGATTATAAAACACAACATGAACTTTTACCGTAGGAATTTTAATAGGCTAAATAGCACGAATTGTAAACTAAATAAAATAAATCAGGAGTACCTGAGGTCTGCGGTGGGGGCGTTTGAGGAAGAAGAAGACAAAGAGGAGTGCGGCGACGGAGGCCCGCTGCGGCAACAACGTCGTTTGAGGTTAAATTGAACAATTGTAAACTAAATAACACGAATAGGGTACCTGAAGGCTGCGGTGGGGGCGTTTGAGGTAGAAGAAGACGGAAAGGAGTGCGGCGACAGCGACATTTGAAAAGAAAAGAAGTGCGGCGACGACAGTTGAACATGAGTGCGACGGCGACGTTCGAAGACGAAGTGTTGCGGCAGTTGAAGACGGGTGTCGAATATCCTATAAATTTCGGGGTGTCGAGTCCCGCCAAAATAACATTTATAATACCGCTACAACTGAGCTTTGCAGCTAGTGGTAGTCGGGTCGATCCGCAGGGAACCTAAATTATTTTCTCCTAATTAATTTCTATTTTCTTTTTAATTAACTAAAACAAAAACGATAAAGTAAAACATTAAAGTAAATGGGGGATTTGCTAACGGTAAAATTAAAGGAAAGCATGCATAAAGTAGCTAACGGAAAATTAAAACTAATTACATGTGCTCCTAATTTTAAGGGTCGGGGTTGACCTTGATGCGACTCGATTCATTGGGATTCAAACATACTTAGCAAAAGCATAATTGAACACATAAACGGTTGCCCAGCAACCCTGAAGCAACCAGCCACATATATATTAATCAGAATTTTCAATTCTAATTAAACGATGCTATTAACTAAATCAGAATGATCAGCCCCAAAATAATTAAAGCAGTAACTAGCAATTCACGACGAACATTCAATTAGACACTCTAAATGCTAGGCGATTACCCGGCAACCCTGAAGCAATCAACATTCAGAACATCTAAAATGATGCTTTGATTTGTTTTACTCCTCTGTGTTACTAAGGCGATTAGGAGAGGCACGACATCACTAATCTATAACGTTAAAGCATGCTAGAAATTGAGATCGTCAGTCTACCAATCTAACACACTCATAAATTAGGCAAGAGAGAGTAAATGCCCAATCAGTCATGCTAAGCTCGAAATTAAAGATCTAAAACCCTCATGAATCGCATCAAATTTAACCCCTAACCTCAAATTAGAGCACTTACCTTGCTCGGGATGAAAACCAAGCTAAATCCAACAAGTCTTTTCTTTGTTATAGAAGAAAAGGGGAGAAAACCCCAAGAATTTGAGAGAGAAATCGTAAAAATAAAGCCAAACCCGAGAGAGAATGCCTTAAAAAATGCTAAAAAATGGGTTTTATACAGTCGTAGCGTCGAGACCCTACGGCAGCGTCTCGACGCTAGGGTCTGTGCCTTAGGAAAAATAACAAAAAATTTGTCCTCCCCAGGTCTTGAACTCTAGCCAATCATTCTACCAAGGTTCCTCTACACCACCAGACCACTAATAACAATTTGGATAATATTTGATTAATTAATTTATATGGTATAAACGCTTAAAACGATTAATCATTATTATCCACTAAAATATTCTTTTAAGACCTTAATAAATGCAATGGTCTGATTTACCCCTAAGCAATTAATTTCCACAAAATATAAACATTAAACACAATTAATTACTTAATTCGTAAGATTTATGAGCTAAATATTAGCACTTTTGGAGTGCTATCAAAACCCCCAACCTAAATCTTGCTAGTCCTCGAGCAAGGAAAACTCTAAATTAGCTCCTAAGAACTATACATGCATGCTTCTAACTCAAATCTCGATGCTTTAAGAATCAAGACATTTACATAAACAAGTAAGCAATCGATCGCATGCACTTAATCAATGAACATGTCAAAAATTAACTATTACTCCTCTACGTGTGTGTGATAGCTAACCTCTCCTAAACCATGCAAGCTCGGAAAAACAACATGCTACAATTCATCTTGTTTTCCCTCTACTTCTAGCATTGAAGAACAATCTATAGTTTAATCATATCAGAGAGAGCAACAAATTAAGAGGCCTAAAATATTTTCTCATTCTCATTCTTTTTCTTTTGAGTACTTTGTACTCTTTATTTTGGTTCTTTGAATACAATACTTTATTTTTTTTTTCTTCTCCGAGAAGCCTAACATGTCAAGCTTAGGCCTAAGCTTCACATTTTTAAGGACTAACGCTCACTTCTTTAGCACGCACTTAAGAAGGAGGAGCTCCTCGAGAGGATTTTCTAAACAACATGCTTTTCTATTTTTTTTTTTTTATTATTAGGCTAATAGCTTTGCCAACTCGATTAACATATTACAAACTCTCATGCAACAAGCTTCCCTAGGGGTGCCTTTCGGGGTGACAACAAGAATTCATGCAACATGTAGTCAATCTAAGCCTACGGAGTCTAAGAGAAGTTGTTAAGTGCTCTTTAGATGCAAGGGAGCAACATAATTTTTTAAATTTTTTTTTACATGAACCCAATCAGTGCAAACAACTTCATGCTTATCCATACATGCAAATACGAAGATTCTAAAAACATTTCCTAGATCATCATAATCAGAAAGCATGCAAACAGAGTCCAAAGCACTTCAAATTTAAACTATACTCCTGCTCAACGACTACACATGAATCCAACAGACAACCATGTCCACCCCCAACCTTCAAAAGATACATAGTCTTCTATGTATCCATCCATCAGATAAAGCAATTAAAATTACAAATTTAAAGGGAACAAAAAACCTCCCCTGAATTTCGCGAGGTCGGTGGTTGAGCGGCGCGGTCCTTGCCCATTACCTTGTTCTTTAGGTCAAACTCCTACAAAAGAAGGCAAACTACAAAAAAGAAAAAGAAACACATTTTTTTTTCTAAGCAAATAAAATTCAACTAAGAGAAACTAAATGGTTCCCGGCAACGGCGCCAATTTTGGTGATAGGATTTCTGAATATCCTATAAATTTCGGGGTGTCGAGTCCTACCAAAATAACATTTATAATACCGCTACAACTGAGCTTTGCAGCTAGTAGTAGTCAGGTCGATCCGCAGGGAACCTAAATTATTTTCTCCTAATTAATTTCTATTGCTTTTTAATTAACTAAAACAAAAATGATAAAGTAAAACATTAAAGTAAAGGGGGGATTTGCTAACGGTAAAATTAAAGGAAAACATGCATAAAGTAGCTAACGGAAAATTAAAACTAATTACATGTGCTCCTAATTTTAAGGGTCGGGGTTGACCTTGATGCGACTCGATTCATTGAGATTCAAACATACTTAGCAAAAGCATAATTGAACACATAAACGGTTGCCCGACAACCCTGAAGCAACCGACCACATATATATTAATCAGAATTTTTAATTCTATTTAAACGATGCTATTAACTAAATCATAATGATCAGCCCCAAAATAATTAAAGCAGTAACTAGCAATTCATGACGAACATTCAATTAGACACTCTAAATGCTAGGCGATTACCCGGCAACCCTGAAGCAATCAGTTGCCCGACAACCTTGAAGCAACCGACCACATATATATTAATCAGAATTTTCAATTCTAATTAAACGATGCTATTAACTAAATCATAATGATCATCCCCAAAATAATTAAAGCAGTAACTAGCAATTCACGACGAACATTCAATTAGACACTCTAAATGTTAGGCGATTACCCGACAACCCTAAAGTAATCAACATTCAGAACATCTAAAATGATATCGCCAGTCTACCAATCTAATGCTCAATCAGTCATGCTAAGCTCGAAATTAATGATCTAAAACCCTTATGAATCGGGATGAAAATAATGAAAATTTTGTCCTCCCCTGGTCTCAAACTCTGGCCAGTCGTTCTACCAAGGTTCCATGCACCACCAAACCACTAATCACAATTGGGATAATATTTGATTAATTAATATATATGGTATAAACGCTTAAAATGATTAATCATTATTATGCACTAAAATATTCTTTTAAGCCCTTAATTAATGCAATGGTCTGATTTACCCCTAAGCAATTAATTTCCACAAAATATAAACATTAAACACAATTAATTACTTAATTCGTAAGATTTAGGAGCTAAATATTAGCACTTTTGAAGTGCTATCAGAGTATTCTCAAATTCTTCCTCACTATCGGGGTGCATTTCCTCAAAGAACCTCTTCTCAGTGGTATGTTCAAAGGATTGCTCTGCTTCAATCTCCAATCTCTTTATTGAATCAAGCATATGATCCATCTGATCCTTTATACTTTGTATCGCAACTCAATTTTCCTCTATCTCCGCTTGAAATTCCTCTTGAAATTGGAGAATTTGATTAGTCAATTCATTAATCATTTGTTCCAATGACATACCTTGACAAGAATTCTGAGGAAATTGGCTTTGCTGCTCGTTCCTGGCCTCCATAGCAAAAGCTAGATCGATCCTCCCATCTATGATAATACGTGCTCGCGTAGGGATCGTCATTATAATGACAAGAGCCAGGAAACTCTCGAGTGGGGTAGGCTTTATATGTGTTGGTTTGCAGCAACTCAGGACATGTGTAGGAAGTATATCCTCGAAACGAGCAAATACTACATACCTCTCTTGCCTGCATTTCCTTAATAAACACTTGACGAACCATAGAGTGTAGCTCAGACATTTGACTATGAGATTCACTAACCTCCCTGTCGCGCTCAAGTGCAACTACCTGCAGTCTCCTTCTAGCCCATTCATTACTATAAGGGATAGGCTCAGAAGTTTGACTATGAAATTCTCTATTCTCCCTATCGCGCTCTCGAGCAGCTCTTTCAGCCTCATAACTTGAAGCTTGCACCCGATATTCAAATGAAAGATCTGTCATGCTACAACAAGATGACACAACAAAAAGGAAATCTTTTTTTGATTTTTTAAGCAAATAAAATTTAACTAAGAGAAACTAAATGGTTCCCCGGCAATGACGCCAAATTTGGTGAACGGGTTGTCGAGGCCGCCAAATTACATTTATAAACTAGTATCTACTCTAACTTGTAGAATAGTGGTAACCATGTCGATCTCAGAGAACCAAAAATTAGCTTCTCCTAATTAACTTCTATTTGCCTTATTTAAAACTGAAAAGCAAAACAGGAGGTGTTTGCTGAAGTAAACTAAATAGAAACATGCAAAAAAAATTAACTAACGTAAAATTAAAGAACAAAAAATTAAAATTGAAACATGTGTTCCTAATTTAATGGATAAGGATTTACTTTGATGCGACTTAGATCATAGGGGTTCTAACATATACTTAGCTATTTTAATACAAGCACACAACTTGCTTGCCTGAACCCGTAACAAACATCCCAAATAATTAACTAAGATCATGAAATCCTAATTAAACTTGCCAATTAATCAACTGAGGGTGATCGTTCCATATCGATTAATTGTCAGTGACGAGAAACAATGAGACTGACTATTAATTTGGATAGCCTAAACGAATAGCCCACTTTTTCCTCTAACTCGGAGCTTGTTAGGCAAACTAAAGTGATCATGGATAGTCGATGTCTGATAACTCCATTTTGGAGCTATTAAATACGTCCTAATTATAGCTAAAGACCGCTTCCAATTGATTAAATGTATCTCTTTTGTAGGAGAAAAGCGGCAAAGAGCTCGTGCGTCCGTTGGGCGTGTTCGAGAGCTTAAAGCAGAGTTTTAGCGCCCCGGGAATGCATCGGGAAGAGGGGAACTTGTTCCGTGAAGAAACGGGCCAAAACAGCCTTGGAGAGGCAAAGCATCAGCCCCAAACCCGAGAGCCAGCGTCGAGCTATAGCGTCGAGACGCTGGCTCGACGCTGGAAAAACCCGAGAGCAAGCGTCGAGTGATAGCGTCGAGACGCTAGCTCGACGCTGCCCTGGCGTCGAGACCCTGCTTGGCGTCGAGACGCTTCGGAGGAGGCGCGCGCTGGAAATTCATCGGGGCAGCGTCGCGACGCTGGCCTAGCGTCGCGACGCCATCGCGCGCGCGCGCGGATTACTTAGGGCACAGCGTCGAGACGCTAGGACGATTACAGCAGCTAAAAGACGATTTTCTGCATATTTTTTAGGGAGTTTTTTAATCTTCATCTTCTTCATCTCTCAAGCGATTCCGGCGATTCTTCCCTTCTTCTTCTCCGTTTTCTCTCTATATTCCGTGGAGCTCCGCCATTGTTGGCATGCTTGAGAGCTCCACTCTCCATTGTAATAGGTAGATGAACTCTTCCATGGTCGTTGGTGGAGCGGGATTGACGATCCGCGCCATGAGCGGCTAAGGTAAGGGTGACGGTTTGGGATTTTGTTTAGGGGAATTTTGTTAGACATTATTGCTTTGATAATCTGAGTATGAATTTGCACATTGGTTCTGTTTACATTGCATTTATTTACTTTGCTTAATCCAACGCGCATGCTAAATTATGTCGATTGACACTCGGATAGTTTCGCATGTTGTGTATGTTAAAGAGTAGCGATGCCGTGCCTCTCACTGCTCGACTAAGTAACACAGGTAAATAGAACTAAATCGAAGTATCGGGTCGGGTAGGATAATTGTTGGTTGCATACGGCGTTTGCGGGCAACCTACTAGCAATTAGAATTCACGCCCGAATGTTCGTCGCGGTTAGCTAGTAACTGTCTAAATTCATCTTAGGACTGATCATCTTAATGTGAGATTAGATAACGTGTAATTAGGACTGTGTGGCCTAATTAAAATCCATGAAGTCGGCTACTTTGGGGCTTCTCTGGTAGTCGTCCGCGTGCTTAGTAAACTGAATTCCATGTTATTAGAATTAAATGATAAGTTGTATTTGTCTAACAATTGACCCCGAGACTCCCCAAACCGTGCACACGTTCTCTTCTTATTATTTCCTTCTTCCGTTAGCTTTCTCATTATTTCTTATTTGCATGATAAAACCCCCCGTTACCAATTAATCAATCAAATCCCAATTTCACTAGTAAATTCAACTCTCCTATTCCTTGGATCGACCCTGTTACCACTGGCTGCAAAGCCTTGGCAATAGGCATTATAAATCGTATTTTGGCAAGCCTCGACAGCTTGAGATTAGGCGGACATTCAAAAATCCAGCCCACCAAAATTGGCGCCGTTGCCGGGGAGTAGGCAATTGATTGAATTTATGATTGAAGTTTGAATTTGATTCTTTGGTGGTTGACTGAAATTTTTTTTCTGTTTGTAATTTGTATGTTTAGATTTTTGTTTGTGTATGACCCGTTCCTCTGAGGGTAGTTTGCAGTTTATCCCTGAGATTGACAGAGAGGAGCGGCGGTTACGGAGAGAAGCCCGTGAGGGGCAAGGAACGTTTGAAAGAGAAGAAGGCAATCCCTTCTTATTTGACGAGATGGCGCAAGGTGATGCGCCACGGACGCTTAAGCAACTGGCAGCGCCAGACCTGAACCTGCAGCCTTTGTGCATTAACTACCCCGTGGTAGCAGGTAACTTCGAATTAAAATCCGGTTTAATTCACCAGTTACCTTCTTTCCATGGAAACGCAGGTGAGGATGCGAACAAACATCTGATGGAGTTCCATTGCGTCTGCGCGGGGATGAAGCCCGCAGGGGTCACAGAAGAGCAACTGAATATGAGGGCATTCCCCTTCACGCTCAAGGACAAGGCCAAGGATTGGCTGTACTATTTGCCTTCCGGATCCATCACCACGTGGCAGGATATGAAGCGGGTATTTTTGGAGAAATACTTTCCCGCATCCTTAGCCACCACTCTGCGGAAGAGGATTTATGGGATCACCCAGGATGTAGGTGAGTCCCTGCATGAGTATTGGGAACGCTTTGGGCGCCTGTGCGCGAGTTTCCCACACCACCAGATCGCCGATCAGCTGCTCATACAGTATTTTTATGAGGGGATGACGCCCCACGACAGGCAGATGATCGATGCAGCGAGTGGAGGGGCACTGATTGACAAGACCCCAGTTGAGGCCAAGCAGCTCATTGCAAATATGGCTACCAACTCGCAGCAGTTTGGGATCAGGGGGCAAGGACAAGTGCACAGCGTTGCTCAGAGCCATGAGATGTCTGAAATGAGGGCCCAGGTGGCCGAGATAGGTAGTATGTTGAAGAAAATTGTTGGAGGACAACGCGAAGAGGCGGAGGTCAATGCAATCGGGGGGTATGCTTCCAACCCAAGGAAGTATGATCCATATGCTAACACTTATAACCCCGGTTGGCGTGACCATCCTAATTTCAGCTATGGGAATAGGGAAGGACAAAATCGCTTCCAAGGCCAGTCCCAGGATAGGCCTAACTCTTCCACCCAGGCTCAAGCTTCGAGCTCCTCCAACTCACTTGAAGAGATGGTCAGGACCATCGTGACTAGCACCAGCCAGTTTCAGAAAGAGGCTCGAGAAGAGCTCAATTCTCATAAGGCAGAGCTGCAGAATTTGAACAAGCAGCTGACACAAATGGCGGTGTCTATCAGTAAGATTGAGAGCAAGAGCTCGGGGAAGCTTCCTTCCCAAACTACAGTAAACTCATGTGAAAACGTGAGTGCCATTCAGCTGCGCAGTGGGAAGTCACTTTCCACCAGAGCTGCGAAGGAAGCCACGGACAGCCTGAACGAGTCCGCCCCGATTGCTCTTGAGACTCAGAATGAGAAAAGAGATGAGAAGGTCAGTGTACCTGAGGATGTTGCCAAAGCACCATTCCCGAGTAGGCTTGCGAAGCCTACTTTGGAATCTGATGATGAGGAGGTCCTGCGAACCTTCCAGAAGGTGATGGTGAATATCCCGCTCCTAGAGGCAGTCAGTCAAGTGCCCAAATATGCAAAATTCTTAAGGAGCTGGTGCACTACGAAGAGGAAGTCCAGAGGGACTGAGAAAAAGAAAGAAAACGTCTCTGCCATACTCCCAGGTACGTTGCCTGCAAAGTGCAACGATCCAGGTACCTTTACTATCCCTTGCACTATAGGTAGTAAGGTTGTTCATAATGCCATGTTAGACCTAGGAGCCTCTGTTAATGTTATGTCTTATGCATTATATCGTGAACTGAATTTAAATGAAATGCATGAGTGTAATGTTTCTGTTCAGTTGGCTAATGGGTCGAGCATCTGTCCTAGGGGGAAGGTAGAGGATGTTTTAGTTAGAGTTGGGAATATGACGTTTCCCGCCGATTTCCTTGTTTTAGATATGAAAGAAAATTCATTGCATGCTTCGTCCTCTATGCTGTTAGGACGCCCTTTTCTTAAGACCGCTAGGGTCAAAATCGATGTGTATAAGGGCGTCGTTTCGTTAGAGTTTGATGATACTTTGCATGAGTTTTCTTTATTTGATGGGAAATCTGTTGCGAATGTTTCTGTTGTTTGTGAGCATGTTGAGAATGGGAGTCTACCCTCGCGCTTGAGGGATGGTTCCCATGTCTCGGTAAAAATTTCTGATTTAAATGTGTGTGATAATGACACTGGATTTTGCACTAACATGTCTGATATTCACGTGCCCGAGGCACGAAGAGTGCAAAATGTTTTGCAGGTGGATGGCAGAAAAGGTGTGGCCAAGGACAAGTATGGATCGTCCCCCGCACCTACAGACTACGGATGAGTCTGTCGAGAGAATACAGTCGAGCAACCGACTTTAAAAATTCTGCGCTTCTCGGAGGCACCCGAGTGTTGAACTGTTTTTATGCTTTAGTTTAGTTTTATTGCTTTTTAGTATTAATTAGCTTGCTGTTTTTTTTAGGGAATCGAGGATGAGAAGACAATTTTGGGCTCTAATGCGTTCGTGCGCCGCTTCCTCGCCCTCGCCAGCTTCACCAAGAGTCAGGGAAGTGTATTTCTTCTTCCCTTTTACTTTGATGTATCTGATTGGCATTGAGGACAATGCCAAATTTTGAAGTTGGGGGTGGAGTAGTCCGATGGATGTGCATGTGTAGTTTGTTGAGAAGTGTTATAAAGATATTGAAGTGCTTGGGACTCTGTTTACTGTTTTCTGACTGTGATAGCCTAGGAAATGCATGTTGGAAATCTGAGCATGTTCATAATCGAGTTTTTGCATGAGTTTTGTGTTTATTAGGTTCATGTCAAAAATTTTAAATTTTTTTCTGTTGCTCCCTTGCACTCATCGCGCACTTAGCAACTTCTCCCTAGATTCCGTAAGCTTGGTTTGTCGCATGTTTAGCTAATTCTCGTTGTCACCCCGAAAGGCACCCTTAGGTAGCTTGTTGCATGAGAGTTAGTAGCTAATTAATTGAGGAAGCATGTGCTTAACCTAATAAAAAAAAAAAAAAAAAAAAAAAAAAAAAAAAAAAAAGAAAAGCATGCTCTATAGAAAATTTCTCTCGAGGCGCTCCTCCTTCTTTTTAAGCGCTTAAAAGAAGTGAGCGTTAGTCCTTAAAAACGTGAAGTTTTATGCATGAATTTGACGTGTTAGGCATCTCGAGTAGGAAGGAAAAAGAAATGAAAGGTCGGTTCAAAGAACCCAAAATAAAAGAGTACAAAGTACTTTTGAAAAGAAAGAAAAAGAATGAGAAAATAATTAGGTCTCTTAATTTGCTTCTCTCTCTCGTGTAAGTCAAGTGTAGCTGTTCTTAAACGCTAGAAGTAGGGGGAAAACGGGATGTGCGTTGCATGTTGGTTTTCCGGGTTTACGTGAGTTTAGGAGTGGTTGTCTAGCACACACACACGTTAGGGGGCAAGAGTTAATTTTTGATATGTCCTAGTTGATGCGTGAACAAATGCTTCCATGATTATGCTCGTGTTTAAATTTCAATATGCATGGAGGCTTGAGTTAGAGAATATGTAAACGCGTCCTTAGAGTCAATGTCTTTGTAGTGCTTGCTCGAGGACTAGCAATGTTTAAGTTGGGGGTGTTTGATAACTCCATTTTGGAGCTATTAAATACGTCCTAATTATAGCTAAAGACCGCTTCCAATTGATTAAATGTATCTCTTTTGTAGGAGAAAAGCGGCAAAGAGCTCGTGCGTCCGTTGGGCGTGTTCGAGAGCTTAAAGCAGAGTTTTAGCGCCCCGGGAATGCATCGGGAAGAGGGGAACTTGTTCCGTGAAGAAACGGGCCAAAACAGCCTTGGAGAGGCAAAGCATCAGCCCCAAACCCGAGAGCCAGCGTCGAGCTATAGCGTCGAGACGCTGGCTCGACGCTGGAAAAACCCGAGAGCAAGCGTCGAGTGATAGCGTCGAGACGCTAGCTCGACGCTGCCCTGGCGTCGAGACCCTGCTTGGCGTCGAGACGCTTCGGAGTAGGCGCGCGCTGGAAATTCATCGGGGCAGCGTCGCGACGCTGGCCTAGCGTCGCGACGCCATCGCGCGCGCGCGCGGATTACTTAGGGCACAGCGTCGAGACGCTGGCCTAGCGTCTCGACGCTACGACGATTACAGCAGCTAAAAGACGATTTTCTGCATATTTTTTAGGGAGTTTTTTAATCTTCATCTTCTTCATCTCTCAAGCGATTCCGGCGATTCTTCCCTTCTTCTTCTCCGTTTTCTCTCTATATTCCGTGGAGCTCCGCCATTGTTGGCATGCTTGAGAGCTCCACTCTCCATTGTAATAGGTAGATGAACTCTTCCATGGTCGTTGGTGGAGCGGGATTGACGATCCGCGCCATGAGCGGCTAAGGTAAGGGTGACGGTTTGGGATTTTGTTTAGGGGAATTTTGTTAGACATTATTGCTTTGATAATCTGAGTATGAATTTGCACATTGGTTCTGTTTACATTGCATTTATTTACTTTGCTTAATCCAACGCGCATGCTAAATTATGTCGATTGACACTCGGATAGTTTCGCATGTTGTGTATGTTAAAGAGTAGCGATGCCGTGCCTCTCACTGCTCGACTAAGTAACACAGGTAAATAGAACTAAATCGAAGTATCGGGTCGGGTAGGATAATTGTTGGTTGCATACGGCGTTTGCGGGCAACCTACTAGCAATTAGAATTCACGCCCGAATGTTCGTCGCGGTTAGCTAGTAACTGTCTAAATTCATCTTAGGACTGATCATCTTAATGTGAGATTAGATAACGTGTAATTAGGACTGTGTGGCCTAATTAAAATCCATGAAGTCGGCTACTTTGGGGCTTCTCTGGTAGTCGTCCGCGTGCTTAGTAAACTGAATTCCATGTTATTAGAATTAAATGATAAGTTGTATTTGTCTAACAATTGACCCCGAGACTCCCCAAACCGTGCACACGTTCTCTTCTTATTATTTCCTTCTTCCGTTAGCTTTCTCATTATTTCTTATTTGCATGATAAAACCCCCCGTTACCAATTAATCAATCAAATCCCAATTTCACTAGTAAATTCAACTCTCCTATTCCTTGGATCGACCCTGTTACCACTGGCTGCAAAGCCTTGGCAATAGGCATTATAAATCGTATTTTGGCAAGCCTCGACAGCTTGAGATTAGGCGGACATTCAAAAATCCAGCCCACCAATGTCACTTAGGCATAACTAAACCCTTGTTACTTGGCGATTAGGACACGTAACTCGTATCGTTAGTCTTTAACTATTTCGCTGGCAAAAAAAATTAGAGCGTCAATACAATCAAAGTTGCTAGCTAATGTGATATGCTCATGAGAAAATGATGCTTGAAATAACAAATGCTAAGTATAAATTAAGCAAAAACCCTCACTAAATGCATCAAAGATATAATCTCTACCCTTAAATTAGAGCACTTACCTTAGCTGCTCGTGGTGGAATTCAATCCAAATCACAAATGTTTAGCTTTAATATAAGAGAAATGAGATGAAATTAGAGAGAATTGGAGGCCAAACTTCTCAAAATCGAAATACAATCAAAATGGGGAGGTAGAGAATGACCTAAAAAATGAACATGATGATTTTATACTACAAGGCAGCAGCGAGACGCTAAGGACGAAAATGAGGTGTGTGCGAGCTTTCGAGGCAGAAATTCTTCAATTTTTCTAGTCGTAGCGTCGCGACACTGTAGGCCCAGCGTCGAGACACCAACTCTCGTGTTGGATGTTAAATTTAAGCTCATTTGAGCGTCGCGACGCTCCTAGATGGCGTCGTGATGCTTTCCCCTGGGGTTGGATGACTTCTTCTTCATTTGTTAACTTTAACTTGAGCTCTAATGGCTTCTTTTTGCACCATTTGATGCCATGAACTCCTTTGTGCTCTCATTTACTCACAAAACCTATAAATTAAACAATTAAACACAAACGAGTGAAGTGTATGATGGGAAATAGGGCCTTAAGGATAACTCTTTTGGAGAGCCATTATTTATCTTTCTTAAGTCTAGTGTGTTTGTTTTCTTAGGTAAGCGTTTGACCTAAAGGATTGATGATGAGGCAATGACTGCTCCTCTCCAACCATAGACCATACAAAATCAGGGGAAATTTTATGTTCCCCTCACTTTTGTTGAATGAATTGTTTAGCTAGTTAGGTGTATTTAATACATTGAGGACAATGTATTGTTTGAGGTTGGGGGTAAATGTTTGTTGAACTCTTTTAGTTTTTTAGCAATGTGTAGACTTCTAACTTGAGATGCATGAGGCTCTAATTGCATGTTTTGTGATTATAATAGTCTAAGATGTGTTTTAGATACACTTCTTATTTGCAAATGTTCAAAAGCATGAGAATGTTTGCATATTTTAGCCAAAAAAAATTCTTCTTTTGACTCCCTTATACTCATTGAGCACATAGTCCACTTATCCATAGTCCTGTAGGCTTAAAACTGTGTTATTTGACATGAACTCTAGTTGTCACTCCGAAAGGCACCATTACAGATGCTTGATACACTAATGTTAGTAATGTTTCATTTGAGGTATAACTGTAATGGCCCGAACTCCAAATAAGAAGATTTAATTAATTTTTATTGTTATCGGGTTCGATAGTGAGTTTAAGTGAGTTGATCTTTTAAATTTTGAGCTTAAATGGTTGACCAACTCAACTAGGTTGGTTTGTTTTGAAAAGAAGTTTAAGTATTTAAAAATAATAAGAATAATTAAGTAAAAAAAATAAATTTAAAACAAAAGAGAAAAAAAGAAAGAATTAATTTTCATTCTTCTTTCTTTCGGTGAAAACCCAAAACCCAAATCTCGTTTTCACATTTTTTTTTCTCCAGCACGCCGCCTCCCCCTTTGTCTTCATCTCTCTCCCTCAAGTACTCTCTCTGTCCCTCAGCTCCAATCCCCACTCCGTCGTGCCCTTCCGCCCAGCCGAACGCCGTCGTCGCACGTGTCGCCGCCTCCGTCCAGCCGCAGTCGTCGCGTCGACAGCCGCAACGAACAGGTGAGGTTTTCTTCCATCTTGTTTTCCATGTCTTGTGTACTTCAAACTTCATTACCCGCTCTACTCTGACTTCAGATTTGCAATTTCGAGCAATCTTATACTTTTTACAGCAAGGTTTCATGTCGTTTTGGGTAAGATTCAATGGGTAAGTTTTACTCTAAACCCACATTCGAATTGCCATTAAGTGTTTCAAATTAGGTTCTAAAATGTTGAACTTTTCTATGAAGATTGACACTAATCGTTTAAGGTTGGGGTCGATTTGGATACAAAATCGTTTGAGTTTTCTCAGTGTTTTTGGGTAAGCTATCAACCTTCATGATTTTAGCCATTTGGACTGAGATGTTAAATTATTGATTTCGGTTAGAAATTGTTTAGGTTGGACAAAGGAAATTATAGGAGGAACAAATAGAGTTGGTAGTTGAGCTCGAGGTAAGTGACCTTGATGATTGAACTGTATGTTGAAGTGTAATTTAATGGTGAAATGTTGAATATCTGTGGTTGAGATGCTGATTTGCTTTTGATGTAAATGCTGAATTGAATTCCTGTATGTTGAGCATATGAGAATTATATAATTGATGTTATGAAGTTTCATGTTTTAACATGATTATGTTGTGGGACCTCATTATTGCATGCCACATTTTTCATTCAGTCAGGACAATTTAGTGACAGTTATACCCATCCCCATAGTCATGTTGGTACCTAGTATAATAAGACTTTGCTCCACTGACTGGATGCCAACTAACCATCAACAGGGGTGAGTCTCCAGAGGAGTCTACTATACCGAGTAGTTGTGAGAATTATTGCAGGATTGAGTTAATTGTTCACTTAGAGGGCCAAAACAGGAAATTACAGAACAGTCAAGTTTAGGTCCCACTAGTGAAAGTCTCAGTTCATGTTGCATATGATTGCATAGTCTGACCCCAGCAATGGGGTTACTTACTGAGTATTTTATTTAAAATCAATGTTTTAAAAGGCTTAAGGCGGCCTCGAGGCGTTTGCTCATGGAGAGGCGAGGCGTAAGCCTCGAGGCGGTATGAGGCGTAAGCCTCATTTTTTAAATTAAAAAATATATTTTAATCATAAATCATAAATCATAAAACATTATATATTCATAAGGTTCTAATATTTCTTAAAAGTAAAAAGCATCCTCAATAATTAGAAAATCAATCAAACATTTGGAAAAAAAAAACTAAGTCTCTTTTAAAAATAAACTACTGAACAATAGTAGTAAGTAGCTAGTAATAGCAAATAATAAGAAAAATAAAATAAATAAAAGACAGGATAGAACCGAACAGAGAAAATAACTAATAATAAAAACAGAAAAAAAAAATAAAGTAAGAAAGAACAATAATACAAAAAATCAAAATTCAAGAATACAGAACGAAGAAAAATGAAATGAAAGTTGAATAGATAAAAAAAGAAAATAAAAGAAATTCAAATTAAGTTAAAGAAAGGAAAAAGAATAATATTCTGTCATTCTGTGAACAAAGAAAACAAAAATAAAGGAAGGAAAAAGAATAAAACTGAAATTTAATTTGAAGACAAGCACTGAATTAAATGCACCGCTTGAGGAATGACCCACCACCACTTTTAAAACATTCATGAAAAAAAGATGGAGGTTCTTTTTTGTTTTTTTAGGTCAACGGCTGAACTTTCAACTTTGTAAGTTTTTAAAATCTGTACGTTGGCCCCACTGGCCCCACCTAAAATTATTTTATCAGCCGCAGCCAGCAAATGGGCCACACCCCAGGCCCATAACTAAAGAGGCGTAAGCCTTTCGCCTCTTGAGGCTTACGCACTGAGGCTTACGCCTCACTCAACAGAGGCGTAAGCCTCGTTTCATCACTTCAAGGCGTAAGCCTTGAGGCTTTTCTTCATCGCCTCGCCTCGAGGCGCGCCTCGAGGCGTACGCCCCGCCTGATTTTTAAAACATTGTTTAAAATACTCATTCTTTTCTAAATCTTTTTTTTCAGATAATACTAGGGACGCATCGGGCGCTTGACGAGGTGATCGGTTGATGATGTCATGGGACATGTGGAGTTAGAGTTTCTGCTTTCATTGAATGTTTCGTTAATTAATTGAGTCAGTTAACGATTTTGCTAAGGATTAGAAATAATAGTTTTGGTTTTAAATTTTATTTTGAAGGAACTTATTTAATTGTTTTTATGTTTTCATTGTGATCCCAAATTAAATGTATTTGCGGTCTTTAGACTTTATATTTTGGTTTCATTATTTATAAAATAAAGTTCAAACTATTTATTGAGTTTTATGACGTCATGCTCTTAGTAACGGCCATAGGTGATGTCATAGAAAGTCGGGTCGTTACAATAACATAGTTATTTGCCTAGAGAAAAAAAAAGGTGGAAGAAATAGAATAAAATCTTCGGAGATACTTTTCTTTCTTAACTTGTCCGAGTAACCAGGGGAAGTCATGACACCCGTGTTTGTCACTACATGGAAGGGTGACTAAAGAATTGAGTATTAGTCTTTAGATTGTGAATCTTGCTTGTAGTTAGATATGTTGTGAGTGGAACTGAGGGTAAGCTGGAACGAAGGTAAGCTTGACATCAAAGACTCTCTTGGAGAAGAAAAAAAAATGAAGAAAATAAAGTTTAGGAAAGTACAAAGTACCTACAAAATCATAGGTACCCTTGTGACTTATTGATCTCTTTAGTGTTAAAATTTGTTAGACTATTCTTATTGCTAGAAGTAGTACTTTAAAGTTATGTACTAAAGCAAGGCCTTAAGTATAATTACATTGTGTCTATAAACACGAAGCAAAAAAAAAAAAAAAAAAAAAAAACTCTAGTCCCGAGACTCTTGAAAGACACTGCTGCTATGATCCAACACGCGAAATGTTCCTTGTCACCTGCCTCGTATGTTATGGTTACTGCCTGAAAAGAGACAAAAAAAACTGAGTGAGTATATAATATACTTAGTAGAAAACAAGCTCTAGAGTATGCATTGACGCTTCTGATGTTATCTTGCAGTTGGCATTAGGATCTCGAGAGCAAACTTTTCCGAGCCTATAAGGATTAAGGTAGGTTGGACTACGTGCACACACACGTAAGGGATGATTAGTCTAATGTTTAAATTTCTCAATGCGTAAATGCATTTGATTATTTTCTTCTTTTGCAAGTACCTTGTTTTCTAAAGCATTGAGGTTAGAATTTTTGATATGTAATTGCAATCTCTTGGGATAGTTCAGAAGTTTGTCTTGCTCGAGGATTAGCAAAATTTAAGTTTGAGGGTATTTGATAACACATTAAAAGTGGTATCTTATTGTCCCTAATTCCCGCTAATTATCATGCTCACTCGTGCTTAATGTGCCTTTTATAGAAGTAGAGAGCCTATTCTATGGCGCCCTCATTACAGAGCTTTGCCAAAGAGCAAATGTGAGAAGAAATGAAGGAGAAGAGATCACCAAGGAAAATAAGATGGTGACTCTTAGGGGGCGTTTGGCCCAAGGAGTTGGGGGGAGTTGGAGTTGTTTTGTCTGGAGTTGTTTAGTCTGGGGAGTTCTGAGGTATGTCTGTTTGGGGCAGGGAGTTGTTTAGTCTGGAGTTCTGAAGTCTGTGGTGTGTTTGGAGCAGGGAGTTCTGAAGTCTGTGGTGTGTTTGGAGCAGGGAGTTGTTTAGTCTGGAGTTCTTAAGTCTAAGTTTATTTTAGCTATTTTCTTTCGCACAATTTTTTTCTACAAACTTTCAAAATTTTCTTATTAAGAACTTCTTCCAATTCCAATAAATTCTAAAAATGAAATATTTTATTTTTATTTTATCTATCCTTGACAAATTTCTTTGAAGACAACAAAAATAATTTTGAGCACAATATTTGACATTATTTTTTCACATTGATTATCAAAAAATATATATCTATATATATATATAGATATATTTTGTTAGGACTCGTCCTTAATTTTATGAATTATAAGATTGTCTACCCATAAAGTATAGTCTATTCATGTGTCAAACACATCTTTCTCCGCCTCCCATCGACAGAGTTGTTAAACCTCAAGTTCTGAAATCTGAGTTTATTTTACTAGTTTTTTCGATACAATTTTTTTTTTCTACAAACTTTCTAATTTTCCTTATTAAGAACTTTTCCTAATAAATTCTAACAATACAATTTTTTATTTTTATTTTATCTACTTTCCAAATTTCTTTGGAGATAACAAAAAATAATTTTGAACACAATACCTCACATTAATTTTTTAATCTCTCTCACCTTGATTATCAATAATTATATATATTTATTATTATTTTTTAAAGACTCAAATCTTTAATTTTTTTAATTTTATGAATTTTAGAAGTGAGATTTTGTTTTTGTTTTTTAGTGTAAGTATATTTTACAAATTTCTCTAAAGAAAAAAAAAAAACAACACATAAACATATCTATGTGTCAAACACGTTCTTCCTCGCTTCCACCCACTTAAACTCATAATTTCATATGCACTACACCTAGAACCTATTTTCTATAATTTTTCATATTTTTATTATCAAAAACTTCTTCCAATAAATTTTAAGAATACGATTTTTGTGTTTTTTATTTTATGTATCCTTTACAAATTTATTTGAAGATAACCAAAATAACTTTGACTACCATACTTCACCTTTTTTTTTCTAATATCACTCACATTAATTATTCATTTTATTTGGATCGTTTTGTAATAAGACAAATAGTCGTACAATAGTCGATTAACTATTACGTGTGAATTTGAAATATTTCAATCCATTAATCTAAGTGAATCCAAATAAGCTATATTTTTATATTTTTATTTCTTCTTGAATACTACATTTTAAATTTTGTTTAAGTACCAATTTTAATTTTAATTCAACAACTTAATTTATATTTAAAATAAAAAATAGATTGAATTGCATTTTTAGTCATTTTACACCTTTTGTCTAAATTATGTTTTTTTTTAAAATAATTAAAAAATATTGTAAAAGGAAGAGAGAGGAAGAAAGGAAAATGAAGGAGAGTTGAATAGTAATTACTGTAGAAGTCTGGGGAGTTGAATAGTAATTACTGTAGAAGTCTGGGGAGTTGATATTTTTTGTCCGAGTTAAACAACTCCTTGGGCCAAACGGGGAGTAAGTTACTCCCCACAACTCCACTCCTCCCAACTCCGTGGGCCAAACGGCCCCTTAAGCTTATCAACACACTGCAACAATCAAGATCAAAAGGAAAAGAAAAAGCAGAAGCAAGCACTAGCAATGCGGGCTGCATCACACGCGGGATCGCAACAGGCAACCTAGCCACAATCAGAGCAAATTGCAAACCTCCATGCACAAATGAGGACTTTTTGGACCTCTGTGAAGCCACATTGAAGTATTGGCAAAGACACTCTCTGAAGTTGTCCCACATGTCAAATTTCTCGAGTTTCCAAGCTTATTAATTGAAGAATTCGGGGAAGAGATGGAGATCGAAGACAACAGGTCGGAGACTGAATTAGATTAGGGGAGTATTGTTATTCCCTCATATTTAGTTCGCTGACTTTCATACATGCCTATGTTGTGATTGAATGAATTTACAAGATGACACATATATATTGGTCGGATAAATTCAACTAATTTTTAAAATTCTCGAATATGTCGACCTATTGGACACTCCTATTAGAAACTGAATTGAAAGTTCAAAAACCTATTTGAAAATTTTAAAGCCTATTAGATTTTTTGTAAGTGAAATTAGAACCAAATAGACACCAACTTAGAAGTTGATTAAACCTGTAATTTAACATATTTAAATTAAGTAATATAAACTATCAAACTATAACCAATAATTAGTTTTATATTACTTTGTTGAACGGAGAGTATGAGTTAATTATTTAAATAAATATACCATAAAAAGATATATATATATATATATATATATATATATATTATTTTATTTTATTTTGAGACAAACCATAAAATGATTATAATTATTTGATATCTTTTTAAGTTTAGCATAAAAGTGTATAAATAAGCGCGTAAAGAGAATAACAACTAAGACTATTTATTGCCAACAAGAGCATAGCTCAACTGGCATGATGTATCGACTAGTGACCTAGAGGTCCTAGGTTCAATCTCCCACCCCACATGTTGTCAAAAAAAAAAAAAAAAAAACTAAGACTATTTATTCTAATCTTTAGGACTAATTCAAATAGACTATTTATTTTAATCTTTAGGACTAATTCAAATCATAACCAAATGACTAATGAAAGCGAAAGTTACTGTCATGACTTCATCAATCGATCACCTCATACGATAAGTAAAAAAGTTTTAGAAAAGAATGAGTATTTTAATAAAATACTCAATAATAACCCCACTATACCAAAAAAATCGGGATTTTTTTTTTAAACAAACCATAAAATGATTATAATTATTTGATATCTTTTTAAATTTAGCATAAAAGTGTATAAAAAAAAAAGAAAAATAGAATAAATGAAGATTTTGGTGAAATTTAAATGGGAGAAGAATCTAAAAATAGAGGTTTAGGTTTAGGAAAGCAAGAGGGATTAAGAGTAAATTAGAAAGTAATATAAAACCAAAAGGTTTGAGTTGTTGAAGCTGAATCGACGATGGAGAGTCTAGGAAATCTGCCGGAAGAAGTGATGATCTCGATTCTGTCGCGGCTGCCGGCGGAGTCTCTGCTTCGTTTGAAACGCGTTTCAAAATACTGGTACGAGCTGATTAACGATCCTAAATTCGACAGTTCTCTTAAGAATCTATGCGTTTTGGTGAAGCGTACTGTGACGAACTTGGAGAGTGGGAAAAAAGAAATGAGATTCTCCTTCCTCAAATATCCGCCGCTGACAGCCGATGATCATGATGAATCCGTCGATTTTCCATGTTTCGGTGAGGACTTCCGGAATTCTGAAATCCACGGCCATTCTCACGGCTTAGTTTGCATCTACCTTTTCCCCGCCGACATTTTCATCTACAATCCGGCCACCGGAGACCTCCACAAGCTCCCGCCGACTAGTCTTCTCATCGGTGAAGAATTCTCCGATGATCCGATCGATGGTCTCTACTCGCTCACCAACGCCGTCGGATTCGGCTACGATCCTAAATCTAAGGTTTTGAAGGTGGTTAGGGTTATGGATTTTGTTGAATCCCCTTCGAACTTTCACCCTTCCAGAGCCGAAGTGTACGATTTGGGGAAGAATGAATGGAGAGAAATCCAAACCCCGGTTGGTGGGCGCGTTCGATGGGCGCCTTCCTTTGAGATGTATTATCAAGGATTCTACTATTGGTGGGCCGTAGCCAAAATTGTAGGAAGACCTGAAATTATACAGTGGTTCGACATGAGCGAGGAGGTTTTCGGCCAGATTCCGGTGCCCGAGAGTTTCTATTGGAATGATTACAAGCACAGAAGCATGGGGTTTTTGAATGGATCCATTGTTCTGTTTCAGTATCCATTCTCTGAGGATGACAGAAGCTTCAAGGTTTGGGGGATGGACAAGAATAATAATGGTAATGGTGGAGTTTTATGGTCAAAGTTGTTCACAATTGGCCCTGTTTCCGGAATTCAGACCCCTTTGGTGTTTGTGAGCTCTCATCAACTTTTAATGGAGACCACTGAGGGACAGCTGATTTTGTACAACCTTAAAACCCAACACTTTAAACACATTCCACTTCAAGGTCATCATCCATGTAAGTCCCAAGCTACACTTTTCCTTAAGACTTTGATGTCTGCCAATGGAGGAGATAACTAACTAATTCTGTTTTTAATTGTAACTCCTCTTGAGTAACTTCTTAGATTAGCGGCCCTCTGCTGTAACATGGTACGAGCTATGATATACTGCTTACAGCTTTTGATTTTGAATAAAATTATAGACGAGGTATGATATACTGTGCAGACCCTAGCCATTTTGTTTGAATCTCTAATCCTGCTCACAACAATTTTTGGAACAGCCTTTCTGCTATTATTATCTCACTCTTCCTTTATTGATTTATTTTTTTTATCACGGAAAAGGTTGCCATTTGATATACCACTCACTAGGAAGCTTTAGAAAAAGTGATGGAATTAAAAATTGTAAGTTCTTGACGTAAGTTTAGGGTTCAATTTGACAAATTAAAAGTTCAGGGTCTACATTGCAATGCTTATGCAAGTGTGGGGTGGGGTGGGGTTCAATTACCTAAGTTTAGAGTCTAAATTGTTTTTTTTTTTTCATTTTTTATTTATTTCATCCCAGATCCATTTTTAAGTTCAAGTGTAACGGTTTGCTTGGAATGACTTTTCAAGTGCTTAAAATATATATATATATATATATATTTTTTTTTTTTTCACATAAAATATAACTTTTATCGGAAAAGGTTTCAAGAAAACTGACTTGTAAAAGAAAAAAGAAGAAACCAGATGAAAATTGATAAAGCTGTAGTGTAAGTAGAAGACAATTCTCAATATGTTGTATTTTTCACACTAAACAAAGGGTACAAGCTTTAGCATTTTTACAGATTGTAATTGACTTGAGATGGAAATAAACTATATGGAAAGGAATTTAATATTAATGACATGTACGGAAAATAATAAGAATTTGGGAGGTCCAACGGTAATGAATGGAGGTTGCTGAGGAGGTTGCAGTAGTGGTATTCCAAGATCTCTTAGAATGAAGGATATCCATGTTATCGCTGCTGTTGCACTAGCCATTGCCCTGTACTCAGCCTTGGAGCTTGATCGTGCGACGGTTGGTTGCTTTTTGGAGGTCCATGAAATGCAATTTGGTCCAAGGAAGATACAAAATCCAGTGGAGCTTTGCCTAGTGTATGGGCATCCTCCCCAATCCGCATCAGAAAAACCATAGAGAATTAGAGAGCTATTTTTATAGAAATGCATACCATAATCTATGGTTCCTTTGATGTATCTCAGAATTCGTTTCACTGTTCGCATGTGTTGCATTTTTTAACATTGGAGATGTTGGCACATTTTGTTGACAACTTAAGTTATGTCTGGTCTAGTCGGAGTGAGATATTGTAGGGAACCAATGATTCTTCTATAAGTGGAAGCATCAACCTGTTCTTGATCATTGGGAAATTGTGAGGAGGTTACAGCCATAGGAGTGTTGAAATGTGAAGCGTCTAGCATGTTATTCCTTTCTAGAAGATCTTTAGCATACTTTCTTTGGCATAGATGGAGTCTGGTGGGTGTGTGGTGTACTTCTAAGCCTATAAAGTAGTGTAGGCGTCCAAGATCCTTGATGACAAACTCGGTTATCTAGCTGAAGAATGAGATCATTTATAGAGTTAATGTCATTGTCAGTGAGTATTATATTGTCCACATAGATAAGCATGACAATGATAATGGAATGATGTTTTCATTCATTCCATTAAAAAAAAAAAAAAAAAAAAAAAAAAAAAAAATAAATGATGATGATGATGATGAATGGGTTCGATCCTTGGTGGCCACCTACCTAGGAATTAATTTCCTACGGGTTTCCTTGGCAGCCAAATGTTGTAGGGTCAGGCGGTCTGTCCCGTGAGAATAGTCGAGGTGCGCGTAAGCTGGCCCGGACACTCACGGATATCAAAAAAAAAAAAAAAAAAAAAAAAAAAAAGATAATGGAATGATGTTTGTAAGTAAAGAGAGAGGGATCAGAGCGAGAGCATGTGAAACCAATGTGTAAGAGATATTGGGAGAGTCTCTCGAACCATGCTCTAGGGGCTTGTTTCAAACCATATAGTGATTTGTGAAGCTTGCAAACATGAGTAGGTAGTTGAGGATGGTGAAAACTCGGTGGTTGGGCCATATAGATGGTTTCCTTTAGGATCCCATGGAGAAAGACATTCTTGACATCCAATTGTTTTAGTGTCCAGTTGAAGTGTAGTGCTATAGCAAGTATGAGACGAATGGTAGTAGATTTAACGAGAGGGTTGAATGTTTCTTCATAGTCCAAACCTTCAATTTGTGTGAAACCTTGGGCCACCAACCATGCCTTATATCTGTCAACTGTGCCATCCTCTTTTAATTTTGTCTTGAAGATCCATTTTGATCTGACCACATTCACATTTTCTGGCTTTGGCACAAGTGTCCAAGTATTGTTTTTGTTCAAGTGCAGTCATTTCTTCTTCCATGGCAGCTCTCCAATGGGGAATTTGTAGTGCACTTTTGTATCCTCTCGGCTCCATTGTTGATCCATGAGCTAGATAGGCTGAGTCTTGGTGTGGTGCTTTTATCCTCGGGGTTTCTCGATGTAGGTTGGGGTCAATGGAAGTATTTTTGCTGAGTTTATGTCTTGTTACCATAGGGGTGGGTGGATTGGTTTGTTTCAGATGAGCTCTTGCTCCCTTTTTGTGTGCTTGTTTCACCATTGTTGGTGCAGATATGTTGTGTCTTTATGATTTCCTACAGCTGTTTTGTTTTGAAATAATGATGATTGGTTTAGTTTAGGAGCAGCTAAATCTGATAACACCATTACCTGCCTACCTGTTTGTTTTCCCTTCTTTTGGTCTTACTTTTTGCTCAAATTGTCTGAACTCGTATCTAGCTCTAAGGATTAAGATTTAAATCCTCACAAACCACTTGTGATGAAATGTTATAGATGTTTATTTATTAATTCAAATAGCTTTTATAGATGTTCTTTTTAGACCTCAACATTTTTAATATTAATATTTTTAAAGAAAAATCCTCCTTAATAAGTTCAACAACCATATTATCGTGTCCTCTGTAGCCAACACGAGCATCGGTCGGTTGAGGTGTTTCAACCTCGACTGATATTCTAAAATAAAACACACAATATGCTCTGAACATATGGTTGCATGTGACACTTTGTTCTCATCAAACTTAGCCATCAATGTCCACAACGAACTACCAACTCTGGTTCTCTATGGCTAAGTAGATAACAAATTCTAGTCCCCTCTCCTTTGATAGAAACATGTCATTTACATCCACTTCTCCATGAAAGTTTCCGATCAAAAGAAAATAAAGGAGAGTTTTGAGCTTGAGATTGACATAGTATGAGGTATGATATACTACTTGGACTCATAGCCATTTTGTTTGAATCTCTAAGGGGTGTTTGGGGCACCAACTTGGAGTTGAGTGATTTGGATTATTTTAACTCAATTCATGTTTGGCCAACTGACTATTAGAACCCACCGTCAAATGACAACCTTTTCCATGGTGGTTGTCATCTGCAGCTTCACTTTTAGTTCCACATATATAATCAGACACTTGTTCTCTAGGAGGATATCACATTCCCGCCGACACTATCTTAATGGTCAATGTGTGGATCGTTCAAAGGGACCCCAAAGTTTGGGATGATGCAACCAACTTTAAACCAAAGAGACAAAAATGGTGGATTAAGAGGAACAACCTAAAGTTTTGGATGACGCAACCAACTTTAAACCAAAGAGGTTAAAAAATGGTTGATTAGGAGGGAACAATACGTCCATATAATGAACTACAAAAATCCAAAATAGATGTTTTGAGAGTACAATGACAAAAATTAACATTTGTAGAATACAAGACTAAAATGAACTAAAATCCAAGAAATATATGAGTTGGTAAAGTAACGAGAATATGTTAAAAAGAATACAATATTTTAACCTAAGATTATGGGGGTATTTGGTCGTTGGCACCTAAGTTAGATTTTTGCAAAGATGAAAAAATCGGCGATATCTATCAAAATATCGCCAAAAACGAGGTACCGATAAAGATTTTGGGATGAGGATCGTTTTTACCAATTTATAAGAGAAATCGTCAAAATATCGTTTTGCGGATATATCGAATTTTTCGTCAATATCCATGGATATTTTAGTAAGTTTCTCCCGCATGTGACTTATAGTCAAACATGAAATTTCAACCTTTTTTTTTAATGGTTTTTTTACTTCACTCATTTTCAGCTTTTCGTCATTGTTTTTTTCAATTCATTTTTTAGTTTTTCATTATTCTTTTGGCTCAAAGTTCATTTTCAACTTAAAAGTAGTTGATCGTTAGTTTGACTTGTTTCATCATCTAAACCAAATTTTTTATTTCCAACCCCATAGTATAGTATTTGCAAAATTTTCATTTTCAACCCATAATTTTTTCCTATAAAATGGCTCTAAAGTATTCAAGTTCATATTCAATTTTCGGTCTTCAATAGTATCTATTATTCTATTACTATTCATACTTGGCTTCTAATTTCTAAAATATATGCTTAAGGTAATAGTGTATTACTTAATTAAGCTTGTTTTAAACTTTTACAAAAAAAAAAAAAAAAAAAAAAAAAAATCACAATATTACTATCAATTTTCGTGATATCCGTGATTATTTATTTTATTTCATTGCAAAAGATATTCGGGATTCTTACCAAAATATCCATCGATATTTAAATATTTGTCGATATATATCCGTAAATCTAAGTTACTGATATTGATATTGATAAAAATATTTTCGTCCTTGATTATTGTGAATGAAGGTAGCCGGGTAACATCATATTTACATATTTACAGACATTGAGCTAAATAGACTATTTCACAAATATAACATTTACAGAATGAAGGTAACCGGTAAGCTCATCCTTGATTTCACCTTACCACATGTGTATTTTTAATTATATACTTTAAAAAGTTTTAATTGCATCCCTAATATATTTTGATTTTAATTTTGAAATGTGTCCCTATTATGGACATATAGTTATTTAAATAGTGACATAAGAAGTTAATTTAGACTCTAACAAATGATGATTTTACATAATGTGTGGCAACAAGTAGAAAATAGAAGGTTAAATAAATAAATAAGGGAAGATGAGCCTAGAAACCTCTATTTAAAATGTATTTTGCCCACTCCTCATCTAGAATTTTAGTCTATTCGTCTTTACTTTATCCAGTTAATTTACTCTCGTTTGTGTCACGACATGTTAAATTGTTACTCGTCCGTCCAATCAACTTGTCATGTAATCTCTTACTTAATGAGAATGTGATGTGCCATTGATTTTAGTGGAGTTTTTGTGATATATGAGAAAGAATAATGTTATTTGAATTCTATAGCACAATCTAAGATTGCAGTATATAAAATAAAATAAAAAAAGTACAAACACACCTTCCACACAATAAAAGATACATATCTATGAAAATAGTCTCTAGAAACATCATAATTATAGACATGATATCAAAATATGAACCAAGGAGGACAGTTGGACCGACGTGGATCGCAGTTGATGAGAGTCACACCATCAACATCAAAACACATTATAATTTCTACCAACCAATATTGTCCGGCTATTCCTTCTTTGCAGCGTAAAATCGAACTCCTCTCGAACCACTGAAATATGCTATTTTGCATATTTATCCAAAGCGTGATGCTCTGATTCGGTATTACTCCACCATATACAAGGGCACTAAGAAGGTCGATGTTGTTGATCATGTTAATCGCTGCCTGAAAATACATTGTTTGGGTGAACAAGTTTTGTGAACAAGTGTCATGTTTGTCCCACTCGAGCTCCCAAAACTCTAGATTGTCTCCCCATATCACGTCGCGCCAAACCATAAGCAATTGGTTTTCTAAACTTGCAATCTGAAAAATAATAAATTTTACTGGTCAAACTTAAAAGTTAGTAATTTGATATCAACGAAATTTAAGATGATTTACCTTGGAAAAATCAAAAGAATAGCCTCTCGTGCAGTCAAACCTCCCTCTTTTCTGTGGCCATAAGCCATGAACGGTAAATCTATGTGGGAGCTCTGGTTGTGATGGGAAGCAAGGTTGTAGACTACAAATGGCTAGTGGCCATTGCTGAACAAACCAAAATTGATCAAATATTTGTGAGTTTACGTGAAGAAAAAGAACTGAAAGAATGGTCAAGACTAGAAGTTGTGTTGCCATTATGCTCTAGCTTAGGAAGTGGTAAAATAAAATTATTAAATTTGTGGGAAGGGTAAAACTATTTATGTAAGATATGTGGCTTCAAGTGAGTGTTATGAAAGCTTCAAAAGTGTTGTGAACCTAATAAAAGATATCAAAATTGCATGATTTATCTACTTCAATCAATTTAACATGAACTTCTAGATTGAAACAACCACAAAATTTTGATGGGGGATTAATAATTGGTTCTTGGTTAAGACACAAATTGGAGAAAATCAAGTGGTTTGGGATAACTCAACCTTAATTTTTGTGTTAAAAAAAATTAGCCAATTATTTGTGTATGTTCTATTCTTAATATGCTAAAAAAAAATATTGATGATTGTAGTTATCTATGTTTTTTATATATCTTTTGCATGAAATAAATTTTAGATCATGTCAAAATTTTATGATTATTTTGAATGATTTATATTTATTTGATCCTCATAATTCCGTATATGGTGTCAAAAATTTTGGGGATTAGATATTTAAATATTTTATGTATCATTTTTTTTAATTGATATTTCATATTGCTTAAATGTTTGATTTTTATGAGATTGATTGTATGATTTAAAGTCATCAATTCTATACTGAATATTGTCTTTTTCTCTATATGGTCCATAATTGATTTTATTCAGAAAATTATAAGAATTGAAATTATTTTTCATATTTATTTATATAACTCCATGAATTTGTCAATAATACTTTGTTGGAGTAGGCTTATTTTGAGGGGAGCGCAGACTTTTTAAAAATAATAATTTTTTTTTTGTTGGCTTACCTATGAATAATTTATATATGATAGTGTTCTTTTGCAATCATAATATAAATCATAATTATAATTATATAATATATATAAAAAGTTCATTTTAAATATGAAAATTGAATTTGGTTTAGTGGTAATGGAACACTATTTTGTAACCTTGGTCTTGGTCAGATAAAAACATTCTCTCAGTGAAACGTGGAAGATTTTTTTTTTTTTTAAACAATTGAATTGATTTTTATTTATTATTATTTTTTTAAAATTCCAATTCTCAACATCAAAAAGTTCATAAACTCATTTGGCATTTTTTTTTTAATAATTGATTTGATTTGATTTTTTTTCTTCTGAATTGGAATTTTTTAAAAAAATAATTCAACTAATTTAGATTTTTTTTTAGCAATTGATTTGAAAATCACTAGATTTGAACAAATATTTTCATATAGTGCCTCCTATATAGAATTTCTGGATCCCCTCCTACTTTTAACTGTTCTATTTTGATGATAACAAAAGAGGAAGAATTTATTTAGAAAAATATATGTGACGTTCGCTATTGAATTCTTTCAATATTATTCTACACATCATACTTTGAGAATATTTTTCTTGAGTAGTTTGTCATTAAAATAAAATAGAGATTGTTAGCTTTATAAGCCTAGATCATCAATGAACGAATGCTTTTAATATTTCAAAATGTCCAGAGCTTAGTTCTCAAAAAGAAGATTCTAATGCACTTTGAATCGTTCGAATCAGAGTTCGAAGATTATAACAGGACAGTTGATGTGGGGTTCAATGTGTCCGTAATGTAAAGCTCGAAAAGACGATTTAAACACATTTTGAATAGCTAGAATGACATTGAAGAAGTTGAGGGCAAAAGAAGACCGTCACCAAAAATATTGTGGCGATGACGCAGTCGAGTAGAGGATGACACGTGTTAGAATCTTCTCTTTCCCTCATTTGTGACGCGGTCGAGTAGGAGGATGACACGTGTTAGAATCTTCTCTTTCCCTCATTTGTCCATGGATCGGCCGCCATTTGATATTATTATTATAATTTAATCTTTTACCTACCTTTTCCATTAAACCCCACCTTTAGATCTTTTAATCTAGATCTAACGGCCCATATTTTACCCTAACCTTAAACTTCTTTAAATCTCTCTTAAGCTTCATTTTTCAATCACGACTCTTGAATTCTCACATCTCTATTGCTGAAAAAAATTATCTCAATAAGCTTAAACAGTTAAGCAACCCTATTCACTCTTCTAGTTTTGTCATAGGATCCTACCAGAGCTCATCTAGAATTTTATGTTAGGAGCACATATAAAAGTAATTTTAGATGTGTTGATGCAATATTCAAATTAAGTAATATCGATTAGATTAAATTACAAATTTAGTCCCTGAACTTTTGTGTTTGTGTCTATTTGGTCCCTGAACATAAGAAAAATGTCTAATAAAATCTTAAACTTGCAATATCGTGTCCAATAGATCTTAGATTTTCAATTTTGTGTTTAATAGGTCCGACTATTTGACATATTTCAAAATTCACTGACTTAATTACACAAAATTTAAAATTTAAAATCATCTTAAACTTAAGATTCAACTTTATATCTAATAAATCAATTAATTTTTATAAATGTTAGAATAATTCAAGCACCCATTGACATTTTTAAAATCTAGTGGCCTATATTACACACAAAATAAAAAATTTGGCAAGTACCAAATAGACACAACCTTGAATTAGAAGAGACTAAATTTGTAATTTAACTTATTGATTACTAAACAACAATAATGGATTGTGTATGATACATAATTTCTTAACTTTCTTTCTATCTCATAGATGAAACAATTAATCTAACTATTTTTTAACCTAAAAGAATACAACTCATCAAGGTCCTAGACCAAAAACATCGATCCTGCCTCACACCTTTATTGTTACAATTTCAAACGAGAGAAGTATTTCTCTTCTGCACATCCATGAACTATGAAAGACTAAAGAAATGTGGAATCATAGCCAGTAACTACAAGAAACATAATAACAGACCATTTGAGATGCAAGAACAATATGAAATATCTGATTTAGAATATCTGAATTCCTATATAGTTAAAGTAATTCGAATAAAGCTTTAACAACAAAGTAGAATCATATAGACATCTTAATCAAGAGTGCTATAGATAACAGCATTATTGTTTATAAACAAACTAATGGATTGGCGACTTATAGATGACAACAGCAATTAGAACTAACCACGCATTGTTCCCTCCTAATCCACCATTTTTTAACCTCTCTGGTTTAAAGCTGGTTGTGTCATCCCAAACTTTGGGGTCCCTTTGAACGATCCACACATTGACCATTAAGATAGTGTCGGCGGGAATGTGATATCCTCCTAGAGAACAAGTGTCTGATTATATATGTGGAACTAAAAGTGAAGCTGCAGATGACAACCACCATGGAAAAGGTTGTCATTTGACGGTGGGTTATAATAGTCAGTTGGCCAAACATGATTTGAGTTAAAATAATCCAAATCACTCAACTCCAAGTTGGTGTCCCAAACACCCCTTAGAGATTCAAACAAAATGGCTATGAGTCCAAGTAGTATATCATACCTCATACTATGTCAATCTCAAGCTCAAAACTCTCCTTTATTTTCTTTTGATCGGAAACTTTCATGGAGAAGTGGATGTAAATGGCATGTTTCTATCAAAGGAGAGGGGACTAGAATTTGTTATCTACTTAGCCATAGAGAACCAGAGTTGGTAGTTGGTTGTGGACATTGATGGCTAAGTTTGATGAGAACAAAGTGTCACATGCAACCATATGTTCAGAGCATATTGTGTGTTTTATTTTAGAATATCAGTCGAGGTTGAAACACCTCAACCGACCGAGCTATACTCGTGTTGGCTACAGAGGACACGATAATATGGTTGTTGAACTTATTAAGGAGGATTTTTCTTTAAAAATATTAATATTAAAAATGTCGAGGTCTGAAAACAACATCTATAAAAGCTATTTGAATTAATAAATAAACATCTATAACATTTCATCACAAGTGGTTTGTGAGGATTTAAATCTTAATCCTTAGAGCTAGATACGAGTTTAGACAATTTGAGGAAAAAGTAAGACCAAAAGAAGGGAAAACAAACAATGGTGTTATCAGATTTAGGTGCTCCAAAACCAAACCAATCATCATTATTTCAAAACAGCAGAGGGTAATCTAAGATGTTACTTAAAAGGAGTTAAAATTATAAACAGAATTAGTTAGTTATCTCCTCCATTAGCAGACAGCAAAGTCTTAAGGAAAAGTGTAGCTTGGGACTTACAAACAGAATTAGTCCTCACCGAAACATGGAAAATCGACGGATTCATCATGATCATCGGCTGTCAGCGGCGGATATTTGAGGAAGGAGAATCTCATTTCTTTTTTCCCACTCTCCAAGTTCGTCACAGTACGCTTCACCAAAACGCATAGATTCTTAAGAGAACTGTCGAATTTAGGATCGCTAATCAGCTCGTACCAGTATTTTGAAACGCGTTTCAAACGAAGCAGAGACTCCGCCGGCAGCCGCGACAGAATCGAGATCATCACTTCTTCCGGCAGATTTCCTAGACTCTCCATCGTCGATTCACTTTCAACAACCCAAACCTTTTGGTTTTATATTACTTTCTAATTTACTCTTAATCCCTCTTGCTTTCCTAAACCTAAACCTCTATTTTTAGATTCTTCTCCCATTTAAATTTCACCAAAATCTTCATTTATTCTATTTTTCTTTTCTTTTTTATACACTTTTATGCTAAATTTAAAAAGATATCAAATAATTATAATCATTTTATGGTTTGTTTAAAAAAAAAAAATCCCGATTTTTTTGGTAGAGTGGGGTTATTATTGAGTATTTTATTAAAATACTCCTTCTTTTCTAAAACTTTTTTACTTATCGTATGAGGTAATCGGTTGATGAAGTCATGACACGTGCAGTCAGAGCACTACTGTGACGAATCTATGGTTGGTTTAAAAAAAAAAAAAACTTTTCCGATTTTTTTGGTATAGTGGGGTTATTACAGAGTATTTTATTTAAAATTTTACGGTTGATGATGTCATGTGACACGTGGGGTCAGAGCGCTTTCATTAGTCATTTGGTTATGATTTGAGTTAGTCCTTTCAGGGCATGTTTGGAAGTGATTGGGCATGTTTGGAAGTGATTGTTGAGTTATTGATTTTAAGAGAAGAGATTTAATTACAATTGATTTTATAAAATTGATTTCCATATAATCATTTTGGATTGAAGTGATTTTTATATGATTAGAAGTGATTGTAAATTATTAATGTTTGGTTTGGTTCAAAGTGATTTCAAAATTACTAAATTCTTAAAATTATAATTTAAAATGTATTGATATATAGAAGATTTATATTAATTTATAAAATTATTAACTACCTAAATATAATGTTTTAAAAAAACTACCAAAATATATAATAAAATAATGAAATTTTAAAATATTTATCAAATTATTTTTATTTTAAAAAAAATAATTTACCAAAGATTTAAAAGTATATATATTTTTAAAATTTGAAAAAAAAATCTTTGATTTCAAAAGGGTTTTTGAAAAATAAATTATTAAAGATTTAAAAGTATATATATATATTTTTTGCAAAACTGAAGAAAAAAAAAAAAAAAAAAAAAACTTCATTGGAATCAAACTTGGGCCTTGGGGATGCAGCCAGTCACATTTACCAACAAAGCAAAAATTATAATTTGTAAAAATAGGACATTAGTATATATCTATATAACAGTTTTCGTATTTTTAATTTAAATTAATAATTATTTGAAAAATAAATTTTTCACAATCACTCACCAAAAATCAATAAAAATCACCTCCTATGTGATTGACCGGGAATCACTCAAAGTGATTTTGAATTATTCAAAAATCACTAATTAATTTTTGCCAAACATAACAATTTTAAAATATAAGTGATTATGTGCATGGAAAAGTGATTTTGGTCCTTCCAAAATCACTCCCAAACATGCCCTCATTAGTCATTTGGTTATGATTTGAGTTAGTCCAACCATTTGTTAAAGATAGAACAAATAGTCTTAGTTTTAAATTTTATTTTTAATGAATTTATTTAATGAATTTATTTTTATGTTTTTACTTGGATTCTGAATTAAAAGTATTTAGTGACTTTGAACATTTATATTTTGCTTTCATCATTTCTAAAATAGAGTTTTAATTATTTATTAAGTTTTTTTCTTAGTAACGGCGTTAGAGTGATGTTATAGAAAGTTGGGTAGTTACATTTATAGTAATTTGACATTAATAGAAACATTTTTAGTATAGAGAAAACTAGACACACTCGTGTATGAAAACAATTTTGAAAAAAATGTAGTCGAACATATGAGTGTTATTGTAATGACCCGAACATCAGGTAACAAATTTTTTATTTAATTATTATTGTTATTGGGTTCGGTGGTGAATTTAAATAGAAGTGCAGGTGAAATTTGGGGTTTAAAAGAGACTAAGATTAGTAGTTGACTAAGTCAATTAAAAGTTTATGAATTATTAATAATAATAAGAATATTAATATTAACATTATTAATATAGTTTAAAAAAAATTATATATAAAAGGAAAAGAACACAGGTGTTCGTGAAAACGAAGTCCCATGCCCTTCTCTCCCTCTTTTTGTTTTTTCTTCTCCCAACCCCTATGTCATGTCGTTCGCCGTCCTCTCCCTCTCTCTCATCTCTAGTCTCTCTCCTTCCGACGACGACGCTCATCCCACTCCTCTTCGTCGCCTCTTCTCTGCCTGCCACTGTATTGTTGGGTGAGCTTCGATTCTAATACGAATCTCTTTCAATTTCAATTTAGTTAGTTTCAAATATGTTATGTTTATCCTTGAATTTCAACACCTATTCCATTTCAGCGCCGAAATTGCGAGTTTTGAGGCTTTAGGTTGGCTGTCCAGTAAGGTTTGACGACGTCACAGTGAATTTCGGTGGGTAACGAGGCTCCAATTTCCTTTCGAATTCATTCTAAATGTTATAACTTTTGAATATTTGATTTGGAAATTGTTCAATTGTCCAGAATGGTCCCAACCTTGGGAACCCTCTGTTTTGGTGTTGAGACCAAGTTCGGGTTGGAACAATTTTAGCCTAGGAGTGACGGCAAGTCGAGTTTTGAGTAGGTTGGGACCAAGAATTTTCGTAAGCGACTTTAGTATCCGTTGAGCTTCGTTTAAAGGTAAGTGACCTTACTGTTGGTCAACCTTCGAGCTAGGTTGGGAATTTTTATAATATTATGTAGTTCACTAAACTATATGTTGAGATTTCAGTTGAATGTTGAGATGAATTTAATTCTATTTGTATGCTTGAGATGTGAATTTTCTAATATTGTTGTACGTAGCTGTGAAGGCTTATGTTATGCTTATGAAAATGCTCATATGATGAGGATAATTTTATAAATGAAATTATGAGAATGTTATGTTATCATGTTGAGCATTTGAGAATTATATGATTGATGTTATGAAATTTCATGTGTTAACATGATCAGTATATATGTTGTGGGACCTCACTATTGCATGCATATTTTTCAATCAGGATAATTTAGTGACAATTATACTCATCTCCCTAGTCATGTTGGTACCTAGTAGACTGAGGCTTTATGCTCCACTGTCTCCAGAAGAGTCTACTAAACCGAGTAGGTGAGAGAGTTAATGCGGGACTGAGTTAATTGTTCACTCAGATGGTCATCACATAAAATTATAGAACAGTCAGGTTTAGGTCCCACTAGTGAAAGTGTCCGTCAGTTTGTGATTGCATAGCCTGACCCAGTAGTGGGGTTACTTACTGAGTATTTTATTTAAAATACTCATTCTTTCTAAAACCTTTTTTTTTTCTTCAGGTAATACTAGGGACATACCTGGCGCTTGACGATGTGATCAGTTGATGATGTCATGGGACATGTGGAGTCAGAGTTTTCGCTGTCAGTCCAACGATTTTGCTAGAGAGTAGAACAAATAATTTTGGTTTAAAATTTTATTTTGAAGAAATTTATTTAATTGATTTTATGTTTTCATTGGAATCCCAAATTAAAAGCATTTGTAGACTTTAAACATTTATATTTTGCTTCCATTATTTCTAAAATAGAGTTCCAAATTATTTATTGACTTTTTGACATCATGCTCCGTAATAACGACCCTATAGTGATGTCATAAAAATTCGGGTAGTTACATTTATATATATAAACATTTCTATAAAAAAATTAAAAAAAAAAAAAAAAAAAATGCATGCATGCATGAAAAACAGTTTTTTTTAGTACTCAATCCAAATACACCTTTAATTTTCAAAAATCAAATGATTATCAAAGGAAAAAGCTTGATTTTTTATTTTTGAAAATTGTAAAGGCTTTCTCACAATTTCTTATCATGGTTTTCATATTTTGCAAGGAAATCATTTGAATTTTTATTCAAAATCTAAAAATAATAACATAAATTTTTAAAAAACTATTTTTATATAGTTTCAAAACTTATCTTAAATTTAAAAATTAAAACATATGTAAAAAGTAGATAACAAAACAAATAAACACATAAGTAAAAGTAATGCTTATAAATTTAATTTTCAAAAACCAAATGATTATCCAACAAGGTCTTGACAATATATGTTTAAGTTTTTTTAATATTACAATTTAAATAGTGTGAGAAATGAAAATTCTTATTTTGGAGAGAAGTCACTATAACACCCTAACTAGTTGAACTATAACTCAGTTGACATTATTTATTATTATTTTTATATTTTTTGACAACATGTGGGGAAAAATATTCGAACTTAAGACATCTTGCACAGAGTTCATACACAATCATGTTGACTTTTATTTTGTTATTTTAAAAATTTTGTCCCTGAATTATAAAATAATTGTATCTCTTTGATCTTTAAATTTTAATTTTTTTTTTAAATCAATCTTTGAACTTTTGATTTTGATTCAAATAATTTTTTTTAAGCATAATCTTATTTGTTAAATGTTGATATGAATTAGCCTAACGAATGATGATTCGGTAAATTTAAGAGTGATATTTAGCGATAATATATTTATTTACCTTTTCCATATATTATTGAAGCAAAAAGGGTTAGGATTAATAATAGTGAAACTTTACAAGCTGCATGCGTTTCCTATGCTTTGAACTTTTAAAAAAAGTAGAGGCTTTGCAAAGAAGTGATATTTTAATATACGCACGTTTGACTTTCTAAGTTTTTTTTTTTTTTTTTTTTTTTTTTTTTTTTTTTTTTTTTTTTTGAGTACATTGGGGGTGGGGGGATTCGAACCACAGACCTCTTGGTCATGAACATATACATGTGCCAGCTGAGCCATGCTCGCTTTGGCTTGACTTTCTAAGTTTATTTTCTCCCAAAGCTGAAAAAGCATTGAAAACAAAGAAGCAATTCAATTGGGTGGTGTTTTTCAAGAGTAAAACTTGCAGCCCGGACTACAAGTATGTTGCCCAACACATGTCACGATTTGATTGACTGATTATTTATATTATTTTTTAAATAAAAAAAACATTTCACGCCGTTTATTTATTTATTTTTTTTCTTCCGTAACTTTCTCTTTCTTCCATAACTTTTCCTTTCTTCCATAACAACTTCTCTTATTTTCTCTCTCTTTTTTCCACTTTCATCTGTCATGATTTTCAATCTCATCTCCGAACTCTCTCTTCCTTTTTCTACAATAAGTATTATTTTATTTTATTTTTTTTGGTTAACTATTTTTTAAGGCGGTAAGATTTGTAATACTCTAAAGAATATATCTATACAAATAAAATATTTTTTTGTTACCATTTTTGTTTTTTTAGGATTTTTCTTAAAAAAAAAATAATATCCAATCATCCCTTTCCTTTTACCAACCTCAGAAGAATTGAAATTTTCCACTCTTTCCTTCACTTCCTCTAAAAATCCACTTGAAAATTTATGTCTATATAAAAAAGAAATTTCTCTGACCCTAAACTCCAATTGAAATTTCATGACCTTAAGTTTGAGGGGTAGAGAAATGAAGAGAGAGAAAGTAGGAGAAGTTATTAATTTACTGGAATAAGAAAAAGAAAGTTATAGACAAAAACCAAGTAAAGGGCGCGTCAAATATTTTTTTTTTATTTAAAAATGATTTAAATATTAGCCAATCAATTCATGACAGGTGGCTAGGCTGCAAAAGATACTTGTAGCCCAGGCAGCAAGCAAGTTTTACTCGTTTTTCAATTAATTAATTCTTTCTAAAACCATTATTTTCATGAGTAAAACTTGGTTGGATATTGAAACATCTTTTACCGTCCAGCCACATGTCAAGTATTGGTTGGTTAAATATTTATATTATTTTTTTTAAAAAAAATCCTACTTAATTTTCTAACGTTTTTTTTTTTGGGCTCATTTCCATTTTTTACCCATTTTTTCTCCCTCCTCTCACCTTCTCCTCCTTCTGTCACTCTGCCTCGTCTTTGAACTCTTCTTCCGGCGGCTATGAAAATCGAAATAGATATGGGATCTTCTTTTTGTTGTTTATATTATTTTTCTTTGTTGTTCTTCATTGTCAATTTGTCACTGTAATTTCCAATCTCACAAATGAATTATGAAAATTTTTAAAATGGATTTTTTTTTATGGAAAATTGTAACAAATGTCAATTTAGAGTAAAATAATTAAAAATATAGCACTTTTTTTAAAAAATTTGCGGATATGGCAATTTCTATCACTGATAGTATGGTCTATCGCTGATAAAAGTTTATCACTGATAGAAGTCTATCGTTGGTAGTAGTCTTTTTTACAGAATTTTGTAAGTGATAATAGTCTATCAGTGATAGAAGTCTATCAGTAATAGTCATAAAGTCTACCAATAATAGTCATAAAGTCTATCAGTGATAGCCACTGATTTTTTGCCATATTTGCAAAAGGTTTTAAACTTTCCTAAATTTGCAATTAGTTTTGGCCTGATTGCTATTTGTTCAACCAACCATTTTTTAATGGAGTTCGAAAAAGTACAAAAAAAAAAAAAAAAAAAAAAAAAAAAAAAAAAAATTATATAAATTATATAAATTATAAATTTAGTCTCAAAGGAGAAGGTGAATGAAGAAGGTGAGAGGAGAGAAAAAAAAAATTAGACTAGAATATTAAATCTTGACAGTAAAAAAAAAAAAAAAAAAAAAAAAAAAAAAAGAGAAAAAATTGCAGTGTGAGTAGAAGCAAACAGTATGAAAAAAATTGAGGGTAGGATGTTTTTTAAAAATGATATAAAAATTTAACCCATCAATACGAGACACGTGGCTGGGCAACAAAACATACTTCCACCCGGCAAGGAAGGTTTTACTCTTTTTGTAATATATTTTAGCTCCCTAACATGATTATTAATATGTCGGAGAAAGTACTTTTTTACTTGAAATTTAAGGTGGAGTTTAAGAATAGGAAATTTATTGTTAATTTCTAAAGACAATGCAAATTCTTTCTTATAGGAAAAATGTTCTCAATATAAGTTGGATTATTCTTTTTTGGAATAGGAATTGATCGTGTTGTTGTTGGTAAAATTAAGAAAAAAGATACATGAATCATCATCCCTCGACAGGTAGAGCTCCCGTAACCTTTAGATATGAGTGATCTTTGGTATCGTTAGATAGATGAGGGGCTTGAGTTTTGGATAGTTATGAGCTACTTGTAAATAATTAGATTATTATGAGAAAAAAAATTGTGTGATCTATGGTTCTCTAGTATAAATTTCACCAATTTAGATAAATTATGCAAAGTTTACACAAAACTCAAGACAGTAGCTTAATTGAAATTACTTTAAACCATATATTTTTTTTCAAAGGATTAAAAGTGTTGTGAGAAGGATTTCGAGGGAGTGAGGTCAGCATGACATCAATTCCATACATCACGTTCGGCAGCCCCTGATTCTCTAAACCAGAAGTTATCAAATCTGGTATGAGCCAGACAGAGAGACACAACTGATGAGGAAATCACATCCAAGAAGACGCCCAGGAGATCATACGATCGTCGTCACCATAGATGCACGACGACCAACCGACGTTGTCCTAGGTGTTCGGCCTGACAAACAACGGCAGTCCCCTCATCATCATGAGAAGGGTGGCCACCTCAACAGGCACGTGCACCTCATGCGCCATTTACCCACTATATAAGGAAGCATCATCCTCTTTTATGAAGTAATGAAGATTATCCACTCCTGGACACTAATCCACTCTGCTCGGCCTTCCCACTACTCTCTAATCGACTTAAGCATCAGAGCGTGTTGAGCCGAATCCTTCATTAGTGCAAATTTACTTTTGCTGCATCTTTATAGGTCTGCGTCGGAGCGCCGTCGGCCGAAAATTTTGGCGACCGAAAATTTTGGCCCGAGGAGCGCGTGAAAAAAAAAGAAAAAAAGAAACTTCCTTATTTGATCAAATTTACTATCAATTGTAGACTTTTGGATATATAATGGTTTCTAGAGTGATTTTAATACTTCATTCATTGAAATGTTAACATGACAACCACTCCACCCACCATCTGTCATCAATAGTTTTTTTTTAATGAGCATATATTAAATGTATCTTTAAAATCACTTAGGTTTAGAATTTTCAATATCAATTTTATCATGTAATCAAATAACATCAAAATTTTAAAAATTATGCCAATAAAAACAAGAGCATAGTTCAATTAACATGATATATGCGGACGAACCTACTTGTAGACGATGAGGGACTATGACCCCCAAAATTTTAAATTTTTGTATATTTATTATATAAATAATGCCTTAAAATATAAGTTATAACTATTATATTATTTATGCCCCAAAATACAATGATTTGTTGTCTTGGTGGCGCTTACACCTACCTGTAATAACATCCAATCGGGTTTGAAACCTGTGGACATTTTTTTTCCCTTTTTTGTTTCCTCAATTGACTTATTGTTTTCATTTTATTTATTTAATACATAATTCATTCCCTCTCCACTTTAATTTATAAATATGTTTATAAAATATAATTATTTTTATTGATTTTAAACTATATTTTTTTTTTATAAATATAAATATTAAATCACATTTTATATTTACTTTTTAATATTTAATTTTATAAAAATTAAACTTATTTAAAAAAAAAAATGCTAATTACCATTTGAGGTGATTTTTTTTTTTTACTTTTTAAATAAAATGTTAAAATGTCATTTTAGTATGTAAACTTACAATTATTTTATTTTAGTCGTCGTAATTTTAAATGTTCAAATTTATTCATCATACTTTCAACAAATCTTAAAAAAAAAAATTAATTATGCTTTTTATATATATATATATATTAAATAAAATGTTGAAATGTGATTTTAGTATCTCAACTTTCATAATTGTTTTATTTTAGTGGTTGTAATTTTAAATGTCCAAATTTAATTATCTTACTTCCAACAAATCTTAAAATTAATTCATATTATTAATTTATTTGTTTACTTTTTCAAAAATAATTTAGTCTATATATTAACCTCATTTCTATAAATTTTGAAAACATATTTACATTTTTTTTTTCTTCTTCTGCGTAAAGTATTAAGTCTTCAAACTTTCAATTTTGTGTTTAAATAGATCACAAACTTAAAAAAGGTCCAATATATTTTTCAACTTTCAATTTTATATCTAATAGGTCCTCGAATTTTCAATTTTAAGTCTAATATATCATTTTTCTATTCAACATTTTTTAAAATTCAACGATTCATAAAAAAAAAAAAAATAGAAAGTTTAGGGACTTATTAGACACATCTAAAATTTAGAAACTTATAAAATACTAGATTGAAAGTTTATTAACTTATAAAATACTAGATTGAAAGTTTATGGACTAAGTAAACACTTATTAAAGTTTAGGGGTCTAATAATCTTGAGCTTTAAAGTTCACACACAAAACTCGTAATTTAACTTTTTTTTTCTTTCTATTTTATAAGACATCAGATGAGCTAGATTATATGATTGTACTAAGTTTATTGGAACTTAGTTAGAATTTTTTTTGGTATACTTACTTATTCTTATAGCCAATAACTTTTTTTAAAGTCAACATAAAGTAGGGGCGTGGATTCGAACCTCCGACTTTTTGGAGATAATTTTTTAATATTTATATAACATAGTTTTTTGGTGCCAAATTAAGCATAGTCCAACGATAATTGAGATGTACAACTTCCTTAAGGTTGGAGCTTCGATTCCCCACCTTGCAATCGTTTTAGGGAAAAAAAAAAATTGGCCCCCCAAACATGGTTGTCTGGGTCCGCCCCTGGATGTATGTACTAGTGTTTATGAGGTCCTAGGTTCGATCTTCTACTCCACATGTTTTCAATTTTTTTTAAAAAAAATACATAAAATTGACTAAAACACTTTTTATCATTTTAGAAGTCCTAAAAAATTCACACTGTACACGTATACCTACATTCAATATTTATTAATCATCGAATTGACAAGTACACATATATTTTAAAGCAATTTAATGCAACTCAAAATAATGGTATTTTGTGCTTAAATCATTATCATATTTGAACACATTTGAGAGACCTACAACTCCTTTACAAGTTATTTTTTTTTAGAACATGTGGAGGGGAAAGATTCAACATAGGATCTCTTGATCACTAATTCATACACAATGTCAGTTGAGTTATGTTTGTGTTAACAACTCCTTTACAAGTTAAGAATGATGATAGAAAAAGAAAACAATAACATCACCTTGTACGGGTGTAAGTGTTTGACCCAAAGAGTTGTTGGAGAAAGAGTTGGGGAGAAGTTAACTCTTTGCCCACAAATTTATTTGTTGAACTCGGATAAAAAATATCAACTCCCCGTACTTCAACAATAATTGTTATTCAACTTCTGAGACTTCTACCGTAACTATTAATCAAATCTGTCTCATTTTTCAAGACACATTTCTCTATATATCTTCCTCTCTCTCTCCCTTCCTCCCACAATATTTTTAATTTAAAAAAAAAAAACGTAATTTAAACAAAATGTGTAAAAGGACTAAAAATGCAATTCAACCTATTTTTATTATTTTAAATATAAATTAGGTTATTCAATCAAAATTAGTACTTAAACCAAATTCAAAATGTAGTATTCTTACAATAGAGATAAATAAAAACACCAGCTTATTTGAATCCGTTTAAATTAATAGATTAAAATCTTTCAAATTCACATATAATATCTAAGACACTGTTGTACGACTCTCTTTTATTTCAAAACTATCCAAATAAAATGAATAATTAATATGAGTGATATTAAAAAAAGAATGTGAAGTATTGTGGTCAAAATTATTTTTGTTATCTTCAAAGAAAATTGTGAAGGATACATAAAATAAAAAACAAAAATCGCATTCTTAAAATTTATTGGAAGAAGTCTTTAACAATGAAAATATGAAAAATTATACAAAAAAAAATAGCTAAAATAAACTGTCATTGCTGAGATGCTGGTTTCCGGGTGCAGTGGATTCAGATGAAATGAAGAGTTTAAGAAAGATGTATTTGACACATGGGTCAGAGTAGGATTATACTTATGTGTTGTTCTTTTTTTTTTTTCTTTAAAGAAGTTAATACCTACGTTAATAAAAACAATAAAGATCTCAATCTTATAATTCATAAAATTAAAGACGAGTCCTAACAAAACTGGAATATATATATATATATATATATATATATTTTGATAACCAATGTGAAAAAATAATGTGAGGTATTGTGTTCAAAATTATTTTTGTTGTCTTCAAAGAAATTTGTAAATGATAGATAAAATAGAAATATTTTTTTTTTTTTAGAATTTATTGGAATTGGAAGAAGTACTTAATAATGAAAATTTGAAAGTTTGTAGAAAAAAAATGTGTATAAGAAAACAACTAAAATAAATTCAGATTTCAGAACTCCAAGTTCAACAACTTCCTAGCCCAAATACACCCCATACTTCAGAACTCCAGATTTAACAACTCCTTGCCCTAAACACACATACTTCATAATTCCCCCGACTAAACAACTTCAACTCCCCCAACTTTCCCGACTAAACAACTTCAACTCTCCCAACTTCTTGGACCAAACATCCCCTTAAAGGTTAGAACGATTAGACTTAAGTTTCCTACTATTTAAAATTGAAACCCAAAATTTGTTGAAAATAGAAGAAAAAAACAAAAGGGACAAAAAAAAATTAAAATACTTTTAGGAAAACTCAAAATGGTCACATGGGAAAATTTGATGGACAACGAGAAATCAAGAACATAAAAAGGGCAAAATACAGTTTTGGTCCCTTAAGTTTGAACTCAATGTCTATTTGGTCCCTCAGGTTTCAAAATGAACACTTTAGTCCCCGATGTTTGATAAATGATTTAAAATGGCCATTTGACCGTTACTTGACTAATGAAAAATGATGTGGATGTTAAGTTTGTTGACTGTGTATCAATGAGTTGACAATTTTATTAATTCAATATTAATTTTTAGTGACGTGGCTTATTCTTTCTAAGTCTCTCCTCTCTCTCCGTCTTCCTCATCTCCCGCCAAGCATGCCACTGCAGCCTCCCAACAACTCTCTCATCGTTTATCAATTACAACCAAAAGGTGTTCGACAAAATGTCTCTGAGAAAATTAACACATGAATCACAAATCACACAAATCAAAGATTGTTTATCAATTACTTTGGTGCTTAAATCTGCATAAACTGTCTCAGCTCTCTTCATCACCACACTAACTAAATTCTTGCTCTGTTTTTCCATCGCGGAAATCACATCGCTCGAAAACATACAATTTACAATCAAATAAAAATCGGCAAAACTCAAAATCAGAATCTTCAACGATTTCGCACCTTCCATTGATGATCGTCTTCTTCCCTCGATTTTCTTAAGTTTACAGTAATTTCTAATTTCTAATTTGTTGTTGAGATATTTAAGCCGTAATGTGTGTGTTTATATATGGCGTTGAGAAGTCTATTGTCCACAAGATCTAGATGAGACTGCGGAATCCATTTTTTGTTTATAGCTAAATCTATAATTTTATTAACGATTATAGAGGGGAAGAGAGGCCGCGGTGGCATGCTTGGGGGAGATGAGGAAGACGAAGAGAGAGGAGGACTTAAAAAGAATAAGCAACAGTGACTAAAAATTAATATTAAATTAATAAAATTGCAACTCATTGTCCATTGATACACAGTCGGCAAACTTAACCATCCACGTCATTTTCCATTAGTCAACTAACGATCAAAATGCCATTTAGAATCATTTACCAAACACCGGGACAAAAATGTTCATTTTGAAACCTGAGGAACCAAATAGACATTGAACTCAAACCTGGGGACCAAAACTATATTTTTTCCAAGAAAAAAAGATCAAGATATATGGAAAGAAAGAGAGTTGTCACTTGTCCCGTGTGAAGGAGAGAAAATTGAAGCCGATAAGAAAGAGAAAAATCAACATAAAAAATTGAAAAATAATTTAAAAGGACCTTTTAGAGATAACAATAAAGGAAAAATTACCAAAATGTTCCTTTAAGTTTGGGTTTGATAACACTTGAGTCTTCAAGGTTTCAAATTCAACAATTATATGAGGTTTGAATTTAGTTCGTTTTTAGTTCCTCCGTCAAATTTTATATTAAATCCTAATAGAATGCTGACGTGACACCTATTTTTAATTAATTTTTTTTAATTATTAAATTCTTTAAAATATATATATATATATATATATATATATATATATATATATATATATATATATATTCCTTTTAATTTTTCTCCCTTCTCCTTCCCCTTCCCCTTCACCTTCATCCATCTTCCATCTTATTCCTCTCATGGTCGTCGCCGACGATAAGTTTTTTTTTTTTTTAATTATTTTTTCCTCTTCCCCTTTCCTTCTCCTCCTCCCTCCTCACTCCTCCCTCCTCCCTCCTTCTATTTTCCTCTTCCGTCGCCGAAGTGGACAAATGTTACCCAGATAAAATTTTTTTTTTAATACAAATCGATAATTTTTTTTAACACAAATTTGTTTCAGATTTGTACAAAACAGATCTGTAATTTTTTTTTTTTTTTTTGAAAACGAGGAGAAGAAAGAGGGAGATGGAGGTGAGATGGAGAGGGAGAGGAAGAGGGAGAGAGGGAAGAAAAAGGGAAGAGGAAAACAAAAGGAAAAAAAAAATCACCAGCATCGACCATGGGAGGAAAAAGATGGAAGGAGGGGATGAGAAAAAGAGAGGGAGATGAAAAGAAGGACAAAAAAAATGTCGTCGACCACTATGGGAGGAAAAAATGGAAGATGAAAGATGGAAGATGTAGGAAAAAGAAAAAGGAAAAAAAAAATTATAAAAGAATTTAATAATTAAAAAAATATTTTTAATGAAAAATAGATGTCACGTCAGAATTCTATTAGAATGTGACGGAGGACAAAAAAACGAACCAAATCCAAACCGGTATAATTGTTGAATTTGAAACATTGAGACTCAAGTGCTACAAAACTCAAACCTGAGAGACCATGATAATTTTCCAACAATAAATAGTGGGAGTTAATATTCATAGAATTTTAGAAAGTATTTCTAGAATTACAAGATAACATCAAAATTTATGATCTATCACTCTAGTAAAATTATTCCTATCATATTGAACTTTTTATAACAGAATTCAAGGAGTTTTTGTACGGATAACCCCTTCGGGGGACGTAAGGTTTTTTGATCCGATTTTTTAAAATTTATGTTTTTTTGACATTCTCTCGTGATAAGCATGTCCACAAAATCTGTAATACTATTCGCTGAGCACGATCACGAGGAGACAACTATAGTGGGAGTTTTTGTACGGATGAATCCCCTTCGTGGAACGCAAGGTTAATTTGACCTTCCTTCGAAAATTTATGTTTTTATACCTTCTCTCGTGAAAAGCAAGTCCCCTCCCCCTGTGAAAAGTCATCCGTACCCTTCGCTGAGCATGAGGGCGCTATAGTTGTCTCCTCGTGATCGAGCTTATCGAAGGGTACTACAGATTTTGTGGACTTTCTTATCACGAGAAAATGTCAAAAACATTAATTTTTAAAAATCGGGTAAAAAAATCTTACGTCCCCCGAGAGGGGGTCATCCGTACAAAAATCATAACTATAGTGTCATCATGCTTAACAAATGATACAAATGACTTTCCACACGGGAGAAAACTTGCTTATCACAAGAGAAGGTCAAAAAACATAAATTTTCGAGAGAAAGTTGAAAAATCTTTAAAGCTCCATGAGGATCATTTGTAAAAAAAAAAAAAAAAAAAAAAAAAAAAAAAAAAAAAAAAAAAAAAATCCAGAATCCAAGTGGATGAGTCGAGTACTTATTAAAAGTAGAACCAAATTCAAACTTGAGAAGTTGCTCAAATCAAGAGCATGTTCATTGTACAATCGTTAGTATAACAAAAAAGATTGGTGATGGTTTTCCGAAAAGATAAAAATTAAAATCCAGTCACTATTCTAAAAAAAAAATCATTTCATCTAAAAGACCAACAAAGAATGACATACCATGACATACCATAAAAAAGTGATTGAAATTAAATAAGATTAAGAGAGTACCAATAACAAACAAGAAAATCTTCAAGTGTTGGCAACTTTGACTCACAAGAATCAAAAGTTTGTTTAAAATATAGAGTTAATGTGAGAGTGACAAAGTAGCTGGTTTAGACAAATTGGTGCCAATTGACAAAAGCAAATCTTTGGCCATGTTTTTGCATTAAATGCAACCAAAGATATGCTCAAAGTTAGGAATATGTTTTTGACAATACTATGTGTGAGAGAGGTTCTTATCAATGATACTTAGTTGGTTTTTTTACTCTATATTTGAAATAAGTCTAGAAGTTCTAACGCAGTTCAACAATTTGTTTCCCCGTGGTTCGATCTCCGAATCCACATTCCACTTTATTACTTGTCAAAATTAGGTATATACTTATGCTTAGTTTTGGGTGACATCATAACTGTGCATCTCCAATTAACTGTGCGGAGACATACATGCATTAACATTCATGTCATACTGAGCAAAGCTTTTTCGCGCATATTTCTATGCGCTAACACACAAATCACGCTTATAAGTCAGCAAGATGAGCAACAGTCACTAAGGAAGGACGAATCCCAAAGAAGAAGGATCTAGAGTAGTGAAGAATTTCGACTTGGGGGTTGCTCTATTGTTTGTTCATCATTTTTCTTCTACTATTTCTCTTTCATCTAGACTCATTTATGTTTTTATAATGTTTTCCATGGACAATTGTTTTCAACCCTTAATTTATAGCATGTTCTAAGTCTTTTTAGGTGAGGATTCAGGGTTGTATGAAACTATTGTGACATGTTTAGGTTGTCTTGTGTTGAATATGTCTTAGAATGTTTGTTATTCATGTTATTACATATTTTCGATTGACCATTCATTGTACTACTCTAAGAAAATGAGAGATTTCTGATTATTCATTCTCACGTTTGTTTCTTGTTAAGTTAGCATCTGCTAAGTGAAGATGTTAGGAATAACAACTTATCTAATGCAACATGCTTAAAAATCGAATATAGTTTAATGGGAGTTAAGCTATTGCTTATGTAACGACCCTGTCTTATACTTGACATGTTTAGAGACATTACCTCATGCATGTATAAAACTGTGTGAATTAATCCAAATACAATTCAAAAATTTATAATAAAATATAGTCGGATCCATTTAAGATAACAAAATATTATGTAGCTATGAGTTTACAAAACTATTACATAAAGTTGTCAATCCAAATCACGATTACAATGGTGATTAGCATGATTGGACCCAAATACAGACTCTATACTACTCAAAATGTGGGACGACTCATGGCCTACCAAACAGTCCTTCATCAAATCGCCGCTTATGCTGCCCGTCTCCTGTAAAGTCTGCGTGGGGGTGAGCATTAAAAAAATACTCAGTAAGTAGCCCCTAATGGAGTAATGCACAAACACATACATAGATGAAATGTCATATAATGAGAGGGGGCCCATATGTCATAAAACTTGTCTTATATTACTTGTTCTAACTTATTTGTTTGTGATCAGGCTAAACTCTTCCAACATGATTCCACTACTCTGAGAAGGAAAAAGATTATACACGAAATTGACTCTAACTGATGATAGTAGTGGGAGATCAGTCAGCAGAGCAAAGATCGCATCCAACGATTGCCACATACATGAACATATATAGTTTTAGTCTAGCGAGGTGCTACCATACATACTCATCTAGCCCGATGGAGAGGTGCTACCATACATACTCAACCATCCCCCATAATATAGGAAGAGTAGCCGTCACACTTAACATAGATTAACATGTACATGAACATACACATATGCATGGGTCCCTTGACACATAAATCTTGATTTCAACACACACTTGACACAATATTTTTTCTAAATATGACCACAAGCAAAATAACACATATCAATACAAGTAATAATAATAATAATTTGCGGTTCATATATATATATATATTATTCTGAAACCACTAGAGAAGCTACTTACCTCACTTGCGATCCTATTTATTTTATAACTTTGCTTATGAGCAGATCCTATGAAATAAGTTGCATAAAACATTATTAAAAAGACTATAAAATCAAGTTTTAATATATTTCAAAGGAACTACACAACTTAGAGATGAATAACTCAATTATAACTAATTTTGAAGTCTAGATTACAACTAAAAATATAAACCTAAAGGGTACTAAATAAGTGTATCATTTTAATTGTTAAACTATCAATTAAATACTATTATACCCATAATTACACATTAACAATCAGAAAAAGTTCCACCACCGACAACTTGGAAAGTTTTCTTTTGAAGAAACATGAATAGAGCCGGGAGATTTTTTTTTTTGGCTTTAAGTACAATAAATTTAATTTATAAGGTGAAAAGTTGATTTATATCCATTTTCAAATTATTAAATTTTATTATTATTGTTAATAAGAAAAAGATTATTAAACTAAATTAATATTAATTATTAATTTAGTCTATAATTTAATCTTTGTCACTATAATTTTTTTTGGTCACTATAATTTTAGAAGTTCTCAATTACTCCATTTGGTGATTGTAAAAATGTCATCGATTGATGACATTAAAAAACTGTCATTAAATTTCAGAAATTTGAAAAATTCCGTTTTTTCCCTCAAAAAACGCGCCTCAAATTGAAGATGACATTTTTTTTCTTCCCCTCCCTCATATTGCTTTGCCTCACATGTCATCTATTCCCTTTTTCTAGCAGTGAGAAAAGATTTGCTCCAACAAAGGTACAAAGCTTTTATACATAAATTCTCTAATCCGAACCTATTTTCGCCAAGTATTTCTAAAGCGAGTGTTATTCTGATTTGCTTTTAAATTTCAAAACCCAAAACATAATTTATGTTGGTTACCATTACCTATTGATTCAGTTAGAAATCCTTAAAATAATTAGAAATTTATCACTAATCTCTATGAGAACGATATTAAATATACTTATCACTTGCTGTTAGATTGTGTACACTTGCATATCTTTAATGCGTATTCTCTTGATTAATTTGTAAACACTTTGCAAAGCAACAATGTTTTGGCGCTATTGTCGAGAATTAGTTTGATTTTTTCTTTGTTTGAGTTGTTTTTAAGTGAATCTGAGCTTCAATAGTATATTGATCTTGCTATTTATTTAACTGTAGGTATTGAACGATGTGTATGAACGAGTTCCTTGATTTTGAATTCCTTTTAGACCTTGGGTTGGAAAGAACTTGTAAGAGAGAACAAAAAGTTAGAGAAAAATCAATAGATACTAAACTATCTTTAGTTCAAATGCTTGTAGTAAAACAACAACTAATGAGGTTCAACAAAAGAACCTCTCAAGCACTAGTCGAGCTGACGATTCAAGATCGTTTGTATACTCGGGTTCGGCCTATGCATGAGATCCTTTGGTTCTATCAGGGTGTGTGTTGTGCTCGGATGCTCTGGAGATGAGAGATTACCTTTTCTTTGAGTGCCCGTTTGGCAAACATGTGTGGGATGGGTCTTCTATGGTGGGATCATTCCTCACATCAGATTGTTGTCTGATCTACTGAGTTGCTTTAGATCTGCTGAATTGGGTGGGGTGAGCAGTGCATACCTCGAGTTTGGAGACTCGCTTGGTGTGCGACCATTTACCATATTTGGAGGGAATATAACTCTCATGTTCATGGGGCTAGTCCCCGTTCTCCTCAATTCGTTCTCATTTGTGCCCAGACGTGTGCTTCGTGGTTGGGGATGTTGTTGGCTCCTAATTGTATTAGTGTTCTTCCTTAAGATTTGTTTTCGTGAGTTGTTTTCCTTCTCTGTGATGTGTTTTTTAGTGTCTTGGCCACGAGTTGGGTGACCCTCCTCGTTTGCTTTTCATAATATATTACGTCTGAAAAAAAAACTAATTTACCCTTTAAAATGTGTATTATTTTAATTTAATTATAAAATATTAATTTAAAACAATAATATAATTAATTATTTTATTACTCATATATCAAAGATACAAATTATGATCATACTATTAACACTATATAAATGATAACTAAAATATGTTTTCCACTTTGTATCATATATATATATAGATTAATATTTTCATTTTCAGGAAAATACAATAAAATGAAAACATTAAGCCAACAAGAGCATAGCTCAACGTCTATCGCCTAGTGATCATGAGGTCCTAGGTTCAATCTCTCACCCCAACATGTGGTCAAAAAAATGAAAACATTAAAATAAACTTGTTGCATTATTTATATTACAATACCAAAACATAATCATATTTATTACGTGAGTATTAACAGAAATATATTAAGGGATGTTTTTTTTTTTTTTAATATGTAAATTTAGAATAAATCTTAAACAAAGTGAATTAGAAGAGTAATTTGTTTATAAAAATGAAATAAGAGAGGAAAAAATTGAGTTAAGAAAAGTTTGCAAGTTTGTAGTAGTGATGTTATGTAGTAATGCTAACGAAATAAAAAAAGAAAGAAAAAATACCCGAAAACAAAAAATTGGAGAAGAAGTGTATTCTTTTTTCTTTTTTTTTTAAACCAAAAACTTCATTAGTAAGAACAAAACTTGCCACTAGGGCTAAAAAAAGAGTTAGAAAAAACACCCACCAGGCGTGTAAGCCAAGCGGGAAAGGAATTCAACAACAAGGAAGAGATCCCCGTGAAAGCTCGACGAGCGAGTTCATGTGCCAGCACGTTCTGGCCTCTGGGGAGAAAGGTGAACTCAATCTGCTCGAACAATAGAGATATAGATTGAATATCTTCAATCCAAACCTGGACTTCGTTAATCGACGACCTCTCCCCTCTTAGTATCTGAACAACGACAAGCGAATAGAATGAAACCACTACATTAGGGATCTCCAATCTTCTGGCCAATCTCGGGCCTTCCACAATAGTTAGGGCCTCAGCACAAATTGGAAGTAGGCGTTTGGATGGTGACCTGCATATTCGCTAAAATACCTCATTCATAATCACGCAACAGGGCCCCCAACCCAGATCCGGTCACCACTTCCTTGCAGGCTGCATCAACCGAGAGCTGGGCGCATCCCTTTAGATTATTCGCCATAGCCAAAATTTGAAATGGACCAATGCTAGGGGGAACTCGACTACAATTAAGAAACTCATCCAAGTACTTTTTTATCCACTCAACTTTGGAATCAACATTCGGAATGTGACCAGTATGATAAACTATGTTGCGGTCATTCCAAACAACCCAGGCCGTAATGCACACCATCTCAAACTCCGATTAAGACAAGGAATCATGAAGACGTAACCTTTGATCTTGGATTGGCAAACGAGAAGTCCAGATTAACGGACGAAAAGGTAACATTTGCTTCCAAATTTCCTTTGGTCTTTTACAGCCGAAAAGAGCATGATCCCTTGTTTCCCTCTGGTTTTTGCATAAATGGCAGAATGAAGTAACTTTTATGTGCCTTTTGTTGAGTGTGTCATTTGTTGGAAGACAATCCTAGAATGAAGGCCACATAAAATACTTGATTTTAGGTGGAATTTGGACACTCCAAAAAGATTTCCACCATTGTTTTGCAGTTATTCTCACTAGGGAGGAGACTCCATCCTTGGCCTCCATAATAAGCTTGTACCCACTCCGAACACTATAACTTCCCCACTTCTCATAATGTCAAACCCAACAATCCCCGACATTGGTTTGGCTAATAGGAATCTTGGACACAAGGGCACAATCATTAGCACCAAGAACTTGCTGTAATAAGGAAAAAAATCCACTGACCTGAAGGTGTAAAAAGGCCTGACACCAAAAGATGAGCATTCTTTTTTTGCGGATGAATGTGCTTGAAAGTAGGAGGTCTAGGAATCCAAGGTGCAGAAAACACCTGAATAAAATGCCAATTTCCAACTTGTTTTCGGATACCAAGCTTGAGAAGATCAAGCCCCCAAATAAAGCCCTTCCAATTAAGAGTTTCCCGAGCACATTGAGGCACTAAGAACGTCAATATGTGGAAAATATTTTGCTTTCAAGAATTTGAAAATCCTCAAAGAGGGGTTTTGAAGGATTCTCCAAGCCTGTTTAGCTAACAACACTTGATTAAAACCCTCAAGATCTCTAAAGTTGAGACTCCATGCTCTTTTGGCTTGCACATCTTATCCCACCTCATACAGTGAATACGACCTTGCTCTATAGTTGAGCCTTACCAAAATCTTGCAATCATCCTCTGAATATCATTACAGAAGCCCTTGAGAAGCTTAAAACAACCCATCACATAGGTGGGGATGGCTTGAGCAATACACTTGATAATGATCTCTTTTCCTCCCACCGAGAAAAGACGCCCTTTCCAGCCCATCAAGGTCTTCTAGATTCGATCTTTAATGTCCCTAAGATTAGAACATTTACTCCTGGTAAGGTTGGAGGCCTCAAATACTTCCCCAAACAATGGACCACTTCCACTTGTAAAATAAGAGTCAGATAAATCCTAGAATCCTCACACATTAGAAGAAAACAAAACTGATTATTTCTCATAGTTTATACATTGACCCGAAGTCATCTCATAGTTAAACAAAATTTATTTTAGGACCCCAAATTCATTAGCGGTCGCTCTCAGAAAAATCAAACTATTGTCGGCAAAAATTAGGTGGGAGACTTTGAGGTTGTGGCGGAAGATAGATAGGCCAGTTAGATGACCTTTAGAAAGAGATGATTGCATAAGAGTAGAAAGGCCTTCAGCACATAATAAGAACAAGTAGGGCGAGAGAGGGTCACCTTGGCGAAGACTTCTAGTAGGAGTAATATTTCCAGATGGTTCTCCGTTAATTAGGGTGGAGAAGGACACCGTTGAGATACACTTCATAATGAGATTCACCCAATTATCCTGAAAACGTAGTTTGATCATTACTGAACGGAGAAAATTTCATTCCATTCGGTCGTAGGCTTTGCTCTTATCTAGTTTCAGAGCCCCGACACCCTTTTTTTTTCTTCATATAATGCAAACATTCATGAGCAATACTGAGATTATCATTTATAGACCAACTCGGAATGAAGGCCGATTGAGAACCAGAGACGATCTAGAATACCTTTAAGTTTGTTTGCAATAACCTTCGTAACAATTTTGTACACCACATTACACAAGCTAATCGAAAGGTAATCAGACACATGATGTGGATTTTTCACCTTCAAGATAGAAACAATGTGTGTTTTGTAACATTCCTGATCGAAGTTTGTCGATTCAATATGCCAAGACAAGTACTAATGGTATTTGGATCCACAATATCCCAATACCTTTGGTAGAAATTAATAGGGAGTCCATCTGGACCTGGCACCTAAGAGGGATGAAATTGCTTAACCAACCTCTCCACTTCATCCCTCGTAAAAGGGCAGTTAAGCACACCATTCATGCTTGGTGTTACTTTTCGAGGAATCAGATCGATTACTCTCTTAATATCAGTTATTGAAGGTTATGAAGAGGTGAAGATGTTATGAAAATACTGGACAAAAATCTTGTGAAACTCACCATCAACTTGCTTCCAAACTCCACCATCATTCATGACCATTTAGTGTTTCGATCACCCCACTTAAGCCAGTTTTCCCTCGAACGTTGTTTCCAATACATCTCCTCTTCCAATAATAAAGACTCAAGATTACCCTCAAGATCATGAATAACCTTGAAATCAAGAGGCAATGGCCTCTCATATGTTGATTGGATCTTTGCTTTAAGTCTACGAATATTAGGAACAAGCCCCTTATTAAATTCATTCCCCCATCGACTCAGAGCTTGGGCACAACTATTCAAATTATGAACCAGAGGTATAGAAAGGCGGGGATTTGGTTTTCACTTTCCATTACCTGGAATAAGAACTCGACACTTCTTGTGTAATGTCCAACTTTCCTCAAAACGAAATTTGCGATTCTTCCTTCTCCTTCAAATCAGAGAGAGCGAATTGGAAGTACAAAGCTCAATTGATCTATGGTCATATTTTGCTCAAGTCAAATTAGTAACTATAAACTGCGAAAAAAGATTAACAAAATTGTGATTAACAATAAAACGATCAAGACGAAGATGCACCTGAATATGCGGGTCCCTCCGATTACACCAAGTGAAATGGCCTCCATGGAAACTCAAATCTTGAAGATTACAATCATGTAACACCTCTATAAAATTTGAGATCAACCGAATGGTCACGCAAGTCTCCCCCAAATTTTTCAGAATCGCATAATATCTCGTTGAGGTCACCCCCAATCACCCAAGTCGAATTATCATTATTGTGTAGGCGCTGAATAAGTTCCTAAGTTTGTGTTCGAAGATGGGTGTCAGGTTGGCCATACACACCTGAGAAGAGACAATGCTTGCCTTCCCAGGTTATGTTGGCATCAATATGGCAATCTAAAAACGTGCGAATAGAGACCTCAACATCCTTCTTCTAAAGTAAACAAAGATCACCCTTCAAATCCGAGCAATCATTTGTAAAACACCCATAATAATTTAAACGTAACTTTATTTGATTCATTGCAAACATTATTAGATGCGCGAAGGCTCCTCGGCCCTCGAACATGCGGGAAGGCTCCGGGCTAACTTGCAGCCTTTGTCGATATCACAGAATGGTCACACACACCATTGAGAGTATTTTTGGTAACTGATTCCAGCTTCTTGCCTCCATTTGCTCTTTCTAGGACCGAACTCTCCTTCCGTTTGGAGAGGACATTAATTTCCATGCTGGTGTTTAGGATCTTTGAACGAGCACGTTTCTGCTTCAAAGGAACAGATGACTCATCATTCATATTATGGTTTTGATGCCCATTTAATTCCATACAAACAGGCATATCAAAGGAGCTTGTCGAGTACACGAATTTTAAATCCACAATCATGGGTTGATCTAGAGAATCTCAAGAGGCCACTAAATGGACATAATTAGTGGGCCCCGGAGCTTGAATATTTTCTTCATTCAAATTGGATAAAACAACATAATTAATGTATTCCTGGTGGAATTTTCAAAATTGGTGGGTCCCCCATAATGACCAAATTAATCCCCCCTCCCAAATTGGCATTAGCTGGAGGAATTTTAGAATATGGAGCAATTACCTTATTTATCTCAGAAGGATTCCTTTCTAGATCCGCTCATTCCTTACGAAACTCCCCCATCGTCGGCGTCTAGTCCGATGCCATTTCTGGCGACATTTCTTCATTCCTCGCTTTCATGGGACTGCCTTTGTTAGCTCTGCCCATCGAGTTGGTATTGGATTTAGAGAAACCCAAAAAATGAAGCCTCCTTCCATATTGGTGGTCATCCTTCCCAATGTCTTCCTTTCCATACATCGATGCACACTTCTTCCAATTGTGGCCAATGAGACAGCAATATGTGCAAAGTTTCGGCAACCTTTCGTATTTGATTTGGAACCAACTCCCTGCCATTGAACCATCAATATTTAACTTGACCCCCCTACGAAATGGTCGGGAGATGTCAAATAAGATTTGAACTCGAAAGGTTTCTCCTCAACACCGATCACCTTTATCGCTCTCAACATCTTCAAACTCCCCTATAACGTTGCCCAAAAGAATCGCCATTTGTTTATTGAATCATTCTCTTGGTAACTCTAAGAAATATGTCCCAAACACAACCTTGGTAGAAACCAGATCGGATGGCCTTGCGAAGGTCGTACATTTTTGTAGAATCAAGAGAAATTTATCAAAAAATCATGGACCTTGTTTCAAAATTCGAAACTTATCAGCTAGTTTAGGAAACGTAAATAAGAACCTATTCCTACCAATATTCTTCACAAATAGTCCCTCTTCAATTTTCCAAGCAACCTTGAAAGTATTTCTAATCACCCCACGTGGAAATGATCGTGAGACAAGTAGCTTACCCACCAGGCAACAACCCAAAATTTTCTTTGAATTCTCAACTGCTTCATCTAGATCTACTGATATCTCCTCCTCTTCCGTAGACAATCGCAACTTGGACCAATTGCTCAACAAATCTGCCTGACTCATTGTGTCAGTCTCCCCAAAGGGAAACAAAAACAACGTGATTCCAAAATATCAGAAGAACCAGCCTACAAACGGCTGAAAAACCTCTTTAACCGGAGTTAGAGAGAAACCCTAAATTTATATTTAGGTTAAAAGCGACTCGAAGAAGTGTATTATGAAGATCCAAAGAAATTGGAATTAGAAGAATCTAGAGATGCAAACAAATTAACGAAATCAAAATAAAAAATGAGATACCTAAAATAAAAAATTGGAGGAGAAGTGTATTATGGATGCAAAGAGATTGGAATTAGTCCAATTTATAGAAGGAATTTAGATTCAAATCCTAAATTTAATTCTTAATCAAATGTGATATCTTCAAGTGAAAAGATAAAATTACCTGAACATCAATTTGAATCAAATTATATGTTTCACTTGTTTTTTAAATTTAATAATTATAATATGATATTTTATTGATGTAATTAACTCAAATTTATAGGGATGTTTTTGTCTAAAAATATTTTTCAACTATACTTTGTCTTTTAATGTATATATATAAAATAAATTAATGCATTCATGCACTAATGAGTAAATGATAAAAGAAAGTGATCAACTGAACAATATTTAAAGTTTTGTTTGATAATAATTTTTATATTAGTTACCTGTTATAAATATATATATAGATATCTATAAATCATTCAAGTTCTTCATTTAAGTTAGTCTTCCTCATGAACCACTCTCCTTATGAATAGCATTGAGACTCTAAAAGTTGATCATCAATGACCTAAGTTTAGCCATCGATTACTTATATAAATAGAGTTTGTGTGAAGTCTTTCGAACACACCTCAAATCAATTGAATACAATTTGATTTATTTCTACTTTGTTCTCTCATTCTCTTATCTTTAGTGTTCTTCTTCTTGTTGTTTTTATTATCATTTCATAACACGTTATCAACACGAGTTTCTACCACTTTTCTTTGTTAAAGGTAAATTTTATTTTTGTTATGAACATTCTATGTATACAGTGTATATGGATTGAATATCTCATATACAACTTGTATATATTTTTAATGTTGACTATCTATTAATTTAACACAGTGCATCTTAGTTGTAATTTTATACATGTTATGTTCATGATTCATATTAGTTTATATGTTGAACAGGTTTTTGGTTCAATTTATAGAATTCAAATTATTGTATCATTTTACCTAATTATTATTATGCTTTGATATATTTCAATATTTTATGAGCATGTAAGGTTTAATTTGTTAAATTCAATTTTGGAATTGATTTTTTGTATAACATGTATACAATATTGCAATTTACATGTTTCTTTCAACCATCAATATATGTGAAGAGAATGCATGCTAAAATTCTCAAGGTATATCGTTGTTATGTATGATATGCACATTAGCACATATATAAATACTTTGTATATAACCTAATTATGCATTGTACATGTTGTTAGATTTATTGGACAAATATATATATAAAATGTGTTTGGGCTATTTTTTATTTAGAACTCAATAAAAATAAGGTAAATCATTAAGCATTCATTATTTTTATTGAGTAAGTTACATAATTAATATAATTAATGGTATGGAAGTTATGTGTAGAAACCGTCAAATTTATTTATTATTTATGATGGTTAAATAATAAATAAATAACAAATATATAAAGGGTTGTGGTTCCTCGATTCATAAGTGATAAGTTTTCATTCTCATTAACCTCCATCGTTAGAGAGAATAAGGGAGAAAACCGCTTGTAGAATTGGAAGAGCAAACCCAATTCAAAGATCTTCTTCATCATGAATCCAGGTACGCTTCCGCTTATTTAATCAACTCATGAACATAGAGATTCATGTATTAGGTTTGTGATTCATGCATGTTAGATATTATCAATCTATAGGATTATAGATTAAAGCCTAAAAGAAATCTAACAAGTTAGAATCATGAACTTAGGAATAAAGAAACCCTACAATTGGTATCAGAGCCGATCTCTATGTTAAATTGTTGATATTAAGATTAAGATTTTCATGATATAAGATTATGATTAAGATTAAGATTTTTATAATCGTATAAGATTTTCTTGATATTAAGATTAAGATTTTCATGATATAAGATTATGATTAAGATTTTATAATCGTATAAGATTTTCATGATATTGAGATTAAGATTTACAGAAAAAATATTAAAAGTTTTAGGGTTTGCTTGAGTTTTTCTAGATAATTATCGTAAATAAAATAATTAAGAACTTAAGGAATTAAGAATTTAATTAATAAATTCAATAAAGTTTTTTTTTTGAGATTTAAGGAGTTTATTATTTTAAACCAATCAATTGAAACAACATATTAATTACCAAAGTAATTTATCTTGTGAATGTTGATTCGGTATGGATTTTAAATGATAAGTACGTCTGTAATTCATGCGGATATTATATCGGTCCAAAGAAAGATTAATATTGTCGGGCCGAATTACAGAAGTACCTGTGATGATAAATATGTGACGATTATTCGGTTCCATGTGAACAATAATTCAATCCAAAGATAGAACTATTGTTTGACAGGATTTATTGTCAGTATTTGATCATTGCACAAAAATATCACTTACAAGTTAATATTTTTGTCCAAAGACTAAATATTAATGTTGTGCTAGATATTTTTTTTTTTATGATGGAAAAATCTCAATGTGAATTTATTAATCAAGATGTAAAAATGTGTTCATAGTATTCTTTTGTTTTAATTTTAGTTAATGCTTCCGCATCTACAATATCTGCCAATGTGAATTCTATTCCTATACTGAATGGAAATAACTTTAAAGATTGGAAAGAAAATGTTTTGATTATCCTCGGGTGTATGGATCTAGACCTTGCGCTTCGGATTGATCGACCCACTATTACGGATCAAGGTACTCTTGTTGAAAAACAGGACCTTGAAAAATGGGAAAGATCAAATCGCATGTGTCTAATGATCATTAAGCGAGGAATTCCAGAAACGTTTAGGGGTGATATCTCTGAAGTCACTAATGCTAAGGAATTCATTGAGGAAATTGAGAAACGTTTTGCAAAAAACGATAAGGGTGAAACAAGCACGCTTCTTGCGAGCTTGACCTCAATGAAGTATAAGGGAAAAGGAAACATAAGGGAGTACATAATGGAAATGTCTCACCTTGCTTCAAAACTAAAAGCACTAAAGTTAGAGCTTTCTGATGAACTGCTCGTGCATTTGGTTTTGATCTCTCTTCCTGCACAATTTAATCAGTTTAAGGTCAGCTATATCTGTCAGAAGGAGAAATGGACTCTTAATGAGCTCATTTCATACTGTGTGCAAGAAGAAGAGAGATTGAAGCAAGATCGGACTGAAAGTGCTCATTTGGCTTCAGGAAGTAATTTCAGAGATAAAAGGAATAAAAGGAAGAACCCTAAAGAAGCTGCAGGTGGTCCCGTGCAAAAGAAACAACAAACTAAAGAAAATGAGGAATTTAGTTGTTTCTTTTGTCGGCAATCCACACACTTGAAGAGGGACTGTACCAAATATCACGCATGGCGTGCAAAGAAAGGTGAATCTCTTACTTTAGTTTGCTCTAAGGTTAATTTAACTTCAGTACCGAGTCACACTTGGTGGGTAGATTCTGGTGCTTCTACTCACATTAGTGTTTCTATGCAGGGTTGCCTGAGCTGCCGAAAGCCAAGTGATGATGAAAGATTCATTTTTGTGGGCGATGGCAAATCAGTTGAAGTCGAGGCTATTGGGAATTTTAGATTATTATTAAGAACTGGTTTTTATTTGGATTTGAAAGACACTTTTGTTGTACCGTCTTTTAGACGGAATTTGGTTTCTATTTCTGTTTTGGACAAATTTGGTTATTGTTGTTCATTTGGAAATTGTCAGTTTAGTCTTTCTTTAAATTCAAGTATTATTGCAACTGGTTCTTTGTCGGTTTATGATAATCTATATTTACTTGATACAATTGCCTCATATAATGAAACCTTGCATACAAGTACTCGCGGTACTAAAAGAAAATTAACAAATGAAAATTCTGCATCAATTTGGCACAAGCGTTTAGGTCATATATCTAAACACAGAATTGAAAGGCTTGTAAGTGATGGAATTCTTGATTCTCTTGATTTTTCCAATTTTGAGGTTTGTATTGGATGTATTAAGGGAAATCAAACAAATGTAAAGAAATTGGGTGCCAACAGAACTACAGACGTCTTAGAACTCATTCATACTGATATTTGTGGGCCATTCCCTACGGCTTCTTGGAATGGTCAACGATATTTTATTTTGTTCATAGACGATTATTCAAGATATGGCTACCTTTATCTCATTAGTGAGAAGTCCCAAGCACTGGATGTGTTTAAGGCATACAAAGCTGAAGTAGAAAATCAGCTTGGTAAAAGAATTAAAGTTGTCAGATCTGACCGTGGTGGTGAATACTATGGTCGATATGATGGATCAGGAGAACAACGTCCAAGACCATTTGCTAAATTCCTAGAGGAATGTGGAATTGTACCTCAATACACTATGTCAGGTTCTCCTCGCATGAATGGTGTATCTGAGAGACGAAACATAACTCTTAAAGATATGGTAAGAAGCATGATTTCTCATTCTACTTTACCGGAATCTCTCTGGGGAGAAGCAATAAAGACTGCAGCATATATTCTTAATAGAGTTCCAACTAAAGCAACAACTAAAACTCCTTATGAGCTTTGGACCGGTAAAAAGCCAGTCCTAAAGCATTTTCATATTTGGGGATGTCCAGCAGAGGCAAGACCTTATAAGCCTAATTAAAAGAAATTGGACTCCAAAACAGTTAGTTGTTACTTTATTGGATATTTTGAGAAATCAAGGGGTTATAAGTTTTTTGTTCCCACGAACAGAACTATTTTTGAGACGGGAAATGCGGTGTTCTTTGAGGATATTGAGTTTGAGGGGAGAAATACTAAGGAAATTGTATTTGAAGAGGAATTTGTTCAAATTCCTACAATTGCTACGGATGATAATCATGAATTTATTTATGATATTAATCAAGAAACAATTCCAGAACTTCAAGACAATAATACAAATCTTCCCATTGAAAATGAGGTAAACATTCCTGAAGAACAAACTCAACAACCTCAAGAACAAATGCCATTACGGAGATCCACGAGAGAAAGGAGAAATGCTATTTCGGATGACTATATTGTATTTCTCCAAGAACATGAGGATAGCGTTGAAATGATGGAAGATGATCCTATCAACTTACATCAAGCAATGCATAGTTCTAATTCTCATAAATGGATTATTGCCATGAATGAAGAAATTAAGTCTATGGAAGACAATGACGTTTGGGATCTAGTCTCATTACCTGAAGGTGCGAAACCTATTGGTTGTAAATGGATATTTAAAACCAAAAGGGATTCAAAGGGTGATGTAGAAAGATATAAGGCACGTCTTGTTGCAAAGGGTTTCACTCAGAGGGAAGGTATTGATTTTACAGAAACTTTTTCCCCTGTTTCGACAAAGAACTCTTTTAGGACGATCATGGCATTAGTGGCACATTTTGATCTTGAGCTACACCAAATGGATGTTAAGACTGCGTTTCTAAATGACAACATTGATGAAACAATTTTTTATGAATCAACCAGAAAATTTTGTGGTGGGAGATCCAAACAAAATGGTTTGTAAACTAAAGAAATCCATATATGGTCTCAAGCAAGCTTCTCGTCAATGGTATCACAAATTTCATGAAATTATTATCTCATTTGGTTTTGAGAGTAATTTAATTGATGATTGTGTATACCACAAATTCAGTGGGAGCAGACATATTTTTCTGATTTTATATGTTGATGATATATTGCTCGCTAGCAATGATACAGGCTTACTGCATGAAACTAAAAGATTTCTTTCAACTAAGTTTGAAATGAAAGATCTTGGTGAGGCCTCTTTTATATTAGGAATTCAGATACATCGAGATCGTTTTCGAGGTATACTTGGATTATCACAAAAGAGTTACATTGAAAATGTACTAAAAAGATATGGCATGCAGGATTGTAAATCAGGAAATACCCCCGTTGTTAAAGGAGACAAATTTTGTCTTCAACAATGTCCTAAGAATGATCTTGAAGTTAAAGAAATGCAGAAAATTCCTTATGCATCTGCAGTAGGAAGTTTGATGTATGCACAAGTATGTACTCGACCAGATTTGGCATACATTGTCGGAATGTTGGGCAGATATCTGAGTAACCCTGGTATGGATCATTGGGTAGCTGTCAAGCGGGTTATGCGTTATTTGAAAAGAACTAAAGACTACATGCTCACATATAAGAAATCGAACCAACTGGAGATCGTTGGATATTCGGATTCAGATTTTGCTGGATGCCAAGACAGTCGGAGATCCACTTCAGGTTATATCTTTATGCTTGCTGGAGGAGCAATCTCATGGAAAAGTGTTAAACAAACACTCATTGCTTCTTCCACTATGGCCGCTGAATTTATAGCATGTCATGAGGCATCCAATCATGGAATGTGGCTGCGGAATTTTGTCACTGGGCTAAAGATTGTGAAAGGAATTGAAAGACCACTAAAGTTATTCTGTGACAATAAATCAGCAGTCATGTATTCGAACAACAATAGGAGTTCAACTAAGTCAAAGCACATTGACATCAAGTTCCTAGTTGTTAAAGAAAGAGTTCAGAGTGGTCATTTATATATAGAACATATTGGTACAAACTCTATGATTACGGATCCTTTAACTAAGGGACTACCACCCAAGGTCTTTTTAGAGCATACTGCTCAAATGAGTGTTATGTTATTTGAAGATATTCAAATTTAGTGGGAGTTTGTTTCTATATATATGTATGTTATACAGACTTATTGATTACTGCGGTTTATGGATAATAAAGAATTTTGTTACACTCTGTTTATGGAAAATTTTGATCTCATTAGGGACCAGTTAGAAGTTGACATGATGGATCACATTGGATGTCATTTCTATGCTACACATCCGTACTATGATCTATGTCATTTAATTATATTGATATTCGTGATCATTGATGGGTTGAATTACGAACTAATGTAATTAAACCGCTTTGGTTCAATGTTGATATGATTAATGGACGAGATTGATTTGGAGTAACTTTAAATTATGATAGCCACATTATTTGCGCATAAAGATGAACACATGTAATTATATATATTGTCCAAGTGGGAGATTGTTAGATTTATTGGACAAATATATATATAAAATGTGTTTGGGCTATTTTTTATTTAGAACTCAATAAAAATAAGGTGATCATTAAGCATTCATTATTTTTATTGAGTAAGTTACATAATTAATATAATTAATGGTATGGAAGTTATGTGTAGAAACCGTCAAATTTATTTATTATTTATGATGGTTAAATAATAAATAAATAACAAATATATAAAGGGTTGTGGTTCCCCGATTCATAAGTGATAAGTTTTCATTCTCATTAACCTCCATCGTTAGAGAGAATAAGGGAGAAAACCGCTTGTAGAATTGGAAGAGCAAACCCAATTCAAAGATCTTCTTCATCATGAATTCAGGTACGCTTCCGCTTATTTAATCAACTCATGAACATAGAGATTCATGTATTAGGTTTGTGATTCATGCATGTTAGATATTATCAATCTATAGGATTATAGATTAAAGCCTAAAAGAAATCTAACAAGTTAGAATCATGAACTTAGGAATAAAGAAACCCTACACATGTGTCATTTGAAATTTCTTCTTTTACTATTATATATATATAATTTTTTTTGTATATAACCTAATTATGCATTGTACATGTGTCATTTAAAATTTCTTATTTTACTATTATATATAAATTTTTTGTGTTATGTACATTTGTTCATGTTTTTTCAAGTATAATGTATCATGTATACTGTTTATATAACTTGTGTACACTACAAATTTGATCTATTTTTTTTTTTTTTTTTTACATATTTCATATATAGAAAGTGTGTTATATATACTTTAATATCTTATGACAAAGTTTGAAAGATATGTATCATGTATACTGTTTATAGTAGTTCATCACAACTTATTTTGATTAGATGCACTGGAAGTTGCACAAATCATCAATAAGTGCTCATTTGAGATGCACTTGAAGTTGCATAGTTTTAAAATCAAGAAGTGTTTTGTTTGATTAGATGCACGTGTGTAAAAAGAGACATTTCATTCTTCTCATATTTAGAATACGCTCTTCCAGTAGCAATTCGAGAAAGAAATTTTGATATATTTTGATGAACAAAAATCCCGTCTTCTTGAAATTGAATAAAATAAATGAGCATTTCCTGAAAGATTATGAATTTATGAGTCTCTCGACCAACAATTTCAATATCATTCCCTAAAGTGAATGTTGTAATATATTTAATAATTATTGTTATTGAAGTAGAGATTATTTCATAAAAAAGGAAGGAGTCATTACTTATCTTATGGTGGTTATAGTTCATTCAAATTTAAAGAAAATCACACGTCTAATGGTACAAAGAAAAATTCCACAATTTACATGTCATACATAAAGAGACATTATTCATGTACCTATCGTACATTTACGTTCTTTGTGAATTTTAAAAAGGTCTCAATAAATGAAAATGTGAACAACGTGTGGAAGCAACTTTGTAAATTTGTTTGAATCTCCTTAAAGAGATAATTGATCTTTTTTACCCCTAAATATGACATATTTGGATGTAACAATTTTCTTTGAATCTTCTGAATAGATGATTATCTTGACAAATAGTGCAACTACACACACTATACTTAAAAGTATAAAGTATTATTCAAAATTGATAATGTTAGAAGAAAAAGTCAATATAATGTGAAGTTTGGTAGACTTCAGTGGAGATTTTGAAAAAGCAAATATTATTATGTCTAGAAAAGTAAAATTTACAATTGATATGATTTATTCTCTAATAAATCAAAGAAAAATCTACTAAGTTTTAAATATATACATTGTAATGGTTATCATATAGAGACTAATAGTAAAAACAATATAGAATATTTATATATTATATATATTGTCTAATATGAAAAATATATATTTACAGAGTTGCATGTCATTTTCTTATGTATACTATTACACACATATTTGTGTAATTGAAATTTATGCAACAATGAACCTGAACTTCCTTGATCCAAAAATATTTACTATTTGGAATGATTGATTGAGTCATCATGGGTCAATAATATTGATGTGAGAATAATTATTGAGAATGCACATAAACATCCATAGAAGAACCATAAGATTCTTCAACCTAATAAATTGTCATGAGTTGTTTCCTCTCTAGGAAATTAAATATTAGACATTCACCCACTAAAATTGGGATTGAATCCCTCACATGTTTAAGAATGAACTTATGGCGTGTATGCGGACCTATTAATCCACAAAGTGAAGCTTTTAGATATGTTATGGTCTTAGCTGACGCATCTACTAGATGGTCATTTGCTCAATTAATTAAATTAAGAGCATTTTTTTTTATTATAGAAGTAAGAAAATTTGTTTTGATAATGTTGGTGAATTTACATCTCAAGTGTTTAATGATTATTGGGATAAGTGCTGAACATCTTGTAGTTCACATTCATGCACAAAATGCTTTAATGAAATCATTTATGGAGGCAAAACTTATAATATATGTATGAAATCATCATATTTTGCATGCGTGTCACTTATATGCTTTAAGCCTAGCTTATTCTAATTAGTTTATGGCTAGAAGCCAAATATATTTCATCTGCAAATTTTGGAATGTGTAGTAAATGTTCAATTTGCTCCACCACAACGTACAAAGATTAGTCCTCATAGGAGGTTAAAATATATGTTGAATTTGATTCCCATCAATTATTAGATAGCTTGAATCCCTGACGGATGATATATTTACTGCATATTTGCTAATTGTTATTAATGAGACAAATTTTCCAACATTAGGGGAGGAATTAAGAAGAAGATGGAAAAAGAAATTACATGGAATGCATTGTTATTGTCTCTTTTTGATTTCCGTACAAATCAGTGTGAACTAGAAGTTCAAAAGATAATTCATTTACAAAATATAGCAAACCAAATGTCAGATGCATTTACAGATGCTAAGAAAGTCACCAAGTCATATATACCAGCTGCAAATGCTCTATCAAAAATTGAAATCCCAACACAACAAGTTCTTTCAGCTAATGAGTCTTCGACATGCCTGAAGCGTGGTAGACCAGTAGGTGCCAAAGATAAAAATGCTAAAAAAAAAGAGTAATCAATATTCAAAATGACTCAATCAAGAATGTGGATATTTTAGAAGAAATACTAAATATGACTAATCATAAGAATATCGAAAAAGGTCAAGTACCTAATGATAATAATGAGATTTCGATAAATTAAGCCATAACAGGAAAACACTGGAACTAGATTGATATAGTTGTTGACAACATTTTTGCTTACAATGTTGCTCACGACATTATTCATAAAAATGAGGATTCCGACCTAGATATGTTAAAGAATGTCGACATAAAAATGATTGGCTTAAGTGTAAAGAAGCAATTCAAGCAGAATGAAACTCATTTTCAAAATGTGAAGTGTTTGGATCTGTAGTCCGTGCACCTGGACATGTAAGACTTATGGGATACAAATGAGTATTTGTATGTAAAAGAATGAAAAAAATGAGGTCACAAGATATAAAGCGAAACTTATACAAAGATTATCACAAATGTCTGGTATGATTATGAGGAGACATATTCTTCTCTGGTGGATGCAATAACAATGAGATATCTAATTAGCAGGGTTGTATATGAAAAACTTGACGTGTATCTCATGGATGTAGTTATAACATATTTATATGGATCTCTTGATAATGATATTTATTTGAAAATTCATGAGTTATTAAAGATACCAAATTCATATAATTCAAATGTTAGAGAATTATATTCGATCAAATTACAGAGAACCTTATATGGATTAAAACAATCCGGACGAATGTGGTATAATCGTCTTAGTGAATATTTGTTGAAAGATAGGTATAAAAGCAACCCTATTTGTCCATGTATTTTTATAAAAAAAATCACAGTCGAGATTTGTTATTATTGCTGTATATGTTGATGAGTTTAATATAATTGGAACTCCTGAAGAGCTTTCAAAGGCAATAGAATATCTTAAAAAATAATTTGAGATGAAAGAATTCGGAAAATCAAGGTTTTGCCTTGGCCTGCAAATTGAGCATTTAGCAGATGAAAAAGTTTTAAAAAGTTTGTACATGGATAAATTAAAGCACACTCATTGAAGATTCCAATGGTAGATCGATCACTGGATGTGAAAAATGACATATTTCGACCTCGAAAAGATAATGAAGACTACTTGGTCCTGAAGTACCCTATCTTAGTGCAATATGTGCACTTATGTATCTTCCTAATAATACACGATATGAAATAAAATTCTCAGTCAATTTATTATCTAGATATAGTTCTTCTCCAACAAAAAGACGTTGGAAGGAGTTAAGCATGTACTCTGTTATCTTCGAGGAACCATTGATATGAGTTTATTTTATTCAAACAAATCGAATTTTGATCTAGTAGGTTATTCAGATGCATGATATTTATCGGATCCACACAAAGCTAGATCTCAAACAAGTTATTTGCTTACATGTGAAGGAACTGTTATATCATGGCGGTCTGTAAAACAGACTATTGCAGCCACTTATTCAAATCATGTTGAAGTTCTTGCAATTCATGATGCTAGTCGAGAATGTATATGGCTGAGATTCAATGACTCGACACATTCGTGGAACATGTGGCTTGTTTTCTGGCAAAAATCCTCCAACAGTATTATATGAAAACAATACAACATGTATAGCACAAATCTAATGAGGATTCATTAAAGAAGATAGAACAAAACATATATCACTGAAACTCTTTTACACTCATGATCTTGAAGAAAATGGCGACATCACCGTTCAACAAATTTCTTCAAAGGAGAACTTGACAAACTTATTTACGAAGGCGTTACCAACCGCAACATTTGAGAAATTGGTGCACTACATTGGAATGCGACGACTCAAAGATCTCAAGTGATGTTTCCACGAGAGGGAGTAAAAGCATTGCACTCTTTTTTCGTTGACTATGATTTTTCACACTAGGTTTTTAATGAGGCAGACATATTTATTACATACAATGAATATCTAAGGGCGAGTGTTTTTTTTTTTGCAACGATATTTTAATTAAAGCAAGGATTGAACCCATGACCTCATAGTTACGGGCACAACCTTATGCCAATTGAGCTATGCTCGGTTTGGCCTAAGGGCGAGTGTTATGAATATATACATATATATATATACACCCAATGTTATATATATACCAATGGTGTATACATATGTTATATATATACCCATGGTGTATATATATATGGTATATATAGATATCCATAAATCATTCAACTCCATCATTTAAGCTAGTCTTCCCCATGACTCATTCTCCTTATGAATAACATTGTGACTCTCAAAGTTGGTCATCAATGATTTAAGATGAGCCATCAATTACTTGTATAAATAGATCTTGTGTGAAGCCTTTCAAACACACTTCAAATAATTGAATACAATTTAATTTCTCTCTACTTTACTCTCTCATTTTCTTCTCTTAGTTTTATTCTTCTTGTTGTTCTTATTCTCATTTTATAACATTATATTTTTTAATTAAAAAAAAAAATTATAATTTTGCTTAGAAAAAAAAAAACTTGTATTATTGATTTGACTTATTTTCTCATTTTTTTTTATCCTTTTATTGTCTACGTATAATTTTTAAAAAAAACATTTTAACTGAATTTTAGAAATAAAATAAATGTTTAAGAATTGAATTTTCAAATTTAGTTTAATTTTGATGAAGATTTTTTTTAGTTCAACAATATGTGAGTGTGGGGATTCGAATTTGAAACCTCTTGGTCGATGATACATGCTTTATATGAATTAATGTCATGTTTACGTTTTTTTTTTTTTTTTTTTTTTTTTTTTTTTTTTTTGATAAAATGTCATGTTTACTTACCTCCAAATGTAATGATCAAAGCTAATTCTGACGGTAGGTCTGACCTCCATTCTCATTGGAGGTGTTTACCGAAAACCGCAAACGTAATGGATGTGTGGGTCGCACTTCGTAGCTTGCAATCAGATTACACCCCTAGATTACATCCAAGGGATCCTCAATGGGATTACCATTGCAAATTACGTGGGACCCACCTATAAACTTTTGCATTTATCCATGTTTTGTCCTTTCTCTTTCTTCCTTGAAATCCTAAAGGTTGTCATGATCATCTCCTTCATCTTATTTTCTCTCTCTTTCTTCTGTTCTTTAATCTGAAACGTTTTCAAACTCATTTTTTAAAATCTCACATTTCATAAAAATCTTGAACGTCGTCATTACCATTTTCTTCGTCTACTGTTTTTTTTTTCTTTTTTCCTTCATGTTCTTGTAATCTGAAACGTCTTCAAATCTATTTTTAAAATCCCACATTTGTTTAAAATCTTCAACTTCATCTTCCTCATTTTTTTTCTCTCATTCTTGAAATGAGTTTGTCTTTAAACAATCTTTAGAGTAAGTCTTGAAATAATGTTCAACTTCATATTGTTCTATAGTTTTTGAAATGGGTTTATCTTGAAAAAATATTTAGAGTTATAAAAACCTTGCAGAAACCGGATTTATGCAATGGTTCAGGTACGCTTAGAAAACCAGAGAATGAAGAAGAAAAAAATTGTGCAAGAGAACACAGGTTCTCAAGCCTGTTAATCGTAGACGTGAATATGCAAAAGAATGAGGGTCCACTAAAGTACTAGAATCAGACAAAGAGTATGCATAAAAGTCTGGACAAGATTAAAAAGAAATGGTATTATGGTAAACTTATAAAATTTATCATGTAAGTAAACACCTAAATGAAAATTCATATTACGTTTGAATCAAGCCTTAAGTAAACAACATCAAAGGGAAATTGATTGTGATTGAAGCCTTAATTGATTACGATTGATTTCATTACGATTGCAAGCCAAATTACGTTATGGAGAAGTAAACGAGGCCTAAGTTATGAGAAATTTGTACTAGTGACCTGCTATTTTCGCCTGTTTGTCAAAATAACCCGAATTTTAAAAATAAGGCAAATTGACCTTCTCCTAACATCATCACTTATTTTTTTTAATATTATTTTTCTCACTCTAGCTCGTGCTCGTGCTCGTGTTGGTCTCGCCTAGCTCTAATTCCATTAAGATTTGAAAATTTCAAGATCTGAAACATTTCCCATATCCGAAATTTTTTAGATTTTGTACATTTTTTCAGATCTTAAAAAAATTTAGTTCTCGAATCGTCACAGAAGAGTTGTTATCGATGAGAGTCGTGGACAATGGATGAATAGAAGGAAAAAAATGTGATAGAGGAGAGAGAAAATAATGTAGGAAGAAGAAAATAAGTTCAAAGGAGAGAGAGGGAAAGCGAGAGAACTAGAAAACCAACCAAAAAAAATATTAAAAAAACTGTTGATGATATCAGCAGAAGGTCAATTTGCCTTGTTTTTTAAATTCGAGTTATTTTGACAAACAAGCGAAAATAAAAGGGTCCTTCGTACAAAAATCCCCCTAATTTAGATATACTCAAGTTGACAATTTTTATAAAGTTACTACCAAATAAACCTAATTTTCCCTCCTAAAATAATTTTAATTTTCGAAAAATATTTTTTTTTTTTGGAAGGAATAAAAAAGAACATCATTAATCATTTAAGTTATCTCACTAAGGGTGTGTTTGGAATTGTGGTGGCAACATGCAAAAGTAATTTTAAAAAAATCATAATCACTCGAAGTTTGGTAATATTGATTTTTCTAAAATTTATATAAAAAATATCGCCTTTTTAATTCTTTGATTTTCAAAAGCTACAAAATCGTAGATTTTGACTTTAGATTCTCAAATAATCTAGCACTCTTTTTTTTAAGGAATGGAAATGACCACTACCTTTTCGTATATTTTATTTTTTTCAATTCCTTAATTATTGTTAAAGCTTGAATAAGTTAAGTTGAATAGGTTTAGTCAAATTATTTATTTTAAGGAGTTTCCTATTCTTTTGATTCGTCCTATTATTTTGGAAAACACTAAAATAATGCTAAGTTGGTGTAAGATTAAACCTATATATTTTGTTTTTCATTGGAATATGATAACTTTCATTTTCAATTACTCTCTTTCTCTCGTTACTTACTTAAGCTCTATATTTTAGAGTGTAACAGTGGTATCAGAGTCTAGTTGTATCATCATTTCCTTTATCTTCTAAGGTAGCTAGCAAAGCAAAAACGATGGCTATAGACAATTATGTGCAACCGACAATTCCTCGCTTTGATGGTCATTATGATCATTGGAGCATGTTGATGGATAATTTTTTACGGTCCAAAGAGTATTTGACCATTGTAAATGCAAGAGTGAATGAACCTGCCGCTGGAGTTGTCTTGCCAGAAGTTGAACAAAAGAAGCTAAAGGAGCGAATGTTGAAGGATCTCAAAGCAAAGAATTATTTATTTCAAGTCATTGACCGTGCCATCTTGGAGACCATTTTGAAAAAAGACACATGCAAGCAAATATGGGACTCAATGAAGAAAAACGTATCAAGGCACAACGAGGGTGAAAATGCAGCAACTCCAAGCTCTTCGCAAAGAGTTTGAAATTCTTCACATGAAGCAAGGTGTGTCCGTAGGTGAGTATTTCTCGTGGACCTTGGCTATAGTATACAAGATGCGTATCCATGGAGAGAAGATTGAAGATGTTACCGTGGTTGAGAATATTCTTCAATCGATGTGTCCTAAATTTGCTTATGTGATTTGTTCAATTGAGAAATTAAAAGATATTGATAACTGATCAATTGATGAATTACAAAGTTCTTTACTTTTGCATGAACAGAGAATGACGTCAACTACAGGTCCAACCAAAGAACAAGCCTTGAAGGTTTCAACCAAAGTGAAAACTTTACAGGGAGAGGATCAAATAGAGGTCGTGGTAGATGACAAGGAAGAGGAAGAGGTGGAGGACATGACCAACACAAACAAATGTCCAACAATAACTGGAGATTTGGCAAGTCCAACATTTAGCGTTATCGTTGTCATAAGTTTGGTCAATACAAGTCGATTGCACAGTCAACTACCTATGAAATAGGAGAGCAATCCAATATCCTAAAGAAAAAGGAATAAGAAACATTTTTGATGATGTGTCACCACAATGATGAGCTTGGACCAAACATATGGTATATCGACATTGGATGCAACAATCATATGTGTGGTAACAAGTCTCTATTTTCCCATTTGGATGAAATTTATCATTAGAGTGTATCATTTGGTGATAATTCTAAAGTAAATGTTGTGGGTAAAGGTGATTTTCAAATTAAGACCAAAAAAAGACGGTGTTGAAACTATATTAAATGTTTTTTATATTCCTGCCTTGAAAAGAAATTTATTGAGTGTTGGATAGTTACAAGAAAATGGTTATGTTACAACCATCAAAGAAGGCAGTTGTGAAATATATGATTCAAGGAGAGGATTGATTGCTCGTGTTGAGATAACATCAAACAGGGTTGTTTCCACTCAAACTAGAAGGTTTGGAAACATGTTTCAAGACTACTGTAAAATATCTAACGTGGCTTTGGCACTTGCGATATCCCCACTTGAATTTCAAAGGTTTACAAGTCATCTCTCAGAAACAAATGGTGGTTGGTTTTCCTCAAATTTCTCCTCCCTCAAAATTATGTGAAGTTTGTGTTGTTGGCAAACAACATCGTGAGCATTTTTCAAAGGGTAATAGCATGGAGAGCTCGCAAACCTTTGGAGTTGATCCATTCTAACATATGTGGCCCAATAAATTCAATATCAAATGGGAAAAAGAAATATTTTATTTATTTCATTGAATATTTTTGCAGAAAAACGTTGGATTTATTTCTTGCAGGAAAAGTCAGAAGCATTCTCAATTTTCAAGAGCTTTAAGGCGGTAGCTGAAAATGAAATTGGGAGGAAAATTAAAACCCTTTGAACGGATCGTGGAAGAGAATACATGTCACAAGAATTTGTAAATTTTGGTAATGAGCATGGAATCCGACGTCAATTGACGGCAACCTAAACACCTCAACAGAATGGCGTTGCCGAAAGAAAGAATCGTATTATCCTCAATATGGTTCGAAGTATGATTGCAAATGGAAGAGTCCCAAAGCATTTTTGGCCAGAAGCTGTAAATTGGGCTATTCATGTTTTGAATCGAAGTCTCACTTTTTCAGTTAAAAACATGACTCCACAAGAAGTTTGTATGGGCGTAAACCATCAATTGACCACTTCAAATTCTTCGGGTGCATTGCATATGAACACATTTCTGATGAGAAAAGGAAGAAGCTAGATGACAAAGGCAAAAAATGTGTCTTTCTTGGCATTAGTGAGCAATCAAAGGCTTACAAATTGTTCAATCTTATCACAGGTAAAATTGTAATTAGTCGAGATGTTATATTTGATGAAGTAAGCACGTGGAACTAGACAGAAGGCAATCTAGAGCAACAATCAATACCTGTGAACTTTGAAGAAACTACAGTGATGTATCTTTGTCAACACAACCTAAAAGTTTAGTGCAACAATCAATTGAGGCTATTAAAGCTCAAACAGAAGGTACAAGTTCAAGATCACAACGAGTTAAAAGACGACCAACATGGATGGAAGATTACGAGGTTAGTGGTGATCTTTCTAACGAGACACTTGTCCATTATGCATTATTATCAGATTGTGATCCAGTAACCTTTGAAGAAGCTGTGAAAGATCTAAAATGGCAACAAGTCATGGATGAAGAGTTCAAGTCAATAGAGAAAAACAACACTTGGAAGTTGTCAGAACTTCCTGAAGGACAGAAATCCATTGGTGTTAAATGGGTTTACAAAACAAAGTTGAATAAAGATGGAAAAGTAGACAAATACAAAGCTTGTCTCGTTGCAAAGGGGTACAAGCAACATGACATCGATTACAATGAAGTTTTCGCTCCAGTTGCAAGACATGACACCATTCGAATGGTGGTAGCAATGACAACATAAATGGAAAATTCTTCAAATGGATGTGAAATAAGGATTTCTACATGGAAACCTGAATGAAGAAGTTTTCATAGATCAACCCCCTGGTTATGTACAACAAAGCAATGACAGAAAGGTATATCGATTGAAGAAAACTTTATACGGGTTGAAGCAAACACCTAGAGCTTGGTATAATCGAATTCTTTAGGGTATGTTTTTATGTTTGGTTTTAGAGTTATCTCATGGTCTTCCAAAAAACAGTCAATTGCCACATTAAGTACCACTGAAGTTGAGTATGTAGCAGCAACATCATGTGCATGTCAAGCCATTTGGTTAAGAAATATTCTTGAAGAGTTACATTATAAGCAAGAAGAAACTTCTATCATTCACTGTGACAATACTTCAACAATCAAGCTTTCAAATAATCATGTTTTGCATGGACGAAGCAAACACATTGACGTAAGATACTATTACTTAAGGGATCATACAAATGATGGGATCATCAAATTGACCTACTTTAAGAGCGAGAATCAAGTTGCAGATATATTAACCAAGCCTCTCAATTAACAACATTTGTGAAACTTTGTAATTTTCTTGGAGTTGTCTCATTCTCTAGTTTAAACTAAGTCGCATAGTTTTTAGTTTAAGAGAGGATGTTAAAGTTTGAATAAGTTAAGTTGAATAGGTTTAGTCAAATTACTTATTTTAAAGAGTTTCCTATTCTTTTGATTTGTCCTATTATTTTGAAAAACACTAAAATGATGCTAAGTTGGTGTAAGATTAAGCCTATATAAGGTTTTGTTTTTCATTGGAATATGATAACTTTCATTTTCAATTACTCTCTTTCTCTCTGTACTTACTTAAGCTCTATCTTTTAGAGTGTAACAATTGTAGTCACCGTTTTTTGTTCGACTTTGTTTATTATTGTTTCAGTTTTACTCGTTTTTTAGTTTTTTTTATCTCTTTTTTCATTAAGTCGTTTGAGTCTTTTAATTTTGTTTGTTCCCGTTAATTTTGAAGTTTCAAGGAAAAAACACAAAAAAAAAAAACAGTTTCGTTAATTGGATGTTTTCTAAGTTTATTTAATTTTCTTTTCATTTGGGTTGGTTTAAGGTTTTGTTTAGGGTTTTCATCATTTTTTAGGGTTTCTAGAATGGTGGGGTGTCCCAATTGAAATGGGACACCTCCGTTCCTTTTAACCTACCTTTTTGCTATAAATGGGAAAGTTGGGATAAGATAAAAAAGAAGATTTCTCACAACATTAAAAACTCCTACATTTTCTCTCTCCTCTATCTCCATCATCATCATCACCATCATTTCTGGCCACCAACTACGACGAGGCCACGACGGCGCACGACAGAGCTCCGACGACCCTTTCATCTTTTTCCTTCTTCAGCGCACCCGACGACGATGAACTCCACGGTGGCGACGACTTGAGCTCCAAACGACGACGGAGAAACGCTTCTTCCACCTCCGACGGATCTCAAACCTAACTCCGATGATGTAAGCTTGAGTGACTCCGGCGGCCATCGACCTCAAGTTCACTTGAAGAAGAAGGCGATTGGTGGCGGTGAATCTTCACGGAGAACTACGAAACCAGTGGTGGATGTCGAACGTCTTCACGGCAGAGCTCGAACCAGACGACAACATTCATTTCCCTCGGCTCGAACCAGACGACAACATTCATTTCCCTCGACTCGAACAACGGTGGATCCTGAACAAGTAGATCCACGACGGTGAGGGTCTTCGATGAACAAACGACGAAGCAATGGCGAAATCAGCGACGAGGCTTGAATAACGGCGACCATCGACTTCAAATTCGGGAATAAAGGCAGCGAAGCTCGCAACCAGTGACAACCGCGAACTTCCAATCGTTCAAAGCAGCGAATCTCGAAGAAGCAGCGACAGATCTCGAACCAACGATGGAGCTCGAATTAAACCAGTGACGACGATCTTCAGCGGCGTTTGTTTCTCTCGGCTCCAGATGACAGCTTCATCTTTCCCACCGGCCAACAAACCATGGCGACGAATCTTGAACCCAGGCGAACGACGGTCCATGCTCCTCACGAACAGACGAAGGGCGGCGGTCCACATTCGGCAATCCGGCGACAGTTGCGCGTTTCCGACGACGACAACGGCTGAAGATTCCATCTTCATTGTGGGTAAGGAAATGAATGTTGTGGGTTTAGTTTATTTACAAATTTGCCACTGTTGCTATACAAAAATGCCATTTTGTTAGTTAATTACAATTATACCCCTATTTACTTGTTAATTTACATTTATACCCCCTGGTTTATATGAGATTCCAAATATACCTCTGGTTTATATGAAATATACCCCTTGGTTTAGATGAGGTTCATATTTATACCCCTCGTTTATATGAGATTCACATTTATACCCCTGGTTTATGTTATTAATAATTATGCCCCTGTTTTATATTTATTTACAAATTTATCATTGCTCGTTTAATTACATTTATGCCACGGTTTGTTTAGTTTTGTCTTTAAAATTTTGAGTTTTCCATTTTAGCTTATTTACGTTATTACCCTTCTACTTAGTTATTCCTCTTTTGTCATTCAATTGTTTTCTTTTTTTCGTTATTATTTCCTTACATTTTAAGTTAGTTTGTTTTAATGTTCAAATCACGGGATAGGTGAGGGACTCTTCCCATAACCTTGAGGATTAGTTAGTTTGTTTTAATGTTCAAAATCCAGGATAAGTGAGGGACTCTTCCCTTAACCTTGAGGATTAGTTAGTTTGTTTTAATGTTCAAATCCTGGGATAGGCGAGAGACTCTTCCCTTAACCTTGAGGATTAGTTAGTTTGTTTTAATGTTCAAATCCCGGGATTGGTGAGGGATTCTTCCTTTAACCTTGAGAATTAGTTTGTTTGTTTTAATGTTCAAATCCAAGGATAGGTGAAGGACTCTTCCCTTAACCTGGAGGACTAATTAGTTTGTTTTAATGTTCAAACACCGAGATAGGTGAGAGAATCTTCCCGTAACCTTGAGGATTAGTTTTGTTTTAATGTTCAAATCTCGGGATAGGTGAGGGACTCTTCCCTTAACCTCGAGGATTAGTTAGTTTGTTTTGATGTTCAAATCTTGGGATAGGTGAGAGATTCTTCCCTTAACCTTGACGATTAGTTAATTTGTTTTAATTTTCAAGTCTCGGGATAGGTGAGAGATTCTTCCCTTAACCTTGAGTATTAGTTAGTTTATTTTAATTTTTAAATCTCGGGATGGAAAAGGAATTATCCCCTATCTTGAGGATTAGGCAAGCTTTATTTCTTAGTTACAGTTTTTGTCGTAACTTCTCTTTAATTACGTGTAATTATTGTACTATTTACAAAATTTCCTTTTTTTCCAAGTTTTCAATTAATTTCTAAATAAAATTTTGAATTTAAAACTTTGAAATGATTTTGAAATCTTAATTTTTAAATTTATTTTGAATGAATTTAAAATGTTTTTAGAAAATTAAGGTTTTTTAATTGTTTCAAAATGATTTCAAAATTGGTATTTTAATTGTTTTTGACTTGCAAGTCTTGTTTCTTCCAAATGGTTTTAATTTGCTTCTTAAAAGTTGATTTTTAAAATGAATTTTATTTTATTTTTAAATTAGTTTTAATTGAATTTCAAAATTAAATTTAAACAAAAGAATTTATTAAATGATTTTTATTGTGTTAAATTACGAGTATATCAATCACCGTAAAAAAAATATTTTCACAATATAAAATATAATTTCGCAATATAAAATATATTCCCCATTATAAATATATTTTGGTGATTGATTAAATGACCATAAAAAAATATTTAAAGATATAACTCGTAATTTAACATTTTAATCTTCTGCAAAAGCGAGCATGACTCACCTGACATATGTATGTGTTGACGACCAAGAGATTTGTGGTTCGAATCCCCCTGTGAAGACATGATAGGGAGTGCACTGTATCTTTTGAATGAGATCTTTTCAGTTAGAATATCTTTCCTAAAATGTTGCTAACTGAATGTTGTTGCTAACTGAATATCTTGTATTTCTCCTTATTGTTTATCTGATACCCTAATCCTCTTGGGTATAAATACTTCATGAATTGTAATACAGATCACTCAATATAAACATATATACAACAAGCCAAGAACTTTCTACCTATATTTCTCATCTGCTTAAGAAACAATGGCCAACACCAATCCTTCATCTAGCAGCCCTGTGATGTCCACCCATGGTCCAACCTTCAGCAGTCCTCCTTTAAACCAACTTCTGAATCAAATCACCTCTATTAAACTTGATAGAGGAAACCTCCTCTTCTGGAAAAATTTAGCATTACCCATCATTCGGAGTTATAGCTTGGAAGGTCACCTAACTGGAGAAAAACAGTGTCCGACGAAGTTTATGCAAGCCACGCCAACCACGACTACAACCAGCACACCATTGGTCACTCGAGGTGCCTCAAGAGTAGAGTCAACAATTTCAGAGGCGTCCAATTCGATCTCCATTGTGCAACCATTTACCGATTCTAATGAACTCTTGAATCCTAAGTATGAGGCATGGTTGGCTGTAGATCAACTTATCCTTGGGTGGTTGTATAACTCCATGGCTCCCGAAGTTGCAACTCAAGTCATGGGATATGAGAACGTTGAAGATCTTTGAGATGCAATCCAAGAACTTTTTGGAGTTCAATCTCGAGCAGAAGAAGATTATCTTCGCCAGGTATTCCAACAAACTCGTAAAGGGTCTCTTAAAATGATTGATTTTTTGCGTGTTATAAAATCCCATGCAGACAATTTAGGGCAAGCTGGCAGCCCCGTTCTGACTCGGTCCTTGATTTCTCAAGTACTTTTGGGGCTAGATGAAGAGTTCAACCCGGTGGTTGCGATAATCCAAGAAAGAATGAATATAACGTGGTCAGAGATGCAAGCTGAGTTGTTAGTCTCTGAGAAAAGACTTGAACCTCAAAATTCACAGAAAAAATTTGTCTCCTTTAACCATACTGCATCTGTTAACATGGCAGCACAAAGAGAGTTTAATCCAGGTGTCTCGAGGCAAAATTATCCCTCCGGAAATCGACAATCGCCACAACAGAATTCAAGAGGCGGTGGTCGTGGAAGAGGTGGAAGAGGACGTTGGAATAGAAACCACAACAACAATAATAATGTTACTTGTCAGATATGCACAAAGTTTGGCCATTCAGCCCTCACATGCAACCGCTACACCAAACAGCATGGTGCCTCCGGCCAGAACAGTGGTTACTACGGTGGTCGAGGTCTTAATTCAGGGTTCACTTCTCAAGGTGAAGGTACTTCGAATAATAATGTTGTGGGGTTCCCAGGAGGAACTCAAGCCTTTCTTGCAACACAAAACAATAATTTGTTTGTTGCTAGTCCCGAGAAAGTAATTGATCCAAGCTGGTATGTTGATAGTGGGGCGTCAAACCATGTCACTGCAGATTACAACAATGTTGTTCAACCCACTGAATATGGAGGTACGAAAAATGTGACTATTGGCAATGGTAGTAAATTAATTATTTCTCATGTTGGCTCCTCGTTTTTGCCTTCAAAAGATGGCTTGCTAAGTCTTAAGAATGTTTTATGTGTACCTGCCATCGCAAAGATTCTTGTTAGTGTTTCGAAGCTTGCTCGGTATAATAATGTTTTTCTTGAATTTCATGTTGATCATTGTGTTGTAAAGGATATTCGTACGAGCAAGGTGGTCATGAAGGGAGTTCTTAAAGATGGACTCTATCAACTTGGAATAATGGGCGTCACTGGCAGTACTTCAGATTCAATGAAAAATCGCTTGGAGCTAGCATACAAAATCGTTGCTTGTCCAATTTTTGTTCATGTTTCTTTTTCATCTAATTTTAAGGCAGATGCACATGTGTTTATGTCCAAGGATATTTGGCATAAACGACTTGGTCATCCGTCCCTAAGAGTCCTGAACACTTTAGTTAATGGTTGTAATCTGCAAGTAAAGCACAATGATAGTTTTACATTTTGTGAAGCTTGCAAGTATGGCAAGTCACATGCTCTCCCTTTTCATAATTTGAATTTGCATGCTAATGCTTCTTTTGATTTAATACATACTGATCTTTGGGGGCCAGCGCCAGTAGTGTCAACTCAAGGGTATCGATAATATGTTCATTTTTTTGGATGATTTTAGCAGGTTTACTTGGATTTATCCTTTGAAATTAAAAAGTGATACCCTTGCTGCATTTAATCACTTTTATAATATGGTGAAGAATCAGTTCGGGGTCTCAGTTAAAGCACTACAGTCTGGTAATGGTGGTGAGTACTCGTGGATTCACCAACTATATGCTCAGATAGGTATTCAGTCTCGGTACTCTTGTCCTTACACCTCTGCTCAGAATGGTAGAGCTGAAAGGAAACATCGACATATTGTTGAAACTGGGCTCACACTCCTTGCTCAAGCATCAATGCCGCTTAATTATTGATGGGAAGCCTTTCTCACAACCACTTTATTGATTAATGGTATGTCGTCTGCTGTCCTAAAAGGGCGATCTCCCATGGAACTACTCATTGATCGAAAGCTAAACTATTCTGATTTGAGGATCTTCGGTTGTGCGTGCTATCCGTACCTTCGACCATATAATTCTCACAAATTCTCTTTTCGTTCATAAAAATATGTCTATTTAGGCCCAAGCCTAGTTCATAAGGGTCATAAATGTCTTAGCTGCTCAGGTAAAATCCTCATCTCCCGTCATGTTCAGTTCAATGAAGCTGATTTTCCCTTTGCTGCAGGTTTTGGCTACACCAAATCTCCACAACAGTCCACGTCTCTCCAACTCAACCCACATCCAACCCACTGGTTGTCTTCTTATGTGTCTATTTTGCGTCAGCTTAGTTCAACCAAACCATCTAACTTGGAGTCAAATCCAAATCATCCACATAATAACCCTACGATTTCTTCTCCTAACCAAAGTTGTTCTCACGACCTCTCCCTGAATGCCACGTCGTCGGTCCCTCTGCCACCCGATTTCTCCAGTACGCCTCAAACTCGAACACCCCTGTCAGTTCCTATGGTCGAACATCGAAACTCAGCTGAACACCTTCGTCGCGATGACTCTCTGTCATGTGCTTCCTCTAGCTCTGCCTCTGGTTCAGGTGCGCCAATCGCCACAACTTCGTCCTCTCCATCTCCCGTTGTACCACTTTGTTCCACTCACCCAATGGTCACGCGTGCGAAAGATGGTATATTCAAACCTAAGGTGTGGTTGTCGGCCTCACCCACTGATTAGGCACTAACGGAGCCCACTAGGGTTCGAGATGCCTTGGCCACCCCGGTGTGGAAAACGACTATGGATTTTGAGTTTCAGGCACTTCTTCGAAATCAGACTTGGACTCTAGTTCCTCCCTCTCCATCGTATAATGTTGTTGATAGTCGATGGGTTTTTCGAATTAAGAGGAATGTCGATGGTTTTGTACAATGACACAAAGCACGAGTTGTAGCGAAAGGTTTTCACCAAAGTCCCGATATCGATTTCTTTGAGACCTTCAGTCTAGTGGTGAAGGCATCCACCATTCGAATTGTTCTAACTCTTGCGGTCTCACACAATTGGGTTCTCAGACAATTGGATTTTAATAATGCGTTTCTTAATGGAACGTTGGACGAGGACGTGTACATGGCGCAACCTCCAGGCTATGCTAATGGTTAGTATCCTGACTATGTGTGCAAACTCAACAAGGCGAAATATGGCTTGAAACAAGCACCGCGAGCGTGGAACAATACCTTAAAAAATGTTCTGCTATCTTGGGGATTTGTGAATAGTAAGGCTGATACATCCCTGTTTATCTATATTCAAGGTACTATCATTCTTCTCCTTTTAGTTTATGTTGATGATGTCATCTTTACCGGCAATGATAGTGCTCTAATTAGTAAAGTCGTAGCTGCTCTAGATAGTAAGTTTTCCTTAAAAGATTTCGGGTATTCTGCTCACTCAAACTAAATATGTTGACGATTTGCTCACTAAGCTTAAACATACAAGCCTGAAACCAGCACCCTCACCTTCTGTTGTTGGAAAACATCTCTCTCTATCTGATGGGCAGCCTCTATCGGATCCTTTTGTTTATCGTAGCATAGTTGGTGCATTGCAATACTTGACCAATACTCGTCCAGATATTGCCTACATTGTTAACCACTTGAGTCAGTTTTTGAAGAGTTCAACTGATGTTCATTGGCAAGTCGTTAAACGTGTCTTACGTTATCTCAGTGCCACCAAAACTATGGGATTGTTAATCTAGCCAAGTGATGAGCTCTCCATCTCTGCCTTTTCTGTCGATTGGGGTTCTAATGGTGATGACAGAAAGTCTGTTGCTGCTTATTGTGTCTTTATTGGCAGTAGTCTTGTTTTGTGGTCCTCTAAAAAGCAAAGTGCAGTTGCTCGATCGAGCAAAGAGTCTAAATATCGTGCATTAGTTCATGCTTCTGCTGAAGTCATCTAGATTCGACAACTTCTTCAAGAGATTGGTGTTCCTTTGCGTTTGGTCCTGATTCTATGGTGTGACAATATTAGTGTTGGTTCTCTTTCTACCAACTTGTCTTTCATGCTCGCACTAAACACATAGAAATTGACGTGCACTTTGTTCGTGACCAAACTCTTAAAGGACTTTTTGAGGTTCGTTATATGTCATCTGCGGTCCAACTTGCTGATTGCTTGACTAAATCTCTCACTCATTCGCAATTCTTTTATCTACGCTCCAAACTATGCATCGTTGCTCTCCCCTCTCGTTTGAGGGGGAATGTGAAGACATGATATGGAGTGCACCGTATCTTCTGAATGAGATCTTTTTAGTTAGAATATCTTTCCTAAAATGTTGGAATGTTGTTGCCAACTGAATATCTTGTATTTCTCCCTATTGTTTATCTGATACCCTAATCCTCTTGGGTATAAATACTTCTTGAATTGTAATACATATCACTCAATATAAGCCAAGAGCTTTTTGCCTATATTTCTCTGCATAAGAATCTTGATTCCCCCCACCCCAATGTACTAAAAAAAATATTTTAATATTCCGGTGATTGATATACTTCTAAGGCCCCGTTTGGGGTTGCGTTTGAAGACGTTAAAAGTCATTCCAAAAATAATTTTAACCATTTTTTATGTTTGGTAATAGTGATTCTTAAATAATTTAGTTTGGAGACGTTAAAAGTCATTCCAAAATAATTTTAACCCGTTTTTTTTATGTTTGGTAATACTCATTCTTAAATAATTTAAATAAAATCACTTTTTGTTTTACGTTGATTTGCACAAAAGCTATTAATAGTAGCTTTTAGATTTAGCTTCTCTAAAAATCGGGTCTAACTAACCAATTTAATTTTTTTTTATTCTACGAATTATTTACAATTTAACTAATCTCATTTCATCATTTTTTTTATTTAATTTGATGCTTTTTAATTATTGTTATTACTTTTTTTTTATTTAAACTAAAGTTAGATTCTGTTTTGCACCTTCATTTTATTTATATATATATATATTTTTTTTATATAGTTTATAAAATTATTTAGAGTAAACAAAATATAATTTTTAATTTAAATTATATAATTTTTTATACAATTACGTTATAAATTTTTTGAAGTTAAATATTAATATAAATTCATACTTAATTATTGAAATAGATTTATATTTGGGTTAATATAGCTATTTCATAACAGTTTAGTAGTAATTTACCAAACACGGTAACCAGTTTAAATCTGAAATTTATCGAACCCTAATTAACTTCATATGATTTTTCTAAAAATACATCGGACAACAATTATTTTAAAAACTACCGTAATCCCAAACTAAGCCTAAATTGAACCATAAGACATGCATATTCTGGTTATCTCATTAAGACATCCCATCTTGGTAAGTCAAAGTTAAATGTGTGTTCATAATAAATCAACCCTCCTATATTTACTTATTTGATTTTCTTTCACTGTCTTCAACAATTATGTTGGTGATTTTTTTTTAGTTCAACAATTACGTTGGAAGGATAGATACTTTATGTCGACTCGTCGTTGATTAGTTGAATCTTTAACGTGTCTCTCTTTTTAGACGATAGGTTTACAAATAACTACTGTTGTTTTTTTTTTTTTTAAATAATTATTTTTCCATATTGATTATTTATTTTCACGTTTTTTTCTCCATAAATGTAAAAAAAAATGTGGCATATGTGAAAAGGATTGTTCAAGGGTCAAAACTTATGGTTTATTAACAGAAAGAAATTATTATAATATTTCAAAGTTAATTAATACTTGATATAATTTTATTCGTTTTATGTCAAATATATGTATTATACATTTTTTAAAAAAGATTACATGGTTGAAAAATGAAATGAGATTACGTAACATTAAATATAGAAAATAGTAAGTTGGTATTACGTGGAAGTTATTCAATTTTTTTTTAATAATTCAATTCATCCGTATTAAATAAATAATTAATTAGGAGAAATTGACATCTAAATATATAATCTAGTTTCGCAAATTTTCTTATATATATTTATATATTTTTTTTGACAACATTATATTTAAGTCCTTGTGGTGTAAACATAAGAGTTCATTCATAAAAATAATGGAATCACATCCAAATATATTTTATTAGTTAAATTTTAAATACGCCTTCCTTTAATTTGAAAAAATAGATATATTTCACCATTAAATTTAAAACTTTAATTATCTTTTTCTTATCTTACCTATGATAGCTACATTCAAAATCATTTGGGTGGTAAGGTTCAAATCCTCCCGAGCTAATAACGCGAAAATCGTAGGTTCGAAACTTGCATAAGTCAATTTTTTTACCTTTTTATTTTTATTTTTGTCAAACCAAACCTAGCCCAATTAGCATATAGTTGTGCTCTTGACTAAGAGGTCATGAGTTCAATCCTCACATTAAATAAATAATAAATATAATTTTGATTTTATTTTTGTCAAATCGAGCATAGCTCAATTAGCATATAGTTGTGCCCTTAACTAAGAGATCATGAGTTTAATTCTCACATTAATTAATTCGTTGAAAAAAAGAAAAAGAAAAAAAATCTCAAATTCAAATTTCAATTGTAAAAAAATAAATCCATTAAATTTTAAATTTCTCAATATTTTAAAGGAAGATTATTTTTTTAAAAGAAGAAAAAAAAAAGAAGAAACTCAATACAAGACAAAATAGAGGATTGAAATAAATTTATATATAAACATTAAAAACTAATTATATATTAAATTAAAATAAATAAATAAATAAGAGCCATAAATAAAAATGAACCCATAATTCCTTATGGACATATTTTTTTTTTTTTTTTATTTTTTTTTTTTTTTGGTAATTGGAAATTTTATATTCTGAGTAGGAAAATAGTGAGTTCAGGACCTCCATTGCCATCTGGATTCATCATATAAAAAGCTTCCGAGTCACGGCTACCTACAACTCGCTCGAACTTTGCTCTCATGTACAGTAACTCGCCCTCTGACCCGCCGCCTTTTCGGCCGTCGTCCACCACCGGAATCATTCCGGCGCCGACCGACACGCTCTGCACGGTGTTCAGCACGTATGACTCGAACTCTCCACACGCGCGCAACGTCGCGTGTCCGCACTTTCTCCCGTTGCAATACATCGTCCATCTCGGCTCCTCAAATAGCTTCCCGGAACGGATTTCTATTTAACAACATGAATAAAATATTAAAAACAAAAAAAAAAGTTTATAATATAAAAATTAAAGAATTAAAGAATTTAGATAAAAAAAAGTTTTAAATCAATTTATTATAATTTTAGTCGGTCTTTTTTTTATAATATTTGTGCTTATCTATTTAATCTTGCATTAAAAACAAAAAAGCTCTAATAAAATTGTAAGCTTTCATGGTTGTGTGCTCTCTATACTTGGGAATAATAAAATCCTTAAATTTCCTATTTTGTATCAACATAAGTCATTAATAATTTTATTAGTTTAATGTTTATATTTCAAACCATTAAATAATAGGGCTGATTGTACAAATAGCAATCAGACCCAAACTAATTGCAAATTTAGCAAACTTTAAAATATTTTGCAAATATGGCAAAAAAAAATTCGTTTCTATCACTGATAGACTATTATATCACTGACAAAAATCTATAAAAAACTGAAGTGATCAGCGATAGACTTCTATCAGCCATAAGATATTCGCGATAGAAATTGTTATATCCGCAAAATTTTTAAAAACATGCTATATTTTTAGTTATGTTATTCTAAATTGACATCTGTTACAATTTCTCTAAATAATATATAATTAACGACCATATAAATATTCAACCAATTAACAATAAAAAAAAATTAGGCATATAATTACATCAACATATACATAATTATTAATAATTACATCAACATATACATAATTATTAATCAACACGAACATAATTCAATCGACAGAAATATAAATTAATGATCAAGAGATCGAAGGTTCAAATCTCTCACCCATATATTATTAAAAAAAAAGAGAAATGGTAACATATGTCAATTTAAAGTAAAATAATTAAAAATATAGCACTTTTTTTAAAATTTTCTAGATATGACAATTTCTATCATTGATAGTATGGTATATCGCTGATAGAAGTTTATCGTTGATAATAGTTTTTTTTATAGAATTTTGTCAGTGATAATATTCTATCAGTAATAGTCATAAAGCCTATAGTGATAGCCACTGATTTTTTTTCCATATTTGCAAAACGTTTTAAACTTTGCTAAATTTGTAATTATTTTTTGCCTGATTTTTGTTTGTGCAACCAACCCTAAAATATATATATATATATATATATATATATAGCGCAGTTATTAGACACAAGAATATGAATATATTTTAAATTTTTTAAAGTAGAGTATTGAGATATTTGGCCAGATGCCTTAAATTAAGACCCATTCGAGAGATTGACACGCAATTTTAAAAATTAGTTAAAATGACATTTTACTTACATCACTCTCGCTAAGATTTCTCTCGCTCTCATTCACATTCACGAGAACAAGAAATTTTTAGTTATAAAATGGAGCCCGCAAAAGAACAAGAGCGAGAGCGAGAGAAATCTCGAGAATGATGTCAGCAAAAGGTCATTTTGACTACTTTTTAAAAGTGCGGGTTAATCTCTCAAATAGGCCTTAATTTAAGGCTGTGGTCAAATATCCTAGAGTATTTATAAATTTCCTTAAAGAATAACTTATTAAAAAAATTAAAATAAAGAAATGCGATTCAACAAAATTATACTTAACATAATCTTGTAAACTTAAATTTTTTAGATTTGGTAGTAATTTTAATACCATCATTATTAGCCGGAGCCTCGGACTCGAGGGCGATGCGGACGAGACCGGAGGACATTTCCTTGACGAGGGACGAGGTCGACATGGCCAACTCAAGCAAAAAAACCGGCTCGGACCGGGGGTCCAGTTGCACAGCGAAGGTGACGTGGCCACGACGGCGGCCAAAGAGAGTTCCGGTGACTCTCCGGCCAAGAGAGGGGCTAACGGAGAGGTGGGTGGGAATGGAGAGCCATTTGCAGGTGGGAACAGAGAGGAGCTTGAGAAGAGAGTGGAGGAGTGAGGAGAACTTCCCGGCCGCGTGGTGGTGGCGGTGGTGGCCGGAGATGGAAGATGGGATGATCTTTCCGGTGCAGCTTTTGGTTGTTTGTAGAGTTGTCATGGCGATGAGGGAGAAAAAGAGAGATTGAAAAATGGTGTTTTCTAGTGGAGAAGAATCTTCATTTTGAGAGAGAGAGAATGGGGAATGGTGGGAATAAGAAGAAGAAGAAGGGGATGGTGGGGGAAAAGAGGGAGACAAGGGTTGATGATAGTGTTGGGAGTTGGCCATTATAAAGGGAGGCCATGGAGGCTTTGGAGTAATCATCATCATTTTTGTGGACTTTTTACTTCATATTTTTTAATTGCTTTATGTTCCTACATGTGTCTATGCATGTGTATGTATACTTACATATATTTGGTTTGAATACTTTTTAGGACATTGTATTTTTTTCTATTTCATGAGAATTTTTTTAGGGTCGACCACAATGTGGCTCGGCTCGTGGCTTAGATGGTGCCGCGTGACATTTAAAATTTTAATTATTTTTTTCTATTTTTTTTTAAGAATGTTTTTCAATTTTAGTATTTAAGGTTTAGATTTTAAATTTAGAATTTAAGGTTTCATATAAACCATTTATGGTTTACATTTAATATTTAGTATTTAAGGTTTAGGATTTAGGGCTGTTGATGCAGGATTTTGGACTCCCCCGAATTTTTGTGGGCTCCGCTGTAGGCAGTCGTCGGCGGTGGGATAAGGTACCTGATGGAGGAAGGGAAGTGTAAACTTACACCGGTGTGGGGCTAGGCCCACAAGGATCCGATGCTTAAGTGAGAGATGTCTGATGCGTAAGTAGGAACAGTGGAATATGATTGCGTAGAATTTATTAGAATTGCGTACCTCGGACATACCCTCAGGGACATGTCTTATAGGCGGGAGATTGTGGGTCGGTCGGACCGACCCGTCTTTCCTTCCTCATGAGAATCCGAGATTTTCGGTGGTGAGGCGTGACTCATTATCCGTCTGTACCTGTCCTTATGATGAGAATCTTTGATCCCCAGTCCTAGGCGGATTGGAGAGGACTGTTGTACCACTGCCTTGTTGGACAAGACAGGAGTGTCCCATCGACTCACTCGTATTCCCAACGTGGGGGCCCTGACGACATGGAAACAGTCGGTATGGGAGTTATTCAAGATCGTGGGCGTCCGAAGGGCCAGTCACCCACCTCCGTGGCCCTTTAATGAGCTCGTGGCTCGAGATCGTGGGCGTCCGAAGGGTCAGTCACCCACCTCTATGGCCCTTTAATGAGCTCAGAGCTCGAGGTCGTCATGACCTCAGCGTCGTGACGTCAGCCGCCACTCCATGCTGAGGTGACCCATAACAAGGGTTAAATCTACCCTTTTATGAAAAATCCTAAACCGTAAATAAGTATAAACCCTAAATTTTAAAACTTAAATCCTAAAATTTAAACCATAAACTTTAAACTTTAAACCTTAAATCGTAAATACGAAATCCTAAATCACAAGCTATAAATCATAAATTTTAAACCCTAAAATTTAAGAAATGACAAATTAGAAACCATTTTAAAAAAAAAATTAAAAAGAAGAAAAAATAACAGAAAAAATATAAAAAAGGAAATAAGAGGGAAAGGAAAGCGTTAAAAAAAGATTAAAATTTTGGATACTACGTGGCATCATCTAGGAGGCGCGAGGCGCTCTCTGAAGAATTATGACCGTCCCCAAAAATTTCTTCTATTTCAGCCTCTCTATTTTTAAAAAGTTTGTTTTGATCCGGTACAAATTGAGTTATGTTTTGAGATCTCTAGGTGCAAAATTCTAATATACAAATTCTATATAAACGGAAACCTTTCATGCAAAGTTATGACTATAATTGAATTGAAAAAAAAAAAAACATTTTAACATATTTATGTGAGTGTATAGTGTTGTGCTAAAATTGAGATTGAAAATACAAACATCAAAATGCACATTTTGAAAGTATAAAGACCATAATAATATTTAAACCTAATTGTATTGTCTAATGACTATGGAGTCCTAGGTTCAATTCCCTACCCGACATGTTGTCAAATATATATAATTATTTACATGTTTTTTTTTTTTTTTTTTTTTTTTTTTTTTTTTTTAACAATATGCGAGGTTAGAGTTTCGAACCTCTAACTTTTTTTGTCAACGGAGTATGTTTTATATCAATTGAACTACACTCATATTGGCTAAAAAATGTGATTTGATACCCTAAACATTTCACTTTTATCTTGGTTATTAATGAGTGGTGTGTGTTAAAAATAATGTTAAGGTGAGAAGTTTAATTTGTTGTAAGCGATACATGTGATATGACTAACAATCTTTTAAAGTATAAGTAACAATCCAATTTTCAAAATGAACATAATTCAACCGTAATTGACATGCACTCAATTTTTTGAGGTTGGAGGTTTGAAACACTACAACAAATTAAGCCTACGATGGCACTTTGAACTGCCATCGTCGTCATATGATGGCGGTTTTACAATCCGCCATCTAAAGTGGTGTCATCTTAGGGGTATGAAGGTGGTTACCTTTTAATGGCGGTTTTAAACGACCATTGAGGGATAAGATGTCAGTTTTGAACCGCCATTGTAGGGATACGATGACAGTTTTAAGCCGCCATTGTAAGCATATTTAATGACGGGCGAAAAAGGTCATTTTTGGGCACTACCATCTCATCTACAAACAATATATTGTCGTTTTGTTTCATACCCCACATTTGTGGTCCTAAAACAAATGAAGGTAAATTGAACTTTTGGTCCCAGAAATTTGAGATTGGTAGCATTTGGGTCTCAAGGTTTCAAACTCAAAAATCAGAGTGGCGCAGCGGAAGCGTGGTGGGCCCATAACCCATAGGTCCCAGGATCGAAACCTGGCTACTATAAAATAGTTGTTTTTAGTAGGGCAACATATATAACAATATTGTGGAATACTTGGAATTCCAATTAGTAGAGCAACATATATGACAATATTGTGTATGCTATTATGATATTAATGAATACAATATTGTGTATGCTATTATGATTAATGAATTATAAAGTCATTAATGATTGGGAGTATATAATTTATGGTCATGGGTTAAATGTATAATTAATGCTATTATGATATTAATGAATACAATATTGTGTATGCTATTATGATTAATGAATTATAAAGTCATTAATGATTGGGAGTATATAATTTATGGTCATGGGTTAAATGTATAATTATACTATTATGCATAGATACATTAGTTATTTGTGTTTCTATGAGGGCTGAAACACAAATACAAAAACTCATCAACCACCAATATAGTTTTTTGATGAGGGGTTATGGTTCCTACTCCTGTAGATTTTTCACGTAGAACTTTCTCATAAGGCAAGTATTAGAGAATACACTCTTTGAATTCCAATTAGTAGGACAACATGTATAACAATATTGTGTATGCTATTATGATTAATGAATTATAAAGTGATTAATGATTGAGAGTATATAATTTATGGTCATGGGTTAAATGTATAATTATACTATTATGCATAGATACATTAGTTATTTGTGTTTCTATGAGGGGCTGAAACACAAATACAAAAACTCATCAACCACCAATATAGTTTTTTGATGAGGGGTTATGGTTCCTGATAATTGGGAGTATATAATTTATGGTCATGGGTTAAATGTATAATTATACTATTATGCATAGATACATTAGTTATTTGTGTTTCTATGAGGGGCTGAAACACAAATACAAAAACTCATCAACCACCCATATAGTTTTTTTGATGAGGGGTTATGGTTCCTACCCTGTAGATTTTTCACGTGGAACTTTCTCATCCCATCAGAGAAACTTAAGATCTCTATTGTAAAACCATCAGTAGAATAATTTTGTGATTTCTCCAAGGATTAGAAAGCCTGTGGAATCATGAATCCAACCACGTAGATTTTTCACGTGGAACTTTCTCATCCCATCAGAGAAACTTAAGATCTCTATTGTAAAACAATCAGTAGAATAATTTTGTGATTTCTCCAAGGATTAGAAAGCCTGTGGAATCATGAATCCAACCACGAATACAGTACGCTCCCGCTTATTTAAGATTCTCTTGAATTCGTCATGGATAGTCTTTCTTGGCTTTTGTTGAAACTCTAATTTGAATTTCCAACAAGTGGTATCAGAGCCTCCCATGAACGATTCTTGAAGAATCAAGCATAAATTTTTTTCCTCTCTGTTAATTTATGAAATTGTGTGTGGATTTTATGAAATTTTAGTTTAGACTGTGAAATTGATTGAAGATCTTTATGTTTTAAATCATTTTGATTTAAAGTTGAGTTTATTTTGGAGAAGAAAACCATTTTGGATTCTGTGTGTTGTGCCTCTATATTGTATTTTTTGAGAAGATAACCAATTTTTTGGATTCTGTATGTGCTCTCTCCACCGTACCCTTTTTTATGTAATAAAAAAAAATCCAAAACAAAATCATTTATTTAGAAGATTTGTTTTGTATGATTTTTTTTTTGTTGGTTTGGTTATTATTTTGATTAATTAATTATTGTTTTTAATTAATCATTACAGAATACATAATGGATACAATTTTTAAATTATGGTTTTGTCATATCTAATAAATTAAAGTTAAATTTAATTTTTATTAAATTAATTAAAATAAAGATGTCACCAAAGTGACCTCTCTTATGGAAATTATTTATGACATTATTTAATTTATTTGGGTGTTTGCATATTATTGCCTCTTGTTTCTTGGCCCAAAGGAAGGGTAATATTTGGTAGATTGCACACACACTTGTGGTGATAAATATGTGATGATTAACAAAATTAAGCATGCAAATAATGAGACTATCCAAAAATATTTTATTATTTGAGGTGACCTTATCATCAATATTTGATCACTACAACATGACACCACTCACAGTTAATATTATCGTCCAAAGACTTGATACTAAGGTTGTGTTGGGTGTCTTGTGATGGGATAAACCATGATTTAATTTTGTAGATTGTTTTGGCGATTAATAACGTTTGTTATTAATTATGAATGTGCCTATCTTTTGTTCTTTAACCGCTAATGTTTCTACTAAAGCATTTACATATTTGGGGTTGTCCAGCTGAAGCACGGCCTTATCGGCCTCATGAAAATAAACTGAACACCAAAACAATTAGTAGTTACTTTATTGATTATTATGAACAATCTAAGAGGTATAAGTTTTATGATCCCAGGATTAAGAACATTTTTTAGACGGAAACTACAACTTTTTTTTTAGGATATTGAATTTGGGGGAGAAATAAATTAAGGAACATTGTCTTTGATGAAGAATTGGAAGAAGTTCCTATGCCTGTCATTGATCAAGAAGTATATCAGGATTCACCAATAGACAATGTTAAACACTATCTCATTCATGTTGAGACCATTGTTCTAGAAAGACAAACTCAAAATCCTCCTCAATAATTTGTGCCTTTTAGGAGAATCATGACACTATTTGCACACTTTAATCTCGAGCTTCATCAAATGGATGTCAAAACAACATTTCTTAATGGTGACATTGATGAAACAATTTATATGGTGCAACCAGAAAAATTTGTGTCGGGAGACCCAAAGAATACAGCTTGCAAAATTGACTAAATCTATTTATGGGCTCAAACAGGCTTCTTGTTAATAGTACTAAAAATTTCATCAAGTAATTATCTCATTTGGTTTTGAGATTAATGTAGTTGATGATTGTGTGTATCATAAGTTCAGTGGGAGTAAATATATTTTTCTGGTTTTGTATGTTGATCACATACTGCTTGCCACAAATAATATAGAGATGTTGCACGACACTAAGAGATTTCTATAGAATATTTTTTAAATGAAAGATCTTGGTGATGCATCCTTTGTCTTAGGAATCCAAATACATTGAGATTGTACTCAAGGAATTCTTGGATTATCTCAAAGGAACTATATAGATAAAGTGCTCAAAAGTTATGGAATGCAAGATTGCAAACCAACTAACACCCTCGTGGCTAAAGGAGACAAGTTTAGTTTCAATCAATGCCTGAAAAATTGAAACTAAGGAAATGCAGAAGATTCCTTACTCTCCAGGAGTAGAGAGTCTAATGTATGATCAGGTTTGTACGCGTCCAGATATTGCGTACATTGTTGGGATGTTATATAGATACTTGTGTAACCCTGGTATGGATCATTGAAAAGCAGTCAAACAAGTTATGAAGTATTTGTAAAGAACAAAAGATTACATGTTGGCATATAAGAGGTCGGATCAGGTAGAGATCATTGGTTATACCGACTCTGATTTTGTTGGATGCCAAAATAGTAGAAGATCCACTTCAGGCTATGTTTATTTACTAGCTGGTGGAGCTATATCTTGGAGAAGTGTCAAACAGACACTTGTAGCTTCTTCCACTATGACACCAAAATTTATAGCTTGTTATGAGGCATCCAATCATGGAATATGGCTACAAAACTTTGTCACTGGACTGCGAATTCTTTAAGGTGTTGAAAGACCACTTAACATCTATTGTGACAATAACTCAGTAGTGTTATATTCCAATAACAACAGGAGTTCATCTAAGTCTAAACATATAGACATTAAATTCCTAGTTGTAAAAGAAAGAGGGCAGAGTGGACATATATCCATAAAGCATGTTGGGACAAACTCCATGATAGCGGACCCACTTACTAAAGGTTTATCACTCAAGGTCTTTCGTGAGCATACTGCTCATTTGGGTGTTACATTGTTAGATGATACTTCATTCTAGTGGGAGTTTGTATCATTTTGAATATTATGTTCTGATCAGAAGTATAGTTTTTAGTTCGGACTCTACTCTGTCTTATTGTGCTAAAAGATTGATCTCAATCAAGTAAGGTAGAACCAGTTGGAAATAGACATGTGGTAATCACATTGCGTGTAATTTCCATGCTATGCATCCATGATTGATCTATGTCATTTGACTATATTAGTGTAAGTGACCATTGATGGGTTTAGTTACGCTATTTGTAACGAAAACTGCTTTGATCCTACACTGGTTTTGCCAATGGACGAGATTGTTTTGATATACTCCATTATTTAATAGCATATTTAGGAGCTCATTCGGTTGAACACATTTAATGTTACATATGTAGTCCAGTGGGAGATTGTTGGAATTCCAATTAGTAGGGCAACATATATAACAATATTGTGTATGCTATTATGATTAATGAATTATAAAGTGATTAATTTATGTGATTAATGATTGGGAGTATATAGTTTATGGTCATGGGTTAAATGTATAATTATACTATTATGCATAGATACATTAGTTATTTGTGTTTCTATGACGGGCTGAAACACAAATACAAAAAATCATCAACCACGAATACAGGTATGCTTCCGCTTCTTTAGGATTCTCTTGAATTCGTCATGGATATTTTTTCTTGGCTTTTGTTGAAACTCTAATTTGAATTTCCATCATACACAACCAAATAATAATAGCAAAAGTAATCAGAAAAAATCCAAAATAATTAAAGGAGAAATGATATAATTCTATCAATATCCCGCAAGCAAAATTGAGCGACCATGAACAATGAGCTTGGTGTGTAAGCTACAAAAATGCGGTGATAGAGAGGTCTGGTCATGATATCTGCTAGCTGATCTAAAGAAGGAAAAAATCGAATTAATAAATATTCGTGAAGCACGCAATCTCGTATAAAATGATGATCGATCTCAATATACGTAGATCTATGATGTTATACCGGATTGACAGCTAAATAAGTAGCATTCCCATTATCACATAAGAGTAGATGAATTGAGACGAAGGAGATACCAATTCATGAGATCAAAAACTATAGCCAGATCAACTGAGCAGTAGCATTAGACATCCTTTTGTATTCAAACTTTGTACTAGAACGAGATAATACCTTATGTTTGGGGGAGGATCAGACAATCAAATTACTACCAAGAAAAGCACAGTAACCACTCGTAATATGTCTATCATCTGAAAAATTTCTCAATCAGCTTCTGTATAACAAGTCAAAGCAAAATTTAGAGAGCGAGTGAACGTAATTCGAAGTGAGCTTGTAGACTTAAGATATCTCATAATATTTTTTCAAAAAAAAAAAAAAAAAAGACATCTCATAATACGTTTAACCGCCAACCAATATACTATTTTCGACGTATGAAGGAACTAACACACTTTGTTAACACAAAAACTAAAATTTGGACGAGTAAGAGTACAATACTGAAGAGCACCAACAATACTACGATAAAGAAACGGATCATTCATCAATTCACTGTCATGAATAGACAATGTCATGCCAACTACCATAGGAGTATTAAGGGGCTTACAATCAACCATTTCAGCCCGAACAAGAAGCTCAACAAAATAATTACTCTGTGACAAATGGAACGAATTCACATCCCGAAATGCCCATAAAATAAGATAAATCAACAAGATCTCTTAAAGCAAACAATGAATCCAAGGAAGAAATAAAGTTATGTATAAAAGTCAAGTTATTGCCTGTCACCAAAATGTCATCTACATAAACCAAAATTGAATTCTTGTTATAAATAAACAGAGAGGCATCCGGCTTTGAGGCCATAAACTCCCATGTAACTAAACAAGTGCTGAGTTTCATAGTTTCATATACCATTCACAACGATTTTGCTTTAAATCATAAATGGCCTTCATGAGCTTACAAACATGTGTAAGTCTATCTTTATCAACAAAACTTTGTGGTTGAATCACCATTGATGAATGCCATTTAGGTAGTATTTTTCACCCATTAATCATGTTTACTACTTGACTTTTTGATTAAACCTGAATATAAATGTGCATGTAATTGATTAAAAAAAAAGTAAAAATATGAAAGTCACCTGCTCAAGGTCGTTTTCTAAATATGAAGCAATTTAGAGGATAAAAGAGTCATTTTTTTATAAGAAGTAATTGTTTTTTGGTCATATGCAAAAATCAATCTTTTCACTCAAGATTGCGGTCACGGAGTGGTCACAAAGTGCAATGGACTAGGTCAAAATGAGATTTTTGGGTTGTTCAACCAGAGAAAAATCAGCAACTAACCCCTAAACTGACTCTGAAAGTCATAAAGTACAGGGCCAATCCTGTTGGGTTTTATGTCCTAAAACTCGTGGTTTGTAAAGAGTTGTGTTTGTAAATAATCTATTTAGTAATAAAGTGTTATTAAGTTTTAATTCAGTAAAAGAGTTTACTGGATTAAAGTGAAACATGTTTAGTTTATTCTTACAAATAATCATCACCCTTGGCGTCTTCTGAAACTTAAGCTTCATGTATGACATGATTGTGGGTCAGGCTCAAGTTGACAGCCAAAACGGTCTATAGTATATGGATAAGGCTGGGTACCTTATCCTGGTAACACTATTGGATGCGGCTCGTTTTGTATTGTACAAAACGATGTGATCCGAATCATTTCACATGGAGACGTGAGAAGCGAGAGCGTCTTGTGCAATGAGTTTGCATAAGATCGAACCGCGTATTAAGTCGCTATCTCTTTATAACTCTGTTTACTGATGAAACTGACTTATACATATTGATGGCCTAGGTAACTCGAGCTTAATCCTGAGCTCGCTATGAACTCATGCTTATTCGGTAGTATCCTTTGACTTGTACGGGTGAGAGTGGCTCATTAGCGCCGACTCAATAACCTACCATCTTGGGGATAAAGTCGAATAGGTAGCTGGGGACATAGTATGACAAGATGGAATTCACTTCTAATCCGTTTCAGGGTTAGTAGATAGATTGTTCCCTTAATAGCTGACTCTAGGGCTTGAACAATGCGCGCACATCCACTCTTGTGAAGAAAGGATGTATGATCTGCTGGTAGGACCATTAATCAATTGTTCATTAGAGGTGTCAGTGGTACTTAAGGAACAAGATGTAATTCAGGGGTTAAACGGTTATATGACCCAGCTGTGATTACGAACAACCTGTGAAGGATCGACTTACCGATGACGGTTATATCAAGAGGACACAATATATCTACAGTGAGGAGAATGCATCCCTCGAACTTTAGTGGAGTCTCCGGGGGTTAACGAATGTTGATTGATTCGGTTAAAAGAGTTTTGACCGAATAATCTTGTATCATTGGAGTTCATGATCCGTAGGTCCTTTAGGTTCTCCTGGTTAGCTCGGATAAAGTTGTGTAATAGTGCTATAGGGAAGAACTTGGAGAAATCCAAATTTGGGTATGTTGATCGAGGTTAAACATATTTAAATATGATTTAAATATGTGATCAGAGGACGATTATGATTTAAATACTCGACCGGAGAAAGATGTGTTTAAATGTGATTTAAATACGGAACCAGAGGAAAATATGAATAGAGATTCATATTGGAAAATTCGGTTTTCGAAAAACCGGAGATTGGTTTATTATTAAATTAATATTTTATATTATATTTAATAATAAATTTTATTAATTAAAATTTGTTTTAATTAGTTTTAATTTATAATTATTAATTATGAATTATGAATCATTTCTCCACTTTAGTTCAACATGCATTGCGTGAATTCGAACGTCTGGATTTTTGCCGATATTTTTTTAATATTTATATACTCTAATTTTTTGGCCCCCAAACATCAATGTCTGGATCCGCCCCTGATTGAGCGTACAATTAACCTAGGCTCAGTTTCGATATTTTAAAATTTTAATAACTAAAATATAATAATAAATATATATATATTCAAATATATTTAGACGCAGTGGACCATGCGACACAACTTTTCTACCTTAGTTCTCAAATATTTTAGTGGATTGTGTGACGTCATTTTTGTCTAATGAAAAAAAAAGACAAAAAAAAACTTTTGTGTTGTTCGAATGTATGTTTTGTATATGCAATAAAACCCCTTCTAGAATTGTTTTATAAGTTATGTTTAACTTTTGTTTTATAAAAAAATCGTAAAAAATTGAGAAGTTCGAATTCAACATTAAAAAAAAAAATTATCAGTGATAAGCATATATAACTGTTTATATATATATAATTTTTTATTTTTGAGTTTAGTAATATATATATTGATGATTGGACCTTCAAACTCTTGATCGAGAAAATATATTTTATGACCGTTGAATTCTACTAATGCTAATTATTCTTAATTCATGACAACTTTAAAAATAATTCAATTGAAAACAATCTTTAAAAATTTATTATTAGGGGACAAATCTTATAGAAAAATATATATTTTTTTTAAATCAAGAATAACTCGAAGGGGCAAGGCCAGAAATTTTAAAATAAAATGGAAGGGCTTGAATAATTTGGCAATAAAAAGAGTACAAAATTATGAATTATTTAAAGGCTAGTTATTGATTGGTAATAATATCAATTAAAAAAATGAATGTAGATGTAATATAAATTGATGTCTCATGAATTGACTATAGAATCAAAAATCATATGAATTAAAAAACCATAATATATATGAAATGTAGTTATTCATATCTCTTGAAGTTGACCGTTGGATTTAATCACATCACATAAATGTGAAAAGGAAATATTATTTTTTATTTAAAAGAATGATTATCAAAACGAAAATGTCTTTGCACGCTTGTTCGATGTGATCTCACCACAATCCATATTATAAAATATACATTAAATATTTCAACTTCTTCTTTCTTTTCTTAAAATATTGGGATGTTCTCACACAAAATTTAAAATGAATATATAACTTCTTTTTTTTTAGCATCAATGAATATATAAATAACTTGTTTTCATGTTTATGTTTGGGCGGTTACAATCTTTCCAATTAAAAAATTTAATCATAATTTTAGAGGACTTAATAAGTTTATTCTTTATGTTATGTTGTTGAACTCGAAAAAAGAGCGAGTTTATTCTCTCACATGAGAAGATTGAATTAATAAGTTTATTCTTCATGTTTCAGCCAGCGTCACGCCCTCCTACTCATCGGGGGCATGACACTTGTCTGGCGGTCGGATATAGGTCACGCACTTCACCGTCATCCATTTTTTGGGCTAGTTGATTCGGCAGGTGAGTTGTTACACACTCCTTAGTGGATTTCGACTTCCATGACAATCGTTCTACTGCCTTAATCGACCAACACACTTTTTAAGATATAGGTTAGCGCGTAGTTAGGCACTGTAACCCGGCTTCCGATTCATTCTGCATCGCCAGTTTTGCTTACCAAAAAATGGCACACTTGAAGCTCTTGATTCTGTGGCGCAGCTCAACAAAGCAGTCACATCGTTCTACTTATTTAAAGTTTTAGAATGGGTCGAGGGCATTGCACCCCCGATGCCTCTAATCATTTACTTTACCCGATAAAACTCGCACGCGGGCTCTAACTATCTTGAGGGAAACTTAAAAGGGAACCAAGTACTAGACGGTTCGATTAGTCTTTCGCCCATATACCCAAGCCAAACAAACGATTTGCACGTCAGTATTGTTGCGGGCCTCCACCAGAGTTTCCTCTGGTTTTGCCCCGCTCAGGCATAGTTCACCATCTTTTAGGTCCCGACAGGCATGCTTACACTCAAACCCTTCTTAGAAGATCAAGGTTGGCTGGTGGTGCAACCCACAAAGGGATCTCGCCAGTCAGCTTCCTTACGCCTTACGAATTTACTCGTCCCTTAACTCGCACACATGTTAGACACATTGGTCCGTGTTTCAAAATGGGTTGAATGGGGAGCCCACGAGTCGATGCCAGGAGCGCGCAGATGCCAAAGCCCGCCCGAAGGCGCGCGCTTCCAGCCATGATCGGGACAATGATATTTCCACAGGCATAACAAAGGTTTCAGCTTTGGTCGCCGTCTCAACCCCATCGGTTTATTCCCCAAGTCGATTGGAGGACTTGCTCGTCACCATTCCACGCCCGACTCGAGCACATCGTCGGCCCACATCCGCTTCCCTCCCGACAATTTCAAGCTTTATTTTACTCTATTTTCAAAGTCCTTTTCATCTTTCCCCCGCGGTACTTGTTTCTTATCGACCTCTCGCCCATATTTAGCCTTGGACTGAATTTACTACCCGATAAGGGCTGCATTCTCAAACAACCTGACTCGCCGACATTGCCTCATGGTGCAGCAGGGTCGGAGAGCAACGGGACTCTCACCCTCTCTGGCACCTCCTTATAGGAGACTTGTGTCTGGTCCGCCGTTGATGACGTTTCTCCAGTGATATAGACGACAAGTAGGTTTGGAGCCTAGGCAATCCACAAAAGGAAAGATCCTCAAGTAATCTACCAAATTCGAATCTTGTGTCGCACAATCGATATGCTTAAAGGTTTAGAAAAGCAAATCAATATCATGTTACCTTTTGTTAGGTGAAAGACCAGTGAATTGGATTATTGATTAATCCAATTCAAGGTGGGAAACACTTCACAAGTTTGGTGACCAACCATCCTTGAATGATTCCACTAAAAGGTGCAAAGCACAAAGGGGACAAGCTCACGACTTTAAGAAACAGTTTTCTATATTGTTCATAAACTTCATCATAAACTTCATAAAATCCTCTAATACAATTAAGAATGTGCCATATATATAGGCTTGAGATTGTCTTCTTGAGAAAGTATAAAACCCTAAAACTATTAGGATAAAATTCTCAAAACAAATAGGAAAAATAAAGATTTATTTTAATAATTAAAAATAAGATAACTTATTCTAATAGTTTTAAATAAGACGATTATAAGACTTTCCTAAAGATATATAGTGATAATTTTCGGATGGTTACATCCAATAAAGTTGGAAAATTACATTCCCTAAAATAAATTAATGTTTTATTTTCTGAACACTCTTCGATATTCTGATGATAACTTCTTCTCCAGTGTTCGGACTGGATTGTTTTTAATACGGTTGGAAAACTCTTTCAATTTTAATCCATCAGAAAGTTATAGGCAATCGAAGTTGGAACAATGCAGTGGGAGTTGTCATGCGCGAGCGAATGTTAGCTTGGGCGCGCGGGCTGTGCGTTTGGCTGAATGGTTCTGTTGTCTTCTTCTTTGGCCAAAGTCACTACTAAGTATTATGTGTGTTTGTTCATGACTTCGCCAAGTTATTTGACCCTTGATCTTGTCATTGGTGCTTGAGGCATTGTAATGGTGTCCACGATCATATCATCCTGCAAACTACAATTCAGACGCTGAGGGCGCCCGATTCTCAAGCTGGGTTGTTCCCGATTAGCTCGTCGTTACAAAGGGAATCCTTGTAAGTTTATTTTCTTCCACTTATTAATATGATAAAATTCAGCGGGTACTCCCGCCTAACCTAAGGTCGCGTCGAGAGCATCGTCTTCAGGGATGATGTTTGGAGGGTCACCTTTATTAGTGTTGGAGGTAGCGACACGGTACCGAGGTTGGAAAAACCACCATAGTGTCGCGACGAAAGGCGTCGAGGACTCGAATTTAAGTCATCCATGCGACAATGCGCACGAGAGGCCAGCGTGTTCCCCCGCCGATGCAACGAACCCACCCGAAGAGGGGGGTGGATGTGTGACGCCCAGGCAGGCGTGCCCTCCATCAGAAGGCTCCTGACACAACTTGCGTTCAAAGACTCGGTGGTTCGCGGGATCCTGCAATTCACACCAAGTATCGCATTTTGCTACGTTCTTCATCAATGCAAGAGCCGATATATCTGTTGTCGAGAGTCGTTGTGAGTAATACGAAAAAGAATGCTTCACCCCCCGCGCGTCGATACTGGGGTAGGGGCAAGTGAACTCGTTTGAGTTCCTTGGCGCGACCTACGCTGGGGTTTTGTTTAAACGCGTTGGGGGGAGGAGGGGCAACATGATGCTCCCCCCCCCCCACACACACACACACAGCGACACGACACAAAAAGTTTTGTGAACGCGTTCGCGGGTCATTTGATGTTTAGGCATCGAAAATGATCCTAACGCAGGTTCACCTTGAAATCTTGTTACGACTTCTTCATCCTCTAAATGATAAGGTTCAATGGACTTCTCACGACGTCGTCGTGATCCTAACAATTCACGGAACCATTTAATCGGTAGAAGCGACAGGCGATGTGTACAAAGGGCAGAGGCGTAGTCCACGCGAGCTGATGACTCGCGCTTACTAGGAATTCCTCGTTGAAGAACAAAAATTGTAATGTTCTATCCTCGTCACGATGAAATTTTAAAGATTACCCGGGCATGTCGACCAAGGCTATAGACTCGTTGAATACATCAGTGTAGCACGCGTGCGGCCCAGAACATCTAAGGGCAGCACAGACCTGTTATTGCCTTAAACTTTCTTGGCCTAAGTGGCCATAGTCCCTCTAAGAAGTTGGTCGCGGAAGGATTCCTCCGCATAGCTCGTTATGCAGGTTGAGGTCTCGTTCGTTAACGAAATTAACTAGACAAATCTCTCCACCAACTAAAAACGACCATGCATCACCACCCATAGAATCAAGAAAAAGCTCTCAGTTTGTCAATCCTTACTATGTTTGGACTTGGTAAGTTTCCCGTGTTGAGTCAAATTAAGCTGCAGGCTCCACTCTTGGTGGTGCCCTTTCATTAATTCCTTTAAGTTTCAGCCTTGCGACCATACTCCCCCTGGAACCCAAAGACTTTCATTTCTTATAAGGCGCTGGCAGAGTCCTTAAAGCAACATATGTCAATCCCTAGCTAACATTGTTTATGGTTGAGACTAGGACAGTATCTGATCGTCTTTGAGCCCCAACTTTCATTCTTGATTAATGAAAAAAACTTCATTCGCAATGCTTTCGCAGTTGTTCGTCTTTTATAAATCCAAGAATTCCACCTCTAACTATGAAATATGAATGCCCCCGACTATCCCTATTAATCATTACTCCAATCCCAAAGACCAACAGAGTTGGATCGAAATCCTATGATGTTATCTCATGCTAATGTATACAGAGTGTAGGCTTGCTTTGAGCACTCTAAAATCTTCAAAGTAACAGCGTTGTAGGCATAGCCCGGCTACTTAAGGTCAGGAGTGCATCGCCGACAGAAGGGACGAGCAAACTGGTGCTCACCATAGGCGGACCGGTCGACCAAACCCAAGGTCCAACTACGAGTTTTTTAACTACAACAAATTAAATATACGTTATTGGAGCTGGAATTACCGTGGTTGCTCGCACCAGACTTGCCTTCCAATTGATTCTCATTAAGGGATTTCGATTGTACTCATTCCAATTACGAGACTCAAAGAGCCCGATATTGTTATTTATTGTCACTACCTCCTAGTGTCAGGATTGGGTAATTCGTGCGCCTGGTGCCTTCCTTGGATGTGGTGGTCATTTCTCAAGCTCCCTCTCCGAAATTGAACCATAATTCTTCGTCACCTGTCACCACCATAGTAGGCTACTATCCTACCATCGAAAGTTTATAGGGTAGATATTTTAATTATGTGTCACCGACATGATGGTCGTGCGATCTTTCGAGTTATCATGAATCATCAGAGCAACGGGTAGATCCTGCATCGACCTTTTATCTAATAAATGCATCCCTTCCAGAAGTTAGGGTTTGTTGCACGTATTAGCTCTAGAATTACTACGATTATCCGAGTATAAAATATCATCGAACAAACTATAACTGATTTAATGAGTCATTCACAGTTTCACAGTCTTAATTAGTTCATACTTACACATGCATGGCTTAATCTTTGAGACAAACATATGACTACTGGCAAGATCAACCAGGTAGCATTCCTACACGACGTCGCAGCCCGCCTGCCCCGGGGGCAAGGCGGAAGCAAGCGTCATTCTTTTGTGCTTCGTTTCAGCAAATAAACAGGCAACACGTTTGGGGCAGGAAGGACTCCCTTCTCATGCACATCATGCCGCAAAATGCACTGCATTCGAGAGACCGAGCAACCTACGACGCAGGCTGTGAAGCGGGCTACGATGAGTCTTGCTGCTTTCAACAAACAAATGTCGAAGAGAAACGCGACGCGGGCTTCCAGGTTCGCTGTGCACCCGACGAGGGGTGTCGACAGAAGGAACATACAAGACGAGACGCTTCCATCGAGTGAGGTAACCGATCAATTGCGGCAGCTCGAAATACTTCTACTTCTGGGCGCATCAATGAGGAGAAGTTGACACCTACAGATTGATGCCCGAGCACCGAGCTTGCCGACCCAAACGACCGGATCACCATTCACGGGCAATGCGCGATCGTCCGAAGATCGACTATTCCCGCCCCCGCAAGCATAGCATGCAAGGGTGAGAAATCACCGAGCTAAGCCAACCTCGCAATGGCGTGTGCGATCTCCAACAAACTCTCTTTGCTTTCCTTTATTTTCGAGGTGAGCCCTTTTGCAAATGGGAGCGATCAGATGCCTTCTTGTATAGCTTCACTCAGGCCAAGTTCACCGTGACCTCGGAAGTTAGGTCGTCTTTCCACATCAACAAACGAGTGGAAAAACAACTACACCACTGCAAGCATCATCTAAGCAAGCCCATCCCCTAAACTCGACACAACATCCCGCTCTCTACCCACGCAATGTTGCAGCAAGGCATGTCCGAACGTGTTGGACGCGCGCGCGGCTACTTGTGGGCATCCACTTGCTCCCTCCACGTTGCGCGTGCTGCGTCCGACTGAGCATGGTCCAACCTGTGTGCACGTCGTGTCGTTGTCAACCCATGAGCTTCCGATCCCAGCATCTGTCCACGCCCAGTCGCATCTGACCGGGCCTGATGTGCGTGCTTGCTTGCACGCTTGGCTTAGACATCAGCCATGCCAACTGGTCCCCCAATTGTGTGTGCTTTGACACTTTATTAATGTGAATTGGATACTATATATACCAATTAAAACAATTGTTTGCATTATACATTCACTTAAAGTGAACGTGGATCACAAAATTTGAATCATAATAGAACTCTAAGGCGCCGGTTTAAAACTTCAAAATGATGAAACGACGTAATCCAATTTAAGGGCCAAAACGGACATTATTTGGGTGAAGGAAGGACAAGCTACAAATGTTATATCATATAGCTAGAAATGGATAAATTTTACGCAAAATTATTCTAATTTATTCTGGTAATTGATTGATTGTTATTGTATAATGCCCAACAGAGTACAGACGAAAGCTATAAATATAGAGACCCAAACAAACTTTGTTTTGAAAGTATATTGAGCAAAATGGATAAAAGATAGAGCCAAAATAGTATTTGAATCTATTTTTTCAAATACTTTAAGACTAAAAGCTGTTTGCTTAGTAAGGTTAAATTCAGTTCCAAAACTTTAACAATAATATCTATTTAATCCTTCAATTTTAAAAACTTCTCAATTACCTCTCTATATCTAATATGTTTCTATTTAGTTTATATCATAATTTCAATTGTGATTAATATAAATAATGCAGCAGAAACTGAATTAGTACAAACTTCTATACTGTGTTATATTCTATTGCCTTCATTTCTCATCTTCATATACCAAAAATTGTTCATTTACAGGTCAAAGAACCAAAGAGAAAAGGGAAGAAAATCACTGCTCAAATTGATTACTGTAACTGTATCAAATTTCATTGAAAATATCAGTATCAGATCAATATAAACTGTGGTGACTGTGGACAATTCAATGTAGTTAGGCTCTACCTCTATGATTCACTGATCCCGGATGAACAAGAATGCCGAAAACAAAACCTGAACGCGAACCCGAGTCTGCTATAGACCAAAATGATGAGAGAGTTCATCATTTGCTAAAATTGCATCTCCTTCCAAGTCTATTTGACTGCCTGTTGTGTCATTGCTGGCACCTTCAACCGATTGTTTCCTTCTTTTTCGTCGACCATCCAACGATAACCTAATGAAAATTTTGCATTTCGTCACTTAACCATTAGTTTGAAATAACATAAGAATTGAGAAGTCAAGCTTATGTGACGTACGCGGATTCTCAGACCACGGTTATTGTTAGTCCTACTACAGGCTACATGAAATATTTAGGTCATGTTTAGCTCATGAGTTAGGTTCATGTACCCTACAAACTTATAGTACATAAATTCAAGATGACAAATGATAAACCCACAAATTAAACTGCCAGATACACCTGATTTGGTTCCTGTAATTTTAAATTGATAATGATTTAATCCCTAAACTTTAGCATGGAACAACTAGTCCCTGTAGTTTAAATTTTGTAACGATTTAGTGCCTATTGTGAAAAATTTTATCAAGGTGAAGCATCAATTTTATTATGTAATGATGTAATCCCTATTGCTTATTAACACATTTGGTCCCTAGTGGTTTATCTATCTATACATGTTAAAAACCACATTAAATTTTAACCAGACTTTACCTCGTAAGGACTAAATCGTTACAAATGTTAAACTACATACATAAATTGTTACAGATTTCAAAGTACGGGGACTAAATCATTACTTTGATGAAAGTAAAGGACTCAAAGGCGTTTTTTAACCCTTTTTTTTCTTATGTGAAGGATACTCTTTTCGCCTTTTCTACGGTTTGTTTCAATGCAAATAAATGTGTTACATGGAATCATTAATCAATTTCAAACAGTAAACCCAACAGCAAAAGCAGCTCTGCTTTTCTGGTCATACTTTGCATACACCACAACAAAGAGCCTGATAAAGTTGACTGTTGCATTAAAAGCAGTGTAGTGTGTCTATGAAAAAGTTAGTAGTTGCTAATCATGTTCATATTCCTCACAGATCTCATTTAAAGGCAAAAAAATTTGATGAACACACAATTTTCAAACTATTAATCACATCCTTAGAATAAATAAATGGGCACATTCAGACAAACAACCAAGAAAACAAGCCCGTTTGATAATAATTTTGTTTTTGTTTCTGTTTTAAAAATCATATACTATGGCCCCGTTTGATAATGATTTGACTTTTTTATTTTTAGCTTTTGAAAATTAAGCTTGTAATACAACTTTCACTCATGTTTTTCTTTGTCATTTTATTATCTACTTTCTAAAAGTGTCTAATGTTTTCAAAAGGCTTAGATTTTGAAAACTGAAAAACAAAAAGTAGTTTTTCCATACTTGTTTTTGTTTTTGGAATTAGGCTAAGAATTCAAATGTTTCTTCTCTAAGAGAGGTGAAAATCATATTAAAGAAATTGTGAGGAAACAAGCACAATTTTCAATAATAGAAAACTAAAAATGAAATCGTTACCGGTTGGGGCATAACATTTTTCCTTCACTATAAAGTCTAGTTTAAAAACCCATTTTATAATCCTAGCTAAACTCTGAAAAAATCATTTTCAAAAGCCTACTCTTGGATTGAAATTTGGCAAACTTGTAAATGTTCTCAAGAAAGTTACTCTACCTTGTAAGGCTTAATTTTAAGAAACTGAAAAGTGAAAACTATATAGACTTGAGATGAGAAATTTAAAGTTTACCCCAGATGCAAGGAAATTTCTGAGCGGTCATTTTCCTCTGCCTCGGTCTCGGCCTCGGTCTCGTTGGTAGAAGCAGTTTTCGAATCTGAGAAGTAGGATCTCTGAAAGGGGCTGGATTCCAGAAGTGGTGTACTATTTCTCTGCTGAAAGTCATCAAGCTATACATATTTGAAAGGAAGATAAATATAAAACATTAATGTCATTCTTTCATGTCAGAAATCCAAGTTAACTACTTGTAAAGCCGAAAACTTACCTGTTTTCGCAGAGTCTCGTTCTCTGAAATGACTATTTCCCCCTAGGAGTAAACAGAATCAGATAGGAAATAATTAGTAATCAAATCAGTAAGATCAAGAGAGAAAATTAGTCCCATGAGGCTGTGTTTATGCAAGTTCATGCTTCCACATAAACTATTAGGAAACTTCTAAGTGTAATGCAACAAGCATTTCAGTTATGGTCAAATCAAGCAAAATCTTGCGAAAAGGAAAATTTTCAGTAAGATTTACTCAAGAGCTAAGGTTGATTTGATTTCTCTCAATTAAAAGAAGATGAAGAGATGAATATAATGTAGTACAAAGATCAAAAGGGAAAATGAAATTATAAGGAAAATTTCCAATAAATCGAGGAACATTTATCCGATATGTACCACTAGCATAATTCTTTTTTGGTTAAAATATTATTTTCGTCTCTATACTTTGAGTCTCATTCCATTTTAGTCTATCTACTTTCAAATGTCCAGTCCTTGTACTTTCAATAAATCTTTAAATTAGTCCTTATTGTTAGTTTGAAGTTAAATTTTTATCGAACTTGGTAAAATAACAATAATAATTTTCACTCAAGAAACGACACCATGTGAATATGCTTCTAAAATTTATAGAGGGAAGGCTAATAGAGACTAAATTTTCATTTTTCTTTGAAAAGTTAACAATAAACTAAAAGGAGGAACTAATTTTAAGATTTATTGAAGATACGGGAACTACATTTGGACATTTGAATGTACAGACCCAAGGTATACGGACCAAAATGGTATTTTTAGCCCTCTTTTTTTTTTCTCTCGGGGTCAAATAAAATTACTAAAGCCATTTTCAAAGTCATCATAAATAACTAGTCACAAACTCAACATCCAAACCAAAATCTTCAATTAGCTTACTTGTGATATTGTAACTTCTTTGGATTCTAAGAAACATAGAAATAAAAAAATTAAAAACAAAAAGGATAGCTAAGTTACCTGTGACCTACACCTTTGGAGCTGCTCCAAAAGCAATGTTTCCTACAAAAGCAATGTCTCAGCGAAGGCAAGTATCATTACACAAGTACTAAAATGAACATGTATATTTGCAAAGTACCTTCTTGTCTTTGATCGATACGATCCCTTCGCGCAATTGATTTTCTAAGTTTTGTAACTCTCTAAAGCTCAAACCATCCAGTTCCTGGCCTCTCATCTGCCTATAAAACCCGAGTTATACGAGGAAAAAAAATGGAAACCAAGAGTTATTAATCAATTAACATGTTTTTTAAGTCATGTTCTACGGATGTTGAAGCAAATAAATTGGTAAAATGATTTGAGATCATTTCCTTCTATTGCAAATTTAAAATTTTACCAAGAAGCTTATGTCAGGTCCCTCGAGAAGAATAGCTAACAAACAAATAAGGACTTACATGTATGCTGACTTAAGCTTTACGAACTCCTCTTCGGATGACTTCGCATCAGAATCAGATGGTGGCAGCTGTTTTTCAAAAGAAAAATACAAGAGAATTCAGCAAAAATAAAAATAAGAGAAACAAACCTTGAACATAAATGTAAGCATTTACTTTTGTTGGGTGGTCCAAAGTTTCTCTTGGAAAATCCAACTCCATGCCCTGTCCTCTGTACCTTGAAAGTGTATGTTCCATGCTTTAAAACAGAGAAAAAACAGAGTCAAATAACTAAGCATGTTGCCAAATAAACAAATAACAGTGAAGATAACTATTAAAAGTTGTCTTAGTTCATCCCATGGTGTACTTTTAGCTTTGAATGAACTGACAATTTGTAAAAGAGAACTATAACCATTATTCTCTTCATCTTTGGCTTTTCCTTATCAATTTGACTATTTTCAAAGTGGAGAAACCCAAACTTGATTTATATAATATCAAAATTGAAAGTTTGTTTCTCATCCCAAGAACAAAAAAAAACAACAAGACAACAGAAAGAGAGAGAAAAAAAACAGTCCCACATTTAAAATAATATATCTTCACTACTAAAAGGCTTGTTACCTTTAGTGAGTGTTCTCAGTGAACCCACACCACAACTTTCATTGATCCTATTCAAGTTTCACTAAAGACCCAAAAAAAAAAAGGAAAAATCCCTTTAAACTCCCATATTGTTCAAATGTCAAAACTTTCACCAAAACAAAGTTTCAACTAGATTTACAAGTTTAGTTCCTAAGCTTCCAAGTTCGTGTTTATTTTATCCCTGAACTTTAAAAAGTATCTAATAGGTCTCCGAATTTTCAATTTTACTTTCAATACTACTAAATCCCTCATTTCACAAAAGGAGAAAAGAAACTTTGAAAAGCCTCATTCTGGTGACAACAATTTTAATATAACTGAACTTTCAAGTTTGTGTCTATTTGGTTCCTGAACTCTAAAAAGTGTCTAATAGATCCCTGCACTTTCAATACTACTTAATCCCCGTTTCACAAAAGGGGGAATAACTAAAAAAAGAATGCATTCTAGTGACAACATTTTTAATATTACCGAACTTTCAAGTTTGTGTCCATTTAGTCCCTGAACTCTAAGAAGTGTCTAATATGTCCTTAAACAAACCCGGGGGAAAAGAAGCTAAAAAAAGCATTTCCAACTCTCAAATTCAGAAGCTCGGACAATCAAAAACTCAAAACCCTTAATTAACAACATCACAAACAAAAATCTCAAAAATCCAGAAGGCACAAAAACCCTTAAAAAACACAAAAAAGTAAAGTTATATACCTAGTGCTGGAGAATTCATAAAGCCTTCCAGTGCTGGAAAACACAACAATGGCGACCTCAGCATCACAAAGAACCGACAATTCCTTGGCCTTTTTCATCAACCCATTTCGGCGTTTGGAGAAAGTAACTTGTCTGCTGTTGATATTCTCAATCTTCTTGATCTCCACTCGCCCTCTTCCCATGGCGGATTTTGGTTTTGTTGGAGGATTTTCTGTGCCCCCAAACATTAATCAATCAATCAATCACAAGTTTCAAAAAGAAGAGTAGAGAGGAAGAGAAATTTTGATTTGGGAAAAGGGGGAATAATTGATTGCTTAAAAAAGAAAGGCATTGCTGTTGGGAACTTCAAAATGGAATTTTGGAATTTGGGTATTTTTTTTTCTGGGAGTCTATGAAAGGTAAGTTCGACTAAAATTAGTATGCAAGCATAAAGGGGTGACGATTGCTATTTCTATACCAAGAATTTATCCATTATTGGCAAGAACTTGCTGGTTTTTCTTTGCCCCCGTTTCCAGGGATCTTTTTAAATCTTTTTATATTCTTTTTAAAACCCACTTTTCTAAACTTCTTTATCCGTCATCCGAGATTCGAACCTTCAACTTTAAAAATCGAAACACAAATATGTAATGTCTTAACCAGTTGAATTGTAATAAAAAAAATATGTTCTTTTTTAACGTTGTATAGTTTTAGTTTTTTTAATTTTCAAAATGTTTATTTTGTTCTTTTAACCTAGGAGTGTTTGGACATCAACTTGAAACTGGGTGAACGGAATGATTATAACTCAATTCACGTTTGGTCCATCGACTTTTGTAACCTACTGTTAAAGTCAATAAAGTAATGCACTGAATTAATAGTATGTATTATTCACGGACTATTATAACAACCGACTATTTTAACCCACGCACCACTTCGAACAGCTCCAAAATGTTTATTTTAGTCTTTGGACTTTCAAAAATAATTGTTTTGGTCCTTATCTTTATTTTGTTTTTCACAAATAAATGACGTGATTTTGAGTATGTGTACTATCATATTAATGAGTATGATTTATATTTATATATGATTGTAATTTCAAGTCACATAGATTAAAAACTAGTATTGGACAGGTAGATATTAGACGAAAATTAGTAATTAGTAATGAGTATGATTTCTATTTATATAAATGTGATCGGCTTGTTGAAGTTATGCCTGAGTTCGAAACTTATCGCTAACATATAGTTGATATTTTTGTTGTCAAAAAAAAAAAAGTAGATATTAAACAGAAAAAAATAATATAGTAATGACCAAAATGATTATTTCTTAAAGGTTTAAAGACTAAAATAAACATTTTAAAAGTTCGAAGACCAACATGGAACCAATTACAAACTTAAAAGTTCACAACTCAAAATAGACATTTTAAAAGTTTAATGACTAAAATTGAATAAACTTAAGACTGCAATGACCCAATAGAATTAAAATATTTTTTTAACACCAAACTAGAATATAACCTAACTAATTAGGCATAGTTTAAGCGTTAGGGCACTTATGCCTTTTTTTTTAAGAGATCTAAGGTTTTGTCTCTTCACCCCACATTTGTTCATGCCTCTTCGTTATGAATTCTAAGTTCAAACCTACTTCTTCTTTTTTAATGTACTATTTCGAAAACAAAAATACTAATTTTTCGAATGATATAAACCAAAATTTTAAATTCACGCTTCAAATATACATTTTTTTTAAAGAAATTGTAACAAATGTCAATTTAGAATAAGATAATTAAAAATATAGCATGTTTTTAAAAAATTTGCGGATATGACAATTTCTATCGCTGATATCTTATGGTTGATAGAAGTCTATCGCTGACCACCTCAGCTTTTTATAGATTTTTGTCGGTGATAATAGTCTATCACTGATAGAAGTCTATCACTGATATGATAAAGTCTATCAGTGATAGAAACAAATTTTTTTGTCATATTTGCAAAACATTTTAAAGTTTGCTAAATTTGCAATTAGTTTGGGCCTTGTTATTTCTGCAACCAGCCCTTTTTTAGGAGATGTTTAGCTAGTGATTCGAGTAAGGTTAGTTTTGTAAAGTTTGGGATTACGAAACTTATATTTGTGTAGGTTTGGTGTTTAAATTGCATTAAAAAAAATATTATAGAAACTTGGGTTTGATTTATAAACTTACTATAGTATATAATGTTTTTAAAAAAAAAAAAACTATATTATATAATGTAAAACATGAACTTTATAGGTCTAAATTTCTATAATCGATGAGATTAACAAACTCAAAATTTGGGATAAGCAAATTTACACACCAAATATAGATTCGATTTCTTAATATTAGATTTTGACACGTTAGATCACGAGTTCAATAACCAAATATAAGCTATATAAATTCAACCTTCTAAAACTTATTTCTTTCCATACACCAAAAAAGATAAACTATACAACTAAGATTTTACAACATTAAAGATTTATAAACTAGTAGATGTTAGGTCAAATAGTTCATGTAGTAGGCAGGAATAAAAAATAAAAATAAAAAGTAAATAAGGCAAGAATAAATCTTAGAAAGGAAAGAAATGAACCAAACATAGCCTTGGCAGATTGATGTGAATCAAATTATATTGCCCAAAATGGCTAACCATTCCTATTATAGAAGGCTAAAAAAGGTCTTTTTTTTCTTAGATTCCCTTATTTGGTTCACTTTCCTTTCATAGTTCTTTGGAATTTTGGATGTTATAAAAAAAGTTAAAATGCAATTTATTTATTTATTTTGAAAGGAAAATGTAATTCCTTTTAGTTCTAATGTGTTTAGCAAATATTTGGTTTTCTTTTTTCTTTTTTTTTTTTTTTTTTTGAGACCATTTAGTTTATGGTTTCATACATGTTGGAATAAAAAATGTTTGAGAATAAGATTGTTCGTAGTCACAGATTTTATTGTGTTTGGTAGTGTATGAGAATGTTATAAGAATTTTAAAACAATAAATTATGTTTGTATTTATTTTATGAAATTAATCGTGGTAACGTTATAGAATTTTAATATATTAATTATTAAAATAATTCAAAGTATTAATAAAAATTAATTAATTAATTGTCAAAATAAGCATAACTTCGCGGTAATTGACATGCACTTTTTCCGTTCGAGTTGGAGGTTCAAATCTTCGTACCTCACATTTGTTGCACTAAAAATAATTAATTAGTAATAAAATAATAGTTTTAATTGGATAATTAATCATAAGTACTTAAAAAAAAAAAATATATTGTTGAGGCCAAATTTTGGATGATGAATGGCATTTGTTTCTCACATGGCTTTATCAATGTAGTTCGTTAGGAAGAAGGGATCTGCAAGACAAAGAAAACAAGCTCTGATGCTCAAGTCAGTAGAGCGACAGCTGGGATTAGAGTTCTTGAATTAGAATTGACTTACTTTCTTCGTAGTATGAGGTGACATTTATAATTGTCTTCGGGTATTTCATTTTCCTTTTAGGTTTTACCTAAAAGGAATGGATCAGGCTTGTGGGTCCCTGACCCACTCGTGAGCCAAAGAACGGCAAGGTCGACCTTGCCCTGATTGGACTTCTTGGGTCTATTAGTGTCTGGCCCAGGGCCTCTAGTTGGGATCTCGAGCCTTTTCTTTTATGGGCTCGGCCTTGGCCCTATAACTATGGCTAACCCTCTTCCTTTGGGCTTGTAACTCATTTTTTGAACTTTCCCCGGTTGTTTAGGCCTAAGGCCAAACATGGAGGACAAATTCCTCCTTAATGTATGCTCCGGTTCGACTGAACCAGCTTTCTGTCGGGCCTTTTCTGTATAGTTATTTTTATCCACAACATTAAGTCTCCTACTTTCGAGTGCAAGGTTCATGCTTTAGCTGACAATTTGTCAGTTTGGTGCAAGGAGCTTAACGCAGGAGTAGTATTCTTTCTTTTTCGCACATGCTGAAATTAAGAAGTCTCTTGTATATATTGTATGTGTGGGGGGTCGTTGGTGTACATGCCTTTATTGACTTTCTTATGTAATAGTTCACGTGAACTTCCCTATCACAAGAGTTTTGTCTCAGATTTAGGGTAGGTCGAGAGTCACCGTCTGAGCCTTTTTGGGGCATGCTTGGTGTCTTGGACCTACACTCTCTATCAATCAAGTAGAGTTGAGCGTTATGCTTCTCTACACCCCTTCAGGTAAGATTAAACATTTTGTTCCTTAGGGACATTTTGGTCCTTTTGGATCCCCAAAGTCACTCCATGGGAGCACGTTTCCACCAGTTAAAACGAAATTGTGTGTCTTGGCGTTTTTGGTTTATTGGTATTTCGCCCCTGCCCGTGGGCGGAGCTTGCTTGCCAATTAATGCTTTTTGGTCCACAACTTGTCCTTAGAATTAAATAGGGTGTACGCTGCAATGACGTGTTATTAAGGCCTTCTTGGCACACCTTTTACTGCTCGGGCAGGATTTTATATCAGGGTTGATGTTCTCTCAATCATTTACTGGATATTCTCTGCAATTAAGCAGAGCCTCATGCTAGGCTGATATTTTTTCACATTCATGGCATATTCTCTGTAATTAAGAAAAGTATTATGTTGGTTAGATGTTATGTGAGTTTTATTGGGCTTTAATGGTCTCCTCTATTCGAACTGTCTTCTGTTGATGTTACTTTCTGTTTATGCTTTTGTCCAAGTGGTTCCTTTTATTATTATTATTTTTTTAATTGATTTTAATTTCTTGAAGTGTGGGTTTCATGAGGTATCCATGGGCTTGGCACACTTCTGGTCATGTGTCTCATAATTTAGGGAAGGTTGAAGTGTGGTTGGCATGTGTGGGCCTGTAACGACCCGACTTTTCCTAACCTAGACTACTAAAGGACGCTACTAAATGATGGTGATAACATTTGAAAAAAAACTCATGAGAAAAGATATAGAAATAAATACTTCCATTTAAATAAACTAAAATATAATTATTTGGGATCCCATTTAAAACATTGAAAACATTAAATAAAACCTTCCGATATAAAATTGTTTCATAGCATAACCTAGAATAAAACATTTAAACTTAAATATCAAATATGCGGAAACCATGCTGACAATGACCTCATGGCACAAACAGCACACGATCTCGTCACTCGCCTCGTACGTTTTTGCCATTTCCTGAAAAATAATAATTGGAAAAGGATGAGTATAAAATTACTCAGTAAGTAACCCCAAATGGGTTAGACATGCATACACAAACAAAACCTGCACTAAATAGTTTAATCATGTGGGGCCTTTATTTTCTGTCAAAACTTTCCAATGGACCTGTGGACAATTAACCCATCAAAACTATACCAACTAACTTGTGGCGCTTAAGCGGGCAACTTGAGAGACTCTACCCCAGCTGATGGTAGTTGGCTCCCAATCAGCGGAGCCAAGCCTCACCCGTCAGAGCGCCTCATTCTGAGATGTACACAAAATGCATTAAGTTTGTCAGCTCACTGGTGGAGCATAGGTGGGTTTTTTTTTAAAACGTGGACCTTTACCCCAACAGATGGTAACTGACCTCCAGTCTGTGGAGCCGAGCTCCACCCACCTAGCTCCTCATTCATAGTACATCAACATACATGGATGGATAATTGCCACAATTTCTACATTAAAACATGAATCATTCACCATTATGCATGAGGCCCCCTAGCTGAATATTCTATAATGACATGACACTCAATTCAGATAAGGTTGTTGACCCAATCAATAGTCAAACAAACCAACTACACCATATTCTGAAGCATTCACCAAGAAAAAATATGGACAGTTTCAACTTATAAATTAATTCCAAGAATGAGAAACAATACACATATTAATTTCCACAACATCACTCATCCAGAACAACCAGAAACAAACATACATATAATTACTCATCCAGAACAACCAGAAACAAACATACATATAATTACAGTAACAAACAACCAAACTTTCCCACCAAGCCAAAGGCTTTCCATCACTAAGGAAACTTACCTTGAGTTGAAAACCCAAACGATCTCTAGATTGGTTACGGAAGGTCTTGGTCCCAACCTAAATAACTTCCAACAATTAAAACTCATTTCTGAGATAAAAACAGTACTGTAAAAAAAATGGCTAAACAGAATCATAGGTTACCTACGTAGTCCCTGCCTGACGTCACTCCTACACTAAATTAAATTTCAATCCCAGACCGTTTTCGACACTGAAACAGAGAGGTTTTTACAAGTTATGAAAAATCTGAAATCTTGAAATAAAGTCTAAAGGTTCCAAAACGGATTGTTACCTATTGAGCGTTATCAAATCGATTGACGTTGAGGGTTGGGCGTGGATCGAACGACGATGGCCAATTATCTTTTATTCAGGCAAAGTGCACGAGGATGTCCAATTATTTTTGATTAAGCAGCAAAGTGCAGATGAAAGTAAAGAAAAAGGAAAATGGGAATGTTCAATGTGAACACGGATGGAGAAAAACAAATGAAGAAACCCTTTAGGGTTTAACCTAAAGATAAATTTAATAATATTAATATTAATATTATAAAAAGATTTTTATAATATTAATATTATTACTTAAAAAAGAAATTTATTTATTTCCCACTTCAGTCCCTTTCTTTTATTTTATTTTATTTTTTTGTATTTTAAATTATTACTTTAAATAAGTTCTAAATCTGAAATAACGATTCAATGCGATAAAATAGGGTACGGGGTGTTACATTCTCCCCACCTTAAGAACTTTCGTCCTCAAAAGTGGCTAGTCTTGAAAAAGTACATTCTCCTCATAGCTCAGGTTCTCACTAAACTGTAAGGGTTCGAAGCCAATTATGAGGGATGAGTTCGCCAAATACTTTCGTATCATGGAGACGTGAAAGACATTGTGGATCGCCGATAGAGAAGGAGGTAAGGCCACCCGGTAAGCCATCGGGCCAACCCGGTCCAACACTTCAAATGGACCGATGAAATGTGGGCTAAGTTTCCTTTTCCGTCCAAACCTCATAACCCCCTTCATTGGTGCTACCTTCTGAATTGCCTTACCCGGTCCAACATTACTTTACTTTTCTGTCTACTTTGCGCTGTTAACATCCTTGCCCTGATCTTCTGAATTGCCTCATTTGTGACTTGGACCAGCTCGGGTCCCAACAGTTGTTGCTCTCCTACCTCGACCCAATAAACTGTGGACCTACTCCCCTTCCCATAGAGAGCTTCAAAAGGTGTCACGCCTATAGTTGCTTAATAACTATTGTTATAAGCAAACTCTATGAGATGCAAATGAACATCCCAACTTCCTGCGAAGTCTAGCACACAAGCTCGTAACATATCCTCTAAGGTTTGGTTCAAACGTTCAGTTTGACCATCTGTCTGAGGATGAAAGGCTTTGTCTCATGCTTGGCTTAACTGTCAACTAGGCCAATTATGCGGTAACCTCACCCACTGCAACCATTATCTCTGCTCGTTGCAGGTCATTAAGTATGTGTGCCTGAGTGGTGCTTAAGGTTGACGTGTGTGCTGATTTCCTACTAAGGCATCCGCGACCACATTCGCCTTACCTGGATGTTACAAGATCTCGCAATCATAATCTTTTACCAACTCCAGCCACCTTCGTTGCCTCATGTTGAACTCTTTTTTAGTGAAGAAATACTTAAGACTATTGTGGTCTGTGAAGATTTGGATTTTCTCCCCGTACAAGTAGTGCCTCCAAATCTTCAAGGCAAATACCACTGCTTCCAACTCCAAATCGTGGGTTGGGTAATTTTGCTAATAATTCCTCAATGTCGAGAAACATATGCAATTACCTTATCGTGTTGCATGACTACACACCCTAACCTCTTTTTAGAGGCGTCACTGTAAATAACAAAATCTCCTAACTCGTCGGGTACTGCGAGCATCGGAGCTGAAACTAGTCTTTGCTTAAGTTTCTGAAAGCTCGTCTCACAAGCTTGATTCCAACGAACGAATTGCTCTTGCGGGTCAACTAAGTTAGAGGTGTGGCTATGCTGGATAAGTTCTGCACAAAGCGACGATAATAGCCTGCCAACCCCAAGAAACTACGTAGCTCCTTGCCCGTAGAGGGTCGAGGTCAGTTAGTCACGACCTCCACTTTCGCTGGGTCTACAGTTACCCCACTTTTTGACACCAGGTATCCTAAAAAAGACATTTGTTGAAGCCAGAACTCACACTTAGAGAATTTGGCATATAGCTTGTTCACACGTAAAGTCATTAAAACCCTTTTGAGGTGATCCTCGTGTTCCTCCTCTGACTTGGAGCACACCAAAATATCGTCAATGAAAACAATCACGAATGTGTCCAGGAATTTCTTAAATATCCTATTCATCGGGGCCATGAATATTGTTGGTGCATTAGTCAGTCTAAAGGACATTACAGTAAATTCGTAGTGTCCATACCTGGACCGGAAAATCGTTTTAGAAATGTCCTCATCTTTTATCCTCAATTGATGGTACCCGGCCGTAGATCAATCTTGGAAAACACGACTGCCCCTGCAATTGATCGAAGAGATCATCAATCCTAGGCAAAGGGTACTTGTTCTTTTAACGTCACTTTGTTCAACTCCCGATAGTCGATGCATAGGCGCATGGACCCATCTTTTTCCTTCACGAACAGGATTGGGGTACCCAAAGGCGAAACACTAGGGCGAATAAAGCCTATATCCAATAACTCTTGTATTTGTGTCTTAAGTTCTTTCAATTCTGCTGGGGCCATTCTATATGAAGCTTTATAAATGAGAGTTATTTTTCAGTTTGAGCTCCATGCCGATATCTACCTCTCGTGCACGTGGAAAACTTGGAAAGTCCAACTTACTTTACCAACACAACTTTTCCATTCAAAGTTGGCTTACTTTCTTCTTTCAATCGAAATGACGGCTTCATTAGTTTTGGGTATTAACTTGATCACCATCTACCTTTTCACCAATAAAGCCACAAAGTTTCATTTTTTTTCATAGCTCTTTGACAACCGTTGACGATAGTCATTTCTAATAATAATAAAAAAAATTATTTTCTTCAATTCCTATGAAATCTAGGACTGAAGCTCCCTAAAGCACTCTTCCAACATTTGTATTGTCCCTACTTAAATCCCCGGTTCAGGAAATATATATACATATACATATATATATATATAGACCAATAAATACCAAGGTTCAAAGTCTCAAATTAATAACAAGAATTCTTCCACCAATTCCAATTTACATCCAAACAAAACTAATACCATAGAGGGTTGTGCCCAAACGTACTTGGAGTTTCAACATGATTATTTCCTACATCTTGCAAGATAGCAAAACTTCCTCATATTACCTTTCTGGTTCTTATACTTTTCTTTATGGAAGTCTTTATACTCCAAATGACAATTTTCATTTTCCAAGTCGGGCTTATCCTAAACAATATGTAAATATGTCTCTACTTATAATTCTTCCATAGATCTTAGATTTGGGGTTTCCAAATTGATTCCCTGAAATGATTTTATGCTTACTTTATGGTCTTGCATTTAAGGACCCAAAATTTTCTCTTAGACCAATTAAACTAATCTTTCTTCGTAACCATGACATGGATCAAATCCAAGTAGGTTGAGGTGTTTTGAAAATGACTCTTTTGGTTCAAAACTAACATCTTTTTTTTTTCTTTTTTTTTTTTTTTTTTTTTTTTTTTTTTTTTTTTAACATTACAACTCAAGTCTTCTTTCGCTACTTTGACCTTCTTTGTTAACCACACCAACTAAGTTCGGTATTTTAAAGAGACATCATCAAATTATCACTTAACTCAATCTCGTAACTTTGTCATTTTTTTTTCTTAGCACGACACAAGAAAAACCAGAATATCCTACTTAGTCCATCAAACCTTGAACTCTACAAGATTAAAATATACTTTCATATTCCAACAACTTCATGTCCAATTATACTTTAAAACTTTTAAGCCCAACGAAAAAACAGACGTCTTGGATTATTCCTTCATCAAATAGTTTGCTTATTACTAGATCCTTCCCTCACTCCAATTTAACTAACTTACTCGACTCTAACATCATTCCTTAGTGCATTCTCAAATGGACAAACTTATTTGCTAGCTGAAGTGTGTACACTTTTATCCATCTTAATCGTCACAACATTGTAGGGTTTTTATCTTTCTCTATGCTCCAAGATATTTGAAATAAGCATTTGTTCCTCTTAACAGAATCCTCCAAGAGCTAAAAACTAGTGTCACGTGGCCTACCTTTAATGGAGTCAAAAATCTAATAACCACAAAGCATTCTTTTTCTTTTCTAAATCAAACATGCTACAAACATCGTTATCAAACATATCATTGAGTACAACGCATCAATTTGGTCTATTCAAGAACTTCTTTTCTTTATCTTTCTTTCCTTCTTTAAAAAAAATAAATTAACAAATATATATAATAAAATAAAACAATTCGTAATAACTAACGTACCTGGCGGTGACAAGGTGTTTGCTGCTTGGCCATGATGACACTTAATGCTTACATTGTAAGCAAGTCTACAGAACCCATAACCTTGGGCTCTGATACCAACTGTAACGACCCGACTTTTCCTAACCTAGACTACTAAGGGACGCTACTAAATGATGCTGATAACATTTGAAAAAAAACTCATGAGAAAAGATATAAAAATAAATACTTCCATTTAAATAAACTAAAATATAATTATTTGGGATCCCATTTAAAACATTGAAAACATTAAATAAAACCTTTCGATAAACTGCTTTAAAATTGTTTCATAGCATAACCTAGAATAAAACATTTAAACTTAAATATCAAATATGCGGAAACCATGCTGACAATGACCTCATGGCACAAACAGCACACGATCTCGTCACTCGCCTCGTAAGTTTTTGCCATTTCTTGAAAAATAATAATTGGAAAAGGATGAGTATAAAATTACTCAGTAAGTAACCCCAAATGGGTTAGACATGCATACACAAGCAAAACATGCACTAAATAGTTTAATTATGTGGGGCCTTTATTTTCGGTCAAAACTTTCAAATGGACCTGTGGACAATTAACCCATCAAAACTATACCAACTAACTGGTGGCGCTTAAGCGGGCAACTTGAGAGACTCTACCCCAGCTGATGGTAGTTGGCTCCCAATCAGCGGAGCCAAGCCTCACCCGTCAGAGCGCCTCATTCTGAGATGTACACAAAATGCATTAAGTTTGTCAGCTCACTGGTGGAGCATAGGTGGGTTTTTTTTTAAAACGTGGACCTTTACCCCAACAGATGGTAACTGACCCCCAGTCTGTGGAGCCGAGATCCACCCACCTAGCGCCTCATTCATAGTACATCAACATACATGGATGGATAATTGCCACAATTTCTACATTAAAACATGAATCATTCACCATTATGCATGAGGCCCCCTAGCTGAATATTCTATAATGACATGACACTCAATTCAGATAAGGTCGTTGACCCAATCAATAGTCAAACAAACCAACTACACCATATTCTGAAGCATTCACCAAGAAAAAATATGGACAGTTCCAACTTATAAATTAATTCCAAGAATGAGAAACAATACACATATTAATTTCCACAACATCACTCATCCAGAACAACCAGAAACAAACATACATATAATTACTCATCCAGAACAACCAGAAACAAACATACATATATATAATTACAGTAACAAACAACCAAACTTTCCCACCAAGCCAAAGGCTTTCCATCACTAAGGAAACTTACCTTGAGTTGAAAACCCAAACGATCTCTAGATTGGTTACGGAAGGTCTTGGTCCCAACCTAAATAACTTCCAACAATTAAAACCCATTTCTGAGATAAAAACAGTAATGTAAAAATGGCTAAACAAAAATCATAGGTTACCTACGTAGTCCCTGCCTGACGTCACTCTTACACTAAACACTCCTACACTAAATTAAATTTCAATCCCAGACCGTTTTCGACACTGAAACATAGAGGTTTTTACAAGTTATGAAAAATCTGAAATCTTGAAATAAAGTCTAAATGTTCCAAAACGGATTGTTACCTATTGAGCGTTGTCAAATCGATTGACGTTGAGGGTTGGGCGTGGATCGAACGACGATGGCCAATTATTTTTTATTCAGGCAAAGTGCACGAGGATGTCCAATTATTTTTTATTAAGCAGCAAAGTGCAGATGAAAGTAAAGAAAAAGGAAAATGGGAATGTTCACTGTGAACACGGAGAAAAACAAATGAAGAAACGGTTTAACACTAAAGATAAGTTTAATAATATTAATATTAATATTATAAAAAGATTTTTATAATATTAATATTATTAATATTATTACTTAAAAAAAGAAATTTATTTATTTCCCACTTCAGTCCCTTTCTTTTATTTTATTTTATTTTTTTGTATTTTAAATTATTACTTTAAATAAGTTCTAAATCTGAAATAACGATTCAATGCGATAAAATAGGGTACTGGTGTTACAGGGCCTCACGCCCATTTGGTGTCATCTGATGGTAATGTGGCTGCATTACTCCTATACACAGCCTTCTTCTTGCTTTATCTTCTTCTTCCTTTTCTATACTTAATTTCTCCCTCAAGGTCCTTATTAGAGCATTTGCTTCTTTCATTGTTTTCTTTTATTCCTCTACTTTCTCAGTTTTTTTCTTCTTTAGCTCTCATCTTTCATGTTTCCTTCTTCAGGTTTTTGTATTGGCGTTTTTGAGTGGGTGAAATCCTTTGACCCAACATCTCTTCATTCTGCCATGATAGAAGTGTTATATCATTATGCAAGTTGTATTGTTATGATGAGGGCATTTCGTCAGCTTCTTCTCAGTTTCAATCAGCGGTTTTTGTGCCCTTGATTTATTAAAAACATTGATTTTTTCTTATTGCTCATTAGTGTCCAATGAAGAGTATTTCGCCAAAAACAATTCCACTAGAACTTACCATGTTGTTATCGCCTGCGTAGGGATTAATTTTCCTTGTTATCGTGCACTCGAGCCCATAGAGAGCTTCTTTAGAAACTCCATGGTTGTTTATTTGAATTTTCCAACCACTCAGGCTCCATGATTAGCTTCCTTCATTTCCTTGTTTGTTACTCCCGCAAGAGCTTCCCTCTGATGGTCTTCTTGAATTTGAATCACCTTCCACCGACATTGCTTCTTGATCTTTAGGAGTTTTCTTCTTGCGCATAGGTTGGTGGTGGGTTTCCTCTTCATGGTCATCCGGAGGTTGAATGTTGAAGAATTTTGAGAGAGTGTTGATTCTTGAGTGTTAGGTTGAGATTCTTCTTTGTCTGGATAGCGATGCTGCATCACTTTTTGCCCCCTAAAGCAATGCGATTGCTTTGCTCATTTTCACAACTTCGTCTTTTCTTTTCTTTCTTTTTTCTTCTTGTCCCTACTACTCAACTTATTTTTTTCCGAAACCTGAGATAATAAGTAGAGATATTGAAATTTTCATAGGAACTAACTAAAATTAATCATATGATTTTTTTTTTCAAACTTTTTTTCGTTTTTTATTTTATTTAATTTTGTGCCAAAAAAAAAGTTAAAAAGATTTATCTAATCTCCAATTGGGAGATTGTGACCTTATTTATTCTCCTTGGGTCGTAAACTTTTATCTTGCACCTAGGTTTTGATGTTGGACGAGATTTGAGTCTTAGGTAAGGTGCTTTGATCACGGAGGGCTTTGTTGATTTAAATTTTTCTCTCGTCAGCTCAAAAGATTTGTATATACCCTTGAATGCAGAAATTGCAGTCACAATTTCTGGTGCATTTTCATCCTCCATGATTTCTTCTTTTTCTTCTTCACCACATCATTATTTTTCAAGTGTTTTCTGCAAGCTATTACAAGTAGATGTGGTGATTAGACCAATATTAGAATATCCCTTCATCTCATCAGGGTATTTCAATGCTTGGAACACATTGAACGTTGCTTGTTGTGAAGTTGCGGCCACATAGGTGAATTCAACTTCCTTTTTTGGTTCCTTTTGTTTTCCTCTTGAGGTGGGTTTTTTGTAATCTTTTCTCTTTCTCCAGCTCTTCGTGCTTTCGAGTGTTAGAGTGTTTTCGAGTGTTGGAGTGTTTTTTTCTTCTTCTTGAGGTATATGCTCCTCATTTTTAACTACACTTTCAAGCGCCTCACATTGTACTTTTTCTTCTTGTTTCTCTATGTTGTTAACCAAGACTCCTTTTGGATTCATCTTCAAGTCATTTGCACATTGTTCCATCTGGATCTCCAATTTCGATTGAGATGTTGTTTGGCGTTGAATCTCATATTTCAGTTCAGCTATATATTCTCTCGCGAGCTCTTCAATATTGTTTTCCTTTTGTGGAATCATTTATTGTTGCATCTGCCTTGCCTGGCTTATTCATATTAAAAAATGAATCTAACAAACTTTGACTATCTTGCTGCCATACATAAAGCGTTTAATAAATTGAAGTAAGAATTAAAGAGCAATGCTGGAAAAATAAAGACAACAAAGGTAAAATCTAGAAAGTAGTCTAAAGGTTCCTAAAGAAATATAAAGTCACTCTAGGGCTTCCCTCTCTAGCTAAATTCAGCATTGTTCAAGGTGAAATCAACTTACAATCCTCACTTAAGGGTGCATAACTGAGTACAAAGGTTGATCCTAAGAGAGACTACCGAGCGTGAAGGATGGAGGTGTTCTTGAGTGGTGGTGATGGAATGGTTGATGGAATGATTGATTCTTCCAATAGAGAGGATCAATTCCCCGAAAAGTCAAATGCCTTGAATCTGTGATTTGTGGCTTCTTTTATAGGCTTAGGTTGGGAAGCACCAAAAATAGTGTTTGTCAAGCTGGTGGGTCGTCGGATCTAGCTCATGTTGCCGCCGAAACTCATGAATATGGTAGTTGTTGTCGCCTTCTGCCGTGACAATATGTCGACGTCGCCGTTATCTAAAATGAAATAGGGGTTGATTTAATAAAAGGTTAATTTTCTTTGCCCAGATAAAAAATATTACAGAATATCAATATGATTTTAAAAATTAAAACGTCCATTTTTTTTGTTATTTTTCGGAAGTTTCGAAATTAAAGAGATAAAAAAATGTGAAATTAAAAGGCTCAATTTGACTTTTACGGGGTCTAAAGTAAAACCACATTAATAATAAACAAATGGTTGGACCAAATACGGGTCTACAATATATATGGTTAGAGTAATTCTATTTATTTAATTTAGGTTATTCTTTTCTTATTAGTTATAGGGTATTCTATTCTTTCCTTTTTCTTATTTGTCATAGCAATCTTGGTATATACCCATATAATTTCATTTACAATATAGTGAATAATAAACTCTCGATTTATTCTCGACTTGGTATCAGAGCTCCCTACCTAAAAAGTCCTAAGAAACAAAAAATCCTTGGGCGGCAGCGTCTGTCGGCGCCGCCCCCGCCCGATTTCGTCCGACTTCTCTAAGAAACCCAAGCTTTTGATTTTGCTTTTTCTCTCTCCTACATCACACAATCTGATTTTTACCACTTACTCCTTCACCACCACTGTTTCTAAAACACTAAACTTTTGCAAATCTCCATTTTTCGTTCAACCTGTCGTTGTTGCCTTTCGTCACTCTGTGCACGTCGCATGTCGCTGCTCCGCTCACGTTAATGCCCTCTACCTCCGCTCAGAACTTTCATTCGCCGCCCAGATTGAGAACACCCGTTCTTCGATCTACATGAATTAGTCACGCTTGTCCATGCACTGTCGTTCAAATATGTTCACATCTGTTGTCTCAACTCTCACCGTCTGCCTCAGTTCGCCTCCAACTTTGCATACTAGTTCGCTGCTCTCTAGACAGCCAATGTGCACCCTCCATGTTCAGATATGAACTGTCGCTCTTTCTTCGCGCACAAATGCTCTAGATTCGTCATTCTCTTCATGTTCGTGAAACGTCTTCAAGTCTTCCATCGCGCACCCTCCGCTCCGTTCACGCCGCCTGCCACTACTTGTGGTCGCCACTCCCCTCGCTCGTGCAAAAGCTCCATCAACCCTCAGATTTGTTCAGAATATTTTTTTTCACCCTTGACCTAATCTTGGTTCCTTCTGGTTCAAATCGATTCATTCTAGTTTGGTTCACTTTGGTTTGGTTCAATCTGGTTTAGCTCAATCTGGTTCATTTCAACATAGTTCAGTTACTTTGATTCGGTTTGGTTTATTATGGTTCACTCTAGCCGTTGTGCACCTCTACCTTCATCTCTGTTTGTCCAAATCCTCGTCGACGCGTAAAACTCGTTTGTGCACCCTCTTGCCAATATGCTTGTCCAGATCAGCTCCGCTTGCTCTGATCCGTTCAATTACTTAACAAACTCAATTTGGTTTCTCAACTACTACCTCGAGTTTGAGGGAGGGTGTTAACGTAAATTAAATAATTCAATTTATTTAATTTAGGTTATTTTTTCTTATTGGTTATAGGCTAGAGATGTCAATTTACTCTACCCGCCCCGACCCCGCCCCGAATAGGACGAAAAATCCTTGATTACACGGGGAATGGGGTAGGGAGTGGGGAATTTTTTTACCCCATTAGCTAAACGGGACAGGGACGAGTAATAACATATCTGCCCCGCCCCGAATACCCGCCTCGTATATTATATATATATGAATATATTCATAAAAAAATAACCACATCCTCATTCCTCGGTCTAAAAAATCATAATCACATCTTGTAAATGAAGTTTATTGAATTAAATATATATATATAATATTAGTTAACTTAACAAATAAGAAAACTTCAAAAAAAATATTAAGAATAAATTTAAAAAAAATTACCGCAGGGAATACCCGATCCCCGCGAAATTAAACGGGGAATTTCGCGAGGACGGGTAATGGAATGGGAGACCGGGACGGGGACTAGGGAGGGAAGGCATTACCTAGCCACACCCCGCCCCATGGAAATCTCTACTTAGGTTATTTTATTCTTTCATTATCCTTATTTGTCATAGCAATCTTGGTATAAATACCCATGTCATTCCCTTTATAATATACTAAATAATAAACTCTTGATTTATTCTCGACATATACCATGTTTATTGAGTATTATTGTTAATATAGTTGTGGGATAAATAGTCAAAGGTTTATCCTATTTGTGGTTTTTGTTACATATTTATGAAAATGAAATCGGATATAAACCAGGTGTTTTTATGAAAATGAAATTTAATATAAACAACATATATAATAAGGTATATAACCGAGTATGTTTTATATAAATCAGGTGTTTTGATATAAACAAGGTATGTTTTATAAAAATGATCGTGAAAATGAATTTGATATAAACAGCATATATAATAGGGTATATAACAGGGTATGTTTTATATAAATCAGATATTTTGATGTAACGGTGGGAGGGGATGTATGATAACTCTTCAAATGAGAGTTATTTAGGGCCTTTAAAGGGTAGATTTAGCACTTGTTGAGAGTAAATGCTTGTGATATTGCATGTTTATGCACTTAATTAATGTAAATTCCCTATGACTCATTTATGAACTTTTATGTTTTTTGTTTTAGTTTGAGCCTAAATGAAAGAGAATTGACAAATTTATTGAATGTTTAAGGTCATTTTTTAAGAGAAGGTTTCGACAATGCAAAAGTAGGGGATTGCGATTATCTCGAGCAAGCAAAATTCGAGCAAAAGTTGTACCCGAGCATGTGGGATTGCCAGACAACTTGTCTCCTTTCGTACAAGCTGGAAAAAATATATTTGTTTTTTTCTCATCCAATGAGATTCCTCCATCTGTTTTAGGGCAACCCTTTTGGCAATCCCAATGCTCATATATTGGAGGCTAGCCGCAAAGAGAAGGATATATCATTTTAGTGAGACAAATTTAGGAAGGTTTTTAGAGAGTTTTTTGTTATACCTTGGAGGAGAAGAGTCGTCAGAGAAGATCTATGATCGGTCCAAGACACTGGAGAAGACGAGTTGAGCTGACCCTCAACAAAGAAACCTTCTTCAAGCTGCTGAAGACTCATCGTGGATCTTTATACCTATACTTCCCTTAGTTTCTCATATATTTTCCCTTTGAACAATGTTTTATTGTAATATTTTCCTTGAGCTACTGTTTTGAGCTCTTATATTTCAACATGTTAAACTAATTCTCTAAGGAGAAGATTAGGAGTATGAAGTAAGTTATTCCCTCACGTTTTGGCAAACTCGTGTGCAATTATCTGAGTATGTTTGTTATTTATCCTATTATGCATTTTCGACCTAGCCATCCATTTTGCATACTAAGATCCTTAGCTTTGAAAGAAGAAAGGGCTTCTGGTTACTCATTCTCATATTAGCCTGTTAGGGTCTCCTAAGTGAGGAGGTTAGACATAATCACTCACCTAATACGCATGAAAAACAACATAGTCAAACTAATAGTAGTGTAATTACAGTTAGCTCTAATTTGGTAATTCTGAAAAGGTTTTTGAGTTAATGGTGTGCGGGTAATTAAGCATTTGTTCGGTCGAAACATAAATGTTTGGTATACATCGAAATGCTCCTAATCTGATGTTGTCCTCTCTGCATTTAATAACTTCTACTTATTATTCAAGCATTAATTCTGTCTTCGCATTTTTTAATGTTATGTCGTTATTTTCTCAAAAACCACAGCAAACGATATTTGGTTACCATCTGCAATAAATTCATCTTTTAGCACAAAAGTCACAAGTCCCTGCGGATACGATAATGATACGATAATTTACTTATCACTTGTTGCCTTGATTACATAATTGCATAGTTTAGGCGCTCTATTCATTGCATTATTTGTCGCACTCGGAGCGCGCAACAATGTACATTGAAAATGGGATATGGAAGACGACTGAAAACGAGTTTTTGATGTGCAACAAAGAGGGTGGATGAAAACGAAAGCTTGGAGATGTGGGCGAAATTGTGTACAGACCGCCGGAACAAAAAATGATATATGTGCAGTACGACGACGATGTGGGCGGCGAAATGGTTCGACAAAAACGTCACCGGTGAATAAAGAATAAAAAATGAATGAAAATGGAGGGTCACGACTGATAGGGATGAAAAACGTTTTTGAAAAGTGATAACTCCATTTTGGAGCTATAATTTACTCCCTAATTCCAGCTAAAATCGTGTTCAATTAATGTTAATTTGCCTTTGTTATAGGTGATTCACGGTAAAGAGCTCGTGAAGTCCATAAGACGGCGTTCGGGGTTAAGAAGGTCATATCAAAGCTTCGGGATCGCATCGGGAAAGGAAGAGTATCAAAAGTGTAGATTTTGCCTAAAGAGAGCAACTAAAGGCAAGCTATTTTGTCCAAACCCGAGAGTAAGCGTCGAGACGCTGCCCCAGCGTCGAGACGCTCCGAACACGCGTGCGCTGAAGTTTTCGTCCGTAGCGTCTCGACGCTACGACGAGTATAAAACCCATCTTCTCCGATTTTTAGTTCATTCTTTCCCTTCCCCCATTGTTGTAAGCTTGGATTTTGGTAGCAAAACTCCATTTTTCTTCCCTTTTCTTATATATCAAGCTCAAACATTGTGGATTTCTCTTGAATTTCATCACGAGCAACTAAGGTAAGTGCTCTAATTTGAGGTTAGGGGTTTATCTTGATGCTTAGTGAGGGTTTGTATGAATTTCTAGCTTAGTATTGATAATTTTTTGCATCTTCTACCTGTATTAAGAACGAATGGCATGTCTTTCTAATTGGGGAGTGACGTCTTTAATTGTTACGCATGTTAGTGGGTTAGCGTTATGTTAGTGGGTTAGCGTTAATTCCTGATTAGTTTTAATGCAAGTAGCGAGGGTCTAGCTCGTGGTTAATCAATTCGAGCCTATGTGACAGATGGGGGTAGGAGTTGATTAACGTTTTCATGGTGGGCTCAAGGTTAGGAGAGAAATCGAGTTGATCTTAGGATTAACTCGTTGCAATGGTACCCGCAATGTTCGTTAATTAATTTAGGATTAATCAACTTAGATTAATTAGCGAACATGTTTAATTAAAATTGTCAGTTTCTAATTAATTCTTTGGGGTGTTTTGAACCAGAAATGGACAAGCATTTTGTGTGCATTAGATAGAATAACTAAGCATAATTAGAATCTCTATGATCTACGCGCATCAAGTAAATCCCGAGCACTCAAATTAAGAGCACATGTTACTTTACTTTTAAGTTTCCGTTAGCGTCTGCTTTCCTTTATTTTAGCTTTTTTTCTGCTTTCATTTATTTTTCTGTAACTCAATCCCCCATTTTATCGTTTTATTTATTGTTTTAATTAAAAGCAAATAGAAATAAATTAGGAGAAATTGATTTAGGTTCACTGCGGATCGACCCGATTACCACTAACTACAAGTTAGCTTAGTATAATCGGTATTATAAATTTTATTTTGGCGGGACTCGACACCCCGAGAAATAATGAACATACCAAAAGTTCGCTTACCAAAAAGTAAAGAAAAATAAAAACAAATCAACAAACAAAATGCAATTCTAAAAAACTTTCTAATTTTCCTTATTAAGAACTTTTCCTAATAAATTCTAAAAATGCAATTTTTTATTTTTATTTTATCTATTTTCCAAATTTCTTTGGAGATAACAAAAAATAATTTTGAACACAATACCTCACATTAATTTTTTAATCTCTCTCACCTTGATTATCAATAATATATATTTATTATTATTTTTTAAAGACTCAATCTTTAATTTTTTTAATTTTATGAATTTTAGAAGTGAGATTTTGTTTTTGTTTTTTTAGTGTAAGTATATTTTACAAATATTGAAAAAAAAACAACACATAAACATATCTATGTGTCAAACACGTTCTTCCTCGCTTCCACCCACTTAAACTCATAATTTCATATGCACTACACCTAGAACCTATTTTCTATAATTTTTCATATTTTTATTATCAAGAACTTCTTACAATAAATTTTAAGAATACGATTTTTGTGTTTTTTTATTTTATGTGTCCTTTACAAATTTATTCGAAGATAACCAAAATAACTTTGACTACCATACTTCACCTTTTTTTTTCAATATCACTCACATTAATTATTCATTTTATTTGGATCGTTTTGAAATAAAACAAATAGTCGTACAATAGTCGATTAACCGTGTGAATTTGAAAGATTTTAATCCATTAATCTAAGTGAATCCAAATAAGCTATATTTTTATATTTTTATTTCTTCTTGAATACTACATTTTAAATTTTGTTTGAGTACCAATTTTAATTTTAATTCAACAACTTAATTTATATTTAAAATAAAAAATAGGTTGAATCGCATTTTTAGTCATTTTACACCTTTTGTCTAAATTGTGTTTTTTTTAAAATAATTAAAAAATATTGTAAAAGGAAGAGAGAGAAAGAGAGGAAAATGAAGGAGAGTTGAATAGTAATTACTGTAGAAGTCTGGGAGTTGAATAGTAATTACTATAGAAGTCTGGGGAGTTGATATTTTTTGTCCGAGTTAAACAACTCCTTGGGCCAAACGGGGAGTAAGTTACTCCCCACAACTCCACTCCTCTCAACTCCGTGGGCCAAACGGCCCCTAAATGTCATAAATAAATAAATAAAAAATCACATTAACTGTGGTTTCTAAATATCGTTTTTTTTATTTTTTTAATCTTTAAAATTATTTTTGTAATATAACATTTATTATGGTATTTAGAAATCGCAATTACATCACCATGAATAAATAATCACAATTACGTCACCGATGAATGAAGAATTAGAAATGAATGAAAATGAAGAATCACGACTGATAGAAATAAAAAACGTTTTTGAAAAGTAAAGAAAAATAAAAACAAATCAGCAAAGAAAATATATAAGATGTCATAAATAAATAAAATCACATTAATTATTATTTCTAAATATCATAATAAAAAGAATCATGATTTCTAAATACCATAATAAATAATGTTATATTACAAAAATATTTTTAAAGATTAAAAAAATTAAAAACAAAATAATAAACGTTAATAAATCTGTTGAAAATATATAAGATGTCATAAATAAATAAAATCACATTAATTATTATTTCTAAATATCATAATAAAAAGAATCATGATTTCTAAATACCATAATAAATAATGTTATATTACAAAAATATTTTTAAAGATTAAAAAAATTAAAAACAAAATAATAAATGTTAATAAATCTAATATAAACAAGGATAATTTGATACAAAAAGTTGACAATAAATACATTAAATATCACAAAAATGCTACGAAAGATCTATAAATAGTAAAAAAAAAAAAATACTAGACATTTGTAAAAATATGTATTAAAAAATCGTCCCTTTGTGTAATTATATCTGATTTCAACTAATAATTATTGTTGCGGGTTGATTCGAAAAAGGCGCATTGGATTCAAGAATGAAAGTCCAAGAAACCCAACTTTTTCAAAGAGGAAATATTAAAGCGATTGCTCGGCCACCGAACCGTGAAGAGCAACCAACTACCTAAAAAAAGAATATGTCCCATCGTACGACCCTGACACACCCGTCAGGGTAAAACCAGGACTAAATCCCTATTTAAGGTATTCAAAAACTACCCATTATGCTCCTCAATTACTATATCGGACCATTGCACTGACTTTGGTATCTGATTGTGTTCGACACAGCACCATACTGATGTTCGAATTTGTCTTGTAGATTAAACTGATTAGGACGAAGACTCGAAGACCAAAGTTGTCGACCACTGGCCAGAGAAGATGAGGGCTCGAGAGTCGAAGTGTCGATCTCTTGACAAATCCATGAATCAACAATTATATTTGTGGACATAAATTGATCATCTATAATATATAATTCTTAACGTATAGTCAAGGATGAAAACATTCATATTGATTTTGGAATTTTAATTTTGTGGGATATATTAATGTATGCCTCAAGCGTCAATGATAATTAATTAATTAATTAAAAAAAATTGATCATTTAAATCAAGTTTATAGGAGCTCAAATGTGTAAGTTTATTAGGTCCTCTTACTAGCTTCATATCTAATATGGAAGAAAGTTAAACAATGGTGACTATTCAAAAAAAATAATTAAATAATTCGTTTATCAATAAATAATAATGAATAGAACTTATTATTATTATTATAAAAGAAAGAAAAAAAAAAGTTTATTATTAACTCTAAACCCATTTATGAAATTTTAGGCTTCATTTTATAATCATTTAGTTTATTATTTTTTATTTAAACAATACATCATACGAGTTTCTATCATAATTTTCATCTTTGTTAACAAAACATTATAACTCTTAGCTAAATTTCAAAAATAAAAACAAGTTTTTAAAAGTTTATTTTTTCTTGTTTTTAAATTTTGACTTGGATTTTAGAAACACTTTAAAAGAAAGATAGATAACACGACAAACAAAATTTATAGATGAATGTATAGCTTTAATTTTCAAAAATCAAAAATCAAATGATTATCAAACGAACCTTAGAGTGTAGACGATAAGATTTGAAAATTTAAGGTTAAAATGTTAAATGAATCTAAATATAAATCTTATTGTGTACTTGCTCTCAAAAAAATCTTAATATGTACTTCCAATCATTATAAAAATAGAGATTATTTGTGGAAGCATACTATGAAACAATATATTTTCTTTAAAATTTTGTTCTAAAAAGTGATTAAGATGTATTATTTTAAATTAAATTACAAATTTTAATCTCCAAACTTTATGTCGGTGTTTAATAGGTCTTTAAACTTTAAAAAAATATTGAACTTTCAATTTCATATCTAAAAGGTCTCTAAACTTGTAAAAGTATTTAATAAGTCTCAAAACTTTTAATTTTGTATCTAATAAGTCATTTAGATCTCACTTTTGTGACTAATAGGTTCTAAACCTACTTTTTAAAATTCTTGAACCTATTTGACACAAAAATGAAAGTTCACAGCTCTAGTAGACAAAATATTCAATCCTTTGTCTAATAGATTTGTTAGTTTTAAAAATTGTTGAACAAGAATCTATTAGATGCAAAATTGAAAGTTTAAAGACATATTTGACATTTTTAAACTTTAAGGACCTATTAATTATAAAATTGAAATACAAAAACCTATTTGATACTTTTCCAGAGACTTATTAGACACAAACATAAAAGTTTATAGACTAAACTTGTAATTTAAGATTTTTTTAAGTTAAAATACAATTTTGATCACTGTACTTTCAAACGTCCAATGTTAGTCCACATACTTCCAATAAAATTTAAAATTGGTCCACATTGTTAGTTTATCCATAATTTTTTTAAAAATAAAAAGTTAGTTTCTATTAGTTTTCTCTCTATCAATTTTAGAAATATTTTACGTGATGTCGTTTTTGGATGAAAAGTATTATTATTATTTAAACAGTTTTGAAAGAAAATCGCAATGGAATCTCGTGACCCGAGTGTAGGGCTTTATAGACTAAAATTTGACATGAACTAAAATAAAATGAAATTCAAAGTATAAAGACCAGAATGATATTTAACTATTTTTTTCAAATGTTCTGGTACGCTTGTAAATGAACACATCCAAATGGACGTAGAAATCCTAATTTCAAGAAATTTTAATTGTGGTCGTAATTCTTTTTTCATTATTTTAAAACCGAGAACGGGAAGAAACAAACTAGGAACTTAAAGAAACTACATCATCAGATCAAATAAAACTCGAAATCTCTAAAGGAAAATCCTCCAACCACACCTTGTCGAGTTGTGGTTCGAGTTGTGGTTGTAATTCATTTAGTTAGGCATGGACTAGAAGTTTGGTATGAAAATTCCGAAGGCTACTTTTCCCTACATTATTATTTCAATTTAAGTTCATTTTTATTTTATCAATAATTTCACCATATTTATTCGTTCCAGCTTGTGTTAAGTTGAAAAATAGTCTTTCCCCCTAAATGTGACTATTCTTTTTTAATAATTTTTTCAACAAATTAAATTAAATTTTTAGATTTAAATACTATTTTGGTTTCTAAATTTTCCAGTTCATTTTGATTCTTATACTTTCAAATGATTCATTTTGTTCTTTATACTCTAAAAAGTAACGAATTTGATCTCTTTTGCAAAATTTAAATGTTTATACACAATGAAAATATTTTAATATAAATTCTTTTGTAAAATTTAAATGTTTATACGCAATGAAAATATTTTAATATAAATTTATGATTACATTTCAAACAAAAATAACAAGTGAAATGTCATCTATTTTTTTTTCAAAACTTAGACTTTTTTAAAGTTATGATTAAAAATGAGATAAAAATGAAAAGGAAGGAATCAAATTGGTCAATTCTTTAAAAGTATAAAGACCAAAATTAATTAGAATAAAAAAAGGAAAATTATAACAGATGCCAATTTAGAGTAAAATAATTAAAAATATAGCATTTTTTAAAAAAAATTGCAGATATGACAATTTCTATCACTGATAGTATAGTCTATCGCTGATAGTAGTCTTTTTTTTTTATAGAATTTTGTCCGTGATAATAACCTAACAGTGATAGAAGTCTATCACTGATAGTCATATATCAACGATAGAGTCTATCAGTGATAGTCACTGATTTTTTGACATATTTGCAAAATGTTTTAAACTTTGCTAAATTGTAATTATTTTGGGCATGATTGTTGTTTGTGCAACCAGCCCAATAAAAAATACAGTACTAAAATAGTATTTAAATCAAAATTTTAAAAGCTAGTTAGTAATCGAATTGAAACCGAGATTAAAAGCACTAACACTAAAAAAAAAAAAAAAAAAATTAAATACCTTTTAAAACTTCATTTAATTTCTTGAAAAAAATATTAAAGTACGGGAACCAAAATGAATCATTTGAAAGTACAAATAAAATAAAAAAAAAAAACTGAAACAAAAAGTATAGAAATTAAAATAGTATTTAAACCTTCAAATTTGGTTGTGATCTTATCTTTTTATTCAAGTTTAGCAACTTATTAGGATTAACTACATTTCAATAATTTCAAAAAAAAAAAAAAAAACTACATTTCAATGTGTAATAAGTTATTTATATTTAGTTCCTATAGAGTTTGCCAAAGCGAGCAAGCGAGCATAGCTCAGCTGACATATGTATGATTTGATAACCAAGAGGTCTGTGGTTCGAATCCCCCACCCCAATGTACTCATAAAAAAAAAAAAAGTAATGTGGCGATTAAAATGGGGTTCGATTATGCACTTGTGTAGAGTTTAAAAAAAAATTATAAAACAACCACTTGAACGGGTGACCACATCACCTCATCGCCTCCACTTGAACGGGTGACCACATCGCCTAGATAGCCTAGAGTGAGGTTGTTCATGCACTTGTGCAGAAATTGAAATTTAAATGTATTATTATCGTCCAAAATTTATCAGGATAGAGGTTCGATTTTGCACCTATGCAGAAATTTAAATGCATTATTATCACCCAAATTTATCAAACAATCCCTTGGCGTAGCGAGTGAGCACTCCGCCTAAATAACCCCAAGGAGTGGGGTTGGATCCTCCCTTAGTACCGGAATTTTGAAAATTATCAAAGAGTGGGAGGTTGATCCAGCACCTATAAATTATCCATGTCAAGACACGTATTCCCTCTCTTGAGATCCGAGATTCAAAACCCTCCCACCCCATTATTTTTTTATTTTTTTTTTACTAAAAATGATAATAAATAAATTAAAAAAAATATATTCCCACCTAAAAAATGAAAAACACAAGGAAGAATTTACACTATCTTGATCTCCTTTGTAAATGATTCCCTACCAAAGTCAAGTGGGGGATTTTTATGTACAAAATAAACACAGAAGAATAATCAAATGTTATCTACAGAACAAATGTTTTAAGAACTTCCCCCTTTTATTTTCCCCAACTCAACTTCCCCCAAAAAACAACTCCCCACATAACATTATGCAGAACAACCCCATGACGATCACTCCGATCGACCACTGCGTCGGGTTCGGGCGATGCAGTAGTAATAAGCACGGTCCAACCGCTTCTGAAACCGAGCAAGATTCAACCTCACATTCTGGCCATCAAGATAGATCTTCTTTGTGAATTCCCACCCTTTTTTCGTAATGCTATCTGGATTGACAAGAACAGGATCTTCTTTATTGTATTTGTTATACAACGAACTCTCCTTCGGCCGAATTTCGTACCCAATGTACTTCAAACCGAGCTTCTTAGCGGGCTCGCCGTAGTACGTTTCGGCTGCCCAAACAGTTCCCAATGGAATGATTTGGATGAAAATTGAGTTAGGCCTCATGAAGAGTAAGTGTGTCATGGCAGCTCCATGGACTCCTACCATTACATCACTTCCATTCAGCTCTCTATAAATCTTGGCCATCTCTGTTGTTCTATCTGGCCTCAAAACTTTCACCTCGAACCCGATCCTCTCCGCCATCTTCACCATCAATTTCTCGTTAGTTATCGCCCTCGATCCCTTCCGCGACAAAACCACTAATTTCGGTCTATACACCGATCCCTTTCGTTCAATTTGTGAAGAAATTTTCACCTCTTTCACTTCCTTCTCCTCGTGTCGAATCAACTCTCGGACTCGAGGTTGGTACGCCGCGTCCAACAAATTCCGAAAATCGACAATGCTCTTGTTCGTATCCATCAATGTAGGCTCCACAGTCAGCTCATCATGAATTCTCAAACCAGCAATCACTTGTGGGAAGCAATGAGTTTTATTATGTTTTCTAAAGTCAATTGGAGGATAACTTGAGAGTTGGGAAAGAATATCACCATATTTTGTAATCCACCAACTGTGATACTCAAGGATCACAAAAACAACCTCCTTATTCAAATGTTGAGAAGTTATATAAAGCGGCAAAATCCCATCGTTGAATTCGTGATAAACATTGCCCGTGTAGCCTCCGGTCGAGAAGAACACAGCCGGAACGTCATGTCGAACATCGCACCGGTGGTGGCGGTCGACAACTTTGCTCTTTCGTTTAACAATGAGCTCCAACTCATCAATCGTGCTCATGGTGTTTTTCTCCCATTTCCTTGTGTATGGCTTGATGTCTTGGACTTGGATCACCCCGTCTTCATCGTCGTCGTCGATCGGGGAATCCGTGTAGAGGAAGATTGATGAAGAAGAAGAATCTGTTCTTATATCTCCTTTCATAATACAGATATCAGAGCGAATGCTATTCCTGTCACAACATATGGTTCCTAAGAAAGGAAACAAAAAAACAAATCCCATAAGAAAACATGGATTTTTCTGCTGACAAATTCACATAAATCAATTAAAAAACTTGAAGGATTTTAGTTCTTAATTTTGGACAGATTTGGTCAGAACTCATAAATAGTTTTGACAAAAAAAATCCATTGGAAGGATCAAGTAAAACAGGGGATTTGAATATTTTAATGAAACATTTTGTTCTTTTTCCCTTGTTTTTTTGGGGGGATTTCAAAACAAAGGTTGAAGAATACACACACACACACACATATATATATATATATATATATATATATAAAATTCAAAAAGAAGTTAAAACAGGTCAGATTCTAGTGGGAAATTTGCCTTTTTTTCCCAATATCTGCAAAAATGTTGGGATTAACCCAGACATGAAACCTGGGATGAAGGAAAACTTCAAAAAAAACTAAAACATAGAGAGAAACAAGAGAAAACTAATTTCCATTCTTAGAGAAAATTTTCAAAAACAGAAAGAAAAAAACCTGATTTTTCCATTAGGGAAAATATGTTTTTTTAAAAAAAAACAGAGAGATAAACAGAGATTAATCTAAATACCATGAAAGAAAAGCTTGAAGAAAAAAAAAACCAGAGAGAAAAAGAACACGTTACCATTAGGGATTGAAGAACAGAGAGGAGCAAAAACCTCCTTATCATCAACATCAACAGAGAGATCACCATTTTCAACCCCAAAAGAATCTGCAAACACAAAACCCATCAAAACAAACCCCCAAAAACCAAAAAACAGGAAACAAAAAACAAAAAAGAAGAGAAACTTACAGAAATGAGAGAAGAAATGGGGAGCAAAAACGAAGGAGCAAGAAAGAAAAGATAGAAACAGAAGAAAAAAAAACTTGGGTCTAGTTTTGTTGTAAACAGAGGCAGAATAATAAATCTCATCACAGCCCATAGCTTCTTCAACATCATCATCTTCTTCTTCAAAATAATGGGTTGTTCTTAAATTCATCCCTTTTTTCCATGGCTGATATCTCATTTTTTTTCTTGGGTCTCTCTGTATTGTATAGCTGTAAATTTTCTTGGAATTTGGCAGCTTTTTTTGAATTGGGTTGGCCAAAGAAGAAAGGAGAGAGAATACAAATGGGTTTGTGTCTGTGTGTGTTTTTATAAGAAGGAGAGAGAAATAGAAGAGAAAGAAGGTGCTTTCTGGGGGTTTGGGTTTGAGAAAGAATGAGTAAGGAAGAAAAAGACCAAATTGGAGGCGTCAAATAAGCCTCTATTTCCCCTATAAATAAATTTAAACCAAACTTCAATTCAACTTATATCATACATATATATATATTAATGTTTAGAATATTACATCATCTCGGCCTCTTGTGTGAGATTCTAACTTATGAACTTCTCGTATCGATAGAGATGTTTTAACCGTTGAATTATTCGTCAATATGATTATAGCTCAACCGGCATAATGTATGAACTATGAGCGAAAAAAACCGTTGAAGTATTCAATTTAAAGTGTAAGTGATTAGTAAATTTTTAATTTCATCATTTTAATTCAACTATGTGCGATTAATACTTTGGAATAGTTATTTAAAACTTGAATAAGTTATCGAATTAATACTCTCAATTTCTTTTTTCTTTTCTGAGTTCAAAATGTTGGGATGAGTGGGATTTAAACACTTTTAGTTGAGGATATAATGTTTTAACTAGTTGAACTATATTTCAATAGGTTACTAATGATCCCTCCTTCGGAGTCACAATGTTTTTTTACTCTCCTTCGAAAACGCATATTTTTTTGTCATTTGTTGACGTCATCAGCACTACGTTGAGCACAAGGGCATTATCGTCGTCTCCCTCGCGATCGTGCTCAACGGAGGGCACAAATGACTTGAGGGGGCTTGCTGATCACGAGAAGGTTAAAAAATATGCATTTTAAAAAACTGGGTCATTTGACATTAAGACTTTCGAGGGGGTCATTTGTGCAAAACCTCTGACTGTTATGAGTGTTCTTATAGTTAGATGAGACTATTTTTTGTAAATTTAGATTCTAATTGGTCAAGAATAAATGTCTTAACTAATTGAACTATGATTAGATTGATGAAATTATATTGCAAAGTTAGAAGTTTAGTTATAAGGAAAATAAATAAAATTTGTTAGGGTCAAGTTCGTAGTAAATAATTTATCAAAGTATTAGTTGTAAGAATAAAAATAGTTGTGAACATGAACATAGTTCAAGTGACATAAAGTAGGAACTAATGACCAGATGTCGAGAGATTCGATTCTCTCCTCATTAATTAAATATTTTGATAAAAATATATATGGAGGTTTAAGAAACGAGTAATAGAATTCAAATTGTTGAATCGAGTCGGGCTCAATTAACATATATAGATGTGTCTTCGACCATGAAATCTGAAGATGGTATTCACTCGTTAAAAAAAAGTTGAATTAAAAAAATGAAATTAAAAGAAAAGAAAGGAATTTATTTGGTTGTCGATTTTAGTATAAAAAGCGTGTGAGAAAAGTGGAAGAAAGAATTAAAAGAAAGGCGTGTAAATTCTTCATTACCTTTCCAATGGATTGAATTAAGCACTCAACGCACCTCTTTGCTCCACTCTCAAACTTTGGCTCTTACTTCAAAATTAAATTAAATTAAAACAAAATTAAATTTAAAAAAAATAATAATAATTAAAAATTATAGTTTAATGTTTGAAATTCATTATCATGTCTATTTAATTTTAAATATTAAAAAGTTTAATTACCACATGGTTTGATTTCATAAATATGTCAAATAAATTACAAAAAAGTAGCTAATGGATTTCGACCATATGTATCTAACCACATCCAAAAAATTCTTAACCAACAAGTTTTGTGTTACATTAAAAAAAAAAAAACGTATTACAAATTTAATTTAATCCTTGATCATTTAAGATTGTGTTTTAATAGGTATATGAATTTTTAATTTTTTTTTATCTAATAAATCATTGTTATTAACTCGTCGGCAATGTTTAGATTCCGTTTGAAATTGCGATAGCTTTTTTAAAATAATTATTTTTTTTAAAATAATGGTCGACAACTGTTCTTTTAAAAAAAAATCAGTACCATCTTAATTAGTGTTTGGTAAATTTTAATTTAAAAAAATATATATAGAGATAGAATTTGATAAATCTAAACGAAAATTAATGTGATTCAGCTATACTAACGAAAATAAACATATCATTTTAATTATTTTTATATTGATGCTTAAAATCTAAATTGTTATTAGATACTTATTTTAATTTTTTTTTTTGTTTAAATTAAAAAAATTATTTTCTTATTCTAATATTAATATATAGTTTATTTTTACAATTATAGGTAGAAAATCAATTGTTATATAAAATTGTAGTGAACAAATGTTATTCTAATTCAAATACAAACATAATTTAAGAAAAAATATATAAATAAAATCATTTATTTTGCTCTCATTAAACTTTTAGTATTATTGTTTCTTCTCTAATTCTTGAATTTGAAAATAATAATTATGATTTGCTTCAAGAAAACAAAAATTGAAATTCAACCATTTATTTTTTATCTCATATACAAAAGAACGATTATAAATTAATTAAAAAAATAGAAGGAAAAAAAACATGATTTGTTGCCCGGGCAAGGAGGGGAGAAAAAAAAAAAACTTTATGCGGCTATAAATTCTCAGAATTATGTGGCGGCACTTAAAATGATACAAATGAAAGTTTCTCATAATTATGGGGTGAATATGCAACCAAAAAAAAAACGATTATAAATTAAATAAAAAATTATAATAAAACCTGGATTTTGTTGCCCTCCCCCAAGAATGTGATTGGAAGAATCTAAGCTTGAACTTTTTGTGAAGTTTCTCCGACACTAGGATGAGAAAAAAAAATTGATAGAGCGTGGAGTGTTTCTCAAGTGTTACTATAGACAAAAAAATCGATAATGAAGCTTGAATAGAAAAGATATGAAAAACTACAATGAAAATTTTAAAAATTGATTAAACTTGACGCCAGATTATTCGAGAATTTATTTTGAAAGCTAGATAGACTCAAATAATTCAAAATAGATTTTTCATACATTATTAAAAGATCTATTTTCTCAAACAAAGAATGCAGCTAAAATTTTCTTAGAATTGCTTTTAACACGTTCAAACAATCCAAACCGGTCTTACTTGATCAAATTCTTAAACCATGATTAAAATTAGTTCACAACATCCTTAAATAATACAATTAGCATAATAAATATTATAGTGACAAAATTAACATAGGTTCGATTAAAATTAGTTCACAACATCCTTTTTTCTTTTGAGTACATACATTGGGGGTGGGGGGATTCGAACCACAGATCTCTTGGTCGTCAACATATACATATGCCCGCTGAGCCATGCTCGCTTTGGCACAGTTCACAACATCCTTAAATAATACAATTAGCATAATAAATATTATAGTGACAAAATTAACATATGAACCTATTATATAAACTTTATAATTGAACCAAATAAATAATTTAAAAGTTTAGAAGTTAGAAATGAGATTTACATCATGACTAACCTAAATAAATTTAGTTCATAATATTTGATTTTTTTTTTTTAATTTAGTACCTTAGGTTTTAATATTTCTTAATTATATTTTAGTGGTGATAAATATTAAAATTAACCAATAACAAAAAAAAAAAAATACTAAAGATCTTGTCAGGCTCAAAGTTAAAAAATTTATTACTTAAAAAAAAAAAAAATCATAAATGGCTTACTTATGGACCTAAATTTCTACCAAATCTCTAAACTCGCAAGTATAATGTATATATATGTTTATTATCAACTAATTTTAACATCTATGATAATATGATTAGAAAAATATTAAAATAGAGGTTAAATTATAAATTTAGTCTCTAAACTTCGAAATTTGTATCTATTTGGTCCCGAACTTTAAAATTATAAATTTAGTCCTTAAATTTTTTATTTTTTAAAAATTCACACATCTACTTGATACAAAATTAAAATTTTAGGACGTGTTTGGGACACCAACTTAGAGTTAGGTGAATTGGGTTATATAACTCAGTCTACGTTTGACCGATCGACGGTTATATAACTCAGTCTATGTTTGGTCCACCGACTATTATAACTCACAGTTAATAAAGTTAACTATACTGACTTCAATAGTATTTACTATTCACAAGTATTATAACTCACAAACTATTATAATCACCGACTATAATAATTTACTCATTGCTTCCAAACAATCCCTTAGGATTTCATTAGACATAAATTCAATCTAATACCTAATAGTTCAATTAATTTTAAAAAATATATATGTCGCAAACCTATTAGACACTTTTGAAAGTTCAGAGATCAAAGAAACACAAATTTCAATGTTGAGGACCATACTTGTAATTTAACCTAAAAGTTAAGGCGGTGTTTGGGGCACGAACTTGAAGTTGAGTGGACTAAGTCATTATAACAAGTCTACATTTGATCCACCAATTATTTAAGTCCAAGGTAAATAAAGTAGCTACAATAAATTTATTAGTATTTACTAGTCACAGACTATTATAATTCATCGATTATTATTACCATATACTATTTCAATTTATTTCGCGCTCCAAACAATCACTAAGGAGATGTTTGACTCACCGACTATTATAACTTACCGTCAACTACATTTAACTTGAATAATATTTATTATTTATAGACTATTTTAACCTATGGATATTTGACTATCAAGTTATATTGAATAATATTTATTATTCAGAAACTATTATAACTAAAAAAAAATTATACATGAAAATTTGTGTTAAAATATGTATTCTTAACATAGACGTAAATATGATCATTAGAAAATCATTCTTATCGTTTTTTAGTACCTTGGAGGTGAGGGGATTCGAAACACAGATCTCTTGGTCGTCAGCACATACATATGTCAGTTGAGTCACGCTCGCTTGGACAAATCATTCTTATCTTTAGAGATGAGATGTATAAATGTGGGTTAGGTTACAACATCATATTGGAAGATACGTGGCGTATGGGGAAGCTTTGTTCACGCGCCCACGAGGGCAAAACAATTTTTTTTTGTTCCTTTCCATTTTTGTGTTAAATACTTTTTTGAAATAAAAATTTACTTTTTGTCCTATTTTGAAAATCTAAAAAAGGAGAAGGATCAATTTTTATTATTTATTATGTAATTTTGTCCATATTTTAAAAATTCATTTAGTTTTTAAGTGTTGGATTCATCTATCGAACATAACTCAAATGATATGATGTTAGTGATTGGAAGGTTACAGGGTTCAATTTTCGGCTCTACATATTGTCAAAAATAAAATAAAATGTTGGATCCATCTACTTAATATATAAAAATTCGAATTTAATCTTACTCAAATTTACATGATCGAGACGAAATCTTTACCAATGATAAACTACAGATTAAGGATTTGATTATAAACCTTTTTTTTATATAAATATTTATAATTAAAACACTCACATATTTGATTACATTTTTTTTTTGGATGAATTACTAAAAAAAAAAAAATGTTTTTCAAGAAAATATTTTTTTTATATAAATGTTTATAATTAAATCACTCATATATTTGATGGGCTGGTTGCACAAATAGCAATCATGCCCAAACTAATTGCAAATTTAGCAAACTTTAAAATGTTTTGCAAATATGGCAAAAAAACCCGTTTCTATCAGTGATAGACTTTATTATATCACTGATAGACTTCTATTAGTGATAGACTATTATCTCTGATAGACTATTATCACTGACAAAAATCTACAAAAAGCTGACGTGATCAGCGATAGACTTCTATCAGTCATAAGATATAGCGATAGAAATTGCTATATCCGCAAAAATTTTAAAAACATGCTATATTTGCAAACAATAAGTCTTAAATTGTCATTTACTACAATTTCCCTATATTTGATTACATTTTTTTAAAAGTGTTTTTATCACAAGTTTATTTGGTTTGTACTACATGTGTTTCTCCTCATGTCAAATTACTATAAAAGACGACTATTAATAAATAATATGAATTAATAAGTTTAAATTTGTATTTTAAAAATTATGACTGACGTTGACTATTGTCGATGGTTGGTAATGGAGTAAAAGTGGTGGTAGTCGTTGGTAGTTGTCGGAGGACGGCAGAGGTCGTCGCCGGAGATCGACGTGGTGGCCGAAGGTGGTCACCAGAAGCCGAGATCGACAGAGGTGGTCACCAGAAGTTGTTGGAAGAAGTGGCCGGAGATGGTCGGCAGCGGTGGGCGGTGGTGGTCGTCGGCAACAATCATGAGTGGAGAAAATTTAAAGAGCTAGTAGGAGGATATTTTGATAATTTTAATATACCATGAAAATTAAAGAGGATTGTGAATTAAAAAAAAAAAAAAAAAAAAAAAAAAATCAACGGCGGACAATTTTTTTAAAAATGATTTTTTAAAAAATTTAAGGGAAAAACTCAATTTATACCCTTAAACTTTAGAGGTTGTATCAATTAAAACCCTAAACTAGTGATTGTATCAATTTAAACCCTAAACTTTCATAAGTGTATCAATTTACACCTTCTGTTAGAATTTTATTTTAAAAACGTTAATTTAAACCAGTGAAAACTTATAATTTTAGTCATTTAACCCCTAAACTTCTATAAGTGAATCAATTGTATGAAAATTTAGAGGTTTAATTGATAAATTATAAGTCTCTACGCGTGTGAAAACTAACATTTTTCTAAGAGAGGGTGTAAATTGATACACTTATGAAAGTTCAGGGTTTAGATTGATACAATCAATAGTTTGAGGTTTTAATTGATACAACCTCCAAAGTTGAAGGGTATAAATTGATTTTTACCCAAAATTTAAACACTTAAAGAGGTGAATTCAAACACATCCTAAGTCGTTACTTGTACCCAAAATAATAATAATAACAATAAATAAAAAAATAAATGTATGTTTACTCTTTTGTTTTATAATTTTTAGTATAACAAATAGAGAAAGAGCAAAACTTAGTTGCAGGCTGGGCTACAACTATCTTTTGTTGTCCAGTCACGTGTCACGATTTAATTAATCTACATATTATTATTTTTTAAATAAAAAAAATCGTTCACGCCGTTTACTTGAATATTTTTCTTCAGTAACTTTTCCTATTTTTTCTCTTTCCTCCATTTTCATCTGCCATATTACATTTGTTTTCAATTTAATTTCTCACTCTCTCTTCCTTTCTCTACAATAAGTTTTTTTTTTTCTTTTTTTTGGTTACAATACTCTAAAGAATATCTCAACACAAATAAAATCTTTTTTGTTACCATTTTTTTTTTTTTTTGGATTTTTCTTAAAAAAAATAATGTCCAATCGTTCTTTCCCTTTACCAACCTCAGATGAATCCAATCGTGAAATTTCCTACTCTTTCCTTCACTTCCTCTAAGAACCCACTTGAAAATTTATACCTATATATCACACAATCGGCCCTGCAAATTTCAAATAACCCCAATTGAAATTTCATGACCTTGAAATTTGGAGTGCAAAGAAATGAAGAGAGAGAAAATAGGAGAAGATGTTAATTTGATGGAATAAGAAAAAGAAAAAGTTACTAAGAGAGAGAAAATAGGAGGCGTGAAAGATTTTTTTATTATTTAAAAATAGTTTAAATATTAGTCAATCAAATCATGACAGATAGTTGGGCTGCAAAAGATACTTATAGCCCAGGCAGCAACCAAGCAGGCAGCAACCAAGTTTTACTCATAGAGAAATAACACCACATGTCAAGTTATAGTAAAATAATTAAAAATATAGTTTTTTTTTTTTTTTTTTTTTTTTCGTCGTGGTCTATCACCACAGTCTTTTATAGAATTTTGTGAGTTACTATCACTAATAGTAGTCTATCAGATAGTCATATATAAGCAATAACAGTCTATCAATGATAGTCACCGATTTTTTTTGTTGTCATATTTACAAAATATTTTAAATTTTGCTATATTTGTTATTGTTGTTTATGCAACCAACGGCGAATATATAAATGCTTTGACCATGAATTGGCGAGGGAGGAAATATTGATTATGAAGTGTGTATCTTTGTCAACACTCGAGTTAGGTTTAAATTTATTACTACTCTACTATTTATTTAATACTCAACAAAAATGTCAAAATGCTAAGTAAGAGAAATAATTGAAATTTTATATACCTAATATTTATGGCATTTATTTAAAATAATTTACTTCTAATTTTAATACATGAAATCATTTCAATTCTAAATTCTTAATGAAAATATGGTAAGTTTGAAAGTATTTTTTAAAAATAATGTTATTTTAAGGGGAGGTTGTCTTTTCAAAAGATAATCTCTACACGCCATTTTTTTCGAATTTTTTTATATTTAGGTAAAAGATATCAATTTTTGAAAACACTCTTCAAAAAAATCTTCAGTTAAATATATTTATTTATTTATTTATTTATTGCCAAACTGAATTGAACTAAAAAAAAAAAAAAAAAGCTTTACATATAGTCAAGGGAGGATCCAAATGATCAAAGAGCTTAAACGAATATTTAATAAGTAAATAAATAGTTAAAAAAAAATTATAATATTCTATCCAAAAGTAAAATTTGTTAACTATTTTACTAAATTCTTTGTTTTCTTTTTGTTTCAAAAAATAAATATAATAATAATAATATTCTATCCAAGTTTATTTTTAAAATAAAATGTTAATGACTAAATCAAAATTAAGATTTTTAAGGTTTTTTTTTTCTCTAAAGATGGTTAAATAATTAACTACAATAGAATGTCGTCTCATATTACATATAGCATTTATAATTCTACTATGAAATTATTAAAATATCAAAAAAATTAAAAATAAGATATTTTGGTTATAGTTAACTTTTTTTTTGTTTTTTTTAAGAACTTAATTTATAAGAATATGAATATTAACAAGATTATTTTTATTATTCAACTAGTAATGCTAGAGAAAGTTTGAACCATATAGCTATAGCAACATAAATAAATAAATAATAAATAATAAAAAGAGAAACCAAGAATTAAATCATTTAAGTAGCTACTAATAAGTAACCAATTTATAAAAAAGAGTAAAGTATATAAAAAAAAACATAGCTATAATAAAAAAAAAAAGGCTAGATGTCAGACTCAAAATAATTGTAAATTTAGTCAAATTTAAAACATTTTGCAAATATGACAAAAAAAAATCAGTGGCTATCACTGATAGAGTCTATCGTTGATATATGATTATCACTGATAGATTTCTATGAGGGATAGACTACTATCACTGACAAAATTCTATAAAAAACTGAGGTGATAGACTACCACTATAGACCATATATCAGCAATAAAAATTGTCATATCCGCAATTTTTTTTAAAAAAATGCTATATTTTTAATTATTTTACTTTAAATTGACATCGGTTACAATTTTTCTAAAAAAAAAGTTTTATATATAATTTTTATGAAAACCCTAATTTTATAATTATAACTGATTATTCACTCTAGTCCATCGTCCGTCCATGCATAGTCATATTTGAATAGAAATTTTTTTATTACTAAGTCATATTTTAATTTAAAATCATGTTTTTGCTAGTATGCTATAACATATTTAACTTTTGAACCCCTAAAAAAATAAAATTTGGAGTGTGAAGATTTGAATATTCGATTTCATGATATCGAGACATATGTTTATGTCAATTAAGATTGGTTTGGCGAAAAAAAATATTTAACTTTTAATCAACTCAAAAAATAAAATAAAATAATAATAATAAAATAAAATAAAATTTAACAAATGTTTTTAACTAATTGTAATAAGGTTAAAAAAATATTTCTGGTTAATAAACTTTGAGGAAAATAATAATTTAGTACCTAAACTCTTTAATTTGTAATGATTTAAACCTTGTATTTGTAATTTTGTAACATTTTAGGATGTGTTTACCTCTCCGTAATGAATTTTTCCCAACAATCGTAATAAATCAATTGTAATGGATTAAGGCTTCAATCATAATCGATTTTCCTTTGATAGAATGTTTACTTAAGGTTAATTCAAACGTAATATGAATTCCATTATTGATTGTGTTTACTAGCACGTAATTATTCGTGAATTTACCATAATACTTTTTTGCTTTAATCGTGTTCAGAATCGTGTGTTGACTCCTTCTCCAGCCGTTACTCGTGTGCAGACTCGTGTGGATACTCGTGAGATCGTATGTTGACTCCTTTTCCAAGCGTTACTCGTGTGGAGACTCGTGAACCCATTTTTCAACATGAATATTCACTTCCCTCCGTTTATTCTCTTATTTCTTCGTTTTTCGTCATTGTAGCTTCGATCTCTTCCCTCCTCCATTAATTCATTTATGTTTCTTTCTCACAAAAAAAAAATCACCTCTCATTTTCAAGGGTTTCAAAATTAAAGTAATGAGTTTTTCTCTTTTCTCCACAATTTGTTCATCTTTTATCCAATACCAACAATTTGTTCATATTTTTATCAAAATGGATTTATCTTTTTTCTCCACAAATTTTGGATTAAAAAACTTGTGAAGAAAAAAGATAAATGAAATTAGGGATAAGTCGTGAAAGGATTTGTTGAAAGAAAAATAAAACTCACTTCTTGGGAGAGAAATAAAAAGAAAACTCATTTCTTGAAAGAGAGAAAAAAAAAATCATTATTTGAAAAAGAAATAATAAGAAACTCCATTTTTTTTAAAGAAAAAGAAAAAGTAACTCTAACATATGGGCGACGACGACGAAATTGGCCGAAGGAGGGAAGAAGAAGAGAGAAAGAAGAAGGTGGAAGGAAGAAGGAAGAAGGTGAAAGGAAGAAGAAAGTGAAGAAAATGAGAATGAAAATTTCAAAGAAGAGAGAGAAAGGGACAAACATGAAAAAAATAAACAAAAAAAATGGTCGGAGTCATGTAATCTTCAATGATAATCCCATTGAGCACCCCAAGGTGGTAGAGAATGGTGTAATGGGATTAGTCAATTGGAGGTGGGACCCCCAATTTCATTACGTTTACAAATTTTGGTAAACGCCCTCAAATATCATAAATATGGCTTACACTGTGAGAATTATCATTGATTTATTACGTTTAGAGGAAAGTAAACATGCCATCAGTTCATAATTTTAGTACGTAACAATTCATTCATTATACTTTCAAATTTGTATCAAATAAGTTAGATAAAGTTTGACACAATTTATATATGTAAAATAAGAAATGTTTGTTAACATTTTTTTACGATAGGAATTAAATCGTTATAAAATTAAAAAAATAAGCATTAAAATGCCACCTAGGACTAAATTATTAATTAAAATAGAAGGGCAAAAGAAGGGAGAATTTCTAGTACATCCGTGGTATGGAAATTCTCCGTACCACTGCCTTTTAAAAAATGACACGTGGCGAGATAATTGTTTAACTGGGACCACACTATTAAATATATTATTTTTTTAAACCATTTCGCCACGTGTCATTTTTTAAAAGGCAGTGGTATGGAGAATTTCCATACCACGGATGGACTAGAAATTCTCTCGGCAAAAGAATGGTCTTCATCAACCCTAACACAATTTCCCATACTACAGCTAATAAAAAGGTATGCATTTTGATGAACATGCACTGGTCTTGCCATTATTTTTTTTTAGAACTTTCTTCATCTCTATTGAGATAATCATTCTCTTTTTGGAATTTTTTTGAAGAAAAAAACACTTTTTTTGGTATGTTTGAGATAATCAGATAGGAAAATAGACTTCTCTCACAAAAAAAAAAATAATTATTTTGTTGATTTTAAAATTAGTTTGTATGTAAATCAATCTTTAAAAACTTCTGAAAAAAACTTGTTTAGGCTTCCAATTTCAATTTTCACCATCAATAATCTGTTGGCTGACTCATCATTTCATCTCGACACCAATGCGTCTTATCCAAAGTATTAAATTTTAGTCGTTATTTTCATCGATATTTTCACATGTTTTCATTCGATATTAATGTACAAAATCGATAAAATACTTTTTTTTAAAAAATATAACAACAAAATGTAACTAATATGAATATAATATTAATAATAAATTTATTAACTCATTTAAAGCGGATAAAATGTTTGTTTATGAATTTAAATATATGTTTGTTTATTTTTTTATTTTAAGGATATTTCCATAAATATATATCGAAATTGAGATTTTATCGAGATTTTTATAAAATTGAGAGCTCGATATTTTAGTCGACATCGACGTTTTAAACCTTGGTCTTATCTCGTCATTTTAGTTTAAAAGTACGCATCATCTTTCTCAATGGTTTAATTCAAACAACTTTTTCACCAATGAAAGAAAACCGAACAAAGAAATTTGTCTTGAGAACGAAATCATAAACTCACACACAACACAAGGAACTAGGGCATTGTTTATAAAGCACATAACAAGCGAGAAAACAAATCGTAAAAAATGTAGGAAATTTCAGAAAACGAGAAGGAGAAGAAGGATGAAGAATTAGAGATTGTGGAAACATAGAGCGAAATGGAGAAAGAAAAGAGAGATTCACATCGGGGATAAGAGATGACAAATGGTGTAGAGTGAACAACAAAATATGGTGTGAGTTCCACATAATCAAGGAATGAGAATTAGATTCGTATCTATGTTGGGTGTAATCAGATTACGGGATGAAGCGTGGTAAAAAAAATGGTGGGGCCATGGTTGATTATTATGAAGCAGTAGGATTATTGATTAATTTCTTGGTTAATTAAGATTATGTGTAGTTTAATTAGGATGTTAGGATTAAGATTAGTTTTTCAATTCTCTACAAATAGAGACTTTTTTTTTTTTTGCAACAGTAGTTTAATTAATGCGGGGATTGAACCCATGACCTTTTGGTCAGCAGCTCAACCCTATGCCAATTGAGCTATGCTCGGTTTGGCACAACAAATACAAATAGAGACTTGATCGTATGTACTTTTAATTTTTAATTCAAAATAAAGATTTTGGATAGACTTCTTGGAGAGAACTCTCCTTAGTCACTTACGCTATATCATTCATATTGCAAAAATTTGTAAACATCATCAATCATAATTAAGGATGTGAGTCCCACAATCTGATTTAACCAATTCGAAATTGTTTAAAATTCACGTACTTATTAAACACAAATTGAAAGTTAATGGGTCAATTAGACACATTTTAAATTTCGGGGACCTATTAGGCACCTTTAAAAAAACATTAATAAGTCTCTAAACTTTCAGTTTTGTGGCTAATAGGTCTCTGATATTCAACATTTTATTTTAAAAAATGTCAAACAAATTTATGACAAATTTAAAGTTTCGGGACTAATTAGACAAAAACATTAGAAATTTAGAGACTTATTAGATATTTTTTAAGTCCTTAAAACTATTGATAGCTCACAAAGTGTGCTATCTTTATAGCCTTTTTACCGCTAGTTTATCGTGTAAATGAGCACTTTAATGTTGATTATCTTTTATATTATAGGAATTGAGCTAAATGGAGCTAAATGGAGCATTAGTGAGGATTAAGAAGAGAAATGATCAAATTGGGTGACTTGAAGAGGAAGCTCAAGCCAAGAATCCCGCAGCAGTAGCGTCGCGACGCTACGGATAGCCGTTCAGCGTTATTTCCGTCCGTAGCGTCGAGACGCTGTGCCTAGCGTCTCGACGCTGGCGTGCCATTTAAGGAAGAATATCTTTTCGGGACAGCGTCGAGACGCTGCCCCTAGGGTCTCGACGCTGTCACGATTTTATGCTATAAATAAGTCTTTTTCCAGCCGACTTAAGGATCGATTTTTGGAGAGAAAAAAAGCCCTAGTTTCGAGATTTTGACACTTTGAAGAGGAGAGGAACGAGGATTGAAGCTAAGGAAGAGATTCAGAAGCAAGAGATTGTAGATCACAAGCCGGGAACGGAGAACGGCACGATATTGAGTTTATCTCTTCCTTTTCTTAGAACTTTGTTGATGAATTACTCATTATTTGATATGTTTGTAGTTTTGAACATGAGTAGCTAAACTTATTATCTTGGGGATTGATGTAGCCTTTTAGTTTTGACGTTTTAATTAATTGAATGCTTAGATTGATTGTTTATTATTCATTCATGCTTTTACTTTCTTAATGCTTATAATCTTTTGGCCAAAGGTTGTATGTCGTCATGGTTTAAATTATGCTTGGAAGAGAATGATTTAGACTAGATCTTAATTGCATGACTAAGAATAGTTCTAACATGGGAATGATTAGGCTATCTTAGAAGTTGTTTTAAAGAAGAGTTCTTAATGCCTTGCATGTCTTTAAAAACTAGATTGGAAAATTAGTTTTATTACATTGCATGAGACCAATTGCGCTCGGAAGAGGCAATTGTTATTTGTGTCCTTCTAGACTTATGGAAATTTGCATGAATAATCTAGGCATTTGATTGATTGAAGCGTCAATCTAATTGGTGAAATCACATCCCTAAGATACTTCTCTCGTGAATTGTTAAACTCGTTACTTTACTTTATTATTTGTTTTTGAAATTGTTGTCACAACCCACTTTCCATCTTATTTCTCTAGATAAAATTAAACATTATTATTTGGGGTACTTAAGTGAACTAGAAAGCCAGTCCTGAGGACGATATTCGTATTCATTTACACTTTATTACTTGACCCGTACACTTGCGGTTTTGCACTGCATTAAAAGTGCGCAACAAGTTTTTGGCGCCGTTGCCGGGGACTGGCAAATATTTAGTTTCACTTAATACCGTGGAGAACCTGTTTGGTTTTAATTTAGAGTTTATTTTTTCGTATTTTATTGATTTGTGTATTTTTGTTTTTCAGGAATCATTGGTTGTGCATGCGAAAGGATAAAGAGGCAGCTTTAGTTCCTTTTGATCCTGAAATTGAAAAGACTTGCAAAAAGAATCGAAGGGTGAAAAAGGACGGAACTGAAGTCATGAATCTTCAAAATCAACCGATGAACCAGTTGCCAATTGAGCAACAAATACAGTTGAATGCACCTGTGCATCAAGCTGTGCAGCAGGATCAGAGACCCATTAGAGACTATTTCCAACCTGTCTTTCCTACTGAACATTCAGGAATTGCCTATGCACCCATCAATGCCAACAATTTTGAGCTCAAAACAGGACTTATTCAGATGGCTCAAAATAGATCTTTTAAAGGATTTCCTTCTGAAGACCCAAATTCTCATCTTAAATCTTTTCTTGAACTTTGCAGTACAGTTAAGATTAATGGTGTTACTCCTGAGGCTATACGCTTACGTTTATTTCCTTTTTCTTTACAGGATAAAGCGAAGGATTGGCTAGATTCTTTGACACCAGGGAGCATTACTTCATGGGATCAGCTGGTTCAGGTGTTCTTGATAAAATTCTTCCCAATTGCTAAGACAATCCAGCTGAGGACTGAAATTGGGACATTCAGACAACATGATTATGAGCAGCTTTATGAGGCCTGGGACCGTTACAAGAATCTTCTGCAAAAGTGCCCACAACATGGTTATGATGGACCACTACAAATTCAGTTATTTTATAATGGGTTGAATGGTAACACAAAGACTATTCTGGATGCTGCAGCTGGTGGCACTTTATTTTCAAGAACTGTTGAAAGTGCACTAACTTTATTGGAAGATATGGCATCCAACAGTTACCAATGGCCAACTGAACGATCTTCTCATAAGATAGTTGCCGGCTTATATGAGGTGGATGAGGTTAGTGCTCTAAAATCTCAAATGGCTACATTAACACATGCTTTGACTAGACTTACAGGGCCAAGTGCACCTCAGTCCATGGAATCCATAGCAGCTGCCATTGTTACACCGCATTATGAAGAGCCAAATGTTGAGCAAGCTCAATATGTCAACAATAGGAACTTTGGCTATAGGGGAAATCAGATGCAAAATTCACTCCCTACTCACTATCATCCTGGATTGAGGAATCATGAGAATTTCTCATATGCCAACAACAGGAATGTATTAAATCCTCCAGGATTTGCACCTCCACCACAGGAAGAAAAGAAAAAATCCATTGAAGATATGTTGGGAGCTTTTCTTTCTGAGACAAAATCTATGTTTGCTGAGTCTAATAATAGAACGATCAAACTTGAGCAGACATCACTCACCCATGGATCTGCTATCAAAAACATAGAAATTCAACTGAGTCAGATAGCATCTTCTTTGCATACAATGCAAAAGGGGAAGTTTCCAAGTGACACTGAGGTGAATCCAAGAGAATCATGCAAGGCAGTAGCCTTGAGAAGTGGAAAGCAGTTAGCTGAAACAGTGAAAGAAAAGAATACAGCACCAGTCACAGTTGAGGATGAGGAAATCATTGAGGAAGCTCCAGAGGAGGCCGCTCACATTCCAATAATTAACAGGCTTTCTAGTTCTACTCTTCCTACTATTCCTAATTCTATTCCTTATCCTCAACGTTTTCAAAAGAAAAAGATTGATTCTCAATTTTCTAAATTTTTAGATATTTTCAAGAAACTTCACATTAACATTCCTTTTGCAGATGCACTTGAACAAATGCCAAATTATGTGAAGTTCATGAAGGAGATTATGTCTAAGAAAAGGAGACTGGAAGCTTATGAGACTGTGAACCTGACTGAGGAATGCAGCGCCATACTTCAGAAGAAGTTACCACAAAAATTAAAGGATCCAGGGAGTTTTAATATTCCTTGTCATATTGGTAGTTCTTTCTTTCAAAAGGCCTTATGTGATTTAGGTGCAAGTATTAATTTAATGCCTTTATCTGTTTTCAGGAAACTTGGCCTTGGAGAAGTGCAACCCACTACAATATCATTGCAGTTAGCTGACCGCTCTGTCACATATCCTAGAGGTATTGTAGAGGATGTGATAGTAAAGGTTGATAAATTCTTCTTCCCTGCAGATTTTGTAGTCTTAGATATGGAGGAAGATGCTGAGGTCCCTATCATTCTGGGGAGACCTTTCTTGGCCACTGGGAGAGCATTGATCGATGTACAGCAAGGAAAGCTAACTCTGAGGGTAAATGATGAAGAAGTAATCTTCAATATCTTTAGAACTATGAAATATCCAAATGAGGTTAGTACTTGTCACATGATTGATATAGTAGACCACACTGTGCATGAGTTTAGGGACTTGGTGTTGCCTGTTGATCCTCTTGAAAAATGCATGTTGGATTTGACTTTTGAAAATCTAGGAATTTTAGACGAAGAAATTGCTTTATATTCTGATGTTTTAGATCATTTATCCATAGGAGAGTTTCGAAAAGAAAAGATATTTCAATTGTCTGTGAATGAAATAGCTACAGTAAAACCTCCTGCGCCTGAATTAAAGCAATTACCTGCACATCTTCGCTATGCTTTCTTAGATGATTCTTCTACTTTTCCTGTTATTATATTTGCTGTATTAAGTAAAGTAGAAGAAGAAAAATTATTGAGGATATTACGTGCTCATCGTTCTGCTATAGGATGGACTATTAGTGATATTAAGGGAATTAGCCCAACTGTTGTCATGCATAAAATCTTAATGGAAGATACTTTTAGTCCATCAATTGAGCATCAGAGAAGACTCAATCCCGCCATGAAAGAGGTGGTAAAGGCTGAGGTATTGAAATTACTTAATGCAGGTATTATTTATGCAATATCTGATAGTTCATGGGTGAGTCCTGTGCAGGTTGTTCCTAAGAAAGGGGGGATGACAGTTGTAAAGAATGAGAATAATGAATTCATCTCTACAAGAACGGTAACAGGGTGGCGAGTGTGCATAGATTATAGAAAATTGAACAAGGCCACTAGAAAGGATCACTTCCCTCTTCCCTTTATTGATCAAATGCTTGATAGACTTGCTGGTTATCCTTACTATTGTTTTCTTGATGGATATTCAGGTTATAATCAGATTGCCATCTCTCCTGAGGATCAAGAGAAGACTACATTCACATGTCCCTATGGTACTTTTGCTTTCAGGCGAATGCCATTTGGATTGTGCAATGCTCCCGCCACTTTTCAGCGTTGCATGATGTCCATCTTTCATGACATGGTGGAGGATATTATGGAGGTTTTCATGGATGATTTTTCAGTTTTTGGATCGTCTTTTGATTCATGTTTGGCTAATCTTTCTCTTGTCTTGCAGCGTTGTGAGGAGACTAACCTTGTTTTAAATTGGGAGAAGTGCCATTTTATGGTTAAGGAAGGTATAGTATTGGGCCATAAAGTTTCTGAAAAAGGCTTGGAAGTAGATCGCGCAAAGATTTCAGCTATTGAGCAACTACCTCCTCCTATAAATGTGAAGGGAGTTAGGAGTTTTCTTGGGCATGCAGGGTTTTATCGCCGTTTTATTAAAGATTTTTCTAAAGTAGTAAAACCCTTATGCAATCTTCTAGAAAAAGAGTCTGTTTTTATATTCTCTGATGAATGTCTGCTAGCATTTAATCTGTTAAAGGAAAGGTTAACTACTGCACCTATAATTGTTGTACCTGATTGGAGTCAACCTTTTGAAATTATGTGTGATGCTAGTGATTTTGCTGTTGGAGCAGTTTTAGGCCAACGTCGTGATAAGTTGTTTAGGGCCATTTACTATGCTAGTAGAACTTTGGACAATGCGCAGCAAAACTACACCACCACTGAAAAAGAAATGCTTGCTGTTGTATTTTCTTTTGATAAATTTAGGTCCTATCTGTTAGGGACTAAAGTCATTGTCCATACTGACCATGCAGCTCTTCGATATTTATTTGATAAAAAAGATGCTAAACCACGTTTGATTCGATGGGTTCTTCTTTTGCAGGAGTTTGATTTTGATATACGGGATAGGAAAGGATGTGAGAATGTTGTTGCAGATCATTTATCTCGCATTGAGCATGAGAACCACCACGATACCTTTCCTATCACAGAGGACTTTCCTGATGAGAGACTATACCAGGTAAATTCTACTATTCCATGGTTTGCTGACTATGTTAATTTTCTTGCAGGAAAGGTGCTGCCACCAGATTTGAAGTCCCACCAAAAGAAGAAATTTCTCCATGATGTCAAGTCCTACCTGTGGGACGATCCGTTGCTCTTTAAGGTTTGCTCAGACCAATTAATAAGACGGTGTGTTCCACATGAGGAGGTAACTAAGATTATGCATGATTGTCATTCATCTCCTTATGGTGGTCATTTTGGACCCGCACGTACTGCTGTCAAGGTATTGCAATCTGGTTTCTATTGGCCTACTATGTTTAGGGATTGTTATACCTTTGTTAAAACATGTGATAGGTGCCAACGAACAGGTAATATTTCGAGACACCATGAATTACCTTTAACTCCTATTCTTGAAGTCGAGTTGTTTGATGTTTGGGGAATTGATTTTATGGGCCCTTTTCCCTCTTCCCATGATTATCTTTATATTTTAGTTGCAGTTGACTACGTGTCTAAATGGGTAGAGGCAATTGCCACTAAGAAAAATGATGCTCGTATTGTCTTACAGTTCCTTCATAAGAACATATTTACTAGATTTGGCACTCCACGAGCTATTATTAGTGATGGGGGGTCTCATTTTTGCAATAAACTGTTTAATGCTCTACTTGTCAAATATGGAGTTAAACATAAGGTTTCAACTGCTTATCATCCCCAAACTAACGGTCTTGCTGAGGTTTCTAACAGGGAAATAAAACAGATATTGGAGAAGACCGTTCGCACCACCAGGAAGGATTGGGCCCTCAAATTGGATGAAGCTCTTTGGGCCTACCGTACCGCCTTCAAAACTCCAATTGGTACATCCCCGTATCGCTTGGTGTTTGGGAAGGCATGTCACTTACCCGTGGAATTGGAACATAAAGCATTCTGGGCCACCAGGAAGATGAACTTTGACTCTCAGAAAGCTGGCGAAGAACGGTTGCTTGAACTTAACGAGTTGGAAGAGTTTCGAGGCCAAGCTTATGAGAATGCCAAGCTTTACAAAGAACGCACTGCGCGATGGCATGATCAAAGAATTCAACACCGCTCATTTACACCTGGACAACAAGTACTTCTTTTTAACTCTCGTTTACGTTTGTTTCCAGGAAAATTAAAATCTAAGTGGTCGGGCCCCTTTACCATTAAGGAAGTATTTCCACATGGAGCCATCGAGTTGCAAGCTACTAATGGACATTCATTCAAGGTCAATGGACAAAGAGTCAAACATTACTGTGGCACTGAGGAACGACGTCTCGAGAGCCTTCACTTGGATGAACCTGAATGATGCATCGTCCCGTCTAGCTAAAGACGTTAACTAAAGCGCTTGTTGGGAGGCAACCCAATTTCGTTTGTATTCTCTTTCTGTGTGTTTGTTGTTTGTTTTTTTTTTCTGAGTTGTTGTTGTTTGTTTTGTAGGTAAAAAAAAAAAAAAAAAAAAAAAAAAAAAAAAAAAAAAAAAAAAAAAAACTGCAGGCACGAAACCCGAGAGGACAGCGTCGAGACCCTAGTGTAGCGTCTCGACGCTCCGAAATCTGCTGCAGCGTCAGAAGCCGAGAGGACAGCGTCGAGACGCTGCCCTAGCGTCGAGACGCTCCGAAGTTTGCTGCAGCGTCAGAAGCCGAGAGGACAGCGTCGAGACGCTGCCCTAGAGTCGAGACGCTCTGAAATCTGCTGCAGCGTCAGAAGCCGAGAGGACAGCATCGAGACGCTGCCCTAGAGTCTCGACGCTACGCGAATTCCTGCAGAGCCAATTACCGAGGGGACAGCGTCGAGACGCTGCCCTAGCGTCTCGACTCTATCACGAAAACCTGCAACTTAAATTTCCAGATCCGAGAGCATCATATCACACTCCCTTTTGCAACCCTAACTTCTCCCAACTCGATTTTCACCTTAAATCCACTAAATCTCCCCACAAATCTCTCATTTTTTCTTCAAATCTCCACTCCTTAACTCCCGATCTTGAGTTCTTTGGCCGTTCATACTCGATTGAAGTCTATTTCCACAAGCTTCATAGTTCAAACTCAAAGTTCTTCAAGGGTAATCTCTACACTTCCTATCTTTTTTGTTTTTAAGCGTTAGTTGATGTGTAGAAGTTTTTTCGAGTTAAGTTGAGTGTGTTTGGGAGTATTTTGGTTGTGTTGGGCAAAAAAAAAAAAAAAAAAAAAAAAAAAAAAATTGGGGTTTTGTTGGAGAGGTGTTCTTCGTGTTCTTCGCGTTCTTCGTGTTCTTGAAAAAAAAAAAAAAAAAAAAAACAAAAATGGTCGGGTCCAAACGTTCGAGAGCTTCTTCATCATCATCATCAAGGGCTGCATTTGATTCTGATCGGTTCGTCAGTCTTGCTGCGTATGAGAACTTTCAAAAAAATATTATTGAGAGAAATGTTCTCCCTGAACGGGGCCTGGCTCCGGATGAAGTGCACCAACACCGCTTATTTCAAAACATCATACAAAGAGGTTGGGAAGAATTTGTGCAGCAGCCGTTGAGTGCCGTCGTGTCCCTTGTGCGGGAATTTTATGCCAACATGACTGAGGCGGACAACAAATCATTTGTGAGAGGCCATCGCGTTCCGTTTGATGCAGCGTCTATAAACGCATGTTTTTCGTTGCCCAACATCGATCGGGACGAGTACGGTTTATACGTCAGCGAGCAGCTCGACGTATATCAAGTAATCAGAGAGCTATGTCATCCAGGTGCTCAGTGGGTCACCAGGCAAGGTGAGGTGATTCGATTCCGCACAACTGACCTCACTGTCACCAACAGGGTGTGGCATAGTTTCATTTGTGCCAGGCTGCTCCCCATTGCTCGTCTGAGCGATGTCACGAAGGACAGGGCAATCCTCCTATTTGCGATTGCCACAGGTCGCTCAGTGGATGTTGGCAAACTTATCCACAGCTCGATGCGACGCACTAGACGAGGGTCCACCACAGGCGGACTTGGGCACTCGTCCCTCATTACTGAGCTCTGTCGGAAAGCCGGTGTGAACTGGGATGGACGCGAGGAGGTGGTCCACCCTCTGGCGCTCATGGAGAAGAATTTTATCATGAGATTGCGTGGACGGGATGATCCGGTTGCCGATGCAGGCAGCCAAGATGAGGATGATATGTATCTGGAGGGTCCTGTTCCAGTTATGCCTGTTCCTCCTCAGCCAGCTCGGGCTTCACATTCTATTGACGAGCAACTCCAGCATCTGTCGCTGCGAGTTCAGCGCCACCATAGGCGTTCTGAGGCACAATTCACTCACCTGTACGAGTGTTTGCGCTATCAGTATGAGCCTAGCGCCGACCAGTCTTTCCCTCCTCCGATGCCTCCATACGCATCATCTGATGAGGAGCAGTGAGCGCCTCCATTTCAGGGCAGTTTCGTTACCCCTATTTATTTTTTCTTATTGTTGTATGCATGCTGTTTTTTTTATTTTATACATTGAGGACAATGCATGTTTTGAAATTTGGGGGTGGGACTAGCATGTTAAAGGCCCTGAGTATGTTTGAGCTGAATTGTGATGCACTGCTTGTGATTAGGATAACCTATGAGATATTCTGAATATTGATAATCTGGATTGGAGAATTATGAAACCATATCTGAAAAGTTGAAAATTATTTTTGACTTTTGTTTTCCTTTTGTCTGTTGATTACCCTGTAAGCTATGAATGCATCTTTGTGTTGAGTCTTTATGCATGAGAGAGACATCATGATTTGGCTTTTATTAAAAAAAAAAAAAAAAAAAAAAAAAAAAAAATTTTTAGTATCTCATTGTTTTACTGATTATGAATGCATAAGGTTATTGCCATTATACCTTGCCTATCTGTGAGACTTTGAGCCATTAAGCACTATCTTTACACAGTGCTCTTTTCTTTTAAATTGAGTGTGCCATGCATGATTGACTTTTCTAGAACTTGCTCTGATATGCATGTCTGGAATCTCTAAATTCAATTTGAATGTCTTATTTTCACAAGGGCAATTAGGATAACCCATTTTAGCTTTCTCAAAAGGCCAACCTTGACATAATCCTTAGAAAGCCATTTTGAGCCTTAAACCTTTTTGTTGGAAATTTGCCATATTACAAGCTTTATATCCATTCTATTGTTTTTTTTTCCTTCATTGAACCGTGAACTGAAGAAGAAAGATGTATACCACATGTTGCTTAAATCAATCCAAAGGAGAAAAAATGAAGTACTACTCAATGCATGAAATATCTCTCGTAGTGGCTTTGTTGAAAAAAAAAAAATATAAAAAAAAAATTAAAAAAATAAAAAAATAAAAAGAACAAAAGCCACCGAGAGGAGTAGCTTTACAAAGAGTCAACAATCTTTTCGAGTTTCATGTGGTATGAACAAAAAAATTCTTCCAATTAAGTAGTTTAAAATGTCCTTCCATCCACCTTTACCTAAGCCCAATTACAACCAAAGTGAGACCCGAAAATTTGACATTCTTTTGATTTATTGATGATGAAGATTTGATATTTTAGCAAGCTTATGGTAAAATTCTTTTATGCATTGGAGTGAGTGTTATCATATATATCCCGATTAGTGAGATGATTGAGCGAAATTGTGTGAGGTATTAACTCTTGTGCATTTGATTGTCGTAATTTAATGAGATGCTTAAGCTTTATAAAAAAAAAAACTAGCCTTTGATTGTTTGCTCTCTTGATTGTCACCATGGCTCAATCCATAGATGAATACTTAGTTTTATGGGTAGTTTTGGATACAAAAGAAAAGCAATAGGCTATGGTTGAATTTATTCTTAAATTGTGGTTTGTCATTGTTGGCATTATCGAGGTTGGAATCACATGCTTGCTTTCATTAATTTGTCTTATGATCTTGTTTTATTTTGCTCAAGACTAGCAAAAACTTAAATTTGGGGGTGTTTGATAGCTCACAAAGTGTGCTATCTTTATAGCCTTTTTACCGCTAGTTTATCGTGTAAATGAGCACTTTAATGTTGATTATCTTTTATATTATAGGAATTGAGCTAAATGGATCTAAATGGAGCATTAGTGAGGATTAAGAAGAGAAATGATCAAATTGGGTGACTTGAAGAGGAAGCTCAAGCCAAGAATCCCGCAGCAGTAGCGTCGAGACGCTACCCGTAGCGTCGCGACGCTACGGATAGCCGTTCAGCGTTATTTCCGTCCGTAGCGTCGAGACGCTGTGCCTAGCGTCTCGACGCTGGCGTGCCATTTAAGGAAGAATATCTTTTCGGGACAGCGTCGAGACGCTGCCCCTAGGGTCTCGACGCTGTCACGATTTTATGCTATAAATAAGTCTTTTTCCAGCCGACTTAAGGATCGATTTTTGGAGAGAAAAAAAGCCCTAGTTTCGAGATTTTGACACTTTGAAGAGGAGAGGAACGAGGATTGAAGCTAAGGAAGAGATTCAGAAGCAAGAGATTGTAGATCACAAGCCGGGAACGGAGAACGGCACGATATTGAGTTTATCTCTTCCTTTTCTTAGAACTTTGTTGATGAATTACTCATTATTTGATATGTTTGTAGTTTTGAACATGAGTAGCTAAACTTATTATCTTGGGGATTGATGTAGCCTTTTAGTTTTGACGTTTTAATTAATTGAATGCTTAGATTGATTGTTTATTATCCATTCATGCTTTTACTTTCTTAATGCTTATAATCTTTTGGCCAAAGGTTGTATGTCGTCATGGTTTAAATTATGCTTGGAAGAGAATGATTTAGACTAGATCTTAATTGCATGACTAAGAATAGTTCTAACATGGGAATGATTAGGCTATCTTAGAAGTTGTTTTAAAGAAGAGTTCTTAATGCCTTGCATGTCTTTAAAAACTAGATTGGAAAATTAGTTTTATTACATTGCATGAGACCAATTGCGCTCGGAAGAGGCAATTGTTATTTGTGTCCTTCTAGACTTATGGAAATTTGCATGAATAATCTAGGCATTTGATTGATTGAAGCGTCAATCTAATTGGTGAAATCACATCCCTAAGATACTTCTCTCGTGAATTGTTAAACTCGTTACTTTACTTTATTATTTGTTTTTGAAATTGTTGTCACAACCCACTTTCCATCTTATTTCTCTAGATAAAATTAAACATTATTATTTGGGGTACTTAAGTGAACTAGAAAGCCAGTCCTGAGGACGATATTCGTATTCATTTACACTTTATTACTTGACCCGTACACTTGCGGTTTTGCACTGCATTAAAAGTGCGCAACAACTATTAGACATAAAATTTAAAGTTTGCGAACATATTATACTTCAAGTTTACAAACTTATTCCACACTTATAATTTAACTCATTTAGAACGCGTTTACTTGCACATAATGAAAAAAACTCCAACAATCATAATGAAAATCTTGTCATCCTAATCACAATGGGATATCTATTGATTGTGTTTACTTATTTGTAATAAGTTATAACCAACACTGGTTGTTTACCATAATGCACTTTTTAATATTAAACAAATCTACCAAACACGGAAATCGGGCCCAAATTAATTTCTCGACGGTCCTCTCTCTCCATCCCATTTTCAAACCGAGCAAACCCCAGAGCAACTTTTAAACAAATTTGGGATCTAATCTTTACACATCTTGAAGCGAATCTAGTAGGTGTTCGGGTAGCAGATTTCAAATTTGTAGTGTAAATGACACCTGAATGGACATGTGGTGTGCTAACGTGATATTCAAATATATCTAGTAACATAATTGGTATCAGGAAGTGTTCAAAATATCCATCAGCCGAATTTGGGGCAGATCCTTGATACTCATAAACCTAGTCATCTTAAATCTCTGTCCTCATCTTCCAAAGGTTGTAGAAATAGCAGCAAATGGTGTGTACCCATCAACTTCGTCATCTTATTACATCGTCTCGAGGAATACCTTATGTCCACCGATCTAACGTGGACATATTCATTCGAAGTCGGTGCACTTGGAGTAACAGTCACTTCAATAATAGAAGAAAACATTCTCTATTACTCATGTCCAATGATGTACAAGGTTCCTCTTGTTCATGCTCCCATCTAGGAGCAAGAGGATTCGTTCTCTAGTGTCAACCAGTCACTTTCACCCCATGTTGAAGTCACTTAGACAAGGATAAGGAGAAGGGAAAAGTCGTCCTGACTGCCCCAACGATAGATGTTGGGAAAAATGAATGTCGTAGAGGTAAAGTAGATATGGGCGAGCCGAGCGAAGTGAAGAAGAGGAAGCAGACAAAAGGAAGTGTCCATTGATAATCTTATTGTCCGATTCCAATAGCGTGTAGGGTTAAAGTCTCGTATTTTTTATTTTTTCAATCATCGGTAGGTTTTTTTTATTTTGTTTTTAGTAATATTTTGTAAGCACTGTATCACGGTGCGAAGAATTTGTATATGGAAAGACCCCTTTCTTTTGTTAAATATTGTCGTTTGTGTGTTTACAACATTTTGAAACGATGTCCAATATTAACAACTAGGTGCGTGCATCAATCCTGCATATGAAAAACACGTTCATGTAACTATCCGAGTAGTTAACCGAGTTTGTAGTCTAGTGAGATCACTCGTCTGACATCTCGCGTGAATCTGGATCATTAGTCTAGTAATAGAGAATGTGGATCTAGTAACGGATCTTGGAATAAATCGTATTATTAAGTTGGATGAGAAAGGGTACGTGGAAGAGAGATCAATGATAGAATCTGCAAAATATGATATACAACTGCATTAATCAGTGAGATTTCAAAGTGGGTCAGGCGCAATAATGAGGGAAAAAATGACGAATTCCACGTAATAATCAATCACAATCACCTATTTTGAGATCAATCAAAACCCGTAATTCGATTGTTTGATTACGAGTGAGACCCATAACTGATTACGATTGCAAAATTTGGTAAACGACTTCAAACCGGTTGCTTTATGTCCCGTCAGGAGTATTATAGGTAGCGAATTGCGATTGCGTGCAAGTAAACGCGCCCTTAAATATATGGTTCTTACAAAAAAAAAAAAAAAAAAAACATGTTTCCAAGGCAAGTGTTGCCCACGCGGGAGCCAAAGCGCGTGGATAAGGCTCATCTCAGTTTTAGAATGAGACGCTTGGTTGCGAAAAGACATTCCAATGGATTTTTTTTTATTGACGAAAATTCTAGTGGATTTTAATATGATATTCTATTTCTTAGTCAAACTCAAATTTGGAGTGGAATTCAAACTAAACTTTGTTTTGTTTTTTAAATTTAGTTACTATAACTCGTTTCATAATTATTTCGTTTTTAATTTTTTATTTTTAAAAATTAAGCCTACAAACACTACTTTTAGTTCCACCTCATAATTTTATTTGTTTTGTTATCTACTTTTTCATTAAAATTTAAAAAATTAAGTCAATTTTAAAAATTAAAAAAAATTAACTTTCAAAAAACTAGTTTTATTTTTGTAATTTGACTAAAAATTCAAATGTTTCTCTATTGAAGCTCATAGTAAATAAATTAGAAGAAAATAAGCATAAATTTCAAAAACAGAAAACTAAAAACGAAAGGGTCATCAAACGGAATTTAAAGTTTTCTTAACAAAAATGAAATTTATGATAAAAATTTATAGGTGAATATATTGTTTATTGACTTAATTTTTAAAAACCAAAAACTAAAAAACTAAGATCTCGTTTGATAACCATTTCGTTTTTAATTTTCTATTTTTGCTCGTTTCCTTCTAATTTTTTTATTATAAGTTTCACTTGTCTTAGAGAAACATTTGAATTCTTAATCAAATTTCAAAAATATAACACTAATTTTTTAAAATTATTATTTTTTTAATTTTTAAAATTGACTTGATTTTTTAAAACATTGATAGAAAATAGATAACAAAACCAAAAAAATTGCGAGTAGTATTAATAAACTTAATTTTCAAAAACCAAATACTAATCCAACAACTTAAGTGATTATCAAATGGCCTGAATTTTTTGTTTTAATTCTCATAGCTGCCAGCCAATGCCTAATTAATTGTTTAAAAAAAAATTAATTGTTTTTCAATTTCTTAGAGATTAAGAATTAAAGATTCAACAACGAATCTATTTCTTATCTTTCACTCCTTGTTTGTAGTTTTTTAGAAATATAAAAACTTCATAATTGTTTATTGATTTATGTTTCTTAAATTTAAGAAATGTTCCTAAAATTATATAAAACATCATGAAGGACCAAAATATGGCTTTCCCACTAATTCTAGATTTCCAAAAACATAAATGAATTCCTTCTTTTAATAAGTTCTTATTTATAAAAATGTATAATGAATATTAAAAAATTAAATATAACTTAGGTCATGTTTACCACTCCGTAATGAATTTTTCCCAACATAATAAATCAATTGTAATGGATTAAGGGTTCAATCGTAATCGGTTTACATAGTGTTTAGTTAAGGCTAATTCAAACATAATATGAATTTCATTGATAGTGTTTACTTGCACGTAATTATTTGTGAATTTACCATAATACCTTTCGCCTTAATCGTGTTCAGAATCGTGTTTTGACTCGTTTTCTTCAGAAAAGAAAAGCAACCCCATTTTCAAGGGGTTCAACATTAAAATTGATGAAGCGCATGTAGCGCAGCGGAAGAGAGTCGGATCAATTGACACTCCAATTTCATAAATTTAGCTAAACTAGAAACATGCTCAAAACTTGTAAATTAAAGAAATTAGAACTCATACCTCTTGTAGTTCTAAAATCTTCTAATCCCGATTCTCAAATCTCCTCAGGAACACCTCAGACTTTATCTCGAGCACTTCGTGGACCACCTGCGGTAGTCCCGCTATCTTCGGGCCGAGCAACGGAGTGGTGGGATTCCTTTATAAAAGAAAAACTTTGGTTTTATCTTTTTCATGTAGTCCAATTTAATTTTGTAGCACACAATTATAAATCTTGATTCTTAAGTGATATAATATAGGAAAATTGCACCAATTGTCAATTTAGAGTAAGTACTTTTTTAAAAAGATTTACAAATATGACAATTTTTATCGTTGATAATCACTGATAACAGGTCAATGACTATCATTGATAGCTACTGATATACTTATGTTTTTTTTTAATAGAATTTTGTCAGTATTATCACTTATAATAGTAGTTTATCATTGATAATCATTTTATCAATAAATATCAGTGATAGTAATCTATCAACACTATTTTTTGTCATATTTGTAAAATATTTTATATTTTGTTATATTTATCATATATTTTTGGGTCTGATTGCTATTTATTTAATCAATCCTATAATATATAGCTTTTCAATTTTTTTTTATATATTTAATTATTTCTCAATAATTTGTTTTATTTGTTAAAAGAGTTCTAACATTTTTTATTAGAACAACAATTCGAGGGGGAGTTTGAACTTTCAATCTCAATGAAAAGTATAAATACTTTATCCATTAAGTTAATCTCGAATTTACATCAAATTTATCTACTAATATAATCTCGAATTTTCAACAAATTTACATATTAACAATGGAACCACGAAATTATTTTCGAATTTCACAAAAAAAATTAGAGAGATCTAATGATTAAAATAAACGAGTATGATAAATTTGGATCAAATTAAGATTTAAATAAATAGTTTAAGATAAAAAATAGTTAAGATTAAGTCATGTTTTATTTTATTTTAGTGTTTGAGCTTCCAACTTAATATCTGTTCACTCAATATTTATTGCGACAACTTTACATGAAGTCACACTGATGGTTAAAAACAAAATAAAGATAATAATTAAAATGATTATTTTAAAAAATACTTAATATTATTAAAGATTAAATTATAAGGGTTAGTTCATAAACTTTGATGGGAGGTTTCGTTGTCTTAACAATATTAATATCAGAGTTACGTTTAAACCTTATTGTGTTGGTAAAATCCTTAGAGTCCAAACAAAAAAAATAGCGAAGTCTTTTTTTTTTTTTTTTTTTTTTTTTACAACATAAATAGCGAAGTCTCGTATAATCGATATTGGATGAATCTCAAGATCAGACAAAAAGTACTTTGAGTAGCAAGCAAGTATAACTATATCAGCTAGATTGATATAAAAATCAAGATTAACCCTATCAAGTCGGATAGACGGATAGGAGAAGTATATCTTTATTCAAGAAGAAGAAGATAACAGAAACCAAGTGCGATCGAAAGTGGACGAACGAGGTGGAAGGGAGTTATACTTACCCTCAAACAAAGATATACTCCTCATATTTAATAAATATGGGATATACTTAATAATGCGGTATACAAATCAAATTGAAAAATAACTCAATATAGATTTTGGATTAATATATATATATATATAAAATGGTTAGAACCAAATTTTAAAATGATTAAATGAAAATTAATTTTAATAAATTACTTATAAATAAATTAGTTTTCTAAAAAATATTATTTATAAAATGACTATCAACTAAAATAAATAGTTTGAAAGTTGAAATAAGAGGGGAATGAGATTTAAATCTAAAAAAGAAATTTTCCAAGTTGAAAAATCTAAAAATGGGTGTGATAGAATCATAGAGAGATGACAACTAGTTTGCAGGATGTGTGGCGTATTGCCCACGCGCCGACGAGAGAAAGCCCATTGCCAATTGGACATTATTAGATTGAGGGATTTTTTTTTTCTTCCTTTTTTACAAAAATATATATATATATATATATATATATATATATATATGAGAAATTGTAGTAAATGACAATTTAAGACTTATTGTTTGCAAATATAGCATGTTTTTAAAAAAATTGCGGATATAACAATTTCTATCGCTGATATCTTATAACTGATAGAAGTCTATCGCTGATCACCTCAGCTTTTTATAGATTTTTATCAGTGATAATAGTCTATCAGAGATAATAGTCTATCACTGATAGAAGTCTATCAGTGATATAATAAAGTCTATCAGTGATAGAAACGGGTTTTTTTGCCATATTTGCAAAACATTTTAAAGTTTGCTAAATTTGCAATTAGTTTGGGCATGATTGCTATTTGTGCAACCAGCCCTATATATATATATATTTAATTAATTTAATAAAAAATTAAATATTTGACTTCTTGATAATTAGTTCTTACTTTATCCATGTTGAACTATATTCTTGTTCGCCAAAGTAAATATCGGCGTGAAATTCTAAAGTATGTGGTGTGTTTTGAGACAGAGAGTTGTTTAGAATGAACACGATACCTTACATCTCACTTTTGTTAGAATTTACCTTTAATTTTATGAATACTAAGTTTTAGAATTTTTTTAATTTTTTTTATTAATGTATGTATATTTTACAAACTTCTTTAAAGAAAAAAAAAATAACAATACATAAGTATAGTCTTACTAATTCATGTGTTAAACACATCATTTTTCGCCTCCACCCATTTAAATTTTAAGAATGCGATTTTTGCTCTTTATTTTATATATCCTTCACAATTTTTTTTTGAAAATAACAAAAATAATTTTGACTACAATACTTCACATTATTTTTTAATATTATTAATCCTTAGTTATTCATTTTATTTGGATAGTTTTGAAATAAAAGAGGGTCGTACAATAGTGGTTAAATATTACTTGTGAATTTGAAATATTTTAATTCATTAATTTAAACGAATCCAAATAAGCTCATGTTCTTATTTCGGGTAGGAATCCTACCTTTTGGATTTTGTTTAAGTACCAATTTTGATTGAACAACCTAATTTATATTTAAAATAATAAAAAATAGGTTGAATTGCATTTTTAGTCCTTTTACACATTTTTGTTTAAATTACGTTTTTTTCTTCATTAATTAAAAATATCGTGGGAAGGGAGATGAAGGTAGAGAAATGTGCTGCTTTGAAAAATGGGACAGAATTCAAAAGTAACTACCATTGAAATATGGGGAGTTGATATTTTTTACAACTGGGTGGGCCAAAGGGGAGCAAACTTACTCTCTCCAACTCCAGTCCCCCCAACTTCATGGGTAAAACGCCCCCTAATTTACTATTTATTTAATACTCAACAAAAATGTTGGCAATTACCAACGAACTTTAAACCGTCGGGAATATTTGGCGTCGGTAATGCCATTATTTGTTGTAGTGCCTTTTACTACTTGAAAAAAAAGTTATAATAATTGAAAGAAAAAAATGTCAATGGTTAATTTCATGGGACATACCGCTTGACTCTACAATATTTGGCTGCCAAAGAAACCAGTAGAAAATTAATTCCTAGGCAGATAGGTGGTCACCAAAGATTGAACTCATTCCCTCCCCGGAGCATTAATAGTCTGAAGGCGGTTGATTAGTTCTTTCATTTTCAAAATGGTGTCTAACAAATTTTTAAAATTTAAAAAATATCTAATAGATTTTTAAACTTTAAATATTGTGTTTAATAACAAATGTTTTTTTTTTTTTTGAAATGTAATATATTACCAAAGTAAAATAAAAACCTCACAACTCAAGGGCGGGCACAACAGAAAATACTCAAACCAAGGGACAATGGGCTCACAACTCGAACATGGGAGAGAGCCCAAAATCATTGAAAGAGATCCCAAGAAAGAATACTAATAGACTGAAGAGACGAAAACCTCCCTAACCAAGACGAACAACGAACAAGCCTGTCAGACTGAATAATAAGTAAGTCTTAAGAGAGTGAAGAAAAAGAAGGAATCGACAAAGAAGAGGAAGAAAATGTGAAATAGGACAGTAGAAGAGAAATGAAGAAGTGTTGTGAGTGCAAACAAAGTCCCACATTGGTTAAGAAAGGAGAAGATCATGGGTATATAAGTAAGGGGATAACATCTACATTATAATGAGGCATTTTGGGTGGAACCAAAAGCAAAACTATGAGGGTTATGCCCAAAGTGGTATTAGAGCCATGTCGGTGTGCCTCGATGACATAGTCATGGTTGATCCCGTGGTCGAGCTTATCCGACAGGGGTATGCTCTGATGAAGAGTGGTCTGGTTAAAGGTGATCCTGTGGTCGAGTTTATCCGACAGGGGTATGCTCTGATGAAGAGTGGCCTGGTTAAAGGTGATCCCGTGGCCGAGCTTATCCGATAGGGGGTATGCTCTGATGAAGAGTGGTCTGGTTAAAGGTGATCCTGTGGTCGAGTTTATCCGACAGGGGTATGCTCTGATGAAGAGTGGTCTGGTTAAAGGTGATCCTGTGGTCGAGTTTATCCGACAGGGGTATGCTCTGATGAAGAGTGGTCTGGTTAAAGGTGATCCTGTGGTCGAGTTTATCCGACAGGGGTATGCTCTGATGAAGAGTGGCCTGGTTAAAGGTGATCCCGTGGCCGAGCTTATCCGATAGGGGGTATGCTCTGATGAAGAGTGGTCTGGTTAAAGGTGATCCTGTGGTCGAGTTTATCCGACAGGGGTATGCTCTGATGAAGAGTGGTCTGGTTAAAGGTGATCCCGTGGTCGAGCTTATCCGATAGGGGGTATGCTCTGATGAAGAGTGGCCTGGTTAAAGGTGATCCCGTGGTCGAGCTTATCCGATAGGGGGTATGCTCTGATGAAGAGTGGTCTGGTTAAAGGTGATCCCGTGGTCGAGCTTATCCGATAGGGGGTATGCTCTGATGAAGAGTGGTCTGGTTAAAGGTGATCCCGTGGTCGAGCTTATCCGATAGGGGGTATGCTCTGATGAAGAGTGGTCTGGTTAAAGGTGATCCCGTGGTAGAGCTTATCCGACAGGGGGTATGCTCTGATGAAGAGTGGCCTTGGTTAAAGGTGATAACGCTCGAGTTTAAACACAGATAGATAACTATTTGAGGGGAGACTTTGTGGTCCTTCATTTGAGGGGAGACTTTGTGGTCCTTCATTTGAGGGGAGGATTGTTGCGAGTGCAAACAAAGTCTCACATTGGTTAGAAATGAGAAGATTGGGTATATAAGTAAGGGACAACATCTACATTGTAATGAGATCTTTTGCAAAACCATGAGAGTTATGCCCAAAGTGGACAATATCATTACAATGTGGGGATACATGAATGTTACTTGTCCCTAACAAGAAGAGAAATAAATTTAAAATTTTAAAACGTACTTTGTCGATCATTTTAAAAAATCGTTTAGAGCCATGTCGGTGTGCCTCGATGACATAGTCATGGTTGATCCCGTGGTCGAGCTTATCCGACAGGGGTATACTCTAATGAAGAGTGGTCTGGTTAAAGGTGATCCCGTGGTCGAGTTTATCCGACAGGGGTATGCTCTGATGAAGAGTGGCCTGGTTAAAGGTGATCCCGTGGTCGAGCTTATCCGACAGGTGGTATGCTCTGATGAAGAGTGGCCTGGTTAAAGGGGATCCCGTGGTCGAGCTTATCCGATAGGGGGTATGCTCTGATGAAGAGTGGCCTTGGTTAAAGGTGATAACGCTCGAGTTTAAACACAGATAGATGACTATTTGAGGGGAGGCTTTGTGGTCCTTCGTTTGAGGGGAAAATTGTTGTGAGTGCAAACAAAGTCCCACATTAGTTAAGAAATGGGAAGATTTGGTATATAAGTAAGGAACAACATCTACATTGTAATGAGGTCTTTTGCAAAATCATGAGAGTTATGCCCAAAGTGGACAATATCATTACAATGTGGAGATACATGAATGTTAGTTGTCCCTAACAAGAAGAGAAATAAATTTTGAATTTTAAAACGTACTTTGTCGATCATTTTAAAAAATCGTCGAGAAAAGTCTTTCTTTTGTCGATGAAGTTTAAGGCGTTGGGAGAAAAACCTTTGTCGATCCTTAAATTTACACACTTGAGAGTTGTTTAAAGATGATGTAATTGAAAGTTTAATAATTTATTTGACATAAAATTAGAAATTTATTGATTTATTAGATAAAAATTTAAAAATTAAAGATTTGATAGACATTTTTAAAATTGATTGGCCACAAACTTACAAATTGAGAAATTGAGGGAGTGAAATATATACATGTCTTTTGAATAAAAAGAAGATTGAATCTATGATATATTTTCAAGGCAAGTACTAGGGAAGTGTTGTCCACGCGGGAGCCAAAGCGTGTGGATAAGGCTCAACTATTGAGACGCTTGCTTTCGAAAAGACCAATAAATTCAAATGTTTTTCTTTTCTTTGTTTTTGCACGAAAATTCTAATGGATTTTAATTTAATATTTTCAGTCAAATCCAAAGTGGACAGCAAGTTTTGAATCTTTTGTTTTGATTCTCGTAGCTGCCAATGCCTAATTAATTGTTTCAATAATGCTCCATTTTTTTTCTTTCCAATTTCTTAGAAACTAAGAATTAAAGATTCAATTTGATATGTCTTGTTTTTCACTTCTTGTTTCTAGTTTTTAAGAAATATAAAAATATATATAAAAAATTGTTTATTCATTTGTGTTTCTTAAAATTAAGAATTGTGTTGTAGAAGTCGACCACTACCGGAGTCGGCCCCAAGCTCAAAAGCCGATCCCGTGGAAGAAGCCGACCTCCCATGAGGATCGACCACACCAAAAAGGGTTGACCTCCCACGCCAAGAAGCGTGGTTGTCCATGACCACCCTCGATAGAGGCCGACAACGATAGGGGTCAGCCAAAGATCCTAAAAAATCGAATCTCACGAGAGCTGGTCATGTCTAGAGTTGATGAAGACCGTTATGAATTAAGTTCGTAACGACACCCTTAAAGGTAGAGCAATTTTGAATATAATCAAGACGCTCATTCATTACGAACATGGTTGTTACTTCTCGATACCCTATAAATAGTGAAAGAGCACAAAATGGAGAGGTACGTTCAAAATACGTTAATTCTATCGTCTAAAACACTATCAAGCTCTCGATACTAATTTGATCGTCAGAGTGTTGGTGACTCAACACCACACCGATGTTCCTTCCTTCACTTTCATTTATCTTGCATGCACATTCAAATTCCTCATTATACAAATTTATTGTTGATCATTTCCTGGTATCAATAGTTGTCGTCGTGACCTTGTGTTCTATTAAAGAAGTGTGCTAATTTCAAAATCACGAGCAAAGAAGCAAGTGAAGTTAACTGAGTTGCGGAGAGTAAAGATTTTGATCAAGATCAACATCCTAGGCGTATAGTAACTCGAGAACAAAGTGTTCAAAATTTAAATTTTGATGACAGTCCATCAACAATTGATGTCAATCCACCACTAGAGTCAAGTCAGCCTGTCAAAGAGAAGGAAAAACTGAAAGACAAGTAAGTACGCAACACTGGAAGAGAAAGTACCGAGAATGGACCAAAGCATAACCCATATCTTAAAAATTGTGCGACGTTCGAATCCGTTCATGAAAGCTTTGTCAAAATACTTCAGGACCAACTGAGTGGTGGTAGACTTAGGAAAGACAAGAACAAGATCAACAGTCCGTAGTTGGTGACCCACCTCCCTTGGTTTGGGACTAAGACAAAGACAAAGGCCCGACAATCGAAGAAGAAGGAGAGTCGCAAATAAGGAACTCGCGCCACTTCGAAAAGCTACGATTAAATGGTTGACGACAAAAGGCAAACTCGTTCAGACTTGAGGGAACATCGCTCCTAGAAGAACAATCATCGGTCTCACATGCGAACTGTGCGTTACAGGGAAGCTAAGAGTGTTGCTCGAAGCAGGCAGACACATTAGGATCAACCCGCGATCAGAAAAGTTGACAGACTCTAAAAAATCGACCTTGAATCAGACTTGCGAGACCTCATCAAGCGAAAGCAAAAATAACTTTATGATGGAGAAACATATATTGATAATTGTCTTAAAAAAATCTCATTTATTTCATTTTAGTATGATATCTCAACTTAATATCTCCTCACTTAATACTCGTTATATAACTAATTATATGACATCAAATTCAATATATGTCCACATTTATATTAGTACTAAAATAATTTTGTTTTTTTAGGTTGAATGATTAAAAAAAACTTTAGAATTTGAGAAATTGAAATAAAATAAACTTATAAATTCAAAAACTAAAATAAAAGAAGAAAAAACTTGTGCAAATTCTAGGTCAATGAGATTTAAACCTAAAAAGTTATAATGGAAGCAGTCTTTTAAGTCCAAAATGACAACTAAGAAGCTTGGTTGGAATCAATGTCCTAATTGTTCTCACTCTCTTATTTTATGAATGCAGACAAAAAAAACTTTTATCCACATATTTTCCCTTCCCATTTTACTTCTTTCTAAACAATAAAATAAGGATGATAAGTATTTTGTTATTTAAAAAAAAAATTAAGATATTAAAGAAAAAACATTCAAAATCGTGTATATCAAAAGAAATAAAAGGTTGTATTTTTATTTCTGCTTTTGCGAAATTAGGATTTACCAATAGCTGGGTTCCCAACTCGAGTAGGCTCACCTGACTTCGCTTGATCAATAGATTATGTTTTTGGTATCGACCATAAATTTAATATGATTGGTGAAACGAGTTTGATTCTACATGTTAAAAATTAATGCAAACATAGATTAATGCAAACATAATGTAAGTTAATTTTACTTTGTTAATTTTTTAGTTATTTGAAATTAAGGTAGTGTCACTCATTTAGGTAGTACCATGTACTTAGAGCGCTGCCTTCCATTTTGGAGGGATGTAACTTAGTGACATAGTAAGATGACTATGAAATTTTTTAAATTTAGTGAAATAATGAGATGACTATGAAAATTTTTAAGTTTAGTGAAATAATATATCAAAATTTGTAAAGTTTTCAATTCAAAGCATAGAATTCAATTGAAGCACTTGATTCTTCGTGTAATTTTTTTCTCTTGTTTCCACACATTTGTTCTCTTCTTTTTGTTACACTGCAATACCTGAAAGAAAGGGCAGTGAGCTAAGGACCAGTGGAGGGACTAACCACACCGATTCTGACGCTCAAGTTAGGTCTAGAGAGAGAAACAAGGAGAGAGAATATGAAAAGGCTAGAGAGTATTGATGGAAACCGAAGGATCCCGACACAACCAGAGGCGCAGCGGAAGAAGCCTAAAACTGGTTGAGGATCTTCAGCAATCAATAAGCAACAAACAAGAATTGAAGAAACATTTCTAACACTTAGAAAAATTCTTTAATTCGAGTCCAACGGAAAAAACCCTCTCCACCGGTAAACCGACCGGTAAAAGTCAACCGAAAAAGTTGACCGGTAAAAGCCACCGGTAAAAATATCACCGGTATATATCATATATACACCGGTATATATTATACCGAGGAAATACCGACCGGTATATACCACCGGTATATATATATATCACGGGTAAATAATATATATACCACCGGTATATACCACCGGTATATATCACCGGTAAATACCATATATACCACCGGTATATATCCCACCGGTAAATAATATATACCACCGGTATATTTACCACCGGTATATATACCACCGGTAAATTATATATACCACCGGTATATTTTCCAGTGAAGAGAAACCAAGAAAAAGCACCGGTATATATCATATATACACCGGTATATATTGACAAAAATACCTTATTTTGACGTTCGTCTTCTCGTCTACCTCTGCACCTCTACAGCCCCCTCGATCTCTACCTCTCCTCCGGTCACGAACTCAGCACGAACAATCACGAGCACACGAGGACCACCCTTAGAGTAGTCCCAGCTATTCTCAGGCGGTAATAGCGGAGTGGTGGGACTCCTTAAGCTAAGGGGGTTAGTTTGAGGGTGGAGGAACAAGATGAAGCTTATGGCTTGTGTTTGGAATTGTGTTAATATGAACTTGATGAACAATTCATCAAGAACATCAAGAACACAATACAACAAACCCTTTGAGTTTCAACAACTTGAAAACAAAATATCAAGGGAAGAAGAATTAACAACTTAACTCTTCTTGAATCTTTCTCAAAGAACCACCTTGAATTTACAACAACCAAAGCTACAACTTCTCTTCTTCTTCAAGCTTCAACCATGGATATTACCTTCAACACTTGAAGATGCACAATCCAAATGACTTCAAAGAAGAAGTTCCCAACGTGAGAGAGAGAAGAGAAGTGTAAGCACAAAATTGGGGAGATTATCTCATACAAGCCAAAACCAATTGATTAACTCAATTGACTTGCTTCATGAGTAAGGAAAAATAGAAAAGGTGGAAGCCACATGTTGGACATGCAACATAAGATTAATGATAATAATAATAATTATAAATAATTATTATTTATTAAAATTAATAATAATTAAAACAATTTTAATTATTTAATTTATTATTAATATTAATATCAAATACTAATATAATAATAAACCTTCCACTATTACCCGGTTTTCAGAAAACCAACTTTTCCAAAATACGAATCAATATTCATATTTTTCTCCGGTCGAGTATTTAAATCACATTTAAATACAACTTCCTCCGATTATATATTTAAATCACATTTAAATATACAAACCCCTCGAACAAACCCTAATTCAGATTTCTCCGAATACAACCCTATAGCACTGCTATACCGCTTTATCCGAGCTAGCCAGGAGAACCTAAAGGACCTACAGATCATGAGCTCCAACGATACGAGATCATTCGGTCAAAACTCTTTTGATCCGAATCGATCAACATTCGTTAACCCCTGGAGACTCCACTAAAGTCCAAGGGCTGCACTCTCCTCACTGTAGATATATTGTGTCCTCTTGATATAACCGTCATTGGTAAGTCGATCCTTCACAGGTTGTCCGTAATCACAGCTGGGTCATATAAACCGTTTAACCCCTGTATTACATCTTGTTCCTTAAGTACCACTGACACCTCTAATGAACAATAGATCTTTGGTCCAACCAATAGATCAATATAACTCTCTCATCACATGAGAGTGTGAGCTCACATTGTTCAAGCCTCGGAGTCAGCCATTAAGGGAACAACCTATCTACTAACCCTGAAGAGCGGGTTAGGAGTGAATTCCAATCTTGCTACACTATGTCCCCAGCTACTCATTCGTCTTTATCCCCAAGTTGATAGGCTTATTGAGCGGGCGTTCTGCCACTCTCACCCGTACAAGTCAAAGGATACTTCCGAATAAGCAGGAGTTCATAGCAAGCTCAGGATTAAGAACGAGTTACCTAGGCCATCAATGTGTATAAGTCAGTCTCGATCAGTAAACGGTGTTATAAAGAGAGAGTGACTTAATACGCGGTTCGATCTTATGTAAACTCTTTACACAGGACGCCCTCACTTCTCACATCTTTATGTGAAACGATTCGGATCACATTGTTCTGTACAATACAAAGTGAGCCGCATCCAATAGTGTTACCAGGATAAGGTACCCAGCCTTATCCATATACTATAGATCATTTTGGCAGTATACTTGAACCTGATCCACAATCATGTCATACATGAGGTTCAAATACTCAAACAATGCCAAGGGTGTTGGTTATTGGTATAGCATAAAACATGTTTCACTTTAATCCAGTAAACTCCTTTACTGAATTAAAACTTAATAACTCTTTATTACTAAATAGATTGTTTACAAACATAACAGTTTACAAACCACGAGTTTTAGGACATAAAACCCAACAAGTATAATATTTGTGATATGATATTTTTGCTTACCAATTATGTTTGGGGCATTTTGAGACTCGTTGGCCCGTTTTGGAACCGTTAAAGGTCATTAAGAGGGTCTTCATGACCTTTGTAACTCTCGGCCATTACAAGGTTGTGTGACGACCCTAGGGAGACGTTTCTTCAGCTGACGAGGTCGAGCCGATCTCGAGGAAGGGGTCGGTACTTTCTTCCCTTCGACTGAGCCGACCCCACGAGGGGGGTCGACCTTTGCAGTTTGTTGAGCCGAGCTCCTCAAGGGCTTGGCTCCTTCGATAACGTCGAGCCGACCTAGGTGGTCAACTCCTTTGGAGCGTAGCTGAGCCGATCCTTTAAGTTGGCACCACCTCTTTCTCCCCTTTTTCGTGGGCTGAATTTTTTATTTTTGAATGGACCTTTGTGCTAGGCTTTTGGAATTCTACTCCTAACAGATTAAATTTTCGATTTTCTATTTTCAAATCATTTCACCTCCACATGTTGTTAAACTATTTTTTTTTAATTTTAGGAAACTTTTACTTTCATCCTCCAACTTAAAAAAAAAAAAACAATTGTACCTCTTATATATTTATTTTTCTCAATCAAACAATTTGTTGAAAAAAAAATGGTAAAAAAAAACAAAGGTGAGTTGATTTTATTGATGGATTGAGACACTTGAGTCGAGGAGGGTTGGTCTGATAGGTGGAATAGATTAGGTTACGAAACAATTTATTTTAAGAAGCAACCTCGGAAGTCGTTATCAGACAACGTTTGAAATCACAATACGAGGAAAAAAAAAAGGAATTCATGAAAATGGCGGCTGAACAAATTCTGAGAACCACTAATATTCTTTTATACTCTGTCCAATTCAGTATTTAATATTTTATTTTTTAAATAAAATATAGAAGACAAGAAATGATTGTGTGGGCCCCGAGGATATAAAAAAAGCATTCACTCCTTAAAATAAAAAACTCAAAATATTTAAAAATATTTTGATGAATTTAGAATTATAGCCAACGGATTTTCAGCTGGTGAAAGTGAATATTTTTTTTAATTTTGCATATATATAGATATTTTTACGGTCAATCAATCTTAATCTTCCCCGCTGGTGTGTACAAGGTGTACGTAGATGCAAGTTTCGTGATGAAAGGAGATTTGGCTGGTGTGGGAATGGTGGTACGAGATTTCAGGAGGTTCGGTGATGTTGGCAGCTGCGAATGTGCGCAGTGTGGGGATGGCGGAAGGGCGCTTGGCCTGGGAGGCTGGGTTACACCCTGTGGTTCTAGAATCGGACTCCTCTCGGATATGTTCCTTATTTCAAGAGAGGGTCGAGGATTTTTCAGAAGTTGGTGTGCTTGTGTCGGAGTTGGGCTCTCGACTCCTCCAAACGTGTAGGAGTCATCGCGAAGGAAACGAGCTGGCGCACCCGCTTGCGAAACCGACTTTGGTTTTTCGCCAAAGTGTGGTTTGGGTAGAAAGATATTCCTCCTCCGGTTGAGTCTTTTATTCTACCTAACTTTTCTCTAGCGTAGTTTTGTACTGAGTTTGTCCTAAAAAAAAAAAAATCTTCCATACCCGAATCTATTCATATTTTCGACATCTTTTACCAATTCAAATTAAATTTGCAAATTTTTATATATGCGAAAATTTATTTTTATAATTATTTTAAAAACTATAATTTTACCTCAATTCAAGATTTAGATACCTATTTTTTTTTATTCTCGGTCATTTATACTTGAATTCTCTATCTAAAAAAATCTCCAACAACTTAGATCAGAAAATGTAGGATAGTGTAGACAAAGACGAAGGTTGAGAGACGGAAACGAGAGTTTTGCTTGCATCGAAAATACAACAATAGAAGGATTTAAGAGTCAAAGTTCTCAACTCAATCCAAGCCTTCAACGATATAGAACGTTGAGGTAGATGCTTTTGTTCAAGGAGAAGATTTCAAAGTTGAGAATCAAAGAGTTTCAAATCGATTTGATTTATCGAGGACACCCTTTTTATCATTTTTTTCACGTTTATGAACATCTTAGTTGTTGATAATCATCGATAGGCTGGAAAATTAATTTGAATTAATGTTCTAGATTATGCTTCAATTTGAAATAGTTTTACCTATTTTGATTTAATTGTTGCAAAGGTCGAGGGGATGAATGTCATTGCTCTCACAAAAAATACAGCGTAGAAGGTTTTGACAATATCGAAGTTTCCAACCCAATCCAAGCTTTCAACGTTGTAGAAGGTCGAGGTAAAAAAATTCTTCAAGGTGGAGGGTTTAACTAGAGTTTCAATTCGATTTTGAGGATGAAAGATTTACAAATCTCATAATTCAATGTTACCGATAACAATAGAATTATTGATCAAATGTTTTCCCTTGGGTAAACTTAACAAGTAGACCAATTAATTTTTTTTATTGTCATTTGTCCAACGTTCACAAATTAATGGCTTGTTATGGTATATACACACGTATACTTCATATGTTATACTTACATATACGTATACTTCATTCATATGTGTTATACTTGCATGTTCGTTGTTGTGCACCGTTTATATCATTTCTTGCACAACCGTCTAAAAACATTTTAGTTGTTGATAAGCATAAATAGGCTGTGAATTGATGTTACAAATTAGGCTTTAATTTGAAATAATTTTACCTATTTCGATTTAATTTGTTGTTCGTTACTTTTGTTTTGATCATATCTCTCCTCCTTCATACTCTCATTTTGCCAAGTTGAGCATAGTTTAATTGTCATATAATATGTGCTATCGACATAAAGTGGTTCGAATCCTCCCACTTCTACTCATGTTGAACGAAAAAAAAACTTCATGCATAGTTTAACTGTCATACAATATGTGCTAGAGATTAAAGGTTCGAATCCTCCCATTTCCAGTCAGGTTGAACCGCGTCTTTTAGTTGAGTAAAAATGTATATATATATATATATGTTTAACCATTTTTACAAAATCTAACCGGTTTAGACATTTTTCAAGTTTGACTATTTAATATTAGTTATTTCTCTGGTCGACTAAAAACAAAACGAGCTCTTATCTTCAAGTTGATCATGACACGTGTACAGATGATTAAATCACCACGAATATTTTTTATATATATGTTAGTTTAATTTATGCCTACAGCTCATGTAACGACTAGTGATCAAAGGTCTTAGGTTCGATGTCCAAATATTTTCAAAAAAAAATAAAAAAAATATGAATTTATGTTGGCAAATTGGCTCAAATTAATTGTTAATCTTGAATATAATTAAAAATTGTGAATAGTCAACTCTTTTTGTAAATTAATTCAAACCATACAGTATTTATGATTGATGTGAATATAAAATTATAATTATTAAACATCAAAGGTTTCATCCTAAAATCAATTAGTGATAGGAGGAGTAGTTCATGTATGTTATATTGTGAGTGAGGTCTCTTCATCTTTCCGATGTGGAATCCTCAACATGCCCCCTCAAGAATAACTATTTTAACTCATTTAAAAAGTGTAAAATATTTATTTATTAATTTAATTATACGTAAACATTTTATCAATGTTTCCATACAATTGAGACTTCGACATTTTCGATGACATCGACATTTACAGTCTTGATCTTTACTAATTAAAATTTAGGCTAAATTATCAAAAAAATACTTTTGAACTAGGAGTTTCATTTCAAAAATACCCTTGATCTTTCAAAAGTTTCAAAGGTATCTCTGAACTAAGAAAAAAGTTTAAAAAACAATCATGGCGTTAACAATACACACAAAATTCTGATGTGGGCGGTTAAATTCTAACTTGTATTTGTGTGACATGGAAAAAATGAAAACGTAGACGCCTAAGAGGTTAAAAAATCATGAAAGTCTTATTTTGTCGATTCAAAATATCAGAGAATAGAACAAAACTAGAGCAAAATCGGGGAGAACAAATCAAATGTTTACGTTTTCATGATTTTTTTTAGCACCTCAAATGTCCACATTTTCATTTTTTCCATGTCACATAAGTACAAGTTAGAATTTAACCGCACACATCACAATTGCGTGTGTATTGTTAACGTTGGGGTCATTTTTAGAACCTAATTTTTTATAGTTCAGAGATATTTTTGAAACGTTTTATATAGTTCATGGATATTTTTAAAACTTTTACGAGGGTATTTTTTTTTTTTTTTTTTTAATTCAAGGGTATTTTTTAAAATACAACCCATTGTTCTAAGTGTATTTTTTTTTATAATTTACCCTCAAACTTATTGGGTTTGCTGCAACCTTACAGATGAACATCTGTGCTTCTCTAATATTCATTGAAGATTCCCAAATTGTCCACAGGTTTTAAAAATATAAAAATGAAAGAAAAGGACAACCAAAATTGTCCACTCAAAACTCCTAATCCAATGAAAATCATATATACCCAAATTGTATGTCCATTTCTCTAAAATATTACCCTTATGTTGCATTCAACATATGCATTCTTATCCTTAACAATTATATATATATATATATATTCCTATCATATTCTCTTCCATCATTAATCACTTGTTTAATTTTTTTTCTCGAAAATATTTAATTAATATATAACGATAGAATCAAATATCTGACTTCTTGATCATTGATTTAAATTTTATGTCAGTTAAATGATGTATTCATCATAAATAAAATTTTAAAAAAATTATATGTTTATGTTTGTCGTTTTTTAAAATAGATAGTCATATTAAAATATTAAAGAGATAAACATACTTAATTACATCAATTTTAAATATGTATAAGGTGACTATAAGTTAAATTATAAATTTAGTTTTTGTGGTGTGGAAAAAAGTTAGAATTTTGTTCATGTAGTTGGATAAAAGTAAAACCTCATAAATAGCCTCTACTATTAGAAGTTATACTAACAAATTGAGTATACGACAATTAGCTATACATGTGTCTTTGTATTTAGTCGATTGTGTGAATTATAATACTAGTTGAAAATTTACAATTTATTGCAGCTTTTAGAAAATTGGCAACTCATTTTTATCACTACTTTAACCTACACAACAAACTAAATATAAAATATCATTTCATTGATACATAATGATTAATTGTCACGTACTCAATTTGATAGTCGCTTTCAACGGTAGAAATTATTTACGAATTTTTATTAAATTCATATGAACTAAATTCTAATTTTTCTCCCAACTACAATAATCAAATTTATAATTTAAACTTATAAGTATAATTAGGGTCGTTTATCCCTTCTTAGCCGGGTGTAGCTTCAAACTATACCTTTAATACTTGAAAGAAATAATTAGCTTAATAATTCAAAATAATATTTTTTCATATATTATTTATTTATTTTTTTTTTTAAAAGAAGGGTTTGTGAATTATTTTTAGGAAAATTGTAGTAAATGACAATTTAAGACTTATTGTTTGCAAATATAACATGTTTTTAAAAATTTTGCGGATATAGCAATTTGTATCGCTGATATCTTATGACTGATAGAAGTCTATCGCTGATCACCTCAGCTTTTTATAGATTTTTGTCAGTGATAATAGTCTATCAGAGATAATAGTCTATCACTGATAGAAGTCTATCGGTGATAGAAACGAGTTTTTTTGTCATATTTGCAAAACATTTTAAAGTTTGCTAAATTTGCAATTAGTTTGGGCCTGATTGCTATTTGTGCAACCAACCCTTATTTTTATTCATAAGTTTGTAGTTGCTATCAACCAATGGTGTAATTCAAATGGAAGACGTCAAAGGAATGGCTTTTCCTTGGCTACCATTTGTTCTTAATTTATAAAAAATTCAATAATTATCAACTTTGACGCAATTGATAGCTACTTATTCATGAATTGCTTTCAAGTTTACGTAACCAAAATTGATTCTTATATTATGTTTTTTACTTATTTTAATTTAATACTTCGAGCTTGAGAGGTTTTTTTTTTTGGTCGATTGTTCAATCAAATAATACTTATTTTTTTTAGGTCAACTCTCAAAACACAACCTATTTTTTCGTAGCTCAAAATATTATTTTTCGTCTCAAAATAGTTAGTTTATAGTTAATGACAGAATACATTGTGATTCTTCTTGATAATCTTCTTTGTATTTTGGTTTGATTTTTCATTAAAATAGAATGTATTTATACAACATATTCTAACCCTAATTTCCTAAAATACATATAAATTTTAACTAGATACTAACTGAATACTAACAATTTTCTAAGATAGATAAATCCCTTAATACCCTCCCTCAAGTTGGAGCATGAATGATCACAAATGCCCAACTTGAAACTAAGGTAAGAATAGGATAAAAAAAATTTGCAGCTTCCGAACGTGGGTCGGTGTTGCAAACTTCAAATCGATGCTCATTGCATATTTAATTTTTCAGGAGCCTCCAATTGTAGGTTGGTGCTCCAATCTTCAAGTCGATGCCAACATGGCACCTTTAAATTTTTGCGGGCTTCACATCATCGCTTGACCACACAATATTTGAAAAAAAATTTGCGAGCTTCCGAACGCGGGTCGGTGCTTCACAAATCAAATTTCATGGTTGTTGAAAGAGAGGACGAAGAATTTCCACCTCAGTGTTCCCTTCGGTAATTCGAAGGAGGGGTTTTCGCCTCAGTGTTCCCTTCATTCATCGTCATCGAACACACGATCATGTGTGCTGGTTTGAGTCACCAAAACTCAATATTTTTTTTTCGGCACAGTGTACTAAGCAAACAAAAAAAAAAAAAAAAAAAAAAAAAAAAAATTGTCTATATATTTTTAATTTTGGTTATTATATAATGTTGTAGTTTTAATTCATGAGTGAGCTCGTCACTTAGACAACCTCGTCCAAATGGATGGTTGTCCAAACTTAATTGTTTGGTCTACTTTATATTGACTTTATTTTAAAGGCCAACTCTTATGTATATTATTTATTATATAACATGTCAAATCATCTTATTATTATTTTTTTAAAAACTAATCTAAGTTTATGTTGACATCACTCAAAAATTTAGTTATTAATATACCACAACAACATTTAAATAATAGTATTAAAGGTAGGAGTTTACTACAAACAATTCTAAAGTGTAGGCCAACAAGAACATAGCTTAACGGTATGATGTATCCCCTACACTACAAGAATTTTATATTGTCTCGACGGATGTTCTCTCGACGGTTTCAATTTCGTCGAGAAAACAATGCTCTCTCGACGATTTTCTAAACCGTCGAGAGAATGTCGTATGCTCTCGACGAAATATTAATTCGTCGAGAGAACTGTCGACTTTCTCGACGGTTTGGAATAATCGTCGAGAGAACGAACACTGTCTCGACGATTTTACACAACCGTCGAGATAGTAAATTTTTTAAAATTTGTTTTTAAAATTTTAATATACTCTCTCGACGGTTTTCAAATACCGTCGAGAGAAATTATGGTTCTCCCGACGGTATTAATAAACCGTCGAGACAAATTCCGGTTCTCTCAACGGTTTGACCCAACCGTCGAGAGAACCGGAAACTTCTATCCACGGTTTTTAAAAACCGTCGAAAGAACCAGAATTTCTCTCGAGGATTTTTAAAAACCGTCGGGAGAACCATAATATCTCTCGACGGTATTTGAAAACCGTCGAGAGAACCCTTAATAACCTAACATTCGTTCGTCTTCTTCATTTCGCTTCGCCCCTGCCCCCGCCGCCTGCTCTCTCTCTCTCCATCCCCCCGTCGTCGTTCCATCTCCCTCGCCCTCGCATCTCGCTCGTCGTCGCCGCCTAGCCCGCGTGCTATCTCTCTCTCCCTCGCATCTCCTTCGCCGTCGCCGCCTCCCTCCACCCATCTCATTCGCCGTCGCCGCCTCCCTCCATCATCGCCCTACCCGCCGCCTCCCTCCACCGATCTCCCTCGCCGTCGCCGCCTCCCTCCACCCATCGCCTTACCCGCCGCTTCCCTCCATCGCTCTACCCTGCCACCGCCGCCTCCCTCCATCGCTCTACCCTACCGCCGCCGCCGCTAGGTATTTTTTTTTTCCATTAAAACAGACACTGTTTCTTTTTTTCAATTTTGTTTTTGTATATAACTTGTTTTCAATTTATGATACACAACTATCGTTTGTCGCTCCACGCCGCTTCAAACAACTCGACCGTTCGCCTCGCGCTCGCCCGCAAGACAGCCCCCGTTCGCCTCTAGGTATCATTTCTGCTCACCTATTCTTTTTACTTTTGCAACTGATGATTTATGCATGATATAGGGTGAAATTGTTGTGCTCGCATATTGTTTGAACTCTTGCCAACTCATGGTTTCTGAATTAGGCTGAAATTGATATGTCGATTTATATATGGTTAAGTTGATTTATATTATTTTTGTAAAGTTATAGGCGTTAGGCTGAAATTGATATGTTTAGTTTTTTATTGAATTCCTACAGGACTTAACTATTCACGATTTACGGGTGGGTTTGAAAATTGTAGAATTAAGAATGAAAAAAGATTAGATTACACTTAGAGATAGGTTCTCTACCGAGTACGTAAAAGGAGTTGCTCAGTTTATGGAAATGGCGAAGTCTCACGTTAATCATTTGGGGAAAACAAGATGTCCATGTAAACATTGTATGAATGGAATGTGGCAGTCTTTGGATGGGGTAGAACGACATCTATTTACAAATGGAATATCTCCCTCTTATGGTCAATGGGTATATCACGGAGAACCAAGCAACTTATCTAGGTTCAAAAATATTTCAACTAATTCAATACCCGATGATGGACTACGTACAACATCTAATTTTTTTGATGAAGAGAATGAGATTTTGAACATTCTAAATGACTTACAAGCCCCAAAGGTAGAAACAATTGTTCACCAAGAAGATTTTGCAAACGAGATTCCCACTAATGTCCCGGAAAGTGATAGTTCAAACCGATTTGAGGATTTAATGGCTGAAGCATGTAATGAACTGTACCCTGGTTGTACGTTATCTTCATTAAATTTTTTGGTGAAGTTAATGCATATTAAGGTTATTAACAATTGGAGTAATAAATCATTGGATATGTTGTTAGAATTGTTAAAGGACGCATTTCCAATTGGTGCATGTATACCTAGTTCATTCTACGAAGCTAAGAGGAAGTTGCGTAACTTGGGGTTCGACTATCAGAACATTGATGCTTGCAAGTATGATTGCATCTTATATTGGAAAGAAAATGCCGATTTGCAAGAATGTCCAATATGTGGTGAATCTCGGTATAAAGTTGCTGAGGAAGGAGGGAAGAAGATTCCACACAAGATTCTACGTCACTTTCCTTTGATACCCAGATTGAAAAGAATGTTTTCATCCAAGCACGTTGCTTCTGAAATGAGTTGGCATAAAGATAAGCGTGTCGATGATGGTGTGTTACGACATCCTGCTGATGCGGAAGGGTGAAAGCATTTTGATAGTAAATTTCCAGAGTTCGCTTCGGAACCACGAAATGTTCGTTTGGGATTAGCTTCAGATGGATTCAATCCATTCGGGAATATGAGCAATTCGTATAGTATGTGGCCAGTGATGCTAATTCCGTACAATTTGCCACCTTGGAAATGCATGAAGGAAACCAATTTCTTCCTTTCTTTACTTATTCCCGGCCCAAAGTCTCCTGGAAAAGAGATTGATGTTTTCTTGCAACCATTGATTGAAGAGTTGAAAGTGTTGTGGAATAATGGTGTGCACACCTATGATTGCGTTAGTGGTGAATACTTTCAACTACACGCAAGTTTGTTATGGACGATTAATGATTTTCCTGCATACGGTGACTTATCTGGGTGCCCTAACAAGGGCTACAAAGCATGTCTAATTTGTAAGGAAGATACATCATCGCTTTGGATAAGGGGTAAAATGTCTTACATGGGACATCGACGTTACCTTCCAGCCACACACTATTGGCGTAGGAATAAGCAACACGACGGTTATCTAGAACGTAGACCACCTCCAGTCGTAATGGATGGAGACGAGATTTTACAAGAATTGAGTATGCTCAACTTTCCAGTGCTTAGTAAACATCCAACAAAACAAGTAAAGAAAAGGAAACGAAATGATTCTTATTGGAAGAAAAAAAGTATTTTTTTTTAACTCCCCTACTGGTCAAAACTTTTATTAAGACATAAGTTGGATATAATGCATATTGAAAAAAATATTTGTGACAACGTGGTTGGCACATTGTTAAGCATTAATGGAAAATCGAAGGACACAGAAAATGCTCGAAAGGATCTACAAGATCGAGATATACGGAAAAAATTACACTTGATACCTATAGGAAACGACAAGTCTAAAAAACCACATGTTGCGTACACATTCAGTAAGAGTGAAAGACTCGAGTTCTGTAAGTTCTTGAAATCACTGAAATTTCCTAATGGATTTGTCTCGAATATATCAAGATGTGTGAGTGTGGACGATGGAAAAATTCATGGGTTGAAGACTCACGATTGTCATGTTCTGTTGCAGAGGCTTGTCCCTATTGGTGTTCGAGCATATTTACATAAGAATGTGTCGACTACTATTGTTGAGCTATGTTCATTTTTTCGTGATCTATGTGCGAAAACGATTACCACAACTGATTTGGATCGATTACAGTCAGACATTATCATGATACTTTGTAAGTTGGAAAAAAATTTCTCACCGGCATTTTTTGATGTAATGGTGCATCTTGCAGTCCATTTGCCATATGAGACCAGAATTGTGGGTCCTGTTAGCTATAGTTGGATGTACCCTATTGAAAGAAGTTTGCGAACTTTAAAACAATACGTTCGAAATAAAGCACGTCCCGAGGGTTCTATAGCAGAAGAATATGTAATAAATGAATCGATGAATTTCTGTTAAATGTACCTAAGTGGTATTGAAACGCGATTCAATAGAGACGAACGAAATGATGATCAAATTCTCGAGAACGATACTTATGGTGAATTTGAATTGTTTAGACAAAGGGCAAAACCATTTGGGGGTTCAACTTCAAGGACCTTATCAATTGAGGAGAAACGGATAGCACAATGGTATATTCTCAACAATTGTGATGAGATAAGACTTTACCGTAAGTACGTATCGTTCTCAATCATTTTAAGGGTGCAAGTGAAATAAAAATGAGTCGTAATTCTTACTTTTTGTGTTCATAGGCAACATTTGAGACTGATCCGTTCTCAAGCACGAAACATATCCGACTTAGAAAGAAGACATAAGGAACAATTTCCTGATTGGTTCAAATCTCTTGTAAGTATATAGTTATGAGAGTTTATAAATGAAATTTTAATTATGAGTAATGTTATGCATTAGTAAGATATATGTTTGAATGAACAGGTTCTCTCATTGCGTAAAAGAGAAAATGTGTCTAATGACGTGTATTCTCTAGCAATGGGTCCCACTTCTTTAGTGCGGTCGTATACTGGATGCAATGTTAATGGAGTGCGTTTTCACACGGTAGCACGTGATAATCGTCGGACAACGCAAAATAGTGGAGTCATGGTGCCTGGAGAAACTGACAGTCAAGGTGTGGAGTCGAAATTCTATGGTGTAGTGACCGATATTTTGGACTTGGAGTATGTTAAGAGAAGACGTACTATTATTTTTAAATGTAAATGGTTTGACACTAACAAGAATAAACCACACGTGGATTTAGGGTTTACATCAATTAATACGTCTCATTGTTGGTATGTTGATGATCCTTTCATCTTTGCTAATCAAGCACAACAAGTATTTTACCTCAATGACCCAAAATATGGTAATGATTGGAAAGTAGTGCAATTGGTCCAAAATAAACGCTTATGGGACATTTTAGAGGTAGAAGATCTTGGAAATGACCAACTTGATTTGTTAGAAGTAGATGGCGGTACGAGAGTCGATGAGAACACAATCATTGATGATAACACCACATTATGCAGATATGATGTTCCTCCTATAATTGTGGATGACCAAAGTATTCAATCAGAGAGTAGAAATCTATCGTCAAACAATAATGAGGTCCTAAGTTTATACTAGTAAATGTGCAATGCGAAAATTTTCACAAATATAATATTATACCTTCTTTATTTAATATAATATTTAATTATAAACTTTTCATATTCAATAAGTTTCAAAAAAAAATTAAAAATGAAAGTTTTTTTTAGGTGATAACAATCTCCCCTATATAGTATAGGAACAAATAATCCTAATTCATATACCTTCCATTGTTTGAATTGAATATCCTAATTATTTTTATATTTTTAATAAAATTTAGTAATCACCACTCATATACTTTAATTGTAACTACTTTTATATTTTTAATGAGATTTAAAATTAGCCAAGTAAATTTTATTAAGTTTGAATAGTTCGTAGTTTAAAAAAATAATAATAATATATACATTCAAATAATCAAAATTCAATATCATTTAAATTAAGAAGAATTAATTTATTAAACTTAAGATTTGAATAGAAAACATATCATCAATTAATAAGACGAAATCAATCATTGTGTTTGTGAATTTAAATTCATTTGGTAGATTATGCTAAAACTAAAGTACAAATATACAATAAAAATTAAGAATAAGGTACTAAAAAAAATTTAAAAATTAAAAACTAAATTAAGAATAACTTAATGCATTAGTCCTCATTTGTATATGACTTCAAAAATAAAATATAGGGAAAAAATCAGTTTATACCCCTAAACTTTGAGAGTTGTATCAATTAAAACCCTAAACTAACAATTGTATCAATTTAAACCCTAAATTTTCATAAGTGTATCAATTTACACCTTCTAGTATAAAAATGTAAGCTTTTATATGGGTGGAGACTTGTAATTTATTAATTAAACTCTTAAACTTTCATAGAATTGATTCATTTATGAAAGTTTATGGGTTTAATTGTTAAAATCATAAGTCTCCACCCGTTTAAATTAATTTTTTTCAAATAAAATCTAACAAAAGGTGTAAATTGATACACTTATGATAGTCCAGGGTTTAAATTGATACAATTGTTAGTTTAGGGTTTTAATTGATACAACTCTCAAAGTTTAGGAGTATAAATTGATTTTTTCCCTAAAATATAATATGAAAATCTTAAATGAAAAATAAAATAATTGTGAATGAATTAAAAGTAAAAAGAGATAAAATAAAAGAAAGTCTTTCTCTCATAAATTATAACAATTAAAGTTTTAGAATAATTACATCAAATTATTATGAAAATTAATAGCCATAAATTAAAAGGCTAAACGAAAATATAAATCAGCTCATTTGATTTTGAGAGAAACAAAATAAACCTATTTTGTAAAATAAAAATGAATAAAAGAAAGAAGAAAAAACCTAAATTCTTTATTTGTACACTATTTTTTCTCTTTCGGGACTCTCCTCTTCCTTCTCAGCAACAAATTGTTCGGTTGTCACGTCTTTCTTTCATTTGTGCTGTCACAACCTCCATCATTGTTTTTGGTATCATCTACATCATTCTTCTCATTTGAAAACACAAATTAAAAGAAAATGAGAATAGCAGCCACACGAAAAAATCATTTTATTTAAACTATAAAAGAGGCCACTTTAAATCGCTTCTTCATCTTCTTTCTCTGAACATCTTCTTCACATCTTCTTCGTCAAACGTTTTTCTCCATCTTTAATTTTGTTATTTTCATTTGAGATTGTCTGTTGCATGACGTTGAATAAAGTTTCGTGAAGCAATAAAGTGATTTTTTTTGTGCGTTCTATTTTTTTTTTTTGGAGCAATCCACTCTCCTCCAAAATCAAATCAAAAGAAATTCATTAGAAACAATCCAAACAAAAACTATATATTTTTTTTTAATGGTTGTAGGAGTTGAATGAAGAAAACATGTCAATTTATACTCACGCTGAATTCTTAAAAGAATTGTTCTTATTAATAGATTTCAACCCTTCAAATTCTCTATAACCCGTTCAATTAAGCTGATTTTTTTTTTTAATTTGATTAATTTGATTTGATAAATTTAATATATTATATCAATTGCAGTTGAATGGAAAATTTTTAAATTTATAATTAATGTTAAAAAAAATAAAATTTAATGTCAATAAAATTCACATAAAAAAAGTGAAAGAAAAAAAATTGCATATAGATGTTAATTATTTTTTTTTTTTTTTTTTTTTTTTGTAACAATCAACAAAATAAGGAAGGAAAGAGTGGAGGAAGATCAAAAGTTAGACATTTAATAAGAACAAAAGTGAGAAGATGAAAATGATAATTTTTCTATTTAATTTTTCATTTTCAACCATTAAATAGTTAATTCTCTAATTAATCATTAAAAAATTAAAATAAATAAATAAATTTCTCAAAAAATTATTAAGCAAATAGTATGGAGAATGAATTTATAGTTGAATGACATAATCGTCACCAAAATAAAATAAGAATATTTGCAATGAAAGAAGCAAAACGGGAAGAAAAAGTTTAATGACATAATCGCCACCAAAATAAAATAAGAATAGTTGAAATGAAAATGGCAAAACAAGGAGAAAAAAGTTTTGTCCGCCTCTTTTAGATATAATAAGATAATACATAAAATGCAAGAATAGTTGAAATGAAAAGGGCAAAACGGGAAGAAAAGTTTCTCTCCTTAAACCTCTTTTATATATAGTAAGATAATACATAAAATGTGAGTATGAACAGGGACGAATTTACCATGGGCCCAAGAGGGGCTCGAGTCCTCCCTCAACTTTTTAACAATACCTGTTTTATATATAATTTAGGGGATATTTATGAAAAATCAATTCTTTCCTTGATGGTTTGAGTGCCCGATCCTTTTGAAGGCGTGGTTCGAATCCTAGTCGGCCCCTCACTTTTTATTTTGTTTCGTAATTTTTTTTTTGAACTCGTTTATATTTATTGCTTATCTATTTCAATTGTCTATACTTTTAAATTTACCAAAAAAAATAAAATAAATAATAAAAAAATCACACTTTTTTTTTTTTTATTTATTTAAGATTCTCATATATTTTTTTTATAAAAATTTCATAAGTATCTAAAAAAATATTAAAATATATTTGTTATCATTAAAAAAACAAACTAAATAAAAAATATACAATACTATCATTTTAATTTTAATTTTTATTTAAAAGTGTCTAATAATTCTCTAACTTTAAATTTTGTGTGTAATATGTCCTTATAAATTTTGAAAGTTTTGGAGCAAACCGAACACACCTCAATTGATGTATCGCCTAATGACCATGAGGTCTTAGGTTCAATCCCCCACCCCAACATGTTGTCAAAAAAAAAAAAAAAAAAAAAAAAAAGAACACACCTCAATTGATATAAGATTCAATTGCCATAAGGTTGTACCATTAACTAAGAGATGATGGGTTCAATCGCCGCATTAATTAAAATACTTATGCAAAAACAATTTTTTTTGAAATTTTTAAAAAATAATTTAACTATTATATAAAATTTTAATTTTGTGTGATAGGTGAATTTTAAAATATTTGAAAGTTCATGGGCGAAGTAGACACAAACCTCAAAGTTTAGAAACTAAATTTGTAATTTTATCTATAAATTAATATATATATATATATATATATATATATATATATATATATATATATATATATATGCCTTCGAAATTATTTTAATGTAAATTTGTGCTATCGACATTATTAAGTTTTGAATCTCCCTGTCATGGTTAAAAAAAAAAAATCTGCTATATATCAATGGGTTCAAGATTATCTTCATATTTTTGAATTTAAGCCCCTCGCTTCAAATTCTGGATCCCCACTGTGTATGAAAATTTAAAATTTTACCTTTGAGAGAAGAGATACATATCAATTGTCAATTGGTGCTTAATCTATGTTTATTTTAGTTAATAAAAATATTAAAAACATTAAAATAAGTAAAATAATTTAAACATTTTTAAAGATGAAAGCAAAAGGAATAAAAGGGTTATCAAACGCCCTCCTTTGGATGTGTATTTATGTTTTTTAGATCAAAAAAAAATTGACAACCTCAACGGTAGGATTTGGACCTATGCAGGCAAAGCCTAATAGATTTTGAATCTGTCTCCTCAATCTCTCGGAAAACAAAAAAATGTGTACATAAATTAGAGACCAATGGATAATTTATAAAAATAAGCTATTTATATATTTAAAAAATATTATTCTGGGCATCATTATCTTGTCAAATTATAAAATGAATTTTTAATTATCAGTCAACAACTAGTTGATTATCGTTTGAATATTTTCAGTTGAGAGTCGCAATTAAGGGTGTACAAATGACCCTAAACTCGAACTACCCAACCCAAATTATAAGGTTTATGTTGGGTTGGGTTATGATTTTTTTTCAGGTTTGGATTATGTTTAAATTTTAAATAATCAAAGATTCATTCTGGTTGCGAGTTGGCAATTTTTGCCTTGATTCAACCTGAACCTAGCCAAATTCATATATATCACCTGACCTCACTTCACGCTCACAATAACTCTCTCAGTCTCGGCCTCTCTCAGTCGCTGACGCCAATGCCTCACGCCTCAGTCCTACGGCTCTGACGTCCACGCTCACCATTGCTCTCACCTCTTATACCTCTCAACTTCGATTCTCCAACACCTCAAGCCTCAGTCCTCCGACGTCCATGTTCGTCGTCACTCTCACCTATCATCTTCGATTCGTCGACGCCTACAACCCGACCATCCAATTCAACCCAACTCAAAAATAGAAGAGTTGGGTTGAGTCGTATACTCAGTTCATATGAGTTGATTACAAACCCAAAATTTCGAATTGATTTCAAAAACCCATCCAACTCTATTTATGTGCAAGTTATAACTTTTTTTTTTTTTTTTGAGTACATTGAGAGTGGGGGGATTCGAACCACAGACCTTTTGGTCATCAAGTCATACATATGTCAGCTGAGCTATGCTCACTTTGGCGTGCAAGTTATAACTTATAATAGAATATTAGTATATTTGAGAGATCTCAAATAAAATTCATTTTCATTTGAGAGTGCCAGTTATAATATAATGTTAATATATTTGAGAGCTCTCAAATCAATTAATTATTAAAAAAAATTACATTAGTATTTTATGATTTTTACATCAGGTAAAGTAATTTTAATCCATTCATTTATTTATTAAAAATGAAAATTTATAATTTATTCTTGCAATATGCATCTTGCATGTTTTTTTAAAATAGATTTCCGTGGGTTTACATCGCTATAATGGGAGAATTTCTAGTACATCCGTGGTATGGAAAAACTTCATACCACTGCCTTAAAAAAAATGACACGTGATAAAATGGTTTAAAAAAATAATATATTTAATAGTGTGGGTCCACTTAAACAACCCTTTGCTAAAATACATATAAATTCTAACTAGATACTAACACTGAATACTAACTATTTTCTAAGATAGATAAATCCCTTAATACCCTCCCTCAAGTTGGAGCATGAATGATCACAAATGCCCAACTTGAAACTAAGGTAAGAATAGGATAAAAAAAAATCTGCAGCTTCCGAACGTGGGTCGGTGTTGCAAACTTCAAATCGATGTTCATTGCATCTTTAATTTTTCAGGAGCCTCCAAATGGGAGTTGGTGCTCCAATCTTCAAGTCGATGCCAACATGGCACCTTTAAATTTTTGCGGGCTTCACATCATCGCTTGACCACACAATATTTGAAAAAAAAATTGCGAGCTTCCGAACGCGGGTCGGTGCTTCACAAATCAAATTTCATGGTTGTTGAAAGAGAGGACGAAGAATTTCCACCTCAGTGTTCCCTTCGGTAATTCGAAGGAGGGGTTTTCGCCTCAGTGTTCCCTTCATTCATCGTCATCGAACACACGATCATGTGTGCTGGTTTGAGTCACCAAAACTCAATATTTTTTTTTTTCGGCACAGTATACTAAGCAAAAAAAAAAAAAAAAAAAAAAAAAAAAAAAAAAAAAAAAAAATTGTCTATATATTTTTAATTTTGGTTATTATATAATGTTGTAGTTTTAATTCATGAGTGAGCTCGTCACTTAGACAACCTCGTCCAAATGGATGGTTGTCCAAACTTAATTGTTTGGTCTACTTTATATTGACTTTATTTTAAAGGCCAACTCTTATGTATATTATTTATTATATAACATGTCAAATCATCTTATTATTATTTTTTTAAAAACTAATCTAAGCTTATGTTGACATCACTCATTAATTTAGTTATTAATATACCACAACAACATTTAAATAATAGTATTAAAGGTAGGAGTTTACTACAAACAATTCTAAAGTGTAGGTCAACAAGAACATAGCTTAACGGTATGATGTATCCCCTACACTACAAGAATTTTATATTGTCTCGACGGATGTTCTCTCGACGGTTTCAGTTTCGTCGAGAAAACAATGCTCTCTCGACGATTTTCTAAACCGTCGAGAGAATGTCGTATTCTCTCGACGAAATATTAATCCGTCGAGAGAACTGTCGACTTTCTCGACGGTTTGGAATAATCGTCGAGAGAACGAACACTGTCTCGACGATTTTACACAACCGTCGAGATAGTAAATTTTTTAAATTTTGTTTTTAAAATTTTAATATACTCTCTCGACGGTTTTCAAATACTGTCGAGAGAAATTATGGTTCTCCCGACGGTATTAATAAACCGTCGAGACAAATTCCGGTTCTCTCGACGGTTTGACCCAACCGTCGAGAGAACCGGAAACTTCTATCCACGGTTTTTAAAAACCGTCGAAAGAACCAGAATTTCTCTGGACGATTTTTAAAAACCGTCGGGAGAACAATAATATCCTTCGACGGTATTTGAAAACCGTCGAGATAACTGGACTTTCTCTCGACGGTTTTTAAAAACCGTCGAGAGAACCCTTAATAACCTAACATTCGTTCGTCTTCTTCATTTCGCTTCGCCCCTGCCCCCGTCGCCTGCTCTCTCTCTCTCCGTCCCCCCGTCGTCGTTCCATCTCCCTCGCCCTCGCATCTCGCTCGCCGTCGCCGCCTAGCCCGCGTGCTATCTTTCTCTCCCTCGCATCTCCCTCGCCGTCGCCGCCTCCCTCCACCCATCGCCTTACCCGCCGCCTCCCTCCATCGCTCTACCCTGCCGCCGCCGCCTCCCTCCATCGCTCTACCCTACCGCCGCCACCGCCGCCGCCGCTAGGTATTTTTTTTTCCATTAAAACAGACACTGTTTCTTTTTTTCAATTTTGTTTTTGTATATAACTTGTTTTCAATTTATGATACACAACTATCGTTTGCCACTCCACGCTGCTTCAAACAACTCGACCGTTCGCCTCGCGCTCGCCCGCAAGACAGCCCCCGTTCGCCTCTAGGTATCATTTCTGCTCACCTATTCTTTTTACTTTTGCCACTGATGATTTATGCATGATATAGGGTGAAATTGTTGTGCTCGCATATTGTTTGAACTCTTGCCAACTCATGGTTTCTGAATTAGGCTGAAATTGATATGTCGATTTATATATGGTTAAGTTGATTTATATTATTTTTGTAAAGTTATGGGCGTTAGGCTGAAATTGATATGTTTAGTTTTTTATTGAATTCCTACAGGACTTAACTATTCACGATTTACGGGTGAGTTTGAAAATTGTAGAATTAAGAATGAATAAAGATTGGATTACACTTAGAGATAGGTTCTCTACCGAGTACGTAAAAGGAGTTGCTCAGTTTATGGAAATGGCGAAGTCTCACGTTAATCATTTGGGGAAAACAAGATGTCCATGTAAACATTGTATGAATGGAATGTGACAGTCTTTGGATGGGGTAGAACAACATCTATTTACAAATGGAATATCTCCCTCTTATGGTCAATGGGTATATCACGGAGAACCAAGCAACTTATCTAGGTTCAAAAATATTTCAACTAATTCAATACCCGATGATGGACTACGTACAACATCTATTTTTTTTTATGAAGAGAATGAGATTTTGAACATTCTAAATGACTTACAAGCCCCAAACGTAGAAACGATTGTTCACCAAGAAGATTTTGCAAACGAGATTCCCACTAATGTCCCGGAAAGTGATAGTTCAAATCGATTTGAGGATTTAATGGCTGAAGCATGTAATGAACTGTACCCTGGTTGTACGTTATCTTCATTAAATTTTTTGGTGAAGTTAATGCATATTAAGGTTATTAACAATTGGAGTAATAAATCATTGGATATGTTGTTAGAATTATTAAAGGACGCATTTCCAATTCGTGCATGTATACCTAGTTCATTCTACGAAGCTAAGAGGAAGTTGCGTGACTCGGGGTTCGACTATCAGAACATTGATGCTTGCAAGTATGATTGCATCTTATATTGGAAAGAAAATGTCGATTTGCAAGAATGTCCAATATGTGGTGAATCTCGGTATAAAGTTGCTGAGGAAGGAGGGAAGAAGATTCCACACAAGATTCTACGTCACTTTCCTTTGATACCCAGATTGAAAAGAATGTTTTCATCCAAGCACGTTGCTTCTGAAATGAGTTGGCATAAAGATAAGCGTGTCGATGATGGTGTGTTACGACATCCTGCTGATGCGGAAGGGTGGAAGCATTTTGATAGTAAATTTCCAGAGTTCGCTTCGGAACCACGAAATGTTCGTTTGGGATTAGCTTCAGATGGATTCAATCCATTCGAGAATATGAGCAATTCGTATAGTATGTGGTCAGTCATGCTAATTCCGTACAATTTGCCACCTTGGAAATGCATGAAGGAAACCAATTTCTTCCTTTCTTTACTTATTCCCGACCCAAAGTCTCCTGGAAAAGAGATTGATGTTTTCTTGCAACCATTGATTGAAGAGTTGAAAGTGTTGTGGAATAATGGTGTGCACACCTATGATTGCGTTAGTGGTGAATACTTTCAACTACACGCAAGTTTGTTGTGGACGATTAATGATTTTCCTGCATACGGTGACTTATCTGGGTGCCCTAACAAGGGCTACAAAGCATGTCCAATTTGTAAGGAAGATACATCATCGCTTTGGATAAGGGGTAAAATGTCTTACATGGGACATCGACGTTACCTTCCAGCCACACACTATTGGCGTAGGAATAAGCAACACGACGGTTATCTAGAACGTAGACCACCTCCAGTCGTAATGGATGGAGACGAGATTTTACAAGAATTGAGTATGCTCAACTTTCCAGTGCTTAGTAAACATCCAACAAAACAAGTAAAGAAAAGGAAACGAAATGATTCTTATTGGAAGAAAAAAAGTATTTTTTTTTAACTCCCCTACTGGTCAAAACTTTTATTAAGACATAAGTTGGATATAATGCATATTGAAAAAAATATTTGTGACAACGTGGTTGGCACATTGTTAAGCATTAATGGAAAATCGAAGGACACAGAAAATGCTCGAAAGGATCTACAAGATCGAGATATACGAAAAGAATTACACTTGATACCTATAGGAAACGACAAGTCTAAAAAATCACATGCTGCGTACACATTCAGTAAGAGTGAAAGACTCGAGTTCTGTAAGTTCTTGAAATCACTGAAATTTCCTGATGGATTTGTCTCGAATATATCAAGATGTGTGAGTGTGGACGATGGAAAAATTCATGGGTTGAAGACTCACGATTGTCATGTTCTGTTGCAGAGGCTTGTCCCTATTGGTGTTCGAGCATATTTACATAAGAATGTGTCGACTACTATTGTTGAGCTATGTTCATTTTTTCGTGATCTATGTGCGAAAACGATTACCACAACTGATTTGGATCGATTACAGTCAGACATTATCATGATACTTTGTAAGTTGGAAAAAATTTTCCCACCGGCATTTTTTGATGTAATGGTGCATCTTGCAGTCCATTTGCCATATGAGAGCAGAATTGTGGGTCCTGTTAGCTATAGTTGGATGTACCCTATTGAAAGAAGTTTGCGAACTTTAAAACAATACGTTCGAAATAAAGCACGTCCCGAGGGTTCTATAGCAGAAGAATATGTAATAAATGAATCGATGAATTTCTGTTAAATGTACCTAAGTGGTATTGAAACGCGATTCAATAGAGACGAACGAAATGATGATCAAATTCTCGAGAACGATACTTATGGTGAATTTGAATTGTTTAGACAAAGGGCAAAACCATTTGGGGGTTCAACTTCAAGGACCTTATCAATTGAGGAGAAACGGATAGCACAATGGTATATTCTCAACAATTGTGATGAGATAAGACTTTACCGTAAGTACGTATCGTTCTCAATCATTTTAAGGGTGCAAGTGAAATAAAAATGAGTCGTAATTCTTACTTTTTGTGTTCATAGGCAACATTTGAGACTGATCCGTTCTCAAGCACGAAACATATCCGACTTAGAAAGAAGACATAAGGAACAATTTCCTGATTGGTTCAAATCTCTTGTAAGTATATAGTTATGAGAGTTTATAAATGAAATTTTAATTATGAGTAATGTTATGCATTAGTAAGATATATGTTTGAATGAACAGGTTCTCTCATTGCGTAAAAGAGAAAATGTGTCTAATGACGTGTATTCTCTAGCAATGGGTCCCACTTCTTTAGTGCGGTCGTATACTGGATGCAATGTTAATGGAGTGCGTTTTCACACGGTAGCACGTGATAATCGTCGGACAACGCAAAATAGTGGAGTCATGGTGCCTGGAGAAACTGACAGTCAAGGTGTGGAGTCGAAATTCTATGGTGTAGTGACCGATATTTTGGACTTGGAGTATGTTAAGAGAAGACGTACTATTATTTTTAAATGTAAATGGTTTGACACTAACAAGAATAAACCACACGTGGATTTAGGGTTTACATCAATTAATACGTCTCATTGTTGGTATGTTGATGATCCTTTCATCTTTGCTAATCAAGCACAACAAGTATTTTACCTCAATGACCCAAAATATGGTAATGATTGGAAAGTAGTGCAATTGGTCCAAAATAAACGCTTATGGGACATTTTAGAGGTAGAAGATCTTGGAAATGACCAACTTGATTTGTTAGAAGTAGATGGCGGTACGAGAGTCGATGAGAACACAATCATTGATGATAACACCACATTATGCAGATATGATGTTCCTCCTATAATTGTGGATGACCAAAGTATTCAATCAGAGAGTAGAAATCTATCGTCAAACAATAATGAGGTCCTAAGTTTATACTAGTAAATGTGCAATGCGAAAATTTTCACAAATATAATATTATACCTTCTTTATTTAATATAATATTTAATTATAAACTTTTCATATTCAATAAATTTCAAAAAAAAATTAAAAATGAAAGTTTTTTTTAGGTGATAACAATCTCCCCTATATAGTATAGGAACAAATAATCCTAATTCATATACCTTCCATTGTTTGAATTGAATATCCTAATTATTTTTATATTTTTAATAAAATTTAGTAATCACCACTCATATACTTTAATTGTAACTACTTTTATATTTTTAATGAGATTTAAAATTAGCCAAGTAAATTTTATTAAGTTTGAATAGTTCGTAGTTTAAAAAAATAATAATAATATATACATTCAAATAATCAAAATTCAATATCATTTAAATTAAGAAGAATTAATTTATTAAACTTAAGATTTGAATAGAAAACATATCATCAATTAATAAGACGAAATCAATCATTGTGTTTGTGAATTTAAATTCATTTGGTAGATTATGCTAAAACTAAAGTACAAATATACAATAAAAATTAAGAATAAGGTACTAAAAAAAATTTAAAAATTAAAAACTAAATTAAGAATAACTTAATGCATTAGTCCTCATTTGTATATGACTTCAAAAATAAAATATAGGGAAAAAATCAGTTTATACCCCTAAACTTTGAGAGTTGTATCAATTAAAACCTTAAACTAACAATTGTATCAATTTAAACCCTAAATTTTCATAAGTGTATCAATTTACACCTTCTAGTATAAAAATGTAAGCTTTTATATGGGTGGAGACTTGTAATTTATTAATTAAACTCTTAAACTTTCATAGAATTGATTCATTTATGAAAGTTTATGGGTTTAATTGTTAAAATCATAAGTCTCCACCCGTTTAAATTATAAGAATGCGATTTTAAGAATGCGATTTTTATTTTTTTATTTTATGTATCTTTCACAAATTTCTTTAAAGATAACAAAAATAATTTTGACCACAATACTTCACATTCTTTTTTCAATATCACTCACGTTAATTATTTATTTTATTTGGGTAGTTTTGAAATAAAAAAGAGTTGTACCATAGTGTGTTAAATATTACATGTAAATTTGAAAGATTTTAATATATTAATTTAAAAGGATCCAAATAAGCTGATGTTTTTATTTCTTCAGAATACTATATTTTGAATTGAGTTTAAGTATAATTTTGATTGAACAACCCAATTTATATTTAAAATAATAATAATAAGTTTTATTCCATTTTTAGTCTTTTACACTTTGGTTTAAATTAATTTTTTTTTTTCAAAAAATTAAAAATATTGTGAGGAGAGGAAGAGAGAAATGTGTTACCTTAAAAAAATGAGACAAATTTGAATAGTAATTACTATACAAGTCTGGTGAGTTCAATAGTAATTGTAGTTGAACGGTGTGCTTGGGTTGACTACTAAAAAAATGTTTGTTAAAAAAATACATTTTAGAATAAACATTTTTTCTAGAAATGTTTATAATGAAAACATTCATGTGTTTGGTTACAGTTTTTTCAAAAGTGTTTTTATCTACAAATGTGTTTGGTTTGCTCTATACTAAAGTGTTTTTCCTAATGTCAAATTACGACAATTATTAATAAACAATACAAATTATAATTATTATGTTCAAATTTGTATTTTAAAAATTATGACCGACGTTTACTATTGTCGATGATCGGTGACGGGATAAGAGTGCTTATTTCTTAAAGAAAAAATAAAATATGTTAATGGTGTAGAGTGGAAGAGTATATTGCAGTTTAACATTACAATAATATTAAAATATAATATATATTAGAAAATTTTAATTTAAATAAAATTATAATATATTATATTATATTGTTGCACCCAAAACTATAGGTGTGAGAATAATATTTGTCTATATTTCAACTCGTGCATTTATGTTTTTAAAAAAATCAATTCTAAGATCAGTGTTCAAGTTTTGGTAATATTTTTCTTTTATTTTTTAAAATTTAAATATATATATATATATATATAGAAGATTTTGTGAGATTTATATTAAGAATTTGTTAAGTTTTCAAAAGTCAATTATAAGATCTGTGTTCAAGGAATTTGTTAAGTTTTCAAAAATCAATTATAAGATGCGTGTTCAAGCCTAAAGGAATATGTATCAAAATAACTTTTATTGAGAGAGAACGGATGAGAATGAGGTGAGGTGAAAGTGAGCAAAAAAAAAAAAAAAAAAAAAAAAGGAGAGGGGAGTAGTTGGAGGGCACTTTAGTAATTTCCTTGTTTTTTGAAAAAAAAATGATGAATTCCCGCATAAACACTAAAAAACGTTTTTTTAGAAGTTATTTTCCCGAGTTTATTCCAAAATTCATTTTTTCAAAAATTCATTTTTGTAGTTTGCCACACACCAATTTATTCTAAAATGCATTTTTTTGCAAAATTTAAACACTTAAACCCGTGACAAACACAAACCATAACATGTCAATCAATTTGATTTTTTAAAAATTTCAAAGGGAACCATGAAAACAAGAATGAAACAAACTATTGTATTTGGATAAAGTTTTTCGAGCATGCGTCCCACTAAATAGAAACTGAAGTTTATAATTTTAAACATTCACATAAATTATAAACGGAGAAAAAATTAGAAATGAAAAAAAAGTTTAAATTTTGTAATTAGAGAAAAATCAAATTCTATTTTAAAATAACTTTGTAAATAAAAGTTACCATGAAAATAATATTGTGATTGAACATTGTTAATAATAATTATTTTTTTTATTTTAATTTGTTAACTTCAAAATTCGATGTTATTTTTTAATATATTAATATGAGTAAGTCGCCTAAAATATATTTTTCTTATTCTATAATTAGAAAATTATACATATTTTGAGCTATTGGTAATTAGATTAAATATAGATAAATGAAATGAATAATTTTATTTAGATAAATATAATTAAAAAATTATATAATTAGAATTAGAGATGGTGAAGTCTACCATAATTATAAGAAAATTTGGAAAATAAATTATGGGACCACCATAATTATGAAAAAAAAATTGGAAGAAAAATGGTGGGACTCACTATAATAATGAAAAAAAATGGAAAGAGAAATGTTGAGATCGACCATGATTACGACAGAAGTGAAAAGAGAATTGTTGAACCTCACTAATATATTGTAATTTTAAGAAAAAACGTGAGTTTGGAGGGGGTTTGGAAGGAGTAACCCATGAGTTTAGCTTCCCAAACTCCGGGTACCCAACCCCTTGCCCCAAACGTTAGATTTAAAACCCAAAACCATCCCCAAACGCTTCCTAATAGAAACAAGCACAAAGTCTTTTGGGCTATTAGTTGCAAAAAAACGAAAAAAAAAAAACTCAACAAAATAGGATTCTCTCATTGAGTCGAAAATTGACCATCTAATGCTCTAGAGGCTAACCGATAGGCCAAATCATTTTCCTCTCGATTCAAATGAGTGAAAGAGACCACTTTAGCCACCTTCTTCAGGTCCAGAACTTCACATATGAAGAAGCCAGCTGAGGTGAGGTTGACACCAACATCTTGCAATGATGGATGCACCCACGCTCAGCTTCCATCGATTAGAGAAATGAGGTCACCGCTATTGAGATATATTGTTGTGATATATCTCCTGTAATTATTATTTTTGGTGCTATCTTTAGAGAGATTTAAGGAAAAAATATATTCTCTTTGTTATATTAGGAGTAAGACAGAAAAATAGAGATATTCATGTGAATTTGAGAACGGGGCTTCCTCTATTAGAATTTTTGGACTGGTAAATGCAGTTGACCACACTAAATAATACATTTTGTCCCGAAGCTATTGAAAACTGTTTAATTTATAATCTCCCAAATCTTCCACACAACCAACATCGAGCACTCTAGATCAATATAATCTCTCAAATCTTCCACACAACCAACATCGAACACTCCAGATCTTCCTTCGATCGGTCATTCATAATCCAATCACAATGCTCTTGAATGATCGAATGATCCTTGTTATCATTAAAAATAAGTCAAGTCAAGATACATAAAAGCTGAACCTCATTAATTATCTCACCTATGAAAAAAGTGTTAGAGAAGATTCCTCATTGCAATGTTGTGTTTATTAAAGAAAAATCCATTTTGGTCGATCAATTTTACATTTGCGTTTCTTAAAATAAAAAAAAGAAATCAAAAATCAAATCAAATCTCCACCTCAATGTTTCTTACACTAAAAACATATTAAGTTGCTTTATAGTTTTCTTTTTTGTTTTTTGGTTTGATAAAGTGTTTATTTGGTTTTTAAATTTGTAAATTTTGAATATTAAAAATATATATCTAAATAGTTAAACCATTATTTATTTTAGTTACACTAAAAAAAAACCACTAAACATACATATTAATTAATTCAATAATATTACAAACATCAACATAATGTACGACTTAGTAATTAAGAGGTCACATATTCGATTCTCTTCACTCTACATATTGTAAAAATTAAAACAAAATCTTAAGAACTAAAAAGATTGTTTATTTTTTTTATAAGGCACGAGATTTCGAACATTTGGTCTTTTGGTCGAACGATCATATCTTATATCAGTTGAGTTATGTTCATGGTGGCAATCAACTCTAGTTGAAATTTAGGAATTGAATTTGTTTAATAGATAATTTTACCTAAAAAAAAACTTAGGTGTATCATTTTTTTTTTTTTTTTTTAAGGTTTTTTTTAAGAATATTTTTGTAATAATAGGTGTATCAAGTTTAACTCTTTATTTTGAATTTCACTAAATTAAACTTTAGTCCAATAATTAGCTTTTAAAAAAGTGGAAAATGAGAAAAGCTACTCTTTCGGAAGAAAAAGCAAATTCTTATCTGACAGCAGAAAATGACCGCGGGCAGTACCACCTGGCCGGTCAGTGACCGTAACGAAAGCAGCAGAATTTGACCGTTACGTTTGAATAAGTCAAAAAATTCTGTTCTCACATCCCTCTCTTATTGTGACAATTTTATTTTCTAATTTTTGTTCATGTTAATATTTTAAAACTTCCATTTTGATTGGTGTGATAATTAATATACCAATAAAATTATATCAACTTTTTCTAGAATAAATAAATAGAAAGAGTATTATTCTTTATATTGTAAAGGAAATTATATGAGTATTTATATTAAGATTGCTATGAAAAATAAGAAAACAAATAAACACAAATAAGGATAAAATAACATCGACCGAGCTTCCCTCATCTACTAGAATTCAATGTATCTTTACGTTGGCCACCATTATGGCGATGACCATGGTGTCATTGTGTGGTTCGTGGAGTTCTTTGGCTTCGGCCTCCGTGAAAGTTATTGCGGTATTCAACTGCATGCCTAGGCTGGAGAAGAGTTTTGTGCCTCTTGTGCTCTTACCTTATTTTTTTCTTCCTGATTCTCCACTGACCGGCCCTCCGAATATGGTTTTGATCTCACCAGGGGGTGTGGAGTCTTCATGTTGTTCTCGTTTGTTCCAGACTTTGTTATTATTTTCTCCCACATACTTCTTCAGTTGTTCCTTTTAGATTAAAACATTTATTTCCTCTTTTTAAGTCGTAGCAATCTGAAGTAGTGTGGTCGTGATCTTAGTGCAAGAGACAGTACATGTCTCGGTTCCTTCTATTTGTGCCAGTTTTCAATATGGCTGGCCACTTCAGCGTTTTTTATCTTTAATTTTCATCAGGATCTGCTCTACTAGGACTATCGTAGGAGTATATCTCTCGAACTTGCTCGGTGGTAGGGTTCATCGAGGGGATCTCTCGTGTCAATCTTTTATTCTCTTTTTCTTGTTATCAGACCGATCTTTGTTAGTGCATTCTCTTTCTAGATGCTAATCGATTCGTCGACCTTTCGCGTCGGGGGTTCCACGCGCCTGAAGCAAATCTCCTGCGCTCGTGTATTTTTGTGCGCGGGTGAGCAGCTCGAGATAGGTTTTAGCAGTCTTCTTGCCTAAAGACTACATGAAGTTTTCATCATTTAGCCCAACCACTATCACCACTAGTTTCGTTCCGTCAGTGTAGTTCTCAATTTTGCAGAGTCTCGTTATTGAATCGAGTCACATACTCTCAGAGGGTCTCTTTCTCTCATCTCCTGATTTTAAGTAGGTGTGTGGGTGGCTTACGTTGGTTTCTCCCACCCAGAAACTTAGTAACGGTCGCTCGTGCTAATTCTATGAAGAAGGATATGGTCCCTTTCTCGAGTTGCCTGTACCATTGCTTAGCCGTTCCGGTGAGAGTGAACGAAAATGATCGACATTTGATGGCGTCCTTTACCTCGTGCAGTTTCATCGACAATCAGAATGTGTTGACATATTTTATGAGGTCTTTTGACTCGTCATAAGCTTTCATCACTAGGAGCTTGAACTTCTCTAACACCTATTCTTTCATGATTTTTTCTATGAACGAAAGGTCTACCTGTTCCAAGAAGACTTCTAAGTTGTTTTTGTCATTGCTTTTGACCTTATGTATGTCGCCTAACTGGCTTTGAAGCCTTTGCACCTCTACTTTCCAAGGTTTATTTTCATCATCTTCTCTTTCCACGACATTCAACTTTTATTGGTTCGACTTGGACTCATGGTCTCCGAGCGATCAAGGACTTTTAACATTCGACAGGTGGCCTAACGATAAATCTGCTTGGGTCGAATTTTGGCTCTCTGGTTCTCGCATGCCTTCGATAGTTGCTTGCTTGAGGTGACTTAGCTTGACGTTCTGGTCGCTTGTCATTTCCTCCTAACACTAGCTTGTTGATCATTGGTCTCCTCGGTTGGGGTTCTCCATGGCCTTCCCGTGTAGGTCTCTTTCCTTTGGATGGGTCTCGTCGGATTAGAGTGTAATCCAAATGTTGGTTCGGTGTCTTAATGTCTTTCAGTCTTTTTCCTTCTGGGCTCTTCTTTGGACTTGCCATAGCTGGATTTTGTGTTCGCAAGATTTCCAGAATACTGGCCACGTTCTAGTCCAACCCTCTGACTTTTACTTATAACGTCGCGTATTGCTCATTCGACCTCGCTTTTTAGAATTACTGCTGAATTTGGCTCCTCGATCTTCGTTGGTTGTGTCGTTGTCAAACAAAGTTCGACTTATCGGCCACTATCGTCCATAGGGATGTTTTGATCATGGATCAACATTTTCTTTGGGCGTTGATCCTGATTCGACACCTCGTCTTCTACCATTCGGGGGTTGATATCTCCCATATTGTTGCTCATGACTCGAAAAATGTTGTATGATACTTTGATTGACTTACTCGTTCCCACTGACGTCACCAACTATTGATAATGAAATTTGGTATCAACGGTAGATTTAGAATTTGAAGGAACGAGTCGTGACATGCATGATAAATGAGATGAAAGACCTTGCACCGATGTGGTACTGACTACAGGGGCTTCACGCTCAAATTAACTTGAGAGAAAAATATTGTAGCAGAAAGAATCAGTTTAGAATGACAAATATCACTTACTTTTTCCATCTTTTGTTTTTCCCTTTTATAAGTATCCTCCTAGTCTTTTTTGGTTGTTTTGATATTTAAGAGGTATTGATGGGAGAAATAACTCCCGAGCGTTTAATGACTGTGTAACCGCTATCGTAATGGGCGATTTTCTCTAAAGGGTCCGTCATTCTTCTTTTTGAACCGTAGCTCCTTGGGTCGATCCCCTCATGGGGTCGACTTTTAGCTTCCTTTGTCGACCCCACGAGGGTCGGTGATTTTGCTTGGTTTACCTTAGTGGATTGGGCCTCAATTCTATTGGGTCTTTGCGTAGGGTCAAATAATTTTACCCATAAGAATTTTCATTGCGGAGTTAAAAACGTGGAATTGTATTAACTCTATTCATTTATATTTATTTATTGGCTAAAAAAAATCCCATATCCCGTATCTAATTTTAATACTAAGTTAAAATGTTCAATGAAAGAGGATTTTATTTCTTATTGGTTTTTTACCTTTAAATTTTCTCATGGTATCCTCCCATATTGATTTGTTGTAACTTGTAATCATCATTAATGAATTTGCTTATAACATTTTTGTTTTTAAAAACATGCCTCACTTACTATATATATTCTAATCTAATTTCAAAAAGCCTTTTGAAATCATAGCCGTTTTTTTTTAAAAGTCTCTAGTGTTTTGTATTTAAAATTGAATAATATTTCAAAGGCATTCTAAAAAGTAAAAAGTAAAAAATAAAAAATAATATAAATGACAAAAATAATGAAAATAAAAACTAAGGTTTTGTTTATTAGAAACATCAAAATCAAAAAACTGTTTTTTTTGCTGCAAGAAATCAAACATCCCACAAAATTTGGGCCTTTTGGGCCGAAATGTGTTGGTGTTGAAAAAGAGAGAAGAAAATTCCTTAATTTTAGGCTTTAAATTCTACCCATTGTTAATTTTTGGGGCAATTTTTATTTGAAGTTGGACTAAAATATCCTTATAGTAAAATCAATATATTAAAACTAACCAAATCTAGAAACCCATATATCATTTAAATCTAAGATTACAATTCCAACAAAATAAAAATTTACAACCTTTTAAAAATTTAAAAATTATCACATATTTTATTATAATTTAAATTTAAAAACAAAATAAAAATTATTTGTAGTGATTTTTACCGATTTTTAGTTTACACGTGTTTGTGTCTTTTTTAGATAATTTGTTTGTGTTTTTTAGATAATTTGAAAATTACATAGAGAGAAAAATAATCAGCTAATTGCGAATATATTTGTATTTGCAATTCACTAAAATTTCAAATAAAATATTTTACAAATCACTAAAAGGATAAATAATTTGAAAATTACATAGATCTACCGTATATTTACAAATTTGTAAATTGAATTTCAAATTGAAATTACATTATATTTACATATTTGTAAATTGAATTTCTATTTGTAAATTAGAATTACAGAGAGTTATTATTTTGAAAAGTCAACGACAATACATTGGAGAAAAAAAAATGTGTAAATAGTGACACAAAAAAAATCTAGTCATGATAAAAGAAAAATAAGAGAGAGAAAAATGACACCTTAGAATTCAAAATGACCTAAAATCCTAATTCATTGTCCTTTCAAAACTATAAATTTGTCCCTTAGAAAGTTGAGACTCATATAAATTTGGATAAATGAAAGAAAATTAAAAAAAGCCGAAGCAATGCTTCAGATCTTAAACTTTGAAAGGAGAAGCATAAATTAAGTAAATGAAAAATAATATATATTTAATTTCCAACCACCAAATTAGGAGTTTTATATATTAATAAAATGCCGTGCCAACTTGTTCAGCTACTATAATTATGAAGAATTAATCTAAACAAAATCTAATCTTCATTCCAAAGGAAAATCATTCTTTAAATAAGAATTTGATTAAAAATGATTTCTTCTCGACAAACTAAATAGAGCGACAAAAAAACTTTAGGATTTTGGTCATTTGATAAAGAAAAAGTAAAGAAGAAAAGAAACCTAAAAAAAAACAAGAACAAGAACATAAATTGAAATTTGATTCTTTCTATTTTTCCTCTCCAATAATCCATGTTCTTCCCGATGAGATTTACATGAAAATGAAATTTGAAAATGAAAATTAAAAATGAAAGTTGATCACTATAGAAAATCTTCTGTAAAAACTCTTGTGGCAATCACGAACAGCACAATTGAGATTCTCCTCAGTCTCATATTAAGGAAATATAGTAACAATTATATTTCCTGTATTTATATTTTGTATTATTGGCTCCACGTGTATATTTTGTTTAAATTAGAATGAAACCTTAACCCTAGGGTTTCATATAAATAGGATGTAATCTCCTCCATTATTGACTATTGAAAATAATATAGAGAGTTGCCTCTATTGCTCTAGGTCAATTTTCTCACTTGGTATCAGAGCCTGTACAATGGCTAACGCCTCATTCTTCAACATTGCCCAACCTTCTGTCAATCCCACGTTTTCCAGCCCTCCCCTCAATCAGCTTCTAAATCAGATTACGACAATCAAGCTCGACAGAGGAAATTTTCTGCTATGGAAAACTCTGGTGATGCCCATCCTTCGAAGTTATCGACTTGAAGGGCATCTTACCGGTGCAGAGATATGTCCCTTCGTATTGGGCATGCCAAATAGCTATGGCAAATCTCATTTGGTTCCAGCCAAAATTGTCAATATTACCTCTGCAAGTGGAATTTCCAAACCGGCTGCCGAATCCCATGAAATCGCCAATAATAAAAATCTTCAAGGAGCACTTCACGAAGTGCGGCAGCAACACAATCTTAATTCTAATGGGCTTTCAAGTGGGCTTGCAAATGGACCCTCCACCCAAACTGCAGCAACAACATCTTCGTTTCCAGCGGCTTCGCGAGTGGAATCTTCACCTGAATCCCTTGGCTGCAATAGTGGCGTGGCAATGGAATTTAGCTCCGGCGGCGGCGCGGCAGTCTGCGCGACGGCAACAACAGTGGGTAGCTTGGGCAGCGGCTCGTTTGATGAAGATAGTCAGGGACTATCCTATGATGCAACGAGTCAATTGCAATATGAACGATGGCTCGTAGTTGACCAACTATTACTCGGTTGGCTATACAATTCCATGACTCCTGAAGTTGCTACCCAACTCTTGGGTTATGAGAATGCAAAGGACCTGTGGACAGCAATACAAGAGCTGTTTGGAATTCAATCTAGAGCAGAGGAAGATTTCTTGCGTCAGGTATTTCAAACCACTAGAAAGAATTCACTTAAAATGGTAGATTATTTGCGTACTATGAAATGTAATGCAGATAATTTGGGACAAGCTGGAAGTCCAGTCCCTATGCGCTCACTGGTATCCCAAGTACTCTTGGGTTTAGATGAGGAGTATAATCCTGTCGTTGCAATGATTCAAGGTAGAATCAGTATTTCGTGGTCTGAGATGCAGGGAGAGCTACTTGTGTTTGAGAAACGGCTTGAGCTCCAAAACACTCATAAAAATAATGTTGTTTTTAGTCAGTCTGCTTCAATTAACTTCACAAATGTGAGAGGTCAGTCAAGTTCACCAAGACCTAATAGTATGCAGCCACAACAAAATAGCAATCAGAATGGAAATTATCATCGCTCTTCGAATCCTCCACGAGGTGGTCGAGGTCGAGGACGTGGTCGGTGGAACAACAACAGTAATAACAGAGTAGTGTGTCAGTGGTGTGGTAAATCTGGACATCCTGCTTACAAGTGCTTTGACTTATCTGACAAAACTCCACCAAATCAGGATCAGAACAAGTGGCCTAATGAGCGAAGCAATCAGGCACAGGGAAATAACAATCATCATGCAGCACCTGGGTTTCCGCCTCAGGCTTTTGTTGCAACTCAGAATGATTCCAACCCTTTCCTGGTAGCTAACCCGGCTACAGTTGCTGATCCTAACTGGTATGTTGACAGTGGAGCCTCTAGTCATGTGACGTCAGATCATACCAACATGACCTTGTTGGGTTTTATGTCCTAAAACTCGTGGTTTGTAAACGATAAACATATTTGATTACCAATAAAGTGTTATTGAGGTTTATTCAATAAAGTTATTATTGAATATGTGAATTGCTTATTTCATTTTAGAAAACCCTAAATCCAATAAACTAAGATCCATGGCTATAACATGAATACTTGAACTTTATGTGGAGACATAAAAGTGGATCAAGTTCGAGTAAATAGCCAAAACGGTCTATAGTATACGGATAAGGCTGGATACCTTATCTTGGGGACACTATTGGATGCGGCCCATTTTGTATTTAGTACAAACGATGTGATCCTGAATCGTTCATGTGGAGACATGTGAATGGGGGCGTCCTATGCAAAGAGTTTGCATTAGACCGGACCGCGAAATAAGTCACTCTTACTTTATAACGCTGTTTACTGTTTTAAAGACTGACTATTTCAAAACGATGACCTAGGTAACTTGACCTTAATCCTGAGCTAACTATGAACTCCTGTTTATTCGGGATTATCCTTAGATCTGCATGGGTGAGAGTGGCTCAACAGCGCCGACTCAATATGCCTCCCATTTCAGGGGTAAGACTGGATAGATAGCTGGGGACATAGGGTGCAAGATGGAATTCACTCCTACCCGTCTCTAGGGATAGTAGATAGGTTGTTCCCTTAAGTGCTAACTCCAGGTCTTGAACAAGGGGCCCCACCTTCTCATTGGCCCGAGAGGGACTCGGTATAGTGATTAGATCACATACCAATTGGTTTAGTGATTGGATCACAAACCAATTGTTCATTAGAGGATCAGTGGGACTTAAGGAGCAAGATGTAATTACGGGGGTAAAACAGATATTTGACCCGACCGTAAATTACGAACAACCTGTGAAGGGTCAACTTACTAATCATGGTTATATCGAGTGGACATAAATATATCTACAGTGAGGAGAATGCAACTACTAGGCTATAGTGGAATGTCCTGATAGTTAACGAATGTTGATTAACTAGGTTAAAGAGTTTAATCAGTTAATCTCGGATCGTTGGAGCTCATGATCTGTAGGTCCATGAGGTCCCCCTGCTAGCTCATATCGGACTAAACCTTAGAACAGTGTGACGAGTGAATTCGAAGTGTTCGAATTCGAATTAGGGAATTAACGTTAAATATATGTGATATATTTAACGACATAACGTTCAATTGCGAATTGAACAATAGAGAGAGATGGTGATATTTAAATAAGATTTAATTATCGAAAATATGAATATGGATTCATAATCATGTATATCGGGAATGATCGGGATTAGTGTTGGATTTATTGGATATTAAATTTGAATTAATTAAATTGTTTAATTAATTATTTAATATTAATTTAATTTGATTTAAAATTAATTATTTGAATTAATTTTTAAATTGAATTAATTTGATCAAAGTTAGTCAAAAGTCAAATTTAAGACAATTGACTACAACTTTGAAAGTCAAAAGTCAAATGTTGACTCCACTAAACCTTGAAAGTCAAGAGTCATTTTGATGACTAAAGTGAGTGGAAAAATCCAATTCTTAAGTTAGTGGAAAAATCCAATTCTTGAGTTAGTGGGAAAAACCATTTGTTGGTGGTTTTATGAGTCAAACTTTTTTGCTAAGTGTTCATCCCACATCAAGCCACTAATCCCACTAAATTGAGTGGATTCTACATGGCATCCTATTGTTAACTCAATTTTGCATGTTTTTGCATGTAGTCTTCTATATATACAAAGGGTTAATGAGATTGACTTCTTCTTGGAATTTTGATGAACTTTGAGAAATTGTAAAGACAATTTCTCTACCATTCTCTCCAATTCCATCTTCAATTCTCTTTTAAATTAGTCACTCAAAGGATCCCACAATCCCGTTCTAAGGCCGGAGAATAGTCGGGAAGACTCTCGTGGTGGTTCGTGACTGTTACGTTCGAAGATCGAGTTTGGAATCAAGAAGAATTTGAACTTCAAAGGTAACTTCTAAATTATTGTCTTTGATTTTCAAATTACATGTTTTTTCTTTTTAAATTAACAAAATAAGAGTACTTAGATCCAACGATGCTTCCGCTATGCATGCCGAAATTCTTTCAGACCTACCCTACTGAATATGGAGGTAAAAAAACCGTTGTTGTTGGTAATGGTAATGAATTAGTAATTTCTCATATTGGTTCATCATGTCTGATTGCAAATAATAAACTGCTTCGCCTTGAGAATGTTCTGTGTGTGCCTGATATAGCAAAGAACCTTGTTAGTGTTTCTAAACTTGCCCAGGATAATCATGTATACATTGAATTTCATGCTGATTCTTGTCTTGTCAAGGATACTCGTACGGGCAGAGTAATGCTGAAAGGGGTGCTTAAAGATGACTTATACCAACTTGGTGGAGTGGAAGTTCCTGGAACTATCTCGAGAGATGTGAAGTTTAAAAAGAATGCTGCTTTCTATTCCAGTTTTATTATTCCTAGTTCAAGTAATAGTGTGAATGTCGCTGTGTCCAAGGCTGTTTGGCACAGAAGACTTGGTCATCCTTCTTTAAAGACCTTAGGAAATTTGATTAGTGGACGTAATCTCCCAATTAAAAGCAATGAAAAATTTGAATTTTGTGAAGCTTGCAAGTTTGATAAAAGCCATGCACTCCCCTTTCCACACTCTACTTCTCATGCTGTTGCTCCATTTGATCTGATTCATACTGATTTGTGGGGACCTGCTCCTGTTGTATCTACTGAAGGATTTCGTTATTATGTACACTTTCTTGATGATTTTAGTAGGTTTGTATGGATTTATCCTCTGCGTTTGAAAAGTGACACACTTGCAGCTTTCAGTCACTTCAACAGGATGGTAAAAACCCAATTTGGAAAGGAGATCAAAGTCTTACAATCTGATAATGGGGGTGAGTATAAAAGAGTGCATGATCTGTGTGCTCAAAGTGGTATTAAATCAAGTATTTCTTGCCCATATACTTCTGCACAGAATGGAAGAGCTGAGAGAAAGCACAGACATATAGTTGAAACTGGGTTAACACTATTGGCACAAGCCACCATGCCATTACAATATTGGTGGGATGCTTTTCTTGCATCTACCCTGCTCATTAATGGCATGCCGTCATCTGTACTTCAGGGAAAATCTCCTATGGAAATGTTAGTTGGGCATCAGCTTAACTTTGTGGAACTCAAGACTTTTGGGTGTGCCTGCTACCCCTATCTTAAACCATACAATGTCAATAAATTTCAGTTCAAGACAGAGAGATGTGTATACTTGGGTCCCAGTCCAGCTCACAAGGGACACAAATGCCTCTGTTCGTCAGGAAAAATTATTATCTCCCGTCATGTTCAGTTTAATGAGACTAATTTTCCTTTTGTGACAGGCTTTTCTGAATGTGACACAAATGACTCATCATCTCAGGGTGGACCTTCAGTAAGCTCTTGGTTCCCAACTGACTTGTTATGTTCACCGATACAGCTGCCTGACACACATGTTTGTCCCCTACCATCTTCTAATCAGATATCTGCTGCAACAATTGAGTTGCCCTCGTCGCCCTTGCCATTATCACCTGTGCCGATGTCATTAGGCACTCTACCGGCTCACTGTCACACTGCAGGATCAGACTTATCGTCCTCCCTAGGTGTGTCTGCCAGTTCTGCCAACGTCCCCTTGGGATCCACTGACCATTCAGTCTCCTCACCGCCATCAGGTATTATGGCTTTCTCTCCTGATGTCTCTAGTCCTTTTGTTTCTCATACTCCTGCAGTACAATCCACTCATCCTATGGTCACACGTGCTAAGGCTGGTGTCTTTAAGCCTAAAGCTTGGATGACTGTTGCTCGTACTGACTGGCGGTTGACTGAACCAACCCGTGTAGCTGATGCTATTGCCACCCCGGTTTGGAAAGCAGCAATGGATCTTGAGTTTTCTGCACTTATGCGAAATCAGACTTGGCAGCTAGTTGAGCCTTCTCCAAATCTAAATGTGGTTGGCAGCAAATGGGTTTTTCGCATTAAGCGAGCAACAGATGGTAGTGTGGAACGGTACAAGGCTCGCCTTGTGGCAAAAGGTTTTCATCAGAGTCCAGGTATTGACTTCTTTGAGACCTTCAGTCCTGTAGTGAAACCGTCTACGATTCGAGTGGTGCTCTCCCTTGCAGTTTCTCGGGGTTGGGTACTCCGTCAACTTGATTTTCACAATGCCTTCTTGAATGGCAAACTTGAGGAAGATGTGTATATGTGTCAGGCCCCTAGCTATGTTGATAATAATTTCCCCAATCATGTGTGCAAACTGACAAAGGCTATCTATGGTCTCAAGCAAGCACCTCGTGCCTGGAACATCACATTGAAGAATGCCTTGTTGTCTCGTGGTTTCACGCACAGTAGAGCTGATCCATCTCTATTCATTTACAGTAAAGGTACATCCATAATTTTCCTTCTGGTTTATGTTGATGATGTCATTATCACAGGCAATGATGTCCCCTTATTATCCAGTCTGATTGCTGATCTGGACACTAGTTTTGCTCTAAAAGATTTGGGCCTCCTGAGTTACTTTCTTGGGATTCAGGTTTCTCATCTTGAGTCTGGGCTATTATTGACCCAAACCAAGTATATTGATGATCTGCTGCATAAACTTGATATGATGCATCTTAGACCCACTCCTTCACCTGCTGTTATGGGTACACATTTGTCTATTAGTGATGGGAAGCCTATGTCAGATCCTTTTCTCTATCGCAGTACGCTTGAAGCTCTTCAATATCTTACTCATACGAGGCCTGACATTGCATACATTGTCAATCATCTGAGTCAGTTTCTGAAACAGCCTACTGATGTCCACTGGCATGCTGTCAAGCGAGTCCTTCGCTATTTGAGTGGTACACGTCATATGGGACTTCTCATTCAGCCTAGTTCCATATCCTCAGTGGTTGCATTCTCTGATGCAGATTGGGCAGCCAATGTGGATGATCGAAAGTCTGTTGCAGCCTATTGTGTGTTTCTTGGTAACACACTTATCTCTTGGTCCTCTAGAAAACAAACTGCAGTTGCTCGCAGTAGCACATAATCTGAGTACAGGGTTCTGGCTCATGCCTCTGCTGAGATTATATGGCTCCAACAACTATTGACTGAACTCCGGGTTACTTCCCCTTCTGTTCCTGTGTTGTGGTGTGATAACTTGAGTGCTGGTGCCTTGGCAACCAATCCTGTCTTTCATGCCCGCACCAAACACATTGAAACTGATGTTCACTTTGTTCGAGACCAGGTTCTTCGTGGTGCCTTGCAAGTACGCTATGTTCCATCGGCAAATCAACTAGCGGACTGTCTCACCAAGCCACTATCTCACACTCAGTTTGGGTATCTTCGCAGCAAACTCGGAGTCGTGGAACTCCCCTCTCGTTTGAGGGGGGATATTAAGGAAATATAGTAAAAATTATATTTCCTGTATTTATATTTTGTATTATTGGCTCCACGTGTATATTTTGTTTAAATTAGAATGAAACCTTAACCCTAGGGTTTCATATAAATAGGATGTAATCTCCTCCATTATTGACTATTGAAAATAATATAGAGAGTTGCCTCTATTGCTCTAGGTCAATTTTCTCACTTCTCATCCTCCCCTTTGCCCATGAACTCCCGACAGCTTTGTCCCGTGATTCTTCTGATTATCGAAATTGTGTTTATCCAAATGATGTGCGTGAAATATGAAATAGGTGAGAGAATGAAATCTAGCCTATTTATTTAAATTTAGAATCTAACCGGGAATAGAATAAAATAAGAGAAAAATGGAATTTATTTAAATTTAGAATGGAATTTATTTAAATTTAGAATATAACAGGAGATTAGAATAAAATCAGAGAAAAATTGAAAGATTTTAGTAGTTAAATTTAGAACATAAGAGAGAGTAAAATTAGGATAGAGTTTGTAATTTTCATAATCGATCCGGACAAAATGGGAAGAGAAAATATTTTTTTTTGACAACATGTGGGAAAGGGGATTCGAACTTAAGAGAAAATATTAAGAGAGAGAAACTAAACTAAAAAGGGACATCGACCATTTTTTTTTTTGTTGGGGACATCTATCGATTTGAGGCACGAAAAAGGGTTATCTACTATCATTTTCCTTAATTATTTTACCCCTGCTCAATGATTCAAATGTCGATGTCGATGTTCAAATTTTACAAAAATGTTGATGGAAATGGAAATGTCAATGGACATTTCAGGAAATTTTATGGAAATTAATGGTAATTGTTTGAATTAATCGATGATATTTTAATTATGAATTAATTAGATAATAATTGACCATTTTTAATTATCATATCCCAAAATGTATATAATATTTATATTGAAATGTCGATGAAAATGTGAAGGGTAGCCGAAATTTTGAAAAAAGTTATGCAAAATTATTTGAATTATTAAATGAAACTTTATTTATAATTTAATTAGACTATAATTTGCCCATTTTTAATAATTATATCTAAAAAAATATATAATATTTATTTTAAAATATTGAAGGAAAAAGTTGATATCAATCAAAATTTCATTTATTTTAAAATGTTGAAGGAAAAGTTGATGTCAATGAAATTTTTGAAAATTTGTTCGAATGAGGCTTTAATTATTACTTAATTAAATTATAATGAATCATTTTTATAAAAATTGGCCATTTGAGATTAACAGAGGTAGTTTAGAATTTAAGAGGGATGTAAAGAAAGGGAAAATGAGGAGGATATATACTAAAAGCTAAATAGTAATTAGCTCCTTTACATAATAATAATATTAAAAAAAAAAATCAATAGTAACTAGCTAAAATACTATTTGAACTTGCAAAAAAAAAAAAAAAAAAAAATCTTCACTTGTGTTCAACCTAAGGATGAAGTTGGGGTTCGAATTTAATTGTGGTCACATACTCTCAAGAAAAATATAGGATGATGCTTGCTAGATTGATTGTGGATGAAGAGTTACCAATTGTAGAGGTTGAAGCATTTCGAGATTTCGAGAGTATATACTTCTCTACCACTATTTATTTATTTTTTTTCCTTTTGACAATTGCTAAAACTATTTAGAATCCTTATTTGAGTGAAAAAAATAATTTGAAGAAAATATTGACTAAACCTAGATAAAGAGTGCGCTTAACAACCAATACATGGGTCTCAATTCAAAATTTGAATTATATGGTTGTTACTAAGGGTTTAAAATATCGAGCAACATGTCACTGTATCGACCACCTCGATATATCGAGGTAGGGAGAACATCGTTCCCCAAGTCAACAAAACATCGTCGAAATTTAAAAAAAAAAAATCAAAATTTCGTCAAATTTTTCGAAATATAATCGAGAATCAGCAAAATTTCGCTGATTTTTTTTTTAACTAAAAAGCCCATTAGTGCCCAAGATGATTGAGGGGAAACCATAAAAATGTCTACTATTAATTACGCTTAATGTAAAATGTCTAAATACGTGTTTTCTTTGCAGTCTATGTCTAGAGATTTTTTTAGGAATAACTTTGTTTGAGCTAGTTTTCCATTATACCCCTTTTAGGATTTCCTATTTTAAAAATTATTAGTTTTGAAATTAGTTTATTTTATTTTAAAATTTAATTAGTTTTAAGAGTTTATTTGGTGAAGTGGATCATTTCCCGTTAAAAGAAACTGATTTTTTTTTAAAAATTTATGGCATTCCAGAAGAACTGCACTATTAATTACGCTTAATGGAAAATGTCTAAATACGTGTTTTCTTTGCCGTCTATGTCTAGAGAATGTTTAAGAAGAACTAGCTAGTTCCCCATTATACCCTTTAGGATTTCCTATTTTAAAAATTATTAGTTTTGAAATTAGTTTATTTTATTTTAAAATTTAATTAACCGATTTTTTTTTCTTTTCGTTAAGTAATTTTTGGCATTCTGTATCTCTATGTATTCTTGTGAGTAGAGCCGCCGCACACACCATCTGTCAGGGTATACGCTTGGGCACACCCGTGGAGATATACATCGACTGCGTCACACATACATTTGGTGAGGGTATACAGTTAGACACTATCGTGGGTAATTACTAGCACCATTTTAATTCTGAATCTTCCCCTAAAAATAGGGAACAACCAAAACACTCATCACCCTACAAATGAGGAGAGATCGGTCAATATCATATCGTTAAATAACAATACACCCTACAATCATGCATTGTCTACCATTTTTCAAAATCTTCCCATGAATCTCCAACCTTCATTTATTGCGATTTTATTTTTCCTTTTTTCCTTTTCCAGTTCTTCTGCAAGAACAAAATATCCTTACTCCATCGTTCCACCGCACAACACCAACCCATGTCGTACCTTTCTATTATAGTAGCATTTGATGAGATTTGGGACGAGATGAACCGTTACACTAATAAAATCGCGATAGATGAAGTGATTTCTGTTTGGTGAGGTAAGTGATTTCCCGTTAAAAGAAACTTTGTTATTTTTTTGTGAAGTGATTTATGTCGTTGTATACCTCCATGTGTTCCTTCGAGTAGAGCCGCCGCACACACCTTCTGTCAGGGGTATACATTTGGACACACCCGTGGGTAATTACTACCACCCTTGTAATCCTGTCGCTTCCTAAAAATAGGCAACAACCAAAACACACCCCACCCTACAAACGAGGGAAGATCGATCATCATCTTATCGTTAATCAACAACTCCCTACAATTATGCATTGTCTACCAATTTTAAGATTCTTCCCCAGAATCTTCAAGAAACCTTCAGCCTTCTTACTACGAACTTCTATCAGGATTTTATTTGCAATTAAGTTCTTCTTCAAGAAATAATTGTTTTCCTATCCTCTCGAAAGCACCATCAATGCATAACATGGTGGTAGACCAACGTTCCACCAGAGAATACCAACCCATGATAACATGGTGGTAGATCAACGTTCCACCAGAGAACACCAACCCATGTCGTACCATTCTCTAAAATCTGTAAACTAAACAATTATTCAAAATAATCTGTAAAATAATTTATAAAATCTTTAAAATCTGTAAACTAAACAATTATTCAAAATAATACATGTCGTACCATTCTTTAAAATCAAATCTGTAAACTAAAGAGAATCCATAAAAAAAAAAAAAAGTACACCACCTATTATTTAAAATAATAAAAAATTAGGAAATCTGTAAACTAAGCAATTATTCAAAATGATCGGTAAAATCTTTAAAATCTATAAACTAAACAATTATTCAAAATAACACATGTCGTACCATTCTTTAAAATCGATTACTTATGTCTTACATTTATTTAAAATTTGTAAACTAAACAAAATCTCTAAAAAAAGATACACCACCTATTATTCAAAATAATAAAAATCTGGGAGCTAAACCGTGCAATCTTAATTCAAATCACTTGATACAAAAATATTTTGTGCACTTCCTGCAAGCTAAAACCCTAGATTCCTAAACTAAAACCCCCATAGCTAAACTAACACTAACCTTTTACTTATTCGTTCAAAAAACAGACAGGAACAAGAAATGCGAGAGAGGATAAACGCTTACCAATTTCGGGGGTTCTGTCGTATGCTTGTAGAAGGATGTCGTCGAAGGATGTCGTATGCTTGTATAAACTCTAGGTCGAAGAATGTCGTTGAATGCATGTTGTTTCCGCGTTTGGATAGCTCTTTGTATGCGTTTTCGGGGAAGGAACCTTCTGTGTATGCATTATCGAAGGATGGTGTACCTCCTGGTTTTTCTGTGTTGGGTAGAGAAGTCGGAGAGGATTTACAACAAGTCACATACACGGCTGTAGCTACATTGAGCCCCTAAATGTCATTATTTCAAATTCAGGGGGAAACGAAACGCAGTTTCAAGTGACTCACCGATTGGTCATTTATATGTGGTTGATCAACCATCTGCCTTCCCTTTAATACGTTGTGTGCAACCATGTCTACACCTCCCATAGTGGATGCGTCTGCAGCTGCATCACTTCTTCCTCAGGTATACAGACCCGTCTGTTAATTATTTGGGGTCGAGGTATAACCATGTAACTCTCATTGGATAAGTGTCAAAAAAAAAATTCTTTCCATTTTTAACGTCTTTGTTAAGTCTCCGTCCATAACTTATTTCTCTCTCCTCCCAACAATTTACATTTTTAAAACTTATTTTGATTCATTCTTAAATTAGTGTAAATTGTAGAAGAGTAGATTCGTCCGTTGGGTGTAAGTTGGCTTACTAAATATAGGATTTAGACATAATTAAAAAAAAAAAATGTTAGACATTTTTCATGTTGATCTCCTTTATTTTAGAAATTCTTCTGGTTACCCCGATGATTAAGAGAGCGTTTGACCCAAGAAGTTGGGGAAGTTGAAGTTGTTTAGTCGAGTTCTGAAGTCTGTGGGGTGTTTGAGGCAAAGACAAGTTGAACCCAAAATTCTGAAATAAATTACAATTTTATCCTATTTTATTATTACAAATCACATTTGTTTAAATTAAGATAAAAAAAAATTATAAAATAAAAATAAGTAAATTACATTTTTATTATTATACATTTTACAATTTTGTTTAAGTAAATAATTCTAATAAAATAATAATTAAAAATAATAATAAGAATAAAAATCACAAAAAAAAAGTAATAAAAATAAATAAATTTAATTATATACATGTAGTTTTTTTAGTTGACATAGTTTTTTTATGGAGCGCATGCAGCACAGCGGAAGCGAGTCGGATCATTGACAGTCTAATTTCATCAATTTAACTAAACATGAAACATGCTAAAACCTAGGAAATAAAAGAAATTGGAACACATACCTCTGGTAGTTCTAAAATCTTCTAATCTCGATGCTCGAATCTCCTCACGAACACCTCGAACCTTCTCTCGAACACTTCGAGGACCAACCTCCGGTAGTCTCGCTATCCTCGGGCCGAGCAACGGAGTGATGGGACTCCTTTACAAGAAAAAAGAAAGGAAGAAAAATGGATGGAAGAGTTGATCTATGTGATAGAGAAATGTTTGAGAAAAAAAAATGAATCTCATTCATCTAAGTTCATCAAAATCTCAATCTTTATCGATCTCAAACCATTTGAACTCCATCCAATTTATAGGTCATTCACATGCAAGAAACTCTTTGCTTAGCATGACACCTCAAAATGGATGAATTCGTCTTCACACAAGTGTTCAACAATTGATGAGTTGATGCATGTAGTTAGTGATTCACAATCCAGTTACTTAACTTGGATAAACCCACTCACTTTGGATAAATTCACTAAACTTGGATAATCTCACTTGTATTATTTTGTCATTTTAAAATTAATTCATAATTAATTTTAATAAACAAAATAAATTTTAATAAATTAATATTATTATTTAATTCAATATCAAATATTAATTAAATAATAAGACTAATCTCAGTTTCTTAAATCGAATCATCACACATGAATCTCTATTCATGTTTTAGATCAATTCCATATTTAAATCATATTTAAATATGTCCATCATTCTTCCAAAAAACGAATTTGAAATAAATTCAAATTCTTTTTCTCTCATATTGTTAAACGGTTTAATCCGAGCTAGCCAGGAGAACCTAAAGAACCTACAGATCATGAGCTCCAGCGATACGAGATTAACCATCTAAACTCTTTAGCCTAACTAACTAACATTCGTTAACCCCCGAAGACTCCACTAAAGTACAATGGTTGCACTTTCCTCACTGTAGACATGTTGTGTCCTCTTGATATAACCATTATCAGTAAGTCAATCCTTCACAGGTCGTTCGTAATTCACAGCTGGTCAAAAATATCGTTTTACCCCTGTAATTACGTCTTGTTCCTTAAGTCCCACTAACACCTCTAATGAACAATTGATTTGCGGTCCGACCACTAAACCAAATCCCTCTCGGGCTAGTGAGAGGGTAAACTCATTGTTCAAGACCTGGAGTCAGCACTTAAGGGAACAACCTATCTACTAAACTCTAAAGGCGGGTAGGAGTGAATTTCATCTCGTAGTACTATGTTCTCAACTCCCTATCCGGTATTATCCCCAAGATGGTAGGCTTATTGAGTCGACGCTACTGTGCCACTCTCACCTGTACAAGTCAAAGGATAATCCCGAATAAACAGGAGTTCATAACATCCTCAGAATTCAGATCGAGTTACCTAGGTCATCATATGAAAAAGTCGGTCTTTAGAGTAAACGAAGTTATAAAGAAAGAGCGATTTGATTTCGCGGTTAAGTCTTATGCAAACGCATTGCACAAGACGCCCCCACTCGCATGTCTCTACATGAACAATTTCGGATCACGTCGTTTGTACTATACAAAGTGGGCGCGTCCATTGTGTTCCCAGGATAAAGTACCCAACCTTATCCCTATACTATAGACCCTTTTGGCTATTACTTGAACTTGATCTACATTCATGTCACACATGATGTTCAAGTATACAAACTATAGTCATTGATTCTTAGTTTATTGGAATAGGTTTAATAAGAACACAATTCACTTTATTCAATAACAACTTAATTGAGTAAAACTCAATAACATTTTTATTGCTAAATAGAATATACATTGAGTTTACAAACCGCGAGTTTTAGAACATAAAACCCAACATTTTTAACATTTACAAAATTAAGTTTATGAAAAAGGAAAAAAAAACGGTAAAAGATTTTGGGCACATATAATTCCAATATTTAATCCCAATTCATCTCCATCACATAATATTTCCACAACCAAACTCATCAGTTTCCACCGTTTGGTTGTGGAAAAAAATCTTTGAAATGTTTGGTCTCAATATTGAAATATTTGAAAACAATCTAAATTTATAGGGAAATTGTAGTAAATGACAATTTAAGACTTATTGTTTGCAAATATAGCATGTTTTTAAAAATTTTGCGGATATAGCAATTTCTATCGCTGATATCTTATGACGGATAGAAGTCTATTGCTGATCACCTCAGCTTTTTATAGATTTTTGTCAGTGATAATAGTCTATCAGAGATAATAGTCTATCACTGATAGAAGTCTATCAGTGATATAATAAAGTCTATCAGTGATAGAAACGGATTTTTTTGCCATATTTGCAAAACATTTTAAAGTTTGCTAATTTTGCAATTAGTTTGGGCCTGATTGCTATTTGTGCAACCAGCCCAAATTTATATCACTGATAGACTTTATTATTATTAAAATAATAAATAGATATTTAATATTGAATATAATTCCAATATTTGATCCCAATATTGAATATTTAAAAAAACTCTTTGAAATATTTGGTCCAAATATATTTTTTTTCCTTTACAAATTTCATCCACGTACTCCTCCATCTATCAGTTCCCATCACCAACCCTCCATCTCATCTCTCTACCATTTCCACCTTCCTTCAAGCGATCGAGGACGAAAACCAACCCTAAAACATATCATTTTCAAAATCCAAGACTGGATTTCAGACTGAACAAAATCTTCTTCTTTATTCATCTTCATCGCACTCCTATAATCCACTCCAAACAAAGTCCTAGGACGAGCCTGAGTGTAATCGAAGTTCAATTTGAGAGTGTGAAAGATAGAGTTGAGAGAATGTAGAAGAGCGTAAGAATAGAGAGAGAGAGAAAGAGAGTTGGGAGGGGGAACGCGTGAGTTCTGGGGAGTTGGGCGGACTTCAACAGTAAACACTGTTGTAGTTCGAGATGAGTTCTAGGGAGTTTGGCGGACTTCAACAGTAAACATTGTTGTAGTCCGAGATTAGGGTTATTATAACTTGGATTTTAAATATACTTGGGCCAAACAGAGAGTGGGCTAAACTATTTAAAGAATGAATTAAATTATCTTGTAATTTAAGTTTAATTCTAACTAAAACAAATATCGATTCCAACCCTTCCGCTGCGCGGGTTTGAAGGTTCATTCCCTTCAATTGGTATCAAAGCTACTTTGATTTTTGTTTAAAATTAAAAGTTTATGTATGGTGGGTGTTTTAATTTATTATATATGTGGTTTGTCGAGCAAGGATTTATTTGTATTTTGTTTCTTCTTCGGAACTTACGACCTGGTAAGATATAACTCGAAAGCAATCTTGAATAAAAAGTTGAAGTGATTCAGTTGGTCGACTCCGTTTCATTACGTCTTCTTACGACCTGGTACAAAACTTCGATATATAAAATAGGAAACATATGTACTTCAAAGTTGCATTGTGGATTAGTGGTGTAGGCACCTTAGCTTGTATTTGCATTGTTCTGAGTTTGAACTTTGGCATCAACAAATTTTAATCTTAGCCTTAGGATGAAGAAGTTGTAGGTATTGTTTTCAATTTCTCAGATTGTCAAATATGTCAGTCAATTTTGCTAGTTTTAATTTAATTATATGCATGGTTGATGTATGTTTTAAATATATTACTTAATTACATAAAGTATGTCATATAGATTAAGATTGAACCTAGGACCTCATAGTCACTAATTCATACAACATACCAATTGAGTTATGCTCTTGTTGCTAAATTCTACCATAGATTAAACATGTTCATGCATTTTAATTATTATAAATATAATTGTTATATTTAGAAGAGTATAATTAAGATGTTATCCTAATGTGATTAGATTATTTCCTAAAGTGATTATATTTTCCATATCTTTGAATAGAATTGTTTATTCAAATAATATATATAATTGTTATATTTGAAAATTTTAATTTCTAATAGGAATCCATATTTTTCCAATGAGATTGATATATTTTTTTACTTAATTAAAAGATAATTAATTCATTCTTTAAATAGTTTAATTATTTGAATTTAGTTTATCTTTTAATTTTTTAAGGGTTTAAAATGCTAAGATTTCAAGATTATTGATAAGGTGAATTAGTTTTTAATAGGATTAAAAACTATTGCTTAAAACTCAGTGAAGTTCATTAATTTAGTAATTAATAGTTTATTAAAAATTAATGAATTTGAAATAAAAATTGACTATAAGGGAAGTCTATCTAAGAAAAAATACTCGGGTGAGGTACTTAAGTTGACTGAAAAGGAACACGGGAATGGGCCTGAGAGTTGAATTAGTCAAATTTTATTTAATTTCATTAAGCAAGCTCATAATGTGATTAGTTTTAAATAGTTTAATATATTTGACCATTCACATTAAAATCAATCTAAACAACATAAGGGTTATGAAATGGTAGATTGAAAAGCTTAGATAAATGAGATTAGTATAATTTGTCTAAGTAATAGAAAACCCTATTTCAAAATACTTAGTAGGAGAAGAACATATGTCAAGATAATCCTACGGTCTTTATTATAGATACACAACGTGAGATTCATGTGAGGTCTTGTGGCGGCTTTAGACCGTTCTCCCTACGGAAGGTGTTTGCATGAGTCAATATCAGGGTAAATCTATTGAGAAAGTATTTTTAAATAGTAAGTGGGAGAAAAAAATGTGTCAACATATCCTACGATTTCTATCATTGGTTCACAACGTGAGATCCATGTAAGGCTTTGGATCGTTCTCCCTACGGAAAGTGTTTGCATGAGTCAATATCAGGGTGAATCTCTTGAGAAAGTATTTTTAAATAGTAAGTGGGAGAAGAAAATGTGTCAACATATCCTACGATTTCTATCATTGGTTCACAACGTGAGATCCATGTAGGGCCTCGATGCGGCTTTTGGACCGTCCCCCTACCGAAGGTGTTTACATGGGTCAATATCAGGGTGAATCTCCTGAAAATGATAGGATTGTAATTTTATTTACAATACTTAACCTACCTTACGACGACACTTGTTGGGATAAATTTATAGAATCTAAAATGATGAGTTACACTTATAAAAATATCATTAAGGTTGTTAATGATTTTCTTGACCAAACTAATGGTAAATAAATCTTATAGAAATAAGAGTTATTTTGGGATAACACTTGGTTGAGATTGTCTCAGTTTAGTGAAAGAACATTTGACATGCCCTACGACGACACTTGTTCTAACTCACTAAAATATCATAGTATTAGAAATTAATGATTTAGGGTTCATTTATCAAATTGTTTGTTTCTATGCTGAAATTGAATGAATATTGATTGCATGTTATTAAATATTTTTTTATATATTTCAATATTATGTCATTTCTCTCATTTTTAATTTCATTACTGAGTTGTCAAAATGAGAAAACTATATCACTTGAAAAAATAATGTTAACACTATATAATGACCGTGTAAATTTTTTATTTTGTCTTTATTGAGAAATGTTCTCAAAAACCCATTGTCAATGCGAATTGAATCGTTCGTGAAGCACATGATTAATAAATCAAGATAACGAGATGACTTATAAATATTTCATGTTTGACATGTTAGATGTCAAACTAAGAAGATAAAGAAGATGACAACAACATAGAAGATATTGTTGAAGTCAATAAAAGCTAGATTTAAATATTTATTTAAATGATCTAAAAAATTAAGTATTACCAAAATCCAAGAAAAGAAATCATATGGTTGTAGCTAAATAGTTTCTAAGTTAGCAAAACAGTCATAATAATAGGAATTTATGAAATACCTCCATAAGAAGAACAATGATGGAAAATAAGTATTACCACCTAGATAGTAGATTCAGATCCACTATCAAGATTTGTTTTTCAGTACATTTTATATGTAATTCTTGAAAAATACTTAATGATGTATATGTTGGCACCAAAAAACTCATCTCAGTTGGTGTAGTCGGAGACATTAAGATGTCACTAAGTAACAATTGTTGTTTGATGTTGAATATGATGTTCTTGGTACCATAGGAGAAATTCAATTTCTCTAACTTTATTACTAGTAAAAGGTTAATTTGGTATGAATATTTTAGTACTAGAGTTTTTATTTTCAAAATTGTTTGAAAAAATCAGCTAAAAATAAGAACAATTTAATATAAAATATTATACAATACTGGTGATTTTCTAAATGTTAGAGTTAATTGCTTTATATGTCTTAAGATCTTGCATTTCATGCAAGATAATCAATAAGGCTTTATTGGAAAAGTATGTGAGGCCAAAGAACACATTGACCATCCACGTTCTGACCCAAGTAGGTCTGGTGAATGTAAAAGCCAAAAGTGATTGATGAATATTCATCACTCTAGCTGATGATTATTCAACGAATAAATATCTTTTCCTAATGCAACATAAGTCTATTTTTTTTTTTTGAAAAGTTCAAGGAATATAAGACTCAAGTTGAAGATCAATTAGGTGAATCTATCAAGATACTATGATAGGATCACAGTGTAAAGTACATGAACCTTACGTACTAAGACTAATTGATAGAAAGTGAGATTTTATCTCAACTTTAAGCACAAAGTACAATTGTGTGAAATTGTACTGCAAGAGGAGAAACAAGACATTGTTAGACATGGTCAGAACAATAAAGAATTACATGTCATTATCATACTCTTGTTAGGATATACAATAGAGATTGCATAGTGAACATGATTCCCTCTAAAATGTGTCTACGAGACAATTTTAGGATATAGAAGAGTAGTAAAGCTAGTTTACAACCCTTCAGGTTTTGAGAATTTTAAGCATACATGTTGAAACTATCTCGAAAAGACTAGAATATGTTCAATAGTGTTGATAATGTTGTTCCAAGTGAAGTCACTAAATAGTTAACAAAGGTTGTTAACAATTTAATTATATTTGGTAGTCAAATGGACCCTAGTCATGAATTGGATAAACCTCATCGTAGTGGGAGAGTTATGAGATGACCTGGCCGTTACAAGAGCTTATATGAAGCCTAAGTTGTCGTATTAGATGACAAAATGTAGGGCTTTTTGACCTCAAAGTAGAAATGAGGGTCAATGACAAAGACTAGTAGATCAAAGTCATAAATCTCGAGATAGAGTATATGTACTTAATATTTATCTAGAACTTGTAGATATTCATGATGGGGGTAAAACTCATAGGTTCTTAATATATCTACAAAAGTAAAAGATTTGTAAATAAGAAGGTACATACTTTCAAAATAAGACTAATATAGCGGGAGAAACTAAACCATGAGTAAACTTTCTCATGTGTTGTCATACTAGAGTCTATAAGCATTCCATAATTCATACTTGCATATGAGATATGTCAAATGAAGGTTTAAGAAATCTTTTATGAAAAAAAATCTTAAAGAATGTATCTACAATTCAATTACATGAATTCATTTTCAAAAATCAAGAGTAAAAGGTTTGCAAGTAGTAAATGTTCATTTATGAAATGAATTTGATCACCAAATGTTTGAATGTAAGGTTGATAGAAGTATCAAAAACTATGACTTTGAATAAATATTAATGATCTTGTATAAACAAGAAAAATCATTAATTGCTTCGTAGAGTTTTCTCATATTTTATGTGGATGTCATATTACTCATTGCGAATGATGTAAGATTTCAATATAACATAAAATGCTGACTACCTAACCAATTCTAAATGAATAATTTAAATGACTTGTTATGTCTTATAAATAGAGATTTCAAGGACAAAATGTCATTTATGTCTCACACATCTTATATTGACAAAATTGTTGTCAAGTATATGATGCAGTACTTCAAAAATGATAATGTATCATTCTTACATGAAGCTTATCTTGTCTAAGGAAGAGCATGTCCTCAAACATCTCAAAATGTTGAGAACATAAGATTGATTGTCTACGTTTGAGTGAAAGACAATCTAGTGTATAAACGAGACATAACATTTGATCTACAGTAAAATTGGTTAGCATATATCAGTTAACTCAATGGTATGACCATTGCGTGAAAAATTAAAATCTTTCTCAAAATATTTTTGGATAATGAGAAAATATAATTTTGTGTATGGGGTTAAAAATTTGATATTTACGAGATGCACTTGATTTTAATAAAGATTTATTGAAATCAATGTTTACCCTAGGTGGTGGAGCATGATATGCAAATTAAATGTTCTTGCTTATGAAGCGAAGAACTTGTATAGTTCAAATAATTCTTTTTGGTCTGAAAGATGTTTCAGATATATTTAAGCCTATCACATTTTATGCAATGGCTAAACTTAAGGAACTTAGATAACATCAATATATAGGGTATCCTGCTGAGAGAGAAAACATCGCGGTAGGACCAAGATAAATTTTAATTGACAGTCGTTTTGATCTATATAAAAAGACTTTTCAAGCTAAAGTGTTTGAGAGTCACTTAGAATATCTAGGATTACGAGAAATGTCTCATCTTCACTAGGGCAAGTGGGAGAACATGTTGGGTGTAGAGTATGCCCTAAGATACATGTCTCACCGACTTTGGTGCAAGTGGTAGATTGTTGGGATTTATGCTCTAAAGCCTCGTAATTAATTAATAATTATTTTTTATTAGTTGCAATTTATAATATTCATTATATATAAAAATCCAAGGTTATTAGTGTAATCTTGAATAGTATGTAGTTGACATACGGGAGGATCATGTTCAAGGAATAACCTAAACAGTCTATAGTATATGGATAAGGTTGGATGTCTTATCCTGATAACACTATTGATACAACCCACTTTGTAATTGTTACAAATGATTTGATCCAAATCATTCATGTAGAGACATGAGAGTGGGGTATCCTATACAATGAGTTTGTATAAGATTGGACCACGAAATATATAATCTCTCTTTATAAATTCAATATTTGAGAATATTAATATTTCACAGGATGATCATATGTGACTCGATCTTAATCTTGAGTGAGTTATGAACTCCTGCCTGGGCTCGTCTTTTGATTTGTATGGGTGAAAATGACTTTTATAGTTGATTCAATAAGCCTACCATTTTGGGACTTGACCAAACAAGGAGTTGGGAACATAAGTTTCACAAGATGAAATTCACTATTTCCCATATAGGGAAAATAGATGAGTAGTTCCCTTAAGTGCTGATTTCGAGACTTGAACAATGGGGCCCCATCCTCTCACTGGCCCGAAAGAGATTTGATTTATGGTTGGATCATAAACAAGTTGTTCATTAGAGAATCAAAGATACTTAAGTAAGATGTAATTACAGGGGTAAAACGAACTTTTGTCCCAACTATAATTACGAACAACTCGTGAATGATCGACTTGCATGTAATGGTTATATTTATGGACATAACTTGTTCTACCGTGCATAAGAGTGCAACTCTAGGCCTATAGTGGAGTGACCCAGAGTTAATGAACTAAAGTTAATTGATTAATGAGTTTAATCAATTAATATTGTATCATTGGAAACTTATAAGTTGTAGACTTGTAGGTCCATAAGGTCCCCTTGCTAGCTCATAGTAACACTAAGAAGGTGTTTGACCCAAGGAGTTGGGGGAGTTGAACTTGTTTAGTTTAGGGAGTTGTTTATTCTGAGGAGTTCTGAAGTATGTGTGTTTGGGGCAGTGTGTTGTTTAGTCTAGAGTTCTGAAGTCTGTGGTGTGTTTGGGGTAGAGAGTCCTTGAACTTGGAGTTCTGAAGTGTGAGTTTATTTTAGCTGCTTTCTTATACACAATTTTTTTCTACAAACTTTCATTATTAAGGACTTCTCTCAATTCCAAAAAATCATAAAAATTGAATTTTTTATTTTTATTTTATCTATCATTTACAAATTTTTTGAAGACAACAAAAATAATTTTGAACAGAATACCTCACATTATCAAATATATATTTAATATATTGGTTATATATATATATATATATCAATTTTTGTTAGGACTCATTTTTAATTTTATGAATTATAAAATTAAGATTTTTTTTTTTTTTATTAATGTAGGTATATTTTACAAACTTTAAAAAAAAAAAAAAAAACAACACATAAGTATAGTCTTACCCTGACCCATGTGTCAAATACATTTTTCTTCGCCTCCACCCTAGTCTTACCCTGACCCATGTGTCAAACACATCTTCTTCCGCCTTCACCCTCTTAAACTCGTCATTCCATCTAAATTCATTGTGCCCGAAAATCAGCATCTCACCAATGACGGTTTATCTTAGCTATTTTTTTGTATAATATTTTCTATAATTTTCCATATTTTCATTGTTAAGGACTTCTTTCAATAAATTTTAAGAATGCAAGTTTTGCTTTTTATTTTATGTATCCTTCACAAATTTCTTTAAAGATAACAAATAATTTTGACCACAAATACTTCACATTTTTTTTTCTTCAATATCAGTCACATTAATTATTCATTTTATTTGGATAGTTTTGAAATAAAAGAGAGTCGTACAATAGTGTTAAATATTACATGTGAATTTGAAAGATTTTAATCCATTAATTTAAACGAATCCAAATAAGCTGATGTTTTTATTTCTTTCCATTGTAAGAATACTACATTTTGAATTTGGTTTAAGTACCAATTTTGATTGAACAACCTAATTTATATTTAAAATAATAAAAATAGGTTGAATTTCATTTTTAGTTCTTTTACACATTTTGTTTAAATTACGTTTTTTTTTGTTTTTTTTAATTAAAAATATTGTGGGGGGAGGCAGTGGCGGATCCAGAACTTAATGTCAGGGGGGGCTAGAAAATATTTTTATAGACGCACTAGTATATATTAATATTAATTTATATATTTGAATATTTAAATTAGTTAAATAATAAGTTTGGTGTTCAATTTTCAAGATTATGTCTAATACATCACTAGATTGAATTTTTTTTTGTAATAAGTTTCAATTTTTAATTTTATGTCTAATAATTATTTAAATTATAATTTTTTTTTTATCAAATAAATCTTTGAAAAAAAAATATAATAAATTAGGGATCTATTAGACATCAAATTGAAAACTTGATGATCTATTTGATACATAATTGTAAGTTTAATAATGAATGAGACGTTTTTTTTAAAAAATTTAAGCTAATTAAAAATAATTCTGTAAATTTATAATTTATTCAATTAAATTTATTTAATAATCGATATATAACTAATTTTACGGTAAAGATAATAAAAGAAAAATAATGAAATTGAAATAACAAATTAGAATGGAGATATAAAAACTTAAATTATTTTAATTAAACTAAAGAGAAAAAAAAAAGTGAATAAAAATAATAAACCAAATAACTCAATTTTTAAAAGAAATAAAAAAAATAAAGTGAAAAGAAAGAAAGAAATACGCTCATTTTGTTTTAAAGAAAACAAAAAGGAAGGAAAAAAAAAAAGGGCCCAGTTTTTGAAAGAAAACAAAAAGGAGAAAAAAAAACACTCACTAGGATTCAAACCTGGGCAATTGGGGAAGCCAGGAGGGGCTTGCACCACTAAACCAAGTGAGAATTTTAATTTAAATGGGCGCTTTCTAATACTAGATGTTTAAATTTTGCAAGTTCAGGGGGGCTCGAGCCCCCCCTGGTCCCTACTTAAATCCGCCTCTGGGGGGAGGGAGAGAGAGGAAAAGAGAGAAATGTGTTGCCTCGAAAAATGAGACAGACTTGAATAGTAATTATTGTAGAAGCCTGAGGAGTTGAATAGTAATTATTGTTGATGTCTGGGAGTTGATATTTTTTATCTGAGTTCAACAAGTCTGTGGGCCAAACGGGGAGTTAACTTCTCCTCCCAACTCCTTCTCCAACCACGGATTGGGCCAAACACCCCCTAAAAAGATCAATTTAGTTGAAAAAAAAATTGGAATATTCAAATTAATATTCAATATATTTGATAAATTAAATGTAGAAGATGAAAATATATTTATTGTATTTGATACATTAAATATTAGAGAAAATAGTGTATGTATTAGATACATTAATATTAAAAACTATATATACATATGAAATTTGAATGAGATTCAAACTGATCAAATATAATTATAAACATTAATTTTATGATATTTGAATGAGATTCAAATAAATATAAAATACATATTTTAATATAATAGATATTAAAATATATTTTATCAAATAAAATTAATTTAAGTTTAGCCAAAAGGTTGCCAAAACATACTACTCACCCTCTGTAGATAAAATTGTTCTTTCATTCTTTTAAACAAGCTTTGTTCTTGTGTTCGAGTCATAGCGAGGAGGATCACATGGAGAAGGAACACATGAAGATTGTAGTTCTTCAAAGGTATATGCTTAATCTTGTAATTTAAGTTTAATTCTAAATAAAACAAAGATCGATTACAACGCTTCCTCTGCGGGAGTTTGAAGCGTTCATTCCCTTCACAACCCACCTATACTCCAGATCAGACGGTTTTTGGAAAGGCTTGAGTTGTTCAAGTATCATCAGATGTCTGTCAAAAAACCACAGCCCTTGCTTCATGATACGATTTCGATCAAAATCCAAAGGAAATGTGAATAAGAAAATATTCTTCCCTGGACTTTCCATTTTGAAACCACGGTCTAGTTTCCACACAATCTGAAACGTTTTCTTTACCACTTCCTTGAAAATTTTCCTAGCATCAATTTTTTTTTCCCACTAGACAGAAGCCCCTAAGCTTCTTTGTATCCTCAATGGCTCCACGATCTATGTCTACTTTTGTTTCCTCCTCTTCAGATGTCAACACGAACTTTTGTCGTCCCTGTATTAGATCCTCTGCACTCATCCTTAAAAGCGAGCAAAGCTTGAAAAATCAATCTGCAACAGTTTGGAGAAAGTAATCTAAGACTGAGAGGAACTCCCTACCTTGGTAGAGAGAAAAACGAGCAAGGCTCGAAAAATAATTGAGGGGTCGTTTGGTTTGAGGATTTGCAGATGCCTGGGAATAGAGGATGCTTGGGAATAAGATGTCTGAGAATCAATGATGTTTGTGTTTGGTGTTGAAGGTGAATGTCATCAAATTTGCAAATAAATTTTTAATTGTAATTAATTAATACAATAATAAAATTGAAGAAATAACGATAAAGATTATATAATTCAAAAACCAAAATATAATTTATCATCGATTACTAAACATAACATACCCAATATGGGATTGATCCATATCCCAATAGTTTTATGTTCGTAGACTTGAAAATTACAAAATATTGTGACATGCTAATTCGAATGTTCATCCATAGTATGTCAACTCAAAATAAGTATAATATTCCAACAATCAATCCATATCCCAAGAAATATTACAAATTCATATATCTTCTAGAACCTCTATTATAAATTCATATCTTTCCTCCGCCGGAAGATTAAAGAAATAATCAATCTGGGATTGATCTTTGGTGATAATCTTACCGGCTCGAACTCTCTGTCGAACAGTCAATTCATCCACATTTCTGATTTTACTAACTAATAAATTGCATTGTTCCTCTCGTGTAGATTCTCGTTCAACTACCTGTCGATAAAACGAAGCAATTTCTTGAATATTTTCATTAGCATTTGAAAGATGACTACTCATAACATTCTCAAGCCCATTCACTGTCGCTACTAATGGATCCACACTCCTTGCTCTTTTCTTACTGGACATATTTGATATATTTGCAGTAGATTGTGTATTTATTGGTGTTTCACTCATTGAGGTCGGTCCATTCACTTCTTCCATTCTGCATAGTGGTGGATCAGACACATAAAAACTAGCTCCTCCCCAAAATTCATTGTTTGTCATTTCTCTTTCCACTGCTTCATACATATCAGCTGAACCTTCTGCACCAAGTCCATTGACCCTATCTTTCCCAAAAACAAGGGCTAATTGTTCGAAGAATGAAAAATACTTATTTCTAAGGCCTTTTGCAGTTGGATGACTCTGTGAAAACAAATATACATCAATATTAATACATATTTGATAATAATATGTAAACTTACATTAGCAATAAAAAGTTCTTTTTTACTTACCTTTACCCATTCATCAAATATATGTTGTTTTGCTTCTATGCACTTGTCTTTATCATTCCATCCAAAGCCGCTACAATTTGGGCCTAACATTTCAGATATTGCATTATAATGCTTCTTGAATAATTTAACTCTGGACCATATGTGTGGTTGAGCCTTAAGATCACAATTATTAATTTTTTCGGCCATCCATTTTTCTATTTGACTAAGAAATCCTAATTTGAAAGTACCATTATCAGCCTTCCAAGTGCCAATATTGGATAAGTCCAATAAACATTCCACTATTTTTTCATCTTCTGCTTTACTCCACATGCCTTTCTTACTTGAGTCAGCTTTAGCTTGTTCACTATCATCATTCATATCTATAATTCACATAAGATATTAAACTATTAAAACTCAAATTTTATATATAACATTGCATGGAAATGAAATGTGCATGAATACATATCATGAATATGAAATAAATATCAAACTCATAACATCTCATAAAGTCTTACAAGAACTAAAAAAACAAGAACACGAATGTTTACATCATCCATAAAACTCTCCCTAGATAGTAACAATACTAATGGTTAATGCCTCTCCACTCCTCAAACATTTCAATTGCTAAATTATCTCTCTAATTCGTCCATTCATTTGAACTTTCAACATGTGTTATTCGATCAATATCCATGTCAACGGTACTTGAATGAGTGTCTCCAAATTCGTCTTCTAAAGGATCCACATGCATTTCTCTTCTTATAAGATTATGAATAAGGCAACAAGCTGTGATCATCCGACATAATAAGATTTCCCTCTAAGAATAGCCTATCGACCTTTCAATAGTCCAAATGCCCGTTCTATTACATTTCTTGCAGATGAATGCTTCACATTAAAAAATTCTGGTGGAGTTCTTGGTTGGTATCCTTGCCTCCAATCATTTAAATGATATCGTTGTCCTCTGTAAGGTGCCAAAAATCCTTCACCATTTGTATAGCCAACATCACATAGATAATAATAACCTAAATAAACCAATTAAATACTTGAGAATGTACATAAATTATTTTTCTAATCCAAATGTATTTATAGAAGTCTACCCTAAACTGTATACCCAAACATTATACATGTTACCTTTTGGAATCTTTAATCCATTCCTCCTAGACACAACATCTCGTAAAACTCCTGAGTCAGAAGCTGAACCTTCCCATCCAGGTAAAACATAGATGAATTGCAAATCTTGGGAGCAAACTCCTAACACATTGGTAGCAATTTCATTCTTCCTCGATCGGTACCTAAGTCTATCAAGAATACCTACGTTGACTTTAATGTAGGTTCCATCTAATGCACCTAGACAATTCTAAACACAAAGAAAACTCTACTTTAATTAAGGTCACATTTAATATAAACTACTTATTACTATTTAAATAAGTTGGCTGACACTGGCTCAGGTTGTTTAAGTAATAACTCATGTAGGCGTAACACAGAGTTAAGAACGATATTAAAATGTCTACTAATTGTTTCTCCTGAACGGGCTAGAAGTCGACGTATAACTCTATTTTTAACATCATGTGCAAGGATGTGTAAAAACATTGCAACCATCTCTTCCACTCTTACATGTGTCGTGCCTTGTAATTTTCCAGTTGTTTTAAGCATATGACATAATATACTAAAGCATCTCATATTCATACGTGTCATCTCAAAACATCCTAAATCACTCTCATGTATCAGACGAAAAAAGTTATTTCTCTAACTCGATGTCTATAGAAAGAACTTCCACCCATAAATCTTCTCTGTATTTGTCCTCTATGCATAAGCATTACTACTAATAGAAAACATGTTTTCATCATCTGTTTTAGCATCTCTAAATAGGACAACAAGATAACTAGAATTTGTTGTTCGGTAGCTGAATATATGTGAGTCATATCTGCATAATAAACAAAATGTTCAAAATCATCACATCTATGATTAATTATTATATGGTAGTCTTAGTTCAAACAAATCATCACATCACACTTATAATTACTTATTATGCATGGTTCTAGTTTTCTTTTATCTTTGATGTTACGATAAATCAATAACAAAGAACCAAGTAAGCGCAAAAGAAAACGACACATATCAGATTTTTCTTGTTACTTATTATGCATGGTTCTAGTTCTCTTTCATCTTTGATGTTCTGATTTGATAAAACAAAGCTCAAAATGGAAAGAAGATAACATATTGTGCTACGCATAGCTACCTATGCGATCGCACAGCTACCTATGCGATCACACAACAACCTATGCGATCGCATAGCTAACACACTGGTTTAACTATCACATAACTATTCGATTTTGGTTCATCTTCAGATCAAATAAGTTTCAATAGCCAGAGATCAGGATGAATCTAACCAAAAAAATAAAAAATTAAATACCCTAAACCTGAAATCAGAGTCTGGGAAGAAGTAGATTTAAAAAAAAAACAAACAAACAAATGAGAAGAAGAAGACATACCTGGAAAAGTCGGAGAAGAAGAAGAAGAATGAAGAAAATTATGCCCGGGCTAAAGGAAAAGTCGTGATTTTCGGAGGGTTTGAAAAGTCATACCTAAAACTAATAAATGATGCTCGGGCTAAAGGAGTGCCCAGACATAAATTATCAACTTTCAAACCAAACATGAGATTGGACATCCCAAGCTCATGTCCACCTCTCAAAGCCATCGAACCAAACGACCTCTGAGTATATAACTTGAAATAGTATATTTATTCATTTTTTTTTATCATTTTAAATATAATTTTGCATTTTAAAATTGGACTGGTTACACAAACAACAATCATACCCAAAATAATTATAGATTTAGTAAAGTTTAAAACATTTTGTAAATATGGCAAAAAATCAGTGGCTATTACCGATAGATTCTATCGTTGATATATGACTATCACTGATAGACTTCTATCACAGACAAAATTCTATAAAAAAATCTGAGTTTATCTATAAAAAAAATCTGAGTTTATCAGAGCGATAAACCATACTATCAGTAATAGAAAATGTCATATCCGCAATTTTTTTTTAAAAAAAAGTTATATTTTTAATTATTTTACTCTAAATTGACATTGACCATTTCTCAAAATTAACCTAATAAAAAAAAAAAAAAAACACAAAAAAGACCTTAAATTCTCTCCCTCTCTTTTCCCTCTCCTTCGGCCGCCTAACCGCCCCTCCACTGTTCATCTTCTCCTTCTCCGACGAAGCAGGGCTGCGCCAGCGACGACCCACTCGAGGCTACAGGATTTTTCATTTCTCTCATTTTTCTCCTCTCCCCCTCACTTCTCTTTCTCTTGCTCTCTGTTTTCACACTCACCCATTTTCAGAAAGAAAAATCTCTCTCACTCACCAAGCCAATACCAACCCAGAAAATCAATTGGAATTCAAATGTAAAAACCCCTTACTTACCTCTCAAATTCTCAACCCAACATTCAAAAAATGGGGGAAAATCTCTCTATATCTCTCTTGAACCCTCAATTTCTCTCAAGTTCAACTAGGCGACCCCATGGAACCAAAAAGAGAAGCTCCTTTTTAGTGGTAGTTAGAATGGCTGCAAAGCAAAGTGAAGTCTCTTGCTGGCTGTAGAAAGTAAGTGAGTTTCATCCTTTCATTTGTGTTCCTGTTTTATTTGTTCAATTAGAATCCTCTGGGTTATGTTGTATTTATAAAAATGCCACTGTAGAATTATTTACTTGTGCTTTGAAACCTAAAATGTGTAGTTTGTTTGGACAGTTGAGTGTTGGGTCGGACTCAAACTTTCATTTTTACTCAATATTGGAGTTTTCCTGTTTAACTCCCCCAAGTGTTCATATTGTATTTAGATGTGGAGTGAGTTGAAGGTACAGAGAAACTTATAGAAAGGTAGTGAGTTGAAGGTCGAGTAATGTGTTTTCATTGAGTTAGGACTCTTGTAGATGCATAAAAGTCTGGTAGAAAGAAAAAAATTTCATGAAATTTCAACTTGATGGTTTATGAATTTTTTTCTCTATTTGAAATTCCAACTTTTTTTTTTCACTCGGGTTCCTTCTCCATCCGCTCTTTCGGGAGAAGGGTAGGTTCTTGTGGCACGCGGGGGTTTGTGCACGGTTGTGGGGTCTGTGGGGGAACATGAATAATAGGATCTTTAGAGGGGTTGAGAGGGACCCTCATGTTTGGTCCCTCGTTAGGTTTTATGATTCTCTTTGGGTATCGGTGAGAAAGTCCTTTTGTAATTACTCTTTAGGTCTCATTTCACTTCATTGGAGTCCATTTCTTTAGTTGGACTCCCTATTGCAGCTTGGGTTTTTTGGATGCCATAGTATTCTTTTCATTTTTTTCTCAATGGAAGTTTGGTTCTTTATCCAAAATAATAATAATAATAATATTTTTTCTCTATTTGAAGTGGTTGTTCTCATTTGTATGTTGCAAGTAGATTTGATTTATTTATTTGGTTGGTGTGTTTCCGTTGTAGGTGATGATGTTGAATATGTTAAAACCGAGCAAAGTTTTTGACAATGTTGTTGATAGATTAGCTTGGTGCTTAACAAACAAAAAGATCACCTTCTCCAAAATTGTCTCCAAGAAGCACTACTTTTTTCCTTCTTCCTTTCTTAGTTTCTCTACTTCATTACCTTCCAAGCTTTCAGTTTTTCGACTGCTCGATAATGTAACCTCTTGCATTGCTTTTCTACAATCATGTGCTGATCACAAGAATCTCAACAAAGGAAAACAGCTTCACTCCCTTATGATCACCAATGGCTTTTCTCATTCACCTTCATCCATCACTAGCTTAATCAACATGTACTCTAAATGTGGTCAAATGAGGGAGGCCGTTTTGGTTTTCCATGATCCGTGTCATGAGCGTAACGTGTTTGCATATAATGCTATAATTTCTGGGTTTGTCGCTAATGGTCTTGCTTCGAATGGGTTTCATTTTTACAAGCAAATGAGGTTAGAGGGAGTAAGGCCTGATAAGTATACTTTTCCATGTGTAGTTAGATCTTGCTGTGAGGTTATGGAGGTGAAGAAGACTCATGGATGTTTGTTTAAAATGGGGTTGGAGTTGGATTTGTTTGTTGGTAGTGCTTTGGTTAATACTTACTTGAAAATTGGCTCAATGGAGGATGCACAAAAAGTGTTTGAAGAATTGTCAATAAGAGATGTTGTACTTTGGAATGCAATGATCAGTGGGTATGACCAAATTGGTTGCCTTGATGAGGCATTAGAGGTTTTCAGAAGAATGCATATAGAAGGGATTTCACCTAGTAGGTTTACAATTACTGGAATTTTATCTATTTTTGCTTTAAAGGGAGACTTAAACAATGGGAGAACAGTTCATGGGATTGTGACGAAAATGGGCTATAATTCAGGAGTTGCAGTGTCGAACGCTCTAATTGATATGTATGGGAAATGCAAACATATTGGAGATGCTTTAATGATTTTTGAGATGATAAATGAGAAGGATATATTCTCATGGAATTCAATTATATCAGTTCATGAACAATGTGGTGATCATGACGGTACCTTGAGGCTTTTTGATAAGATGTTAGGCTTCGGGATTCTACCTGATTTGGTAACCGTCACAACCGTACTTCCAGCTTGCTCTCATTTGGCTGCCCTCATGCGTGGTAGAGAAATCCATGGATATATGATTGTTAATGGATTGGGAAAGGATGGGGACAATGGAGCTGTAGATGATTTACTTGTGAATAATGCTGTTATGGATATGTATGCAAAATGTGGAAGTATGAAAAATGCCCACAAGGTTTTTGATATAATGAGCAAAAAGGATGTGGCATCGTGGAATATCATGATTATGGGTTATGGTATGCATGGATATGGTGTGGAGGCATTGGATATGTTTTCTCGAATGTGTGAGGCCAAAATTAAGGCGGATGAAGTTACGTTTGTTGGAGTTTTATCGGCATGCAATCATGCGGGCTTTGTGTGTCAAGGGCGTTTGTTTTTAGCTCAAATGGAATCTAAATTCAGTGTTATTCCAACTATTGAGCATTATACATGTGTAATTGATATGCTTGGTCGAGCTGGGCATCTAGATGACGCATATGAGTTGGCTCAAAAAATGCCTATTCAAGCCAATCCCGTCGTCTGGAGGGCTTTATTGGGAGCATGTCGACTTCATGGGAATGCAGAGATGGCTGAAGTTGCTGCACGACAAGTAATGCAACTTGAACCAGAGCATTGTGGGAGTTACGTATTGATGTCCAATGTTTATGGAGTTGTAGGTCGATATGAAGAGGTGTTGGAGGTTAGAAACACGATGAAGGAACAAAATGTCAAGAAGACACCTGGTTGTAGTTGGATAGAACTCAGGGATGGGGTGCACGTTTTTCTTACCGGAGATAGGACACATTCAGAATTGAATGCAATGACAAATCAACTTTGTGATATTGGATTCATTTTAGATGAAGTCTTGAATTTATATTGAGATATGGTAGCATGTGCAATTGCAATAAACTTTTCTTTTAGTGAAAGATTGATGAGCGGCAAAACATGTACATTGGTGAGCTTACTAAATTATAATGTGAATCATTGATCAATAATCCTTGATTGCCCACCTGGCCACCTCCTTGCTATTCATTTTCAAAAGAAGAAGGGAAAAACTGTTTCATTGGGTTAAATGTTGTAATATCTCTCTTTTTCTATCTTGGCTCTACTTCTACATTTTTCTTCCAAATGCAAGTATGTTTTTTCATCTCTTTTTTTCTCCCATTGGTAGCTCTCCATTGCAAAATTAGAGTTGAGTAGAGCCTTGCTTCAAGGATATGACAACAAAACTGATGGTCAAAGGTGGTGCCTTTTTGGGGCTCTTTGCATTCAACTTCTCTCAACTGTGGCCTTACTCATATTGGTACTCTCTCTCTTCTCTATCACTTTCTTTCTCTAACCTCTTTGAATTGGAAGGAGATTTCATTTTTAATTATGATTTGTATGTGCTAGTTGATTGAGATATGCAAATCTTTTTTTTTTTTAATAAGAAACAATTTCATTGATAACATGAAATTACTAAAGGAGGAGACCCCGTTGGATACGAGGGAAGCTCTTTTCTTTCTTCCTTGAAGGGGTGTCCCCCAAGAGTGAAGTGCAGCAATAGTTTAGGATCCCTAAGTATTACCGTACCACCCAAAGGTGTATAGGATGAAACTCCAAAATTTCGTAGCAAACTCACATCCAACAAGAAGGTGGCCTTGTGTTTCAGCATTCTGTTTGCAGCTGGCACACCATTGGGGTGAGAGGGAAATGTGAGGTAGCCTCCTTTGTAGCTTGACATTTCTGTTGATGGCTTTGTGAGAAAGCTCCCAAAGGAAGAATTTAATCTTCTTGGGATAGTAGCCCTTCCAAATTAATTCATAAAGATGTGGCGAATTCTCAATGCTAGGCAGGGGGAGATCTCGAAGAAGAGAGTTTACAGAGAAACACCCAAATGATTGATCATTTAATCTATTTGGCAGAAGATCTATTGCGACCTGACTTCCTTCAGTTCACTTCACTTCGCTTCCCTGAGTACACAATGGCTTCGTTGCTAGTCTCTCTCCCTCATTTTCGTTTCCCTCATTGTTGCTCAACGTGACAACACTTCCATAACTCCGCTAATGAGGATGAAAAACAAATTCGTTTCTTATTTTTTTTGTATAATTTTGACAAATAAAATCCGTATATGCATTAGTTTGGCAATTGCACTATACTTTGAAGTTCTGGTTTAGTATGATTTTGCTATCAAAAGCCTATTTCCTAGGTTCCATTGAAGTTCTTGACAAACATGTGCATTAGTTTTTGTGAAGTATTACGTCTCACTTGAATACTCTTAACTTTGTGAGGAGCTTTGGCTTAAATATTGCTCTTTGTAAATAACTTTTGTGTCACTTAGATGAGAATATATTTGCTATTAACATTTTTTCCCCCTGCAATTGTAGACTTGAAATGGTCGATGAGATTTGGCGAGCCAACGTACAACCTAAACTAATGAGGTCTTGAACAAGCATAAAAAATACCCCACTGCTGTGTCAAAGTAAAGGTATAAATTGGAGTTGATTAAGGTAATATTCTATTAGTAACTATTCCTTTAACGAATGTATCATTTACATTCTAGCTCGTCTGTGTGAGTTGACTTGTTTTGATCTTCGTTTCCACCTTAAGGGTTTACTTATAAAAAAATCACCTTAAGGGTTTACTTATAAAAAAAACCACCTTTAGGGTTGGCTTAGTGGTCATTAAGGCTCATGAATAAAAGTAACGAGCTTAGAAGGAATAGGTTCAAACCATAGTGCTCACTGCTCAAGATTTTATATCTTACGAATTTTTTTGGTAATCAAATATCGTAGGGTCAGGTAGTCGGTATAGATTTTTATTGTTGAGCTTAACAACATTATAAAATGGAAATCAAGATTGTTATTGAGTGATTCTAATGAGGATGGGGTATAGATTGTTACCACTTATGTATCTCAGTTTCTTTTAAAAAAAATGTTACTACAACTTTGTGTTGTAGGTCCCAATAGATACTTTTGCAAACAATGTTAAAATCCCTTGGACATGTAAACTTCATTTTCTTCCTCAATGATCAAATGCTGTGGTGAAAATGATTGTGTTACTTTGATTGTTATTTTGGAATCTTCTAATAGCAAGTCTATAAACAAAAATTATATTTGTGACCTTCTTTTCAGAAAAGATGCCAGCAACATTCTGGTTCTCATTGCACCTTTTGCCCTGATCTTCGACGTCTTTAGCCCTCACACGCTTCGAACCTTAAATACATCGTTTTTCTATTGCTGCTGAGCTCACTTTTAAAACATCTTGAAGATGAAATGTTTAGGGTTGTCGAGGACCGAGGGGGCGCTATTTTTTTTTTTTTTTTGATATCCGTGAGTGTCTGGGCCAGCTTACGCGCACCTCAACTATTCTCACGAGACAGACCGTCTGACCCTACAACATTTGGCTGCCAAGGAAACTCGTAGGAAATTAATTCCTAGGCAGGTGACCACCACGGATTGAACCAGTCCCTCTAGGAGGGCATTGTCCGAGGGAGCGCTATTACAGTTCAGTAAGGTACTTATCAACTCATTCGTGTATGTCGAAACCTGTATCGCCACATGGTTGTCCTTGTTTTTCTGTAGTTTTTATACATGGTTGTTTTTGTTTTTCTGTAGTTTTATTGTCAGATATATGTTTTGAGATCTATCATTTATCCATCAGAACTCATAACAGTGTCCGTGTCCTTGTCTCTGTCTAATAGATTTTTGTTTCTTTCCAACTTAAGTTCTGAGAGATTTGTACTAAGAAAGGAGTTTCAATTTTGAGATTCTCATTCGCCAAGCTTTTGAAATTCTTAATCTTTTGTTTCTATTTTACCACTATGTTGTGTTGTTTTGTTGGTTTTCTTTTTAACTTTGTCCTTTTTAAAAAAAAAAAAATACTTTTTTAATTTCATGGTCGACCTCAAGGCATTGAAAGTGATTATAGGAGAATTTTAACTATTTCTAATTAGTAGGGAAAAAAAGATTTATACTCCTAAACTTTTGTAGGTGCAAGGATGAAAATATTCGTCGATATATCCGTAATTTGGAGGGTTCGATATAGATATTAAGAGTTAATGAATATCTCCGATATCTTTATTTTTAATATAGATATTAAAAGTTAATGGATATCTCTCATAAAACATCAAATTTATATCTATTAATTTTAATATGAATCTAATACTAATAACAAGATCTATAATTTTGTTTGAAAGTAAAAAGAACTTGATTATTAATTTAACTATATTTTTTTTAAAAAAATTGATATATAGAAATATTCATGGATATTGATATTTATCGATATATTCCTGTAAAATTGAAATACCGATATCAATATAGAATTGTAAAATTGAAATACCGATATCAATATAGAATTGATATTTTCATCTTTGGTTGTATGTAACTATTGTGAGTGTTAATATTCTACATAAAGTCACTATTCTACAATTTTTATAGTTTTAGTTCAAAATGATTGATATTTAGAATCAGAATCGGTGATTGCTTAGATTCGTGTGAGAAAATACACTTAATTTTAAAGCGAGGGTTCGAATATATATATAAAAGGTTTGAAAATATATTTATTCTTACTCGGAGGGAGAAATGCATTGAAGTATCGATGTGTACCATGCACTCAAATTTACATATAGTAATGTCTCTTATAAAAACAACTCAAATTTACATATAGTAATGTCTCTTATAAAAACAAAATAAGTCATTTATAAATATTAAACTAATAATTATGTCAATTAGAACTTTGAACATTCATACTTGTTTTACTCTTTTCGTTAGATCTCCATTTGCAAAATGTTTGTGTTGAAGAAATTAGCACAAAAGGGAAGAGATGTGTTGGAAATCAAAAATCGGAAATCAATCGGAAGGATAATTGTTGTGTCGTGGTAAACCACTGTCTTGAAAGCAAAATTTGGCACGACCTCGGTGTGAATCGTTTATGCCGGTTGCTCCCCATATTGGAGAATAATGTGCACCTAACTCCTTAGTTGTAGAGTAGTCAAACATATTATTCTCCTAAGTTGTAGAACCATTAACAAATTTTCCATCATATTTGGTACTTGGTGTAACTTCCAATAGTTCATAAATAGACAACTTGTAACCTATAAATACATTCATTTATCAATGGAAAGTGCAACTGATCATTCCATCATTTTCATATCTTTATATGGTATCAGAGCTTTTACTTTCAATCTCTTTTCTTCCTCAAGCGCAACGATCAACGATGACCATGGTTAATACCACCACCCCTCAAGGAGTCATCACCCCCAACACAGAAAATCCCACCATTCCGCTCCATAATGCCACTACCCCTCAAGGAGTCGTCACCCCTAACACAGAAAATCCCACCCTTCCACTCCAACTCATCAACATCCCTCATCAAAACATCCTAAAACTTACCTCCACAAACTATCTTGCTTGAAAACTTCAAATTGAAGCCATCCTAATAGGTTATGACCTCCACAAATATATTGATGAATCTCATCAATGCCCACCCAAAACCATCTCCATTGACAACACCTCATCTCCAAACCCAACCTTTATTCCATGGTTTCGACAAGACAAACTTTTGTTTGGTGTCCTTGTCGGTTCCATCTCCTCTCCTCTTGTACCCCTGATCCAACAAGCCGCCACCTCTTGTGAAGCATGGAAAATTCTTGCCAACACATATGCTCTCCCGACTCGTGGCCACATTAAGCAAATAAATGATCAACTCAAACGAGCCACCAAAGGCTCCAAGACAATTTCTGAATACATGCAATTCATTAAGTGTCGATCTGATCAACTTGCTGCTCTAGGAAAACCTCTAGATCATGAAGACCTTATTGAAAAAATACTTGAAGGCCTCGATGATGACTATCGCCATATCGTTGACATTGTTGAAGGTCGAGACACACCTATCTCATTTGATGAGCTCCATGAGAAACTTATCAATCGAGAACTGTTTCTTCAGCAGTCAAAACCGACATCCTCTCTACACCCAATCACAACGAATCTTACTTCAACACGACCTGGTGGTCAACGTCACCCATTGACACCTCGATTGGGGTCATCATCTCAACCTCCTCAGTCAGAGTCAACCCCTCGCCAGCATCGCCCATATCTCGGTAAGTGTCAAGGTTGCCAGAATGTGGGTCATACTGTCGCAAATTGTCCGATTTACCGATTAATTCCCTCCTCCACCCCTGGACGAACACCCCCACCCAACAACAAGGCAGTAACCTCTCAATGGCAACCAAAGGCACATACAGCCGTCACCACTCCCTCTACGACGCCTAATTGGCTTCTTGATAGTGGTGCATCTCACCATGTAACTGCCGACCTGAGCAATCTCTCCCTCCACACTCCTTATGATGGTCCTGACGACATTGTCATCGGTGATGGTACTAGATTACATATATCACACACTGGCTCTACTTCTCTCTCAACTCCTACAAAACAATTTCAATTGCATGATGTTTTATGTGTTCCTAACATGAAAAGAAATATTATTTCCATATCTCAATTTTGCAAGTCCAATAACACTTCTGTTGAGTTCTTACCCTATTTGTTTCGTGTGAAGGATCTGTTGACGGGGGCAGTATTGCTGGAAGGACAACCTAAAGATGGTGTGTATGAATTGCCTACCTCCCTCTCCTCACCTAGTCCATCTACTTTCACTAGTGTCAAAGTGTCTCACCATGACTGACATCATCGTTTGGGTCATCTGTCTGAGTCAATCCTACGCCAGATTCTCTCTACATTACAACTAGCGGTACATTCCTCCAGTAAAAAGACCTCTTATTGCAATGATTGTCTTAGCAATAAAAGTCATAAATTACCTTTCTCTCAATCATCTCTTGTGTCTCACTCCCCTCTCCAAATAATATTCTCTGATGTATGGACTTCTCCTATCTATTCCATTGATGGGTTCAAATATTATGTCATTTTTGTGGATCACTTCACACACTATATTTGGCTTTACCCTATCACACGCAAATCTGAGGTTGCAACAATTTATCCCCGTTTTAAAGCACTTGTTGAAAACTTCTTTCATAAGAAAATTGTGACTCTGTACTCAGATAACGGAGGGGAATATATTGGACTTGCGACCTATTTATCTACAAATGGAATCTCGCACCTCACGTCCCCTCCACATACCCAGAACATAATGGCTTTTCTGAACGTCGTCATCGTCACATAGTTGAAACCGGTCTTTCACTCTTGTCCCGTGCTTCCTTACCTCTCACTTTCTGGTCATACGCGTTTCTCACTGCCACTTACCTCATTAATCGTCTTCCCACTCCCACACTCGAGTTAGTCTCCCCTTATCATAAATTATTTGACTCTCCACCAAATTACTCAAAACTACGCGCGTTTGGTTGTCTCTGTTATCCTTGGCTTCGCCCTTACTCACCGCACAAACTTGCTAGTAGATCCATTCTGTGTGTCTTTTTAGGCTACTCCTCTACTCAAAGTGCTTACTTGTGTTACGATCCTCACACTCAGAAACTCTACTCATCTCGTCATGTTCGCTTTATTGAGTCTGAGTTTCCCATGTTAACCTTCGAACCAAGTCTTGCACGACCAACTGAGTCCACCAGCAACACATGGTTACCACAACATGTCCTCATTCCAACCACCTACACACCATCTACAAGTTGCTCCCACAACCCCTCGTCAATCGAACCTGCCACACAACTGGACCTGATCGCACAACAAACCTCTCTCATCTCATCCTTTGCCCCTACCAACCCTGTGCCTCTTCCACCGCCTGTTTCAGAAATCCCTTCTCCCCCACTTCCCTTATCCCCACCAGTGGTACCCACTGATCCTTCTCCTCAGGATCACCTTACAACCAAAAACCTACCACCCGTACCAACTACCATCACTCGCACCTCGCCTATAATCACACGCTCCAAAAATAATATCTTCAAACCAATAACCAAACTCAGTCTCTCAGCCCAACTTGCCCAAGATATTGAGCCAACTTGTGTCACTCAGGCCATCAAAGACAGCAAATGGCGACATGCAATGTCAGACGAGTTTGATGCCTTGGTTAGGAATGGTACTTGGGAGTTAGTTCCTCCAACAATGGTTCAAAATATAGTGGGATGTAAATGAATTTTTCGAATAAAACGTTCACCTTATGGCTCTGTTGACAGGTACAAAGCTCGATTGGTTGCTAAAGGGTTTCATCAACGCCCCGACGTTGACTACCATGAGACGTTCAGCCCAGTTGTCAAACCCACGACAATTCGACTTGTCATTTCCATGGCTGTCAGTAATGGTTGGGATCTTCGTCAACTAGATGTCAAAAATGCATTTCTCCAAGGCACTCTTACTGATGATGTCTTTATGACACAACCACAAGGATTTGTTGATCCTGATCAACCTCACCACGTGTGCTGCCTACGAAAGGCTATTTATGGCCTTAAGCAGACACCTCGAACTTGGTACAATGAGCTTCGCAAATTTCTGCTTGCATCTCACTTCTCGAACTCGGTCGCTGACACTTCCCTGTTCATACAGAATACTAACAATGATACTCTGTTTCTACTTGTATATGTTGATGACATCATTGTCACAGGTAACAATGTTCTAGCAGTCCAGAATTTCGTCTCGGTTCTTGCTCGTCGCTTCTCGCTGAAGGATTTGGGTAATCTCCACTACTTCCTCGGGATTGAGGTGGTTCCTCATTCCCACGGTTTACTCCTCTCTCAGCGGCGATATGTCATTGACTTACTTGCTCGAACAAAGATGATCTATTCTCGCCCTATCACTACACCTATAGCTACTTCACCAGTCCTTACTCTTCACTCTGGCTCAACACTATCTGACCCAACCGAATTTTGGACCATTGTTGGCAGCCTTCAATATCTCACTTTTACTCGTCTAGACATCGCTTATGCAGTCAATAAGTTGTCACAGTTCATGCATCGCCCGAATACTGATCATTGGAATGCTGTCAAACGACTTCTCCGATACCTATGTGGCACACTTGATCTTGGTGTTCTCCTTCATCGCCAATCACCCCTTACTCTCCATGCGTACTCTGATGCAGACTGGGCAGGCAACAAAGATGACTTTACCTCCACTAGTGCTTATATCATATATTTGGGTAGGAATCCAATCTCTTGGTGCTCGAAGAAGCAACGTACAGTGGCTCGCTCATCCACTGAAGCCGAATATCGCTCTATTGCCTCTACCGCCGCCGAGGTTCGTTGGATCACTTCTCTTCTAGACGAGCTTGGTCTAAGTTCCACACAGACGCCAATTATCTACTGTGACAACGTTGGAGCAACCAATCTATGCTCCAACCCAGTCTTCCACTCTCGTATGAAACATGTGGCACTTGATTACCACTTTATCCGCGAACAAGTTCAGGGTGACATTCTTCGTGTCACTCATGTCTCATCAACAAATCAATTAGCAGATGCGTTGACCAAACCACTACCTCGTATCCGGTTCAACCACCTACTTTCCAAGATTGGTCTCTCCTCTCGGAGCTCCATCTTGCGGGGGCATATTGAAGAATAATGTGCACCTACCTCCTTAGTTGTAGAGTAGTCAAACATATTATTCTCCTAAGTTGTAGAACCATTAACAAGTTTTCCATCATATTTGGTACTTGGTGTAACTCCCAATAGTTCATAAATAGATAACTTGTAACCTATAAATACATTCATTTATCAATGGAAAGTGCAACTGATCCTTCCATCATTTCCATATCTTTATACCCAAGGTTAACACAACATACAACGCTCACGTCCACCTGTGAGAGAAGGATTGAAATCAAGACAAAAATACGATGCTCAGAATTGGTTTTTGAATGAATAGTGAATGATCCAAAAAGCCCTTCAACCCCATTTAAATATCAAAATTAATTAGTATATTAAATCAAATTAATTTAGAATTAATTCAAAAAACGTTTTAATGGAAATGAATTCAAAATAAAAAAAAGTAAATAAGGGTAATGAATTCATAACAAAATGTTTTTGGATATCATAAACGGTTTTAACAATTAATGTAAAAACGGTAATAATTTAACATAGAAGGGTTGTAAAAAGATTTTCTTTTTTCCGCAAAGCGCGGTTTAACCGAACCGGCCCATGGACTAGTCATTCTCAACAATCCCCCACGAATGACTAGGGGTGGCCATCGGTCGGTCGGTTTTGGTCGGTTTTTTATTTATTATTTTTTATAATCACAATAAATTTAATAATTTATATTTTATATTTTATATTTTAAAATTATTATAATTATAATTTTTTCCTTTTTTTAATTATGTTTTTTTCAAATTACTTTTCTTTTTGTTTTGAAGTCAAAAAATTTAAAGTTTAAATTTTATATTTTTTTTAATTTAGTTTTTATTTTTACTTATTAAAAAGAAAAGAAAAGAAAAAAAGACACCGACCGACCGATCGAAAACTAATTTTTTTTATTATTTTTTTAATCCGAATAAAATTTAAGTGTTGGTCGGTCGGTCGGTTCTCGACCGCATGACGTAAATCGACCGACCGAAAATCGATTTTTTTATTTTCAAAACCGACTTCGACCGATGATGGCCGAAAATCGACCACCCGACGTCGGTTCGGTCGGATCGGTTTTCGGTTTGATGTTGGCCACCCCTACGAATGACTACCATAAAGAAAAAAGAAAACAAAAACCAAAATTTGAGCCAAGAAGAAACAATAAGCTTAAACAACAATATTTACGATTTGAATTGTTGCATAGTGAAGTGGGGCAACAACCTAATTGAAGAGAATGAGTTGCCTCTTGAACTTTCATCAATTAAGGTTGAGACCCCCACAACACGCTTCATTCCTTATGTTTTATTTGGAATCCGCGATACAAATACAACATCTAGTGCTTTTAAGGCCATGCACATCGAACCTCGGGTCACCGTGAAAGCTCTAGAAAGAGACCCTATACTATTTCATAGAAGGCGGCCACACCTTCACAATCACGTTAAATGCTTCATCAAGTCTGTACTCAGACCACTAAACAACTGAGCTATGAAGACTTCTAGGAGTTCCATCAAGTCTGTATTCAGACCACCCAAATAAAGGGTTATGGATACCTTTCATGTGTTCCATCAAGTCTTACACAGACTACCCAAATAAAGGGCTATGGATCCACTATAAGGGTTTGAGACTCATACTTGCTGAAGACTCTAGAATTACTCTCCCTGTTAGGCATTTGGTGAGGGGATCCGCTAGATTCCTCTCAGATTTCACATATTTCAAGGAGAGAGTTCCACTCTTCAGCAATTCTTTCACAGCTCCATGCCTAAGACGCAAATGCCTTCTTTTGCTGTTATACACAGTGTTTTTAGCAATACCTATGGCAGCTTGTGAATCGCAATGCATAGAGACTGGTACTGACGCCCCCGCAATGGTACGTCTCCTAGTAGGCTTCTTAGCTATTTTGCCTCTTACCCTACTAGCTCGAGAGCTATGGACTCAGACTCTATGGTGAACCGTGCTATGCACGTCTACTTTGCTTATTTCCATGAAATAACTTCTCCACCTAGTATGAACACATATCCTCTAGCGATACTCACATCGTTATTGTTCGTTACCCAGTTTGCATCATAATATTCTTCTAATACATGAAACTTATTAAAATGCGAACATGAACATAAATTCAATGTACCTTTAAGGTACCTCAAGAATCGACGAAGAGCAACATATGCAATGGTCTTTTTCAAGAATATGTGTATATCTCTACTCGATATACTCACAACATATGCAATATCAAGTTTAAATAGTTCATCAGAAACATGACACTCCGTATAAGTTTTACATTTCAGATCGAGTAACAATATCTTCATTTTTTTTCTTAAGACTTATACTATCATCATAAACTTACAAGAGTAACATCATAGCAATTAAATCTCTTTAGTAAGTTTTCAATGAAAAACTATTTTTGATTTTTCTTATTTTAACCTCTAGTATCACATCAGTAAAATCAAATGAGTTTTTCATTTCTTTTACATTGAATAATGATTTTAATCACTATCTCCCCCACATTTGAGATATTAAAAATATATTTCAATCTCTCAAATATATTTATGCATGAATACATAAATTATAGACATCACAATAAATTGATGTATACCATCATCAGTAATTCATTTAATTTTACATGACTATTTCAATACATTTCATTAATAAGAGATATATGGCTCATGATATCTCTTCATAATGACATAATATGCATATTTCAAGAAATGTTATCCAAAATATTTATTCATTAGTTGTTACATTTTAAAATCACATAACAACATAATCAGAACACAAATGCATCTCTATATCACAATACATGGAACATCTCGATCACATGTGTTATTCACAATTTATATATTTTATGTTTTTATCTATGAATCATTAATAAGAAAAATTAGACAATATTTTTCTTTTCATTTTTCTTGATCATAGGCATGCTCGATAAAATATTTGGCATGAATAACTTCATATTTTCAACGAATGAAAATATGCATGCATAATTGACCAACGAGATCTTAAATAACCCTTATAAAATATCACACATTTTAACATAACTATCAAGATCATAAACTATAATCAATTTCTACAAACTTCACATAGACATGAGAGATTTTGCACAATTTTGTTTTCCTTGCTACCAACAAGCTAGGTAATAAACTCATATTGTTCTAAGGCCAAACTAAATTATTATCACTAATAATAATTTTCAATTTTATGAAAATTTATGGCCAAATTGAATACTTTTAAACATGACAATCTATGACATCAATCCGCATTTATATTGTCAATTAAAAAAAAATACTCATTACCTAAATCTTTTAATTGCTTCACAATTTCAAGCTGCATCACTAAACAACTTTAGCAATATTCATCATTTTCAAAAATGTCATTCGGCATACATGAGCTCTGTCTACAATAATAATTATTATTTTCATCCATGCTAATATGATAATTAGACTTCTCAAATATATGTTAGAAACATAATACAATAATATTATTATTATTGCCAAATCGAGCATAGCTCAATTGGCATAGGGTTGTGCCGGTGACCAAAAGGTCATAGGTTCAATCCCCGCATTAATTAAACTACTGTTGCAAAAAAAAAAAATACTATTATTATTATCAAATTCTAGATATATTCTTTTAATTTCCTTGATTTATCACCTTCTCCAATAAAGTCAAAGCTTCATACTCAAATAAATGGAAATTAAACACAAAAGTCAATCCAATTTGCAAAAAAGACTAAATTTCTTAGTCGAACAAGCCACCCAAATATTTGCAATGATTTAATCTAAATGTAAATATTGATGATCAGTCAGATTTCTACCAAGAATCACAAGATATCCATAATAACAATTAATCCTCAAACCTCAAGAGTTTCTCACTCAATATGAAACAGATTCAAACTCAATTTTCATGGTCTTATTTTATAATAACATGATAAAACCCAACCGGCTATATAAACATTAACAACATACTTTATCTTGTCATCACAATATTAGAAAAGACCAATAATTATAAATATTGATTTTCCTATCAAATTCATTGGTGAATGATTCTAACAATTTAGATAATATCTTAAGCACAATTTTGAAGATATAGTTGTGAACAAATTAACCATATCAAAATATATTCCACAAAAAGAATTTAAACCATTTTAATTGCTGAAATCAAATATTTGACCTTTTCCTTTTCCCCATTTGAATAATCATCAACAAACAAATAGAGATCACTGAAAATTCTACCACCAACATCAACAAATATATAAATTAATGGATTTAAATTAATATTTGGAATACCTCCCACATCTCCTTAAATTGATGTTTGGTATCACGATTAGCCAACAGAACTTCAGAATGATGTTTGGTAACTCCACGATTAGCCAATCAATTGAATCTCCCACGTGTACAAAATAGATTATGCCAATTAGCAAGTGGTTATAAAAAAATGATGCATTTGAGACTCTACATAAGCAACATAAAAGCTTCTTGTTCTCATTCTTCATCTCATATGATAACACATCTTCCCAAATTGAGCTTAGTTATATAACACAAACTTGCCAATTGAATTTTTAAAAAATTTTCACAACAGAATCAAATTGTACAACCAATTAGTCATATAATAAGATCATCAAACGAAAAGATTGATAATATAAGAGATTTCTAACTCACTTGTCAAAGTCAAATTTAGTTTTATCAAAACCATGAATTTACTTATACTTGTGTGAGTGTGGGTGAATATGGCCTCTTTGAACTTCCATCATTTTAACTTGTGTTAAGACTCAACAATCAATTTATTCAATTATATAAATAAATTGAAATTTTTCATAAAGGCTCATGTCAAAGACTACAAATCTCCATTCAATTTAAGTCATAAAAAAAAAAGGTGATCGTTCAATTCTGCCTCCATTTTGACCTCCAATGGAAGATTAGTAAAATGTTATAGGGATGAATTTTTCACTCGTGGTAAATTCATTTTAATCTTATAAAAATACACAAGTGCAGAAATCAATCATTTTCTAAACCAACTCTAAAAGTTGCACTTAGCTCAAGTATTAAGGAGAAGAGTGAGGAAATCAACAAACAAATTTTTAAATTGACTCACCAATTATACTTTTTTACTTTACATTTCCTTCCACCATATCTTGCCCGATTGCATAAGTTCTATCGAGATTTTTTGAAACTGTCGTCTTCCTCCACCATCTTCGAATTTGGCTTCGCTCTTCACACTAGATCAAATTGTTTTTTATTTCCAATTTGCGATTACAACTGACTTTACTTTCAAATTGTTGGAAATCGAAATCCGAAAATCAATCGGAAGGGTAATTGTTGTGTCATGGTAAACCACGACCTTGAAAGCAAAATTCGGCACGACCTCGGTGTGAATCGTTTATGCCGGTTGCTCCTCAAGGTTAACACAACATCCAACGCTCACGTTCACTCGTGAGAGAAGGATTGGAATCAAGACAAAAATACCGTTGTCAGAATTGGTTTTTGAATGAATAGTGAATGATCCAAAAAGCCCCTTCAACCCCATTTAAATAGAGAAACAAATTTGGGAGTTTTAGTCAAAATTAATTAAGATATTAAATCAAATTAATTCAAATTAATTCAAAAAACGTTTTAATGAAAATGAATTCAAAATCAAAAAAGTAAAAAAGGGTAATGAATTTATAATAAAACGTTTTTGGATGTCATAACCGGTTTTAACAATTAATGTAAAAACGGTAATAATTTAAAATATAGAAGGGTTGTAAAAAGATTTTCCTTTTTCTGCAAAACGTGGTTTAACCAAACCGGCCCATGGACTAGTCATTCCCAACCAGATGGACACTCGAAGAAAGAAACTTTTATTAAGAAATTACAAAGATGAACACTTTTGAGAGATTCTTTCACTCTTTTTCGTACTTACTCAATTTAGTCAATTTTTCTAACTTTCTCTAACTTCACTTAGGGTGTGTTTGGATCGACTACTAAAAAAATGTTTTTCAAAGAATGTATTTTTTTAAAAACATTTTTTCTAGAAATGTTTATAATTAAACACTCATGTGTTTGGTTACATTTTCTCAAAAATGTTTTTATGTGTTTGGTTTGTTCTACATGTTTCTCTTAATGTAAAATTACTATAAATGGAAATTATTACTAAACAATATGAATTAATAAGTTTAAATTTATATTTGTCGTTTAGAGTTTAAGGGTTTACTATTGTTGATGGTCGGGGTCAGGGTTTGGCGGTCGGAGTCGGGGTCGGGGTCGGGGTCTGGCGGTAAGGGTCGGGGTCGGGCAGCCGGGGTTAGGGTCGGATGGCTGGGATCAGGTTCAGGCGGTCGGGGTCGGGGTCGGGTTCGGACAGCAGGGGTCAGGGTCGGGGTCGGGGCCAAGGCCGGGGTCGGGCGGCTGGGGTCGAGGTCGGGGTCGGGGCCGAGGCTGGGCTCAAGGTCGGGGTTGGGGTCGGGGTTGGGGTCAGGGTCGAGCGGTCGAGGTCAGGGTCGGGGTCGGGGTCGGGGTCGGGCGGTCGAGGTAGGGGTCGGGGTCGGTGTCAGTGTCGGGGTTAGGGTCAGTTTCAGGGTCGGGCGGTCGAGGTCAGGGTCGAGGTCGGGTGGTCGGGTCGACGGTGGTTAGGGTTGGGTGGCCGGGTCGGGGGCCGGCGGTGGTCAGGGTCGGGTGGTCGAGTCAAGGGTCGGCGGTGGTAGGGGTCGGGTGGCCAGGGTCAGTGTCGGGGTCAGGGTCGAGGTCGAGGTAGGGGTCGGGGTTGGGGTCAGGGTCAGGGTCGGGGTCGGGGTCGGGGTCGGTGTCGGGGTCAGGGTCGGGGTCGGGGTAGGGGTCAAGGTCAGGGTCGGGGTCGGGGTCAGTGTCGGGGTCGGGGTTAGGGTCGGTTTCGGGGTCGGGCGGTCCGATCGACGGTGGTCAGGGTCGGGTGGCCGAGTCGGGGGCCGACGGTGGTCGGTGATCGGGGTCGGGTGGCCGGGTCCGAGCTGACGGTGGTAGGGTCGGGGTCGGGTGGCCGAGTCGGGGCCGACGGTGGTCGGTGGTCGGGGTCGGGTGGTTGGGTCCGGGCTGACGGTGGTAGGGTCGGGGTCGGGTGGCCGGGGAGGTAGAGGTCGAGAGGCCGGGCTGGGGCGGCGGTGGCCGGGGTCGGGGTCGGGGTCAGGCGGCCGGGATCGGTGTAGGGGTCAGGGTTGGGGTCGGGGTCGGGTGGCCGGGCTAAGCGGCGGTGGTCGGGGTCGGGTGGCCGAAGCGGGTTACGGTGGCGGTGGTAGCCGGGCTAAGCGGCGGTGGTCGGGGTCGGGTGGCCGAAGCTGGTTACGGTGGCGGTGGTGGTCCGGGTCGGCGGTGGCCCAGATCGGGTGGCATCGGTGGTTGGGGTCGGGTGTCGGCAGCGGTGGCCGGGGTCGGGTGGTTGGAGCGCGGCGACGGATGGCCGGAGTGGAGATGCGGTGGCCTGCGACGGGTGGCCGGAGTTGGGCGGTGGTCGGCTGCGATCGGAGATGGTCGGTGAGCGACGACGGTGGTCGAAGAAGGTTGGTTGGTGGAGAAATTTTAAAAGAGGAGTGTGAAGGTATTTTGGTAATTTTAATACAATATGAGAATTGAGTAGGTTTTTCAATTAAACCCCCCAAAAACATTTTTTTCAAGAGCTAATATCAAGTGTTTCATCCAAAATGCATTATTTCAAAAACTCATTCTCCAAAAAATTCGTGTGCAATCTAAACGAAACACACCCTTACTCACCTACTTCTTATTTATAGGCATGATATCCTTGTGGGGGCATTTGGGGTTGTTTTGGGTTTGAGTTTCAAACCCAAACTATGTTTAGGGCGAGGGGTTGTGTACCCCGAGTTTGGCAAGTCAAACTCATGGCTACCCCTTCCAAACCCCCGGTTCTCATCAAATTATAAAATTAGGGTGGAGTACACCATTTTTTTGTCCACTCTTATCATAATTTATGATGAGTTTCAATATTTTTTTTTTCCATTTTTTCATAATTACGGTGGGTCCTACAATTTCTCTTACCATTTTTTTTTAAAACTATGGTGTATCTATGGCTCTCCAATTATAATTATATTGTTTTCTACTTATTTTTATCTAAATAAAATTATTTTTTTCATTCATCTTTATTTAATCTAATTAATAATAGCTCGAAACATGTATATTTCTCTAGTTTTAAGATAAGAAAAATCTATTTTAAACGACTAATTCATTATAATAATATAAAAAATAACATTTCATTTTAAGTTATGGTTGGTGACATAAATAACAATCAGACCCAAAATAATTACAAATATAGCAAAATATAAAACATTTTGCAAATATGACAAAAAATTAATGATAGTCACTGATAGACTGATATCACTAGTAGTCATTGATAAAATGGTTATCGATGATAGACTACTTATCAGTGATAGTCATTGACAAAATTCTATAAAAAAAAATAAAAGTCTATCAGTGGTTATCACTGACAGTCATTGACATATTTGTAAATCTTTTCAAAAAATGCTATATTTTTAATTATTTTACTCAAAATTGACATCTGGTGCAATTTTCAACTTAACATATTAAAATACAAAATTTTAAAAAAATCAAATTAACATTATTCAATCACAATGTTATTTCATGGTAACTTTGATTTACCCATGAAAGTTATTTAAAAAAAGAATGTGGTTTTCCTCGAATTACAAAATCATATTTTGTTTCCATTTCTAATTTTTAAAATTTTATTTTTTCAATCTGGTTTTTTCTTCTTCGTTTATAATTCATGACAAACTCTAATTATAAATTATAAAAATCAATTTGTACTTAGAGGGGACATATACTTATAACTTTATCCAAATACAAGAGTAGGTTATTGTTTCATTCTTGTTTTCATGGTTCCCTTTGGTTTTTAGTTTTTTTTTTTTTTTAATTCCTTATCCAAATATGTATTTCTTTTAATTACAAAATAGTAAACAATGTTTTGATGGTTGGAAACAATTTTCTAATTGTTAGACTATAACATTAATTGCTTCATTAAAAAAAAAAAAAAAAATTGGCCCTATGTTATCCAAAAGGTTCTACAATTCACAAAACATCGAGAGGGAAAAAAAAAGGAAAAAGGAAAACGAGGGGTGTGCACGGTTTGGTTTTTTTCGATTTTGACCAAAACCGGTAATCGAACCGAACCCTTCGGTTCTGATGCATTATAAACCGAGAAAACCAATGGTTTCATTGGTTTCGTTTTAAAATCGAACCGACTAGCATAGGTTTTGATCGGTTCGGTTCGGTTTTAAACCGACTTTAAGAAAAAAAAATCATCTCCTTTGTTATCATGATGGAGATATGAAAAAAAATAGAATGACCGTAGAGTGAAAGAGGAAAATTAGAGCGTAGCTCCCACCACAGTGAAGTGAGAGAGGAGATAGTAACTACCACCATAGTGTGCGACGTCGGCGAAGGATTCTAAACATAAAAGCTTCGTGAGCGATGGGTAGAGGCCATGAAAGAGGAGAGTAGAGCAAGACACACAAGTGCAGAGAAGGAAAACACGTTAAAAGAGGAAATGAGGGATGACATGTTAAAAGTGGAGGAAAAAGAAAACCCTTAATATTTGGGTTGAGCCTTTGTATAATTTAATATGGAATGGGCGGGACTGAATTCTAAAGCTATTTTAAAAAAATCTGTTTGGTTCGGTCTAATCGATTTTATTAATATACAAACCGTAAACTGAACCAAAATTCTTGATTTTTCAAACTTATAAACCAAGGAAACTGAAGAAAACAATTCATAATAACCGAACCATATAAGTTGATTCGATTCAGATCGGTTCTTGCACACCCCTAAGAAAAATTGTCCAACCTCGAGTTCATAACACTACACCCCAAACACAAGCTTCTGATTCCCAGACTTTCCAACACAGCACCCTAAAGACTGTTTTTGATTCTCGGGGTTTAGAACCCGCCCAAACAAACCCCTCAGCATTCTGATTCCCAAGGTTTTTATTCCAAGACTGCCCACCAAGGCCCTTTGAAGCCCAAGCAAAATATTTTCCTAGGCATTTTTTTGGATCTAAAATATCCTAGATATTTCTATGAAGTTTATCATTTTCTAAAGGAGAATTCCTAGGAGTCTAAGGAAAGATCATGTTTCTATACCTTTTCTTTGGAGACATTTATTTACATTCTTCAACATAAAGCTAGGGAGGTCATATATACATATATTTAAATAATTTATGTAGATACTTCAAGACCCCATCCATAGCTTCATCCTTTGCTACAATCAACCTCCCTCGAGCATCCCGAATAACAAACCCTAGCCCTGACCGCCGCAAAGAAGGAGAAACCGTCGCATCAGAATTCAGTTTAAGCACCCATTGCTGGCACTCCCCAGCTTTGCGACACCATCAGCCCACTTACCCCTCTCGCTTGCACAGTTCCCTTCAAACCACCCGACGTCATCAGCTCCTCAAACTTCAGCAATTGGGCATGAATCCCCTCCACTAGAGCCACCACATCAGGAACAAGTCGCCCTTGATTTATCGCATTCCGGTCATTCCACATTGCCCAACATGTAACAAAGACCATAATAATCTCCTTCTCTTTCAACTCTGTCGCCGCCCACACAGACATGTCTTGGACTGAAGGGAGTTGACCCAACTACAACCAGACAGTAGGAAAAGAGATGACCAAATTGCTTTGGCCCGCTTATAGGAAAAGAAAGTTTGCAAAATGGTTTCCCTCTCCCTCTGACAGCTCACACACCATGGATGAATTGACACATGCCGCTTACACAAATTTTCATTAGTCAGAAGCATATTATGGAAGAGGCACCACACAAATACTTTAATTTTATTGGGCATTTTGAGCTTCCATAGTTTCTGCCACCACGCCTCCATAATACCCGCATGTGAACTAGATCCCTCATCGTGGGAGGAAATAAAGAGCTTATATGCACTCTTTGTCGAAAACTCATCATCCTTACTATAATGTCACATCTACCGGTCCTGCATCCTTGTGAGATAAATTCGAATAGAAAGCACTTGTTGAACATCCACCTCCCATAACAATGCCCACAACTTCTCTCCATCCCATCGGCCCCCTTCTGTCATGAGCTCACAAACCCGCATTCCACTAATAACCGGTTGAGGGAAAGTAAGAACCCGAGAAGATCGTTCTCTTGGCACCCATGGGTCGCGAAAAACTTTTGTGTCCTTCTCATTCCCCACCCTTTTGTTCATGCCAACATAAAGAAACTCACGCCCCCAAAGAAGGCTATGCCACACATAAGAAGGGCTCCACCCAAGCTCCGCCTCTACACCGATGAATCGCGGAAATAACGCCCCTTATACATCCTAGCCACCGAAGATTCCAGAAACTGTAGGATACGCCACACTTGTTTAGCTAGGAGTGCTTTATTGAAGTCATCGAGGCTTCAAAACCATAGTCCCCTCTTATCCTTCGGCCAACAAACTACAAAGGTATGTGTTCTTATTTCTTATTTTTTCAAGCTTTGAGCATGTTTCTAGTTTAGCTAAATTGATGAAATTAGAGTGTCAACGATCCAAATCGCTTCCGCAACGTTATATGCGCTCCATCACTACACTTAAGCCTATTTTGTTCCCAACATATGTCATAAACTTTATGATAGATTTCAATTATGCTCTCAGTGTTTCAAAGTTTCATTTTAACCTCCTAATCTGAAAAGCATTAAGGGCAAGAAAATAAATTTAGGGATTTAAGGTCCCCTGAAAAACAAAAATGTTAATGAAGTAAGTAGGCCACGAAATCATGACATTTGGAGTCTCAATCTCACAATCAATTGAAAAAAAAAAACTAAATACAATTAAAATTAAGGCCATTATTGCATAATAATTTTTTCGAAAAAAAAAATAATTTAGACACTAAAATTAGTAACATTTTTCCCATGTTTCATCAAAGTTTGAACTCTAAACTTGCATCAGTGTTGCAATGTAGATACTAGGTTAACTTTTCGTTTGAATTTGTTAAAAACACGTGATTATCTACATGAGTCTCCGAAAAATTTGACTCCAATTCTCTCAAATCCCGGTCCCACACTTTGTTCTTGTTGTTCCGGAGGAAAATTCATTTTATAAATCTTAACATTTTCCTCATTCGAACTTCAAAGAAGAACTTCTCTACTTAGAAGAATCTAAAAAATCTTCATTACCGAAAAGCCCTTGTTATTCCTTCGAATTTTCCATCACTTTTTGTATTCCAATTTTTAAAATTAGAGGAGTTTAGTGGTTCTAAGGTTTTTGATGATGATTTTGTTGGGTAAATGAAAAGACTTGATTCAGATTAAATGTAAGCATCAAATAAGTGGTTCTCGATAAAGGAGACGATCGAGCTACCGACAATTCAGATGTGTTCGAGGGAATTAAAGTCAATTTTCCAGAGACCCACGTGGATTATCACGTGCTTTTAACAAATTCAAACAAAAAATTAACTTTGGGTCTACATTACAACACTTATGCAAGTTTGGGGTTCAATTCGAGAGAATTGGAGTCGATTGAGCCTTGATAGTACCAGAGAAGTGTTATTATTTACTCTCTAATTTTGGCTAATTAACATGCTCAAAAGTATTAATTTAACCTTGTTGTAGATGTTTCACGGTTGGGATCTCAGAAGTCTAAGGACGCGTTTTGATGCTAAAAGGAGCGTTTTAAGGCATCAGGGATGAAGCGAGCTAAGAAGAGGAGCAAAAGAGTCATTTGGCGCTAAAGGTCCCGCGTCGAGACGCTGCAAGAAGCGTCGCGACACTGTGCATGAAGAAATTCAGAAAAGAGACCCGAGAGCAAGCATCTCAACTCGGCACCTATAGCGTCGAGATGCTGCCTTGGTGTCACGACCCTGAACAGTAGCGTCGCGACACTACGAAGATGATAATCCGCCGAATTTCCGTCTCCAAACGCGCGCACGAGGAATTTTACGTCCGTAGTGTCGCGATGCTGCCTGTAGCGTCTCGACTCTACGCTGAGTATAAATATATACTTTTCCGATTTTTAGATCATTCATTATTCGTTTGGTCTCCTATTTTTGGGTTTTCTCTCTATTTTTGGTGTATGAACTCAAACCCCTCCATGGATTCTTGGGGAATTTAATTCTCCATGGAAGGCTAAGGAGGCAAGTGCTTAATTTGGAGGTTTAGGGATTGTTGAACTATTGTATTTAAGGGAGATTTGGTCGTTAATGTATATTTAGCATGTTTAGCTCTTTGCATCTTCTTCCCATATTTGTATCGACTTGCAAGCATATCTAATTAGGATTGACACCCTAGATTAATATGCATGTTAGATTGTTATCAATTAAGATCTTGACAAGCCTTGATTGCCAAGTAACAAGGGTCTAACCATAGCTAAGTAATTCGAGCCTAGGTGACAAAAGGTAGGGATATGAGTTGCTTAATTTTTTCATGTTAGGCTTTGGGTTATGAGAGAAATAGAATTATTCTATGGAGTAATTCGTCGCAGTGTTTACCGTTACTGGCTTTCAATTGGTTTAGCACTGATCACCTTAGATTAATTAATGGCCAAGTCTAATTACAATTGCACGTTTATAATTAATTCATAGGGTTGTTTGTGCTAGAATATGGTCAAGCAAACTGTATGCTTGAGCGTCATAGCTAAATCTAGTTCCCTCCGAATTAAGCATGCTTGTTTTAAATTGTCAATTTCCCGTTTTAATTTTCATTAGCTTAAATTCTTTCATGCTATTTGATTCTAAAACCAAGCAACCCCTGTTTTATTAAATTGCAAGTAAACTTTAATTGAGATTAGATTAATTCTAGTTCCCTAAGGATCGACCTGACTATCGCTGTCTACAAGCTAGATTAGCAAGTCAGTTATAAATTAACAATTTTGCGGGCCTCGACAACCCGTTTACCAAGCCTCATGATAACTGATTGAGGAATTATGGTAAAAAAATGATTTTTTAACCCTATATTTCATAAATGTCACTAGGTTTGAAATATTATGGCTTTAGGGCGACTTGACTTTTTGCTTTTTCAAAATTCTTAAAATGTCCTTCAATTTTAAAAAATTTCAAACAATTTTTTAATTTTTTTTTTTTTTTTTTTTTTTGTAGTTTATATTTCATGTTTAGATTATCCTTTAATGTATATTTTTTTATTAAATAAAATTTAAATTATTTATATTGTTGATTAATATTTTTTAAAATCTTTTATGTATTTTATATTTAATGGTTTGATTGTCAATTAATATATATTTTTTATTAGGGAAATTGTAGCATATGTCAATTTAAACTAAAATAATTAAAGATATAACAACTTTTTAAAAGTTTTGCAGCAAATTTCTAAAATGATTGTTTTTATTCTCGTATTACCCTTAATAAATAAATAAGAAGAATAAAAAAATGAGTTATCTTCAGTTCAAATACGCATTGAAGTGTCCTGTTAGGGTTTAGTGTTTAGGGTTTAGGATTGGGGGTTTTCGTCATTCACTATGCTTTGAAGTGTCTTGTTAGGGTTTATGGTTTAGGGTTTGGGGTTTGAGGTTTAGGGTTTAGGGATTTTAATCACTGATTTTAGGATGTTTGAGCTTTTTGGTCTTTTACATGAATCAGACTGTTTTTGTTGCTATATTTGCAAATGTTTTACGCTATAATTACAAATAGTTTGGGCATGATTGCTATCCATGCAATCAACCATTTTTATTAAATAAAATTTGAATTATTTATATTATTTTTATATTGTTCATTACTATATTTTTTTTTCTTTAATTACTTTTTTCATATTTGACTAAGAGGTTCAAAGTTCGAATTTCTCACGCTACGTGTTGTAAAAAAAAAATGTTGGACACATATTCAGTCGTACAATTACTTTTTCTTTGCAAAAAAGAGAATTATGCTCTTTAAATTTGAAAAATTTTATTTTTACCTTTAAACTTTAAATTTATTTCAAAACAATAATCGTTCCATCAACTTTTCATTTAAATGAAGATGAAAATATGACTTGATGATGATTTAGAAAACAGTGGTACACTTGACAATTATGTCATAAACCTTAGGATAAATTTCAATTATGCTCTCAGTGTTTCAAAAGTTTCATTTTAACCTCTTAATCTTTAAAAAAAAAATATTAAAAAAACATTCTTTTAGCTTCATTTAAAATGAAGATGAAAATGTGATGTAATGATGAATTGTAAAACATAATAGAAGATTATTAGGCTCCGTTTGATAACCATTTCGTTTTTAGTTTTTAGTTTTTGAAATTTAAGCTTGTTTTCTCCTAATTTCTTTACTATAGGTTACATTTTTCTTAGAGAAACATTTGAATTCTTAGTCAAATTTAAAAGACAAAAACTATTTTTTGAAAGCTACTTTTTTTAGTTTTCAAAATTGACTTGTTTTTTTAAAATATTGGTAGAAACTAGATAACAAAACAAAGAAAGTTATTGGTGAAAGTAGTGCTTATAGGCTTAATTTTCAAAAACCAAAAACCAAAAACCAAATCGTTATCAAACGAGACCTTAATTAATCACATTGCAAAATGACATCATAAAAATTGAGGGGCAAGAGAAAAATTTAGGGATTAAGGTTAGGGAGGAAAAACAAAAAAAAATATAGATTATTAAGTTTTCTATTTGCATCCAATAATTAACTAGATTTTAAGGTGGGAGACAGAACACTTTATATAATTATGCTCAGGGTAGATAACGTTATTTACGGTCAGATCACATAATCAAAATTTAATTTTAAATTTTTATTTATTTTAATTTTTAAATATCCCAACAACCAACCAAAAAAATCACGTATTTCTCGTTCTAATTTTTTCCCAAAAAAAAAATTATCTCCCTTACAAATCCCTGAAAATATGGGATTGATTTTAGACTCTTTCAAATTGAAATTTAAAAGTTTTTTTTTTTTTGCTTCATCTTCTTCATTCCATTCAAGGCCAATTGTCACCTCCCTCTCACCGACATCTCATTTTTCCCTCGCAAGTCGACCATACGCCACTCATCCTATTTTTTTTTCCAAGAAGTCATCGACAACCCGATGAACTATTGATGCACATGATGGGCGAGCAAGAAGAAAACCAACAAATCAAATCAGCAACCGACAATGACGAAGTTAAGAATGTCGTTCAGAATCAAGAAGACGAGGATGAAGAATCAGAAGGATATCAAAGCTTGTCTAAAGTATGAAAACGAGGATGAAGAATCTGTATGTCTAAAGTATGTCTTTTAATTTTCTGACTTGAAGGATATCAAAGCTTGAAGACGAGTTTGAGAACCTGAATGACTTGTTTTAGTGAAGCTGAATCATCGAGAAAAACAAAGCATTGGGTCGAATTTGAGTATCAAGTGTGTAATTAGTTCTATCTACCCATTTTTCTTGAGGATCAGGTGTGTAATTAGTTCTATGTACCTGATTTTTTTTTTTAGAATCAAGTGTGTAATTAGTTCTATCTACCCGTTTTTCTTGTTTTTAAACCTATTAGTATTTATCTTTTCCCCTGGTAGTTTCTTATATACTTTGTCTGGGTACACTATCTACACTTTTTGACAAATATATTTTCTTATATATACTAATTATGGGCGTATTTTTCTATTTCATAATTTCTCAGTATCTACACTTTTTGACAAATGTATTTTACAATATATACTAATTATTATTAGGTGTATGTCTCAATATATACTACTTCATTAGGTCATTCTTTTAATCAAAGGTGTATTTCCTAGCACATACTACTCATCATAGGTCATTGTTTTAATCTGCCTGAATGAGTTTTTTTTACCACTTTTATTAGTTTTGTAGTTTCCATCCATTTTAAAATTAATATTTGTTTCGTTTAAATTTAGTTTATGCACTTTAAATGAAACTTGATGAGAATTGAAATATGTCTGTCTTTATATATACTATGTATATGTTTCTTTAATCCTTGTGTTTTGAACCTATTAGGTGTATTTTTCAATATATACTACTTGTTTGGGCGTGACTGTTTATCTTTTTCTGGGGTCCATTGTCGTGTTCGTGTTCGTCGAATTAGTGTATACTGGGCAATACAATGGGTGGCAGGTTGGGTTTTTGTTTTATCGGCAACACCATTCCCCACGTTAAAAAATAACTATTTTAATTCAAATTATTTCAAATATTTTCAACCGTTTACTAGTTGTTACGTTTTTTATTTGATTTGATTTTTAGTTGATCAAACTGAATTCAGTTGATTTGACTTTTCAACAGATTAAATCTCATAGGGGTATTTCAGTCTCAATATAGTTTAAAGATTATACTAAATATACTTGTTAGCTATTTTTCATGAAGTTAATTGTGTTAGCTATTCCTCTTGTTCCCCCAAGAAACAAACCAACAAAAAAAACTAAATGCAATTGAACTTAAGGTCATTATTGCATCATAAGTTTTTTGGAAAAAAAATCAATTTAGACTCTAAACTTAGTAGCAATACTAACCATGAATTCAGTTTCATCAAATTGAACAAACTTGCATAAGTGTTACAATGTAGACATTAGGTTAACTTTTCGTTTGAATCTGTTAAAAGCACGTAATTATCCAATGAGTCTCTGGAAAATCGACTCTAATTCTCTCAAACAAATCTTTCGAACCATTGGTTGCTCAATTGTCTCCTTATCGAGAACCACTTCTTCGACACTTACGTTTTATTAGAATTGACCCTCGAATCACTATGCTCCTCAAATCAATTTTTCCTTTCCTTAATCAAGCTCGCAATCTCAGTCCCACACTCTATTCTTGTTGTTACACTAGAGGAAAATTCATTTTCCAAATCTTAACATTTTCCTCATTCGAACTTCAAAGAAGAACTTATGTACTTAGAAGAATCAATCCTAAAAAATCTTCATTACCTGAAAGCCTCTGTTATTCCTTCGAATTTTCCATCACATTTTGTATTATAATTTTTAAAATTTGAGGAGTTAAGTGTGTTAAGAAACTTCAACGAGTGGATCTAACAATCTTGCTGAAGAACAAGACTTTTAGATCTCAAACCCGAAAACCCCAAAAACGCAATTGGAATCAACCCAAGAAAAAATGTAGAACGAATTACCTTGACGATCAAGATCAAGAGTAAGAAAACTTGTTTTTAAACTCGTGATTCGAATCACTCCACTAGAGGTATGATCAACACCACACCACTTAATGATCCTAACATGCAATATCTAAACACGAGAAATTGCAAAAGTTGGAAGAATTAACTCTCAACCAAAGCTTGAAGGATAAACTCACTTTCATTCAATTTGATGATAATTGTTGTTGTTGTTTACAAGGACTCTATAAGAGCTATATATAGCCCTTGAAAATTCTAGCCACTAACTCCCCACTAACAAGAGTAGTTTTAGCCACTAACTCCCCCACTAACAAGATTAATTTTAGCCATTAACTCTCTTGTAACTTCCATACACTAACCATATTAATTTTCATCCACTAATTCAACTAATAAACTCTAAAATGCATTAAAGTCATAATACCCACTAAGAAAATATAACCTATGATATGGAGACAACATAAATGCAAAGTTTAAAATATGGTAAATAAAACATTAAATCTAATGAGCTTTCCATAACCAGCCATGGGTGAATATGAATGTAGTTTGAGTTTATATGGCACGATTGAGACGTTCTGGTTCGTATCATCCTCCCTTTCTTCAAGAGGATTCGTCATCGAATCCAAAACTTCCCCTTGTAATGCATACTTGAAATCATTTGCATCTTGTGGTCTTGCTCTCCTCAATTTTTTCACTTTGAACTTTAGGCCATGAATGAATGTAGAATTGAAATGAGAGTGTCGATTCTGATGTAGCCCTTTGCTCTTGTAATTCCCACGTGCTCGACATTGACTCAATGTTGAAGCCACCTTTGAATCTTGGTTTTCAATAAGCATTTTAATTTCATGCAAGAATTCAAAAGAAAAAGTAGGCACACTTGGTTTAAGTGCACCCGTTAGAAAGCAATTCTTTTCGGTTACAAGTTCTTGTATGTGTCGTTTTGAAAACAAAACAATATTTTCCTCACAAACTATAATAATCGAACCCTCTTTCTCTTTAATCTCTATACAAGTCTCAATTTTTTCTTTCTCCCACTCTTTCTCTTTTTCACTATCCTCACTTTTTTCTAGAGACTTTGTCGTCATCTCATTCTCACCACATACTTCAAATATTTTTTTAGCTTCCATAATAACCTCAACAATGGTCTCTACCACTTCTAGATTTTTTTGATCACCCTCATTTTGAATTTGTTGATCATCCTCTTGAGGCATTGAACGATCTTCTTCATGTGTAACATCCTTTTGAGGCTTGGAGCAATCTTCCTCTCTTTGAACGGATTGTATGGCTTGTCTTCTTGCTTGATCCCTCAAATTTAACTCTTGATTTATTTCGAAAAGGTCATTCATGCATTGACGTATCTCGGCTATATTATTTCGAAAACCCTTCCAAAAGTGAACATCAATATTGTAAGTCTCATGACGTCTTTGTGCTTGATGACGCATGGATTTGGTCGATCTTCTTTTGTGAAACATGCTTTATGCAAGCCTAATTTAAAGTTCATATATTAGACAAAGTTGAAGATCAAGACGTGATCTACAATGTTGCAGAAGACACAATAAGAAACGGAGAACAAAAGTAATACTTTATATATATATATATATATATATATATATATATATATATATATATATTTTTGGACAAAATACAACGAGATGAAGAAAAGAACAAAATTTCAGAACGAAAAAAGAAGAAAATAACAACGGAAACATATATCTGATCTTGAGCCTAAAAGCTCTGATACCAAAATGTTAAGAAACTCCCACGGGTGGATCTAACAACCTTGTTGAAGAACAAGACCTTTAGATCTCAAACCCGAAAACCCCAAAAACGCAATTGGAATCAACCCAAGGAAAAGTGTAGAACAAATTACCTTGACGATCAAGATCAAGAGTAAGAAAACTTGTTTCTAAACTCGTGATTCGAATCACTCCACAAGAGGTATGATCAACACCAATAGAATGATCCTAACATGCAATATCTAAACATAAGAAATTGCAAAAGTTGGAAGAATTAGCTCTCAACTAAAACTTGAAGGATACACTACAACAAATTCCACTTACGATGGCAGTTCTAAAATTGGAGAGACCCTAGGATGGCGGTTTTTCGAAAACGCGCTCATTTTGATTTTTTTTTTTTTTTTTAGGAAATTTAAGATATAAGGGCGGTTTTGTACCGCCATTATAAATACCACCTTTAATGACGGTTTTAACCCGTCATCAAAACAATGAAAACGACAAACCACCATTAAAAGTCTGAATCAAAACGATGTCGTTTTGAATTAACCGCCATGAAAAGTCTTAACCAAAACGACGTCGTTTTGATTCAACCTTAACCTCTACCTTTAAAGATGGAACTTCATTTTCATCTCTGCCTCAAACTTCCTTCCTTCTAGCGACGATTGATGACGAACCCTCACCTGCGCGACGAAGACCATTGATGGTGGGGATGAAAGTGTTTTAAGTCGTTGACGGAGATTCCAGAGCTTCGTTCATCGTTCTATTCATCCCGAATTTCTTTCTCCGCCAACAACGCCTCTTCCTCTTCCCCATATTCGGCGTCTTGTCGGAAACATCCTCCACAAAACTCACTTGGAATGATAATCCATCATTTGCAATAACTGTTTTGTGGAAAGGAGTTGATCGTGAAGCAAGAAAAATTCAAACGACAGGAAGATCTGAAGAGATTTTGAGAAGGGAATGATAATGAGATTTGTGATGAGAAATTTGAGCTTGTCTGGAAGAAGATGATTAATGGTTCTTCTCTGGAATCAAAATGAGAAGAAGCATTGTAACCATGGATGGTTTTCCTTCCCTTTCTCAATATTTCGTTTTTTTTCATTCATTAAGTATTTAATATTCATGTTTTTTTTAGTACAATTCTTGCTAAATTTATGTTTTTGGCTTTTTATATTTTTATAAATATTCACTCCAATACATTCCAGTCCACCAACATATGCAATAACTCTCTACTCCAAGCCAAACTCGAACGCAGAGATCACAGTACAACTTCATTAGACGTCTCCTAGGCGACGGAGGAAATCAACATAGGGCGAAAGAGACGGTCGTCGATGGAGCCAGAGTTTTAGGCCTTGTTAAGCTTGCTGTCACTTTATATTTAAAAGATGATTTGGATTTGGATCCTGGTGAGGTACATTGTTTTTACATTCATGGTTCTTTTCTATTGACTTAAAAATGTATAACTCTATTATCTTCGATGTTACCCTTCAGTTGAAATTCATGTAGAATGTAGATCATTCTTCCCTTGGCTTTATCTTCGTCATTTGGACATTACCAAAATTCTTGTTTCTAAGTTCATTGGTTTCAATTTTCAAGAGCTTATAATCTCCATACCTAATCATTTTCTTATACCTTCTGATTGGATGAACTGGTTTTAGAACTTAGGGAAGGATGATGCCTCACCTTTTAGAATTTACGAAAAATATTTTCTTTTTTCCCCCATATTTTTTCTCAATTATGTGATCCTCACATCCCTTAGATACAACAATATCTCACACTGCCCTCTTTTTTATTTATGGTAAATGGCAAATAGAAAAAGTAATGAGATATCTTTACATCGCATGTTGGGTGACCAATATTGATCTAGTTCTTACTATTACCCTTGCCACGTAATTACAATCTAACTCTAATGAGACATATTACATGGGTTATTTGGGTTTGGAGTGTGATTTTTGAAATGAATTAGAGAAAAAAGGTTGTTTTAAAATAATTTAGAAGAAATGAGTTACAATCTAACTCATATGAGACATATTACGTGGGTTATTTGGGTTTGGTGTGTGATTTTTGAAATGGATTAGAGAAAAATGGTTGTTTTAAAATAATTTAGAAGAAATGAGTTTCGTTGGTGGGAATACTTCTTTATAAACACTTAAATACAATATAGATTTATGACTAGATTCATTATTCTTGATTACTTTAGTTACTTTCATGAGGGTCTGCTTGGAATAACTTTTTAAGTGCTTAAAACAATGTATTTAAGTGTAAGAAAAGTGTTTTTAATAAGCACATACAATATAAGTGTGAGAGATCCATAAGAAAACGTCTCTTAAACTTATGTATCTGGCATCATTGGTTCTTGACTCTTCACGAGTTAGGATGAACTAGAATGCATGAAATTACCCTCAAACTCAAAACTTAAAGCTTATATTACCTTGTTTTCAAACTCTTACACAACCAATCAATAAATTCTTGTGGAAAAATTGATTGGTTTGTGGTGAATTGAGTTTCTGCCTCTTCAAACCTAAACATGATGAGAGACCAAATTTTGTCTCAGTAGAGAAGCAAACTGAAAGAAGAGGCACATGGTGGTGATCAGGAGAAAGGGGTCATCTGCATTAGCCTTTGATTTTGCCTATTAATTTCAAAGGGTCCCCTTTCTCACCCCTTAACACAACAAAAATGTACTCATTTTTTATCCATTTTCTCATAATTTTTAATGTCGTGGGACACTACAGAACAGACTGTCATGGCTTTGTTCTTGTCAAGAAATATGGTATGTTTTCACAATACAGAAACTACAGCTAAGGATTATCTTAAAAATGTAGTTTTTTTTTAAATGGTGTTTATACTCTTTCAGGTTGAATCAACCAACTTCTTCGAAGAGTAGCTTTTAAATATTTGGTACATTGTTTTTACATTGCAGGAGATTAGAGCAAAAACTACTGATGAAATAAACGAAGAGGTTGTCGATCTCAAGGGCGAGCTTCTTATGCTTCGGCTTCAGAAATGAGCTCGCAATGATTTTACTTCCAGCTAATTCTGCGGCATGCGCAAACGGGTACTTCTTAAATTCATTTTGAGTTAAATTGAAATGTGACTTTTATGTTCGTCTTAAACTTATAATCTGTGTGAATTATATTTCAAATTCTACTCTCTTATCCACTACATTTCTATATATCTTGTGCTAAAATTTGGAGTTCAGTGGCTTCTAATGGGGTTTTGTAGCTATTGGAGTTTAAGGTTTTCGACTATTGTTTACTCCAAAAAAAAAAAGTGAGAAGAGTAGCATATGTGGTGAATTTAACATAGGTGTCCAAAAAAGTCACTGACTTCAAATAAAAAATTACATAGGTGTTCATCATGGAAGACGACTAAAAAAAAGGAACAAACAAGGAAGAAGAAGATGAATTATGTGGTGAATTTAACTCTAAGAAGGAAGATGACCCATTTTTTTTTTTAAATATTTTTTTTGGTCCTTGAAGAAATACATGCGTCCTTTGTGGTGAATTATATTTACATTTATTATCTCATTAATATAATTATCCGAAAACCTACTGAAATCAGATTTATTACATTTATATGTATGTATCGATATATGTTTATTGTTTTTAGGTTATGTGAAGGAGGAGAGCTATTGGATAAAGAAAAAGCATAAACAATAATTACATTCTGTAGTTTTATTCATATAGTCAATAGTTTAAAATGTTAGTCGATGCTGTAAGTTCCAAGACAGTGGCATTCAAGTCTCGAGAAATATTGAAAGTCTAGTCCCTACTATAAGTTCTATGAAACATTTTTCATATTCTTCCTTGAATGTCAAACTCTACAAACAATAGAATGACATCTCCTTCTCATGTGTTTCTACATGGTAAAACAGATGTGGAGACATTTCCGAGTAGGCACAGTTGAGAGGCTATTTGATCCAAATCTTAATCTTCAGAATCACTACAACAAAAATGTAAAGAACGAGGTACTGAGAGTAGTGCACATAGGGCTCTTATGCATCCAAAGATTCCATCTCTACAACCAACAATGTCGAAGGTACTTTCAAATGATAGAAATGGGGTATGTTTCTCGATTTTTATTTAGCTCACAATTTGAGTTGAGTTTGATATTGAGACACTTAGTATGTTGAACCTCTTATACACTGATTTGGATTTGGCGATTAAGTCAATCATTATGATGTTTTTCTCCTTTTTTATTGAAATTTACTTATAATATGGAGACTCAACATGCCAATTTGTTGGCAGATTCTTGTTCTTGTATTCATCTAAATATGTTTATAATTTCTTCATCGATACAAGTGCATTTGCTAGTTTGCTTTCTCTTAAATTTCTTCTTTGTTTTGGCAATGTGGAATCTGAATGTTTCTAAGAAAATGCATTATCTACTTAGTCTAAAGTTAATTGATTGAACAATTCCGTAACAGGTTGTTAGATGTCTATTGATTGAACTATTTCCAGAATTAACTTTGAATGAACAAGCTCGCAAGATGGTGCGGGAACTACACTAGGGCGTGTGTACAAGGGGAAGAAGATGCTCAGAAGGATGGGAGGAACTACACTAGGGCGTGTATATATATTCTCCTAACGTATGTGAACAAACTAGTTAGTTATAATTTTACATATACATTGAAATATGGGTACTGTACTTTGTATTTAGACTCTTTTCAGGAACTATGATAGTTTTTGTAGCAATTTTGGATGTAAATATCAAATACTTTGTTGTTCTGAATGAAATGACTAGAATTCTAGTTTATTCCACATTTAACATTGTATTCATCGAATTAGCATAATGTCAGTTATGCAACGTCACTGAAACAACACGACATTATATTTTTTGCATCTGGTGGCCAAACAATGATTTTTTGCCTGTCATCAAAAATACTTTCGGTGACGGTTTTAGCCCGTCATTAAAATAACTTACAATGGCGGTTTTAAACCACCATCGTATCTTTACAATGGCGGTTTGTAACCGCCATCTTATTCCTACGAAGGCGATTTGTAACCGCCATATTATCCCTACGAAGGCGGTTTGTAACCGCCATCTTATTCCTACGATGGAGGTTTGTAACCGCCATTAAAAGATAACCGCCATCATACCCCTAAGATGACACCACTTTAGAGGGCGCTCGTAAAACCGTCATCATATACCTAAGATGGCAGTTCAGAACTGTCATCGTAGGTCAAATTTGTTGTAGTGATAAACTCACTTCCATTCAATTTGATGATAATTGTTGTTGTTGTTTACAAGTGTTGGGTTTTATGTCCAAAAACTCGTGGTTTGTAAACTGAATGTATATTCTATTTTGCAATAAAGTTGTTATTGAGTTTTATTCAGTAAAGTTGTTATTGAATAAAGTGAATTGTACTTACTTTTAACCTAACTTCAATAAACTAAGAACCCATGGCTATAGGATGTATACTTGAACTTCATGTGGTGACATGATTGTGGATCAAGTTCGAGTGATAGCCAAAACGGTCTATAGTATAGGGATAAAGTTGGGTACCTTATCCTAGGGACACTATTGGACGCGACCCACTTTGTATAGTACAAACGATGTGATCCGAAATCGTTCAAGTGGAGATATGTGAGTGAGGGCGTCCTGTGCAATGAGTTTGCATAAGACTAAACCGCAAAACAAGTTGCTCTTTCTTTATAACTCCGTTTACTGTAAAGACCGAATTTTTCATATGATGACCTAGGTAACTCGATCTGAATCCTGAGCGCACTATGAACTCCTGTTTATTCGGGCTTATCCTTTGACTTGTATGAGTGATAGTGGCCCGAGATCGCTGACTCAATAAGCCTACCATCTTGGGGATAAGACCGGGTAGGTAGCTGGGAACATAGTCCTGTGAGATGGAATTCACTCATGCCCGCCTTGAGGGATTAGTAGAGAGGTTGTTCCCTTAAGTATTGACTCCTGGTCTTGAACTAAGGATCCCACCCTCTCATTGGCCCGAGAGGGACTTGGTACAATGATGAGATCACATACCAATCAGTTTGGTGGTTGGACCACAAACCAATAGTTCATTAGAGGATCAGTGGGACTTAAGGAACAAGATGTAATTACGGGGGTAAAACGGTTATTTTGACCCAGCTGTAATTACGAACAACCTGTGTGAAGGATCGACTTATTGATGATGGTTATATCAAGAGGACATAAATATATCTACGGTGAGGAGAGTGCAACACTTGGACTTTAGTGGAGTCTCTGAGGGTTAACGAATGTTGGTTAGCTTGGCTAAAGAGTTTGGTCGGTTAATCTCGTATCGTTGGAGCTCATGATCTGTAGGTTCTTTAGGTTCTCCTGGCTAGCTCGGATTAAGCCGTGTAACAATATGAGAGAGAAAGAATTTGAATTTATTCAAATTCATTTTTGGAAGAATGATGGACATATTTAAATATGATTTAAATATGAGATCGATCTAAAACATGAATAGTGATTCATGTGTGATGATTCAGTTTAAGAAACCGAGATTAGTCTTATTATTTATTTAATATTTGATATTGAATTAAATAATAATATTAATTAATTAAAAAGTTTAATTAATTAAAATTTATTTTGTTTATTAAAATTAATTATGAATTAATTTTAAAATGACAAAATATTACAAGTGGGATTATCCAAGTCAAAGTGGATTTATCCAAGTTGTGAAGTGGATTGTGAATCACCAACAACATGCATAAACTCATCAATTTTGGAACACTTGGTTGAAGACTAATCCATCCAATTTGAGGTGTCATGCTAAGCAAAGAGTTTGTTGCATGTGAATTGTCTATAAATTGGATGAAGTTCAAATGGTTTGAAAATGATGAATTTTCAAAGAGTTTGAATATTTGGATGAGCATGAAGAGTTCATGTTACTTGAGAAATTAGAAAGCTAAGTGTTAGATATTTCTCACAAAATCTCATCTCTTTCACCTTTCCATCTTCATCTTCCAAAGTTTTTCTTTTGTAAAGAAGTCCCACCACTCCGTTGCTCGGCCCGAGGATAGCGGGACTACCGGAGGTGGTTCCCGAAGATTTCGAGGGAAGCTTCAAAGGGTTTGTGAAGAGATTCGAGCATCGGAATAGAAGTTCTTAGAACTACAAGAGGTATGTGTTCTAATTCCTTTTATTTCAAAGCTTTGAACATGTTTCTTATTTAGCTAAATTGATGAAATCAGAGTGCCAATGATCCGACTCGCTTCCGCTGCGCTACATGCGCTCCATCAACAAGGACTCTATAAGAGCTATATATAACCCTTGAAAATTCTAGCCACTAACAAGAGTAGTTTTAGCCACTAACTCCCCCACTAACAAGAGTAATTTTAGCCACTAACTCTTGTAACTTTCATCCACTAACCATATTAATTTTCATCCACTAATTCAACTAATAAACTCTAAAATGCATTAAAGTCATAATAACCACTAAGAAAATATAACCTATGATATGAAGACAAAATAAATGCAAAGTTTAAAATATGGTAAATAAAACATTAAATCTAATGAGCTTTCCATAACCAGCCATGAGTGAATATGAATGTACTTTGAGTTCATATGGCACAATTGAGACGCTCTGGTTCGTATCAAAGTGACTCCAAGATTTTTTATGATGATTTTTGTTGGGTAAATGAAAAGTCTTGATTGAGATAAAATGTAAGCATCAAAGAAGTGGTTCTCGACGAAGGAGACGATCGAACAACCAACAGTTCAGATGTGTTCGAGGGAATTAGAGTCGATTTTTTGGAGACCCATGTGGACGATCACGTGCTTTTAACAAATTCAAACAAAAGTTAACTTTGGGTCTACATTGTAACACTTATGCAAGTTTGAGGTTCAATTCGAAAGAATTGGAGTCGATTGAGCCTCATGATAACTTATTTACGTCCTAAAGTGATCCCAGCGGCCCAAGCCTAGCCTCTAGGCCCAACAACATGAAATGATCCCGCTTGTGTACGCCTTTCTTCTGCTCGCGCTCGCGACAACCACACCGACCTCCACTCGCGCTCGCGACAACCACGCCGACCGTGCAAGGTGGTTTCCACAACCCACCAGTGTGACATTAGTTTTTCGTTTTTCATTCACCGAAATGGTTGGCGGTTTCCACAACCCTTATTTTGACGTCGATTTTCATTTTTTCTTCACCAAAATGGTCGGGTCGGTTCCGATTTTGCACAGTAACTAAGCCGAGCCACAACCCCGCGCCTCCTCCGCCCCAACCTGGGACGTAGGCCTGAAATCAACCACGTTGGCCGCGCAAGGTGCAATTTCTACAGCCCACCGATTCGACATCGATTTTTGTTTTTCCTTCATCGAAATGGTCGGTTCGACTCTAATTTTACACACGAACTATGGCGAGCCATAACCCATCGATTTGGCGTCGATGTTTGTTTTTCCTTCACCGAAATAGTCAATTCAACTCCAATTTTACACCGTAATCGAGCCGAATGGAGCTTGCACCCCTATAAACAAAAAAACAAAAAAAAAATCATTTTGGTATCGCACCTACCCATTCTAAAAAGTTTAATTGGAACAAAAAGTCGGCCAAAATAGACCAAGAACAAAGCGAAACCCTATTTCCAAAGAGATCCTATTCGTCCAACTAAGCTCTCTCATCCACGAAACTTCCATGACTTTCCTAATTCCCAAATCACCAAAATCCCTCTCTATAAATATCCTCCTCTTCTTCTTCTCCCAACTCTCCCTTTCAATTTCCCTCTCTCATCGTCGAAATCCTTTTTCCGACGGCCGGCGGAGGAAGAAGTACAAGAACAATCCCAATCCCAAATTCGGTCGGAACAAAGATTTCCATCTCTGTTCTGTTCCCAAATTCCGATTGGTGAAGCTTTTTTTAGGGTTAGAAGACGAGGAGTAGGAGGTGGAGGTTGTGAACAATGTCCGATGCGTTCTGCTCCGACTGCAAGCGTCAGACGGAAGTTGTGTTCGACCACTCCGCCGGAGACACGGTGTGCTCCGAGTGCGGCCTTGTGCTCGAGTCGCACTCCATCGATGAGACGTCCGAGTGGAGGACTTTTGCGAACGAGTCTGGGGATAACGACCCTGTTCGTGTCGGTGGACCGACGAACCCGCTTTTGGCTGATGGTGGGCTCTCGACGGTGATTGCGAAGCCTAATGGTACCAGTGGGGAGTTCTTGTCCTCGTCTTTGGGTCGGTGGCAGAATCGTGGGTCTAATCCAGATCGAGGGCTGATTCTTGCTTTCAAGACGATTGCTACTATGTCTGATAGGTAAGAGGGTTGGATGTCTTGGATGCTGAGGAAGAATGGAATTTGTTGGATTTCTTCGGATTGAACTGAATATTGATTTTGTTTCCTTAGCCTTGTAGCGTTTAGCAGATCGAATTGGGATTGTTAAATCTGAGTAGTTCGAGGATTTTTGTGTTCATGGGGAACTTTTGGATGGATACAAATCTTGGGAACTGAATTTTGGGTCGGTGGTTGGCCAAATTTTAGTCATTTAGGGAAGCGTTTCGTTTCTTTCTTGGAAAAGAAGTCGATAAAAATCTTTGGATAAGTGATCTTATCTTGTATGCGGGATTGACTAATCAGAATTTATAAACTTAGATGTTGAGCTATGAAGTCTTGTAAATGAAAACTGGATCTGGGTATTTCTTTTGGGGGAGAATATTGAATGGAAACTTATCCCTCTACTGTACAAGCAAGGATGTGGTTGAGTTGTTCTCCAATTCTTAAAAACGTGCACCTTAACAAAAGTTTGGAGTTGAATTATCTTGTAGCTTTTATTTTCTTTCTTAAATATCCTGGCAAGCAACTAAGTTGGAACGAATATCTTAATTCAGAACTCAATTAGGATGTGAGGGTTTGGTCCCTGGATCCTTCTAGGGGCTTTACTTGCATTTCTTTTTCCGATCTTTGTCAATCCCTTCCCTGCCCCAAACTGCAAATTGTGTCTGCTTTTCCTCAATCTGGAAGGCTAGAATCCTTAGAAAGGTTAAGTTTTTTGTTTGACAGATTTTACATGGGAGAGTCAACACTTTGGATCGTGTCCAAAGTCATTCTTCTTCGGTGTTGCTCCCGCAATGTTGTATTTTGTCCTGGCGTAAGGCTGAGGACCTTCATCATTTGTTATGGGGTTGCTAGTTTGTTCACTCCCCTTTGGGCTAGGTGGATGAATGCTTTCGGTTTTTGTTGGGTGTGGAATGATGATGGTTTTGCTTCGATTGAGGAGGTGCTCCTGGTTTCGCCTTTTTGTGAGGACACTTTTCTGTGATAGGCTAGTTTCTTTGCCATTTTGTGGGGGGTTTGCATTGAGAGAAACAATAGGATCTTTAGAGGCAAGGAGCATTCTTGTGACGAGGTCTGATTGGTGGTTAGATTTAACGCCTCTTTGTGGTCGTTGGTCACTAGGCCTTTTTGTAATTATGGCCTTGGTTTGATTTTCTTAGATTGTAGTCCCTTTTTGTAGTTTGTTTGAGACTTTTTGTCGGGCTTGTTTATTGTATGCCCTTGTATATTCTTTCATTTTTGTCAAAGAAAGCTCGGTTTCTTACCCAAAAAAAATATATAGTTTTGATTTTTTTTTATTTTTTTAATTATTGGCCTTGCCACAAGATGGTCATGGATCTTTTCATCGGGTTTTCTCATTTTCGGTCAGTTTAAATTTTACTTTGGCTGCATATTTACCGGAGTCCCAGCTTTGAATTATGATAATCTGTGACTGATTTGTAATGTTTAATGAAGTTATGAGTTTGCATGTCTTTTCAAGATGGATGATGAGTCCCATGGTTATGATGCATTTGGTTTACTGATGCAATTAACTTTTGAGATCATTTGTTAGGAAGATGAAGATCCACATTTAAAAAGACCATGCATAACTAATGCAGCTGTATTGTGTTTCAGGTTGGGCCTTGTTGCAACCATTAAGGTATGCAGTTTTCCATCCATTATGACATAATGCCACGAGTTTCCATTTCTTGTATTTTCTCAAAGCATTCAGGTTAGTTGTCAGTATAGAATGATCATGCAGTATTCTCAAGGTTGTAAATAATGTATGTTTCACAGTTTGCATTATAAATTGATTCTGGAACTGAAGGACAACGAATAGTTAGGTACAAGCATAGAATAGAGAATAGTGAAAATTTGCAGAGAAACAGAAAATTCTATAATTTCTAAAGCCTCCCAATTGCTAGCCAAGTAGATGCTTGCCTAAACTCAATAGTTGATTCACCTTAGACCCGGTATAAATTTATAAAGAAAAAGGCCTTTACAAGGACAAATGCATACAGAAGTTATAGAAAATGCTAGTTAGTGGGTTCTGGGGAAGGAGGTTTAATAACAGGGAAGGAGAGAGGAAGTTATGGAGCACAAGGAAATGCGCAGGAGACAGTATCGCTGGATAGTGGGAGAAAGATAGAGAAATTGTCTCCCCTTTGAGTGGGTTTCAGAGGGTTTTAAAAGCACTTTCAGGAATCCGTGGAAGGATATTTTCCTTGAGCTCCCTTTCTTTTTTAGTCTCATGAGGTGTTCGGTTGGTAATGGGGGATACTTATTTCTGGGAAGATACGTGGGTGGGTAAGCGTCCCCTCTGTTCTTTGTTCCCCCGTCTTTTTCACCTGCCTGATAAGAAAAATCACTTTGTGACTGATGTTGTTAATTTTTCGGGGAATTCCTCTTCTTTTTCCTTCGGGTTTCGTCGCGCTTTGTCCAATAGGGAAACGACGGAGGTGGTGGCTCTTCTCTCTGTGGTTGAGGGGGTGAGTTTTTCGGCTGAGAGGAGGGATCGTAGGGTGTGGATCCCTAGTCCGGGTTCGGGTTTCTCTTGCGGCTCTTGCTTTCTATCTTTGTTGGACCCTTCCCCGGGTGGTGAGTCGGTGTTCTCGGCCCTTTGGAAGGTAAAAGTTCCAAAGAAGGTTTAGTTTTTTATTTGGCAGGTTGTGCATGGCAGGGTTAATACCTTGGATAGGCTGGTTAGGAGGTCGAACTGGTTAGTCGGCCCTTTTTGATGCATTCTTTGTCGGAGGGCGGAGGAAGACTTGGATCATCTCTTGTGGAATTGTGCTTTTGCTAGGGCTGTTTGGGACTCTTTTTTGGAGGCGTTTGGCCTTGTGTTGGCTAGACCCAGAGAGCTTAGGGAGATGATCGAGGAGTTCCTTCTCCATCCGCCATTTCACGAGAAAGGAAAATTTTTGTGGCAAGCAGGGATGTGTGCTGTCTTGTGGGGTTTGTGGGGGAAAGAAACAGTAGGACCTTTAGAGGGGTTGGGACGGATCCTTTTAGGGTTTGGTCTCTCGCTAGGTTTCATGTTTCTTTATGGGCGTCGGTGACGCGGTTATTTTGTAATTATTTGTTAAACTTGATTTTGCTTGATTGGAGCCCCTTTTTATAATGGGGTTCCCATCCCGGGCTTGTTTTTTTGTATGCCTTTGTATTCTTTCATTTTTTTTCAATGAAAGCTTGGTACCTTTTAAAAAAAAAAAAAAAAAAAAGAGAGAAATTGTCTATAATTTTGAAGAATTCTCTAGAAGCAGGCTACAATTTGTATGAAGTAAAGTGTGTTATACCTTGTATCTTTTTAGTAGATACGATTTACTGAGTCTAAACATTGTTGACAGTTTGATAATGAGTTGATAATTAGAGTTCTTTGGAGGGGGTTTGGGAGTTTGACCGCCTCTTCTTGGGTGTCTATGACAAAATTATTTTGTAATTATTATCTGTTGCAATTGCAATTGGTACTAATTTCCAATAGAAAAAGTATTTATAGAGGCTTTTGCCATTTTGTCATGGCTTTTTTTTTTTGGTCTAGCCTTGTGTTTCATTCTCTCCACGAAAGAATAGTTTTTCATTAAAAAAATTGTTTCCTATAAAAACAAAGTAACTCAATATTTTACACCTAATTTGCGATTGGAATCGAATGCAATATTTAAGAACAATTTATACGAGTTTCAACTTATGATGTGCCAACGTTGTAATTCTTTTTATTTATTTTGTTAAAGTTGTATGATTTCTTTTCTTCCCAGTTGTTGGTACCCTTCTTTTGGATAGAAATGAAGTTGTTGCTATACCTTCAATAGGATAACTTGTGAAGATTACAATCTCACTTCTTTGTTTGAACTTTTTGTTTAGTTACACAATCTATAGTGAAATTGTTCCTCCCCAGTAGTGTAAACTGTAAGTGCCTGAGATTATTTATTCAAACAAGGAAACGTAGGCTTTCCTCTGGTTCAGAATAGGTTAGAATAGGTTTAGATGAAAACGTATAGGTGTATTTCATGATGAAATGTAGGCTTTTCTCCCCATTCGTTTAACTAGGTGTGAGCAAATATTTTGTAAATGTTTAATTTTCTTCGACGGTTCTTTTCTTATGTTTTGATTATTATTAGGATCGGGCCAATGAGATATATAAAAGAGTAGAAGATCAGAAATCTAGTAGAGGAAGAAATCAAGATGCTTTGTTGGCTGCTTGCTTATACATCGCTTGTCGACAAGAAGACAAACCTCGCACGGTCAAGGGTACTGCATATAAATCATTTAATTTCTGAAGCATTTGTAGTTTATTTTCTATTCTTACCTAATCGTGCTGATTTTGAGTAGAGATTTGCTCTGTTGCTAATGGGGCAACGAAGAAGGAGATTGGCCGAGCAAAAGAATACATTGTGAAACAGTTGGGATTGGAGACAGGCCAGTCTGTGGAGATGGGAACGATACACGCTGGAGACTTTATGGTGAGGTTTTTGGTGAAAATGTCACCTTGTTTATTTTGATCTTCGATCATGGACAATGTTTCATTTATTTCTTCTGACATTGATTTTTTTTCCTGAATAGAGGCGTTTTTGTTCTAATCTTGGCATGAATAATCAAGCTGTTAAAGCTGCTCAAGAAGCTGTACAGAAATCTGAAGAGTTTGATATTAGGTAATGTTGACTTCCTTTAGTTGTTCTGTTGTTGTGATGTAGTAGTCTATACATGTGCTTCTATTTCTAAGGATTTTTATAATCATCGTCTAGGTTTTATTCTTTTGGATTGGAGTCCCTTTCTACTTAGTTCGATTTCGTTTGGGCTGAGCTTCTCAGGCGTTTGGCCTTGTGTTGGCTAGACCCAGAGAGCTTAGGGAGATGATCGAGGAGTTCCTTCTCCATCCGCCTTTTCGCGAGAAAGGAAAGTTTTTGTGGCAAGCAGGGATGTGTGCTGTCTTGTGGGGTTTGTGGGGGGAAAGAAGCAGTAGGACCTTTAGAGGGGTTGAGACGGATCCTTTTAGGGTTTGGTCTCTCGCTAGGTTTCATGTTTCTTTATGGGCGTCGGTGACGCGGGTATTTTGTAATTATTCGTTAAACTTGATTTTGCTTGATTGGAGCCCCTTTTTATAATGGGGTTCCCTTCCCGGGCTGTTTTTTTTTGTATGCCCTTGTATTCTTTCATTCTTTCTCAATGAAAGCTTGGTACCTTTTCAAAAAAAAAAATTTATTTTGATGAAATTTTGGTTTCTCATTATAAAAAGAAGTCTATACAAGTGCATTTTTTTATGGTCTTATGAATTTTTTGTTATTGCTTTCTTTCATGGTCATGGTTTATTGATATTTCACTCAACTCTGAGAAGCTACTTCTGTTTTTAAGTTACTCTTAGATTAGTAAACAAAGAATAAAGTTTTAAATAAGCATGGTTTTCAAGCCAACTCGGTTAACTAAAAAAAATAAGAATGATTTTTTAAGATAGAAACGAAAAAAGAACTTCTACGAGTCTTAAGGGGGGGAGGGGCGATGAATTTTTGGCATTTGAGGGTAAGTTTTGTTTTCATGTTCTTGGGACTGGATTTATTTTTGTTCTCTTTTTGCTTAAGAGTATTTTCTTCCCTCATTTCAGGAGAAGTCCAATTTCCATTGCTGCAGCAGTTATTTACATCATTACTCAGCTTTCAGATGATAAGAAGCCTCTGAAAGGTAAAATGTTTAATGAACATAAGCCTTCACTACATCATATAAGTTTAGAATTCTGATTATAATCTGAAATGATTTCACATGATTCTTATCTGCAAAATGTGACATTATGGGTTCATAATGATTCTGTTATTCGTTTTTGAAAGTTATGGTTTTCTACACGAAAAAGAAAACTTGGAACAAATCTAGACCCCTACTTCTGTGCATCGTCGTTGTCGGTCTTGATATGAAATTTGATCAAGGGTTTTGTGTATTAAATGTGTGGCTATGATTTGAGTGCAGACATATCGGTAGCTACCGGTGTTGCGGAAGGGACAATCAGAAATTCATATAAAGATCTCTACCCGCATGTGTCAAAGATAATACCGGGTTGGTATGCGAAAGAGGAGGATCTTAAGAACCTCTGCAGTCCTTGAAATGTAGAGCAAAATGACGAAGGACGACGGGAATTCAACTGAAATTGAAATTACTTTTTTTGGAGCCTTGTACTTGAACTCTTTGAGATTGCAAAGAGTGCTAGAAAGAAAATCTCCCCCTTCTTTTTTATTTTCTTTTCCCTAAATAGATTCATTGCCATTATCAAATTCTAAATGACCCCCAAACTTGCCACAATTTCACCTCAATTCACAATGGAAGTTTTCCAAAATTTTGTGATGCTCTCGCATGAAATATCAATACTTCAAGTTTTATAATTAGGTTGTAGGGATTTTTTGGGCTTAGGGTTTCAATTGTAGGAATTTTAACTCTGCTTTGCAGAACTGTCTGTCTGTCTGTGTTTCCCTTTGAGACATTCTCTTATCTTACCAAAGTATGTTCAAAACACCAAGTGCTAGCGAAGCTGTGGTGATGATGTGCGTGGTGAGCGTAGTAGGTCTGAGGTCTGAGCGAAGCTGTGGTGATGATGCAAGTGCGTGGTGAGCGTAGTTGAGGTCTGAGGTCTGAGCGTAGTTGTGCAGCTAGCGAAGCTTTGTACAACTCTCTCTCCAAGGTGCTTTGTACAAATCTAACTTAAAGGTTTTTACACATTAATTTTAAAAGTTTCATTAATAAAAGATCAATACCTAGTTTGATCCGGATTTGATAATTTTAAACTATGATAAGATATTAGGATGTAAGAGTGGGAACTCTCGGAGGGTCATCCAAATGGGGGCCAGGGTACTTGTTAATAGTTCGTGCCTGTCGTTTTGAAGATGATGCCAATAACACTTGGACCAATTGTTCTCATAAGCAATTGACGTCCTCTAATATTAAGGATTGCAGGGAAAGATTAGCATTGTTGGTAGTGGAATTGAGCCACTCCTAAAGATATTATATCCTACATTCGTTCAACATGGCTTGAGCATCCACTATCAAAAAGCTTGGCCAGTGAAGTTGCATTGAATGAAATAAGAGGATTGTTGAAAGTCAACTTCATCATCGGCCCCGAAGCCTAAAGGTTGGCTCAAGCCTGATTCAAGCCCAAATTGTTGACCTGACTTAACTTAGTCCTTTCATGAATTGGATTGGATATGAATCTGTTTTTTTTAATTGGATCGACCCATGGACTAACCCGTTTGAGTCGTATTTGGATCGAATCGTTGACCGACCAAAATGCCCGATACGAGATAATAATATACAATTTGTAATTTGTAATATTAATAATAATTTGAAGAAGAAAAATAAATAAAAAAATCACTTATGCCAACTACACCACCTATATGCTACAATACATGCAACCATAGTCATGGGGAAGATGAACTGAGAATTTTATTTTTTAATTTTTATTTTTTAATTTTTATTTAAACAAAATTATGAATGCAATTGACAAATGACAACTCATAATCTTGTGTATTTTATGTCACTATTTTTTAATCTTGTTTAGATATGTTTCAAATAAAATGAGATATTACCATTTGATGTCATTTTTAATGATTTTTGTTTAATTGACACACATTCCTAGTAATTATGGTAGAGTAATTGTATTCGTATTAAATGTGTTTAATGTATTATTTATTTTCATTTTCATTCTAATTATCTAATTTTTTTTTATTAAATTTATACGATTTGTATAAATTATCTTGTGTTTAATGAGATTGAGTTGAGTTGCAAAAGAAGTATGACCATGAGTGAGAGAAATTAGGAGAGAGTTGAAAAGAAACCATCCAACCATGAGTGAGAGAAATTAGGAGAGAGTTGAAAAGAAACCATCCAAAATCTATTGTTTTATTTTATTGTTCAACCATCCAAAATCTATTGTTTTATTTTATTGTTCGTTGTAAGTTTTGAGGATGGAGAATGTTCATTCTCAATGCTCATAAAATTTTGAGGATGAGAGGTTATCCTCTATAAATAAAGTTCAATCCAATTTTAACTTTATATTTAAAAATAATTTTATCTATGGGGTCGAACTCAAGCCCGTTCCGAAAGGCCAATTTAAGCCCGATCCAATTTTGGTCCATTGTGATGAATTGAGCTTAATTCAATGTAACCATATAAATGATCCACGCCCGACCCAAACAGTGGTGGAGGCCCGCAAGGCTTGAGCCTTTGATTATTTGGGTCGGGCTGACCTGACCTGACCCGATGATAGGCCGAGCAAGAAGGCTCGTATAAAAGGATTCCATCTTATGCGCATATGTTGAAATCTTTAAGAATCTAGGTATTTTTCACATTTTTAGTTATACATTTATGATACATACAATATATACCTGATGAACTACACATACATATAATATAACTGATATATGATATTGAATTGTTAACATATTATTTAATCTACGCATATATTTACATTTATATGGTTTACATTACTGAATATCGTTAGTGTTATACAGTCTGATATATACGGTATATACTTGTAAACCTACATATACATACAAACGATATATGATATTTAGTTAGTATATATTATTTAATTCATGCGTATATTTATATTTATACATTTTGATTTATACACTATATACATCATAACTACGTATACATACTATCAATATATTATATTTATATAAGTATACATGATTTAATCTCTCTATATATATTAAAATTTATGTAGGTTCTATTACTGAATATAAAGTTGATGATGATTGAAGATTTCAATATTTTTTATGTCTCTATCAGCTTGTATTTCTAGTTGGCAACATTGTCTGGTGTCACTTTGTTAACTGCTTCTACACCCGATGCAAATGATTAAATATTCCCCTTATAATTTTAAATTGTTGATTCAGAGAACGATGCTTCGTGGCAGTGAATTTTCAAATAACTAAAACGAATAATTGGTCACTGCAAGAACTCGCTATTACGAGCATTGACAAAGTCATTCAAACAAAACTTCCCAATAATGTTTGTCATTGTATGTGCATGGTTCATATACCAACGATTCTGAATACTCACGAATATATAAGTGATATAATAGGGGTTTCTTGTTATTCAATGGACCGAGTAAAATCCCCAAGTAATGAATGCTATTCTACCAAATATACTCCATAAATTCTTAAATAATTCATGCTAATATATACGAACTTCATAAATATAGAACCAATTAAAAAAAAGAGTTCATCAAGATTTACCCATAGATATGTGTGCCCCGTCCTTGTCCCCCATTTCATTACCCGTTCCCGCGAAATTCTCCGTTTAATTTCGCAGGAACGGGCGGGTATTCTCCGCGGGGAATTCGCGGGTAACGGGAGGTAATTTTTCCCGCGAATAATTTACTTTTTAATTTATTCTTATTGTTATTTGTTAAGTTGATTAATATTATATATATTTAATTCAATAAACTTTATTTGTAAGATGTATGTTTTTTTTGGAAAAATGTGTATTTTTTAGACCAAAAAATGAGTGTGTAGTTATTTTTTTAATGAATAATATATATATTTATATATATATATATATATAAAGTATAATGGGCGGGGCGCGTAAACTGGGCAAAAAAAATTCCCCGCTCCCTGCCCCATTCTCCATGTAATCGGGAATTCTCCGTCCCATTCGGGGTCGGGGCTGGGCGGGACAAATGGACATCTGTAGCTGTCGCTTTGAGAGACAGGTAACGCCCGAGTTCAGGAGGGGTACATGAATGAACTAAGACCACATTTGAATGGGAGATCATGAAGATTTAGAAGAATGGTTAAGAAAGGCTCAAAAGAATTGATAAGAACTGATAGTACTATTTTTACCAACAATGTGCACTTTTCTTTTTGGTGGCTCGATCATAAAAGAAAACAAGTTTTGCATTTTAATTCAGAAGAAGAAGGAAGCGAGTGCAAATGATCTAAAAAAGGTGAGAGAAAAAGTTGTTCTTGACGAAGAAAAAAATCCATTTTCATCTCCAAACTTCTTCGAGACTTTTAAATTGCCTAACCTTACAAATGTTTGTATTTTTCTCCAAACTCTAATATTTTGTCTTTGTACTTTAAGACATTGGTTAAATGAAATGCGCAAGAATGAATTTGACCCACTTGGTCTAATGTGATCGAGTTCATCCTATTTCTAACGAAGAAAAAAACCCACGAAGGATATTGGTTATATTGTTAGTATGAAATCTGATGAACTCTATATTTTTTTTAGCCATTATATAGAGTTGACAAAAAAATATTGATTATATTGTTGGTATGAAATCTGATGAGCTTTGAAGAATGAATATATTTTTGAGTTCGAACATGATTGTCGATATTTTCACTCTGAATGAATACTGAGTTTCTTATATTTTTATTATGATTTTCTTTACTCGTGCATTTTACAGATATGAAGAACCTCTTCACTAGAGATGTCCATGGGGCGGGGCGGGGCCGGGTAATGCCTTCCCCGCCCCCGTCTCTTATTTCATCACTCGTCCCCGCGAAATTTTCCGTTTAATTTTGCGGGCGGATATTCCCCGCGAATAATTTATTTTTAACCAATATTTTTTAAGTTTTGTTATTTGTTAAGTTGATTAATATTATATATATATATATATATAATTTAATAAACTTTATTGGCAAGCTGTGTGTTTTTTTTTTACCAACACATCCCCGCCCCGTTTAACTAACGGGACAAAAAAAGTTCCCCGCTCCCCGCTCCCTACCCCATTCCCCGTGTAATCGGGGATTTCCCGTCCCATTCGGGGCGGGGCGAGGCAAATGGACATCTCTACTCTTCACCTTGTCTATACATTATGGGAGTCGATTTGTCTTACATGGTAATGGTAAAACATAATATGTTGGGGGCAGATGCAATAATTTGATAATTGCAGTTTTGATATGATGTCCATATCTAAACTTGACGACATATTGAGGGACGTATGCATATTAGAATGGACAAAGATTCATTATCTAGTTTCAGCGATGAACTTGGGAGGGGGGTTGGTTAAGAATTTTGTGGACGGATAAAAACATCCTAGAGATGTGAAGGTCTTTTAAACATGTAAAGATAATTCATACCTATGAGAGCACTTGAAAGTGACATTAAATAAGGTAAAAACCACAGTAGATATTCCAGTGCATGATGATACACATGGTATAGATGTTGAGAGTGATACAAGTGTAGCCTTAGAGAAGTTCATGGACAATGACTATTGTTTGAAGAAAATGTGGATTATGTTGAAGGAATAGAAGAGTGTGATAATAATAGTGAGCCAATTCTCCATCAATAAGGATTAACTCCTCGTTAATAAAGTGGGAAAATTGTACGACTGACCCCCTATTTTGACCTATTTGTCAAACTAACCCGGATCTGAAAAAAAGAAAAAATTGACCTTCTGCTGACATCATCATTTTTTTAATATTATTTTCTAGCTCTAGCTGCGGGCGCAGGCTGGTCTTGAATCTGAAAAAAACTTCAGATCTTGAAATTTTCAGATCTGAAATGAAGCTAGAGTTAGAGCGAGACCAACCCGCGCCCGCAGCTAGAGCTAGAACATAATATTAAAAAAAAATGATGATGTCACCAGAATGTCAGTTTGCCTTTTTTTCTTTTCAGATCCGGGTCATTTTGACAATCCGCCCAAAATACCGGGTCAATTGTACAATTCTCCCTAATAACGTCCTCACATTTTGGGTCTCACAATCTTCCTCATTAATGTCATCATCCTCGAGGATATATGCAACCCATGTTTAGGAAAATGTATGTTTGTTTTCGAGGCTTGAAAGGAAGGTTTTCTGGAGGGATGTAGATCTTTAATAGGTCTTGATGGTTGCCATTGAAAACACATTATCAAGGGCAACTTTTGTCCATTGTTGGTATAAATGTAAATGATGAATATCCTCTAAATGAGATTATAACTTATCTTTATTGGTGTTCATGATGCATCGTGGAATGCAATGAAAGCCACAACTAAGTTTGACTTTGAAAAAGAATCGAAGAGGCTGACTCAATTAGACAAAGCAATCAATGATTGGCGGCTAATTGCAATATCAACAAAATATTGGGAAGGCATGCTATTTAGTGCACATTCCAAGTGTGATATGCCTCTTAACAATATTAGTGAGTCATTTAACGCATATATTTTGGAAGCTAGGAGAAATCCCGTATATCCTTTCATGTTTGAAATGATTAGGAAGAACAACCAATCACAATATAAGTTTTTTTTTTTTTGAAGAAGGAAACACAACACAAACTTACAAAGACGGAAGGTCAGCAAACAGAGTTCCGGAAAGCCACTTAGGTGGGCTTCCTCTCCACTCCGTCGACATCCCCTCCGCACTAGAACGACGAGCCAACACATGAGCGAATCGATTCTGAGACCTATAAATGTGATCAAAAGATAAAGTTGCACCGTGGACAACATGCCGAAGAATTTGGGCGACAAAAAGACCCACTTCTAAAAGATCCTCCTCTTCACCTTTGATGAGTTTAATCACCTGCAAACAGTCAGACTCCACATGGATATAACCAGGACAACTCAAAGGAATAGACTCAATTCCCACACAAATTGCTTGAGTTTCAAGCACGCTTATTGGCCAATCCTCTTTGGACGAGCGAAAACCAGCCAGAATGATCATACCCGTTGAATCTGAGCGACAACCAAAATGAAAATTGAGAGAGATGTAAATCTCAATTTGAATGTATTCCTTCTGTTATTTTCTCAATGAATTATTCTGATTCATTTCACCTCTTTTTGTAGGTGAAAAAGTAAACACAGTTAATAAGGAAATAATATAATTATAGGAAATAAATAGCAGTAAAGGAAATATACATTAAGGAGAAAACAGTAAAGGAAATATGTATTAAAGAGTACAAATCAATTTGCACAATTTGTTGTCATCCAATTTCGGTGATTGAAGATTTGCAAGGCTGGAGATTAGGAGATTTTGTTGATTCTGTTTTAATCTCAATATCCCCCTCAAACGTGTGGGTAAGGATTGCACACATAGTTTGCTTCTCAGGTGAAAGAAGACTGAGGGAGAGACAACCTTGGTAAGAGCATCGGCAATCTGATCGCGTGAGGGTACAAAGCGTATGTCAATTTCCTTTCGGAGAAGCTTGTCACGAATGAAGTGAATGTCTAATTCAATGTGCTTTGTCCGTGAATGAAACACAAGATTTGAGGCAAGTGAAATAGCGCTCATATTGTCACACCAGATTATTGGGGTTTGCGGACAAGGAAGGCGAATTTAAGCTAGAAGTGATGTGAGCCAAGCAATTTCAGAACTTGTATGTGCAAGTGAGCGATACTCAGACTCAGTGCTCGATCGTGCAACCACGGATTGCTTCTTCGAGGACCAAGAAATTAGAGAACTACCTAAGTACACACAATAAGCGCTTGTAGATTTTCTGTCATCCGGGCAACATGCCCAATCAGCATCTGTGTAGGCTGTTAGGGAGAGATCAATAGAAGGAGCGATGTGGAGACCATGAGATTGAGTACCTTTGAGATATCGAAACACACGTTTAATGGCTTGCCAATGATTTTGAGTTGGAGCTTGCATAAATTGGCTGAGTCGGTTGACAATGAAAGAGATGTCAGGGCGAGTGTGAGTGAGGTATTGAAGGTCGCCAATAGCACTCCAGTAAAGTGTAGGGTCTGAGAATGGATCACCATCATGTGCTGAGAGATATTTACCATGAACAACAGGGGTAGTTGAAGACTTGAGATTGGTAAAACAAAATTTCTGAAGTAGGGTATTGATGTACTGTTGTTGAGACAAGTAGAGGCCAACAGTGTTTCTGTATACTTCAATGCCAAGGAAGTGATTGAGATGTCCCAAATCTTTGAGGGCAAACTGTCGGTGAAGTTTGTCAATGAATGTGGCAATGTAGGAAGAATGATTGCCTGTGATAATTATGTCATCAACATAAATTAGAACGAAAACTTTAGTATCACCCTGAAATAAGTAAAACAATGAAGAGTCAGCTCTTGAATTTACAAACTTCCAAGTGATGAGAGTGGTGCGAAGTTTGTTAAACCATTCACGTGGTGCCTGTCGTAGGCCATAAAGTGATTTACGTAGTTGACAAACAAAGTGAGGCTGGCTTGCATTAACAAATCCGACGGGTTGAGTCATGTAAACAACCTCTTGAAGCTCACCATTGAGAAAGGCATTATTAATGTCAATTTGCCGTATAATCCAATTATAAGAGATAGCCAAAGTGAGAATGATGCGAACGGTAGAAGGTTTGATAACAAGACTAAAAGTTTCCAAGAAGTCGATACCCGGTCGTTGATGAAAACCTTTAGCAACGAGGCGTGCTTTATACTTGGAGATGGAACCATCGGGATTGGTTTTTATACGAAACACCCATTTGTTGCCAATTAACTGTTGTGAGGGAGATGGTGGTACTAAGCTCCAGGTATTGCGAGATGCTAAAGCCTCCTTTACATTTCGAGGTTCGGTATGGCAAAGGTTGGGGAGTGCAGAAGTTGAGGTTAGGTAAATTTTGGGTTTGGTAATACCATTTTTGGCACGGGTACACATGGAATGAAGATTTGGGATAGGGGGTGAGTCAATGGTGATGAGAGGTGAAGGAGATTCTGTGGAAGTAGATGTTGTTTCTGTAGTGGGAGAAGTAATATTGGGTAAGTTGGGAGGGTTGGGAGTGGTGGGAAGAAGGGGAACTTGGAGTAAAGGTAGAGTAGACATACCTGGTGAAGTATCAAAGGGAGCTTCAGATGCAAGTGAATCTGTTAATGGAGTTGTATCAACTAGAGATTGATGATCTGGCGCAAAAGTAGCAGGAGTTGTAACAGGAAAAGGAGAAGGCAAAAAGATTGGATTTTCAGGTGAGGTGGATGGTGTTGGGAAAGAAGAATTAGAAATGAAACCAGAGGAAAAGGGGAATTCATTTTCATTGAAATTGACATGTATGGATATGTAAACACGACTCGAAGGACTAAGACATTTGTACCATTTATATTGTTCACATAGACCAATGAAGACACATTTAGAGGAACGAAAACTGAGTTTGTGATGTTGGTAGGGTCGGAGATAGGGGTAAGAAGCACAACCAAACACTTTTAGGAGATTATAGTCAGGTGGGTGTTTAAAGATAGTTTCATAGGGAGAAATATTATGAAGTGTGGAAGTGGGGAGTCGATTTATGATGTAAACAGATGTTTGAAATGCTTCCCACCAGAATGTGAGAGGCATAGAGGCTTGGGCAAGAAGTGTGAGACCTATTTCAACAATATGTCGGTGTTTTCGTTCTACTTTGCCATTTTGTTCACTAGTGTGAGGGCAAGAGTGACGAAAAAGAATCCCACATTTGTTTAGGAAGGGAGTGAAAGAGCGAAACTCACCACCACCATCAGATTGAAGTATTTTAATCTTGTGTTCAAGATAATTTTCAGCTTGATTTTTAAAGGTGATGAAAGCTTGAAGAGCATCCGATTTTTGCTTGAGAGGATAGATATAGGTGAATCGGGTTAAGTCATCCACAAAACTGATGTAGTACCTATATCCGAGGGAAGAAGTAATAGGGGCCGGACCCCATAGATCAGTGAAGACGAGTTCTAAAGGTTTAGTTGTGTGAGTGGTAGAGGAATGAAAAGGTAGTTTGTGAGATTTTCCCATTTGACAAGCATTGCAAAAATCAACTTTATTTGGATTGGAAATAGAGAAATTACAAAGCTTTAGAACTTGACTTAGGACTTTTGGAGATGAGTGGCCAAGTCTTTTGTGCCACACATCTCTAATAGACTTAGAATTTGGGGTAGAGACAGAAGACTCAGTAATAAAAGAGGAATGAAAAGAAGTTGATAGGTTGGAAGCACATGATGATGGAGTCTTTGACGCTGCAATCTCCATTTGATACAGTCCATTTTTAAGTTTCTCTTGCAGTAGAATGCTCCCTGTTGTTTTGTCCTTCACCAAACAAAAATTAGAGTGAAACTCAACACAAACTTTATTATCAGCAGTAAGTTTAGATATGCTCATGAGATTTTTGGTTATTTTAGGTACATGAAGAACATTATCAAGAGAAAGTAAAGAAGTTTTAGCATCCAAACTTGGCAAGTCAATTTTCCCAATGCTATGTATTTTGAGGCGAGATCCATTACCTACTACCAGAGATTCATTACCATTGTAGTCTATTTTCTGGTGAAGGTGGTTCGCATCTGAGGTGGTGTGAGATGTTGCACCGCTGTCAGCATACCAAGCATTATCACTAACGGTCTCAGGTGTAGCAATATAGGCTGCAATTTGTCCATTTCCACTCTGATTGTTGTTGTTATTGTTTGCATTGTACTGTTTGTCAAATCTGTGATAACAAACATAGGCAGAATGACCATATTTGCCACATACTTGGCAAGTAGGGCGTGAGTCATTACCATATTTGTTTCCACGACCTCTTGGTTTTCTGAGAATAACCCTTTGCCACAAGTCGAGCCTTAAAGGTTTGCACCTTACCGGCTTGGTCTCGTTTCCTCTTGTAGATCCACTTGCAACCGATAGGTCTTTCACCATCAGGTTGCTCTACAAGATCCCAGACCAAATTGAAGTACATCGACTCCATTTCGAGGTCCATGGCTTTAAGCCACTGGTCCTTGTCTATGTCATTCATTGCCTGTTTAAAGGTCAATGGATCCTCAACGCCGTCATCAGGTATGACGACCTGGGTTTCCGTTAAACCCATATAGCGGTCGGGTTGTCTCACATCCCTCCCACTACGTCGAGGTATTCTCAACTCTTGAGAAGGACCAGCCTGATCAACAACTCTTGTTGACCCATCTGTAGCTTTCCTGGAAAGTTCGGTCAAAACAATTTTGCTCGAAGGTTGATGATCTCTCATGTGGTCTTCCTCTAAGAACGTGGTGTTTGTCGATACAAGCACCTTGTCCTGTTGAGGATCGTAAAATAGACCACCTTTCGTTTCCTTGGGGTAGCCTACGAATAGGCATAATTTTGAACGATGTTCCAACTTCTTTGGATTGGGCACCAACACATGTGCCGGACACCCCCAAATTCTGAAGTGACGTAAACTACCTTTACGCCCTCTCCATAACTCATAAGGTGTTTCTGAAACACTCTTAGAGAGAACCATGTTCAAAATATATACAGCAGCCTCTACTGCATATCCCCAAAACGAACTAGGCAGTTGAGCATAGCTCATCATAGATCGAACCATGTCTAACAGGGTTCTATTTCTCCTTTCGGACACACCGTTCTGCTGCGGTGTTCCGGGCGCTGAGAGTTGGGATACTATTCCATGTTCTATCATATAGTGCTGGATTCTTAAATCCATATACTCTCCACCTCGATCTGATCGGAGTGTTTTAATCGTTTTACCTAATGTGCTCTCAACCTCTGCCTTATACTCCTTGAACTTTTCAAGAGCTTCGGACTTATGATGCATTAGGTAAAGATAGCCGTACCTAGAATAATCATCAATGAAGCTGATGAAATATTCATACCCTCCCCGTGCTTTAACATTCATCGGACCACAAAGATCTGAATGTACAAGCTCTAGAGTTTCTTTGGACCTATGACCTTTTTCAGAAAAAGATCGTTTGGTCATCTTACCCTCAAGACAAGACTCACATGGTGGTAAAGAGTTGTCCTCTAACTGATTTAGGAGACCACTCTTAACCAATCTCCCAATCCTATTGAGATTAATGTGGCCTAGTCTCAAGTGCCAAAGATAGGTACTTGGAGAAAGTTTCTGCCTTTTAGTTTGAGTTTGAGCTGTTTTAAACATCTCGGTGTTCAAAATAGCTTTTGCCTCTGTTGGTCTTAACACATACAAGTTATTTTCAAGTTTCGCAGAACATATATGTACACCTCTTTTGCTAATGAACGCTTCATTAAAATCAAAAGATACTTTATACAAATGTTCAAGTAAACAAGAGATAAATACAAGGTTCCTTTTAAAGCTAGGAACCAACAGTACATTTTCAAGTAAAATGAAACTATCTCTACATAACAACTTGACAGCTCCCACTGCCTTGGCTGAGACAACCTCTCCTGTTCCAACCCTGAGAGTTATCTCACCTTCAGCAAGCAGCTGCCAGGAACTAGTTTCTTGGAAAGAAGAACAAACATGGTTAGTGGCTCCTGAATCCAGTATCCAGGCAGAACTATCATGTTCCACTAAACATGTTTCAACAACGAGTAAATCGTATTTACTTAGTTGTTTCTTCTCAGCTTTGCTCGCCATGAGGGTATCATGATAGACCGATGAGGACGGTTGTCCAAACATCATCTGTAATGAATCCATGATCTCCTTAGCAGAGACCATTACCTCATGCTTCTTAGCTAACACATCGAATGTGCTGGCCAAGATGTAGACTCGGGCTTTATCATTAGCCCTAGTCCACCTGTCAAATGCATCTCGAACAGTTCGAGTTGCAGATGAGCTAGGAGGGGGAGGACATTCCTCTGTTAAGACAAACCTAAGATCATCGATAACAAGAATCGTATTCAAGTTCGATTTCCAGGTCGTGTAGTTATCGCCGTTTAGTTTATCAGAAGCTAGTAATTGGATAAACGAGCTAGACATGCTGAAAAGAATGAATTTTATTAGTGAATTGAACTTAACCTATTTTTAACAACCAATCAAGAATTTTAGCAAAAGTAATAATGTACCCAAAAAATCATTATTAATTTGCAACGATACTTCAGTGAGTCAGAGTAACCGCTACCGAGGGGCAGTCAATCACTCCTTCACTGAACCAAGACATTCTTGACTAAATGCTAATACCAGAATAACTCATATTCCTATAGCACCTTAGTTATCGCTACTTCGGTCAAGAATCTACTAACAACTTAGTAATCCTTGTAAGTGTGACCCGCCATTTTCAGAACTCAGAGGTCGGCCCCAACAGTGCAACCGAATGGAAATGTCAGAGTTGGGAATGGACCTAAGAGACCCTATCCATTTCTGGAGATTGAGTTGTTCCGACTCCCATGAAACGGCCCTCCGAATGGACGGTGCTACTATGGGCAACCAGCAGGCGGAACATGGGAATCTCACGGTTCAACCTAATGGAGGAGACCGCAGGATGTATTGACATACTTCCTTCTCCCACTTACTATAAATACTTTCTCCATTCACCTTGCTCTTGATTTATGCAAACACCATCCGAATGGGGATGCCCTATTGACATCACGAGGCCGAGCATAAATCTCACGGTGTGAACTTTGCGGAGAACGTAGGAGGAGATTGATATATCACATATACCTTCTCAACACCACTACTAAGTATTTTAGAATGGTTTGGGTATAGTTTTACTTAAGCATTATCCGGCTAAGACAATAAAACCTAAGTCTAGGTAGAACATACTTTTACCTAAGATGTCTAGATGATAAACGTTTTATAACCTTACACCTCTCACGTGCATGCTCATAAAGCCGGGTTAACTTAACTCAAGTATCGGATCGATCCCCAGGTAGGAGGTGTTCCGTAAACCGTCATCTTAAATACCTCCAACCTTAGTGCAGGATCAAACCGGGTGAGTTCTCTCGTAACCTTAGCTTTACAAGATATCGACCTATTTTAACTATTAAAACGAATCGATACTAAATTCCTAATCGCATTGGAATTCTTTAACCCTTAGTGAGCATGCATTTATCTTTGTTATAGATTTTAAATGTCTATCTCATTTTACAACGCTTTATAAAACAAAGACATTCTATAACATGCTTCCTAAGCTAGAATATAACCATTACATTCAATTTATAACATGCTTCCCAAGCAAGAATATAACAATTATATTCAACTAAGGCAACTATGTTGTATGTTTAATTTCACAATTAATATAACACTTATATTAATTTTACTTTTAAACAAGCAACATCCAATTCATAAATTAATATAACACTTATATTAATTCTCATGAATTAAGCATGCATACTATACAACATAACACTTATATTATACTTTCAATGCATGCAACATGCTTCCTATGGTGGGATTTGAAATCTATATGGCATACTTTATGCACATACAAGAGACTTTAATTAAAACATACATTCACAATGCATAATTAATTAAACACACTAAAGTGGACCGGTTTTGGCATCACGGACAAGCAAGCAACTAAATTATTACAATAATAATTCATCAACTAAGCTGAGACGCTTCCGAACCCTTCGAACCGCCACGAACCAGCTTGAATTTGCTTGAACCGGCCAAAAAAACAGCAACTACAAAACTTCAAAAAAAACTGAACCGGTCCATAACAACTGTCCCGACTTCAACAGCCCGTAACTGGACCAATAACGACCCGAACCGGACCAAACGAACGCTGAACCGGACCTCCAGAGGGTGAAGAACAAGGAACCGGTCTGACTTTCAGTGAACCGGACCGTCCGAGGACCGAACCGGACCGTTTCTTCCACCTTGCGCTGAACCGGTGTTGTGCTGGAATTTTGCAGAAAAAAAAAACAGCAAAAAACAGCATGCTGTTTTTTTCGACACCCGAGCTTCTGTCTTCGAATTGAAAGCCTATATGGACTCTAATGACTCCGAATTTTTTACAGACTCTTCTTCACACATTAAAGCTCATACACGTCCGGGCAATTACAAAACGAAGTACAAATAAAATCTCAAAAAAATATGCCAAAACCGGAATCACACTTTAGACGCCCAGAAATTTAATTTCTAAAACAAATACCCACCGAGCTCAAATTGATGCAAATTGAGTGACCAAAAACCGCTCTGATACCAATTGATGGAGCGCATGTAGCGCAGCGGAAGCGAGACGGATCATTGGCACTCTAATTTCATCAATTTAGCTAAATAAGAAACATGCACAAAACTTTGAAATAAAAGGAATTAGAACACAAACCTCTTGTAGTTCTAAAGACTTCTCTTCCAACGCTCGAATCTCCTCACGAACCCTTCGAAGCTTCCCTCGAACTCCTCGAGAACCACCTCCGGTAGTCCCGCTATCCTCGGGCCGAGCAACGGAGTGGTGGGACTCCTTTATGAAAGAAAATTTTTTGGAAGAAGAAGATAGGAAGATGAAAGTGATGAGGATTTTGTGAGAAGAAGTCTAACACTTAGCTTTCTATTTTCTCAAGTAACATGAACTCTTCATGCTCATCCAAATATTCAAACTCTTTGAAAATTCATCAACCTCAAACCATTTGAACTTCATCCAATTTATAGGCAATTCACATGCAACAAAGTCTTTGCTTAACATGACACCTCAAATTGGATGGATTAGTCTTCAACCAAGTGTTCCAAAATTGATGAGTTTATATGCATGTTGTTGGTGATTCACAATCCACTTCACAACTTGGATAAACCCACTCAACTTGGATAAATCCACTCAACATGGATAATTCCACTTTGACTTATAATCACACTTGTAATATTTTGTCATTTTAAAATTAATTCATAATTAATTTTAATAAGCAAAATAAATTATAATTAATTAAACTTTTTAATTAATTAATATTATTATTTAATTCAATATCAAATATTAATTAAATAATAAGACTAATCCCGGTTTCTTAAACCGAATCATCACACATGAATCCCTATTCATGTTTTACACCGATCCCATATTTAAATCATATTTAAATATGTCCATCATTCTTCCAAAACCGAATTTCAATAAATTCAAATTCTTTTTCTCTCATATTGTTACACGGCTTAATCCGAGCTAGCCAGGAGAACCTAAAGGACCTACAGATCATGAGCTCCAACGATACGAGATTAACCGGTCAAACTCTTTAACCAAGCTAACCAACATTCGTTAACCCCCAGAGACTCCACTAAAGTCCAAGGGTTGCACTCTCCTCACCGTAGATATATTTGTGTCCTCTTGATATAACCATCATTAGTAAGTCGATCCTTCACAGGTCGTTCGTAATTACAGCTGGGTCAAAATAACCGTTTTACCCCCGTAATTACATCTTGTTCCTTAAGTCCCACTGATCCTCTAATGAACTATTGGTTTGTGGTCCAACCACCAAACCGATTGGTATGTGATCTCATCACTGTACCATGTCCCTCTCGGGCCAGTGAGAGGGTGGGATCCCTAGTTCAAGACCCGGAGTCAGCACTTAAGGGAACAACCTCTCTACTAATCCCTAAAGGCGGGTAGGAGTGAATTCCATCTCGCAGGACTATGTTCCCAGCTACCTACCCGGTCTTATCCCCAAAATGGTAGGCTTATTGAGTCGGCGATCTCGGGCCACTCTCACCCATACAAGTCAAAGGATAAGCCCGAATAAATAGGAGTTCATAGCGTGCTCAGGATTCAGATCGAGTTACCTAGGTCATCATATAAAAAGTCGGTCTTTACAGTAAACGGAGTTGTTAAGAAAGAGCGACTTGTTTCGCGGTTCAATCTTATGCAAACTCATTGCATAGGACGCCCCCACTCACATGTCTCCACATGAACGATTTCGGATCACATCGTTTGTACTATACAAAGTGGGCCGCGTCCAATAGTGTCCCCAGGATAAGGTACCCAACCTTATCCCTATACTATAGACCGTTCTGGCTATTACTTGAACTTGATCCACAATCATGTCATACATGAAGTTCAAGTATACAACCTATAGCCATGGGTTCTTTGTTTATTGGAGTTAGGTTAAAAGTAAAAACAATTCATTTTATTCAATAACAACTTTACTGAATAAATCTCAATAACAACTTTATTGCAAAATAGAATATACATTCAGTTTACAAACCACGAGTTTTAGGACATAAAACCCAACAAACTCCCACTTGGACTAAAACGTCAGTGGAGTATTACATGAGGGATGAGAAAAAACTGGAATATCAAATATTTCCATGACTTTTCTCCCACTATCCTACTGTACAACTCGTAGTCCTAGACTCACTAGGTGCCCCTCGAACACTTTAGCCGTGAGGGACTTTGTAAACGGATCAGCAATTTTGTGCTCTGAGGCGATCTGCATGACGATCACGTCTCCTCGATGCACTATCTCCCTGATGAGATGATATTTCCGCTCTATGTGCTTTCCACGCTTATGGCTTCTTGGTTCTCTCGAATTTGCCACAGCACCAGTATTATCACAATAAAGTGTGATAGGCAAATTCATATTTGGAACAACTTCCAAATCCGTCAAGAACTTTCTAAGCCATACAGCCTCTTTCGCAGCTTCGCAAGCCGCGACATACTCAGCTTCCATGGTGGAGTCAGCAATACAACCTTGCTTTATACTCCTCCATACTATTGCCCCTCCGTTAAGAGTGAACACTGATCCCGATGTGGATTTCCTCGAATCCTTATCGGTTTGAAAATCAGAGTCAGTGTATCCTGTAAGGATCAAATCCTTCGCGCCATACACGAGCACATAGTCTCTCGTTCTCCGAAGATACTTGAGGATGTGTTTAACGACAGTCCAATGATCATATCCTGGATTGGACTGGTACCTACTGACAATTCCCACTGCATAGCATATGTCGGGTCGTGTACATAACATGGCGTACATCAGACTACCGACTGCTGATGCATAGAGAATTCGTCTCATATCCTCAACTTCTTGAGGTGTCTTAGGACACTCTTCCTTTGACAATTGAATTCCATGCCTGAAAGGTAAAGAACCCTTCTTGGAATTCTGCATCGAATATCGTATCAACACCTTGTCGATATAAGATGCTTGAGACAGCGCTAGCGTTTTGTTCTTACGATTCCTTACGATTTGAATCCCTAGAACAAACTGAGTCTCTCCCAAATCTTTCATTTGGAATTGGGTCGCTAGCCATTGCTTAACGTCAGTCAGGAACCCTACATCATTCCCAATGAGTAGGATATCATCTACATATAAGACTAAGAAAGCTACAACAGAATTGACTATTTTCTTGTAGACACAAGGTTCGTCAACATTCTGTTCAAAGCCATAAGATTTGATCGCAGTATCAAACCTTATATTCCAGGATCTAGACGCTTGCTTCAACCCATAAATGGATCGATTAAGCTTGCAAACTTTTTGCTCTTGACCGTGAATTATGAACCCCTCTGGTTGAGCCATATAAATACTCTCTTCAAGATTGCCATTCAGAAAGGCTGTCTTGACATCCATTTGCCAAATTTCATAATCATAAAATGTGGCAATGGACAAGAGTATTCTAATCGACTTTAACATGGCAACAGGGGAAAAAGTTTCTTCATAGTCCACCCCTTCCCTCTGAGAATAACCCTTTGCCACAAGTCGAGCCTTAAAGGTTTGCACCTTACCGGCTTGGTCTCGTTTCCTCTTGTAGATCCACTTGCAACCGATAGGTCTTTCACCATCAGGTTGCTCTACAAGATCCCAGACCGAATTGAAGTACATCGACTCCATTTCGAGGTCCATGGCTTTAAGCCACTGGTCCTTGTCTATGTCATTCATTGCCTGTTTAAAGGTCAATGGATCCTCAACGCCGTCATCAGGTATGACGACCTGAGTTTCCGTTAAACCCATATAGCGGTCGGGTTGTCTCACATCCCTCCCACTACGTCGAGGTATTCTCAACTCTCGAGAAGGACCAGCCTGATCAACAACTCTTGTTGACCCATCTGTAGCTTTCCTGGAAAGTTCGGTCAAAACAATTTTGCTCGAAGGTTGATGATCTCTCATGTGGTCTTCCTCTAAGAACGTGGTGTTTGTCGATACAAGCACCTTGTCCTGTTGAGGATCGTAAAATAGACCACCTTTCGTTTCCTTGGGGTAGCCTACGAATAGGCATAATTTTGAACGATGTTCCAACTTCTTTGGATTGGGCACCAACACATGTGCCGGACACCCCCAAATTCTGAAGTGACGTAAACTACCTTTACGCCCTCTCCATAACTCATAAGGTGTTTCTGAAACACTCTTAGAGGGAACCATGTTCAAAATATATACAGCAGCCTCTACTGCATATCCCCAAAACGAACTAGGCAGTTGAGCATAGCTCATCATAGATCGAACCATGTCTAACAGGGTTCTATTTCTCCTTTCGGACACACCGTTCTGCTGCGGTGTTCCGGGCGCTGAGAGTTGGGATACTATTCCATGTTCTATCATATAGTCCTGGAATCTTAAATCCATATACTCTCCACCTCGATCTGATCGGAGTGTTTTAATCGTTTTACCTAATGTGCTCTCAACCTCTGCCTTATACTCCTTGAACTTTTCAAGAGCTTCGGACTTATGATGCATTAGGTAAAGATAGCCGTACCTAGAATAATCATCAATGAAGCTGATGAAATATTCATAACCTCCCGTGCTTTAACATTCATCGGACCACAAAGATCTGAATGTACAAGCTCTAGAGTTTCTTTGGACCTATGACCTTTTTCAGAAAAAGATCGTTTGGTCATCTTACCCTCAAGACAAGACTCACATGGTGGTAAAGAGTTGTCCTCTAACTGATTTAGGAGACCACTCTTAACCAATCTCCCAATCCTATTGAGATTAATGTGGCCTAGTCTCAAGTGCCAAAGATAGGTACTTGGAGAAAGTTTCTGCCTTTGAGCTGTTTTAAACATCTCGGTGTTCAAAATAGCTTTTGCCTCTGTTGGTCTTAACACATACAAGTTATTTTCAAGTTTCGCAGAACATATATGTACACCTCTTTTGCTAATGAACGCTTCATTAAAATCAAAAGATACTTTATACAAATGTTCAAGTAAACAAGAGATAGATACAAGGTTCCTTTTAAAGCTAGGAACCAACAGTACATTTTCAAGTAAAATGAAACTATCTCTATATAACAACTTGACAGCTCCCACTGCCTTGGCTGAGACAACCTCTCCTGTTCCAACCCTGAGAGTTATCTCACCTTCGGCAAGCAGCTGCCAGGAACTAGTTTCTTGGAAAGAAGAACAAACATGGTTAGTGGCTCCTGAATCCAGTATCCAGGCAGAACTATCATGTTCCACTAAACATGTTTCAACAACGAGTAAATCGTATTTACTTAGTTGTTTCTTCTCAGCTTTGCTCGCCATGAGGGTATCATGATAGACCGATGAGGACGGTTGTCCAAACATCATCTGTAATGAATCCATGATCTCCTTAGCAGAGACCATTACCTCATGCTTCTTAGCTAACACATCGGATGTGCTGGCCAAGATGTAGACTCGGGCTTTATCATTAGCCCTAGTCCACCTGTCAAATGCATCTCGAACAGTTCGAGTTGCAGATGAGCTAGGAGGGGGAGGACATTCCTCTGTTAAGACAAACCTAAGATCATCGATAACAAGAATCGTATTCAAGTTCGATTTCCAGGTCGTGTAGTTATCGCCGTTTAGTTTATCAGAAGCTAGTAATTGGATAAACGAGCTAGACATGCTGAAAAGAATGAATTTTATTAGTGAATTGAACTTAACCTATTTTTAACAACCAATCAAGAATTTTAGCAAAAGTAATAATGTACCCAAAAAATCATTATTAATTTGCAACGATACTTCAGTGAGTCAGAGTAACCGCTACCGAGGGGCAGTCAATCACTCCTTCACTGAACCAAGACATTCTTGACTAAATGCTAATACCAGAATAACTCATATTCCTATAGCACCTTAGTTATCGCTACTTCGGTCAAGAATCTACTAACAACTTAGTAATCCTTGTAAGTGTGACCCGCCATTTTCAGAACTCAGAGGTCGGCCCCAACAGTGCAACCGAATGGAAATGTCAGAGTTGGGAATGGACCTAAGAGACCCTATCCATTTCTGGAGATTGAGTTATTCCGACTCCCATGAAACGGCCCTCCGAATGGACGGTGCTACTATGGGCAACCAGCAGGCGGAACATGGGAATCTCACGGTTCAACCTAATGGAGGAGACCGCAGGATGTATTGACATACTTCCTTCTCCCACTTACTATAAATACTTTCTCCATTCACCTTGCTCTTGATTTATGCAAACACCATCCGAATGGGGATGCCCTATTGACATCACGAGGCCGAGCATAAATCTCACGGTGTGAACTTTGCGGAGAACGTAGGAGGAGATTGATATATCACATATACCTTCTCAACACCACTACTAAGTATTTTAGAATGGTTTGGGTATAGTTTTACTTAGGCATTATCCGGCTAAGAAAATAAAACCTAAGTCTAGGTAGAACATACTTTTACCTAAGATGTCTAGGTGATAAACGTTTTATAACCTTACACCTCTCACGTGCATGCTCATAAAGCCGGGTTAACTTAACTCAAGTATCGGATCGATCCCCAGGTAGGAGGTGTTCCGTAAACCATCATCTTAAATACCTCCAACCTTAGTGCAGGATCAAACCGGGTGAGTTCTCTCGTAACCTTAGCTTTACAAGATATCGACCTATTTTAACTATTAAAACGAATCGATACTAAATTCCTAATCGCATTGGAATTCTTTAACCCTTAGTGAGCATGCATTTATCTTTGTTATAGATTTTAAATGTCTATCTCATTTTACAACGCTTTATAAAACAAAGACATTCTATAACATGCTTCCTAAGCTAGAATATAACCATTACATTCAATTTATAACATGCTTCCCAAGCAAGAATATAACAATTATATTCAACTAAGGCAACTATGTTGTATGTTTAATTTCACAATTAATATAACACTTATATTAATTTTACTTTTAAACAAGCAACATCCAATTCATAAATTAATATAACACTTATATTAATTCTCATGAATTAAGCATGCATACTATACAACATAACACTTATATTATACTTTCAATGCATGCAACATGCTTCCTATGGTGGGATTTGAAATCTATATGGCATACTTTATGCACATACAAGAGACTTTAATTAAAACATACATTCACAATGCATAATTAATTAAACACACTAAAGTGGACCGGTTTTGGCATCACGAACAAGCAAGCAACTAAATTATTACAATAATAATTCATCAACTAAGCTGAGACGCTTCCGAACCCTTCGAACCGCCACGAACCAGCTTGAATTTGCTTGAACCGGCCAAAAAAACAGCAACTACAAAACTTCAAAAAAAACTGAACCGGTCCATAACAACTGTCCCGACTTCAACAGCCCGTAACTGGACCAATAACGACCCGAACCGGACCAAACAAACACTGAACCGGACCTCCAGAGGGTGAAGAACAAGGAACCGGTCTGACTTTCAGTGAACCGGACCGTCCGAGGACCGAACCGGACCGTTTCTTCCACCTTGCGCTGAACCGGTGTTGTGCTGGAATTTTGCAGAAAAAAAAAACAGCAAAAAACAGCATGCTGTTTTTTTCGACACCCGAGCTTCTGTCTTCGAATTGAAAGCCTATATGGACTCTAATGACTCCGAATTTTTTACAGACTCTTCTTCACACATTAAAGCCCATACACGTCCGGGCAATTACAAAACGAAGTACAAATAAAATCTCAAAAAAATATGCCAAAACCGGAATCACACTTTAGACGCCCAAAAATTTAATTTCTAAAACAAATACCCACCGAGCTCAAATTGATGCAAATTGAGTGACCAAAAACCGCTCTGATACCAATTGATGGAGCGCATGTAGCGCAGCGGAAGCGAGACGGATAATTGGCACTCTAATTTCATCAATTTAGCTAAATAAGAAACATGCACAAAACTTTGAAATAAAAGGAATTAGAACACAAACCTCTTGTAGTTCTAAAGACTTCTCTTCCAACGCTCGAATCTCCTCACGAACCCTTCGAAGCTTCCCTCGAACTCCTCGAGAACCACCTCCGGTAGTCCCGCTATCCTCGGGCCGAGCAACGGAGTGGTGGGACTCCTTTATGAAAGAAAAAATTTTGGAAGAAGAAGATGGGAAGATGAAAGTGATGAGGATTTTGTGAGAAGAAGTCTAACACTTAGCTTTCTATTTTCTCAAGTAACATGAACTCTTCATGCTCATCCAAATATTCAAACTCTTTGAAAATTCATCAACCTCAAACCATTTGAACTTCATCCAATTTATAGGCAATTCACATGCAACAAAGTCTTTGCTTAACATGACACCTCAAATTGGATGGATTAGTCTTCAACCAAGTGTTCCAAAATTGATGAGTTTATATGCATGTTGTTGGTGATTCACAATCCACTTCACAACTGGGATAAACCCACTCAACTTGGATAAATCCACTCAACATGGATAATTCCACTTTGACTTATAATCACACTTGTAATATTTTGTCATTTTAAAATTAATTCATAATTAATTTTAATAAGCAAAATAAATTATAATTAATTAAAATTTTTTAATTAATTAATATTATTATTTAATTCAATATCAAATATTAATTAAATAATAAGACTAATCACGGTTTCTTAAACCGAATCATCACACATGAATCCCTATTCATGTTTTACACCGATCCCATATTTAAATCATATTTAAATATGTCCATCATTCTTCCAAAACCGAATTTCAATAAATTCAAATTCTTTTTCTCTCATATTGTTACACGGCTTAATCCGAGCTAGCCAGGAGAACCTAAAGGACCTCCAGATCATGAGCTCCAACGATACGAGATTAACCGGTCAAACTCTTTAACCAAGCTAACCAACATTCGTTAACCCCCGGAAACTCCACTAAAGTCCAAGGGTTGCACTCTCCTCACCGTAGATATATTTCTGTCCTCTTGATATAACCATCATTAGTAAGTCGATCCTTCACAGGTCGTTCGTAATTACAGCTGGGTCAAAATAACCGTTTTACCCCCGTAATTACATCTTGTTCCTTAAGTCCCACTGATCCTCTAATGAACTATTGGTTTGTGGTCCAACCACCAAACCGATTGGTATGTGATCTCATCACTGTACCATGTCCCTCTCGGGCCAATGAGAGGGTGGGATCCCTAGTTCAAGACCCGGAGTCAGCACTTAAGGGAACAACCTCTCTACTAATCCCTAAAGGCGGGTAGGAGTGAATTCCATCTCGCAGGACTATGTTCCCAGCTACCTACCCGGTCTTATCCCCAAAATGGTAGGCTTATTGAGTCGGCGATCTCGGGCCACTCTCACCCATACAAGTCAAAGGATAAGCCCGAATAAACAGGAGTTCATAGCGTGCTCAGGATTCAGATCGAGTTACCTAGGTCATCATATGAAAAAGTCGGTCTTTACAGTAAACGGAGTTGTAAAGAAAGAGCGACTTGTTTCGCGGTTCAATCTTATGCAAACTCATTGCATAGGACGCCCCCACTCACATGTCTCCACATGAACGATTTCGGATCACATTGTTTGTACTATACAAAGTGGGCCGCGTCCAATAGTGTCCCCAGGATAAGGTACCCAACCTTATCCCTATACTATAGACCGTTCTGGCTATTACTTGAACTTGATCCACAATCATGTCATACATGAAGTTCAAGTATACAACCTATAGCCATGAGTTCTTTGTTTATTGGAGTTAGGTTAAAAGTAAAAATAATTCATTTTATTCAATAACAACTTTACTGAATAAATCTCAATAACAACTTTATTGCAAAATAGAATATACATTCAGTTTACAAACCACGAGTTTTAGGACATAAAACCCAACATGAAGTGAGTTGGAAAAGGGAATGGTGGGGGTATTTAGAGTGGCAGGAATAATGGTAGAGCTGTCTGTGATGGTGGGTGTGTTTAGAGTGGCAGAAATAAGGGTACACTACTAGAAAATGGGGAATAGATGACATGTGGGCCAAAGAAATATAAAGGGAGAAAGAAAAAAAGTGTCATCTTCAATTTGGGGCGCGTTTTTGGCGGGAAAAAACGGAGTTTTTCAGATTTCCGAAACTTAATGACAGTTTTCTAATGACGACAATTTTCGGTTTTTGTCATCTATAGAGTAAAGAAGGCAGGGGCTATAACGACTGATAAAAATTGTCATCTAAAGTCCTGATGACAGTTTTTATTTGTCATCATAGCCCCGATTTCTACTAGTGGTAGAACTTTCTGTGGCCATATTGAAGGATCTAAGGTTTAGCTTTGGCGTTGGCCTTGTGATGACTCTGATACCAAAATGAAAATTGAGAGAGATGTAAATCTCAATTTGAATGTATTCCTTCTGTTATTTTCTCAATGAATTATTCTGATTCATTTCACCTCTTTTTGTAGGTGAAAAAGTAAACACAGTTAATAAGGAAATAATATAATTATAGGAAATAAAGAGCAGTAAAGGAAATATACATTAAGGAGAAAATAGTAAAGGAAATATGTATTAAAGAGTACAAATCAATTTGCACAATTTGTTGTCATCCAATTTCGGTGATTGAAGATTTGCAAGGCTGGAGATTAGGAGATTTTGTTGATTCTGTTTTAATCTCAATAAATCAGCCAAAATGATCATACCCGTTGAATCTTGAATGACCCAAGCAATTGCACCTCGTTTGGTAGAAGCATTCCCGGACGCATCACAATTTAGTTTCCAATGACCTCGAGAGTCCATCGATAGTCCCTGCAGGATTCGCCACCCTTACTGGCTCAACTGGGGTTCCTCTAGTCAGCTTCTTCCTTGTCACCTAGCTCTCGAATACAATTTTCCGTGATGATTAGCAAAGTTTGGGAATTTGGACTTCCTCCGCCATGAAGAATTTTGTTCCTGTACTTCCAAATTTTTCAGATTACAATGAGCAATATAAGTTATTGTAAAGGGGAAGGGAAGGGAAAGGGAGGACGGTTTATACCCAAGTTATCGGTAATGTGTATTATGTGTTTTACTTTTAGCGTGTTACTATTTTGCCCTCCATTTACAATTTTTCTTGTTTATACGACAGATTAGGAGAAGTTCCACACATATGAGATTCGTGGAAGAAACAAACTTGGGAGCTTAGATTACTTGCATATATAAACAAATGACAAGTGTTTTTGGAAATGTTTCATACGCTTGTTTTTTAAATGTTTTTTTGTATGGGTTCTTTTTGTGGTTTTGTGTTTATTGGTAAGATGTACATGGTTATAACTTACAAGCGTCTAGAAAAGTACTCTATTTTTTGTGTAAGATTGTGAAAGATCCCAAACTTATGTATTTTGAGTACATGAATTGAAAGATGTTATTTTTATAGTGAGTTTCTTTAATTATTGAAAAGGTGTAATATTCATAATATTTTCTAGGACAAATTCAGGATAAAATGATTTATATTTGTTTTGAGTTTCGTTAGGTGGGGGAGGAAATGAAGGTAGAAAATAAGTTCGAAGTAATGATCCATGGTAAACAACCAAAGCTTATGAACATCAATAGTAGCAACCAAAAACTATTAAATAATAATTGGTCAATTTCAAAATTTCAATCTCTTTCTTCCATATTTGACTCTTCAGAATCTCCCTCTACACCTGAATTCTACATTTATTGATACAAGTAGTCATTGAACTTAATATTTGAAAAAATCAATGTAAAACATCATTTTTATTAACTCATTGTGGACGCCTTAAACCCTAAACCTTTGTTAGTTATGTCAAGAGGTACCCAAACATAGTAAAAATATAAGAAACTCAATATTCATTGAGAGTAAAAATATCAACAATCATGTTGGAACTAAAAAGTATATTCGCCAACAAGAGCATAGCTCAACGACATGATGTATCGCCTAGTGACCATGAGGTCCTAGGTTCAATCCCCCACCTCAATATGTTGTCAAGAAAAAAAAAAAACTAAAAAATATATTCATTCTTCAAAGTTGATCAAATTTCCTACTAACAATACCAAAATTCTTTGTCAACACTCACAATGAGTATAACCAATGCCTTAGAGTACAAAGACAGAATATTAGAGTTTGAAGAAAAATACGAACCTTTGTAAGGTTAGACAACTCAAAAGTCTCGAAGAAGTTTGGAGATGATAAAACAAGTTTTTTTCTTCGTCAAGAACAATGCTTCATCTACAACAAGGAAACATAACTTCTTCTTCAAGCTTCTGTTGGGTTTTATGTCTTAAAACTCGTGATTTGTAAACTGAATGTATATTCTATTTTGCAATAAAGTTATTATTGAGATTTATTCAGTAAATTTGTTATTGAATAAAGTGAATTGTGTTTACTTTTAACCTAACTACAATAAACAAAGAACCCATGACTATAAGTTGTGTCACACCCCGTCCCAGACATTCTACCGACCTAGGACAAGATATGACGACATAGATCCCGAGTGCAATGGAACCTATCGTCAAACCACAAGAACTAAACCAAACTCTACAAAATGAAACGCAAGATGTCTAACACAAGTTTGAGTAAAACGAAACATAAAGAAAATTCGGCATAGTTTTCCCTGAAACTGATTTCAAACAAAACAAACACTGTGACAACAACCATTAACAGACTGACATACAAAGCTCACTACACAAACTAACATAGAACATCAGTTGACCAAACGATAACAAAAAAAAAAAAAAAAAAACGATCTAGCCACTCAAGACACAAAAATATATTTACAAGTCATGCACACTCAAAATGATATGCAACCTATCAAAGCTAGTGGCAAATCTCGGCTCCAAAAGGCTCGTCTGAAACTCAAACGCTACCTGGTAGGAAAAATTTAGGAGAAAAGAGATGAGTTGCAAACTCAGTGAGTAGTAATTTTATAAGAAAAACAACCTTAATGAAACTCTAGTTTTCGTACTACACATAGAAAACAAGTCTCATAAAGCATTATAAATCAGGAACCATTTAAGTCTCGAGATAAGTAAAAGAAAACACAGAACAAACCACGTATTAGCAACGCTTGATTCACCGACCAAGACTTGTAACAAAAACAACATAACGACATATGTATCAAACACTCTTGTAATAAAAATAAAAATTTGTAACAATATCACCTAGCATTGTACATAATCTCTGGTCATACCGGCGCAGAGTCATCTCAATACGCAAGGTAGAGCAATCTCTATCCTACTATGCACCGAGAAAAACTCTAGGAACATAGTAAGTCTCTGTCATACGTGCACGTATAATTCTCCAACTCTGGTATACTATGGGAACACATCCACATAGCATACGGGTAATTGCCATAGGTACTTAAATCCAATGGTTTTGAAGCCACTCTCTATATAAAACTCTTAAAATTATGCTCTTTCTCTACAATCACAATACACAAAGTTCAAACATTCCTAAATTCACATTTTCAGCTAATTCACGAAAAGCTAGAATTTCACAAGAATTTCTCTAAGTCTCATCAAATTTACTCCAAGAATATGCATAAGTATAAATTTCGCGAAAATCATAATATTTGGCTAGATAATAAACAATTTTAGAGAAATAACCACTCACAACAACTATGGGTGAGACACGTTCGGGTCGTACACCGTTCCCACTTCTGTTTGACCTGAAATATTAAATAAAACACCATAAATATACTTGCAACATTACCAACTTAAACATCATATTACCAAACTCCAATTTATGAGTTCTGTTAACCCCAAGCGCAAATTGGTCAAATTCACAAAACTAACTAATTTGCCTTCTTTGTAAACCTATTGACCAATACCAACAATAACTCTCCTAATTTAATTGCACGGGATTACTCCCTCTTATCATTTAACCTCATAAATCTCATTTATAATTCTTCTATTTACAACCATAACCTCTTCATCTTCCCAAACCCCTCAAATTCTCCTCTCCTCGGTTGTATTTCCCATCCTCTTTTCCTTTAAAAAAAAAAAATCGTTTTCCATTTCCAAAATCTTCAATTTCATTCTCAAGAATGAAATTGACATCTTTCTATCCTTCTTCATAAAACACAACAAAATGTCAATAACCTAAAATAAATGAAGTTCCAAAATCCCGACCTTGAGTTCTTTTAAAGGAAAGTTTCCCAAGCTTAAGTACAACCCTTCCAAACAACCATAGAAGACTAAACCCTACTGAAAAATATAGGATGAACCACCAAAATCTTTCATGAGACCCACAAATTCTCAAGAATAAGTTAAACCCATAGAACTCCAAAAATTGAAGAAAGAAATCTTCATGCATGATTAAAAAATTCCAAAGATCTTCAAAGATTTACTTACCTAGAGTTCAAGCAACTACTCAACCCTTCAAACTCCTCCTTGCAACTATCGCGTCTCTCTTTCCTTAGTTTTCTCCTTTTTCCTTCGTTTTCTTCCTCTCCCCCGACTCTCTGTTTTTTTTTTTTCCTTTTATTTTGAAACAGTCAAAATAATTCCTTTTTATTTTAAAACAACTCACGTGTAAGATAATGTCTACTCACACCTCACAACCACCCATGACTAAAATAGGGAACACAATTTCAATTAACTGCTTTTTTTTTTTTTTTTTTTTTTTTAAAAAAAAAAAAGTGAAAGGACTAAATGGTCCTTACAAATATTACCCCCTTTTGAAAATTTCGTCCTCGAAATTCGGTGACTTCATCAAGAAAACAACTCAGGATATTGAGCACGCATTTGTTCTTCACTTTCCCAGGTTGCTTCTTCCACGGCATGATTTCTCCACAAAACTTTTACCAGAGAAATGGTTTTACTGCGTAACACTTGTTCCTTTTTGTCCAAAATTTGCATCGGCCCTTCTTCGTACGACAAATTTTCCTTCAATTGCACAGGATGTGATTCAAGAACATGACTCAAGTCCGACACATACTTACGCAACACTGATACATGAAATACATTATGGATTCTAGAGAGCTCCATTGGCAATGCTAAGCGATACGCTACTGGACCAATACGCTCAAGAATCTCATAAGGACCAATGTACCTCGGGCTTAACTTCCCTTTTCTACCAAATCTCAAAACCCCTTTCCAAGGAGACAACCGTAGGAAAACTTTCTCGCCCACCAAATATTCTAAGTCCTTCTGACGCTTATCAGCATAACTCTTTTGTCGATCTTGAGCCATTTTCAATTTCTCCCTAATCAACTTCACATTTTCAGAAGTAATTTGAACGAGTTCGGGACCCATCAATTTCCTTTCTCCAACTTCTCCCCAACAAATCGGAGTTCTACACTTCCTACCATATAATGCTTCAAATGGTGTCATTCCAATACTAGAATGATAACTATTATTATAAGCAAATTCCATCAAAGTTAAACGAGAATCCCAACTTCCCTTGAACTGTAGAACACAAGCTCGCAACATATCCTCCAAGGTTTGAATAGTCCTCTCTGACTGTCCATCTGTCTGCGGATGGAACGCAGTACTAAAATGTAATTTAGTACCTAACGCTCGTTGTAAACTTGGCCAGAACTTGGAAGTAAAACGGGAGTCCCTATCTGAGACTATGGATACCGAAGTTCCATATAGGCTAACTATTTCGTCCACGTATAACTTAGCCAACTTATCAAGGGAATAAGTAATTCTGACCGGCAAAAATCGGGCAGTCTTGGTCAACCTGTCAATTATCACCCATATACCATCATGGCCACTCTGTGAACGCGGAAGTCCAAACAAGAAATCCATTGTAATATGCTCCCATTTCCACTCTGGAATCGGAAGTGAAGTTAGAAGTCCAGCCATTTTCTGACGTACTGGTTTTACTTGTTGACAGACTATACATCTAGAAACATACTCTGCAATTTCTCTCTTCATACCAGGCCACCAATAGTGTTCCTTCAACGTTCTATACATCTTCGTACTTCCTGGATGCATTGCATAAGCCGAGCTGTGCGCCTCTTCTAAGATTTCGCTCTTCAGATCCAGCTTGTTAGGTACACACAAGAGATTAAACTTAACCAAAGCTCCATCTCTTCTTAATGCATACTCTATTTGCTTACCACTTCTTAACTCTTCATTTACTTTACTCAATACTGGATCATTAAACTGAGCTTCTACAATTTTATCAATCAAAACAGGTCTTACCTGGAAGTGGGCAAGTAAGCCTCCAAAATCATTCACTCTTAACTTAGCATTCAGACCTTTTAGTTCACCCAACAAAGACATACTAACTGCATTAGGTGAAGCCTTCGAACAAGAAGGTTTCCTGCTCAAAGCATCAGCTACAACATTTGCTTTCCCGGGATGATAATCAATAGTACAATCATAATCCTTTATCAACTCAAACCACCTCCTTTGACGTAAATTCAATTCCTTCTGGTCAAAGATATACTTGAGACTCTTATGGTCTGTGTATATATGACACCTTTCTCCAAACAAATAATGTCGCCAAACTTTCAATGCTAATACCACTGCTGCTAATTCTAAATCATGAGTTGGATAGTTATACTCATGTGTCTTCAATTGTCTCGACACATAAGCGATCACCTTCCCTTTTTGCATCAAAACACACCCAAGACCCTGATGTGAAGCATCACTATAAACATCAAACTTTACACCCGACGTTGGAAGTGATAGTATTGGGGCAGAAACTAGTCTTTTCTTCAGTTCTTGGAAGCTTTGCTCACATGTTTCTGTCCACACAAACTTCGAATTCTTCTTGGTTAAACTTGTCAGCGGAAGAGCTAACTTGGAGAATCCTTCTACAAATCGTCGATAATAACCTGCCAGACCGAGGAAACTACGAACTTCTGTAACTGTCTTCGGTTGCTCCCACCTAACCACCGCCTCAATCTTTTGTGGATCAACAAAGATGCCTTCTGAAGAAATCACATGTCCTAAAAACATCACGCGATCCAACCAGAACTCACATTTACTAAACTTGGCATACAACTTCCTATCGCGCAACGTCTGTAATACAACTCTAAGATGCTCAACATGCTCGACCATATTTCTGGAATAGACTAGTATATCATCAATAAACACAATTACAAACTGGTCCAAGAACGGATGAAAAATCCTATTCATAAGATCCATAAACGCCGCTGGTGCATTAGTCAACCCAAAAGGCATGACTAGAAACTCAAAATGCCCGTAGCGTGTCCTGAAAGCAGTTTTCGATACATCAACTTGTTTCATTTTTAGTTGATGATATCCTGATCGCAAGTCAATTTTTGAGAACACTGAAGCACCTTTAAGCTGATCAAACAAGTCGTCTATTCGAGGTAAAGGATACCTATTTCGTATCGTTACTTTGTTCAATTGCCTGTAGTCAATGCACAACCTTAAGGTTCCATCTTTCTTTTTAACAAACAACACGGGTGCACCCCACGGTGATACACTAGGCCTGATATAGCCTTTATCTACTAACTCTTGCAACTGTGTCTTCAATTCTTTTAACTCCTTTGGCGCCATTCTATATGGGGCTTGTGAAATAGGGGACGTACCAGGTATCAGATCAATTCCAAACTCAATCTCTCTGTCAGGTGGTAGGCCAGACAAGTCGTCTGGAAACACATCCGGGAATTCTTGCACCACTGGTATATCTTCAAGCTTTAAATTATCGACTTGCGTACCAACCACATGTGCCAAAAACGCAGCACACCCTTTCTGTAGCAACTTTCTTGCCTTCAAAGCAGTGATCACACATGATGGCAAGATCCTCCTCTCACCACTAAAACTAACCTCAGTCTCACCAGGTCGTTTAAATATCACCTCTTTCTGAAAACAGTCAATCGATGCGTGATGTGTGGACAAGAAGTCCATCCCCAATATAATATCAAACTCATGGATATCCAATGGTACTAAGTCAACACCCAACTCACAATTTTCTATTCGAACCACACAATTACGATAAACATTTTTCGCTACCAATGTGGTACCTACAGGTGTGGCTATTGATAACTCACTCGGTAATGGTTCTAACTTTTTTCCTACCCCAACAGAAAACATAAGTGAAACAAAAGAGTGTGTAGCGCCAGGATCTATTAAAACATGTGCATTCTTACCAGAGATGGTTAACGTACCCATGACTACGTCTGACGCCTCTCGGGCCTCCTGTTGTGTCATCGCAAAAACCTTCCCCTGGCTACGTGGTCTGCCCGCCTGGCCTTTTGATTTTAATCCACTGGAGCTTCCATCATTGCTTCTTCCCTCACCATAAGCTATATTAGGCTTGTTCATCCGTGAACCAGAGTATTGTTGATCGATTGGTTGGGATGAGGCACCCTGCGAAACATTGCTTCCCTGAAATGCTTGAGGACATTCTCCCCTCAAATGACCGGCTTGTCCACATTTATAACAAACTCTAGTTCCCCACTGTTACGTCTCCAAAAGTGACCTTTTTAGGACTTGTTTTCCATAGAAAGATGTACACTCTTAGGTGTTTTTGGTAGGATTTAGCTTAAACCTATGCTTTAATATGAGAATTAGAAGAGGGTAGCTAAATTAGGACTTATGTACAAAAGGAAAGAAAAGGAATAGAAAACGAAGTCAAAAGAGTGAAAAATATGCATTGCGGCAGCATTGCGGAAACATTGCTAAAACAGCAATGTTTTAAGTGAAATCCGTAAGTTGGCTGATCTTTTTCTGTTATATTCCGTTATTTCAGGGATTCGTTCTTTCTCCTCCATCCATTTTGAAGTACGACGTTGAGGATGGATGGTTCTCCTTGGCCCAAACGCACCTGCAGATTACTATAAAAGAGGGTCAAAGTAGAGGGTTTGAGCATCATCCGAAAGCGTAGAAGTCTCTTCGCAGCTCCATCTTTTCTCCTGTTTTTCTCTTCCGTCTGTTGGGTTGGAAAGCTTAGCTGTTGGAGTCGACAATCTGATAGGAAGGAGAGAAGATTCATCTTCTCTCCTGATTGGATTCATCCAAGCAAGGCTACTCTTTTTCTCCTTTCAGCCGAGGCATTTGCGACGAAGCGAGCACGCTCAACTTACTGCTTTCTGTCTTCTATTTCTCATTTCCAGCACTGTTTTGTTGTGTTTCTTTTCTATTAGCTAGTTCATTACATTTCGTTGCTTTCTGTCTTTATGTTATTCACTTTAAGTTTCCCTTTGTTCACCCCAACAATCGATTAATCAAAGCACAATTCATTAATTCACGGTTTCTTGCCTTTGTTGTTTCTTGTTTTGCCTTGCTGTTTTAAGTTTATTTCTCTTCTGAGCATGCCTACTTTATCTAATATTTCTGTTCTCTCTATATCCATGAGTAACTAAGTCACATAGGGGCATGCTAATGACAATACTATAGGCTAAAAAATGTGAACCAAGCATGTAGGATAGCTCTCGAAGCATTGATTGTATGTAAGCTTCATCCCACGGGCAATTTCGATTGGCCATCCATTTTGTCCAAAGAACTCCTAACCTCTGGAAGGAGTAAGAGTTCAGAGTCATACACTCATGCTAGCCTTTCAAGGTAGCCAGAAAACGACCTAGGAATAGGCGTTTTCCTAGTACAAACCATAACTTTCTGCTTTAACAAGATGCTTAAGACCTTACTTGGACATGAGTAAACTAAAGAATCTAATGCATGAAATCGGAAGATACATGAGTTTGAGTTAGTTTGATGCATAGTGAGTTGATCCAATGCTTGAGAATCGTATAAAAATGCCTATAGAGGAGTCGTTAGTAGCCCTTGTTTCTCCATTTTACACACTTTCGCTGTTAGTAACATTGCGGTAGAATTGCTGTTCTCGCAATTCTGCTAAGTTAAAAATTCTGCTTGACTACTTTCCTCTTCGTTTATTAATTCTTTCTCTTTACATTTTGCGTTTACCATTGACTTGCACTTGTTTATGTTGCTACCTTTTATATATTCAACAATAATTAGGAATTTTAAAACCGAGTCTACCCCTTCAAATCCACCCATTCTTTCTTAACATTACACTTCACGAGTAGCTAATAATAAATCTCTGTGGGAAAACGAATGAAAAAATACTTACTACTTGCTATAAGATCATGTATGCTTGCATGTTCTGAGTGCTCCCTCTCTCTTATTGCTTATTTATTTTACACATTGAGCACGCAACAAGTTTTTGGCGCCGCTGCCGGGGATTTAGTTTAGTGAAAACGAAGTTTGTTAAGTTTGAAACACCAAGTTTATTATCTATTGAAGCTGATCTATTTTCATTTCTTTTGCAGGTACCATTGGGTTAGTTTATGAATGAGTCTTCAAGTAGTGATCTAGAGTTCAATCCTGAGCCCGAGAGACTATTTAGAGCCAGAAACAGAGCCAAGAAACGCCTCTTTGACCAACCCTCTATACCTCCAATAATTGCGGTAACCGCAATTCCTCCGCAATTTAATCAAGAAGAAATGGATAGATTAGTTCCAAATCCAGTGCCTGTCACTCGCAATCCCATCGAAATAGCGAATGATAAGGATAGTGCCATTCTCTCATACCTAGTACCTATGCCTGGGGAGCTGAACCCCAGCATAATCCGCCCTGAAATCACTGCCAACTCATTCGAGTTAAAGCCAGTGATGTTCCAAATGTTGTCCACTGTGGGACAATTCTTTGGAGTGAAAAATGAGGATCCCCACAACCATCTTAGAAACTTCCTAGGAGTGAGTGATACATTCATCATCCCTGGAGTTTCCCAAGAAGCCTTGAGGCTCTACCTCTTCCCTTACTCTTTGAGGGACAAAGCAAAGACGTGGTTAAACTCATTACCCTCTGGATCAGTCCTCAATTGGACAGACTTGGCGGAGAAATTCCTAGTGAAATACTTCCCACCTGATAGGAATTCTACCTTTCGTGATGATATAATCAAATTCAAACAAGCTGAGAATGAGTCTCTTCACGAAGCTTGGACAAGGTTCAAGGACCTTCTTCTCAAATGTCCACATCATGGCATCCCATGGTGTATCCAAATAGAGGTCTTTTTCAAAGGATGCAACCCCAGCACCAGACAAGTTCTAAATTCATCTGCTGGAGGTTCCATGTTGTCCAAAAGTTATAATGAAGCCTATGAGATCTTGGAGAAGATCTCAGCATCTCACTGTAGGTGGTCAGATGATCCAGTTGAGCCAACTAGAGCTCAAGACAAGGACGCACTCAATGCCATGAGTAGCCAAATAAGCGCCCTGACCAACCTAGTCAAGCAAATGGCTCAAGCCAATCTCCAAACAAGTGTCAACACCGCCACAGCCATGTCAATGGGCACCCAACCAAGTCAAGGTGAGACACTTATCTGTGGATTCTGTGGGGAAGGGCACCTGTATGAATACTGCCCTGGGAATCCAACCTTAGTCTGCTATATTGGAAGCCAACAGCAGCCTAGGAACAACCCCTATTCCAATACTTACAACCCTGGTTGGAGGAACCACCCAAACCTGTCATGGGGTGGCCAACAGAATGCTAACCAAGCTCCTAACCAACCAAGACCGAGTGGAACACCTGGTTTCACTCCCCAACATAACCAATCCATGTACCAAAAACCATACAACCAACCTGTAGGGTCTTCTGTAGAAAACTTACTTAAGGAATACATAGCCAAGAATGATGCCACTCTACAGAGTCAGCAAGCTACTCTTAGGAGCCTAGAGAACCAAATAGGGCAACTAGCCAACGAACTCAAAAGTAGGCCCCAAGGTAGACTACCTGCTGACACTGAAGTGCCAAGGAGAGATGGTTGTTAAGTCTCTGAAAGTGACTTATTTAGGACCCATTTAGCTTAAGAAGATGTGCACTTTTAGGTGTTTTTGATAGCATTTAGCCTAAACCTATGCTTTAATATGAGAATTAGAAGAAGGTAGCTAATCTAGGACTTATGTACAATAGGTAGAAAAAGGGTTGAAAACCGAAGGAAAAGAATGAAAAAATGAGCATTGCGAATGAATTGCGAAAACATTGCGGTGACCGCAATTATTCAAGTGAAAACCGTAAGTTGACTGATCTTTTTCTGTTAATTTCCGTAATTTCAGGGATTCGTTCTTTCTCCTCCATCCATTCTGATATATGACGTTGAAGATTGATGGTTCTCCTTGGCCCAAACGCACCTGCAAACTACTATAAAAGGGGGCCAAAGTCGGAGGTTTGATCATCACTCGAAGCGCAGAAGTCTTCTCGCAGTCCACCATTTCCATCTGTTTTCCTTTGCCGTTTGTTGGAGTGAGAGTCTCAGCTTTTGGAGTCGATAATCTGATAGGAAGGAGAGGAGATTCTTCTTCTCTCTCGATTGGATTCATCCAAGCAAGGCTGACTTTTCATCACCTTCATTCGAGGCGACTGCCACGAAGTTTTCCAGCAATCTTTTACTGCTTTTCTGTTCTGTTCTTCTTATTTCCATTTCTGATCACTGTTGTTCTTAGTTTAGAGTTTTAATTACTGCATTTCGTTGTTGTCTGTCTTGGTTTCATTTCTTTCAAAGCTTTCCTTTGTCATTCAAACACTCAAAGTAATCAAAGTACAATTCTGCATTTTACAGTTTCTATCTTGTTCTGCTACGGTTTTGTCTTGCTGTTTTAAGCACATTTCTCTTCTAAGCATGTCTGTTTTATCTACCCTTTCTGTTCTCCATGTATCCATGAGTAGCTAAATCACTTAGGGGCATGCTAATGACAGAACTATAGGCTAAAAAACGTGCATCAAGTATGTAGGATAGCTCTCGAATCATTGATTGTATGTAAGCTTCATCCCACGGGCAATTTCGATTGGCCATCCATTTTGTCCAAAGAACTCCTAACCTCTGGAAGGAGTAAGAGTTCAGAGTCATATAATCATGCTAGCCTTTCATGGTAATCAGGAAACGGCCTAGGAATAGGCGTTTCCCTAGTACAAACTAAACACTCCTGCTTAAATAAGATGCTTAAGACCTTACTTTGAAGTCGAGTAAACTTAAGACTCTAATGCATGGAATCGGACGATACTTGAGATAGAGTGAGTTTGATGTATAGAGAATTGATCCAAAGCTTGGTAATCGTAATAAACTGCCTATAGGATAGTCATTAGTAGCCCTTAATTCACCCACCTACACACTTTCGTTGCTATTTAATTGCGGAAACATTGCGGTCCTCGCAATTCCTGCTAAGTTGTTATTCTGTTAGCTGCTTTCTCCTTTGTTTATCAGTACCATCTCTTGTCCTTTGAGTTTAATTTCAACTTCCATTTGTTTATGTTATATTCCTTTATACATTCAGCAAAACTTAGGTAATTAAAAACCAATTTTACCCCCTCAAATCCACCCCATCTTTCTTAACAAAAACACTTCGAGAATAGCTAAAAACAAGTCTCTGTGGGAAAACGAATGAAATATACTTACTACTTGCTATAAGACCATGTATGCTTGCATGTTCTGAGTGCTCTCTCCCTCCTATTTATCATTTTTGTTAACACATTGAGCACGCAACAATGGTAAAGAACAAGTTCAAGCAATTGAACTTAGGAGTGGGAGACCGTTGGTGAGCAACACCAAAGAAACACCAAAGAGAGTAGAGAACAATGAGTCTAGTGCTCCACTGGAGTCTCTGCCAAACCAAGGTCAACCATCACCAAGCACATCAGGAGCAAGGCTGGAGCCAATCATAGAGGAGATAGAAGAAATCCCAAGGCCTCCACCTATCCTGAGGCGACCTGAAGTGCCTACATATGTGCCACCACCTCCATTTCCTCGAAGGCTTAAGAAAAAACAAGAACAGGAAGTGCACTTTAACAAATTTCTAGAAATTCTTAAGCAAGTGCATGTTAATATTCCTTTTGTAGAAGTTTTACAGTCTATGCCCTCTTATGTAAAGTTTTTGAAGGATATTATCACTAACAAGAGAATAATTGGTGAGTTTGAAACAGTAAATCTCACTGAGGAGTGCAGTGCCATACTCCAGAACAAGCTACCCAAGAAGGAGAAGGATCCTGGTTCCTTCACCTTACCAGTAGAGCTAGGAGGCAAGCACGTGGGCAGAGCTCTTTGTGACATGGGAGCCAGCATAAACCTCATGCCCCTATCACTATTCCGCCAGCTAGGAATAGGAGAAGCACGTCCAACCACTGTCACTTTACAACTTGCAGACAGATCCATAGCCTACCCTAAGGGTAAGATTGAGGATATTCTTGTAAAGGTTGACAAGTTTATTTTCCTTGCAGATTTCATTATCCTGGACTATGAAGCAGACAAGGAGGTCCCCATCCTATTAGGCAGACCATTTCTAGCCACAGGTAGGGCCCTGATAGATGTCCAGAAAGGTGAGCTCACTATGAGGGTTCATGATGAGGAGGTTAAATTTAGTGTTTATAAAGCCTTAAGGTACCCCTCTGACTCTGAATCTTGTGCTAGCATGGACATTGTAGACTCACTAATGGAAGAACAGCTGGAGCATGAATTATTAACTAAGCATGCTAATAATTATGTAGAATTAGATTTAACTGATTTGAATGTATCTGAGATAATGGATATACCTGTAGATAAAACACAGCATGTTTGTATGAATAATGACCTGACTGACAGATCCTTGAATCCTTTAAAACCATCCATTGAGCACCCACCTGTCTTAGAATTGAAACCTCTACCCACACATCTTAAGTATGCATATTTAGGAAGTAATGAGACTCTGCCTGTAATTATTTCATCTAAACTAAGTGAGAAGCATGAGGTTGAGCTGATTTTATTACTTAAACAACATAGGAAGGCTATTGCATGGACTATTGCTGATATTAGAGGCATTAGCCCTTCCTATTGCATGCATAAGATTATACTAGAGGAAGAGCATACACCCCGAGTAGATCACCAACGTAGGTTGAACCCCTCTATGAAAGAGGTAGTTAAAAAGGAAATAATAAAATGGTTAGATGCTGGTGTGATCTTCCCTATAGCTAGTAGTCAGTGGGTGAGCCCTATACAATGTGTACCTAAGAAGGGGGGGATGACTGTGGTAGTCAATGAGAACAATGAACTGATTCCAACTAGGACTATCACAGGATGGAGAGTTTGCATGGATTATAGGAAATTAAACAAGGAAACCAAAAAAGACCACTTCCCTCTACCATTCATTGACCAAATGTTAGATAGAATAGCTGGTAGAGCTTACTACTGCTTCTTAGACGGTTATTCAGGATATAACCAGATCACTATAGACCCTAAGGACCAGGAGAAGACCACCTTCACTTGCCCTTTTGGAACTTTTGCCTTTCGCAGAATGCCTTTTGGCTTATGCAATGCACCGACAACATTCCAAAGGTGCATGTTGGCAATCTTCTCTGATTTGGATGACTCCATGATAGAGATATTCATGGATGATTTCTCAGTCTTTGGTGATTCATTCACAAATTGTCTAGAGAACTTAGGACAAGTCCTGGCTAGGTGTGAGGAGACCAACCTAGTCCTGAATTGGGAGAAGTGCCATTTCATGGTGGACGAAGGGATTTTCTTAGGTCATAGAGTGTCTAGGGCAGGTGTAGAGGTCGATAGGGCAAAAATTGAAATAATAGAGAAATTGGTAGAACCTCAGAATGTCAAAGCCATTAGAAGTTTCTTAGGGCATGCATGCTTCTATAGAAGGTTCATTAAGGACTTTTCTAAGATCTCCAAGCCTTTATGTGAACTTCTAGAGCTGAACAAACCATTCATCTTCTCTAAAGCATGTTTCCTAGCCTGGAAAACTGTTGCGTGCTCAATGTGTTAAAATAAATAAGCAATAGGAGAGAGAGAGCACTCAGAACATGCAAGCATACATGATCTTGTAGCAAGTAGTAAGTATTTTTTCATTCGTTTTCCCACAGAGATTTATTATGAGCTACTCGTGAAGTGTGTTGTTAAGAAAGAATGGGTGGATTTGATGGGGTAGAATTGATTTTAAATTGTCTAATTTCTAAGGAATGTGTAAAGGGTAGCAACATAAACAAATGCAAATCAAAGTTAAACTCAAATGAAAAGGGAAGAGATTAATAAACGAAGAGGAACTTAGCTAAACAGAATTCTAAACTTAGCAGAATTGCGGAAACAGCAATTCTACCGCAATTTTACTAACAGCGAAAGTGTGTGAAATGGAGAAACAAGGGCTACTAACGACTCCTCTATAGGCATTTTCTCACGATTCTCAAGCATTGGATCAACTCTCTATGCATCAAACTCACTCAATCTCATGTATCGTCCGATTCCATGCATTAGATTCTTTAGTTTACTCATGTCCAAGTAAGGTCTTAAGCATCTTGTTAAAGCAGAAAGTTATGGTTTGTACTAGGAAAACGCCTATTCCTAGGTCGTTTTCTGGCTACCTTGAAAGGCTAGCATGAGTGTATGACTCTGAACTCTTACTCCTTCCAGAGGTTAGGAGTTCTTTGGACAAAATGGATGGCCAATCGAAATTGCCCGTGGGAATGAAGCTTACATACAATCAATGCTTCGAGAGCTGTCCTACATGCTTGGTTCACGTTTTTTTTAGCCTATAGTATTGTCATTAGCATGCCCCTATGTGACTTAGTTACTCATGGATATAGGGAGAACAGAAATAAGAGTTGAAACAGACATGCTTAGAAGGAATTTAAAGACAAAACAGTAAGGAAAAACAGTAGATTGCAAAGGCAAGAAACTGTGAAATGCTGAATTTTGCTTTGATTACTTGATTGTTTGAATGAACAAAGAAAAACTTAACGTAAATATCATAAAGGCAGAAAACAACAAAATGCAATAAACTAGCTACTAGAAGGGAAATAACAACAAAGCAGAAATGAAAATTAGAAATGAAAGACAGAAAACAGGAAATTGAGCTTGAACGCCTCATCGCAACCGCCTCGGCTGAAGGATGAGAAAGATCAGCTTTGCTTGGATGAATCCAATCGGGATTCCTATCAGATTGTCGACTCCAACAGCTAAACTTCGCAAACCAACAGACGGCAAAGAAAAACAGGAGAAAAGATGGAGCTGCGAGAAGACTTCTACGCTTTCGGATGATGATTGAACCCTCTACTTTGACCCCCTTTTATAGTAATCTGCAGGTGTGTTTGGGCCAAGGAGAACCATCCATCCTCAACGTCGTACTTCAAAATGGATGGAGGAGAAAGAACGAATCCCTGAAATAACGGAAATTAACAGAAACAGATCAGTCAACTTACGGTTTTCACTTGAAACATTGCTGTTTTAGCAATGTTTCCGCAATGCTATCGCAATGCGCATTTTTCACTCTTTTCCTTCGGTTTTCATTCCTTTTCTTTCCTCTTGCACACAAGTCCTAATTTAGCTACCTTCTTCTAAATCTCATATATAAACATAGGTTTAAGCTAAATCCTATCAAAAACACCTAAGAGTGTACATCTTTCTAAGATAAATAAGTCCTAAAAAGGTCACTTTTGGAGACGTAACACACCCCCAAACTTAAGGTTTTGCTCGTCCTCGAGCAATCTAAGGACTTGCCTAGGCTGCTGTTTCATCTTCTTTAACCACTTACTGACTCCCCTACATTCCTATCTATAGCAGTGCTGTCCTGTGACACACTTCTAAGTTTAAAACTATCCTCTTACCTAGCTTCTTCTGACTTCGCATGCCTAATACTCCTACTGTTTCATTAACTCCCTACCACTGATCTACTTGCTTTTATCATATTGTGCATCTATCCCTAAGGTTTCAAATTCTACCTAGCTTTATCCCAGACTCAGTACATGCTTCTAGTTTTTATTTTTGCCTTGCCTAGGATTCCTTAGAGTCATGCCAGTCTTAGTATTAACAGTGACAGTAGTACTTTAAGAGAACAACCTAAACCCTGGCATCACTACATTGGACATACATTCATCTCCCTAAACAACCCTACAAGCTACAACTTTGTGCTCAGCTAATTGAGGACCAGAGTTCTTTTTAATCAGGACATCTAAGCCACAAAGTTGCAACTCCTAGGTATACATTCTTCTTCCCTACTTCTTCCTTTTTTCTTTCTTACTTAGGTGGACCCTCTCCTTTGGTTGCCTTTTGATGCAATGCCACTTGTGGATTACACACTTGGCACTGATTACTCAGCAACCTAAGAAAGACTCCCCTCTTTATTCTATTTTTCATTTTTTTTTCAGCTCATCATTTTTTGTAAAGGAGAAGAAGAATGCTTATGCTTTTAAGGGAGAGAGGAATGTTCCTAGGCCTAGGGTGGCCTCCCCCAAACTTAAACTACTCATTGTCCCCAATGAGTGTCTGAGGTGGCACACCCTCAAACTTGTCCTAGAAGCATCTAGTCTAAGGTAAAACAAAGAGAATCTAAAAGCCCTAGGCATAGACAGAACATTCTAAAAGTAAATATCACAGCAGCAGAAATTTGTAAAAACAGTCAGGTAAGGCCTTAAAGCTATGCATGCTGAGCTTTTTAGAGGTGAATTTTAAACTATCAAAGGGTGTCCTATGACACTCATCCAGCATGCTTTAAGATAAGCTATATAAGGCAGACAAGATAGCAGCAAAAGATAGAATTTAAACAGATCCAGCCTAGCTGAACAGTCGGTCAAAAACAGGCATTTACTAATAAAAATTGCGGTTTCCGCAATTATTCCGCAATAAAGACAAGGCAGATATATCAGTGATCAGGGCCCATATGCATGCTTTTTCCAGTCATTCAAGCTATACAAAGATGAAACTAAACTAATTTACCTATTCAGCTATCATCAGACTACACTAAACAAATTTAAAAAGTGACACTAAAGAACTAAAACAGATCAAAATACTAACTAAGAACAGCATAATTCACATAAAAAAAACAGCAGTTTGATTTTTTTATTTTTTTTTAATTTAAGGGAACAGCAATACTCCCTTTAGTGCTTCTCAAACCAGCACTCAGATGTCTTCCTCATCATCATTCCGTCGTGGTCGTGGAGGCGCCCATGGAGTCATTAAGTTCGTAGGGAAGTCAGGAAAGATGCATCCCAATTGGTCAGCAACCTCCTTGTCCCTTGCCTGCGCATATGTGGCCCATTGAGCCAACCTCTTCTGCAGATCCGTCAGGCATGCCATGGTCAAAGACTGAGCAGCAGCCAAGCCATCGAGCTCGAACTCCATGTTCCCCTTTCTGCGCAACCTCAAGGCCGTAGGCAATTCCAGGTAGCCCGTGTAGGCCAGCTGCCTTTCCATGCGCTCGATTGGGACCCCTGCACGTAAGCACAGCTTAGTAATTGTGTTAGGAAAGAAGAGTGGTCCCTTACCCTTTTTGGCGCAGTCAGCAATGGAAGCTGCAATGACTTCGCCCACGTTGATCGTGAGACCTCGCATGATCGCGTAGACCAGCAGCGACCTGCTCTGGTTGATGGTGGTCTCATGAGTCACGGGAGACAGCTTCCTTCTAACGAAGGAAAACCAGACAGCCGCCTTGGCTGTGAGGGTGGCACTCATCAGGGTGTGCCTCCCATTGCGCGATACTGTCCATGATGCCTCTGGCTGGCCAATGATCCGAATGGCCTCCTCCAAGACAGCTTCGGTTGGCTCATCAACAATCCTCGCATAGTCAGTATGTTTTTGGCCTTTGAGGCCATAGGCTTCGTTGATTGTCTTTGCTGAGAAGTCCACTTCAACCCCTCTGACCACAGATAGGCCATCCTCAGGATTCATCAGATTGGCGTAGAAGTCATACACCATGCTGGAGTAGGCTGGATTGGGTGGTCTGCACAGCTCCTCCCAGCCGTGATTCGTGATCCCTGCGCGCAAGAATTGCGGCAGGTCAGCATGTGCGTCTAGGAATCCCTTCTCGTGCAGCAATTCCCTTTTCCTTAGCTCAATGCCTCTAGACTCAGCGTCAGAGGACACGTACTTCACTGACTGAGGCTCATCTTCAGGGTAAAGCTTGGCTTTCCCTTTGTCTTTTGGTTTGGCTGACTCAGCAGCCTCAATCTTGAGCTTTTTCAGCGACGGCTCATCACTCTTTTTCTCTGATGGAGGCGCCCTCTTGGTTTTCTTTTTCTTTGACTTCTTGGGCCGTTTGGCCTTGACAGCCTTGGCTGCCTTCTTCTTTTTCAACTTCGCCTTGGTTGTCACATGCTGGAGGCAATCCCCCAGTGTTTCGTCCATCGAATCAGTCCTCTGCACAGGGCTCTTAGGACTGGCTTCCCTCAAAGGAGAGAAGACCTCTTCTTCCTCAGCTTCCCCACTGCCCTGTGTCGATTCTTGGTACTCCCCATATGGGAATTCAGGGTCAGGTTGTGGGGAAGTGGGTGATGCTGCAGGGCTCTCTTCTGGTGGGGTGTGATCAGAACTCTGCGGCGATGGGGGAAGCTCAGGGCTTTGCGCTGGTGGAGATGGCGAAGAGCTCTGTTTTGGTGACTCGTGTGACCGAGGATCACTTTCTTGACTCTCCACAGAGGGAGTCTTTTGCTTGCTCGTTTCTTCAGCCACCGCCATGCTCCATCTGCGCTTCTTAGGTGTTCCTGCTGGTTCAGAAGGTCCAGCAGGTATCTCCGTAACTACCTTCCACTTCTTCTTGCGAATCGGCAGTTTGGGGAGTCGTTCAGTGCGCGCAGCCTCAGCGTCTGCAAGGGCAAGAAGTGCTTCCCTCGCAGCAGTTTCAGCGTCATCAGCCCTCTTCTTGGACGCAGATCGTTCAGCTCTTGTTAGCACCATCGTTGAATTGTGGGAATCTGGAAAGAAGAATTGCAGATGAAGAGGGAGAGAGTTTTCTTGGAGTTCAGATAATTGGGAAATCGTACAGATCAGCGCGCGTCTTAACGGATATAAGTAATGATGAAATCCCAACGGCTATATTTGTTGCGGATTCTGCAAATCCAGCGCAATTCTAGTGACCGTTGGAGATTTTTTTGCGTTTAAATGCCAATCTTTACTCAACCGTATCTTTGATTTGGCCCAATATCTCCTTGATTTTTTTAGCTGGATTTAATCTCCTTGATTCCCCCTCTTGATCCCCTACAAAAAGAAATAAAATCAATATCAAATTCGTAATTAAAATCTCACAAAAATATACACAAACGATAACCGGAAAAATAACAAAAAATAAACTAAGGCATGAGCCTCGCATGGACGAGCACAGTAATCACTCGTCCTCTCTCGTTCTTATTTTCATGTTTCAGTCAAGAGGAAGGCCGAGAGAGTCTTCACATCTCCTTCCTCATAGTAGTGCTTCAACCTTGCACCATTAACCATGAATGGTTGTCCTTGCTGCAGGTTCTTAATCTCGATTGCACCATGAACAAACACATTAGTTATTATAAATGGACCTGACCATCTAGACTTAAGTTTGTCTGGAAATAATTTCAATCGTGAGTTAAATAATAAGACAAGCTGGCCTTTCTTGAAGTCCTTAATCCTAAGTCTACTGTCGTGCCAAATCTTGGTCTTTTCCTTATACATTTTAGCATTTTCATAAGACATATGCCTAAGCTCATCAAGCTCATGTAATTGCAAAGACCGCAATGTTCCCGCATCGGTCACGCAATAATTCAACTCTTTTAGGGCCCAAAATGCTTTAATTTCTAACTCGAATGGCAAGTGACATGCTTTACCATACACAAGTCTATAAGGAGACATACCTAGGGGTGTCTTATATGCAGTTCTATACGCCCAAAGTGCATCCTCGAGTTTAAACGCCCAATCTTTTCTATTGGGTTTGACCACTTTTTCTAGTATGTTTTTAATCTCCCTATTTGAAATTTCAGCTTGGCCATTCGAGTGTGGGTGATAAGGGGTGGCTACTCTATGTCTAATATTATACTTAGCCAACACTCTCTCCATAGCTTTGTTAATGAAATGTGTCCCTTCATCACTAATGATAGCACGAGGTGTTCCAAACCTAGTAAAAATATGTCTATGAAGGAATCTTATGACTGTTTTGGCATCATTATTTGGACATGCTATGGCCTCTACCCACTTAGATACATAGTCTACTGCTACCAATATGTAAAGGTTACCTGAGGATGGGGGAAATGGTCCCATGAAGTCGATGCCCCACACGTCAAAGAGCTCCAACTCTGAGATGTAAGTGAGAGGCATCTCATCCTTTCGACTAAGGTTACCTGTTCTCTGGCAGTCATCACAGCTGTGGGCATAGTTGTGGGCATCCTTGAAGATCGTTGGCCAATAGTAGCCACTCTGGAACACCTTAGCAGCTGTCCTTTGGCCACCAAAATGTCCACCATAGGGTGCTGTATGGCAGTGCTGCAGCACAGACTTCGCCTCAGCAGCTGACACACATTTCCTGAGCAGACCATCAGCACATGTCTTGTAAAGTGTGGGATCATCCCATATGAATTTCCTTGCTTCATGAAGAAACCTCTTCTTCTCTTGGCCTCTCTTGAAAGTTGGTAGTACCTGTGATGCAAGGAAGTTAGCAATGTCAGCAAACCAAGGTTCCTCATCGTTATCACGATGAGTCAGAAGGGTACCTTAAGGCTTTATACACACTAAATTTCACCTCTTCATCATGAACCCTCATAGTGAGCTCACCTTTTTGGACATCTATCAGGGCCCTACCTGTGGCTAGAAATGGTCTGCCTAATAGGATGGGGACCTCCTTGTCTGCTTCATAATCCAGGATAATGAAATCTGCAAGGAAAATAAACTTGTCAACCTTTACAAGAATATCCTCAATCTTACCCTCAGGGTATGCTATGGATCTGTCTGCAAGTTGTAAAGTGACAGTGGTTGGACGTGCTTCTCCTATTCCTAGCTGGCGGAATAGTGATAGGGGCATGAGGTTTATGCTGGCTCCCAGGTCACAAAGAGCTCTGCCCACGTGCTTACCTCCTAGTTCTACAGGTAAGGTGAAAGAACCAGGATCCTTCTCCTTCTTGGGTAGCTTGTTCTGGAGTATGGCACTGCACTCCTCAGTGAGATTGAATGTTTCAAACTCACCAATTATTTTTTTGTTAGTTATAATATCCTTCAAAAACTTTACATAAGAAGGCATAGACTGTAAAACTTCTACAAAAGGAATATTAACATGCACTTGCTTAAGAATTTCTAGAAATTTATTAAAGTGCACTTCCTGTTCTTGTTTTTTCTTTAGCCTTCTAGGAAATGGAGGTGGTGGCACATATGCAGGCACTTCAGGTCGCCTTAGGATAGGTGGAGGCCTTGGAATCTCTTCTATCTCTTCTATGATTGGCTCCAGCCTTGCTCCTGATGTGCTTGTTGATGGTGGACCTTGGTTTGGCAGAGACTCCAGTGGAGCACTAGACTCAGTGTTCTCTACTCTCTTTGGTGTTTCTTTGGTGTTGCTCACCAATGGTCTACCACTTCTGAGTTCAATTGCTTGAACTTGCTCTTTACCATCTCTCCTTGGCACTTCAGTGTCAGCTGGTAGTCTACCTTGGGGCCTGCTCTTGAGTTCATTGGCTAGTTGCCCTATTTGGTTCTCTAGGCTCCTAAGAGTAGCTTGCTGACTCTGTAGAGTGGCATCATTCTTGGCTATGTATTCCTTGAGTAAGTTTTCTACAGAAGACCCTACAGGTTGGTTGTATGGCTTTTGATACATGGATTGGTTATGTTGGGGAGTGAAACCAGGTGTTCCACTCGGTCTTGGCTGGTTGGGAGCTTGGTTAACATTCTGTTGGCCACCCCATGACAGGTTTGGGTGGTTGGCAGAGGTACTTTTGGGGTACTCCAAATTCAAGCTGTCGAGGCTTGCCAAAATACAATTTATAAACCCGAATACACCGAGCTATTTGTAGCTAAGTGGCAACGGGGTCGATCCACAGGGAAATAAGAAATTTAATCTAACTAAGTCTAATTTGCAAGAAATAAAAGAATGCACAAATAAAAGAATAGTAATTTGGTTTTGGGGGAAGGGAGCTCCTAATATGCTACTAACGGAAAATTAAATGAAAATGTGCAAAAATTAAACGGTTGTGCTCAACTTCGAGAAATGGAATTGCTCGTTATGGATGTTAGGATCATCGATACAATTAACGCGTTAGCCATGTTCATGCACACAATTCATTTAGTTATTCCTAACTCAAATGACCCAAGGATTTAATTAGACTCGTGCAATTCTAATTAAACTTGGCCAATAATCTATCTACGGTAGCGATCCCTAAATCGATTACGTGCCAGTGACGGGAACATTGCGACGGTCTAATCCTAAGACTAACCCGGTTTCTCTCTTGCCTTAAGCCTAACATGAAAACGTTAATTAATTCAGTTTACCAATGTCACTTTGGGCCGAACTAATTAGCCATGCTTAGACCCGTGCTACCTAGCGGTATAGGCAATTATACGTCCCAACCTTTAGCCCTCTATCATGCATAAGAATTAGATTGTCAAACTAATTTAGCTACACATGCTAGAATTGGATGAAGAACAAGCAAGAAATGCATAAACAAGCTAAATGGCTTAACATTCACAAAGGGGAAAATCTCCCCAAACATCCATAATTTACAAATCCAAACCCAAAATCAAGCACTTACCTTGGTTTAGCCTTCCATGGAGGTTAGATTACTCCAATCCACCATGGAAGAGCTTGGAATCATGCACAAAGAAGGAGAAGAAGTACAAAAATGGCGGAAAAACGTCTTGGAACCGAGAGGAGAAGCTTGGGGAAGAAGAAGGATCCCAGAATGGCTGCAAAACCGAAGGTTTCACGCCTTTTAAGCTCGTAGCGTCGAGACGCTAGGCCAGCGTCTCGACGCTGTGCCCTAAGTTGGCAGGCGCGCGCGCGCGGGGCGGCGTCGAGACGCTGCGCGGCGTCGAGACGCGCGCGCGGCGTCGAGCGAGCGTCGAGACGCTTGCGCTCGACGCTTGCTCTCGGGTGGATCTTCAAAATCACGCTTCAGAGTTCGGAGCGTCGAGACGCTCGGCCAGCGTCTCGACGCTGTCGCGCGCGGACACGGCGAGGCGGACACGGGCGTGGGCGCGCGGGCATGGGCGAGGCGGACACGGGCGTGGGCGCGCGCGGACATGGGCGAGGCGGAGCGGGCTGGCGCGCGGGCGCGAGGCGAGGCGGCGCGCGAGGGCGCGCGCGCGTCTGGCCGTCTGGGCGCGGGCGTGCGGTGCTTGCGAGCGGCGCGCGCGGGCGCGCGCGCGTGCTGCGTTCGTTGGGCGCCTGGGCGCTGGGCGCCGGCGCCTGGGCGCTGCCCTCTCGGCTCTTAGCCCACTTTTGGGTCGTTTTGGGTCCCGAGCTCCGTTTGGCCTATCGTTTTGACCCGAACACTTCCCGAAACATGTTAAATGACCTTTTTAGCCCCGAAAATCATCAATGGACTTCCCGAGCTCTTCACCATGAAATCACCTACAAGGAAGCATTTTAATCAATATATATCATGGTTTTAGCTAGAATTAGGGACATTAAGATAGCTCTATTTTGGAGCTATCAAAATACCCCCGACCTAAATCTTGCTAGTCCTCGAGCAAGGTATACTCTAAATAATCTCCAAAGAATTAAATGCATGCTTGGACTCTAATCTCAATGCTTGTGAAACAAGGTACTTGTAGTAAATTCAAAACCATCAAAAGCATGCAAACGTTGAAATCATTTCAAAATTTAAACTCCTATTTCCTTACGTGTGTGTGTGCTTAGCACCTCTCAACCTAGCTCACGCAAGCCCGGAATAACCTTATATAGTCCTATAACTCGTTTTCCCCCTACTTATGGCGATAAGAACAGTCTAACGGCTTTTAGTGATAGGAATAGCAACAAAACATAAGGCCTAATTTTTATTCTTTTCTTTGAGTACTTTGTACCCATTTTCTTTTCTTTTGAACAACTTTTTTTTATTTTTCTCCTAGAGAGCCTAACACGTCAAGCCAAATTTAGCTTCACGTTTTTAAGGACCATTGCTCACTTCCATTAGTTCCCCTTTCATGCAGTGACAACCGTGGGTTACACGATCGCCCCTGGTTACACGGGCAACACAAGAAGGAGGAGCAACTCTAGAGGTTTTATTTTTCATGCATACTTTTTTTTTTAGGCAATAGCTTCGCTATACACAAATGAGTTATTACTACTTCTACACATCAAGCCTCCCTAATGGTACCTTTCGGAGTGACAACAAGGTTTCAGACAAAATAAGATCAGTCTAGACCTACATAACTGAGGATAAGAGTGCTATGTGCTCAGTGAATGTAGGGAAATAACAGAAAAAATTTTAAAATAGGCTCAAAATGTGCATACATCGTCAAATTTTCGAATCATGCAAATACGGAGTGTTCACAAGCAAATCACAGACCGTCCTCATCGGACACATGCATTCAGATTCTAATCTAACAGCCAGAGTACACAAATGCTCGACAACTACTAAGAAGTCTCATCTCTATGTATCAACAAACTCCACCCCCCACCTTAAGATATGCATTGTCCCCAATGCATTCAACTATAAAAACAATAAAATTCTAAGGGAACAGAAAACCTCCCCTGAATTTTATGGAGTCGACGGGTGAAGATGTGCACCAACGTCCTCCAATGTGCTCTCGAATCGTCGACCGTTCCACCTTTTCTCCTAGGAAAACAAGAAAACAAACAACAACTCAAAAGCAAATATATACAAGAACAAAGCAATAAAGAACAGAATTACAGTCCAAACTCGGGTGCCTCCGAGAAGCGCAAATTTTTAAAGTCGATTGCTCGACTGTATTCACTCTTCCACTCATCCATAGTCGATCGGGGGCAGCGCTAGAAGTAATGTGGCGTCATAGCACTCAGCGTCTCCCTCGTGGAAAATCTTCAACCGGTGCCCATTCACCTTCTGCACCTCATCTGAGTCCAAGCTCTGAATCTCAACACTGCCATAAGGAGAAATTTTAGTTATGGTATAGGGTCCTTTCCAACGGGAACGAAGCTTACCTGGCATGAACTTCAGACGGGAATCGAACAGCAGAACTTTCTGACCGACTTCGAAGTCTTTCTTTAAGATCCTTCGGTCATGAAACTGTTTGGACTTCTCTTTATAGATCCTAGAGTTCTCATAGGAGTCCAAACGCAGTTCCTCCAACTCCTGTAACTGAAGCAGTCGTGCCTCGCCAGCTTCGTCAGGGCTCATGTTACACTTCTTGATCGCCCAGAATGCTTTGTGCTCAATCTCCACGGGTAAGTGGCATGCCTTACCAAAGACCAACCGGTATGGGGACATACCGATAGGGGTTTTGTAGGCGGTGCGGTAGGCCCACAAAGCATCCTGCAGACGATCGCTCCAATCCTTCCTACTCGGTCTCACGGTTTTCTCCAGAATTGACTTTACCTCTCTATTGGAGACCTCGGCTTGCCCATTGGCTTGAGGATGGTAGGCGGTGGACACGCGATGATGCACACCATACTTCCTCAGCAAAGCCGCCACAGATCGGTTGCAAAAATGAGTTCCCTGGTCACTGATTATGGCTCGTGGGATTCCAAACCTGGTAAAAATACGAGACTGAACGAACCTAACAACAGAATTAGCATCGTTAGTCTTTGTGGCTTTCGCCTCAACCCACTTGGAAACATAATCAACAGCCAGCAATATGTAAGAAAAACCACAAGAAGGCGGGAAGGGTCCCATAAAATCCATGCCCCAAACGTCAAAGATTTCACAGACTAAGACAGGGGTTTGAGGCATTTCATTTCTACCAGATATCGACCCTATTCTTTGACATCTATCGCAGGTTTTACAAAATTCATGCGCATCTTTAAACAGAGAAGTCCAGTAAAACCCACTATCTAAAACTTTCCTAGCTGTCCTCCTAGGCCCGAAATGTCCCCCACATGCATAATCATGACAGAAAGCAAGAATAGACGCATGCTCATTCTCAGGGACACATCTCCTAATTATTTGATCAGAACAGAACTTCCATAAATTGGGATCCTCCCAAACATAGTACTTAGCGTCGCTTTTCAACTTCGCTTTCCTACTATGAGAGAAACCAGAAGGAAAATTACCTGTGGCCAAGTAATTTACCATATCAGCATACCAGGGAAGGACTGTATCAAGTCTGAAGAGTGTCTCATCGGGGAAATCTTCATTCAGAGGCAGGAGGTCTTCCTTTCTGACCAAGCGGCTCAGATGGTCGGCTACCGGGTTTTCTGCTCCTCTCCTATCCTTGATCTTCACATCGAAGTCCTGGAGAAGCAAAATCCACCGAAGTAGCCTCGGTTTTGCGTCCTTCTTGGTCATCAGGTACCGAACAGCTGCATGATCAGAGAAAACAGTTACTTGAGAGCCAATAATGTAAGGACGAAATTTATCAAGCGCAAATACAATAGAAAGAAGTTCTTTTTCCGTTGTCGTGTAATTGCACTGCGCTGGATTAAGCGTCCTGGAGGCATAGTAAATGACACGGCTCTTGTTCTCGATCCTCTGACCGAGCACGGCTCCCAAGGCATAGTTGCTGGCGTCGCACATAATTTCGAACGGCAAGTCCCACTGGGGTGGGTGTATGATGGGCGCGCTCGTCAAACTATCCTTGAGCAAATCGAAGGCTTTTCGGCACTCCTCCCCAAAATCGAACGCTACATCCTTCTGAAGGAGGTACGTCATAGGCATGGCAACCTTGGAGAAGTCCTGGATAAACCTGCGATAAAACCCTGCATGGCCAAGAAAAGATCGAACCTCCCTAACATTCGTTGGGTATGGCAGATTAGAGATAACATCAATTTTAGCCTTATCTACCTCTATACCCTCAGCAGAAACCACATGCCCTAAAACGATACCTTGACTAGCCATAAAGTGACATTTTTCAAAATTTAGAACAAGGTTCATCTCAATACATCTTTTCAGGACACGCGATAAATTATCTAAACAGTCATCGAAGGAATTGCCATAAACTGTAAAATCATCCATGAACACTTCAATGCATTTTTCTACAAACTCAGAAAATATACTCATCATGCATCTCTGAAATGTACCAGGAGCGTTACAAAGCCCAAAATGCATCCTTCTAAATGCAAATGTGCCAAAGGGGCACGTGAACGTTGTTTTCTCTTGGTCTTCTATGGCTATGGGGATTTGGTAAAAGCCAGAGAAACCATCGAGAAAACAAAAGAATGGCTTCCCAGCTAAACGCTCCACCATCTGATCAATAAAAGGAATGGGAAAATGGTCCTTCCTAGTGACCTCATTAAGCTTCCTAAAGTCTATGCACATTCTCCATCCATTTTGAATCCTTTTGGGCACTAATTCATTTTTCTCATTCCTAACCACAGTCATGCCAGTTTTCTTAGGAACAACATGGATAGGACTAACCCATTTACTATCTGAGATAGGATAGATGATACCTGCTTCGAGGAGTTTGAGGATCTCAGAAACTACTACCTCCTTCATCGCGGGATTGAGCCTCCTTTGGGGCTCTCGTGAAGGTTTCGCTCCATCCTCGAGCAGGATTCTGTGCATGCACGTAGCTGGACTTAGCCCATGTAAATCTGCTAATGTCCATCCAATCGCCAGCTTGTGCTCTTTAAGAACTTCCATTAATTTCCCTTCCTGAGCCGGCATAAGGTCTTTCGCTATGATGACCGGCAACGTCTCATCATCCCCCAAATACGCGTATTTGAGATGATCAGGTAAGTCTTTCAACTCCAATTTAGGTGCCTGCAAAGTAGAGGGGAGCATTTTAGCATGATCCTGAACAGTTGCCAAAGAAGAGACAGTTGAATCACAAAGTTCAGACATGGAAGGTTCATGCATATCAGATTCCTCAAAAAGATCAGTCAAAAATAATGGGTCATCCCCATCTCTATCAGACATGCATTCTTCCTGAACTAACGATTCAATTGTATCTACTTGACAAAGAGAGTGGACGCTCTCATCATGCTCCAACTCATTAGACACATCAACCTCAACAACTTGTCCACGATACTCAACAGATAAAGTGCCCTTATCTACATTTATCTTAGTTTTAGCAGTTTTCATAAAGGGCCTACCCAATAAGATTGACGCAGACGAAGAATCAGAATTTCCATCCATTTTCAGAATATAAAAATCCACAGGAAAAATCAGCCCGTTAACATTAACTAATACATCTTCCACTACTCCTAAAGGATGCACGCAAGACCTATCAGCAAGTTGTATAACGACACCGGTTTCCTGTATTTCTTTTAAATTCAAATCCTGATAAACAGAGTGAGGCATGACACTAATAGAGGCTCCTAGATCTAGCATGGCTCTTCTAATTTTCTTACCTCCAATAGCGCAAGGGAGAGAAAACATACCTGGATCGCCGCATTTTTCTGGTAAGTTCTTCGTGATTAAAGCGGAAACGTTCTTACTTACCACGACGCGTTCTTTCTCTTTTGTCTTCCTCTTGTTGGTGCATAATTCCTTCAGGAACTTAGCGTACCTTGGGATTTGCTTGATGGCATCCAACAGAGGGATGTTGATCTCTACTTTCTTGAATGTGTTCAAGAACTCCTCCTCGTAGTTTTCCTTGGGCGGTCTCGCTAACCTGCTAGGAAAAGGAGCCTTAGGCACATAAACTCTAGTGCACGTAGGATCGAAATTTACCCCATGCCACCGTGGTTCGGGATTTTCTGTCTGTGGCTCGACGTGGCCATGATCGACTTCCACTGGCGGGGTACTCGTGGGAAGCTGCTTCCCACTTCTCAAAGTGATGGCACTAGCGCTCTCCGCGTTCTTATGCTCCATCACCGTCACCTTTGTAGCCATCTGAGACACTTCCTTGCCCAGATCTTGCACTAACATTCCAAAACCGTCCATTCTTTCCCGAGTGTCCTTCTGAAATTCCCGAGTGTCCTCCTGAAATTTCCGGTTAGCTGAAACAAAATCTTGCAAAATATTTTCAATAAAATTACCTGAAAATGATGTCTGAGCTTGCACAGAAGCTTGAGAAACATTTTCCGCTAACCGGATCATCGCATTGCCTAATTCTGACACTCGAGCATTAAGCGCGTTTAACTCAGCTGAGAAACGGTCTTGCTCACCCCCTTTACCTGCGTAATGGTGCGAATTCTCAGCCATATTTGAGATCAGTTGTCTTGCTTCTTCAGGTGTTTTATCCATGAGTGAACCTCCACTGGCGGCATCAATAAACTGCCGAACACGTGGGAGCAAGCCATCACAAAAATACTGAATGAGGAGTTGATCTGTTATTTGATGGTTAGGACAACTCTCGCACAAACGATTAAACCTTTCCCAACAGTCATAAAGGTTTTCTCCTTCCGCTTGCAAAATACCGCATATTTGCTTCCTGAGAGAGGCAACCTTGGGAGGCGGAAAATACTTCGCATAAAACGCTCTCTGTAGCTCTTCCCAAGAAGTGATGGACCCAGTCGGTAGGTAATGCATCCAATCTCTCGCCTTCTCTTTCAGAGTGAAGGGGAAAGCCTTGAGATGGAGTTGATCTGCAGTGATGCTGTCGGTCCTGAATGCCGAACACACCGTCTGGAATGCCTTGAGGTGTCTGACGGGATCCTCATCTGTATTACCACAAAAAGAAGGTAATAAGTTAATCAGACCAGCTTTAAGTTCAAAATTACCTGCAGCTACCGGATACAAGATACTCGATGTGTTCCGGCTTAGCTCAGATGATGCAAGCTCCCTCATGGTCCTTTGATGCTCAAGATTACCCACGACCTCCATCTTGGCGCTTCTTTTGAATTTTCAAAGAATGCTGCGCTCCAAAAACTCAAACAAAACGCGTAAAATAATACAAAAGAATTAAACTTGTACAAAAAGAAATAAAGAAAAATTTTAAAACCAACAAACTAAACTTAAATAAACTAAATTAATTAAGTCCCCGGCAACGGCGCCAATTTTTGGCAGAGGTACTTTTGGGGTACTCCAAATTCAAGCTGTCGAGGCTTGCCAAAATACAATTTATAAACCCGAATACACCGAGCTATTTGTAGCTAAGTGGCAACGGGGTCGATCCACAGGGAAATAAGAAATTTAATCTAACTAAGTCTAATTTGCAAGAAATAAAAGAATGCACAAATAAAAGAATAGTAATTTGGTTTTGGGGGAAGGGAGCTCCTAATATGCTACTAACGGAAAATTAAATGAAAATGTGCAAAAATTAAACGGTTGTGCTCAACTTCGAGAAATGGAATTGCTCGTTATGGATGTTAGGATCATCGATACAATTAACGCGTTAGCCATGTTCATGCACACAATTCATTTAGTTATTCCTAACTCAAATGACCCAAGGATTTAATTAGACTCGTGCAATTCTAATTAAACTTGGCCAATAATCTATCTACGGTAGCGATCCCTAAATCGATTACGTGCCAGTGACGGGAACATTGCGACGGTCTAATCCTAAGACTAACCCGGTTTCTCTCTTGCCTTAAGCCTAACATGAAAACGTTAATTAATTCAGTTTACCAATGTCACTTTGGGCCGAACTAATTAGCCATGCTTAGACCCGTGCTACCTAGCGGTATAGGCAATTATACGTCCCAACCTTTAGCCCTCTATCATGCATAAGAATTAGATTGTCAAACTAATTTAGCTACACATGCTAGAATTGGATGAAGAACAAGCAAGAAATGCATAAACAAGCTAAATGGCTTAACATTCACAAAGGGGAAAATCTCCCCAAACATCCATAATTTACAAATCCAAACCCAAAATCAAGCACTTACCTTGGTTTAGCCTTCCATGGAGGTTAGATTACTCCAATCCACCATGGAAGAGCTTGGAATCATGCACAAAGAAGGAGAAGAAGTACAAAAATGGCGGAAAAACGTCTTGGAACCGAGAGGAGAAGCTTGGGGAAGAAGAAGGATCCCAGAATGGCTGCAAAACCGAAGGTTTCACGCCTTTTAAGCTCGTAGCGTCGAGACGCTAGGCCAGCGTCTCGACGCTGTGCCCTAAGTTGGCAGGCGCGCGCGCGCGGGGCGGCGTCGAGACGCGCGCGCGGCGTCGAGCGAGCGTCGAGACGCTTGCGCTCGACGCTTGCTCTCGGGTGGATCTTCAAAATCACGCTTCAGAGTTCGGAGCGTCGAGACGCTCGGCCAGCGTCTCGACGCTGTCGCGCGCGGACACGGCGAGGCGGACACGGGCGTGGGCGCGCGGGCATGGGCGAGGCGGACACGGGCGTGGGCGCGCGGGCGCGCGCGGACATGGGCGAGGCGGAGCGGGCTGGCGCGCGGGCGCGAGGCGAGGCGGCGCGCGAGGGCGCGCGCGCGTCTGGCCGTCTGGGCGCGGGCGTGCGGTGCTTGCGAGCGGCGCGCGCGGGCGCGCGCGCGTGCTGCGTTCGTTGGGCGCCTGGGCGCTGGGCGCCGGCGCCTGGGCGCTGCCCTCTCGGCTCTTAGCCCACTTTTGGGTCGTTTTGGCTCCCGAGCTCCGTTTGGCCTATCGTTTTGACCCGAACACTTCCCGAAACATGTTAAATGACCTTTTTAGCCCCGAAAATCATCAATGGACTTCCCGAGCTCTTCACCATGAAATCACCTACAAGGAAGCATTTTAATCAATATATATATCATGGTTTTAGCTAGAATTAGGGACATTAAGATAGCTCTATTTTGGAGCTATCAGTGGTTCCTCCAACCAGGGTTGTAAGTATTAGAATAGGGGTTGTTCCTAGGCTGCTGCTGGCTTCCAACATAGCAGACTGAGGCTGGATTCCCCGGGCAGTATTCATACAGGTGCCCTTCCCCACAGAATCCACAGATAAGTGTCTCACCTTGACTTGGTTGGGTGCCCATTGACATGGCTGTGGCGGTGTTGACACTTGTTTGGAAATTGGCTTGAGCCATTTGCTTGACTAGGTTGGTCAGGGCGCTTATCTGGCTACTCATGGCATTGAGTGCGTCCTTGTCTTGAGCTCTAGTTGGCTCAACTGGATCATCTGACCACCTACAGTGAGATGCTGAGATCTTCTCCAAGATCTCATAGGCTTCATTATAACTTTTGGACAGCATGGAACCACCAGCAGATGAATTTAAGACTTGTCTAGTGCTGGGGTTGCATCCTTTGAAAAAGACCTCTATTTGGATACACCATGGGATGCCATGATGTGGACATTTGAGAAGAAGGTCCTTGAACCTTGTCCAAGCTTCGTGAAGAGACTCAGTGTCAGCTTGTTTGAACTTGATTATGTCATCACGAAAGGTAGAATTCCTATCAGGTGGGCAGTATTTGACTAGGAATTTCTCTGCCAAATCTGTCCAATTAAGGACTGATCCAGAGGGTAATGAGTTTAACCACGTTTTGGCTTTGTCCCTCAAAGAGTAAGGGAACAGATAGAGCCTCAAGGAGTTTCTAAGATGATGAATGATGAATGTATCACTAACTCCTAAGAAGTTTCTAAGATGGTTGTGGGGATCCTCATTTTCCACTCCAAAGAATTGTCCCACAGTGGACAACATTTGGAACATCACTGGCTTTAACTCGAATGAGTTGGCAGTGATTTCAGGACGGATTATGCTGGGGTTCAGCTCCCCAGGCATAGGTACTAGGTAAGAGAGTATGGCGCTATCCTTATCATTCGCTATTTCGATGGGATTGCGAGTGACAGGCACCGGATTTGGAACTATTCCATCCATTTCTTCTTGAGACAATTGCGGAGGAATTGCGGTTCCCGCAATTATTGGAGGTATAGAGGGTTGGTCAAAGAGACGTTTCTTGGCTCTATTTCTGGCTCTAAATAGTCTCTCGGGCTCAGGATTGAACTCTAGATCACTACTTGAAGACTCATTCATAAACTAACCCAATGGTACCTGCAAAAGAAATGGAAATAGATCAGTTACAATAGACAATAAACTTGGTGTTTCAAACTTAACAAACTTTGTTTTCACTAAAATAAATCCCCGGCAGCGGCGCCAAAAACTTGTTGCGTGCTCAATGTGTTAAAATAAATAAGCAATAGGAGAGAGAGAGCACTCAGAACATGCAAGCATACATGATCTTGTAGCAAGTAGTAAGTATTTTTTCATTCGTTTTCCCACAGAGATTTATTATGAGCTACTCGTGAAGTGTGTTGTTAAGAAAGAATGGGTGGATTTGATGGGGTAGAATTGGTTTTAAATTGTCTAATTTCTAAGGAATGTGTAAAGGGTAGCAACATAAACAAATGCAAATCAAAGTTAAACTCAAATGAAAAGGGAAGAGATTAATAAACGAAGAGGAACTTAGCTAAACAGAATTCTAAACTTAGCAGAATTGCGGAAACAGCAATTCTACCGCAATTTTACTAACAGCGAAAGTGTGTGAAATGGAGAAACAAGGGCTACTAACGACTCCTCTATAGGCATTTTCTCACGATTCTCAAGCATTGGATCAACTCTCTATGCATCAAACTCACTCAATCTCATGTATCGTCCGATTCCATGCATTAGATTCTTTAGTTTACTCATGTCCAAGTAAGGTCTTAAGCATCTTGTTAAAGCAGAAAGTTATGGTTTGTACTAGGAAAACGCCTATTCCTAGGTCGTTTTCTGGCTACCTTGAAAGGCTAGCATGAGTGTATGACTCTGAACTCTTACTCCTTCCAGAGGTTAGGAGTTCTTTGGACAAAATGGATGGCCAATCGAAATTGCCCGTGGGAATGAAGCTTACATACAATCAATGCTTCGAGAGCTGTCCTACATGCTTGGTTCACGTTTTTTTTAGCCTATAGTATTGTCATTAGCATGCCCCTATGTGACTTAGTTACTCATGGATATAGGGAGAACAAAAATAAGAGTTGAAACAGACATGCTTAGAAGGAATTTAAAGACAAAACAGTAAGGAAAAACAGTAGATTGCAAAGGCAAGAAACTGTGAAATGCTGAATTTTGCTTTGATTACTTGATTGTTTGAATGAACAAAGGAAAACTTAACGTAAATATCATAAAGGCAGAAAACAACGAAATGCAATAAACTAGCTACTAGAAGGGAAATAACAACAAAGCAGAAATGGAAATTAGAAATGAAAGACAGAAAACAGGAAATTGAGCTTGAACGCCTCGTCGCAACCGCCTCGGCTGAAGGATGAGAAAGATCAGCTTTGCTTGGATGAATCCAATCGGGAGAGAAGATGAATCTTCTCTCCTTCCTATCAGATTGTCGACTCCAACAGCTAAACTTCGCAAACTAACAGACGGCAAAGAAAAACAGGAGAAAAGATGGCGCTGCGAGAAGACTTCTACGCTTTCGGATGATGATTGAACCCTCTACTTTGACCCCCTTTTATAGTAATCTGCAGGTGTGTTTGGGCCAAGGAGAACCATCCATCCTCAACGTCGTACTTCAAAATGGATGGAGGAGAAAGACTGAATCCCTGAAATAACGGAAATTAACAGAAACAGATCAGTCAACTTACGGTTTTCACTTGAAACATTGCTGTTTTAGCAATGTTTTCGCAATGCTATCGCAATGCGCATTTTTCACTCTTTTCCTTCGGTTTTCATTCCTTTTCTTTCCTCTTGCACACAAGTCCTAATTTAGCTACCTTCTTCTAAATCTCATATATAAACATAGGTTTAAGCTAAATCCTATCAAAAACACCTAAGAGTGTACATCTTTCTAAGATAAATAAGTCCTAAAAAGGTCACTTTTGGAGACGTAACAAAAACCCTTAAGGAAGCACTAGTCACAGCACCTATTATAGTAGGGCCAAATTGGGATCTCCCATTTGAGATGTTATGTGATGCAAGTGACTATGCTGTAGGGGTTATGTTAGGACAAAAGATTGACAAGTTAACACACCCTGTATACTATGCTAGTAAGACACTTAATGAGGCACAATGTAATTACACAACTACTGAGAAGGAGATGCTAGCTGTAGTGTTTGCTTGTGAGAAGTTTAGGAATTACATTGTAGGCACTAGGACAATCGTGTACACTGACCATTCTGCTTTAAAGTACCTTATGAGGAAGGCTGATGCTAAGCCTAGGTTGATTAGATGGGTATTGCTGCTGCAAGAGTTTGATCTGGACATTAGAGATAAGAAAGGATGTGAAAATGTGGTTGCAGATCATCTTTCTAGATTGCAGCATAATTGCGGAAAAATTGCGGAAACCGCAATTTCTGATGCTTTTATTGATGAACATGTCTTTGTATTGACTCATCGTGATAACGATGAGGAACCTTGGTTTGCTGACATTGCTAACTTCCTTGCATCGCAGGTACTACCAACTTTCAAGGGAGGACAAGAAAAGAAGAGGTTCCTTCATGAAGCTAGGAAGTTCATATGGGATGATCCCACACTCTACAAGACATGTGCTGATGGTCTGCTAAGGAAGTGTGTATCAGCTGCTGAGGCGAAGTCTGTGCTGCAGCACTGCCATACAGCCCCCTATGGTGGACATTTTGGTGGTCAAAGGACAGCTGCAAAGGTGTTTCAGAGTGGCTACTATTGGCCAACGATCTTCAAGGATGCCCACAACTATGCACACAGCTGTGATGACTGCCAGAGGACAGGTAACCTTAGTCGAAAGGATGAGATGCCTCTCACGTACATCTTAGAGTTGGAGCTCTTTGATGTGTGGGGCATTGACTTCATGGGACCATTTCCCCCATCATCAGGTAACCTTTACATATTGGTCGCAGTAGACTATGTATCTAAGTGGGTAGAGGCCATAGCATGTCCAAATAATGATGCCAAAACAGTCATTAAGTTCCTTCATAGACATATCTTTACTAGGTTTGGAACACCTCGTGCTATAATTAGTGATGAAGGGACACATTTCATTAATAGAGCTATGGAGAGAGTATTGGCTAAATATAATGTTAGACATAGAGTAGCCACCCCTTATCACCCACATTCGAATGGACAAGCTGAAATTTCAAATAGGGAGATTAAAAACATACTCGAAAAAGTGGTCAAACCCAATAGAAAAGATTGGTCGTTTAAACTCGAGGATGCACTTTGGGCATATAGAACTGCATATAAGACACCCCTAGGTATGTCTCCTTATAGACTTGTGTATGGCAAAGCATGCCACTTACCATTCGAATTAGAAATTAAAGCATTTTGGGCACTAAAAGAGTTGAATTATTGCGTGACCGATGCGGGAACATTGCGGTCTTTGCAATTACATGAGCTTGATGAGCTTAGACATATGTCCTATGAAAATGCTAAAATGTATAAGGAAAAGACCAAGATTTGGCACGACAGTAGACTTAGGATTAAGGACTTTAAGAAAGGCCAGCTTGTCTTATTATTTAACTCACGGTTGAAATTATTTCCAGGCAAACTTAAGTCCAGATGGTCAGGTCCTTTTGTGATAACTAATGTATTTGTTCATGGTGCAATCGAGATTAAGAACCTGCAGCAAGGGCAACCGTTCATGGTTAATGGTGCACGATTGAAGCATTACTATGAGGAAGGCGATGTGAAGACTCTCTCGGCCTTCCTCTTGACTAAAAAGTGAAAATAAGAACGAGAGAGGACGAGTGATTACTGTGCTCGTCCAGTCGAGGCTTTTTGCCTTAGTTTATTTTTTGTTGTTCTTTCGATTACGGTTTGTGTACATTTTTGTGTGATTTTAATTAAGAATTTAATGTTGATTTTATTTCTTTTGTTAGGGAATCAATAGAGGGAATCAAGGAGATGAAATCAAGATAAAAAATCGAGGGAGATATTGAGCCAAATCAAAGATTCAGTTGAGAAGATATTAGCATTTGAAACGGCAAAATCTCTAACGATCACTAAAATTGCGCTGGATTTGCAGAATCCGCAACGAAAATAGCCGTTGGGATTTCCATCATTACTTATAGCCGTTAGAAGCGCGCTGATCCGTACGCTTCTCCCATTCTCTGAACTCCTAGAAATCTCTCTCCCTCTTCATCTGCAATTCCTCTTTCCAGATCCCTACGATTCCACAATGGTGCTAACGAGAGCTGAAAGATCTGCGTCCAAGAAGAAGGCTGAAGACGCTGAAATTGCTGCGAGGGAAGCACTCCTCGCCCTGGCAGATGCTGAGGCTGCGCGCACTGAACGACTCCCCAAATTGCCTGTCCGCAAGAAGAAGTGGAAGGTGGTTACAGAGATCCCTGATGGACCCTCTGAACCAGCAGGAACTCCCAAGAAACGTAAGTGGAGTATGGCTGTGGCCGAAGAAGCGAGCAAGAAAAAGACTCCCTCTGTGGAGAGTCAAGAAAGTGGCCGTCTGTCACACGAGTCGGCCAAGCAAAGCTCTTCGCCATCTCCACCAGCGCAAAGCCCTGAGCTTTCTCCATCACCACAGAGCTCTGAACACACTCCACCGACGCAGAGCCCTGAAGCATCACCCATCTCCCCGCAGCCTGATCCCGAATTTCCATATGGAGAGCGTCAAGAATCGACGCAGGGTAGCGAGGAAGCTGAAGAAGAAGAGGTCTTCTCTCCTTTGAGGGAAGCCAACCCTGAGAGCCCTGCACAGAGGGATGATTCAATGGACGAGACACTGGGGGATTGCCTCCAGCAGATCACAACCAAGGCTAGATTGAAAAAGAAAGCCACCAAGGTTGTCAAGGCCAAACGGCCAAAAGCCTCAAAGAAGTCCAAGAAAAAGAAAGTCAGGGGCAAGCCTTCATCAAAGAAGGTGAGTGATGAGCCATCTCTGAAGAAGCTCAAGATCGAGGCTGCTGAATCAGCCAAACCAAAAGACAAGGGGAAAGCCAAGCTGTACCCCGAAGATGAGCCTCAATCAGTGAGGTATGTGTCCTATGATGCAGAATCAAGGGGCACTGAGCTGAGGAAGAGGGACCTGCTGCACGAGAAAGGCTTCCTCGACGCGCTCGCTGACCTGCCGCAATTCTTGCGCGCAGGGATAACGAATCACGGCTGGGAAGAGCTGTGCAGACCACCCAACCCCGCCTACTCCAGTATGGTGTATGACTTTTACGCCAATTTGATAAATCCTGAGGATGGCCTGTCTGTGGTCAGAGGAGTTGAGGTGGACTTCTCAGCGAAGGCAATCAACGAAGCCTATGGCCTCAAGGGTCAAAAACACACTGACTACGCAAGGATAGTTGATGAGCCAACAGAAGCTGTCCTGGAGGAGGCAATTCGACTCATTGGCCAGCCTGAGGCATCGTGGACAGTCTCGCGCAATGGGAAGCACACCCTGATGAGTGTTACCCTCACAGCCAAGGCGGCTGTCTGGTTTTTCTTCGTGAGGAGGAAGTTGTCCCCAGTGACCCACGAGATGACCATCAACCAAGGCAGATCGCTGCTGGTCTACGCGATCATGAGAGGCCTCACAATCAACGTTGGCGAGGTCATAGCAGCTTCAATCGCTGACTGCGCCAAAAAGGGTAAGGGTCCACTTTTCTTTCCTAATACAATTACTAAGCTTTGCTTACGTGCAGGGGTCCCAATCGAGCGAATGGAAAGGCAGCTGGCCTACACGGGCTACCTGGAGTTGCCTACTGCCTTGAGGATGCGAAGGAAGGAAAACATGGAGTTCGAGCTGGATGGTCTGGCTGCTGCTCAGTCTCTGACCATGGCGTGCCTGATGGATCTGCAGAAGAAGATGGCTCAATGGGCCACATATGCGCAGGCAAGAGATAAAGATGTGGCAGACCAATTGGGCTGCATCTTCCCTGAATTCCCCACGGACCTGCTGACACCATGGGCGCCTCCAAGGCCACGAAGGAATGACGATGATGAAGAAGACATCTGAGTGCTTGGCTGATTAGCACTCCAGGGAGTATTGCTGTTCCCTTTAATAATAAAAAAAAAAAAAAAAAACAAACTGCTTTTCGTTGGACCATGAGATTTTGGCTGTTTTGAGTTAATATTTTGATCTGTTTGAGTTCTTTGGTTTTAGTGTTTAAACTTGTTTATTGTAGTCTGATGATAGCTGAATAGGTAGGTTAGTTTAGTTTCCTTTTTGTATAGCTTACATGACTGGAAAAAGCATGCGTAGGGGCCTTAATCAGTGGTATATCTGCCATGTATCCATTGCGGAAATATTGCGGAATCCGCAATTTTTATTAGTAAATGCATGTTTTTGACTGACTGTTTAGCTAGGCTGGTTCTGTTTAAATTCTGTCTTTTGCTGCTATCTTGACTACCTTATATAGCTTATCTCAAAGCATGCTGGATGAGTGTCATAGGACACCTTTGATAGTTTAAATTAATCTCTTAAAAGTGCTCAGCATGCATAGCTTTAAGTCCTTGCCTGACTGTTTTTATAAATTTCTGCTGCTGTGATGTTTGCTTTTAGAATGTTCTGTCTATGCCTAGGGCTTTTAGATTCTCTTTGTTTTACCTTAGACTAGATGCTTCTAGGACAAGTTTGGGGGTGTGCCACCTCAGACACTCATTGGGGACAATGAGTAGTTTAAGTTTGGGGGAGGCCACCCTAGGCCTAGGAACATTCCTCTCTCCCTTAAAGCATAAGCATTCTTCTTCTCCTTTACAAAAAAATGATGAGCTGAAAAAAAAAAAATGAAAAATAGAATAAAGAGGGGTGTCTCTCTTAGGTTGCTGAGTAATTAGTGCCAAGTGTGTAACCCACAAGTGGCGTTGCATCAAAAGGCAACCAAAGGAGAGGCTCCACCAGAGTAAGAAAGAAAAAAGGAAGAAGTAGGGAAGAAGAATGTATACCTAGGAGTTGCAACTTTGTGGCTTAGATGTCCTGAATAAAAAGAACTCTGATCCTTAATTAGCTGAGCACAAAGTTGTAACTTGTAGGGTTGTTTAGGGAGATGAATGTATGTCCAATGTAGTGATGCCGGGGTTTAGGTTGTTCTCTAAAAGTACTACTGTCACTGTTAATACTAAGACTGGCATGACTCTAAGGAATCCTAGGTAGCTCAAAAGTAAAACTAGAAGCATGTACTGAGTCTGGGGTAAAGCTAGGTAGAATTTGAAACCTTAGGGATAGTTGCACGATATGACAGAAGAAGCTAGATAAGAGGATAATTGTAAACCTAGAAGTGTGTCACAGGACAGTACTGCTATAGATAGGAATGTAAGGGAGTCAGTAAGTGGTTAAAGAGGATGAAACAGCAGCCTGAACAAGTCCTTAGATTGCTCGAGGACGAGCAAAACCTTAAGTTTGGGGGTGTGTTACGTCTCCAAAAGTGACCTTTTTAGGACTTGTTTTCCATAGAAAGATGTACACTCTTAGGTGTTTTTGGTAGGATTTAGCTTAAACCTATGCTTTAATATGAGAATTAGAAGAGGGTAGCTAAATTAGGACTTATGTACAAAAGGAAAGAAAAGGAATAATAAACGAAGTCAAAAGAGTGAAAAATATGCATTGCGGCAGCATTGCGGAAACATTGCTAAAACAGCAATGTTTTAAGTGAAATCCGTAAGTTGGCTGATCTTTTTCTGTTATATTCCGTTATTTCAGGGATTCGTTCTTTCTCCTCCATCCATTTTGAAGTACGACGTTGAGGATGGATGGTTCTCCTTGGCCCAAACGCACCTGCAGATTACTATAAAAGGGGGTCAAAGTAGAGGGTTTGAGCATCATCCGAAAGCGTAGAAGTCTCTTCGCAGCTCCATCTTTTCTCCTGTTTTTCTCTTCCGTCTGTTGGGTTGGAAAGCTTAGCTGTTGGAGTCGACAATCTGATAGGAAGGAGAGAAGATTCATCTTCTCTCCTGATTGGATTCATCCAAGCAAGGCTACTCTTTTTCTCCTTTCAGCCGAGGCATTTGCGACGAAGCGAGCACGCTCAACTTACTGCTTTCTGTCTTCTATTTCTCATTTCCAGCACTGTTTTGTTGTGTTTCTTTTCTATTAGCTAGTTCATTACATTTCGTTGCTTTCTGTCTTTATGTTATTCACTTTAAGTTTCCCTTTGTTCACCCCAACAATCGATTAATCAAAGCACAATTCATTAATTCACGGTTTCTTGCCTTTGTTGTTTCTTGTTTTGCCTTGCTGTTTTAAGTTTATTTCTCTTCTGAGCATTCCTACTTTATCTAATATTTCTGTTCTCTCTATATCCATGAGTAACTAAGTCACATAGGGGCATGCTAATGACAATACTATAGGCTAAAAAACGTGAACCAAGCATGTAGGATAGCTCTCGAAGCATTGATTGTATGTAAGCTTCATCCCACGGGCAATTTCGATTGGCCATCCATTTTGTCCAAAGAACTCCTAACCTCTGGAAGGAGTAAGAGTTCAGAGTCATACACTCATGCTAGCCTTTCAAGGTAGCCAGAAAACGACCTAGGAATAGGCGTTTTCCTAGTACAAACCATAACTTTCTGCTTTAACAAGATGCTTAAGACCTTACTTGGACATGAGTAAACTAAAGAATCTAATGCATGAAATCGGAAGATACATGAGTTTGAGTTAGTTTGATGCATAGTGAGTTGATCCAATGCTTTAGAATCGTATGAAAATGTCTATAGAGGAGTCGTTAGTAGCCCTTGTTTCTCCATTTTACACACTTTCGCTGTTAGTAACATTGCGGTAGAATTGCTGTTCTCGCAATTCTGCTAAGTTAAAAATTCTGCTTGACTACTTTCCTCTTCGTTTATTAATTCTTTCTCTTTACATTTTGCGTTTACCATTGACTTGCACTTGTTTATGTTGCTACCTTTTATATATTCAGCAATAATTAGGAATTTTAAAACCGAGTCTACCCCTTCAAATCCACCCATTCTTTCTTAACATTACACTTCACGAGTAGCTAATAATAAATCTCTGTGGGAAAACGAATGAAAAAATACTTACTACTTGCTATAAGATCATGTATGCTTGCATGTTCTGAGTGCTCCCTCTCTCTTATTGCTTATTTATTTTACACATTGAGCACGCAACACCCACATACAATGGCCCTGATGTGACTTGCCACAAATTTGGCACGTTGGAAATCTATTCTGATTGATTATAGACTCCCCTTGGTGCCAAGCACGCTGGCTTCCAAAAGGTCTCGAGAATTGGCCCGAACCACTACTAGCTGTATGGCTAACATTTGAGTTTGCTCTAAAATTCACTGCTCCACGAGAATTTGGCTTAAAGTTTCCACGACTCATAACTCCTGGCACAAAACCCCTGTTGCCACTTCTAAAAGATTTGTCTCCTGATCCGCTAGTGCTACCAGTTGTAGGACCACGACCACTCCTGAATGACTCCCTTTGAAACTTCCTTTCTGCTAAACTCTTCTCGACTCTCATGGCCGTGTCCACTAACTTCCCGAACTGTTTCCATTCTGAGCTAGCCGTAACAGGAGTTCGAATTTCTTCTCGCAACCCATCCTCAAATCGTTTGCATCTATCAATTTCATCCTCGATTACATTAGAGGCATAAACCGATAGATCAACATACTTCTTTTGGTATTCAACAACTGTCATCGAACCTTGCACTAGCTGCAAAAATTCACTACGCTTTGCATCCTTGTAGGATCGCGGATAATATTCTTCATAAAAAGCTTTCTTGAAATCTTTCCAAGAAATTTCTTCAACGTCTCGCTGCCTGCTCAATACAGATCTCCACCAATTTCGGGCAGACTCTTCAAGAAGAAATGTAGCTAATCCCACCTTTTTATCCTCTGGGCAAACCATGACCTTCAAGCACACTTCTACTTTATCCATCCATATCTCTGCTTCTGCTGGGTTTGTTGTTCCTTTAAATGGCTTTGCCCCTAGAGCTGTTAGTCTCTCGATTTTGCAATTCTCCATTGGATCATTCTTACTAATTCTCATTCCTTCCGCTATACTTTGGGAAATTTTAGCCATCCACTGTCTTTCTTCCTCCATGCTAGCATTTCCTCGTTGCTCCCCCTGTTGGTGACTAGTCTCACCAACTCCTACTTCCTCCTCTAAAGTTCTTCTACCCGTAGTTTCTTGAGTTTCGATCTCCTCAAGCCTACGAGTCTTGCCACCCTGAGACATACTTTCCTACAAAAGATGCATGACAAACAATCACGACAAGAATAACACTACTACTCAGGTTATGCAGAACCGAAATGCTCTGATACCAAAATGTCACACCCCGTCCCAGACATTCTACCGACCTAGGACAAGATATGACGACATAGATCCCGAGTGCAATGGAACCTATCGTCAAACCACAAGAACTAAACCAAACTCTACAAAATGAAACGCAAGATGTCTAACACAAGTTTGAGTAAAACGAAACATAAAGAAAATTCGGCATAGTTTTCCCTGAAACTGATTTCAAAGAAAACAAACACTGTGACAACAACCATTAACAGACCGACATACAAAGCTCACTACACAAACTAACATAGAACATCAGTTGACCAAACGATAACAAAAAAAAACAAAAAAAAAACGATCTAGCCACTCAAGACACAAAAATATATTTACAAGTCATGCACACTCAAAATGATATGCAACTTATCAAAGCTAGTGGCAAATCTCGGCTCCAAAAGGCTCGTCTGAAACTCAAACGTTACCTGGTAGGAAAAATTTAGGAGAAAAGAGATGAGTTGCAAACTCAGTGAGTAGTAATTTTATAAGAAAAACAACCTTAATGAAACTCTAGTTTTCGTACTACACATAGAAAACAAGTCTCATAAAGCATTATAAATCAGGAACCATTTAAGTCTCGAGATAAGTAAAAGAAAACACAGAACAAACCACGTATTAGCAACGCTTGATTCACCGACCAAGACTTGTAACAAAAACAACATAACGACATATGTATCAAACACTCTTGTAATCAAAATAAAAATTTGTAACAATATCACCTAGCATTGTACATAATATCTGGTCATACCGGCGCAGAGTCATCTCAATACGCAAGGTAGAGCAATCTCTATCCTACTAAAACGGGTTTGGGAAGATGAAGATGTTATGGTTGTAAATAGAAGAATTATAAATGAGATTTATGAGGTTAAATGATAAGAGGGAGTAATCCCGTGCAATTAAATTAGGAGAGTTATTGTTGGTATTGGTCAATAGGTTTACAAAGAAGGCAAATTAGTTAGTTTTGTGAATTTGACCAATTTGCACTTGGGGTTAACAGAACTCATAAATTGGAGTTTGGTAATATGATGTTTAAGTTGGTAATGTTGCAAGTATATTTATGGTGTTTTATTTAATATTTCAGGTCAAACAGAAGTGGGAACGGTGTACGACCCGAACGTGTCTCACCCATAGTTGTTGTGAGTGGTTATTTCTCTAAAATTGTTTATTATCTAGCCAAATATTATGATTTTCGCGAAATTTATACTTATGCATATTCTTGGAGTAAATTTGATGAGACTTAGAGAAATTCTTGTGAAATTCTAGCTTTTCGTGAATTAGCTGAAAATGTGAATTTAGGAATGTTTGAACTTTGTGTATTGTGATTGTAGAGAAAGAGCATAATTTTAAGAGTTTTATATAGAGAGTGGCTTCAAAACCACTGGATTTAAGTACCTATGGCAATTACCCGTATGCTATGTGGATGTGTTCCCATAGTATACCAGAGTTGGAGAATTATACGTGCACGTATGACAGAGACTTACTATGTTCCTAGAGTTTTTCTCGGTGCATAGTAGGATAGAGATTGCTCTACCTTGCGTATTGAGATGACTCTGCGCCGGTATGACCAGAGATTATGTACAATGCTAGGTGATATTGTTACAAATTTTTATTTTGATTACAAGAGTGTTTGATACATATGTCGTTATGTTGTTTTTGTTACAAGTCTTGGTCGGTGAATCAAGCGTTGCTAATACGTGGTTTGTTCTGTGTTTTCTTTTACTTATCTCGAGACTTAAATGGTTCCTGATTTATAATGCTTTATGAGACTTGTTTTCTATGTGTAGTACGAAAACTAGAGTTTCATTAAGGTTGTTTTTCTTATAAAATTACTACTCACTGAGTTTGCAACTCATCTCTTTTCTCCTAAATTTTTCCTACCAGGTAGCGTTTGAGTTTCAGACGAGCCTTTTGGAGCCGAGATTTGCCACTAGCTTTGATAGGTTGCATATCATTTTGAGTGTGCATGACTTGTAAATATATTTTTGTGTCTTGAGTGGCTAGATCGTTTTTTTTTTTTTTTTTGTTATCGTTTGGTCAACTGATGTTCTATGTTAGTTTGTGTAGTGAGCTTTGTATGTCGGTCTGTTAATGGTTGTTGTCACAGTGTTTGTTTTGTTTGAAATCAGTTTCAGGGAAAACTATGCCGAATTTTCTTTATGTTTCGTTTTACTCAAACTTGTGTTAGACATCTTGCGTTTCATTTTGTAGAGTTTGGTTTAGTTCTTGTGGTTTGACGATAGGTTCCATTGCACTCGGGATCTATGTGGTCATATCTTGTCCTAGGTCGGTAGAATGTCTGGGACGGGGTGTGACAAGTTGTATACTTGAACTTCATGTGTGACATGATTGTGGATCAAGTTCAAGTAATAGTCAGAACGGTCTGTAGTATAGGGATAAGGCTGGGTACCTTATCCTGGGGACACAATTGGACGCGACCCGCTTTGCATAGTACAAACGATGTGATCCGAAATCGTTCATGTGGAGACATGCGAGTGGGGGCGTCCTGCGCAATGAGTCTGCATAAGACTGAACCGCGAAACAAGTCGCTCTTTCTTTATAACTTCGTTTACTGTAAATACCGACTTTTTCATATGATGACCTAGGTAACTCGATCTGAATCCTGAGCACACTATGAACTTCTGTTTATGCGAGATTATCCTTTGATTTGTATGGGTGAGAGTGGCCCGAGTTCGCCGCCTCAATAAGCCTACCATCTTAGGGATAAGACCGGGTAGGTAGCTGGGAACATATAGTTCTGCGAGATGGAATTCACTCCTACCCGCCTTGAGGGATTAGTAGAGAGGTTGTTCCCTTAAGTGCTGACTCCGGGTCTTGAACCAGGGATCCCACCCTCTCATTGGCCCGAGAGGGACTTGATATAGTGATGAGTTCACATACCAATCGGTTTGGTGGTTGGACTACAAATCAATAGTTCATTAGAGGATCAGTGAGACTTAAGGAACAAGAAGTAATTACGGGGGTAAGACATTTATTTTGACCCAGCTGTAATTACGAACGACCTGTGAAGGATCGACTTACTGATTATGGTTATATCAAGAGGACAAAAATATATCTACGGTGAGGACAGTGCAACCCTTGGACTTTAGTGGAGTCTCCGGGGTTAACGAATGTTGGTTAGCTTGGCTAAAGAGTTTGGCCGGTTAATCTCGTATCGCTGGAGCTCATGATATGTAGGTTCTTTAGGTTTTACTGCTAGCTCGGATTAAGCCGTGTAACAATATGAGAGAAAAAGAATTTGAATTTATTCAAATTCGTTTTTGGAATAATGATGGACATATTTAAATATGATTTAAATATGGGATCGGTCTAAAACATGAATAGGGATTTGATGATTCGGTTTAAGAAACCTGGATTAGTCTTATTATTTAATTAATATTTGATATTGAATTAAATAATAATATTAATTAAAAAGTTTAATTAATTAAAATTTATTTTGTTTATTAAAATTAATTATGAATTAATTTTAAAATGACAAAATAATACAAGTGGGATTATCCAAGTTGAGTGAATTTATGTTGAGTGAGTGTATCCAAGTTTAGTAAGTGGATTGTGAATCACTAACTACATGCATAAACTCATCAATTGTTGAACACTTGTGTGAAGACTAATTCATCCATTTTTGAGGTGTCATGCTAAGCAAATAGTTTGTTGCATGTGAATGACCTATAAATTGGATGGAGTTCAAATGGTTTGAGGTTGATGATTTTTGAGTTTTGTTGGAAGCTTTGATTGTGTGACAATTCTCCTTAAAAACTCTCATCACAAAGATCTTTTCTCTATCCATCTCTTCTTCCAATTTTCTCTTGTAAAGGAGTCCCACCACTCCGTTGCTCGACCCGAGGATAGCGGAACTACTGGAGGTGGTTCTCGAAGAGTTCGAGAGAAGCTTTGAAGGGTTTGTGACGAGATTCGAGCATCGAAAAAGAAGAATTTTGAACTACAAGAGATTTGCATTCTTATTCTTTTATTTCAAAGTTTTTGAGCATATTTCTTATTTAGCTAAATTGATGAAATTAAAGTGCCAATTGATCCTCGCTTCCGCCGTGCTACATGCGTTCCATCAATTGGTATCAGAGCGTTTTTTGAGCACTCAATTTGCATCAATTTGAGCTCGGTGGGTATCATTTAGAAATTTAATTTTCTGGGCGTCTAAAGTATTTTTCCTATTTTGGCATATTTATTTGAGCTTCGATTTGTACTTCGTTTTGTAATTGCCCGAGCGTGTATGGGCTTTAATGTGTGCAAAAGAGTCTGTAAAAAATTTGGAGTCATTAGAGTCCATATAGGCTTTAAATTCGAAGACAGAAGCTCGGGTGTCCGAAAAAACAGCATGCTGTTTTTTTTGAAAAAAAAACAGCACAAAACCGGTTCAGCGCAAGGTGGAAGAAACGGTCCGGTTCAGTCCTCGAGCGGTCCGGTTCGTTGAAATTCAGACCGGTTCCATGTTCTTCACCCTTTGGCGGTTCGGTTCAGCGCTTGTTTGGTCCGGTTCAGGTCGTTTTTGGTCCGGTTCCGGGCTGTTGAAGACGGAGCTACTGTTTTGGACCGGTTCAGTTTATTTGAAGCTTGTAGTTGCTGTTTTTTGCCGGTTTGGGGCGGTTCGAAGGGTTCGAAAGCGTCTCAACCTAGTTTTTGAATTATTCTTGTAATAATTTAGTTTCTTGCTTGCTCGTGATGCCAAAACCGGTCCACTTTAGTGTGTTTAATTAATTATGTATTGTGAATGTATGTTTTAATTAAAGTCCCTTGTATGTGCATAAAGTATGCATATAGATTTAAAATTTCACCATAGGAAGCATGCTCCATGCATTGAAAGTATGTTATAATTGTTATAATGTATAGTATGCATGCTTAATTCATGAGAATTAATATAAGTGTTATATTAATTTATGAATTGGATGTTGCTTGTTTAAAAGTGTAATTGATATAAATGTTATATTAATTATGAAATTAAACATACAACATAGTTGCCTTAGTTGAATATAATGGTTATATTCTTGTTTGGGAAGCATGTTATAGAATGAATGTAATGGTTATATTCTAGCTTAGGAAGCATGTTATAGAATGTCTTTGTTTTATAAAGCGTTGTAAAATGAGATAGACATTTAAAATCTATAACAAAGATAAATGCATGCTCATTCAGGGTTAAAAAATTCTAATTCGATTAGGAATTTAGTATCGATTCGTTTTAATAGTTAAAATAGGTTGATATCTTGTAAAGCTAAGGTTACGAAAGAACTCACCTGGTGAGATCCTGTACTAAGGTTGGAGGTATTTAAGATGACGGTTTGCGAAACACCTCCTACCTGGGGATCAACCCGGTACTTGAGTTAGGTTAACCCGGCTTTATGAGCATGCACGTGAGAGGTGTAAGGTTTTAAAGCGTTTATCACCTAGACATCTTAGGTAAAAATCCAATTTTACCTAGACTTAGGTTTTATTGTCTTAGCCAGATAATACCTAAGTAATAGTATATCCAAGTTGTATAAAATACTTAGTAGGGTGTTGAGAAGGTATATATGATATATCGATCTCCTCCTACGCTCTCCGCGAAGTTCACACCGTGAGATTTATGCTTTGCCTCGTGATGTCAATAGGGCATTCCCTTTCGGATGGTGTTTGCATAAATCAAGAGCAAGCTGAATGGAGAAAGTATTTATAGTAAGTGGGAGAAGGAAGTATGTCAATACATCCTGCGGTCTCCTCCATTAGGTTGTACCGTGAGATTCCTATGTTCCGCCTGTTGGTCGCCCATAGTAGCACCGTCCATTCGGAGAGCCGTTTCATGGGAGTCGGAACAACTCAATCTCCATAAATGGATAGGGTCTCTTAGGTCCATTCCCAACTCTGACATTTCCATTCGGTTGCACTGTTGGGGCCGACCTCTGAGTTCTGAAAATGGCGGGTCACACTTACAAATGATTACTAAGTTGTTAGTAGATTCTTGACCGAAGTAGCGATAACTAAGGTGCTATAGGAATATGAGTTATTATGGTATTAACATTTAGTCAAGAATGTCTTGGTTCAGTGAAGGAGTGATTGACTGCCCATCGGTAGCGGTTGCTCTGACTCACTGAAGTATCGTTGCAAATTAATAATGAGTTGTTGGGTACATTATTACTTTTGCTAAATCTTGATTGGATGTATGAAATGGGTTAAAATCAATTCACTAATAGAATTTATTCTTTTTCAGCATGTCTAGCTCGTTTATCCAATTACTAGCTTCTGATAAACTAAACGACGATAACTACACGACCTGGAAATCGAACTTGAATATGATTCTTGTTATCGATGATCTTAGGTTTGTCTTAACAGAGGAATGTCCTCCCCCTCCTAGCTCGTCTGCAACTCGAACTGTTCGAGATGCATTTGACAGGTGGACTAGGGCTAATGATAAAGCCCGAGTCTACATCTTGGCCAGCACATCCAATGTGTTAACTAAGAAGCATGAGGTAATGGTCTCCGCTAAGGAGATCATGGATTCATTACAGACGATGTTTGGACAACCGTCCTCATCGGTCTATCATGATACCCTCATGGTGAGTAAAGCTGAGAAGAAACAACAAAGTAAATATGATTTACTCGTTATTGAAACATGTTTAGTGGAACATGATAGTTCTGCCTAGATACTGGATTCTGGGGCGACTAACCATATTTGTTCTTCTTTCCAGGAAACTAGTTCCTGGCAGCTGCTTGCTGAAGGTGAGATAATTCTCAGGGTTGGAACAAGAGAGGTTGTCTCAGCCAAGGCAGTGGGAGCTGTCAAGTTGTTATATAGAGATAGTTTCATTTTAGTTGAAAATGTATTGTTGGTTCCTAGTTTTAAAAGGAACCTTGTATCTATCTCTTGTTTACTTGAACATTTGTATAAAGTATCTTTTGATTTTAATGAAGCGTTCATTAGCAAAAGAGGTGTACATATATGTTCTGCGAAACTTGAAAACAACTTGTATGTGTTAAGACCAACAGAGGCAAAGGCTATTTTGAACACCGAGATGTTTAAAACAGCTAAAACTGAAACTAAAAGGCAGAAACTTTCTCCAAGTACCTATCTTTGACACTTGAGACTAGGCCACATTAATCTCAATAGGATTGGGAGATTGGTTAAGAGTGGTCTCCTAAATCGGTTAGAGAACAACTTTTTACCACCATGTGAGTCTTGTCTTGAGGGCAAGATGACCAAACGATCTTTTTCTGAAAAAGGTCATAGGTCCAAGGAAACTCTATAGCTTGTACATTCAGACATTTGTGGTCCGATGAATGTTAAAGCACGTGGAGGGTATGAATATTTCATCAGCTTCATTGATGATTATTCTAGGTACGACCATCTTTACCTAATGCTTCATAAGTCCGAAACTCTTGGAAAGTTCAAGGAGTATAAGGCAGAGGTTGAGAACACATTAGGTAAAACGATTAAAACACTCTGATCAGATCGAGGTGGAGAGTATATAGATTTAAGATTCCAGGACTATATGATAGAACATGAAATAGTATCCCAACTCTCAGCGCCCGGAACACAGCAGCAGAACAGTGTGTCCGTAAGGAGAAATAGATCCCTGTTAGACATGGTTCGATCTATGATGAGGTATGCTCAACTGCCTAGTTCGTTTTGGGGATATACAGTAGAGGCTGATGTATATATTTTGAACATGGTTCCCTCTAAGAGTGTTTCGGAAACACCTTATGAGTTATGGAGAGAGCATAAAGGTAGTTTACGTCACTTCAGGATTTGGGGGTGTCCGGCACACGTGCTGGTGCCCAATCCAAGGAAATTGGAACTTCATTCAAAATTATGCCTATTTGTAGGGTACCCCAAGGAAACGAAAGGTGGTATATTTTACGATCCTCAACAGGACAAGGTGCTTGTATCGACAAACACCACGTTCTTAGAGGAAGACCACATGAAAGATCATCAACCTTCGAGCAAAATTGTTTTGACCGAACTTTTCAGGAAAGCTACAGATGGGTCAACAAGAGTTGTTGATCAAACTGGTCCTTTTCAAGAGTTGAGAATACCTCGACGTAGTGGGAAGGATGTGAGACAACCCGACCGCTACATGGGTTTAACGAAAACCCAGGTCGTCATACCTGATGACGGCGTTGAGGATCCATTTACCTTTAAACAGGCAATGAATGACATAAAATAAGGACCAGTGGCTTAAAGCCATGGACCTTGAAGTGGAGTCGGTGTACTTCAATTCGGTCTGGGATCTTGTAGAGCAACCTGATGGTGAAAGACCTATCAGTTGTAAGTGCATCTATAAGAGGAAACGAGACCAAGCCGGTAAGGTGCAAACCTTTAAGGCTCGACTTGTGGCAAAGGGTTATTCCCAGAGGGAAGGGATGGACTATGAAGAAACCTTCTCCCCTATTGCCATGTTAAAGTCGATTAGAATACTCTTATCCATTGCCACGTTATATGATTATGAAATTTGGCAAATGGATGTCAAGACAGCCTTTCTGAATGGCAATCTTGAAGAGAGTATTTATATGGCTCAACTAGAGGGGTTCATAGTTCAGGGTCAAGAGCAAAAGGTTGGCAAGCTTAATCGATCCATTTATGGGTTGAAGCAAGCGTCTAGATCCTGAAAATATAAAGTTTGATACTGCGATCAAATCTTATGGCTTTGAACAGAATGTTGACGAACCTTGTGTTTACAAGAAAATAGTCAATTTTGTTGTAGCTTTCTTAGTCTTATACGTAGATGATATCCTACTCATTGGAAATGATGTAGGGTTCCTGACTGACGTTAAGCAATGACTAGCGACCCAATTCCAAATGAAAGATTTGGGAGAGACTCAGTTTGTTCTAGGGATTTAAATCGTAAAGAATCGTAAGAACAAAACATTACCGTTGTCCCAAGCATCTTATATCGACAAGGTGTTGATACGATATTCGATGCAGAATTCCAAGAAGGGTTCTTTACCTTTCAGGCACGAAATTCAATTGTCAAAGGAAGAATGTCCTAAGACACCTTAAGAAGTTGGGGATATGAGACGAATTCCCTATGCATCAGCAGTCGGTAGTCTAATGTACGCCATGTTATGTACAAGACCAGACAAATGCTATGCAGTAGGAATTGTCAATAGGTACCAGTCCAATCCGGGATATGATCATTGGACTGACGTTAAACACATCCTCAAGTATCTTCGGAGAACGAAGGACTATGTGCTTGTGTATTGCGCGAAGGATTTGATCCTTACAGGATACACTGACTCTGATTTTCAAACTGATAAGGATTCAAGGAAATCCACATCGGGATCAGTGTTCACTCTTAACGGAGGGGCAATAGTCTGGAGGAGTATAAAGCAATGTTGTATTGCTGACTCCACCATGGAAGCTGAGTATGTCGCGGCTTGCGAAGCTGCGAAAGAGGCTGTATGGCTTAGGAAGTTCTTGAAGGATTTGGAAGTTGTTCCAAATATGAATTTGCCTATCACACTTTATTGTGATAATACTGGTGCTGTGGAAAATTTCAGAGAACCAAGAAGCCATAAGCGTGGAAAGCACATTGAGCGAAAATATCATCTCATCAGGGAGATAGTGCATCGAGGAGACGTGATCGTTATGCAGATCGCCTCGGAGCACAATATTGCTGATCCATTTACAAAGTCCCTCACGGCTAAACTGTTTGAGGGGCACCTAGTGAGTCTAGGACTGCGAGCTGTACATTAGGACAGTGGGAGAAAAACCATGGATGTATTTGATATTCCAGTTTTTTCTCATCCAACATGTAATACTCCACTGACGTTTTAGTCCAAGTGGGAGTTTGTTGGGTTTTATGTCCTAAAACTCGTGGTTTGTAAACTGAATGTATATTCTATTTTGCAATAAAATTTATCGAAGTTTATTCAGTAAAGTTGTTATTGAATAAAGTGAAATGCGTTTTCTTATACCCAAACTCCAATAAACAAAGAATCCATGACTATAGGTTGTATACTTGAACTTCATGTGTGACATGATTATGGATCAAGTTCAAGTAATAGCCAGAACGGTCTATAGTATAGGGATAAATTTGGGTACCTTATCCTGGAGACACTATTAGACGCGGCCCGCTTTGCATAGTACAAACGATGTGATCCAAAATCGTTCATGTGGAGACATGCGAGTGGGGGCGTCCTGTGCAATGAGTTTGCATAAGACTGAACTGCGAAACAAGTCGCTCTTTCTTTATAACTCCGTTTACTGTAAAGACCGACTTTTTCATATAATGACCTAGGTAACTCGATCTGAATCCTGAGCACGCTATGAACTCCTGTTTATTCGGGCTTATCCTTTTACTTGTATGGGTGAGAGTGGCCCAAGATCACCGACTCAATAAGCCTATTATCTTGGGGATAAGACCGGGTAGGTAGCTGGGAACATAGTCCTGCGAGATGAAATTCACTCCTACCCGCCTTGAGGGATTAGTAGAGAGGTTGTTCCCTTACGTGCTGACTCCGGGTCTTGAACTAGGGATCTCAACCTCTCATTGGCCGGAGAGGGACTTGGTATAGTGATGAGATCACATATGAATCGGTTTAGTGGTTGGACCACAAACCAATAGTTCATTAGAGAATCAATGGGACTTAAGGAACAAGATGCAATTACGGGGGTAAAACGGTTATTTTGACCCAGCTGTAATTATGAACGAATTGTGAAGGATCGACTTACTGATGATGGTTATATCAAGAGGACAAAAATATATCTACGGTGAGGAGAGTGCAACCCTTGGACTTTAGTAGAGTCTCCGGGGGTTAACGAATGTTGGTTAGCTTGGCTAAAGAGTTTGGCCGGTTAATCTCGTATCGTTGGAGCTCATGATCTGTAGGTCCTTTAGGTTCTTCTGGCTAGCTCGGATTAAGCCGTGTAACACTATGAGAGAAAAAGAATTTGAATTTATTCAAATTCATTTTTGGAAGAATGATAGACATATTTAAATATGATTTAAATATGAGATCGGTCTAAAACATGAATAGGGATTCATGTGTTATGATTCGGTTTAAAAAACCGAGATTAGTTTTATTATTTAATTAATATTTGACATTGAATTAAATAATAATATTAATTAATTAAAATTTATTTTGTTTGTTAAAATTAATTATGAATTAATTTTAAAATGACAAAATATTACATGTGGGATTATCCAAGTTTAGTGGATTTATCCAAGTTGAGTGTGTTTATCCAAGTTGTGAAGCTGATTGTGAATTGACCACATGCATAAACTCATCAATTTTGGAACGCTTGGTTGAAGACTAATCCATCCAATTTGAGGTGTCATGCTAAGAAAAGAGTTTGTTGCATGTGAATGACCTATAAATTGGATGAAGTTCAAATGGTTTGAGGTTGATGAATTTTCAAAGAGTTTGATTATTTGGATGAGGGTTGATGAAGAGTTCATGTAGCTTGAGAAATTAGAAATCTAAGTGTTAGATATTTCTCACAAAACCCTCATCACTTTCACCTTCCCATCTTCTTTTTCAAAAGTTACTCTCTTGTAAAGGAGTCCCACCACTTCGTTGCTCAGCCCGAGGATAGCGGGACTACCGGAGGTGGTTCTCGAAGAGTTCGAGCGAAGCTTCGAAGGGTTCGTGAGGAGATTCGAGCATTGGAATAGAAGATTTTAGAAATACAAGAGGTATGTGTTCTAATTTCTTTTATTTCCAAGTTTTGAGCATGTTTCTAGTTTAGTTAAATTGATGAAATTAGAGTGTCAATGATCCGACTCGCTTCCGCTGCGCTTCATGCGCTCCATCAATAGAAGCGTTTCAGGGTCATTGTTCTTAACTAGTGTGTTCATATATCAATTTCAACTACAAACACTTTAATGCCAGTATATTGATTTTTGAATCCTCGTTTGAATCTGTAATATCATTATACTAGCAACCAATTTGAATTAATCTAACAAATTACTAGATTTTATTGTTTTTTTATTATTATTATTTATCCACATATTCCTGTTTCCCAAATTGATTGCTTTTTATAGCATTTTTTTTGTAAAATGATTAAAAATATAATTATGAGGGGTATTTCGTCTCAATGCAATTTATAGATTATGCTAAAGATAACGTTTAGCTATTTTTTGACTTACACTATTTAATTTTAGCTATATTCATGTGGTTCCCTTTTAAGAATAATAACATGTCTTCTCTTGACATATTCTAAGTCCAAAACCTCGTTCAATACACCATAGAAATTTAACTTCTCACCTTCACCTTCACTTTCTCCCGGCACAATTCCTGACCCACTCCCATTGGATATAAGAGGGGATATTCCATACGTGAATAGATGTCTCCGTCTAAAGACTGCCACATTATTGCATTCATACAATTTATACATGGACATTTTGTTTTCTTGAATTTTTAACATGAAACTTGAAATGGAGTCGATGTACTTCAATTCGGTCTGGGATCTAGAAATTGGGATACTCCTATATAATGAGTTGATATTGGTTTTGTTGTCTTCGTCTTTAGCCAAAGTCACTAAGCCTTATATGTGATTTTATGACTTCTCCAAGTTATCTAGCCCTTGATCTTGTCATTGGTCCTTGAGGCATTGTAACGATGTCCATGATCATATCATCTCCCCCTTCTTTTGTTTCATTCGTCCTCGAATGACCATCATCTACATTAAAAGGAAATAAACTTGAATTAATAAGATTAAAATATAAATCATATCATACTCACATTGTAAAGCAACTTTAAAGTCACATGAAGAGCAAAAGTTGACTCTTCTATATGATAGGTTTCCCTTGTAAAGCACCTTTATAATCACGTGAAGTCAAAATCTCATCCTTTCTTGAACTCCATCTATTTTGAGGGAAAGTTTTACTATGACTTCTTTCATTAGTCTTTGTACCATGTTTATCATTTGATACTTTAATGTCCTGCAATTTTGTAAAAGAAAATTTATTAGAATTAAAGATTACACAACTTTGAATATACTCACCTTGAAGAGCAATTTTGTACTCCTCATTATGCATTCTTGCAAGCACTTGAAGTGAATTTTTTCTTTTGGGATTAAACTCTTCATAGAACACTTGAACATGTGTAATGAATCTCTATTCCCTTGCATTTTGTTTTCGATTTTCAAAATTGGAAAGTTTTGAGCTTTGGTCTAGAAAACTCTCTCCATGTGGATCCATTTCACGTTTTGAAACTTCTTCTTTTGTAGTTCCTGAAAATTAACACAAAGATAAATCAAGTTAGTTACTTTCATATATGATTCACACTTACCTTGTAACACAATCTTGAAGTCATGAGATGATGGTAGGACTAGTCTCTTTGGTTTCATCTTGACTTGAGGAATGACAGTGTTCAACCCTTGTTGTGTTCGAATATGATAGGTGTTAGGAGTTATAAATTTCTACAAAATTCTTAGAACACAAGTACTAGGATAAAACATATTAATATGATAATAAAGATCCTTATACAATACCTCCATTAGATTTGGCTTGTAAAGCAAAATAAGTTGATCCTCACTCTCTTTCTTTTCTTTTAATTCACAAACGTCAATATATGGTTCTTCATGCACGAGTGACATAAAATCATATGATGTTTTGTTATCTAATAAATTGGAAATAACATGCATAATATCACAAGTTTTCTCTTCAATCTCACTAATCTCAAGAATAGGTAAACAATCATGTAGCTCTATTTTATCGATGGACATTGGAGTTTCATTCATTGTTTCATATATTATTTAATTTGTAATATTACTACTTTCCATCTCAAGAATAGACATACAATCATGTAAAACTTTGCAATCTGATGGGATATGATCAACATGCATATAACATCGCAAAATAATTTCTCCATCAACAATAGATATAAAACCATGCAACACTTTGTTATCACTAATAGTAGGTAAGTCATACATAGTTCTACAAAGTATATCATGCTTTCTATGTTCTACACTTGGGGTAAAAGTAGGAAAACTATCCTTATCACAAACTGAAAATTCATAAGAGATAGGTTTAAGATTATCACACCTTAAAGATTCTTGTTAATGCATAATTTCAATCTTTTTAGCAATATGAAACATTTCTTCCACACTCTTACGAAGTTGAGTTTCTTCTCTTTTGGCAATTACCTTAGGAATCTGTCTATGGTGTTCATCGAAGAAACGATTCATTGTACTCTCCTTATCTTCATATAAATGTCAACCTTCTTAAGTAATGAACACATCTCATTATAGTAGGCTTTCACACCCATGCATCCTTATGTGAGATTGAAGTCAGCTTGTCGAGGCCCGTCAAATACAATTTATAATTACCGATCAACGATTTGTAGTAAACTACAGCGGACCGGGTCGAACTCAAGGAACCGAAATTAATTCTCAAAGTTAACTAGAAAAATAAAAAATAAAATAAGGGGGAGTTTTGATTTGTTGGACAAATAATGAAATCAGATAATGAATTAATAAATAAAAATAAACGAATTTAAAATCAACCAAACAAAAGTTCCAATTCAAAGGCATACATTCATTCTAATGGTAATATTGATCATACGCAAAAGAAATAATAGAAATTTCTCAATTCAAGAATTCAACTAATTTATTCGGAAAAGCTGCAATAAATATAAATTTCCCTAATTTAAATGATTTCAACCAATCATCAAAATCAAAATTTATCCTTGAATCAATTGGGCACGATAGCGTTCCATATTAATTAAATGATAGCATTAACAATAATGGAAAAAAGACTAACCAAAACTAACTAATTGAGATAACTACAACTTAATTAATTTTGATTATTTACTTCCTTAGAGTCTATTATGCAAGCTATGTAAAATGATAAAAACCATCAATACACACACATAAGTGATAGCTCCATTTTAGAGCTATATTTAAGTCCCTAATTCATGCTGATACCGTGCTTATTTATGTTTATTTACCTTGATTATAGGTGTTCGCCGGTTAAGAGCTCACGGAACTCGTTTGACGTCGTTCGGGGCTAAGTAAGCCGTTTTAAGGCCCCAAGAACACTTCGGAAAAAGAGGGATTCAAAAAGATAAAGATTGGCCAAAATGGAAATCTCAAAGGAAAAATATTTGGCTCAAACCCGAGAGCTAGCATCGAGCAGTCAGCGTCGAGACGCTGCTCACCGTCTCGACGCTCCGAAGTTCTGCGCGCTCCGCCTTTTCGCTCGTAGCGTCTCGACGCTACCTCAGCAGCTCGACGCTACGACGGGTATAAAAAGAAAAAGTTCCGCTTTTAGGTTGTCTTATCTTGTCTTCCTCGGGTTCCACACCAGAATTTACGATTTGGCAGCCATTTTTCCACCATTGTAGGGGCTATGGAGCTTGAATTAAAGTCATTTAAAGCTCCCTTCAACATGAGAGAGTAATTAGTAAGTGTTTAGCTTGGGAATGTAAGGAATTTATGTAATTAGCACATTTTTGGTGAGATTAGTGTTTAAAATTATGTATTAGCTTAAACTTTCGTGAACTAAATTCTTCTTCTAAGCATATTACAAGAGCATTTTAGATTGATAGGAGTTGACGGCTTTGATTTCTAGCATGTTCCTTAGTTAAAGATTTATGATGTCGTGCCTCTCGTAATCGCCGAGTAACAAGAGATTAATGGTGCATTTGAATTCACAGGCTTCCTTGTTTTCCTTGCATCCGTTCTTCTTGAAGAAGGAATTGAAATCGATACACTAATTTGGCTTCTAATTTTAGATAATCGTCGAAATTAGCCCGTTACTAACGATTGGTCTTGGGCGAGCGTTGACCCCCAATGTCCAATTGTTATGCTTAATTAGCGTAATTAATTTCTCTAATTAACATCCATGGGGCGTGTTTAATTTGAATTCTCAATTAAACGAATTGCGTGTTCATTTTATGTTTAGCTAATCCCTCCGTTAGTCCGTGATCCAAAGGTTGGCTAATTTATAATTCCGAGCATCCCAAGTTGAACGCTTTAGTAGATTTAATTTGTATTCCAATTTCCAATTTACTGTTAGCATCTTTCTAAATTGTTCTCAAAACCTCCCCAATTGTTTAATTCTTTAAATAGCAAATTTAATTGAATCAAGTCGCGTTTAACGTAATTCCCTGAGGACCGACCTCGTTATCATTAAGCTACAAATTGCTCGGTGAAATCGGGTATATAAATTCATTTTGGCGGGATTCGACACCCCGAACATTAGTGGAAATTCAGAGAATCCGCAACCAAAATTGGCGCCGTTGCCGGGGAATTAAAATTAATTCAGATTTAAATTGAATTTGTTAGTTTTCAAAGAATTTTGTTTTTGGTTTGTTTATTCTTAATTTTATTATTTGCATAATTTATTTTTTGTTAAGTTTGTTAGAAAGCAGGATTTAATTTGAGAAAATGGAAGCCTCGATGGATAGCGAAGAAGCTCATAAAACACTCAGACGGGTTGGCGATGCCTGATTTGAATCGACAACTCTCGTGTATTTCTTATCCGGTAATTACAGGTAAGTTTGAACTTAAAGCTGGTTTAATTAATCAGTTGCCTTCTTTTTGTGGTGAAATAGATGAAGATCCTATCAAGCACCTCAAGGCTTTCCAGATGATGTGCTCTGCTATGAAACCAAGTGAAGTGACTGCCGATCAGCTCAGTTTGAGGGCCTTCCCGTTTACTTTGAAAGACAAGGCGAGGGACTTGTAAAAGATTTTTTTTTAATCTTTATCATTATTTTTCTCTTCTAAATTATTGGTTAAATTATTAATTTTGTTTATATCGTTTGGAAAGTTAGAATTTAGACCCTAAAATTTTAAAAGTAATTAAAATTTTGCTTCTATAGTTTGATAAAATTTCATAAATAATCTCTACCGTTAGAAGTTACTAACAAATTGAGTACGAGCAGTTGCTACCATGCGTCATGAAGTAATATTTTGTACTTAGCTGACTATGTGGGGGTTAAGTAGTTGAGCTGACAGGATAAAAAGATGAATAGTCAATTTTTAAATAAGATGCTTTAAAGAGTCGCGTAAATACAAAAGATCGCCTCATTGACACATGACTAACTAATTGTCACTCAATATGTTAATCTTCTAACGGTAGAGACAATTTATGAGGTTTTATCAAATCATAGGGATGAAATTTCTAACTTTAGAAATCATAGGGATTAAATTTTAATTTTCTCCCAAGTATAAGGATCACATTCATAATTGAACCAAAATGATTTAATATAGACTGAAACTATATATTTAAAAGCTATATTTATGTAGATAGATATTTAAAGTCATACCCAAAATGATTGGTGGAGACTCCAACTTTCTTTTATTTTAAACCAAAACCCTTCAAAGAGGACGGCGGCGGCTCCGCGTTGCGATGAATAGACACCTTTCAAAATATTTTGATTTGATTCTCAACCTGTAAAAGATTTTTTTTTTAATCTTTATCATTTTTTTTCTCTTCTAAATTATTGGTTAAATTATAAATTTTGTTTATATGGTTTGAAAATTTTGAATTTAGATCCTAGAATTTTAAAAGTAATTAGAATTTTTTCTCTTATAGTTTGATAAAATTTCATAAATAGTCTCTACCATTAGAAGTTACTAACTAATTGAGCAGTTAGCTACCATGTGTCATTAAGTAATATTTTGTACTTAGCTGACTTGTGGGAGTTAAGTAGCTGAGATGAGTAGTCAATTTCTAAATAAGATGCTTTAAACAGATGAGTAAATACAAAAAGATCGCCTCATTGACACATGACTAAGGCTGCGTGATTGCGTTTGACAGAGTTGGAAGTAATTAAGAAAAAATCTTAACCGCTTTTTTATGTTTGGTAAATCAAATTATTTTAAAATTTATTAAAATCACTTATGTATAACACGTTCATTTTACAACTTCCTAAAAATCTGTTTTTTCCTAGCTTTTAGATTCTCTAACAATTAGCTTCTTTACAAATTTTAAAATCTTTTCAAAATTAAGAGTTATTTTATATATCTAGTATATTTTTTCCACCGAATTTATTTTATAATTTTTTAAATTCATAAATCAAATGTAAATATTTTTTAAAAAATAATACCATATTGTTTTTTTCTTAAAAAAAAATTATACAAATTTTTATAGTATGTCTATTTTAGTCATTATAGCTAAATCGCAAAAAATTAATATATATTTACCAAACACAGTAACCAACTTATTCAAGTCTACCACTAAAATTTACCAAACACTAATTTGATTCATCGAAACTAATTTTTTTAAAAACAAATTGCAAGCAATTCTTTTAAAAGCTATCGCAATCTCAAACGGAGTCTAACTAATTGTCACTCAATCGGTTAATCTTCTAAGGATAGAGACAATATATGAGGTTTTATCAAATCAAAGGAATGAAATTCTAACTTTAGAAATCATAGGGATTAAATTTTAATTTTCTCCTAAGTATAAGGACCACATTCATAATTGAGCCAAAATTATTTAATATAGACGGGTGGTCTTTTGTTTCTTTATTTAAATGCTATATATTTATGTAGATAAATATTTAAAGTCACATGTTTGTTTTTTGTTTTTGAAGGAATTTAAAGTCACATGTGTGAGTAGCTAGGTCAATGTCAAATTTTAAAATGAGTTTAGATTTTTATTAAATGATTAATAAAAAAAAATAATAACAAAACTCAAATTATGCCAAGTTTAAAGATTAAATTAGAACATTTTCAAATTTAAAGACTAAAAATTAAATATTTGGATAAAATATCACTTTTTATCTCTAAACTTATTTTTAAGTGTTTGTATGAATATTTTTAAAATTCCATCTTAGCATAAGCTTAGATAATTGTCGCAATTTTAACCTTTAAAAAATTGTTGCAATTTAAACTTTAAGCTTTAAAAAAATGTTGAACTTAAACTTTGTTCAATAAGTTTTCTTTCGATAAAAAAGTATTCTCTTATATGTTTTATGAATCACACGTGCTTGCACACATGCGCACACACAACATTAGAGTTAAAAAAAAAAAAAAAAAAATTGTTAAAATTTGTGAATTTTGAAAAGGTTATTCAATGGTCGATTTCGTGAATTGATCAAACTTAAGTTTCTGTACAACTTGATTTTATTAAAAGTTTTTAAATAATTAGAGATGAAATGAAAAAACCTAGTAAAAAAAGCTCAAAGCTATAGTAGAATTTAGATCTCCATAAGTTTACAATCTTTAGCCATTTGGTTTCATTTCTAAGAGGGAACTTCAACTTATGGCACTCTTCAAAGTGAAAGGTTGTCTCTTGATCCAATTCATGAATCCAAGAACAAAGAGAGGGCAATACACATCTGTTGCGGATCGAGAACTTTAAGTTAGGAGAACCTAAAATAAAAGTAAAATAATTAGGGTTTGAACCACGACGGTGAGAAGTAGAGGGTTAGACATGCATTTATCACTAAATTCAATGATAATTTTAAATTTTTTATCACATTTTATATATAAATTAAGTATGTTGTCATAATTGAGGGAGTTCGAGCCACTTAACTTAAAAGGTAAATTTGTCTATGAATACAGGTAGGATTAATTGGTAGATTAAAATTCAAAAGCATGGGTGTGAGATATGGACCTTAAAAAAAACTTTTGGATATATAAAATTCTTTCCAGTCAAAGAATAAATTTATGGTTGCTTTGAAACAATGAGATTCTCTAAAAAAAGAAAAAAAAAAATGGGGTTTTGACTTTGGTGGCAAAATGCTATATGATATGGGGTCAGAGTTTGTCTACTTATAATGAGGTAATAAATTTGAATTTTGCTAGTTACTTTTTTATGCAATATTTTTAACAAGTTGAAAAATAATAGTGACAATATACTTATTAATTAAGAATGGGGTGACTTTAATTACTTGATTTAAGTAATGTTCAAGTGAGCAAGATTCATGGTACTTTAACTAGTTTATTGATGTGTTTCAGTGGCAACTTGGCTTACTCTTTTATTTATTTATATATATATATATATATATATATAACTTTATTGATATTTAATCTTTAAACTTTTAAAATGTTGATTGAGATAAATATTATTGTGGTAGTTTTGCTTAACTTAAGTTGAATCAAATTAAAATTAACATAGACAAAAATGATAGTTTCCTAATTTGAAGGATAAAATAGATAATTTGAAAGTCATATTTTAAAATTAAAAAATGCCAAATAGAATATGCAAACCTACCTCAAGTCAAAAGTTTCAAAAAATAGACTATGAGGTTATGGGTCCTCCCACTAATTAAAATATCGTTCCAAAATATATATATATATATATATTTTAACTCATTTAAATAAAGATTGGTTGCACAAATAGCAATCAAGCCAAAATTAATCGCAAATTTAGCAAACTTTAAAATGTTTTGCATATGGCAAAAAAAATTCGTTTCTATCACTGATAGACTTTATCAAATCACTGATAGACTTCTATCCGTGATAAACTATTATCACTTACAAAAATCTATAAAAAGCTGAGGTGATCAGCGATAGACTTCTATCCGCCATAAGATATCAGCGATAAAAATTGTCATATCCGCAAATTTTTTAAAAACATGCTATATTTCTAATTATCTTATTCGAAATTGACATCGGTTACAATTTTCCTTTAAACAATGTAAAATATTTTTTTATTAATTTAAATATATATGCTTCTAGCTCTAACATTCTGAGTTTGAATCCTACCGCTGTCATTTTTTATATTTTCATTCTATATATGTTTTGGTCAAAACGAACATAGTACAATTGACTATATGCTTATTTTGACTAAGAGGTCAGATTCAATCCTCGCGTATTAATTAAAATGCCGTTGTCAAAAAAAAAAAAAAATAAATAACTCCATAATTTCATAGTTGTATATAATAATTATAAACAAACATACAAACATAAAATTCTCTCATTTTTGACAAATAATTTATTATATAATCTACCTCCTAATATGAGCAACAAAAGCTTCCAACTCCCGGCGAGAATCGCCGCCATCTTCCACCGACAGCCGCACAGCTTCCCCAAGCCTCTCTGCATTCCTCCTTATCTCCGCCCCTTCCTCCGACACCATCAATCTCCTCACCACCTCCTCCACCGCCGCCGCCGCCACCACCTCCTCCCGCTCCCAACCCCACTTCTTGACCACCACCCCCACTCGCAGCACCGCAGTCATAAGCACCGTGTTCCTCGGCTGGTCGGAGTGCATCGGCCACGCCGCCACCGGCACTCCCGTCGTGATGCTCTCCATGCACGAATTCCACCCGCAGTGCGTCATGAACCCCCCCGTCGCCCGGTGGCTCAGTATCTCCAGCTGCGGCGCCCACTCTCTTATTACCAACCCTCTGTCGCCGATCAAGTCTTTGAACCCTTTCGGGAGCTCGGAGTTTCGAACCTTGATTTCGTCGAAGACGTCGCCTTTGTCGGCGTCTCGGAGGACCCAAATGAACTTTTGGTGGCTTCTTGCTAATCCAATTGCTATTTCTTTGATTTGTTCGTCTTCCATCGCCGTCGTCGTCCCGAACGAGACATAGATCACTGATCTCGGCTCTTGCCGATCTAGCCACCCCAGGCAACTATGGTTAGATGACGACTTTTGTCCATTCTGAAATTGTAACATATGTCCATTTAGAATAAAATACTTAAAAATATAGCATATTTTTTAAAAATTTGCTGACAATTTCTATCGACACCTCAAATTTTTGTCAGTGATAATAGTCTAAAGTCTATTGATAAAGTTATAGTGATAGAAACCGATTTACAAAACATTTTAAAGTTTGCTAAATTTACAATTAGTTTGAGCCTGATTGCTATTATTTTATTTTGGTCATACCTTTTAATAAGAATAATTATTTTTCTCTTTCAACTTTAAAAAAGTAATTATTTTTTTGAATTTTCAAAATGTTTATTTTAGTTTTTAAATTAAAAAAATCAATTTCATGTCTATTTTTCACCTTTTTGGATCTTTATTTTGCGACCTAATACCCACTCACTCAACCTGAATTATTGAAAAGCGCTTTTATGAAGTAAGTACTTATTCTCTCGAAGTTACGGGACTATTTTGTCAAATTTCGAGAAGAAAATAGTTTGGAAACGAAAAACAAAACCTTAAAAAACAATTTCTAACACACTACCTTCAAGGAGGGGGAGAATTTGAGAGGGTTGAAAGGACCCAAAGCCCAATGACGAAACTCATCTTCAACCATTTCAATCACCTTCAAAAATGGGCCTTCAATCACTCTACAAGCGTTATAAATTTTCCCAGCTCCCATTTTCGGCATCTGACCAAACTGCGATCCAATGAACTCCAGAAACTCCGCCGGAAAACACCCTTCCAGCGACGGCACATTCAATTCCTTTGGAAAAAACTCTTTGTAAATCGCTGCCGTTTCGCCGCCGTTGCCGACGGTTATCCCTTTACGCTCCAAGATGTGGAGAGCGATGGCGAAGGCGGAAACGCTATGGAAGCTGTAGGATTCGGCATTGGGGATTGTGTTCACTCCTTGCACGGCGGACGACATTAGAGAGTCGTGGATGACGACTAGTCGTTTCGCTTTCGGCGAGAGAGAGCGAAGAAAGGCGGTGAGCGGTGGGCCAAGGTGGATCGCGGCGGCAGTGAAGGAGGGGATGAGGTGGGAGGGGAATTTGTGGGCCGCGGCCGGGTCTGGCGAAGGAGAGGGGAATGGGGGGATGTCAAAGTTGTGGAATTGGATCAGGTGGTTGCTCTGGCTGGCGGTGGCAGCACCGTTGACGCGACGGAGTTGAGCTTGGCGGTTGTGGGTGGCGGTGCCAACGAAGTGGACGGGGATGTCGAAGGCGAAGAGGAGGCGAGAGAGGTGGAGGAGCTGATTCAGATGGCCCTGCGCGGGTAGAGGAACCATGACGACCACCACTGGGAGGTGGTCGAGATTTTTGGCGGCGGTGGCGGAGATGACATGATTTTGGTGGCTCATTACAAAGAATAGAAGGGGAGGCTTTTTGTTTTCCTCTCTTTTTGTAGTATTTTAGTGTGATGATAGCTTGGAATCCAAAGTACAAGTTTGCAATGAAAATTCCTTTGCATTTCAACACATTTTATATATAAGAGAGAGAGAAAAAAAATACTTTTTTTTTGCCCGACAACAAATTTTCTTGTTTTTCATATGGTCTATATTAAATATTGAATAATATTGTCTCCTAGTTGATTTATTTTTTTATTGGTTTGATTTGTTAGTATTATATTCAATAAATCAGTGGATCTAATCTATATATATCTATATATTTTTTTAATAACTAAGGGGGCGCTACGCTCTTCTAATTTATTTGACAAATTGACTATTTTTATTTATAAAAAAAGAAGATTATATCATCTTAGTTTAAAGTTTAAAATAAAAATTTAAAAATAAAAATGTTTTTTTTTTTTTTTGGAATAATTTTGCCTAAGCTATCAAAACTAAGAAGTAAGAATTTAAGTTTTTTTTAGTACAAGGATTAAAACATACATCTTGAACTTTAAAAATCAAAATGAAATAAATCTGAAATTTTTAAAAAATATATTACTTTATTATGTCTATCACTCTTAGATCTATTATTAAAAAATAGGCATGTTAGAAGGTAGGTAGAATTTTTATTCGTTTTTGTGTAGGGTTGATTTTAGATGAACATATAGCCCTGACATAAAAAAGAAAAAAAATACGAACGAATGATCAAGTCAGATGTTCGATTACTTCACCCCACACATTAATTAAATATTTTACGGAAAAAGAAAGATTTGCCTCATTTTAAATAATGCAAATAAAACACGGAATATTTTGTAGAATAATTTAATTTAGGCATATTATAAGAGAATTTAGATAAAGTTAGTAATTAACAAATCCTTTTGGAATCTTAGAAAAAAAAAATATATATATTTAAAATAAGTTTTTTTTGTTTTTTGTTTTTTTCTAAATTTTTAAAAGTTGCCTATCATTTCAAAATAAATGAATTTATTCTTTTTATCCATTTTTTTTTACCATATGTGGTCTGAGAAATTCAAATGGGTGATTTCTTGGTTTATGATATATACTTTATGATAGTTGAATTATGTTCATGCTAACAATTTATTTCATTTACCTTTATAATATTTATAGGGAAATTGTGCACGGTAGCTTATTTAAAAACCGCATTTTCAAAAATATCCAAATATAATATCATTTTCACAAACATGTTTTCACCAAATTGGAAGACTATTATGTCATTTTTTATTTTTTCTCTCCCTATTAATTAATTACATTTTTCATTTATTTTGAATTATTTATAAATCTTATAATTCGACAATTTTTGCACTTTAATTATTGATTTTCTCTCCTATCAATTAATTACAAGCATTTATCTCACCATTTTAGTTTTTTTAGTCAATTTGTCTTCATCTCTATTCAAATAGAATCTCACGATTTTACTTAATTTATTTATATGAAAATATTCAATGTACAAATAAATCAATAGGTATGAATATATTCATAATATATTGTATATATGAAGATATTTCATACATAACTTAATTTTATGTTTAAAATAGTTGGTATTTTCATTTATATAAAAATATATCATTTATAACGAATTGCATAATAATGATTACATATGGTAGTATATTAATTTATATTCGATCATACCATGTATATATGGGTAGACAAATTAGAAATTGAATATAATATTGTCTATTTAATAAGAAGTCAATGAATATATATCATATTATAAATCATATATACTAACAACTCATATATTATACATTCAACTGTTTAGGTAGTTCTATTATTCTAGTGAATATATATTCATAACATAAGTTCATACATTTCTTTCATATTCAAGTATACCACGTCTGGAACTTATGTTCATATTTCTTCACTTTTAAATAGTTATCATTTACATTTATATGAAAATATTTCATGTATAAATGAACCATCACGTATGAATATATATTATCAATATATACGGTATATATATGAAAATATTTCATGTCTAACTGAATCTTATGTTTAAAACTGGTGACATTTTTATTTACACGAATATACACCATATATAACTAACTACATATCTTTAACATATGGTAGTATATTAATTTATATTTGATTATACCATGTATATATATATATATATATATGTCTTTGGAGAGAGATATGTATATATGCCAAAAAAAAAAAGTCATTTTTGGAGGGAGAGTTTTGGTTGAAGAGGAGAGTAAATGACCTTAGAATTGATTAATATCATTAATGCCTTAATTTTTGGATTTACAATTGTATTAAATTATGTATTTATACCTTAAATGATTAAAATTTATTTTATTTTATTTCATACAAATCTAAATAGTTATATGAGGGGTTTTAATGTAATTGAACAACAACTTTTATGAAATACTCATAATATATTTGGTCATTTGTGAAATAAATGAGACTTTTGTACATATTTGTAAAATCATAATAGTCTTAAGGCTAAGTACGTACAAATCCCATATTTATATAATGAGGTAGTACATGTAAGCTGCCCAAAAAATCACGGATATAAATAAATAAATATATATATATATATATATATAACTATTGTTCAAAAAAAAAAAAAGAGAAAAAAAAACAAAACTATTGTATAATAAACACGAGTAAAAAAAAATCTCAAATCTCACCTATCAAGTAATTATAACTCATTTAAATGAGAAATTAAAACTCACCCCACTACTCCTTAAAACACATCTCACTAATCTTTTCAAAAAAAAAAACACATCTCACTAATCTTTTCAAAAAAAAAAACACATCTCACTAATCTTTACCAATGTTAGAAAAAACCACAACACTAAAGGCTTGTTTGGGATTGTGGGGTGGAAACGTGAAAAATCAATTTTAACAAAATCTTAACCGTTTTTGTTGTTTGGTAAAATATATATTTTTTTAAATTTATATTAAATCAACTTCTAAATTCTTTGATTTTGAGAATCTCTAAATTGTAGTTTTACCTTTTAGCTTCTCGATTAATTTGACGCATTTTCTATTAAAATATTTTACTGACCATTTATATCCTTCCACAACTTCCCATTTTTTTTATGCAACTAATTTCTCCTCAGTTCACGGGTGTTGGTGTAAGAACATCATTATTTCACAGTATTTTTTTTTTTTTTTTTTTTTTTTTTTTTTTTTTTTTTTTTTTTTTTTGGCTATTTAGCCATCATTTTCTTCCTACATAATTTGGATGAAAAAGTAGAAACAAAAGAAGGAAGAAAAAATCGTCACTCAAAATTTGTTTTCATATAAATAATTATTATCTAAAAAAACATATAAATAACTAAAATAACATGCCTATTTTTGTCTTTACTTTCAAGCCACAACAATTTGGTTTGAATTTACCAAACGCTCTAAACACTAATCAGCTTCATATGACAGCTGGTTTTTCTAAAAGCAAAGCTGACAACAATTATTTTAAAAGCTACCGCAATCCCAAACAGAGCCTAAATTAAACCTACAAATTTATTAAAAGTTTTGTCCGAATTATTTACTAAAATATAAAAACAACAAAATCAACATCTTCTAAATAAGTAATTGAACAAGTGGGGGTTGATCTTGCCTTGGGCAGAAACTTTAAAAATTATTAAACAATCACTTGGTGTAATGGGTGAACGCATCGCTTAGATAGCCTGGAGTGGAGGTTCGATCCTAGACTACTTGTGTAGAGTTTTAAAAATTTGCATTATTACGGTCTAACTTTTAAAGAGTGTATAGCCCGAAGTGGGGGTTCGATTCTACCCTTGTGCAGAAATTCGTAAGGGTTCGATCCTGCACTTGTGTAGAAGTTCTAAAAATTATCAAACAATCACTTGATGCAATGGGTGAGCACATCGTCTAAATAGCCAGAGTGAGAGTTTGATCCTACACTTGCGCATCTATTTAAAATGCTTTATTACCGCAACCTTAATTTTTTTTTTTAAGAGTAAAGCTCGATACATAACTAATCCACGGTCAAATCACTCAAACAATAAGACTCAATCTCTAGAGGGATATCCTCCAACCAAATCACTCGTTGTCGAAGGCCCAAAGTCATATGTGTTAGCTCGTGTGCAACCACATTCCCTTCTCTATGTTTGAAACAACAACGCTCTCTGAATGGACGGGGGAACCGCACACACACATCCGCTACCGACAATCCAACCTCTGTCACATTCTCACCCACCCTCTCAAACAAACTACACAACCAAGAGGAATTTGTTTCTAAAAATCACCGGACTCAAGCCCGCCTCCCACGCCAATAGAAGTCCCTCGGACGCCGCCAAGCTTTCAGCCATCAAAGCACTTCGAACATTTGAGACCCACGATACGACCGCCAACATAACATGACCCAGAAAGTCTCGCACCACGACCCCCACTCCCGCCATCTGGTCAGAAGCTACAAAACCAGCATCCACATTCACCTTATACTTTCCCCGCATGAGGGGGGGAAGGAACTGGCAACCCAACACCCAATATCAGTCATTGGTCGATGCCCCGTAATTCGAGCCCGATTACGACTGTTCCACACCGCCTACCATATAGTACATAACTCCTCAAACTCACATAACCCCGCCTTCTCCTGCAGAAACCAGAAAATAGAGGTTATGTCCCCCTCGAGCTGGAACTGCAATCAGAACTCAAATTTGAAGGTCGTCAACACCTTACGAAAAAATTTGTAGTGCCAAAACACATGGAAGGTAGACTCCCCTTCCCACACAGAACACAAGTATTCAGAATATTGATCCCTCGACGTCCCATATTATCTAGGGTGGGAAGCCTATCTAGACAAAGTCTCCACAGAAAGACCCAAATCTTACTTGTGATACCCATCTTCCACACCCCCGTCCACCATCGTGTCAAGGTCTCATCCTACGACACAGAAGCCTCATGACGAACAGTGTTGCGCAATTTTTGCAATATAATACCGCAAGTGTATGGGTCAAGTTTTAATATAGTGTATGTAAATACGAGTATCGTTCTCAAGATTGGTTTTCTAGTTCACTTAAGTACTACAAACACAATCACTCAATTTTATTTAGAGAAAGAAAGCGATAGATGAATAAAATAAAACAAAATAAAAACATAAAATAAAATATGGAGAAAAATGCGGAGAGATATATCTTAGGGAGTTGAGTTCACCAATTAGACCAATGACTCAATCAATTAACAACCAAGAATCATGCAATAAATCATAAATCAGAAAGTTAAAGATAATAAATTGACTTTCTCAAGCCCAATTTAATTTCAAGCAATATTATAAAGGGATAATCAGAGGAATGTCTATAGAAAAATACTGTTAATGAAATTTGTCTAAATCTGTGTTTAGGTTGTAACTCATGGCTAGAGTTTTTTTAGGAGAAAATTTGTTTGTGTTTATTGTCTATTACACCCTTCTAACATTTGGTTTGTTCAACAATATTATATTTGAAATTTGTTTATTTATTTTTGCAGGATTAATTAGTTTGAATGACGTGGATCATTGCAGGTTAAAAATAAACGGTTGTTTTTTCCGTTAAGTATTGTATCCCATTATGTATCTTTTGTGTGATCGGATGGGTATATCCCACACACACGGCGGGGATACCGTGGGCACACTAGTGGGGTATATAGTCATTGCGGCACACATATTTAATGTCAGGGTTAGATCTGACGTGTGTAAGTAGGAGGTGAATTTAATTTTGTTATTTCTTTCCTAAAATTAAGGATCCACACATACACCGGTAAAAAACTAATTTAATTTATGTCCCAACAAATACCCCTACATTTGGGTAAAGTCTTACATTTTCCAGATTTGATTCTTGAACCCTTTCTTTTTCGTTTTTCCATTTGCCACCACCATCTAGGAGAAAAAATTCGAGCATCCTTTCCCGTCATTCTGCAAAAACAAAACAACCTTCAACCACACAACAACCAATCATGTCCTCCCTTTCTATTATAGTGTTTTTTGATGGTATTTGGGACGAGATGAACCAATACAATAATTTCAAAAGTTGCACACTTGTTGTCCCCCCAAATTCAACACTGGCGGAATTCAACCGAATCCCTTAAAAAAATTTGGAGATCAACCAAATCCCTTAAAAAAAAGGATTCACCAACTATTATTTAGTTTTTTTGAAATCGTGTAGTTTTCCGTTGGTTTTAATATAAACAAATCCCTTAAAAATTTGAAGATCAACCAAATCCCTTAAAAAAAGAAATCACCAGGTATTATTTAGTTTTTTTGAAATCTTGGAGTTTTCCGTTGGTTTTAATATAAACAAATCCTTAAAGTCTTTCGTTGGTAAAAAATGGATGTAGAAGAATTGTGAAACCAAATCCCTTAAAAAAAGAAATCACCAGCTATTATTTAGTTTTTTTGAAATCTTGGAGTTTTCCGTTGGTTTTAATATAAACAAATACCTTAAAATATTTCGTTGGTAAAAGATGGATGGAGAAGAATTGCGAGAGAGGAATGGCGAGTATAGGTCGAACGTAACCGTCGAATGCGTCGTGTTCTACTTTGAAGTATGTCGAAGTAGGTTATGGAGAAACGGAAGAACAACTGCGTTTTTGTTGCTTCTAGGTTGAACGTATGCGCCTTCTGAGTTTTGTTCGCTTCTGAGTTTTGAATATTGGAGTTCCCGATTTGGAGTTTGCCGATTCCTTTTGCGGATGATTTAATTCAAGGTAGCGTGTTCCGAATTTTCCATCTACCATACCCATTCCTTGGGAAGCGATACCTTATTTTTTTAAAAAAAATCAATTCCCTGTTCTTAAGTTGTTGGCGTCCTTTATTTCTCAGTAATGCACACAACTCCCAAACTCCTTTACGCCCCATCTTTATTATGTGTGCACGGATGCACACACCCACACTGTTGATGAAATTTTCTACTGTTTGCAGCTGCACAAACGGCACAGGCTGCCCCCCGTATTAGTCTGTGTGCAGTCATACACACACTTTCATTGCGTGCCTAGAACACTTTATGTAGGTATACACATCCCCGGTGGGTATTTTTTTTACTTTTTCTGCAGACATACACACACCGCCATTGATGGATGCAATCTGCCTGTATTACTTCCTCCGATATATAGACTCATTTATCATTTTTAACGTTATCTAGATTATTGGGGTGGAGTATAACCATGTATGGAAATAGAAATAAGTGTCTTTTATCATTTTTAACGTCTTCTGTCTATTTAATTAATCCTCTCTGTTAAATCCACGTCAAACTATGTTTTCTCTCACTTCCTAACCTTTTATATTTTAAAATATTCTATTTTTAATTCTCAACATTAGGAGAAATTGACGAAGGGTAAACAAGTCCATTTGGTACTAAAATCTCCTACTAAATATAGGTTTTAGACATAATTCAAACTAAAAAAGTGATTAGTCATTTTTCATGTTGGGTGACTTAATTGTAGACATTCCTCTGATTTTCCCTATTATAAACCTAATATTTCTATCTAGATTTTAATAATATGCAAGACATTAAGCAACTTCCATTAACAATTTCTAAGAGAATTCTTCACGTTCGTGCAAGAATTTACAAATAGTCATGTCATTAATTTTAATCTAGTCTAAATCATACTTTCTCAAGCAAACAATTTAGACCAATCAAACAATTAGTCTGTGATCAAGAGATTAAAAGCATTAAGCATATAAAAACATGAATGAAATTAAAGCAATCAATCAAAACCATTTAAATTAATCAAAATATCATTTCTAATGGCTACATCAATCCCTAAAATAAAAGAGTTTAGCCAAACATGTTCAATACTCTAAAACTTAAATCCAATAACAAACCCATGACAAAACTACAAATTAAAAAGGAAAAGAAGAAATAAAAACTAGTGTCGATTCCACGTTCCCGCTGCAGTCTCCATGAACCCGAGCATGTAATTCTCTTCTTTGTGCTCCCAAAGATCTCTTCTAACTCTTCAAATTATGTATTTTCGAAATCGGGTCTGACTCTCCAAATTGGCTCCCCTCTGAATGAAGACAATATTCCTATTCATAATAGATTAGTCTTCCCAATCTAATAAGGAATCCATATTTTAATTAGATCAGGAATCTAATCAATTTAGAAAATTCAAAATTAAATTAGGAATATCTTTGTTATTCAAATGGTGCCCAAAATAAGATAAAGATAGGATAAAATCGAATAAAAATTATGATTGGATAAAATCGGATAAGATATGATAAAATCCATATCTAATACTTGGATTTTTAGCTTGTGTCTCTTTTTCTCTTCACTTGGAGACTTCAAATTGCATCCAAATAGCTTATTTTCATAATAAGTCTTCTAAATTCTCTGGTGTGCTCCAAATGCTCGATATCTATAAAATAAGAAAATATCAACGTGAAAACAATCATTTAAGCCTCAAAACTAGCATAAAATAGGTCCTAAAGATAGCTCACTTTGTGTGCTATCAAGGAGCCCGTAACTGCGCTAACTGGTAACCGTTCTTCACTGTATACACTTTTTTTTCCTCAAAGTGTCATATTTCCTGGTCCCCTGTATGTCGACGGTTGGACGAAATCGTCAAAATGGCATGGACTTCCGTCGGGTGGCCGAAATGTTACCAAAGATTGGTCTCATCCCATTCTCCAGAAGTGGTAAACAAATCACAAACTCTCGTTTGGATGGGTAAAGTAGTCGGAGAGGTGATACGTTAGCTAGATGTCGCTGGCACCCAATTATGCATGTATACCCCCACCCCCTCTCCATTGTCAATCCGCCACCGAACTCCAGTTTCTAGTAGCCCTCGTGCCCATAATAAATTTCTCCATATAGCTGACGGAGTCGACCTCAACTGTGCGGCAAACAAATCAGAGTTTGCATAATATCACCCTTTCATAATTCGCGCTACAAAAGACATTGGCTGGTGTAACAATCTCCAACACTGTTTTGTAAGAAGAGCCTGATTAAACAACTAAAGGTCCCTAAAACTCAATTCTGTGAGGCACTTAGGCCAACACAAAGATTTCGAACTCACCTAATGCACTCGTCTATCCTCCTCATGCCCGTTCCACCAAAATCGTGCCATGATCATGTTAATATCCTGAAGAAGCCCCTTAGGGAGCCTAAAAACAGTTTATCGTGTAGCAGAGAATGACCTGGATGACAGCCTTCAGAAGAATCTCCCGACCCTCTACAGAAAATAGCTTCCCTTTCCAACCCTGAAGTTGGCGTCATACATGCTCTTTAATGTACCTCAAAGTACTGGATCGGTTATGCGACATAAAAAAGGGTGTTGGGTTTTATGTCCTAAAACACGTGGTTTGTAAACAGTTGAGTTTGTAAATACTCTATTTAGTAAAAAGAGTTATTAAGTTTTATTCATTAAAAGAGTTTACTGGAATAAAGTGAAACGTATTTAGAATAACCTATACCAATGACCAACACCCATGGCGATTCATGAGTACTTGAGCTTCATGTATGACATGATTGTGGATCAGGCTCAAGTAGACAGTCAAAATGGTCTATAGTATATGGATAAGGTTGGGTACCTTATCCTGGTAACATTATTGGATGCAGCTCGCTTTGTATTGTACAAAACGATGTGATCCGAATCGTTTCACATTGAGATGTGCGAGCGAGGGCGTCCTGTGAAATGAGTTTGCATAAGATTGAACCGCGAAACAAGTCTCTCTCTCTTTATAACACCGTTTACTGAAGAGACCGACTTTTTCATCTGATGGCCTAGGTAACTCGATCTTAATCCTGAGCTCGCTATGAACTTCTATTTATTCGAGAGTATCATTTGACTTGCACGGGTGAGAGTGGCCAGATCGCCGACTCAATAAGCCTACCATCTTGGGGATAAACTCGAATAGGTGGCTGGGGACATAGTACAACAAGATGGAATTCACTCCTAACCCGCTCTTCAGAGTTAGTAGATAGGTCGTTCCCTTAATAGCTGACTCTAGGGCTTGAACAATGGGCGCCCACCCTCTCCTTGGCAAGAGAGGGACCTGATCTGTTCGTTGGACCACAGATTAATTGTTCATTAGAGGTATTAGTGGTACTTAAGGAACAAGAAGTAATGCAGGGGTTAAACGGTTTAAATGACCTGACTGTGATTACGAACAACCTGTGAAGGGTCGACTTGCCCATGATGGTTATATCAAGAGGACATAATATATCTACAGTGAGGAGAGTGCAGCCCTCGAACTATAGTGGAGTCTCAGGGGGTTAACGAATGTTGATTAGTTCGGTTAAAAGAGTTTTGACCGAATAATCTCGTATCGTTGGAGCTCATGATCTGTAGGTTCTTTAGGTTCTCCTGGCTAGCTCGGAGAACGTCGTGCAACAACATAAGAGAAAAGAAAAGGGAAAAAGAATTTGAATTGTTCAAATTCGATTTTTAGAAGGATGATGCACATATTTAAATATGATTTAAATATGGAAATGGTCTAAAACATGAATACGATTCATGTGTAAAAGTCAGTTTTCGAAAAACTGGTTTTAGCCATATTATTTAATTAATATTTGATATTGAATTAAATAATATAAATTAATTAAAAAGTTTAATTAATTAATTAATATATATATATAGGGCTGATTGCACAAACATAAATCAGGTAAAAAATAATTGCAAATTTAGCAAAGTTTAAAACCTTTTGCAAATATGGCAAAAAATCAGATTCTATCAGTGATACTTTATTACTATTACTGATAGACTTTATGACTATTATTGATAGAATTCTATCAGTGATAGAATTATCACTAACAAAAATCTATAAAAAATACTACTATCAGTGATAAACTTCTATCAGCGATAGACCATACTATCAGTGATAAAAATTGTCATATTCGCAATTTTTTTAAAAAAGTGCTATATTTTTAATTATTTTACTCTAAATTGACATATGTTACAATTTCCTATATATATATATATTTTTATTAAATTTTTTATTATTATTTAAAATTAATTGAGAATTAATTTCAATTAATTTTAAATTTAAAAAAATAATATATATATATATATATATATATATATATATATATATATATATATATATATATATCAAAAGGGGTAGTGGACAATTGGGTATTGAAATGAAATGAGATTTCATTTTGTGTTCTTCATTGTTGCTACTGCCTTCGGGCTGAAGATGAACTTCTTCTTTGAAGTTTAAACTTTTTCAAACTTCATTCTCTTCTTCTTTTCTTTTTCTTTTCTTTTCTCTTATGTATGGAGTCCCACAACTCCGTTGTTTGACGCCGAGGATAGCGGGACTATCGGAGGTGGTCCTCGTGGCGTTCGTGAGAAAAGTCCCAAAGAGTTCGTGACAAGGAACGAGCGGCGAAACTTGAACAAATTAGAACTACAAGTGTATGTATTTCAAATTTCTCTTATTTTCGTTGTTTATGTATGTTTCTAGTTTATTAAATTGATGAAATTAGAGTATCAACGATCCAAAATCGCTTCCGCTGCGTATTACGCTCCATCAAAGGGGAGCCCCAAATACTGACGATGGAACGAAAGTTGTCCCACCTGAAGAGTCTGGCTCACCTGGTCACGCGTCGCCACCGATGTACTACGACTAAAGGAGATGACAGACTTATAAGATTTAACAAGCTGCCTAGATGCTCTTTCGTAATCCTGCAAGATCACGTGCATGTCACCAGCTTCAGCCTCGTTTGCTCAGAAAAAAAAAAAAAACTATCATCTGCAAAAAAATAGATGTGAGAGATATTTCCCCCCAAGGGATAGGGCCAACCCCGATAAGCGCTTCTCCCGGTCAGCTGTAAGCAAAATTTGCGACAAGCCTTCCGCTCAAACCAGAAATAAATAGGGGACAGGGGATCCCCCTGACGGAGACCCCGAATCAGGACCACATCCCCACACCGACGACCATTCAGATTAAAGGACGAGTGAAACGCTTATTCATCCCTGGCGTAACCGACACCCGCACACTGGATAGGACATGTCCTAGATCCGCTTGAGATGGATCTCCGGAGGTAAAAAGCTCCCTAAAATACGACATCACCATATCAATAATCATCCCTGGATCCTCTTGCCACCGCCCCCTACTATCTTCCAAACCTGAAATGGTGTTGCTACGTCGCCTATGAGATGCACTATGAAGGAACCATCTCGTATTTCGATCTCTCCATTTCAACCAACTCTCTCTGGCCCTCTACTTCCAAAACATTTTCCTCCTCAATAAGGAGGGACTCCAGCTCGCCGTCTGCCAATTCCAACCTCCCCCGGGACTCAGCTTGTCTGAGGTCAACCATAGCCTGTTGAACCCGAGACGTGGCCTCGCAGATCCTCTGCGAATAGTTCCCCACCAACCCTCGCCCCCAGCGGGACAACGAAGCCATACATTTTCCTGATGAAACTGCCAACTCCGTCGAACCTACTGGAACTGTCTCCACCCCTCAGCTCTTATGTACGACACCTTCAAAGTCCAAAGCATGTAGCCATACTTCTTCGAACCTCAATATCCTTCGACCCTACCGTCGTGTCCCCTTCCCTCCTGATCGTAGCGAGAGAAGGATCGATCGATGGTCGGATCTACTGTAATCCAAATGCTCAACTGTAGCCTGAGGGAAAAGATCCCGCCATTCCACATTGGCCACACACCGATCAAGACGTTCCCAAATCGTCTTCTGTCAAGGACGACCAGTGCACCACGTGTACAAATCCCTGGGTCCTCTTGCCACCGCCCCTTACTATCTTCCAAACCTGAAATGGTGTTGCTACGTCGCCTATGAGACGCACTATGATGGAACCATCCCGTATTTCGATCTCTCCATTTCAACCAACTCTCTCTGGCCCTCTGCTTCCAAAACATTTTCCGCCTCAATAAGGAGGGATTCCAGCTCGCCCTCTGCCAATTCCAACCTCCCCCGAGACTCAGCTTGTTTGAGGTCAACCATTGCCTATTGAACCCAAGACGTGGCCTCGCAAATACTCTGCGAATAGTTCCCCACCAACCCTCGCCCCCAGCGAGACAGCGAAGCCATACATTTTCCTGATGAAACTGGCAACTTCGTCGAACCTACTGGAACCGTCTCCACCCCCTAGCTCTTCTGTACGACACCCTCAAAGTCCGAAGCATGTAGCCATACTTCTTCGAACCTCAGTATCCTTCGACCCTACCGTCGTGCCCCCTTCCCTCCTGATCGTAGCGAGAGAAGGATCGGTCGATGGTCGGATCTACTGTAATCCAAATGCTAAACTGTAGCCTGAGGGAAAATATCTCGCCATGCCACATTGCCCACACACCGATCGAGACGTTCCCAGATCGTCTCCTATCTAGGACGACCAGTGCACCACGTGTACAAATCCCCTTGAAAACCCAAATCCAACAGCACACAATCATCCACTGCCTCTCAGAACCCCCACAACTTGGATTCTGGTTTTGCCCTTCTGCCCCTCTTCTTAGACTGGTAAAGCACAACATTAAAGTCCTCTCTACCAACCACGAAGTCGATTCACTACCCCGCAACTGCCTGAGCAAAGACCATGACAGATGTTTCTACTTACCCTCAAGGTACCCATAAAAACCCGTAAACCTCCATTGTTTGCCATCTCAGTCCACCCAACCATCAACATGATAGGGTGAGGCAGTCAAGAGGCTAAAGCTCACCTCCGTCGTCCATAAAAGTGACAAACCGCCTTTGCTCCCCACACTATCAACATAGAAGCAATTAAAAAAACTCAGCTCAAATTCAGGTTCGTAAAACGCGAACTAAGAACTTTTGTCTCTGACAAGAACAAAAGTTGAGGTCTCATTAATTGCACCACCTTGCACAATCGTTGGAATGCACGGTCCGAACCCATCCCCCGTACATTCCAAAAAACACATTCATAATGGATGGCACACAGCCACCGCCAAAACGAAAGGACCAGTCGAGTCCGAACGACCCTGCTCGCTTGAAACCTCCTCCCTTTGTGCCTTCTTTCCCAATTCCCCCTCTTGTGCCAAAACCACCCCATCTTCTTCCAATCTCTTGCGCTTCCCCAAAGCCCTGACAACCTAGTCATCACCACCCAATCCCTCCCTTAAAGACACCCTCACTCGCTTTTTCCACACCTTTAGAGAGGCCAAAGAGTCCACTCATAGACTCAAAACCTTCTTCTTCCCCTTTTCTGATGTAGGGATCCGAGGAACTGGCCCTAGACCTTCACTTCCTACCGCCATCCGAGAAGCAGGACACTCCAGGCCAGTTTCAGAGACTCTCATACTTACAGTGCATGGACCTACACTCTCGTCGCCAGGATCAGGACGCTTCATACTATCCTCAACCACCCCTATTGGTTCCCCCATCCTTTTGGCCCGGACCTACACTTTCCTCCACTGCAGGAAAAGCATGACGCTTCACAACTATTTCACCTGTTTGCCCACCCCCACTAGATCTTCGACCGTCGTCCCCTGTTCCACCGCCCCCCACGTTCGCCGACTCCGCTCCCCTGACCCAAACCCTCTCCCTTTTTCCTCCACTAACCAAAGTTGACAGAATGACTCTCATCCACTTCTCATACTGTTCGCCCCTACCTCAACTTCTCCACAGGTAGTACCACACTCCCGCCTCACATGGCCCAATCGCCTTTTTACGCAATAGTATTTTAATTAATGCGAGGATTGAACCCATGACCTCTTAGTCAAAGGCACAATCTTATGCCAATTGAGCTATGCTTGGTTTGGCATCAGACAATCGTTCATATAAAACAGGACAACAATGTTCATTACCTAAGTCATCTTCAATACGAAAACCCCGACGTAATAGCCTATCAATCTGCAACACCACGCGTAAGTGCATGACTAGACCAATCCAATCACCCAGACCCACACCATCCACCTCCTCAACCCGACCAATCCTACCCCAAACCTCCGGGCCTGCTCCAGCACTTGTCAGTTCAAAGGATCATTATGAATCTGGAACTATAAAGAAAATCGATCGAAAACCAACTACGACACTGAATCAGACCCTTACGGTTCCACCAGCACTACCAAAGCCCGATCGAATGTCCACGGACCCGTCGTCAGAACCCGGTTCTTCTCCCTAGGAGTACGAAACTGGACAACGAACATGTTGTCCCCTGTCACCTCCACCCTTGTGCCACCATGGACTCGTCAGACCGATTTCATAACCGACCTGAAAGCCTCCATATTGACCCTTCGGGAAGAGAGAACCCAACCCACCACGCACAGTCGCGCATTCGTTGCCGAGAGAAGGGCCTCCCTTGCTCTTGACTGCACGACTTCAGCCTCCTCCTCAGTGAGTTGGAAGCCACTCCACGCTTAACCAATTCGTCCATCAGACCAACACTATCGAAACTAACTGAATGCCCTCCAAAAAAATCACCAACCGCACAACACCTAAACCGAACAATACTCAACTCGACAAGCTTACCCCCTCAGAAATCAGAACATGAACTGACCGAATACCCCTAAATAAACCTTCAGTCGCACAACACCTAAATCAAACAAAGACAAATTCGGAAAGCTTACCCCTCAGATTTCAGAAGATGACGCCCCTGATGCTAATCGGACCACCGCCGTCTGAATCCGAGAGGATCCACCGGCCACCGCCGACTGCTCGGAATCCCGAAGACCAGATCGCGCCACTATCCTTGCGAACATAAAATCGGAACCCAACCACACCCTCTATACTTCTGATCGGCCTCTGCCGCCTCACTCTAATCCGTTGTTGTCGCTCTGCCATCGCGCACCGCTACCGGAACCGCTAAGAGTAGCCTTAAAAAACTCCCAAGAAGAGAGACGACCCATGCCGACATGAGAGAAAACTTAAACGTCACAAAAATTCTTGGTTTTAAAAAAAAATTAATAGTACTTTTTAACCTTAATATTTTATTTAATAACCAATTTAGAAATATGCATGATTCTTCATTTTAAAAATAAAATTTTTGAATTCGGTAGTCTTTCAACAACTTTGATTTTACTAAAAAATAATTTAAAATATTAGAATATGGAATTTTTTCTCTTTATCATTTAATTATATTTAATTATTGAATCTCAAAAGTTTTGCAAATTTTTTATTTTTGAGGACTCATTTCCAACAACAATTTGAGATTCATCGTAACTTCTATTTATTTATTTTATTTTATTTTTCTCTCAATTTTTCATTTGACATAACATATGACTATAAAAATTTCTTAATTACTCATTTTCAACCACAATAATTTAAAGTTTTTATTCTTTTTCTTCTTTTTTATATTCTTAAAATCTTTCTCCATCTCCCTTCTATCTTCTATGATTGTCCATCTGCTACTTCTACCATTGCCACAAACCAATTACCACTATTATTTCATTTTCCATATTTTGTATTTGAATGTATATGAACACATGATCATAGCATCGAAACCATTTTTAAATATATTTGTTTAATTAATTATCATATTCTTTCACTTTCTTGTAGCTAACTTTTAATGGATATTGTTTTAGGATAAGTACATAAGGAAACTTTAATTTATTATGATTTTTTATTTATGTCAGAAAATTTCTAATTTTTTCACAAATGACCAACTACATTTAAGAATTTTCATAACAGTTAAAGTTCAATTAATTTTAAGTCATTTGTGTCCCCATTACATTTTAATAAAATAAAATAAAGTAAAAAAATCATTTAAGAAAAAAAAAATGAAATCGTAAAACTCACATTAATCACGTTTCTCTTCACATTAAAATGGTCTCATCTCCTCTCATTAAAATTGTCTCCTCTCTTCTCATAATCAGACCTGAAAATCATCTTCCTGCATTCTATATTTATATATTCATATATATGGTGGGTTTATATAAAAAATATATTTATTTTCTTTAAAAAAATATATATTATGTATAAGTATATATGAAGTATATATCAATATATATAGGGTTATCGTGTATATATAACAAATACATATATTTTTCAAAAATAAATACATATTATTTATAAGTATATATACATTATATATAAATATATATATTATATATGAAGTATATATAAGTATATATGGTAGGTATACGTTAGGGACAACAAAACAAACACTTAGAATATTAAAATTGTAGAAATTAAAATGTGAATAAATATTTCAAAACAATGGAAAATATGTAATTAATATATGTAAATTAAGAAACAAAAATTGAGGGAAATAAAAATCAATTATAGAGAGAAAAAAGTAATAGTAACATAATGGTAAGAAAAATTTATGAAAATCTAGTAAATGTTCATATATTTGGACATTTTTAAAAATACTATTTTAAGAAATCTATGTATACAATTTTTTTATTTTTTTTTATGCAGATAAATGCTACATTTGGACCACGTCAGCATAATGACTTGGTACCAATGACAAAAATCTCCAATAGGAACACACATCAAACAGTGGTAAGTGTTCACTGTATTCTATTTTTCATGTTCATGATTATTCTATAAAGCGAAGCAAATAGCTTCGGCTCCAAGAACAGAAGACTGTGTTGGTTGTAAGAGATGTGAACTTTATAAAATGTTTGAAATTATGAATCTTAGTTTGTATTTAAGAGAATACATACTTGAAAAATTTTATCCAAATACAATAGTAGGTTGTTATTTCATTCTTGTTTTATGTTCTTCGAGATTTTTTTTTTCTTATCCAAATATATATATATATATATATATATATATTTTAAATCAAATCGATTGACCTATTAAATTTTTATGTTTTTTTTAATGGTAAACAATGTTTTGATGGTTGAAAACAATTTTCTTATTTTTAGACTATAACATAAACTAAATGCTTCATTCAAAAGTCTCTAAAAAAAATTGTCCCACAAAACATAAAAAAACGAAAGAAAAAAAAATATATATATTTGTATGAATCAGAGTTCAAAACTCCCTCCTACAAACTTTCAGGATTCTGACTCTTGAAATTTTGATTCTCAAAATTCTAAACCTAAAACAACTCAGGGTTCTGAACATTCTAAACCTAAAACAATTCAGGGTTCTGAATCTAAAACATTGCTCGAACGCACTCTACGAATTAGTTATAATTCTTTTTTTTTTAAAACATATTCTGATGCGATAATATTATTATTCATTATTATTCTGATGTCGTCCCCTTTTAAGTATGTATTCTCTTAAATACAAACCAAGATTCATAATTTCAAACATTTTATAAAGTTGATGAAAAAAGAAAAACCAGTTTGTAAAAACGAATTTAAAAAATAATTTCGAGTTATTCATCATATACATTCCACCGACGGATTTCTTGAGTGTTCGCGTTTATTTAAAAAAAATTAATTTTATTTAATAAAGTTTATTTTTCATTTATACATTGCACATGGTTTTCCTTTTAAATTGTAAAGGAGAAAAATCATATTAAACACTATATTTCTATTGAATTTTCTTTGTATTTACAATATTGTAAGAAATCATAAAATTGGTAAAAAAAAGTTATACTTATTTCTATTTTTGTTTTTATTATATAATTTTAGCACTATTTTTGTTGGTGGAATGTATATGATGAATAACTCGAAATTATTTTTTATATTTGTATTTATTTATAAGTTATTTTTTTATTACTACCTCACTTTATTAAAAATACTCTTATTTACAAAAATAATAACTTTATATTTTTTTTAGGAATAATAATATTATAATTACGATAACACCCAAAGATTTATAATAATTATTCATCTCATTGAAAATAAATTAGAGCTGAAATGACTTAAAATTTTTAGTTCTTAAAAAGTTTGATTATTGAAAAACAAAATTAATTAACAAACTCGTTAAAAAATTTGAGATAAAAGAGTGGTATATAATAACAATAATAATGATAAGTAATTTATTTATAACTTAATACAATCATAAAACTAACAAATAAAAAGTCGAAATAAAAATATTTAATACAAAACTTTTAGTTAACTTATTGTTAAAGATGAACTCCAAAGGTGGTGTTTTTATCGTTATTAATTATATTTAATAGTTGAATATTAATAATTTTAGAAATTTAATAGTTAAAATATTTTTTAAAAATAAAAGTATAGAATACATTAAAACTAATAATTTATTTGCCTTGGATACATTAGAATATGAAAAATTGAATATAAAAAAATAAAAATATCTAATTATGTAGAAATTTAATAATGAATTTTATATCTTTATTTAATTATAATCAGTTATAAAAATTTAAATTGAAGGATTATGAAATCTTATTAATTTTGAAAAGTTTTCCTCCCATATTATTACTACTTGTCAAACTATGCATAATTCAATTGACATATGTTTATAAAAGATATAAAACATATATATCTAAACGAAAACTTATTTCTAATTTATTTTTCATTCCTCCATCAAATTTCCTCTCATTTTTTTATAAAATTTTCAAAGTCATTGTACCATAATAATCTAACGTAGTATGTTATACGAATTGTAAAATATTTTTTTACAATTAAGCAAAATAAATATGATGCACTTTTTACAATTAAGCAAAATAAATATTATGTGCATCACACTAATGTTTTAAAATGCTGTCAAATTGAACATAATTCAATTGATATAAGGTTGTGTGTTTGACTAAAAGGTCATGGATTCAACCCTCGCATTAATTAAAATACCGTTGCAAAAAATAATGTGTTAAAATGACTTATTTTAACTACTCATACACTAACACCGATAAAGACCACTAATAATTTTTTTTTCCCTTTACTATTTTTATTGTCTTCATTTAATCTATTTTCTCCAATTGCAAAATGTGATATGGATTTTAAAAGATTCGTTAAAATTGACCTCAATTTGAAATTTTAGACTTTCTAACCACAAATTGACAGTTGGCAGCACGGTTCATTTTTAAAAGGTTGTGAAATTTTTCTTTTACCCCTCGGTTAAAAAAAACCTTCTCCGCCTTCTTCTTCTTTAGACTTCAGTCTTACAAAACAGAAACAGGTGACCTTTAGAAATTATCTCAACAGTTGCTGCATCATTAGAGTTGAAGTAGCATTTGCAAATCAATGGAGAGAATGAAAGATTTACCACAAAAAAATTGCAAGGGAGATTTTTTAGACGTTTAAAGCACTTCAGTCTACTTCTTCTTTGTACGATTGATTTTTTTTACACGATCCTGAGATTTTTTAGACGATAGTGGGATTTGAGATTTTTTAGACGATTGTGGTATTTGTTTAGACGATCGTGAGATTTGTTTAGTCGATTGTGGGATTTGAGATTTTTTAGACGATCGTGTTATTTGTTTAGTTGTGTTATTTGTTTAAACTATCGTTGAATTTTTTTAAACTATCGTGAAATTTGTTTAAACGATCGTGGATTTGATATTTTTTTACACGTGTATTTTTTTTTTTCTCTTCACGGTCCTAATCTCAAATTTAATATTTTTTTAAGACGATCGAAATCTTTTTTCAGCGCGATCACATTTTTTTCAGATCTTTTTTTCTTCTAGGCGATCACTCTTTTTTTTCTCCTCACGATCATAATTTCAAATCTAATCTTTTTTAACACAATCTGAATTTCTTTTCTGCGACAAATTTGAATTTAAGAAGATGAGAGGGAGGAGAGAGTGGAGCATAGAAAAAAATGGAGGAGAGAGTGCAGCAAAGAAAAAAATGGAGGAGAGAGTGCAGACAGAAAAATAGAGGAGAGAGGACAAAGAATAGAGGAGAGCGCATTTTTTAGGCGAGAGAGGTAAAAGAGGAATTTTACGGTCAGAAATGAACAGTGCTACAAGCTGTCAATTTGTGGTCAAAAATGATAAAATTTTAATTTGAGGTCAGTTTTGGCAAAACTTTTTGATTCCAGGTCAATGGTGCAATTCCCCCACTTACCTACTTCTCTAGCATTCCTCCCTTATTTCTCTCTACTTTTCAATGTTTCCAATGATACTTCATACTTATCTATATTATTTCTCAATTCTCCCTCTTTTTTCTCTTCCCTCTTATAATTCTAGCATGCATTTAATAATATTCATTTTTTTTTTATTCTCTCGTGACAACAAATTTACGTCATCAAAACTATCAATCTTGTGAAAAGTCTCAAGTGTCATTGCACTCGTCCCTCCCTCAAATTCGTGATTCTCTCAATCGCGATCGCAAACATTCATGATTTTTCCTCTCTACGAATCGCGATGGCTGAGAATGGCGATGACCATTTACTTTATAGAGAAAAAAAATGCATTTTTTGGAGAATCACGAAAGAGAACGAAAATCGCGAGCGAAGGATACGAATGACTTTCCACGTGATTGGTAGTGCGGATGACATCAACAAAAGGACAAAAAAACTTGTATTTTTAAAAAACGGGGTCATTTGACATTACACCCTAGAGGGGGGTCATCCGTGCAAAAACCACGACTTTTCATTTCCTCTTTTATTTAATTCTTAATTATATTCCTCTTTTATTTAATTCTTAATTATATTTTGTATGATTTCAAATAATTTGAGAATTATCATTCAAATATAATTTACATTACTATTAATTAAGCGTCATTTTCAATCAACATATGTTAAAAAATTGTAAGAATTTTCAGGGTATTTATCTGTAGTTAATTTAAAATTATAACTAAACTATAATTTCAATTATAATTCTAATTTTAAATTAAAAAACTAAAATATAATTTAAATTATAATTAATTAGGCTCAATTAGCTAAATTGGTTGAAAAAATGTAAACTTTTGTCAAATCAAACATAGTTTAATTGACATAAGATTATGCTTACATTAATAGGTCATAGTTGAATTATCACATTAATTAAATATCTTTGAAAAAAAAAAATTAAAAATCTTAGTTATATTTTAAATTATAATTAAAATATAATTTAGATTATAATTAGTTAATTGTCAATTTAAAAAGTTCAAAGAAGTGTAAATTAAATTTATATATATATATATATTTGAAAGTCATGAAAAAAAAAAAGTCATAGAAGCAATTATTTTTTTTTTTTTTTTCGAAAAATAGAAGCAATTATCTATGATCGCATGATATTGATTAGTCAAAAACTAATTACAATATCCCAAACGGAGCATAACTCAATTGACATAAGATTCAATTCAGTATTAATTATTATTATTTTTACAAAAATATTTAATTATTGCGAAGTGTTTAATAATACATAATTATAAAATTAGATTACAAAATTTATTTTTTTAAAAAAGAAATGACGTGGAATTTAAGTTTTTAAATATATGTATAATAATATTTCATTTTTTTTTCAAAAATATTTAATTAATATGAAGAGCATCTAATTTAATTAAGCTATGTCGGTTTAGCTTCTCATATCATTCTTAGGTATGTTTTAAATATTTTTCATGTTTATCTACAAAGGAGCAATATAATATTTTAGGTGTGACTTTTCATGATTTTTTTATAAGTTAAAATATTTGAATTTTGACTCCTTCAATAGATTGACTCTCTTAAATATGGGATTTTGTTGATAAACCTTTTAATTAAAAAATCATTTATCAATAACCATAAAATTAAATTTAGTTAAAAAGAACTTAATTATTTTAAAGTCCATTTCAATTACTATTTCATATACCTCTGGCTTATATTACATGTGAATAATTATATGAGCAAACCAAGGTCATGACTGTGTGTGGACTTCCCTAATAGGGCATTTTTTTATTATTTTTTTTTTTTATAAAAAAATAATTTAAAAGTTAGTTTATGAATCATCAAACAATTAAATTACTTAAAAAATAACTAATTATTTAAAAGTGTTTCCGATTCCAAAATACCTAATTATTATAGAATTATTATTAAACTCTATATTAAAAGATGAGAGATTATTCCCTCCACCCCATGGTAAAAAATAAATAAAAAAATTAGGAATTATTCAAACAACTATTTTAATTATTTAAAAATGAATAATTGATAATTATTAAGAAAAATCAAGCAACAATAAAGTAAATTATTGTTTTGTTATTTGATAATTCAAATGCCTAATTTTATAAAATAATTATTTTGACCAATAAATTATTAAACATGTTAATTAATATATAATTTTTTTTCAAAGGATTTAAATAGATTTAATTTAATTATTTGTTTATTTGTTTTTCTTTACTTCAATTTGAGTGGGGCCTATAGAGATTTTTGCCCTCTCTAATGAAGATTATGGAGATTTCCTTCCCCACTAATTATAGAAGAAATGGAATTATTATATCAAAAAAGGAATTATAGAAGAAAAAGGAATTATTATCTCAAAAATGGAAATTATAGAAGAAAGGGAGTGCTTGTGCTTGTAGCAATAAAGCTAGGGATCTAATTATACAATAATAATTGTTCCTCATTTCCTCTTTAATGTTAATAGGTCAAATTGTTGTTCAAGTGTATGCTTATATAATTTTAGAAAAAATGAAACTAAATTAGTGTGTAAATTCTACCCTAATATATTGTTAAATTATACAAAAATATTTTGATTTATATATGAGATTAGCTAATGTTATACAATTCAGCCAAACCGAACATAGCTTATTGATATAAAGTTGTGACTTTGACTAAGAGGTCAGAGATTTAATTCTCCCATCCTGTGTAGGAAAGTTTCTCAATTTTAATTTTTACCCTAAACTCATTTAACTTGTTTCTAAAACCACCTTCCATTAGCAATTTTTGTTAAAAATGCATATAATTTAACCAAGTGGGGTAGAATCCAACTTTTAAAACATTTGAAAATTATTTTGCAAAAGGAAAAAATGTTAGAAAGTTGAAATTGGCAACTAAAATGTTGTACAAAATGTTCCATTTCAATATGGTCCCAAACCTTTTGAAATTTTAAATACTACCCTCAATCTTTTGTTATTATTATTATTTTGAAATATATTAAAAAAGTGAGGTACAAACTTAAAACTTTTAAAACGTTAAAAAAAAATGGAAATTCATATAACACATGCATATACATAGATGATATTTTTGTATAATTAATATAGCATCTATATATATATATATTAATTCATCTATATATATATATATATATATATATATAGGGCTGGTTGCATAAACAGCAATCAGGCCCAAAATAATAACAAATATCGCAAAATTTAAAATATTTTGTAAATATAACAAAAAAAATCAGTGACTATCACTAATAGACTGCTTCGCTGGTAGACTACTATTAATGATAGAAATTCTATAAAAAAAACTGAGGTGATAAACCAGTGATAGACTATTATCAATGATATAAATTGTCATATTCGTAATTTTTTTTTAAAAAAATACTATATTTTTAATTATTTTACTCTAAATTGACATCGGTTACAATTTCTATATATATATATATACATACTTTATTGCAACTTATAAAGTAAGGTACAAATTTAAAACTTGGAAAACATTTAAAAATAAAATTGAAATTCATCCACACATCATATTTATACATGGTATTGTTGTATAATATACGCTAGTACATATATTAAATAATTTGGGGTAGGTTTGGGTACCAACTTTTGTCTTAATTTGCTAGTTTTTTAAAAATATTTTTACCAACTTCTTTGATCTATAATTTACTTTATTAAAATGTTTTAGAATTACTACCAACTTGAATTAAGAAGAGTATTTTTAGTATATATATATATATTTTTATTGACACTAAAATAACAAAAGTATTTTTGAAAAAGTATATAAAGAAAAAAATAAGATTAATAGTAAACAATTTTAACTTTTTAAAATAGAAATTTAATGATAAAGTCTATATTAAAAATCTAATTATCTCTATTCTCATTTTAACTTGATGGCATGTGAAAGAAAATGGTGCTTTATCTCATTTTTGTTTATATATTGGAAGATTTTTAATATTTTATATATATATATATATATATATATATATTTTCTTAATTCAACAAAAATGTTTAGACCAGTCATTCCCGAGGAATTTAAAATGTCAGAATCTGAGGTCACAATATGAACAATTTTCAGCATATCACTCGTAAAAAAGAACGAACAAGGATAAGATCCAGTGCATCTAAGCTCCTAAAAAACGGGCACGATGCAATCTACGCATAACTCTATTTACTTGTAGAGAACATGCTCTTGAAAGTTAATAAAATTCCAAAAGGTTTAAGATAGTTATTCTTGTTGGCGCAAGAATTTGGACCGCTCTATTCCGCCGTGCTCCGCTATCAAAAGATGCTCGTCACGGGTGATCGGTACCTGCACAGAAAAGGGAAGGTAAACTTGCACCGGTGTGGGGCTAGGCCCACGGAACTCCGATGCTTAAGTCAGAGATATATGATCATAAGTAGGAGTGGCAGTGTGTAGAGAAATGTGAAGAGTTACGCATATGTTACGTACCTCTCCTCATCCATGAATAGGAGAGGTATTTATAGGTAGTGAGAGGGAAGAGTTCCTCGGACGACTCACTAACTCTCCATCATGTGAGTCCTTGAACCAGGGTGAGGGGGCATGGGCCGACCGAAGTCGACCTGTGTACCTTGTCAGGTGAGTCAGGGTGTCTTGTCGATCACTTCTCACCCTGACCGAGAGGCAGCCTCACAACAACGAATCCTCGGGTGAGTTGTTCAGCCCGGACCCTCGGAGTCCTGGGGTCGGCCCTAGGTTGTTGATTCGTCCGATGATGGTGTCGTGGCCTCGACTTCCTGGGGAAGCGGGTCGTGACGTCAGCGACTGACCTCAGGCTGAGGTAGCCCGTAACATTGGCCCCACCAGTAGGTAGGTCCGTCGTGGGTGGGCCTTCTAGATTGTTTGTTTTGGCGCGAGATGCCGAAACGCTTCAGAGGAAGCCGGTACGTAGCTCGTAGCTTTGGGGAGACCACGCGTCGTTCCGTCATTATAGGACGACTCTGATGATGTGTCTTCTACTTCGGGGTGTGACGTTTCGTTTGCCCTAGGAGAGATCTGGGTCGTTGATCCCGATCGTCTGGTCCGAATGGCTATATGTTCTATACTTGAACTTCATGTGTGACATGATTATGGATCAAGTTCAAGTAATAGCCATAACGGTCAATAGTATATGGATAAGGTTGGGTACCTTATCCTAGGGACACTATTGGACGCGACCCGCTTTGCATAGTACAAACGATGTGATCCGAAATCGTTCATGTGGAGACATGCGAGTGGGGGCGTCCTGTGCAATGAGTTTGCATAAGACTGAACCGCGAAACAAGTCACTCTTTCTATATAACTCCGTTTACTGTAAAAACCGATTTTTTCATATGATGATCTAGGTAACTCGATCTGAATCCTGAGCACGCTATGAAATCCTTTTTATTCGAGCTTATCCTTTTACTTGTATGAGTGAGAGTGACCCGAGATCGCCGACTCAATAAGCCTACCATCTTGAGAATAAGACCGGGTAGGTAGCTGGGAACATAGTCCTGCGAGATGGAATTCACTCCTACCCGCTGAGTGATTAGTAGAGAGGTTGTTCCCTTAAGTGCTGACTCCGGGTCTTGAACTAGGGATCCCACCCTCTCATTGGCCCGAGAGGGACTTGATATAGTGATGAGATCACATACGAATCGGTTTGGTGGTTGGACCACAAACCAATAGTTCATTAGAGGATCAGTGGGACTTAAGGAACAAGATGTAATTACAGAGGAAAAACGGTTATTTTGACCCAGCTGTAATTACGAACGACCTGTGAAGGATCGACTTACTGGTGATGGTTATATCAAGAGGACAAAAATATATCTACGGTGAGGAGAGTGAAACCCTTGGACTTTAGTGGAGTCTCCGGGGGTTAACGAATGTTGGTTAGCTTGGCTAAAGAGTTTGGCTGGTTAATCTCGTATCGTTGGAGCTCATGATCTGTAGGTCTTTTAGGTTCTCCTGGCTAGCTCAAATTAAGCTATGTAACAATATGAGAGAAAAAGAATTTGAATTTATTCAAATTCATTTTTTGAAAAATGATGGACATATTTAAATATAATTTAAATATGAGATCGGTCTAAAACATGAATAAGGATTCATGTGTGATGATATGGTTTAAGAAACCAAAATTAGTCTTATTATTTAATTAATATTTGATATTGAATTAAATAATAATATTAATTAATTAAAATTTATTTTGTTTATTAAAATTAATTATGAATTAATTTTAAAATGACAAAATGTTACAAGTGAGATTATCCAAGTTGAGTGGATTTATCCAAGTTGTGAAGTGGATTGTGAATCACCATCCACATGCATAAACTCATCAATTGTTGAACACTTGTGTGAAGACTAATTCATCAATTTTTTAGGTGTCATGCTAAGCCAATAGTTTGTTGCATGTGAATGGCCTATAAATTGGATGGAGTTCAAATGTTTTTTTTTTTTTTTTTTTTTTCTTTTTTTTTTATGATGTTTGAGTTTTGTTGGAAGCTTTGATTGTGTGACAATTCTTCTTCAAAACTCTCATCACAAAGATCTCTTATCTATCCATCTTTTCTTCCTTTTTTCTTTCATAAAGGAGTCCCACCACTCCGTTGCTCGGCCCGAGGATAGCGGGACTACCGGAGGTGGTCCTCGAAGTGTTTGAGAGAAGGTTCGAGGTGTTCGTGAGAAGATTCGAGTATCGGGATTAGAAGATTTTAGAACTACAAGAGGTATGTGTTCTAATTTCTTTAATTTTCAAGTTTTGAGCATGTTTCCAGTTTAGCTAAATTGATGAAATTAGAGTGCCAATGATCTGACTTGCTTCCGCTGCGCTACATGCGTTCCATCAATTGGTGTCAGAGCGTTTTTTGGTCACTCAATTTGCATCAATTTGAGCTCGGTGGGTATTTGTTTTAGAAATTTATTTTCTTGGTGTCTAAAGTGTTTTTCCGGTTTTGGCATAATTTTTTGAGCTTTGATTTGTACTTCGTTTTGTAATTTCTCGAGTGTGTATGGGCTTTAATGTGTGCAGAAGAGTCTGTAAAAAATTCGGAGTCATTAGAGTTCATATAAGCTTTCAATTCGAAGACAGAAGCCCGGGTGTCTGGAAAAACAACACAAAACCGGTTCAGCGCAAGGTGGAAGAAACGGTTCGGTTCACTGAAAGTCAGACCGGTTCCTTGTTCTTCACCCCTTGGAGGTCTAGTTCAACGTTCGTTTGGTCCGGTTTGGGTCGTTATAGGTTCAGTTCTGGGTTGTTGAAGTCGGGACAACTGTTTTGGACCGGTTCAGCTTATTTGAAGCTTTGTTGTTGCTGTTTTTTGGCCGGTTGAAGCAATTTTAAGCTGGTTCGGGGCGATTCGAAGTGTTCTGAAGCGTCTCAACATAGCTTTTGAATTATTCTTGTAATAATTTAGTTTCTTGCTTGCCCGTGATGCCAAAACTGGTCCACTTTAGTGTGTTTAATTAATTATGCATTGTGTATGTATGTTTTAATTAAAGTCTCTTGTATGCCATATAGATTTCAAATCCCACCATAGGAAGCATGTTGCATGCATTAAAAGTACAATATAAGTGTTATGTTGTATAGTATGCATACTTAATTCATGAGAACTAATATAAGTGTTATATTAATTTATGAATTGGATGTTGCTTGTTTAAAAGTGTAATTTATATAAGTGTTATATTAATTGTGAAATTAAACATACAACATAGTTTCCTTAGTTGAATATAATTGTTATATTCTTGCTTGGGAAGCATGTTATAAAATGAATGTAATGGTTATATTCTAGGTTAGGAAGCATGTTATAGACTGTCTTTGTTTTATAAAGCGTTGTAAAATGAGATAGACATTTAAAATCTATAACAAAGATAAATGCATGCTCATTTAGGGTTAAAGAATTCTAATGCGATTAGGAATTTAGTATCGATTCGTTTTAATAGTTAAAATAGGTCGATATCTCGTAAAGCTAAGGTTACGAGAGAACTCAACCGGTGAGATCCTATACTAAGGTTGGAGGTATTTAAGATGACGGTTTACGGAACACCTCCTACCTGGGGATCAACCCGGTACTTGAGTTAGGTTAACCTGGATTTATGAGCATGCACGTGAGAGGTGTAAGGTTTTAAAGCGTTTATCACCTAGACATCTTAGGTAAAAATCCAATTTTACCTAGACTTAGGTTTTATTGTCTTAGCCGGATAATACCTAAGTAAAAGTATACCCAAACTGTATAAAATACTTAGTAGGGTGTTGAGAAGGTATATATGATATATCGATCTCCTCCTACGCTCTCCGAGAAGTTAACACCGAGAGATTTATGCTCGGCCTCGTGATGTCAATAGGGCATTCTCATTCGGATGATATTTCCATAAATCAATAGCAAGGTGAATGGAGAAAGTATTTATAGTAAGTGGGAAAAGGAAGTATGTCAATACATCCTGCGGTCTTCTCCATTAGGTTGAACCGTGAGATTCCCATGTTCCGCTAGCTGGTCGCCCATAGTAGCACCGTCCATTCGGAGGGCCGTTTCATGGGAGTCGAAACAAATCAATCTCCATAAATGGATAGGGTCTCTTAGGTCCATTCCCAACTCTGACATTTCCATTCGGTTGCATTGTTGGGGCCGACCTCTAAGTTCTGAAAATGGGGGGTCACACTTACAAAGGATTACTAAGTTGTTAGTAGATTATTAACCGATGTAGCGATAACTAAGGTGTTATAGGAATATGAGTTATTCTGGTATTAGCATTTAGTCAAGAATTTCTTGTTTCAGTGAAGGAGTGATTGACTACCCCTCGGTAGCGGTTGCTCTGACTCACTGAAGTATCGTTGCAAATTAATAATGAGTTGTTGGGTACATTATTACTTTTGCTAAATCTTGATTGGATGTATGAAATGGATTAAAATCAATTCACTAATAGAATTTATTCTTTTTCAGCATGTCTAGGTCGTTTATCCAATTACTAGCTTCTGATAAACTAAACGGCGATAACTACACGACCTGGAAATCGAACTTAAATACGGTTCTTGTTATCGATGATCTTAGGTTTGTCTTAATAGAGGAATGTCCTCCCCCTCCTAGCTCGTCTGCAACTCGAACTTTCGAGATCCATTTGACAGGTGGACTAGGGCTAATGATAAAGTCCGAGTCTACATCTTGGCCAGCACATCCGATGTGTTAGCTAAGAAACATGAGGTAATGGTCTCCGCTAAGGAGATCATGGATTCATTACAGACGATGTTTGGACAACCGTCTTCACCGGTCTATCATGATACCCTCATGGAGAGTAAATCTGAGAAGAAACAACAAAGTAAATATGATTTACTCGTTGTTGAAACATGTTTAGTGGAACATGATAGTTCTGCCTGGATACTGGATTTAGGAGCGACTAACCATGTTTGTTCTTCTTTCCAGGAAACTAGTTCCTGGCAGCTGCTTGCTGAAGGTGAGATAACACTCAGGGTTGGAACATGAGAGGTTGTCCCAGCCAAGGCAGTGGGAGTTGTCAAGTTGTTATATAGAGAGTTTCATTTTACTTGAAAATGTATTGTTGGTTCCTAACTTTAAAAGGAACTTTGTATCTATCTCTTGTTTACTTGAACATTTGTATAAAGTATCTTTTGATTTTAATGATGCGTTCATTAGCAAAAGAGGTGTACATATATGTTCTGTGAAACTTGAAAACAACTTGTATGTGTTAAGACCAACAGAGGCAAAAGTTATTTTAAACACCGAGATGTTTAAAACAGCTAAGACTCAAACTAAAAGGTAGAAACTTTCTCCAAGTACCTATCTTTGGCACTTGAGACTAGGCCACATTAATCTCAATAGGATTGGGAGATTGGTTAAGAGTGGTCTCCTAAATCAGTTAGAGGACAACTCTTTTCCACCATGCGAGTCTTGTCTTGAGGGCAAGATGACCAAACGATCTTTTTCTGGAAAAGGTCATAGGTCCAAAGAAACTGTAGAGCTTGTACATTCCGACCTTTGTGGTCCGATGAATGTTAAACCACGAGGAGGGTATGAATATTTCATCAGCTTCATTGATGATTATTCTAGGTACGACTATTTTTACCTAATGCATCATAAGTCTGAAACTCTTGAAAAGTTCAAAGAGTATAAGGCAGAGGTTGAGAACACATTAGGTAAAACGATTAAAACACTCTGATCAGATCGAGGTGGAGAGTATATGGATTTAAGATTCCAGGAGTATATGATAAAACATGGAATAGTATCCCAACTCTCAGCGCCCGAAACACCACAGCAGAACGGTGTGTCCGAAAGCAGAAATAGAACCCTGTTAGAGATGGTTCGATCTATGATAAGCTATGCTCAACTGCCTAGTTCAGTTTGGGGATATGCAGTAGAGGCTGCTGTATATATTTTGAACATGGTTCCCTCTAACAGTGTTTCGAAAACACCTTATGAGTTGTGGAGAGGGCGTAAAGGTAGTTTACGTCACTTCAGAATTTGGGGGTGTCCAGCACACGTGCTGGTGCCCAATCCAAAGAAATTGGAACTTCGTTCAAAATTATGCTTATTTGTAGGGTACCCCAAGGAAACGAAAGGTGGTATATTTTACGATCCTCAACAGGACAAGGTGCTTGTATCGACAAACACCACGTTCTTAGAGGAAGACCACATGAGAGATCATCAACCTTTGAGCAAAATTGTTTTGACCGAACTTTCCAGGAAAGCTACAGATGGGTCAACAAGAGTTGTTGATCAGGATGGTTCTTCTCAAGAGTTGAGAATACCTCGACGTAGTGGGAGGGATGTGAGACAACCCGACCGCTACATGGGTTTAACGGAAACCCAGGTCGTCATATTTGATGACGGCGTTGAGGATCCATTGACCTTTAAACAGGCAATGAATGACATAGATAAGGACCAGTGGCTTAAAGCCATAGACCTCAAAATGGAGACGATGTACTTCAATTCGGTCTGGGATCTTGTAGAGCAACCTGATGGTGAAAGACCTATTGGTTGCAAATGAAGCGAGACTAAGTCGGTAAGGTGCAAACCTTTAAGGCTCGACTTGTGGCAAAGGATTATTCCCAGAGGGAAGGGGTGAACTATGAAGAAACCTTCTCCCCTGTTGCCATGTTAAAGTCGATTAGAATACTCTTATCCATTGCCACGTTTTATGATTAAGAAATTTGGTAAATGGATGTCAAGACAGCCTTTCTGAATGACAATCTTGAAGAGAGTATTTATATGGCTCAACCAGAGGGGTTCATAGTTCAGGGTCAAAAACAACAAACTTAATCGATCCATTTATGGGTTGAAGCAAGCGTCTAGATCCTGCGATCAAATCTTATGGCTTTGAACAGAATGTTGACGAACCTTGTGTTTACAAGAAAATAGTCAATTTTGTTGTAGCTTTCTTAGTCTTATAAGTAGATGATATCCTACTCATTGGGAGTGATGTAGGGTTCCTAACTGACGTTAAACAATGGCTAGCGACCCAATTCCAAATGAAAGATTTGGGAGAGGCTTAGTTTGTTCTAGGGATTCAAATCGTAAGGAATCGTAAGAACAAAACGTTAACGCTGTCTCAAGCATCTTATATCGACAAGGTGTTGATACGATATTCGATGCAGAATTCTAGAAGGGTTCTTTACCTTTCAGGCACGAAATTCAATTGTCAAAGGAAAAGTGTCCTAAGACACCTCAAGAAATGGAGGATATGAGACGAATTCCCTATGCATCAGCAGTCGGTAGTCTAATGTACGCCATGTTATGTACAAGGCCAAACATATGCTATGCAGTAGGAATTGCCAGTAGGTACCAGTCCAATCAGGGATATGATCATTGGACTGCCGTTAAACACATCCTCAAGTATCTTCGGAGAACGAGGGACTATGTGCTTGTGTATGGCACGAAGGATTTGATCATTACAGGATACACTGACTCTGATTTTCAAACTTATAAGAATTCGAGGAAATCCACATCGGGATCAAGGTTCACTCTAAACGGAGGGACAATAGTATGAAGGAGTATAAAGCAAGGTTGTATTGCTGACTCCACCATGGAAGCTGAGTATGTCGCGGCTTGCGAAGCTGCGAAAGAGGTTGTATTGCTTAGGAAGTTTTTGACGGATTTGGATGTTGTTCCAAATAAGAATTTGCCTATCACACTTTATTGTGATAATACTGGTCCTGTGGAAAATTCCAGAGAACCAAGAAGCCATAAGCGTGGAAAGCACGTTGAACAGAAATATCATCTCATTAGGGAGATAGTGCATCGAGAAGACGTGATCGTTATGCAATTACAGGGGTAAAACGATTATTTTGACTTAGCTGTAATTACGAACGACCCGTGAAGGATCGACTTACTGATGATGGTTATATAGAGAGGACAAAAATATATCTACGGTGAGGAGAGTGCAACCCTTGTACTTTAGTGGAGTCTCCGGGGGTTAACGAATGTTGGTTAGCTTGGCTAAAGACTTTGGTCGGTTAATCTCGTATCGTTGGAGCTTATGATCTGTAGGTTCTTTAGGTTCTCCTGGCTAGCTCGGATTAAGCCGTGTAACAATATGAGAGAAAAAGAATTTAAATTTATTCAAATTTGTTTTTGGAAGAATGATGGACATATTTAAATATGGGATCGGTCTAAAACATGAATAGGGATTCATGTGTGATGATTCGGTTTAAGAAACCAGGATAAGTCTTATTATTTAATTAATATTTGATATTGAATTAAATAATAATATCAATTAATAAAAAAGTTTAATTAGTTAAAATTTATTTTGTTTATTAAAATTAATTATGAAATAATTTTAAAATGACAAAATATTACACGTGAGATTATCCAAGTTGAGTGGATTTATCCAAGTTGAGTGAGTTTATCCAAAACATTCATAAACTCATCAATTGTGGAACACTTGGTTGAAGACTAATCCATCCAATTTGAGATGTCAAGCTAAGCAAAAAGTTTGTTGCATGTGGATGGCCTAAAAATTGGATGAAATTCAAATGTTTTGAGGTTGATGCATTTTCAAAGAGTTTAAATATATGAAGGGGGTTGATAAATAGTTCATGTTACTTGAGAAATTGGAAATCTAAGTGTTAGATATTTCTCACAAAACCCTCATCACATTCACCTTCCCATCTTCTTCTTCCAAAGTTTTTCGCTTCTAAAGGAGTCTCAACACTCCTTTGCTCAGCCCGAGGATAGCTGGACTACCAGAGGTGGTTCTCGAAGCGTTTGAGAGAAGGCTCGTAGAGTTCGTGAGGAGATTCGAGCATCGGAATTAGAAGATTTTAGAACTACAAGAGTTATGTGTTCTAATTTCTTTTATTCCAACTTTTGTACTGTTGGGTTTTATGTCCTAAAACTCATAGTTTGTAAACTGAATGTATATTCTATTTTGCAATAAAACTGTTATTGAAGTTTATTCAGTAAAGTTGTTATTGAATAAAGTGAAATGCGTTTTCTTATACCCAAACTCCAATAAACAAAGAGCCCATGGCTATAGGTTGTATACTTGAACTTCATGTGTGACATGATTATGGATCAAGTTCAAGTATAGCATAAGGCTGGGTACCTTATCCTGGGGACACTATTGGACGCGACCCGCTTTGCATAGTACAAACGATGTGATCCGCAATCGTTCATGTGGAGACATGCGAGTGGAGGCGTCCTGTGCAATGAGTTTGCATAAGACTGAACCGTGAAACAAGTCGCTCTTTCTTTATAACTCTGTTTATTGTAAAGACCGATTTTTTCATATGATGACCTAGGTAACTCGATCTGAATCTTGAGCACGCTATGAACTCCTGTTTATTCGTGCTTATCCTTTGACTTGTATTAGTGAGAGTGGCCCGAGATCGCCGACTCAATAAGCCTACCATCTTGGGGATAAGACAGGGTAGGTAGCTGGGAACATAGTCCTGCGAGATGAAATTCACTCCTACCCGCCTTGAGGGATTAGTAGAGAGGTTGTTCTCTTAACTGCTGACTCCGGGTCTTGAATTAGGGATCCCACCCTCTCATTGGCTCGAGAGGGACTTGATATAATGATGAGATCACATACGAATCGGTTTGGTGGTTGGACCACAAACCAATAGTTCATTAGAGGATCAATGAGACTTAAGGAACAAGATGTAATTACGGGGGTAAAACGGCTATTTTGACCCAGCTGTAATTACGAACGACCTGTGAAGGATCGACTTACTGATGATGGTTATATCAAGAGGACAAAAATATATCTACGGTTAGGAGAGTGCAACCCTTGGACTTTAGTGGAGTCTCCAGGGGTTAACGAATGTTGGTTAACTTGGCTAAAGAGTTTGGTCGGTTAATCTTGTATCGTTGGAGCTCATGATCTGTAGGTCTTTTAGGTTCTCCTAGCTAGCTCGGATTAAGCCGTGTAATAATATGAGAGAAAAAGAATTTGAATTTATTCAAATTCATTTTTGGAAGAATGATGGACATATTCGGTCTAAAACATAAATAGGGATTCATGTGTGATGATTCGGTTTAAGAAACTGAGATTAATCTTATTATTTAATTAATATTTGATATTGAATTAAATAATAATATTAATTTATTAAAATTAATTATGAAATAATTTTAAAATGACAAAATATTAAGTGAGATTATCCAAGTTGAGTGGATTTATCCAAGTTGAGTGGGTTTATCCATGTTATGAAGTGGATTGTGAATCACCAACCACATGCATAAACTCATCAATTGTTGAACACTTGTGTGAAGACTAATTCATCCATTTTTGAGGTGTCATGCTAAGCAAAAAGTTTGTTGCATGTGAATGACCTATAAATTGGATGAAGTTCAAATGGTTTGTTTTTTTGATGATGTTTGAGTTTTGTTGGAAGCTTTGATTGTGTGACAATTTTTCTTCAAACTCTCATCACAAAGATCTCTTCTCTATCCATCTCTTCTTCCTTTTTTCTTTTATAAAAGAGTCCCACCACTCTGTTGCTCGGTCTGAGGATAGCGGGACTACCGGAGGTGGTCCTCGAAGTGTTTGAGAGAAGGTTCGAGGTGTTTATGAGAAGATTCGAGCATCGGGATTAGAAGATTTTAGAACTACAAGAGGTATGTGTTCTAATTTCTTTAATTTCTAAGTTTTGAGCATGTTTCTAGTTTAGCTAAATTGATGAAATTAGAGTGCCAATTATCTGACTCGCTTCCGTTGCACTACATGTGTTCCATCATGAGCACGTTTCTAGTTTAGCTAAATTGATGAAATTAGAGTGTCAATGATCCGACTCGCTTCCGATGCGCTACATGCGCTCCTTCATCAACTACATCTTTGTCCGAGAGAATCTCATCGGAACAGTCCTCTTAGAGGGTTGAGGATGGCGTTCGTTTGGCCGGAGGAACGAGATCGGTGGCCGAAGAGAGACGACCAACTTTGTCTGTTGGATCGCTGATAAAGCGTCGAGCGGTCGACGAGGGGGATTCCTCGTCGCCTTGTTGTCCGCTTAAGAGGCGTCACTTGATTCGTCTTTCTGATGATGAAGAGGCTACCCCTACGGTTGATGGGGGGGTGACCGAACCGATTTCGTTGGTTGGATCGGAGGGAATGGCTCTTGTCGAAGGGGGGGAGATATCTGCGTCGGGTCCAAATGACAGGTCGAGTGAGGTTGTGGCTCCTTCCGCTAGGGAGGGGGAGCCTGAGCCGGTTCTGGTGAGGGAGCCGAGCGAAATGGCGGCTTCTTTCGGGATGAAGATGATGGAACGTTGATGGAACGCAGCGGAAGCGATTTGGATCATAGACACTCTAATTTCATCAATTTAAACAAATGGAAACATGCAAAAGCAATGAAAAAGAGAAATTAGAACACATACCCTTGTCGTTCGTAATTCTCCAATTTTCACCGCCAGAAGCTCCTCACGAGCTCACCGAGCCTTCTCACGAAACCTTCGTGGACCACCCACGGTAGTCCCGCTATCCTCGGGCCGAGAAACGGAGTAGTGGGACTCCTTTTACAAAAGAAAAGAAGAAGAAACTCCACTGAAGAAAATCTAATTTTCAACAGAAGTAGAGAGGAAGAAGACGGAGTAGTGATAGAGAGAGAATCAAATTCTCTCCAATCTCAAATCGTGTACCCCTGTTCTTTAAATTGAATCAAATTCAATTTTTTATCAAAACTTCTTTTTAATTCTTCTTCTGTTCTCATCAGCCCAACTCACTAACATGACATATATATATTTCTTCAACATGTGTCTTGCATGCAGCAAGACACATATATATATATATATAATTATTATTATTATTAAAAATAATAATAATAATTTTATTTATTAAACATTTTAATAAATAAAAAATATATATAATTATTAATTAAACTTTTTAATTAATAAATATTATTTAATTCAATATCAAATATTGATTAAATAATATAACTAAACTCGGTTTTTCAGAAAAAAAATCGACTTTTTTCACATGAATCTCATTCATGTTTCAGGCCAATGCCATATTTAAATCATATTTAAATATGTCTATCCTTCTTCCACAAACCCGAATTTGAACGATTCAAATTCTTTTCTTTTCTTTTATATTGTTTCACGGCTTTATCCGAGCTAGCCAGGAGAACCGTAAGGACCTACAGATCATGAGCTCCAACGATACGAGATTATCCGGTCAAAACTCTTTTAACCGAACTAACCAACATTCGTTAACCCCCGGAGACTCCACTAAAGTCCAAGGGCTGCACTCTCCTCACTGTAGATATATTGTGTCCTCTTGATATAACTATCATCAGTAAGTCGATCCTTCACAGGTTGTTCATAATCACAACGGGTCATTTAAACCGTTTAACCCTTGTATTATATCTTGTTCCTTAAGTACCACTGACACCTCTAATGAACAATTGATTTGTGGTCCAACCATCAAATCAGATTCCTCCCTGATCAGGAGAGGATGGGCCCATTGTTCAAGACCTGGAGTCAGCACTTAAGGGAACAACCTCTCTACTAACCCTTAGAGCGGGTAGGAGTGAATTCCAATCTTGCTACAACTATGTCCCCAGCCACTTATTCAATCTTATCCCCAAGATGGTAGGCATATTGAGTCGGCGATCTGGCCACTCTCACCCGTACAAATAAGAGGATAAGGTTGAATAAACAGGAGTTCATAGTAAGCTCAGGATTGAGATCGAGTTACCTAAGTCATCATATGAAAAAAACCGGTCTTTACAGTAAACGGTGTTATAAAGAAAGAGCGATTTTATTTCTTGGTTCGGTCTTGTGCAAACTCATTGCACAGGACGCCCTCACTCACATGTCTCTACATGAAACGATTCGAATCACATCGTTTTGTACTATACAAAGTGAGCCGCGTCCAATAGTGTCCCCAGGATAAGGTACCCAGCCTTATCCCTATACTATAGACCATTTTGGCTGTCTACTTGAACTTGATTCACAATCATGTCACACATGAAGTTCAAGTACTCACACTACAACCATGGGTGTTAGTTATTGGTATAGGTTAATACAAACACAATTCACTAAAATTCAATAACAACTTTATTGAAATATAATATATATACATTCATACAGTTTACAAACTACGAGTTTTAGGACATAAAACCCAACAAACTCCCACTTGGACTAAAACGTCAGCGGAGTACATGCTGAGCAGCTCGCAGCCCTATACTTTGTAGGTGTCTCTCAAACACTTTAGCCGTGAGAGACTTAGTAAACGGATCAGCTATGTTGTGCTCCGAGGCTACCTGTGTGACGATCACATCTCCTCGTTGCACTATCTCCCTGATGAGATGATATTTCCGCTCAATATGCTTTCCACGCTTATGGCTTCTAGGTTCTTTAGAATTTGCCACTGCACCGCTGTTATCACAATAAAGGGTGATTGGCAAGTTCATATTTGGAACAATTTCCAAATCTGTCAAGAACTTCCTAAGCCATACAGCTTCCTTCGCTGCTTCGCAAGCTGCGACATACTCAGCTTCCATGGTGGAGTCAGCAATACAACCTTGCTTTATACTCTTCCATACTATTGCTCCTCCGTTAAGAGTGAACACTGATCCTGATGTAGATTTCCTGGAATCTATATCAGTCTGAAAATCAGAGTCAGTGTATCGTGCAAGGATCAAATCCTTCGCGCCATACACAAGCACATAGTCTCTCGTTCTCCTAAGATACTTGAGAACGTGTTTAACGGTTGTCCAGTGATCATATCCTGGATTGGACTGGAACCTACTGACAATTCCTACTGCATAGAAGATGTCGGGTCTTGTACACAACATAGCGTACATGAGACTACCAACTGCAGATGCATAGGGAATTCGTCTCATATCCTCAACCTCTTGAGGTGTCTTAGGAGACTGTTCCTTAGACAAGTGAATTCCATGCCTAAAAGGCAGCGAACCTTTCTTGGAATTCTGCATCGAATATCTTGACAACACCTTGTCAATATAAGATGCTTGAGACAGCGCTAGCACTTTGTTCTTACGATTCCTTATGATCTGAATCCCTAGAACAAACTGAGCCTCTCCCAAATCTTTCATTTGGAATTGGGTCGCTAGCCAATTCTTAACGTCAGTTAGGAACCCTACATCATTCCCAATGAGTAGTATATCGACTACGTACAAGACTAAGAAAGCTACAACAGTATTGACTACTTTCTTGTAAACATAAGGTTCGTCAATATTTTGTTCAAAGCCATAATATTTGATCGCCGTATCAAACCTTATATTCCAGGATCTAGATGCTTGCTTCAACCCATAAATGGATCGATTAAGCTTGCAAACCTTTTGCTCTTGACCCTGAAGTATGAATCCCTCTGGTTGAGTGTTGCGTGCTCAATGTGTTAAAATAAATAAGCAATAAGATAGAGAGAGCACTCAGAACATGCAAGCATACATGATCTTATAGCAAGTAGTAAGTATTTTTTCATTCGTTTTCCCACAGAGATTTATTATGAGCTACTCGTGAAGTGTAAACTTAAGAAAGAATGGGTGGATTTGATGGGGTAAAATTGGTTTTAAATTGTCTAATTCCTAAGGGATATGTAAAGGATAGCAACATAAACAAGTGCAAGTCAAAGTTAAACTCAAAGGAAAAGAGACGAAATTAATAAACGAAGAAGAAAACAGCTAAACAGAATTGTAAACTTAGCAGAATTGCGAAAACAGCAATTCTACCGCAATTTTACTAACAGCGAAAGTGTGTAAAATGGAGAAACAAGGGCTACTAACGACTCCTCTATAGGCATTTTCTCACGATTCTCAAGCATTGGATCAACTCTCTATGCATCAAACTCACTCAATCTCATGTATCTTCCGATTTCATGCATTAGATTCTTTAGTTTACTCATGTCCAAGTAAGGTCTTAAGCATCTTGTTAAAGCAGCAAGTTATGGTTTGTACTAGGAAAACGCCTATTCCTAGGTCGTTTTCTGGCTACCTTGAAAGGCTAGCATGAGTGTATGACTCTGAACTCTTACTCCTTCCAGAGGTTAGGAGTTCTTTGGACAAAATGGATGGCCAATCGAAATTGCCCGTGGGATGAAGCTTACATACAATCAATGCTTCGAGAGCTATCCTACATGCTTGGTTCACGTTTTTTAGCCTATAGTGTTGTCATTAGCATGCCCCTAAGTGACTTAGCTACTCATGGATATAGACAGAACAGAAATAAGAGTTGAAACAGACATGCTTAGAAGGAATTTAAAGACAAAACAGTAGGGAAAAACAGTAGATCGCAAAGGCAAGAAACTGTGAAATGCTGAATTTTGCTTTGATTACTTGACTGTTTGAATGAACATAGGAAAGCTTAAAGTGAATAACATAAAGACAGAAAACAACGCAATAAAATGAACTAGTCACTAGAACAGAAACAACAACTCAACAATGCTGAAAATTAGAAATGAAAGACAGAAAGCAGGTAAATGAGCTCGAACGCCTCGTCGCAACCGCCTCGGCTGAAGGATGAGAAAGATCAGCCTTGCTTGGATGAATCTTCTCTCCTTCCTATCAGATTGTCGACTCCAAACAGCTAAACTTCGCAAACCAACAGACGGCAAAGAAAAACAGGAGAAAATATGGAGCTGCGAGAAGACTTCTACGCTTTCGGATGATGATTGAACCCTCTACTTTGACCCCCTTTTATAGTAATCTGCAGGTGTGTTTGGGCCAAGGAGAACCATCCATCCTCAACGTCGTACTTCAAAATGGATGGAGGAGAAAGAACGAATCCCTGAAATAACGGAAATTAACAGAAACAGATCAGTCAACTTACGGTTTTCACTTGAAACATTGTTGTTTTAGCAATGTTTCCGCAATGCTATCGTAATGCGCATTTTTCACTCTTTTCCTTCGGTTTTCATTCCTTTTCTTTCCTCTTGCACACAAGTCCTAATTTAGCTACCTTCTTCTAAATCTCATATATAAACATAGGTTTAAGCTAAATCCTATCAAAAACACCTAAGAGTGTACATCTTTCTAAGATAAATAAGTCCTAAAAATGTCCCTTTTGGAGACGTAACATTGAGCCATATAGATACTCTCCTCAAGATTACCATTCAGAAAGGCAGTCTTGACATCCATTTGCCAGATTTCATAATCATAAAATGTAGCAATGGATAAGAGCATTCTAATCGACATTAACATGGCAACAGGAGAAAAGGTTTCTTCATAGTCCACCCCTTCTCTTTGGGAATAACCTTTTGCCACAAGTCGAGCCTTAAAGGTTTGCACCTTACCGGCTTGGTCTCGTTTTCTCTTGTAGATCCACTTGCAACCGATAGGTCTTTCACTATCTGGTTGGTCTACTAGATCCCAGACCGAATTGAAGTACATAGACTCCATTTCGAGATCCATGGCTTTAAGCCACTGGTCCTTGTCTATGTCATTCATTGCCTGTTTAAAGGTCAATGGATCCTCAACGCCATCATCAGGTATGACGACTTGAGTTTCAGACAAGCCGATGTAGCGGTCGGGCTGTCTTACATTCCTCCCACTGCGTCGAGGCTTTCTCAACTCTTGAGAAGGACCAGCTTGATCAACAACCTTTGTTGATCCGTTTGTAGCTTTCCTGGAAAATTCGGACAAAACAATTTTGCTCGACGGTTGATGATCTCTCATGTGGTCTTCCTCTAAGAACGTGGCATTAGTCGATACTAGTACCTTGTTCTCATGAGGATCGTAAAATAGACCACCTTTCGTTTCCTTGGGGTAACCTACAAATAGGCACAATTTTGAACGATGTTCCAACTTCTTTGGATTGGGTACTAGCACATGTTCCGGACACCCCCAAATCCTGAAGTGACGTAAACTACCTTTACGCCCTCTCCATAACTCATAAGGTGTTTCAGAAACACTCTTAGAGGGAACCATGTTCAAAATATATACTGCAGTCTCTACTGCATATCCCCAAAACGAACTAGGCAAATGAGCATAACTCATCATAGATCGAACCATGTCTAACATGGTTCTATTCCTCCTCTCGGACACACCATTCTGCTGTGGTGTTCCTGGCGCTGAGAGTTGAGATACTATTCCATGTTCTATCATATAGTCCTGGAATCTTAAATCCATATACTCTCCACCTCGATCTGATCGGAGTGTTTTTATCGATTTACCTAATGTGTTCTCAACCTCTGCCTTATACTCTTTGAACTTTTCAAGAGCTTCGGACTTATGATGCATTAGATAAAGATAACCGTACCTAGAATAATCATCAATGAAACTGATGAAATATTCATACCCTCCTCGTGCTTTGACATTCAAAGGACCGCAGAGATCCGAATGCACGATTTCTAGAGGTTCTTTGGACCTATGACCTTTTTCAGAAAAAGATCGTTTGGTCATTTTGCCCTCAAGACAAGACTCACATGGCGGTAAAGAGTTGTCCTCTAAACGATTTAGCAGACCACTCTTAACCAATCTCCCAATCCTATTGAGATTAATGTGACCTAGTCTTAAGTGCCAAAGATAAGTACTTGGAGAAAATTTCTGCCTTTTAGTTTGAGTCTCAGCTGTTTTAAACATTTCAGTGTTCAAAATAGCTTTGGCTTCGGTTGGTCTTAACACATACAAGTTGTTTTCAAGTTTCGCAGAACAAATACGTACACCTCTTTTGCTAATGAACGCTTCATTATGAACAAAAGATACTTTATACAACTGTTCTAACAAACAAGATATAGATACAAGATTCCTCTGGAAGGCAGGAACCAGAAGTACATTTTCTAGTAAAATGAAACTATCTCTATACAACAACTTTACAGCTCCCACTGCTTCAGCTGAGACAACCTCTCCAGTTCCAACTCTGAGAGTTATCTCACCTCGAGAAAGTGGCTGCCAAGAACTAGTTTCCTGAAAAGAAGAACAAACATGGTTAGTAGCTCCTGAATCAAGTATCCAGGTATGACAATCATGTTCTACTAAACATGTTTCTACAACAAGTAAATCATATTTACCTTGTCTTTCCTTCTCAGCCTTTTTCTCTGCAAGATACTTTGGGCAATTCCGTTTCCAGTGCCCATCTACACCACAATGGAAACATTTCCCTTTGTCTGTAGATCTAGTCTTGCTCTTACCTGCAGCAGGTGCTTTTCCCTTCCTTTTATCTTTCTTCTTCTTTTGAATACTCTTATTCTTAATAGAAGAAAGTTCAGACCTACTCCCTGAAGACGACCCCTTTTGGAATTTCCTAGAAGTGACAACGTTTGCCTCCTTCTCTTTTCCTTTAGAAGTGTGTAGGGACTGATAGGTCTGTAGCTCGCTGAGGAGAGAAGTCAAATTATACTTTATCTTGTTCATTACCAAATTGGTTATGAACTGAAGGAAACTCTTCGAAAGAGATTCCATGATAAAGCTTACTTGACTTGACTCATCTATAGTAGCTCCGTTTACTTCCGCCACATTGAAGTGGACCATCATGTTAAGGACATGCTCCCTAACAGAGGTTCCCTCCTTCATGCGAGAGTTGTAAACGAATTTGAGGGCTTCATGACAGACCGATGAGGACGGAAGTCCAAACATCTCCTGTAATGAAGACATGATTTCTTTAGCAGAAACCATATCCTCGTGCTTCTTAGCTAACACATCAGATATGCTGGCTAAGATATAGACTCGGGCTTTATCATTAGCCCTTGTCCATCTATCATATGCTTCTCGAACAGTTCGAGTCGCATCCGAGCTAGGAGGGGGAGGACAATCCTCTGATAAGACGAACCTTAGATCATCAAGAACGAGAATCGTATTCAAGTTCGATTTCCAGGTCGCGTAGTTATCGCCGGTTAACTTATCGGAAGCTAGTAAGTGAATGAAAGAGCTAGTCATGCTGAAAAGAGAATGAATAAATATTAGGAAAAGGTTTTAACCTAATTTAGACACCAATCAAGAATTTAGCAAAGAATAATAATGTACCCAAAACTCATTATTAAACTGCAACGATACTTCAGTGGGTCAGAATGATCGCTACCGAGGGGCAGTCAAGCATTCCTTCACTGAATCAAGACATTCTTGACTAAATGCTAATACCAGAATATCTCATATTCCTATAGCATCTTAGTTATCGCTGTTTGGTCAAGATTTACTAACTCCTTAGCAAATCTCGTAAGTGTGACCCTCCATTTTTAGAATTCATAGGGCGACCCCAACGATGCAACCGAATGGAAATGTCAAAGTTGGGAATGGCTCTATGTTTCTTTATCCATAAATGGTGATTGAGATGTTCCGATTCCTATGAAACGGCCCTCCGAATGGATCGGTACCACTTGTGGGCACCTAGCAGGCAGAACATAGGAATCTCACGGTTCAATCCAATGGAGGAGACCGCAGGATGTATTGACATACTTCCTTCTCCCACTTACTATAAATACTTTCTCCATTCACCTTGCTCTTGAATTATGCAAATACCATCCGAATGGGGATGCCCTATTGACATCACGAGGCCGAGCATAATTCTCACGGTGTGAACTTGACAGAGAACGTAGGAGGAGAGGGACATATCATATATACCTTCTCAACACCTCTACTAAGTATTTTAAGACGGAATGGGTAAATTACTCAGGCATTATCCGGCTAAGACAATAAGACCTAAGTCTAGGTAAAACAAACTTTTACCTATGATGTCTAGGTGATAAACACTTTATTACCTCACACCACTCACGCATGCTCATAAAGCCGGGTTAACTTTACTCAAGTACCGGATGGTCCCCAGGTAGGAGGTGTTCCGTAAACCGTCAGCTTAAATACCTCCAACCTCGAACAGGATGTCCCCGGGTGAGTTTCTTGTAACCTTAGCATTTACAAGATATCGACCTATTCATCTAATGAAATGGAACGATACATTCAACCCTAAGTGAGCATGCCTTTGTCTTTGTTATAGATTTTAAAAGTCTATGCCAATTTTACAACGCTTTGCAAAACTAAGACTTACTACAACAAACTTCTACATGCTTCTCAAACATGCAACACTAAGGCATGACAAGTTGAATATTTAATTTCATAATTAATATAACAATTATATCGATTATGTTTTTAAATATACAACTCCTAATTCATAAATTAATATAACACTTATATCAATTCTCATGGATTAAGCATGCATCCTATACATTATAACACTTATAACAAACAAAATGCATCTAATGTTGGATGTTTAATTTCATAATTAATATAACACTTATATCAATTATTCTATTAAGCAAACAACATCTAATTCATGAATTAATATAACTCTCATATTAATACTCATGAATAAACATGCATCCTATACATTATAACACTTATAATATACCATGTGCATAAAACTATGGCAATCTATGTTGTTGATTTAATTTCATAATTAATATAACACTTATATCAATTATTCTATTAAGCAAACAACATCTAATTCATGAATTAATATAACTCTTATATTAATAATCATGAATTGCCAAATATGCATACGATATATTATAACACTTATAACATATTTTCAATGCATGAAGCATGCTTCCTACGGTGGGATTTTAAATCTATATGGCATACGTTATGCACATACAAACATGGAATTTAATTAAAACAAACATTCGCAATGGATAATTAATTAAACACACTAAAGTGGATCGATTTTGGCATTTAACAAGCAATAACTAATTTATTACAAGCTTGATCAACAAGTTACGTCTTGAGCGGACTTTGAACTCTTCGCACCGCCTTTGACCAACTTGCTTCCTCCGAACGCTTCGGCCAAAAACTCTTCGAATTTCTCCTCGTATTGCCAAGAACGAGTTTGAACTTACACCGAACATTTCGGCGAGTTCCAAACTCAAACTTCTTTCACAAAGAAACCTATATGGACTCTAATGACTCTAAAAATACAGACTCTTTAGCATGCATTAAAGCCCATACATTCTCGGGCAATTACAAATAAAGAAATTCAAAAGAAACTATGTCAAAATCGATATTCACTTTAGACGCCAATCAGAAACAATTTCTAAATAAAACCCACCATAACTTAAATTGATTGAAATTGAGTGGCCAAAAACGCTCTGATACCAATTGATGGAGCGTTGATGGAACGCAGTGGAAGCGATTTGGATCATAGACACTCTAATTTCATCAATTTAAACAAATGGAAACATGCAAAAGCAATGAAAAAGAGAAATTAGAACACATACCCTTGTCGTTCGTAATTCTCCAATTTTCACCGCCAGAAGCTCCTCACGAGCTCACCGAGCCTTCTCACGAAACCTTCGTGGACCACCCACGGTAGTCCCGCTATCCTCGGGCCGAGAAACGGAGTAGTGAGACTCCTTTTACAAAAGAAAAGAAGAAGAAACTCCACTGAAGAAAATCTAATTTTCAACAGAAGCATAGAGGAAGAAGACGGAGTAGTGATAGAGAGAGAATCAAATTCTCTCCAATCTCAAATCGTGTACCCCTGTTCTTTAAATTGAATCAAATTCAATTTTTTTATCAAAACTTCTTTTTAATTCTTCTTCTGTTCTCATCAGCCCAACTCACTAACATGACATATATATATTTCTTCAACATGTGTCTTGCATGCAGCAAGACACATGTATATATATATATATATATATATATATATATATATATATATAATTATTATTATTATTAAAAATAATAATAATAATTTTATTTATTAAACATTTTAATAAATAAAAAACATATATAATTATTAATTAAACTTTTTAATTAATAAATATTATTTAATTCAATATCAAATATTGATTAAATAATATAACTAAACTCGGTTTTCAGAAAAAACCGACTTTTTTCACATGAATCTCATTCATGTTTCAGGCCAATGCCATATTTAAATCATATTTAAATATGTCTATCCTTCTTCCACAAACCCGAATTTGAACGATTCAAATTTTTTTCTTTTCTTTTATACTGTTTCACGGCTTTATCCGAGCTAGCCAGGAGAACCGTAAGGACCTACAGATCATGAGCTCCAACGATACGAGATTATCCGGTCAAAACTCTTTTAACCGAACTAACCAACATTCGTTAACCCCCGGAGACTCCACTAAAGTCCAAGGGCTGCACTCTCCTCACTGTAGATATATTGTGTCCTCTTGATATAACTATCATCAGTAAGTCGATCCTTCACAGGTTGTTCATAATCACAACGGGTCATTTAAACCGTTTAACCCTTGTATTATATCTTGTTCCTTAAGTACCACTGACACCTCTAATGAACAATTGATTTGTGGTCCAACCATCAAATCAGATTCCTCCCTGATCAGGAGAGGATGGGCCCATTGTTCAAGACCTGGAGTCAGCACTTAAGGGAACAACCTCTCTACTAACCCTTAGAGCGGGTAGGAGTGAATTCCAATCTTGCTACAACTATGTCCCCAGCCACTTATTCAATCTTATCCCCAAGATGGTAGGCATATTGAGTCGGCGATCTGGCCACTCTCACCCGTACAAATAAGAGGATAAGGTTGAATAAACAGGAGTTCATAGTAAGCTCAGGATTGAGATCGAGTTACCTAAGTCATCATATGAAAAAAACCGGTCTTTACAGTAAACGGTGTTATAAAGAAAGAGCGATTTTATTTCTTGGTTCGGTCTTGTGCAAACTCATTGCACAGGACGCCCTCACTCACATGTCTCTACATGAAACGATTCGAATCACATCGTTTTGTACTATACAAAGTGAGCCGCGTCCAATAGTGTCCCCAGGATAAGGTACCCAGCCTTATCCCTATACTATAGACCATTTTGGCTGTCTACTTGAACTTGATTCACAATCATGTCACACATGAAGTTCAAGTACTCACACTACAACCATGGGTGTTAGTTATTGGTATAGGTTAATACAAACACAATTCACTAAAATTCAATAACAACTTTATTGAAATATAATATATATACATTCATACAGTTTACAAACTACGAGTTTTAGGACATAAAACCCAACAAACTCCCACTTGGACTAAAACGTCAGCGGAGTACATGCTGAGCAGCTCGCAGCCCTATACTTTGTAGGTGTCTCTCAAACACTTTAGCCGTGAGAGACTTAGTAAACGGATCAGCTATGTTGTGCTCCGAGGCTACCTGTGTGACGATCACATCTCCTCGTTGCACTATCTCCCTGATGAGATGATATTTCCGCTCAATATGCTTTCCACGCTTATGGCTTCTAGGTTCTTTAGAATTTGCCACTGCACCGCTGTTATCACAATAAAGGGTGATTGGCAAGTTCATATTTGGAACAATTTCCAAATCTGTCAAGAACTTCCTAAGCCATACAGCTTCCTTCGCTGCTTCGCAAGCTGCGACATACTCAGCTTCCATGGTGGAGTCAGCAATACAACCTTGCTTTATACTCTTCCATACTATTGCTCCTCCGTTAAGAGTGAACACTGATCCTGATGTAGATTTCCTGGAATCTATATCAGTCTGAAAATCAGAGTCAGTGTATCGTGCAAGGATCAAATCCTTCGCGCCATACACAAGCACATAGTCTCTCGTTCTCCTAAGATACTTGAGAACGTGTTTAACGGTTGTCCAGTGATCATATCCTGGATTGGACTGGAACCTACTGACAATTCCTACTGCATAGAAGATGTCGGGTCTTGTACACAACATAGCGTACATGAGACTACCAACTGCAGATGCATAGGGAATTCGTCTCATATCCTCAACCTCTTGAGGTGTCTTAGGAGACTGTTCCTTAGACAAGTGAATTCCATGCCTAAAAGGCAGCGAACCTTTCTTGGAATTCTGCATCGAATATCTTGACAACACCTTGTCAATATAAGATGCTTGAGACAGCGCTAGCACTTTGTTCTTACGATTCCTTATGATCTGAATCCCTAGAACAAACTGAGCCTCTCCCAAATCTTTCATTTGGAATTGGGTCGCTAGCCAATTCTTAACGTCAGTTAGGAACCCTACATCATTCCCAATGAGTAGTATATCGACTACGTACAAGACTAAGAAAGCTACAACAGTATTGACTACTTTCTTGTAAACATAAGGTTCGTCAATATTTTGTTCAAAGCCATAACAACGGGTCATTTAAACCGTTTAACCCTTGTATTATATCTTGTTCCTTAAGTACCACTGACACCTCTAATGAACAATTGATTTGTGGTCCAACCATCAAATCAGATTCCTCCCTGATCAGGAGAGGATGGGCCCATTGTTCAAGACCTGGAGTCAGCACTTAAGGGAACAACCTCTCTACTAACCCTTAAAGCGGGTAGGAGTGAATTCCAATCTTGCTACAACTATGTCCCCAGCCACTTATTCAATCTTATCCCCAAGATGGTAGGCATATTGAGTCGGCGATCTGGCCACTCTCACCCGTACAAATCAAAGGATAAGGTTGAATAAACAGGAGTTCATAGTAAGCTCAGGATTGAGATCGAGTTACTGGTGGGCGGATTTTTTAATATCCACTTAATCTCAAGCTGTCGAGGCTTGCCAAAATACGATTTATAAAGCCTATGACCAAGGCTTTGCAGCCAGTGGTAACAGGGTCGATCCAAGGAATAGGAAGATTGAATTTACTAGTGAAATTGGGATTTATTTGATTAATTGGTAACGGGGGGTTTTAATCATGCAAGAGAAATAATGATGAAAGCTAACGGAAGAAAGAAATAATAAGAAGAGAACGTGTGCACGGTTTGGGAGTCTAGGGATCAATTGTTAGACAAATTCGACTTATCATTTAACGCTAATAACATGGAATACAGTTTATTGAGCACGCGGACGACTACCAGAGAAGCCCCAAAGTAGCCGACTCCATGGATTTTAATTAGACCACACAGTTCTAATTACACGTTATCTAAGCTCACATTAAGATGATCAGTCCTAAGATGAATTTAGACAGTCACTAGCTAACCGCGACGAACATTCGAGCGTGAATTCTAATTGCTAGTAGATTGCCCGCAAACGCCGTATGCAATCAACAATTATCCTACCCGACCCGATACTTCGATTTAGTTCTATCTACCTGTGTTACTTAGTCGAGCAGTGAGAGGCACGGCATCGCTACTCTTTAACATACACAACATGCTAAACTACCCGAGTGTCAATCGTCGTATTTTAACATGCGCGTTGGATTAAGCAAGGTAAATAGATGCTAATAAACAGAACCAATATGCATTAAAATCAGATTATCAAAGTCAAAAACGTCTAACAAAAATCATCCTAAAACATTCCCAAACCGTTCACCCTTACCTTAGCCGCTCATGGCGCGGTTTGTCAATCCCGCTCCAACAACGCCCATGGAAGGATTCATCTACTTATTACAATGGTGGTGGAGCTCACAAGCATGCCAACAATGGCGGAGCTCCACGGAAAATAGAGAGAAAATGGGGAAGAAGAAGACCAAAATCGTCCAAATCCGTAGAGAGATGAAGAAGATGAAGATATAAAAAAATGTGCAGGAAAATCGTCTTTTAGCTGCTGCCATCGTCGTAGCGTCGAGACGCTAGGCCAGCGTCTCGACGCTGTGCCCTAAGTTTTCCGCGCGCGCGCTCGCGATGGCGTCGCGACGCAAGGCCAGCGTCGCGACGCTGCCCCGATAAAATTCCTGCGCGCGCCTCCTCCGGAGCGTCTCGACGCCAAGCAGGGTCTCGACGCCAGGGCAGCGTCGAGCTAGCGTCTCGACGCTATCACTCGACGCTTGCTCTCGGGTTTTTCTAGCGTCGAGCCAGCGTCTCGACGCTATAGCTCGACGCTGGCTCTCGGGTTTGGGGCTGAAGCTTTGCCTCTCCAAGGCAGTTTTGGCCCGTTTCTTCACGGAACAAGTTCCCCTCTTCCCGATGCATTCCCGGGGCGCTAAAACTCTGCTTTAAGCACTCGAACATGCCCAACGGACGCACGAGCTCTTTGCCGCTTTTCTCCTACAAAAGAGATATATTTAATCAATTGAAAGCGGACTTTAGCTATAATTAGGACGTATTTAATAGCTCCAAAATGGAGTTATCAAACACCCCCAACTTAAACATTGCTAGTCCTCGAGCAAGCACTACAAAGACATTGACTCTAAGGACGCGCTTACATGCATTCTAACTCAAACCTCCATGCATATTGAAATTTAAACACGAGTATAATCATGGAAGCATTTTGTTCATGTATTAACTAGGACATATCAAAAATTAACTCTTGCCCCCTAACGTGTGTGTGTGCTAGACAACCACTCCTAAACTCACGTAAACCCGGAAAACCTACATGCAACGCACATCCCATTTTCCCCCTACTTCTAGCGTTTAAGAACAGCTACACTTGACTTACACGAGAGAGAGAAGCAAATTAAGAGACCTAATTATTTTCTCATTCTTTTTCTTTCTTTTCAAAAGTACTTGGTACTCTTTTATTTGGGTTCTTTGAACCAACTTTTTGTTTCTTTTTCTTTCCTACTCGAGCTGCCTAACACGTCAAACTTTGGCCAAAGTTTCACGTTTTTAAGGACTGACGCTCACTTCCTTTAAGCGCTAATAAGAAGGAGGAGCGCCTCGAGAGGAATTTTCTACCAAACATGCTTTTCTATTTTTTTTTTACATTAGGCTAAGCACATGCTTTCTCAATTAACTAACCACTAACTCTCATGCAACAAGCTACCTAAGGGTGCCTTTCGGGGTGACAACGAGAATTAGCTAAACATGCGATAAACAAAGCTTACGGAATCTAGGGAGAGGTTGCTAAGTGCGCGATAAGTGCAAGGGAGCAACAGGAAAAATTTTAAAATTTTTGACATGAACCTAAGAAACACAAAACTCATGCAAAAACTCGATTATGAACATGCTCAGATTTCCAACATGCATTTCCTAGGCTATCACAGTCAGAAAACAATAAACAGAGTCCCAAGCACTTCAATATCTTTGCAACACTTCTCAACAAACTACACATGCACATCCATCGGACTACTCCACCCCCAACTTCAAAATTTGGCATTGTCCTCAATGCCAACCAGTCAGATACAACGAAGTAAAAGGGAAGAAGAAATACACTTCCCTGACTCTCGGTGAAGCTGGCGAGGGCGAGGAAGCGGCGCACAAACGCATCAGAGCCCAAAATTGTCTTCTCATCCTCGATTCCTAAAAAAAAAACAGCAAGCTAATTAACACTAAATTAATCTAAAAAGCAATAAAACTAAACTAAAGCATAAAAACAGTCCATCGCTCGGGTGCCTCCGAGAAGCGCAGAATTTTTAAAGTCGGTTGCTCGACTGTATTCTCTCAACAGACTCATCCATAGTCTGTAGGTGCGGGGGACGATCCAGACTTGCCCTTGGCCACACCTTTCCTGCCATCCACCTGAAAAATATTTTGCACTCTTCGTGCCTCGGGCACGTGAATATCAGACGTGTTAGTGCAAAAATCAGCATTATCATCACACATAATTAAATCAGAAATTTTAACTGAGACATGGGAACCATCCCTCAAGCGCGAGGGTAGACTCCCATTCTCTTCATGCTCACAAACAGACACATTTCCAACAGATTTTCCAAACAAAGAGAACTCATGCAAAGTATCATCAAACTCCAGAGAAACAACGCCCTTATACACATCAATTTTGACCCTAGCGGTCTTAAGAAAGGGACGTCCTAACAACATGGAGGACGAAGCATGCGATGAGTTTTCATTCATATCTAAAACAAGGAAATCAGCGGGAAACGTCATATTCCCAACTCTAACCAAAACATCCTCTACCTTCCCCCTAGGACAGATGCTCGACCCATTAGCCAACTGAACAGAAACATTACATTCATGCATTTCATTTAAATTCAGTTCACGATACAATGCATAAGACATAACATTAACAGAGGCTCCTAGGTCTAACATGGCATTATGAACAATTTTACTACCTATAGTGCAAGGGATAGTAAAAGTACCTGGATCGTTGCACTTTGCAGGCAACGTACCTGGGAGTATGGCAGAGACGTTCTCCTTCTTTTTCTCAGTCCCTCTGGACTTCCTTTTCGTAGTGCACCAGCTCCTTAGAAATTTTGCGTACTTGGGCACTTGACTGACTGCCTCTAGGAGCGGGATATTTACCATCACCTTTTGGAAGGTTCGCAGGACCTCCTCATCATCATATTCCAAAGTAGGCTTCGCAAGCCTACTAAGGAATGGTGCTCTGGCAACATCCTCAGGTACACTGACCTTCTCATTTCTTTTCTCATTCTGAGCCTCGGGAGCAGTCGGGGCGGACTTGTTCAGGTTGTCCGTGGCTTCCTTCGCAGCTCTGATGGAAAGTGACTTCCCACTGCGCAGCTGAATGGCACTCACGTTTTCACATGAGTTTACTGTAGTTTGGGAAGGAAGCTTCCCCGAGCTCTTGCTCTCAATCTTACTAATAGACACCGCCATCTGTGTCAGCTGCTTGTTCAAATTCTGCAGCTCTGCCTTGTGAGAATTAAGCTCCTCTCGAGCCTCTTTCTGAAACTGGCTGGTGCTAGTCACGATGGTCCTTACCATCTCTTCAAGTGAGCTGGAGGAGCTCGAGGCTTGAGCCTGGGTGGAAGAATTAGGCCTATCCTGGGACTGGCCTTGGAAGCGAGTTTGTCCTTCCCTATTCCCATAGCTGAAATTAGGATGGTCGCGCCAACCGGGGTTGTAAGTGTTTGCATATGGGTCGTACTTCCTTGGGTTGGAAGCATACCCCCCGATCGCATTGACCTCCGCATCCTCACGGTGTCCTCCAACTATTTTCTTTAACATGCTGCCTATCTCGGCCACCTGGGCCCTCATTTCAGTCATCTCGTGGCTTTGAGCCACGCTGTGCACTTGTCCTTGTCCCCGAATACCGAATTGCTGCGAGTTGGTGGCCATATTTGCTATCAACTGTTTGGCCTCAACTGGGGTCTTGTCAATCAGTGCCCCGCCACTCGCTGCATCTATCATCTGCCGGTCATGGGGCGTCATCCCCTCATAAAAGTACTGTATCAACAACTGATCGGCAATCTGATGATGTGGGAAGCTCGCGCACAGGCGCCCGAAGCGTTCCCAGTATTCGTGCAGGGACTCACCTACATCCTGGGTGATCCCATATATCCTCTTCCGCAGAGTGGTGGCTAAGGATGCGGGAAAGTATTTCTCCAAGAATACCCGCTTCATATCCTGCCACGTGGTGATGGATCCGGAGGGCAAGTAGTACAGCCAATCCTTGGCCTTATCCTTGAGCGTAAAGGGGAATGCCCTCATATTCAGTTGCTGCTCCGTGACTCCTGCGGGCTTCATTCCCGCGCAGACGCAATGGAACTCCATCAGATGTTTGTTCGCGTCCTCACCTGCGTTGCCATGAAAGGAAGGTAACTGGTGAATTAAACCAGATTTTAATTCGAAGTTACCTGCTACCACGGGGTAATTAATGCACAAAGGCTGCAGGTTCAGGTCTGGCGCTGCCAGTTGCTTAAGCGTCCGTGGCGCATCACCTTGCGCCATCTCGTCAACCAAGAAGGGATTGCCTTCTTCTCTTTCAAACGTTCCTTGTCCCTCACGGGCCTCTCTCCGTAATCGCCGCTCCTCTCTGTCAATCTCAGGGATAAACTGCAAACTACCCTCAGAGGAACGGGTCATACACAAACAAAAATCCAAACATACAAATTACAAACAAGAAAAAATTTTCAGTCAACCATCAATAAATCAAATTCAAACTTCAATCATAAATTAAATCAATTGCCTACTCCCCGGCAACGGCGCCAATTTTGGTGGGCGGATTTTTGAATATCCACTTAATCTCAAGCTGTCGAGGCTTGCCAAAATACGATTTATAAAGCCTATGACCAAGGCTTTGCAGCCAGTGGTAACAGGGTCGATCCAAGGAATAGGAAGATTGAATTTACTAGTGAAATTGGGATTTAATTGATTAATTGGTAACGGGGGGTTTTAATCATGCAAGAGAAATAATGATGAAAGCTAACGGAAGAAAGAAATAATAAGAAGAGAACGTGTGCACGGTTTGGGAGTCTAGGGATCAATTGTTAGACAAATTCGACTTATCATTTAACGCTAATAACATGGAATACAGTTTATTGAGCACGCGGACGACTACCAGAGAAGCCCCAAAGTAGCCGACTCCATGGATTTTAATTAGACCACACAGTTCTAATTACACGTTATCTAAGCTCACATTAAGATGATCAGTCCTAAGATGAATTTAGACAGTCACTAGCTAACCGCGACGAACATTCGAGCGTGAATTCTAATTGCTAGTAGATTGCCCGCAAACGCCGTATGCAATCAACAATTATCCTACCCGACCCGATACTTCGATTTAGTTCTATCTACCTGTGTTACTTAGTCGAGCAGTGAGAGGCACGGCATCGCTACTCTTTAACATACACAACATGCTAAACTACCCGAGTGTCAATCGTCGTATTTTAACATGCGCGTTGGATTAAGCAAGGTAAATAGATGCTAATAAACAGAACCAATATGCATTAAAATCAGATTATCAAAGTCAAAAACGTCTAACAAAAATCATCCTAAAACATTCCCAAACCGTTCACCCTTACCTTAGCCGCTCATGGCGCGGTTTGTCAATCCCGCTCCAACAACGCCCATGGAAGGATTCATCTACTTATTACAATGGTGGTGGAGCTCACAAGCATGCCAACAATGGCGGAGCTCCACGGAAAATAGAGAGAAAATGGGGAAGAAGAAGATCAAAATCGTCCAAATCTGTAGAGAGATGAAGAAGATGAAGATATAAAAAAATGTGCAGGAAAATCGTCTTTTAGCTGCTGCCATCGTCGTAGCGTCGAGACGCTAGGCCAGCGTCTCGACGCTGTGCCCTAAGTTTTCCGCGCGCGCGCTCGCGATGGCGTCGCGACGCAAGGCCAGCGTCGCGACGCTGCCCCGATAAAATTCCTGCGCGCGCCTCCTCCGGAGCGTCTCGACGCCAAGCAGGGTCTCGACGCCAGGGCAGCGTCGAGCTAGCGTCTCGACGCTATCACTCGACGCTTGCTCTCGGGTTTTTCCAGCGTCGAGCCAGCGTCTCGACGCTGGCTCTCGGGTTTGGGGCTGAAGCTTTGCCTCTCCAAGGCAGTTTTGGCCCTTTTCTTCACGGAACAAGTTCCCCTCTTCCCGATGCATTCTCGGGGCGCTAAAACTCTGCTTTAAGCACTCGAACATGCCCAACGGACGCACGAGCTCTTTGCCGCTTTTCTCCTACAAAAGAGATATATTTAATCAATTGAAAGCGGACTTTAGCTATAATTAGGACGTATTTAATAGCTCCAAAATGGAGTTATCAGTTACCTAAGTCATCATATGAAAAAAACCGGTCTTTACAGTAAACGGTGTTATAAAGAAAGAGCGATTTTATTTCTTGGTTCGGTCTTGTGCAAACTTGTTGCGTGCTCAATGTGTTAAAATAAGTAAGCAATAAGATAGAGAGAGCACTCAGAACATGCAAGCATACATGATCTTATAGCAAGAAGTAAGTATTTTTTCATTCGTTTTCCCACAGAGATTTATTATAAGTTACTCGTGAAGTGTAAAGTTAAGAAAGAATGGGTGGATTTGATGGGGTAAAATTGGTTTTAAATTGTCTAATTCCTAAGGGATATGTAAAGGATAGCAACATAAACTAAAGCAAATCAAAGTTAAACTCAAAGGAAAAGAGACGAGATTAATAAACGAAGAAGAAAACAGCTAAACATAATTTTAAACTTAGTAGAATTGCGGAAACAGCAATTCTACCGCAATTGTAATAACAGCGAAAGTGTGTGAAATGGAGAAACAAGGGCTACTAACGACTCCTCTATAGGCATTTTCTCACGATTCTCAAGCATTGGATCAACTCTCTATGCATCAAACTCACTCAATCTCATGTATCGTCCGATTCCATGCATTAGATTCTTTAGTTTACTCATGTCTAAGTAAGGTCTTAAGCATCTTGTTAAAGCAGAAAGTTATGGTTTGTACTAGGAAAACGCCTATTCCTAGGTCGTTTTCTGGCTACCTTGAAAGGCTAGCATGAGTGTATGACTCTGAACTCTTACTCCTTCCAGAGGTTAGGAGTTCTTTGGACAAAATGGATGGCCAATCGAAATTGCCCGTGGGATGAAGCTTACATACAATCAATGCTTCGAGAGCTATCCTACATGCTTGGTTCACGTTTTTTAGCCTATAGTATTGTCATTAGCATGCCCCTATGTGACTTAGTTACACATGGATATAAGGAGAACAGAAAGAAAAGATAAAACAGACATGCTTAGAAGAGAAATAAACTGAAAGCAGCAAGGTAAGACAGTGAGTTGCAAAGATAGGGAATTGAGAAATGAAGAATTATGCTTTAATTACTTGATTGTCTGAATGAACAAAAGAGAAACTTAAAGTGAATAACAGAAAGACAGAACACAACGAAATGAACTGATCTAGCTACTAGAAAAGAAACAACAACAATACAAAGCTGGAAAATGGAAATAAAGAGCAGAAAGCTGAAATTGAGCGTGAACGCCTTGTTGCGATTGCTTCGGCTGAATGGGGAGAAAGAATAGCCTTGCTTGGATGAATCCAATCGGGAGAGAAGAAGAATCTTCTCTCCTTCCTATCAGATTGTCGATTCCAACAGCTGAGACTCTCACACCAACAGACGAGGAAGAATGACAGGAGAAAAGATGGAGCTGCGAGAAGACTTCTACGCTTTCGGATGATGATTGAACCCTCGACTTTGACCCCCTTTTATAGTAATCTGCAGGTGCGTTTGGGCCAAGGAGAACCATCAATCTTCAACGTCGTACTTCAAAATGGATGGAGGAGAAAGAACGAATCCCTGAAATAACGGAAATTAACAGAAAAAGATCAGTCAACTTACGGTTTTCACTTGAAACATTGCGGTTTCAGCAATGTTTCCGCAATGCTTACTTTTCATTCTTTTACTTCGGTTTTCAATCCTTTTCTTTCCTTTTGTACATAAGTCCTAATTTAGCTACCTTCTTCTAATTATCATATATAAGCATAGGTTTAAGCTAAATCCTATCAAAAACACCTAAGAGTGTACATCTTTCTAAGATAAATTAGTCCTAAAAAGGCCACTTTTGGAGACGTAACACACCCCCAAACTTAAGGTTTTGCTTGTCCTCGAGCAATCTAAAGACTTGCCTAGGCTGCTGTTTCATCTTCTTTAACCACTTACTGACTCCCCTACATTCCTATCTAAAGCAGCGCTGTCCTGTGACACACTTCTAAGTTTAAAACTATCCTCTTATCTAGCTTCTTCTGACTTCGCATGCCTAATACTCCTACTGTTTCATTAACTCCCTACAACTGATCTACTTGCTTTTGTCATATCATGCGACTATCCCTAAGGTTTCAAATTCTACCTAGCTTTACCCCAGACTCAGTACATGCTTCTAGTTTTTACTTTTTAGCTACCTAGGATTCCTTAGAGTCATGCCAGTCTTAGTATTAACAGTGACAGTAGTACTTTTAAGAGAACAACCTAAACCCTGGCATCACCACATTGGACATACATTCATCTCCCTAAACAACCCTACAAGCTACAACTTTGTGCTCAGTTAATTGAGGATCAGAGTTCTTTTTAATCAGGACATCTAAGCCACAAAGTTGCAACTCCTAGGTATACATTCTTCTTTCCTACTTCTTCCTTTTTCCTTTCTTATTTAGGTGGAACCTCTCCTTTGGTTGCCTTTTGATGCAATGCCACTTGTGGATTACACACTTGGCACTGATTACTCAGCAACCTAAGAGAGACTCCCCTCTTTATTCTATTTTTCATTTTTTTTTTTTTTCCAGCTCATCATTTTTTGTAAAGGAGAAGAAGAATGCTTATGCTTTTAAGGGAGAGAGGAATGTTCCTAGGCCTAGGGTGGCCTCCCCCAAACTTAAACTACTCATTGTCCCCAATGAGTGTCTGAGGTGGCACACCCCCAAACTTATCCTAGAAGCATCTAGTCTAAGGTAAAACAAAGAGAATCTAAAAGCCCTAGGCACAGACAGAACATTCTAAAAGTCAATATCACAGCAGCAGAAATTTGAAAAAAAACAGACAGATAAGGACTTAAAGCTATGCATGCTGAGCTTTTTAGAGGTTAATTTAAACTATCAACGGGTGTCCTATGACACTCATCCAGCATGCTTTAAGATAAGCTATATAAGGTAGTCATGATAGCAGCAAAAGATATAATTTAAACAGATCACAGCCTAGCTAAACAATCAGTCAAAAACATGCATTTACTAATAAAAATTGCGGTATCCGCAATTATTTCGCAATAGATACAGGGCAGATATAACAGTGAGTAAGGCCCCTACGCATGCTTTTTCCAGTCATTCAAGCTCTCTAGAAATGAAACTAAACTAATCTACCTAATCAGCTATCATCAGACTACACTAAACAATTTAAAAATTAACACTAAACAACTAAAACAGATCAAAAGATTTAACTCAAAACAGCATAATGTACATGGTTCAACAAAGAGCAGTTAAATTTTTTTTCTAAGGGAACAGCAATACTCCCTTTAGTGCTCCTCAAACAAGCACTCATATATCTTCCTCATCATTAGTCCCTCGTGGTCGTGGAGGCGCCCATGGAGTCATTAGGTTCATGGGGAATTCAGGGAAGACGCATCCCAATTGGTCAGCAACTTCCTTGTCCCTTGCCTGTGCGTATGTGGCCCATTGAGCCATCCTCTTCTGTAGATCCATCAGGCACGCCATGGACAGCGACTGAGCAGCAGCCAAACTATCCAGCTCGAATTCCATGTTCCCCTTCCTTCGCAGCCTCAAGCCTGTAGGCAGCTCCAAGTGGCCTGTGTAAGCCATCTGCTGTTCCATTCGCTCAATGGGGACCCCTGCACGCAAGCAGAGTTTAGTAATAGTATTAGGGAAGAACAATGGACCCTTACCCTTCTTGGCGCAGTCAGCAATGGAAGCTGCAATGACTTCGCCCACGTTGATTGTGAGACCTCGCATGATTGCATAGACCAACAGCGATCTGCTCTGGTTGATCGTGGTCTCATGGGTTACGGGGGACAGCTTCCTCCTCACGAAGGAAAACCAGACAGCCGCCTTGGCTGTGAGGTTAGCACTCATGAGAGTGTGCCTCCCATTGCGCGACACTGTCCATGATGCTTCAGGCTGGCCAATGATCCGAATGGCCTCCTCCAAGACAGCTTCTGTAGGCTCATCAACGATCCTTGAATAATCAGTGTGTTTCTGGCCCTTGAGGCCGTAGGCTTCGTTGATTGCCTTCGCTGAGATGTCTACCTCGACTCCTCTGACCACAGACAGGCCCTCCTCAGAATTCCTCAAATTGGCGTAGAAGTCATACACCATGCTTGTGTAAGCTGGATTGGGTGGTCTGCACAGCTCCTCCCAGCCGTGATTCGTGATTCCTGCGCGCAAGAATTGCGGCAGGTCAACAGGTCTGTCGAGGAATCCCTTCTCGTGCAGCAGCTCCCTTTTCCTCAGCTCAATGCCTCTGGACTCAGCGTCAGAAGACACGTACCTCACTGATTGAGGCTCATCTTCAGGGTAAAGCTTGGCTTTCCCTTTGTCTTTCGGCTTGGCTGACTCCGCAGCCTCCATCTTGAGCTTCTTCAGGGATGGCTCATCACTCTCCTTCTCAGATGAAGGCACCCTCTTGGCTTTCTTTTTCTTTGATTTCTTGGACCGTTTGGCCTTAACAATCTTGACGGCCTTCTTCTTCTTCAACCTCGCCTTGGTTGTAATCTGCTGGAAGCAAGCCCCCAGTGTCTCGTCCATAGAATCATCCTTCTGCGCAGGACTCCCAGGGCTGGCTTCCCTCAATGGAGAGAAGACCTCTTCTTCGTCAGCTTCCCCACTGCCCTGCGTCGATTCTTGGTACTCCTCATACGGGAATTCAGGGTCAGGCCGTGGAGAAGTGGGCGAAGGTGTAGTGCTTTGTGCTGCTGTAGGGGTCTGTGCAGAACTCTGCGGCGAAGGGGAAATCTCAGGGCTTCGCGCTGGTGGTGCAGATGGTGAAGAGCTCTTCTTGGCCGAATCGTGTGACACACGATCACTTTCTTGACTCTCCACAGAGGGAGTCTTTTCCTTGCTTGCTTCTTCGGCCATCGCCATACTCCATTTGCGTTTCTTGGGTGTGCCTGCTGGTTCAGAGGGTCCAGTAGGTATCTCTGTGACGACCTTCCACTTCTTCTTACGGATCGGCAGTTTGGGAAGTCGTTCAGTTCGCGCAGCATCAGCGTCTGCAAGGGCAAGAAGTGCTTCCCTCGCAGCCGTTTCAGCCTCGTCAGCCCTCTTCTTGGACGCCGACCGTTCAGCTCTTGTTAGCACCATCGTCGAACTGTGGAGATTTGGAAAGAGGAATCACAAATGAAGAGAAAAGCAGATTTCCTGGAGTTCAGATAATGGGAGAGTCGTACGGATCTTCGCCCTCTAACGGATATAAAGAAAACAAAAAAAATCCCAACGGCTATATTTTTGCGGATTCTGCAAATCCAGCGCAATTCTAGTGACCGTTGGAGATTTTCTGCGTTTAAATGCCAATCTTTCCTCAACCGTATCTTTGATTTGGCTTGATATCTCCTCGATTTTTTTATCTTAATTTTCTCTCCTTAATTCCCTCTATCGATTCCCTGAAAAAATAAATAAAATCAACATCAAATACTTAATTAAAATCACACAAAAATATACACAAACAGTAACCGGAAAATCGCAAAAAATAAACTAAGGCATGAGCCTCATATGAACGAGCACAGCAATCACTCGTCCTCTCTCGTTCTTGTTTTCACGTTTCAGACAAAAGGAAGGCCGAGAGAGTCTTCACATCTCCTTCCTCATAGTAGTGCTTCAATCTTGCACCATTAACCATGAATGGTTGTCCTTGCTGCAGGTTCTTTATCTCGATGGCACCATGAACAAACACATTAGTAATTACAAATGGACCTGACCATCTAGACTTAAGTTTGCCTGGAAATAATTTCAATCGTGAGTTAAATAATAAGACAAGCTGGCCTTTCTTGAAGTCCTTAATCCTAAGTCTACTGTCGTGCCAAATCTTGGTCTTTTCCTTATACATTTTGGCATTTTCATAAGACATATGCCTAAGCTCATCAAGCTCATGTAATTGTAAAGACCGCAATGTTCCTGCATCAGTCACGTAGTAATTCAACTCTTTTAGGGCCCAAAATGCTTTAATTTCTAACTCGAATGGCAAGTGACAAGCTTTGCCATACACCAGTCTATAAGGAGACATACCTAGGGGTGTCTTATATGCAGTTCTATACGCCCAAAGTGCATCCTCGAGTTTAAACGCCCAATCCTTCCTGTTGGGTTTGACCACTTTTTCTAGGATGTTCTTAATCTCCCTATTTGAAATTTCAGCCTGACCATTCGAGTGTGGGTGATAAGGAGTGGCTACTCTATGTCTAATGTTATACTTAGCCAACACTCTCTCCATAGCCTTATTAATGAAATGTGTCCCTTCATCGCTAATGATAGCACGTGGTGTTCCAAACCTAGTAAAAATATGTCTATGAAGGAATCTTATGACTGTTTTGGCATCATTATTGGGACATGCTATGGCCTCTACCCACTTAGATACGTAGTCTACTGCTACCAATATGTAAAGGTTACCTGATGATGAGGGAAATGGTCCCATGAAGTCGATGCCCCACACATCAAAGAGCTCCAACTCTAAGATGTAGGTGAGAGGCATCTCATCCTTTCGACTGAGGTTACCTGTTCTTTGGCATTCATCACAGCTGTGGGCATAGTTGTGGGCATCCTTGAAGATCGTTGGCCAATAGTAGCCACTCTGGAACACCTTTGCAGCTGTCCTTTGGCCACCAAAATGTCCACCATAGGGGGCTGTATGGCAGTGCTGCAGCACAGACTTCGCCTCAGCAGCTGAAACACACTTCCTGAGCAGACCATCAGCACATGTCTTGTAAAGTGTGGGATCATCCCATATGAATTTCCTTGCCTCATGAAGGAACCTCTTCTTCTCTTGGCCTCCCTTGAAAGTTGGTAGTACCTGTGATGCAAGGAAGTTAGCAATGTCAGCAAACCAAGGTTCCTCATCGTTATCACGATGAGTCAATACAAAGACATGTTCATCAATAAAAGCATCAGAAATTGCGGTTTCCGCAATTTTTTCGCAATTATGCTGCAATCTAGAAAGATGATCCGCAACCACATTTTCACATCCTTTCTTATCTCTAATGTCTAGATCAAACTCCTGCAGCATTAAAACCCATCTAATCAACCTAGGCTTAGCATCAGCCTTCCTCATAAGATACTTTAAAGCAGAATGGTCAGTGTACACGATTGTCCTAGTGCCTACAATGTAATTCCTAAACTTCTCACAAGCAAACACTACAGCTAGCATCTCCTTCTCAGTAGTTGTGTAATTACATTGTGCCTCATTAAGTGTCTTACTAGCATAGTATACAGGGTGTGTTAACTTGTCAATCTTCTGTCCTAACATAACCCCTACAGCATAGTCACTGGCATCACATAACATCTCAAAGGGAAGATCCCAATTAGGCCCTACTATAATAGGTGCTGTGACTAGTGCTTCCTTAAGGGTTTTCCAAGTTAGGAAACATTCTTTAGAGAAAATGAACGGTTTGTTTAGCTCTAGAAGCTCACATAAAGGCTTGGAGATCTTAGAAAAGTCCTTAATGAACCTTCTATCGAAACCAGCATGCCCTAAGAAACTTCTAATGGCCTTGACATTTTGAGGTTCTACCAATTTCTCTATTATTTCAATTTTTGCCCTGTCAACTTCTACACCTGCCCTTGACACTCTATGACCTAAGACAATCCCTTCATCCACCATGAAGTGGCACTTCTCCCAATTTAGGACTAGGTTAGTCTCCTCACACCTAGCCAGGACTTGTCCTAAGTTCTCTAGACAGTTTGTGAAGGAATCCCCAAAGACTGAGAAATCATCCATGAATATCTCTATCATGGACTCATCCAAATCAGAGAAGATTGCCAACATGCACCTTTGGAAAGTTGCCGGTGCATTGCATAAGCCAAAAGGCATTCTGCGGAAGGTAAACGTTCCAAAAGGGCAAGTGAAGGTGGTCTTCTCTTGGTCCTTAGGGTCTATAGTGATCTGGTTATATCCTGAATAACCGTCTAAGAAACAGTAGTAGGCTCTACCAGCTATCTTATCTAGCATCTGGTCAATGAATGGTAGAGGGAAATGGTCTTTTTTGGTTTCTTTATTTAGTTTCCTATAATCCATGCAAACTCTCCATCCTGTGATAGTCCTTGTTGGAATCAGTTCATTGTTCTCATTGACTACCACAGTCATCCCCCCCTTCTTAGGTACACATTGTATAGGGCTCACCCACTGGCTACTAGCTATGGGGAAGATCACACCAGCATCTAACCATTTTATTATTTCCTTTTTAACTACCTCTTTCATAGAGGGGTTCAGCCTACGTTGGTGATCTACTCTAGGTGTATGCTCTTCCTCTAATATAATCTTATGCATGCAATAAGAAGGGCTAATGCCTCTAATGTCAGCAATAGTCCATGCAATAGCCTTCCTATGTTGCTTAAGTAATAAAATCAGTCCAACCTCATGCTTTTCACTTAATTTAGAAGAAATAATCACAGGCAAAGTATTTACTTCCTAGATATGCATACTTGAGGTGAGTGGGGAGAGGTTTTAATTCTAAGACAGGTGGATGCTCAATGGATGGTTGTAATGGATTCAAAGATTTTTCAGTTAAGTCAATATTCATACAAACATGCTGAGGTTTATTTACAGGTATGTCCATTATCTCAGCTATGTTTAAATCAGTTAATTCTAATCCTACATATTCATGAGCATGCTTAGTCAACAATTCATGCTCCAATTGTTCTTCCATTAATGAATCTACAATGTCCATGCTAGCACAAGATTCAGAGTCAGAAGGATACCTCAGTGCTTTAAAAACACTAAACTTAACCTCCTCGTCATGAACCCTCATAGTGAGCTCACCTTTTTGGACATCTATCAGTGCCCTACCTGTGGCTAGAAATGGTCTGCCTAACAGGATGGGGACCTCCTTGTCTGCTTCATAATCCAGGATAATGAAATCTGCAAGGAAAATAAACTTGTCAACCTTTACAAGAATATCCTGAATCTTACCTTCAGGGTATGCTATGGATCTGTCTGCTAGTTGTAAAGTGACAGTGGTTGGACGTGCTTCTCCTATTCCTAGCTGGCGGAATAGTGATAGGGGCATGAGGTTTATGCTGGCTCCCAGGTCACACAGAGCTCTGCCCACGTGCTTGCCTCCTAGCTCTACAGGTAAGGTGAAAGAACCAGGATCCTTCTCCTTCTTGGGTAGCTTGTTCTGGAGTATGGCACTGCACTCCTCAGTGAGATTGACTGTTTCAAACTCACCAATTATTTTCTTGTTAGTTATAATATCCTTCAAAAACTTTACATAAGAAGGCATAGACTGTAAAACTTCTACAAAAGGAATATTAACATGCACTTGCTTAAGAATTTCTAGAAATTTATTAAAGTGCACTTCCTGTTCTTGTTTTTTCTTTAGCCTTCTAGGAAATGGAGGTGGTGGCACATATGCAGGCACTTCAGGTCGCCTTAGGATAGGTGGAGGTCTTGGAATTTCTTCTATCTCCTCTATGATTGGCTCCAGCCTTGGTCCTGATGTGCTTGGTGAGGGTGGACCTTGGTTTGGCAGAGACTCCAGTGGAGCACTAGACTCAGTGTTCTCTACTCTCTTTGGTGTTTCTTTGGTGTTGCTCACCAATGGTCTCCCACTTCTGAGTTCAATTGCTTGAACTTGCTCTTTACCATCTCTCCTTGGTACCTCAGTGTCAGCTGGTAGTCTACCTTGGGGCCTACTTTTGAGTTCATTGGCTAGTTGCCCTATTTGGTTCTCTAGGCTCCTAAGAGTAGCTTGCTGACTCTGTAGAGTGGCATCATTCTTGGCTATGTATTCCTTAAGTAAGTTTTCTACAGAAGATCCTACAGGTTGGTTGTATGGTTTTTGATACATTGATTGGTTATGTTGGGGAGTGAAACCAGGTGTTCCACTCGGTCTTGGTTGGTTAGGAGCTTGGTTAGCATTTTGTTGGCCACCCCATGACAGGTTTGGGTGGTTCCTCCAACCAGGGTTGTAAGTATTGGAATAGGGGTTGTTCCTAGGCTGCTGCTGGCTTCCAATATAGCAGACTGAGGCTGGATTCCCAGGGCAGTATTCATACAGGTGCCCTTCCCCACAGAATCCACAGATAAGTGTCTCACCTTGACTTGGTTGGGTGCCCATTGACATGGTTGTGGCGGTGTTGACACTTGTTTGAAGATTGGCTTGAGCCATTTGCTTGACTAGGTTGGTCAGGGCGCTTATTTGGCTACTCATGGCATTGAGTGCGTCCTTGTCTTGAGCTCTAGTTGGCTCAACAGGATCATCTGACCACCTACAGTGAGATGCTGAGATCTTCTCCAAGATCTCATAGGCTTCGTTGTAACTCTTGGACAACATGGAACCACCAGCAGATGAATTTAAGACTTGTCTAGTGCTGGGGTTGCATCCTTTGAAAAAGACCTCTATTTGGATACACCATGGGATGCCATGATGTGGACATTTGAGAAGAAGGTCCTTGAACCTTGTCCAAGCTTCGTGAAGAGACTCACTCTCAGCTTGTTTGAACTTGATTATATCATCACGAAAGGTAGAATTCCTATCAGGTGGGAAGTATTTGACTAGGAATTTCTCTGCTAAGTCTGTCCAATTAAGGACAGATCCAGAGGGTAATGAGTTTAACCACGTTTTGGCTTTGTCCCTCAAAGAGTAAGGGAAAAGGTATAGCCTCAAGGCTTCTTGGGAAACTCCAGGGATGATGAAGGTATCACTAACTCCTAGGAAGTTTCTAAGATGGTTGTGGGGATCCTCATTTTCCACTCCAAAGAATTGTCCCACAGTGGACAACATTTGGAACATCACTGGCTTTAACTCGAATGAGTTGGCCGTGATTTCAGGGCGGATTATGCTGGGGTTCAGCTCCCCAGGCATAGGTACTAGGTAAGAGAGTATGTCGTTATCCTTATCATTCGCTATTTCGATGGGATTGCGAGTGACAGGCACCGGATTTGGAACTATTCCATCCATTTCTTCTTGAGACAATTGCGGAGGAATTGCGGTTCCCGCAATTATTGGAGGTATAGAGGGTTGGTTAAAGAGACGTTTCTTGGCTCTATTTCTGGCCCTAAGTAATCTCTCAGGTTCAGGATTGAACTCTAGATCACTACTTGAAGGCTCACTCATAAACTAACCCAACTAGTACCTGCAAAAGAAATGAAACAGATCAACTTCAATAGACAATAAACTTGGTGTTTCAAACTTAAGAAACTTCGTTTTCACTTAAATAAATCCCCGGCAGCGGCGCCAAAAACTTGTTGCGTGCTCAATGTGTTAAAATAAGTAAGCAATAAGATAGAGAGAGCACTCAGAACATGCAAGCATACATGATCTTATAGCAAGAAGTAAGTATTTTTTCATTCGTTTTCCCACAGAGATTTATTATAAGTTACTCGTGAAGTGTAAAGTTAAGAAAGAATGGGTGGATTTGATGGGGTAAAATTGGTTTTAAATTGTCTAATTCCTAAGGGATATGTAAAGGATAGCAACATAAACTAAAGCAAATCAAAGTTAAACTCAAAGGAAAAGAGACGAGATTAATAAACGAAGAAGAAAACAGCTAAACAGAATTTTAAACTTAGTAGAATTGCGGAAACAGCAATTCTACCGCAATTGTAATAACAGCGAAACTGTGTGAAATGGAGAAACAAGGGCTACTAACGACTCCTCTATAGGCATTTTCTCACGATTCTCAAGCATTGGATCAACTCTCTATGCATCAAACTCACTCAATCTCATGTATCGTCCGATTCCATGCATTAGATTCTTTAGTTTACTCATGTCCAAGTAAGGTCTTAAGCATCTTGTTAAAGCAGAAAGTTATGGTTTGTACTAGGAAAACGTCTATTCCTAGGTCGTTTTCTGGCTACCTTGAAAGGCTAGCATGAGTGTATGACTCTGAACTCTTACTCCTTCCAGAGGTTAGGAGTTCTTTGGACAAAATGGATGGCCAATCGAAATTGCCCGTGGGATGAAGCTTACATACAATCAATGCTTCGAGAGCTATCCTACATGCTTGGTTCACGTTTTTTAGCCTATAGTATTGTCATTAGCATGCCCCTATGTAACTTAGTTACACATGGATATAGGGAGAACAGAAAGAAAAGATAAAACAGACATGCTTAGAAGAGAAATAAACTGAAAGCAGCAAGGTAAGACAGTGAGTTGCAAAGATAGGGAATTGAGAAATGAAGAATTATGCTTTAATTACTTGATTGTCTGAATGAACAAAAGAGAAACTTAAAGTGAATAACAGAAAGACAGAACACAACGAAATGAACTGATCTAGCTACTAGAAAAGAAACAACAACAATACAAAGCTGGAAAATGGAAATAAAGAGCAGAAAGCTGAAATTGAGCATGAACGCCTTGTTGCGATTGCTTCGGCTGAATGGGGAGAAAGAATAGCCTTGCTTGGATGAATCCAATCGGGAGAGAAGAAGAATCTTCTCTCCTTCCTATCAGATTGCCGATTCCAACAGCTGAGACTCTCACACCAACAGACGAGGAAGAATGACAGGAGAAAAGATGGAGCTGCGAGAAGACTTCTACGCTTTCGGATGATGATTGAACCCTCGACTTTGACCCCCTTTTATAGTAATCTGCAGGTGCGTTTGGGCCAAGGAGAACCATCAATCTTCAACGTCGTACTTCAAAATGGATGGAGGAGAAAGAACGAATCCCTGAAATAACGGAAATTAACAGAAAAAGATCAGTCAACTTACGGTTTTCACTTGAAACATTGCGGTTTCAGCAATGTTTCCGCAATGCTGCCGCAATGCTTACTTTTCATTCTTTTACTTCGGTTTTCAATCCTTTTCTTTCCTTTTGTACATAAGTCCTAATTTAGCTACCTTCTTCTAATTATCATATATAAGCATAGGTTTAAGCTAAATCCTATCAAAAACACCTAAGAGTGTACATCTTTCTAAGATAAATTAGTCCTAAAAAGGCCACTTTTGGAGACGTAACAAAACTCATTGCACAGGACGCCCTCACTCACATGTCTCTACATGAAACGATTCGAATCACATCGTTTTGTACTATACAAAGTGAGCCGCGTCCAATAGTGTCCCCAGGATAAGGTACCCAGCCTTATCCCTATACTATAGACCATTTTGGCTGTCTACTTGAACTTGATTCACAATCATGTCACACATGAAGTTCAAGTACTCACACTACAACAATGGGTGTTAGTTATTGGTATAGGTTAATACAAACACAATTCACTAAAATTCAATAACAACTTTATTGAAATATAATATATATACATTCATACAGTTTACAAACTACGAGTTTTAGGACATAAAACCCAACAGAAGAAGGGTTCTGAGTCGATCTCGGTGGTCATACGAAGTGAGGTAGTGGCTCCTGCCCAAGGAAAAGAGAAACCTAAACTAGTTCTGGCGAGCGAGCCGAGCGAAGCGGCGACCCCTCCAAGGATGGCGAAGGGGCCTGAGTCGCTCTCGGTGGTCGAATCGAGTCAGGTGGTGGCTCCTGCCCGAAGGGAGGAGGAGTCTAAACTAGTTATGGCGAGCTAGCCGAGCGATGTTGCGGCTTCCTCCAGAATCGAGGAGAGGCCTGAACCGATCTTGGTGGACGGACCGAGTGAGGAGGTGGCTCCCACTAGAGGGAGCGGGGCTCGTGTTGCGTGCTCAGTGTGTGTGTAAATTAGATGCGAAGAGCACTCAGATCATGCAAGTATACATGGTCTGCAACAAGTGATAAGTATATTTTATATCGTTTTCCCACAGAGATTTGATTAAGTTTTATGCTAAGTACAGATTGATTGAAGGAAAATGTAACCGGTGACAAAATGTTGTTGGTTGGGTTGCTGGAATAACGTTTTGATGTGTGTTAAATTATATGAGGTAACCAGGAATGAAATGGATTTTGATTCGAGACACGAAATTGTAAAGGACACAAGGAAAACACAAAGTTATAGTACTACAAAAGAACTAAGGAGACTATAATATAAAAAGATAGTATTGCGGGACTCGCAATACTTCCGCAATAAGCTAACAATGGATTTGACAGACAATTAAAATATAAGATAAAGACAGGAAATAGTATTGCGGGGCTCGCAATACTTTCGCAATAGTTTAGCAACAGATTAACAGCAAGTAAAATATAAGATAAAAGCAGCAAGATTAGCTAAGAATCCTCTATAAGCAGAAACCATGATCACTCAGCAGCAAACAAACATCACATGCATCGTTTTAGCTAGATCTCATACACCTTCCAATTATATGCTTTAGACTCTTAAGTTATTCATATCCAAGTAAGTTTTAAGAATCTATTTATATGTTCATGCTATAGAACGTGTTAGGAGAGTCCTTATTCCTAGACCAATCTCTGTCTACCATGAAAGGCTAACATGAATGAATGACTCTGAATTCTTACTCCTTCCAGAGGTTAGGAATTCTTTAGAACAAAATGGATGGCCGGTGGAAAATGTCCATGGGATGAAGTTCACATTCATTCAATGCATTCATGCTCATTTACATGCTGAATTCACATAGATGTGTCCTACAGATGCATCTTAACAAACCTTTATAAACCTAGCTACTCATGACTTTAGAAGAACTTAACAAAACTAATTGATTACTCATGAATGGAACTCGACAAAACTAATTGATTAATTATGAGAAACAGAAGAACTCACCAAAACTAATTGATTAAATAATAAAGCAGATCCAATAACAATATAAACAACAAGGCACAATTCGTTCTGAAAACAATAATTAAAGTAAGCAGTAGATAATCTGAGAACAGAAACTAAAATAACAGCAGTAGCTAATTCGAAACAGAAATTAAAGAAAGCAGTAGATGAGTGAAGGTCTGATCGTCCACGATCCGCCTCGGTTGAAGGAGAAGAACGTATTGTCAGGAATCTTTCCTTCTTCCGCCAAATTCCAGAACGCCAAGGAGGTTTCTTTTCGGATCTGATGATCGAGAAGATCTCTCTTGGGGTTTTCGGGTTTTTGAAACTCTTCACCGTGAAGGATTGATTTTTCTTGCTTCATCTTGATCTCTTTTTATAGCCTTCAGTGGTTCCATAGTTGGCTCCTTAATCACGGATCTCCATCCAAATTAAGGTAACAACCTCACACGTGACAGCTATAGGAAGGCCGACGGCTGGAAAAATGCAGCAGCAAAGACCAGTATTGCGATTGCGTTGCGATCGCAATGCTCTGTTTCCAGTTGTCCTTCTTCTGATCCCATTGCGTTCCTCGCAAAACTTCAGCAATACATCTGCAAGGCATTAATTAGACATTTTTTCATCAATTTACACACTTATGCACAACTTTTTTACTTAAGCCTTAAATTAACCCCATTTCACAAAATGTCACGATAAAACACATATTATGCTCATTAATAGTTAAAATGCTCGAAAGACTTCATGAATATCAAGTAATTATAGCCCTAAATAACTCTCTTTTGGAGAGGTAACACACCCCCAAACTTAAGTTATTGCTAGTCCTCGAGCAATACAAAGACTCATTTTCTCTCTCTTTTTCTACTATCTAACTGTTAACTCTTGTCTTTATCTCTAACTAACCAAATTTCTTAATCTCTTGGCCTATTGTCGAAGGTATTGCTGTCCTGTGACACACTTCAAGCTAAAACCAACTTCATGTTTTGTAATTCTAAATTCCTTTGCCTTTAAAACCTTCAGCTTTAAGTAACTCCTTACCTTCTGGTTTATCCGCCTATATCATCAAGCACATTGTGCAGTCATCCCTTAGCTTTAAAATCTTCCTACTCTTAACTTAAAACTCAGTACATGCTTCTAAATTTATTTTCATTCTTTTATTCCCTAGGAATCCTTAAAGTCATGCCATGCTTAAAACCAAAAAGTGTTAGAGTACAGAATCCATAGAACAATCTAAGTCATTGCATCACTCTATTTAGGATAGACACTCATTTCCCTAGATAAACCTTCTAGTTACAGCCCCTTGCTTAGCTAACTTAGGATCAAATTTCAGTACATAGGAACATCTAAGCATTCAAGGCTGCAACCTTCTGGCATACATTCTTCTTCTTTTTTTTTTTTTTTTTTTTTTTTTTATCTTTGCTTTTCTTTTTCAATGTTTCATTTTTCCTAAGTTTGCCTTTTGATGCAGTGCCACTTGTGGGTTACACAAATGGCCCTGATTACTCATCATTCCTAGAAAAAAAGAAATTTTTTTTTTCTCTCTCTTTTTTTTTCAAAGAAGAACAATGCATATCTAATAAGGGAGAGATGAGTGTTCATAGGGGCTAAAAGGCTGCCTTACCCCCAAACTTGGACTTCTCATTGTCCTCAATGAGAGCATTGGGTGGCACACCCCCAAACTTAGTTAGAAACATCTAGTTTAAGTTAAAAACAGGCAGACTTTAAATAGCTAAAGGTTGGAATGACTCTCCTAGGTTAGATAACACACTAGGCAGAGGTTTATTCAAAACAAAGGTAAGGTCTTACAGGGTTTCATGTTTTCCAACCTATGAAACTAATTGAAACTGAAAGCGTGTACTCGACACTCATCCAGCACACTCAACAAACAATAAACAACCCACAAAGAATCACATTTTAGCCAGTTGCAAAAGATATAGACAGAAACTAGCAGCAGAGAAAATAGTCCAAGCTAGCTAAACATTATAAATCTAACAACATTATCACAAGACACATTAGGAAGGCAGAATTCCACACTTCGCTCCATGCTTAAGTATAATGTTGTAATAGAACAAGTGTTGCGTGCTCAGTGTGTAAATAAAAATGTGATGCGAAGAGCACTCAGAACATGCAAGTATACATGGTCTGCAGCAAGTTATAAGTATTTTTTCATTCGTTTTCCCACAGAGATTTATTCTTAGTTACTAACGAAGTGAGGTGTTAAATTAGAGAGGGTTACTTAAATGGGGTGGATTGGAGGTTGATGTGCCAAACTAATGAAGAATGTACGAGGTACGCAAGCATAAACGAAAGCAAATAACGTGATTAAACTATTAAGTAGAGCAAGAAGAATTGTGGAGTTAACAACGTTGTAGCAATAAAATCGCGAAAGTAAAATACGAGAAAAACGGCTAAGGCAAAAACAGGGTTATAGAATTGCGGATTCAGCAATTGTCTAGCAATTAAATTAACAACGATTTAAGGGTGAGATAAGGAAGCAAGGTCAACTAAAGACTCCTCTATAGGTTTTTTCATACGATCACTCAGCAGTAACTTAACTTATCATGCATCAATTTAGCTTAATCTCATGCATCTCTCGATTACATGCATTAGATCCTTTATGTCACTCATATCCAAGTAAGACTTAAGCATCTATTTATACAAGCAAGCTAATGAATTGTGCTAGGAGAACGCCTATTCCTAGGTCGTTTTCTGGCTACCATGAAAGGCTAGCATGAATGGACGACTCTGAACTCTTACTCCTTCCAGAGGTTAGGAGTTCTTTAGACAAAATGGATGGCCGATCGAAATTGCCCATGGGATGAAGTACACATACATTCAATGCATTCGAAGCTATTCTACATGCTGAACTTTCGTATTTCTACCTATAGATTCATCTTTAGCAGACCCTTGTGTGATTAGTTACTCATGGTTGATGGGGGATTGAAAATACTAGATTGATTAAGCATGATTTAAAACACTTAAATGAAAGCAAGGGAAAAACAGAAGGCGAGATGAAGACTTACAAAGACTTAAACGATTACTATATAAAGGAAGGTTCAAAGATCAATGTGCGACAGTATGTAAACAGTAGAGAGCTGAATAGATGAAGACGAATTGAAAGCAAAGCAGACAAATGGAAACAAAGGACAAAAAGCAGTAAGAAACGAAAGACAGAAAGCAGTAAAGGTGTGCACGGATCCTCGCCGCAAGCGCCTCGGATGAAGGTGAAGATTAGCTGATCTTGGGTATGAATTCGATCAGAAGAGAAGAAGGATCTTCTCTTCTTCCTCTCGAGTTATTGACGTCAAGGGCTGATTTCTTCGTTCCAACAAACGGGATAAGGAAATGGATCTTTAGAATGCGTTGAGACGGGGAACTCCACGCTTCCGAGCTGTTGTTCTCCTTCACCCTTCACCTTCTTTTATAGCTTTTTGCAGGTACCTTCAGTCATGGAGAACCATCCATTCTAAACAACAATCCTCCACGTGGCAGCAGGGGAGAGCTTAGGCGGCTGAAAGATCGCAACTGTGACGGCGGGCGGTTGGGAAAAACATAGCAGCAGCAACTTCGCATTGCGGATTCCTCGTTTTGACCGCAATAACCATTGCGGAGACAACAATGTTTCAGCAATTCTCCTGCAATGTACATTTTGACTCTTTTAGCATCGTTTTTTATTCTTTTTTGTTCCTTTTACAAATAAGTCCTAATGTAGCTTCATTCCTTGAATTCTCATATTTAAGCACGTATTAAACTAAATTCTAACAAAAATGCTTAAGAGATTACACGATTCCATGGTAAATAAGTCCCTAAATTATGTACTTTTGGAGAGGTAACAACAAGCATGCAAAATAATTATTTCAAAATCAAGGCATCATCAATTCGTGCTAAACGACTATGGTAAGCGCATTAACAAAGATTTCAAGCATGATAGCAGAAGCATCAAACTATTTTCAGAATTGTCTCCCAGTACACTATGATTGTTGGCACATGATAAATATTCCATTCCCAAAATAAACCACTCCTAACATACAAAATCTAAGCAAAGCATGATAAAAGCCTAATTTAAGAGTTTAGGGATCATAAATCTCCCTTGTCAATCTGCCTCATATGGATATTCTTCAATGTTTCGAGGCATTACTTCTGCTCCTTTAAGATACTTAAGTCTTGATTTACGGGGTCGGACATTCTGCCACACCTTGAAATTGTTGATTCTTTCAAAGAGACTGCATGTTATAACATCCCAAGGTTTGTACTTTATGTGCGTTGGTACAACATAGGTTTGATGCGATGGGACTTCTTTTTCTGGCACATCTCTTTCTAACTCCTTCAACTGGAGCATTTGTGGTGGTGGTGGCTCAGCTCTTTCATTGGTGAAGAAGCTTGTTGCAACATCAAATATTTCAAATTCTTGTTCCTCAAGCAACGCATTAGTCTCTTTGGCCTCATCCAGCACAATTTCATTTTTCTCAACTTTCACCAACTCCACCATTTTATATGAATATTCCATTGGATCACTCTTCTCAGAATCGAAGGTAACAAAGGAGTCATCATCATAAAAATCAAACATCTGAGGGCATGGTGGTGGTGATTTTGATATAACAAGTAGATTTTGTAAGTCATTTGTGAGCTGGGCTAATTGCACATCAATTCTCCTCATGGATGCATCATTCCTTTCCATGAATTCTATCCATAGCGCCTCCAAAGCGGGTGATAATTCTTCATTTTGAGTTGACGCATAATGTTGATAGTCTTCATTTTGGTGGAACTCTTCATAATGAGCAACTTGCCCATGCTCTTCCCTTGAATTATTTGAGAGTTGCCACTGATCATGTCCACACAGGTACGAATAATGGTTGTCATAGCTTTGTTGATATTGCCTCTCTTGATAATTCAATGTTGGGAAATTCTCCAAGTTATGATTATCCCCACAATAAGCACATGACTGATAAAATTCTTCAAAATGTTGTGGGCAAACTCTTCCTCCAATTAAGTTCTGCAGTGTATTCATTTACTCCGCCGTACACATACGTTGTTCACCTGCATAGTTTCGCTCTGTGCCTAAAAATGATAGTAAAAAAATTAAGCTCACGTATTCAGCACAGATCTTACAATCAATCAGCTTAACACAAAAGTAATGCAAATCCCCGGCAGCGGCGCCAAAAACTTGTTGCGTGCTCAGTGTGTGTGTAAATTAGATACGAAGAGCACTCAGATCATGCAAGTATACATGGTCTGCAGCAAGTGATAAGTATATTTTATATCGTTTTCCCACAGAGATTTGATTAAGTTTTATGCTAAGTTAAGATTGATTGAAGGAAAATGTAACCGGTGACAAAATGTTGTTGGTTGGGTTGCTGGAATAATGTTTTGATGTGTGTTAAATTAGATAAGGTAACCAGGAATGAAATGGATTTTGATTCGAGACACGAAATTGTAAAGGACACAAGGAAAACACAAAGTTATAGTACTACAAAAGAACTAAGGAGACTATAATATAAAAAGATAGTATTGCGGGACTCGCAATACTTCCGCAATAAGCTAACAATGGATTTGACAGACAATTAAAATCTAAGATAAAGACAGGAAATAGTATTGCGGGGCTCGCAATACTTTCGCAATAGTTTAGAACAGATTAACAGCAAGTAAAATATAAGATAAAAGCAGCAAAATTAGCTAAGAATCCTCTATAAGCAGAAACCATGATCACTCAGCAGCAAACAAACATCACATGCATCGTTTTAGCTAGATCTCATACACCTTCTGATTATATGCTTTAGACTCTTAAGTTAGTCATATCCAAGTAAGTTTTAAGAATCTATTTATATGTTCATGCTATAGAACGTGTTAGGAGAGTCCCTATTCCTAGACCACTCTCTGTCTACCATGAAAGGCTAACATGAATGAATGACTCTGAATTCTTACTCCTTCTAGAGGTTAGGAATTCTTTAGAACAAAATGGATGGCCGGTCGAAAATGTCCATGGGATGAAGTTCACATTCATTCAATGCATTCATGCTCATTTACATGCTGAATTCACATAGATGTGTCCTACAGATTCATCTTAACAAACCTTTATAAACCTAACTACTCATGACTTTAGAAGAACTTAACAAAACTAATTGATTACTCATGAATGGAACTCAACAAAACTAATTGATTAATTATGAGAAACAGAAGAACTCGCCAAAACTAATGATTAAATAATAAAGCAGATCCAATAACAATATAAACAACAAGGCACAATTCGTTCTGAAAACAATAATTAAAGTAAGCAGTAGATAATCTAAGAACAGAAACTAAAATAACAGCAGTAGCTAATTCGAAATAGAAATTAAAGAAAGCAGTAGATGATTGAAGGTCCGATCGTCCACGATCCGCCTCGGTTGAAGGAGAAGAACGTCTTGTCAGGAATCTTTTCTTCTTCCGGGAATCTTTTCTTCTTCCGCCAAATTCAAGAACGCCAAGGAGGTTTCTTCTCGGATCTGATGATCGAGAAGATCTCTCTTGGGGTTTTCGGGTTTTCGAAACTCTTCACCGTGAAGGATTGATTTTTCTTGCTTCATCTTGATCTCTTTTTATAGCCTTTAGTGGTTCCATAGTTGGCTCCTTAATCACGGATCTCCATCCAAATTAAGGTAACAACCTCACACGTGACAGCTATAGGAAGGCCGACGGCTGGAAAAACGCAGCAGCAAAGACCAGTATTGTGATTGCGTTGCGATCGCAATGCTCTGTTTCCAGTTGCCCTTCTTCTGATCCCATTGCGTTCCTCGCAAAAGTTCAGCAATACATCTGCAAGGCATTAATTAGACATTTTTTCATCAATTTACACATTTATGCACCACTTTTTTACATAAGCCTTAAATTAACCTCATTTCACAAAATGTCACGATAAAACACATATTATGCTCATTAATTGTTAAAATGCTCGAAAGACTTCATGAATATCAAGTAATTATAACCCTAAATAACTCTCTTTTGGAGAGGTAACAACTCGCCTGTGGGCCTTTCCTTGCTTTGACCCTAGAAGAGGTTGGGGGTTCGCGGCCTTCTATCGCGGGTGTTGTGGATGTGGTCGTCCCATAGCAAAGAAGGGTGGACGCATCTCCTGCCTCGGGGAGGAGGAGGCTTGGGACGAGGCGGTACGTGCCCTCCAACGAATCGTCCGCGGTGAAGTGGCTGAGCATACGTCCGGGCTGGGACAACTTGTGGAAGATCTCTGGTCATCGGTCTGCGGACTCATGCATGTAAATTGCTCGGGCCTTTTGTCAAGTTGATGCTTACTTTTGCGCGTTTATTTTAGGCCATGGTCTGGATCATCTGTAGTCCGACAATTATTGGGCGCGAGTTGGAGGCGCAACTGACTCGTTCTACTGCTGCGAACGTGGACCTATCGAAGACTAAGTCGTCCCTGACGGAGGCCGTTGCTGAAGGTTCCCGCCTCCGCCAGGATCTTGCCAGTTCCGTCGAGGCGTTGACGGTCGCTAAGAGGGAGCTCGCTAGTGAGAAGCAAGCCCACTGGGGAGCGAAGAAGAAGGTCTTCGAAGAGGCAACCCTTCAAAAGGGTGCCCTGGTGACCGGAAGGCTGGTTGCAAGGGATGCACGCCGGGTTTAGTCTCTTGTCAAGGCGCAACTTGCTGACAATGTCGTTCAACTTGCTGAGCAGAGGTCGGATTTATCAAAGCTCGAGAGTGCCTTTGCTGACTCCGTGGCGTATGGTGCTATAGAGTGGGAGATAATGCAGAAAAGCGTGGAGCTCTTCTCCGGTCGGCTTGGAATTCTGATTGCCGCTGTTGCGTGCTCAATGTGTAAAGATAATTATGCAAAAGGGTAGAGAGAGCACTTAGAACATGCAAGCATACATGGTCTCACAGCAAGTAGTAAGTATATTTCATTCGTTTTTTCCACAGAGACTCATTTTTAGCTATTCGCGAAGTGTGATTGTTAAGAAAGATGGGATGAATTTGATGGGGTAAAATTGGTTTTTAATTATCTACTTTTTGCTGAATGTATAAAGGGATATAACATAAACAAATGCAAGTTGAAACTAGACTTAAAAGACAAGAGATGGAATTAATAAATGAGGAAGAAAACAGCTAAACAGAATGAAAATCTGGCAGAATTGCGAGGACCGCAATGTTACCGCAATTAAATAACAGCGAAACTGAGTAAATGGGTGAATTAAGGGCTACTAACGACTATCCTATAGGCATTTTATTACGATTCTCAAGCATTGGACCAACTCTCTATACATCAAACTCACTCTATCTCAAGTATCGTCCGATTCCATGCATTAGAGTCTTAAGTTTACTCGACTTCAAAGTAAGGTCTTAAGCATCTTGTTAAAACAGGAGTGTTTAGTTTGTACTAGGGAAACGCCTATTCCTAGGCCGTTTCCTGATTACCATGAAAGGCTAGCATGATTATATGACTCTGAACTCTTACTCCTTCCAGAGGTTAGGAGTTCTTTGGACAAAATGGATGGCCAATCGAAATTGCCCGTGGGATGAAGCTTACATACAATCAATGATTCGAGAGCTATCCTACATACTTGATGCACGTTTTTTAAGCCTATAGTTCTGTCATTAGCATGCCCCTAAGTGACTTAGCTACTCATGGAAGTATATAGAATAGAAATGGCAGAAAAGATAGACATGCTTAGAAGGGAAATGTGTTTTAAACAGTAGGCTAAAACGTAGTAACAGAAGGTGGAAACTGTGAAGTGCAGAAATGTACTTGGATTACTTTGAATGTTTGAACGACAAAGGAAAGTTTAAAAGAAATGCTTCAAGGACAGACAACAACGAAATGCAGTAATTAAAGCACTAGGCTAAGAACAACAATGATCAAACTGGAAATAAGAAGAAGAACGATAGAAAAGCAGTAAAGGTGCTTGAAAAGCTTCGTTGCAGTCGCCTCGAATGAAGGGGATGAAAAGTCAGCCTTGCTTGGATGAATCCAATCGAGAGAGAAGAAGAATCTTCTCTCCTTCCTATCAGATTATCGATTCCAACAGCTGAGACTCTCACTCCAACAGACGGCAAAGGAAAACAGAGGGAAATGATGGACTGCGAGAAGACTTCTGCGCTTCGAATGATGATCAAACCTCCGACTTTGGCCCCCTTTTATAGTAGTTTGCAGGTGCGTTTGGGCCAAGGAGAACCATCAATCTTCAACGTCGTATATCAGAATGGATGGAGGAGAAAGAATGAATCCCTGAAATTACGGAAATTAACAGAAAAAGATCAGTCAACTTACGGTTTTTACTTGAATAATTGCGGCCTCAGCAATGTTTTCGCAATGCTGTCGCAATGCGATTTTTTTCATTTTTTTCCTTCGGTTTTCACCCCTTTTTCTACCTATTGTACATAAGTCCTAGATTAGCTACCTTCTTCTAATTCTCATATTAAAGCATAGGTTTAAGCTAAATGCTCACAAAAACACCTAAATGTGTACATCTTCTTAAGCTAAATGGGTCCTAAATAAGTCACTTTCAGAGACTTAACAGCCGCCCAAGTGGAGGCGCTTCAGGGTGTGCTGGACGGTTTCTGGAACGCGTCATCTTCTCCTTTGGGGGACTCCGCTCCTTGAGTCTCCAGTTTTGCTCTCTTCTTTTCTTTTTGGGGGTTCTACCCCCTTTGCAATGATCCTGGGGTCTTGTCTGTAGCGGGCTCTGCAAGTTTTTTTTTTGCGTAGGCGAGCCTGTTAGCTTTAAGAACTTGTAGTCTTTTCGTGTCTGTGTCATGGTTCGATACCTCCCACCTAGCGTTTTGACACTGTGTACTCTTCGTCCCTTGTCGATGGTCCGAGGTGTGTTTCTTTGTTTACACGACCCATGTCCTGGCGTTTTCGGGTGGTAGTCTTTCCGTGTCGGCCTTGGCTCGGAGTCCCTGCTCGGACCCAATGTACTCTTCGTTCTTCTGTGGTGTGCCTCGCATGCCTGTTTGCGTCAGTCGAGCTAAATGCAGTTTTTTGAACGGTAGTATTTTCGCGTCGTTGTTGCAGTATGATGTCCAACATTTGGTGGTTTTAGTGCGGGTTTGGTCCCGTTCGGCCCCTGCTCGCGGTTGGTTTCCTTGAAGGTCATCCGTCGTCGAGTATGAAGACTAAGTCGTGAACGATCACGTCAGTAGTTGCTCCTTTGAGTGGTTGAGTCTCTCCATTGTACGTGGAAGAGACCGATCATCTGGTTGTGATGTGGATCAAGGAATATTGTAGAAGGTCTGGCGGTTGGTGGCATTCCTTTGGATCCCTCTATGGTGGTTTCATTTTTGTTTGGCGCAACATCTATTATTTGGAGGTTTCTCGAACGTGGATCTTATGGAGTGCAGGGTTTGGGGGCTCCGTATGAGTACCGTGGAGCGGTGCCGCGTGAAAGAGGTGATCGTGCAGGACTGTATGAGTGTGTCGCAAGCGGTTCCTTCATTTGGGCCTGTCGACAACCTCTCTTCCGCGTCTAGAGGGTTGGTTGTGCAGGTTCTTCTGAGCTCGCCGAAGACGACTCTCTCATTCGGCTCTGTTCGCAATCACCCTTCTTCGTCTGAAGGTTTAGACGGTTCGTCTGCTTGGACATTATTGTTTCCTTGGATCTTGTAGTTGGGATGAAAGCGTCGTCCAAGGATATCCTTTGTTGGTATTAGCGCTTGTTCAAGTTAGTCAGTCAGCCACAAAGATGTTTGGCCGTGGTCGGCATAATGACTGTCGCCAACCTTCAGGAATTCGCGCTCGATCCTATTTGCCTCAGGGGGTCGTTCAAGTGGTGCTTTGGCGATCCGAGGTGGGGAGGCCCTACTCGCATCGTTCGGGGATGTGGATTGATGCGAGCTTGTCGAGGCCCGTCAAATAAAATTTATATTTACCGATCAACGGCTTGCAGTAAACTACAGCAGACCGGGTCGAACTCAGGGAACCGAAATTTAAATTCTCTAAATTAAACTTTATGTAAAAACAATAAATGGGGGGGTTTTGGATTGCATGTTAATGTAATGAATTAAAATAACAATTAAAGATAAAGTTTAAAGAATTAAAGAATTAAAGAAATAAACAAGAAATTACCTTGCTGATTCAGAGATTGTCGGGACTTAATGGATTTTGCTCATCGATTACTCCAATAAAAATACAATTTCTTAATTAAAAGTCTAATCGACTTAACTGGAACAACCATGAAAAGTCTCTAAGATCCTATCATGCAATTAATCCGACAGAGCATCGTAATTAACTCTAAACTAGTCAATTAGCTGGGCACGATAACGTTCCATGCTAACTACCTAGCAGCTCTAAGCACATGGATTGATTAGAACGTTAATTAAATTGATCAGATTCAATTAAACATTTTTCTATTCCTAAGGTCTGTTATACGCACCATGTTAACTATGAAAAAACCATAATATTAACACTAGTCATAACCTGACCCATCTTGCTACTACAATTAAGCATGCAATTTCTCACAATTACGGATCACAAATTACAAACATAGCATACATGAACAATTAATATTTAATTGATTAAGCTGTCACATTAACCAATACTAATTGCACATGAAATAAACAAAGAATAGAAAACAATTAACCAAGAAATTAAATTGCAATTTAATACAAAAATCTCACAAAAACGTTAAGCCCGACTAACCTCTAAATCAGCATTACAAGCTTAGTCGAACATAAAAATAAATAAAAAACTCTAAACAGAGGAAAAAAGAGAAAGAGAAATTTGTGATGGTGTGTGTTGGTGTGTAGGGAATGGTGTAAGGTGTGTTTTTTCTTGTAGGGACTCTCCCCTTTTTATACTAAAAGATAAATAGTATTTACTATTTTTAAAATAAAAATAAATAAAATAAAATATTAAATAAATAAAAGTTGTGGTTAAGTTTATGACTTCTTCGTCGTGACTTCGTGGGAGATGACTTCTTCCTAGATCAACTAAGAGCTGCCACGTGTCGTGAGTTGACGTTGAAGTAAAATTATAAGAAATAATTTCATTCTTCAAAGATCGAACTTTGGCTCAAAGAATAACATAATAAACCTTTCACCACTAGACAAGGCTTCCAACTTTGAATATTAAATGATTTTTATCTTTATAGTATCATCTGCGGCTCGGTTTATTGATATTATACTCTAAAACTCCTCTTTTGAGTTCTTATTTAATATACGTGTCTCATTCACCTCTGAATGCTCGATTCCTGCAAAACATATAATTAAACACATTAATTTGAATCAACTAACAAGAATTAAAGGTTATAAAATAGCACTTTTGGGGTTCTATCATGGATATCAGCCCGAGCGCGTGTCGCAATGTGGTGGGTCTTCCGCATGTTGACCCTAATCGTCTTTCCTGACCTGGTGGCCCTGCAGGGGGGAAGAATCGTGTTCTCGGAGTGAGTAGCTCGATTTCGGCCGAGGATACCGCCTTCCAGCCGAATGCGAGGGGGTTTGGTATTCTTCGGGCCGAAAGTCGGGGGATCGTTTCATCTGTCCTGTCAGACGATTTCGGGGAGTAGCTCGACCCGTGTGTCCTTCGGGCGCTTGGCTCGTAATCTTCTTCCGCTCATTTGTCTGTGGATGGGCCATAGGTAGCGAACTTAGTTGATGAGTGTTGAGGAGTAGATCTGACGGCCGACGTTATCAGGTTGTCGTTCGTGCTAAGGGACGATATCTGTTGTGCGTACGCTGGGTACTTTTCCGTCTATTCGCTGGGGTTCGGGGTGTGCTAATAGTTGTGCACGACTCGCGAGCGACGTATAAGCTGGCAGAAGTATCCGCGTCTGAGTTGAGGTATGGAGCTCGTCGTTCGGCGCTGATTAATTCTCTGTCTGTTTGCTGGAACTCGGGGTATGCTGATGGATGTGCACGACCCACGAGCAGCATATATACTGGCAGAAGTATCCTCGTCCAAACTTAGCGGATGTTGGGTACTTCTCTGTTTGTTTGTCGAGACTCGGGGTGTGCTGATGGATGTGCACGGCCTGCGAGCGACGTGGACACTAGCAGAGGTATAGTCGTCCGATCTGAGGTCTTGCGCCTACCGTTCGACGCTGGGTATTTCTTCATCTTTTTTCTAGGACTCGGGGTGTGCTGATGGATGTGCACGACCCGCGAACGACGTGTAGACTAGCAGAAGTATCCTCATTCGAACTGAGGTTTGGCGCCTACCGTTCGATGTTGGGTACTTCTCCGTCTGTTTGCCGGGACTCGAGATGTGTTGATGAATGTGCACGACCCGCGGGTGGCGTATAGACTGGTAGAGGTATCCCCATCCGATCTGAGGTCTGGCGCCTACCGTACGACACTAGGTACTTCTTCGTCTACTTTGTTGGGACTCGAGGTGTGTTGATGGATGTGCACGACCTGCGAGCGGTGTGTAGACTTGCAGAAGTATCCTCGTTTGAACTGAGCGGATGCTGTCTTCTTCTTCGTTCGAATGGAGGCCCGATGCTGGTGGACTTAGCATTTTTGACGCCTTGGTGCCTGTCGGCTCCTATCCGAGATCGATCGGTATCGGGGGCAGCTTGCTTCGGGCTTCGAGGTACTTTCCTGACCGCCAGTTGTATGGTCTTGTCGTCTCTCTATTCATAGAGAAGACAAGTCGTGCGATAGAAATATGTACCGTCGCGCGTAGTTTCGAGGTGGTGTGAAGTTCCCAGATCTTCTCCGCCCGTTGGATGCTTTTCCTACTGGACGGTTGAGATGGCCCCTGGGTTGCTATAAAAAGGGGATGACCCCTGAAGCATTCTTCACACCCCTCCTTGCTTGGAGGTTGCTCCGTTTTGCGTTGTGCTGGGCGAGGTTCTTGCCATCGGATCCGGGAGAAAGTCTCCTCCCCGTGATGCCCGAAGGCTCCATACAAGGACTGTTGAGTGAGGCCGCTCGGAGGTGTGGTCGTACAGGGCTCCATAGTAGTACCGTGTGCGGCTCACGCTTTTGGGCCCTTCATTGTCTTTTCTCCACCCACCGAAGGCTGTTTAGGCTCTCTGCCTTGGTTGTAGTAAAGTCACATCCAATAAGAGCGCTGACGCTTGCGAGGCCGGTGGTTGACTGGGAGAAAAGGTCGGTCGTGCCCGCCGGTGGTGACCCTGGAGTTTGAGGGGAATGAGGCCAGGGCCATGGCCCACTTGAGGATTCGCTGCTGCCGAGGTCGACCAAGCTTCTTGAGGTGGAGGGTCATTTGGGTTTGCAATCCTCTGAGCACGTCTGAACTCGTCCCTCGTGGCACGCAGGTGGTGTGTTCGAGGGCGGACTATTGTGATCTTCAATTTCGAGTGTTGTCTGCAGCCTCGGTCATGTAATAAACATAGTCGCTCTTTTATGGCACACCTCGATCTATCGAGTATAACTTTGTAGCGTATGTAATAAAATGGCTTTGACAACTTTTTCTGAATCTTCTCTTCTTCTGTCTTTATTTCTTGCTTCGAGTGCTCCGCGTGGAGTTGCGCATCGTACTTCGAGAAATAGTTTGGTAGATAAGAACGATAAGGGGAGAGAAGGATCAGAGGGGTGCAAAGCGTTTACTTGGACTGAGGTGTGAGCTACCGACCCTATGGGGGTGTCGGGTAGAGCCTGACCCTCTAGCATTAGGGGAGGGTTTTGTCCTTTCGTGGTGCTTGAGGTGCCAGGACATCCTCAAGTGCCACGAAAGGAAAAAATCGGGTGGCTTCCACGATTTGGGCGATGGCCTGCGTTCTGAGACGACCCGTGCGCAGGCCGCTGAATCGGTGCTCTGCGCTTCGTCTCGTGGGGCCTCTGCCTTCATTATGTGAGGGCAAAGTTGCTTCTTAGTTTTTGGGGAAAAGGGTTATGGTTTGGCTAACGCAGAGTTCCCACAGACGACGCCAAATGTTGGCGCAAGATTTTGGACTACCCTTTCTTCTTGAGCACTCCGTCGTCGCTTGGTGTCGTCGGAGTTGGTTGATACCTGCACAAAGGAGAAGGGTAAACCTGCACAAATGTGAGGCTAGGGCCACGAGGCTCTGATGCTTAAGTTAGAGAGTTCTGAGCCTAAGTAGGAGCAAACAAGTGAGAACTCGCTGTAGTGTGAAGTTGATAACGTAAGATTGCGTACCTCCCCCTTCCTTGAATAGAAGGGGTATTTATAGGTAGTGTGAAGGGAAGGTTCCATGGACGGTTCTGCTCGACCAATATCATTAAGGCTCTTGAACCGAGTCAAGGAGTCGTGGACCGACCGGGGTCTGTCCGTACTCCTTGTCATCATAATGGTAACTGTCGTCCCCTAGTTCCCGAAGGACCTTGGGGGCGCTGCTGTACCGTCGTCCCGTCAGGGATGTCTTGTCAGACACCCATCATGTTGATCGAGAGGCATCCTGACAACAACGGATCCTTGGGTGGGCGGTTAAGCTCGGACAGTCGGAGCCCTAGGGTCGGCCTCAGGTTATTGCTTCGCTTGGTGTTGGGTTCGTGGCCTCAACTTCCTGGGGAAGCGGGTCGTGACGTTAGCGGCTGACCTCATGCTGAGGTAGCCCGTAACAGTACTTAAAAATAAAAAAAAAACATTTCTCAAATTTTTTTTAACCCCATAATACATGTGTACTAAAAAAGAAGTGGCATTCGATATTTCATAAGAAAAACCTATATAATACATTTGTATTTAAAAATAAATTTAGATGTTTTTTTTATAAGACACATAATAGATGCATTTTTTAATGGGTGAACTACAAAAATAACTGAAATTGAGAAGTGCAAGTTGAAAACAATGTGTTTGGACGAAACTACCTTGTATTGAAACGTTGTAGCATTGAACTCAAACCCTCTGCAAAAAAAAAAAAAAAAAAGGAAAATGTATAGAGAGAATGATTGGAAAAATAAGGATTTATTTGGAGAGAATCATGGAAAAAGATAAAGATTTATTCCAAAAGAGCATCATGGTAAAAATAATAAAAAATTAAGATATGGTAAAAAAGAAGAACAACAACCACCAATTAAATCGAAACACGTAAACAAAATTTAATAAAGTCTAATCTGAAATATTAATTCAAATTAATTTTTAACTAAAATTTTCATAGACGATTGTGAAAAAAAAGATAATAACGATGCTCTCGATAATTTATAATATGTGTATATATTCGTAGTTACATGTACATGTAGGTATATCATATGAAGTTTATGAGTATATACATTAGCCATTAATTGGTAAACGTACATGTAAGTATAACATAGGCGGTAAGAAAATTACATAAGCAATTAAATTTCCAGCATATTGATGTTTATAAAAACTAAAATGTTCATAGAAAGTTGTAAAAAATTACAAAAATGGCGCCCTCGATAACTTTTAGTGATGGTATATATTCGTAGTTACATCTATAACAACGTACATATAAGTATATCATATGAAGTATATGCGTGTATATACACCATAAGCCATTACTCTGTGAGCATTGAACAAATGATACTAAAAGAATTAAAATGTTCATAGACGGTTGTAAGAAAATTATAAAAATGGGTGCCCTCGATAACTTCTAGTGTGGGTATATATTCTTCGTTACATCTATAACAATGTACATGTAAGTATATCATATGAAGTATATGCGCATATATACACCATAAGCCATTAATCTGTGAGCATTAGACAAATGATACTAAAAAAAATTAAAATTGGTATGCATGTTGAGTTTACCCGGAAAAATGTTCAATCAATTGTATCATTGTTGAAATATTCTATTAGTCAAATAGTCATTCCCATATTTATAGGATCTATTGGAGATGGATTTAGTCTTTCAAGTTGTTAGTACGACCTTTTATTTATGTTGATACAGTTATATGTAAAGGCTATTTAATGGCCTAATCTCTTCTATTCAATGACAACCGAAATTCTTCAGACACAATCTTTCAGTATCATTAGTTTATTCGATAACATTTGGTATCAGATCCATCATAAGGTCTGATCAAAATTTGAAGCAGCAATCTTCAAAAACACATGGAGGGTTCAAGTTCTTTTGTGCAACCAGCAATTCCAAAATTTGATGGGCATTATGATCATTGGGAAATGCTCATGGAGAATTTTCTACGATCCAAGGAATATTGGGGATTGATAGAAGATGGACTTTCTACCGTAGCGGAAGGTGTGGTTCTCACAGATGCACAAAAGAAGAACATCAACAATCAAAAGCTGAAAAACTTAAAAGCCAAGAACTATTTATTTCAGGCTTTGGATCGCTCAATTTTAGAAACAATTATGGACAAAGATACGTCAAAGAGCATATGAGATTCTATGAAGCAGAAGTATCAAGGGACAAATCGAGTCAAGCGTGCACATTTACAAGCACAGAAGAAGGAATTTGAAGTTTTACATATGAAGGTTGGAGAACCTGTGAATGAATATTTTGCTCGAACTCTTACCATTGTCAACAAGATGAAAGCTGTTGCTGCAAAGAAAGGTGATGTTGATGCAGTTGAAATTTTTTGAGATCCATGAATCCTAAATTTAATTATGTTGTATGTTCTATTGAAGAGTCAAAGGATATAAATACATTAATTATTGATGAGTTGCAAAGCAGTTTGTTGGTGCATGAGCAACGTATGAATGCTCAAGTTGACGAAGAACATACCTTGAAGATAACTCACGGTGATGAGTCAGGAGGACGAGGTCGAGGACGTGGAAAAGGATCACAATGACGAGGAAGGGGCAGCCAATATTTTGACAAATCCACAATTGAATGTTATAATTGTCACAAATTTGGACATTTCTAGTGGGAATGTCTAAATAAAGAGAAAGGAGCAAACTTTGTTGAGACGGAAGATGAGTTGTTGTTGATGGCTTGTTCAAATATGAGCAAAGATCACAAAGAATATGCGTGGTATCTTGACTTAGGTTGCAGTAACCATATGTGTGGTAAGAAGGAGTATTTCTCTGATTTAAATGAAAAATTAGAGAATCAGTCAAATTAGGCAACAATTCCAGCATGATTGTTATGGGAAAGGGGAACATTAGATTGAAAGTGAATGGAACCATCCAAATTATTACGGGAGTTTTTTATGTACCCGAATTGAAAAACAATTTGTTGAGCATTGGCCAATTGCAGGAGAAAGGACTTTCCATTATGTTTCAACATGGTAGATGTAAGGTGTTCCATGAAGAAAAATGTTTGATTATGGATATGAAAATGTCTACAAATCGAATGTTTATTTTAGAAACTATTTCTCAACCTATAACATCAGTTTGTTTTAATACCATAACAGAGAATATGGTGCAACTTTGGCATTGTAGATATGGACACTTGAGTTTTACAGGTCTTAAAACTCTCCAACAAAAAGGAATGGTGAATGGCTTACCACAACTCAACACTCCTTCCAGGTTATGCAAAGATTGTTTAGTAGGAAAGCAACACAGGGATTCATTTTAAAAAATAAGCACCTGGAGAGCCACGCAAATTCTTCAATTACTACATGCTGACATTTGTAGACCAATCAAACCTACTTCCAATGGCAGAAAACGATACTTACCTACTTTTACTGATGACTTCAGTAGAAAAACATGGGTTTTCTTTTTGACAGAAAAGTCAGAAGCCTTTGATGTTTTCAAGAGATTAAAGGTTCGTGTGGAAAAGGAGACAAACACGCCAATTCGAGCTTTGCAAACAGATCAAGGAGGAGAATTTACATCACAATAATTTAGTAAATTTTGTGCTGAAAATGGCCTAAAAATACAATTGACAGATGCATATACGCCACAAAAAAATAGAGTCGTCGAACGCAAAAATAGAACCATTATGAATATGGTACGAAGTATGATTTCAGAAAAGAAAGTTCCTAAACTGTTCTGGCCTGAAGTTGTCAACTGGACCGTTCATATTTTAAATCAAAGTCCAACTTTGGTGGTAAGAAACAAGACCCCAGAAGAAGCATGGAGTGGAATAAAACTTTTGGTGGAGTATTTTAGAGTTTTTTTGTTGCATATCTCATGTTCATGTGCCTAATAACAACCGTGCTAAACTAGATGATAAAAGTCGTACTTGTGTTTTGTTGGGAGTTAGTGAAGAATCGAAGGCCTATAGACTTTATGATCCTATTTCACAAAAGATCATAATAAGTCAAGATGTTGTCTTCGAAGAAGATAAAAGTTGGGATTGGGATAAAAAAAACATGAAGAAGCAATTGCATGCGACTTGGAGTGGGGCGATCAAGAGGAAGAAGCAGTGGATCATACTGGAAATGAAGCTAATATAGAAGAGGAGGAAACCATTCCCACCACTGATTCTCCTGATGAGGAGAGCTCACATGAAGAGCGAATTAGAAGACAACCAACTTGGATGCAAGACTATGAAACAGAGGAGGGTCTTTCTGAAGAAGAAACTCAATTTGCCATGTTTGCAACTTCTGACCTCATTCACTTTGAAGAGGCTGTAAAAAGCGAGAAAGCCATGAATGTGGAAATGGATGCGATAAAACGAAACGACACATGGGAGTTGACAGAGCTACCTGCAGGTGGGAAGGTAATTGGAGTGAAATGGGTCTACAAAACCAAGTTAAATGAAAAGGGTGAAATTGACAAATACAAAGCAAGGCTCGTAGTGAAGGGGTATTCTCAATAACATGGGGTAGATTTCACTGAAGTCTTTGCACCTGTAGCACGTATGAAAACAATATGTTTAGTTGTATCTCTTGCAGCTGAACATGGATGGACTATCTATCAACTAGATGTTAAATCAGCTTTTCTATATGGTGAGCTAAATGAGGAGGTTTTTGTGGAGAAACCTAGTGGTTATGTCCAAAAAATACATGAACACCAGATTTATAAATTGAAAAAGGCTCTCTTTGGCCTTAAGCAAGCACCACGTGCCTGGTATAGTCGCATTGAAGCTTATTTTATAAAGGAAGGTTTTGAGAAATGTGACTATGAACATACCCTCTTTATCAAGATAAGCAAAAAAAGTAAAATTTTGATTTTAAGTTTGTACGTGGATGATTTGATTTTTACCAGCAATGATGAACAAATGGTTTCAAATTTTAAAAATTCCATGAAGAGTGAGTTTGCAATGTCAGATCTTGGTAAGATGAGGTTTTTTCTTGGCTTTGAAGTTCTTCAAAATTCCAAAGGTGTATTCATCAATCAGAAAATATATGCTTTGAAAGTTCTGCAAAGATTTGACATGGATAAAAGCAACTCAGTCCTAAATCCTATTGTTCTAGGCTGCAAACTTGTGAAGGATGAAAGTGGCACTAAGGTAGACAAAACTTAGTTTAAACAGATAGTTGGTAGCCTCAGGTATCTTACAGTTACTAGACCAGATGTGATGTTTGTAGTAGGTCTTCTTAGCAGGTACATGGAAAATCCTATTGAACTCCATTTACAAGTTGCAAAACGAGTGTTGCGATACTTAAAAGGAACGCTTGATTTTGGAATTTTCTACAAGCAGGGAGGAAATAATGCACTTATTGCCTATAAAGACAGTGATTATGCTGGAGACTTGGAAGATAGGAAAAGCACTTTGGGTTATGTGTTCTTGTTTGGCTCTAGAGCGGTATCTTTGTTATCAAAGAAACAACCAGTAGTAAGTTTATCTACCACTGAAGCTGAATTCATTGTTGCATCTTCTTGTGCATGTCAAGCAATATAGTTGAAGAGGGTGCTGAAAAAATTAGGTAAGAATCAAGATACTACAACCGTGATTTATTGTGACAGTAGTTCTGCAATCAAGCTTTCGAAGAATCCTGTAATGCATGGTCGAAGTAAGCATATAGATGTACGTTTTCATTTCCTTCGAGATCTCACAAAGGATGGATATGTAGAGTTGGTTTACTGCAACACAAGGGAACAATTAGCCGATATAATGACAAAGCCGCTTAAGCTGGATGCTTTCGTAAAGTTGCGTACATCTTTAGGTGATTGTTCTGAAGCTGATGTAAACTGATGCTTGCACGCATTCCGTTTAAGGGAGGAAATGTTGAAATATTCTATTAGTTAAATAATCATTCCCATATTTATAGGATCTATTGGAGATGAATTTAGTCTTTCAAGTTGTTAGTACGACCTTTTATTTATGTTGATACAGTTATATGTAAAGGCTATTTAATGGCATAATCTCTTCTATTCAATGACAACTTAAATTCTCCAGACACAATCTTTCAGTATCTTTAGTTTATTCGATAACAATCATTACCGGCAACATTGAATTAGGAGATTTGCAAATCTTCCATCTTCCAAATCGATTTGAAACAGTCATTGATTCTCGACTTTAATTTGAAACCCTCTATCTCGAAAAAAAAACCATCCACCTCAACCTTCTACCATCGTTGAACGCTTGTATTGAGCTGAAAATTTGGACTCCAAAAACCTTTTATGACGTATTTTCGGAGTGAGTAAGGATCTTCATCTCCCTCAACTTTCGCCTCTGTACATATTTTTGTCGTTTCAACTTTGGAAAAAAAAAAAAACCTCTTTTCAAAATGCATGAGTGGGGAGAGTTGTTAGTAAGGTGAATTTGTTTTTTTTTTCTTTTCTTTTTTGGTGTTAAACATTTGTAAATCTAAGTGGTTGAGATTTTTTTTTTCTTCAAAACCCATGAATAAACTAAAACAAACAAAAATTAAAATTAAAATTGGTTGTGGTCTGTCTGTAAATAAACGTATATACGAAGGGTATAATCGGGATAAAAATTGCCAACTCAATTTTCCTATAATTGTGCCGTCATTAGATGAAAATATGAAAGTTTCTTAGTTATTTTTCAATTAGTTTTTTTATTTCTAGCTATTCTTGAGAATTTCTCTTTTTTAAAATATTTGGAATTATGAAATCGGCCCATTAAATATTTTTTGTGAACCGTGTAAATAGGTCCTTAATGACCTACTTATTTTTTGTGCATATTTTACTGATACATTCAACTAACGATAGTATTTTGTCTATCTCAAGTACAATGGTTACATTGAAAAAATAGTAAAATATATGTGAAGTTTTAAGTTGACATCTCCATTGAATGTTGAAAATTTGGGAAATATGTTTGCAATTGAATGATTCAACATAAAGTTAAACAAACAAAAAACAATCAACATAAATCACCACATACTTCTAACTTAATAACTCAACTCTACACTCGATTTATTAACTCCACAAACATCTCAAGTCCACACATATTAACTCAACTTTACACACCAAACACCCATTGAAAGTGAATAGGCAATTATATGGATTATTATCTTAAAACATTAAGAAACATGAGGTAAAGAAAGAGTTGCACATAGATAGAGTTTTAAAAACCAAGAAATTTTCCTCAAATCAAAAGGAAAAGAAAAATAATTAAACCGACAGCCGACTTTTCATGGAAAATAATTATTCGAAATGGACAAAAAAATAAAAAAAAAACTAATAATAATAATATTTAAAAATTGCAAAATGCACAAACCAGAACCATACTCACGATAACTCGATAGGGATGATCTACAATCAAATTCTTAAATTATATAATTGTTTTAATTCAACCATTTTTTTTTCTTTTAACACTATAAATTCGAAAACCATAATATTAATTAGGGAAATTGTAGTAAATGACAATTTAAGACTTATTGTTTGTAAATATAACATGTTTTTAAAAATTTTGCGGATATAGCAATTTCTATCGCTGATATCTTATGACTGATAGAAGTCTATCGCTGATCACCTCAACTTTTTATAGATTTTTGTCACTGATAATAGTCTATCACTGATAGAAGTCTATCAGTGATATAATAAAGTCTATCAGTGATAGAAACGAGTTTTTTTGCCATATTTGCAAAACATTTTAAAGTTCGCTAAATTTGCAATTAGTTTGGGCCTGATTGCTATTTGTGCAACCAGCCCTATTAATTATTATAAAATAAAAAATTATAATGGTAGTAAAATAATTAAAAATATAGCATTTTTTTAAAAAAATAACGGATATAACAATTTCTATCAGTGATAGTATAGTTTATCGCTGATAGTAGTATATCATCTCAATTTTTTATAGAATTTTGTCAGCGATAGAAGTCTATGAGTGATAGTCATATATCAACGATAGAGTCAATCAATGATAGTCACTAATTTTTTGTCATATTTGTAAAATATTTTAAATTTTGTTAAATTTGTAATTATTTTGGGTATCGCTGTCCAAGTAGCCCTTATAAAATTCTAATTTGTTAATTATGAAATATTATTTAAAAGGTTTATTTATAAGTATTTTTGTAGGTTTAAATAAATATTTCATCAAATTCAAAGTTGGAGAGTGTTACCGTGGTTTTTTCAAATAATAAAACTTCCTTAAATGGGTGTGATAATAATACAAAACTTCAAAAAAGGGGAATAAATCAATTCCGCCGGAATGAAATACAGCCAAATTTGCTTTTATTTTTCACTGTTCAGAAAAAGGATGAGAATGTTTCTTTCAAAAAAAAAAAAAAAAAAAAAAAAAATCGGATGAAACTCGTATGATTGATTTCATAATTTCGGCTCTTCTCTATTCCATGTTTTTACGAGTCGGCAGCACTAATGTTGGGGTTTTTGTAATGTTGGGGTTTTTGTACGGGTGACCCATCACTCGGAGATGCGAGATTTTTTTATTCTGTTTTTTGATTTTTTGCTGTCCTTAACAACACCATGATTACTAGACACTTCAGGCCGCGTAGAAAGACGTTTTTGTCCTTTTTCATTTTGCACCCACTTCTTATCGCGAGTTTCTACCCTCTGTTTGTCACGATTATCATCCAACTGCTTGTCACGATTAACTCGCGATCAACACATATCGAAAATCGCAACCAGACATGGAAGAAATTGGCGAAGGGCAAAATCGTCTTTGTATGCGACATGAGATGGCTAGCGATCGTGATCAGGGTGTTGCTGACGACAACAAAAGAACAAAAAAATTTGCACTTCAAGTCCGAAGGTCAAAAAATCTGACACCCCGAAGTAGATCACTCGTACAAAACCCCCCACTAATCTTCCAAAACACAACATAGCAAGCCTTTGTCTTCTTCCTATGTTTCTTGTCCTCTTTTTGTATGTGGACTAGGTTTTTTTATTTTTTGTTTTTTTACAATACTAATTTATACACTATGTTAACTTTTTTTTTAGGAATCTTTTCATGCAGGCGCAAAGTAGATTTAAATAAATTGTGAAATTTAATTAATACTTTTTAAAAATTTAAATAGGTCAATTATTAAAAAAGAAAAATAGGTCAACCAACTAGTTGGCTTATACAATATACATATCTTTTAATTATTAGATGTTTGAATTTCTAGCTAACATATTATTGAACGAATCAAGTATTAGAAAGGATTAAATCCATTTAAGAACTAGGAAATTAAGGAGGTAAATAAATGTTCTAACTAGCTCAATAGTCAATACCCTACAATCTGCTCAAAGCCAACAAATGAAAACATTCAAGAATCAATACCCACAAAATAGTCTTGTTGGATGCCCACAACTAATCACAAATAAATCATTAAGAAAAATAGACTTATGATGAATGGTAGTAATTTTATAACTTATTTAAAGTTCAATAAATTGGAAGAATTTTGGAGAGGATGCATTGTGTATGACTTCCTTACACATGATATGATATGACGTTTGTTATTATCTCATTCCTCGCAAATAACATATTTTTGTTGAGAATATAAACAAAGTCTCACATTGACTAGATAAAGAAGAGATTATGAATATATAAGTGATAAACAACTATCTCCAATGGTATAAGACATTTTGGGTGAAACCAAAAGCAAGAGTCATGAAAGTTATGCCCAAAGTGAACATTATCATACCATTGTGGAGATATTTGAAGTCGTTGTTCCCTCATAAGTGGTATCAGAGTCATGCTCCCGACTTAGCCTTGTCGACAAAAATCCTCGTGTCGATAGAATCCTCTAGTCTAGAACAAAGAAGTAGGTCGTTTGCTAAAATTAAGTGAATATGTGGTTGAGCTTTAGAAAAAAGTAATATGCTCAAGATCAATAAAACACGGAGGGCTCGATGAAACTTTGCTCGAGGGGGAGAATTGTTGGGAATACAAACAAGGTCCCACATTGGCTAGATAAGAGAAAGATCAGGAATATTATTCGAGTCGTTGTCCCCTTCCTCAATTTTGTTTTGTGGGGATTCGAACCACAGACCTCTTGATTATCAAGTCATACATATGTCAGCTGAGCTACACTTGTTTTGGCGAATTCCCCAACTTTTTGAACATCACATGTTGATTTCTTAGCCAAATAGTATCAAAATTACTATCACATGATGAGGACATTGACATGAAGACTAGCTACCTCTCTCTTCCAAGATCCGTACAGTTTTTTGCCTCCTACTTTTGGAAAGAACACTTGGGGTTGTAAGTTGAATACTTTAATTTGATATTTTGTTCCGATTCTCAAATGTTATCTATGACATTTGTTATCCGTGGTTTATTCATAAATTCAAGTTATAGATACCAATTGTGAGGGGTATTAACATTTTTTGAAATTTGATTTCATCATTGAAATATCTGATCTGCTTAATAATTTATTTCTATTATAATATATGTTTATGACAATTTGTTTCCAAAAAAAATACAATTAATTTAAAAATTATAGGACAAGGGATCAAATTATCCATAAGACAACTGCAACAATAATTTTGTTGAAGGTGTGTTGATGCATTTTTCAATATATTTGTTTGACATACAATACTTAAAAAAAAAAAATCGATACCTTGGAGACATATATGCCGATACTGTTATTTATAATGACTAGTACAATTTAAATTTTCTCAAGTCGCTTTGGCCGAGTGGTTAAGGCGTGTGCCTGCTAAGTACATGGGGTTTCCCCGCGAGAGTTCGAATCTCTCTGGCGACGGAATTTTACGAAAACTTCTTTTACCCTTCATTTATTTTGTAACGTATTTTTTTTTATAGGACTAGATTTCAAAAAAACTACTTTATTATTTTTTTTAAAATTGACTAATAATTTTAGAATATACAGTATTGATCATTTTTAATGTTAATGGTTGCTTCATATTTATTTTAACTTTTTTTCCCTTTAAGTTGTTGACATTGATTTTTCTATATGTCAATGCTCAAGAATATAGCTTATGAATGCAAAAACAATCCCACGCATGAGCTGAGACGGATTCATAATTTTATGTGTCGGAGTTCATTTTAAATAAGGTTAAATTATCAGTTTAGTCTTTGAAATTTGAGATTTGTTTCTATATGACACAACTTTAAAATGTGTAATAGATCTATAAAATTTCCTAGTTGAATTAGAGACAAAATTAGTATTTTTCTTGAAAAAGCACGTAAAAAAAATGTTCGAACTCTAGCTGAATAAACAAAAACGGCATAATTATGCTCACCTGACAAATAAGACAGACAACAATTTGAAAACGTAACCGATATTGGTTATACAAATATAGATTTTTCAATTATTTGAGGGGACAACGTGTTCACAAAGACATTAGAAGAGTTTGAATCTCCCACTCCACATGTTACCGGAAAAAAAAATGTAGAATCCATGGTTGAATAACTTTTTTTTTCTTTTTATTCTTCAGGGTTTCTTACAATATATAAGAAGAGTGGTTGTCCCACATCGAAAAGATTCAAGTAAGTCATGTGCTCCATGGACTATAAAATGAGCCTATGACTTTAATTTTTTAATCATCCCCGTTAGAAACATTTTAAATTTGATGTGCTAACTTTAGTTAAATTCACTATTGTATTCTTTAGCTTTAGAGTTGGAAAAGGGTGAGTGGTGCAAATTAGCAAGCTAACTCTAGTTTAATTCAACATTCTTTAGTTTTAGAGTTAGGAAAAAAGGTGAGTCGTGCAAATTAGTTTTGAAGAGAGTGTTTTGCAATTGGGATCGGGGAGAAAATTATGTGATTGTAACAATTTTTCACATAGTGACAGTTCTTTCTGGTGGGTCGTGTTTTTCTCCGGTTTTGGGTGGATCCTGTTCTTTCTGGTGGGTCGTGTTTTTCTCCGGTTTTGTACGTCAAAATCTTGTGTTTTTTATTTGTATTGATTCTATTTGTATTGATTTTTTTTAATTTATCGATTATTTTCTGTTTATTCTTGCGGTAGAAGTGAGAAGTTTTTCTCAACAGTACCATTTTTCAACACTGAAAAATAATTTAGGTAATTGTAATATTTGTCAAAATATGGTTGATGATATAGCCATGAATGCAAAATATGGTTGATAAATGCCAGTGTTAGAAAGTGCACTCAAGAAATCTTTAGAGTTAAAAATAATGTATTAGAATAATGAGTGGAATTATCGGTTGATATTCTATTGGTCAAAGTAACATATGGATTGTTAAAAATTATTATCAATTATTTCATTGTTATCATTTGGTGACGTGCGCACCACAAACTAAGTCCTTTATAATAACGAATAATCAATTTTTATTGAAATATTTTTTATAATTATAGCAAATGATTGATAATAAAAATATATAAGTAAACCATCAAAAATTAGCCTAGTGATCATAAAAAAGTCTTGGGACTATTAATGCGGGAATGTGTTCACTATTTGGTGGTCATCTGCTTCAAATTAATTTTCTATGAATTTTTTTAGCAACTAAATGTTATGAATTTTTTTAGCAACTAAATGTTGTAGGATCAAACGATCTGTTTCGTGAGATTAGTCGAGATGTACGCATAAATTAGCTTTGATAGTCACACATATCAAAATAAAAAAATAAAAAAATAAAAAAAATAATAATGTAGGATAAACATTCTTTAAATGATTTGGGAGAAACATGTTTGATTGCTATTAAATCTAATATTTTTATGGATATATTTTCTTTATCAGATTAGATTGGAGTGTTTAAAATTTATGAAGAACTGACAATGAGTTAAAAGGTTCTTATTGGATAAAATCTATGACCAATTTAAGTTTCTATTCGATTTGATAAGTAGGACATATGTCATAAGGCAATGACAATCTTGATATTCCCTACCCAATTAAGGTGTGGTTGTCATTCGAGGAATGAAGGGTGTTATTTTTCATTCAAGTTTGGAAAACTTAAAATGGATATCATCTTTGTAGGCATGTCTTGAAAAAGATTTCTTATCTAAATAATAGTGATATGCTACTTGTTGGCACAAGAATTTGGCTCCTTCTCTCAGGTTAGAATTCTTCGGTTGGTGGTGCTCCGACGCGAACCTGCAAAGAGGAAACAAATGTGTGGGGTTCGACCCAACACGCTCCGATACTTAAGTCATCAGAGGGTTGAGGTAAGTCAAGCAGTAGATTGGTTAGAGTAGATAATCCAAGTCAGTCAGAGGGTTGAGGTAAGTCGAGCAGTAGATTGGTTAGAGTAGATAATCCAGGAGTGGAGAATCTAACTTACTTGATAAAGAAGGATGATGCTTCATTATATAGTAGTGAGTTGGTGTATGAGCTGCACGTGTCATATGAGATCGTCCGCCCCTCTTATGATGATGAGGAGACTAACGTCTTTCATCCGGCTGAGCGCATGGGATAGTGTTGGCAGGTCGTCGCGCATCACGGATGTGACCGTTTGGTCAGTTGTGTCCCCCTGCCAAGGTCCAAACCGGATTTGGTAACCTCCGATTTTTGGGATTAAAGTGTGAGTCGAGCGTGACGTCATGGGATGATGTCATGATGACCTCATCTTATCGGAATCCTCCCACAACATTACCTCCATCAACGGGTCGACCCGACACTTGGTGGGTCAGCACATTGGTTCGAGCCGTCACGAATGTTTGATGTAGGATGAGGTCAACGACGTTCGTCCATTCATGACTTTCCCTAGGCGTTGCTTCGGAACGAGGTTCTACTAGCCGCTTTGGGTTGTTTCGCATTCTTTAGAGGCGTCGTTTTGGTCTCGCTGCCTTTACCGAGGTGCCATTTCGGCTTCTTAGTGTCTCTAAGGCCTTCAAATGGTGTTCTTTTATGGACAATTTAGATTTGATGATCCTAGCCTATATGTAGAGTTATCCTGACCTGCTATCCGTACCTTTATGACCCACAACGAGTGCAAAGAGTTTTGTAATTTTCTCTTTTAGGTGCAGACGTTTGTTGGTGTTGCATCCCGACCTTGTTGCTATCAGAGCGGTATCTTGACTTCTTAAATCTTTAAAAATTGCAGAATGCACAAACCACTCATAAACCATAACTCGATAAGGATCATTTACAATCAAATTCTTAAATTATATAATTGTTTTAATTCAACCACTTTTTTTTTCTTTTAAAAGTGTAAATTCGAAAACCATAATATTAATCGGTATAAAATTCTAATTTGTTAACTATGAAATATTATTTAAAAGATTTATTTATAAGAATTTTATAAATTTAAATAAATGAGAGTGTAATGGTGGTTTTTTCAAATAATAAAACTTCCTTGGGTGTGAAAAAAAAGTGGAATAAATCAATTCCGCCGAAATGAAATACAGTGAAATGGATGAGACTTGAGAGTGATGTGATTGATTTCATAATTTCGGCTCTTCTCTATTACAAGTCGGCAGCACTAATCTTCCAACACACAACAGAACAAATCTTTGTCTTTATATGTTTCTTGTCCTCTTTTTGTTTTAATATGTGGACAAGGTTTTTTCTCTTTTTTTTTCTTTTAAGAATTATTTCATGCAAGTGCAACTTAGATTTAAATAAATTGTGAAATACGATATTAGATGTTTGAATTTCTATCACGATATTAGAGGTTTGAGGTTTGAATTTCTATCTCACACATATGATTGAACTGAATTAAGTATTAGAAAGATTTAAATCCAATTAGGAACTAAGATATCAAAGAAGTAAAAGAATTAACTAGCTCAAGAATCAATACCCACGAAATAGTCTTGTTGGATATGCCCACAACTAATCACAAATAAATCATTAAAAAAAATCAACTTATGATGAATGGTAGCAATTTTATAACTTATTTAAAGTTCATATGATTCAATAAATTTGGAAGAATTTTGGAGAGGATGCTTAAGTAATAGAAAGTGCATTGTCTATGGATGACTTCCTTACACATGACATGACATTTGTTATCTTTTCCCTTGTGAGTAATAGTTTTGTTCGGAACTATAAAACAAAGTCTCAAATTGATTAGATAAGGGAAGATCATGAGTATATAAGTGAGAACAACTATCTGCAATGGTATGAGACGTTTTGGGTGAAACCAAAAGCAGAGTCATGAGAGGTATGTCAAAAGTGGACAATATCATATCATTGTGAAAATATTTGAAGTCGTTGTCTCCTTATAAGTGATATCAGAACCATGTCTCTCCGACTTAGCCTTGTCGACATAAAAGCTCGTGTCGATAGAATCCTCTAGTCTAGAACAAAGAAGCGGGTGAGCTAAAATTAAGCGAATCTATGGTTGAGCTTTAAAAAAATGTAATAAGTTCGAGATTAGTAAAACACGGAGGGTTCGATGAAACTTTGATATGATGTCTTTTGGGTGAAACCATCCCAATGTTGGAATGGCCTTGAATCTGTTATATGACCCGCTTTGGCCCATTATGTATTAAGTTATTAGATGAGTGTCATATATAAACCAATGACTTATGTTGCCCTTAGTCTGTAATTTTGTAATTTCTCCTATTCGTAATACAAACTCTCCTATTCATAATCGACTCAACTTGAACTACCAAACATTCGAAGCTTGGCCTTTAGAGATTGGCGAAACCAAATCTCTTCCAAATCGGGGTAAATATTTTATAGCCCTAATTTCCATTTGTGAACATATTCCTTTTGAATTCCTCAACTTTTTGAACATCACACATGTTCATTTCTTAGCCAAATAGTATCAAAATCACTATCACATGATGAGGACATTGACATGAAGACTAGCTACCTCTCTCTTCTAAGATCCTTTACAGCTTTTGCCTCCTACTTTTGGAAAGAACGCTTGGGGTTGCAAGTTGAAGACTACTTTAATTTGATATTTTGTTCCCATTCTCAAATGTAAAATACAATTCTTCCTTAGGATATGGATGAAAAATGTTCATGTTATCTATGACATTTTTTATCCGTGGTTTATTCATAAATTCAAGTTATAGATATTCATAAATTCAAGTTATAGATACCAATTGTGAAGGGTAATTTTTCTTTTTCTTCATTAATATTTTTTGAAATTGGATTTCATCATTGAAATATTTGATCTGCTTAATAATTTATTTCATGGGATCAAACTATCCATAAGACAACTGCAACAATATATATTTTTCATGAAGGTCTGTTGATGCATTTTTCAATATATGTGTTTGACATACAATAGTGCCTACCAATATCTTAAAAAAAAAAAAAAGGAAAATACAGATTTCAATACCTTGAAGTTCGATCTTACATATATGCCGACACTAACGTGTGAAAAGTTGTTTTGGCCGAGTGATTAAGGCGTGTGCCTGCTAAGCAGGGGCGGATCCAGGAATTTTTGTCAGGAGAGGCACAATTCCAATAAGAGTTAATTGCAACTTTAGTCTTTGAAATTTTCGATTTATGTTTATACCGTCTTTGAACTTTAAAACGTGCGTAACAGACTCTTAAACTTTCAATATTTAGTTTGATAGATCCTTAAGCTTTCAATTTTGTGTCTAATTGATGCTTCAAATTTTAATTTTGTGTCTAATAAAGACATATTAGAAAATTTAAAATATTAAATATTTTGTTAGATATAAAATTAATGTGTCATTCATCAACTTGTTCGACATTTAAAAAAAATCACATAATTATTAGATACAAAATTAAAAATTTCAAATGTAATTAGTTAATTTAATAATAATAAACTATTTTACGATGTTGAACTTAAATATATATGATTAAATAATAAAATTTGAAATAGTTATCATTTTTTAAAATAATTTAGTAAAGGATTTTGAAATATTTATCATTTTTTAAAATATAATTATTTTTTATTTTTTAGAATCTAAAATAATTTAGTAAAGGATTTAAAATTTTAAAATAGAAGTATAGAACTATGTTTTTTTTCTTCAAATCTAACCTGATTTACCTAAAATTTAATACAAAACAGAATTCACGTCCATTGAGTTTCAAACTCAAGATGGTCTAAACACAAAATTCGAAATTCGTGCCCCTTGCCACCAGACCAGAAGAATATTTTACTTTTTATTACGATTTTAAAAATACAAATATATAAACTATAGTTATATTTTCCGAAACCCGATATACAAACATATAAAATTAATAATTTGAGGGGGGCACGTGCACCTGACCCTTACGTGGCTCCGCCCCTGCTGCTAAGTACATGAAATTTCGCTCGAGAGTTTGAATCTCTCAAGCGACAGATTTTTACATGGATAGATTTCAAAATATATGAACAAACACAATTTTTTATTCTAATATATTTACCTCTTCTAACTTAATTTTAATACTCATTCTAAAAAATTGTGTGTGATATAAATTTTAAGACCATTGAAAAAATATTCTAGTCGAAGTATTCTGCTTAACATGCTTTTGAAAATTTTGAAAATATTTATAAAGCACTCTAAAATATTTAAAAACAACATTTCATTATTACCTTTCTAAAGTTGTACAAATTTTAACCTTAAAATATTTAAAAAATAACACTTATTAGCTTTCTAAAGTTGTACAAGTTTTAACTTTTTTTTCCCTAACATTTCTTAAAAGGTTCGTAAATAAAAGGGTAAAGCCAAGTTGTTGACCTTGATTATTCTATAGGCTAATGTTCAATAATATAGCACACACGAGCAGGAAAATTTATGTAATAATTCTATAAACTTTCTTAATTTAAATAAAGGTAAAATTAAATTTTTTTCCTTGAAAAATCACCTAGAAAATGTTCGAACTCTAGCCAAATAAACAAAAAACATATAATTACACCCACTTGACAAATAAGCCAAACAGTAGTTTGAAAACCTAATCGATATTGATTATACAAATATAGATTTTTCAATTATTTGAGGGGGACAACGTGCCATGACCTCTACGTGGATATGTCCTTATCTGTGACATAGCATAACTCATCTGACATAATGTATGAATTATTGACAAAGAGGTTAGAGGTTTGAATTTCCCACTTCATATGTTGTGAGAAAAAAAAATGCAATGAACAAAAAAAAAAAAAGCAAACAAAATCACCGTTGTATAGTTTTTTTTTCTTCTTCTTCGAGCAACCATTTTCAACACTCAATCGATATTTCACAATCAAGAGTGCAGTACTACTATTTATAGTAGTGATTCCTATATATCGTATGAACAACAAAATAATTTAAGTAATTGTAATATTTGTCAAAATATTGAGTGATAATATAGCTTATGAATGCAAAATATGATTGATAAATGCAAAATTTAAAGCCACATTAGAATTAGAAAGTACACTCGAGAAATCTTTAGAGTTAAAAATAATGTATTAGAATGAGTGCAATTATCTGTCGATATTCTATTTGTCAAATTAACTTATATGGATTGTTAAAAATTATTATCAATTATTTCATTGTTTTTCATTTGGTGACATGCGCACCACAAACTAAGTCCTTTAAGATAACGACTAATCAATCAATGCCAAGTGTTTATTGAAATAATTTTGATAGTTATAGCAAGTGGTTGGCAATAAAAATATATAAGAGCTTCAATAAAATTATGTAAGGATAAACCATTAAAGATTCATCTAGCAGTTATGAAAAGGTTTGAGATTATTAATGCGGAAATGTGTTTAATATTTGATAGTCATCTACCTAAAATTATTTTTTTACGAATTTTCTTAACAAGAAATGTTGTAGGGTCAAGCGGTCTATCCGGTGAGATTAATCGAGAAGTGCACAAACCATTTGAGTTTCTAATCGATTTGATAAGTAGGACATATGTCATGAGACAATAACAATCTTAATATTCCCAATCAAGTTAAAGTGTGGTTATCATTATTCGAGGAATGGGGTGTGCTATTTTTCATTCAAGTTGGGAGAACTTAAAATGGATATGATCTTGGTAGGCATGTCTTGAAAAAGATTTCTTATCTAAATAGTAGTAATACGCTACTTGTTGGGGCAAGAATATGACTCCTTCTCTCCGGTCAGAATCTTCTGTCGGTGGCACTCTCCGACGCGAATTTGCAAAGAGAAAACAAAGGTAAACTTCCATGATTGAATAGCTTTTTTTTTCTTCTTCTTCAAGCAACCATTTTCAACACTCACAAAATAATTTTAAGTAATTGTAATATTTGTCAAAAATATGGTTGATAATATAGCTTATGAATGCAAAATATGGTTGATAAATGCCAGTGTTAGAAAGTGCACTCAAGAAATCTTTCAATCCAAGTGTTTATTGAAATAATTTTGATAATCATAGCAAGTGGTTGGTAATGAAATATATAAGAGCTTCCATGAAATTATGTATGGAAAATTTTGACAATTATACCAAGTGGCTGGTAATAAAATATATAAATATATAAGAGCTTCAATAACCACGATTAATTTAGTTATGAAGTCAACAAGAACATAGCTCAATGTATTGTCTACTGACTATGAGGTCCTAAGTTCAATCTCCAACCCAAACATGTTGTCAAAAAAAATAAAAATAAAATAGTGGTTATGAAAGGTGGTAAGACTATTAATGCCTTCTTAAAAAGAATGTGTTCAATCTTTGGTGATCACCCACTTATAAATTAATTTTCTACTAGATTCTTTGACAGTCAAATGTTGTAAGAACAGGCGGACTATATATCTCGTGAGATTAGTCGAGATGTGTTTAAACTGGCCCGAATACTATAAAAAAAAAAAAATGTATATATATGTAGGGATAAACATCTAAGATAGAAATTTCCTAATTCTTTAAATGATTTCGGAGAAATTTGATTGTTGTCAAGTCTAATATCTTTATGGATATATTTTCGATTGGATTGGAGTGATTGAAATTTATGAAGAAGTGACAAGGAGTTGAAGGGTCTTGGATAAAATCTATGACCAATTTGAGTTTCTATTCTAGTTGTTGGACATATATCATGAGGCAATAAGAATCTTGATATTCCCTACCAAATTAAGGTGTGGTTGTTATTCAAGGAATGTGGTGTGCTATTTTTCATTCAAGTTCGGAGAACTTAAAATGGATCCAATCGCCTGTAATTTTCAAAGATTCAATCGTGGTCGACTGTAAATCAGCCTACAACACTATATTGGACAGACCTACAATTCACAAGTTAAAGGCGGTACCATCGACATACCATCTGAGTATGACGTTCCCAACACCAACATGTATAGGAATAGTGAAAGGGAAACCACTAGCGTCACGACTATGCTACTAGTTAGAAAAGGAAGTGGACGACTATGCTACTAGTTAGAAAAGGAAGTGGATCTGTAGGATCTCAAATGAATTGTTAGAAATGAAGACCAAATCCATATACCTCTCAAATGACTAGGGGCATTTTTTGGAGTGATTTTTACATGACCAAAATCAATTTTTCTATTGTCAAAATCATTTCTCTTTAAAATAAATATGTTTGGCAAAAGACAAACTGAATTTAGCTAAATTTAAAATCATTTAAAATTGATTATTAAAACACTAGTTGATAGGTGATTTTGATTGAGGTGATGGATCGAGAATCGCCACTCAAATTTACTCTCGTATTATTCAAATGTGAAAATAAAAATTTACCTCAATTTAAGATTTAAGAAAAAAATTGAGAAAAAATTTGTCAACTATCGATGACCGGGCAAGGCCCGTGATTGACGTGAACTCTCATGGACAGAGTTATTCAATATTTTTTTTTCTTCTCTGTCTACCGAGTTCATAATTATGTTAGTGACCAACCCTACGCTATTTATTTTAACTGAATCCTAAACCAAATAGGATTTCTATCTCTCTTTTTTTTAATTAAGATAATATCCAGATTCAAAAGTTTTTATTAATTATCTTTTTAACCTATGATCTTTTAGTCACGGGCACAACCTTATGCCAATTAAGCTATGCTCGGTTTGACATAATTGTTATTTGTTGGTACGAAGCAATGATTTAAATGTCCATGCGGATGGAAATATTGAAATCAAAATTTTATGAAAATATCCATTGATGTTGATGAATATTTATTTAAAAAAAAACATTTTACATTTTTAAATGAGTTAAAATATACTTATTATAATATTATATTCATGTTGAGTTACATTTTGATTTTGTTTTTTAATATTTCATCGATTTGGTATGATATGATGAAAATGTCGATTCGTCCCTTATATCGATGTCGAATTTATGGATATGTGGAAATTTCGACAAGTGGACGAAAATGTAATACCATGGTTAGAAAGTTTAATAGAAATAGAGAGATTTTTTTTTTTTTTATATAAATAATGTTGTTTTATAAAGTATTTGCGAAAGTAGGATAACATATACCATAGACACGATTTCTAAGGCCGTGTCCGTCATTAAAACAAATATATATCCTAACGCATATGGTGCGTTGGGTAACATGTACCTAATCTGACGCCTATAGTGCGTCGATTTAGACTACTTTACCCGACGCATAGCGTCGGGTTCATCTTTTCCGACATCCATTTTTCAATGCGCGTGTGCCTTGAGAGTGACTTTATCCAACACATTTTGAGGTTTTTTCGACGCATTTCTGTATCGAAAAATTTCTTAATTGTTGATGTGTTAATTACCCGGATGCATGGTGGGAAGGATCTTCTTTCGAATTTGGGTGATGAATTTTGAAGGTTGGAATTCAAACATTGTTATCTAGGATTAGGATGAGGCTTCAGGGGATGTGAACAATGTAAGCGAGAAGAATCATACCCGGAGAGACGTAGGAAAACGAAAAAGCGAAAATGTTTTCCTTGAAGTATTATATGAGAAGATAAATTGGTTAGTCAATAATTAAATAAATGTTTAGTTAAATAATGTCTTTAATTAATGCCCTCTTAGTAATTTAGCAATTCTAAAATTAATTTTGAAACCAAACATACATAATTCAAAATCATTTCCCATTCTATGAAAATCACTTCAACCAAACATGAAAATGATGGTATGAAAATCAATTTTACAAAATAAATTATACTTAAATCACTAATTCAACCGTCACTTCCAAACATGTCTAATTCAACAATCACTCCTAAACATGGTTTAAGCACATTAGGCTTTTTATCATTTTTCGAAAGTTTTCTTTCCAAATTGAGTAAAAACTTCATCGAGCACGTATTTTTCTACTGAATGAAATCAATTGGTGGAATTCACCCCAATTTGAGAATCTCTATCCCATCAAATTAATAATCTCATTCTTTCTTCTAAACACTCATTATCATTTTATATTTTTTAAACTGTATGATTTTTCATTTAGGTCGAAAGTCGTGTTTTATTTGATTACTTGTAAGTTCTTCATTGACATATGTAGTTCAAAAACAAATTATCCGTTCACAAAAAATTGAAAATTGAAAATAAATCATCTATAAAAAAAAAAATGGCTAACAAAATACAGTCAAACTCAACCAAGCTAACCCTGCACACAGACTTTAAAAACTCAACCAACCAAACCCCGTATCCCAAATACAGTTTTAAAAAACTTTAAGAGTTCACAAACACAGCCGAACCAACCCAATGAAGATCAGAATTCCATAATTTTTTGGACTTTGTACGTACTTAACCTCAAAGATTACTATGATTTTATAAATATGTACTAAAATTCTATTTATTTCACAAATGACTAAATACATTAGGAGTATTTCATAAAAGTTGGTATTCAATTACATTAAAACCCTTCATCTAACTACATGAGATTTTTATGAAATAAATAAAATGTTTTTTTTACCATTTAAGGTATAACTCAATAATTTAATTGATAGCTCTCCAAATGAGCTATTATTTACTCTCTAACTCTTGCTAATTACCGTGCTCGATAAGATATTTTTGCCTTGTTGTAGGTGTTTCACGGTTGAGAGCTCGAGAAGTTCAAGGGCGCGTTTTGATGCTAAAAGGGGTGTTTTAAGGCTTTAGGATGAATCAGACAAAAAAGAAAATCAAAAGAACCATTTGACGCTGAAGGTCTTGCGTCAAGACACTGCAAAGAGCATCGCGAGGCTGTTCATTTGCAATTTCCAGAATTCAGACCCGAGAGCAAATTGGTGATAGCGTCGCGACGCTACGAAGTTGCGTGCGCGCTCCATTTCTATATGTAGCGTCTCAATGTTGTCTTGTAGTATAAGTAGATAAAGTTTCATTTTTAGGTCATCCCCCTCATTCCCAATTCCCCCAATTACAATTTTGAGAGGAAAAAATCTATTTTCTCTCTAGTTTTCTGTATTTGAGCTTAAACACTTGAATTTTGGATACAAATTTCACCACGAGCAACTAAGGTAAGTGCTCTAATTTAAGGTTAGGGATTAAATCTTTGATGCAATTAGTGAGGGTTTAGTTCTTAATTTATAATCTTTGATGCATTATTATTGCAAACAATCTCTTCTCCTAATTTATTTAATTAGCATGTATCTTTGAGTAGGTTGACACCCTAATTGTTTATGCATGTTAAAATGTTAAAGATTAGTGACGTGATCGTTTCTCCTAATCGCCAAGTAACAGGGGTTGAGTTATGCCGAATGTGACATAGGCTCTTCATGTTTACCTTAGTTTGCCTAGCTAGCCTTGGATTAGAGGATAAATCGGAATATTAACTTAGGCTATCCAAGTTAAATATTCGTCATAGTGTTTTCGTCACTGGCAATTAATCGATGAGGATCAATCACCCCTAATTGAAAAATTGTCAAGTTTGATTAGGATTGCAAAGCGTTAATCAATTAATTGAGTTGCTTGTACCGGCATCGGGCAAGAAAACTATATGCTTGGAATAGAATAGCTAAGTATGTTAGAATCCCTATGATCTAAGTTGCATCAAAGTAAATCTCGATTCCTTAAATTAGGAGCACCGATTACATTTATTTATTTTCGTGTTCTTTAATTTTCTTAGTTAATTTTCTGCATGTTTTAGTTTTAGTTTTACTTTAACCAATTCCCTCGTTTTACTTTTTAGTTTTAATTAAGGCAAATAGAAGATAATTAAGAGAAACTAATTTTCGGTTCCCTGAGATCGACCTGGTTACCACTATTCTACAAGTTAGAATAAATACTAGTTTATAAATCTAATTTGACGGGCCTCGACAACCCATTTACCAAATTTGGCGTCGTTGTCGGGGTTTCTCTTAGTTAAATTTTATTTGTTTTAAAAAAATATATATTTCTTTTCTGTTGTATCATCTTGTTGTAGCATTACAGATTTTCCTTTAGAGAATTGGGTGATAACTTCAAGTTGTGAAGGTGAAAGAGTTGTTCTTGAGTACGATAGGGAAGTTAAAGAATTTCATAGTCAAGTCGAGGAAATTATTCCCTATAGTATTGAGTGGGTTAGAAGGGGATTGCAGGTAAGAGAACTTCAGAGTCAAATGTGTGAGCTATACTCCATGGTTCGTGCGATGTTTCTTAGAGAAATTCAGGCAAGAGCGGTATGTTTTTGCTCGGTTGGGGGTCATACTTCCGACGCATGTTCTGAGTCTCCACGAACCAGCATCTTTGGAGCCTACCCCACTCAAGAGCTTCCCGAGCAGCAATATGAATTTCCTCAGCTCTCTAACCAAGGTATGTCAGATTAACAAACGAGGGAGCAAATTGGTTATATGCTTGATGAAATGCGCCCCGACACCGATGAAGAGCTTGAGCATATTCTGCCATGTGAAGATGAGGTTTGTGAGATTAATGAAGAGGTAGAGCTTAGTCCCAAGAAGGAGATTCAGGTGATAGAGTTTGAGGCTGACGAGTCTCTATCTGTTTTATTTCCTGCAAATTTCTTTATTGATGCATGCTCTCTTCCTTATTCTCTTAAGTCTGTTGAGTCTTTATTTTCAGTTGAGTAAGTTGAGTCATATTTTATTTTATTTGAATTTGTTGAGTCTTACTTTTTTCCTTATATTAAAAAAATAAAAAAATATCTTTGTCCGGCTGCCACTAGAAGTCGAAGAGCTTGCTTATCTTAGCAGGTTTTGTTGATTCTAGGAAGAAGGGGCCAAAAAAATATGAGAATTTTTATGTACCTTGACAGAGTGGTGGACATGTCGAGCATAACGACATTAAAAAAAATTGCATTTCTTAGGAGGCAACCTATATGCTTTTCATTTTTCTCTTTACTTTCAGTTTTTCTTTTCCTAACTTAGTTTCTTTGTTTTCTTTTGTAGGTGTTTGACCTAAGGAACAAAATAATTTGGCAAGGACCGCGCCTCTCCATCCACCGACCTCGCAAAGATCAGGGGAGTTTTCTGTTCCCTTAAATTTTGTTCATTTAATCGTTTAATCTGATGTGTTGATACATTGAGACAATGTATCATTTAAGGTTGGGGGTGAAGTTGGTTGTTGAACATCTTTTATGGTTAAGCATATGGGAAACTCTGAATTTGAGATGTTTAGGTCTATTTTTGCATGTTGTTCGATGAGGACAATCTATGAAATGCTTTTGAATTCTTCGTATTTGCATATTTCGAAAAGCATGAGATTGTATGCACTTTTGAGCATATCTTTTTTAAAAAATTATGTTACTCTCTTATATTCATCGAGCACATAGCCTCCTATTCTTGGTTCTGTAGTCTTAGAATTGTCTTATTTAGTCCGAAATCTTGTTGTCGTCACCCCGAAAGGCACCCTTAGGAAAGGCTTGATGCATTAGTGGTTGTAATAATTCAATTATGATATAACATAGCTATTGCCTAAAAAAAAAAAAGTGAAAGCATGTTGAATAAAATCTCCTGACATGCTCCTCCTTCTTGTGTTGTCTAAGTAACCAGGGACGATCATGTTATTGGGTTGATGTCCTAAAACTTGTGGTTTGTAAACTCAATATATATTCTATTTTGCAATAAATATGTTATTGAGATTTATTCAATAAAGGTGTTATTGAATAAAGTGAATTGCGTTCTTTTAACCCAAATCCAATAAACTAAGAACCCTTGGCTATAGGATGTATACTTGAACTTCATGTGGAGACATGAATGTGGATCCAGTTCGAGTAATAGCCAGAATGGTCTATAATATAGGGATAGGGTTGGGTACCTTATCTTGGGGACACCATGGGCGCGGCCCACTTTGTATAATACAAACGATGTGATCTTAAATCGTTCATGTGGAGACATGCGAGTGGGGGCGTCCTATGCAATGAGTTTGCATAAGACCGAATCGCGAAATAAGTCACTCTTACTTTATAACGCCGTTTATTGTTAAGACTGACTTTTTCATATGATGACTTAGGTAACTCGATCTAAATCCTGAGCACGTTATGAACTCCTGTTTATTCTGGATTATCCTTTGATTTGCATGGGTGAGAGTGGCCCAAGATCGTCGACTCAATAATCCTACCATGTTGGGGATAAGACTGGGTAGAGAGCTGGGAACATAGTCCTGCGAGATGATGAAATTCACTCCTACCCGTTTTTAGGGTTTAGTAGAAAGGTTGCACCCTTAAGTGCTGACTTCGGGTCTTGAACAAGGGGTCCCACCCTCTCATTGGCCCGATAGGGATTTAGTTTGATGGTTGGACAACAAACTAATTGTTCATTAGAGGATCAACGAGACTTAAGAAACAAGAATGAATTACAAGGGTAAAATGGTTTATTAGACCCCGCTGTAATTACGAACGACCTGTGAAAGACCGACTTACTAATCATGGTTATATCAAGTGAATAGAAATATATCTACAGTGAGGAGAGTGCAACCGTTGGGCTTTAGTGGAGTGACCAACAAATGTTGATTAGCTACGCTAAAGAGTTTGGCCGGTTAATCTTCTATCGTTGGAGCTCATGATTTGTAGGTCCATTAGATCCTCCTTGCTAGCTCGGACTAAGCCTTGTAACAGTATGAGAAAAAAGAATTTGAAATTGTTCAAATTCGGTTTTGGGAGTAAACGTTAATTATATTCGATATACTTAACGTATCATAGTTTAATTATGAATTAAACAATAAGGAAGAGAGATGGACATATTTAAAAGTGATTTAAATATGGGTTCGGTGTAATACATGAATAGTGATTCATGTTCGAGGGGTAGGTTTTAGAAATCGGGATTGGTCCAATTATTTAATTAATTTTGATATTAAATTAAATAATAAAATTAATTAATTAAATTGTTAAATAAATTAATTAAAAATTATTTTTGTTTAAAATTAATTATGAATTAATTTTAATAACAAAATAATTATCAATTTGGAGAATAGTGGATTTTGCCAATTTTTGAGTTTTTGAAGTTACTTCATGCTCAAATTTACCCATAAATTGGACACCTAATTTGTGACTAATCTCTTTCATTTGCAAGCTCAATGAAGCTTGTCGGTGCCTTTAAATTGAAAGAAACACAAAGGGGAAAGGATTTTGGAAGTTTTTTTTTAAAATTCTTAGTTTTTTACCTCTGTCCCTTCTTTCTCAAAATTCTCTCAATCTAGGGTCCCACAACCCGTTCCAAGGTATGGGGATAGTAGGGAAGACACTAGAGGTGGTCCACGAAGTGTTCGTGAGGAGAAACAAGCAACGAGTTCGGAGAATTTGAGCAACAAAGGTATGTGTTCATACTTCTCTATTTTTCCAGCTTTGAGCATGCTTTTTGTATGGCTAAATTGATGAAATTAGAGTGCTTTATGAGCTTCAATCATACCATTTGTTTTGATGATAACAAATCTCTAATTTACTAATAATTTTAGTGTTTCAAAGTGTCCATAGCATATTTCAGAAGATTCTAATCCTTCGAATCCAAGTTCAGACAAGAAAGATAGTGACAAAAGAAGATGGAAGGCAAAATCCAATGTGGCGTTGACACGTGACACTTTTCTGATAGCTAACGTGGCTCTCATTGTATTCGTAACGTAGAGCTCGAAAAGACGATTCCAACGCATTTTCAATCGCATAAATCGGACATCAAACAAAGAAGTTATGACCAAAAGAAAATGGAAAATATTTACTCAACACGACCAATGACGTGGACGATTGGGAAGACGACACATGACACGTGCACAACACCCCAACACACCAACCATCTTCTTTTTACCATTAACCTTTGAAAAATCATGATGATATTTTCTTTTACCATTAAACCCCCACCTTTGGATCTTTTAACCTAGATCTAATGGTCAATTTTAAATCGGCTTTAATATCATTTTAGGCCAAAATTTTCTATAAATTTAGCCACCTTCCTCCTCCAAACCACTCAATCATTTTGCTAAATTTTTCTCTCCTAAACCACGATTCATTGTTGATTTCTTCCAAGCTAAATTTTATTCTATATTGCCAGAGATTTGTGTGAAAGTTTTATTTTTGTGGGAACTTTATATCTTTACGTCAATTGGGATTTGTAATAAGGTGTGGGTGCACCTTGGGAATTGAGTGAGCGGTTTAATCCTGAACCTGAAAAAGGATTTGTAGTGGTTTGATCCTGAACTCGTGAAACGGACCATTGTGATTTAATCTTGAACCCGCGAAAAAGATCGGTATAGGTTGGGTCCTGAACCTGCAAAAGGATTCGTAGTGGTTTCCTCTTGAACCCGCAAAAAATGTGATCGCTCGGTTTGATTCTCACCCGTAAGAGAATCACTACAGTAAAATACCCAAGAGGAACTTGGGGAGTGGAGTAAGAATTTCCGAACCACTATAAAAATTCTCGGTGTCATCTCTTACTCTCTACTCTTTTAATTTTCGTTTACATCCTTAGGAAAATTGTTACATATTTCTAACAATTTTAGGGTGTTAATTTTATCAGTTTGCTTTGAACTAATTTAACTTAATTTCTTAAAAAAAAATTTAAAATTGTTAAGCAACCCTATTCACCCCTCTCGTGTTGCCAACCGATCCTACAATTGGTATCAGTGCGGGTAGCTCGTTTTTAATTTATTTTTGAAAAAGTGTTGTTTTGGAAGAAAATTTTCGAAAATTATTTTCCTTAAAATTATTTTTCTTAAAATTATTTTTGAAAACTTAATTGTTTGAGCCTATGGCAAACATTAGAGTTAATGATTCGATAAAATATTTATCTTGTATTTCTAATGATTTTCTTGATGTGAAAGGAATTTCTGATGGAAACCGAAGGATCCCGACACAACCAGAGGCGCAGCGGAAGAAGCCTAAACTGGCTGAGGATCTTCAGCAATCAATAAGCAACAAACAAGAAGTGTGAAACAATGCTAACACTTAACATTTTTCATCACTTCGAGTCCCACCGGTAATTCCTTACCACCGGTAAATACCAACCGGTAAAGTCAACCGGTAAATACCGACCGGTAAAGTCAACCGGTAAATACCGATCGATAAAGGAATTACCGAAGCAAAAGCCTGACCGATAAATCGGCGCTCATACACCGGTAAAAGGCAACCGGTAAAGGAACCGGTTCAACCCTATCGGTAAAACCTAGACCGGTAAATTTATCAACCAATAAATTTCAACCGGTAAAGAAAACCGGTAACACTTACCGACCGGTTTCCTCGGTGAAGGATTTACCGGTAAACGACCGGTAAATCTCGACCGGGGAAACAACCCCCAAACGCTTAAGAAACAGCGTTTGGGAAGCCCCACCGGTAAATTACCTATCGGTAAAAACCGACCGGTTTACCGACCGGTAAATTTACCAGTGAGCAACAAAGGACAAAATACCTTATTTTGATGTTCGTCTTCTCGTCTACCTCTGCACCTCTACAACCCCCTCGATCTCTACCTCTCCTCCGGTCACGAACTCAGCACGAACAGTCACGAGCACACGAGGACCACCCTTAGAGTAGTCCCAGCTATTCTCAGGCGGTAATAGCGGAGTAGTGGGACTCCTTAAGCTAAGGGGGTTAGTTTGAGGGTGGAGGAACAAGATGAAGCTAATGGCTTGTGTTTGAGATTGTGTTAATATGAACTTGATGAACAATTCATCAAGAACATCAAGAACACAATACAACAAATCCTTTGAGTTTCAACAACTTGAAATCAAAATATCAAGGGAAGAAGAATTAACAACTTAACTCTTCTTGAATCTTTCTCAAAGAACCACCTTGAATTTACAGCAACCAAAGCTTCAACTTCTCTCTTCTTCTTCAAGCTTCAACCATGGATCTTACCTTCAACACTTGAAGATTTTCAATCCAAAAGACTTGAGAGAAGAAGTTCCAACGTGAGAGAGAGAGAGAAGTATTTTCTCTTCAGAACCCAAGAGATTACTCTCACTCAAGCCAAAATCATGGATTAACTCAATTGACTTGCTTCATGAGTAAGGAAAAGAAATATAGTGGAAGACACATGTTGGACATGCAGGAAAGAATTAATGATGATAATAATAATTATAAATAATTATTATTTATTAAAATTAATAATAATTAAAAGAATTTTAATTATTTAATTTATTATTAATATTAATATCAAATACTAATATAATAATAAACCTTCCACTATTGCCCGGTTTTCAGAAAACCGACTTTTCCAAAATACGAATCAATATTCATATTTTTCTCCTATTATATATTTAAATCACATTTAAATATACAAACCCTCGAACAAACCCTAATTCAGATTTCTCCGAATTTAACACTATAGCACTGCTATACCGCTTTATCCGAGCTAGCCAGGAGAACCTAAAGGACCTACAGATCATGAGCTTCAACGATACGAGATCATTCGGTCAAAACTCTTTTGACCCGAATCGATCAACATTCGTTAACCCCCGGAGACTCCACTAAAGTCCAAGGGCTGCACTCTCCTCACTGTAGATATATTGTGTCCTCTTGATATAACCGTCATCGGTAAGTCGATCCTTCACAGGTTGTCCGTAATCACAACTGGGTCGTATAAACCGTTTAACCCCTGCATTACATCTTGTTCCTTAAGTACCACTGAGACCTCTAATGAACAATAGATCTTTGGTCCAACCAAAAGATCAATATAACTCTCTCATCACATGAGAGTGTGAGCTCACATTGTTCAAGCCCCGGAGTCAACTATTAAGAGAACAACCTAACTACTAACCCTGAAGAGCGGGTTAGGAGTGAATTCCAATCTTGCTATACTATGTCCCCAGCTACTTATTCAGCTTTATCCCCAAGTTGGTAGGCTTATTGAGCGGGCAAATTGCCACTCTCACCCGTACAAGTCAAAGGATACTTCTGAATAAGCAGGAGTTCATAGCGAGCTCAGGATTAAGAACGAGTTACCTAGGCCATCAAAATGTATAAGTCAGTCTCGATCAGTAAACGGTGTTATAAAGAGAGAGTGACTTAATACGCGGTTCGATCTTGTGTAAACTCTTTACACAGGACACCCTCACTTCTCACATCTCCATGTGGAACGATTCGGATCACATCGTTCTGTACAATACAAAGTGAGCCGCATCCAATAGTGTTACCAGGATAAGGTACCCAGCCTTATCCATATACTATAGATGATTTTGGCAGTATACTTGAACCTGATCCACAATCATGTCAAACATGAGGTTCAAATACTCAAACAATGCCAAGGGTGATGGTTATTGGTATAGGATAAAACATGTTTCACTTTAATCCAGTAAACTCTTTTACTGAATTAAAACTTAATAACTCTTTATTACTAAATAGATTATTTACAAACATAACAGTTTACAAACCACGAGTTTTAGGACATAAAACCCAACAATTTCTAAATCTAAATATCAAGGGAATTTCTATCAATCAAAGCAAGAAGATTTTCGAGAATCTCATTGGTGCTTGATGGGTCATACCGATGATGAAAGTGACGACGATGAGGTAAGTAACAGAAGTCCCTTCTACAATGAGCTTATGAATGCCTATAATGAAATTAAGTTTGATTTTGAAAAGCTAGGTGCTAAATACATGGCTCTTAAAAAGAAGAACACGAAATTAGCTTATGAGAATAATGAGTTGTTACATGAGCTTAGTAATGTGAAGGAAGAAAATGAGAAAAATAATTTCCCATCTAATTTAGATTTGAAAAATGACTTGAATGCCTTAATTGTTGAAAATAAATTATTCGAAGAAAATGCATGCTTGAAATTAAATCTCAATGATGTTGTGAAGCATGATGATGTTGAAAATTCGTGTGATGAAGAAAAATGTGTTATGCTAGATAAAGTTAAATTTCTTGAGCATGATATATTTGAATTGCATGAACTTGTTAAAACTCTTAGAGAAAAAGAGTCAAATCTTCTTAATGAGCTTAATTGTGCCAAAGAGCCCATTAATAAATTGACAATAGGTGCACAAAAATTAGATAAAATTATTGACATGGGCAAACCTTCAAATGACAAAAGAGGTATTGGTTATGTTGATGAGAGTGTTACTCTATCTAGTTTGAAAACTATTTTTGTTAAAGCATCTTCTATTATTCTTAGTAATGTTTTGCCTAATATTTTACCTGAATGTAATGTGCATAAACATGATGTACCAAAATTTGTGCATAAGCATGATGAACCTAAATTTGTGAAAAATAATTCACATGCTAAGGTTAATATTGTGCACAATGCTAAATTTGTTCATAATGTAAGATTTGTGTCTACATGTCATTATTGTGGAATTAAAGGTCATATTAGACCAAATTGTTACAAATTGAAAAATGTGCTTAATAATTATGGAAATCAAAATATTCCTTATAAAACAAAAATTCAAAATACTTATAAGAAGAACACTTATGTGAAAAGGAATAGATATTACGTGAATGGAAAAATTATGCATAATGTTTCTTGTTTCTCTTGTGGCAAATTCGGTCATAAATCAAATTCATGTTATTTGCATAAATCAAATGCTACTAATGTTATGAATACCGGAACTAAAAAGAAATGAGTTCCAAAGATTGAGATTAACCTACATGGACCCAAACAAGTATGAGTACCAAAAACTATTTGTTAAATTTTGTAGGTGTGCTCAATATTCAAATTTTGAAGATTGATTGAGATTTAAAAGAAAATTATTCAAAATTCAAATGCAACTTCATGGCTCTCTGGGTGCTTCAAAAGGAAAAATCTTTATTTGGTAACTTTATTTTTAAATGAATTTTGAGATAATTTGAATTTTTTTTATGTTTTCATCTTTGTTTTTGAATTTGAATTTGATATTAATGGAGTGCTTGAATGAAAAGTTGACATTTTTATAATGTGGTATTGAATTGATTTTCTTATCAATGTTATTTATGGATAGTTGAATATATTTTTGTGATATATGTCTTTTGAGTTTGAATTTTATATTTTTGAATTATTGGCAATATAAATTGTTGTTTGACAAATTGAATTGTTGATATGTTTTGAAACTTTGGTATTTTTGAATTGTGACTTATTATATTGACTTCAATTTTTTTTTGGATCGATGATTTATGACTATGGTGGATTAGATTGAATATTCATTAGATATTTATGAATATTGTTTTTGGCATTTATATTTATTGTTTTGCTTATTTATGGAATATATTATTATGTGTTCTTCAAATTAACTTCAAATTTGTTCATAATCCTTATTGATTTGGTATTTGAATTTTAGAATTACATGTCATGGAAGTTTCTTATTGAAAAACTATTTTAGCATATTATAGTTATTGGTCTTTGAATTTGTTTTTTAGCCAATATACTTGATTGTCTGAAATATTGATTTTCTGAAATATTGAGTATTCCTTTGTTTTAATAGTTTTCTTATTTTGTTTTAAATAGGTTTATTGAATCAATGATTGTTGACCGAGAAATTTCGGCCAATCAGCGGTCGCCACGTGTCTTCATCTTGGCTGGCGGATCGAATAAACTTAACCGAGCAAATTCGGTCATGGCTCAATTGGGCTCGAAATCGAATCGGGCTAAAAGTTATTTAAATGACAATTTGGCCCAAGCCCAAATAACCATTGGGCCCAGAACCCAAAAGTCCATTGGACCCAAGCCCATTGGATCCAGGCCCATGAGAACTCTATAAATAGAGAGCTCATTCTTCATTTTTAAGGTTCAAAAAATTTCTTCTCCTAAGAGCTCAGAGAGAATTCACAAGACTCCCTGAATCCTGAAGACTGAACACCACTCCAAGTTCAAACACCTGAAGACTTCACCGCTACGCGAAGCCCTCAATCCAAATTCAACATCGAGAACAAGCTGCGAAGCCCTCGATCCAAATTCAACATCGAGAACAAGCTGCGAAGCCCTCGATCCAAATTCAACATCGAGAACAAGCTGCGAAGCCCTCGATACAAATCCAACATCGAGAACAAGCTAAGAAGCCCTCGATACAAATCCAACATCGAGAACAAGCTGCGAAGCCCTCGATACAAATCCAACATCGAGAACAAGCTGCGAAGCCCTCGATACAAATCCAACATCGAGAACAAGCTGCGAAGCCCTCGATACAAATCCAACATTAAGAACAAGCTGCGAAGCCCTCGATACAAATCCAACATCGGGAACAAGCTGCAAAGCCCTCGATCCAAATTCAACATCGAGAACAAGCTGCAAAGCCCTCGACACGTGATTTCGAACGACGGAAGGAAATTCGACACGTGTCATTGTTAACTTTAGTTGAGAGAGGGAGAGATGAGAGGTAGAGCGGTCTCACTGGGCGTGCCAATCTGTTCACACGAGATTTCGAACGACGGAAGGAAATTCGACACGTGTAAATGAAATTTGAATTTGTATTTAATTGTATTGTATCAGTGCGTAGTGGATTACAATCTCTAATGTTTATCCTCTGATTCTTTCTCTCTCAAATGTAAATGTATCTCGAGGGCTTCGCAGCTTGTTCTCGGCGTTGAATTTGGATCGAGGGCTTTGCAGCTTGTTCCCGATGTTGAATTTGGATCGAAGGCTTCGCAGCTTGTTCTCGATGTTGAATTTGGATCGAGGGCTTCGCAGCTTGTTCTCGATGTTGAATTTGGATCGAGGGCTTCGCAGCTTGTTCTCGATGTTGAATTTGGATCGAGGGCTTCGCAGCTTGTTCTCGATGTTGAATTTGGATCAAGGGCTTCGCAGCTTGTTCTCGATGTTGAATTTGGATCGAGGGCTTCGCAGCTTGTTCTCGATGTTGAAGGATTGTTCAGTCTTCCAAGGATTCAGGGAGTCTTCGTTGTTTGAGAATTCTCTCTGAGCTTTTAGGAGTAGAAATTTTCTGAACCTTGAAAATGAAGAATGAGCTCTCTATTTATAGAGTTCTCATGGGCCTGGATCCAATGGGCTTGGGCTTGGATCCAATGGGCTTGGGTCCAATGGACTTTTGGGTTATGGGCCCAATGGTTATTTGGGCTTGGGCCAAATTGCCATTTAAATAACTTTTAGCCCGATTCGATTTCGAGCCCAATTGAGCCATGACCGAATTTGCTCGGTTAAGTTTATTCGATCCGCCGGCCAAGATGAAGACACGTGGCGACCGCTGATTGGCCGAAATTTCTCGGTCAACAAGTGCCCCCTTTTTCGAGAGTTATGCACATGTACGTGTGGGTGAGTCTCGGAAAAGTTAAATTTTGAAATTGAAACGTAGGACACCCCTAATTTCGAATCTGCCTCGACATATCAATCTTATCGAAATATGAAATTTGGTCCATAAATCAATTCTTTTGATTGATACATCTTTCTATGCCAATTGACCAAAAAATATGAATTGGACTTACAATTTTGATATTTCTTATTTGGCAGAAGCTTGACTTGAACTTTAGTAGATTCTTGTGTTCTACTTTAATTCCATTTTGGATGTAGAGTAGAGTTTTGGAGTTGCCCAATTGAATTTTGAATAGGATTTGACTTTGAACTTTACTCCAATTTCGAAGTGGGATAAAATTTGGAGTATACCCAAACCGCCAATTTCGATTCGAGACTTGGATTTAGATAAATTTTGACTCTAAATCATGCTTGGAAATAAAATTTGGAATATGCCCAAAATTTTAATTCTAGGAAAAACTATGATATTTTCTTGAAGTTTGGCTTGAATTTGGAGTAGAAGTGTTGAAAATTTTATTTTGGCATATTTGATTTGAGACTCGGATTTAGATAACTTTTGACTCTAAATCACGCTTGGAAATAAAATTTGGAATATGCCCAAAATTTTATTTTTTGTAAAATTTTGGGTTTTGCTGGAAATTTTGCTTGAATGAAAATTTGACTTGGTATAATTTTGGGATTCCAATCAATTTTGACATAAAGTTCGAAAATTTGAACTTAAACTCATGATTATGGAAGGAAATTTAGAACCCGCCTAAATTTCAAGTTGAATGAAGTATTGTAATCTGAACACAAATAAGAACAACAAAGCTTAAGATGCAGGGCCACGCAGCAGCAGCGAACTTGAAGCTTAAGATGCAGGGCCACGCAGCAGCAGCGAACTTGGAGCTTAAGATGCAGGGCCACGCAGCAGCAGCGAACTTGGAGCTTAAGATGCAGGGCCACGCAGCAGCAGCGAACTTGGAGCTTAAGATGCAGGGCCACGCAGCAGCAGCGAACTTGAAGCTTAAGATGCAGGGCCACGCAGCAGCAGCGAACTTGGAGCTTAAGATGCAGGGCCACGCAGCAGCAGCGAACTTGGAGCTTAAGATGCAGGGCCACGCAGCAGCAGCGAACTTGGAGCTTAAGATGCAGGGCCACGCAGCAGCAGCGAACTTGGAGCTTAAGATGCAGGGCCACGCAGCAGCAGCGAACTTGGAGCTTAAGATGCAGGGCCACGCAGCAGCAGCGAACTTGGAGCTTAAGATGCAGGGCCACGCAGCAGCAGCGAACTTGAAGCTTAAGATGCAGGGCCACGCAGAGCTTAAGATGCAGGGCCACGCAGAGCTTAAGATGCAGGGCCACGCAGAGCTTAAGATGCAGGGCCACGCAGCAGCAGCGAACTTGGAGCTTAAGATGCAGGGCCACGCAGCAGCAGCGAACTTGGAGCTTAAGATGCAGGGCCACGCAGCAGCAGCGAACTTGGAGCTTAAGATGCAGGGCCACGCAGCACCAGCGAACTTGGAGCTTAAGATGCAGGGCCACGCAGCACCAGCGAACTTGGAGCTTAAGATGCAGGGCCACGCAGCAGCAGCGAACTTGGAGCTTAAGATGCAGGGCCACACAGCAGCAGCGAACTTGGAGCTTAAGATGCAGGGCCACGCAGCAGCAGCGAACTTGGAGCTTAAGATGCAGGGCCACGCAGCAGCAGCGAACTTGGAGCTTAAGATGCAGGGCCACGCAGCAGCAGCGAACTTGGAGCTTAAGATGCAGGGCCACGCAGCAGCAGCGAACTTGGCGCTTAAGATGCAGGGCCACGCAGCAGCAGCCGCTTAAGATGCAGGGCCACGCAGCAGCAGCCGCTTAAGATGCAGGGCCACGCAGCAGCAGCGAACTTGGAGCTTGAGATGCAGGGCCACGCAGCAGCAGCGAACTTGGCGCTTAAGATGCAGGGCCACGCAGCAGCAGCGAACTTGGCGCTTAAGATGCAGGGCCACGCAGCAGCAGCGAACTTGGCCCTGCAGCAGCAGCGAACTTGGAGCTTAAGATGCAGGGCCACGCAGCAGCAGCGAAGAACTTGGAGCTTAAGATGCAGGGCCACGCAGCAGCAGCGAGCTTAAGATGCAGGGCCACGCAGCAGCAGCGAGCTTAAGATGCAGGGCCACGCAGCAGCAGCGAACTTAAGATGCAGGGCCACGCAGCAGCAGCGAACTTGGAGCTTAAGATGCAGGGCCACGCAGCAGCAGCCGCTTAAGATGCAGGGCCACGCAGCAGCAGCGAACTTGGAGCTTGAGATGCAGGGCCACGCAACAACAACGAACTTGGAGCTTGAGATGCAGGGCCACGCAGCAGCAGCGAACTTGGAGCTTGGAGCTTAAGATGCAGGGCCACGCAGCAGCAGCGAACTTGGAGCTTGGAGCTTAAGATGCAGGGCCACACAGCAGCAGCGAACTTGAACTTGGAGCTTAAGATGCAGGGCCACGCAGCAGCAGCGAACTTGGAGCTTAAGATGCAGGGCCACGCAGCAGCAGCGAACTTGGAGCTTGGAGCTTAAGATGCAGGGCCACGCAGCAGCAGCGAACTTGGAGCTTGGAGCTTAAGATGCAGGGCCACTGTTATGTCTCCAAAAGTGACTTATTTAGGACTTATTTAGCTTAGAAAGATGCACACTCTTAGGTGTTTTTGATAGGATTTAGCTTAAACCTATGCTTATTTGTGAGAATTAAAAGAAGGTAGCTAAATTAGGACTTGTGTGCAAAAGGAAAGAAAATGATTGAAAAACGGAGTAAAAGAATGAAAAAACTACATTGCGACAGCATTGCGGAAACATTGCTGAAACCGCAATGTTTCAAGTGAAAACCGTAAGTTGACTGATCTTTTTCTGTTAATTTCCGTTATTTCAGGGATTCGTTCTTTCTCCTCCATCCATTTTGAAGTACGACGTTGAAGATGGATGGTTCTCCTTGGCCCAAAAGCACCTGCAGATTACTATAAAAAGGGGTCAAAGTCGAGGGTTCAATCATCATCCGAAAGCGTAGAAGTCTTCTCGCAGCTCCATCTTTTCTCCTGTCATTCTTCTTCGTCTGTTGGTGTGAGAATCTCAGCTGTTGGAATCGACAATCTGATAGGAAGGAGAGAAGATTCATCTTCTCTCCCGATTGGATTCATCCAAGCAAGGCTATTCTTTCTCCCCATTCAGCCGAAGCAATCGCAACAAGGCGTTCACGCTCAATTTCAGCTTTCTGCTCTTTATTTCCATTTTCCAGCTTTGTATTGTTGTTGTTTCTTTTCTAGTAGCTAGATCAGTTCATTTCGTTGTGTTCTGTCTTTCTGTTATTCACTTTAAGTTTCTCTTTTGTTCATTCAGACAATCAAGTAATTAAAGCATAATTCTTCATTTCTCAATTTCCTATCTTTGCAACTCACTGTCTTACCTTACTGTTTTCAGTTTATTTCTCTTCTAAAAATGTCTCTTTCATCTCTTATTTCTATTCTCCCTATATCCATGAGTAACTAAGTCACATAGGGGCATGCTAATGACAATACTATAGGCTAAAAAACGTGAACCAAGCATGTAGGATAGCTCTCGAAGCATTGATTGTATGTAAGCTTCATCCCACGGGAAATTTCGATTGGCCATCCATTTTGTCCAAGGAACTCCTAACCTCTGGAAGGAGTAAGAGTTCAGAGTCATACACTCATGCTAGCCTTTCAAGGTAGCCAGAAAACGACCTAGGAATAGGCGTTTTCCTAGTACAAACCATAACTTTCTGCTTTAACAAGATGCTTAAGACCTTACTTGGACATGAGTAAACTAAAGAATCTAATGCATGGAATCGGACGATACATGAGATTGAGTGAGTTTGATGCATAGAGAGTTGATCCAATGCTTGAGAATCGTGAGAAAATGCCTATAGAGGAGTCGTTAGTAGCCCTTGTTTCTCCATTTTACACACTTTCGCTGTTAGGAAAATTGCGGTAGAATTGTTGTTTCCGCAATTCTGCTAAGTTCACAATTCTGTTTAGCTGTTTTCTTATACGTTTATTAATCTCATCTCTTTTCCTTTGAGTTTAACTTTGATTTGCACTTGTTTATGTTGCTACCCTCTACACATTCCTTAGAAAATAGACAATTTAAAACCAATTCTACCCCATCAAACTCATCCATTATTTCTTAACAAAACACTTCATGAATAGCTTATAATAAATCTCTGTGGGAAAACGAATGAAAAAATACTTACTACTTGCTATAAGATCATGTATGCTTGCATGTTCTGAGTGCTCTTTCTATCTTATTGCTTAGTTATTTTAACACATTGAGCACGCAACAAGTTTTTGGCGCCGCTGCCGGGGATTTATTTAAGTGAAAACGAAGTTTGTTAAGTTTGAAACACCAAGTTTATTGCCTATTGAAGCTGATCTGTTTCATTTTTTTTGCAGGTACTATTGGGTTAGTTTATGAGTGAACCTTCAAGTAGTGATCTAGAGTTCAATCCTGAGCCTGAGAGATTACTTAGGGCCAGAAATAGAGCCAAGAAACGTCTCTTTAACCAACCCTCTTTACCTCAAGTAATTGCGGGAACCGCAATTCCTCCGCAATTGTCTCAAGAAGAAATGGATGGAATAGTTCCAAATCCGGTGCCTGTCACTCGCAATCCCATCGAAATAGCGAATGACAAGGATAGCGCCATACTCTCTTACCTAGTACCTATGCCTGGGGAGCTGAACCCCAGCATAATCCGTCCTGAAATCACTGCCAACTCTTTCGAGTTAAAGCCAGTGATGTTCCAAATGTTGTCCACTGTGGGACAATTCTTTGGAGTGGAAAATGAGGATCCCCACAACCATCTTAGAAACTTCTTAGGAGTCAGTGATACCTTCATCATCCCTGGAGTTTCCCAAGAAGCCTTGAGGCTATACCTTTTCCCTTACTCTTTGAGGGACAAAGCCAAAACGTGGTTAAACTCATTACCCTCTGGATCTGTCCTTAATTGGACAGACTTAGCAGAGAAATTCCTAGTCAAATACTTCCCACCTGATAGGAATTCTACCTTTCGTGATGACATAATCAAGTTCAAACAAGCTGACACTGAGTCTCTTCACGAAGCTTGGACAAGGTTCAAGGACCTTCTTCTCAAATGCCCACATCATGGCATCCCATGGTGTATCCAAATAGAGGTCTTTTTCAAAGGATGCAACCCCAGCACTAGACAAGTCTTAAATTCATCTGCTGGTGGTTCCATGTTGTCCAAGAGTTACAACGAAGCCTATGAGATCTTGGAGAAGATCTCAGCATCTCACTGTAGGTGGTCAGATGATCCAGTTGAGCCAACTAGAGCTCAAGACAAGGACGCACTCAATGCCATGAGTAGCCAAATAAGCGCCCTGACCAACCTAGTCAAGCAAATGGCTCAAGCCAATCTCCAAACTAGTGTCAACACCGCTACAGCCATGTCAATGGGCACCCAACCAAGTCAAGGTGAGACACTTATCTGTGGATTCTGTGGGGAAGGGCACCTGTATGAATACTGCCCTGGGAATCCAGCCTCAGTCTGCTATGTTGGAAGTCAGCAGCAGCCTAGGAACAACCCCTATTCTAATACTTACAATCCTGGTTGGAGGAACCACCCAAACCTGTCATGGGGTGGCCAACAGAATGCTAACAAAGCTCCTAACCAACCAAGACCGAGTGGAACACCTGGTTTCACTCCCCAACATAACCAATCCATGTATCAAAAACCATACAACCAACCTGTAGGGTCTTCTGTAGAAAACTTACTCAAGGAATACATAGCCAAGAATGATGCCACTCTACAGAGTCAGCAAGCTACTCTTAGGAGCCTAGAGAACCAAATAGGGCAACTAGCCAACGAACTTAAAAGTAGGCCCCAAGGGAGACTTCCTGCTGATACTGAAGTGCCAAGGAGAGATGGTAAAGAGCAAGTTCAAGCAATTGAACTTAGAAGTGGGAGACCATTGGTGAGCAGCACCAAGGACACACCAAAGAGAGTAGAGAACACTGAGTCTAGTGCTTCACTGGAGTCTCTGCCAAACCAAGGTCCACCACCAACAAGCACATCAGGACAAAGGCTGGAGCCAATCATAGAGGAGATAGAAGAAATTCCAAGACCTCCACCTATCCTAAGGCGGCCTGAAGTGCCTGCATATGTGCCACCACCTCCATTTCCTAGAAGGCTAAAGAAAAAACAAGAACAGGAAGTGCACTTTAATAAATTTCTAGAAATTCTTAAGCAAGTGCATGTTATTATTCCTTTTGTAGAGGTTTTACAGTCTATGCCTTCTTATGTAAAGTTTTTGAAGGATATTATAACTAACAAGAGAATAATTGGTGAGTTTGAAACAGTCAATCTCACTGAGGAGTGCAGTGCTATACTCCAAAACAAGCTACCCAAGAAGGAGAAGGATCCTGGTTCCTTCACCTTACCTGTAGAGCTAGGAGGCAAGCACGTGGGCAGAGCTCTTTGTGACCTGGGAGCCAGCATAAACCTCATGCCCCTATCACTATTCCGCCAGCTTGGAATAGGAGAAGCACGTCCAACCACTGTCACTTTACAACTAGCAGACAGATCCATTGCATACCCTGAAGGTAAGATTGAGGATATTCTAGTAAAGGTTGACAAGTTTATTTTCCTTACAGATTTCATTATCCTGGATTATGAAGCAGACAAGGAGGTCCCCATCCTGTTAGGCAGACCATTTCTAGCCACAGGTAGGGCACTAATAGATGTCCAAAAAGGTGAGCTCACTGTTACGTCTCCAAAAGTGACCTTTTTAGGACTTAATTGGCTTAGAAAGATGTTCACTCTTAGGTATTTTTGATAGCATTTAGCCTAAACCTATGCTTAAATATGAGAATTAGAAGAAGGTAGCTAAATTAGGACTTATGTACAATAGGAAAGAAAAGAGTTGAAAACCGAAGGAAAAGAATGAAAAACAAGCTTTGCGAACGCATTGCGGAAACATTGCGGTCACCGCAATGTTTCAAGTGAAAACCGTAAGTTGACTGATCTTTTTCTGTTAATTTCCGTTATTTCAGGGATTCGTTCTTTCTCCTCCATCCATTCTGAAGTACGACGTTGAAGATTGATGGTTCTCCTTGGCCCAAATGCACCTGCAGATTACTATAAATAGGGGTCAAAGTCGAGGGTTCAAACATCATCCGAAAGCGTAGAAGTCTTCTCGCAGTCCATCTTTTCTCCTAGTTTTCCTTTGCCGTCTGCTGGTTTGCGAAGCTCAGCTGTTGGAATCGATAATCTGATAGGAAGGAGAGGAGATTCTTCTTCTCTCCCGATTGGATTCATCCAAGCAAGGCTGACCTTTCTCATCCTTCATTCGAGGCGGCTGCAACGAGATTTCGAGCTGTTTTACTGCTTTCTGTTCTTCATTTCTGTTCTCCAATTCTGTCTTGTGTTGTTTCTGTTCTTGTGGCTAGTTTAGATCATTTCGTTGTGTTCTGTCTTGCTGTTCTTTACTTTAAGTATCTCTTATGTTCATTCAAACAATCAATTAATCAAACACAAAATTCAGTATTTCACAGTTTCTGCCTTTGCATTCTACTGCTTCCCCTTGCTGTTTTAAGCACATTTCCCTTCTAAGCATGTCTATCTTATCTTTTAGTTCTGTTCTCCTTATATCCATGAGTAACTAAGTCACTTAGGGGCATGCTAATGACAACTCCATAGGCTAAAAAACGTGAATCAAGCATGTAGGATAGCTCTCGAAGCATTGATTGTATGTAGGCTTCATCCCACGGGCAATTTCGATTGGCCATCCATTTTGTCCAAAGAACTCCTAACCTCTGGAAGGAGTAAGAGTTCAGAGTCATATTATCATGCTAGCCTTTCAAGGTAACCAGGAAACGGCCTAGGAATAGGCGTTTCCCTAGTACAAACCATATCTTTCTGCCTTAACAAGATGCTTAAGACCTTACTTTGAGTTGAGTAAACTAAAGAATCTAATGCATGGAATCGGACGATACATGAGATTGAGATAGTTTGATGTATAGAGAGTAGATCCAGTGCTTGAGAATCGTATAAAAATGCCTATAGGATAGTCATTAGTAGCCCTTAATTCACCCATTTACACACTTTCGCTGTTATTGTAATTGCGGTAGAATTGCGGTCTCCGCAATTCCGTCTAAGTTTCCATTCTGTTTAGCTGTCTTTGCCTTCATTTATTAATCTCGTCTCTTTCCATTTGAGCTTAGCTTTAACTTATTCTTGTTTATGTTACTACCCTTTACACATTCAGCAAAAATTAGTTAATTAAAAACCAATTTTACCCCATCAAATCCACCCCTTCTTTCTTAACAAAACACTTCGCGAATAGCCAAAAATAAATCTCTGTGGGAAAACGAATGAAATATACTTACTACTTGCTATAAGATCATGTATGCTTGCATGTTCTGAGTGCTCTATCTCTTTTATTGCCTAATTATTTCAACACATTGAGCACGCAACAAGTTTTTGGCGCCGCTGCCGGGGATTTATTTTAAGTGAAAACGAAGTTTGTTAAGTTTGAAAAACCAAGTTTATTGCTTATTGAAGCTGATCTGTTTCATTTCTTTTGCAGGTACTATTGGGTTAGTTTATGAGTGAGCCTTCAAGTAGATATCTAGAGTTCAATCCTGAGCCTGAGAGACTACTTAGAGCTAGAAACAAAGCAAAGAAACGACTCTTTAAACAACCTCCTATACCTCAAATCATACCTGAATTCGAAGAAATGGACGAGATAGTTCCAAATCAGGTACCTGTCATTCGCAACCCCATCGAAATAGCGAATGACAAGAATAGTGCCATTCTTTCATATTTAGTACCTATGCCTGGGGAGCTGAACCCCAGCATAATCCGTCCTGAAATCACTGCCAACTCATTCGAGTTAAAGCCAGTGATGTTCCAAATGTTGTCCACTGTGGGACAATTCTTTGGAATAGAAAATGAGGACCCCCACAACCATCTTAGGAACTTCTTAGGAGTTAGTGATACCTTCATCATCCCTGGAGTGTCCCAAGAAGCTTTGAGGCTATACTTGTTCCCTTACTCTTTGAGGGACAAAGCCAAAACATGGTTGAACTCATTACCCTCTGGATCTGTCCGCAACTGGACAGACTTAGCAGAGAAATTCCTAGTCAAATACTTCCCACCTGATAGGAATTCGACCTTTCGTGATGATATAGTTAAGTTCAAGCAAGCTGATAATGAATCTCTTCACGAAGCTTGGACAAGGTTCAAGGACCTTCTTCTCAAATGTCCACATCATGGCATCCCATGGTGTATCCAAATAGAGGTCTTTTTCAAAGGATGCAACCCCAGCACTAGACAAGTCTTGAATTCATCTGCTGGTGGTTCCATGTTGTCCAAGAGTTACAACGAGGCCTATGAGATCTTGGAGAAGATCTCAGCATCTCACTGTAGGTGGTCAGATGATCCAGTTGAGCCAACTAGGGCTCAAGACAAGGATGCTCTAAGTGCGATGAGCAGCCAAATAAATGCCCTGACCAACCTAGTTAAGCAAATGGCTCAAGCCAATCTCCAAACAAGTGCCAACACCGCTACCGCCATGTCAATGGGCACCCAACCAAGTCAAGGTGAGACACTTGTATGTGGATTCTGTGGGGAAGGGCATCTGTATGAATACTGCCCTGGGAATCCAGCCTCAGTCTGCTACATTGGAAGCCAGCAGCAGCCTAGGAACAACCCCTATTCCAATACTTACAACCCTGGTTGGAGGAACCACCCAAACCTGTCATGGGGTGGCCAACAAAATGCTAACCAAAACCCTAACCAGCCTAGACCAAGTGGAACACCTGGTTTCACTCCCCAACATAACCAATCAATGTATCAAAAACCTTACAACCAACCTGTAGGATCTTCTGTAGAAAACTTACTCAAGGAATACATAGCTAAGAATGATGCTACTCTTCAAAGCCAGCAAGCTACTCTTAGGAGCCTAGAGAACCAAATAGGCCAATTGGCCAATGAACTCAAGAGTAGGCCCCAAGGTAGACTCCCTGCTGACACCGAGGTGCCAAGGAGAGATGGTAAAGAACAAGTTCAAGCAATTGAACTCAGAAGTGGTAGACCCTTAGTGAGCAACACAAAGGAAACACCAAAGAGAGTAGAGAACACTGAGTCTAGTGCTCCACTGGAGTCTCTGCCAAACCAAGGTCCACCACCAACTAGCACACCAGGAGCCAGGCTAGAGCCAATTATTGAGGAGATAGAAGAAATTCCAAGGCCTCCACCTATCCTAAGGCGCCCTGACGTGCCTGCATATGTGCCACCACCTCCATATCCTCGAAGGCTTAAGAAGAAGCAGGAACAGGAAGTGCATTTTAATAAATTCTTAGAAATTCTTAAGCAAGTGCATGTCAACATTCCTTTTGTAGAAGTTTTACAGTCTATGCCTTCCTATGTAAAGTTTTTGAAAGATATTATTACTAACAAAAAAATAATTGGTGAGTTTGAAACAGTAAACCTCACTGAGGAGTGCAGTGCCATACTCCAAAACAAGCTGCCTAAGAAGGAGAAGGATCCTGGTTCCTTCACCTTACCTGTAGAACTTGGAGGCAAGCACGTGGGCAGAGCGCTTTGTGACCTGGGCGCCAGCATAAACCTCATGCCCCTATCACTATTCCGCCAGTTGGGAATAGGAGAAGCACGTCCAACCACTGTCACTTTACAATTAGCAGACAGATCCATTGCATATCCAGAAGGTAAAATTGAGGATATTTTAGTAAAGGTTGACAAGTTTATTTTCCTTGCAGACTTCATTATCCTGGATTATGAAGCAGACAAGGAGGTCCCCATCCTGTTAGGCAGACCATTTCTAGCCACAGGTAGGGCACTGATAGACGTCCAAAAAGGTGAGCTTACTATGAGGGTTCATGATGAGGAGGTGAAGTTTAGTGTATATAAAGCTTTAAGGTACCCCTCTGACCTTAAATCCTGTGCTAGCATGGACGTAGTAGATTCCTTAATGGAGGAACAATTGGAGCATGTATTATTAACCAAGCATGCCAATGAATATGTAGGTTTAGAATTAACTGACTTAAACATAGCTGAGATAATGGACATATCTGTAAATAACCCTCAGCATGTATGTATGAATGTAGAATTAACTGATAGATCCTTAAATCCTTTAAAGCCATCCATTGAGCATCCACCTGTATTAGAATTAAAGCCACTCCCCACTCACCTCAAGTATGCATATTTAGGAAATAATGATACACTGCCTGTAATTATTTCTTCTAAGCTAAGTGAACAGCATGAGGTTGATTTAATTTTACTCCTTAAGCAACATAGGAAGGCTATTGCATGGACTATTGCTGATATTAGAGGCATTAGCCCTTCTTATTGCATGCATAAGATTATACTAGAGGAAGAGCACACACCTAGAGTAGATCATCAACGTAGGCTGAATCCCTCTATGAAAGAGGTAGTTAAGAAAGAAATAATAAAATGGTTAGATGCTGGTGTGATCTTTCCCATAGCTAGTAGCCAGTGGGTGAGCCCTATACAATGTGTACCTAAGAAGGGGGGATGACTGTGGTAGTCAATGAGAACAATGAACTGATTCCAACTAGGACTGTCACAGGATGGAGAGTATGTATGGATTATAGGAAACTAAATAAAGAAACTAAAAAAGACCACTTCCCTCTGCCATTCATTGACCAAATGTTAGACAGAATAGCTGGTAGAGCCTATTACTGTTTCCTAGACGGTTATTCAGGGTATAACCAGATTACTATAGACCCCAAAGACCAAGAAAAGACTACCTTCACTTGCCCTTTTGGAACTTTTGCCTTTCGCAGAATGCCTTTTGGCTTATGCAATGCACCGGCAACATTCCAAAGGTGCATGTTGGCAATCTTTTCTGACTTGGATGAGTCCATGATAGAAATATTCATGGATGATTTCTCAGTCTTTGGGGATTCCTTTACCAACTGTCTAGAGAATTTAGGACAAGTCCTGGCTAGATGTGAAGAGACTAACTTAGTCCTTAATTGGGAAAAGTGTCACTTCATGGTAGATGAAGGGATTGTCTTAGGTCATAGAGTGTCAAGGGCAGGTGTAGAAGTTGATAGGGCAAAGATAGAAATCATAGAGAAGTTGGTAGAGCCTCAGAATGTCAAGGCCATTAGGAGTTTCATAGGGCATGCTGGTTTCTACAGAAGGTTCATTAAGGACTTTTCTAAGATAGCCAAGCCTCTGTGTGAGCTTCTAGAACTAAATAGGCCATTCATCTTCTCTAAGGAATGTGTAGTAGCTTGGACCACCCTTAAGAAAGCACTAGTCACAGCACCTGTTATAGTAGGGCCAGATTGGGATCTCCCATTTGAGATGTTATGTGATGCTAGTGACTATGCTGTAGGGGTCATGTTAGGCCAGAAGATTGACAAGCTAACACACCCTGTCTATTATGCTAGTAAGACCTTGAATGAGGCTCAATGTAATTATACAACTACTGAGAAAGAGATGTTTGCTGTAGTGTTTGCTTGTGAGAAATTCAGGAACTATATTGTAGGCACTAGGACAATTGTATACACTGACCATTCTGCCTTGAAATATCTTATGAGGAAGGCTGATGCCAAGCCTAGGTTGATTAGGTGGGTGTTATTGCTTGTTAAGTCTCTGAAAGTGACTTATTTAGGACCCATTTAGCTTAGGAAGATGTACACTTTTAGGTGTTTTTGATAGCATTTAGCCTAAACCTATGCTTTAATATGAGAATTAGAAGAAGGTAGCTAATTTAGGACTTATGCACAATAGGTAGAAAAAGGGTTGAAAACCGAAGGAAAAGAATGAAAAAATGAGCATTGCAAATGAATTGCGAAAACATTGCGGTGACCGCAATTATTCAAGTTAAAACCGTAAGTTGGCTGATCTTTTTCTGTTTAGATCCGACTTTTCAGGGATTCGTTCTTTCTCCTCCATCCATTCTGATATATGACGTTGAAGATTGATGGTTCTCCTTGGCCCAAACGCACCTGCAAACTACTATAAAAGGGGGTCAAAGTCGGAGGTTCAGTCATCACTCGAAGCGCAGAAGTCTTCTCGCAGTCCACCATTTCCATCTGTTTTCCTTTGCCGTCTGTTGGAGTGAGAGTCTCAGCTGTTGGAATCGATAATCTGATAGGAAGGAGAGAAGATTCTTCTTCTCTCTCGATTGGATTCATCCAAGCAAGGCTGACCTTTCATCACCTTCATTCGAGGCGACTGCCACGAAGTTTTTCAGCAATCCTTTACTGCTTTTCTGTTCTGTTCTTCTTATTTCCATTTCTGATCACTGTTGTTCTTAGTTTAGAGTTTTAATTACTGCATTTCGTTGTTGTCTGTCTTGGATTCATTTCTTTCAAAGCGTTCCTTTGTCATTCAAACACTCAAAGTAATCGAAGTACAATTCTGCGTTTTACAGTTTCCACCTTGTTCTGCTACGGTTTTTGCTTACTGTTTTTAGCACATTTCCCTACTAAGCATGTCTATCTTATCTACCATTTCTGTTCTCTATATATCCATGAGTAGCTAAGTCACTTAGGGGCATGCTAATGACAGAACTATAGGCTAAAAAACGTGAATCAAGTAGGCAGATTAACACTCGAACATTGATTGTATGTGAGCTTCATCCCACGGGCAATTTCGATTGGCCATCCATTTTGTCCAAAGAACTCCTAACCTCTGGAAGGAGTAAGAGTTCAGAGTCATATAATCATGCTAGCCTTTCATGGTAATCAGGAAACGGCCTAGGAATAGGAGTTTCCCTAGTATAAACTAAACACTCCTGTTTTAACAAGATGCTTAAGACCTTACTTTGAAGTCGAGTAAACTTAAGTCTCTAATGCATGGAATCGGACGGTACTTGAGATAGAGTGAGTTTGATGTATAGAGAGTAGATCCAGTGCTTGAGAATCGTATAAAAAGGCCTATAGGATAGTCATTAGTAGCCCTTAATTCGCCCATTTACATACTTTTGCTGTTGAGTTAATTGCGGATTAATTGCGGTTCTCGCAATTCTGCTAAGTTGCATTCTGTTTAGCTGTTTTCTTCCTCGTTTATTAATTCCATCTCTTGTCCTTTGCATCTAATTTCAACTTGCATTTGTTTATGTTATATCCCTTTATACATTCAGCAAAAATTAGATAATTAAAAACCAATTTTACTCCATCAAATTCATCCCATCTTTCTTAACAATCACACTTCGCGAATAGCTAAAATGAGTCTCTGTGGAAAAAACGAATGAAATATACTTACTACTTGCTGTGAGACCATGTATGCTTGCATGTTCTAAGTGCTCTCTCTCTCTTATTTATCATTTTTATTAACACATTGAGCACGCAACAAGTTTTTGGCGCCGCTGCCGGGGACTTATTTTAAGTGAAAACGAAGTTGTTAAGTCTGAAACATCAAAGTATTTTTCATTGAATTTGATCCATCTTCATTTCTTTTTCAGGTACCATTTAGGGTAGTTTATGAATGAGACTCCAAGTAGTGATCTAGAGTTCAACCCTGAGCCCGAGAGATTACTTAGAGCTAGGAATAGAGCCAAGAAACGTCTCTTTAAACAAACTCTTTTACCTCCAATCATTGCAGAGACTACAATTCCTCCGCAATTACCTCAAGAAGAAATGGCTGGAGTAAATCAAAACCTGGTGCCTGTCACTCGCAATCCCATTGAAATAGCGAATGACAAGGATAGCGCCATCCTTTCATATTTAGTACCTATGCCTGGGGAGCTGAACCCCAGCATAATCCGTCCTGAAATCACTGCCAACTCATTTGAGTTAAAGCCAGTGATGTTCCAAATGTTGTCCACTGTGGGACAATTCTTTGGAATAGAAAATGAGGACCCCCATAACCACCTTAGGAACTTCTTAGGAGTTAGTGACACCTTCCTAATCCCTGGAGTTTCCCAAGAAGCCCTGAGGCTATATCTTTTCCCTTACTCTTTGAGGGACAAAGCCAAAACATGGTTAAATTCTTTACCCTCAGGATCTGTCCGCAATTGGACAGATTTAGCAGAAAAATTCCTAGTCAAATACTTCCCACCTGATAGGAATTCTACCTTTCGTGATGATATCATAAAGTTCAAACAAGCTCCAAGTGAGTCTCTTCACGAAGCTTGGACAAGATTCAAAGACCTTCTCATTAAATGTCCACACCATGGCATTCCATGGTGTATCCAAATAGAAGTCTTCTTTAAAGGATGCAACCCCAGCACCAGACAAGTTCTAAATTCATCTGCTGGTGGTTCCATGTTGTCCAAGAGTTACAACGAAGCTTATGAGATCTTGGAGAAGATCTCAACATCTCATTGTAGGTGGTCAGACGATCCAGTAGAGCCAACTAGGGCTCAAGACAAGGATGCTCTAAGCGCCATGAGCACCCAAATAAACGCCTTGACCAACCTAGTTAAGCAAATGGCTCAGGCCAATCTCCAAACCAGTGCCAATACCGCCACAGCCATGTCAATGGGCACCCAACCAAGTCAAGGCGAGGCACCAATCTGTGGATTCTGTGGGGAAGGGCACCCTTATGAATACTGCCCTGGGAATCCATCTTCAGTCTGCTATGTTGGAAGCCAGCAGCAGCCTAGGAATAACCCCTACTCCAACACCTATAACCCTGGTTGGAGAAACCACCCTAACCTGTCATGGGGTGGCCAACAGAACACTAACCAAAATCCTAACCAACCAAGGCCGAGTGGAACACCTGGTTTCACTCCCCAACATAACCAGTCAATGTACCAAAAACCATACAATCAACCTGTAGGATCTTCTGTAGAAAACCTACTCAAGGAATATATAGCTAAGAATGATGCTACTCTTCAGAGCCAGCAAGCTACTCTTAGGAGCCTGGAAAACCAAGTAGGCCAATTAGCCAATGAACTTAAAAGTAGGCCCCAAGGTAGACTCCCTGCTGATACCGAGGTACCAAGGAGAGATGCCAAAGAGCAAGTTCAAGCAATTGAACTTAGGAGTGGAAGACCATTGGTGAGCAACACAAAGGACACACCAAAGAGAGTAGAGAACACTGAGTCTAGTGCTCCACTGGAGTCTCTGCCAAGCCAAGGTCCACCACCAACTAGCACATCAGGAGCCAGGCTAGAGCCAATTGTTGAGGACGTAGAAGAAATTCCAAGGCCTCCACCTATCGTAAGGCGCCCTGACGTGCCTGCATATGTGCCACCACCTCCATACCCTCGAAGGCTTAAAAAGAAGCAGGAACAGGAAGTTCATTTTAATAAATTTTTAGAAATACTTAAACAAGTGCATGTTAACATTCCTTTTGTAGAAGTTTTACAGTCTATGCCTTCATATGTAAAGTTTTTGAAGGACATTATTACTAACAAAAAAATAATTGGTGAGTTTGAAACAGTGAACCTCACCGAGGAGTGCAGTGCCATCCTCCAGAACAAGCTGCCCAAGAAGGAGAAGGATCCTGGTTCCTTCACCTTACCTGTAGAACTTGGAGGCAAGCACGTGGGCAGAGCGCTTTGTGACCTGGGCGCCAGCATAAACCTCATGCCCCTGTCCCTATTCCGCCAGTTGGGAATGGGAGAAGCACGTCCAACTACTGTCACTTTACAACTAGCAGACAGATCCATCGCATATCCAGAAGGTAAGATTGAGGATATTCTAGTTAAAGTTGACAAATTCATTTTCCTTGCAGATTTCATTGTCCTGGACTATGAGGCAGACAAGGAGGTTCCCATCCTGCTAGGTAGACCATTTCTAGCCACAGGTAGGGCACTAATAGATGTGCAAAAAGGTGAGTTAACTATGAGGGTTCATGATGAAGAGGTAAAATTTAGTGTTTATAAAGCTTTAAAGTATCCCTCTAACCTTGAATCTTGTGCTAGCATGGATGTTGTTGACTCACTAATGGAAGAACAATTAGAGCATGTACTGTTAACCAAGCATGCTAGTGAATATGTACAAGTAGATGTAGCTGACTTAAATGTATCTGACATAATGAATATGCCTGTAGATAAACCTCAACATGTATGTATGAATATAGATTTAACTGATAGAACTATAAATCCGTTAAAGCCCTCCATTGAGCATCCACCTATTCTAGAATTGAAACCACTACCTACTCACCTCAAATATGCATATTTAGGAGATAATGACACGTTGCCTGTAATTATTTCTTCTAAGCTAAGTGAACAGCATGAGGTTGATTTAATTTTACTGCTTAAGCAACATAGGAAGGCTATAGCATGGACTATTGCTGATATTCGAGGCATTAGCCCTTCTTATTGCATGCACAAAATTATACTAGAGGAAGAGCACACACCTAGGGTAGATCACCAGCGTAGGTTGAACCCCTCTATGAAAGAGGTAGTGAAGAAGGAAATAATCAAGTGGTTAGATGCAGGAGTAATTTTCCCCATAGCTAGTAGCCAGTGGGTGAGCCCCATCCAATGTGTACCTAAAAAGGGGGGAATAACTGTGGTAGTCAATGAGAACAACGAACTGATTCCAACAAGGACTGTCACAGGGTGGAGGGTATGTATGGATTACAGAAAATTAAATAAAGAAACTAAAAAAGACCATTTCCCTATACCGTTTATTGACCAGATGCTAGACAGAATAGCTGGTAGAGCCTACTATTGTTTCTTAGATGGGTACTCTGGCTATAATCAAATTACTATAGACCCTAAGGATCAAGAGAAGACTACCTTCACTTGCCCTTTTGGAACGTTTGCCTTCCGCAGAATGCCTTTTGGCTTATGCAATGCACCGGCAACTTTCCAAAGGTGTATGATGGCAATCTTCTCTGAGTTGGATGAGTCCATGATAGAAATATTCATGGATGACTTCTCAGTCTTTGGGGACTCATTTAAAACCTGTCTAGAAAACTTAGGACAAGTCCTGATTAGGTGTGAGGAGACCAACCTAGTCCTGAATTGGGAAAAGTGCCATTTTATGGTAGATGAAGGGATTGTCTTAGGACATAGAGTGTCAAGGGCAGGTGTGGAAGTGGATAGGGCAAAAATAGAGATCATAGAGAAGTTGGTAGAGCCCCAGAATGTCAAGGCTATTAGGAGCTTCTTAGGGCACGCTGGCTTCTACAGAAGGTTCATTAAGGACTTTTCTAAGATAGCCAAGCCTCTGTGCGAGCTTCTAGAGTTAAATAGACCATTTATCTTCTCTAAGGAGTGTGTAGTAGCTTGGAAAACCCTTAAGGAAGCACTGGTCACAACACCAATCATAGTAGGACCAAATTGGGATCTCCCATTTGAGATGCTATGTGATGCCAGTGACTATGCTGTAGGAGTCATGTTAGGACAGAAGATTGACAAGCTAACACACCCTGTCTATTATGCTAGTAAGACCTTGAATGAGGCTCAATGTAATTATACAACTACAGAGAAAGAGATGCTTGCTGTAGTATTTGCTTATGAAAAATTTAGAAACTATATTGTAGGCACTAGGACCATTGTATATACTGACCATTCTGCTTTAAAATATCTTATGAGGAAGGCTGATGCCAAGCCTAGATTGATTAGATGGGTGTTATTGCTGCAGGAATTTGATTTGGACATTCGGGACAAGAAAGGTTGTGAAAATGTGGTTGCAGATCACCTTTCTCGATTGCAGCACAATTGCGAAAAAATTGCGGAGACCGCAATTTCTGATGCTTTTATTGATGAACATGTATTTGCTTTGGCTCATCGTGATAACGATGAGGAACCGTGGTTTGCTGATATTGCTAACTTCCGTGCATCACAGGTATTACCAGTGTTCAAGGGAGGTCAAGAAAAGAAGCGGTTCCTGCATGAAGCAAGGAAATTCATCTGGGATGACCCCACACTTTACAGAACCTGTGCGGATGGTTTGTTAAGGAAGTGTGTTTCAGCTGCTGAGGCGAAGTCTGTGCTGCAGCACTGTCACTCATCTCCTTACGGTGGACACTTTGGTGGCCAAAGGACAGCTGCGAAGGTATTTCAGAGTGGCTACTACTGGCCAACAATCTTCAAGGACGCCCACAACTATGCCCACAGCTGTGACGAATGCCAAAGGACAGGTAACCTCAGTCGTAAGGATGAGATGCCCCTCACCTACATCTTAGAGTTGGAGCTCTTTGATGTATGGGGCATTGATTTCATGGGACCATTCCCTCCATCATCAGGTAACCTTTACATTTTGGTAGCAGTAGACTACGTGTCCAAGTGGGTAGAAGCCAAAGCATGTCCTAATAATGATGCTAAAACAGTCACTAGCTTCTTGCATAGGCACATTTTCACTAGATTTGGGACTCCTCGTGCTATCATTAGTGATGAGGGGTCACATTTCATTAATAAGGCTATGGAGAAAGTATTGGCTAAATATAACATTAGACATAGGGTAGCTACTCCCTATCACCCACACTCGAATGGCCAAGCTGAAATTTCCAATAGGGAGATAAAGAACATCCTAGAGAAGGTAGTCAAACCTAATAGGAAAGACTGGTCATTTAAGCTTGAGGATGCACTTTGGGCTTATAGAACAGCATATAAGACACCTCTAGGAATGTCCCCCTATAGGTTGGTGTATGGTAAGGCCTGCCACTTGCCACTTGAGTTGGAAAACAAGGCATTTTGGGCCATGAAAGAATTGAATTTTTGTGTAAAGGATGCGGGGACACTAAGGTCTTTGCAACTACATGAACTTGATGAGCTTAGGCATATGGCCTATGAGAATGCCAAAATGTATAAAGAAAAGACCAAAATATGGCACGACAGTAGACTTAGGATCAAAGACTTTAGGAAAGGCCAACTTGTCCTATTATTTAACTCACGTTTAAAGATATTTCCAGGCAAACTAAAGTCTAGATGGTCGGGTCCATTTGTTGTTACTAATGTCTTTGTTCATGGTGCAATAGAGATAAAGAACTTGCAGCAAGGTCAGCCATTTATGGTCAATGGTGCTAGGTTGAAGCACTACTATGAGGAAGGGGATGTGAAGACTCTCTCGGCCTTCCTCTTGACTGAAGCATGACAAAAAGAACGAGAGAGAACGAGTGGTTACTGTGCTCGTTTAGTCAAGGCCAATGCCTTAGTTTATTTTTTCTGTTTTTTCGATTATCGTTTGCATGTTTTGTGGTGTGTTTTTAATTGCGTATTTAATGTTTGTTTTATTTGTTTTTGTAGGGAATCGAAAGAGGGGATCAAGGAGAGTAAATCCCACTTTAAAAATCAAGAAACGGTTGAGCCAAATAAAAGATACGGACAGGCAAAGTTGGAGATTTCAATGAAATAATATCCCTGGAATTGCGCTAAAATTGCTGGATCCGCAAAAAGAGCCGTTGGGATTTTATCCGTTGCCTTTATATCCGTTGGAAGCCGCTCGATCGTTACGATTATCTCTCTCTTTGCTATCCAAGAATTCAGCGATTCTCTCCATCTTTGATTCTTCTCTCAAGATCTTCAAGATTTAGCAATGGTGTCCACACGTGCTGAAAGATCCGCAGCGAAGAAGAAGGCTGATGACGCAGCTGAAGCGGCTGCGAGGGAAGCGCTTCTCGCCCTTGCAGACGATGGTGCCGTTCGCACCGGTCCTCTTCCCAAGCTTCCTATTCGTAGGAAGAAGTGGAGGGTGGTCACTGAGATCCCCGCTGGGCCATCTGAGCCAATGGGCACGCCCAAGAAACGCCGGTGGAGTGTCAAGACGGCCGCCGAACCAAGCACAGCAAAGACTCCCTCTGTGGAGAGTCAAGAACCTGATCGTGCATCCCACGAGTCAGCCAAAGAAGGATCGTCGCCGTCTGCCTCACCTGCGCGCAGCCCTCTCCCATCTGAACCAGTGCCAAGCGCAGAGTCGTCACCGCCTGCACAGAGCCCTGAGCTGTCTCCAGCACCTCAGAGTTCTGATCCGACACCTGCAGCAGCGCAGAGCCCTGAGCTGCAGTCTTCGCCACTGAGTTCTGCGCCGACACCATCAGCAGCGCACAATTCTCCACGGCCTGATCCTGAATTCCCTTATGGGGATTATCAGGAGTCTACGCAAGGCAGTGGAGATGCTGGGGAAGAAGAAGTTTTCTCTCCTATGAGGGAAGACAGCCCTGCCGAGCCTGCACAGCAGGACGATTCTATGGAAGAAACGTTGGGGGCATGCCTCCAGCAGATCAATATCAAGGCCAGACTCAAGAAGAAGAAGAAGGCCACGATTGGCAAGGCCAAGAAGTTGAAGAAAAAGAAGGCCAAGAAGGTGCCCTCGGCGGACAAAGAGAGTGCTGAGCCTTCGCTCAAACGCCTCAAGGTGGAGGCTGCTGCATCATCCAAACCAGCAGACAAAGGGAAGGCTAAACTCTACCCTGAAGACGAACCTCCGTCAGTGAGGTATGTCTCATCTGATGCGGAATCCAGGGGTGTTGAGCTCAGGAAGAGGGACCTGTTGCACGAGAAGGGATTCCTTGATCGACTCGCTGACCTGCCGCAGTTCTTGCGGGCAGGAGTGCTCAACCATGGCTGGGAGGAATTCTGCAGACCGCCTAATCCAGCCTACACGAGCATGGTGTACGATTTCTACGCCAATGTGCTCAGCCCTGAGGATGGCCTATCTGTGGTCAGAGGGGTGGAAGTGGATTTCTCAGCCAAGGCCATCAATGAAGCCTTTGGTCTCAAGGGCCAAGCGCACACAGATTATGCACGGATAGTTGATGAGCCGACTGAGGCCGTGCTGGAAGAGGCCATTCGCACAATTGGCCAGCCTGAAGCAGCGTGGACTGTCTCACGCAATGGTCGGCACACCTTGATGAGTGCCAATCTGACAGCAAAGGCGGCTGTGTGGTTTGCCTTTGTGAGGAGAAAGCTGTCCCCGGTGACGCACGAGACGACAATCAACCAGAGTAGATCACTGCTGGTTTATGCCATCATGCGCGGTCTCACGGTCAATGTAGGGGAGATCATGTCAGCTGCCATTGCTGAATGCGCCAGAAAAGGTAAGGGGCCATTATTTTTCCCCAACACTATAACCAAATTGTGCTTACTTGCAGGAGTCCCCACCGAGCGCTTGGAGCAGCAGATGCCGTACACAGGCCATTTGGAGCTGCCTGCGAACCTGAGGCTGAGAAGAAAGGGGAATATGGAGTTTGAGTTGGATAGGCTGGCTGCTGAACAGTCCCTATCTATGGCCTGCTTAATGGACATGCAGAGGAGAATGGCTCAATGGGCCAACTATGCGCAGGCAAGGGACAAAGAAGTTGCAGACCAGTTGGGATGCATCTTCCCGGACTTCCCCACCAACCTCCTAACTCCATGGGTGCCCCCACGACCAAGGCAACCAGATGAGGATGATGAGAATTGAGTGCTGGTTTGAAGTGCACTAAAGGGAGTATTGCTGTTCCCTTAAGAAACAAAAGACAATTTTTCTGCTTTCTGATAGGATATTGTGAATTATGCTGTTTTGTGTTCAACTTTTGATCTGTTTTTAATGTTTAGTTTTATGTTTTTTCTTTTGCTTAGTCTAGTCTGATGTTAGTTGAATAGGTAGGATAGTTTAGTTTTATTTTTAGGATGCATGAGTTACAGGAAAAAGCATGCTAGGGGCCTGAATCAATGTTATATCTGCCCGGATTGAATTGCGAAATAATTGCGGTTCCCGCAATTTTTGTGACTGATTGCATGCTTTGGACTGTCTGTTTAGTTAGGCTGTGATCTGTTAAATTCTATCTTTTGCTGCTAGCATGACTACCTTATATAGCTGATCTTGAAGCATGCTGGATGAGTGTCATAGGACACCCTTTGATAGTTTAAATTTGCCTCTGAATAGTGCTCAGCATGCATAAACCATAAGTCCTTAAGACTTTCTGTTTTTTCAAATTTTCTGCTGCTGGAATAGTTACTTTTAGAATGTTTTGCCTATGCCTAGGATTTTTAGATTCTCTTGGTTTTACTTTAGACTAGATGCTTCTAGGACAAGTTTGGGGGTGTGCCACCTCAGACACTCATTGGGGACAATGAGTAGTTGAAGTTTGGGGGAGGCCACCCTAGGCCTAGGAACATTCCTCTCTTCCTTAGGACATAAGCATTCTTCTTCTCCTAAAAAAAATTTTTTTTGATAAATAGAAAAAGTGAAAAATAGAATAAAGAGGGGAGTCTCTCTCAAGTGCTGAGTAATCAGTGCCAAGTGTGTAAACCACAAGTGGCATTGCATCAAAAGGCAACCCAAGGAGAGACTCCACCTAAGTAAAAAAGGAAAAAGGGAGAAATAGGGAAGAAGAATGTATGCTTGGGAGTTATAATCTTGTGGCTTAGATGTCCTATTTAAAAAAGAACTCTGATCCTCAATGAGCTAAGCACAAGGTTGTAGCTTTTAGGTTTGTCTAGGGAGATGAATGTATATCCAATGTAGTGATGCCAGGGCTTAGGTTGTTCTCTAAAAGTACCACTGTCACTGTTAATACTAAGACTGGCATGACTCTAAGGAATCCTAGACACATTAAAAATAAGCTAGAAGCATGTACTGAGTCTGGAGTAAAGCTTGGTAGAATTTGAAACCCGAGGGATAGTGGCATGACATCATAAAAGTAGCTAGATCAGTAGTAGGGGGTTAACAAAACCAGCAGGTATAGTAGGCGGGTGAAGTCAGAAGAAGCTTGATAAGAGGTTAGTTCTAAACTTAGAAGTGTGTCACAGGACAGCACTGCTAGAGATAGGGATAGAGGGGAGTCGGTAGGTAGTTAAAGAAGAGAAAACAGCAGCCTAAGTAAGTCCTTAGTATGCTTGAGGACAAGCAAAGCCTTAAGTTTGGGGGTGTGTTAAGTCTCTGAAAGTGACTTATTTAGGACCCATTTAGCTTAGGAAGATGTACACTTTTAGGTGTTTTTGATAGCATTTAGCCTAAACCTATGCTTTAATATGAGAATTAGAAGAAGGTAGCTAATTTAGGACTTATGCACAATAGGTAGAAAAATGGTTGAAAACCGAAGGAAAAGAATGAAAAAATGAGCATTGCAAATGAATTGCGAAAACATTGCGGTGACCGCAATTATTCAAGTTAAAACCGTAAGTTGGCTGATCTTTTTCTGTTTAGATCCGACTTTTCAGGGATTCGTTCTTTCTCCTCCATCCATTCTGATATATGACGTTGAAGATTGATGGTTCTCCTTGGCCCAAACGCACCTGCAAACTACTATAAAAGGGGGTCAAAGTCGGAGGTTCAGTCATCACTCGAAGCGCAGAAGTCTTCTCGCAGTCCACCATTTCCATCTGTTTTCCTTTGCCGTCTGTTGGAGTGAGAGTCTCAGCTGTTGGAATCGATAATCTGATAGGAAGGAGAGAAGATTCTTCTTCTCTCTCGATTGGATTCATCCAAGCAAGGCTGACTTTTCATCACCTTCATTCGAGGCGACTGCCACGAAGTTTTTCAGCAATCCTTTACTGCTTTTCTGTTCTGTTCTTCTTATTTCCATTTCTGATCACTGTTGTTCTTAGTTTAGAGTTTTAATTACTGCATTTCGTTGTTGTCTGTCTTGGATTCATTTCTTTCAAAGCGTTCCTTTGTCATTCAAACACTCAAAGTAATCGAAGTACAATTCTGCATTTTACAGTTTCCACCTTGTTCTGCTACGGTTTTTGCTTACTGTTTTTAGCACATTTCCCTACGGTTTTTGAACCCCAGCATAATCCGTCCTGAAATCACTGCCAACTCATTTGAGTTAAAGCCAGTGATGTTCCAAATGTTGTCCACTGTGGGACAATTCTTTGGAATAGAAAATGAGGACCCCCATAACCACCTTAGGAACTTCTTAGGAGTTAGTGACACCTTCCTAATCCCTGGAGTTTCCCAAGAAGCCCTGAGGCTATATCTTTTCCCTTACTCTTTGAGGGACAAAGCCAAAACATGGTTAAATTCTTTACCCTCAGGATCTGTCCGCAATTGGACAGATTTAGCAGAAAAATTCCTAGTCAAATACTTCCCACCTGATAGGAATTCTACCTTTCGTGATGATATCATAAAGTTCAAACAAGCTCCAAGTGAGTCTCTTCACGAAGCTTGGACAAGATTCAAAGACCTTCTCATTAAATGTCCACACCATGGCATTCCATGGTGTATCCAAATAGAAGTCTTCTTTAAAGGATGCAACCCCAGCACCAGACAAGTTCTAAATTCATCTGCTGGTGGTTCCATGTTGTCCAAGAGTTACAACGAAGCTTATGAGATCTTGGAGAAGATCTCAACATCTCATTGTAGGTGGTCAGACGATCCAGTAGAGCCAACTAGGGCTCAAGACAAGGATGCTCTAAGCGCCATGAGCACCCAAATAAACGCCTTGACCAACCTAGTTAAGCAAATGGCTCAGGCCAATCTCCAAACCAGTGCCAATACCGCCACAGCCATGTCAATGGGCACCCAACCAAGTCAAGGCGAGGCACCAATCTGTGGATTCAGTGGGGAAGGGCACCCTTATGAATACTGCCCTGGGAATCCATCTTCAGTCTGCTATGTTGGAAGCCAGCAGCAGCCTAGGAATAACCCCTACTCCAACACCTATAACCCTGGTTGGAGAAACCACCCTAACCTGTCATGGGGTGGCCAACAGAACACTAACCAAAATCCTAACCAACCAAGGCCGAGTGGAACACCTGGTTTCACTCCCCAACATAACCAGTCAATGTACCAAAAGCCTTACAATCAATCTGTAGGATCTTCGGTAGAAAACCTACTCAAGGAATATATAGCTAAGAATGACGCTACTCTTCAGAGCCAGCAAGCTACTCTTAGGAGCCTGGAAAACCAAGTAGGCCAATTAGCCAATGAACTTAAAAGTAGGCCCCAAGGTAGACTCCCTGCTGATACCGAGGTACCAAGGAGAGATGGCAAAGAGCAAGTTCAAGCAATTGAACTTAGGAGTGGAAGACCATTGGTGAGCAACACAAAGGACACACCAAAGAGAGTAGAGAACACTGAGTCTAGTGCTCCACTGGAGTCTCTGCCAAGCCAAGGTCCACCACCAACTAGCACATCAGGAGCCAGGCTAGAGCCAATTGTTGAGGACGTAGAAGAAATTCCAAGGCCTCCACCTATCGTAAGGCGCCCTGACGTGCCTGCATATGTGCCACCACCTCCATACCCTCGAAGGCTTAAAAAGAAGCAGGAACAGGAAGTTCATTTTAATAAATTTTTAGAAATACTTAAACAAGTGCATGTTAACATTCCTTTTGTAGAAGTTTTACAGTCTATGCCTTCATATGTAAAGTTTTTGAAGGACATTATTACTAACAAAAAAATAATTGGTGAGTTTGAAACAGTGAACCTCACCGAGGAGTGCAGTGCCATCCTCCAGAACAAGCTGCCCAAGAAGGAGAAGGATCCTGGTTCCTTCACCTTACCTGTAGAACTTGGAGGCAAGCACGTGGGCAGAGCGCTTTGTGACCTGGGCGCCAGCATAAACCTCATGCCCCTGTCCCTATTCCGCCAGTTGGGAATGGGAGAAGCACGTCCAACTACTGTCACTTTACAACTAGCAGACAGATCCATCGCATATCCAGAAGGTAAGATTGAGGATATTCTAGTTAAAGTTGACAAATTCATTTTCCTTGCAGATTTCATTGTCCTGGACTATGAGGCAGACAAGGAGGTTCCCATCCTGCTAGGTAGACCATTTCTAGCCACAGGTAGGGCACTAATAGATGTGCAAAAAGGTGAGTTAACTATGAGGGTTCATGATGAAGAGGTAAAATTTAGTGTTTATAAAGCTTTAAAGTATCCCTCTGACCTTGAATCTTGTGCTAGCATGGATGTTGTTGACTCACTAATGGAAGAACAATTAGAGCATGTACTGTTAACCAAGCATGCTAGTGAATATGTACAAGTAGATGTAGCTGACTTAAATGTATCTGACATAATGAATATGCCTGTAGATAAACCTCAACATGTATGTATGAATATAGATTTAACTGATAGAACTATAAATCCGTTAAAGCTCTCCATTGAGCATCCACCTATTCTAGAATTGAAACCACTACCTACTCACCTCAAATATGCATATTTAGGAGATAATGACACGTTGCCTGTAATTATTTCTTCTAAGCTAAGTGAACAGCATGAGGTTGATTTAATTTTACTGCTTAAGCAACATAGGAAGGCTATAGCATGGACTATTGCTGATATTCGAGGCATTAGCCCTTCTTATTGCATGCACAAAATTATACTAGAGGAAGAGCACACACCTAGGGTAGATCACCAGCGTAGGTTGAACCCCTCTATGAAAGAGGTAGTGAAGAAGGAAATAATCAAGTGGTTAGATGCAGGAGTAATTTTCCCCATAGCTAGTAGCCAGTGGGTGAGCCCCATCCAATGTGTACCTAAAAAGGGGGGAATAACTGTGGTAGTCAATGAGAACAACGAACTGATTCCAACAAGGACTGTCACAGGGTGGAGGGTATGTATGGATTACAGAAAATTAAATAAAGAAACTAAAAAAGACCATTTCCCTATACCGTTTATTGACCAGATGCTAGACAGAATAGCTGGTAGAGCCTACTATTGTTTCTTAGATGGGTACTCTGGCTATAATCAAATTACTATAGACCCTAAGGATCAAGAGAAGACTACCTTCACTTGCCCTTTTGGAACGTTTGCCTTCCGCAGAATGCCTTTTGGCTTATGCAATGCACCGGCAACTTTCCAAAGGTGTATGATGGCAATCTTCTCTGAGTTGGATGAGTCCATGATAGAAATATTCATGGATGACTTCTCAGTCTTTGGGGACTCATTTAAAACCTGTCTAGAAAACTTAGGACAAGTCCTGACTAGGTGTGAGGAGACCAACCTAGTCCTGAATTGGGAAAAGTGCCATTTTATGGTAGATGAAGGGATTGTCTTAGGACATAGAGTGTCAAGGGCAGGTGTGGAAGTGGATAGGGCAAAAATAGAGATCATAGAGAAGTTGGTAGAGCCCCAGAATGTCAAGGCTATTAGGAGCTTCTTAGGGCACGCTGGCTTCTACAGAAGGTTCATTAAGGACTTTTCTAAGATAGCCAAGCCTCTGTGCGAGCTTCTAGAGTTAAATAGACCATTTATCTTCTCTAAGGAGTGTGTAGTAGCTTGGAAAACCCTTAAGGAAGCACTGGTCACAGCACCAATCATAGTAGGACCAAATTGGGATCTCCCATTTGAGATGCTATGTGATGCCAGTGACTATGCTGTAGGAGTCATGTTAGGACAGAAGATTGACAAGCTAACACACCCTGTCTATTATGCTAGTAAGACCTTGAATGAGGCTCAATGTAATTATACAACTACAGAGAAAGAGATGCTTGCTGTAGTATTTGCTTGTGAAAAATTTAGAAACTATATTGTAAGCACTAGGACCATTGTATATACTGACCATTCTGCTTTAAAATATCTTATGAGGAAGGCTGATGCCAAGCCTAGATTGATTAGATGGGTGTTATTGCTGCAGGAATTTGATTTGGACATTCGGGACAAGAAAGGTTGTGAAAATGTGGTTGCAGATCACCTTTCTCGATTGCAGCACAATTGCGAAAAAATTGCGGAGACCGAAATTTCTGATGCTTTTATTGATGAACATGTATTTGCTTTGGCTCATCGTGATAACGATGAGGAACCGTGGTTTGCTGATATTGCTAACTTCCGTGCATCACAGGTATTACCAGTGTTCAAGGGAGGTCAAGAAAAGAAGCGGTTCCTGCATGAAGCAAGGAAATTCATCTGGGATGACCCCACACTTTACAGAACCTGTGCGGATGGTTTGTTAAGGAAGTGTGTTTCAGCTGCTGAGGCGAAGTCTGTGCTGCAGCACTGTCACTCATCTCCTTACGGTGGACACTTTGGTGGCCAAAGGACAGCTGCGAAGGTATTTCAGAGTGGCTACTACTGGCCAACAATCTTCAAGGACGCCCACAACTATGCCCACAACTGTGACGAATGCCAAAGGACAGGTAACCTCAGTCGTAAGGATGAGATGCCCCTCACCTACATCTTAGAGTTGGAGCTCTTTGATGTATGGGGCATTGATTTCATGGGACCATTCCCTCCATCATCAGGTAACCTTTACATTTTGGTAGCAGTAGACTACGTGTCCAAGTGGGTAGAAGCCAAAGCATGTCCTAATAATGATGCTAAAACAGTCACTAGCTTCTTGCATAGGCACATTTTCACTAGATTTGGGACTCCTCGTGCTATCATTAGTGATGAGGGGTCACATTTCATTAATAAGGCTATGGAGAAAGTATTGGCTAAATATAACATTAGACATAGGGTAGCTACTCCCTATCACCCACACTCGAATGGCCAAGCTGAAATTTCCAATAGGGAGATAAAGAACATCCTAGAGAAGGTAGTCAAACCTAATAGGAAAGACTGGTCATTTAAGCTTGAGGATGCACTTTGGGCTTATAGAACAGCATATAAGACACCTCTAGGAATGTCCCCCTATAGGTTGGTGTATGGTAAGGCCTGCCACTTGCCACTTGAGTTGGAAAACAAGGCATTTTGGGCCATGAAAGAATTGAATTTTTGTGTAAAGGATGCGGGGACACTAAGGTCTTTGCAACTACATGAACTTGATGAGCTTAGGCATATGGCCTATGAGAATGCCAAAATGTATAAAGAAAAGACCAAAATATGGCACGACAGTAGACTTAGGATCAAAGACTTTAGGAAAGGCCAACTTGTCCTATTATTTAACTCACGTTTAAAGATATTTCCAGGCAAACTAAAGTCTAGATGGTCGGGTCCATTTGTTGTTACTAATGTCTTTGTTCATGGTGCAATAGAGATAAAGAACTTGCAGCAAGGTCAGCCATTTATGGTCAATGGTGCTAGGTTGAAGCACTACTATGAGGAAGGGGATGTGAAGACTCTCTCGGCCTTCCTCTTGACTGAAGCATGACAAAAAGAACGAGAGAGAACGAGTGGTTACTGTGCTCGTTTAGTCAAGGCCAATGCCTTAGTTTATTTTTTCTGTTTTTTCGATTATCGTTTGCATGTTTTGTGGTGTGTTTTTAATTGCGTATTTAATGTTTGTTTTATTTGTTTTTGTAGGGAATCGAAAGAGGGGATCAAGGAGAGTAAATCCCACTTTAAAAATCAAGAAACGGTTGAGCCAAATAAAAGATACGGACAGGCAAAGTTGGAGATTTCAATGAAATAATATCCCTGGAATTGCGCTAAAATTGCTGGATCCGCAAAAAGAGCCGTTGGGATTTTATCCGTTGCCTTTATATCCGTTGGAAGCCGCTCGATCGTTACGATTATCTCTCTCTTTGCTATCCAAGAATTCAGCGATTCTCTCCATCTTTGATTCTTCTCTCAAGATCTTCAAGATTTAGCAATGGTGTCCACACGTGCTGAAAGATCCGCAGCGAAGAAGAAGGCTGATGACGCAGCTGAAGCGGCTGCGAGGGAAGCGCTTCTCGCCCTTGCAGACGATGGTGCCGTTCGCACCGGTCCTCTTCCCAAGCTTCCTATTCGTAGGAAGAAGTGGAGGGTGGTCACTGAGATCCCCGCTGGGCCATCTGAGCCAATGGGCACGCCCAAGAAACGCCGGTGGAGTGTCAAGACGGCCGCCGAACCAAGCACAGCAAAGACTCCCTCTGTGGAGAGTCAAGAACCTGATCGTGCATCCCACGAGTCAGCCAAAGAAGGATCGTCGCCGTCTGCCTCACCTGCGCGCAGCCCTCTCCCATCTGAACCAGTGCCAAGCGCAGAGTCGTCACCGCCTGCACAGAGCCCTGAGCTGTCTCCAGCACCTCAGAGTTCTGATCCGACACCTGCAGCAGCGCAGAACCCTGAGCTGCAGTCTTCGCCACTGAGTTCTGCGCCGACACCATCAGCAGCGCACAATTCTCCACGGCCTGATCCTGAATTCCCTTATGGGGATTATCAGGAGTCTACGCAAGGCAGTGGAGATGCTGGGGAAGAAGAAGTTTTCTCTCATATGAGGGAAGACAGCCCTGCCGAGCCTGCACAGCAGGACGATTCTATGGAAGAAACGTTGGGGGCATGCCTCCAGCAGATCAATATCAAGGCCAGACTCAAGAAGAAGAAGAAGGCCACGATTGGCAAGGCCAAGAAGTTGAAGAAAAAGAAGGCCAAGAAGATGCCCTCGGCGGACAAAGAGAGTGCTGAGCCTTCGCTCAAACGCCTCAAGGTGGAGGCTGCTGCATCATCCAAACCAGCAGACAAGGGAAAGGCTAAACTCTACCCTGAAGACGAACCTCCGTCAGTGAGGTATGTCTCATCTGATGCGGAATCCAGCGGTGTTGAGCTCAGGAAGAGGGACCTGTTGCACGAGAAGGGATTCCTTGATCGCCTCGCTGACCTGCCGCAGTTCTTGCGGGCAGGAGTGCTCAACCATGGCTGGGAGGAATTCTGCAGACCGCCTAATCCAGCCTACACGAGCATGGTGTACGATTTCTACGCCAATGTGCTCAGCCTTGAGGATGGCCTATCTGTGGTCAGAGGGGTGGAAGTGGATTTCTCAGCCAAGGCCATCAATGAAGCCTTTGGTCTCAAGGGCCAAGCGCACACAGATTATGCACGGATAGTTGATGAGCCGACTGAGGCCGTGCTGGAAGAGGCCATTCGCACAATTGGCCAGCCTGAAGCAGCGTGGACTGTCTCACGCAATGGTCGGCACACCTTGATGAGTGCCAATCTGACAGCAAAGGCGGCTGTGTGGTTTGCCTTTGTGAGGAGAAAGCTGTCCCCGGTGACGCACGAGACGACAATCAACCAGAGTAGATCACTGCTGGTTTATGCCATCATGCGCGGTCTCACGGTCAATGTAGGGGAGATCATGTCAGCTGCCATTGCTGAATGCGCCAGAAAAGGTAAGGGGCCATTATTTTTCCCCAACACTATAACCAAATTGTGCTTACTTGCAGGAGTCCCCACCGAGCGCTTGGAGCAGCAGATGCCGTACACAGGCCATTTGGAGCTGCCTGCGAACCTGAGGCTGAGAAGAAAGGGGAATATGGAGTTTAAGTTGGATAGGCTGGCTGCTGAACAGTCCCTATCTATGGCCTGCTTAATGGACATGCAGAGGAGAATGGCTCAATGGGCCAACTATGCGCAGGCAAGGGACAAAGAAGTTGCAGACCAGTTGGGATGCATCTTCCCGGACTTCCCCACCAACCTCCTAACTCCATGGGTGCCCCCACGACCAAGGCAACCAGATGAGGATGATGAGAATTGAGTGCTGGTTTGAAGTGCACTAAAGGGAGTATTGCTGTTCCCTTAAGAAACAAAAGACAATTTTTCTGCTTTCTGATAGGATATTGTGAATTATGCTGTTTTGTGTTCAACTTTTGATCTGTTTTTAATGTTTAGTTTTATGTTTTTTCTTTTGCTTAGTCTAGTCTGATGTTAGTTGAATAGGTAGGATAGTTTAGTTTTATTTTTAGGATGCATGAGTTACAGGAAAAAGCATGCTAGGGGCCTGAATCAATGTTATATCTGCCCGGATTGAATTGCGAAATAATTGCGGTTCCCGCAATTTTTGTGACTGATTGCATGCTTTGGACTGTCTGTTTAGTTAGGCTGTGATCTGTTAAATTCTATCTTTTGCTGCTAGCATGACTACCTTATATAGCTGATCTTGAAGCATGCTGGATGAGTGTCATAGGACACCCTTTGATAGTTTAAATTTGCCTCTGAATAGTGCTCAGCATGCATAAACCATAAGTCCTTAAGACTTTCTGTTTTTTCAAATTTTCTGCTGCTGGATAAGTTACTTTTAGAATGTTTTGCCTATGCCTAGGATTTTTAGATTCTCTTGGTTTTACTTTAGACTAGATGCTTCTAGGACAAGTTTAGGGGTGTGCCACCTCAGACACTCATTGGGGACAATGAGTAGTTGAAGTTTGGGGGAGGCCACCCTAGGCCTAGGAACATTCCTCTCTTCCTTAGGACATAAGCATTCTTCTTCTCCTAAAAATTTTTTTTTGATAAATAGAAAAAGTGAAAAATAGAATAAAGAGGGGAGTCTCTCTCAAGTGCTGAGTAATCAGTGCCAAGTGTGTAAACCACAAGTGGCATTGCATCAAAAGGCAACCCAAGGAGAGACTCCACCTAAGTAAAAAAGGAAAAAGGGAGAAATAGGGAAGAAGAATGTATGCTTGGGAGTTATAATCTTGTGGCTTAGATGTCCTATTTAAAAAAGAACTCTGATCCTCAATGAGCTAAGCACAAGGTTGTAGCTTTTAGGTTTGTCTAGGGAGATGAATGTATATCCAATGTAGTGATGCCAGGGCTTAGGTTGTTCTCTAAAAGTACCACTGTCACTGTTAATACTAAGACTGGCATGACTCTAAGGAATCCTAGACACATTAAAAATAAGCTAGAAGCATGTACTGAGTCTGGAGTAAAGCTTGGTAGAATTTGAAACCCGAGGGATAGTGGCATGACATCATAAAAGTAGCTAGATCAGTAGTAGGGGGTTAACAAAACCAGCAGGTATAGTAGGCGGGTGAAGTCAGAAGAAGCTTGATAAGAGGTTAGTTCTAAACTTAGAAGTGTGTCACAGGACAGCACTGCTAGAGATAGGGATATAGGGGAGTCGGTAGGTAGTTAAAGAAGAGAAAACAGCAGCCTAAGTAAGTCCTTAGTATGCTTGAGGACAAGCAAAGCCTTAAGTTTGGGGGTGTGTTAAGTCTCTGAAAGTGACTTATTTAGGACCCATTTAGCTTAGGAAGATGTACACTTTTAGGTGTTTTTGATAGCATTTAGCCTAAACCTATGCTTTAATATGAGAATTAGAAGAAGGTAGCTGATTTAGGACTTATGCACAATAGGTAGAAAAAGGGTTGAAAACCGAAGGAAAAGAATGAAAAAATGAGCATTGCAAATGAATTGCGAAAACATTGCGGTGACCGCAATTATTCAAGTTAAAACCGTAAGTTGGCTGATCTTTTTCTGTTTAGATCCGACTTTTCAGGGATTCGTTCTTTCTCCTCCATCCATTCTGATATATGACGTTGAAGATTGATGGTTCTCCTTGGCCCAAACGCACCTGCAAACTACTATAAAAGGGGGTCAAAGTCGGAGGTTCAGTAATCACTCGAAGCGCAGAAGTCTTCTCGCAGTCCACCATTTCCATCTGTTTTCCTTTGCCGTCTGTTGGAGTGAGAGTCTCAGCTGTTGGAATCGATAATCTGATAGGAAGGAGAGAAGATTCTTCTTCTCTCTCGATTGGATTCATCCAAGCAAGGCTGACTTTTCATCACCTTCATTCGAGGCGACTGCCACGAAGTTTTTCAGCAATCCTTTACTGCTTTTCTGTTCTGTTCTTCTTATTTCCATTTCTGATCACTGTTGTTCTTAGTTTAGAGTTTCAATTACTGCATTTCGTTGTTGTCTGTCTTGGATTCATTTCTTTCAAAGCGTTCCTTTGTCATTCAAACACTCAAAGTAATCGAAGTACAATTCTGCATTTTACAGTTTCCACCTTGTTCTGCTACGGTTTTTGCTTACTGTTTTTAGCACATTTCCCTACTAAGCATGTCTATCTTATCTACCATTTCTGTTCTCTATATATCCATGAGTAGCTAAGTCACTTAGGGGCATGCTAATGACAGAACTATAGGCTAAAAAACGTGAATCAAGTAGGCAGATTAACACTCGAACATTGATTGTATGTGAGCTTCATCCCACGGGCAATTTCGATTGGCCATCCATTTTGTCCAAAGAACTCCTAACCTCTGGAAGGAGTAAGAGTTCAGAGTCATATAATCATGCTAGCCTTTCATGGTAATCAGGAAACGGCCTAGGAATAGGAGTTTCCCTAGTATAAACTAAACACTCCTGTTTTAACAAGATGCTTAAGACCTTACTTTGAAGTCGAGTAAACTTAAGTCTCTAATGCATGGAATCGGACGATACTTGAGATAGAGTGAGTTTGATGTATAGAGAGTAGATCCAGTGCTTGAGAATCGTATAAAAAGGCCTATAGGATAGTCATTAGTAGCCCTTAATTCGCCCATTTACATACTTTTGCTGTTGAGTTAATTGCGGATTAATTGCGGTTCTCGCAATTCTGCTAAGTTGCATTCTGTTTAGCTGTTTTCTTCCTCGTTTATTAATTCCATCTCTTGTCCTTTGCATCTAATTTCAACTTGCATTTGTTTATGTTATATCCCTTTATACATTCAGCAAAAATTAGATAATTAAAAACCAATTTTACTCCATCAAATTCATCCCATCTTTCTTAACAATCACACTTCGCGAATAGCTAAAATGAGTGTCTGTGGAAAAAACGAATGAAATATACTTACTACTTGCTGTGAGACCATGTATGCTTGCATGTTCTAAGTGCTCTCTCTCTCTTATTTATCATTTTTATTAACACATTGAGCACGCAACAAGTTTTTGGCGCCGCTGCCGGGGACTTATTTTAAGTGAAAACGAAGTTGTTAAGTCTGAAACATCAAAGTATTTTTCATTGAATTTGATCCATCTTCATTTCTTTTTCAGGTACCATTTAGGGTAGTTTATGAATGAGACTCCAAGTAGTGATCTAGAGTTCAACCCTGAGCCCGAGAGATTACTTAGAGCTAGGAATAGAGCCAAGAAACGTCTCTTTAAACAAACCCTTTTACCTCCAATCATTGCAGAGACTACAATTCCTCCGCAATTACCTCAAGAAGAAATGGCTGGAGTAAATCAAAACCTGGTGCCTGTCACTCGCAATCCCATTGAAATAGCGAATGACAAGGATAGCGCCATCCTTTCATATTTAGTACCTATGCCTGGGGAGCTGAACCCCAGCATAATCCGTCCTGAAATCACTGCCAACTCATTTGAGTTAAAGCCAGTGATGTTCCAAATGTTGTCCACTGTGGGACAATTCTTTGGAATAGAAAATGAGGACCCCCATAACCACCTTAGGAACTTCTTAGGAGTTAGTGACACCTTCCTAATCCCTGGAGTTTCCCAAGAAGCCCTGAGGCTATATCTTTTCCCTTACTCTTTGAGGGACAAAGCCAAAACATGGTTAAATTCTTTACCCTCAGGATCTGTCCGCAATTGGACAGATTTAGCAGAAAAATTCCTAGTCAAATACTTCCCACCTGATAGGAATTCTACCTTTCGTGATGATATCATAAAGTTCAAACAAGCTCCAAGTGAGTCTCTTCACGAAGCTTGGACAAGATTCAAAGACCTTCTCATTAAATGTCCACACCATGGCATTCCATGGTGTATCCAAATAGAAGTCTTCTTTAAAGGATGCAACCCCAGCACCAGACAAGTTCTAAATTCATCTGCTGGTGGTTCCATGTTGTCCAAGAGTTACAACGAAGCTTATGAGATCTTGGAGAAGATCTCAACATCTCATTGTAGGTGGTCAGACGATCCAGTAGAGCCAACTAGGGCTCAAGACAAGGATGCTCTAAGCGCCATGAGCACCCAAATAAACGCCTTGACCAACCTAGTTAAGCAAATGGCTCAGGACAATCTCCAAACCAGTGCCAATACCGCCACAGCCATGTCAATGGGCACCCAACCAAGTCAAGGCGAGGCACCAATCTGTGGATTCTGTGGGGAAGGGCACCCTTATGAATACTGCCCTGGGAATCCATCTTCAGTCTGCTATGTTGGAAGCCAGCAGCAGCCTAGGAATAACCCCTACTCCAACACCTATAACCCTGGTTGGAGAAACCACCCTAACCTGTCATGGGGTGGCCAACAGAACACTAACCAAAATCCTAACCAACCAAGGCCGAGTGGAACACCTGGTTTCACTCCCCAACATAACCAGTCAATGTACCAAAAGCCTTACAATCAATCTGTAGGATCTTCGGTAGAAAACCTACTCAAGGAATATATAGCTAAGAATGACGCTACTCTTCAGAGCCAGCAAGCTACTCTTAGGAGCCTGGAAAACCAAGTAGGCCAATTAGCCAATGAACTTAAAAGTAGGCCCCAAGGTAGACTCCCTGCTGATACCGAGGTACCAAGGAGAGATGGCAAAGAGCAAGTTCAAGCAATTGAACTTAGGAGTGGAAGACCATTGGTGAGCAACACAAAGGACACACCAAAGAGAGTAGAGAACACTGAGTCTAGTGCTCCACTGGAGTCTCTGCCAAGCCAAGGTCCACCACCAACTAGCACATCAGGAGCCAGGCTAGAGCCAATTGTTGAGGACGTAGAAGAAATTCCAAGGCCTCCCTCCACCTATCGTAAGGCGCCCTGACGTGCCTGCATATGTGCCACCACCTCCATACCCTCGAAGGCTTAAAAAGAAGCAGGAACAGGAAGTTCATTTTAATAAATTTTTAGAAATACTTAAACAAGTGCATGTTAACATTCCTTTTGTAGAAGTTTTACAGTCTATGCCTTCATATGTAAAGTTTTTGAAGGACATTATTACTAACAAAAAAATAATTGGTGAGTTTGAAACAGTGAACCTCACCGAGGAGTGCAGTGCCATCCTCCAGAACAAGCTGCCCAAGAAGGAGAAGGATCCTGGTTCCTTCACCTTACCTGTAGAACTTGGAGGCAAGCACGTGGGCAGAGCGCTTTGTGACCTGGGCGCCAGCATAAACCTCATGCCCCTGTCCCTATTCCGCCAGTTGGGAATGGGAGAAGCACGTCCAACTACTGTCACTTTACAACTAGCAGACAGATCCATCGCATATCCAGAAGGTAAGATTGAGGATATTCTAGTTAAAGTTGACAAATTCATTTTCCTTGCAGATTTCATTGTCCTGGACTATGAGGCAGACAAGGAGGTTCCCATCCTGCTAGGTAGACCATTTCTAGCCACAGGTAGGGCACTAATAGATGTGCAAAAAGGTGAGTTAACTATGAGGGTTCATGATGAAGAGGTAAAATTTAGTGTTTATAAAGCTTTAAAGTATCCCTCTGACCTTGAATCTTGTGCTAGCATGGATGTTGTTGACTCACTAATGGAAGAACAATTAGAGCATGTACTGTTAACCAAGCATGCTAGTGAATATGTACAAGTAGATGTAGCTGACTTAAATGTATCTGACATAATGAATATGCCTGTAGATAAACCTCAACATGTATGTATGAATATAGATTTAACTGATAGAACTATAAATCCGTTAAAGCCCTCCATTGAGCATCCACCTATTCTAGAATTGAAACCACTACCTACTCACCTCAAATATGCATATTTAGGAGATAATGACACGTTGCCTGTAATTATTTCTTCTAAGCTAAGTGAACAGCATGAGGTTGATTTAATTTTACTGCTTAAGCAACATAGGAAGGCTATAGCATGGACTATTGCTGATATTCGAGGCATTAGCCCTTCTTATTGCATGCACAAAATTATACTAGAGGAAGAGCACACACCTAGGGTAGATCACCAGCGTAGGTTGAACCCCTCTATGAAAGAGGTAGTGAAGAAGGAAATAATCAAGTGGTTAGATGCAGGAGTAATTTTCCCCATAGCTAGTAGCCAGTGGGTAAGCCCCATCCAATGTGTACCTAAAAAGGGGGGAATAACTGTGGTAGTCAATGAGAACAACGAACTGATTCCAACAAGGACTGTCACAGGGTGGAGGGTATGTATGGATTACAGAAAATTAAATAAAGAAACTAAAAAAGACCATTTCCCTATACCGTTTATTGACCAGATGCTAGACAGAATAGCTGGTAGAGCCTACTATTGTTTCTTAGATGGGTACTCTGGCTATAATCAAATTACTATAGACCCTAAGGATCAAGAGAAGACTACCTTCACTTGCCCTTTTGGAACGTTTGCCTTCCGCAGAATGCCTTTTGGCTTATGCAATGCACCGGCAACTTTCCAAAGGTGTATGATGGCAATCTTCTCTGAGTTGGATGAGTCCATGATAGAAATATTCATGGATGACTTCTCAATCTTTGGGGACTCATTTAAAACCTGTCTAGAAAACTTAGGACAAGTCCTGACTAGGTGTGAGGAGACCAACCTAGTCCTGAATTGGGAAAAGTGCCATTTTATGGTAGATGAAGGGATTGTCTTAGGACATAGAGTGTCAAGGGCAGGTGTGGAAGTGGATAGGGCAAAAATAGAGATCATAGAGAAGTTGGTAGAGCCCCAGAATGTCAAGGCTATTAGGAGCTTCTTAGGGCACGCTGGCTTCTACAGAAGGTTCATTAAGGACTTTTCTAAGATAGCCAAGCCTCTGTGCGAGCTTCTAGAGTTAAATAGACCATTTATCTTCTCTAAGGAGTGTGTAGTAGCTTGGAAAACCCTTAAGGAAGCACTGGTCACAGCACCAATCATAGTAGGACCAAATTGGGATCTCCCATTTGAGATGCTATGTGATGCCAGTGACTATGCTGTAGGAGTCATGTTAGGACAGAAGATTGACAAGCTAACACACCCTGTCTATTATGCTAGTAAGACCTTGAATGAGGCTCAATGTAATTATACAACTACAGAGAAAGAGATGCTTGCTGTAGTATTTGCTTGTGAAAAATTTAGAAACTATATTGTAGGCACTAGGACCATTGTATATACTGACCATTCTGCTTTAAAATATCTTATGAGGAAGGCTGACGCCAAGCCTAGATTGATTAGATGGGTGTTATTGCTGCAGGAATTTGATTTGGACATTCGGGACAAGAAAGGTTGTGAAAATGTGGTTGCAGATCACCTTTCTCGATTGCAGCACAATTGCGAAAAAATTGCGGAGACCGCAATTTCTGATGCTTTTATTGATGAACATGTATTTGCTTTGGCTCATCGTGATAACGATGAGGAACCGTGGTTTGCTGATATTGCTAACTTCCGTGCATCACAGGTATTACCAGTGTTCAAGGGAGGTCAAGAAAAGAAGCGGTTCCTGCATGAAGCAAGGAAATTCATCTGGGATGACCCCACACTTTACAGAACCTGTGCGGATGGTTTGTTAAGGAAGTGTGTTTCAGCTGCTGAGGCGAAGTCTGTGCTGCAGCACTGTCACTCATCTCCTTACGGTGGACACTTTGGTGGCCAAAGGACAGCTGCGAAGGTATTTCAGAGTGGCTACTACTGGCCAACAATCTTCAAGGACGCCCACAACTATGCCCACAGCTGTGACGAATGCCAAAGGACAGGTAACCTCAGTCGTAAGGATGAGATGCCCCTCACCTACATCTTAGAGTTGGAGCTCTTTGATGTATGGGGCATTGATTTCATGGGACCATTCCCTCCATCATCAGGTAACCTTTACATTTTGGTAGCAGTAGACTACGTGTCCAAGTGGGTAGAAGCCAAAGCATGTCCTAATAATGATGCTAAAACAGTCACTAGCTTCTTGCATAGGCACATTTTCACTAGATTTGGGACTCCTCGTGCTATCATTAGTGATGAGGGGTCACATTTCATTAATAAGGCTATGGAGAAAGTATTGGCTAAATATAACATTAGACATAGGGTAGCTACTCCCTATCACCCACACTCGAATGGCCAAGCTGAAATTTCCAATAGGGAGATAAAGAACATCCTAGAAAAGGTAGTCAAACCAAATAGGAAAGACTGGTCATTTAAGCTTGAGGATGCACTTTGGGCTTATAGAACAGCATATAAGACACCCCTAGGCATGTCTCCCTATAGGTTGGTGTATGGCAAGGCTTGCCACTTGCCACTTGAGTTAGAAAACAAGGCATTTTGGGCCATGAAAGAATTGAATTTTTGTGTAAAGGATGCGGGGACACTAAGGTCTTTGCAACTACATGAACTTGATGAGCTTAGGCATATGGCCTATGAGAATGCCAAAATGTATAAAGAAAAGACCAAAATATGGCACGACAGTAGACTTAGGATCAAAGACTTTAGGAAAGGCCAACTTGTCCTATTATTTAACTCACGTTTAAAGATATTTCCAGGCAAACTAAAGTCTAGATGGTCGGGTCCATTTGTTGTTACTAATGTCTTTGTTCATGGTGCAATAGAGATAAAGAACTTGCAGCAAGGTCAGCCATTTATGGTCAATGGTGCTAGGTTGAAGCACTACTATGAGGAAGGGGATGTGAAGACTCTCTCGGCCTTCCTCTTGACTGAAGCATGACAAAAAGAACGAGAGAGAACGAGTGGTTACTGTGCTCGTTTAGTCAAGGCCAATGCCTTAGTTTATTTTTTCTGTTTTTTCGATTATCGTTTGTATGTTTTGTGGTGTGTTTTTAATTGCGTATTTAATGTTTGTTTTATTTGTTTTTGTAGGGAATCGAAAGAGGGGATCAAGGAGAGTAAATCCCACTTTAAAAATCAAGAAACGGTTGAGCCAAATAAAAGATACGGACAGGCAAAGTTGGAGATTTCAATGAAATAATATCCCTGGAATTGCGCTAAAATTGCTGGATCCGCAAAAAGAGCCGTTGGGATTTTATCCGTTGCCTTTATATCCGTTGGAAGCCGCTCGATCGTTACGATTATCTCTCTCTTTGCTATCCAAGAATTCAGCGATTCTCTCCATCTTTGATTCTTCTCTCAAGATCTTCAAGATTTAGCAATGGTGTCCACACGTGCTGAAAGATCCGCAGCGAAGAAGAAGGCTGATGATGCAGCTGAAGCGGCTGCGAGGGAAGCGCTTCTCGCCCTTGCAGACGATGGTGCCGTTCGCACCGGTCCTCTTCCCAAGCTTCCTATTCGTAGGAAGAAGTGGAGGGTGGTCACTGAGATCCCCGCTGGGCCATCTGAGCCAATGGGCACGCCCAAGAAACGCCGGTGGAGTGTCAAGACGGCCGCCGAACCAAGCACAGCAAAGACTCCCTCTGTGGAGAGTCAAGAACCTGATCGTGCATCCCACGAGTCAGCCAAAGAAGGATCGTCGCCGTCTGCCTCACCTGCGCGCAGCCCTCTCCCATCTGAACCAGTGCCAAGCGCAGAGTCGTCACCGCCTGCACAGAGCCCTGAGCTGTCTCCAGCACCTCAGAGTTCTGATCCGACACCTGCAGCAGCGCAGAGCCCTGAGCTGCAGTCTTCGCCACTGAGTTCTGCGCCGACACCATCAGCAGCGCACAATTCTCCACGGCCTGATCCTGAATTCCCTTATGGGGATTATCAGGAGTCTACGCAAGGCAGTGGAGATGCTGGGGAAGAAGAAGTTTTCTCTCCTATGAGGGAAGACAGCCCTGCCGAGCCTGCACAGCAGGACGATTCTATGGAAGAAACGTTGGGGGCATGCCTCCAGCAGATCAATATCAAGGCCAGACTCAAGAAGAAGAAGAAGGCCACGATTGGCAAGGCCAAGAAGTTGAAGAAAAAGAAGGCCAAGAAGATGCCCTCGGCGGACAAAGAGAGTGCTGAGCCTTCGCTCAAACGCCTCAAGGTGGAGGCTGCTGCATCATCCAAACCAGCAGACAAGGGAAAGGCTAAACTCTACCCTGAAGACGAACCTCCGTCAGTGAGGTATGTCTCATCTGATGCGGAATCCAGGGGTGTTGAGCTCAGGAAGAGGGACCTGTTGCACGAGAAGGGATTCCTTGATCGCCTCGCTGACCTGCCGCAGTTCTTGCGGGCAGGAGTGCTCAACCATGGCTGGGAGGAATTCTGCAGACCGCCTAATCCAGCCTACACGAGCATGGTGTACGATTTCTACGCCAATGTGCTCAGCCCTGAGGATGGCCTATCTGTGGTCAGAGGGGTGGAAGTGGATTTCTCAGCCAAGGCCATCAATGAAGCCTTTGGTCTCAAGGGCCAAGCGCACACAGATTATGCACGGATAGTTGATGAGCCGACTGAGGCCGTGCTGGAAGAGGCCATTCGCACAATTGGCCAGCCTGAAGCAGCGTGGACTGTCTCACGCAATGGTCGGCACACCTTGATGAGTGCCAATCTGACAGCAAAGGCGGCTGTGTGGTTTGCCTTTGTGAGGAGAAAGCTCTCCCCGGTGACGCACGAGACGACAATCAACCAGAGTAGATCACTGCTGGTTTATGCCATCATGCGCGGTCTCACGGTCAATGTAGGGGAGATCATGTCAGCTGCCATTGCTGAATGCGCCAGAAAAGGTAAGGGGCCATTATTTTTCCCCAACACTATAACCAAATTGTGCTTACTTGCAGGAGTCCCCACCGAGCGCTTGGAGCAGCAGATGCCGTACACAGGCCATTTGGAGCTGCCTGCGAACCTGAGGCTGAGAAGAAAGGGGAATATGGAGTTTGAGTTGGATAGGCTGGCTGCTGAACAGTCCCTATCTATGGCCTGCTTAATGGACATGCAGAGGAGAATGGCTCAATGGGCCAACTATGCGCAGGCAAGGGACAAAGAAGTTGCAGACCAGTTGGGATGCATCTTCCCGGACTTCCCCACCAACCTCCTAACTCCATGGGTGCCCCACGACCAAGGCAACCAGATGAGGATGATGAGAATTGAGTGCTGGTTTGAAGTGCACTAAAGGGAGTATTGCTGTTCCCTTAAGAAACAAAAGACAATTTTTCTGCTTTCTGATAGGATATTGTGAATTATGCTGTTTTGTGTTCAACTTTTGATCTGTTTTTAATGTTTAGTTTTATGTTTTTTCTTTTGCTTAGTCTAGTCTGATGTTAGTTGAATAGGTAGGATAGTTTAGTTTTATTTTTAGGATGCATGAGTTACAGGAAAAAGCATGCTAGGGGCCTGAATCAATGTTATATCTGCCCGGATTGAATTGCGAAATAATTGCGGTTCCCGCAATTTTTGTGACTGATTGCATGCTTTGGACTGTCTGTTTAGTTAGGCTGTGATCTGTTAAATTCTATCTTTTGCTGCTACCATGAATACCTTATATAGCTGATCTTGAAGCATGCTGGATGAGTGTCATAGGACACCCTTTGATAGTTTAAATTTGCCTCTGAATAGTGCTCAGCATGCATAAACCATAAGTCCTTAAGACTTTCTGTTTTTTCAAATTTTCTGCTGCTGGAATAGTTACTTTTAGAATGTTTTGCCTATGCCTAGGATTTTTAGATTCTCTTGGTTTTACTTTAGACTAGATGCTTCTAGGACAAGTTTGGGGGTGTGCCACCTCAGACACTCATTGGGGACAATGAGTAGTTGAAGTTTGGGGGAGGCCACCCTAGGCCTAGGAACATTCCTCTCTTCCTTAGGACATAAGCATTCTTCTTCTCCTAAAAAAAAAAATTTTTGATAAATAGAAAAAGTGAAAAATAGAATAAAGAGGGGAGTCTCTCTCAAGTGCTGAGTAATCAGTGCCAAGTGTGTAAACCACAAGTGGCATTGCATCAAAAGGCAACCCAAGGAGAGACTCCACCTAAGTAAAAAAGGAAAAAGGGAGAAATAGGGAAGAAGAATGTATGCTTGGGAGTTATAATCTTGTGGCTTAGATGTCCTATTTAAAAAAGAACTCTGATCCTCAATGAGCTAAGCACAAGGTTGTAGCTTTTAGGTTTGTCTAGGGAGATGAATGTATATCCAATGTAGTGATGCCAGGGCTTAGGTTGTTCTCTAAAAGTACCACTGTCACTGTTAATACTAAGACTGGCATGACTCTAAGGAATCCTAGACACATTAAAAATAAGCTAGAAGCATGTACTGAGTTTGGAGTAAAGCTTGGTAGAATTTGAAACCCGAGGGATAGTGGCATGACATCATAAAAGTAGCTAGATCAGTAGTAGGGGGTTAACAAAACCAGCAGGTATAGTAGGCGGGTGAAGTCAGAAGAAGCTTGATAAGAGGTTAGTTCTAAACTTAGAAGTGTGTCACAGGACAGCACTGCTAGAGATAGGGATATAGGGGAGTCGGTAGGTAGTTAAAGAAGAGAAAACAGCAGCCTAAGTAAGTCCTTAGTATGCTTGAGGACAAGCAAAGCCTTAAGTTTGGGGGTGTGTTAAGTCTCTGAAAGTGACTTATTTAGGACCCATTTAGCTTAGGAAGATGTACACTTTTAGGTGTTTTTGATAGCATTTAGCCTAAACCTATGCTTTAATATGAGAATTAGAAGAAGGTAGCTAATTTAGGACTTATGCACAATAGGTAGAAAAAGGGTTGAAAACCGAAGGAAAAGAATGAAAAAATGAGCATTGCAAATGAATTGCGAAAACATTGCGGTGACCGCAATTATTCAAGTTAAAACCGTAAGTTGGCTGATCTTTTTCTGTTTAGATCCGACTTTTCAGGGATTCGTTCTTTCTCCTCCATCCATTCTGATATATGACGTTGAAGATTGATGGTTCTCCTTGGCCCAAACGCACCTGCAAACTACTATAAAAGGGGGTCAAAGTCGGAGGTTCAGTCATCACTCGAAGCGCAGAAGTCTTCTCGCAGTCCACCATTTCCATCTGTTTTCCTTTGCCGTCTGTTGGAGTGAGAGTCTCAGCTGTTGGAATCGATAATCTGATAGGAAGGAGAGAAGATTCTTCTTCTCTCTCGATTGGATTCATCCAAGCAAGGCTGACTTTTCATCACCTTCATTCGAGGCGACTGCCACGAAGTTTTTCAGCAATCCTTTACTGCTTTTCTGTTCTGTTCTTCTTATTTCCATTTCTGATCACTGTTGTTCTTAGTTTAGAGTTTCAATTACTGCATTTCGTTGTTGTCTGTCTTGGATTCATTTCTTTCAAAGCGTTCCTTTGTCATTCAAACACTCAAAGTAATCGAAGTACAATTCTGCATTTTACAGTTTCCACCTTGTTCTGCTACGGTTTTTGCTTACTGTTTTTAGCACATTTCCCTACTAAGCATGTCTATCTTATCTACCATTTCTGTTCTCTATATATCCATGAGTAGCTAAGTCACTTAGGGGCATGCTAATGACAGAACTATAGGCTAAAAAACGTGAATCAAGTAGGCAGATTAACACTCGAACATTGATTGTATGTGAGCTTCATCCCACGGGCAATTTCGATTGGCCATCCATTTTGTCCAAAGAACTCCTAACCTCTGGAAGGAGTAAGAGTTCAGAGTCATATAATCATGCTAGCCTTTCATGGTAATCAGGAAACGGCCTAGGAATAGGAGTTTCCCTAGTATAAACTAAACACTCCTGTTTTAACAAGATGCTTAAGACCTTACTTTGAAGTCGAGTAAACTTAAGTCTCTAATGCATGGAATCGGACGATACTTGAGATAGAGTGAGTTTGATGTATAGAGAGTAGATCCAGTGCTTGAGAATCGTATAAAAAGGCCTATAGGATAGTCATTAGTTGCCCTTAATTCGCCCATTTACATACTTTTGCTGTTGAGTTAATTGCGGATTAATTGCGGTTCTCGCAATTCTGCTAAGTTGCATTCTGTTTAGCTGTTTTCTTCCTCGTTTATTAATTCCATCTCTTGTCCTTTGCATCTAATTTCAACTTGCATTTGTTTATGTTATATCCCTTTATACATTCAGCAAAAATTAGATAATTAAAAACCAATTTTACTCCATCAAATTCATCCCATCTTTCTTAACAATCACACTTCGCGAATAGCTAAAATGAGTCTCTGTGGAAAAAACGAATGAAATATACTTACTACTTGCTGTGAGACCATGTATGCTTGCATGTTCTAAGTGCTCTCTCTCTCTTATTTATCATTTTTATTAACACATTGAGCACGCAACATTGCTGCAGGAATTTGATTTGGACATTCGAGACAAGAAAGGATGTGAAAATGTGGTTGCGGATCACCTTTCTCGATTGCAGCACAATTGCGAAAAAATTGCGGAGCCCGCAATTTCTGATGCTTTTATTGATGAACATGTCTTTGTTTTAACTCATCGTGATAACGATGAGGAACCTTGGTTTGCTGACATTGCTAACTTCCTTGCATCACAGGTATTACCAGTTTTTAAGGGAGGACAAGAGAAGAAGAGGTTCCTTCATGAAGCAAGGAAATTCATCTGGGATGACCCCACACTTTACAGAACCTGTGCTGATGGCTTGCTAAGGAAGTGTGTTTCAGCTGCTGAAGCAAGGTCTGTGCTGCAGCACTGTCACACAGCTCCTTATGGTGGACACTTTGGTGGCCAAAGAACAGCTGCAAAGGTATTTCAGAGTGGCTACTATTGGCCAACAATCTTCAAGGATGCCCACAACTATGCCCACAGCTGTGATGAATGCCAAAGAACAGGTAACCTCAGTCGAAAGGATGAGATGCCCCTCACCTACATCTTAGAGTTGGAGCTCTTTGATGTGTGGGGCATTGACTTCATGGGGCCATTCCCTCCATCATCAGGTAACCTTTACATATTAGTGGCAGTGGACTATGTGTCCAAGTGGGTAGAAGCCAAAGCATGTCCCAATAATGATGCCAAAACAGTCACCAAATTCTTGCATAGGCACATTTTTACTAGGTTTGGGACACCTCGTGCCATCATTAGTGATGAGGGATCACATTTCATTAACAAGGCTATGGAGAGAGTGTTGGCTAAGTATAACATTAGACATAGAGTAGCCACTCCCTATCACCCACACTCGAATGGACAAGCTGAAATTTCAAATAGGGAAATTAAGAACATCTTAGAAAAAGTGGTCAAACCTAATAGGAAAGAATGGTTCTTCAAGCTTGAGGATGCACTTTGGGCTTATAGGACAGCATATAAGACACCCCTAGGTATGTCTCCTTATAGGCTGGTATATGGCAAGACTTGTCACTTACCACTTGAGTTAGAAAACAAAGCATTTTGGGCCATGAAGGAATTGAATTTTTGTGTAAAGGATGCGGGGACATTGCGGTCTTTGCAATTACATGAGCTTGATGAGCTTAGACATATGACCTATGAAAATGCTAAGATGTACAAGGAAAAGACCAAGATTTGGCACGATAGTAGACTTAGAGTTAAGGACTTTAAGAAGGGTCAACTTGTTTTGTTGTTTAACTCACGGTTGAAACTATTTCCAGGGAAACTTAAGTCTAGGTGGTCAGGTCCATTTGTGATTACTAATGTGTTTGTTCATGGTGCCATAGAGATAAAGAACTTGCAGCAAGGCCATCCATTCATGGTTAATGGTGCAAGATTGAAGCACTACTATGAGGAAGGAGATGTGAAGACTCTCTCGGCCTTCCTCTTGACTAAAGCATAACAATGAGAACGAGAGAGGACGAGTGATTGCTGTGCTCGTCAACATAAGGCTCATGCCTTAGTTTATTTTTTGCAATTTTCCGGTTATCGTTTGTATGTTTTGTTGTATTATTTTAATTGCGAATTTGATGTTGTTTTTATTTCTTTTTGTAGGGAATCGAAAGAGGGAATCAAGGAGAGTAATTCCAGCTTTAAAAATCAAGAAACGATTGAGCCAAATCAAAGATACGGACGAGCAAAGATTGACATTTTGATGAAAAAAATCCCTAAAATTGCGCTGGAATTGCAGGATCCGCAAAATATAGCCGTTGGGATTTAGCCGTTTCCTTTATATCCGTTAGAAGGCGCTCGATCGATACGATTCTCCCACTCTCTGATTTCCAAGAAAGCTGCGATTCTTTTCATCTTTGATTCTTCTCTCCAAATCTCCAAGATCCAACAATGGTACTCACGAGGGCTGAAAGATCTGCAGCCAAGAAGAGGGCTGACGACGCTGCTGAAACAGCTGCGAGAGATGCACTGCTTGCCTTGGCTACGGCTGACGCTGCACGCACCGAACGTCTTCCCAAGCTTCCGATCCGTAGGAAGAAGTGGAGGGTTGTCACAGAAATCCCTGCTGGACCCTCTGAACAAGCGGGCACACCCAAGAAGCGCCGGTGGAGTGTCGAGATGGCCGCCGAACCAAGCAAAGCAAAGACTCCCTCTGTGGAGAGTCAAGAAACGGATCGTGCGTCCCACGAGTCGACCAAGAAGGGTTCGTCGCCATCTGCATCGCCTGCGCACAACCCTTCACCATCTGAACCAGTGCAGAGCCCAGAGCTCTCTTCATCGCCGCCTGCACAGAGCCCTGAGTTGTCTTCATCACCTCAGAGTTCTGCACAGACACCTACAGCAGCGCAGAACACCACGCCGTCACACACTTCCCCACGGCCTGACCCTGAATTCCCATATGGGGAGTACCAAGAATCCACGCAGGGCAGTGGGGAAGGTGAGGACGAGGAGGTCTTCTCGCCTATGAGGGAAGCTAGCCCAGAGAGTCCTGCACAGCAGGATGATTCCATGGAGGAGACACTGGGAGCCTGCCTCCAGCAGATCACCATTGAGGCAAAGCTCAAGAAGAAGAAAAAGGCCAAGATTCTCAAGGCCAAGCGATCCAAGAAGCTGAAAAAGAAGAAGGCCAAGAGGGCGCCTTCAGCAGACAAAGAGAGCATTGAGCCATCGCTCAAAAGACTCAAGGTTGAGGCTGCAGAATCATCCAAGCCAGCAGATAAAGGGAAGGCCAAGCTCTACCCTGAAGATGAGCCTCAGTCAGTGAGGTATGTGTCCTCTGACGCTGAGTCCAGGGGCGTTGAGCTGAGGAAGAGGGAGTTGCTGCACGAGAAAGGCTTCCTCGACAGACCTGCTGACCTGCCGCAGTTCTTGCGCGCAGGAATTATAAATCACAGCTGGGAGGAGTTGTGTAGGCCACCCAATCCGGCTTACACAGCTATGGTATATGACTTCTACGCCAACCTGCAAAACTCTGAAGAGGGGCTGTCTGTGGTAAGGGGAGTAGAAGTGGACTACTCAGCAAAGGCCATCAACGAAGCCTATGGCCTCAAGGGTCAAAGACATACCGACTATGCAAGGATAGTTGATGAGCCTACTGAGGCAGTGCTGGAGGAGGCCATTCGAACCATTGGCCAGCCTGAAGCAGCGTGGACTGTATCACGCAATGGGAGGCACACCCTCATGAGTGCCAACCTGACAGCAAAGGCAGCTGTATGGTTTGCCTTTGTACGGAGAAAGCTGTCCCCTGTGACCCATGAGACGACCATCAACCAGAGCAGATCGTTGCTGGTCTATGCCATTATGCGAGGTCTCACGGTCAATGTGGGTGAAATCATGTCGGCCGCCATTGCTGAGTGCGCCAAGAAGGGTAAGGGACCACTGTTTTTCCCTAACACCATAACCAAACTATGTTTGCTTGCAGGAGTCCCCACTGAGCGAATGGAGCAGCAGATGGCTTACACAGGCCACTTGGAGCTGCCTGCTAGCCTGAGGCTGAAGAGGAAGGGGAATATGGAGTTTGAACTGGATAGGCTGGCTGCTGATCAGTCACTATCCATGGCGTGCCTGATGGATATGCAAAGGAGGATGGCTCAATGGGCCACTTATGCGCAGGCAAGGGACAAGGAAGTTGCAGACCAACTTGGGTGCATCTTCCCTGACTTCCCCACAAATCTCCTGACTCCATGGGTGCCTCCACGACCACGACAACCTGATGAGGATGAAGACGTTTGAGTGCTGGTTGCACTGAAGGGAGTATTGCTGTTCCCTTAGAAAAAAAAACAATTTTCTGCTTTCTGATAGACTATGTGAATTATGCTGTTTTTAGTACACTTTTGATCTGTTTTAGATGCTTAGTTTCATGTTTTTAATTTTGCTTAGTATAGTTTGATGATAGGTGACTAGGTAGGTTAGTCTTGTTTTATTTTTAGAAGAGCTTGAATGACTGGAAAGAGCATGCTTAGGGGCCTTAATCACTGTTATATCTGCCCTGACTTAATTGCGAAATAATTGCGGTCCCCGCAATTTTTATTACTGAAAGCATGTTTTGGACTGTCTGTTTAGCTAGGCTGTGATCTGTTTAAATTCTATCTTTTGCTGCTAACATGACTACCTTATATAGCTTATCTAAAGGCATGTTGGATGAGTGTCATAGGACACCCTTTGTTAGTTTAAATCAACCTCTAAAAAGCTCAGCATGCACAGCTTTAAGCCCTTAACTGTCTGTTTTTTTTTAAAAAAAACTTACTGCTGCTGTGATATTTTCTTTTAAATGTTCTGTCTATGCCTAGGGTTTTTAGATTCTCTTTGTTTTACTTTAGACTAGATGCTTCTAGGACAAGTTTGGGGGTGTGCCACCTCAGACACTCATTGGGGACAATGAGTAGTTGAAGTTTGGGGGAGGCCACCCTAGGCCTAGGAACATTCCTCTCTCCCTTAGAAACATAAGCATTCTTCTTCTCCTTTAAAAAAAAAAAAAAATGATGAACTGAAAAAAAAATGAAAAATAGAATAAAGAGGGGGGTCTTTCTTAGGTTGCTAAGTAATCAATGCCAAGTGTGTGACCCACAAGTGGCATTGCATCAAAAGGCAACCAAAGGAGAGGCCCCACCTAAGTAAGAAAAAGGAAAAAGAATAGGGAAGAAGAATGTATACCTAGGAGTTATAACTTTGTGGCTTAGATGTCCTATTTAAAAAGAACTCTGATCCTCAATTAGCTAAGCACGAAGTTGTAACTTGTAGGGTTGTTTAGGGAGATGAGTGTATATCCAATATAGTGATGCCAGGGTTTAGGTTGTTCTCTAAAGGTACTACTGTCACCGTTAATACTAAGACTGACATGACTCTAAGGAATCCTAGACAATTTAAAAATGAAGCTAGAAGCATGTACTGAGTCTGAGGTTAAGCTAGGCAGAATTTGAAACCTTAGGGATAGTGGCATGATATGACAAAAGCAAATAGATCAGTTGTAGGGAGTTAATGAAAACAGAAGAAGTGTTAGGCAGGCAAAGTCAGAAGAAGCTAGATAAGAGGGTAGTTTTAAGCTTAGAAGTATGTCACAGGACAGCAGTGCTATAGATAGGGATATAGGAGAGTTAGTAAGTGGTTAAAGAAGAAGAGACAGCAGCCTAGGAAAGTCCTTAGATTGCTTGAGGACAAGCAAAACCTTAAGTTTGGGGGTGTGTTACGTCTCCAAAAGTGACCTTTTTAGGACTTAATTGGCTTAGAAAGATGTTCACTCTTAGGTGTTTTTGATAGCATTTAGCCTAAACCTATGCTTAAATATGAGAATTAGAAGAAGGTAGCTAAATTAGGACTTATGTACAATAGGAAAGAAAAGAGTTGAAAACCGAAGGAAAAGAATGAAAAACAAGCTTTGCGAACGCATTGCGGAAACATTGCGGTCACCGCAATGTTTCAAGTGAAAACCGTAAGTTGACTGATCTTTTTCTGTTAATTTCCGTTATTTCAGGGATTCGTTCTTTCTCCTCCATCCATTCTGAAGTACGACGTTGAAGATTGATGGTTCTCCTTGGCCCAAATGCACCTGCAGATTACTATAAATAGGGGTCAAAGTCGAGGGTTCAAACATCATCCGAAAGCGTAGAAGTCTTCTCGCAGTCCATCTTTTCTCCTAGTTTTCCTTTGCCGTCTGCTGGTTTGCGAAGCTCAGCTGTTGGAATCGATAATCTGATAGGAAGGAGAGGAGATTCTTCTTCTCTCCCGATTGGATTCATCCAAGCAAGGCTGACCTTTCTCATCCTTCATTCGAGGCGGCTGCAACGAGATTTCGAGCTGTTTTACTGCTTTCTGTTCTTCATTTCTGTTCTCCAATTCTGTCTTGTGTTGTTTCTGTTCTTGTGGCTAGTTTAGATCATTTCGTTGTGTTCTGTCTTGCTGTTCTTTACTTTAAGTATCTCTTATGTTCATTCAAACAATCAATTAATCAAACACAAAATTCAGTATTTCACAGTTTCTGCCTTTGCATTCTACTGCTTCCCCTTGCTGTTTTAAGCACATTTCCCTTCTAAGCATGTCTATCTTATCTTTTAGTTCTGTTCTCCTTATATCCATGAGTAACTAAGTCACTTAGGGGCATGCTAATGACAACTCCATAGGCTAAAAAACGTGAATCAAGCATGTAGGATAGCTCTCGAAGCATTGATTGTATGTAGGCTTCATCCCACGGGCAATTTCGATTGGCCATCCATTTTGTCCAAAGAACTCCTAACCTCTGGAAGGAGTAAGAGTTCAGAGTCATATTATCATGCTAGCCTTTCAAGGTAACCAGGAAACGGCCTAGGAATAGGCGTTTCCCTAGTACAAACCATATCTTTCTGCCTTAACAAGATGCTTAAGACCTTACTTTGAGTTGAGTAAACTAAAGAATCTAATGCATGGAATCGGACGATACATGAGATTGAGATAGTTTGATGTATAGAGAGTAGATCCAGTGCTTGAGAATCGTATAAAAATGCCTATAGGATAGTCATTAGTAGCCCTTAATTCACCCATTTACACACTTTCGCTGTTATTGTAATTGCGGTAGAATTGCGGTCTCCGCAATTCCGTCTAAGTTTCCATTCTGTTTAGCTGTCTTTGCCTTCATTTATTAATCTCGTCTCTTTCCATTTGAGCTTAGCTTTAACTTATTCTTGTTTATGTTACTACCCTTTACACATTCAGCAAAAATTAGTTAATTAAAAACCAATTTTACCCCATCAAATCCACCCCTTCTTTCTTAACAAAACACTTCGCGAATAGCCAAAAATAAATCTCTGTGGGAAAACGAATGAAATATACTTACTACTTGCTATAAGATCATGTATGCTTGCATGTTCTGAGTGCTCTATCTCTTTTATTGCCTAATTATTTCAACACATTGAGCACGCAACACTCACTATGAGGGTTCATGATGAAGAGGTGAAATTTAGTGTTTATAAAGCCTTAAGGTACCCCTCTGACTCTGAATCTTGTGCTAGCATGGACATTGTTGATTCACTAATGGAAGAACAATTGGAGCATGAATTGTTGACTAAGCATGCTAATAACTATGTAGGATTAGAATTAACTGACTTAAACATAGCTGAGATAATGGACATACCTGTAAATAACCCTCAGCATGTTTGTATGAATATTGACTTAACTGAAAAATCTGTGAATCCATTAAAACCATCCATTGAGCATCCACCTGTCTTAGAATTAAAACCTCTCCCCACTCACCTCAAGTATGCATATCTAGGAAGTAATGATACTTTGCCTGTGATTATTTCTTCTAAATTAAGTGAAAAGCATGAGGTTGAACTGATTTTACTACTTAAGCAACATAGGAAGGCTATTGCATGGACTATTGCTAATATTAGAGGCATTAGCCCTTCTTATTGCATGCATAAGATTATACTAGAGGAAGAGCATATACCTAGAGTAGATCACCAACGTAGGCTGAATCCCTCTATGAAAGAGGTAGTTAAGAAAGAAATAATTAAATGGTTAGATGCTGGTGTGATCTTCCCCATAGCTAGTAGTCAGTGGGTGAGCCCTATACAATGTGTACCTAAGAAGGGGGGGATGATTGTGGTAGTCAATGAGAACAATGAACTGATTCCAACAAGGACTATCACAGGGTGGAGAGTTTGCATGGATTATAGGAAACTAAATAAAGAAACAAAAAAAGACCACTTCCCTCTACCATTCATTGACCAGATGCTAGATAGGATAGCTGGTAGAGCCTACTACTGCTTCTTAGACGGTTATTCAGGATATAACCAGATTACTATAGATCCTAAGGACCAAGAGAAGACTACCTTCACTTGCCCTTTTGGAACTTTTGCCTTTCGCAGAATGCCTTTTGGCTTATGCAATGCACCGGCAACTTTCCAAAGGTGCATGTTGGCAATTTTCTCTGATTTGGATGAGTCCATGATAGAGATATTCATGGATGATTTCTCAGTCTTTGGGGATTCATTTACAAACTGTCTAGAGAACCTAGGACAAGTCCTGGCTAGGTGTGAGGAGACCAACCTAGTCCTAAATTGGGAAAAGTGCCATTTCATGGTGGATGAAGGGATTGTCTTAGGTCATAGAGTGTCAAGGGCAGGTGTAGAAGTTGACAGGGCAAAAATTGAAATAATAGAGAAATTGGTAGAACCCCAAAATGTCAAGGCCATTAGAAGTTTCTTAGGGCATGCTGGTTTCTATAGAAGGTTCATTAAGGACTTTTCTAAGATCTCCAAGCCTCTATGTGAGCTTCTAGAGCTAAACAAACCATTCATTTTCTCTAAAGAGTGTGTCCTAGCTTGGAAAACCCTTAAGAAAGCACTAGTCACAGCGCCTATTATAGTAGGGCCAAATTGGGATCTCCCATTTGAGATGTTATGTGATGCTAGTGACTATGTTGTAGGGGTTATGTTAGGACAGAAGATTGACAAGTTAACACACCCTGTCTATTATGCTAGTAAGACACTTAATGAGGCACAATGCAACTACACAACCACTGAGAAAGAAATGCTAGCTGTAGTGTTTGCTTGTGAGAAATTTAGGAACTATATTGTAGGCACTAGGACAATCGTGTACACTGACCATTCTGCTTTAAAGTACCTTATGAGGAAGGCTGATGCTAAGCCTAGGTTGATTAGGTGGGTACTGCTGCTGCAAGAGTTTGATCTAGACATTAGAGATAAGAAAGGAAGTGAAAATGTGGTTGCGGATCATCTTTCTAGATTGCAGCATAATTGCGAAAAAATTGCGGAACCCGCAATTTCTGATGCTTTTATTGATGAACATGTCTTTGTATTGACTCATCGTGATAACGATGAGGAACCTTGGTTTGCTGACATTGCTAACTTCCTTGCATCACAGGTACTACCAACTTTCAAGGGAAGCCAAGAGAAGAAGAGGTTCCTTCATGAGGCAAGGAAATTCATATGGGATGACCCCACCCTTTACAAAACATGTGCTGACGGCTTGCTAAGGAAGTGTGTTTTAGCTGCTGAGGCGAAGTCTGTGCTGCAGCACTGCCACACAGCTCCTTATGGTGGACACTTTGGTGGCCAAAGAACAGCTGCAAAGGTATTTCAGAGTGGCTACTATTGGCCAACGATCTTCAAGGATGCTCACAACTATGCCCACAGCTGTGATGAATGCCAAAGAACAGGTAACCTCAGTCGCAAGGATGAAATGCCTCTCACCTACATCTTAGAGTTGGAGCTCTTTGATGTGTGGGGCATTGACTTCATGGGACCATTTCCCCCATCCTCAGGTAACCTTTACATATTAGTGGCAGTAGACTATGTATCCAAGTGGGTAGAGGCCATAGCATGTCCCAATAATGATGCCAAAACAGTCATAAAATTCTTGCATAGGCACATTTTTACTAGGTTTGGAACACCTCGTGCTATCATTAGTGATGAGGGGACACATTTCATTAATAAGGCTATGGAGAGAGTGTTGGCTAAGTATAACATTAGAAATAGAGTAGCCACCCCCTATCACCCACACTCGAATGGTCAGGCTGAAATTTCAAATAGGGAGATTAAGAACATCCTAGAAAAAGTGGTCAAACCTAATAGAAAGGACTGGTCATTTAAACTCGAGGATGCACTTTGGGCGTATAGGACTGCATATAAGACACCCCTAGGTATGTCTCCTTACAGACTTGTGTATGGTAAAGCTTGTCATCTTCCATTTGAGTTAGAAATTAAGGCATTTTGGGCACTAAAAGAGTTGAATTATTGCGTGACCGATGCGGGAACGTTGCGGTCTTTGCAATTACATGAGCTTGATGAGCTTAGACATATGTCTTATGAAAATGCCAAAATGTATAAGGAAAAGACCAAGATTTGGCACGACAGTAGACTTAGGATCAAGGACTTCAAGAAAGGCCAGCTTGTCTTATTATTTAACTCACGATTGAAATTATTCCCAGGCAAACTTAAGTCTAGATGGTCAGGTCCTTTTGTAATTACTAACGTGTTTGTTCATGGTGCCATCGAGATAAAGAACCTGCAGCAAGGTCAACCATTCATGGTTAATGGTGCAAGGTTGAAGCACTACTATGAGGAAGGAGATGTGAAGACTCTCTCGGCCTTCCTCTTGACTGAAGCGTGAAATTAAGAACGAGAGAGGACGAGTGATTGCTGTGCTCGTCAATATGAGGCTCATGCCTTAGTTTATTTTTTCCATTTTTTTCCGGTTATCGTTTGTGTATATGTTTGTATGATTTTAATTACGATGTTGATGTTGATTTTATTTCTTTTTGTAGGGAATCAATAGAGGGAATCAAGGAGATTAAATCCAGCTAAAAAAATCAAGAAGATATTGGGCCAAATCAAAGATACGGTTGAGCAAAGATTGACATTTAAATGCCGAAAATCTCCAACGGTCACTAGAATTGCGCTGGATTTGCAGAGTCCGCAAAAATATAGCCGTTGGGATTTTTTGGGTTTCTTTATATCCGTTAGAAGGCGCGTTGATCCGTACGATTCTCCCATTATCTGAACTCCAAGAAAGCTGCTTTTCTCTTCATCTGTGATTCCTCTCTCCAAATCTCCACAATTCAACAATGGTGCAAACAAGAGCCGAACGATCTGCGTCCAAGAAAAGGGCTGATGAAGCTGAAACGGCTGCGAGGGAAGTACTTCTTGCCCTTGCAGACGCTGATGCTGCGCGAACTGAACGACTGCCCAAACTTCCGATCCGCAAGAAGAAGTGGAAGGTCGTCACAGAGATACCTGCTGGACCCTCTGAACCAGCAGGCACACCCAAGAAGCGCAAATGGAGTATGGCTGTGGCCGAAGAAGAAAGCAAGAAAAAGACCCCCTCTGTGGAGAGTCAAGAACGAGGCCAGCCATCCCACGAGACAGCCGAGCGCAGCCCTTCACCATCTCCACCAGTTCAAAGCCCTGAGCTCTCCTCATCGCCGCCAGCGCAGAGCCCTGAGCTGCCTTCATCACCGCAGAGTTCTGCACAGACCCCTACAGCAGCACAAAGCACCACTCCGTCGCCCACTTCTCCACGGCCTGACCCCGAATTCCCATATGGGGAGTACCAAGAATCAACGCAGGGCAGTGGGGGGGGGGGGGGGGGGGGGGGGGGCTGAGGAAGAAGAGGTCTTCTCTCCGTTGAGGGAAGCCAGCCCTGAGAGTCCTGCGCAGAAGGATGATTCTATGGAAGAAACACTGGGGGCTTGCCTCCATGCGATCACAACCAAGGCGAAGCTGAAGAAGAAGAAGGCTGCCAAGATTATCAAGGCCAAACGGTCAAAGAAATCAAAGAAAAAGAAAGCCAAGAGGGCGTTTGCATCAGAGGAGAAGAGTGCTGAGCCATCGCTCAAGAAGCTCAAGATTGAGGCTGCTGAGTCAGCCAAACCAAAAGACAAAGGGAAGGCCAAGCTTTACCCTGAAGATGAGCCTCAGTCAGTGAGGTACGTGTCTTCTGACGCTGAGTCTAGAGGCATGGAGCTGAGGAAATGAGAGCTGCTGCACGAGAAGGGCTTCCTCGACAGACCTGCTGACCTGCCGCAATTCTTGCGCGCAGGAATTACGAATCACGGCTGGGAGGAGTTGTGCAGACCACCCAATCCAGCTTACACAAGCATGGTGTATGACTTCTACGCCAACCTGAGGAATTCTGAGGAGGGGTTGTCTGTGGTCAGGGGAGTAGAAGTGGACTTCTCAGCAAAAGCCATCAACGAAGCCTATGGCCTCAAGGGCCAAAAACATACTGACTATGCGAGGATTGTTGATGAGCCTACTGAAGCCGTCCTGGAAGAGGCCATTCGGACCATTGGCCAGCCTGAAGCATCCTGGACCGTGTCACGCAATGGGAGGCACACTCTCATGAGTGCCAACCTCACAGCTAAGGCGGCTGTATGGTTTTCTTTCGTGAGAAGGAAACTATCCCCAGTGACTCATGAGACCACCATCAACCAGAGCAGGTCGCTGCTGGTTTATGCAATCATGCGAGGTCTCACGATCAATGTGGGTGAAGTCATGTCAGCCGCCATTGCTGACTGCGCCAAGAAGGGTAAGGGTCCATTGTTCTTCCCTAATACTATTACTAAACTATGCTTGCGTGCAGGAGTCCCCATTGAGCGGATGGAACAGCAGATGGCTTACACAGGCCACTTGGAGCTGCCTACAGGCTTGAGGCTGAAAAAGGAAGGGGAACATGGAGTTCGAGCTGGATAGATTGGCTGCTGCTCAGTCATTGTTCATGGCGTGCCTGCTGGATTTACAGAAGAGGATGGCTCAATGGGCCACATACGCACAGGCGAGGGACAAGGAAGTTGCTGACCAACTGGGATGCATCTTCCCTGACTTTCCCACGAACCTACTGTCTCCATGGGTGCCCCCACGACCACGAGGGACTGATGATGAGGATGAAGACATCTGAGTGCTGGTTTGAATTGCACTAGAGGGAGTTTTGCTGTTCCCTTAGAATAAACAAGAAAAAAAAAAAAAAATCAAACTGCTTTTTGTGAACCATGTGAATTATGCTGTTTTTAGTTAATATTTTGATCTGTTTTAGTTGCTTAGTTTTAAGTTTTTAAATTGTTTAGTGTAGTCTGATGATAGCTGAATAGGTAGGTTAGTTTGGTTTTATTTTTGTAGAGCTTGAGTGACGGGAAAAAAGCATGTTTAGGGGCCTGAATCACTGTTATATCTGCCCTGGCTTTATTGCGAAATAATTGCGGAAACCGCAATTTTTATTACTGAATGCATGTTTTGGACTGTCTGTTTAGCTAGGCTGTGATCTGTTAAATTCTATCTTTTGCTGCTATCATGACTACCTTGTATAGCTTATCTTCAAGCATGCTGGATGAGTGTCATAGGACACCCTTTGATAGTTTAAATTAACCTCTAAAAAGCTCAGCATACATAGCTTTAAGTCCTTACCTGTCTGTTTTTTTCAAATGTCTGCTGCTGTGATATTTACTTTTAGAATGTTCTGCCTATGCCTAGGACTTTTAGATTCTCTTTGTTTTACCTTAGACTAGATGCTTCTAGGAAAGTTTGGGGGTGTGCCACCTCAGACACTCATTGGGGACAATGAGTAGTTTTAGTTTGGGGGAGGCCACCCTAGGCCTAGGAACATTCCTCTCTCCCTTAAAAGCATAAGCATTCTTCTTCTCCTTGACAAAAATGATGAACTGAAAAAAAAAAAATGAAAAATAGAATAAAGAGGGGAGTCTCTCTTAGGTTGCTAAGTAATCAGTGCCAAGTGTGTAACCCACAAGTGGCATTGCATCAAAAGGCAACCAAAGGATAGGCACCACCTAAGTAAGAAAAAAGGAAAAGAGTAGGGAGGAAGAATGTATACCTAGGAGTTGCAGCTTTGTTGCTTAGATGTCCTGATAAAAAGAACTCTGATCCTCAATTAGCTGAGCACAAAGTTGTAGCTTGTAGGGTTGTTTAGGGAGATGAATGTATGTCCAATGTAGTGATGCCAGGGTTTAGGTTGTTCTCTTAAAACACTACTGTCACTGTTAATACTAAGATTGGCATGACTCTAAGGAATCCTAGGTAGCTCATAAGTAAAAACTAGAAGCATGTACTGAGTCTGGGGTAAAGCTAGGTAGAATTTGAAACCTTAGGGATAGTGGCATGATATGACAAAAGCAAGTAGATCAGTTGTAGGGAGTTAATGAAAACAGTAGGAGTATTAGGCAGGCGAAGTCAGAAGAAGCTAGATAAGAGGATAGTTCTGAACTTAGAAGTGTGTCACAGGACAGCACTGCTATAGATAGGGATATAGGAGAGTCATAAGAGGTTAAAGAAGATGAAACAGCAGCCTAAGTAGTCCTTAGATTGCTTGAGGACAAGCAAAACCTTAAGTTTGGGGGTGTGTTATGTCTCCAAAAGTGACTTATTTAGGACTTATTTAGCTTAGAAAGATGCACACTCTTAGGTGTTTTTGATAGGATTTAGCTTAAACCTATGCTTATTTGTGAGAATTAAAAGAAGGTAGCTAAATTAGGACTTGTGTGCAAAAGGAAAGAAAATGATTGAAAAGCGGAGTAAAAGAATGAAAAAACTACATTGCGACAGCATTGCAGAAACATTGCTGAAACAGAAACATTGCTCAGGGATTCGTTCTTTCTCCTCCATCCATTTTGAAGTACGACGTTGAAGATGGATGGTTCTCCTTGGCCCAAAAGCACCTGCAGATTACTATAAAAAGGGGTCAAAGTCGAGGGTTCAATCATCATCCGAAAGCGTAGAAGTCTTCTCGCAGCTCCATCTTTTCTCCTGTCATTCTTCTTCGTCTGTTGGTGTGAGAATCTCAGCTGTTGGAATCGACAATCTGATAGGACCCGATTGGATTCATCCAAGCAAGGCTATTCTTTCTCCTCATTCAGCCGAAGCAATCGCAACAAGGCGTTCACGCTCAATTTCAGCTTTCTGCTCTTTATTTCCATTTTCCAGCTTTGTATTGTTGTTGTTTCTTTTCTAGTAGCTAGATCAGTTCATTTCGTTGTGTTCTGTCTTTCTGTTATTCACTTTAAGTTTCTCTTTTGTTCATTCAGACAATCAAGTAATTAAAGCATAATTCTTCATTTCTCAATTTCCTATCTTTGCAACTCACTGTCTTACCTTACTGTTTTCAGTTTATTTCTCTTCTAAACATGTCTCTTTCATCTCTTATTTCTATTCTCCCTATATCCATGAGTAACTAAGTCACATAGGGGCATGCTAATGACAATACTATAGGCTAAAAAACGTCAACCAAGCATGTAGGATAGCTCTCGAAGCATTGATTGTATGTAAGCTTCATCCCACGGGCAATTTCGATTGGCCATCCATTTTGTCCAAAGAACTCCTAACCTCTGGAAGGAGTAAGAGTTCAGAGTCATACACTCATGCTAGCCTTTCAAGGTAGCCAGAAAACGACCTAGGAATAGGCGTTTTCCTAGTACAAACCATAACTTTCTGCTTTAACAAGATGCTTAAGATCTTACTTGGACATGAGTAAACTAAAGAATCTAATGCATGGAATCGGACGATACATGAGATTGTGTGAGTTTGATGCATAGAGAGTTGATCCAATGCTTGAGAATCGTGAGAAAATGCCTATAGAGGAGTCGTTAGTAGCCCTTGTTTCTCCATTTTACACACTTTCGCTGTTAGGAAAATTGCGGTAGAATTGCTGTTTCCGCAATTCTGCTAAGTTCACAATTCTGTTTAGCTGTTTTCTTATACGTTTATTAATCTCATCTCTTTTCCTTTGAGTTTAACTTTGATTTGCACTTGTTTATGTTGCTACCCTCTACACATTCCTTAGAAAATAGACAATTTAAAACCAATTCTACCCCATCAAACTCATCCATTCTTTCTTAACAAAACACTTCATGAATAGCTTATAATAAATCTCTGTGGGAAAACGAATGAAAAAATACTTACTACTTGCTATAAGATCATGTATGCTTGCATTTTCTGAGTGCTCTTTCTATCTTATTGCTTAGTTATTTTAACACATTGAGCACGCAACAGCCACGCAGCAGCAGCGAACTTGGAGCTTAAGATGCAGGGCCACGCAGCAGCAGCGAACTTGGAGCTTAAGATGCAGCGCCACGCAGCAGCAGCGAACTTGGAGCTTAAGATGCAAAGCGAACTTGGAGCTTAAGATGCAGCGCCAGCGCCACGCACAGCAGCAAACTTGGAGCTTAAGATGCAGCGCCACGCAGCAGCAGCGAAGCAGCGAACTGCAGCGAACTTGGAGCTTAAGATGCAGCGCCACGCAGCAGCAGGGAACTTGGAGCTTAAGATGCAGCGCCACGCAGCAGCAGCGAACTTGGAGCTTAAGATGCAGCCACGCAGCAGCAGCGAACTTGGAGATGCAGCGAGGGAGCCTTTGAACTTGAACTCACAGCGAGGAATCCTTCGAACTTGAACATGAAGCGAGGAAAGCCTTCAAACTTGAAGCGAGGAATCCTTCGAGCTGGATGCGAGCGATGTTGCGATGTTCGGTCTTAAACTTGAAGCGACCAATGCTCGAACTTGAACTTGGAGTGAGCAACACTTGAATTTGATCTTCAGGAACTTGAAGTAAGCGAAGCTTGAACTTGAAGTAAGCGAAGCTTGAACTTGAAATAAGCGAAGCTTGAACTTGAAGTAAGCGAAGCTTGAACTTGGAGCGAACGAAAACACACATTTGAAGTTAGTGAGGCCTCGAACTTGGACTTGAAGCGAGCGACGCTCTGTTCTGATCTTGTAACAGGCGAAACTCGAATTTGAACTTTAAGGGAACGACGCAGATGAAATTTGAACTTTAAGGGAACGACGCAGATGATGCGCAAACTTTGGGCGGGCGAAACGTATCGTTTATAGTGGTTTACACATTAAGCTTGTAGTGTCACCGTCACACTAGTGTACCCGTTCGATTGGTGGCGCCGCCTTTGTTGTTGTGTGCATCTGCAGGTTTAATATCATATTGTAACTTCAATTATGGTGTTACATTCGATAATGTTGAAAGCTCTCAATTTGTGTCGTGTCGTTCAGTGGGATTTGACGTATCGTCGTCATTCTGAGTAGGTTTGGACATCTTCAATTTGCGGCATCACTCTAAATATGGATGAAAACCTTTGATCTACAACGACAAACTTTAGTAGTCGTGACACTTATGTTTATTTTTATTTGAAGAGCTTTAAAGCTCTGCCTACGTACCCTTTGAATAATAGAGATCAAGTCGAGACGTAGTTCAATACATGATGATTTCTTTTATTATTGTGACTGAACTTAAAATATAATTTTTCTTTAAGTTGCCTACGTACCTGTTGCGTGCTCAATGTGTTAAAATAAATAAGCAATAAGATTGAGAGAGCACTCAGAACATGCAAGCATACATGATCTTATAGCAAGTAGTAAGTATTTTTTCATTCGTTTTCCCACAGAGATTTATTATAAGCTATTCATGAAGTGTAAAGTTAAGAAAGAATGGGTGGATTTGACGGGGGAGAATTGGTTTTAAATTGTCTAAATCCTACGGAATATGTAAAGGGTAGCAACATAAACAAGAGCAAGTCAAAGTTAAACTCAAAGGAAAAGAGACAAGATTAATAAACGAAGAAGAAAACAGCTAAACAGAATTGTAAACTTAGCAGAATTGCGGAAACAGCAATTCTACCGCAATTCTCCTAACAGCGAAAGTGTGTAAAATGGAGAAACAAGGGCTACTAACGACTCCTCTATAGGCATTTTCTCACGATTCTCAAGCATTGGATCAACTCTCTATGCATCAAACTCACTCAATCTCATGTATCGTCCGATTCCATGCATTAGATTCTTTAGTTTACTCATGTCCAAGTAAGGTCTTAAGCATCTTGTTAAAGCAGAAAGTTATGGTTTGTACTAGGAAAACGCCTATTCCTAGGTCGTTTTCTGGCTACCTTGAAAGGCTAGCATGAGTGTATGACTCTGAACTCTTACTCCTTCCAGAGGTTAGGAGTTCTTTGGACAAAATGGATGGCCAATCGAAATTGCCCGTGGGATGAAGCTTACATACAATCAATGCTTCGAGAGCTATCCTACATGTTTGGTTCACGTTTTTTAGCCTATAGAATTGTCATTAGCATGCCCCTATGTGACTTAGTTACTCATGGATGTGGAGAGAACAGAAAGAAGAGATAAAACAGACATGCTTAGAAGAGAAATAAACTGAAAGCAGCAAGGTAAGACAGTGAGTTGCAAAGATAGGAAATTGAGAAATGAAGAATTGTGCTTTAATTACTTGATTGTTTGAATGAACAAAAGAGAGTGATACGAAACCTCCAAGAATAAGCGTGAGAACCCCTTGATTATACGGACCCCCAACACATTAACTTGAAAACCCCAGTAGCCAATTTGGTCTCAACCCCTAAGAAAGGCTAGAAAACAGGTTACTTAGATGATCTAACAAACCAAGGATCGGACAAAGCTTTTGGCTCCCATCAACCCTCGATCTTCAAAGCACTCCACAAGCAAGACAGATCAATCCTCACTTGAATGCTCCAAATATTCGTGCATTCTATCACAAGAACACACAAGAAACTCAAAACACTACATTTCCATATATTCTTATCAACTTCTTTTACATTAGACAAAACAAATTCCTTTTATAGACAAGGAATTATAGTGCATGCAAATTAATGATTTCCCCAACTACCTAACTTCTACTTTCCAACAACCCATATTAAAGGATTTTCCCAACTACCTAATTAAATGAATTCTCCAACTACTTAATTAAATGCATGCTTTTAGGAATTCAAATTTGAATATTACAACATTAATAAAGTCTTCATATCATTCCATGCATTTGAATTTGTGACAAAGTGTAGTCATGCATTTCTCTTCTTTGTTGGCTTTGGTCCTTGCTCCATAATAATGATTTGACTTTTTTGACCTTCATCATGGATATAAATTGGATTGTCATGATAATTCATATCAGAGAGACTTAAAGTGAATAACAGAAAGACAGAACACAACGAAATGGACTGATCTAGCTACTAGAAACGAAACAACAACAATACAAAGCTGGAAAATGGAAATAAAGAGCAGAAAGCAGTAAAACAAGCTCGAATGCCTCGTCGCAACCGCCTCGGCTGAAGGATGAGAAAGATCAGCCTTGTTTGGATGAATCCAATCGAGAGAGAAGACGAATCTTCTCTCCTTCCTATCAGATTATCGACTCCAAGCAGCTAACCTTCGCAAACCAACAGACGGCAAAGAAAAACAGGAGAAAAGATGGAGTTGCGAGAAGACTTCTACGCTTTCGGATGATGATTGAACCCTTGACTTTGACCCCCTTTTATAGTAATCTGCAGGTGCGTTTGGGCCAAGGAGAACCATCAATCTTCAACGTCGTACTTCAAAATGGATGGAGAAGAAAGAACGAATCCCTGGAATAACGGAAATTAACAGAAAAAGATCAGTCAACTTACGGTTTTCACTTGAAACATTGCGGTTTCAGCAATGTTTCCGCAATGCTGCCGCAAAGCTTACTTTTCATTCTTTTACTTCGGTTTTCAATCCTTTTCTTTCCTTTTGTACATAAGTCCTAATTTAGCTACCTTCTTCTAATTATCATATATAAGCATAGGTTTAAGCTAAATCCTATCAAAAACACCTAAGAGTGTACATCTTTATAAGATAAATTAGTCCTAAAAAGGTCACTTTTGGAGACGTAACACACCCCCAAACTTAAGGTTTTGCTTGTCCTCAAGCAATCTAAGGACTTGCCTAGGCTGCTGTTTCATCTTCTTTAACCACTTACTGACTCCCCTATATCCCTATCTATAGCAGTGCTGTCCTGTGACACACTTCTAAGTTTAAAACTATCCTCTTATCTAGCTTCTTCTGACTTCGCATGCCTAATACTCCTACTGTTTTATTAACTCCCTACAACTGATCTACTTGCTTTTGTCATATCATGCCACTATCCCTAAGGTTTCAAATTCTACCTAGCTTTACCCCAGACTCAGTACATGCTTCTAGTTTTTACTTTTGAGCTACCTAGGATTCCTTAGAGTCATGCCAGTCTTAGTATTAACAGTGACAGTAGTACTTTAAGAGAACAACCTAAACCCTGGCATCACTACATTGGACATACATTCATCTCCCTAAACAACCCTACAAGCTACAACTTTGTGCTTAGCTAATTGAGGATCAGAGTTCTTTTTATCAGGACATCTAAGCCACAAAGTTGCAACTCCTAGGTATACATTCTTATTCCCTATTCTTTTCCTTTTTTTTCCTTTCTTAGGTGGAGCCTTTCCTTTGGTTGCCTTTTGATGCAATGCCACTTGTGGGTTACACACTTGGCACTGATTACTCAGCAACCTAAGAGAGACACCCCTCTTTATTCTGTTCATTTTTTTTTTCTCAGTTCATCATTTTTTGATAGAAAGGAGAAGAGGAATGCTTATGCTTTTAAGGGAGAGAGGAATGTTCCTAGGCCTAGGGTGGCCTCCCCCAAACTTAAACTACTCATTGTCCCCAATGAGTGTCTCAGGTGGCACACCCCCAAACTTGTCCTAGAAGCATCTAGTCTAAGGTAAAACAAAGAGAATCTAAAAGCCCTAGGCATAGACAGAACATGCTAAAAGTAATTATCACAGCAGCAGAATTTTGAAAAAACAGGCAGGCAAGGACTTAAAGCTATGCATGCTGAGCGCTTTAGATGTTAATTTAAACTATCAAAGGGTGTCCTATGACACTCATCCAGCATGCTTTGAGATATGCTATATAGGGTAGTCATGATAGCAGCAAAAGACAGAATTTAAACAGAACCAACCTAGATAAACAGACAGTCAAAAACATGCATTCAGTAATAAAAATTGCGATTCCCGCAATTATTTCGCAATAAAGACAGGGTAGATATATCAGAGATTAAGGCCCCTACGCATGCTTTTTCCAGTCATTCAAGCTCTCTAAAAATGAAACTAAACTAATCTACCTAATCAGCTAGCATCCGACTACACTAAACAATTTAAAAACTTAAAACTAAGCAACTAAAACAGATCAAAATATTAACTAAAAACAGCATAATTCACACGGTTCACAAAAAGCAGTTTGATTTTTTTTTTTTTATTGTAAGGGAACAGCAATACTCCCTTGAGTGCAATTCAAACTAGCACTCAGATGTCTTCATCCTCATCAGGCCTTCATGGTCTTGGAGGCGCCCATGGAGTCAGCAGGTCCGTGGGGAATTCAGGGAAAAGGCAACCCAGCTGGTCAGCAACCTCTTTGTCTCTCGCCTGTGCATATGTGGCCCATTGAGCCATCTTCTTCTGTAAATCCATCAGGCAAGTCATGGTCAGGGACTGAGCAGCAGCTAGACCATCCAGCTCGAACTCCATGTTGCCCTTCCTTCGCAACCTCAAGGCAGTAGGCAACTCTATGTAGCCCGTGTAGGCCATCTGCCTTTCCAGTCGCTCAATAGGAACCCCTGCACGTAAGCAGAGCTTAGTAATTGTATTAGGAAAGAAAAGAGGCCCCTTACCCTTCTTGGCGCAGTCAGCAATTGAAGCTGCAATGACCTCGCCCACGTTGATCGTGAGACCTCGCATGATTGCGTAGACCAGCAGTGACCTGCTCTGGTTGATGGTGGTCTCATGAGTCACTGGGGACAGCTTCCTTCTAACGAAGGAAAACCAGACAGCCGCCTTGGCTGTAAGGGTGGCACTCATCAGGGTGTGCCTTCCATTGTGCGAGACTGTCCATGATGCCTCAGGCTGGCCAATTATCCGTATGGCCTCTTCCAGGACGGCTTCAGTAGGCTCATCAACAATCCTCGCATAGTCAGTATGTTTTTGGCCCTTGAGGCTATAAGCTTCGTTGATTGCCCTTGCTGAGAAGTCCACTTCAACCCCTCTGACCACAGATAGGCCATCCTCAGGATTCGTAAGATTGGCGTAGAAGTCATACACCATGCTGGAGTAAGCTGGATTGGGTGGCCTGCACAACTCCTCCCAACCATGATTCGTGATCCCTGCGCGCAAGAATTGCGGCAGGTCAGCAGGTGCATCGAGGAATCCCTTCTCGTGCAGCAACTCCCTCTTCCTCAGCTCAGCGCCTTTGGACTCAGCGTCAGAAGACACGTACCTCACTGACTGAGGCTCATCTTCAGGGTACAGTTTGGCCTTCCCCTTGTCTTTCAGTTTGGCTGACTCAGCAGCCTCAATCTTGAGCTTCTTTGGGGAAGGCTCGTCACTCCCCTTCTTGGATGAAGGCGCAGCCCTGGACTTCTTCTTCTTCTTGGACTTCTTTTTTGTTCTTGGCTGTTTGGCCTTGACAACCTTGGCTTCCTTCTTCCTCAATCGTGCCTTCGTTGTCATCTGCTGGAGGCAATCCCCCAGTGTCTCGTCCATCGAGTCATCCTTCTGTGCAGGGCTCTCAGGGCTGGCTTCCCTCAAAGGAGAGAAGACCTCTTCTTCCTCAGCTTCCCCACTGCCCTGCGTCGATTCTTGATACTCGCCATATGGGAATTCAGGGTCAGGTTGTGGGGAAGTGGGCGATGCCTCAGGGCTCTCTGCTGGAGATGGTGAAGGGCTGTGCTCGGCTGTCTCGTGGGATGGCTGGCCTAGTTCTTGACTCTCCACAGAGGGAGTCTTTTTCTTGATTTCTTCTTCGGCCACAGCCATACTCCATTTGCGCTTCTTGGGTGTGCCTGCTGGTTCAGAGGGTCCAGCAGGTATCTCTGTGACAACCTTCCACTTCTTCTTGCGGATCGGCAGTTTGGGAAGTCGTTCAGTTCGCGCAGCATCAGCGTCTGCAAGGGCAAGAAGTGCTTCCCTCGCAGCCGTTTCAACCTCGTCAGCCCTCTTCTTGGACGCCGACCGTTCAGCTCTTGTTAGCACCATCGTCGAACTGTGGAGGTTTGGAAAGAGGAATCACAGATGAAGAGAAAATCAGATTTCTTGGAGTTCAGATAATGGGAGAGTCGTACGGATCTTCGCGCTTCTAACGGATATAAAGAAAACAAAAAAAATCCCAACGGCTATATTTTTTCGGATTCTGCAAATCCAGCGCAATTCTAGTGACCGTTGGAGATTTTCTGCGTTTAAATGCCAATCTTTCCTCAACCGTATCTTTGATTTGGCTTGATATCTCCTCGATTTTTTATCTTAATTTCCTCTCCTTGATTCCCTCTATCGATTCCCTGAAAAAATAAATAAAATCAACATCAAATACTTAATGAAAATCACACAAAAATATACACAAACAGTAACCGGAAAATCGCAAAAAATAAACTAAGGCATGAGCCTCATATTGACAAGCACAGCAATCACTCGTCCTCTCTCGTTCTTGTTTTCACGTTTCAGACAAAAGGAAGGCCGAGAGAGTCTTCACATCTCCTTCCTCATAGTAGTGCTTCAATCTTGCACCATTAACCATGAATGGTTGTCCTTGCTGCAGGTTCTTTATCTCGATGGCACCATGAACAAACACATTAGTAATTACAAATGGACCTGACCATCTGGACTTAAGTTTACCTGGAAATAATTTCAATCGTGAGTTAAACAATAAGACAAGCTGGCCTTTCTTGAAGTCCTTAATCCTAAGTCTACTGTCGTGCCAAATCTTGGTCTTTTCCTTATACATTTTTGCATTTTCATAAGACATATGTCTAAGCTCATCAAGCTCATGTAATTGCAAAGACCGCAACGTTCCCGCATCGGTCACGCAATAATTCAACTCTTTTAGTGCCCAAAATGCCTTAATTTCTAACTCGAATGGAAGATGACAAGCTTTACCATACACAAGTCTGTAAGGAGACATACCTAGGGGTGTCTTATATGCAGTCCTATATGCCCAAAGTGCATCCTCGAGTTTAAACGCCCAATCCTTTCTGTTGGGTTTGACCACTTTTTCTAAGATGTTCTTAATCTCCCTATTTGAAATTTCAGCCTGACCATTCGAGTGTGGGTGATAAGGAGTGGCTACTCTATGTCTAATGTTATACTTAGCCAACACTCTCTCCATAGCTTTATTAATGAAATGTGTCCCTTCATCACTAATGATAGCACGAGGTGTTCCAAATCTAGTAAAAATATGCCTATGCAAGAATTTTATGACTGTTTTGGCATCATTATTGGGACATGTTATGGCCTCTACCCACTTGGATACATAGTCTACTGCCACTAATATGTAAAGGTTACCTGATGATGGGGGAAATGGTCCCATGAAGTCAATGCCCCACACATCAAAGAGCTCCAACTCTAAGATGTAAGTGAGAGGCATTTCATCCTTGCGACTAAGGTTACCTGTTCTTTGGCATTCATCACAGCTGTGTGCATAGTTGTGTGCATCCTTGAAGATCGTTGGCCAATAGTAGCCGCTCTGAAACACCTTTGCAGTTGTCCTTTGGCCACCAAAATGTCCACCATAGGGTGCTGTATGGCAGTGCTGCAGCACAGACTTCGCCTCAGCAGCTGAAACACACTTCCTGAGCAGACCATCGGCACATGTCTTGTAAAGTGTGGGATCATCCCATATGAATTTCCTTGCCTCATGAAGGAACCTCTTCTTCTCTTGGCTTCCCTTGAAAGTTGGTAGTACCTGTGATGCAAGGAAGTTAGCAATGTCAGCAAACCAAGGTTCCTCATCGTTATCACGATGAGTCAATAAAAAGACATGTTCATCAATAAAAGCATCAGAAATTGCGGTTTCCGCAATTTTTTCGCAATTATGCTGCAATCTAGAAAGATGATCCGCAACCACATTTTCACATCCTTTCTTATCTCTGATGTCTAGATCAAACTCTTGCAGCAGCAAAACCCATCTAATCAACCTAGGCTTAGCATCAGCCTTCCTCATAAGGTACTTCAAAGCAGAATGGTCCGTGTACACGATTGTCCTAGTGCCTACAATGTAATTCCTAAACTTCTCACAAGCAAACACTACAGCTAGCATCTCCTTCTCAGTAGTTGTGTAATTACATTGTGCCTCATTAAGTGTCTTACTAGCATAGTATACAGGGTGTGTTAACTTGTCAATCTTCTGTCCTAACATAACCCCTACAGCATAGTCACTGGCATCACATAACATCTCAAAGGGAAGATCCCAATTAGGCCCTACTATAATAGGTGCTGTGACTAGTGCTTCCTTAAGGGTTTTCCAAGCTAGAAAACATTCTTTAGAGAAAATGAAAGGTTTGTTTAGCTCTAGAAGCTCACATAAAGGCTTGGAGATCTTAGAAAAGTCCTTAATGAACCTTCTATAGAAACCAGCATGCCCTAAGAAACTTCTAATGGCCTTGACATTTTGGGGTTCTACCAATTTCTCTATTACTTCAATTTTCGCCCTGTCAACTTCTACACCTGCCCTTGACACTCTATGACCTAAGACAATCCCTTCATCCACCATGAAGTGGCACTTTTCCCAATTTAGGACTAGGTTGGTCTCCTCACACCTAGCCAGGACTTGTCCTAGGTTCTCTAGACAGTTTGTAAATGAATCCCCAAAGACTGAGAAATCATCCATGAATATCTCTATCATGGACTCATCCAAATCAGAGAAGATTGCCAACATGCACCTTTGGAAAGTTGCCGGTGCATTGCATAAGCCAAAAGGCATTCTGCGAAAGGCAAAAGTTCCAAAAGGGCAAGTGAAGGTAGTCTTCTCTTGGTCCTTAGGGTCTATAGTAATCTGGTTATATCCTGAATAACCGTCTAAGAAGCAGTAGTAGGCTCTACCAGCTATCCTATCTAGCATCTGGTCAATGAATGGTAGAGGGAAATGGTCTTTTTTGGTTTCTTTATTTAGTTTCCTATAATCCATGCAAACTCTCCATCCTGTGATAGTCCTTGTTGGAATCAGTTCATTGTTCTCATTGACTACCACAGTCATCCCCCCCTTCTTAGGTACACATTGTATAGGGCTCACCCACTGGCTACTAGCTATGGGGAAGATCACACCAGCATCTAACCATTTTATTATTTCCTTTTTAACTACCTCTTTCATAGAGGGGTTCAGCCTACGTTGGTGATCTACTCTAGGTGTATGCTCTTCCTCTAATATAATCTTATGCATGCAATAAGAAGGGCTAATGCCTCTAATATCAGCAATAGTCCATGCAATAGCCTTCCTATGTTGCTTAAGTAGTAAAATCAGTTCAACCTCATGCTTTTCACTTAATTTAGAAGAAATAATCACAGGCAAAGTATCATTACTCCCTAGATATGCATACTTGAGGTGAGTGGGGAGAGGTTTTAATTCTAAGACAGGTGGATGCTCAATGGATGGTTTTAATGGATTCAAAGATTTTTCAGTTAAGTCAATATTCATACAAACATGCTGAGGGTTATTTACAGGTATGTCCATTATCTCAGCTATGTTTAAGTCAGTTAATTCTAATCCTACATATTCATGAGCATGCTTAATCAACAATTCATGCTCCAATTGTTCTTCCATTAATGAATCTACAATGTCCATGCTAGCACAAGATTCAGAGTCAGAAGGATACCTCAGTGCTTTAAAAACACTAAACTTAACCTCCTCGTCATGAACCCTCATAGTGAGCTCACCTTTTTGGACATCTATCAGTGCCCTACCTGTGGCTAGAAATGGTCTGCTGTTGCGTGCTCAATGTGTTAATAAAAATGATAAATAAGAGAGAGAGAGCACTTAGAACATGCAAGCATACATGGTCTCACAGCAAGTAGTAAGTATATTTAATTCGTTTTTTCCACAGAGACTCATTTTTTAGCTATTCGTGAAGTGTGATTGTTAAGAAAGATGGGATGAATTTGATGGGGTAAAATTGGTTTTTAATTATCTACTTTTTGCTGAATGTATAAAGGGATTTAACATAAACAAATGCAAGTTAAAACTAGACTTAAAAGGCAAGAGATGGAATTAATAAACGAGGAAGGAAACAGCTAAACAGAATGCAATTTAGCAGAATTGCGAGAACCGCAATTAATCCGCAATTAACTCAACAGAAAAAGTGTGCAAATGGGCGAATTAAGGGCTACTAATGACTATCCTATAGGCAGTTTATTACGATTCTCAAGCTTTGGATCAACTCTCTATACATCAAACTCACTCTATCTCAAGTATCGTCCGATTCCATGCATTAGAGACTTAAGTTTACTCGACTTCAAAGTAAGGTCTTAAGCATCTTGTTAAAACAGGAGTGTTTAGTTTGTACTAGGGAAACTCCTATTCCTAGGCCGTTTCCTGATTACCATGAAAGGCTAGCATGATTATATGACTCTGAACTCTTACTCCTTCCAGAGGTTAGGAGTTCTTTGGACAAAATGGATGGCCAATCGAAATTGCCCGTGGGATGAAGCTTACATACAATCAATGTTCGAGTGTTAATCTGCCTACTTGATTCACGTCTTTTTAGCCTATAGTTCTGTCATTAGCATGCCCCTAAGTGACTTAGCTACTCATGGATATATAGAGAACAGAAATGGCAGATAAGATAGACATGCTTAGAAGGGAAATGTACTTAAAACAGCAAGCAAAACCCGTAGCAGAAGATGGTGGAAACTGTAAAATGCAGAATTGTACTTCGATTACTTTGAGTGTTTGAATGACAAAGGAAAGCTTTCTAGAAATGAATCCAAGACAGACAACAACGAAATGCAGTAAGTAAAATACTAAACTAAGAACAACAATAATCAGAAATGGAAATAAGAAGAACAGAACAGAAAAGCAGTAAAGGGTTGCTGAAAACTTCGTGGCAGTCGCCTCGAATGAAGGTGATGAAAAGTCAGCCTTGCTTGGATGAATCCAATCGAGAGAGAAGAAGAATCTTCTCTCCTTCCTATCAGATTATCGACTCCAAAAGCTGAGACTCTCACTCCAACAGATGGCAAAGGAAAACAGATGGAAATGGTGGACTGCGAGAAGACTTCTGCGCTTCGAGTGATGACTGAACCTCCGACTTTGACCCCCTTTTATAGTAGTTTGCAGGTGCGTTTGGGCCAAGGAGAACCATCAGTCTTCAACGTCATATATCAGAATGGATGGAGGAGAAAGAACGAATCCCTGAAAAGTCGGATCTAAACAGAAAAAGGTCAGCCAACTTACGGTTTTAACTCGAATAATTGCGGTCACCGCAATGTTTTCGCAATTCATTCGCAATGCTCATTTTTTCATTCTTTTCCTTCGGTTTTCAACCCTTTTTCTACCTATTGTGCATAAGTCCTACATTAGCTACCTTCTTCTAATTCTCATATTAAAGCATAGGTTTAGGCTAAATGCTAACAAAAACACCTACATGTGTACATCTTCTTAAGCTAAATGGGTCCTAAATAAGTCACTTTCAGAGACTTAACACACCCCCAAACTTAAGGCTTTGCTTGTCCTCAAGCATACTAAGGACTTACCTAGGCTGTTATTTTATCCTCTTTAACTACTTACCGACTCCCTTATATCCCTATCTCTAGCAGTGCTGTCCTGTGACACACTTCTAAGTTTAGAATTAACCTCTTATCAAGCTTCTTCTGACTTCACCTGCCTACTATACCTGCTGGTTTTGTTAACCCCCTACTACTGATCTAGCTACTTTTATGATGTCATGCCACTATCCCTCGGGTTTCAAATTCTACCAAGCTTTACTCCAGACTCAGTACATGCTTCTAGCTTATTTTTAATGTGTCTAGGATTCCTTAGAGTCATGCCAGTCTTAGTTTTAACAGTGACAGTGGTACTTTTAGAGAACAACCTAAGCCCTGGCATCACTACATTGGATATACATTCATCTCCCTAGACAAACCTAAAAGCTACAACCTTGTGCTTAGCTCATTAAGGATCAGAGTTCTTTTTACATAGGACATCTAAGCCACAAGATTATAACTCCCAAGCATACATTCTTCTTCCCTATTTCTCCCTTTTTCCTTTTTTACTTAGGTGGAGTCTTCCCTTGGTTTGCCTTTTGATGCAATGCCACTTGTGGTTTACACACTTGGCACTGATTACTTAGCAACTTGAGAAAGACTCCCCTCTTTATTCTATTTTTCACTTTTTTTTTTTTTTTTTTTAGGAGAAGAAGAATGCTTATGTCCTAAGGAAGAGAGGAATGTTCCTAGGCCTAGGGTGGCCTCCCCCAAACTTCAACTACTCATTGTCCCCAATGAGTGTTTGAGGTGGCACACCCCCAAACTTGTCCTAGAAGCATCTAGTCTAAAGTAAAACAAAGAGAATCTAAAAATCCTAGGCATAGGCAAAACATTCTAAAAGCAACTACTCCAGCAGCAGAAAATTTGAAAAAACAGAAAGTCTTAAGGACTTATGGTTTATGCATGCTGAGCACTATGCAGAGGCAAATTTAAACTATCAAAGGGTGTCCTATGACACTCATCCAGCATGCTTCAAGATCAGCTATATAAGGTAGTCATGCTAGCAGCAAAAGATAGAATTTAACAGATCACAGCCTAATTAAACAGACAGTCCAAAACATGCAATCAGTCACAAAAATTGCGGGAACCGCAATTATTTCGCAATTCAATCCGGGCAGATATAACATTGATTCAGGCCCCTAGCATGCGTTTTCCTGTTACTCATGCATCCTAAAAATAAAACTAAACTATCCTACCTATTCAGCTAACATCAGACTAGACTAAGCAAAAGAAAAAACATAAAACTAAACATTAACAACAGATCAAAAGTTGAACACAAAACAGCATAATTCACAATATCTATCAGAAAGCAGAAAAATTGTCTTTTGTTTCTTAAGGGAACAGCAATACTCCCTTTAGTGCTCTTCAAACCAGCACTCAATTCTCATCATCCTCATCTGGTTGCCTTGGTCGTGGGGGCACCCATGGAGTTAGGAGGTTGGTGGGGAAGTCCGGGAAGATGCACCCCAGCTGGTCTGCAACTTCTTTGTCCCTCGCCTGCGCATAATTGGCCCATTGAGCCATTCTCCTCTGCATGTCCATTAAGCAGGCCATGGATAGGGACTGTGCAGCAGCCAGCCTATCCAACTCAAACTCCATATTCCCCTTTCTTCTCAGCCTCAGGTTAGCAGGCAGCTCCAAATGTCCTGTGTAAGGCAGCTGCTGCTCCAAGCGCTCGGTGGGAACTCCTGCAAGTAAACACAATTTTGTTATAGTGTTGGGGAAAAATAATGGCCCCTTACCTTTTCTGGCACACTCAGCGATGGCAGCAGTGATGACTTCTCCCACGTTGATCGTGAGACCTCTCATTATAGCATAAACCAGCAGCGAGCGGCTCTGGTTAATTGTAGTCTCATGAGTTACTGGGGAGAGCCTTCTTCTGACGAATGAAAACCACACAGCTGCCTTAGCCGTGAGATTGGCACTCATGAGAGTGTGCCTCCCATTGCGTGAGACAGTCCAGGAGGCTTCAGGCTGGCCAATTGTGCGAATGGCCTCTTCTAGCACGGCCTCAGTCGGCTCATCAACTATCCGTGCATAATCTGTGTGCGCTTGGCCCTTGAGACCAAAGGCTTCATTGATGGCCTTGGCTGAGAAATCAACTTCCACCCCTCTGACCACAGATAGGCCATCCTCAGGGCTGAGCACATTGGCGTAGAAATCGTACACCATGCTCGTGTAGGCTGGATTGGGAGGTCTGCAGAATTCCTCCCAGCCATGGTTGAGCACCCCTGCGCGCAAGAACTGCGGCAGGTCAGCAAGTCGATCAAGGAAACCTTTCTCGTGCAATAGGTCCCTCTTCCTCAGCTCCACACCCCTGGATTCAGCATCCGATGAGACATACCTCACTGATGGAGGTTCATCTTCAGGGTAGAGTTTAGCCTTCCCCTTATCGGCTGGTTTGGATGATTCAGCAGCCTCCACCTTGAGGCGTTTGAGTGATGGCTCCGTGCTTTCTTCGTCTGCTGAAGGCACTCTTTTGGCCTTCTTCTTCTTCGGCTTCTTGGATTTCTTGGCCTTGACAATCTTGGCCTTCTTCTTCTTTTTCTTAATGTTGATCTGCTGGAGGCAAGCCCCCAACGTCTCCTCCATGGAATCATCCTGCTGGGCAGGAACATCAGGGCTGTCTTCTCTCATGGGAGAGAAGACTTCTTCTTCCCCAGCATCTCCACTACCTTGCGTAGACTCCTGATAATCCCCATAAGGGAATTCAGGATCAGGCCGTGGAGGATTGTACTCTGTTGATGGTGTCTGCGCAGAACTCAATGGCGAAGATGGCAGCTCAGGGCTCTGCGCTGCTGCAGGCGTCAGATCAGAACTCTGAGGTGCTGGAGACAACTCGGCGCTCTGTGCAGGTGGTGACAACTCTGCGCTTGGCACTGGTTCAGATGGGAGGGGACTGCGCGCAGGTGATTCAGACGGCGACGATCCTTCTTTGGCTGACTCGTGGGATGCACGATCAGGTTCTTGACTCTCCACAGAGGGAGTCGTGGCTGTGCTTGGTTCGGCGGCCGTCTTGACGCTCCACCGGCGTTTCTTGGGCGTGCCCATTGGCTCAGATGGCCCAGCAGGGATCTCAGTGACCACCCTCCACTTCTTCCTACGGATAGGAAGCTTAGGAAGGGGACCGGTGCGAACGGCACCATCGTCTGCAAGGGCGAGAAGCGCTTCCCTCGCAGCCGCTTCAGCTGCGTCGTCGGCCTTCTTCTTGGCGGCGGATCTCTCCGATCGTGTGAACACCATAGCTAAATCTTGAAGATCTTGAGAGAAGAATCAAAGATGGAGAGAATCGCTGAAGTCTTGGAGATCAGAGAATGGGAGAATCGTATCGAACGAGCGCGGTCTAACGGCTATAAATACAACGGAAAAATCCCAACGGCTCTTTTTGCGGATCCAGCAACTTTTGCGCAATTGTAGGGATATTATTTCATAAAAATCTCCAACTTCGCTCGTCCGTATCTTTTATTTGGCTCAACCATTCCTTGATTTTTAAAGCTTGATTTACTCCCCTTGATCCCCTCTTTCGATTCCCTACAAAAACAAATAAAACAAACATTAAATACGCAATTAAAAACACATCACAAAACATACAAACGATAAGCGAAAAAAACAGTAAAAATAAACTAAGGCATTGGCCTTGACTAAACGAGCACAGTAACCACTCGTTCTCTCTCGTTCTCTTTGTCATGCTTCAGTTAAGAGGAAGGCCGAGAGAGTCTTCACATCTCCTTCCTCATAGTAGTGCTTCAACCTGGCACCATTGACCATAAATGGCTGTCCTTGCTGCAAATTTTTAATCTCTATTGCACCATGAACAAAGACATTAGTAATAATAAATGGACCTGACCATCTAGACTTTAGTTTGCCTGGAAACATCTTTAAACGTGAGTTAAATAATAGGACAAGTTGGCCTTTCCTAAAGTCTTTGATCCTAAGTCTACTGTCGTGCCATATTTTTGTCTTTTCTTTATACATTTTGGCATTCTCATAGGCCATATGCCTAAGCTCATCAAGTTCATGTAGCTGCAAAGATCTCAATGTCCCCGCATCCTTTACACAAAAATTCAATTCCTTCATGGCCCAAAATGCTTTGTTTTCTAACTCAAGTGGCAAGTGGCAAGCCTTGCCATACACCAACCTATAGGGAGACATTCCTAGAGGTGTCTTATATGCTGTTCTATAAGCCCAAAGTGCATCCTCAAGCTTAAATGACCAGTCTTTTCTATTAGGTTTAACTACCTTTTCTAGGATGTTCTTTATCTCCCTATTGGAAATTTCAGCTTGACCATTTGAGTGTGGGTGGTAGGGAGTAGCTACCCTATGTCTGATGTTATACTTAGCCAATATTTTCTCCATAGCCTTATTAATGAAATGTGACCCCTCATCACTAATGATAGCACGAGGAGTCCCAAATCTAGTGAAAATGTGCCTATGCAAGAAGTTAGTGACTGTTTTAGCATCATTATTAGAACATGCCTTAGCTTCTACCCACTTTGACACGTAGTCTACTGCTACTAAGATGTACAGGTTACCTGATGATGGAGGGAAGGGTCCCATGAAATCAATGCCCCACACATCGAAGAGCTCCAACTCTAAGATGTAGGTGAGGGGCATCTCATCCTTGCGACTGAGGTTACCTGTCCTTTGGCATTCGTCACAGTTGTGGGCATAGTTGTGGGCGTCCTTGAAGATTGTTGGCCAGTAGTAGCCACTCTGAAATACTTTAGCAGCTGTTCTTTGACCACCAAAGTGCCCACCGTAAGGAGATGAGTGACAGTGCTGCAGCACAGACTTTGCTTCAGCAGCTGAAACACACTTCCTCAACAACCCATCAGCACAGGTTCTATAAAGTATGGGGTCATCCCAGATGAATTTCCTTGCTTCATGGAGGAACCTCTTCTTTTCTTGTCCTCCCTTGAACACTGGTAATACCTGTGATGCACGGAAGTTAGCAATGTCAGCAAACCAAGGTTCCTCATCGTTATCACGATGAGTCAAAGCAAAGATATGTTCATCTATAAAAGCATCAGTAATTGCGGGGTCCGCAATTTTTTCGCAATTGTGCTGCAATCGAGACAGGTGATCTGCAACCACGTTTTCACATCCCTTCTTGTCCCGAATGTCCAAATCGAATTCCTGCAGCAATAACACCCATCTAATCAATCTAGGCTTAGCATCAGCCTTCCTCATAAGATATTTTAAAGCAGAATGGTCAGTATATACAATGGTCCTAGTGCCTACAATATAGTTTCTAAATTTTTCACAAGCAAATACTACAGCTAGCATCTCTTTCTCAGTAGTTGTATAATTACATTGAGCCTCATTCAAGGTCTTGCTGGCATAATAGACAGGATGTGTGAGCTTGTTAATCTTCTGTCCTAACATGACTCCTACAGCATAGTCACTGGCATCACATAGCATCTCAAATGGGAGATCCCAATTTGGTCCTACTATGATTGGTGCTGTGACCAGTGCTTCCTTAAGGGTTTTCCAAGCTATTACACATTCTTTAGAGAAGATGAATGGCCTACCTAGCTCCAGTAGCTCACATAGAGGCTTGGCTATCTTAGAAAAGTCCTTGATGAACCTTCTGTAGAAGCCAGCATGTCCTAAGAAACTCCTAATAGCCTTGACATTCTGGGGCTCTACCAACTTCTCTATGACCTCTATTTTTGCCCTATCCACTTCTACACCTGCCCTTGACACTCTATGTCCTAAGACAATCCCTTCATCTACCATAAAATGGCACTTTTCCCAATTTAAGACTAGGTTGGTCTCCTCACACCTAGCCAGGACTTGTCCTAGGTTCTCTAGACAGGTTTTAAATGAGTCCCCAAAGACTGAGAAGTCATCCATGAATATTTCTATTATGGACTCATCCAACTCAGAGAAGATTGCCATCATGCACCTTTGGAAAGTTGCCGGTGCATTGCATAAGCCAAAAGGCATTCTGCGGAAGGCAAACGTTCCAAAAGGGCAAGTGAAGGTAGTCTTCTCTTGATCCTTAGGGTCTATAGTGATTTGATTATAGCCAGAGTACCCATCTAAAAAACAATAGTAGGCTCTACCAGCTATTCTGTCTAGCATCTGGTCAATGAATGGTAGAGGGAAATGGTCTTTTTTAGTTTCTTTATTTAACTTTCTGTAATCCATACACACTCTCCACCCTGTGACAGTCCTTGTTGGAATCAGTTCGTTGTTCTCATTGACTACCACAGTTATTCCCCCCTTTTTAGGTACACATTGGATGGGGCTCACCCACTGGCTACTAGCTATGGGGAAAATTACTCCTGCATCTAACCACTTTATTATTTCTTTCTTCACTACCTCTTTCATAGAGGGGTTTAACCTACGCTGGTGATCTACCCTAGGTGTGTGCTCCTCCTCTAGTATAATTTTGTGCATGCAATAAGAAGGGCTAATGCCTCGAATATCAGCAATAGTCCATGCTATAGCCTTCCTATGTTGCTTAAGCAGTAAAATTAACTCAACCTCATGCTGTTCACTTAGCTTAGAAGAAATAATTACAGGCAGCGTATCATTATCTCCTAGATATGCATATTTGAGGTGAGTTGGTAGTGGTTTCAGTTCTAAAACAGGTGGATGCTCAATGGAGGGCTTTAACGGATTTACAGTTCTATCAGTTAAATCTATATTCATACATACATGCTGAGGTTTATCTACAGGCATATTCATTATGTCAGATACATTCAAGTCAGCTAAATCCACTTGTACATATTCACTAGCATGCTTGGTTAGCAGTACATGCTCTAATTGTTCTTCCATTAGTGAGTCAACAACATCAATGCTAGCACAAGATTCAGAATCGGAGGGATATCTTAAAGCTTTATAAACACTAAATTTTACCTCTTCATCATGAACCCTCATAGTTAACTCACCTTTTTGCACATCTATTAGTGCCCTACCTGTGGCTAGGAATGGTCTACCTAGCAGGATGGGGACCTCCTTGTCTGCCTCATAGTCCAGGACAATGAAATCTGCAAGGAAAATAAATTTGTCAACTTTAACTAGAATATCCTCGATCTTACCTTCTGGATATGCGATGGATCTGTCTGCTAGTTGTAAAGTGACTGTGGTCGGACGTGCTTCTCCCATTCCCAACTGGCGGAATAGGGACAGGGGCATGAGATTTATGCTGGCGCCCAGGTCACAAAGCGCTCTGCCCACGTGCTTGCCTCCAAGTTCTACAGGTAAGGTGAAGGAACCAGGATCCTTCTCCTTCTTGGGCAGCTTGTTTTGGAGGATGGCACTGCACTCCTCGGTGAGGTTTACTGTTTCAAACTCACCAATTATTTTTTTGTTAGTAATAATGTCCTTCAAAAACTTTACATAAGAAGGCATCGATTGCAAAACCTCTACAAAAGGAATGTTCACATGCACTTGCTTAAGTATTTCTAAGAATTTATTAAAATGAACTTCCTGTTCCTGCTTCTTCTTAAGCCTTCGAGGGTATGGAGGTGGTGGCACATAAGCAGGTACGTCAGGGCGCCTTAAGATAGGTGGAGGCCTTGGAATTTCTTCTACGTCCTCAACAATTGGCTCTAGCCTGGCTCCTGATGTGCTAGTTGGTGGTGGACCTTGGCTTGGCAGAGACTCCAGTGGAGCACTAGACTCAGTGTTCTCTACTCTCTTTGGTGTGTCCTTTGTGTTGCTCACCAAGGGTCTTCCACTCCTAAGTTCAATTGCTTGAACTTGTTCCTTGCCATCTCTCCTTGGTACCTCGGTATCAGCAGGGAGTCTACCTTGGGGCCTACTTTTAAGTTCATTGGCTAATTGGCCTATTTGGTTTTCCAGGCTCCTAAGAGTAGCTTGCTGGCTCTGAAGAGTAGCATCATTCTTAGCTATATATTCCTTGAGTAGGTTCTCTACAGAAGATCCTACAGGTTGATTGTAAGGTTTTTGGTACATTGATTGGTTATGTTGGGGAGTGAAACCAGGTGTTCCACTCGGTCTAGGTTGGTTAGAATTTTGATTAGTGTTTTGCTGGCCACCCCATGACAGGTTAGGGTGGTTTCTCCAACCAGGGTTATAGGTGTTGGAGTAGGGGTTATTCCTAGGCTGCTGCTGGCTTCCTACATAGCAGACTGAGGATGGATTCCCAGGGCAGTATTCATAAGGGTGCCCTTCCCCACAGAATCCACAGATAGGTGCCTCGCCTTGATTTGGTTGAGTGCCCATTGACATGGCTGTGGCAGTATTGGCACTGGTTTGGAGATTGGCCTGAGCCATTTGCTTGACTAAGTTGGTCAGGGCATTTATTTGGGTGCTCATGGCGCTTAGAGCATCCTTGTCTTGAGCCCTAGTTGGCTCTACTGGATCATCCGACCACCTACAGTGAGATGCTGAGATCTTCTCCAAGATCTCATAAGCTTCGTTGTAACTCTTGGACAACATGGAACCTCCAGCAGATGAATTTAAGACTTGCCTAGTGCTGGGGTTGCATCCTTTAAAGAAGACTTCTATTTGGATACACCATGGGATGCCATGATGTGGACATTTAAGAAGAAGATCTTTGAATCTAGTCCAAGCTTCGTGAAGAGACTCATTATCAGCTTGTTTAAACTTGACTATTGTTAAGTCTCTGAAAGTGACTTATTTAGGACCCATTTAGCTTAAGAAGATGTACACATTTAGGTGTTTTTGTTAGCATTTAGCCTAAACCTATGCTTTAATATGAGAATTAGAAGAAGGTGGCTAATTTAGGACTTATGCACAATAGGTAGAAAAAGGGGTGAAAACCGAAGAAAAGAATGAAAAAATAACCCTTGCGAATGCATTGCGGAATAATTGCGGTGGCCGCAATTATTCAAGTTAAAACCGTAAGTTGGCTGACATTTTTCTGTTTAGATCCGACTTTTCAGGGATTCGTTCTTTCTCCTCCATCCATTCTGATATATGACGTTGAAGACTGATGGTTCTCCTTGGCCCAATCGCACCTGCAGACTACTATAAAAGGGGGCCAAAGTCGGAGGTTCAGTCATCACTCGAAGCGTAGAAGTCTTTCTGCAGTCCACCCTTTCCACTGTTCTTCCTTTGCCGTCTGTTGGAGTGAGAGTCTAAGCTTTTGGAATCGATAATCTGATAGGAAGGAGAGAAGATTCTTCTTCTCTCTCGATTGGATTCATCCAAGCACGGCTGAATTCTCACCACCTTCATTCGAGGCGACTGCCACAAAGTCTTCAGCAAGCCTTTACTGTTTTCTGCTCTTTTCTTCTCATTTCCATTACTGATCATTGTTGTTCTTAGTTTAGACATTTCAATTATTGCATTTCGTTGTTGTCTGTCTTGGATTCATTCCTTTTAAAGCTTTCCTTTGTCATTCAAACATTTCAAGTTAATCGAAGTAAGTTTCTGCACTTCACAGTTTATGCGTTCTTCTGCTACGGGTTCTGCTTGCTGTTTTACACTCATTTCTCTTCTAAGCATGTCTACTTTCTCTTATATTTCTGTTCTTTACATATCCATGAGTAACTAAAATCCTTTAGGGGCATGCTAATGACAGAACTATAGGCTAAAAAACGTGAGTCAAGTAGGTAGATTAACACTCGAACATTGATTGTATGTAAGCTTCATCCCACGGGCAATTTCGATTGGCCATCCATTTTGTCCAAAGAACTCCTAACCTCTGGAAGGAGTAAGAGTTCAGAGTCATATAATCATGCTAGCCTTTCATGGTAATCAGGAAACGGCCTAGGAATAGGCGTTTCCCTAGTACACACTAAACACTCCTGCTTTAACAAGATGCTTAAGACCTTACTTTGAAGTCGAGTAAACTTGAGTCTCTCATGCATGGAATCGGACGATACTTGAGATAGAGTGAGTTTGATGTATAGAGAGTTGATCCAAAGCTTGATAATCGTAATAAACTGCCTATAGGATAGTCATTAGTAGCCCTTAATTCACCCTTTTAATCAGTTTCGCTGCCAGTTAATTGCGGAAACATTGCGGTCCACGCAATTCTGCCAAATTTTCATTCTGTTTAGCTGTTTTCCCTCTCGTTTATTAATTCCATCTCTTATCCTTTGCATCTAATTTTAACTTGCTTTTGTTTATGTTATATCCCTCTACACATTCAGCAAAAAGTAGTTAATTAAAAACCAATTTTAACCCATCAAATTCATCCCATCTTTCTTAACATTCACACTTCGCGAATAGCTAAAAACAAGTCTCTGTGGAAAAAACGAATTAAATATACTCACTACTTGCTGTAAGGCCATGTATGCTTGCATGTGCTAAGTGCTCTCTCTACCCTTTTGCATATTTATCTTTACACATTGAGCACGCAACAAGTTTTTGGCGCCGCTGCCGGGGACTTATTTTAAGTGAAAACGAAGTTGTTAAGTTTGAAAAATCAAGTTTATCATTGAGTGAAACTAATCTGTTTCATTTCTTTTGCAGGTGCTATTAAGGTAGTTTATGAGTGAGCGTTCACATAGTGATTTAGAGTTCGATCCTGAACCTGAAAGATCACTTCGAGCTAGGAATAAGGCAAAGAAACGTCTCTTTAAACAACCTCCTATACCTCAAACCACACCTGAAACTAGAGAAATGGGCGATGTAGTTCCAAATCCGGCGCCTGTCACTCGCAACCCCATTGAAATAGCGAATGACAAGGATAGCGCCATCCTTTCATATTTAGTACCTATGCCTGGGGAGCTGAACCCCAGCATAATCCGTCCTGAAATCACTGCCCACTCTTTCGAGTTAAAACCAGTGATGTTCCAAATGTTGTCCACTGTGGGACAATTCTTTGGAATAGAAAATGAGGACCCCCATAACCACCTTAGGAACTTCTTAGGAGTTAGTGACACCTTCCTAATCCCTGGAGTTTCCCAAGAAGCCCTGAGGCTATATCTTTTCCCTTACTCTTTGAGGGACAAAGCCAAAACATGGCTAAATTCTTTACCCTCAGGCTCTGTCCGCAATTGGACAGATTTAGCAGAAAAATTCCTAGTCAAATACTTCCCACCTGATAGGAATTCTACCTTTCGTGATGATATCATAAAATTCAAACAAGCTCCAAGTGAGTCTCTTCACGAAGCTTGGACAAGATTCAAAGACCTTCTCGTTAAATGTCCACACCATGGCATTCCATGGTGCATCCAAATAGAAGTTTTCTTTAAAGGATGTAACCCCAGCACCAGACAAGTCTTAAATTCATCTGCTGGAGGTTCCATGTTGTCCAAGAGTTACAACGAAGCTTATGAGATCTTGGAGAAGATCTCAACATCTCATTGTAGATGGTCAGACGATCCTGTAGAGCCAACTAGGGCTCAAGACAAGGATGCTCTAAGCGCCATGAGCACCCAAATAAATGCCCTGACCAACTTAGTCAAGCAAATGGCTCAGGCCAATCTCCAAACCAGTGCCAATACCGCCACAGCCATGTCAATGGGCACCCAACAAAGTCAAGGCGAGGCACCAATCTGTGGATTCTGTGGGGAAGGGCACCCTTATGAATACTGCCCTGGGAATCCATCCTCAGTCTGCTATGTAGGTAGTCAGCAGCAGCCTAGGAATAACCCCTACTCCAACACCTATAACCCTGGTTGGAGAAACCACCCTAACCTGTCATGGGGTGGCCAACAAAACACTAACCAAAATCCTAACCAACCAAGGCCGAGTGGAACACCTGGTTTCACTCCCCAACATAACCAGTCAATGTACCAAAAACCTTATAACCAACCTGTAGGATCTTCTGTAGAAAACCTACTCAAGGAATATATAGCTAAGAATGATGCTACTCTTCAGAGCCAGCAAGCTACCCTTAGGAGTCTGGAAAACCAAATAGGCCAGTTAGCCAATGAACTTAAAAGTAGGCCCCAAGGTAGACTCCCTGCTGATACCGAGGTACCAAGGAGAGATGGCAAGGAACAAGTTCAAGCAATTGAACTTAGGAGTGGAAGACCATTGGTGAGCATTACAAAGGACACACCAAAGAGAGTAGAGAACACTGAGTCTAGTGCTCCACTGGAGTCTCTGCCAAGCCAAGGTCCACCACCAACTAGCACATCAGGAGCCAGGCTAGAGCCAATTGTAGAGGACGTAGAAGAAATTCCAAGGCCTCCACCGATCCTAAAGCGCCCTGACGTGCCTGCTTATGTGCCACCACCTCCTTATCCTCGAAGGCTTAAGAAGAAGCAAGAACAGGAAGTTCATTTTAATAAATTCTTAGAAATACTTAAGCAAGTGCATGTGAACATTCCTTTTGTAGAGGTTTTACAGTCTATGCCTTCATATGTAAAATTTTTGAAGGATATCATTACTAACAAAAAGATAATTGGTGAGTTTGAAACAGTAAACCTCACCGAGGAGTGCAGTGCCATCCTCCAAAACAAGCTGCCCAAAAAGGAGAAGGATCCTGGTTCCTTCACCTTACCTGTAGAACTTGGAGGCAAGCACGTGGGCAGAGCGCTTTGTGACCTGGGCGCCAGCATAAATCTCATGCCCCTGTCCCTATTCCGCCAGTTGGGAATAGGAGAAGCACGTCCAACTACTGTCACTTTACAACTAGCAGACAGATCCATCGCATATCCAGAAGGTAAGATTGAGGATATTCTAGTTAAAGTTGACAAATTCATTTTCCTTGCAGATTTCATTGTCCTGGACTATGAAGCAGACAAGGAGGTACCCATCCTGCTAGGTAGACCATTTCTAGCCACAGGTAGGGCACTAATAGACGTGCAAAAAGGTGAGTTAACTATGAGAGTTCATGATGAAGAGGTAAAATTTAGTGTTTACAAAGCTTTAAAATATCCCTCTGATTCTGAGTCTTGTGCTAGCATGGATGTTGTTGACTCACTAATGGAAGAACAATTAGAGCATGTACTGTTAACCAAGCATGCTAGTGAATATGTACAAATAGATATAGATGATCTAAATGTAGCTGACATAATGAACATGCCTGTAAATCACCCTCAGCATGTATGTATGAATATAGATTTAACTGATAGAACTATTAACCCTCTGAAGCCCTCCATTGAGCATCCACCTATTTTAGAACTAAAACCACTACCAACTCACCTCAAGTATGCATATCTAGGAGAGAATGAAACACTGCCTGTAATTATTTCTTCTAAACTTAGTGAACAGCATGAGGTTGATTTAATTTTACTGCTTAAACAACATAGGAAGGCTATAGCATGGACCATTGCTGATATTCGAGGCATTAGCCCTTCTTATTGTATGCACAAAATTATTCTAGAGGAAGAACACACACCTAGGGTAGATCACCAGCGTAGGTTAAACCCCTCTATGAAAGAGGTAGTGAAGAAAGAAATAATAAAGTGGTTAGATGCAGGAGTAATTTTCCCCATAGCTAGTAGCCAGTGGGTGAGCCCCATCCAATGTGTACCTAAAAAGGGGGGAATAACTGTGGTAGTCAATGAGAATAACGAACTAATCCCAACAAGGACTGTCACAGGGTGGAGGGTATGTATGGATTACAGAAAGTTAAATAAAGAGACTAAAAAGGATCACTTCCCCATACCGTTTATTGACCAGATGCTAGACAGAATAGCTGGTAGAGCCTACTATTGTTTCCTAGATGGCTATTCAGGTTACAATCAAATAACTATAGACCCTAAGGATCAAGAGAAGACCACCTTTACTTGCCCTTTTGGAACGTTTGCCTTCCGCAGAATGCCTTTTGGCTTATGCAATGCACCGGCAACGTTCCAGAGGTGCATGATGGCAATCTTCTCTGAGTTGGATGAGTCCATGATAGAAATATTCATGGATGACTTCTCAGTCTTTGGGGACTCATTTAAAACCTGTCTAGAGAACCTAGGACAAGTCCTGACTAGGTGTGAGGAGACTAACCTAGTCCTGAATTGGGAAAAATGCCATTTCATGGTAGATGAAGGGATTGTCTTAGGACATCGAGTGTCAAGGGCAGGTGTAGAAGTGGATAGGGCAAAAATAGAGGTCATAGAGAAGTTGGTAGAGCCCCAGAATGTCAAAGCTATTAGGAGTTTCTTAGGGCATGCTGGGTTCTATAGAAGGTTCATCAAGGACTTTTCTAAGATAGCCAAGCCTCTATGTGAGCTTCTAGAGCTAGGTAGACCATTTATCTTCTCTAAGGAGTGTGTAATAGCTTGGAAAACCCTTAAGGAAGCACTGGTCACAGCACCAATCATAGTAGGACCAAATTGGGATCTCCCATTTGAGATGCTATGTGATGCCAGTGACTATGCTGTAGGAGTCATGTTAGGACAGAAGATTGACAAGCTCACACATCCTGTCTATTATGCTAGCAAGACCTTGAATGAGGCTCAATGTAACTATACAACTACAGAGAAAGAGATGCTTGCTGTAGTATTTGCTTGTGAAAAATTTAGGAACTATATTGTAGGAACTAGGACCATTGTATATACTGACCATTCTGCTTTAAAATATCTTATGAGAAAGGCTGATGCTAAGCCTAGACTGATTAGATGGGTGTTATTGCTGCAGGAATTTGATTTGGACATTCGGGACAAGAAGGGATGTGAAAACGTGGTTGCAGATCACCTGTCTCGATTGCAGCACAATTGCGAAAAAATTGCGGACCCCGCAATTTCTGATGCTTTTATAGATGAACATATCTTTGCTTTAACTCATCGTGATAACGATGAGGAACCTTGGTTCGCTGACATTGCTAACTTCCGTGCAGCACAGGTATTACCAGTGTTCAAGGGAGGACAAGAGAAGAAGAGGTTCCTCCATGAAGCAAGGAAATTCATCTGGGATGACCCCATACTTTACAGGACCTGTGCTGATGGGTTGTTGAGGAAGTGTGTTACAGCTGCTGAAGCGAAGTCTGTGCTGCAGCACTGTCACTCATCTCCTTATGGTGGACACTTTGGTGGCCAAAGGACAGCTGCGAAGGTCTTTCAGAGTGGCTACTACTGGCCAACAATCTTCAAGGACGCACATGATTACGCTCACAGCTGTGATGAGTGCCAAAGGATAGGTAATCTCAGTCGCAAGGATGAGATGCCCCTCACCTACATCTTAGAGTTAGAACTCTTTGATGTGTGGGGCATTGATTTCATGGGACCATTCCCTCCATCATCAGGTAACCTGTACATTTTAGTAGCAGTAGACTACGTGTCAAAGTGGGTAGAAGCTAAGGCATGTCCTAATAATGATGCTAAGACAGTCACTAATTTCTTGCATAGGCACATTTTCACTAGATTTGGGACTCCTCGTGCTATCATTAGTGATGAGGGGTCACATTTCATTAATAAAGCTATGGAGAAGATATTGGCTAAATATAACATTAGGCATAGAGTAGCTACTCCCTATCACCCACACTCAAATGGTCAAGCTGAAATTTCAAATAGGGAAATAAAGAACATCCTAGAGAAGGTAGTTAAACCGAATAGGAAAGACTGGTCTTTCAAGCTTGAGGATGCACTTTGGGCTTACAGAACAGCATATAAGACACCTCTAGGAATGTCTCCCTATAGGTTGGTATATGGCAAGGCTTGCCACTTACCACTTGAGTTGGAAAACAAGGCATTTTGGGCCATGAAAGAATTAAATTTTTGTGTGAAGGATGCGGGGACATTAAGATCTTTACAGCTACATGAACTTGATGAGCTTAGGCACATGGCCTATGAGAATGCCAAGATGTACAAAGAAAAGACAAAAATATGGCATGACAGTAGACTCAGGATCAAAGACTTTAAAAAGGGCCAACTTGTATTATTATTTAACTCACGATTAAAGCTATTTCCAGGCAAATTAAAGTCTAGATGGTCAGGTCCATTTATTATTACTAATGTCTTTGTTCATGGTGCCATAGAGATTAAAAACTTGCAGCAAGGACAGCCATTTATGGTCAATGGTGCTAGGTTGAAGCACTACTATGAGGAGGGGGATGTGAAGACTCTCTCGGCCTTCCTCCTACGTGAAGCATGACAAAGAGAACGAGAGAGAACGAGTGGTTACTGTGCTCGTTTAGTCAAGGCCAATGCCTTAGTTTATTTTTTCTGTTTTTATCGATGATCGTTTGTATGTTTTGTAGCGTGATTTTAATTGCGTATTTAATGTTTGTTTTATTTGTTTTTGTAGGGAATCGAAAGAGGGGATCAAGGGGAGTAAATCAGGCTTTAAAAATCAAGAAACGGTTGAGCCAAATGAAAGATACGGGCGATCAAAGTTTGGAATTTGTATGAAATATTATCCCTGGAATTGCGCAGAAATTGCTGGATTCGCAAAAAGAGCCGTTGGGATTTTTCCGTTGCTTTTATAGCCGTTAGAAGGCGCCCGATTGATACGATCCTCTCATTCTTTGCTCTCCAAGATTTCTGCGATTCTCTCCACCTTTGATCTCTCTCTCCAAACCTCCAAGATTCGACCATGGTTTCCACTAGGGCTGAGAGATCCGCCGCCAAGAAGAAGGCCGACGACGCAGCTGAAGCGGCTGCAAGGGAAGCGCTTCTCGCCCTTGCTGATGAAGGTGCTGTACGCTCTGGCCGTCTCTCCAAGCTTCCTATTCGTAGGAAGAAGTGGAGGGTGGTCACTGAGATCCCTGCTGGGCCATCTGAGCCAGTGGGCACGCCAAAGAAGCGCCGGTGGACTGTCAAGACTGCCGCCGAACGAACCATCATCAAGACTCCCTCTGTGGAGAGTCAAGAACCTGATCGTGCATCTCACGAGTCAGCAAAGGAAGGTTCGTCGCCGTCTGTGTCACCTGTGCGCAGTCCTCTCCCATCTGAACCGGTGCAAAGCACAGAATCATCACCGCCTGCGCAGCGCGCCGAGTCATCTCCAGCGCTTCAGAGTTCTGATCTACCACCTGCGGCTGTGCAGAGTCCTGACCTGCCGTCTTCGCCATGGAGTTCTGCACATACACCATCAGCAGAGCACAACTCTCCACGGCCTGATCCTGAATTCCCTTATGGGGATTATCAGGAGTCCACGCAAGGCAGTGGAGATGCTGGCGAAGAAGAAGTCTTCTCTCCCATGAGAGAAGACAGCCCTGATGAGCCTGCACAGCAGGATGATTCCATGGAGGAGACGTTGGGGGCCTGCCTACAACAGATCCACATTAAGAGGGAGAAGAAGGAGGCCAAGAAGAAGGCCAAGAAAGCCAAGAAACTGAAGAAGAAGAAGGCCAAGCGAGTGCCTTCAGCAGACAAAGACAGTACTGAGCCTTCGCTCAAACGCCTCAAGGTGGAGGCTGCTGAGTCTTCCAAGCCAGCCGATAAGGGGAAGGCTAAACTCTACCCTGAGGATGAACCTCCATCAGTGAGGTATGTCTCATCCGATGCCGAATCCAGGGGTGTGGAGCTGAGGAAAAGGGACCTGTTGCACGAGAAGGGGTTCCTTGATCGACTTGCTGACCTGCCGCAGTTCTTGCGCGCAGGGGTGATCAACCATGGCTGGGAGGAATTCTGCCGACCTCCCAATCCAGCATACACGAGCATGGTGTATGACTTCTATGCCAACGTGCTCAGCCCTGAGGATGGCCTATCTGTGGTCAGAGGGGTGGAGGTTGATTTCTCAGCCAAAGCCATTAATGAAGCATTTGGTCTAAGGGGCCAGCCTCACACAGATTACGCACGGATAGTTGATGAGCCGACCGAGGCTGTGCTGGAAGAAGCCATCCGCACCATTGGCCAGCCTGAGGCCTCCTGGACAGTCTCGCGCAATGGGCGGCACACGCTCATGAGTGCCAACCTCACGGCTAAGGCAGCTGTGTGGTTTTCATTCGTAAGAAGAAGACTCTCCCCGGTGACTCATGAGACTACAATTAACCAGAGCCGTTCGCTGCTGGTTTATGCTATAATGAGAGGTCTCACGATCAACGTGGGAGAGGTCATCACTGCTGCCATAGCCGAGTGTGCTAAGAAGGGTAAGGGACCATTATTTTTTCCAAACACTATAACCAAATTGTGTTTGCTTGCAGGGGTTCCCACCGAGCGCTTGGAGCAGCAGCTGCCCTACACAGGCCATCTGGAGTTGCCTGCACACCTAAGGCTGAGAAGAAAGGGCAACATGGAATTTGAGTTGGATAGGCTGGCGGCTGAACAGTCCTTATCCATGGCCTGCTTGATGGACATGCAGAGGAGAATGGCTCAATGGGCCAACTATGCGCAGGCGAGGGACAAAGAAGTTGCAGACCAGTTGGGGTGCATCTTCCCAGACTTCCCCACCAACCTCCTAACTCCATGGGTGCCCCCACGACCAAGGCGACCAGATGAGGATGATGAGAATTGAGTGCTGGTTTGAAGAGCACTAAGAGGGAGTATTACTGATCCCTCAAGAAACAAAAGACAATTTTCCTGCTTTTTGATAGAGTAATGTATATTATGCTGTTTTGTGGTTAAATTTTGATCTGTTTTGGATGTTTAGTTTTATGTTTTTCCTTTTGCTTAGGATAGTCTGATGTTAGTTGATTAGGTAGGATAGTTTAGTTTTATTTTTAGGGTACATGAGTAACGGGAAAAAGCATGCTAGGGGCCTGAGTTAGTGTTAAATCTGCCCAGATTGAATTGCGAAATAATTGCGGTTCCCGCAATTTTTGTGGCTGATTGCATGTTTTTGGACTGTCCGTTTAGTTAGGCTGTGATCTGTTAAATTCTATCTTTTGCTGCTAGCATGACTACCTTATATAGCTGATCTTGAAGCATGCTGGATGAGTGTCATAGGACACCTTTTGATAGTTTAAATTTGCCTCTGAATAGTGCTCAGCATGCATAAACCATAAGTCCTTAAACCTGTCTGTTATGTTCAAATTTTCTGCTGCTGGGATAGTTGCTTCTAGAATGTTTTGCCTATGCCTAGGATGTTTAGATTCTCTTTGTTTTACTTTAGACTAGATGCTTCTAGGATAAGTTTGGGGGTGTGCCACCTCAAACACTCATTGGGGACAATGAGTAGTTGAAGTTTGGGGGAGGCCACCCTAGGCCTAGGAACATTCCTCTCTTCCTTAGGACATAAGCATTCTTCTTCTCCTAAAAAATTTTTGTGATAAATAGAAAAAGTGAAAAATAGAATAAAGAGGAGAGACTCCACCTAAGTAAAAAAGGAAAAAAGGAGAAATAGGGGAAGAAGAATGTATGCTTAGGAGTTGTAATCTTGTGGCTTAGATGTCCTATGAAAAAAGAACTCTGATCCATAATGAGCTAAGCACAAGGTTGTAGCTTCTAGGTTTGTCTAGGGAGATGAATGTATATCCAATGTAGTGATGCCAGGGTTTAGGTTGTTCTCTAAAAAGTACCACTGTCACCGTTAATACTAAGACTGGCATGACTCTAAGGAATCCTAGACACATTAAAAATAAGCTAGAAGCATGTACTGAGTCTGGAGTAAAGCTTGGTAGAATTTGAAACCTTAGGGATAGTAACATGATATCATAGAAGTAGTTAGATCAGTAGTAGGGGGTTAACAAAAGCAGTGGGTATAGTAGGCAGGTGAAGTCAGAAGAGGCTAGACAAGAGGTTAGTTCTAAACTTGGAAGTATGTCACAGGACAGCATTGCTATAGACAATAATATAAGGGAGTTAGTGAGTAGTTAAAAGAAGAAGAAACAGCAGCCTAAGTAAGTCCTTAGTATGCTTGAGGACAAGCAAAGCCTTAAGTTTGGGGGTGTGTTAAGTCTCTGAAAGTGACTTATTTAGGACCCATTTAGCTTAAGAAGATGTACACATTTAGGTGTTTTTGTTAGCATTTAGCCTAAACCTATGCTTTAATATGAGAATTAGAAGAAGGTGGCTAATTTAGGACTTATGCACAATAGGTAGAAAAAGGGGTGAAAACCGAAGAAAAGAATGAAAAAATAACCCTTGCGAATGCATTGCGGAATAATTGCGGTGGCCGCAATTATTCAAGTTAAAACCGTAAGTTGGCTGACATTTTTCTGTTTAGATCCGACTTTTCAGGGATTCGTTCTTTCTCCTCCATCCATTCTGATATATGACGTTGAAGACTGATGGTTCTCCTTGGCCCAATCGCACCTGCAGACTACTATAAAAGGGGGCCAAAGTCGGAGGTTCAGTCATCACTCGAAGCGTAGAAGTCTTTCTGCAGTCCACCCTTTCCACTGTTCTTCCTTTGCCGTCTGTTGGAGTGAGAGTCTAAGCTTTTGGAATCGATAATCTGATAGGAAGGAGAGAAGATTCTTCTTCTCTCTCGATTGGATTCATCCAAGCACGGCTGAATTCTCACCACCTTCATTCGAGGCGACTGCCACAAAGTCTTCAGCAAGCCTTTACTGTTTTCTGCTCTTTTCTTCTCATTTCCATTACTGATCATTGTTGTTCTTAGTTTAGACATTTCAATTATTGCATTTCGTTGTTGTCTGTCTTGGATTCATTCCTTTTAAAGCTTTCCTTTGTCATTCAAACATTTCAAGTTAATCGAAGTAAGTTTCTGCACTTCACAGTTTATGCGTTCTTCTGCTACGGGTTCTGCTTGCTGTTTTACACTCATTTCTCTTCTAAGCATGTCTACTTTCTCTTATATTTCTGTTCTTTACATATCCATGAGTAACTAAAATCCTTTAGGGGCATGCTAATGACAGAACTATAGGCTAAAAAACGTGAGTCAAGTAGGTAGATTAACACTCGAACATTGATTGTATGTAAGCTTCATCCCACGGGCAATTTCGATTGGCCATCCATTTTGTCCAAAGAACTCCTAACCTCTGGAAGGAGTAAGAGTTCAGAGTCATATAATCATGCTAGGCTTTCATGGTAATCAGGAAACGGCCTAGGAATAGGCGTTTCCCTAGTACACACTAAACACTCCTGCTTTAACAAGATGCTTAAGACCTTACTTTGAAGTCGAGTAAACTTGAGTCTCTCATGCATGGAATCGGACGATACTTGAGATAGAGTGAGTTTGATGTATAGAGAGTTGATCCAAAGCTTGATAATCGTAATAAACTGCCTATAGGATAGTCATTAGTAGCCCTTAATTCACCCTTTTAATCAGTTTCGCTGCCAGTTAATTGCGGAAACATTGCGGTCCACGCAATTCTGCCAAATTTTCATTCTGTTTAGCTGTTTTCCCTCTCGTTTATTAATTCCATCTCTTATCCTTTGCATCTAATTTTAACTTGCTTTTGTTTATGTTATATCCCTCTACACATTCAGCAAAAAGTAGTTAATTAAAAACCAATTTTAACCCATCAAATTCATCCCATCTTTCTTAACATTCACACTTCGCGAATAGCTAAAAACAAGTCTCTGTGGAAAAAACGAATTAAATATACTCACTACTTGCTGTAAGGCCATGTATGCTTGCATGTGCTAAGTGCTCTCTCTACCCTTTTGCATATTTATCTTTACACATTGAGCACGCAACAACTATGTCATCACGAAAGGTAGAATTCCTATCAGGTGGGAAGTATTTGACTAGGAATTTTTCTGCTAAATCTGTCCAATTGCGGACAGATCCAGAGGGTAATGAATTCAACCATGTTTTGGCTTTGTCCCTCAACGAGTAAGGGAACAAGTACAGCCTTAAAGCTTCTTGGGACACTCCAGGGATGATAAAGGTATCACTGACTCCTAAGAAGTTCCTAAGATGGTTGTGGGGGTCCTCATTTTCTATTCCAAAGAATTGTCCCACAGTGGACAACATTTGGAACATCACTGGTTTTAACTCGAATGAGTGGGCAGTGATTTCAGGACGGATTATGCTGGGGTTCAGCTCCCCAGGCATAGGTACTAGATATGAAAGAATGGCACTATTCTTGTCATTCGCTATTTCGATGGGGTTGCGAATGGCAGGTACCTGATTTGGAACTATATCGCCCATTTCTTTGATTTCAGGTATGATTTGAGGTATAGGAGGTTGTTTAAAGAGACGTTTCTTTGCCTTATTTCTAGCTCGAAGTGATCTTTCAGGTTCAGGATCGAACTCTAAATTACTATGTGAACGCTCACTCATAAACTACCCTAATAGCACCTGCAAAAGAAATGAAACAGATTAGTTTCACTCAATGATAAACTTGATTTTTCAAACTTAACAACTTCGTTTTCACTTAAAATAAGTCCCCGGCAGCGGCGCCAAAAACTTGTTGCGTGCTCAATGTGTTAATAAAAATGATAAATAAGAGAGAGAGAGCACTTAGAACATGCAAGCATACATGGTCTCACAGCAAGTAGTAAGTATATTTAATTCGTTTTTTCCACAGAGACTCATTTTTTAGCTATTCGCGAAGTGTGATTGTTAAGAAAGATGGGATGAATTTGATGGGGTAAAATTGGTTTTTAATTATCTACTTTTTGCTGAATGTATAAAGGGATTTAACATAAACAAATGCAAGTTAAAACTAGACTTAAAAGGCAAGAGATGGAATTAATAAACGAGGAAGGAAACAGCTAAACAGAATGCAATTTAGCAGAATTGCGAGAACCGCAATTAATCCGCAATTAACTCAACAGAAAAAGTGTGCAAATGGGCGAATTAAGGGCTACTAATGACTATCCTATAGGCAGTTTATTACGATTCTCAAGCTTTGGATCAACTCTCTATACATCAAACTCACTCTATCTCAAGTATCGTCCGATTCCATGCATTAGAGACTTAAGTTTACTCGACTTCAAAGTAAGGTCTTAAGCATCTTGTTAAAACAGGAGTGTTTAGTTTGTACTAGGGAAACTCCTATTCCTAGGCCGTTTCCTGATTACCATGAAAGGCTAGCATGATTATATGACTCTGAACTCTTACTCCTTCCAGAGGTTAGGAGTTCTTTGGACAAAATGGATGGCCAATCGAAATTGCCCGTGGGATGAAGCTTACATACAATCAATGTTCGAGTGTTAATCTGCCTACTTGATTCACGTCTTTTTAGCCTATAGTTCTGTCATTAGCATGCCCCTAAGTGACTTAGCTACTCATGGATATATAGAGAACAGAAATGGCAGATAAGATAGACATGCTTAGAAGGGAAATGTACTTAAAACAGCAAGCAAAACCCGTAGCAGAAGATGGTGGAAACTGTAAAATGCAGAATTGTACTTCGATTACTTTGAGTGTTTGAATGACAAAGGAAAGCTTTCTAGAAATGAATCCAAGACAGACAACAACGAAATGCAGTAAGTAAAATACTAAACTAAGAACAACAATAATCAGAAATGGAAATAAGAAGAACAGAACAGAAAAGCAGTAAAGGGTTGCTGAAAACTTCGTGGCAGTCGCCTCGAATGAAGGTGATGAAAAGTCAGCCTTGCTTGGATGAATCCAATCGAGAGAGAAGAAGAATCTTCTCTCCTTCCTATCAGATTATCGACTCCAAAAGCTGAGACTCTCACTCCAACAGATGGCAAAGGAAAACAGATGGAAATGGTGGACTGCGAGAAGACTTCTGCGCTTCGAGTGATGACTGAACCTCCGACTTTGACCCCCTTTTATAGTAGTTTGCAGGTGCGTTTGGGCCAAGGAGAACCATCAGTCTTCAACGTCATATATCAGAATGGATGGAGGAGAAAGAACGAATCCCTGAAAAGTCGGATCTAAACAGAAAAAGGTCAGCCAACTTACGGTTTTAACTCGAATAATTGCGGTCACCGCAATGTTTTCGCAATTCATTCGCAATGCTCATTTTTTCATTCTTTTCCTTCGGTTTTCAACCCTTTTTCTACCTATTGTGCATAAGTCCTACATTAGCTACCTTCTTCTAATTCTCATATTAAAGCATAGGTTTAGGCTAAATGCTAACAAAAACACCTACATGTGTACATCTTCTTAAGCTAAATGGGTCCTAAATAAGTCACTTTCAGAGACTTAACATCTGCCTAACAGGATGGGGACCTCCTTGTCTGCTTCATAATCTAGGATAATGAAATCTGCAAGGAAAATAAACTTGTCAACCTTTACAAGAATATCCTCAATCTTACCTTCAGGGTATGCTATGGATCTGTCTGCTAGTTGTAAAGTGACAGTGGTTGGACGTGCTTCTCCTATTCCTAGCTGGCGGAATAGTGATAGGGGCATGAGGTTTATGCTGGCTCCCAGGTCACAAAGAGCTCTGCCCACGTGCTTGCCTCCTAGCTCTACAGGTAAGGTGAAGGAACCAGGATCCTTCTCCTTCTTGGGTAGCTTGTTCTGGAGTATGGCACTGCACTCCTCAGTGAGATTGACTGTTTCAAACTCACCAATGATTTTCTTGTTAGTTATAATATCCTTCAAAAACTTTACATAAGAAGGCATAGACTGTAAAACTTCTACAAAAGGAATATTAACATGCACTTGCTTAAGAATTTCTAGAAATTTATTAAAGTGCACTTCCTGTTCTTGTTTCTTCTTTAGCCTTCTAGGAAATGGAGGTGGTGGCACATATGCAGGCACTTCAGGGCGCCTTAGGATAGGTGGAGGCCTTGGGATTTCTTCTATCTCCTCTATGATTGGCTCCAGCCTTGGTCGTGATGTGCTTGTTGGTGGTGGACCTTGGTTTGGCAGAGACTCCAGTGGAGCACTAGAATCAGTGTTCTCTACTCTCTTTGGTGTTTCTTTGGTGTTGCTCACCAATGATCTACCACTTCTAAGTTCAATTGCTTGAACTTGCTCTTTACTATCTCTCCTTGGCACTTCAGTGTCAGCAGGTAGTCTACCTTGGGGCCTACTCTTGAGTTCGTTGGCTAGTTGCCCTATTTGGTTCTCTAGGCTCCTAAGAGTAGCTTGCTGACTCTGTAGAGTGGCATCATTCTTGGCTATGTATTCCTTAAGTAAGTTTTCTACAAAAGATCCTACAGGTTGGTTGTATGGTTTTTGATACATTGATTGGTTATGTTGAGGAGTGAAACCAGGTGTTCCACTCGGTCTTGGTTGGTTAGGAGCTTGGTTAGCATTCTGTTGGCCACCCCATGACAGGTTTGGGTGGTTCCTCCAACCAGGGTTGTAAGTATTGGAATAGGGGTTGTTCCTAGGCTGCTGCTGGCTTCCAATATAGCAGACTGAGGCTGGATTCCCAGGGCAGTATTCATACAGGTGCCCTTCCCCACAGAATCCACAGATAAGTGTCTCACCTTGACTTGGTTGGGTGCCCATTGACATGGCTGTGGCGGTGTTGACACTTGTTTGGAGATTGGCTTGAGCCATTTGCTTAACTAGGTTGGTCAGGGCATTTATTTGGCTGCTCATTGCACTTAGAGCATCCTTGTCTTGAGCTCTAGTTGGCTCAACTGGATCATCTGACCACCTACAGTGAGATGCTGAGATTTTCTCCAAGATCTCATAGGCCTCGTTGTAACTCTTGGACAACATGGAACCACCAGCAGATGAATTTAAGACTTGTCTAGTGCTGGGGTTGCATCCTTTGAAAAAGACCTCTATTTGGATACACCATGGGATGCCATGATGTGGACATTTGAGAAGGAGATCTTTAAACCTTGTCCAAGCTTCGTGAAGAGACTCAGTGTCAGCTTGTTTGAACTTGATTATGTCATCACGAAAGGTAGAATTCCTATCAGGTGGGAAGTATTTGACTAGGAATTTCTCTGCTAAGTCTGTCCAATTGCGGACAGATCCAGAGGGTAATGAGTTCAACCACGTTTTGGCTTTGTCCCTTAAAGAGTAAGGGAAAAGGTATAGCCTCAAGGCTTCTTGGGAAACTCCAGGGATGATAAAGGTATCACTGACTCCTAAGAAGTTTCTAAGATGGTTGTGGGGATCCTCATTTTCCACTCCAAAGAATTGTCCCACAGTGGACAACATTTGGAACATCACTGGCTTTAACTCGAATGAGTTGGCAGTGATTTCAGGACGGATTATGCTGGGGTTCAGCTCCCCAGGCATAGGTACTAGGTAAGAGAGTATGGCGCTATCCTTATCATTCGCTATTTCGATGGGATTGCGAGTGACAGGCACCGAATTTGGAACTATTCCATCCATTTCTTCTTGAGACAATTGCGGAGGAATTGCGGTTCCCGCAATTACTTGAGGTAAAGAGGGTTGGTTAAAGAGACGTTTCTTGGCTCTATTTCTGGCCCTAAGTAATCTCTCAGGCTCAGGATTGAACTCTAGATCACTACTTGAAGGCTCACTCATAAACTAACCCAATGGTACCTGTAAAAGAAATGAAACAGATCAGTTACAATAGACAATAAACTTGGTATTTCAAACTTAACAAACTTCGTTTTCACTTAAATAAATCCCCGGCAGCGGCGCCAAAAACTTGTTGCGTGCTCAATGTGTTAAAATAAATAAGCAATAAGATTGAGAGAGCACTCAGAACATGCAAGCATACATGATCTTATAGCAAGTAGTAAGTATTTTTTCATTCGTTTTCCCACAGAGATTTATTATAAGCTATTCATGAAGTGTAAAGTTAAGAAAGAATGGGTGGATTTGACGGGGGAGAATTGGTTTTAAATTGTCTAAATCCTACGGAATATGTAAAGGGTAGCAACATAAACAAGAGCAAGTCAAAGTTAAACTCAAAGGAAAAGAGACAAGATTAATAAACGAAGAAGAAAACAGCTAAACAGAATTGTAAACTTAGCAGAATTGCGGAAACAGCAATTCTACCGCAATTCTCCTAACAGCGAAAGTGTGTAAAATGGAGAAACAAGGGCTACTAACGACTCCTCTATAGGCATTTTCTCACGATTCTCAAGCATTGGATCAACTCTCTATGCATCAAACTCACTCAATCTCATGTATCGTCCGATTCCATGCATTAGATTCTTTAGTTTACTCATGTCCAAGTAAGGTCTTAAGCATCTTGTTAAAGCAGAAAGTTATGGTTTGTACTAGGAAAACGCCTATTCCTAGGTCGTTTTCTGGCTACCTTGAAAGGCTAGCATGAGTGTATGACTCTGAACTCTTACTCCTTCCAGAGGTTAGGAGTTCTTTGGACAAAATGGATGGCCAATCGAAATTGCCCGTGGGATGAAGCTTACATACAATCAATGCTTCGAGAGCTATCCTACATGCTTGGTTCACGTTTTTTAGCCTATAGAATTGTCATTAGCATGCCCCTATGTGACTTAGTTACTCATGGATGTGGAGAGAACAGAAAGAAGAGATAAAACAGACATGCTTAGAAGAGAAATGAACTGAAAGCAGCAAGGTAAGACAGTGAGTTGCAAAGATAGGAAATTGAGAAATGAAGAATTGTGCTTTAATTACTTGATTGTTTGAATGAACAAAAGAGAGTGATACGAAACCTCCAAGAATAAGCGTGAGAACCCCTTGATTATACGGACCCCCAACACATTAACTTGAAAACCCCAGTAGCCAATTTGGTCTCAACCCCTAAGAAAGGCTAGAAAACAGGTTACTTAGATGATCTAACAAACCAAGGATCGGACAAAGCTTTTGGCTCCCATCAACCCTCGATCTTCAAAGCACTCCACAAGCAAGACAGATCAATCCTCACTTGAATGCTCCAAATATTCGTGCATTCTATCACAAGAACACACAAGAAACTCAAAACACTACATTTCCATATATTCTTATCAACTTCTTTTACATTAGACAAAACAAATTCCTTTTATAGACAAGGAATTATAGTGCATGCAAATTAATGATTTCCCCAACTACCTAACTTCTACTTTCCAACAACCCATATTAAAGGATTTTCCCAACTACCTAATTAAATGAATTCTCCAACTACTTAATTAAATGCATGCTTTTAGGAATTCAAATTTGAATATTACAACATTAATAAAGTCTTCATATCATTCCATGCATTTGAATTTGTGACAAAGTGTAGTCATGCATTTCTCTTCTTTGTTGGCTTTGGTCCTTGCTCCATAATAATGATTTGACTTTTTTGACCTTCATCATGGATATAAATTGGATTGTCATGATAATTCATATCAGAGAGACTTAAAGTGAATAACAGAAAGACAGAACACAACGAAATGGACTGATCTAGCTACTAGAAACGAAACAACAACAATACAAAGCTGGAAAATGGAAATAAAGAGCAGAAAGCAGTAAAACAAGCTCGAATGCCTCGTCGCAACCGCCTCGGCTGAAGGATGAGAAAGATCAGCCTTGTTTGGATGAATCCAATCGAGAGAGAAGACGAATCTTCTCTCCTTCCTATCAGATTATCGACTCCAAGGAGCTAACCTTCGCAAACCAACAGACGGCAAAGAAAAACAGGAGAAAAGATGGAGCTGCGAGAAGACTTCTACGCTTTCGGATGATGATTGAACCCTCGACTTTGACCCCCTTTTATAGTAATCTGCAGGTGCGTTTGGGCCAAGGAGAACCATCAATCTTCAACGTCGTACTTCAAAATGGATGGAGGAGAAAGAACGAATCCCTGAAATAACGGAAATTAACAGAAAAAGATCAGTCAACTTACGGTTTTCACTTGAAACATTGCGGTTTCAGCAATGTTTCCGCAATGCTGCCGCAATGCTTACTTTTCATTCTTTTACTTCGGTTTTCAATCCTTTTCTTTCCTTTTGTACATAAGTCCTAATTTAGCTACCTTCTTCTAATTATCATATATAAGCATAGGTTTAAGCTAAATCCTATCAAAAACACCCAAGAGTGTACATCTTTCTAAGATAAATTAGTCCTAAAAAGGCCACTTTTGGAGACGTAACACACCCCCAAACTTAAGGTTTTGCTTGTCCTCATGCAATCTAAGGACTTGCCTAGGCTGCTGTTTCATCTTCTTTAACCACTTACTGACTCCCCTATATCCCTATCTATAGCAGTGCTGTCCTGTGACACACTTCTAAGTTTAAAACTATCCTCTTATCTAGCTTCTTCTGACTTCGCATGCCTAATACTCCTACTGTTTTATTAACTCCCTACAACTGATCTACTTGCTTTTGTCATATCATGCCACTATCCCTAAGGTTTCAAATTCTACCTAGCTTTACCCCAGACTCAGTATATGCTTCTAGTTTTTACTTTTGAGCTACCTAGGATTCCTTAGAGTCATGCCAGTCTTAGTATTAACAGTGACAGTAGTACTTTAAGAGAACAACCTAAACCCTGGCATCACTACATTGGACATACATTCATCTCCCTAAACAACCCTACAAGCTACAACTTTGTGCTTAGCTAATTGAGGATCAGAGTTCTTTTTATCAGGACATCTAAGCCACAAAGTTGCAACTCCTAGGTATACATTCTTCTTCCCTATTCTTTTCCTTTTTTTTCCTTTCTTAGGTGGAGCCTTTCCTTTGGTTGCCTTTTGATGCAATGCCACTTGTGGGTTACACACTTGGCACTGATTACTCAGCAACCTAAGAGAGACACCCCTCTTTATTCTGTTCATTTTTTTTTTCTCAGTTCATCATTTTTTGATAGAAAGGAGAAGAAGAATGCTTATGCTTTTAAGGGAGAGAGGAATGTTCCTAGGCCTAGGGTGGCCTCCCCCAAACTTAAACTACTCATTGTCCCCAATGAGTGTCTCAGGTGGCACACCCCCAAACTTGTCCTAGAAGCATCTAGTCTAAGGTAAAACAAAGAGAATCTAAAAGCCCTAGGCATAGACAGAACATGCTAAAAGTAATTATCACAGCAGCAGAATTTTGAAAAAACAGGCAGGCAAGGACTTAAAGCTATGCATGCTGAGCTCTTTAGAGGTTAATTTAAACTATCAAAAGGTGTCCTATGACACTCATCCAGCATGCTTTGAGATATGCTATATAGGGTAGTCATGATAGCAGCAAAAGACAGAATTTAAACGGAACCAACCTAGATAAACAGACAGTCAAAAACATGCATTCAGTAATAAAAATTGCGATATTTATTTCCTCCACTCTCATGTTTAGGCTTCCTCGAATTGCTTCTTCTTTTCTTCTTTGAAAGCTTATTGTTTCGTTTATCATCTCGAAACATGCAATCTTCTTTCTGGACAGGTCTTTGTCGTCGTATTTTTTGACGAGTCACGACGGTCCAACCATTATCCTCATTTCCGACGGCCTCCGGTTTTACCCGAGAAATTTGCTTTGGGGTTTCATGTCCGAACCTAACAATTATTGGTTCGAAGGTCCCAAACTGGATCAGACTTTCCTTTTGCTTATCAAATGAGGCTGGAAATAATTGAGCGTCGAAGTTCATTGTTACTGCAGCGTGGTTTGATTGAGCTATTTCATCTAAGTCTAGCTCAATTTTTCCTTCTTTAGCTAACCTTAGAATTAGCTCCTTTAGGACGAAACATTTTTTTACCGAATGAGTGATAACTCGATGATACTTACAATAGTTGGGATCATCGACTTTGTTCATCTCTTTCGGGCGCCTACACTCGGGAAACTCAACCAGTCGTGTTTTCAATAGTTGCTCTAACATGTCAGGAATGTCAGAGTCTGGAAATGGGTAGACTTTTTCTTGTCTTTCTTTTAACGTAAGGTGACGTCTCTCGCTTCCGTCATTTTTCCTTTCTGTCCTGTTTTCCTTTCCTTTTGAGGAAAACCTTACAGGGGTCGTGCTGACGACCATGGATTCTTCCACGACATTTTTCGTGATATTCTCACTGTCCTTCATTTCTTTTTTCACTTTGTTGATATCCGGGATTAGGAGGTCCTTGCTCCCTCTGTTGGCGATACTCAACTCCATATCGTGGGCCCGAGTCGCTAACTCTTCAAATGTGTGGGGCTTTATCCCTTGCAGGATGTAATGAAGTCCCCAATGCATGCCGTCGATGCACATTTCGACGGCGGACACCTCAGTGAGTCGATCCTTGCAGTCGAGACTCAACGATCTCCAACGGTTGATGAAATCGATGACTGGCTCTCCCATCCTTTGGTTAGCGTGCGAGAGTTCGGTCATGCTAACTGTTCGCCTCGTGCTATAGAAGCGATTCAGGAAGTCTCTTTCAAACTGTTCCCAACTATCAATTGTCTCGGGCTCCAAGTTCGTGTACCAATCGAAGGCATTTCCTTTTAGAGTCCGGACAAACTGCCTAACCAGCAGGTCTCCCCGAGTTCCAGCGTTCTCGCACGTCTCAACAAAGTGGGCAATGTGTTGTTTAGGATTGCCCTTGTCGTCAAATTGTTGAAACTTTGGCGGCTGATACCCGATGGGCATTCTCAAGTTGTCGATCCTCTTTGTATACGGTTTGGTATACAAGAGGGATCTTTGGGTGGGTCCACCGTATTGAGCTTTGATAGTGTTCGTGATCATGTCCTGCAGTTGTTGGACAGACAGCGAAGCGACCGATGTTGAGTGATGTGGTTGGTCTTCTTGGATGACATTTTTTTCTTTGTCATTCCTCCTTGCTGCAGGAGTTAGACTTGACTCTGCAACCTCTCGACTTTGCATCTGATTTCTCAAGTGGGCAATCTCGAGGTCTCGTTCTTCAACTGCTTTCATCAGAAAATTTAATTTCTTTTCCATTTCAGCCATTGCTTCATCGTTAGTGCGTGCGTCCGCCATCATTACAGACATTACGTTGGAATCGGACACCTTCTCTGACTGATAAGAGAAAGGAACATATTCATCGTACAAGGGATTTTCCTTGATGATTATCCCACCCTGCGCAGACTCCGTCAGTCGTTTGTAAATTTTTCTCACGATGACAGGAGTGTGTTCGTCCGTCTGCGAGACTTCTTTGATGAAGCGGTTGCGGGTGACAGGTCCCTTCTAAGGGTTGTTGGAAATGAGAGACCTGGATGTTGTTTTCTTCGATGTCATTGTTAACTTTAGTTGAGAGAGGGAGAGATGAGAGGTAGAGCGGTCTCACTGGGCGTGCCAATCTGTTCACACGAGATTTCGAACGACGGAAGGAAATTCGACACGTGTAAATGAAATTTGAATTTGTATTTAATTGTATTGTATCAGTGCGTAGTGGATTACAATCTCTAATGTTTATCCTCTGATTCTTTCTCTCTCAAATGTAAATGTATCTCGAGGGCTTCGCAGCTTGTTCTCGACGTTGAATTTGGATCGAGGGCTTTGGAGCTTGTTCCCGATGTTGAATTTGAATCCTGAAGACTGAACACCACTCCAAGTTCAAACACCTGAAGACTTCACCGCTACGCGAAGCCCTCGATCCAAATTCAACATCGAGAACAAGCTGCGAAGCCCTCGATCCAAATTCAACATCGAGAATAAGCTGCGAAGCCCTCGATCCAAATTCAACATCGAGAACAAGCTACGAAGCCCTCGATACAAATCCAACATCGAGAACAAGCTAAGAAGCCCTCGATACAAATCCAACATCGAGAACAAGCTGCGAAGCCCTCGATACAAATCCAACATCGAGAACAAGCTGCGAAGCCCTCGATACAAATCCAACATTAAGAACAAGCTGCGAAGCCCTCGATACAAATCCAACATCGGGAACAAGCTGCAAAGCCCTCGATCCAAATTCAACATCGAGAACAAGCTGCAAAGCCCTCGATCCAAATTCAACATCGAGAACAAGTTGCAAAGCCCTCGATCCAAATTCAACATCGAGAACAAGCTGCAAAGCCCTCGAAACAAATCTAACATCGAGAACAAGCTGCGAAGCCCTCGAAACACATTTACATTTGAGAGAGAAATAATCAGAGGATCAAACATTAGAGATTGTAATCCACTACGCACTGATACAATACAATACAATACAAATTCAAATTCATTTACACGTGTTCGAATTTCCATCTTTCGTCGAAATCTCGTGTGAACAATGATGATTAAGTTTCTTTTGGAAACTTATGTGGTTTACTCCTTGCATGATCTTTCAAATTCATTTGATTTATTTATTGTTATTAATTTGAGAAAGTAATTGTTTGAATTTTTTTTTTTTAACTATCTCACTTAATACATTGTTGTTTGAGTTTCACTCTTACAATTGGTATTAAGTATTGTTAGTTTAAAAATATTTTGAGATTGTTTTAATGCTTTATTGAGCTTGAATGTATATTTTTATTAAGCATTATGTTTTGACGAATTCTTTAGGAGACATAAAAAGAGTTGTTAAATTCCTCTTAATAGGAAAAAGGTTTTAATTTATTTATCTTTTCATGAATCCTTTTGGTTGTGAGATTGAATTTAAATTTGTCCTTAAATAAAATTTGTTTGGGTTGTAATGATTATTGAACTGTTTCATTTATTTGATATTCTTTTGTTTTCTTTTATAAAGAAAAATCTATTGACTATGTTATTGATATACTTTTGCATGAAATAAACTTTTCAATGTTATATATTTATTTGATCATCATAGTTTCGTATTTGGTGTGAAAAACTTGGGAAGTTATATAGTTAAATATTTTATGTATCTTTTTATAATTATATCTCATATTGCTTAAATGTTTGATTTCTTTATGAGATTGATTGTGTGTTGATAAATACCTTGAATTGAAATTTATATTTTGGTAGTAATTTACGCTTTTGGAAATATCTTTGAGTTTATTGTGAAAATGATAAGAATTGAAATTATTTTTTTCATATTGATTTATGGAAGTCCATGAGTCTAATATGAATATTTTTTTTTGAGTATGCTTATTTTTAGGGGGAGTTAATGCCTCTTAAAAATGAGAATTTATGTTAGCTTAGTTTTGAAAATATTAATTGTGATGTTGATTTCTCTTTTGCCATCATTATATGACTCACTTGTTTAGGGGGAGCAACATATTTATTTTTTTAAATATTATGTTGCTTATCGAGGGTGATTTTGATTGATTTATTGATCATTGATTTCATTTGAATTTGAGGTTATGTTTTGATGAGTTCATTTTTTATTATATTATATTTGCTCCATTTGATTGTATTCATTTATTAGGAGAACTTACATGAACTGATTGCTATTACTTACTTGATTAATATTTTGAGGGGGAGATTTTTTTTTTAATTGATTGTGATGTCGATTATCTTTAGGGGGAACTTTTGCTTTTAATTGTTATTTTGATGATAACAAAAGGGGGAGAAATTGTTTATAAAAATATATGTGATGTTTAGTGATTGATTTGTGATGCTCACTATTTGAAATATTTTAATATTATTATTTATATTCTATTTGAGAATATTTTTCTGAAGTAGTTTGTCATCATAAAAAAGGAGGAGATTGTTAGCTTTATGAGCTTCAATCATACCATTTGTTTTGATGATAACAAACCTCTAATTTACTAATGATTTTAGTGTTTCAAAGTGTCCATAGCATATTTCTTAGAAAGAAGATTCTAATCCTTCGAATCCATGTTCAGACAAGAAAGATAGTGACAAAAGAAGATGGAAGGCAAAATTCAATGTGGCGTTGACACGTGGCACTTTGCTGATGTGGAATCTGACGTGATAGCTAACGTGGCTCTAGAATCTCATTGTATTCTAGAGCTCGGAAAGACGATTCCAACGCATTTTCAATCGCATAAATCGAACATCAAACAAAGAAGTTATGACCAAAAGAAGATGAAAAATATTTACTCAACATGACCAATGACGTGGACGATTGGGAAGGCGACACATGGCACGTGCACAACACCCCAACACACCAACCCTCTCCTTTTTACCATTAACCTTTGAAAAATATGATATTTTCTTTTACCATTAAACCCCACCTTTGGATCTTTTAACCTAGATCTAATGGTCAATTTTAAATCGGCTTTAATATCATTTTAGGCCAAAATTTCCTATAAATTTAGCCACCTTCCTCCTCCAAATCACCCAATCATTTTGCTAAATTTTTCTCTCCTAAACCACCATTGTTGATCTCTTCCAAACAAAATTTTATTCTATATTGCGAGAGATTTGTGTGAGAGTTTTATTTTTGTGGGAACTTTATATCTTTACGTCAATTGGGATTTGTAATAAGGTGTGGGTGCACCTTGGGAATTGAGTGAGCAAATTAATCCTGAACCTGAAAAGGGACTTGTAGTGGTTTAATCCTGAACCCGTGAAACAGACCATTGTTGTTTAATCTTGAACCCGCGAAAAAGATCGGTATAGGTTGGGTCCTTAACCTGCAAAAGGATTCGTAGTGGTTTCCTCTTGAACCCGCAAAAAGAGTGATCGTTCGGTTTGATTCTCACCCGTAAGAGAATCACTACAGTAAAATACCCAAGAGAAGCTTGGGGAGTGGAGTAAGAATTTCCGAACCACTATAAAAATTCTCGGTGTCATCTCTTACTCTCTACTCTTTTAATTTTCGTTGTCTATTTACTTATTTGAGTAGGTTACATCCTTAGGAAAATTGTTACATATTTCTAACAATTTTAGGGTGTTAATTCTATCAGTTTGCTTTGAACTAATTTAGCTTAATTTCTTAAAAAAAGTTTTAAAATTGTTAAGCAACCCTATTCACCCCCTCTAGTGTTGCCAACCGATCCTACACAAATTGCTTCCGCTTTTGTGATATGTACTCTTTCAGTTGGTATCAAAGCATGATTTGAGTACTCAATTTGCATCAATTTGAGCTTGGTGGGTGTAATTTTGAAATCGCTTTTTCTTGGCGTCTAAAGTGATTTTTTCGGTTTTGGCATCATTTTTTAGCTTCAATTCGTGCTTTGTTTTGTAATCGCCCATGCATGTATGGGCTTTAATTTGTGCTGAAGAGTCTGAAAAAATTTGGAGTCATTAGAGTTCATATAGGCTTCCAATTTGCAGAGAGAAGCTCGAGTGTTCAGCTAGCCGAAGAACAAAGTAAGCTGATTTTTTTTTTTTTTTTTTGCAAATTTCAAGATTTAGAATGGTTCAGCGTGAAGTGGAAGAAACGATCTGGTTCGGTCCTCAGGCGGTCCGGTTCACTGAAAGTCAGACTTGTTCCGTGTTCTTCAACCTCTAGTGGTTCGGTTCAGCGCTGGTTGTTTTCCAGTTCGGGTCATTTTTTGCCTAGTTCTAGGTTGTTGAAGACTAGTCTGCTGTTTTGGTCCGGTTCAACACTTTTGAAGCTTGATTCTTCTGATTTTTGTCCGGTTCAAGCAAGTTCATGCTGGTTCGAGGTTCGAAGGGTTCAGAAGCGTCTCAACTTAGTATTTGAATTATTCTTGTAATAATTTAGTTGTTTGCTTGCCCGTTATGCCAAAACCGATCCACTTTAGTGTGTTTAATTAATTATGCACTATGAATGTATGTTTTAATTAAAATCCCTAGTTGTATGTACATAAAGTATGCCCTATAGATTTAAAATCCCATCATAGGAAGCATGCTCCATGCATTGAAAGTATGTTATAAGTGTTATAATATATAGTATGCATGTTTAGAATTTCATGAGTATTAATAGAAGTTATATTAATTTATGAATCAAATGTTGCATGTTTTAAAGTATATTTAATATAAATGTTATATTAATTATAAAATTAAACATACAACATATAGTTGCCTTAGTAGAATATAATGGTTATATTCATTTTTAGGAAGTATGTTATGGGATGTCTTTCTTTAAACGTTATAAAATGAGATAGACATTTAAAATATATAACAAAGATAAATGAATGCTCACTAAGGGTTAACAAATTCCAATGCGATTAGGAATTTGGATCCGATCCGTTTTAATAGTTAAAATAGGTTGACCTCTTGTAAAGCTAAGGTTACAAGAGAACTCACCCGGTGGGATCCTTTCTAAGGTTGAGGGTATTTAAGCTGACGGTTTACGAAACACCTCCTACCTGGGGATCAATTCGGTACTTGAGTTAAGTTAACCCGGTTTTATGAGCATGCATGTGTGAGATGTGAGGTTTTAAAGCGTTTATCACCTAGACTTTATAGGTAAAATCTATTTTACCTAGACTTAGGTTATATTGTCTTAGCCGGAATATGCCTAAGTAAAAGTATACCCAAACCGTCTAAAATACTTAGTGAGAGTGAAAAGGTATATATGATATATCAATTTCCTCTTACGCTCTCTGCGAAGTTCACACCGTGAGAATTATTCTCGGCCTTGATAGAACACAAAGTGAGCTATCTTTAGGACCTATTTTATGCTAGTTTTGAGGCTTAAATGATTGTTTTCACGTTGATATTCTCTTATTTTATAGATATCGAGCATTTGGAGCAAAACTGATAATTTAGAAGATTTATGTGAAGAGAAAAAGAGAATCAAGTTAAAAATCCAAGGATTAGATATGGATTTTATCATATCTTATCTGATTTTATCCTATCTTAAATTTTATCCGGTTTTATCCTATTTGATCTTATTTTAGGCATGTTTGAATAGAAAATATATTCCTAATTTCTTTTGGAATTCCTAAATTGATTAGATTCTTAATCTAATTAAAATATAGATTCCTTATTAGATTGGGAAGAGTAGTCTATTATAAAAAGGCATGTTATCTTCATTCAAAGGGGAGCCAATTGGGAGAGTTATTCCTTATTTCGACATACACTCATTGGAAAGGCTGAGGGACACTCTAGAGAGCTGAAGAAGAGATTCGGAGGCTCGGGAACGTGCAGATCACATCGGGAACGAGGCTTGGCACGCGACAAGAGTTTTCCTCCTTTTACCTTTGATTTTATTGTTTATTTTATGGATTCTAAACATTGTCTAAGCATGATTTTAGTGATTATGAGTAGCTAGACTTTTACTTAGGGGATTGATATAATCGTTTTAGTTTTCATGTTTGATTAATCTAATGTTCTTCATATTGCAACAATTGTTCTTGTGTTTGTTTGCTTAATGCTTTTATCTTTTGGCCAAAGTATAAATTGTTGATTGCTTTAATTCTAGCTTGAAAGAGTAGATTTTAGAGTAGAACTCAAACACTTGACTACTTGTAAATTCTTGCATGGAAATGAAGAATTCTCTTAGAGGCCGATAATAGAAGTTGCTTAATGCCTTTTTTTCCTATTAAAACTAGACAGACATGTTGGTTTTATATTAAGGGAAGAGAATTAATAGAGCTCTAGCGAGTCTTTTATGAGTTTTGTACTTCTTGGCTTATAATTGTATGCATGACTATTTTTGGTTTAATAGATTAATTAAGCATGAATCTTTTCGGTGAAATCAATTCCCTAGGCTTTCTCTCCAGGTTTCCCATTACTTTTCTGTCATTTAATTTTCATTCAACTTCAAAGTCTTTTTAATCTAAATAAAATTTGAGGTTAGTACCTACGGTACTCAATTGATCTAGAAAACCAATCCTGTGGACGATACTCTTTACTTAAATCACTATATTAAAACTTGACCCGTACACTTGCGGTACGCATTAAATCACGCAACAGGCCTCGTGATGTCAATAGGGCATCCACATTCAGATGGTGTTTGCATAAATCAAGAGCAAGGTAAATGGAGAAAGTATTTATAGTAAGTGGGTGAAGAAAGTGTGTCAATACTGATGGAGCGTATCACGCTGCGGAAGCGATTTTTGATCGTTGAAACTCTAATTTCATCAAATTTAACAAATAGAAAACATGCTCAGAAAGCGGAATTAAGAAATTTATAATACATACCTTTGTAGTTCCAATTTCTTCAAGTTCTGCCGGTCGTTTCTCCTCACGAACGCTTCGAGCTTCTTCTCACGAATGCCCCGACGACCACCTCCGGTAGTCCCGCTATCCTCAGCGCCGTGCAACGGAGTGGTGGGACTCCGTTTAAAAGTGAAAAAAAAAAAAAAAGAATGAGAAGAAGATGGAAGTTCTGAAAAAACTCAGAACAAAGGTTTTTTTTTTTTTAATTTGAAAAACTTCAACATTTGAAGTTTTCAAAATCAAAATATATGTGCCCAAGGCAGAGGCGGTTTTAAAAACTCAGAGAATAAAAATTTGCAATTCAAAACTCAAAGAATAAAAATTTGCAATTAAAAACTCTTTGAATTCAGAGAACCCCTCCACATCAGCCAAAGAGTTTTGAATTGCAAATTTTTATTCTGCCTTGGGCGCCGTCAAAGAGTAACGTTTAAAACCCCCTCTGCCTTGGGCGCCGAAGTAGAGTTCGATCCCGAATTTTTCGAGTTGTTCGTAATCACATCTGGGTCATTTTAAACCGTTTAACCTCTGCATTACGTCTTGTTCCTTAAGTACCACTGGGACCTCTAATAACATTTGATCTGTGGTCCAACCAACAGATCTATTAACTCTCTCGTCTCATGAGAGTGTGAACTCTCATTGTTCAAGCCCAGAGTCAGCTATTAAAGGAACAACCTATCTACTAACCCTGAAAAGCGGGTTAGGAGTGAACTTCAATCTTGTTGTACTATGTCCCCAGCTACCTATTCGACTTTATCCCCAAGATGGTAGGCTTATTGAGTCGGCGCTTATGGGCCACTCTCACCCGTGCAAGTCAAAGGATACTTTCGAATAAGCAGGAGTTCATAGCGAGCTCAGGATTAAGATCGAGTTACCTAGGCCATCATATGAAAATGTCGGTCTCTTCAGTAAACGGAGTTAAGAGAGAGCGACATATTTCGCGCTTCGGTCTTATGCAAACTCTTTGCACAGGACGCCCTCACTCGCACATCTCCATGTGAAACGATTCAGATCACATCGTTTTTTACAATACAAAGTGAGCCGCATCTAATAATGTTACCAGGATAAGGTACCCAGCCTTATCCGTATACTATAGACCGTTTTGACTGACTACTTGAGCCTGATCCACAATCATGTCATACATGAGGTTCAAGTACTCATATTCAGCCATGGGTGTTGGTCATTGGTATAGGTTAACCTAAACACGTTTCACTTTATTCCAGTAAACTCTTTTACTGAATAAAACTAATAAATCTTTATTCTAAATAGAAAATTTACAAACATAACAGTTTACAAATCACGAGTTTTAGGACATGAAACCCAACAAATACATCTTACGGACTCCTCCATTAGGTTGGACCGTGAGATTCCCATGTTTCGCCTGCAGGTTGCTCGTAGTAGCACCATCCATTCGAAGGGTCGTAACATGGGAGTGAGAACAACTCAAACTCCATAAATGGATAGGGTCTCCTAGGTCCAATCCTAACATTGTCTTTTCCATTCGGTAGGGTTGTTGGGGCCGACCTCTGAGATCTTAAAATGGCGGGTCACACTTACAAAGTTTACTAAAGTGTTAGTAAATTCTTGACCGAAGTAGCGTTAACTAAGTGCTATAGGAATGAGAGTTATTCCAGTATTAGTATTTAGTCAAGAACGTCATGGTTCAGTGAAGGAGTAATTGACCGCCCCTCGATAGCAGTTGCTCTGACTCACTAAAATATTGTTGCAAAAATAATATTGAGTTTATGGGTACATTATTGCTTTTTCTAAACTTAATTGGATGCATAAAATGGGTTAAAAGCAATTCACTAATAGAATTTGTTCTTTTTCAGCATGTCAAGCTCTTTTATTCAATTACTAGCCTCCGATAAATTAAACGGCGATAACTACACGATCTGGAAGTCGAACTTGAATACGATTCTCGTTATCGATGATCTAAGGTTCGTCTTAACGGAGGAATATCCTCCCCCTCCCACCTGGTCTGCAACCAAAATTGTTCGGGATGCATTTGACAGGTGGACTAGGGCTAATGATAAGACCCGGGTCTACATCTTGGCCAGCATATCTGATGTGCTAGCTAAGAAACATGAGGTGATGATCACCGCCAAAGAGATCATTGATTCATTACAGGCGATGTTTGGACAACCGTTCTCATCGGTCCGTCATGATGCCCTCAAGTACGTTTACAACTCCCGTATGAAGGAGACAACTTCTGTTAGGAGGCATTTCCTTAACATGATGGTCCACTTCAACGTGGCAGAGGTGAACGGAGTTGTCATTGCCGAGAAGAGTCAGTTAGTTTTATCATGGAATCTCTTCCGATCTGCCCCAATGCGGTGATGAAAAAAATAGAGTATAACCTTACTACTCTTCTCAACGAGCTACAGACTTACCAGTCCCTAATGAAATTAAAGGGACAATAGAAGGAGACAAATGTTGTCGCTTCAAAGAAGTTCCAAAAAAGATCGTCCTCGGGAACTAAGTCTGAACCTTCTTCTTCAAAGAGTAAGGGTATTTAGAAGAAGAAGAAGGGTAAAGCTCCCGCCATCGGCAAGCGCAAGGCAAAAGCTGCAGATAAAGGAAAATATTTCCACAGTGGCGAAGACGGGTGATAACTCCAATTTGGAGCTATATTTCACTCCCTAACTCTAGCTAAAAGTCATGTTTAATTGTGTAATTTACCTTGTTTTTAGGTGATTTGCGGCAAAGAGCTCGTGGTTTCCTTTGGACGTGTTTCGAGGCTAAGGAAGTCGTTTTAGCGCTTCAGGAATGCTTCGGGATCAAAAGAGCTTCAAGTATGAAGAAATGGCAAAAAATTGTCATGCAAAGGCAAAATTCAGCCCCCAAACCCGAGAGCAAGCGTCGAGACGCTAGCCGTGGCGTCGCGACGCTCCGAAGAGGCGCGCGCTGGAAATTTAGGGCGCAGCGTCTCGATGCTCTAACGGGTTATAAAATCCATTTTTCCGATTTTTCATCATCTTCTCCGCCATTTCTCCTCGGATTTTCGCCATTACAGCTGTTTTTTTTCGCTTTTCTTCTCCTCTCTACCTTGTATGAACTCCAAAGCCTCCATGGGAGCTTGGATGCTTCTAAGTACCATGGAAGGCTAAGGTAATGTGACAGATTTGGGATAAATGTAGGGATTTGTAAAGGTTTTGTAATATTTTGATAATCTAGACTTTGAATTTTGTCTTGCTTTTCTTCTCCTCTATACCTTGTATGAACTCCAAAGCCTCCATGGGAGCTTGGATACTTCTAAGTACCATGGAAGGCTAAGGTAATGTGACAGATTTGGGATAAATGTAGGGATTTGTAAAGGTTTTGTAATATTTTGATAATCTTTGAATTCTGTCTGCATCTACTTGTTGCGTACCGCAAGTTAGGGGTGTAAACGGTTCGGTTCGGTTTGAGCATCAAATTGAACCCGAACCGAAACCAATTTTAGAAATAATTGATAACCGGAACCGAACCGCTCCAATTAACTGACGTTTTAGTCGGTTCGGTCTGGCGGTTCATCGATTAGTTACAGATGGGCCGTTGGTGTTAAATGGGTCGCGCTCAAGTGTTAGTATTAAATGGGCCGCTGGAAGGGAGGAGAAATATTTAACAAAATATAACAAAGCCGAGACTCGAACCTGATAATTAGGCAAACACTGAAGCCACCTTGACCACCGCTCTATCTTGAAATTAACTTAGTTTTTATTATACTAATGCAATCCGTCGGTTTCGGGTATTTGCGGTTCAGTTTTTAAAACCCCGAAACCGACCGAAAATTTTTCGGTTTTCTTTATTCTAAAACCGAAACCGCCAAAACGACCGGTTTGAACCCGAACCGACGGCGGTTTCGGTCAGTTTGAGCGGTTTTTTTCGGTTTGTCAGTTTTCACTTGCACCCCTACCGCAAGTGTACGGGTCAAGTTTTAATATAGTTATTTAAATAAAGAGTATCGTCCCCAAGATTGGTTTTCTAAATCAATTGAGTACCGTAGGTACTAACCACAAATTTTATTTAGATTAAAAAGACTTTGAGTTTGAGTGAAAATTAAATGATTGAAAAGTAATGGGAAACCTTTTGGAGAGAAAAACTTAGGGAATTGATTTCATCGAATAGATTCATGCTTAATTAATCTATTAATCCAAAAATAGTCATGCATACAATTATAGGCCAAGAATAATAAAAATCATAAAAGACTCGCTAGAGCTCCTTCCCTTTTTATAAAACTAACATAACCCTAAACTCAAAACCCTAAACCCTATATGTTCATACCTCATGGTTCATTTAATATACATGGACTATTCTTATATAAGTGGAAATGATAACTATTTGAAAATGAAGAAATATGAACATAAGATTCAGTCGTTGTACATTTGAATATGAAAGGAATATATGACCTTATGTTATGAATGTATATTCACTAGAATAATAGAACTACATAAACAATTGAATGTATAATATATGAGCAAGTATATATGTGTATATTATATATGATTTATAATACATTATATATTCATAACTGACGTTTTATTAAATAGACAGTGTTATATTCAATTTCTAATTTGTCTACTCATATATACATGGTATAATCGAATATGAATTAATATACTACATATGTAATCATTATTATGCAATTCGCTATAAATGATGTATTTTTATATAAATGAAAATATCAAATATTTTAAACATAAGATTAATTTATGCATAGAATATCTTCATCTATACTTTATATTATGAATATATATTCATACCTAATGATTTATTGACATACAATCTTATAAAAAAATAATAATAATAATAATAATATTTGTACATAGAATATTTTCATATAAATAAATTGATTTAATCGTGGAATTTTAGTAGAAGAGATGAAGACAAATCGACTAAAAATGCTAAAATTGTGGGATAAATTATCGTCATTAATTGATAGATAGAGAAGCAATTAAACTGCTAAAATCGTACGATTTTAAGATTTATAAATAATTAAAAATGTAATTAATTAATAGGGGAGAAAAATCTAAAAATGACATAATAGTCTCACAATTTCGTGTAAATCTATTTTGTGAAAATGATAATATATTTGGACATTTTTTAAAATACGAGTACGCACAATTTTGGATTTTTTATATTAATAATGTAGTTTAAATAAATTATTACAGAAATAGGGTAGTTTTCAAAGTTTACAAAACTAGGGTACCTAAATCGTGTACCATGGACACGAGTTCACTAAATCGTGTCCATGGTACACGGTTTATGGCGTAACTCGTGTACCATGAACACGATTTTCATGGCGTGTCAACTGTTGGCTGAATGCTTATGACACATGTTACCACGTTAGATGAAACTCGTGTACCATATACACGAGTTTTGTACGCAACTCGCGTACATGGTACACGAGTTTGGTTATATATATTCAAATTTTTAAGCAAGCGAGGTAGTCATTACTCACTCGTGTCCATGATACACGATTTACATAGAAATTGTGTCCATGGTACACGAGTTACCCCCTTACATCGTGTCTGATGGACACGAGTTAACCCCTAAATCGTGTACCATGGACACAATTTAACAAACTCGTGTCCATGGTACACGACTTTGAAAACTACTCTATTTCTGTAATAATTTATTTAAACTACATTCATAATATAAAAAATTCCACAATTTTCCTAATATTTTTTTTTATTGTGAGAGCCCCAAAAGCCCTCCAAATGGAAACCTAACTCAAACGCTATAAGATAAATAATAATAGTAATGATATTACAATAACAAATACTATAAAAAGTAAACATAAACCTGGGCGCCCTTAATGATAGCGGATTCGAAGAGTTTCTCTGATGGAAGGGGCACAGTTTTCGATGCTTCGGCTTGGTGTGCCTCGAGTTCGAATCTCTTCAAACGTAAAATTGAGTTTTCAAGCTGAGCATAGCTTAATTGACATAGTGTATTCCATATTTTTAGAAAAATTTATTTATTTATTTTATTCATATTTCTAAAGTCTTTTTTTTTTATTCAAAGTATATAATTACATTGGTTATTGTAAAACCAAATATGGTTATTCTCTAAACTGAATATTGTTCTTCAACAGTCCTTGTAATATTCTTTAAATACAAAGTTTGTTCTCAGTAATGAAAGAGAATAGGGAGAGGAAGAAGAACAGAGAGATAGCAAGAAAGATAAATAGAAAGAAAACCCAGAAACTTATCTTTGTATAAACCCTCTGTATATTCATCTAAAGAAAAAGATTGAATAAAGAGAAGGTCTTCGAGGCTATGAAATATAGTTGAAGATCTTCACCTTCTTCCCATCTACTTCTTCTTCTTCTTCGTCATCGAACCACAAGCCATTGAGGAGTCATTTCCATAGAGCTTCGCTCTTCTCTCTCGGCAGTACCCTCACATTTCGTAATCTGAGGAATGAATTAGGGATTCTCCCTTTTTTGTTGCACAAGGGGAAACGTGGAACATTCTCCATCACCCATCTCAAATTGAGGTGTTCAACTAGGGTCACTGTGGGCTTAAGTTAAAACTTCGAAGCCCATTCAGCCCAACAAATTGGTATCAGAGCCTACAGAAGAAGAAAGATTCAAGTTCTTGATAATCAAGAAAAGCAAGAAGATCAAAGATTCAATCAAATATGTCAATTGCAAGATATGACATTGAGAAGTTTGATGGCAAGTCAGATTTCGAATTATGGAAAGCCAAGATCAAGGCTGTTCTTGGACAACAGAAGGCATTGAAGGCTATCCAAGATCCTACTAAACTTCCTAAATCTATCACAGAGGAAGAGATGGAAACAATGGAAGTAACAGCCCATGGAACATTGGTTTTAAATTTACATGACTGTGTTCTAAGACAAGTTATTGATCAAGAATTAGCATATGCAATGTGGACCAAGCTTGATGAGTTATATCTCTCAAAAGATTTACCTAACAAGACCTATCTAAGAGAAATGTTCTTTACATACAAGATGGATGCAAACAAATCCATGATGGAAAATCTAAATGAGTTTAAAAGAATAACATCAGAGTTCAAGCACATGGGAGATAAAGTGGGAGATGAGAATGAAGCTTTCATTTTATTAAACTCTTTACCAGAAAGTTACAAAGAGGTAAAAACAGCTTTGAAATATGGTAGGGATAAACTAACTACTGATATTATCATTTCTGCAGTTAGATCAAAAGAAATGGAACTTCAATCACAAAAGAAGCAATCTTCAAATTCAGAAGGTTTATTCATAAAAGGGAAGAACAAGAAAGGTTGGAAGAACAACAAGAACCAAAGTGAAACTCATCAAGACAAAACTAAGCTGAAATGCAATTTTTGTCACAAACCAGGGCACTTTGCAAAAAACTGCTATTCTTTAAAAAAACAGCAAAGTCAAAACAAACAGAAAGGTAAAGTACCAGCTGAAGCCGCAGTTGGGGATAGTTCTTTTACCTATTCTGATGCCCTAGCTACCTCAGATCACTCCTCCAAACAGAATGAGACAGTCCAAGTTCAAGATTGAGTTCTAGACAGTGGATGCTCATTCCATATGACTCCATCAAAGGGTTGGTTTTCAACCTATAGAGAATGGGATGGAGGAGAAGTGTACATGGGTGATAACCATGTTTGCAAGGTAGTTGGTATTGGGTCAGTGTCTATGAAGTTTCAAGATGGTTCAGTGAAGCTTCTAAGGAATGTAAGACATGTTCCTAAGCTAAAAAGAAACCTAATTTCCCTAGGAATGTTGGACTCCATTGGATGTACATATGGAGGTTCAGGGGGAACTTTTGAAGTCAAGAAAGATTCAAAAACAGTGCTGATTGGTGTTAAAATGAATGGTCTATATGTGATTAGGGATGTGCAAATGGTACAATCTGCCCTAGTTGTAACCAATGACAACATGGATGAGGGAGTTCTTTGGCATAAAAGACTCTCACACATAAGCAACAAAGGACTAGAAGCCCTATCTAAGCAGGGCATATTACCTCAAAAGATAAGCATTGGAGTCAAAACTTGTGACCATTGCATATTGGGAAAGTCTACAAGACATAGCTTCATTAAAGCACAACATACAACTAAGGGAATTCTAGACTACATTCATTCAGACCTATGGGGGCCAGCACCTACACCATCAATCAGTGGATCAAGGTATTTCCTATCCCTCACTGATGATTACTCAAGAAGAAGTTGGGTATATTTCCTTAAGACTAAGGATCAAGCATTCATCAAGTTTAAAGAATGGAAGTTGCTTGTTGAAAATCAATCCTCTAGGCATGTGAAATGTTTGAGAACTGATAATGGCTTAGAGTTTTGCAATAAAGAGTTTGATAATTTTTGCAAAGAACAAGGAATTTTAAGACACCGAACAGTGAGGTATACACCTCAACAAAATGGTGTAGCAGAGAGGCTAAACAGAACCATTATGGAGAGAGTTAGATGTCTATTGTCTGATGCAATGTTACATGAGAAGTTTTGGGCTGAAGCTACATCTTATACGGTGTACACCTTAAATAGGTGCCCACACAGCTCCCTAAATCTCTTAACACCAGAAGAGAAGTGGACTAAACACCCTCCAAACCTAGACCATTTGAGAGTCTTTGGTTGTGTGGGGTTTGTCCATCAAAGTCAAGGTAAACTAAAGCCTAGAGCTACAAGATGTATGTTTGTTGGTTTTACAGATGGTATTAAAGGATTTAGGCTTTGGCATCCCACTGAAAGGAGATGCATCAATAGCCGAGATGTGACATTCAGAGAAGATGAAATGTTCATGGAAGGGGAGACACAAACTAAAAGCACAGACAAGACCTCTAAACTAGAAATTGAGGTGGAGCAACCTAATTTGACATCATCATCCCTCATCTGTCAGATTTTGAAGATGAAGGAGGAAGCTCTCAAGTTAAACTAGAGGAATCTCTAGTAAAACATGAAGAACATGATGTTATGCAAGAACAATCTAATCTAGAAAATTATCAACTTGCAAGAGATAGGCAAAGAAGAATCATTACACCACCAGCAAGGTTTGATGAGGCAGATTGTGTTAATATGGCATTAAATGTAAGTGGCTTCCTAAATGAAACTGAGCCTAACACTTTTGATGAAGCTACAAGTTGTCCTAATGCAAAGAAATGGATTGAAGCAATGAATGAAGAGATGGACTCTTTAAATCAGAATCATACATGGACACTTAGTATATTACCTAAAGGTTTCAAGTCAATTGCATGCAGATGGATTTACAAATACAAGGAAGGGATTCTAGATGTTCAACAACCAAGATACAAAGCAAGGTTAGTAGCTAAAGGCTATACACAAAAACATGGAATAGATTACAATGAAATATTTTCCCCAGTTGTTAAACAAACATCTATTCGCATGCTACTTTCTTTGGTTGTTCAAAATAATCTAGAATTAGATCAACTAGATGTTAAAACAGCCTTCCTACACGGTGAGCTATCAGAGACCATATATATGAAGCAACCTCAAGGGTATATGAAAAACAAAACATGGAAAATTATGTTTGTTTATTAAAGAAGTCAATATATGGTTTAAAGCAATCTCCTAGATGTTGGTATCAAAGATTTGATGATTACATGACAACAATAGGATTTCAAAGAAGCTCATATGATAGTTGTGTTTACATAAATAGCAAATCATACTCTACAATTGTATATTTGTTATTATATGTGGATGACATGCTACTTGCAAGTAAATCAAAGCAAGCAATGGAAAAGGTGAAACAATCACTTAAAATGGAGTTTGACATGAAGGACCTAGGTGAATCTAAAAGGATCCTAGGTGTTGAAATTACAAGAAAAAGATTAGAGGGAGTTCTTCAAATCAGCCAAACTACCTACTGTGGCAAGACTTTAAAGAAATACAACATGGAGAATTCAAGAGTTGTCTCAACTCCTTTGGCTCAACATTTTAAGCTATCTGCTCAAAATTCACCCAAACTAGATGAAAAAGAACACTTGGACTTTATGTCTAATATTCCTTATTCACAAGTTGTGGGGAGCCTAATGTACCTCATGGTATCTACAAGACCGGACATAGCTTATGCTACAAGCTTAATTAGCAGATATATGGCTAATCCGGGGAAAAGACATTGGGAGGCAGCAAAGTGGGTATTAAGATACCTACAAGGAACCTCAGAGGCTAAGCTTACTTATACAAGCTGCAGTGACAAACATAATCAATTATTTGGTTATGTGGATTCAGACTATGCTGGAGATTTGGATAGAAGAAGGTCTATAACAGGTTACCTATTCCTAATTGGGGGAAATCTCCTATGTTGGAGAGCTACCCTTCAACCAGTGGTAGCTCTCTCCTCTACCGAAGCCGAGTTCATAGCCTTATCAGAAGCAATTAAAGAAGCTTTATGGCTTAAAGGCTTACTTAAGGACTATGGATTTATTCAGAAGACAGTGAAGATATATTGTGATAATCAAAGCACAATTCACTTATCAAAAAATCAGCAATTCCACAACAGAACAAAACATATTGACATCAAATATCATTTTGTTCGTGAACAGATAGAGAAAGGAGAAATAGAGGTGTTGAAGGTTCATACCTCAGAGAACGTTTCAGACATGCTGACGAAGCCTCTTCCACAGCTGAAGTTCAACCACTGTCTCGAGCTCGTTGGATTCGACTTACCTGAAAACGGTTAGACAAAGGGAAAACAAAATCAGCAAAGAACAAATTTACGTTTAAGGTGGAGATTTGTAAAACCAAATATGGTTATTCTCTAAACTGAATATTGTTCTTCAACAGTCCTTGTAATATTCTTTAAATACAAAGTTTGTTCTCAGTAATGAAAGAGAATAGGGAGAGGAAGAAGAACAGAGAGATAGCAAGAAAGATAAATAGAAAGAAAACCCAGAAACTTATCTTTGTATAAACCCTCTGTATATTCATCTAAAGAAAAAGATTGAATAAAGAGAAGGTCTTCGAGGCTATGAAATATAGTTGAAGATCTTCACCTTCTTCCCATCTACTTCTTCTTCTTCTTCGTCATCGAACCACAAGCCATTGAGGAGTCATTTCCATAGAGCTTCGCTCTTCTCTCTCGGCAGTACCCTCACATTTCTAAATCTGAGGAATGAATTAGGGATTCTCCCTTTTTTGTTGCACAAGGGGAAACGTGGAACATTCTCCATCACCCATCTCAAATTGAGGTGTTCAACTAGGGTCACTGTGGGCTTAAGTTAAAACTTTGAAGCCCATTCAGCCCAACAGTTATCTCTTATAAATATTCTTAAAAAAAAAATTGAATTTATTTGATTAATGTGGGGTTGGAGATTGATCTTCTAATATTTTGATCATTAGTTTATACTTTTGTATGAGTTCTCAAATTGACTATATTTTACAACTTTGGTACACTTTTTTTTTCTTATTATGTTAATATATAAGTTATTTTATATATAAATAAATAAAATAAAATAAAGTAGAAAATTACCATTTTTTTTAATGTGAGATAATGATCTCTTAGTCTATTAAAATCAGGTAAAAATTAAAAACATTATCATAAAGTCCCTAATTTGTTTTATGTGATTGATGTTATTTATATATTATGTTGGTGTCTATTTACTATTTAATCTACAAAAAAAAAAATAGGGCTGGTTGCACAAATAGCAATCAGGCCCAAACTAATTGCAAATTTAGCAAACTTTAAAATGTTTTACAAATATGACAAAAAAACCTGTTTATATCACTGATAGACTTTATTATATCACTGATAGACTTCTATCAGTGATAGACTATTATCACTGATAGACTATTATCACTGACAAAAATCTATAAAAAGCTGAGGTGATCAGCGATAGACTTCTATCAGTCATAAGATATCAGCGATAGAAATTGCTATATTCGCAAAAAATTTTAAAAACATGCTATATTTGTAAACAATAAGTCTTAAATTGTCATTTACTACAATTTCCCCAAAAAATATATATATTATATTTAAACCTATAATTTGGTAAAATTGTAACCGATGTCAATTTAGAGTAAAATAATTAAAAATATAATACTTTTTAAAAATATTTGTAAATATGACAATTTCTATTCTGATAGTAATCTAGTACTCTGATGGTAGTCTATCACCTCAATTTTTTATAGAATTTTGTCGATGACTATTACTGATAGAAGTCTATCAATGATAGTCATATATCAACGATAACAGTCTATCAGTGATAGCCAATGATTTTTTGTCATATTTGTAAAATGTTTTAAATTTTGCTATATATGTCATTATTTTTTGGGTTTGATTGAATTGCAACCAACCTATAGTTTGTCATCTATTAAATCTTTGTAGATAACATTATTATTATAAAAACTTATGTTACACATAGATTGAATTAAAAAAAAAAATTGCAAAAGGTGACACGAAAGAGAATAATTCACAACTGTATAAAGTAAGAATAGGCGAACCAAAAATAAAATAAAATAAATCACATAAAGTAAGTGAAAAGAATATATTTTAAATCAAAACTTTTTTATTTTAATTAGACTTTGTTTAATCCAGCTGGTCTATTCTCATATAAGTCCAATCAACCGTATAACTTTTTAAAATTTAAATAGAAGTTTTGTTTTTATAACTATTTAATTTTTTATTATTTATTTTTAAAAAATTAAATTTATAAATATTACATCGTTTTATTATTAAAAATAAGTACTTTTAATTTTTGTTTTTATTTTGAAATTGGATAAGAATTCATATTTTTTTTTTCCTATGAAATTTATTGGAGAAAATTATAAATTAAAAATTAAAATAATTATCAAATTGATAGTGATTTAAATTTTTATCTCCAGCAAATAAAGTTTTTTTTTTTTTTTTTTTTTAAGAGCTGGAGTCATAAGTTAATCCACGATCAAATCTCTCAAACAAAAAAACTTAATTTATGGAAGAAAATCCTTTCATCCAAACTATCCAAACCACTCGTTGTTGAAGACCTAAGTCATTTGTGCTAACTCGTATGCCACCCCATTTTCTTTTCTCTGTATGAAGCTACATCGCTTCCTGAATGGTCGTGAGAATCGCATACACACATCTGCATTCCAACTTTCATCACGTTCTCATCTACACCCTCGAACAAGCAAATAAAGTTAACTTTCATCACGTTCTCATCTACACCCTCGAACAAGCGAATAAAGTTATAGTTATAACATTAAGGTATATGAAAGACAGAATAATTTTAGTTGTTGGGTAGGGTTTATCTTCCTCACACGTAGAGTCAACATGTGAAAAGAGATGTTGGAAGATAAAGAATGGCGGCTAAGATTTCCTATTTCTCTTTTAATTAATTAATTATTTATTTATTATTATTATTATTATTTTTTTTTTTTTTTGTGGAATAAAGATCGCTAGGTGGCCCAAATAAAAAAGTTCCATTGTTGTTGGAATTCAATTCAAGTTGTCATTTGTCAAATCAAGTCTTCACAGAATTTTCCCAACCCAACTAATGGTGGGTACTTGGCCGACGCCCCAATTTTCCCATGCCCTAATATCTTGATCAAAAGCGGCTAAGAAAGAGACGAATTAGTTCGGGTCAGGTTACATGTACCTCGATTGGTTGTATAAATTTATGTTATTTACATGTATCTCAATCAATTTTTATTTGTTTGTTTAAGGTAGAGAGCGGTGAGTGAATTTTAAATCTTAAATATTTTTTGTTTTATCAATTTAAACACAATACGTTTGAATTCAGTCATGGATCCAAAATTTTATGTCGGAAAACTTAATATATTTTGATAAGTTTGTTCAATAGAAAATGTGATTAATATTTTTTAACTTAAAATATTATTTTTGCCTATGTACTTTAGTTATTGTTGTTTCAAATATTTAAATTTATTTATAAGTTTTTTTTTTTTTTTATTTCTTAAAATTAGTTTTCACGACGTTATTTAAAATAATAATAATAATAATTAAAAAAAAAGACACTATGTAAATATGTTTCCAAAATATAGAGTGAGGGTTAAAAAAAATAATTTACTTAAATTAAATAAAGAGATACATATATATTGGGGGGTTTTGAACCCAAAAGCTTATGTGAAGGGGTCTACAAGCTTCATTACCACTAAGCCAAAGCAAACTTTTGTTAAATATTGTAATGTTTAATATATAAATAGGATATTTATTAAAGTTCAGGGGAGCTCGAGCCTCTCCTGGGCCTACTGTAGCTTCGTTCTTGTTTGAATCGTTTGTGCAATTTAAATCCTAATAGTTGAATAAGGGTGTGTTTGATTTGCATTTTTAAGGGGACGTTTGACCTAAGGAGTTGGGAGAAGTTTAAGTTGTTTAGTCTAGAGAGTTATGAAGTATGTGTGTTTGAGGCTGTAAATTGTTTAATCTGTAGTTCTGAAGTTCGTGCTGTATTTTGGGTATGAAGTCTAACTTTATTTTAGTTGTTTTCTTCTGCACAATTTTTTTCTATACACTTCCAAAATTTGATTATTAAGGACTTCTTTCAATTCCAATAAATTTTAAAAATAAATTATTTTTATTTTTATTTTATCTATACTTTACAAATTTCTTTGACGACAACAATTAAAAACAATATTATTTGTTCACATTGATTATCAAAAATATATAAATATATATATATTTTGTTAGGGCTCATCTTTAATTTATGAATTCTAAGATTGAGTTTTTTTTTTTATTATTATTAATGTATATGTATATTAAAGAGAAAAAAGAACAACACCTAAGTACAGTCTTACCCGAACTCATGTGTCAACCACATCTTTTTTTGCCTCAACTCTCCTAAACTCGTCATTCCATCTGAATCCACTACACTCGGAAATCAACATCTCAGCAATGATGGTTTATTTTAGCTATATTTTTGTACAATGTTTTCTATAATTTTCCATATATTAATTGTTAAGGACTTATTCAAATAAATTTTAAGAATGCGATTTTTAGTTTTATTGTATGTATCCTTCACAAATTTCTTTAAGGATAACAAAATTTTTTTTTGACAACAATACTTCACATTCTTTTTTCAATATCACTCACATTAATTATTCATTTTATTTGGATAGATTTGAAATAAAAGAGAGTCGTACAATAGTGTATTAAATATTACATATGAATTTGAAAGATTTTAATCAATTAATTTAATCGGATCCAAATAAGGTGATATTTTTATTTCTTTCCATTGTAAGAATATTACATTTTGAATTTGGTTTAAGAACCAATTTTGATTGAACAACCTAATTTATATTTAAAATAATAAAAATAGGTTAAATTGCATTTTTAGTCCTTTTACACATTTTGTTTAAATTACATTTTTTTTATTATAAAAAAAATAATTAAAAATATCGTGGGAGGGGAGGGAGAGAAAGAGGAAGAGAGAGAAATGTGTTGCCTTGAAAAATGAGACAAACTTGAATAATAACTATTGTTGAAGTCTGGGGAGTTGATATTTTTTACCCGAATTCAACAAATTCGTGGGCCAAACGGGGAATTAACTTCTCTCCCAACTCCTTATCCAACAAATCCTTGGGTCAAACACTTTAAGTGTTTAATTTTTTAAAAAAGTCTTTGTAGAACAAATTGAGGTGTTTGACAACCACCGAAAATGATTTATTTGAGAATGAGTTTTGGAAATAAATCATTTTGGGTGAAACAATTTATATCAACTTTTACAAAAAAAAAATGTTTTTTTTAGAGTTTAATTCAGAAACCTACCTAATTTTTATTGAGCTTGGAACAATCACTAATTTAATTTATCTTAACTTATGATGAATTGCACGACTAAATTGGGTTGTAATTTAATTTATCTTAACTTATGATGAATTGCACGACTAAATTGGGTTGTAAGATTAATTAAGCATGTTTCTAATGGATGAATCAGTTCCCAATGTTTTGCTCTCTTGAAGTTTCTGTCTAAATAAAAATTGATGTTAGTATCTTTCGTATTCAATCGAATTAGAAATTCAATCGTGGACGACACTTTTCACTTAAAATCACTATACTAAAACTTTTTTTTTTGGTGGGAGGATTAAACCCCTAGCCTCTTAGTTAAGAGTACAACTTTATGTCAACTAAGCTATGCTCGGTTTGACAAATTTTTTAGCGGTAATAATACATTTAAATTTCTGCACAAGTGTAAGATCAACCTTCACTAGGCTATCTAGGAGATGTGCTCACCCGTTGAGCCAAGTGATTATTTGATAAATTATTTTTAAAACTCTGCATAAGTTTAGGATTGAACCCCCAACTTTAGGCTATCTAGGTGATTTAGCCTAGAGTAGGGGATCGATCCTGCACTTGTGCTTGTAAAAATAATTTATCAAACAACTACTTGGTGCAACAGGTGAGCACAACGCCTAGATAGCCAAAAGTGAGCTTGATCCTGCACCTGTGCAAAAATTTAAATGCATTATTACCGCCCATATTTTCAAAGTGGGAGTTTGATCTTGACTTATGCAAATTTTTTAAAAATTATCAAACAACCACTTGGTGCAATGGGTGAGTGACTGCATCACCTAGATAACCTAGAGTAGGTGTTTGATTATGCCTTAGTGCACAATTTTAAAAGAAATTATCAAACAACCATTTTGTGCAACGGGTTAGCACATCACATAGATAGTTCAAAGTGAGGGTTGATCCTACACATGTGCAGAAACATAAATGTATTATTATCGCCCAATTTTTAGTGCATAAATTTTAAAAATTATCAAACAACCACTTTGTGCAACGGGTGAGCACATCGCCTAGAGTAGGGGTTGATCCTGCACCTATTCAAAAATTTAAATGCATTATTGCCGCTAAAATTTTTAGCCGCCAAACTAAGCATAACTCAATTGACATAAAGTTGTGCCCTTGACTAAGAGGTTAAGGGTTCAATCCCCCACCCCGCATATGAGGTCAACGAGTGACCACATCCCCTAGATAGCCTTAAATTACGCAACCAACATTATCTATCTTCATTTGTATGATGCCTCTTCTGTAAAATCAAAAGTAAATTCATGAAAATTTATGCCCATAGTCGGCTAGATAAGGGAAAAATCATGAGTTTATTAGTAAGAATAACTATATGAAGATTTATGCTCAAAATGGACTATATCATCATATGAGTGTAGATATATAATGTGGAAGGGTCCTTATTCCTAACAAGACACATCGAATAATTACATGTGTGTCAACATAAATAGTATAATCTATCTGTATTTTCCCTTCAACATGTGTTAAAATTGGTTAAAATTAGAATTGCACAATAAAAGTTAAGCACACATCTAATTATTATATGTATGCGGGACATGTTTAGTTTCCAACATAAGTATGTATATCCATCTATAGTTTCCTTCCAACAAATGTTTGAGATTGTTTAAACTAAAATTGGACAATAAAATGTGAGCCATGTGAAATAAAAGTTGAGCCATGTGAAGTCTGTTGGAGATGAAAGAAGTTTGTTGTAAAGGTCACAAATAAAGAATTGGTTATAACAAAACTCTCAAAAATAGAAATTACTTGTTTGAGTAAAAAAGGTCTTCTACAAGTGGAGTATATTTTGTTATAAGAGTCTCATAGATAGATAATATTTCAAAAGTTTGCTATGAAATGTCTCGGGTTTTGTACGGATGACCCACCCCTTGAAATTTTTTGACCTTCTCTTGAAATTTTATGTTCTTTGACTTTCTGTCGTGATAAGCAAGTGTCCTCTCGCTGTGAAAAGTCATACGTACCCTTCGCTAGCTTATCACGAGGGCATCACAGTTGTCTCCTCGTGATCGTGCTCAGTGAAGGGTACTACAGACTTTGTGTACTTGCTTATCACGAGAGAAGATCACAAAACATGAGTTTTAAAAGACTGGGTTAAAAAATCTCACGCACCCCGAGGAGTGGGTCATTTGTACAAAACCCCCATGAAATGTCCATTTCTTAAACCTTATCACCATTCTTGTGTGTTATTTTGTTCATGGTTTGTGATAGTGTGTAGGTGTAAGAAGTGTGGAAATCTTAGCTCTCTTCGAGATTGTGATGGAGGACATAGCTTACAATCATCGGCTTTGATCATGCCACTAAGTATTTGATTAAGACATTGCATAATGATCCGAAAACTTTGTCGCATCTCTTCGATATAGATACAGTAACGATTATAGTGATCTCTCTTTCCCTTTCCATTTACTTTCTCTCTTTCTCCATTGCTTTCGTATTTTATTTATGTTTGGTGTATAAAACAATAATAGTTCCATAGAGGAGACTTTTGTGTTCAAATATTGATAAAAAAAATTAAATTAATTATCCTAACCTATCAGTTAAGCTTTTGGATTAAGTGGTAATTTATTATTTTAGATTTTTCTTTGAACTTATAAACCAACATCTTTAACCCAATCTTGTGGGGACCGTTGGACAAAGTTTCTACGACTTGGGCTCTAAAAATTGTTGGTTCCAAATGGGCCCTTTAGGTTGAGTCCATAAAAAATAGGGGAAATCAGAGGAATGTCTAAAAAGAAGGAAGGTAAGATGAAAAATGTCTAATGTCTTTTTTCTTTTGAATTATGTCTAAAACCTATATTTAGTAAGTTATTTACAACCAAATGGACAAGTCTACCCTTCCACAATTTATCCTAATTTTGAGAATCAAAAAATTAATATTTAAAAATATAAAATGTTAGGAGGAGAGAAAAAATAGTTCTAGACGTGGATTTAACGACGTTAAAAATCTTAGAACTGAAATGACACTTATCCCATAAGTATTACATAGATATACCTCCTGCCCCAAATAATTAATAATTGGGTCTAGACAGAACGAATCCATAAGTGGCGGTCGGTGTGTGAATGCTTGCAAACATAATAAAAAGAATACGAACAGTTGCTGTGTGTGCATGACTGCATACGTAGTAAGAATGAGACATACACGACACTAGGGGACCAGATATGTTTAACCATAGGAAGTGTGATAGCCAACGAAGCAAGTAGGTCTTTGCATGACTGCACACAGAGCAAAAACAAAGCAGGGTGCTGTGTGTATGTCTGCAAACGGACTAAATAGAATATCAACAGTGGCGGTGTGTGCATGTCTGCACACATAGTAAGAAATGGGCATAAACGATTTCTGTAGGGGGAACCAGAAATATGTATACCCCGAAGAAGTTATACAACCAACGAATGAACCATCACTGGGGGTGTGCATTACTGCATACAGAGTAATAAAAGAGGCCAACAACTTAAAAGAGAGAATACTCTGTTTTTAAATAAGGTAACGATTCCCAATATTTTGATATCATGTAGTTTATGGGGTAGAGAGAAACCTGCACCACGCCGCCTAGAATTAAATTCATCCTCAAAAGTTGCTTCCATTCGACCTAGAGGCAGAAAAGACATACGCATACCTTCTTCGACATCGTTCTTCTTCTTCGACCTAGAGGCAGAGCACACCGAAAACACAAAACGCAGTTCTTCTTTTGTTTGGCATTACCTTCTTCGGCAGAAAACACCGAAAACACACACTACCTTCTTCGACATCGTTCGACGTAAACACCACGCATTAGACAGAGAAGTTCGACCTACAGTCGTGGTAAACATTTTCCTCATTTTCGTAAGCATTTTCCTCTCTTGCATTTTTTCTTCGTCACTGTTTTTCCAACGAACGGCTAAAATGATAATGAAAATTTAGGTATAGGGGGTTTCGGGTTAACAATCTAAGGTTTTACCTTCAGCGGGAGCTAATTTTTTTTTTTTGTTAAACATGTGATTTGTTTGAATTAAAATCACGGATAACTCCAAGATTTCAAAAAATCTGGATAATAGGTGGTGATCCTTTTTTTTTAGGGATTCAGTTGAAGTCCCAGAATATAAAAAATAGACGATTACAGGGGTATAGGGTTTTACCTTCAGCGGGAGCTGGAATTTTTTTTTGTTAAAAATCTGGATAATGAGTGAAGATTTCAAAAAATCTGGATAATGAGTGGTGATTCCTTTTTTTGAGGGATTCAGTTGAAGTTACAGAATATAAAAAATAGACGGTTACAGGGGATTTACATGTTGTTAAATATAACAACGGCCTATTTTTCCTCATTTTCGTAATCAAAGATTTGTCAGTGTCGTTCCGAAAGAGGGACAACCGTGAAATTGTGTGGTGGGAATCTAGCTCTAGAGCCTTGGAGATTGAATTGGTGAATTCCACAAATGTAGAATTCGGGGCACCACAACTCTGCAAGTTTTGTAATTTATGTATTGGTTCATTTCGTTCCAAATCTCATCAAATGCCACCATCATAGAAAGAGACGACATGGTTTGTTGTTGTGTGGTGGAACAATGCAGAAGAACTCGAAAAGGATGAGGGAAAAAACACGATGGAAAAGGGAAACGTAAAAAAAAAAACGTAAGGTTGAAGATTTGATTCTCCAAAATGTTAGACATTGCATAATTTCAGGGGTATTGTTGTTTAAAACTATGAGATTTTGACTGATATCTCCTCATTTGTAGGGGTGGATTGTGTATTGTTTGATCCCTATTTTTAGGGAAAGATTTACAAAAAATAATGGAACTAGTAATTACACACGCAGGCTCCAGCTGTATACCCTACCGTTTTTTTCTGGTGCGCAATGACTGTATATACCCACGGGTGTGTCCTAGCGTATACCCGGCAGAGGGTGTTAGTGTCGGATCTACTCACAGCAACATATGGAGATACAAAATGGCTGACGTTAGTTAACGTAAAAAGAAAAACGGTTTATTTTTAGTGAAATGATCCAGCTCACCAAATAAACTATTAAAATTAATTTAATTTAAAAATAAATTAAACTAATTTTAAACCTAATATTTTTTTAAAAAAAGTGAATCGTAAAAGGGTATAATGGAGAAATCACTTAAATAGATTTGTGCTACAAAATCTCTAGACATTTATTCCAAAGAAAACACGTACTTGAACATTTTTCATTAACCGTTTTTTATCGTAGACATTCTTCTGGTTTTCCCTAAAAAATAACTTATTATTTTAAGTTTGCAAATTTGATGACATTCTCATGCAGCACCAAACACAAACACATCATTTAATTCTCATAGAAATCTGATGACATTCTCATGCAGCATCAAATACAGACATCATTGATTCCCATGGAAATCTGATGACATTCTCATCTAGCACCAAACACAGACATCATTGATTCCAAGACATCTTATTCCTAGACATCTCTTTCCCAGACATTCCCTATTCTCAGACATCTGCAAATCCTCAAACCAAACGGTCCCTTCGATCTAGTGGAATAACATTTATCCATTAGAAATGATAATTTGAGCATAGTTTACCAGTTAAAATATTATTATATTTTGTTCTTTTGTATTGAGAGAATGAGATATAAATAATGTAGAATAGTATAGACAAACTAAATTATATCATTCTCATTGCACAGGTTTGAGCCAAACAAATTAATAATCACAAAATGACAATTTGAAGAGATAGAAAAAAAAGAAACAACTCCGAAATATTGGTTCGCCTCGATCTCAGAATTACGTCCAGTTTTCTGTAAGTACAAGTTCTATGACAGAGATTACAAAAGACTTTCAAACTCGCGTTACAAAACGCTTCTCAAATAGTCCAACATGTACTATTAACTTCCAAGTACAGCTATCTGGTGGTAGCTTGGAATAAACAACAAAGAGAAACCATTAACTTCATTAGAGAAAACACACTATTCTCTCTTACTAAATGCTCACTACAACACACCTCTAAGTTGTCCAAACAGTCACACACTTCCTTCAACCTGACAATCGAAAGTTCGTGCTAATTTTAACTCAAGTCCAATATATATAGGTGTAAAGACATGAATGAATCTATAAGAGGTACTATTTTTTAGTGTCCAATTATATATAATTTTTTTTTGTAATCATGTCACTACAAAAAAAAATACTTCTTTTACGACGAATTCTTTTGTGACGACTTTTACAACGTCACACATTTACGACGACACATAATTCGTTGTAAAAACCTACGATGAAAAATAATTCGTCGTCGCATATGAAAGTACAATGACTAAAATAGAATGAGACCTAAAATACAGAGATCAAAACAATATTTTATCTTAAAAATTAGTAGTCATATTTTTTGTTGAACATTTCTTTTTAATGATATGTAGGGTGGTGAATTCCAATCTGACATTTTGTTTGAGGTTACATGCTTTATGTAAGTTGAATTATATTTATGTTCGCAAAATAATATCAAAATATATCAAACCTCCCGACATAAAGTCTTGGATTCACCATTGAATGGACGTAATAAAAAAAATAGATAAATAGAGGAGTTGAGTGACACGATGATGGTATTGAAGGAGAAGTAGCCATATAGTTCATATGCATGTCTTAATTAAGACACATATCTAAACTAATTGAACTATATTTTGATTCATAACGTAAGAATATTGTTTTACTAAGTTATATAATAATAATCGATATCTACAACCAAAAAGTGGTGACACATGCAAAGAAACTCATTTGGTGCTATTCAAATATTGGAAACATCATTAAAGTAAAACGGCAAATTATATAGATATATTGTAATCAAAGGAAGACAAACTCAACCTTGGAATAACCGAAACCTAATGTATTTGGAAGCTTTCATTAAAAAAAAAACACAATTCTACTTTATAAATTGTTGAGAAATTTTGCCAACGAGAGCATAGCTCAACGACATGATGTATCGCCTAGTGACCATCATGAGATCCTAAGTTCAATCCCCCACTCCAAGATGTAGTAAAAAAAAAAAATTGTTCTGAAATTTTTTCAAGATCATGGTGGAAAGTGATTTGACAATTACACCCCGAAGCCTGCATATAAAAAAAACTCCTCGAGTGTAAATAGTCATTCTGGTTAGGGATATGAACTATGAATAAAAGGTTTTAGATTCGAATCCCAAGTTGACAAAAAAAAAAAAAAAAAAAAACACAAAAAGAAAGGTTTACTTGTTAATGAACCTAAAAATTAGGAATGTGTACCTTTTTCTTTAGTACAACAAGTGAAAATTATCATTTTTTTTAGTCTTTGTTAACCATGATTGAATAACCTCTTAATGAACCTAAAAATTAGGAATGTGAACCTTTTTCTTTAGTACAACAAGTGAAAATTATCATTTTTTTTTAGTCTTTGTTAACCATGATTGAATAGCTTTGGGATCCCTCTCATTCCGATGTAGTGTCATTTCATTTATGTATCCCTCCACTAAATGTCACAAATAACTATCTCTATTTTATTTATGTATCCCTCCACTAGACGTCACAAATAACTATTTCTTTTACGTAAAAGATTGAAAAACTTGAGCCTTATAAGCCTTAGAGATATGTTATATTCTAATTAAAAAAAAGTTCAATTTTGAAACCTAAAATGCATTATTACTTTGTAGGGGAAAAGTCATAAAATTTCATAGAGAAACATAAAATTTTACATTTGGACTTATTATTCATATAATCTTTAAATGACAAATTGGAGAGCAAGTTTCAAAAATTTAACTTTTTAATAGAAATGCAGACCTTTCCTTTTTCCTAATACCATGGTATATACATAATTATATACCATATTTTTTTTAGAATATATTAGATTTGTGAAGTTAGAAGATTTGAACTCAAATCCTTTTAAGAAGGTTCAATGGCGTTAAAACTTTTTTTTTTTTTTTTTTTTTTTTTAGTTCATCACATTGTTGAAATGGAGATCCATTCAATGGTAATTATTAGTGTCTTATCTACTCAATTAGATCTTCGACGATGCATAACATTAATTCATTCCTTCCAATACGCAAAAGCAAAAAAAAAAAATCCAACCCAACACTTCACTTCACAACTACCATTCTGAATTTATACACACCAATCGACAAATTTGTAATTTAATATGAGATTGCCATTGTCAAGATTTTATTGATTAACTAGCTCTCGTAGCTCAGTTGGTTAGAGCACCCGTTTAGTAAGCGGGAGGTCTTGAGTTCAACTCTCAACGAGAGCATAATGTAACCTATTTGAGACTTAATTTGAACGTAAAGTTGTGTCAAATAGTTAAGATATATGTTTTTGATTGAGAGGTCATTCAAATCCACAACCGAACTTAAAACAAAACAAAAAACATCCCACTTCTCACCTCACCATCTCTATTATTTATACAACCATCACTCAGCCAGAAAAACATCTCACACCTTTAACACCAAGTTGACGAACAACCATGACCCACAACGACCAAGTGGTGGTCGTCATGGTGCCATTGGCGGCACAAGGCCATCTGAACCAACTCCTCCACCTCTCTCGCCTGATCTCCGCCCGCAACATCCCCGTCCACTACATCGGCGCCACCACCCACAATCGGCAGGCCAAGCTCCGCGTCCACGGTTTGGATCCATCCGAACTCGCCAACCTCCATTTCCACAACTTCACCATCCCCCATTTCCCTTCTCCTCCGCCTGACCCCACCACGGCGATCAAGTTCCCCGCCCACCTCATCCCTTCGTTCCGGACCGCCGCAGTCCACCTCCGCAAACCTCTCACCGATCTCTTACGCTCGCTCTCTTCCCATGCAAGAAGAATCATTGTCATTCATGATTCTCTAATGGCCTCCACAGTCGAAGATATTGACTCCATACCAAATGCCGAGTCTTACACTTTCCACAGTGTCTCAGCTTTTACCATGGCCATTTACGATCTCGAACAAGAACAAACAAAAGAAAGCAAAAACCCCATTATTAAAGATCTGAATATTCCATCTCTTGATGGCTGCTTCAGTCCGGAGTTCTGGGAGTTTCTGGAATTGCAATTTGGATTACCAAAAAAGTTCTCTGGGAATCTCTACAACACTTGCAAGGCCATTGAAGGACCTTTTTTGGAGATTCTTCAAAGGATCAACGCTGACACTAGGCATTGGGCCATTGGCCCATTTAACCCTGTGGAAATGGGCTCACGTAGGCCCATTCACCCCTGCTTGGAGTGGTTGGACCAGCAAGAGACGAATTCAGTGGTCTATGTGTCCTTTGGGACCACCACCGCCTTGGAAGACCAGCAAATTGCTGAGATAGCAGGTAGGGCTGAACTAGAAATTTTATATATATATAATATTTTAATTAAAAAAATCGAAGAGAAAAATTTGAGAAATTTTTGTTGGATTTTTTTGTATGGATGACCCACCTCTCGGGCTGCGTGAAGTTTTTTTAATCATCTTCGCGAAAACTTATGTTTTTGACCTTCTCTCGTGTAAGGAAGTGCACAAAATCATTCGTACCCTTCGCTTATCACAATCACGAGGAGACAACTGTGATCTCTTCGTGATAAGGGAAGGGTACGAATGACTTTATGCACTTCCTTATCATGAGACAAGGTCAAAAAACATAAGTTTTCAAAAACTAGGTTAAAAAAATTTCACGCAGTCCGAGGAGTGGGTCATCCGTACAAAACACCCATTTTTGTTATGCAATCTGGATTATGTTTTACGATTTGAGATTCAATGAGTTTAACAATATGCATTTGACAGATGTATTTTTTAAACTGTTTTCGGATTCTTTGAGTCAAGTAGTGAAAATTTCGAAACAACATTTTTTTGATGTGTTTAATGTATCAAAGTTTTGAATTTAAAATTTTAAAAGATAGAATTATATTAAAAAAGATAAAAAAAATTTAAACTCAATTATAGTATTTTATGTTATAAACTCAATTTTAAATTAAAATATGTGAAAAATAAATTATATGATATTGTAAAGTAATAAATTATACATATTTATAACATAAAATATATTTATAATTAATCAATAATGATTTATATTCAACATAATATTTAGTTGACAACTCAAACTAATTTTATGGCTTTTAAATATTTTTTTTAAATCTAGATTCAATTTCTAAATGAAACACATGAACATGAAAAATACAATTATGTTTTCATGGGGTTTTTTTTTTCTTCTGTACCGCCGAACCCCTTCTGAGCGCAAGTTTTTTTGACCCAATTTTTTAAAATTTATGTTTTTTGACCTTCTCTCGTAAGAAGCAAGCCCATAAAGTCTCACGAGAATACAACTATAGTGCCCTCGTGCTAAGCAAAGGGTACGAATGACTGTTCAAAGGAGGACTACTTATTAGGAGATAGGGTAAAAGAAACATAAATTTCCGAGGTTATCCCTACAAAAACTCCATGTTTTCGTCGAATCACCAGTTTTCAAATTTTTGTTTTCCGACCCGAGCCATACAAGCTCTTAAACTCAACTTTTTTTCTTTAAATTTTTGTAAATCTAAGATGAAGGAAAATGATGATTGCCCTCTCTCTTTCCTTTTAATTCCCTTTAGGTGGATTGGAGAGAAGTGAGCAGAAGTTCATATGGGTGTTGAGAGATGCTGATAAAGGAGACGTTTTTGATGGAGAAGTTAAAAGATCAGAGCTACCGGAGGGGTTTGAGAAGAGGGTGGCGGGGAGAGGGTTTGTAGTGAGAGATTGGGCGCCGCAATTGGAGATTTTGAGCCATCCATCGACGGGAGGGTTCGTGAGTCATTGCGGGTGGAACTCGTGCATGGAGAGCATAACGATGGGGGTTCCAATCGCGGCGTGGCCGATGCACTCTGACCAACCGAGGAACGCTGTGCTACTGACTGAGATTCTCCGAGTCGGTCTCCTCATAAGGGACTGGACTCATCGGAACGAGATCGTAACGGCAACGACGATAGAAAATGTACTGAGAAAACTAATGACATTAGAGGAAGGTCAAGAGATGAGGAAGAGGGCAGAGAAGCTCGGCGTCGCCGTGCGACAATCGGCTGTAGACGACGGAGTGTCTCGGGTGGAGTTTGATTCTTTCATTGATCATATTACCAGAGAGATTTAATTAACCCTTTGTGTTTGTGTTTGTATTTGTGTTTGTGTTTCCTTGATAACTACCAATCATATTGTTTTTCCATAAGAATATATACATATTAGTATATATTTTTTTAAATGGAAAAAATCAATTTAGGGTTGTATTAATTAAAAGGAAAATGGTAACAAATGTCAATTTAGAATAACATAATTAAAAATATAACATGTTTTTTAAAATTTTGCGGATATGACAATTTTTATCGCTGATATCTTATGGTTGATAGAAGTCTATCGCTGATCACCTCAGTTTTTTATAGATTTTTGTCAGTGATAATAGTCTATCACTGATAGAAGTCTATTAATGATATGATAAACTCTATCAGTGATAGAAACATATTTTTTTGCCATGTTTGCAAAATATTTTAAAGTTTGCTAAATTTACAATTTAGTTTGGACCTGATTGCTATTTGTGCAACCAGTCCTAATTAAAATTCGAAAGTAATAATTGTATATCAATTTAAACCCTAAACTTTCCTAGCTAATCAATTTAATTAGACCATGTATTAGTGTTTCATAACTATTTTTACTCAATTCCATTTAAAATCAACACAAAATCACTTAAATAAAATAATTGTTCAACCAAAGTAGCAAAAATAATTATCACGTCAATTCTTCCTAAATAAGTAAAGAAAAATAGAGGAAGACGAAAAGATAAAAATAAACCACTCATATTAATGAAAAAAACGCTACTATCCATTTATTTCAAACACATTTCTCTCTAACATTACCCTGCATTTTTAACGATTTACAAACATAATCAAGGGTCTAAATTGATTAGCTTATTAAAGTTTAGAAGTTCTAATTAATATAGTTATTATTTGAGTTTTTTTTTTTCTGGAGAATGTGGGGAGAGGATTTGATCTTCTGACCTTTTGGTCAATAATTCATATATGTCAGTTGAGTTATAATTATGTTGCCATTAGTTTGAAGTTTTAAATGGTACAACCCTCAAAGTTTGGGATATAATTAGATTATTTTTTTACAAAAAATTCAACTACGTTACCCATACCATTAAGCGTGTTTAGTTTGGTTTGATTTTATTATACAATTTTTTTTAAACGATGGATTGAAACTAAATCAAAATGTCCAACCCAATTAGTTTGATTTGATTATATCATAAATTTATTGTTCATCAATTATTTTAGTTATAAGTTCGGCAGTTACAAAAACAAAACACAAACACAACCGTTTGATAACCATTTGTTAATGACTATTAGTATACGACTAAAGTGGGGTTCTTAGTTTATTGAATTTAATTGACGTGTTAAATGCTCTAGCTAAAAGGTTACAAACATAGGTAAAAGATGCTAACGGTAAAAGCTAAATGAAAATAAAATAAATTCCTCATATTATGCATCAAGGAACAATTCCGACCTCTAAATGGGAGCACTTACCTTAGCCGACCGTGATGATAATCGATCCAAAATTCCAATAGTTTGGTCTTTAGGGTATCTTGTACAATTTGGGACGTGATATATCTCTTTTTCTTTTACTGTCATTTTTTTTTTAGTACATGGGATGGGGGATTCAAACCACAGACCTCTTGGTCATCAAGTCATACATATTTCAGCAGAGCTATGCTCGCTTTGGCTTTCTTTTTCTGTCATTAAAATTCAAGTTTCAACTCTTCTTTAATTTCTCAATTGGTTTTTGTTCAGTGTTGGTTTTTTATTTGTCTCTTGCAAAATTTGGGATGTCAGATTTCTCTTTTTCTTTCTTTAAAGTTTGTGAAATTAGTGTCTGTGGAAAGTCAATTTGATTTCGTAAGTCAAAAGATATAGTTGTTTAATTGAAGACTGTCAGAAAAAAAAATTGTATGACAACTTTTCGAAAACTTCACTTGAAACCCTACCTATGATTGTTTGTTTATTCTGAAATTTCGCATACTTCTTCAGAACTCAAATAGGAAGAAAAAAGAAAGAGACAAGAAGTCAAAAAAATGAGAAAAAAAAGAAGCCAAATTGGGAGAGTTCCATATAAGGAAAATTTTCAAAACAATCCGTCCATGTTTAGGAAAATATTCACTACAGAAAATTTATTTCCTTATTTTGTGTTTTTCTTTCCTACAACATTTGAGTTCTTATTTGTGTCACACTATTCTATATCTAGATTGCTTATTGTTTTCTAGATTACAATTTTCAAAGCTACTAAATATCATTTGCATCCGGTTAAGTAGCATTCGTTTTAATTTGTTCTTTACTTTCTTTGTTTTTTTGCATCAATTTTTGTTAGGTTAGAACCTTTTTCTTGTACTCTAATTGATTTCTATATCCACGTGGGATTCACCATAAGCAATCTTCTTTGTTTAATTTCTCTACGGGTTACAAGGGAAACAAAACAATGGTTAAAGGAAGCCTGAGTTGAGCGAACAAAAGAGTTGAGAGAACAAAAGAAGTCACCTACCTCTAAATATTTTTTTTTACTAATTTGTTTTCTTTGAGCATATAGGCATGTCTAACCAAGGAAAAAAGAGTGGTGATTAACAAGAAAGTATCAATGTAACCCCCAGAAGACACCAAGTTGGCGTGGAAGATCAAATCCAACTAGTCATGCAAAAATTTGAACAATTGGAGGCTCGAATACCACCAAGGGAGAATGGAGAAAGACAATTCGGCAACATCAAGGTCACATTCAAAAAGTTCAAAGGAACAAGTGATCTAGAGGAGTATTACAATTGGACACAACAAGGAGACTACTTTTTCAACATCAATAATAATCTCACCGATGAAAGAAAGGTAAGAATAACTATTTATCATTCTTGATTCTAGATGCTTGAAGTTCTTATAGTTAATTTCTAGTTTAGTTTGAGGTGTTCTTATTTATGTATGAATTTCTTGTTTAAATTGTTTGTGATGGAACTGAGGTCCTAATACAACCATAGGCACAGCGGAAGAAACCTAAAATTGGTTGTGGATCTTCAGCAATCAATATGTTTACAAAAAACAGAAGTCATCGCATAGGCTATCGCATAGGCCATCGCATAGGCTATCGCATAGGCCATCGCATAGGCTATCGCATAGGTGTTACCTCTCCAAAAGTACATTATTTAGGGTCATATTTACCTTAAAATATGTAATCTCTTCAGTGTTTTTGTTAGAATTTAGCTTAATACGTGCTTAAGTGTGAGAATTCGAGAAAAGAAGCTAAAATAGGACTTATTTGGAAAATGAACGAAAAAGAATGAAAAATGATGCTAAAAGAGTTAAAATGTACATTGCAGGAGGATTGCTGAAACATTGCTGGGAGCGCAATGAACATTGCGGCCACAGCAAGGAAACCGCAATGCCAAGCTGCTGCTGCTGAACTTTTCCCAGCCGTCAGTCGTCATTGTTGCGATCTTTCAGCCGCTTAGGCCTTCCCCTGCTGCCACGTGGAGGACTGTTGTTCAGAATGGATGGTTCTTCGTGGCTGAAGGTACCTGCAAAAAGCTATAAAAAGAGGTGAAGGGTGAAGGAGAAAGATAGCTCAGAAGCGTGGAGTTCTCCGTCACAACGCGATCTGCATACACATTTTCCTTACCCCGTTTGTTGGAACGAAGAAATCATCCCTTGGCGTCGATAGTTCGAGAGGAAGAAGAGAAGATCCTTCTTCTCTTCTGATCGAATTCATCCCCAAGAACAACTAATCTTCCCCTTCATCCGAGGCGCTTGCGACGAGGAGATCCGTGCACCTTTTTACAAAGCTTTTTTGTACTGCTTTTTGTCTTTCGTTTCCATTTGCTACAGTGATTCGATTCGTCTCTAGTTTACGTAGTTCTTTACTGTTTTTCATACCTTCGCACATTGTGTCTGAACCTTAATTTAGAGAGTAATCATTTAAGTCTTTTCGAGTTCTTCATCTTGTTATCTTTTATTCTATCGCTTTCATTAAGTCGTTGAATCATGCTTAATCATTCCATCTATTCTCATTCTCCACCAACCATGAGTAACTAATCACACAAAAGTCTGCTAAAGATGAATCTATAGGTTAAAAATACGAGAGTTCAGCATGTAGGATAGCTTCGAATGCATTGAATGTATGTGTACTTCATCCCATGGGCAATTTCGATCGGCCATCCATTTTGTCTAAAGAATTCCTAACCTCCGGAAGGAGTAAGAGTTCAGAGTCATCCATTCATGCTAGCATTTTATGGTAGCCAGAAAACGACCTAGGAATATGCGTTCCCCTAGTACGGTTCATTAGCTTGTATGTATAAATAGGTGTTTATGTCTTACTTGGATATGAGTGAACTAAAAGATCTAATGCATGTAATTGAGAGATGCATGAGACTGAACTAAATCGATGCATGATAAGTTAATCTACTGCTGAATGATCGTAGTTAAGTGCCTATAGAGGAGTTTTAAGTCGACCTTGTTACCCTATCTCACCTTTAAATCGTTGCTAATTTCATTGTTAGATAATTGCGAGAACCGCAATTCTATAGTTCTGTTTTTGCCTTAGCAGTTTTTCCAGTCTTTTACTTTTGCGATTTTATTGCTAGAACATTGCTAGATCCGCAATTCTTTCTTCTCCACATCATAGCTTAATCTCTTTACTTGCTTTTGTTTATGCTTGCATCCTTCTTGCATTCTTTGTTATTTCGGTACATCAACCTCAAATCCACCCAATTTAAGTGACCCTCTCTAATTTAACACCTCACTTCGTTAGTAACTAAACTCAATGTCTGTGGGAAAACGAATTAAAAAATACTTATCACTTGCTGCAGACCATGTATGCTTGCATGTTCTGAGTGCTCTTCGCATTACATTTTATTTACACACTGAGCACGCAACAAGTTTTTGGCGCCGCTGCCGGGGATTTTGTTTAGTAAACACGATTTGTGTTATTTTAGAAGAGCTTAATTGATTGTAAGATCTGTGCTGAATACGTGAGCTTAATTTATTTACTATCATTTTCAGGCACAGAGAGAAACTTTGCAGGCAAAAACGTATGTGTACGGCAAAGTAAATGAATATACTGCAAAACTCAATTGGAGGAAGAGTTTGCCCACAACAGTTTGAAGAATTCTATCAGTCATGTGCTTATTGTGGCGATAATCATAACTTGGAGAATTGCCCAACATTGAATTATCATGAGAGGCAATATCAACAAAGCTATGACAACCCTTATTCGTACCTGTGTGGACATGATCAGTGGCAACTCTCAAATAATTCTTGGGAAGAGCATGGGCAAGTTACTCATTATGAAGAGTTCCACCAACATGAAGACTATCAACTGTTGGGTTTTATGTCCTAAACCTCGTGGTTTGTAAACTGTTATGTTTGTAAATACTCTATTTAGAATAAAAAGTTATTAGTTTTATTCAGTAAAGGAGTTTACTGGAATAAAGTGAAACGTGTTTAAGTTAACCTATACCAATGACCAACACCCTTGGCTGAATATGAGTACTTGAGCCTCATGTATGACATGATTGTGAATAAGGCTCAAGTAGTCAGTCAAAACGGTCTATAGTATACGGATGAGGCTGGGTACCTTATCCTGGTAACACTATTGGATGCGGCTCACTTTGTATTGTACTGGACGATGTGATCCGAATCGTTCCACATGGAGATGTGAGAAGTGAGGGCGTCCTGTGTAAAAGTTTACATAAGACTGAACCGCGTATTAAGTCGCTCTCTCTTTATAACTCCGTTTACTGATGAGACCGACTTATACATATTGATGGCCTAGGTAACTTGATCTCAATCCTGAGCTCGCTATGAACTCCTGCTTATTCGATCGTATCCTTTGACTTGCACGGGTGAGAGTGGCTCATTAGCGCCGACTCAATATGCCTACCATCTTGGGGATAAAGTCGAATAGGTAGCTGGGGACATAGTACAGCAAGATTGGAGTTCACTCCTAACCCGCTCTTCAAGGTTAGTAGATAGGTTGTTCCCTTAATAGCTGACTCCGAGGCTTGAACAATGAGCGCTCACACTCTCATCTGATGAGAGGGTTAACTGATCTGTTGGTTGGACCACAAATCTATTTTTCATTAGAGGTGTCAGTGGTACTTGTTACGTCTCCAAAAGTGCTTATTTTAGGACTTATTTGTGATAGAAAGTCGTGCATTTGCAAGTGTTTGTGATAGGAATTAGCTTGAATCTATGCTTATATATGTGAATTAGGAGAATGAAGCTAAATTAGGACTTGTATGCAAAAGGAAAGAAAAAGAATGAAAAACGAAGTTAAAAGAATGAAAACTGTGCATTGCGGAGGCATTGCGGAAACATTGCTAAAACCGCAATGTTTTAAGTGAAATCCGTAAGTTGGCTAACCTTTTTCTGTTAAGATCCGATATTTCAGGGATTCGTTCTTTCTCCTCCATCCATGTTGAAATACGACGTTGAGGATGGATGGTTCTCCTTGGCCCAATCGCACCTGCAGAATACTATAAAAGGAGGTCAAAAAGGAGGGTTTAAGCATCATCCGAAAGCGTAGAAGTCTCTTCGCAACTCCATTTTTTCTCCTGTTTTTCTCTTCCGTCTGTTGGGTTGGAAAGCTTAGCTGTTGGAGTCGACAATCTGATAGGAAGGAGAGAAGATTAATCTTCTTTCCTGATTGGATTCATCCAAGCAAGGCTCACCTTTCTCTCCCTTCAGCCGAGGCGTTTGCGACGAGGCGTTCAAGCTCACTTACTGCTTTCTGTTTTTTATTTCTCATTTCCAGCACTGTTTAGTTGTTGTTTCTTTTCTTAGTTAGTTCATTTCATTTCGTTGCTTTCTGTCTTTAAGTTATTCACTTTAAGTTTCCCTTTGTGTATTCAAACAATCGAGTAATCAAAGCACAATTCATTCTTTCACAATTGCTTGTCTTTGCGGTTTACTGTTTTGCTTCGCTGGTTTAAGTTTATTCCTCTTCTGAGCATGCCTATTTTATCTAATAATTCTGTACTTTCTATATCCATGAGTAACTAAGTCACATAGGGGCATGCTAATGACGATACTATAGGCTAAAACACGTGAACCAAGCATGTAGGATAACTCTCGAATGCATTGATTGTATGTAAGCTTCATCCCACGGGCAATTTCGATTGGCCATCCATTTTGTACAAAGAACTCCTAACCTCTGGAAGGAGTAAGAGTTCAGAGTCATACACTCATGCTAGCCTCTCAAGGTAGCCAGAAAACGACCTAGGAATAGGCGTTTTCCTAGTACAAACCATAACTTTCTGCTTTAACAAGATGCTTAAGACCTTACTTGGACATGAGTAAACTAAAGAATCTAATGCATGAAATCGGAAGATACATGAGAATGAGTTAGTTTGATGCATAGTGAGTTGATCCAATGCTTGAGAATCATGTGAAAATGCCTATAGAGGAGTCGTTAGTAGCCCTTGTTTCTCCATTTTACACACTTTCGCTGTTAGTAACATTGCGGTAGAATTGCTGTTCTCGCAATTCTGCCAAGTTAAAAATTCTGTTTAGCTATTTTCCTCTTCGTTTATTAATTTCTTCTCTTTTCATTTGAGTTTATCATTGACTTGCACTTGTTTATGTTGCTACCCTTTACATATCCCTTAGAAATTAGACAACTTAAAACCAATTCTACCCCATTAAATCCACCCATTCTTACTTAACAACACCCTTCGCGAGTAACTAGTAATAAGTCTCTGTGGGAAAACGAATGAAAAAATACTTACTACTTGCTATAAGATCATGTATGCTTGCATGTTCTGAGTGCTCTCTCTCTCTTATTGCTTATTTCTTCTACAAATTGAGCACGCAACAAGTTTTTGGCGCCGCTGCCGGGGACTTAGTTTAGCGAAAACGAAGTTTGTTAAGTTTGAAAAAAAAAACTCAATATCTATTGGAGCTAATCTTCTTTAATTTCTTTTACAGGTACTATCAAGCTAGTTTATGAAAGAGTTTTCAAACCTCAACTCGCAACAAAAAGAAACTATGCAGGTGGAAAACACATGTGTACGACAAAGTAAATGAATACGCTGCAGAACTTAATTGGAGGAAGAGTTTGCCCACATCAGTTTGAAGAATTTTATCAGCCATGTGCTTATTGTGGGGATAATCATAACTTGGAGAATTGCCCAACCTTGAATTATCAAGAGAGGCAATATCAACAAAGCTATGACAACCATTATTCGTACATGTGTGAACATGATCAGTGGCAACTCTCAAATAATTTTTGGGAAGAGCATGGGCAAATTGCTCATTATGAAGAGTTCCCCCAACATGAAGACTATCAACATTATGCCCCAACTCCAAATGAAGAATTATCACCCGCTTTGGAGGCGCTATGGATAGAATTCATGGCAAGGAATGATGCATCCATGAGGAGAATGGATGTGCAATTAGCCCAGCTCGCAAATGACTTACAAGATCTACTTGCTATAGCAAAATCACTACCACCATGCCCTCAGATGTTCGATGTTTATGATGATGAATCCTTTGTTACCTTCGAATCTGAGAAGAGTGATCCAATGGAATATCCATATGAAATGGTGGAGTTGATGAAAGTTGAGAAAAATGAAATTGTGCTGGATGAGGCCAAAGAGACTATTGCGCTGCTTGAGGAACAAAAATTTGAAATGTCTGATGTTGCAGAAAGCTTCTCCACCAATGAAAGAGATGAGCCACCACCACCACAAATGCTCCAGCTAAAGGAGTTAGAAAGAGATGTGCCAGAAAAAGAAGTCCCATCGCAGCAAAGCTATGTTGTAGCAAATATTGTAGAAACAAAACCAACGCACAGAAAGTACAAACCTTGGGATGTTATAACATGCAGTCTCTTTGAAAGAATCAACAATTTCAAGGTGTGGCAGAATGTCCGACCCCGTAAATCAAGACTTAAGTATCTTAAAGGAGCAGAAGTGATGCCTCGAAACATTGAAGAATATCCATATGAGGCAGATTGACAAGGGAGATTTCTGATCCCTAAACTCTTAAATTAGGATTTTATCATGCTTTGTTTAGATTTCGTATGTTAGGAGTAGTTTATTTTGGGAATGAAATATTTGTTATGTGCCAACAATCATAGTCGTTTAGCATGAATTGATGATGCACTTTGGGCATATAGGACTGCATATAAGACACCCCTAGGTATGTCTCCTTATAGACTTGTGTATGGCAAAGCTTGTCACTTACCACTTGAATTGGAAATCAAAGCATTTTGGGCCTTGAAAGAGCTGAATTATTGCGTGACCGATGCGGGAACAGTGCGGTCCCTGCAATTACATGAGATTGATGAGCTTAGACATATGTCTTATGAAAATGCTAAAATGTATAAGGAAAAGACCAAGATTTGGCATGACAGTAGACTTAGGATTAAGGACTTTAAGAAAGGCCAGCTTGTCTTATTATTTAACTCACGGTTGAGATTATTTCCAGGCAAACTTAAGTCCAGATGGTCAGGTCCTTTTGTGATAACTAATGTGTTTGTTCATGGTGCAGTTGAGATTAGGAACCTGCAGCAAGGGCAACCGTTCATGGTTAATGGGGCACGATTGAAGCATTATTATGAGGAAGGAGATGTGAAGACTCTTTCGGCCTTCCTCTTGACTGAAACGTGAAAATCAGAACGAGAGAGGACGAGTGTTTACTGTGCTCGTCCATGCGAGGCTAATGCCTTAGTTTATTTTTGCTATTTTTTCGGTTACTGTTTGTATAGATTTTTGGTGTGATTTTAATTACGAATTTGATGTTGATTTTATTTCTTTTTCTAGGGGATCGATAGAGGGAATCAAGGAGTTGATCTCAAGATTAAAAATCGAGGAAGATATTGGGCGAAATCAAAGATTCAGTTGGGAGAAGATTGGATTTTAAACACAAATAAATCTCCAACGGCCATTTCATTGCGATAGATTTGCGGAATCCGCAACAGAAATAGCCGTTGGGATTTCATCATTACTTATAGCCGTTAGAAGCGACCTGATCCATACGCTTCCCCTATTTGCTGAACTCCAAGAAAACTCCCTCATTCTTCCTCTGCAATTCCTCTTTCCAGATTCCTACGATTCCACCATGGTGCTAACAAGAGCTGAGAGATCTGCGTCCAAGAAGAAGGCTGACGACGCTGAAACCGCTGCGAGAGAAGCACTTCTTGCGTTGGCAGATGCTGAGGCCGCGCGAACCGAACGCCTTCCCAAGCTCCCCGTCCGCAGGAAGAAGTGGAAGGTGGTGACTGAGATTCCTGCTGGGCCATCTGAACCAGCAGGAACGCCCAAGAAGAGGAAGTGGAGTATGGTTGTCGCCGACGCAACGAGCAAGAAGAAGACTCCCTCTGTGGAGAGTCAAGAGAGTGGCCGTCCTTCCTATGAGACGGCCAAACAAAGCCATTCGCCATCTCCACCAGCGCGCAGCCCCGTACCGTCTCCATCTCCGCAGAGCTCTGAACACTCTCCACCGCCGCAGAGCCCTGAAGCATCGCCCATCTCCCAGACGCCTGAACCTGAAATTCCAGAGGCAGACCCTCAAGAATCGGCACAGGGCGATGTTGTAGCTGAGGAAGACGAGGTCTTTTCGCCTCTGAGGGAAGTCAGCCCCGACAGCCCTACAGTGAGGGACGATTCAATGGACGAGACATTGGGGGATTGCCTCCAACAGATCACCACAAAGGCAAGGCTGAAAAAGAAAGGCAGCAAGGTTGTCAAGACCAAGAAGCTGAAGGCTTCGAAGAAGTCCAAGAAAAAGAAAGTCAGGGGTAAGCCTTCATCACAGAAGGATAATGGTGAGCCATCCCCAAAGAAGCTCAAGATCGAGGCTGCTGAATCAGCCAAAGCAAAAGACAAAGGGAAAGCCAAGCTGTACCCTGAAGATGAGCCTCAATCTGTGAGGTATGTGTCCTCTGATGCTGAGTCCAGAGGCACTGAGTTAAGGAAGAGGGACTTGCTGCACGAGAAAGGGTTCCTTGATGCGCTCGCAGACCTGCCGCAATTCTTGCGCGCAGGGATCACCAATCATGGCTGGGAAGAGCTGTGCAGACCGCCCATCCCCGCCTACTCCAGCATGGTGTACGACTTCTACGCCAACTTGATGAACCCGGAGGATGGCTTGTCTGTAGTCAGAGGAGTCGAGGTGGACTTCTCGGCCAAGGCAATCAATGAAGCCTATGGCCTTAAAGGGCAGAAACACACTGATTATGCCAGGATCATTGATGCGCCAACTGAGGCTGTCCTGGAGGAAGCGCTGCGAATAATTGGCCAACCTGAGGCAGCTTGGACGGTGTCACGCAATGGGAAGCACACCCTGATGAGTGCTACCCTCACAGCCAAGGCGGCTGTCTGGTTTTCCTTTGTGCGAAGGAGGCTGTCCCCAGTGACCCACGAGACCACAATCAACCAAGGCAGATCGCTGTTGGTCTATGCGATCATGAGGGGCCTCACAATCAATGTGGGCGAAGTCATTGCAGCCTCAATCGCAGACTGCGCCAAAAAGGGTAAGGGTCCACTTTTCTTTCCCAATACAATCACTAAGCTTTGCTTACGTGCAGGTGTACCGATCGAGCGGATGGAAAGGCAGCTGGCCTACACGGGGCACCTGGATTTGCCTACAGCCCTGAGGATGCGTAGAAAGGGGAACATGGAGTTTGAGTTAGACGACCTGGCTGCTGCTCAATCTCTGTCAATGGCCTGCCTGATGGACCTACAAAAGAAGATGGCTCAGTGGGCTACATATGCGCAGGCAAGGGATAAGGATGTTGCTGACCAATTGGGTTGCATCTTCCCTGAGTTCCCCACGGACCTGCTAACACCATGGGCACCTCCAAGGCCAAGGAGGGATGAGGATGATGAGGACATCTGAGTGCTGGGCTGATTAGCACTCAAGGGAGTATTTCTGTTCCCTACAAAAGAAAAAAAAAAACAAAAAATCAAACTGCTTTTCGTTAAACCATGTGGATTCTGCTGTTTTGAGTACATTTTTTATCTGTTTTTAGTTCTTTATTTTTACTGTTTCGAGTTGTTTAGTATAGTTTGATGGTTGCTGAATAGGTAGATTAGTTTAGTTTTCTTTCTGTTTAGTTTAAATGACTGGAAAAAGCATGCATAAGGGCCTTGATCACTGATATACCTGCCCTGATTCCATTGCGAAATAATTGCGGTATCCGCAATTTTTGTTAGTAAGTGCATGTTTTTGACCAACTGTTTAGCTAGGCTGGTTCTGTTTATATTTTGTTCTTTTGCTGCTATCTTGACTACCTTATATAGCTTATCTAAATGCATGCTGGAGGAGTGTCATACGACACCTTTGATAGTTTAAATTAGCCTCTTAAAATTGCTCAGCATGCATAAGCTTTAAGTCCTTCCCAGCCTGTTTTTATAAATTTCTGCTGCTGTGATGTTTGCTTTTAGAATGTTCTGTCTATGCCTAGGGCTTTTAGATTCTCTTTGTTTTACCTTAGACTAGATGCTTCTAGGACTAGTTTGGGGGTGTGCCACCTCAGACACTCATTGGGGACAATGAGTAGTTTAAGTTTGGGGGAGGCCACCCTAGGCCTAGGAACATTCCTCTCTCCCTTTAAGCATAAGCATTCTTCTTCTCCTTTGCAAAAGAAAAAATTGATGTGCTGAAAGAGAAAAAAAAAATGAAAAATAGAATAAAGGGGGGTGTCTCTTTTAAAGCTGCTGAGTAATCAGTGCCAAGTGTGTAACCCACAAGTGGCATTGCATCAAAAGACAGCCTAAGGAGAGACCCCACCAAAGTAAGAAAGGAAAAAAGGAAAATTAGGAAAGAAGAATGTATACTTAGGAGTTACAACTTTGTGGCTTGGGTGTCCTGAATGAAAAAGAACTCTGATCCTCAATTAGCTAAGCACAAAGTTGTAGCCTCTAGGGTTGTTTAGGGAGATGAATGTATATCCAATGTAGTGATGCTAGGGTTTAGTTGTTCTATGAATGTACTACTGTCACTGGTTTGTACTAAGACTGGCATGACTCTAAGGAATCCTAGGCAACTCAAAAGTAGAAGATAGAAGCATGTACTGAGTCTGGGGTAAAGCTAGGTAGAATTTGAAACCTTAGGGATAGTTGCATTATATGGCAGAAGCAAGTAGATCAATCGTAGGGAGTTAATGAAACAGTAGGAGTATTAGGCGTGCGAAGTCAGAAGAAGCTAAATAAGAGGGTAGTTGTAAACTTTGAAGTATGTCACAGGACAACACTGCTATAGTTAGGAACTTAGGGGAGTCAGTAAGTGGTTAGAATGGATAAAATAGCAGCCTAAGTAAGTCCTTAGTTTGCTCGAGGACGAGCAAAACCTTAAGTTTGGGGGTGTGTTACTCCTCCAAAAGTGCTTATTTTAGGACTTATTTGTGATAGAAAGTCGTGCATTTGCAAGTGTTTGTGATAGGAATTAGCTTGAATCTATGCTTATATATGTGAATTAGGAGAATGAAGCTAAATTAGGACTTGTATGCAAAAGGAAAGAAAAAGAATGAAAAACGAAGTTAAAAGAATGAAAACTGTGCATTGCGGAGGCATTGCGGAAACATTGCTAAAACCGCAATGTTTTAAGTGAAATCCGTAAGTTGGCTAACCTTTTTCTGTTAAGATCCGATATTTTAGGGATTCGTTCTTTCTCCTCCATCCATGTTGAAATACGACGTTGAGGATGGATGGTTCTCCTTGGCCCAATCGCACCTGCAGAATACTATAAAAGGAGGTCAAAGAGGAGGGTTTAAGCATCATCCGAAAGCGTAGAAGTCTCTTCGCAGCTCCATTTTTTCTCCTGTTTTTCTCTTCCGTCTAATGGGTTGGAAAGCTTAGCTGTTGGAGTCGACAATCTGATAGGAAGGAGAGAAGATTAATCTTCTTTCCTGATTGGATTCATCCAAGCAAGGCTCACCTTTCTCTCCCTTCAGCCGAGGCGTTTGCGACGAGGCGTTCAAGCTCACTTACTGCTTTCTGTCTTTTATTTCTCATTTCCAGCACTGTTTAGTTGTTGTTTCTTTTCTATTAGTTAGTTCATTTCATTTCGTTGCTTTCTGTCTTTAAGTTATTCACTTTAAGTTTCCCTTTGTGTATTCAAACAATCGAGTAATCAAAGCACAATTCATTCTTTCACAATTGCTTGTCTTTGCGGTTTACTGTTTTGCTTCGCTGGTTTAAGTTTATTCCTCTTCTGAGCATGCCTATTTTATCTAATAATTCTGTACTTTCTATATCCATGAGTAACTAAGTCACATAGGGGCATGCTAATGACGATACTATAGGCTAAAACACGTGAACCAAGCATGTAGGATAGCTCTCGAATGCATTGATTGTATGTAAGCTTCATCCCACGGGCAATTTCGATTGGCCATCCATTTTGTCCAAAGAACTCCTAACCTCTGGAAGGAGTAAGAGTTCAGAGTCATACACTCATGCTAGCCTCTCAAGGTAGCCAGAAAACGACCTAGGAATAGGCGTTTTCCTAGTACAAACCATAACTTTCTGCTTTAACAAGATGCTTAGGACCTTACTTGGACATGAGTAAACTAAAGAATCTAATGCATGAAATCGGAAGATACATGAGAATGAGTTAGTTTGATGCATAGTGAGTTGATCCAATGCTTGAGAATCATGTGAAAATGCCTATAGAGGAGTCGTTAGTAGCCCTTGTTTCTCCATTTTACACACTTTCGCTGTTAGTAACATTGCGGTAGAATTGCTGTTCTCGCAATTCTGCCAAGTTAAAAATTCTGTTTAGCTATTTTCCTCTTCGTTTATTAATTTCTTCTCTTTTCATTTGAGTTTATCATTGACTTGCACTTGTTTATGTTGCTACCCTTTACATATCCCTTAGAAATTAGACAACTTAAAACCAATTCTACCCCATTAAATCCACCCATTCTTACTTAACAACACACTTCGCGAGTAACTAGTAATAAGTCTCTGTGGGAAAACGAATGAAAAAATACTTACTACTTGCTATAAGATCATGTATGCTTGCATGTTTTGAGTGCTCTCTCTCTCTCTTATTGCTTATTTCTTCTACACATTGAGCACGCAACAGTACTTAAGGAACAAGACGTAATGCAGGGGTTAAACGGTTTAAATGACCCAGCTTTGATTACGAACAACCTGTGAAGGGTCGACTTGCCAGTGACGGTTATATCAGAGGACATAATATATCTATAGTGAGGAGAGTGCAACCCTCGGACTATAGTGGAGTCTCCAGGGGTTAACGAATGTTGATTAGTTCGTTTAAAAGAGTTTTGACCGGATAATCTCGTATCGTTGGAGCTCATGATCTGTAGGTCCTTTAGGTTCTCCTAGCTAGCTCGGATAACGTCGTGCAACAGTATAATAGAATATTAAAAGAAAAAGAATTTAAATTGTTCAAATTCGGTTTTTGGAAGGAGAATGGACATATTTAAATATGATTTAAATATGGGATTGACCTAAAACATGAATAGATTCATGTGCAAAAAAGTCGATTTTCGGAAAATCGGGTTTAGCCATATTATTTAATTAATATTTGATATTGAATTAAATAATATTAATTAATTAAATATATATATATATATATATATATATATATATATTTTTTATTTATTAAAAAGTTTAATAAATAAAATATTTATTATTATTTAAAATTAATTGTGAATTAATTTTATTTAATATATATATATATATATATATATTTATGTAAGGTGTTTTTTTTTTGCATGCCCGCCATATGGCAATTTTGTTGGTGTGAGTGGGTTTTTGGGTATATGTTTTGATCTTTTGGGTTTGGAGATTTGAAGTGAATTGGTAAGTGAAGGTGAAGAAGTTCATCTTCTGCTGAAGAAAAAAAAATCTCTGAACTTCATTTTTCAAATTCCCTCAGTCCTCCATCGTTCCTTTAGTTTTTCTTCTACTTCTCTCTTTGTTTCGGACTTCCACAACTCCGTTGCTCGAACGCCGAGGATAGCGGGACTACCTGGGGTGGTTCTCGGGGTGTTCGTGAGAAGAGGCCGGAAGATTTCGTGACGAGGAAAGAGCGGCGGAGCTTGAAGAAATTGGAACTACAAGGGTATGTATTTCTAATTTCTTATTTCCGCTTTATGAGCATGTTTACTATTTGTTAAATTGATGAAATTAGAGTATCATCGGTCCGAAATCGCTTTCCGCTGCGCATGTCGCTCCATCAATTGGTATCAGAGCGATTTTGTGATTAACTCAATTTGCATCAATTTAAGTTGGTGGGTATTTTAATTTAGAAATTGTTTCTGAATTGGCGTCTAAAGTGAATATCGATTTTGGCATAGTTTCTTTTTGAATTTCATTATTTGTAATTGCCCGAGAATGTATGGGCTTTAATGCGTGCTGAAGAGTCTGTATTTTTAGAGTTATTAGAGTCCATATAGGTTTCTTTGTGAAAGAAGCTCGAGTTTGGAGCTCGCCGAAATGTTCGGTGTAAGTTCAAACTCGTTCTAGGCAATACGAGGCGAAATTCGAAGAGAAATTGGCCGAAGCGTTCGAGGAAGCAAGTTGGTCAAAGGCGGTGCGAAGAGTTCGAAGTCCGCTGAAGATTTAGCTTGTTGATCAAGCTTGTAATAAAATAGTTATTGCTTGATAAATGCCAAAATCGATCCACTTTAGTATGTTTAATTAATTATGCATTGCAAATGTATGTTTTAATTAAAATCCATGTTTGTATGTGCATATCGTATGCCATATAGATTTAAAATCCCACCGTAGGAAGCACGCTCCATGCATTGGTAATATGTTATAAGTGTTATAATTTATAATGTGCATATTTGGGAATTCATGAGTATTAATATAATTGTTATATTAATTCATGAATTAGATGTTGCTAATTTAATAGAATAATTGATATAAGTGTTATATTAATTATGAAATTAAATACAACATAGGTTGCCCTGGTTTTATGCATATTATAGGTTTATAAGTGTTATAATATATAGATGCATGTTTAATTCATGAGTATTAATATAAGAGTTATATTAATTCATGAATTAGTTGTTTGCTTAATAGAATAATTAATATAAGTGTTATATTAATTATGAAATTAAACATCCAACTCTTTATGCATATTGTATGTTATAAGTGTTATAATGTATATGCATGTTTAATTCATGAGTATTAATATAAGAGTTATATTAATTCATGAATTGGATGTTGTTGTTTAATAGAATAATTGATATAAGTGTTATATTAATTATGAAATTAAAACTTCCAACATTAATATTATGCATATTGTATGTTATAAATGTTATAATGTATAGGATACATGCTTAATTCATAATAATTGATATAAGTGGTATATTAATTTATGAATTAGGAGTTGTATATTTAAGAGCATAATCGATATAAGTGTTATATTGATTATGAAGTTAAATATTCAACTTGTCATGCCTTAGCGTATGTATGTTTGAGAAGCATATAGATTTTGTTGTAGTAAGTCTAGTTTTTGCAATTGTTGTAAAAATGACTTAGACTTTTAAAATCTATAACAAAGAAAAGCATGTTCATTTAGGGTTAAATGAGTCGATCTGGTTCATTAGATGAATAGGTCGATATCTCGTAAATGTTAAGGTTATGAGAAACTCACCCGGTGAAATCTTGTCTAAGGTTGGAGGAATTTGAATTGACGAAACACCTCCTACCTGGGGACGACCCAGTACTTGAGTAAAGTTAACCCGGCTTTATGAGCATGCATTAGAGGTGTGAGGTTAATAATTTGTTATAACCTAGACATCTCAGGTAAATAGTTTGCCTAGACTTAAGGTTTTATTTTCTTAGCCGGATAAAACCTGAGTAGTTTACCCTAAAAACCGTCTATGATGCTTAGTAGATGTGTTGAGAAGGAATATATGATATATCCCTCTCCTGCTACGCACTCTGTATAGTTCACAACGTGAGAATTTTGCTCGGCCTCGTGTTGCTAATGTGGCAACCCCCTTAGAATGGTATTTGCAACTTTCAATAACAAGGTGAATGGAGTAAGTGTCTATAGTAAGTGGGTGAAGGAAGCGCGTCGGTGCTTCCTATGGTCTCCTCCATTGGATTGAACCGTGAGATTCTCATGTTTCGCCTGCAAGGTGCCCTAGGTGGCACCAATCCCTTAGGAGGGCCGTTTCATGGGAGTTGAACAAGTCAGTCACCATTTATGGATAAAGAAACATAGGGCCATTCCCAACTCTGACATTCCCTTAGGTTGCACTGTTGAGGACGTCCTGTGCGTTCTAAAAATGGAGGGTCACACTTACGAGATTTGCTAAGGAGTTAGTAAATCTTGACTGAAAGATGCTAGTGGAATATGAGTTATTCTGGAGCTAGCATTTAGTCAAGAATGTCTTGGTTTAGTGAAGGAGTGCTCGTTTACCCTTAGGTAGCGACCAGTCTAACTCACTAAAATATCGTTGCATGTAAATAAAGAGTTTTGGTACTTTATTTGCTGCTAAACCCTTATAATTGGTTTAAATCGGTTAAAATCGTTTCACTAATAGTTTTACATTATTGTTCGGCATGTCGAGCTCGTTTATACAGTTGTTAGCTCACAACAAGTTAACCGGAGAGTATTACGGAACCTGGAAGTCGAACCTGAATACGATTCTGGTTCTGGACGACCTGAGGTTTGTCTTAACGGAGGAATGTCCTTCAGCTCTTGGCTCGAGTGCATCTCAAAGTGTTCGAGATGCATACGATGGATGGATTAGGGCTATTGATAAAGCCCAAATCTATATCTTGGCAAGCATATGTGATGCCTTGTGCAAGTAGTATGAGGTGATGATTTCCGCAAAGGAAATCATGTCTTCATTACAAGCAATGGTGGACACTAGTCCTCATCACTTCGTAATGAAGTCCTCAAGTTCGTTTATAACTCTCGCATAGTGGAGGATACCTCTGTTAGGGAGCTTGTCCTTAACATGATGGTCCATTTGAATGCGACAAAAGTGAACGTTGCTACCATCGTCTTTTCAGACTTATCAGTCTCTGTACACTTCCAAAGGAATAAAGAATGAGGGAAGTGTTGTCACTTCGAAGAAATTCCTTAAGAGGTTGGCGTCAGGAAGTAAGTCTGCTTCTCTGAGTAATGAGATTATTCAGAAGAAGAAGAATAACATGTGAAATGGCAAAGCCCCTACTGTTCGAAAGGTAATGTCTTCAAACATAGGAAAATGTTTCCATTGTACTGAAGATGGGTATTGGAAGCGTAACTGCTCCAAATACTTTGCTGAGAAACAGGCTGAGAAAGAACGACAAGATAAATGTGATTTATTTGTCAAAACAAGTTTAGTGGATATGAATGTCATACCTGGATGTCTTCAGGAATCACTATTCATGTTTGTTTTTCTACAAGAAACTAGTTCCTGACAGCCGGTTTTCTCGCTGTGAGATATGGAGATATCATTACAGCTGAACTAGTGGGAGTCTTTGTAGTTGTTGTATAAAAATAATTTCATTGGATGTAATTATTGTCTATAGTTCCAGTTTAAACCGAACACCTGTATATTATATCTTTTGGTTTTATAATGAACAGTTCATTTAGCAAAAGATATATACTGGTGTGTTCTATTAAACTCGAAAACAACTAGTGTGTTAAGACTTACAGTTTTAATAAGAAAGCTATAGTTGAATTCAACAATGGTTGTTGATCAAACTGGAGCTTCTCAACTGTTGAGAAAGTCTCAATACAGTGGGAGGGATGTTGGACAACCCAGCTCGTTGTATTGGCTTGTCTTAAACTCAAAGTTATCATACTTGATGATGACATTGAGGATTCATTGTCTCTAAACAAACAATGGATCACATAGACAAGGCCGAATGGTTTAAAGCCATGAATCTTTGGATGGTAATGAGACCAAGCCACTAAGGTGAAAACCTTTATGGCTTGACTTTCTGGTAAAGGGATTGTCCCGAAGAGAAAGGGTTTATTGGGTATACTCTCTTTCTCTTGTTTCCAGGTGTAAGTTAAATAGATAACTCTTATCCATTGCTCTGTTCTATTTTGATAGAATAAGGCAAATGGATGTCAAGACTTGCAAACTTGATCTGAGTATCTATAAGTCTCAACTAGAAAGATTCATAATTCGAGGACAAAGAGCAAATGGTTTGCGAGCCTATTCGATTCATTTATGAATTAGAATAAGCATCTTTATCCTGAATTGTAAGGTTTGATATGGTGATCAAACCTTATGGCTTTGAACAGAAGTTTGAACGAAAGTTTGATAAACCTTGTTTGACAAGGGTTTAATCAATGTTGTAGTTTTCATAAATTGTTTCCGTAATTAATGTCCTAATCATTGAGAATGATGTAGGATTCTTTTTCTGACAATAAGCATTAACTAGCGACCCATTCCCAAATAGTTGATTTGGAGGTAGGCTTAGTTTGTTCTAAGGATTCAGGTTGATCTGATTCGTAAGAACAAATTGCTAGTGTTGTCTCTAAAATCTTTTATTGATAAGTTGTTGTCAATATTTGATGGTCTATGGAAATGGTTTCCTGAGACACCTCAAGTGTTGAGGATACGAGATGCACCCAAGTGCAATTACATATTGGAGGTCAGATGTATCTTTTGAGATACATGACCCGATATGTGCTATGCAGTGGGAGATATCAGTAATTTTAGTCCAATTGGATTGGATTCCGGTTAAAGTTTTGTCCTTGTACTTAGAGAAGTAGAATACAACAGTTGTATTGCTGATTCCTCGTTGGTAGCTAAGTCTATTTGCAGCTTGTGAAGAAGCAATAGGTTTATAAGTTGAGCTCGTAGATAGTGTTATGAGGAGATGTGATGGTCACATGGAAAGCCTCGTAGTACTTCATGCTGATTAGTTTACTAAGTCTCTCATGGCTAAAGTGTTTGAGAGACATCTAGAATAGTCTAGGCCTCCGAGTTGCTGGGGAGGACAGTGGGAGAAAACTTCTGATATATGATATATTAGTTTTCTCCACCTAACATGTACACCACGGACGTTTAAGTCCAAGTGGGAGTTTGTTGGGTTTTATGTCCTAAAACTCGTGGTTTGTAAACTGTTATGTTTGTAAATACTCTATTTAGAATAAAGAGTTATTAGTTTTATTCAGTAAAGGAGTTTACTGGAATAAAGTGAAACGTGTTTAAGTTAACCTATACCAATGACCAACACCCTTGGCTGAATATGAGTACTTGAGCCTCATGTATGACATGATTGTGAATCAGGCTCAAGTAGTTAGTCAAAACGGTCTATAGTATACGGATGAGGGTGGGTACCTTATCCTGGTAACACTATTGGATGCGGCTCACTTTGTATTGTACAGAACGATGTGATCTGAATCGTTCCACATGGAGATGTGAGAAGTGAGGGCGTCCTGTGTAAAAAGTTTACATAAGACTGAACCGCGTATTAAGTCGCTCTCTCTTTATAACTCCGTTTACTGATGAGACCGACTTATACATATTGATGGCCTAGTGTTACGTCTCCAAAAGTGACCTTTTTAGGACTTAATTATCTTAGAAAGATGTTCACTCTTAGGTGTTTTTGATAGCATTTAGCCTAAACCTATGCTTAAATATGAGAATTAGAAGAAGGTAGCTAAATTAGGACTTATGTACAATAGGAAAGAAAAGGGTTGAAAACCGAAGGAAAAGAATGAAAAACAAGCATTGCGACAGAATTGCGGAAACATTGCTGAAACCGCAATGTTTCAAGTGAAAACCGTAAGTTGGCTGATCTTTTTCTGTTTAGATCCGATTTTTCAGGGATTCGTTCTTTCTCCTCCATCCATTATGAAGTACGACGTTGAAGATGGACGGTTCTCCTTGGCCCAAACGCACCTGCAGAAGCCTATAAAAGGAGGTCAAAGTCGAAGGTTCAATCATCATCCGAAAGCGTAGAAGTCTTCTCGCTGTTCCATCTTTCCTCCTGTTTTCCTTTGCCGTCTGTTGGTTTGCGAAGCTCAGCTGTTGGAATCGATAATCTGATAGGAAGGAGAGAAGATTTATCTTCTTTCCCGATTGGATTCATCCAAGCAAGGCTGATCTTTCTCATCCTTCAGCCGAGGCAGTTGCGACGAGGCATTCAAGCTCATTTACTTGCTTTCTGTCTTCACTTCTACTTTCCAGCGTTGTTTAGTTGTTGTTCCTGTTCTAGTGGCTAGTTTATTGCATTTCGTGGTGTTCTGTCTTTGTGTTATTCATTTTAAGTGTTCTGTTATTCCTTCAAACAATCAAGTAATCAAAAGCAAAATTCAGTATTTCACAGTTTCCTATCTTTGCAACTCACTGTCTTACCTTGCTGTATTAAGCTTATTTCTCTTCTAAGCATGTCTCTTTCATCTTTTATTTCTGTTTACCCTATATCCATGAGTAACTAAGTCACTTAGGGGCATGCTAATGACAACACTATAGGCTAAAAAACGTGAACCAAGCATGTAGGATAGCTCTCGAAGCATTGATTGTATGTAAGCTTCATCCTACGGGCAATTTTGATTGGCCATCCATTTTGTCCAAAGAACTCCTAACCTCTGGAAGGAGTAAGAGTTCAGAGTCATACTCTCATGCTAGCCTTTCAAGGTAGCCAGGAAACGGCCTAGGTATAGGCGTTTCCCTAGTACAAACCACATCTTTCTGCTTTAACAAGATGCTTAAGATCTTACTTTGACATGAGTAAACTAAAGAATCTAATGCATGGAATCGGACGATACATGAGATTGAGATAGTTTGATGCATAGTGAGTAGATCCAGTGCTTGAGAATCGTATAAAAATGCCTATAGGATAGTCATTGGTAGCCCTTAATTCACCACTTTACACACTTTCGCTGTCGGTAACATTGCGGTAGAATTGCTGTTTCCGCAATTCTGCTAAGTTAAAAATTCTGTTTAGCTATTTTCCTCTTCATTTATTAATCTCTTCTCTTCTTCATTTAAGTTTATCATTGACTTGAGCTTGTTTATGTTGCTTCCTTTTATACATTCAGTAGTAACTAGGCAATTAAAAACTAATTTTACTCCATCAAATCCATCCATTCTCTCTTAACAAAACACTTCACGAGTAGCTCATAATAAATCTCTGTGGGAAAACGAATGAAAAAATACTTACTACTTGCTATAAGATCATGTATGCTTGCATGTTCTGAGTGCTCTCTCCCTCTTATTGCTTATTTATTTTAACACATTGAGCACGCAACAAGTTTTTGGCGCCGCTGCCGGGGATTTATTTTAGTGAAAACGAAGTTTGTTAAGTTTGAAACACCAAGTTTATTATCTATTGAAACTGATCTACTTTTCATTTCTTTTGCAGGTACTAGTAGGGTAGTTTATGAGTGAGCCTTCAAGTAGTGATCTAGAGTTCAACCCTGAGCCTGAGAGATTACTTAGAGCTAGAAACAAAGCAAAGAAACGTCTCTTTAAACAACCCTCTATACCCCAAATAATTGCTGAAACCGAAGAAATGGAAGAGATAGTTCCAAATCCGGTACCTGTCATTCGCAATCCCATCGAAATAGCGAATGACAAGAATAGTGCCATTCTCTCATACTTAGTTCCCATGCCTGGGGAGCTAAATCCGAGTATAATCCGCCCTGAGATCACTGCCAATTCATTCGAATTAAAGCCAGTGATGTTCCAAATGTTGTCCACTGTGGGACAATTCTTTGGAGTGGAAAATGAGGATCCCCACAACCATCTTAGAAACTTCCTAGGAGTTAGTGATACCTTCATCATCCCTGGAGTTTCCCAAGAAGCATTAAGGCTATACCTTTTCCCTTACTCATTGAGGGACAAAGCGAAGACGTGGTTAAACTCATTACCATCTGGATCAGTCCGCAATTGGACAGACTTGGCGGAGAAATTCCTAGTTAAATACTTCCCACCCGATAGGAATTCTACCTTTCGTGATGACATAGTTAAGTTCAAACAAGCTGAGAATGAGTCTCTTCACGAAGCTTGGACAAAGTTCAAAGATCTTCTTCTTAAATGTCCACACCATGGCATTCCATGGTGTATCCAAATAGAGGTCTTTTTCAAAGGATGCAATCCCAGCACTAGGCAAGTCTTAAATTCATCCGCTGGAGGCTCCATGTTGTCCAAAAGTTACAACGAAGCTTATGAGATCTTGGAAAAGATCTCAGCATCTCATTGTAGGTGGTCGGATGATCCAATAGAGCCAAATAGAGCTCAAGATAAGGAGACACTCAATGCTATGAGTAGTCAAATAAGTGCCCTGACCAACCTAGTTAAGCAAATGGCTCAGGCCAATCTCCAAACTAGTGTCAACACCGCCACTGCCATGTCAATGGGCACCCAGCCAAGTCAAGGTGAGACACTACCCTGTGGATTCTGTGGGGAAGGGCATCTGTATGAATACTGCCCTGGGAATCCATCCTCAGTCTGCTACGTTGGAAGCCAGCAGCAGCCTAGGAACAACCCATATTCCAATACTTACAACCCTGGTTGGAGGAACCACCCAAACCTGTCATGGGGTGGCCAACAAAATACTAACCAAGCTCCTAACCAACCTAGACCGAGTGGAACACCTGGTTTCACTCCCCAACATAACCAATCCATGTATCAAAAACCATACAACCAACCTGTAGGATCTTCTGTAGAAAACTTACTCAAGGAATACATAGCCAAGAATGATGCCACTTTGCAGAGTCAGCAAGCTACTCTTAGGAGCCTAGAGAACCAAATAGGCCAATTAGCCAATGAACTCAAGAGTAGGCCCCAAGGTAGACTCCCTGCTGACACCGAGGTGCCAAGGAGAGATGGTAAATAGCAAGTTCAAGCAATTGAACTTAGAAGTGGTAGACCATTGGTGAGCAACACAAAGGAAGCACCAAAGAGAGTAGAGAACACTGAGTCTAGTGCTCCACTGGAGTCTCTGCCAAGCCAAGGTCAACCATCCACAAGCACATCAGGAGCCAGGCTAGAGCCAATTATTGAGGAGATAGAAGAAATTCCAAGGCCTCCACCTATCCTAAGGCGACCTCAAGTGCCTGCATATGTGCCGCCACCTCCATATCCTCGAAGGTTTAAGAAGAAGCAGGAACAGGAAGTGCATTTTAATAAATTCTTAGAAATTCTTAAGCAAGTGCATGTCAACATTCCTTTTGTAGAAGTTTTACAGTCTATGCCTTCCTATGTAAAGTTTTTGAAAGATATTATTACTAACAAAAAAATAATTGGTGAGTTTGAAACAGTAAACCTCACTGAGGAGTGCAGTGCCATACTCCAGAACAAGCTACCCAAGAAGGAGAAGGATCCTGGTTCCTTCACCTTGCCAGTAGAACTAGGAGGCAAGCACGTGGGCAGAGCGCTTTGTGACCTGGGCGCCAGCATAAACCTCATGCCCCTATCACTATTCCGCCAGCTGGGAATAGGAGAAGCACGTCCAACCACTGTCACTTTACAACTAGCAGACAGATCCATAGCATACCCTGAAGGTAAGATTGAGGATATTCTAGTGAAAGTTGACAAATTTATTTTCCTTGCAGATTTCATTATCCTGGATTATGAAGCAGACAAGGAGGTCCCCATCCTATTAGGCAGACCGTTTCTCGCCACAGGTAGGGCCCTGATAGACGTCCAAAAAGGTGAGCTCACTATGCGGGTTCATGATGAAGAGGTGAAATTTAGTGTGTATAAAGCTTTAAGGTACCCCTCTGACCTTGAATCCTGTACTAGCATGGACGTTGTAGATTCTTTAATGGAAGAACAATTGGAGCATGTATTATTAACCAAGCATGCTAATGAATATGTACAATTAGATGTAGCTGACTTAAATGTATCTGAGATAATGGATATACCTGTAGATAAACCACAACATGTATGTATGAATATAGAACTAACTGATAGATCCTTAAATCCTTTAAAGCCATCCATTGAGCATTGTTAAGTCTCTGAAAGTGACTTATTTAGGACCCATTTAGCTTAAGAAGATGTACACATTTAGGTGTTTTTGTTAGCATTTAGCCTAACCTATGCTTTAATATGAGAATTAGAAGAAGGTAGCTAATCTAGGACTTATGTACAATAGGTAGAAAAAGGGTTGAAAACCGAAGGAAAAGAATGAAAAAAATCGCATTGCGACAGCATTGCGAAAACATTGCTGAGGCCGCAATTATTCAAGTGAAAACCGTAAGTTGACTGATCTTTTTCTGTTAATTTCCGTAATTTCAGGGATTCGTTCTTTCTCCTCCATCCATTCTGATATATGACGTTGAAGATTGATGGTTCTCCTTGGCCCAAACGCACCTGCAAACTACTATAAAAGGGGGCCAAAGTCGGAGGTTTGATCATCATTCGAAGCGCAGAAGTCTTCTCGCAGTCCATCATTTCTCTCTGTTTTCCTTTGCCGTCTGTTGGAGTGAGAGTCTCAGCTTTTGGAATCGATAATCTGATAGGAAGGAGAGGAGATTCTTCTTCTCTCTCGATTGGATTCATCCAAGCAAGGCTGACCTTTCATCCCCTTCATTCGAGGCGACTGCAACGAAACTTTTCAAGCACCTTTACTGCTTTTCTGTCGTTCTTCTTCTTATTTCCAGTTTGATCATTGTTGTTCTTAGCCTAGTGCTTTAATTACTGCATTTCGTTGTTGTCTGTCTTTGAATCATTTCTTTTAAAGCTTTCCTTTGTCGTTCAAACATTCAAAGTAATCAAAGTAAAATTCTGCACTTCACAGTTTCCACCTTCTGCTGCTACGTTTTATCCTACTGTTTAAAGCACATTTCCCTTCTAAGCATGTCTATCTTTTCTGCCATTTCTGTTCACCTTGCATCCATGAGTAGCTAAATCACTTAGGGGCATGCTAATGACAGAACTATAGGCTAAAAAAACGTGCATCAAGTATGTGGGATAGCTCTCGAATCATTGATTGTATGTAAGCTTCATCCCACGGGCAATTTCGATTGGCCATCCATTTTGTCCAAAGAACTCCTAACCTCTGGAAGGAGTAAGAGTTCAGAGTCATATAATCATGCTAGCCTTTCATGGTAATCAGGAGACGGCCTAGGAATAGGCGTTTCCCTAGTACAAACTAAACACTCCTGTTTTAACAAGATGCTTAAGACCTTACTTTGAAGTCGAGTAAACTTAAGACTCTAATGCATGGAATCGGACGATACTTGAGATAGAGTGAGTTTGATGTATAGAGAGTTGATCCAATGCTTGAGAATCGTAATAAAATGCCTATAGGATAGTCATTAGTAGCCCTTAATTCACCCTTTTACTCAGTTTCGCTGTTATTTAATTGCGGTAACATTGCGGTCCTCGCAATTCTGCCAGATTTTCATTCTGTTTAGCTGTTTTCTTCCTCGTTTATTAATTCCATCTCTTGTCCTTTAGGTCTAGTTTCAACTTGCATTTGTTTATGTTATATCCCTTTATACATTCAGCAAAAAGTAGATAATTAAAAACCAATTTTACCCCATCAAATTCATCCCATCTTTCTTAACAATCACACTTCGCGAATAGCTAAAAATGAGTCTCTGTGGAAAAAACGAATGAAATATACTTACTACTTGCTGTGAGACCATGTATGCTTGCATGTTCTAAGTGCTCTCTCTACCCTTTTGCATATTTATCTTTACACACTGAGCACGCAACAAGTTTTTGGCGCCGCTGCCGGGGACTTATTTTAAGTGAAAACGAAGTTTGTTAAGTTTGAAAAACCAAGTTTATTATTGAGTGAAACTAATCTGTTTCATTTCTTTTGCAGGTACTATTAGGGTAGTTTATGAGTGAGCGTTCACGTAGTAATTTAGAGTTCGATCCTGAACCTGAAAGATCACTTCGAGCTAGAAACAAAGCGAAGAAACGTCTCTTTAAACAACCTCCTATACCTCAAATCATACCTGAAATCGAAGAAATGGACGATATAGTTCCAAATCCGGTACCTGTCATTCGCAACCCCATCGAAATAGCGAATGACAAGAATAGTGCATCCTTTCATACCTCGTACCTATGCCTGGGGAGCTGAACCCCAGCATAATCCGTCCTGAAATCACTGCCCACTCATTCGAGTTAAAGCCAGTGATGTTCCAAATGTTGTCCACTGTGGGACAATTCTTTGGAATAGAAAATGAGGACCCCCATAACCATCTTAGGAACTTCTTAGGAGTCAGTGATACCTTTATCATCCCTGGAGTGTCCCAAGAAGCTTTAAGGCTATACTTGTTTCCTTACTCTTTGAGGGACAAAGCCAAAACATGGTTGAACTCATTACCCTCTGGATCTGTCCGCAATTGGACAGATTTAGCAGAAAAATTCCTAGTCAAATACTTCCCACCTGATAGGAATTCTACCTTTCGTGATGATATAGTTAAGTTTAAACAAGCTGATAATGAGTCTCTTCACGAAGCTTGGACTAGATTCAAAGATCTTCTTCTTAAATGTCCACATCATGGCATCCCATGGTGTATCCAAATAGAGGTCTTTTTCAAAGGATGCAACCCCAGCACTAGGCAAGTCTTAAATTCATCTGCTGGTGGTTCCATGTTGTCCAAGAGTTACAACGAGGCCTATGAGATCTTGGAGAAGATCTCAGCATCCCACTGTAGGTGGTCAGATGATCCAGTTGAGCCAACTAGGGCTCAAGACAAGGATGCTCTAAGCGCCATGAGCACCCAAATAAATGCCCTGACCAACTTAGTCAAGCAAATGGCTCAGGCCAATCTCCAAACCAGTGCCAATACCGCCACAGCCATGTCAATGGGCACCCAACCAAGTCAAGGCGAGGCACTTGTCTGTGGATTCTGTGGGGAAGGGCACCCTTATGAATACTGCCCTGGGAATCCATCCTCGGTCTGCTATGTAGGAAGCCAGCAGCAGCCAAGGAATAACCCCTACTCACAAACTTACAATCCTGGTTGGAGAAACCACCCTAACCTGTCATGGGGTGGCCAACAAACCACTAACCAAAATTCTAACCAACCTAGACCGAGTGGAACACCTGGTTTCACTCCCCAACATAACCAGTCAATGTACCAAAAGCCTTACAATCAACCTGTAGGATCTTCTGTAGAAAACCTACTCAAGGAATATATAGCTAAGAATGATGCTACTCTTCAGAGCCAGCAAGCTACTCTTAGGAGCCTGGAAAACCAAATAGGCCAATTAGCCAATGAAATCAAAAGTAGGCCCCAGGGTAGACTCCCTGCTGACACCGAGGTACCAAGGAGAGATGGCAAAGAACAAGTTCAAGCAATTGAACTTAGGAGTGGAAGACCCTTGGTGAACAACACAAAGGACACACCAAAGAGAGTAGAGAACACTGAGTCTAGTGCTCCACTGGAGTCTCTGCCAAGCCAAGGTCCACCACCAACTAGCACATCAGGAGCCAGGCTAGAGCCAATTATTGAGGAGATAGAAGAAATTCCAAGGCCTCCACCTATCCTAAGGCGTCCTGACGTGCCTGCATATGTGCCACCACCTCCATATCCTCGAAGGCTGAAGAAGAAGCAGGAACAGGAAGTTCATTTTAATAAATTTTTAGAAATACTTAAGCAAGTGCATGTTAACATTCCTTTTGTAGAGGTTTTACAGTCTATGCCTTCTTATGTAAAGTTTTTGAAGGACATTATTACTAACAAAAAAATAATTGGTGAGTTTGAAACAGTAAACCTCACCGAGGAGTGCAGTGCCATCCTCCAGAACAAGCTGCCCAAGAAGGAGAAGGATCCTGGTTCCTTCACCTTACCTGTAGAACTTGGAGGCAAGCACGTGGGCAGAGCGCTTTGTGACCTGGGCGCCAGCATCAATCTCATGCCCTTGTCCCTATTCCGCCAGTTGGGAATAGGAGAAGCACGTCCAACTACTGTCACTTTACAGCTAGCAGACAGATCCATCGCATACCCTGAAGGTAAGATTGAGGATATTCTAGTTAAAGTTGACAAATTCATTTTCCTTGCAGATTTCATTGTCCTGGACTATGAGGCAGACAAGGAGGTCCCCATCCTGCTAGGTAGACCATTTCTAGCCACAGGTAGGGCACTAATAGATGTTCAAAAAGGTGAGTTAACTATGAGGGTTCATGATGAAGAGGTAAAATTTAGTGTTTATAAAGCTTTAAGGTATCCCTCTGATTCTGAGTCTTGTGCTAGCATGGATGTTGTTGACTCACTAATGGAAGAACAATTGGAGCATGTACTGTTAACCAAGCATGCTAGTGAATATGTACAAGTAGATGTAGCTGACTTGAATGTATCTGACATAATGAATATGCCTGTAGATAAACCTCAACATGTATGTATGAATATAGATTTAACTGATAGAACTGTAAATCCGTTAAAACCCTCCATTGAGCACCCACCTGTTTTAGAACTGAAACCACTACCCACTCACCTCAAATATGCATATCTAGGAGATAATGATACGCTGCCTGTAATTATTTCTTCTAAGCTAAGTGAACAGCATGAGGTTGATTTAATTTTACTGCTTAAGCAACATAGGAAGGCTATAGCATGGACTATTGCTGATATTCGAGGCATTAGCCCTTCTTATTGCATGCACAAAATTATACTAGAGGAAGAGCACACACCTAGGGTAGATCACCAGCGTAGGTTAAACCCCTCTATGAAAGAGGTAGTGAAAAAGGAAATAATCAAATGGTTAGATGCAGGGGTGATTTTCCCCACAGCTAGTAGCCAGTGGGTGAGCCCCATCCAATGTGTACCTAAGAAGGGGGGAATAACTGTGGTAGTCAATGAGAATAACGAACTGATTCCAACAAGGACTGTCACAGGGTGGAGAGTGTGTATGGATTACAGAAAGTTAAATAAAGAAACTAAAAAAGACCATTTCCCTATACCGTTTATTGACCAGATGCTAGACAGAATAGCTGGTAGAGCCTACTATTGTTTTTTAGATGGGTACTCTGGCTATAATCAAATCACTATAGACCCTAAGGATCAAGAGAAGACCACTTTCACTTGCCCTTTTGGAACGTTTGCCTTCCGCAGAATGCCTTTTGGCTTATGCAATGCACCGGCAACTTTCCAAAGGTGCATGATGGCAATCTTCTCTGAGTTGGATGAGTCCATGATAGAAATATTCATGGATGACTTCTCAGTCTTTGGGGACTCATTTAAAACCTGTCTAGAGAACCTAGGACAAGTCCTGGCTAGGTGTGAAGAGACCAACCTAGTCCTAAATTGGGAAAAGTGCCATTTTATGGTAGATGAAGGGATTGTCTTAGGACATAGAGTGTCAAGGGCAGGTGTAGAAGTGGATAGGGCAAAAATAGAGATCATAGAGAAGTTGGTAGAGCCCCAGAATGTCAAAGCCATTAGAAGCTTCTTAGGGCACGCTGGCTTCTACAGAAGGTTCATTAAGGACTTTTCTAAGATAGCCAAGCCTCTGTGCGAGCTTCTAGAGCTAAATAGACCATTTATCTTCTCTAAAGAATGTGTAGTAGCTTGGAAAACCCTTAAGGAAGCACTGGTCACAGCACCAATCATAGTAGGACCAAATTGGGATCTCCCATTTGAGATGCTATGTGATGCCAGTGACTATGCTGTAGGAGTCATGTTAGGACAGAAGATTGACAAGCTCACACACCCTGTCTATTATGCTAGTAAGACCTTGAATGAGGCTCAATGTAATTATACAACTACTGAGAAAGAGATGCTTGCTGTAGTATTTGCTTGTGAAAAATTGAGAAACTATATTGTAGGCACTAGGACAATTGTATACACTGACCATTCTGCTTTAAAATATCTTATGAGGAAGGCTGATGCTAAGCCTAGATTGATTAGATGGGTGTTATTGCTGCAGGAATTTGATTTGGACATTCGGGACAAGAAGGGATGTGAAAACGTAGTTGCGGATCACCTGTCTCGATTGCAGCACAATTGCGAAAAAATTGCGGAGACCGCAATATCTGATGCTTTTATAGATGAACATGTCTTTGCTTTGGCTCATCGTGATAACGATGAGGAACCGTGGTTCGCTGACATTGCTAACTTCCGTGCATCACAGGTATTACCAGTGTTCAAGGGAGGACAAGAGAAGAAGAGGTTCCTTCATGAAGCAAGGAAATTCATCTGGGATGACCCCACACTTTACCGAACCTGTGCTGATGGCTTGCTAAGGAAATGTGTTTCAGCTGCTGAAGCGAAGTCTGTGCTGCAGCACTGTCACTCATCTCCTTATGGTGGACACTTTGGCGGTCAAAGAACAGCTGCGAAGGTATTTCAGAGTGGCTACTATTGGCCAACAATCTTCAAGGACGCCCACAACTATGCCCACAGCTGTGACGAATGCCAAAGGACAGGTAACCTCAGTCGCAAGGATGAGATGCCCCTCACCTACATCTTAGAGTTGGAGCTCTTTGATGTGTGGGGCATTGATTTCATGGGACCATTCCCTCCATCATCAGGTAACCTTTACATTTTAGTAGCAGTAGACTACGTGTCCAAGTGGGTAGAAGCCAAAGCATGTCCTAATAATGATGCTAAAACAGTCACTAACTTCTTGCATAGGCACATTTTCACTAGATTTGGGACTCCTCGTGCTATCATTAGTGATGAGGGGTCACATTTCATTAATAAGGCTATGGAGAAGATATTGGCTAAATATAACATTAGACATAGGGTAGCTACTCCCTATCACCCACACTCGAATGGCCAAGCTGAAATTTCCAATAGGGAGATAAAGAACATCCTAGAAAAGGTGGTCAAACCTAATAGGAAAGACTGGTCATTTAAGCTTGAGGATGCACTTTGGGCTTATAGAACAGCATATAAGACACCCCTAGGCATGTCTCCCTATAGGTTGGTGTATGGCAAGGCTTGCCACTTGCCACTTGAGTTAGAAAACAAAGCATTTTGGGCCATGAAGGAATTGAATTTTTGTGTAAAGGATGCGGGGACATTGAGATCTTTGCAGCTACATGAACTTGATGAGCTTAGGCATATGGCCTACGAGAATGCCAAAATGTATAAAGAAAAGACCAAAATATGGCACGACAGTAGACTCAGGATCAAAGACTTTAGGAAAGGCCAACTTGTACTATTATTTAACTCACGATTAAAGTTATTTCCAGGCAAACTAAAGTCTAGATGGTCAGGTCCATTTGTTATTACTAATGTCTTTGTTCATGGTGCAATAGAGATAAAGAACTTGCAGCAAGGCCAGCCATTTATGGTCAATGGTGCTAGGTTGAAGCACTACTATGAGGAAGGAGATGTGAAGACTCTCTCGGCCTTCCTCTTGACTGAAGCATGACAAAGAGAACGAGAGAGAACGAGTGGTTACTGTGCTCGTTTAGTCAAGGCCAATGCCTTAGTTTATTTTTTCTGTTTTTCCGATTATCGTTTGTATGTTTTGTGGTGTGATTTTAATTGCGTATTTAATGTTTGTTTTATTTGTTTTTGCAAGGATTCGAAAGAGGGGATCAAGGAGAGTAAATCCAGCTTTAAAACTCGAGAAACGGTTGAGCCAAATAAAAGATACGGACGAGCAAAGTTGGAGATTTTGATGAAATAATATCCCTAGAATTGCGCTGGAATTGCTGGATCCGCAAAAAAGAGCCGTTGGGATTTTTCCGTTGCCTTTATATCCGTTGGAAGGCGCTCGATCGATACGATTATCTCTCTCTTTGCTCTCCAAGAATTCAGCGATTCTCTCCATCTTTGATTCTTCTCTCAAGATCTTCAAGACTCAGCAATGGTGTTCACACGAGCGGAGAGATCTGCAGCCAAGAAGAAGGCTGATGACGCAGCTGAAGCGGCTGCGAGGGAAGCGCTTCTCACCCTTGCAGACGATGGTGCCGTTCGCACCGGTCCTCTTCCCAAGCTTCCTATTCGTAGGAAGAAGTGGAGGGTGGTCACTGAGATCCCTGCTGGACCATCTGAGCCAGTGGGCACGCCCAAGAAACGCCGGTGGAGTGTCAAGACGGCCGCCGAACCAAGTACAGCAAAGACTCCCTCTGTGGAGAGTCAAGAAACTGATCGTGCATCCCACGAGTCAGCCAAAGAGGGTTCGTCGCCATCAGCATCACCTGCGCACAGCCCTTCACCATCTGAACCAGTGCCAAGCGCAGAATCGTCACCGCCTGCACAGAGCCTCGAGTTGTCTCCAGCACCTCAGAGTTCTGATCCGACACCTGCAGCAGCGCAGAGTCCTGAGCTGCCATCTTCGCCACTGAGTTCTGCGCGGACACCATCAGCAGAGCACAATTCTCCACGGCCTGATCCGGAATTCCCTTATGGAGATTATCAAGAGTCCACGCAAGGCAGTGGAGATGCTGGGGAAGACGAAGTCTTCTCTCCTATGAGGGAAGATAGCCCTGCCGAGCCTGCACAGCAGGACGATTCTATGGAAGAGACGTTGGGGGCATGCCTCCAGCAGATCAACATCAAGGCCAAGCTCAAGAAGAAGAAGAAGGCCAAGATTGTCAAGGCCAAGAAGTTGAAGAAAAAGAAGGCCAAGAAGGTGCCGTCGACGGACAAAGAGAGTACTGAGCCTTCGCTCAAACGCCTCAAGGTGGAGGCTGCCGAATCATCCAAACCAGCAGATAAGGGGAAGGCTAAACTCTACCCTGAAGACGAACCTCAGTCAGTGAGGTATGTCTCGTCTGACGCTGAATCCAGGGGTGCTGAGCTGAGGAAGAGGGACCTGTTGCACGAGAAAGGTTTCCTCGACCGACTCGCTGACCTGCCGCAGTTCTTGCGCGCAGGAGTGATCAACCACGGCTGGGAGGAGTTTTGCAGACCGCCTAATCCGGCCTACACGAGCATGGTGTACGATTTCTACGCCAATGTGCTCAGCCCTGAGGATGGCCTGTCTGTGGTCAGAGGGGTGGAAGTGGATTTCTCAGCTAAGGCCATCAATGAAGCCTTTGGTCTCAAGGGCCAAACGCACACAGATTATGCGCGGATAGTTGATGAGCCGACTGAGGCAGTGCTGGAAGAGGCCATTCGCACAATTGGCCAGCCTGAAGCAGCGTGGACTGTCTCACGCAATGGGAGGCACACCTTAATGAGTGCCAATCTGACAGCAAAGGCAGCTGTTTGGTTTGCCTTTGTGAGGAGAAAGCTGTCCCCTGTGACCCACGAGACGACAATCAACCAGAGTAGATCACTGCTGGTCTATGCCATCATGCGCGGTCTCACGGTCAATGTGGGGGAGATCATGTCAGCTGCCATTGCTGAGTGCGCAAAGAAAGGTAAGGGACCCTTGTTTTTCCCTAATACCATAACCAAGCTATGTTTGCTTGCAGGAGTCCCCACCGAGCGCTTGGAGCAGCAGCTGCCTTACACAGGCCATTTGGAGCTGCCTGCTAACCTGAGGCTGAGAAGAAAGGGGAATATGGAGTTTGAATTGGATAGGCTGGCTGCTGAACAGTCCCTATCCATGGCCTGCTTGATGGACATGCAGAGGAGAATGGCTCAATGGGCAAGCTATGCGCAGGCAAGGGACAAGGAAGTTGCAGACCAACTTGGGTGCATCTTCCCGGACTTCCCTACCAATCTCCTGACTCCATGGGTGCCCCCACGTCCAAGACAACCTGATGAGGATGACGAAAATTGAGTGCTGGTTTGAAGTGCACTGAAGGGAGTATTGCTGTTCCCTTAGAAAACACAAACAATTTTCTGCTTTCTGATAGATAATGTGAATTATGCTGTTTTTTTTTGTTCAATTTTTGATCTGTTTTTAATGTTTAGTTTTATGTGTTTCCTTTTGCTTAGGATAGTTTGATGTCAGCTGAATAGGTAGGATAGTCTAGCTTTATTTTTAGGATGCGTGAGTAACAGGACAAAGCATGCTAGGGGCCTGAATCAATGTTAAATCTGCCCGGATTGAATTGCGAAATAATTGCGGTTCCCGCAATTTTTGTGACTGATTGCATGTTTTGGACTGTCTGTTTAGTTAGGCTGTGATCTGTTATATTCTATCTTTTGCTGCTAGCATGACTACCTTATATAGCTGATCTTAAAGCATGCTGGATGAGTGTCATAGGACACCCTTTGATAGTTTAAATTAGCCTCTGAATAGTGCTCAGCATGCATAAACCATCAGTCCTTAAACTGTCTGTTTTGTCAAATTTTCTGCTGCTGGAATAATTGCTTTTAGAATGTTTTGCCTATGCCTAGGATTTTTAGATTCTCTTTGTTTTACTTTAGACTAGATGCTTCTAGGACAAGTTTGGGGGTGTGCCACCTCAAACACTCATTGGGGACAATGAGTAGTTGAAGTTTGGGGGAGGCCACCCTAGGCCTAGGAACATTCCTCTCTTCCTTAGGACATAAGCATTCTTCTTCTCCTTTAAGAAAATTTTTTTTGTGATAAATAGAAAAAAGTGAAAAATAGAATAAAGAGGGGAGTCTCTCTCAAGTGCTGAGTAATCAGTGCCAAGTGTGTAAACCACAAGTGGCATTGCATCAAAAGGCAACCCAAGGAGAGACTCCACCTAAGTAAAAAAGGAAAAAGGGAGAAATAGGGGAAGAAGAATGTATGCTTAGGAGTTATAATCTTGTGGCTTAGATGTCCTATTTAAAAAAAAAAGAACTCTGATCCTTAATGAGATAAGCACAAGGTTGTAGCTTTTAGGTTTGTCTAGGGAGATGAATGTATATCCAATGTAGTGATGCCAGGGCTTAGGTTGTTCTCTAAAAGTACCACTGTCACTGTTAATACTAAGACTGGCATGACTCTAAGGAATCCTAGGCACATTAAAAGTTAAGCTAGAAGCATGTACTGAGTCTGGAGTAAAGCTTGGTAGAATTTGAAACCTTAGGGATAGTGGCATGATATCATAGAAGTAGTTAGATTAGTAGTAGGGGGTTAACAAAAACAGCAGGTATAGTAGGCAGGTGAAGTCAGAAGAAGCTTGATAAGAGGTTAATTCTAAACTTAGAAGTGTGTCACAGGACAGCACTGCTAGAGATAGGGATATAGGGGAGTCGGTAAGTAGTTAAAGAAGATAAAATAACAGCCTAAGTAAGTCCTTAGTATGCTTGAGGACAAGCAAAACCTTAAGTTTGGGGGTGTGTTAAGTCTCTGAAAGTGACTTATTTAGGACCCATTTAGCTTAAGAAGATGTACACATTTAGGTGTTTTTGTTAGCATTTAGCCTAAACCTATGCTTTAATATGAGAATTAGAAGAAGATAGCTAATCTAGGACTTATGTACAATAGGTAGAAAAAGGGTTGAAAACCGAAGGAAAAGAATGAAAAAAATCGCATTGCGACAGCATTGCGAAAACATTGCTGAGGCCGCAATTATTCAAGTGAAAACCGTAAGTTGACTGATCTTTTTCTGTTAATTTCCGTAATTTCAGGGATTCGTTCTTTCTCCTCCATCCATTCTGATATATGACGTTGAAGATTGATGGTTCTCCTTGGCCCAAACGCACCTGCAAACTACTATAAAAGGGGGCCAAAGTCGGAGGTTTGATCATCATTCGAAGCGCAGAAGTCTTCTCGCAGTCCATCATTTCTCTCTGTTTTCCTTTGCCGTCTGTTGGAGTGAGAGTCTCAGCTTTTGGAATCGATAATCTGATAGGAAGGAGAGGAGATTCTTCTTCTCTCTCGATTGGATTCATCCAAGCAAGGCTGACCTTTCATCCCCTTCATTCGAGGCGACTGCAACGAAACTTTTCAAGCACCTTTACTGCTTTTCTGTCGTTCTTCTTCTTATTTCCAGTTTGATCATTGTTGTTCTTAGCCTAGTGCTTTAATTACTGCATTTCGTTGTTGTCTGTCTTTGAATCATTTCTTTTAAAGCTTTCCTTTGTCGTTCAAACATTCAAAGTAATCAAAGTAAAATTCTGCACTTCACAGTTTCCACCTTCTGCTGCTACGTTTTATCCTACTGTTTAAAGCACATTTCCCTTCTAAGCATGTCTATCTTTTCTGCCATTTCTGTTCACCTTGCATCCATGAGTAGCTAAATCACTTAGGGGCATGCTAATGACAGAACTATAGGCTAAAAAAACGTGCATCAAGTATGTGGGATAGCTCTCGAATCATTGATTGTATGTAAGCTTCATCCCACGGGCAATTTCGATTGGCCATCCATTTTGTCCAAAGAACTCCTAACCTCTGGAAGGAGTAAGAGTTCAGAGTCATATAATCATGCTAGCCTTTCATGGTAATCAGGAGACGGCCTAGGAATAGGCGTTTCCCTAGTACAAACTAAACACTCCTGTTTTAACAAGATGCTTAAGACCTTACTTTGAAGTCGAGTAAACTTAAGACTCTAATGCATGGAATCGGACGATACTTGAGATAGAGTGAGTTTGATGTATAGAGAGTTGATCCAATGCTTGAGAATCGTAATAAAATGCCTATAGGATAGTCATTAGTAGCCCTTAATTCACCCTTTTACTCAGTTTCGCTGTTATTTAATTGCGGTAACATTGCGGTCCTCGCAATTCTGCCAGATTTTCATTCTGTTTAGCTGTTTTCTTCCTCGTTTATTAATTACATCTCTTGTCCTCTAGGTCTAGTTTCAACTTGCATTTGTTTATGTTATATCCCTTTATACATTCAGCAAAAAGTAGATAATTAAAAACCAATTTTACCCCATCAAATTCATCCCATCTTTCTTAACAATCACACTTCGCGAATAGCTAAAAATGAGTCTCTGTGGAAAAAACGAATGAAATATACTTACTACTTGCTGTGAGACCATGTATGCTTGCATGTTCTAAGTGCTCTCTCTACCCTTTTGCATATTTATCTTTACACACTGAGCACGCAACAAGCATCCACCTATTTTAGAATTAAAACCACTGCCCACACACCTCAAGTATGCATACTTAGGAAATAATGAGACTTTGCCTGTAATTATTTCTTCTAAGCTAAGTGAACAGCATGAGGTTGATCTAATTTTATTACTTAAGCAACATAGGAAGGCTATTGCATGGACTATTGCTGATATTAGAGGCATTATCCCTTCTTATTGTATGCATAAGATCACATTAGAGGAAGAACATACACCCCGAGTAGATCACCAACGTAGGTTGAACCCCTCTATGAAAGAGGTAGTTAAAAAGGAAATAATAAAATGGTTAGATGCTGGGGTAATCTTCCCTATAGATAGTAGTCAGTGGGTGAGCTCTATACAATGTGTACCTAAGAAGGGTGGGATGACTGTGGTAGTCAATGAGAACAATGAACTGATTCCAACTAGGACTGTCACAGGATGGAGAGTATGTATGGATTATAGGAAACTAAATAAAGAAACTAAAAAAGACCACTTCCCTCTACCATTCATTGACCAAATGTTAGACAGAATAGCTGGTAAAGCTTATTACTGCTTCCTAGACGGTTATTCAGGGTATAATCAGATCACTATAGACCCCAAAGACCAAGAAAAGACTACCTTCACTTGCCCTTTTGGAACATTTGCCTTTCGCAGAATGCCTTTTGGCTTATGCAATGCACCGGCAACATTCCAAAGGTGCATGTTGGCAATCTTTTCTGATTTGGATGAGTCCATGATAGAAATATTCATGGATGATTTCTCAGTCTTTGGGGATTCCTTTACAAACTGTCTAGAGAACTTAGGACAAGTCCTGGCTAGGTGTGAGGAGACTAACCTAGTCCTTAATTGGGAGAAGTGTCACTTCATGGTAGATGAAGGGATTGTCCTAGGTCATAGAGTGTCAAGAGCAGGAGTGGAGGTCGATAGGGCCAAGATAGAAATCATAGAGAAGTTGGTAGAACCTCAGAATGTAAAAGCCATTAGGAGTTTCTTAGGACATGCAGGCTTCTATAGAAGGTTCATTAAGGACTTTTCTAAGATAGCCAAGCCTTTGTGTGAGCTCCTAGAGCTAAACAAACCCTTCATCTTCTCTAAAGACTGTTTAGTTGCATGGAAAACCCTTAAGGAAGCACTAGTCAAAGCACCTATTATAGTAGGGCCAAATTGGGATCTCCCATTTGAGATGTTATGTGATGCAAGTGACTATGCTGTAGGGGTCATGTTAGGACAGAAGATCGACAAGCTGACACACCCTGTATACTACGCTAGTAAAATACTTAATGAGGCTCAATGTAATTATACAACTACTGAGAAAGAGATGCTAGCTGTAGTGTTTGCTTGTGAGAAATTTAGGAACTATATTGTAGGCACTAGGACAATTGTGTACACTGACCATTCTGCCTTAAAGTACCTCATGAGGAAGGCTGATGCTAAGCCTAGGTTGATTAGGTGGGTGTTATTGCTGCAGGAATTTGATTTGGACATTAGGGACAAGAAAGGATGTGAAAATGTGGTTGCGGATCACCTTTCTAGATTACAGCATAATTGCGGAAAAATTGCAGAAACCGCAATTTCTGATGCTTTCATTGATGAACATCTCTTTGTACTAACTCATTGTAATAGCGATGAGGAACCATGGTTTGCTGACATTGCCAACTTCCTTGCATCGCAGGTACTACCAACTTTCAAGGGAGGCCAAGAGAAGAGGAAGTTCCTCCATGAAGCCAGGAAGTTCATATGGGATGATCCCACACTCTACAAAACTTGTGCTGACGGACTGCTAAGGAAGTGTGTTTCAGCTGCGGAGGCAAGGTCTGTGTTGCAGCACTGTCACACAGCCCCATATGGTGGACATTTTGGAGGTCAGAGAACAGCTGCTAAGGTGTTCCAGAGTGGCTACTATTGGCCAACGATCTTCAAAGATGCCCACAACTATGCACACAGCTGTGATGAATGCCAGAGGACAGGTAACTTGAGCCGCAGGGATGAGATGCCTCTCACTTACATTTTAGAGTTGGAGCTCTTTGATGTGTGGGGCATTGATTTCATGGGGCCATTCCCTCCTTCATCAGGTAACCTTTACATCCTTGTAGCAGTGGATTATGTCTCTAAGTGGGTAGAGGCTATAGCATGTCCCAATAATGATGCAAAAATAGTCATAAAATTCTTGCATAGGCACATTTTTACTAGGTTTGGAACACCTCGTGCTATCGTTAGTGATGAAGGGACACATTTCATTAATAAGGCTATGGAGAGAGTGTTGGCTAAATATAATGTTAGACATAGAATAGCCACTCCTTATCACCCACATTCTAATGGCCAAGCTGAAATTTCAAATAGGGAGATTAAGAACATCCTAGAAAAAGTGGTTAAACCCAATAGAAAGGACTGGTCATTTAAACTCGAGGATGCACTTTGGGCGTATAGAACTGCATATAAGACACCCCTAGGTATGTCCCCTTATAGGCTAGTATATGGCAAAGCTTGTCACTTACCACTTGAGTTAGAAATCAAAGCATTTTGGGCCATGAAAGAGTTGAATTACTGCGTGACTGATGCGGGAACATTGCGGTCTTTGCAATTACATGAGCTTGATGAGCTTAGACATATGGCTTATGAAAATGCTAAAATGTATAAGGAAAAGACCAAGATTTGGCACGACAGTAGACTTAGGATTAAGGACTTTAAGAAAGGTCAGCTTGTCTTGTTGTTTAACTCACGGTTGAAACTATTTCCAGGTAAACTTAAGTCTAGATGGTCAGGTCCATTTGTGATTACTAATGTGTTTGTTCATGGTGCTATCGAGATAAAGAACCTGCAGCAAGGACAACCATTCATGGTTAATGGTGCAAGATTGAAGCACTACTATGAGGAAGGAGATGTGAAGACTCTCTCGGCCTTCCTTTTGTCTGAAACGTGAAAACGAGAACGAGAGAGGACGAGTGATTGCTGTGCTCGTCCAGACGGGGCTCATGCCTTAGTTTATTTTTTCCATTTTTTCGGTTATCGTTTGTGTATATGTTTGTATGATTTTAATTACGAATTTGATGTTGATTTTATTTCTTTTTAGGGAATCAATAGAGGGAATCAAGGAGATTAAATCCAGCTTAAAAAATCAAGAAGATATTGGGCCGAATCAAAGATACGGTGGAGCAAAGATTGACATTTAAATGAAAAAAATCTTCAACGGTCACTAGAATTGCGCTGGATTTGCAGAATCCGCAAAAATATAGCCGTTGGGATTTTTTCCGTTTTCTTTATATCCGTTGAGACGCGCGTTGATCTCTACGATTTCCCAAGTATCTGAACTCCAAGAAATCTGCGTTTCTCTTCATCTGTGATTCTTCTCTCCAAACCTCCACGATTCAACAATGGTGCTCACGAGGGCTGAAAGATCTGCGGCCAAGAAGAAGGCTGACGACGCTGAAACGGCTGCGAGGGAAGCACTTCTTGCCCTTGCAGAGGCTGATGCTGCACGGACTGAACGACTTCCCAAACTTCCGATTCGCAAGAAGAAGTGGAAGGTCGTCACAGAGATACCTGCTGGACCCTCTGAACCAGCAGGCACACCCAAGAAGCGCAAATGGAGTCTGGCTGTGGCCGAGGAAGGAATCAAGAACAAGACTCCCTCTGTGGAGAGTCAAGAACTGGGCCAGCCATCCCGCGAGACAGCGGAGCACAGCCCTTCATCATCTCCACTGGTTCGAAGCCCTGAGTGCTCCGCATCGCCACCAGCACAGAGCCCTGAGCTGCCTTCATCACCGCAAAGTTCTGAGCATACCCCACCAGCAGAGAGCCCTGAGGCATCGCCCACTTCTCCACAACATGACCCTGAATTCCCATATGGTGAGTATCAAGAATCGACGCAGGGCAGTGGGGAAGGTGAGGAAGAAGAGGTCTTCTCCCCTGTGAGGGAAGCCAGCCCTGAGAGTCTTGCGCAGAAGGATGACTCGATGGACGAGACACTGGGGGCTTGCCTCCAGCAGATCACCACCAAGGCAAAGCTGAAGAAGAAGAAGGCTGCCAAGATTATCAAGGCCAAGCGGTCCAAGAAATCAAAGAAGAAGAAGGCCAAAAGGGCGCCTTCATCAGAGAAAGAGAGCGCTGAGCCGTCGCTCAAGAAGCTCAAGATTGAGGCTGCGGAGTCAGCCAAACCAAAGGACAAAGGGAAGGCCAAGCTTTACCCTGAAGATGAGCCTCAATCAGTGAGGTACGTGTCCTCTGACGCTGAGTCCAGAGGCATTGAGCTGAGGAAGAGGGAGTTGCTGCACGAGAAGGGCTTCCTCGACAGACCTGCTGACCTGCCGCAGTGCTTGCGCGAAGGAATTACAAATCATGGATGGGAGGAGTTGTGCAGACCACCCAATCCAGCTTACACAAGCATGGTTTATGACTTTTACGCCAATGTGCTTCATCCTGAGGATGACCTGTCTGTGGTCAGAGGGGTGGAAGTGGACTTCTCAGCAAAGGCGATCAACGAAGCCTATGGCCTCAAAGGCCAAAAACATACGGACTATGCAAGGATTGTTGATGAGCCTACTGATGCTGTCCTGGAAGAGGCCATTCGGACCATTGGTCAGCCTGAAGCATCCTGGACCGTGTCACGGAATGGGAGGCACACTCTCATGAGTGCCAACCTCACAGCTAAGGCGGCTATCTGGTTTTCCTTCGTGAGAAGGAAACTGTCTCCAGTGACTCATGAGACCACCATCAACCAGAGCAGATCGCTGCTGGTCTATGCAATCATGCGCGGTCTCACAATCAACGTGGGAGAAGTCATTGCAGCTGCCATTGCTGAGTGCGCCAAGAAGGGTAAGGGTCCATTGTTTTTCCCTAATACTATAACTAAACTCTGCTTGCGTGCAGGGGTTCCCATTGAGCGAATGGAGCAGCAGATGGCTTACACAGGCCACTTGGAGCTACCTACTGGCTTGAGGCTAAAAAGGAGGGGGAACATGGAATTCGAGCTGGATAGGTTGGCTGCTGATCAGTCGCTGTCCATGGCTTGCTTGATGGATATGCAGAAGAGGATGGCTCAATGGGCCACATACGCACAGGCACGGGACAAGGAAGTTGCTGACCAACTTGGATGCATCTTCCCTGATTTTCCCACGAACCTCCTGACTCCATGGATGCCTCCAAGACCAAGAAGGAGTGATGATGAGGAAGACGTCTGAGTGCTAGTTTGAGGAGCACTAAAGGGAGTATTGCTGTTCCCTTAGAAAGAAAAGAAAAAGAAAAAAAAAACCAATTTGCTTTCTGTTAGACCATGTGCATTATGCTATTTTGAGTTCATATTTTGATCTGTTTTATTCTTTAGTTTAAAATTTTTCAATTTGGTTAGTGTAGTCTGATGCTAGCTGATTAGGTAGGTTAGTTTAGTTTTATTTTTGTCGAGCTGGAATGACTGGATATAGCATGCTTAGGGGCCTTAATCACTGATATATCTGCCCTGACTTTATTGCGAAAGAATTGCGGAACCCGCAATTTTTATTACTGAATGCATGTTTTGGACTGACTGTTCAACTAGGCTGTGATCTGTTTAAATTCTATCTTTTGCTGCTATCATGACTACCTTATATAGCTTATCTTAAAGCATGCTGGATGAGTGTCATAGGACACCCTTTGATAGTTTAAATTAACCTCTAAAAAGCTCAGCATGCATAGCTTTAAGTCCTGATCTGTCTGTTTTTCTCAAATTTCTGCTGCTGTGTTCTTGACTTTTAGCATGTTCTGTCTATACCTAGGGCTTTTAGATTCTCTTTGTTTTACCTTAGACTAGATGCTTCTAGAACAAGTTTGGGGGTGTGCCACCTCAGACACTCATTGGGGACAATGAGTAGTTTAAGTTTGGGGGAGGCCACCCTAGGCCTAGGAACACTCCTCTCTCCCTTCAAGCATAAGCATTCTTCTTTTCCTTTACAAAAAAAAAAAATGATGAGCTGAAAAAATAGAATAAAGAGGAGTGTCTCTCTTAGGTTGTTGAGTAATCAGTGCCAAGTGTGTAACCCACAAGTGGCATTGCATCAAAAGGTAACCAAAGGAGAGGCTCCACCAAAGTAAGAAAGGAAAAAAAAAAAAAAGGAAGGAATAGGAAAGAAGAATGTATGCCTAGGAGTTACACCTTTGTGGCTTAGATGTCCTGAATAAAAAGAACTCTGATCCTTAATGAGCTAAGCACAAAGGGGTAGCTTTTAGGTTTGCTTAAAGAGATGAGTGTCTATCCAATGTAGTGATGCCAGGGGTTAGTTTGTTCTATGAATGTACTACTGTCACTAGGTTTGTACTAAGCCTGACATGACTCGAAGGAATCCTAGGTAGCTCAAAAAGTAAACACTAGAAGTATGTACTGAGTCTGGGGTAAAGCTAGGTAGAATTTGAAACCTTAGGGATAGTGGCATGATGTGACAAAAGCAAGTAGATCAGTTGCAGTGAGTTACTGAAAACAACAAGAATATTAGGCGTGCGAAGTCAGAAGAGGCAATATAAAAGGTTAGTTATAGACTTAGAAGTGTGTCACAGGACAGCAGCGCTATAGATAAGAAGGTAGGGGAGTCAGTAAGTGGTTAAAGAAGAAGAAACAGCAGCCTAGGAAAGTCCTTAGATTGCTCGAGGACAAGCAAAACCTTAAGTTTGGGGGTGTGTTACGTCTCCAAAAGTGACCTTTTTAGGACTTAATTATCTTAGAAAGATGTTCACTCTTAGGTGTTTTTGATAGCATTTAGCCTAAACCTATGCTTAAATATGAGAATTAGAAGAAGGTAGCTAAATTAGGACTTATGTACAATAGGAAAGAAAAGGGTTGAAAACCGAAGGAAAAGAATGAAAAACAAGCATTGCGACAGAATTGCGGAAACATTGCTGAAACCGCAATGTTTCAAGTGAAAACCGTAAGTTGGCTGATCTTTTTCTGTTTAGATCCGATTTTTCAGGGATTCGTTCTTTCTCCTCCATCCATTATGAAGTACGACGTTGAGGATGGACGGTTCTGCTTGGCCCAAACGCACCTGCAGAAGCCTATAAAAGGAGGTCAAAGTCGAAGGTTCAATCATCATCCGAAAGCGTAGAAGTCTTCTCGCAGTTCCATCTTTCCTCCTGTTTTCCTTTGCCGTCTGTTGGTTTGCGAAGCTCAGCTGTTGGAATCGATAATCTGATAGGAAGGAGAGAAGATTTATCTTCTTTCCCGATTGGATTCATCCAAGCAAGGCTGATCTTTCTCATCCTTCAGCCGAGGCAGTTGCGACGAGGCATTCAAGCTCATTTACTTGCTTTCTGTCTTCACTTCTACTTTCCAGCGTTGTTTAGTTGTTGTTCCTGTTCTAGTGGCTAGTTTATTGCATTTCGTGGTGTTCTATCTTTGTGTTATTCATTTTAAGTGTTCTGTTATTCCTTCAAACAATCAAGTAATCAAAAGCAAAATTCAGTATTTCACAGTTTCCTATCTTTGCAACTCACTGTCTTACCTTGCTGTATTAAGCTTATTTCTCTTCTAAGCATGTCTCTTTCATCTTTTATTTCTGTTTACCCTATATCCATGAGTAACTAAGTCACTTAGGGGCATGCTAATGACAACACTATAGGCTAAAAAACGTGAACCAAGCATGTAGGATAGCTCTCGAAGCATTGATTGTATGTAAGCTTCATCCTACGGGCAATTTCGATTGGCCATCCATTTTGTCCAAAGAACTCCTAACCTCTGGAAGGAGTAAGAGTTCAGAGTCATACTCTCATGCTAGCCTTTCAAGGTAGCCAGGAAACGGCCTATGAATAGGCGTTTCCCTAGTACAAACCACATCTTTCTGCTTTAACAAGATGCTTAAGATCTTACTTTGACATGAGTAAACTAAAGAATCTAATGCATGGAATCGGACGATACATGAGATTGAGATAGTTTGATGCATAGTGAGTAGATCCAGTGCTTGAGAATCGTATAAAAATGCCTATAGGATAGTCATTGGTAGCCCTTAATTCACCACTTTACACACTTTCGCTGTCGGTAACATTGCGGTAGAATTGCTGTTTCCGCAATTCTGCTAAGTTAAAAATTCTGTTTAGCTATTTTCCTCTTCATTTATTAATCTCTTCTCTTCTTCATTTAAGTTTATCATTGACTTGAGCTTGTTTATGTTGCTTCCTTTTATACATTCAGTAGTAACTAGGCAATTAAAAACCAATTTTACTCCATCAAATCCATCCATTCTCTCTTAACAAAACACTTCACGAGTAGCTCATAATAAATCTCTGTGGGAAAACGAATGAAAAAATACTTACTACTTGCTATAAGATCATGTATGCTTGCATGTTCTGAGTGCTCTCTCCCTCTTATTGCTTATTTATTTTAACACATTGAGCACGCAACACCTAGGTAACTTGATCTCAATCTTGAGCTCGCTATGAACTCCTGCTTATTCGATCGTATCCTTTGACTTGCACGGGTGAGAGTGACCCATTAGCGCCGACTCAATATGCCTACCATCTTGGGGATAAAGTCGAATAGGTAGCTGGGGACATAGTACAGCAAGATTGGAGTTCACTCCTAACCCGCTCTTCAGGGTTAGTAGATAGGTTGTTCCCTTAATAGCTGACTCCGAGGCTTGAACAATGAGCGCTCACACTCTCATGTGATGAGAGGGTTAACTGATCTGTTGGTTGGACCACAGATCTATTGTTCATTAGAGGTGTCAGTGGTACTTAAGAAACAAGAAGTAATGCAGGGGTTAAACGGTTTAAATGACCCAGCTGTGATTACGAGCAACCTGTGAAGGGTCGACTTGCTAGTGACGGTTATATCAGAGGACATAATATATCTACAGTGAGGAGAGTGCAACCCTCGGACTATAGTGGAGTCTCTGGGGGTTAACGAATGTTGATTAGTTCGGTTAAAAGAGTTTTGACCGGATAATCTCGTATCGTTGGAGCTCATGATCTGTAGGTCCTTTAGGTTCTCCTGGCTAGCTCGGATAACGTCGTGCAACAGTATAAGAGAAAATTAAAAGAAAAAGAATTTGAATTGTTCAAATTCGGTTTTTGGAAGGAGGATGGACATATTTAAATATGATTTAAATATGGGATTGACCTAAAACATGAATAGGATTCATGTGCAAAAAAGTCGATTTTCGGAAAATCGGGTTTAGCCATATTATTTAATTAATATTTGATATTGAATTAAATAATATTAATTAATTAAAAAGTTTAATTAATTAAATATATATATATATATATATATATATATATATTATTTATTAAAAAGTTTAATAAATAAAATATTTATTATTATTTAAAATTAATTGTGAATTATATGTGAATTAATTTTATTTAATATATATATATATATATATATATATATATATGTAAGGTGTTTTTTTTGCATGCCCCCCATATGGCAATGTTGTTGCTGTGAGTGAGTTTTTGGGTATATGTTTTGATCTTTTGGGTTTGGAGATTTGAGGTGAGTTGGTAAGTGAAGGTGAAGAAGTTCATCTTCTGCTGAAGAAAAAAAAATCTCTGAACTTCATTTTTCAAATTCCCTCAGTCCTCCATCATTCCTTTAGTTTTTCTTCTACTTTTCTCTTTGTTTTGGAGTCCCATAACTCCGTTGCTCGAACGTCGAGGATAGCGGGACTACCTGGGGTGGTCCTCGGGGTGTTCGTGAGAAGAGGGCGGAAGAGTTCGTGACGAGGAAAGAGCGGCGGAGCTTGAAGAAATTGGAACTACAAGGGTATGTATTTCTAATTTCTTATTTTCGCTTTATGAGCATGTTTACTATTTGTTAAATTGATGAAATTAGAGTATCATCGGTCCGAAATCGCTTTCCGCTGCGTATGTCGCTCCATCATCAACATTATGCCCCAACTCCAAATGAAGAATTATCACCCGTTTTGGAGGCGCTATGGATAGAATTCATGGAAAGGAATGATGCATCCATGAGGAGAATGGATGTGCAATTAGCCCAGCTCACAAATGACCTACAAGATCTACTTGCTATAGCAAAATCACCACCACCATGCCCTCAGATGTTCGATTTTTATGATGATGAATCCTTTGTTACCTTCGAATCTGAGAAGAGTGATCCAATGGAATCTCCATATGAAATGGTGGAGTTGGTGAAAGTTGAGAAAAATGAAATTATGCTGGATGAGGCCAAAGAGATTAATGCGCTGCTTGAGGAACAAGAATTTGAAATGTTTGATGTTGCAGCAAGCTTCTCCACCAATGAAAGAGCTGAGCCACCACCACCACAAATGCTCCAGCTGAAGGAGTTAGAAAGAGATGTGCCAGAAAAAGAAGTCCCATCGCATCAAAGCTATGTTGTAGCAAATGTTGTAGAAACAAAACCAACGCACAGAAAGTACAAACCTTGGGATGTTATAACATGACGTCTCTTTGAAAGAATCAACAATTTCAAGGTGTGGCAGAATGTCCGACCCCGTAAATCAAAACTTAAGTATCTTAAAGGAGCAGAAGTGATGCCTCGAAACATTGAAGAATATCCATATGAGGCAGATTGACAAGGGAGATTTCTGATCCCTAAACTCTTAAATTAGGCTTTTATCATGTTTTCCTTAGATTTCGTATGTTAGGAGTAGTTTATTTTAGGAGTGAAATATTTATCATGTGCCAACAATCATAGTATACTAGGAGACAATTCTGAAAATAGTTTGATGTTTCTGCTATCATGCTTCAAATCTTTGTTAATGAGCTTACCATAGTCGTTTAGCATGAATTGATGATGCCTTCATTTTGAAATGATTATTTTGCATGCTTGTGCCATTACAATATTATACTGAAGCATGGAGCAAAGTGTGGAATTCTGCCTTCCGAATTTGTCTTATGATAATGCTGTTAGATTTATAATGTTTAGCTAGCTTGGACTATTTTCTCTGCTGATAGTACTTGTCTATATCTTTTGCAAATGGCTAAAATGTGACCCTCTGTGAGATTCTAGAGCTAAATAGAGCTTTTATCTTTTCAAATGAGTGTTTGATAGCTTGGAATAAGCTCAAGACTTCTTTAGTCAAGGCTCCAATTATAATCGAACCAAATTGGTGAATTGATGTGCGATGCTAGTGACTATGCAATTGGGGCTATGCTTGGCCAAAAGATAGATAAATTAACACATCCTGTATATTATGCAAGTAAAACTTTAAACGAAACACAATGTAATTACACTACCACAGAGAAGGAAATGTTAGCGGTAGTGTTTGCATGTGAAAAATTTAGGCCTTATATTGTAGGTAATAAAACGATTGTTTATACTGATCATTCTGCAATAAAGTATTTAATGAGGAAGGCTGATGTTAAGCCTCGACTAATTAGATGGGTGTTATTATTGCAAGAGTTTGATCTAGAGATTAGAGATAAAAAAGGATGCGAAAACGTAGTTGCTGATCATTTATCTAGATTGCGAAGTAATTGCGAAAAAATTGCTGAACCCGCAATATCTGATTCCTTTATTGATGAACATGTCGTTGTGTTAGTGCATTGTGATAACAATGAGGAACCTTGGTTTGCGGATATTGCTAACTTCCTTGCCTCACAGGTGTTACCAACTTTCAGAGGGGGGCAAGAAAAGAAAAGGTTCTTACACGAGGCTAGGAAGTACATCTAGGACGATCCAACCCTTTACAAAAGTTGTGCGGATGGATTGTTAAGGAAGTGTGTGTCAGCTGCTGAAGCAAGGTCAGTCTTGCAGCACTGCCATACATCTCCTTATGGTGGACACTTTGGTGGTCAAAGGACGGCTGCAAAAGTGTTCCAAAGTGGCTACTACTGGCCCACAATCTTCAAGGATGCCTACGACCATGCACACACCTGCAATGAGTGTCAACGCACAGGTAACCTTAGTAGAAAAGATGAGATGCCTCTCACATATATCTTAGAGTTAGAACTCTTTGATGTATGGGGCATTGACTTCATGGGACCATTCCCTCCATCTGCTGGTAATCTTTACATATTAGTAGCAGTAGATTATGTTTCAAAATGGGTTGAAGCAATTGCATGTCCCCTAAATGATGCCAAAACAGTCGTTAAGTTTCTAAATAGGCATATTTTTACAAGATTTGGTACACCACGTGCAATCATAAGTGATGAGGGAACGCACTTTATAAACAAAGCTATGGAAAAAGTATTAGCTAAATATAATGTTAGACATAGAGTAGCAACACCCTATCATCCACACTCAAATGGACAAGCTGAAATATCTAATAGAGAGATCAAGAGCATACTTGAAAAAGTTGTTAAACCTAATAGAAATGACTGGTCTTTTAAGTTAGACGATGCACTGTGGGCGTATAGGACTGCATATAAAACGCCCTTAGGCATGTCTCCTTATAGGTTAGTGTATGGAAAAGCATGCCACTTACCTCTCGAATTAGAAATCAAAGCCTTTTGGGCCTTAAAAGAGTTGAATTATTGCGTAACCGATGCGGGAACATTGCGGTCTCTGCAATTACATGAGTTAGATGAACTAAGGCATATGTCATATGAAAATGCTAAAATGTATAAAGAAAAAACTAAGATATGGCATGATAGTAGACTTAGGATCAAGGACTTCAAAAAGGGCCAACATGTTTTGTTATTCAACTCACGACTTAGATTATTTCCTGGCAAACTTAAGTCTAGATGGTCAGGTCCTTTTGTGATTACTAATGTATTTATTCATGGTGCAATTGAAATTCGAAATCTGAATCAAGGGTAGCCATTCATGGTAAATGGTGCGAGGTTGAAGCACTATTATGAGGAAGGAGATGTGAAGACACTTTCGGCCTTCCTTCTATCCGAAGCCTAAGAAGCAAAAAAAGAGAGGATGAGCAAGGATGTGAGCGTGATAATGGGAGAACTTCAAACGAAAATGAGGAAGGTGAATCAAGAGGAGAAGATCAAGGAAAAGATCGGGCAAAATCAAAGATTTCGTTGCTAAGATCTTGCAACAGAAATCAAGAAAAATCTTAACGATTATATTGTCAATGCTGAAAAATTGCTAAAGAATTGCGGCGTCCGCAATAAAAGAGCCGTTGGGGAAACACTCGAGTATAAATAGACGGCGTTGGGGATCGCTTTCCTCTACGATTTCTCACACCTTTGGGACTCCACAATTCAGAACTCTCATTCCTCTGAAACTCCCAAGCTCAGATCTTCAAGAAACCACAATGGTGACCACGAGAGCTGACCGATCCACGCCCAAGAAAGCATCATTTGATGCAGAAGAAACAAGACTGGTAAGGGAGGCGTTGCTATCTTTAGCAAACGTCGACGCTGCGCAACCCTCGAGGCCCTCAAAGCTTCCTGTGAGAAGGAAGAAGTGGAATGTGGCAACGACGGAAGCTGCTGATCCCTCTGATCCAACGAAAACTCCAAAGAAGAAGAAGTGGAAGGTCACAATGCCTGCTTCCCCGATTAGAGAGAAGAAGACCCCGAGTGAGGAAAGCCTCAATAGTGGTCGGCCATCATTTGAGACGGCCATGCAGAGCCTTGAGTCTCCTCAGGATCAGTCGGAGCCTGAAATTCCTTCTGAAGAACAACAAGAATCGGTGCCAATCGATGATCCGACTGAGAAGGAAAATGTGTTTTCCCCCTTCAGGGATGTCAATCTTGACAGCCCTGTGGAGAGGGAGAACATGGACTCAATGGAGGAAACGCTGGGAGAATGCCTCCAGCACATGACCGCCAAGACAAGGCTCAAGAAGAAGGCGCCTGTGATTGTGAAGGCTAAGCGGCCAAAGGCCTCCAAGCGGACTAAAAGGGAGAGGGTTGAAGCTGAACCCTCTATCAAGAAAATGAAAACTGAGGCTCTGGAATCGGCCAAAGAGAAGGAAAAGGGGAAGAGAAAGATGTATCCAGAAGACGAGCCTCGAGCTGCGAGGTATGTCTCCAAGGAAGCAGAGGCCAAGGGCCTCGAATTGATAAAGAAAGAACTCCTCCACGAGAGAGGATTTCTTGATGCTCTTGCGGACCTGCCGCAATTCTTGCGCGTAGGGATTATGAATCATGGCTGGGAAGAGCTATGTAGGCCTCCAATTCCAGCCTACTCTGACATGGTGTACGACTTCTACGCCAACCTCACGCACCCTGCAGGTTGTTTTTCAATGGTGAGGGGAGTAGAGGTTGATTTCTCAGCCAACGCAATCAACGAAGCGTATACTCTCAAGGGGCATAAGCACTCTGAATACGCACGGATAGTGGAATCACCCTCAGAGGCAGTCCTGGAGGAAGCTCTGAATACAATAGGGAAACCTGAGGCAGCGTGGGCAGTCTCGAAGAATGGGAGGCACACACTGATGAGTGCGGCCCTCAGGGACAAAGCAGCCATCTGGTTCTCCCTCATCCGAAGACGAATCTCCCCGGTGACACATGAGACAACCATCAACCAGGGGAGATCGCTGCTGATCTATGCGATAATGAAGGGACTCACCATTGATATGGGTGAAGTCATTGCAGCCTCTATCATCGAATGCTCCAAGAAAGGTAAGGGCCAACTCTTTTTCCCCAATACCATTACTAAGCTTTGTTTGCGTGCAGGAGTACCTGTTACGAAGGAAGAGAGGCAATTGGCCTATTCTGGCTACTTGAAGCTCCTCACTATCTTGAGGATGAGAAGAAGGGGCAACATGGAGTTCGAGATGGATGGACTGGCTGTTGCACAGTCATTGTCAATGGCTTGCCTGATGGACTTGCAACACAAGTTAGCCCAATGGGTTGAGTATTCGCAAGCAAGGCATCAAGAGCTGGCTGAACACCTGCGGTGCACGTCCCCCACTTTCCCTGCTGGATTGCTGAACCCCTGGGTGCCTCCAAGATAAAGGAGTGAAGAAGATAAGGATGATTGAATGCCAGACTGACGACATTCGAGGGAGTATTTCTGATCCCTCTCAAAAAAAAAAAAAATTTGCTTTTCTGTGACCTGTTACCCCCTATAATCAACTGTTTGATCTGTTTTGACTTGTTAATTTGTTTGTTTACTGTAGTTTAGTTTTGTTTAATGTCATCTGAGTAAGTAGCTTAGGTAGTTTCGCTGTTTTCTGTAGTATTTCTGAACTAATATCGCATGCTAGGAGCCTTGATCACAGTTAAATTTGCTCTGTTGGAATAATTGCGAAGTCCTTGCGGTTACCGCAATATTTTGTTAGTTTTGAGCATGATGTTGGATGACTTTCTGATGGGCTGTCTGCTTTTATATCTCTTTATTTGGCTGCATTGATGAGGTTCATAGGTAGTCTGTCTATTGAGCATGCTGGATGAGTGTCACGTACACCCTTATTAGTTTGAATTAGCTTCTTATATTGTTGAGCATGTACCTCTGTGAGACCTTACCTTGTTGTTTGTAGGAAATTCTGCTTATGAGTTATCTGAACTAGGAGGGTCATTTTATCCCTAGGAGTTTTAAAATTATGTCTGGTTTTTCCTTAGACTAGATGCTTCTAGTACAAGTTTGGGGGTGTGTGTTGCGTGCTCAATGTGTGAAATAAATAGCAATAAGAGAGAGAGCACTCAGAACATGCAAACATACATGATCTTGTAAGCAAGTAGTAAGTATTTTTTCATTCGTTTTCCCACAGAGATTTATTATTAGCTACTCGTGAAGTGTATTGTTAAGAAAGATTGGGTGAATTTGATGGGGTAAAATTGGTTTTAATTTGTCTAATTTCTAAGGAACATGTAAAGGGAAGCAACATAAACAAGTTCAAATCAATGACAAACTCAAATGAAAAGAGAAGAGATTAATAAACGGAGGAAAATAGCTAAACAAAATTTTTAACTTAGCAGAATTGCGGAAACAGCAATTCTACCGCAATGTTACTGACAGCGAAAGTGTGTAAAATGGAGAAATAAGGGCTACCAACGACTCCTCTATAGGCATTTTTATACGATTCTCAAGCACTGGATCAACTCACTATGCATCAAACTAACTCAATCTCATGTATCTTCCGATTTCATGCATTAGATCCTTTAGTTTACTCATGTCCAAGTAAGGTCTTAAGCATCTTGTTAAAGCAGAAAGATATGGTTTGTACTAGGAAAACGCCTATTCCTAGGTCGTTTTCTGGCTACCTTGAAAGGCTAGCATGAGTGTATGACTCTGAACTCTTACTCCTTCCAGAGGTTAGGAGTTCTTTGGACAAAATGGATGGCCAATCGAAATTGCCCGTGGGATGAAGCTTACATACAATCAATGCTTCGAGAGCTATCCTACATGCTTGGTTCACGTTTTTTAGCCTATAGTATTGTCATTAGCATGCCCCTAAGTGACTTAGTTACTCATGGATATAGAGAGAACAGAAGTAATAGATGAAATAGACATGCTTAGAAGAAAAATAAACTTAAAACAGCAAGGCAAAACAGTACGCAGCAAAGATAAGAAACTGTGAAATAATGAATTGTGCTTTGATTACTTGATTGTTTAAATGAACAAAAGGGAAACTTAAAGTAAATAACAGAAAGACAGAACGCAACGAAATGAAATGAACTAGTCACTAGAGAAGAAACAACAACAAAACAGAGCTGGAAATCAGAAATAAAAGACAGAAAGCAGAAATTGAGCTTGGACGCCTCGTCGCAAATGCCTCGGCTGAAGGGAGAGAAAGAGTAGCCTTGCTTGGATGAATCCAATCGGGAGAGAAGATGAATCCTCTCTCCTTCCTATCAGATTGTCGATTCCAACAGCTGAAACTCTCAAACCAACAGACAGAGAAGAAAAACAGGAGAAAAGATGGAGCTGCGAGAAGACTTCTACGCTTTCGGATGATGATCAAACCCTCTACTTTGACCCCCTTTTATAGTAATCTGCAGATGCGTTTGGGCCAAGGAGAACCATCCATCCTCAACGTCATATTTCAAAATGGATGGAGGAGAAAGAACGAATCCCTGAAATAACGGAAATTAACAGAAAAAGATCAGTCAACTTACGGTTTTCACTTAAAACATTGCGGTTTCAGCAATGTTTCCGCAATGCTGCCGCAATGCGCATTTTTCATTCTTTTAACTTCGGTTTTCATTCCTTTTCTTTCCTTTTGTACATAAGTCCTAATTTAGCTTCCTTCTTCTAATTCTCATATTTAAGCATAGGTTTAAGCTAAATCCTCTCAAAAACACCTAAGAGTGTACATCTTTCTAAGATAAATAAGTCCTAAAAAGGTCACTTTTAGAGACGTAACAGTGTGCCACCTCAAACTCTCATTGAGGACAATGAGAAGATAAGTTTGGGGGAGGCAGCCTCTAGGCCTAGGAACACTTCTCTCTCCCTCTTGAAAAACATAAACATTCTTCTTCTTTGAAAAACAATGATGAAAAAGAAAGAAAAAGAAAAAGTAAAGGGTAGTGTCTCTCTCTAAAGGATGCTGAGTAATCAGGGCCATTTGTGTAACCCACAAGTAACACTGCATCAAAAGGCAAACCAAAAGGAAAGACTCTACCAAAAGAGAAAAAAAGAGAAAAGAAAAAACCAAGGAAGAAGAATGTGTGCCAACAAGCTATGACCTATGTGCTTAGGTGTCCTGTGTAATTGAACTTTGATCCTTAGTTTTGCTAAGCACAGGGCTGTAGCTTGAAGGTTTGGCAAGGGAGATGAGTGTCAATCCAATACAGTGATGCCAGGGCTTAGTTGTTCTATGGACTGTACTCTGATTCTCGTGTGTGCTAAGCCTGGCATGACTCTAAGGATTCCTAGGTAGCTCAAAAAATACATTAGAAGCATGTACTGAGTCTAAGTTAAAATTAGGGAGAGTTTGAAAACTTAGGGATAGCTGCACAATGAACCCAATGACATAGACAGATAAACCATATGTTAGGAAGTTTTGTAAAGGCAAAAGGTTTTAAAGGCGAGAGAAACCAAAATGAGCAGAATGTGAAGTTAGTTTGAACCTAGAAGAGTGTCACAAGACAGTAGTGCCTTGGATAGTAAGCCTAGGGAAGTCAGCAAGTCAGTTAGATAGAGTTTAAAAGTCAAGAATTAGCTACCAAAGTAAGCCTTTATATTGCTCGAGGACGAGCAATAACTCAAGTTTGGGGGTGTGTTACCTCTCCAAAAGTACATTATTTAGGGTCATATTTACCTTAAAATATGTAATCTCTTCAGTGTTTTTGTTAGAATTTAGCTTAATACGTGCTTAAGTGTGAGAATTCGAGGAAAGAAGCTAAAATAGGACTTATTTGGAAAACGAACGAAAAAGAATGAAAAATGATGCTAAAAGAGTTAAAATGTACATTGCAGGAGGATTGCTGAAACATGGCTGGGAGCGCAATGAACATTGTGGCCACAGCAAGGAAACCGCAATGCCAAGCTGCTGCTGCTGAACTTTTCCCAGCCGTCAGTCGTCATTGTTGCGATCTTTCAGCCGCCTAGGCCTTCCCCTGCTGCCACGTGGAGGACTGTTGTTCAGAATGAATGGTTCTCTGTGGCTGAAGGTACCTGAAAAAGTTATAAAAAGAGGTGAAGGGTGAAGGAGAAAGATAGCTCAGAAGCGTGGAGTTCTCCGTCACAACGCGATCTGCATACACATTTTCCTTACCCCATTTGTTGGAACGAAGAAATCAGCCCTTGGCGTCGATAGTTCGAGAGGAAGAAGAGAAGATCCTTCTTCTCTTCTGATCGAATTCATCCTCAAGAACAGCTAATCTTCCCCTTCATTCGAGGCACTTGCGACGAGGAGATCCGTGCACCTTTTTACAAAGCTTTTTTCTACTGCTTTCTGTCTTTCGTTTCCATTTGCTACAGTGATTGGATTCGTCTCCAGTTTACGTAGTTCTTTACTGTTTTTCATACCTTCGCACATTGTGTTCTGAACCTTAATTTAGAGAGTAATCATTTAAGTCTTTTCGAGTTCTTCATCTTGTTATCTTTTATTCTATCGCTTTCATTAAGTCTTTGAATCATTCTTAATCATTCCATCTATTCTCATTCTCCACCAACCATGAGTAACTAATCACACAAAGGTCTGCTAAAGATGAATCTATAGGTTAAAAATACGAGAGTTCAACATGTAGGATAGCTTCGAATGCATTGAATGTATGTGTACTTCATCCCATGGGCAATTTCGATCGGCCATCCATTTTGTCTAAAGAATTCCTAACCTCCGAAAGGAGTAAGAGTTCAGAGTCATCCATTCATGCTAGCCTTTTATGGTAGCCAGAAAACGACCTAGGAATATGCGTTCTCCTAGTACGGTTCATTAGCTTGTATGTATAAATAGGTGTTTATGTCTTACTTGGATATGAGTGAACTAAAATATCTAATGCATGTAATCGAGAGATGCATGAGACTGAGCTAAATCGATGCATGATAAGTTAATCTACTGCTGAATGATCGTAGTTAAGTGCCTATAGAGGAGTCTTAAGTCGACCTTGTTACCCTATCTCGCCTTTAAATCGTTGCTAATTTCATTGCTAGATAATTGCGAGAACCGCAATTCTATAGTTCTGTTTTTGCCTTAGCAGTTTTTCCAGTCTTTTACTTTTGCGATTTTATTGCTAGAACATTGTTAGATCCGTAATTATTTCTTCTCCACATCATAGCTTAATCTCTTTACTTGCTTTCGTTTATGCTTGCATCCTTCTTGCATTCTTTGTTATTTCGGTACATCAACCTCAAATCCACCAAATTTAAGTGACCCTCTCTAATTTAACACCTCACTTCGTTAGTAACTAAACTCAATCTCTGTGGGAAAACGAATTAAAAAATACTTATCACTTGCGGCAGACCATGTATGCTTGCATGTTCTGAGTGCTCTTCGCATTACATTTTATTTGCACACTGAGCACGCAACAATAGGCTATCGCATAGTCATCGCACAACCATCGCACAACCATCATGGCCATCGCATAGCCATCGCAAAGTCATCGCACAGACTGGCTGTGTGCGATGAAAAACAGAAAAAAAAACATACCTTTTTTTTCTTTGTCTTCTCGTCTCCTCAGCAACCTCCTCAGCAAAAACCTTGAAGTCCTCTGTAAAAAAGATGCTTGAGGACCTCCTTGAGTGTAATCTGAGCTATCCTCAGGCCTAGTAGCGAAGTGGTGGGACTTCTTTGAGCAAAAGGAGCTTTGAATGGTGATTGGAGGAGTTGTGAGATGGAGAAGAAGTACTATGCGATAAGAATTTCTCAAGACAACTTTTGTCTTGTCAACTTCTATCGTATAGGCTCTTGAAGTCTAAACTTCAAACTTAGCTTCAACAACTGAAGACTTTCAAATTATATACCCCATCTCCAAGTAGCTTAATCACAAAGCAAAGATTAGTCAAAAGTTATTTGTTGTCAAACATGCAAGATGTTTGGAAACCATTAACTTTTATATTATCATGTTAATATTTATTTGAAAATTAATTTAAAATTAATTTATAAATAAATATAATAATAATATAATTAATTAAAACTTTTTTAATTAATTCTTTTATTATTTAATTCAATATCAAATATCAATTAAATAATAAGACTAATCCCGGTTTTCCAAAAACCGACTTTTCACATATGAATCCCTATTCATATTTTACTCCAAAAAACATATTTAAATCACATTTAAATATGTCCAATCTCGTCCTCAAAATCTAATTTGGATTTCTCCAAATAAACTCCTTTTACATTGCTACACGGCTTAGTCCGAGCTAGCCAGGAGAACCTTAAGGACCTACAGATCATGAGCTCCAACGATACGAGATTATCCGGTCAAACCTCTTTCAACCGAACTAACCAACATTCGTTAACCCCCGGAGACTCCACTATAGTCTGAGGGTTGCACTCTCCTCACTGTATATATATTATGTCCTCTGATATAACCATCATGGGTAAGTCGATCCTTCACAGGTGTCCGTTATCACAACTAGGTCTTTTAAACCGTTTAACCTCTGTGATACCTCTTGTTCCTTAAGTACCACTGACGCCTCTAATGAACATTTGATCTGTGATCCAATCATCAGATCAGAATCCTCTTCACACAGAAGAGGATGAGGCCTCAATGTTCAAGCCCCGAAGTCAGCTATTAAGGGAACACCTTTCTACTATACCCTAAAGAGGATAGGAGTGAATTCCATCTTGCTACATGTTGCGTGCTCAGTGTGTAAATTAAAATGCAATGTGAGAGCACTCATAACATGCAAGCATACATGGTCTTGTAGCAAGTAATAAGTATTTTTTCATTCGATTTCCCACAGAGATTTATTCTTAGTTACTTACGAAGTGAGATGCGAACTTAGAAAAGATGGTTTAGATGGGGTAGAATTGGGTTTAATGTGCCTAACTAATAAAGAATGTGCGAGAGATGAAAGCATAAACAAGTGCAAGTAGATAAGTAAACTCGAAAGTAAAAGGAAAAGAATTGCAGAAACAACAATTTTCTAGCAATGTTACTAACAACGAATTAAGGGTAAAGTAGGGAAACAAGGGCTACTAACGACTCCTCTATAGGCTTTTTCATACGATTCTCAAGCAGTAGATCAGCTTATCATGCATCAAACTAACTCATTCTCATGTATCTTCCGATTCCATGCATTAGATCCTTTAGTTTACTCATGTCCAAGTAAGGTTTTAAGCATCTTTTTATAAAAGTAAGTTTAGTGATTTGTACTAGGAAAACGCCTATTCCTAGGTCGTTTTCTGGCTACATGAGAGGCTAGCATGAATGTACGACTCTGAACTCTTACTCCTTCCAGAGGTTAGGAGTTCTTTGGACAAAATGGATGGCCAATCGAAATTGCCCGTGGGATGAAGCACACATACATTCAATGCATTTGAAGCTAACCTACATGCTTGATTCACGTATTCCTACCTATAGATTCGTCATTAGCCGACCCTATTGTGGTTTAGTTACTCATGGATGATATGGAGTTGGACAGATTAGAAGGATAAAACATGATTCAAAGCAAACGGAAAGTAAAAGGGAAAACAGAAAGCGATAAAAAGCTTGCAACGTGGGTAAATGATTCCTCTATTACGTGAGATTCAAAGCTTAATGTGCAACGATTACAAAACAGGAAAGACTAAATGATTGAAGACGTATTGAAATGCAGTAGCAAATAGAAGTAAATAACAGAAGGCAGAAACGAAAACGGAAACATAAAGTAGTAGAAAGCGAATAAAAGTGTGCGTGAACTCCTCGCCGCAAGCGCCTCGGATGAAGGGCGAAGGTGAGCTTTCCTTGGGGATGAATCCAATCAGAAGAAAAGATAGATCCTCCCTTCTTCCTCTCAGATTATCGGCGCCAAGAGCTTGTTCCTTCGATCCAACAAACGGAAGAGAAAACAGAGAGAAAACTGTGTTGAGATGGGAGTTCTACGCTTCCCAACTTGTGTTTAACCTTCCCCCTTGACCTCCTTTTATAGTGTTTTGCAGGTACGATTGGGCCAAGGAGAACCATCCATTCTGAACGTCGTATCTCTACGTGGCAGCAGGAGAAAGAATGAGCGGCTGAAAATTCGCAACAAAATAGAAATCGGTTAGACGACTTAACAGAATTCACTTAAAACATTGCGATTTCAGCAATGTTTTCGCAATGCTTCCGCAATGTGCAAATTTCAAGTCTTTAACTTTGTTTTTGGTTCTTTTTCTTTCCTTTTACACATAAGTCCTAATTTAGCTTCATTCTTCAAATTCTCATATATAAGCACAAGTTTAAGCTAAACCTTACCAAAAACGCTTAAGATTGAACCTCTTTCTTTAACAAATAAGTCCTAAAATAGTCACTTTTGGAGACGTAACACACCCCCAAACTTAAGGTTTTGCTCGTCCTCGAGCAATATAAGGACTTACTTAGGCTGCTGTTTACCCTCTCTAACCACTTGCTGACTCCCTTAAATTCACTATCTATGGCCAAACTGACCTGTGACACGCTTCTAAGTTTAAAACCAACTCTTTATTTTGCTTCTTCTGATTTCTCTTTCCTTATAATCCTACTGTTTTATTAACTCCCTACAACTGATCTATCTGCTTCTGTCATTAAGTTCATTGTGCAAGTATCCCTAAATTTTCAAATTCTACCTAGCTTTACCCCAGACTCAGTACATTCTTCTACTGTCTTTCTTTTGAGCTACCTAGGATTCCTTAGAGTCATGCCAGTCTTAGTATAAACCAGTGACAGTAGTACTTTTCATAGAACAACCTAAACCCTGGCATCACTACATTGGATATACATTCATCTCCCTTAACAAACCTACAAGCTATAACCCTGTGCTTAGCTAATTGAGGATCAAAGTTCATTCACATAGGACACCTAAGCACATAAGCTATAACTCATAGGCATACACTCTTCTTCCTTGGTTTTTCTTTTCTTTCCTTCTTTGGTAGGGCCTCTCCTTTGGTTGCCTTTTGATTGCAATGCCACTTGTGGGTTACACACATGGCACTGATTACTCAGCAACCTCAAGAGAGACACCACTCTTTATTTTTATTTTTTTTTCAGTTCATCATTTTTCAAAGAAGAAGGAGAATGCTTATGTTTAAAAGGGAGAGAGGAATGTTCCTAGGCATAGGGCTGCCTCCCCCAAACTAAAACTTCTCATTGTCCTCAATGAGAGTCTGAGGTGGCACACCCCCAAACTTGTCCTAGAAGCATCTAGTCTAGGGAAAAACAAGGAGAATCTAAAATTCCTAGGCATAGAATGAACTTTCTCAAAGCAAATAACACAGCAGCAGAATTTTGTAAAAACAGTATATTAGGGCTTAAAGAGATGCATGCTGAGCAACTTAAGGGAGCTAATTTAAACTATCAAAGGTGGTCTAAGACACTCATCCGGCATGCTCACAGATAGGTCATATATGACAGTCAAGAAAGCAGCAAGAGAGCAAAATTTAAACAGAACCAGCCTATCTATCAGTCATCCAATAGCATGCGAAAACTAACAAAAATTGCGGACTCCGCAAAACATTCGCAATAAACCTACAGAGCATATTTAGCATTGATCAAGGCTCCTAGCATGCTATTTCCAGTCATCCAAAACTACTCAAAACAGTAAAATAAACGAAGCTAACTACTCAGAAACCATCAACCTAACTACACTACTCTAAACAATCAAAAGAACAATTAAAACAGATTATGTATTGGATTCAAAACCAAGGTCACGAGTCACAGAAAAGCAAGTTTTTTATTTTTTTTAAGAGGGATCAGAAAACTCCCTCGAATGCCCGTCAGGCTGGCATTCAATCTTCCTCATCCTCATCTCTCCTTTCCCTAGGAGGTGCCCACGGTTTCAACAGGTCAGTGGGGAAAGCAGGGAAGATGCACCCCAACTGATCAGCCACGCCTTTGTCTTGGGCCTGTGCATATTCTGCCCACTGCGCCATCTTGTGCTGTAGGTTTCTAATCTCAATAGCACCATGAGCAAAGACGTTAGTAATAAAAAACGGACCTGACCACCTAGACTTAAGTTTGCCCGGAAATAACCTTAACCGTGAATTGAACAATAAGACATGTTGGCCTTTTTTTAAAAGTCATTGATCCTAAGTCTACTATCATGCCAAATCTTAGTTTTTTCTTTATATATTTTACCATTTTCATAGGACATATGTCTCAGCTCATCCAACTCATGTAATTGCAGAGACCGCAATGTTCCAGCATCGGTCACGCAATAATTCAGTTCTTTTAAGGCCCAAAAGGCTTTGATTTCTAATTCAAAGGGAAGATGACATGCGTTTCCATACACTAGCCTATAAGGAGACATACCTAAGGGTGTTTTATATGCAATCCTATAGGCCCACAGTGCATCATCAATTCATGCTAAACGACTATGATTGTTGGCTCATAAATATTTCATTCCCAAAATAAACTACTCCTAACATACGAAATCTAAGCAAAGCATGATAAAATCATAATTTAAGAGTTTAGGGATCAGAAATCTCCCTTGTCAATCTGCCTCATATGGATATTCTTCAATGTTTCGAGGCATCACTTTTGCTCCTTTAAGATACTTAAGTCTTGATTTACGGGGTCGGACATTCTGCCACACCTTGAAATTGTTGATTCTTTCAAAGAGACTGCATGTTATAACATCCCAAGGTTTGTACTTTTTGTGCGTTGGTTTTGTTTCTACAACATTTGCTACAACATAGCTTTGATGCGATGGGACTTCTTTTTCTGGCACATCTCTTTCTAACTCCTTCAGCTGGAGCATTTGTGGTGGTGGTGGCTCAACTCTTTCATTGGTGGAGAAGCTTGGTGCAACATCAAACATTTCAAATTCTTGTTCCTTAAGCAGCGCATTAGGCTCTTTGGCTTCATCCAACACAATTTCCTTTTTCTCAACTTTCACCAACTCCACCATTTCATATGGATATTCCATTGGATCACTCTTCTCAGATTCGAAGGTAACAAAGGATTCATCATCATAAAAATCGAACATCTGAGGGCATGGTGGTAGTGATTTTGCTATAACAATTAGATCTTGTAAGTCATTTGTGAGCTGAGCTAATTGCACATCCATTCTCCTCATGGATGCATCATTCCTTTCCATGAATTCTATCCATAGCGCCTCCAGAGCGGGTGATAATTCTTCATTTGGAGTTGGGGCATAATGTTGATAGTCTTCATGTTGGGGGAACTCTTCATAATGAGCAATTTGCACATGCTCTTCCCAAGGATTATTTGAGAGTTGCCACTGATCATGTTCACACATGTACGAATAATGGTTGTCATAGCTTTGTTGATATTGCCTCTCTTGATAATTCAAGGTTGGGAAATTCTCCAAGTTATGATTATCCCCACAATAAGCACATGGCTGATAAAATTCTTCAAACTGTTGTGGGCATACTCTTCCTCCAATTAAGTTTTGCAGCGTATTCATTTACTTTGTCGTACACATACAATTTTTACCTGCAAAGTTTCTCTCAGTTGCGAGTTGAGGTTTGGAAACTCTTTCATAAACTAGCTTGATAGTACCTGTAAAAGAAATGAAAGAAGATTAGCTTCACTAGATATTGAGTTTTTTTTTTCTAAATTAACAAACTTCGTGTTCACTAAACAAAATCCCCGGCAGCGGCGCCAAAAACTTGTTGCGTGCTCAGTGTGTAAATTAAAATGCAATGTGAGAGCACTCAGAACATGCAAGCATACATGGTCTTGTAGCAAGTAATAAGTATTTTTTCATTCGATTTCCCACAGAGATTTATTCTTAGTTACTTACGAAGTGAGATGCGAACTTAGAAAAGGTGGTTTAGATGGGGTAGAATTGGGTTTAATGTTCCTAACTAATAAAGAATGTGCGAGAGATGAAAGCATAAACAAGTGCAAGTAGATAAGTAAACTCGAAAGTAAAAGGAAAAGAATTGCGGAAACAGCAATTTTCTAGCAATGTTACTAACAGCGAATTAAGGGTAAAGTAGGGAAACAAGGGCTACTAACGACTCCTCTATAGGCTTTTTCATACGATTCTCAAGCAGTAGATCAGCTTATCATGCATCAAACTAACTCATTCTCATGTATCTTCTGATTCCATGCATTAGATCCTTTAGTTTACTCATGTCCAAGTAAGGTCTTAAGCATCTTTTTATAAAAGTAAGTTTAGTGATTTGTACTAGGAAAACGCCTATTCCTAGGTCGTTTTCTGGCTACCATGAGAGGCTAGCATGAATGTACGACTCTGAACTCTTACTCCTTCCAGAGGTTAGGAGTTCTTTGGACAAAATGGATGGCCAATCGAAATTGCCCGTGGGATGAAGCACACATACATTCAATGCATTTGAAGCTAACCTACATGCTTGATTCACGTATTCCTACCTATAGATTCGTCATTAGCCGACCCTATTGTGGTTTAGTTACTCATGGATGATATGGAGTTGGACAGATTAGAAGGATAAAACATGATTCAAAGCAAACGGAAAGTAAAAGGGAAAACAGAAAGCGATAAAAAGCTTGCAACGTGGGTAAATGATTCCTCTATTACGTGAGATTCAAAGCTTAATGTGCAACGATTACAAAACAGGAAAGACTAAATGATTGAAGACGTATTGAAATGCAGTAGCAAATAGAAGTAAATAACAGAAGGCAGAAACGAAAACGGAAACAGAAAGTAGTAGAAAGCGAATAAAAGTGTGCGTGAACTCCTCGTCGCAAGCGCCTCGGATGAAGGGCGAAGGTGAGCTTTCCTTGGGGATGAATCCAATCATAAGGAAAGATAGATCCTCCCTTCTTCCTCTCAGATTATCGGCGCCAAGAGCTTGTTCCTTCGATCCAACAAACGGAAGAGAAAACAGAGAGAAAACTGTGTTGAGATGGGAGTTCTACGCTTCCCAGCTTGTGTTTAACCTTCCCCCTTGACCTCCTTTTATAGTGTTTTGCAGGTACGATTGGGCCAAGGAGAACCATCCATTCTGAACGTCGTATCTCTACGTGGCAGCAGGAGAAAGAATGAGCGGCTGAAAATTCGCAACAAAATAGAAATCGGTTAGACAACTTAACAGAATTCACTTAAAACATTGCGGTTTCAGCAATGTTTTCGCAATGCTTCCGCAATGTGCAAATTTCAAGTCTTTAACTTTGTTTTTGGTTCTTTTTCTTTCCTTTTACACATAAGTCCTAATTTAGCTTCATTCTTCAAATTCTCATATATAAGCACAAGTTTAAGCTAAACCTTACCAAAAACGCTTAAGATTGAACCTCTTTCTCTAACAAATAAGTCCTAAAATAGTCACTTTTGGAGACGTAACACTACACTATGTCCCCAGCTACCTATTCGAGTTTATCCCCAAGTTGGTAGGCTTATTAAGCGGGCGACCTGCCACTCTCACCCATACAAGTCTAAGGATACTCTCGAATAAGTAGAAGTTCATAGCAAGCTTAGGATTAAGAACGAGTTACCTTAGGTCATCAATAGTGATAAAATCGGCCTCACCACTAAACGACGTTATAAAGAGAAAGCGACTTTATCGTGGTTCTGTCTAATGCAAACTCTTTGCATAGGATGCCCCTGTTCACACATCTCCATGTGAAACGATTCGGATCACATCGTTTTGTACAATACAAAGCGAGCCGCATCCAATAGTGTCACCAAAATAAGGTACCCAGCCTTATCCGTATACTATAGACCGTTTTGACTGACTACTTGAGCTTGACCCACAATCATGTCATACATGAAGCTCAAGTACTCATATTCAACCAAGGGTGTTGTTATTGGTATAGGTTAATGCAAACACGTTTCACTATATTCAATAAACACCTTTACTGAATAAACCTCAATAACTCTTTAGTGCATTTAATAGACATATTACATTTACAACGTTTACAAACCACGAGTGTTAGGACATAAAACCCAACAAACTCCCACTTGGACTAACATGTCTGTGGGACGAATGCTGGTCAGGAATACAAAGTATCTCCCACTGTCCTATCTAGCAGCTCGCAACCCCAGACTCTTCAGGTGTCTCTCAAACACTTTAGTCGTGAGAGACTTTGTAAACGGATCAGCAACATTGTGCTCCGAGGCAATCTGTGTGACGATGACATCTCCTCGTTGCACTATCTCACTAATAAGTTGATATTTTCGCTCGATATGCTTCCCGCGTTTATGACTCCGAGGTTCTTTAGAATTTTCCACAGCACCATTGTTATCACAATAAAGTGTGATCGGCAAATTCATATTTGGAACAACTTCCAAATCTGTCAAGAACTTCCTAAGCCATACTACTTCCTTCGCCGCTTCACAAGCTGCGACGTATTTAGCTTCCATAGTGGAGTCAGCAATACAACCTTGCTTGATGCTCCTCCATACTATAGCCCCTCCGTTAAGAGTGAACACTGATCCTGATGTAGATTTCCGTGAATCTATATCAGTCTGAAAATCAGAGTCAGTGTATCCTGCCAGGATCATATCCTTAGGCCCATACACGAGCACATAGTTCCTCGTTCTCCTAAGATACTTGAGTATATGTTTAACGGCGGTCCAGTGATCATATCCTGGATTAGACTGGTACCTACTGACAATTCCGACTGCAAAGCATATGTCAGGTCTAGTGCATAACATAGCATACATCAGACTACCAACTGTAGATGCATACGGAATTCGTCTCATGTCCTCAACCTCTTGAGGTGTCTTACGAGACTGTTCCTTAGACAAATGAATTCCATGCCTAAACGGAAGCGAACCTTTCTTGGAATTCTGCATCGAATATCTAGATAACACCTTATCTATATATGATGCCTGAGACAGTGCTAGCGTTCTGTTCTTGCGATTCCTTACGATCTGAATCCCAAGAACAAACTGAGCCTCTCCCAAATCTTCATTTGGAATTGGGTTGCTAGCCACAGTTTTACGTTAGTAAGAACCCCTACATCATTCCCAATGAGTAGTATGTCGTCTACATACAAGACTAAGAAAGCTACAGCCTTATTGACAATCTTCTTGTAGACACAAGGCTCGTCAATATTCTGTTCAAAGCCATAAGATTTTATCGCGGTATCAAACCTTATATTCCAGGATCTACATGTCTGTTTCAACCCATAAATGGATCGATTCAGCTTGCAAACTTTTTGCTCTTGACCCTGAATTATGAACCCCTCTGGTTGGACCATATAGATACTCTCTTCAAGATTGCCATTCAGAAAGGCAGTCTTGACATCCATTTGCCATATTTCATAATCATAAAATGTGGCAATGGATAAGAGTATTCTAATCGACTTTAACATGGCAACAGGAGAAAAGGTTTCTTCATAGTCCACCCCTTCTCGCTGGGTATAACCCTTTGCCACAAGTCGGGCCTTAAAGGTTTGCACCTTACCGGCCTAGTCTCGTTTCCTCTTGTAGATCCACTTGCAACCGATGGGTCTTTCACCATTTGGTTGCTCTACAAGACTCCAGACCGAATTGAAGTACATAGACTCCATTTCGAGGTTCATGGCTTTGAGCCACTGATCCTTGTCTACATTTGTCATTGCCTGTTTAAAGGTCGATGGATCCTCAATTCCATCATCAGGTATGACGAATTGAGTCTCAGACAAGCCGATGTAGCGGTCGGGTTGTCTTACATCCCTCCCACTGCGTCGAGGCTCTCTCAACTCTTGAGAAGGACGAGCCTGATCAACAACTCTTATTGATCCCTCTGTAGCTTCCCTGGATAATTCAGACAAAACTATTTTGCTCGAAGGTTGATGATCTCTCATGTGGTCTTCCTCTAAGAACGTGGCATTAGTCGGCACTAATACCTCGTCCTCTCGAGGATCGTAAAAGTAACCACCTTTCGTTTCTCTGGGATAGCCTACAAATAGGCACAATTTTGAACGATATTCCAATTTCTTTGGACTGGGTACTAGCACATGTGCCGGACACCCCCAAATTCTGAAATGATGTAAACTAACTTTACGCCCTTTCCAGAGCTCGAAAGGTGTTTCAGAAACACTTTTCGAGGGAACATCATTCAAAATGTATACGACAGTCTCTACTGCGTATCCCCAAAACGAACTAGGCAGCTGAGCATAGCTCATCATAGAACGAACCATGTCCAACAGGGTTCTATTTCTCCTTTCGGATACACCGTTCTGCTGCGGTGTTCCGGGCGCTGGGAGTTGAGATACGATTCCATGTTCTATCATATAGTCCTGGAATCTAGTATCCATATACTCTCCACCTCGATCACATCGGAGTGTTTTTATCGATTTACCTAATGTGTTCTCAACCTCTGCCTTATACTCCATGATCTTTTCAAGAGTTTCGGACTTACGATGCATTAGGTAAAGATAGTCGTACCTAGAATAATCGTCAATGAAGCTGACGAAATATTCATACCCTCCTCGTGCTTTGACATTCAAAGAATCGCAGAGATCCGAATGCACGATTTCTAGAGGTTCTTTTGACCTATATCCTTTTCCAGTAAAAGGTCGTTTGGTCATCTTGCCCTGAAGACATGACTCACAAGGCGGTAAAGAGTTGTCCTCTAAACGATTTAGGAGACCACTCTTAACCAACCTCCCAATCCTATTGAGATTAATGTGGCCTAGTCTCAAGTGCCAAAGATAGGTACTAGGAGAAAGCTTCTGCCTTTTAGTTTGAGTTTCAACTGTTTTAAACATCTCAGTGTTCAAAATAGCTTGAACCTCTGTCGGTCTTAACACATATAAGTTGTTCTCAAGTTTAGCAGAACAAATTTGTACACCTCGTTTGCTAATGATAGCTTCATTATCAGCAAAAGATACTTTATACATTTGTTCTAATAAACAAGCTATAGAGACTAGGTTCCTCTTGAAGCTAGGAACCAATAGCACATTTTCTAATAAAATGAAACTATCTCTATAGGACAACTTAACAGCTCCCACTGCTTTAGCTGAGACAACTTCTCCAGTACCAACTCTGAGAGTTATCTCATCTTTAGCCAGCGGCTGCCAAGAACTAGTTTCCTGAAACGAAGAACAAACGTGATTAGTTGCTCCTGAATCGAGGATCCAGGCATGACTATCATTTTCCACTAAACACGTTTCTACAACAAGCAAATCATATTTACTTTGTTGTTTCTTCTCAACACAACTCATTACTGAGCTGGGAAGAGGACAATCCTCTGTTAAGACAGACCTAAGATCATCACGAACAAGAATCATATTCGAGTTCGATTTCCAGGTCTCGTATTTTTCGCCAGTTAACTTAACCGAAGCTAATACGTTTTTAAACGAGCTAGAGATGCTGAAAAGAAATATAAATCTATTAGTGGAACAGTTGTAACCTATTTAAACCAATCAAGTAAATTTAGCAGTAAATAAAGTACCCAAGCTCTTTATTTAGATGCAACGATACTTTAGTGAGTCAGAATGGTTGCTACCGTAGGGCAGTCAAGCACCCTTTCACTAAACCAAGACATTCTTGACTAAATGCTATTACCAGAATAACTCTTATTCCTATAGCATTTTAGTTATCGTTTTTGGTCAAGATTTACTAATACCTTAGTAAATCTCCAAGTGTGACCCTCCATTTTTAGAACGCACAGGACGGCCCCAACATAGCAACCGTATGGAATGTCAGTGTTGGGAATGGCCCTATGTTTCTTTATCCAAAAAATGGTGACTGAGGTGTTCGATCTCCCATGCCCAGCCCTCCGTTTGGATTGTGCCCCAAGGGCAGCCTGCAGGCGGAACATGGGAATCTCACAGTTCAATCAATGGAGGAGACCGTAGGATGTACTGACGTACTTCTTTCTCCCACTTACTATAGATACTTACTCCATTCACCTTGCTATTGAAAGTTGCAAACACCACCCGTCTGGAGATGCCCCATATGGCATCATGAGGCCAAGCAAGATTCTCACGTTGTGAACCTTAGGGAGTGCGTAGCAGGAGAGGGATATATCATATATTCCTTCTCAACATTTCTACTAAGCATCGTGGATGGTTTTTAGGGTAAATTACTCAGGTTTTATCCGGCTAAGAAATTAAAACCTTAAGTCTAGGTAAACTTTTTACCTAAGATGTCTAGGTTATTAACAAGTTTAATTAACCTCACACCTCTCGCGCACGCTCATAAAACCGGGTTAACTTTACTCAAGTACCGAATCGTCCCCAGGTAGGAGGTGTTCCGTAAACCGTCAACTTAAATACCTCCAACCTCGAACAGGATTTCACCGGGTGAGTTTCTCATAACCTTAGTATTTACGAGATATCGACCTATTTTATCTAATAAAACAGACCGAATTATTTAACCCTAAATGAGCATGTCGTTACCTTTGTTATAGATTTTATAAGTCTATCCAATTTTACAACTCTTGCAAAAACTTTAGACATACTATAACAAACTCTACATGCTTCTCAAACATGCAATACTAAGGCATGGCAAATTGAATGCTTAAGTTCATAATTAATATAACACTTATACTAATTATGTTCTTTAAACATACAATTCTTAATTCATAAATTAATATAACACTTATATCAATTCTCATGAATTAAGCATGCATCCTATACATTATAACAATTATAACATACATTATGCATGCAACATGCTACCTAAGGTGGGATTTGAAATCTATATGACATACTTTATGCATAAGCAAGAGCTATTAAATTAAACATACATCTCATGCATAAGCAATTTAAAGACACTAAAGTGATTCGGTTTTGGCATCAAGCAAGCAAACTAACTATTACAAGCTTGTAAAACCCCAAGCTAGGTTCTTGAAACTTCATGGAACACTTCAAGCTTCTTCAAGATCCTTTAGCTCATTTGAACAACACCTTTGGCCAAGCAACCCTAGGACTCTAAAGACTTAACAAATTACAAATTTTTTGCCAATAAATTAAGCCTTTAACATAGGCTAGTTACAATCCAAAAGTAAAGAACAAAAGTAAAGGGGATGCCATAACCGAATGCACTTTAGAAACTCAAGCAAAGATTACAAAACAACCCACCAAAGATTCAATTTGTAAACAAATTGAAAGCTTTAAGCACGCTCTGATACCAATTGATGGAACTAAGGTCTTAATACAACCATAGGCGCAGCGGAAGAAGCCTAAAATTGGTTGTGGATCTTCAGCAATCAATATGTTTACAAAAAATAGACGTCATCGCATATGCTATCGCATAGGCCATCGCATAGGCTATCGCATAGCCATCACATAGCCATCGCACAGCCATCGCACAACCATCATGGCCATCGCATAGCTGTTGTCCGAAATCGCAAGTGTACGAATCGTTCCAAGTAATATAGTAATGTAAGTATGATTATCGTTCTCCACAGGGAATGAAAGTTACTAATTACCAGAATTCTAAACCTTAGTTTTATCTGAGCAATCAATTATCAGAGTTGTACTAAAATTAAATATGCTATTGACTTGAGTAATTAAAATGATGCAGAAAACTAAACGAAACAATTATGTTTGCGTAGATGATAGAGGTTCTAGAGTAAAGATTTCATCGTTGTCTCATCCTATTCCTTATTATTTTCTAGTTATAAACGCTTGACCTTATGATTGTTGACAAGTTCTACTCGTAAGACTTGGTACTCTCTCTCGAGTAATAACAATATTCATTAAAATGACAATTGCCTATATCTCTATGACAATCAGAACACTTCAACTATTAAGACTGTAGAACTAAATCATGCCACAAAACCTACAAGGATATGTCTATCTCTCATATAAGTTAGGGAAAATAATTAAGGTTCGTCAACGAGAATTGTCTATCGACTTCAACGCATTGATAAAATCTCACACTAAGACTGGCCAAATCCTAACATGTACTTAGTAAGCATATAAGAATTTTCACAATCGAACAAGGAATCAAGTTCTCAACTATTGATCAATAAGAAATAGAATTCAACAACGACTACATCAATACTCTAGATAGAAGAGTTAGTTCATGGAGGAAATCTCAACAAAGTTCATGTTCGGAAGCATAATCGTTACAGAAGAAATAATGGAAGAAAATAGATGAAAAGAAACGAGCCAAGATGAATCCTCGATCTCCCTAGCGTAGCTCTTGCTTCGTTTGGATACCCGGATATCAAGATCTGCTCTTTCCGCTCTCTTTCGTTACTTCGTTCCTCGTCCACGCTCTGCTTTGCCCCTCTTTTCACTCTTATTTCCGATCTTCATCCAACTTTCTTCTTTCTTCCACTACACGCAAAATAAGCAACGAATTAGATAGAAACAAGAGATAAAACGTCTTTTTACTCAATTAAAACTCTAAAACACCTTGCTTTAATAAGTCTAAATATCACTTAACAAACTACCCCCAACTTATCATTTTGCTCGCCCTCGAGCAAAGAGCAAGATGATTCTAAAGAAAGACAACTACATTGAAATGACTCAAATCCCACGCATTTATTGACGACCTAAAGGCACACGAAAGTAAGTGAAACAATTGAGTACAATTAACCAGTGAGACTTCTAGATTCCTTACAATTCCAAGTGTTCTTTTCAAATTTCTTAATATCTAAGAATACTAGTAAGCTAAGTACACATCAATTATTTCGGTTATACAAACAGTCAAGAGAATAAGCATTCATCGAGTACAATTTTAACTAAAACTCAAGTATCTCATCAAACTATCAAACTTGAATGCACAAGGTCTACTACCCTCACAGGGATTCACTCATAACGCTCAACTGTTTAAGGCATATTTCATTGACTCTCACAGCAATACATACAAAACTTTTGTCATAAACTTGCTCATATATCACATCCAAGCCATCGATGAACATAATGAATGTATACAAATTAAGGATTTCGTTTTGGTTGTAATTTGGCTTAGGACGGGTGGATGGAAACGGAAATTTTTAAGCTCATTTATTGAAAGAATTTTGCACAGCTTATCCACATGAAGCTAACACTCCTACTTTCAAGGAATATAAACTTAAGTACGAATTTTTATTTTTATTTTTATTTTTATTTTTTTTTTCAGCTTGGTTGAAGAATAGACTTCTTTTCATCCACACCATTTTATTTATTTTTTTTCTTTTTCTTTTATTTTCTAATCACGCTTCCATTTAGGAATCCCTTAATTCACATGTTGCAACTTTCCCAACAAATTTAAAAACTTCATGTGGTAAGCATATGTAATCTTTCAATCTAGGATTCACAGAAAAGGATTACAACAAATGGTATTTTTGGCTTTTAGTGCGGTAATCTTCCAATGAAAAAGGTCTAAGGCTCAATATTTGGCTTAACTACGGACTCAATGTTAAGGTAGGCTATTTTAGAAAGCTAAACATTGGCTTCACCTAAATTACCCTTAAAATTTAAGCATTCAAAACTATTCAGAGGCTACAGACATGCATAACAAAGCAAGTCCTACAAAAAATCTAAATATGCACGGCAATCACACACTTTAAGAATTGAAAGCACCATGTAATGAATGTGCTTAAAGGCTCAAAAACTCACATGAAAACAGGTTGCTTTGGCAATAGATCTTGCGCATTCGTCATTTAATAATTCAACAAACACTATCATGCATTCCTTTTAAGTAAAAACATGAATCAAGCTCATCTCTCTTATGCAATATAACCTAACAACCAGTGTGTCCCTAACTTACATAGTTTTCCAAAATATCTCAAAAAATTGAAGAGACACACTTCTTAGAATGTAGAAATCATATAGAATGTCACACCTATCCTCAAAAACATACTCAACAGAATCTAATCTCACCCCCAACTTAAAATGCAACATTGTCCTCAATGCGAAAAGAAACGAACGACTCAAAGGAAAAAACACAACAAATAAGAAGAAAATGAATAAGGAAAACGAAAACTTCCCTGAGTGAGCGCCGCTCACATATTCTCTTCTTCATCAGATGATCGGGGGGGAGTTGGACAAAGAATGGGATCATCTCCTTGATTGAACCCAGGACGTGCCAACACCTGAAAAAGCCTATCAAAGCATTGAGTGTTATGCTCCATGTGGCGTTGCATTCGTCTTTCCATTCTTCTTCGTCCGTGCTCTTGTCTTTCCTCCATCCTGTCCAACCGTTGTGTTTGACGAAGCTCCATGCGCTCTAATCTTTCCTCCAAGGATAATTGATCTTCAGGTAGATCATGAGATGATTGCTCGGGAGGAGGTTGGGACGAACTGCCAATTAAAAATTGTTGGCTATGAGCCGGGTCTTCAACCAATGTCGGGCCTTTTAATCCTAAGATGTGTTTTTTGTCCATCACACATTTAGGATGCCTTAACTCCTCATCTGAGCCCCAAGTCACTCCGGCGGCTTTGCATAAGGATGTAATCAATGAAGGGTGAGCGAGGCCACCGGTTGTGGAAGCCTTCTTGGTGTGTTTGATTGATTGCTGAATAATGCGACCCACATCAATAGATTTACCAGTTACAATGGCGTACAAAAGGACGGCCCTGTCCTTGGTCACATCGCTCACATGTGTTACAGGCAAAAGCTTAGCACAAATAAAATTGTGCCAAACTTTATTCATAACACTAAGATGAGCTGCCTTAAAATTCAGCTTTTCTCCTTGTCTGGTTGCCCATTGAGTGCCCGGCTGACACAATGTCGCTATGATCTCATCATAATCAACTTCATTGGCGGCATAAGTTGCATAACCATCCCTATCAATGCTTGGAAGATTATAAAATCTGTTTATGGATGCAAAATCAAACGGTACCAACTTGCCCCGCACAAAGACTTTTGTTCTGTCTTCTTGCATATTCGCATAAAATTCCCGAACAAGCGGGACAACAGCAGACTCAGGTTGCTTCGTGAATTCTTCCCAACCTCTGTTCCTAATATTATGATAAATACATGGCTGCTCGCCAATACAAGGGAGTAAACCTCGCTCCGGAATTACATTCCGCTTAATAACCAACTCGGAATATAATTTTGATGCCTCTTCGTCCCAGAATCGATATCTATCAAAGGATTCAGAAGACCCTTCGCCCATTTTCGCACGCTTAGAAGTCTTGGGAGCCATAACTACTTCGCACGCTCACTGCCGGTATCTCCCAACTTTTGTATCACCACTCAATAATCCAACACTTCCGACCACCCAAATTAACAAAACAGAACTCCCAGCACTTCCAACAAAATTAACCAATCTTCCACAAGCTCTAAATTTCAGCCCCAATAAAACACTTTACAAAATAAATGCTTACTTGGAGAAGAAACACAGAGGGTTGAAGCGAAGAGGCAACCTTGAAGAAGAACCGTCACTGTGGAGAACTTCACCCTTTTGCAAACTTCAAACTCCTACAAAATCAAATGTTAGTGGTAAAGCAAGGGTTTGGTTGGTGAAACAAAAGGGGAAAAATTTATGGGTAAAGGAGAAGATTTGGAAGAGAAGAGAGATGAAGAGACAAATTTGGAAGAGAAGAGAAGAAGAATGAAGATAGAGATTTGGAGGAGAAGAGAAGACTTGAGAGCAAAAAGGGAGAGAAAAGTTGAAGAATTTGAAGATCTAGGGTTTTTAGAAAGGAAGAAAACGATTTTAAAGACCCAACCCCGTTTTTTTTTTTTTTTTTTTTTCGTCAGAATCGCGTCAGCGCCGCGACGCTGAGCGTTCTGTCTTTTGAAAAGGGAAAAAAAATCGCGACAGCGCCTAGGCGCTGAGTGTTCTGTCCTAAACCCAGATTTTTCTTTCCGACAGCGCCTAGGCGCCCAAAAGGCAGCGCCTCGGCGCTGAGCATTCTGTCTTTCTTCTCTTTTTTTTCTTTTTCGACAGCGCCTAGGCGTCAAAGGGCAGCGCCTCGGCGCTGAGCATTCTGTCTTTCTTCTCTTTTTTTCTTTTTCGACAGCGCCTAGGCGCCAAAGGACAGCGCCTAGGCGCTGAGCATTCTGTCTTTCTGTCAATTTTTTTTTTTTTTTTTTTTTTTTTTTTTTTTTTTTTTTACGGGTTGCCTCCCAATTAGCGCTTGGTTTAAAGTCCTCAGCCCGACATTTTATTACTAAAGTGAGCACAACCTTATCGTGGTGTTCATGGCTTTCACCATGTCGTGCACATAAGGCTTCAAACGTTGCCCATTCACCTTGAACGTATCTCCAACCTCGTTTTTCACTTCAACCGCACCATGAGGATAGACTTGGACCACCGTAAACGGACCCGACCATCTTGATTTCAACTTTCCAGGAAACAGCCTAAGTCGCGAATTGTATAACAAGACCTTTTGGCCCGTCTCGAAGCTCCTTCTTCTAATATGCTTGTCATGCCATGCCTTAGTTCTTTCTTTGTAGATGCGCGCATTCTCATATGCTTCATTTCTGAATTCCTCCATCTCAGTCAATTGTAACATGCGTTTCTCCCCCGCTGGTTGCAAATCCATATTGAGCAATTTCATTGCCCAATAAGCCCTATGTTCCAATTCAACTGGCAGGTGACATGCTTTCCCGAATACTAACCTGTATGGAGACATCCCAAGAGGAGTCTTGAACGCAGTTCGATATGCCCACAACGCATCTTCTAACTTCTTTGCCCAATCCTTGCGTGAATGATGCACTGTTTTCTCAAGTATCCTTTTCACCTCTCTGTTGCATACTTCCGGTTGTCCATTTGTTTGAGGGTGGTATGCTAGGGTCATTCGATGCTTTACCCCATATTTTGCTAGAAGTGCGGCAAATTGTTTGTTGTAGAAGTGTGAACCTCCATCACTGATTATCGCTCTCGGTGTCCCAAATCTTGTAAAGATATTCTTTTTGAGGAAGCTCAGGACTACCTTTCCCTCATTCGTTGGAGTAGCAATAGCCTCGACCCATCTGGACACATAGTCAACTGCCAGAAGAATATACTTGTTGTTGTAGGACGATGGAAAAGGACCCATGAAATCCATACCCCACACATCAAACAATTCCACCTCCAAAATGTTTTGCAGCGGCATTTCATCCCTTCTAGAAATATTCCCCGTTCGTTGACATCGGTCGCAACTCATCACAAAGTTATGGGCGTCTTTATACAACGACGGCCAGTAAAAACCGCTTTGCAACACCTTTGCAGCTGTTCGACCTCCCCCATGATGACCCCCACACTCTAAGCTGTGGCAGTGACGCAGAATATCGTCCATTTCTTCCTCAGGAATGCATCTTCTCAACATTTGATCAGCACAGTGCTTGTACAGAATGGGCTCATCCCACAAATAGTGCTTCACCTCTGAGAAAAACTTCTTCCTCTGTTGATAGGATGCTTCCTGTGGCACTATTTTTGCTGCTAGATAGTTCACAAAATCTGCAAACCATGGCGTTTCCTGCTTTCCTGTTACTGCAAAAACATGCTCATCTGGAAAATCATCATCAATAGGAGCTTTCAGAGATTCAACCTCAATTGGCAGTTCAAGTCTAGATAAATGATCTGCTACTAAGTTTTCTGTCCCTTTTTTATCCTTTATCTCGAGATCAAATTCTTGAAGGAGTAGAACCCACCTAATCAGTCTAGGTTTCGCATCTTTTTTAGTCATCAAATACTTAATAGCAGAATGATCAGTGAAAACAATGACTTTACTACCAATTAAATAAGACCTAAATTTGTCAAAGGCAAATACGATGGCAAGTAATTCTTTTTCTGTTGTAGCATAATTCAATTGGGCATCATTAAGAGTTTTACTCGCATAGTAAATGGCATGAAATACTTTTGCACTTCTTTGTCCTAACACTGCCCCAACAGCGTAATCACTGGCATCACACATTAATTCAAAAGGGCAATCCCATTGTGGGGTTACAACTATGGGAGCAGATATTAATTTCTCTTTTAATAATTGGAAGGCTTGTAAACATGCATCATCAAATTCAAATTGTGTACCTTGCACCAATAGAGAAGATAGAGGTTTTGTGATTTTTGAAAAATCCTTTATAAACCTCCTGTAGAAACCAGCATGTCCCAAAAAACTTCTGATTCCTTTCACTGAAATCGGCGGCGGTAATTTCTCAATTGTTTCCACCTTCGCCCTATCTACCTCAATCCCTCGGGAGGAGATCTTATGCCCTAAAACAATACCTTCTCGAACCATAAAATGACATTTCTCCCAATTCAAGACAAGGTTAGTTTGCTCACATCTTTTAAGAGTCATTTCCAAATTTATGAGACAATTATCAAATGAAATTCCAAAAACTGAAAAATCATCCATAAATACCTCAATACATTTTTCAACCATGTCGGAGAAAATTGACATCATACATCTCTGAAATGTGGCGGGTGCGTTGCATAGACCGAAGGGCATTCTTCGAAACGCAAAGGTACCATAGGGACAAGTGAATGTGGTCTTCTCTTGATCCTCTGGTGCAATTGCAATTTGCTGATATCCCGAGTAGCCATCCAGAAAGCAGTAATACTCATGCCCTGCCAATCGATCCAACATCTGGTCAATAAAGGGCAAAGGAAAATGATCCTTTCTGGTTGCCTTATTTAACTTTCGATAATCTATGCAAATCCGCCATCCCGTTACGGTTCTTGTAGGAATCAACTCATTGTTCTCATTTTTCACCACTGTCATTCCTCCTTTCTTGGGCACTACATGAACTGGGCTTACCCAAGCACTATCTGAGATTGGGTAGATTATTCCTGCATCAAGCCATTTCAAAATCTCACCTCTGACTACCTCTTTCATGTTTGGATTGAGCCTCCTCTGTGCTTCTATTGTCGGTGACATTCCTTCTTCCAATAAGATCTTATGCATACACAGTGAAGGGCTCAGACCTCTGATGTCTGACAAAGTCCATCCTATTGCTGGTTTGTGCTTTCGGAGCACACGTAACAACTTATCTTCTTCCTCACTAGATAATTCTGCTGAGATGATCACAGGAAGAGAGGACTCTTCTCCCAAATAAGCATATCTGAGATGAGAGGGAAGCACCTTTAACTCTAAAATGGGTGCTTTTTCTGTCGATGGCACCGACTTAGCTGTAGTGGTTCCTAAGGATTCATAACTTTTTCCTTCATAACGAACCGCAGAATTCAACCAATTTATACATTCAGTCACATCTAAATCTTCCAGTCCTTCAGGGTCTGGATGAGTAAGGCATACCTCTAATGGTTGCTGGGAAGTGGTCAGCTCATTGGATACCAAGGAATCCAACACATCAATTCGAAAGCAGCTGTCACTTTCTCCTGGGTATTTGATTGCATCAAACACATTGAAAGTGACTTCATCATCTTGCACCCTTAAACTTAGCACACCTTTCTGAACATCAATGAGTGCTCGCCCTGTCGCCAAAAATGGCCTTCCCAATATGATTGGTACTTCCCTATCTTCTTCCATGTCAAGAACAATGAAATCAGCTGGGAAAAAGAATTTGTCTACTTTTACCAATACATCTTCAATGACTCCCTTTGGATGTTTGATTGAGCGGTCTGCTAGTTGCAGTGTCACCGTTGTTGGGCTTGCTTCTCCCAATCCAAGCTTCCTGAAAATGGACAAAGGCATCAAATTAATACTTGCACCTAAATCACACAATGCTTTATCAAAAGTAAGTTTTCCAATAGAGCATGAAATTGTAAAACTCCCTGAATCTTTTAGTTTTTGTGGTAGTTTTTGTTGCAGGATGGCACTACATTCCTCAGTGAGTGCCACTGTCTCGTACTCTTCAAGCTTCCTCTTATTTGACAGAATTTCCTTCATAAACTTGACATAGCTCGGCATCTGTTCAAGAGCATCTGCAAAAGGAATGTTAATATGCAATCTCTTAAAAACATCTAAAAATTTAGAGAATTGCTTATCCAGTTTATTCTTTCGCAGTCGCTGGGGATATGGCACGTTCTGCTCCACTTCTTGTTGTGGCTGAGGCTTTTTACTAGACATCTCTTTTTCCTCATTGTTTTGAACTACTGGCGGTTCTGTAGGGCTCACTGACTCATCAATCTTCCCTTCTTTAGTCTGGACTTCAACTGTTTTACCACTTCTCAACATGATGGCCTTACATTACTCTTTAGGATTTACCTCAGTTGTACTTGGTAAATTCCCTTGTTGTCTATCAGATAACATGTTTGCAATTTGACCAACTTGTACCTCCAAATTTCGAATGGCTGATGCTTGATTTTTAAAATTTGTTTTAGTCTCAACCATAAATTGGTTTGTGTTGGTTGCCATTTGCAACATTGCTTCTTCGAGACTGCTCTTCTTCTCCGCTGGTTGTTGAAATCCTGGAGGAGGTGGATTTTGTGTCTGATTCTGCTTCCATGCAAAATTAGGATGATTTCGCCATCCTGGATTAAAGGTGTTGGAGTACGGGTTGTTCTGTTGGCGATTATAATTCCCAACAAATTGAGCTTGCTCAACTTGACCTTGCATAAATGGATTCCCCACCTGACAATCTTCACTCCTATGACTTCCATTGCAATTTTCACAGAATAAAGTAGGAGCTTGAATCGAGTTTACCGCAAATTGGTTTGACTGAAGTTGCCTAGTAAGTGAGGCAACCTGTGCAGTCAACGCGGCTATTGAATCCACTTCATTGACTCCCATCGGCTGTTTCTGAGTCATTCTCCTGCTTGGGCATTCATAATGATTTACCGTCATCTCTTCCAACAATTCAAAAGCATCATTCTCTGTTTTCTTCATGAAAGATCCCCCAGCTGCTGCATCGATTGTGGTTCTAGTACCACCATCTAACCCATTGTAAAAGTTGTGCACTTGCATCCATCGAGGAAACCCATGATGAGGACACTTTCTTAAAAGTTCCTTAAATCTTTCCCATGCATCATACAGAGACTCTCCATCTTCTTGAAGAAAATTTCCAATCTCACTCCGGATCTTTGCTGTTTTTGCTGGTGGGAAGAACTTGGCGAGAAACTTTTGGGCAAGATCATTCCAAGTCTCTATTGAACCTGCTGGCAACGAGCTCAACCATTGTTTAGCTTGTCCCCTAAGAGTAAAAGGGAAACAACCTAAGTCTAATGGCATCATCTGTCACTCCATTCATCTTGAATGTATCGCAGAGTTCCAGGAAATCTGAAATATGAGAGTTTGGATCCTCATTCCTCAACCCACTGTAGTTCACTGAGGTTTGGATCATTTGAATCGTGGCAGGTTTAATCTCAAAGTTGTTCGCCTGAATTGCGGGTCTCTGGATTGCAGAATGTAACCCCGTTACATTTGGCAATACATAATCCCTCAAAGTCCTGGTTTCGACCTCTTGGTTGTCCGCCATTGTCAACTTCTCTTGTGCAACACGCTCTCTCTTTTCTTTTCTGTTCTTTCGACAGGTACGCTCGATTTCGAGATTAATTGGAAGTAAGCTGCTACTTCCAAATTTTCGCATGCACTCTCTCTAACTCCTGCGACCAAAAACAAAAGAACAAAATTAATAAAAGTAAAACAAAACTCAGATTAAGACTAACGCTCTTGATTTTGATATTAGTAAAATAAAACAATCACTCCCCGGCAGCGGCGCCAAAAACTTGTTGTCCGAAATCGCAGGTGTACGAATCGTTCCAAGTAATATAGTAATGTAAGTATGATTATCGTTCTCCACAGGGAATGAAAGTTACTAATTACCAGAATTCTAAACCTTAGTTTTATCTGAGCAATCAATTATCAGAGTTGTACTAAAATTAAATATGCTATTGACTTGAGTAATTAAAATGATGCAGAAAACTAAACGAAACAATTATGTTTGCGTAGATGATAGAGGTTCTAGAGTAAAGATTTCATCGTTGTCTCATCTTATTCCTTATTATTTTCTAGTTATAAACGCTTGACCCTATGATTGTTGACAAGTTCTACTCGTAAGACTTGGTACTCTCTCTCGAGTAATAACAATATTCATTAAAATGACAATTGCCTATATCTCTATGACAATCAGAACACTTCAACTATTAAGACTGTAGAACTAAATCATGCCACAAAACCTACAAGGATATGTCTATCTCTCATATAAGTTAGGGAAAATAATTAAGGTTCGTCAACGAGAATTGTCTATCGACTTCAACGCATTGATAAAATCTCACACTAAGACTGGCCAAATCCTAACATGTACTTAGTAAGCATATAAGAATTTTCACAATCGAACAAGGAATCAAGCTCTCAACTATTGATCAATAAGAAATAGAATTCAACAACGACTACATCAATACTCTAGATAGAAGAGTTAGTTCATGGAGGAAATCTCAACAAAGTTCATGTTCGGAAGCATAATCGTTACAGAAGAAATAATGGAAGAAAATAGATGAAAAGAAACGAGCCAAGATGAATCCTCGATCTCCCTAGCGTAGCTCTTGCTTCGTTTGGATACCCGGATATCAAGATCTGCTCTTTCCGCTCTCTTTCGTCACTTCGTTCCTCGTCCACGCTCTGCTTTGCCCCTCTTTTTACTCTTATTTCCGATCTTCATCCAACTTTCTTCTTTCTTCCACTACACGCAAAATAAGCAACGAATTAGATAGAAACAAGAGATAAAACGTCTTCTTACTCAATTAAAACTCTAAAACACCTTGCTTTAATAAGTCTAAATATCACTTAACAATAGCCATCGCATAGTCATCGCACAGACTGGCTGTGTGCGATGAAAAACAGAAAAAAAAACATACCTTTTTTTTTCTTTGTCTTCTCGTCTCCTCAGCAACCTCCTCGGCAAAAACCTTGAAGTCCTCTGTAAAAAAGATGCTTGAGGACCTCTTTGAGTGTAATCCGAGCTATCCACATGCCTAATAGCGAAGTGGTGGGACTTCTTTGAACAAAAGGAGCTTTGAATGGTGATTGGAGGAGTTGTGAGATGGAGAAGAAGTACTATGCGATAAGAATTTCTCAAGACAACTTTTGTCTTTTCAACTTCTATCATATAGGCTCTTGAAGTCTAAACTTCAAACTTAGCTTCAACAATTGAAGACTTTCAAATTATATACCCCATCTCCAAGTAGCTTAATCACAAAGCAAAGATTAGTCAAAAGTTATTTGTTGTCAAACATGCAAGATGTTTGAAAACCATTAACTTTTATATTATCATTTTAATATTTATTTGAAAATTAATTTAAAATTAATTTATAAATAAATATAATAATAATATAATTAATTAAAACTTTTTTAATTAATTCTTTTATTATTTAATTCAATATCAAATATCAATTAAATAATAAGACTAATCCCGGTTTTCCAAAAACTGACTTTTCACATATGAATCCCTATTCATATTTTACTCAAAAAAACATATTTAAATCACATTTAAATATGTCCAATCTCGTCCTCAAAACCTAATTGGATTTCTCCAAATAAACTCCTTTTACATTGCTACACGACTTAGTCCGAGCTAGCCAGGAGAATCTTAAGGACCTACAGATCATGAGCTCCAACGATACGAGATTATCCGGTCAAAACTCTTTCAACCGAACTAACCAACATTCGTTAACCCCCGGAGACTCCACTATAGTCCGAGGGTTGCACTCTCCTCACTGTAGATATATTATGTCCTCTGATATAACCGTCATGGGTAAGTCGATCCTTCACAGGTGTTCGTTATCACAGCTAGGTCTTTTAAACCGTTTAACCTCTGTGATACCTCTTGTTCCTTAAGTACCACTGACGCCTCTAATGAACATTTGATCTGTGATCCAATCATCAGATCAGAATCCTCTTCACACAGAAGAGGATGAGGCCTCAATGTTCAAGCCTCGAAGTCAGCTATTAAGGGAACACCTTTCTACTAGACCCTAAAGAGGGTAGGAGTGAATTCCATCTTGCTACACTATGTCCCCAACTACCTATTCGAGTTTATCCCCAAGTTGGTAGGCTTATTGAGCGGGCAACCTGCCACTCTCACCCATACAAGTCTAAGGATACTCTCGAATAAGTAGGAGTTCATAGCAAGCTCAGGATTAAGAACGAGTTACCTTAGGTCATCAATAATGATAAAATCGGTCTCACCAGTAAACAGCGTTATAAAGAGAAAGCGACTTTATCGTGGTTCTGTCTAATGCAAACTCTTTGCATAGGATGCCCCCGTTCGCACATCTCCATTTGAAACGATTCGGATCACATCGTTTTGTACAATACAAAGCGAGCCGCATCCAATAGTGTCACCAAAATAAGGTACCCGACCTTATCCGTATACTATAGACCGTTTTAACTGACTACTTGAGCTTGACCCACAATCATGTCATATATGAAGCTCAAGTACTCATATTCAGCCAAGGTTGTTGTTATTGGTATATGTTAATGCAAACACGTTTCACTATATTCAATAAACACCTTTACTGAATAAACCTCAATAACTCTTTATTGCATTTAATAGACATATTACATTTACAACGTTTACAAACCACGAGTGTTAGGACATAAAACCCAACAGTTTGTTAGTAAAAAATATATTAATTTGTTAAATTGGGCCCACTTACGAAAAAGTTTCATAAGCGTTCATTAAATCCTATTCACCCCTCTAGGGTTGTCATACCGATCCAACAATTGGTATCAGAGCAGGTTGCTCTTATTTTTAGTGAAAAATAAATTTTAAAAACTATTTCGATTGATACCCAATTGTTTGAGTTCTTCACTCCAACAATTGGTATCAGAGCGATGTCGGTCTTCTTTAATATTTTTTCTTGATAAACTTTAGTGTTAGAGCTTTATGGAAAATCTACTTGTAAATGGTTTTGTTGAAAATTATTTTATTGATAGACCGTCATTCTTTGATGGTAGAAATTATGTTGTTTGGAGAAATAGAATAGAAAAAATTATGCTTGCTATGAACTTTAACATTTTGTATGTTTGTGATCATGATCTATCTAAGTTGCAGTTGAATGATAAATTGCTCACTTTCAATGTCAAAGCCTTAAATATCATATATTGTGCATTAGAGAGAGAAATGTGTGATAAAATCTTATATTTTGAGTATGCATATGATATTTGGCATTTTCTTGATAATATGTATAGTGTTTAAATTTTTTCTTGTATTACTAATGATTTATTTGATGTGAAGGAGAATTATAATTCTCAAAATCAAGGAAATATTCATGAAGGGAAAAAGGGAAAATGTGATTGACCCTCCTTATGCTTAATGGCTCATTCGGATTACGATTTTGGAAATGTAAGTGACGAAAACGAGGTAAATCATAAATCTCCAACTTATGATGAATTATTTGATGCATTCGAAAGTATGCAACATGATCTAGAAAAACTTATCTCTAAATATTTGAAATTATCAAAGAAGTACAAGGCATTGTCAATTGAAAATAAATCTTTGATAAATGAAAATTTTTGCCTAAAGAATAGAGCTAATGATATATATTGTTGCTTGATTCTTCTTGTGATGATAAAAATGCTTTGAATGATAGAATCAAGTTTCTTGAAAAAGAGAATGATGAGTTTAGGTATTTAGCATCTGAATTGAAACTTGAAGTGAATGATTTGAGAAATGAAAACAAGAAAATTAAATCATCTTCTTTAGAATGGAATGTATTGGTTGTTGAAAATAATTCATTGGTTGAGGACAATGCATGTTTAAAATTAAATGTCAATGATATTGTGAAGCATGGTGGTGTTGAAAGTTCATGTGAGTAAGAAAAATGTGTTATGCTAGATAAGATTAAGTTTCTTGAGCATGATGTCTTTGAACTGCATGAACTTGTTAAAACTCGTAGAGAAAAATAGTCAAATCTTGTGAATGAACATGATGTTGTGCAAAATGATGAAATAAATGTCTCTTGTCATAAACATGTTTGTCATTGTGATGAGAAAAATGCATTGCTTGATAAAATTAGTTTTCTTGAGCATGATGGTTGTGAAAAAAATAATTTGATTAATTTCCTCGAGAAAAAGGAATTAAATGTTTTGCAAGAACTTGTTAAAGCGACTACCTTTGTACGCCTAAAAATGCTTTGTGCAATGTGCAAAATTTTGTTGAATCTAAATTTGTGTCAAAGCATGAAATGTCTATCCATGGAAAAACACATCTTGTGCCTAAACAACCTTATGCTAAATCAAAATGTGCTCATAAGGTGAAAAATGTGTCTAAGCAAGAAAATGCTAGACCTATGCTTGGAAAATCAAAATTTGTGCCTACATGTTATCATTGTGGAGTTAAAGGTCATATTAGACCAAATTGTTTCAATTGAAAGACTTTCTTAAAGAGAAGCAATGTTCAAAATCAATTTGTTAAAAATAAATTCTTACCTAATGTTACTCGTTATTCATGTGGCAAAATTGGTCACATATGAGACTTGTTATTTGCCAAAATTGAATGTTTGTAGTGTTGGACCTAATTTGAAATGGGTTACAAAATATATTTTCACGGACAATGAAAGACCTTAGAAATGGGTACCAAAATCTTTTTGTTGAACTTTCTTTGTAGGTGTGATTTCAAGAAGCAATTGGTTGCTTGGACTACAAATGAAAAATTATTTGATGAAGCAACTCTTAATTGGCTTGCTTGAATCCAACCAAGGAAAAATTGCATATTTGGTAACTTGATATTTCTTTTTTAATTATTGAGATAATTACTTTATTAGTATCTGTTTTTATGGAAGTTATATTCTCTTGAATTGATTTGGAATGTTTGAGATTAATCACTTCAATTTTATTAATTATTAGATTAAATGACAATGAGTAAATTGAGGATTTCTTGACATTTATGTCTCTAATTGATTATTTTGTGGATTATTGGATTATATGCTCTTAAAGAGTATTATGCTCAATTACTTTTGAAAGTCATCCATAATTCTCATTCTTGTTATTTGAGCTATATGTTCTATTGAATATCTATTTTTGGCTTTTATCTATATTGTTTCATATTGAATTATTGGATTTGGATTTTTTTTATTTATCCATAATTTCTTGATATTTGATTTCTTGAAATATTGAATTTTCTTTTCAAGTAAATTATGTTTGTTCACACGAGAATTCCACGAAGGAATTTAGACACGTGTAAATGAATCTTTTGATTTATGTTTGTATTGTATTTGTATCAGTGCGTAGTGGATTATAATCTCTAATGTTTTTTCTCTGATTCTTTCGCTCTCAAATGTAACTGTACTCGAGGGCTTCACAGCTTGTTCTCGAGGTTGAATCTTCTCCTTCGCGTAGCGGTGAAGTCTTCAGATGTTTGATCTTTGAGCGGCAGTTTTCAGGATTTAAAGAGTCTTTCGTTGCTTAGGAATTCTCTCTGAGTTCTTTTGAAAAAAAAATTATGAACCTTGGAAATGAAGAATGAAGTATCTATTTATATAGTTTCTCATGGGCCTAATGTGATTGGGCCTGGATTCAATGAGCTTGGGCCCAATGGACTTTTGGGTTATGGATCCAATGGGCTTGGGTCCAATGGGCTTTTGGGCTTTGGGTCAAATTGCTATTTAAATAGCTTTCTGGCCCGATTCGATTTCGAGCACAATTGAGTTATGACCGAATTTGCTCGGTTAAGTTTATTCGATCATTCGGCCATGATTAAGACACGTGGCGACCGTTGATTGACCAAAATTTCTCGGTCAACAAATGCCCCCTTTTTCGAGAGTTATGCACATGTACGTGTGGGTGAATCTCGGAAAAGTTAAATTTTGAAATCGAAATGTTGGACACCCCTAAATTCGAATCCGCTTCGATATATCAATTTTATCGAAATTTGAAATTTGGTTCATAAATCAATTATTTTGATTGATACATCTTTCTGTGCCAATTGACCAAAAAAATATGAATTGGGCTCGCAATTTTGATCTTTCTTATTTGACAGAAGCTTAACTTGAACTTTAGTAGATTTTTGTGTTCTACTCTAATTCTATTTTTGGAGGTAGAGTAGAGTTTTGCATCTGCTCAATTTTATTTTGAAAAAAGGTTTGACTTTGAATTTTACTCCAATTTCGAGGTGGGATAAAATTTGGAGTATACCCAAACCAACAATTTCGATTTTGACACTGTGATTTAGATAAATTTTGACTCTAAATCTTGCTCGGGAGTAAAATTTGGAATATGTCCAAACTTCAAGTCCAAAGTAAATTTGGATTTCGTTAAAAAAATTGGTTGGAACGCAGTTTGTAAAATTGATGGATCTGAGGCTTGAATTTTGAGATGAAATTTGAACTCAACTCGTGATCACGAAACGAAATTTAGAACACGTCCCAAATTTCAATTCAACAAATGGATTAAAATTTCTCATCCAAGTTGAACGAAATATTAAAATCTAAAGCCAAATGATAACATTGAAGCTTGTTCGGCAAAGTGGAACTTGGACAACCTTGGCTTCCTTTAGTCCTCTATTTTATACACATGTTTGGAGAAGTTGAAGAGGTAGAAAAAGAGGAGAAGCAAGTCGCATGCTCCGTCGCCTCCGCTGTGCCTGCTCCTTCGCAAGCCATCCTTCGTCGCGCCCGTTCAACTGCACGCCAACGCCGGCTCGCTTGCTCCGCCGCACGGCGGCTTCTGTCGTACGCTCGTTTTCTCTGTCAAGTTTTTTTCTTACTTTACTGATTTTAATTTATTTATTTATATTTCTTTTTTCTTTGAGTTGTTGAATACAAATCGGTCTAAAATATATTTTTTTTACAGCGTTAATTCTTCACGCTTGTGGATCCCCGCTAAATCGGTTCTTGATCGATTTGGGGAATTGCTACAAGTAAATTGTTTTTATTATTTCTATTTGATTTGCTGTACTTTAATTTGTACTTTGGATTGTACCTTAATTTGGATTGTGATTTTAGCTTAATTTGGATTGTGATTTTACCTTTTTTTTTTTTTTTTTTTTTAATTTGGACTGTGGTTTTTTATTTTTATTTGGTTTAACTAATGTATTGTAATTTTTTGATGTACTGTGATTTTTTTGGACTTGGTTTGAACTTGTAATTTAGAGATCACATATAATGTAATTTGGAATTGTGATGAATTTGATGAACTTTGGTGGGGCTTAATTTTATTTGTTGAACTTGTAATTTTAACTTCTGAATTGAACTTGTGATTAGGAACTTGTAATTTAGAGATCGTAATTTGAAATTGGGTTTTAGAAATAAGGAATTTTTTAAATTGGTAATTTAAAATTAAAACTTGGAATTAAGATTTTTTTTTTTTTTTGTTAAATTGGGAATTTGAAATTAAAACTTAAGAATTTTAAAATTGGGAATTTTAATTTGAATTTTCTTTTTTAAATTGGGATTTTGAAATTAAAACTTAGAATTAGGATTTTTTTTTTTTAAATTAGGAATTTAGAATTCAAACTTAAAATTAAGAATTTTTTAAATTGAGAATTTGAAATTAAGACTTAGAAAAATTTGTTTTTGAAAATTAGGAATTTGGAATTAAAACATAGAATTAAGTTTTTTAAACAAAAAAAAAATAGGAATTTAAAATTAAAACTTAGGAATTTTTTTAAAATTGGAAATTTGAAATTAAAACTTAAAACTAGAAATTTAGGAAATTGGGAATTTGGAATTAAAACTCAGAATTAAGATTTTTTTTTTTTAATTAAAAATTTGAGATTTAAACTTAGAATTAAGTATATTTTTTTTTTTAAATTAAGAATTTGAAATTGGAAATTTGAAATTAAAAACTTAAAACTATAAATTTAGAAAATTGGCAGCTAAGAACTTTTTTTTTTTAATTGGATGTAATTTTTTTTTGGAATTGAGAACTTAGACTTAGAATTTTTTAAAAAATGCATGGAGTTAGATCACAATGCGAACTCAATTTTAAACTAGCGTCGTCGCCATTTTTTTTACGTGTTAGATTGAAGGAATGTTTTTTTTTTCTTTTTTTAAGTCTGGAAGAGGTAAGGATGTGATACTGGGTAGTGGGATCTCCACTTGTCGGATGCGACTTGTAGGTCTATCCTGCGCCGAGTGTTGTCCCTACTACGAATCTCCACTTGTCGGATGCGACTTGTAGGTCTATCATGCGCAGACATTTTTAGCCTCTTTGGACTTAACTTCTTTTCCTTTTTGCAAAGGAGTTAGGGATCTGACACAGGGTGGTGGGATGTCCACTTGTCGAATGCGACTTGTAGGTCTATCATGCACCGAATGTTACCCCTGCTACGGATGTCCACTTCTCGGATGCGACCTGTAGGTTCAATGCGACTTGTAGGTCTGTCCTACACAGACATCTTTAACCTTTTTGGTCTAGGAAATAAAATGATTTCTTTTTTTGGTCTGAAAGAGCTAGGGATGTGACACTGGGTAGTGGGATGTCCACTTTGTTGGGGTTTATGTCCTAAAACTCGTGGTTTGTAAACTGTTATGTTTGTAAATATTCTATTTAGAATAAAGAGTTATTAGTTTTATTAGTAAAAGAGTTTACTGGAATAAAGTGAAACGTGTTTAGGTTAACCTATACCAATGGCCAACACCCTTGGCTGAATATGAGTACTTGAGTCTCATGTATGACATGATTGTGGATCAAGCTCAAGTAGTCAGTCAAAACGGTCTATAGTATACGGATAAGGCTGAGTACCTTATCCTGGTAACACTATTGGATACGACTCACTTTTTATTGTACAAAACGATGTGATTCGAATCGTTTCACATAGAGATGTGCGAGTGAGGGCGTCATGTGCAAAGAGTTTGCATAAGACCGAACCGCGAAATATGTCGCTCTCTCTTTATAACATCGTTTACTGATGAGACCGACATTTTCATTGGATGGCCTAGGTAACTCGATCTCAATCATGAGCTTGATATGAACTCTTGCTTATTCGAAAGTATCCTTTGACTTGTACGGGTGAGAGTGACCCATAAGTGCCGACTCAATAAGCCTACCATCTTGGAGATAAAGTCGAATAGGTAGATGGGAACATAGTACGACAAGATTGGAGTTCACTCCTAACCCGCTCTTCAGGGTTAGGGTTGTTTCCTTAATAGCTGACTCTGGGCTTGAACAATTAGTGCGCACACTCTCATGAGATGATAGGGTTAATTGATTTGCTGGTTGGACCACAAATCTATTGTTCATTAGAGGTGTCAGTGGTACTTAAGGAACAACATGTAATGCAGGGGTTAAACGGTTTAAATGACCCAGCTGTGATTACGAACAACCTGTGAAGGGTCGACTTGCCTATAACGGTTATATCAGAGGACATAATATATCTACAGTGAGGAGAGTGCAACCCTCGGACTATAGTGGAGTCTCTGGGGGTTAACAATTTTTTTTTTCCGTTTGACAATCGAATGCAGGACGTCTGTTCCCCACAAATTGGACATGCACGATAACCTTTTACAGTACAACCACATAGATTTTCATACGCTGGAAAGTCGTTTATGATCCACAATAACACAGCTTTCAAGATGAATGTTTGATCTCGAAATGTATCAAAACAAGCAACCCCATGAATCCATAGTTTCTTCAAGCCATCAATTAATGGACCCAAGTATACATCAATGTCATTTCCAGGTTGTTACGGACCAGATATTAATGTAGTCAGCATCATAAACTTTCGTTTCATGCACAACCAGGGTGGAAGGTTATAAATAACTATTATAACTGGCCAACAACTATATTTACTCTTAAGGTTGCCATGAGGGTTAATTCCATCAGTTGAGATAGCTAAACGAATATTTCTTGACTCAGAACCAAAATTTGGCCACAGGTTGTCTATTAATTTCCAAGATGGCGTGTCTGCAGGATGTCGCAAAAATCCATCATTTTTCCTTCCTCCAACATGCCAAGTTAACAACTTTGATGTCTCTACACTTTGAAACATTCGTTGGAATCGAGGGATTGGGGAAAAGTACCACATAACCTTTGCTGGAACACCTTTCTTAACTTCATCTGAATTCTTACGAAGCTTTCATCTAGATGTGTTACAAATTGGGCATGAATTTGCATCCGAAAGTTCTTTCCTAAACAAAACACAGTCATTGACACATGCATGAATCTTCTAATAATCCATTCTAAGAGTACACTATGTCTTTTTTGCTTCATATACAGAAGTTGGAATCTCATTCGGATTTGGCAGTAGGTCATGTACTAATGTTAATAACTCTGTGAAACTTTTATCACTCCATCCGTATTTGGCTTTCAAGTTATATAATTTCAATAATGCAGAAATCTTACTAAAACATTTACAACCCAAGTATAATGGGTTTTGTGCATCACCCAATAGTTTGTCAAATTTTGTACCTTCAGTTGTAAAATAGTCTTGTGGAGCTTCAAACAAGTCAGTTGTGTTTCTTATATCATTTTCATCACAAGCTCTTTTACCAAAATTATGAACACTTTCGTTTTCATCATTAATAGGTACCAAAATTAATAACTTGTTTTCTTTACTTTCTAATTTTTTTCCTTATATTTTTACACTTTGTTGGTAAATTACTTAGAAAGATAATTTGTTTTCTTCTATTCTTTTTCTTGGATATTATTTGAATTGTTGAAAATTTTAATTGTGTCTATTTTAATTAAATATTAATGACTCAAAAAAATCGAAATCTACCTATTTTATAGAATGCATCCATGGATGTGATGATAATTAATTACAACAGTTTAAAAAAAATAATAAATTAATCTGTTACACGTTATGAAATTCTTAATTTATGTTAGTTTTATTGATATATAATGAGTCCAATTCTTCTAAGAAATAAATGGAAATTGACTTCAAATCTTTTGAAAATTAAAATTTTGTGACATTTCTCAAATATGTATGGTGGAAAAAAAAGCAGGTTAAAAAAAACATTTAAAATTACCTTTTTAACATATAATTACTCATTTATTTTGAATCTTATAATACATTAATATAATAAAAAAAAATCGGCTATTATCTTTTTTTTAGGGTTTCACTGAATGTTTCATTATTTTGTTGGAATGTATTAATTAAAAAATATCCATTACAAATAAAATATTCAATATATCATTTAAGTTATTGCTCAAATATTTTCAAATTTGATATCTATTACATTTTCATTAGTTCATATATTTTAATCTATTTTTTTAGTTCCATTAAAAGAATTTATGATAATAAATTGTATATTTTTTTTTAAAGAAAAGTTATATATATTTTTTTTAAAATTAAATAGATGAAATTTTTAGCGTACATTACACGGGTTAAGGACAAGTATATGGATAAAACTCGACAAATGTTTTAAATTTAATGGACTTGTGTCAAATGCTCTATTTTTTTTTATTCCACATTCAATTCTACCTTAATCCCAAATTTTAGAATCTTCACTTAAAAGATTTGAAAACTCTTCATCGATTATTCGAGAAATTATCCTCATCGTCTATGGTTAACAACTATGAAAACTATCATGAACCTAACTTTTTTTTCCCAATCTTAGTAGATTAACCTCATGGACCTGAATCATTTATAGAACATCGACGCTTGATGATAAAATACATCCTATTATGTTATATTGATCAATATTTCGATTAACACTATGAACAGGAAAACTCAAAACTTATGCGTGAAAGAAGAAAACTGGCCAAAACTTATACGAGAGAGAGAGAGACAAAATCTTATGTATTAGAGCGATCAGATTTAGATAGATATATCAACTATGCTTTCAGTTTGCTTTAATATCTTTAGTTAATGAAATGAGAATTCAAATATTAGGCATCTTAGACATGCCGCCATGGAGTGCAAATACTATATGCTCCAGTGTCTTTTGGATGCATCAAACATGTGTTGGGAATGACTCTGATGAATGAATCATTCTTCCTAAGTTGTTGGATGATGGAATGAGTTTGTGGCATGAACTCTTCCTCCCAAATTTATGGATCATGGAATGAGTTTATGGCATGAACTCTTCCTCCCACATTTGTGGATCCATAGAATGAGTTTGTGGTATGAAATCTCCATCTTTACTCTATAAATATGAAGTTCATTTGTAGTATTTTCAAACAAAGCATAAGAGTTTTCTATTGATTCCATCCCTTCTTCATCAAGTGCATGATTAAGTTGAGAATTGTGTTAACCTTGGGGAGCATTCGACTTATCAACGATTAAGCACCACGGTCGTGTCAGATTTGCTTTCAAGGCAGTGGCCTTTTCCACGGCACAACACGTGTTGTTTATTTTTATTTTCGAATTTGTCTTACAATTTGAAAGCAACGACACGATGTCTGTCAAATCCGGAAAACATCTTCCAGATCTATCCAAGTTGGAACCTCTCGACAGATCCAATTACCGTCGTTGGTCACAGAAGCTACTGATCTTCTTCGAGCAATTGGAGGTCGATTACGTTATCACCACTAAGGTCGTTGAATCTTCTGAAAAATCCAAGACCGTAGTTGTTGTTGATCTAGATAACTCAAAAAGTATTAATGAGGTTGGTTCTACCAAATCAGACAAATACGAGAAGGACAAAAAGACGATTCGCGGTCATCTCCTCAATCATATGAACGATTCTCTTTTCGACTTGTTCGTGGTTCAAAAATTGGCAAAGGTAATTTGGGACACTTTGGAGTCCAGGTATGGCGGTGATGATGCAGGAAGAAAGAAATACGTAGTCGGTAAGTGGCTGCAGTTCCAGATGATGGATGATAAATCCGTTATGGATCAGGTTCATGAGTACGAGAATTTGGTGACGAATGTACTGACCGAAGACATGAAGATGTGTGAGATTCTTCAGGAAAATGTGTTGTTGGAAAAGTTTCCTCCTTCCTGGAGTGATTACCTCAATCACTTGAAACACAAGAAGAAGAATTTGACTTTGCAAGAATTGATCAATCACATGCAAACTGAAGAAGCCAATCGACAGAAAGATAAGTTGAATTCGCAGTCTTTAAATTCCGTTAATGCTAACCTAATTGAATCTTCTGTTGCAACAAAAGACAGGTTCAAAAACAAAGGAAAATAGGTTGTTGGGGGCAAACCAACATAAAAGAAAGGGCATCAATTCAAGGTTGCTGGTGGTAGAATTGAAAAGTCTAAACTGATATGTTATGTTTGTGGAAAATCAGGACACAAATCATATTAATGCAATCGGAGGAAAGGAAAATCGGACCAAAGGCAAGCTGTCAATGTTGCTCCACAAATCAACCTTACCGAGAAGAAGGACATCATCGTTGCTGTGGTCGTAGAGGCTAATCTAGTGGAGAACAAATCTGACTGGATTCTTGACACTGGAGCCTCGAGACATTTCGGCTCAAACCGAGAGTTATTCCACGATTTCCAAGATTCTGCTGGCGGCGAGTGTGTCTTCATGGGTAACTCAGCTACTGCTGGAGTACTTGGAAAAGGGAAGTGCTTTTTAAAACTCACATCTGGAAAAACTTTATTGCTTAGTGATGTATTATATGTTCCTTCGTTGCGTAGAAACTTGGTCTCAGGGAGTCTACTGAATCAAGCTGGACTTAGGATTGTCTTTGAGGCTGACAAGGCTATCATCACCAAAAATGGCGAGTTTGTGGGTAAAGGTTATCTAGCTGATGGTCTATTTGTTTTAAACACAGTTTTTGTTTCTGCTTCCATGAATGAAAGTTCTTCTCGTTTTGGTTACATCGTTGAACCTGTTGATATGTGGAATGATAGACTAGGACATGTGAATGTTCCAGCAATTAAAAGGCTTAAAACCTTGCATCTTATTAATGTTTCTGAATCGCATGAAAATAATAGATGTTATGTGTGTATAGAAGCAAAGCATGTAAAAAAAGCCTTTTAAACCTATCACATATAGATGTACTGAATTACTTGAATTAATTCATTCTGATCTGGCTTATTTCAAAAACACCACAAGTAGAGGTGGTAAAAAATACTATATATCTTTTGTAGATGATTATTCTAGATATACACAAATTTACTTATTAAAATCAAAAGATGAAGCATGTAGTATGTTTTTGAAGTATAAAGCCGAAGTAGAAAATCAACTGGACAAAAGGATACAAAGATTAAGATCTGACCGAGGTGGTGAATATAGTGATAAAACTCTTAAAGAATTTTGTGAACTAAATGGTATTATTCATTAGTTTACCGCACCATATTCTCCACAGCAAAATGACATAGCTGAACGTAAGAATAGATCCTTAAAGGAAATGATTTATGCTATGTTATTGAGTTCTGGGTTATCTGATAATTTGTGGGGGGAAGCTGTGCTCTCGGCTTGTTTTATTCTTAACAGGATTCCTCACAAAAGGTTGGATAAGACACCATACGAGGTGTGGAAAGGTTATTCACGTAACCTCAATTATTTGAGAGTGTGGGGGTGTTTAGCTAAGGTAGCTTATCCAACATTCAAGAAACCTACGATAGGATCTAAAACCTTTAATTGTGTGTTTATTGGTTATTGTTGCGTGCTCAATGTGTAGTATAAATAAGTAATAAGAAAGAGAGAGAGCACTCAGAACATGCAAGCATACATGATCTTATAGCAAGTAGTAAGTATTTTTTCATTCGTTTTCCCACAGAGACTTATTACTAGTTACTCGCGAAGTGTGTTGTTAAGTAAGAATGGGTGGATTTGATGGGGTAAATTTGGTTTTTAATTGCCTAATTACTAATGAATGTATAAAGGGTAGCAACATGAATAAGTGCAAGTCAATGATAAACTCAAATGTAAAGAGAAGAGATTAATAAACGAAGAGAAAAATGGCTAAGCCGAATTTTTAACTTAATAGAATTGCGAGAACAGCAATTTTACCGCAATGTTACTAACAGCGAAAGTGTGTAAAATGGAGAAACAAGGGCTACCAACGACTATCCTATAGGCTTTTTTCACACGATTCTCAAGCATTAGATCAACTCACTATGCATCAAACTAACCCATTCTCATGTATCTTCCGATTTCATGCATTAGATTCTTTAGTTTACTCATGTCCAAGTAAGGTCTTAAGCATCTTGTGTACAACAGTGAGTTATGGTTTGTACTAGGAAAACGCCTATTCCTAGGTCGTTTTCTGGCTACCTTGAAAGGCTAGCATGAGTGTATGACTCTGAACTCTTACTCCTTCCAGAGGTTAGGAATTCTTTGGACAAAATGGATGGCCAATCGAAATTGCCCGTGGTATGAAGCTTACATACAATCAATGCATTCGAGAGCTATCCTACATGCTTGGTTCACGTGTTTTAACCTATAGTGTTGTCATTAGCATGCCCCTATGTGACTTAGTTACTCATGGATATAGAGAGAATAGAATTACTAGATAAAATAAGCATGCTTAGAAGGGAATTGAAAACAAAACACAGAGGGAAAACAGTAAACAGCAAAGGTAAAAGCAAAGTATGAAATGATGAATTGTGCTTTGATTAATCGATTGTTTGAATGAACAAATGAAAACTGAAACTCCCTAATATAAAAACAGAAAGCAACGAAATGGAATGGACTAACTATTGGAAAAGAAATAACGACAAACGGTTCTGGAAATGGAAAGTAAAGACAGAAAGCAAGTAAAGTGAGCTTGATCGCCTCGTCGCAAACGCCTCGGCTGAAGGGTGAGAAAGGTGAGCCTTGCTTGGATGAATCCAATCAGGAGAGAAGATGAATCTTCTCTCCTTCCTATCAGATTGTCGACTCCAACAGCTGAACCTCTCAAACCATCAGACAGAAAAGAGAATGAATGAGAAAGACTGCGCTGCGAAGAGACTTCAACGCTTTCGGATGATGATTGAACCCTCCACTTTGACCTTCTTTTATAGTCTTCTGCAGGTGCGATTGGGCCAAGGAGAACCGTCCATTCTCAACGTCGTACTTCAACATGGATGGAGGAGAAAGACCGAATCCCTGAAATAACGGATCTCAACAGAAAAAGGTCAGCCAACTTACGGATTTCACTTGAAACATTGCTGTTTTAGCAATGTTTCCGCAATGCCTCCGCAATGCACAGTTTTCACTCTTTTAACTTCGTTTTGCATTCTTTTCCTTTCCTTTTGCATACAAGTTCTAATTTAGCTTCATTCTCCTAATTTGTATATATAAGCATAGATTTAAGCTAAATCCTATCACAAATACTTAGCAATGCACGTTTTCCTATCACAAATAAGTCCTAAAATAAGCACTTTTGGAGACGTAACACACCCCCAAACTTAAGGTTTTGCTCGTCCTCGAGCAAACTAAGGACTTACTTAGGCTACTGTTTTATCCTCTCTTAACCACTTGCTGACTCCCCTAAATTCTTATCTATAGCAGTGTTGTCCTGTGACACACTTCAGAGTTTAAAACTAACTCCTCATTCTGCTTCTTCTGACTTCGCACGCCTAATGACCCTACTGTTCTATTAACTTCTTACAGCTGATTCACTTGCTTCTGTCATATAATGCAACTATCCCTAAGGTTTCAAATTCTACCTAGCTTTACTCCAGACTCAGTACATGCTTCTAGTTTATATTTTTGAGCTACCTAGGATTCCTTAGAGTCATGACAGTCTTAGTACAAACCAGTGACAGTAGTACATTCATAAAACAAACTAAACCCTGGCATCACTACATTGGATAGACACTCATCTCCCTAAACAAACCTAAAAGCTACAACCTTGTGCTTAGCTCATTGAGGATCAGAGTTCTTTTTTATTCAGGACATCTAAGCCACAAAGTTGCAACTCCTAGGCATACATTCTTCTTTCCTATTTCTTTTCTCTTTTTTCTTTCTTCCTTTGGTGGAGCCTCTCCTTTGGTTTCCTTTTGATGCAATGCCACTTGTGGGTTACACACTTGGCACTGATTACTCAGCAACTTCAAGAGAGACACCCCTCTTTATTCTATTTTTCATTTTTTTTTCAGCTCATCAACTTTTTTTTTTTTTTTTTTGTAAAGGAGAAGAAGAATGCTTATGCTTTAAGGGAGAGAGGAATGTTCCTAGGCCTAGGGTGGCCTCCCCCAAACTTAAACTACTCATTGTCCCCAATGAGTGTCTGAGGTGGCACACCCCCAAACTTGTCCTAGAAGCATCTAGTCTAAAGTAAAACAAAGAGAATCTAAAAGCCCTAGGCATAGACAGAACATTCTAAAAGCAAACATCTCAACAGCAAAAATTCATGAAAAACAGACAGGTAAGGACTTAAAGCTAAGCATGCTGAGCAATTTTAAGAGGCTAATTCAAACTATCAAAGGTGTCCTATGACACTCATCCAGCATGCGTTTAGATAAGCTATATAAGGTAGTCAAGATAGCAGCAAAAGAACAAAATTAAACAGAACCAGCCTAGCTAAACAGTCGGTCAAAAACATGCAATCACTAAGAAAACTTGCGGATTCCGCAATTATTTCGCAATGGATACAGGCAGATATATCAGTGATCAAGGCCCCTATGCATGCTCTTTCCAGTCATTTAAGCTATACAAAAAGAAAACTAAACTAATCTACCTAATCAGCTACCATCAGACTACACTAAACAAATTTAAACACTAAAAATAAAGAACTAAAAACAGATCAAAATCATACTCAAAAGTAACAGAATTCACAAGGTTCAACGAAAAGCAGTTTGATATTTTTTTCTTTTTTTTTTCCATATTGTAGGGAACAGAAATACTCCCTTGAGTGCTCTTCAGCCTAGCACTCAGATGTCCTCATCATCATCATCTCTTCTTGGCCGTGGAGGTGCCCATGGTGTCAGTAAGTCCGTGGGGAACTCAGGAAAGATGCAGCCCAATTGGTCTGCAACATCCTTATCCCTTGCCTGCGCATATGTGGCCCATTGAGCCATCTTCTTCTGCAGATCCATCAGGCAAGCCATGGATAGCGACTGAGCAGCAGCCAGGCCATCCAGCTCGAACTCCACGTTCCCCTTCCTACGCATCCTCAAAGCAGTAGGCAGCTCCAGGTGCCCTGTGTAGGCCAGCTGCCTTTCCATCCGCTCGATTCGTACCCCTGCACGTAAGCAGAGCTTAGTAATTGTATTAGGAAAGAAAAGTGGACCCTTACCCTTTTTGGCGCAGTCTGCGATTGAGGCTGCAATGACTTCGCCCACATTGATTGTGAGGCCCCTCATGATCGCATAGACCAACAGCGATCTGCCTTGGTTGATGGTGGTCTCATGGGTCACTGGGGACACCTTCCTCCGCACGAAGGAGAACCAGACAGCTGCCTTGGCCGTGAGGGTAGCACTCATCAGGGTGTGCTTCCCATTGCGTGAAATCGTCCACGCTGCCTCAGGTTGGCCAATGATCCGAATTGCTTCCTCTAGGACAGCTTCTGTTGGCTCATCAACGATCCTCGCATAGTCTGTGTGTTTTTGCCCCTTGAGGCCGTAGGCATCATTGATTGCCTTCGCTGAGAAGTCCACCTCGACTCCTCTGACCACAGATAGGCCATCCTCAGGGTTCATCAAGTTGGCGTAAAAATCGTACACCATGCTGGAGTAGGCGGGGATGGGTGGTCTACACAGCTCCTCCCAGCCATGATTCGTGATCCCTGCGCGCAAGAATTGCGGCAGGTCTGCAAGCGCATCAAGGAACCCCTTCTCATGGAGCAGGTCCCTCCTCCTCAGCTCAGTGCCCCTTGATTCAGCATCAGAGGACACATACTTCACAGATTGAGGCTCATCTTCGGGGTACAGCTTGGCTTTCCCCTTGTCTCTTGGTTTGGCTGATTCAGCAGCCTCGATCTTGAGCTTCTTTAGAGAGGGCTCAGCACTCACCTTCTTTGATGAAGGCTCGCCCCTGGCTTTCTTTTTCTTGGCCTTCTTCGAAGCCTTCGGCTTCTTGGTCTTGACAACCTTGCTGCCTTTCTTTCTCAGCCTTGCCTTTGTGGTGATCTGTTGGAGGCAATCCCCCAATGTCTCGTCCATTGAATCGTCCCTCTCTGTAGGGCTGTCGGGGCTGACTTCCCTCAAGGGAGAGAAGACCTCTTCTTCTTCAGCTTCTTCACCACCCAGCGCTGATTCTTGCAGGTCTGCCTCTGGAATTTCAGGTTCAGGCGTCTGGGAGATGGGTGAGTTTTCAGGGCTCTGCGGTGGAGTCTTCTCAGAGCTCTGTGGCGATGCTGATGGTTCAGGACTTCGCGCCGGTGGAGATGGCGAATGGCTTTGCCTGGCCGTCTCGTAGGATGGACGGCCACTCTCTTGACTCTCCACAGAGGGAGTCTTTTTCTTGCTCGTTGCGTCGGCGACAACCATACTCCACTTCCTCTTCTTGGGCGTTCCTGCTGGTTCAGATGGCCCAGCAGGAATCTCAGTCACCACCTTCCACTTCTTCTTGCGGACAGGCAACTTGATACGTTGTTCGGTTCGTGCGGCTTCGGCATCTGCCAGGGCAAGTAACACTTCTCTCGCAGCTTGCTCAGCGTCGGCGGCCTTCTTCTTGGATGCAGTTCTCTCAGCTCTTGTTAGCACCATGGTGGAATCGTAGGAATCTGGAAAGAGGAATTGCAGAGGAAGAATGAGGGAGTTTTCTTGGAGTTCAGCAAATAGGGGAAGCGTATGGATCAGGCCGCTTCTAACGGCTATAAGTAATGATGAAATCCCAACGGCTATTTCTGTTGCGGATTTCGCAAATCTATCGCAATGAAATGGCCGTTGGAGATTTATTTGTGTTTAAAATCCAATCTTCTCCCAACTGAATCTTTGATTTCGCCCAATATCTTCTTCGATTTTTAATCTTGAGATCAACTCCTTGATTCCCTCTATCGATCCCCTAGAAAAAGAAATAAAATCAACATCAAATTCGTAATTAAAATCACACAAAAATCTATACAAACAGTAACCGAAAAAGTAGCAAAAATAAACTAAGGCATTAGCCTCGCATGGACAAGCACAGTAATCACTCGTCCTCTCTCGTTCTTATTTTCACGTTTCAGTCAAGAGGAAGGCCGAGAGAGTCTTCACATCTCCTTCCTCATAATAATGCTTCAATCGTGCCCCATTAACCATGAACGGTTGCCCTTGCTGCAGGTTCCTAATCTCAACTGCACCATGAACAAACACATTAGTTATCACAAAAGGACCTGACCATCTGGACTTAAGTTTGCCTGGAAATAATCTTAACCGTGAGTTAAATAACAATACAAGCTGGCCTTTCTTAAAGTCCTTAATCCTAAGTCTACTATCATGCCAAATCTTGGTCTTTTCCTTATACATTTTAGCATTCTCATACGCCATATGTCTAAGCTCATCAAGCTCATGTAATTGCAGAGACCGCAATGTTTCCGCATCGGTCACGCAATAATTCAGTTCTTTCATGGCCCAAAATGCTTTAATTTCTAATTCAAGTGGTAAGTGACAAGCTTTGCCATACACAAGTCTATAAGGAGACATACCTACGGGTGTCTTATATGCAGTCCTATATGCCCAAAGTGCATCCTCGAGTTTAAAAGACCAATCTTTTCTATTGGGTTTGACCACCTTTTCTAGTATACTTTTAATCTCCCTATTTGAAATTTCAGCTTGTCCATTCGAATGTGGGTGATAAGGGGTGGCTACCCTATGTCTAACATTGTACTTAGCCAACACCTTTTTCATTGCCCTATTAATAAAGTGTGTCCCTTCATCACTAATTAAAGCACGAGGCGTACCAAATCTAGTAAAAATATGTCTATGAAGGAATCTTATGACAGTTTTGGCATCATTATTTGGACATGCTATGGCTTCTACCCACTTAGACACATAGTCTACAGCTACTAGTATGTAAAGGTTACCTGTTGATGGAGGAAATGGTCCCATGAAGTCAATGCCCCACACATCAAAGAGCTCTAACTCAAGGATGTAAGTGAGAGGCATCTCATCCTTCCGACTAAGATTACCTGTTCTCTGGCATTCATCACAGTTGTGTGCGTACTCGTGGGCATCTTTGAAGATTGTGGGCCAATAGTAGCCACTTTAGAACACCTTTGCAGCTGTTCTCTGGCCACCAAAGTGTCCACCATAGGGGGCTGTATGGCAGTGCTGCAGCACAGACTTCGCCTCAGCAGCTGACACACATTTCCTCAACAAACCATCTGCACATGTTCTGTAAAGTGTGGGGTCATCCCATATGAATTTCCTAGCTTCATGCAGGAACCTCCTCTTCTCTTGGCTTCCCTTGAAAAGTTGGCAGTACCTGCGATGCACGGAAGTTAGCAATATCAGCAAACCATGGTTCCTCATCATTATCTCGATGTGTTAATACAAAGACATGCTCATCGATAAAGGCATCAGAAATTGCGGTTTCCGCAATGTTATCGCAATTATGTTGCAATCTTGAAAGATGATCCGCAACCACATTTTCACAGCCTTTCTTATCTCTAATGTCTAGATCGAATTCCTGCAACAACAACACCCATCTAATCAACCTAGGCTTAGCATCAGCCTTCCTCATGAGGTATTTTAAGGCAGAATGGTCAGTGTACACGATTGTCTTAGTGCCTACAATGTAATTCCTAAACTTCTCGCAAGCAAATACTACAGCTAGCATCTCCTTTTCAGTAGTTGTGTAATTACATTGTGCCTCATTAAGTGTTTTACTAGCATAATATACAGGGTGTGTTAGTTTATCAATTTTCTGTCCTAGCATAACCCCTACAGCATAGTCACTTGCATCACATAACATTTCAAATGGGAGGTCCCAATTTGGCCCTACTATAATAGGTGCTTTGACTAGTGCTTCTTTAAGGGTTTTCCATGCTATTAAACATTCCTTAGAGAAGATGAATGGCTTATTCAGCTCTAGAAGCTCACACAAAGGTTTGGAGATCTTAGAAAAGTCCTTAATGAACCTTCTATAGAAACCAGCGTGTCCTAAGAAACTCCTAATGGCTTTCACATTCTGTGGTTCCACTAACTTCTCTATTATTTCAATCTTGGCCCTATCGACCTCTACTCCTGCCCTAGACACTCTAGGACCAAGGACTATCCCTTCTTCTACCATGAAGTGACATTTTTCCCAATTAAGTACTAGGTTGGTCTCCTCACACCTAGCTAGGACTTGTCCTATGTTCTCTAAACAGTTTGTGAATGAATCACCAAAGACTGAGAAGTCATCCATAAATATTTCTATCATGGATTCATCTAAGTCAGAGAAGATTGCCAACATGCACCTTTGGAACGTTGTTGGTGCATTGCATAAGCCAAAAGGCATTCTACGAAAGGCAAGTGTTCCAAAGGGACAAGTGAAAGTTGTCTTCTCCTGGTCCTTAAGGTCTATAGTGATCTGGTTATATCCTGAGTAACCGTCTAAGAAGCAGTAATAAGCTCTACCAGCTATTCTATCTAACATCTGGTCAATAAATGGTATAGGGAAGTGATCTTTTTTTGTTTCTTTATTTAGTTTTCTATAGTCCATACAGACTCTCCATCCTGTAATAGTCCTAGTTGGAATCAGTTCATTGCTCTCATTTACTACTACAGTCATTCCTCCCTTCTTAGGTACACATTGAATAGGACTCACCCACTGACTACTAGCTATAGGGAAGATTACCCCTGCATCTAACCACTTAATGATTTCTTTTTTAACTACCTCTTTCATAGAGGGGTTCAACCTACGTTGGTGATCTACTCGGGGTGTATGCTCTTCCTCTAATATTATTTTATTCATGCAGTAAGAAGGGCTAATGCCTCTAATGTCAGCAATAGTCCATGCAATAGCCTTTTTATGCTGCCTAAGTAATAATATCAGTTCAATCTCATGCTGCTCACTTAATTTAGAAGAAATTATCACAGGCAAAGTATCATTACTTCCTAGATATGCATATTTGAGATGAGTGGGTAAGGGTTTCAATTCTAAGACAGGTGGATGCTCAATGGATGGCTTTAATGGATTCATGGATCTATCAGTCAAGTTATTGTTCATACAAACAGGCTGTATCTTATCTACAGGTATATCCATGATCTCAGAAACATTCAAATCAGTTAAGTCTACGTTTACATATTCATTAGCATGCTTAGTCATTAATTCATGCTCCAGCTGTTCTTCCATTAGTGAATCTACAATGTCCATGCTAGCACAAGATTCAGAGTCAGAGGGGTACCTTAAGGCTTTAAAAACACTAAATTTAACCTCCTCGTCATGAACCCTCATAGTGAGCTCACCTTTTTGAACATCTATCAGAGCCCTACCTGTGGCTAGAAAAGGTCTGCCTAATAGGATGGGGACCTCCTTGTCTGCTTCATAATCCAGGATAATGAAATATGCAAGGAAAATAAACTTGTCAACCTTTACAAGGATATCCTCAATCTTACCCTCAGGGTAGGCTATGGATCTGTCTGCAAGTTGTAAAGTGACAGTGGTGGGACGTGCTTCTCCTATTCCTAGCTGGCGGAATAGTGATAGGGGCATGAGGTTTATGCTGGCTCCCAGGTCACAAAGAGCTCTGCCCACATGCTTGCCTCCTAACTCCACTGGTAAGGTGAAGGAACCAGGATCCTTCTCCTTCTTTGGCAGCTTGTTCTGGAGTATGGCACTGCACTCCTCAGTGAGATTCACTGTTTCAAATTCGCCAATTATTTTCTTGTTAGTAATTATATCCTTTAAAAACTTTACATAAGAGGGCATAGACTGTAAAACTTCTACAAAAGGAATATTGACATGCACTTGCTTAAGAATTTCTAGAAATTTATTAAAGTGCACTTCCTGTTCTTGTTTTTTCTTTAGCCTTCGAGGAAATGGGGGTGGTGGCACATATGCAGGCACTTCAGGTCGCCTCAGGATGGATGGAGGCCTTGGAATTTCTTCTATCTCTTCTATGATTGGCTCCAGCCTTGCTCCTGATGTGCTTGTTGAGGGTTGACCTTGGTTTGGCAGAGACTCCAGTGGAGCACTAGACTCATTGTTCTCTACTCTCTTTGGGGCTTCTTTAGTGTTGCTCACCAATGGTCTCCCACTTCTGAGTTCAATTGCTTGAACTTGTTCCTTACCATCTCTCCTTGGCACCTCTGTGTCAGCAGGAAGTCTACCTTGGGGCCTACTTTTGAGTTCATTGGCTAGTTGCCCTATTTGGTTCTCTAGGCTCCTGAGGGTAGCTTGCTGGCTTTGCAGGGTGGCATCATTCTTGGCTATGTATTCCTTGAGTAAGTTTTCTACAGATGACTGTTACGTCTCCAACAGTGACCTTTTTAGGCCTTAATTAGCTTAGAAAGATGTTCACTCTTAGGTGTTTTTGATAGCATTTAGCCTAAACCTATGCTTAAATATGAGATTTAGAAGAAGGTAGCTAAATTAGGACTTATGCATAATAGGAAAGAAAAGGGTTTAAAACCGAAGGAAAAGAATGAAAAAACAAGCATTGCGATAGCATTGCGAAAACGTTGCGGACACCGCAATAATTCAAGTGAAAACCGTAAGTTGACTGATCTTTTTCTGTTAATTTCCGTGATTTCAGGGATTCGTTCTTTCTCCTCCATCCATTCTGATATACGACGTTGAAGATTGATGGTTCTCCTTGGCCCAAACGCACCTGCAAACTACTATAAAAGGGGGTCAAAGTCGGAGGTTCAAGCATCATCCGAAAGCGTAGAAGTCTTCTCGCAGTCTACTTTTCTTCCTGTTTTCCTCTGCCGTCTGTTGGTGTGCAAGGCTCAGCTGTTGGAGTCGATAATCTGATAGGAAGGAGAGGAGATTTATCTTCTCTCTCGATTGGATTCATCCAAGCAAGGCTGATCTTTCCCATCCTTCAGCCGAGGCGATTGCGACGAGGCGTTCAGACGCATCTACTTGTTTTCTGTTTTCATTTCTGCTTTCCAGCTCTGTTTAGTTGTTGTTTCTGTTGTAGTGGCTAGTGTAGTTCATTTCGTTGTGTTCTGTCTTCGTGCTATTTAGTTTAAAGCTTTCTTTTGTCAGTCAAACAGTTAAATAATCAAATTCCAATTCTTCACTTCACAGTTTCTCGCATTTCCAATCTACTGCTTTTCGTTATTGTTCTGAGCATATTTCTCTCCTAAGCATGACTGTCTTATCCTTTACTTCTGTTTACCTTACATCCATGAGTAACTAAGTCACTTAGGGGCATGCTAATGACAACACTATAGGCTAAAAAACGTGAACCAAGCATGTAGGATAGCTCTCGAACATTGATTGTATGTAAGCTTCATCCCACGGGCAATTTCGATTGGCCATCCATTTTGTCCAAAGAACTCCTAACCTCTGGAAGGAGTAAGAGTTCAGAGTCATATTATCATGCTAGCCTTTCAAGGTAACCAGGAAACGGCCTAGGAATAGGCGTTTCCCTAGTACAAACCATATCTTTCTGCCTTAACAAGATGCTTAAGACCTTACTTTGAGTTGAGTAAACTAAAGAATCTAATGCATGGAATCGGACGATACATGAGATTAAGATAGTTTGATGCATAGAGAGTAGATCCAATGCTTGAGAATCGTATAAAAATGCCTATAGGATAGTCATTAGTAGCCCTTAATTCACCCATTTACACACTTTCGCTGTTATTATAATTGCGGCAGAATTGCGGTCCCCGCAATTCCGTCTAAGTTACCATTCTGTTTAGCTGTTTTCTTCTTCGTTTATTAATTCCATCTCTTGTCCTTTAAGTCTAATTTCAACTTGCATCTGTTTATGTTGCATTCCTTTACACATTCAGCAAAAATTAGATAATTAAAAACCAATTTTACCCCATCAAATCCACCCCTTCTTTCTTAACAAAACACTTCGCGAATAGCTAAAAATAAGTCTCTGTGGGAAAACGAATGAAATATACTTACTACTTGCTATAAGATCATGTATGCTTGCATGTTCTGAGTGCTCTCTCTCTCTTATTTCTTATTCTTATTAACACATTGAGCACGCAACAAGTTTTTGGCGCCGCTGCCGGGGACTTATTTTAAGTGAAAACGAAGTTTGTTAAGTTTGAAACCCCAAGATTATTATCTATTGAAACTAATCTACTTTTCATTTCTTTTGCAGGTACTAGTAGGGTAGTTTATGAGTGAGCCTTCAAGTAGTGATCTAGAGTTCAATCCTGAGCCTGAGAGACTACTTAGAGCTAGAAACAAAGCAAAGAAACGACTCTTTAAACAACCTTCTATACCTCAAATAATACCTGAAACCGAAGAAATGGAAGAGATAGTTCCAAATCAGGTACCTGTCATTCGCAATCCCATCGAAATAGCGAATGACAAGAATAATGCCATCCTCTCATATCTAGTACCTATGCCTGGGGAGCTGAACCCCAGCATAATCCGTCCTGAAATCACTGCCAACTCATTCAAGTTAAAGCCAGTGATGTTCCAAATGTTGTCCACTGTGGGACAATTCTTTGGAATAGAAAATGAGGACCCCCACAACCATCTTAGGAACTTCTTAGGAGTCAGTGATACCTTTATCATCCCTGGAGTGTCCCAAGAAGCTTTGAGGCTATACTTGTTCCCTTACTCTTTGAGGGACAAAGCCAAAACATGGTTGAACTCATTACCCTCTGGATCTGTCCGCAATTGGACAGATTTAGCAGAAAAATTCCTAGTCAAATACTTCCCACCTGATAGGAATTCTACCTTTCGTGATGATATAGTCAAGTTCAAACAAGCTGATAATGAATCTCTTCACGAAGCTTGGACAAGGTTCAAAGATCTTCTTCTCAAATGTCCACATCATGGCATCCCATGGTGTATCCAAATAGAGGTCTTTTTCAAAGGATGCAACCCCAGCACTAGGCAAGTCTTAAATTCATCTGCTGGTGGTTCCATGTTGTCCAAGAGTTACAACGAAGCCTATGAGATCTTGGAGAAGATCTCAGCATCTCATTGTAGGTGGTCAGATGATCTTGTTGAGCCAACTAGAGCTCAAAACAAGGATGCTCTAAGTGCAATGAGCACCCAAATAAATGCTCTGACCAACCTAGTTAAGCAAATGGCTCAAGCCAATCTCCAAACAAGTGCCAACACCGCTACCGCCATGTCAATGGGCACCCAACCAAGTCAAGGTGAGGCACTTATATGTGGATTCTGTGGGGAAGGGCACCTGTATGAATACTGCCCTGGGAATCCAGCCTCAGTCTGCTACATTGGAAGTCAGCAGCAGCCTAGGAACAACCCCTATTCCAATACTTACAACCCTGGTTGGAGGAACCACCCAAACCTGTCATGGGGTGGCCAACAAAATGCTAACCAAAATCCTAACCAACCTAGACCGAGTGGAACACCTGGTTTCACTCCCCAACATAACCAATCCATGTATCAAAAGCCATACAACCAACCTGTAGGATCTTTTGTAGAAAACTTACTCAAGGAATACATAGCTAAGAATGATGCTACTCTTCAAAGCCAACAAGCTACTCTTAGGAGCCTAGAGAACCAAATAGGCCAATTGGCCAATGAACTCAAGAGTAGGCCCCAAGGTAGACTCCCTGCTGATACCGAGGTGCCAAGGAGAGATGGTAAAGAGCAAGTTCAAGCAATTGAACTTAGAAGTGGTAGACCCTTGGTGAGCAACACAAAGGACACACCAAAGAGAGTAGAGAACACTGAGTCTAGTGCTCCACTGGAGTCTCTGTCAAGCCAAGGTCCACCATCCACAAGCACATCAGGAGCCAGGCTGGAGCCAATTATTGAGGAGATAGAGGAAATTCCAAGGCCTCCACCTATCCTAAGGCGCCCTGACGTGCCTGCATATGTGCCACCACCTCCATATCCTCGAAGGCTTAAGAAGAAGCAGGAACAGGAAGTGCATTTTAATAAATTCTTAGAAATTCTTAAACAAGTGCATGTCAACATTCCTTTTGTAGAAGTTTTACAGTCTATGCCTTCATATGTAAAGTTTTTGAAGGATATTATTACTAACAAAAAAATAATTGGTGAGTTTGAAACAGTAAACCTCACTGAGGAGTGCAGTGCCATCCTCCAAAACAAGTTGCCCAAAAAGGAAAAGGATCCTGGTTCCTTCACCTTACCTGTAGAACTTGGAGGCAAGCACGTGGGCAGAGCGCTTTGTGACCTGGGCGCCAGCATAAACCTCATGCCCCTATCACTATTCCGCCAGTTGGGAATAGGAGAAGCACGTCCAACCACTGTCACTTTACAATTAGCAGACAGATCCATTGCATACCCAGAAGGTAAAATTGAGGATATTTTAGTAAAAGTTGACAAGTTTATTTTCCTTGCAGATTTCATTATCCTGGATTATGAAGCAGACAAGGAGGTCCCCATCCTGTTAGGCAGACCATTTCTAGCCACAGGTAGGGCACTTATAGACGTCCAAAAAGGTGAGCTCACTATGAGGGTTCATGATGAAGAGGTGAAATTTAGTGTGTATAAAGCTTTAAGGTATCCCTCTGACCTTGAATCCTGTGCTAGTATGGACGTTGTTGATTCTTTAATGGAAGAACAATTGGAGCATGTATTATTAACCAAGCATGCTAATGAATATGTACAGTTAGATGTAGCTGACTTGAATATATCTGACATAATGGATATGCCTGTAGATAAACCACAACATGTATGTATGAATATAGACCTAACTGATAGATCTGTGAATCCTTTAAAGCCATCCATTGAGCATCCACCTGTATTAGAATTAAAACCACTACCCACTCACCTCAAGTATGCATATTTAGGGAGTAATGAAACTCTGCATGTTATCATTTCTTCTAAGCTAAGTGAAAAGCATGAGGTTGAACTGATATTACTGCTTAAGCAACATAGGAAGGCTATTGCATGGACTATTGCTGATATTAGAGGCATTAGCCCTTCTTATTGTATGCATAAGATTATACTAGAGGAAGAGCACACACCTAGAGTAGATCATCAACGTAGGCTGAACCCCTCTATGAAAGAGGTAGTTAAGAAAGAAATAATAAAATGGTTAGATGCTGGTGTGATCTTTCCCATAGCTAGTAGTCAGTTGGTGAGCCCTATACAATGTGTACCTAAAAAGGGTGGGATGACTGTGGTAGTCAATGAGAACAATGAACTGATTCCAACTAGGACTGTCACAGGATGGAGAGTATGTATGGATTACAGGAAATTAAATAAAGAAACTAAAAAAGACCACTTCCCTCTGCCGTTCATTGACCAGATGTTAGACAGAATAGCTGGTAGAGCCTACTATTGTTTCTTAGATGGTTATTCTGGCTATAATCAGATTACTATAGACCCTAAGGACCAAGAGAAGACTACCTTCACTTGCCCTTTTGGAACTTTTGCCTTTCGCAGAATGCCTTTTGGCTTATGCAATGCACCGGCAACTTTCCAAAGGTGCATGATGGCAATCTTCTCTGAGTTGGATGAGTCCATGATAGAAATATTCATGGATGACTTCTCAGTCTTTGGGGATTCCTTTACCAACTGTCTAGAGAATTTAGGACAAGTCCTGGCTAGATGTGAAGAGACTCACTTAGTCCTTAATTGGGAAAAGTGTCACTTCATGGTGGATGAAGGGATTGTTTTAGGTCATAGAGTGTCAAGGGCAGGTGTAGAGGTCGATAGGGCCAAAATAGAGATCATAGAGAAGTTGGTAGAGCCTCAGAATGTCAAAGCCATTAGGAGTTTCTTAGGGCATGCTGGCTTCTACAGAAGGTTCATCAAGGACTTTTCTAAGATAGCCAAGCCTCTATGTGAGCTTCTAGAGCTAAATAGGCCATTCATCTTCTCTAAGGACTGTTTAGTAGCTTGGCAGACCCTTAAGAAAGCACTAGTTACAGCACCTGTTATAGTAGGGCCAGATTGGGATCTCCCATTCGAGATGTTATGTGATGCTAGTGACTATGCTGTAGGGGTCATGTTAGGACAGAAAATTGACAAGCTAACACATCCTGTATATTATGCTAGTAAGACCTTGAATGAGGCTCAATGTAATTATACAACTACTGAGAAAGAGATGCTTGCTGTAGTGTTTGCTTGTGAGAAATTCAGGAACTATATTGTAGGCACTAGGACAATTGTATACACTGACCATTCTGCCTTGAAATATCTTATGAGGAAGGCTGATGCTAAGCCTAGGTTGATTAGGTGGGTGTTATTGCTGCAGGAGTTTGATTTGGACATTCGAGACAAGAAGGGATGTGAAAATGTGGTTGCAGATCACCTTTCTCGATTGCAGCACAATTGCGAAAAAATTGCGGATCCCACAATTTCTGATGCTTTTATTGATGAACATATCTTTGTTTTGACTCATCGTGATAACGATGAGGAACCTTGGTTTGCTGACATTGCTAACTTCCTTGCATCACAGGTATTACCAGTTTTCAAGGGAGGACAAGAGAAGAAGAGGTTCCTTCATGAAGCAAGGAAATTCATCTGGGATGACCCCACACTTTACAGAACCTGTGCTGATGGCTTGCTAAGGAAGTGTGTTTCAGCTGCTGAAGCGAAGTCTGTGCTACAGCATTGTCACACAGCTCCTTATGGTGGACACTTTGGTGGCCAAAGAACAGCTGCGAAGGTATTTCAGAGTGGCTACTATTGGCCAACAATCTTCAAGGATGCCCACAACTATGCCCACAGCTGTGATGACTGCCAAAGAACAGGTAACCTCAGTCGAAAGGATGAGATGCCCCTCACCTATATCTTAGAGTTGGAGCTCTTCGATGTGTGGGGCATTGACTTCATGGGACCATTCCCTCCATCATCAGGTAACCTCTACATATTAGTGGCAGTGGACTATGTGTCCAAGTGGGTAGAAGCCAAAGCATGTCCCAATAATGATGCCAAAACAGTCACCAAATTCTTGCATAGGCACATTTTTACTAGGTTTGGGACACCTCGTGCCATCATTAGTGATGAGGGATCACATTTCATTAACAAGGCTATGGAGAGAGTGTTGGCTAAGTATAACATTAGACATAGAGTATGTTGGGTTTAATGTCCTAAAACTCGTGGTTTGTAAACAGTTATGTTTGTAAATTATCTATTTAGTAATAATGAGTTATTAAGTTTTATTCAGTAAAGGTGTTTGCTGGAATAAAGTGAAACGTGTTTGCATTAATCTATACCAATGACCAACACCCTTGACGATCATGAATACTTGAGTTTCATGTATGACATGAATGTGGGTCAAACTCAAGTAGACAGTCAAAACGGTCTATAGTATATGGATAAGGCTGGGTACCTTATCCTGGTAACACTATTGGATGCGGCCCGTTTTGTATTGTACAAAACGATGTGATCCGAGTCGTTTCACATCGAGATGTGCGAGCGGGGGCGTCCTACGCGATGAGTTTGCGTAAGACTGAACCACGAAAAGTCGCTCTCTCTTTATAACGCCGTTTACTGAAGAGACCGACTATTTCACCTGATGGCCTAGGTAACTCGATCTCAATCCTGAGCTTACTATGAACTCCTGCTTATTAGACAGTATCCTTAGATTTGTATGGGTGAGAGTGGCAGAATGTCCGCTCAATAAGCCTACCATCTCAGGGATAAAGTCCAATAGGTAGCTGGGGACATAGTGTAGTAAGATGGAGTTCACTCCTAACCCGCTCTTCAGGGTTAGTAGATAGGTTGTTCCCTTAATAGCTGACCCCGGGGCTTGAACAATAGGCGCCTACCCTCTCCTCGTTAGAGAGGATTTCTGATCTGTTGGTTGGACCACTGATCAATTGTTCATTAGAGGTGTCAGTGGTACTTAAGGAACAAAGACGTAACGCAGGGGTTAAACGGTTTAAACGACCTAGCTGTGGTTACGAACAACCTGTGAAGGGTCGACTTGCCCGTGACGGTTATATCAAGAGGACACAATATATCTACAGTGAGGAGAGTGCAACCCTCGGACTATAGTGGAGTCTCCGAGGGTTAACGAAAGTTGATTGATTCGGGTTAAAAGAGTTTTAACCGAATAATCTCGTATCGTTGGAGCTCATGATCTGTAGGTCCTTTAGGTTCTCCTGGCTAGCTCGGATAACGCCGTGCAACAATATAAGAGAAAATAAAAGAAAAATGAAAAGAATTTGAATTGTTCAAATTCGGTTTTTGGAAGAATGATGGACATATTTAAATATGATTTAAATATGGGAATGGTCTAAAACATGAATTGGATTCATGTGCAAAAATTCGGTTTTCAGAAAACCGGGTTGAGCCATATTATTTAATTGATATTTGATATTGAATTAAATAATGTTAATTAATTAAAAAGTTTAATTAATTAATAATATATATATTTTTTATTTATTAAAAAGTTTAATAAATAAAATATTTATTATTATTTAAAATTAATATTGTATTAATTTTTAAAAATAATAATATATATATATATATATATAAAAAAAAAGTGAAAGTGGCCTACATGCATTATGCATGTAGGACACTTGTTTTTTTATATATATATACATATGTATGAACTATATATATATATTGATGTTTGGCTTATCACTTTAAAAAAGGAAAAGGGTGGGGGTACTCATTTAAAAGAAAACGTACGTGAAGTTTAAAGATGAGCTTGGAGTTTTTTTTTAAAGCTTCTGTTTTGCCCCTCTCCCTTCCATCTCTTCTTCTTCTCCTTCTTTTTCTTTTCTTTTCTTTCGCAACGGAGTCCCACAACTCTGTTGCTCGGCGCCGAGGATAGCGGGACTACCGGGGGTGGTCCTCGGCACGTTCGTGAGAAGAAGCTTGAAGAGATCGTGACGAAGAACGGCCGGCGGAACGCGAAGAAAAGTAGAACTACAAGGGTATGTTTTCTATTTTTTCTTAATTCCGTCTTTCGAGCATGTTTTCTATTTGTTAAATTGATGAATTTAGAGTATCATCGGTCCGAAATCGCTTTCCGCTGCGCGTGGCCTACATGCATTATGCATGTAGGACACTTGTTTTTTTATATATATATACATATGTATGAACTATATATATATTGATGTTTGGCTTATCACTTTAAAAAAGGAAAAGGGTGGGGGTACTCATTTAAAAGAAAACGTACGTGAAGTTTAAAGATGAACTTGGAGTTTTTTTTTAAAGCTTCTGTTTTGCCCCTCTCCCTTCCATCTCTTCTTCTTCTCCTTCTTTTTCTTTTCTTTTCTTTCGCAACGGAGTCCCACAACTCTGTTGCTCGGCGCCGAGGATAGCGGGACTACCGGGGGTGGTCCTCGGCACGTTCGTGAGAAGAAGCTTGAAGAGATCGTGATGAAGAACGGCCGGCGGAACGCGAAGAAAAGTAGAACTACAAGGGTATGTTTTCTATTTTTTCTTAATTCCGTCTTTCGAGCATGTTTTCTATTTGTTAAATTGATGAATTTAGAGTATCATCGGTCCGAAATCGCTTTCCGCTGCGCATGTCGCTCCATCAATTGGTATCAGAGCGATTTTGCGATTAACTCAATTTGCATCAATTTAAGTTGGTGGGTATTTTAATTTAGAAATTGTTTCTGAATGGCTGTCTAAAGTGAAAATCGATTTTGGCATAGTTTCTTTTTTAATTTCATTATTTGTAATTGCCCGAGAATGTATGGGCTTTAATGCGTGCTAAGAGTCTGTATTTTTAGAGTCCATATAGGTTTCTTTGTGAAAGAAGTTTGAGTTTGGAACTTGCCGAAATGTTCGGTATAAGTTCAAACTCGTTCTAGGCGTTACAATTGAGAAGTTCGAAGAGAAATTGGCCGAAGCGTTCGGGGGAGCAAGCTGGTCCAAGGCGGTGCGAAGAGTTCGAAGTCCGCTCAAGACTTAGCTTGTTGATCAAGCTTGTAATAAAATAGTTATTGCTTGCTAAATGCCAAAATCGATTCACTTTAGTGTGTTTAATTAATTATGCATTGTGAATGTATGTTTTAATTAAAATCCATGTTTGTATGTGCATAACGTATGCCATATAGATTTAAAATCCCACCGTAGGAAGCATGCTCCATGCATAGTAAATATGTTATAAGTGTTATAATATATAGTATGCATATTTAGGAATTCATGAGAATTAATATAAAAGTTATATTAATCCATGAATTGGATGTTGTTAGTTTAATAGAGAAATTGATATAAGCGTTATATTAATTATGAAATTGAACTTACAACATTAGCCATCCTAGTTTTATGCATATTGTATATTATAAGTGTTGTAATGTATATGCATGTTTAATTCATGAGTATTAATATAAGAGTTATATTAATTCATGAATTTGATGTTGTTTACTTAATAGAATAATTAATATAAGTGTTATATTAATTATGAAATTAAAACATCCAACATTAGTTTTATGCATATTGTATGTTATAATTGTTATAATGTATAGGATGCATGCTTAATTCATAAAAATTGATATAAGTGTTATATTAATTTATGAATTAGGAGTTGTATGTTTAAAGAGCCTAATCGATATAAGTGTTATATTGATTATGAATTTAAATATTCAACTTGTCATGTCTTAGCGAATGTATGTTTGAGAAGCATATAGATGGTTGTTATAGAAAGTCTGTTTTTGCAAGGGTTGTAAAAATGACCTAGACTTTTAAAAACTATAACAAAGAAAAGAGCATGTTCATTTAGGGTTAATGAGACGATCGGGTTCATTAGATGAATAGGTCGTTATCTCGTAAATGCTAAGGTTATGAGAAACTCGCCCGGTGAAATCCTGTTCGAGGTTGGAGGTATTTAAGCTGACGGTTTACGGAACACCTCCTACCTGGGGACGATCCGGTACTTGAGTAAAGTTAACCAGGCTTTATGAGCGTGCGTGAGAGGTGTGAGGTTAATTAAATCTGTTAATAACCTAGACATCTCAGGTAAATAGTTTGCCTATACTTTAGGTTTTATGTTCTTAGCCGGATAAAACCTGGAGTATTTACCCTAAACACCGTCCACGATGCTTAGTAGAAGTGTTGAGAAGGAATATATGATATATCCCTCTCCTGCTACGCACTCCCTAAAGTTCACAACGTGAGAATTTTGCTCGGCCTCGTGATGTCAATAGGGCATCCCCATTCGGATGGTATTTGCAACTTTCAATAGCAAGGTGAATGGAGTAAGTATCTATAGTAAGTGGGTGAAGGAAGTGCGTCGGTGCTTCCTGTGGTCTCCTCTATTGGACTGAACCGTAAGATTCCCATGTTCCGCCTGCAGGTTGCTCTTAGTGGCACCATCCATTCGGAGGGCGGGGCATGGGAGATCGAACATCTCAGTCACCATTTATGGATAGTGAAACACAGGGCCATTCCCAACACTGACATTCCATTCGGTTGCTATGTTGGGGCCGTTCTGTGCATTCTAAAAATGGAGGGTCACACTTACGGGATTTGCTAAGGAGTTAGTAAATCCAGACCAAAAACGATAACTAAGATGCTATAGGAATATGAGTCATTCTGGAGTTAGCATTTAGTCAAGAATGTCTTGATTTAGTAAAGGAGTGACTCGACTACCATTCGGCAGCGACCATTCTGACTTACTAAAGTATCGTAGCTAGTAAATAAAGAGTTCGGGTACTTTATTTACTGCTAAAGTTTGTTCTTAATTGGTTTAAATAGGTTAAAACCGTTTCACTAATAGGTTTACATTCTTTTTCAGTATGGCGAGCTCATTTGTACAATTATTAGCTAACGACAAACTTACCGGAGAAAATTACGGAACTTGGAAATCCAACTTGAATACGATTCTTGTGTTGGATGACCTGAGATTTGTCTTGACGGAGGACTGTCCTCCAACTCCTGGCTCAAACGCTTCACGAACTGTTCGTGAGGCGTACGATCGCTGGATTAGGGCTAATGATAAAGCCCGAGTCTATATCTTGGCAAGCATGCAAGATGTCTTGGCCAAGAGGCATGAGGTTATGGTTTCTGCTAAGGAAATCATGTCTTCATTGCAAGAGATGTTTGGACAACCGTCCTCGTCTCTTCGCCATGAAGCCCTCAAATTCGTTTATAATGCTAGAATGAAGGAAGGAACCTCTGTTAGGGAACATGTCCTTAATATGATGGTCCACTTCATGACGGCAGAAGTAAACGGGGCCGCGATTGACGAGAAGAGTCAAGTAAGTTTTATCTTGGAATCTCTCCCGCAGAGTTTCCTGAATTTCAGATCAAATATGGTCATGAATAAGATAGAATTCAACTTGACCACTCTTCTGCACGAGTTGCAGACTTACCAGACCCTTCATGCCTCTAAAGGAAAAGAGAAGGAGGCTAATGTAGTCACTCCGAAGAAGTTCCTGAAGGGGGCCGGGTCTGGGAGTAAGTCTGAAGCAACTGCTACGAGTAGTAGGACTATTCGTAAGAAGAAGAGTAACAGGAGAAAAGGCAAAGCTCCTATGCTTGTGGCCAAGGTAAAGTCTTCTGACAAAGGGAAATGTTTCCATTGTAACGAAGATGGGCATTGGAAGCGCAATTGCCCGAAATACCTTGCAGAGAAACATGCCGAGAAAGAACGACAAGGTAAATGAGATTTATTTTTCTAAACATGTATAGTGGATTTATGAATGTCATACCTGAATGTTTTTTTCAGGAACCACTAATCATGTTTGTTTTTCTTTCAGGAAACTAGTTCCTGATGGCCGATTTCTCCGTGTTGGATGACTTGAGAAGACGTCTATGCAGCTCTACAGTGGGAGTTTTGTGTTTTTTGATGTTGTTGTCTGTATGAACCTAAATCACATATGTGATATGTGTAATTAAGTTGTACATATTTATGTAATTTTGAGCATATGTATATAAGTATCTTTTGGTGTAAATAAATGAACGGTTCATTTTACAAAAGATGTATACTTGCATGTTCTATTAAATTCAGAAAACAACATGGTTGTTAAGACTAGGCGTATTAAGAGGAAAGCTATATCTAAATCAACCAGGGTTGTTGATAGTAGAGTTGGTTATTCTCAATAGTTGAGAAAACCCTAACTCATTGGTTTGTCTATAAAACTCGAGTTATCATACCAGATGATGACTAGAGGATTCGTTGTCTTTAATTAGATAATGGATTATTTAGACAAGGACCAATAGTTCGAAGCTGTAGATCTTTGAGGGGTTAAATGACCGAGCCTCTAAGGTGAAAACTTTTAAGGCTTGACTTTCTGGTAATGGGACTGTCCCAAAGTGAAGAGGTTGATTGTGTATCAACTTGTTTACTTGTTACCAGATGTAAGTTGTTAGACGACTCTCATCTATTTTTCTTGTTCTATACTAGATAGGATAAGATAAATAGAAATCAAGACTAGCTATCTTGATCAGAGTGTCTATAAGTCATAATCTCTCTGAGAGTCATATGCAAGATTAAAAACAAAATAGTTTTGTTAGCTTATTCAATTCTTTTATGGATTGAAACTAGCAACTTAATCTTGAATGATTAAGGTTTGATGTTCAAATCGAATCTTATGGCTTAAACATGTTATTGATAAACTTTGTCGGGCAAGTGTTTTATCAATACTATAGCTTTCATGATATGTTTCCGTAATTAATGTCCTATTCATTGAGAATGTTATAGGATGTAGTTTCTGGCACTTAAGCATAAACTAGCGACCTGTTTCCAGATATGTGATCTGGGTGAGGTCTTGTTTATTCTAAGGATTCAGATTAATCTGAGTCGTAAGAACAAATCGCTAGTGTAATCTCCTAACATCTGATATTGACAAGAGTTGTTAATAATTGATGTTATGAGGTGCTGTCCCTACGCTTTAACACTTATTGGGTTAAGATCTATCTCTTCTGAGATAGATGACCCGATATGTTTTATGCAGTGGGAGTTGTCAGTTATATCGGTTAATAATTTGTCATAGTATAAAGGAATGGAATACAAGAGTTGTATTCCTGATTCCTCTATAAAAGCTAAAATTTGTTGCAGCTTGTATAGCAACATTAAAAAAATGGTTTTTGAGCTCTTAAGTAGTGCGGATGAGGAGATGTGATGGTCACATGGAAAACCTCATAGTACTTCATGCTGATATGTTTACTAAGTCTCTCACGGCTAAAGTGTTTGAGAGATACCTAAAGAGTTTAGGGCTCCGGGTTGCTAAATAGGATAGTGGGAGAAGACTATAGATATATGATATTATAGTTCTCCTCGCCAACATGTACACCACAGACGTTTAAGTCCAAGTGGGAGTTTGTTGGGTTTAATGTCCTAAAACTCGTGGTTTGTAAACAGTTATGTTTGTAAATTATCTATTTAGTAATAATGAGTTATTAAGTTTTATTCAGTAAAGGTGTTTGCTGGAATAAAGTGAAACGTGTTTGCATTAATCTATACCAATGACCAACACCCTTGACGATCATGAATACTTGAGTTTCATGTATGACATGAATGTGGGTCAAACTCAAGTAGACAGTCAAAACAGTCTATAGTATATGGATAAGGCTGGGTACCTTATCCTGGTAACACTATTGGATGCGGCCCGTTTTGTATTGTACAAAACGATGTGATCCGAGTCGTTTCACATCGAGATGTGCGAGCGGGGGCGTCCTACGCGATGAGTTTGCGTAAGACTGAACCACGAAAAGTCGCTCTCTCTTTATAACGCCGTTTACTGAAGAGACCGACTATTTCACCTGATGGCCTAGGTAACTCGATCTCAATCCTGAGCTTACTATGAACTCCTGCTTATTAGACAGTATCCTTAGATTTGTATGGGTGAGAGTGGCAGAATGTCCGCTCAATAAGCCTACCATCTCAGGGATAAAGTCCAATAGGTAGCTGGGGACATAGTGTAGTAAGATGGAGTTCACTCCTAACCCGCTCTTCAGGGTTAGTAGATAGGTTGTTCCCTTAATAGCTGACCCCGGGGCTTGAACAATAGGCGCCTACCCTCTCCTCGTTAGAGAGGATTTCTGATCTGTTGGTTGGACCACTGATCAATTGTTCATTAGAGGTGTCAGTGGTACTTAAGGAACAAAGACGTAACGCAGGGGTTAAACGGTTTAAACGACCTAGCTGTGGTTACGAACAACCTGTGAAGGGTCGACTTGCCCGTGACGGTTATATCAAGAGGACACAATATATCTACAGTGAGGAGAGTGCAACCCTCGGACTATAGTGGAGTCTCCGAGGGTTAACGAAAGTTGATTGATTCGGGTTAAAAGAGTTTTAACCGAATAATCTCGTATCGTTGGAGCTCATGATCTGTAGGTCCTTTAGGTTCTCCTGGCTAGCTCGGATAACGCCGTGCAACAATATAAGAGAAAATAAAAGAAAAATGAAAAGAATTTGAATTGTTCAAATTCGGTTTTTGGAAGAATGATGGACATATTTAAATATGATTTAAATATGGGAATGGTCTAAAACATGAATTGGATTCATGTGCAAAAATTCGGTTTTCGGAAAACCGGGTTGAGCCATATTATTTAATTGATATTTGATATTGAATTAAATAATGTTAATTAATTAAAAAGTTTAATTAATTAATAATATATATATTTTTTATTTATTAAAAAGTTTAATAAATAAAATATTTATTATTATTTAAAATTAATATTGTATTAATTTTTAAAAATAATAATATATATATATATATATATAAAAAAAAAGTGAAAGTGGCCTACATGCATTATGCATGTAGGACACTTGTTTTTTTATATATATATACATATGTATGAACTATATATATATATTGATGTTTGGCTTATCACTTTAAAAAAGGAAAAGGGTGGGGGTACTCATTTAAAAGAAAACGTACGTGAAGTTTAAAGATGAACTTGGAGTTTTTTTTTTAAAGCTTCTGTTTTGCCCCTCTCCCTTCCATCTCTTCTTCTTCTCCTTCTTTTTCTTTTCTTTTCTTTCGCAACGGAGTCCCACAACTCTGTTGCTCGGCGCCGAGGATAGCGGGACTACCGGGGGTGGTCCTCGGCACGTTCGTGAGAAGAAGCTTGAAGAGATCGTGACGAAGAACGGCCGGCGGAACGCGAAGAAAAGTAGAACTACAAGGGTATGTTTTCTATTTTTTCTTAATTCCGTCTTTCGAGCATGTTTTCTATTTGTTAAATTGATGAATTTAGAGTATCATCGGTCCGAAATCGCTTTCCGCTGCGCGTGGCCTACATGCATTATGCATGTAGGACACTTGTTTTTTTATATATATATACATATGTATGAACTATATATATATATTGATGTTTGGCTTATCACTTTAAAAAAGGAAAAGGGTGGGGGTACTCATTTAAAAGAAAACGTACGTGAAGTTTAAAGATGAACTTGGAGTTTTTTTTTAAAGCTTCTGTTTTGCCCCTCTCCCTTCCATCTCTTCTTCTTCTCCTTCTTTTTCTTTTCTTTTCTTTCGCAACGGAGTCCCACAACTCTGTTGCTCGGCGCCGAGGATAGCGGGACTACCGGGGGTGGTCCTCGGCACGTTCGTGAGAAGAAGCTTGAAGAGATCGTGACGAAGAACGGCCGGCGGAACGCGAAGAAAAGTAGAACTACAAGGGTATGTTTTCTATTTTTTCTTAATTCCGTCTTTCGAGCATGTTTTCTATTTGTTAAATTGATGAATTTAGAGTATCATCGGTCCGAAATCGCTTTCCGCTGCGCATGTCGCTCCATCAATTGGTATCAGAGCGATTTTGCGATTAACTCAATTTGCATCAATTTAAGTTGGTGGGTATTTTAATTTAGAAATTGTTTCTGAATGGCTGTCTAAAGTGAAAATCGATTTTGGCATAGTTTCTTTTTTAATTTCATTATTTGTAATTGCCCGAGAATGTATGGGCTTTAATGCGTGCTAAGAGTCTGTATTTTTAGAGTCATTAGAGTCCATATAGGTTTCTTTGTGAAAGAAGTTTGAGTTTGGAACTTGCCGAAATGTTCGGTATAAGTTCAAACTCGTTCTAGGCGTTACAATTGAGAAGTTCGAAGAGAAATTGGCCGAAGCGTTCGGGGGAGCAAGCTGGTCCAAGGCGGTGCGAAGAGTTCGAAGTCCGCTCAAGACTTAGCTTGTTGATCAAGCTTGTAATAAAATAGTTATTGCTTGCTAAATGCCAAAATCGATTCACTTTAGTGTGTTTAATTAATTATGCATTGTTAATGTATGTTTTAATTAAAATCCATGTTTCTATGTGCATAACGTATGCCATATAGATTTAAAATCCCACCGTAGGAAGCATGCTCCATGCATAGTAAATATGTTATAAGTGTTATAATATATAGTATGCATATTTAGGAATTCATGAGAATTAATATAAAAGTTATATTAATCCATGAATTGGATGTTGTTAGTTTAATAGAGAAATTGATATAAGCGTTATATTAATTATGAAATTGAACTTACAACATTAGCCATCCTAGTTTTATGCATATTGTATATTATAAGTGTTGTAATGTATATGCATGTTTAATTCATGAGTATTAATATAAGAGTTATATTAATTCATGAATTTGATGTTGTTTACTTAATAGAATAATTAATATAAGTGTTATATTAATTATGAAATTAAAACATCCAACATTAGTTTTATGCATATTGTATGTTATAATTGTTATAATGTATAGGATGCATGCTTAATTCATAAAAATTGATATAAGTGTTATATTAATTTATGAATTAGGAGTTGTATGTTTAAAGAGCCTAATCGATATAAGTGTTATATTGATTATGAATTTAAATATTCAACTTGTCATGTCTTAGCGAATGTATGTTTGAGAAGCATATAGATGGTTGTTATAGAAAGTCTGTTTTTGCAAGGGTTGTAAAAATGACCTAGACTTTTAAAAACTATAACAAAGAAAAGAGCATGTTCATTTAGGGTTAATGAGACGATCGGGTTCATTAGATGAATAGGTCGTTATCTCGTAAATGCTAAGGTTATGAGAAACTCGCCCGGTGAAATCCTGTTCGAGGTTGGAGGTATTTAAGCTGACGGTTTACGGAACACCTCCTACCTGGGGACGATCCTGTTCAAAGTTTGCTATTTAGATGAAAAAAATCCCTAAAATTGCGCTGGAATTGCAGGATCCGCAAAATATAGCCGTTGGGATTTAGCCGTTTCCTTTATATCCGTTAGAAGGCGCTTGATCGATACTATTCTCCCACTCTCTGATTTCCAAGAAAGCTGCGATTCTCTTCATCTTTGATTCTTCTCTCCAAATCTCCAAGATCCAACAATGGTACTCACGAGGGCTGAAAGATCTGCGGCCAAGAAAAGGGCTGATGAAGCTGAAACAGCTGCGAGGGAAGCACTTCTTGCCCTCGCAGATGCTGGTACGGCACGCACCGAACGTCTTCCAAAGCTTCCGATCCGAAGGAAGAAGTGGAGGGTTGTCACAGAAATCCCTGCTGGACCCTCTGAACCAGCAGGCACACCCAAGAAGCGCCGGTGGAGTGTCGAGATGGCCGCCGAACCAAGCAAAGCAAAGACTCCCTCTGTGGAGAGTCAAGAAACGGATCGTGCGTCCCACGAGTCGACCAAGAAGGGTTCGTCGCCATCTGCATCGCCTGCGCACAACCCTTCACCATCTGAACCAGTGCAGAGCCCAGAGCTTCCTTCATCGCCGCCTGCACAGAGCCCTGAGTTATCTTCTTCACCACTGAGTTCTGCACAGACACCTACGGCAGAGCAGAGCACCACGCCGTCGCATACTACCCCACGGCCTGACCCTGTATTCCCATATGGGGAGTACCAAGAATCAACGCAAGGTAGTGGGGAAGGTGAGGACGAGGAGGTTTTCTCGCCTGTGAGGGACGCTAGTCCAGCAAGTCCTGCACAGCAGGATGATTCCATGGAGGAGACATTGGGAGCTTGCCTCCAGCAGATCACCATCAAGGCTAAGCTCAAGAAGAAGAAAAAGGCCAAGATTCTCAAGGCCAAGCGATCCAAGAAGTTTAAAAAGAAGAAGGCCAAGAGGGCTCCTTCAGCAGACAAAGAGAGCATTGAGCCATCGCTCAAAAGACTCAAGGTGGAGGCTGCAGAATCATCCAAGCCAGCAGACAAAGGGAAAGCCAAGCTTTACCCTGAAGATGAGCCTCAGTCAGTGAGGTATGTGTCCTCTGACGCTGAGTCCAGAGGCATAGAGTTGAGGAAGAGGGAGCTGCTGCACGAGAAGGGCTTCCTCGACAGACCTGCTGACCTGCCGCAGTTCTTGCGCGCAGGAATTATCAATCACAGCTGGGAGGAGTTGTGTAGGCCACCCAATCCAGCTTACACAGCTATGGTCTATGACTTCTACGCCAACCTGCAGAACTCTGAAGAGGGGCTGTCTGTGGTAAGGGGGGTAGAAGTGGACTACTCCGCAAAGGCCATCAACGAAGCCTATGGCCTCAAGGGCCAAAGACACACTGATTATGCGAGGATCGCTGATGAGCCTACTGAGGCAGTCCTGGAGGAGGCCGTTCGAACAATTGGCCAACCTGAAGCAGCGTGGACTGTATCACGCAATGGGAGGCACACCCTTATGAGTGCCAACCTGACAGCAAAGGCAGCTGTATGGTTTGCCTTTGTAAGGAGGAAGCTGTCCCCTGTGACCCATGAGACGACCATCAACCAGAGCAGATCGCTGCTGGTCTATGCCATTATGCGCGGTCTCACGGTCAATGTGGGTGAAATTATGTCAGCCGCCATTGCTGAGTGTGCCAAGAAAGGTAAGGGACCACTGTTTTTCCCTAACACCATAATTAAACTATGTTTGCTTGCAGGAGTCCCAATTGAGCGAATGGAGCAGCAGATGGCTTACACAGGCCACTTGGAGCTGCCTGCTGGCTTGAGGCTGAAGAGGAAGGGGAATATGGAGTTTGAACTGGATAGGCTGGCTGCTGATGAGTCGCTATCCATGGCGTGCATGATGGATATGCAGAGGAGGATGGCTCAATGGGCCACGTATGCGCAGGCACGGGACAAGGAGGTTGCAGACCAGCTAGGCTGCATCTTCCCTGACTTCCCCACCAATCTCCTGACTCCATGGGTGCCTCCACGACCACGACAACCTGATGAGGATGAAGACGTTTGAGTGCTGGTTTGAATTGCACTAAAGGGAGTATTGCTGTTCCCTTAGGAAAAAAAAAACAATTTTCTGCTTTCTGATAGACGATGTGAATTATGCTGTTTTTAGTACACTTTTGATCTGTTTTAGATGCTTAGTTTCATGTTTTTAATTTTGCTTCGTATAGCTTGATGATAGGTGACTAGGTAGGGTAGTTTTGTTTTATTTTTAGGAGAGCTTGAATGACTGGAAAGAGCATGCTTAGGGGCCTTACTCACTGTCATATCTGCCCTGACTTAATTGCGAAATAATTGCGGTGCCCGCAATTTTTATTACTGAAAGCATGTTTTGGACTGTCTGTTTAGCTAGGCTGTGATCTGTTTAAAATCCATCTTTTGCTGCTATCATGACTACCTTATATAGCTTATCTAAATGCATGCTGGATGAGTGTCATAGGACACCCTTTAATAGTTTAAATTTACATCTAAATAGCTCAGCATGCATAGCTGTAAGGCCTTATCTGCCTGTTTTTTTAGTTTTCTGCTGCTGTGATATTTCCTTTTCAAATGTTCTGTCTATGCCTAGGGCTTTAGATGCTCTTTGTTTTACCTTAGACTAGATGCTTCTAGGACAAGTTTGGGGGTGTGCCACCTCAAACACTCATTGGGGACAATGAGTAGTTGAAGTTTGGGGGAGGCCACCCTAGGCCTAGGAACATTCCTCTCTCCCTTAGAAACATAAGCATTCTTCTTCTCCTTTACAAAAAAATGATGAACTGAAAAAAAAATGAAAAAAGAATAAAGGGGGGAGTTTCTCTTAGGTTGCTGAGTAATCAGTGCCAAGTGTGTAACCCACAAGTGGCGTTGCATCAAAAGGCAACCAAAGGAGAGGCTCCACCAAAGTAAGAAAAAAAGAAGTAGGGAAGAAAAATGTAAACCTAGGAGTTACAACTTTGTGGCTTAGATGTCCTATTTAAAAAGAACTCTGATCCTCAAAGTAGCTAGGCACAAAGTTGTAACTTGTAGGGTTGTTTAGGGAGATGAGTGTTTATCCAATGTAGTGATGCCAGGGTTTAGGTTGTTCTCTAAAAGTACTACTGTCACCGTTAATACTAAGACTGGCATGACTCTAAGGAATCCTAGACACATTAAAAAGAAAGCTAGAAGCATGTACTGAGTCTGAGGTAAAGCTAGGCAGAATTTGAAACCTTAGGGATAGTGGCATGATATGACAGAAGTAAATAAATCAGTTGTAGGAAGTTAATGAAAGCAGAAGGAGTGTTAGGCAGGCAAAGTCAGAAGAAGCTAGATAAGAGGGTAGTTTTAAACTAAGGAGTGTGTCACAGGACAGCATTGCTATAGACAAGAATATAAGGGAGTTAGTAAGTGGTTAAAGAAGAAGAAACAGCAGCCTAGGAAAGTCCATATATTGCTCGAGGACAAGCAAAACCTTAAGTTTGGGGGTGTGTTACGTCTCCAACAGTGACCTTTTTAGGCCTTAATTAGCTTAGAAAGATGTTCACTCTTAGGTGTTTTTGATAGCATTTAGCCTAAACCTATGCTTAAATATGAGATTTAGAAGAAGGTAGCTAAATTAGGACTTATGCATAATAGGAAAGAAAAGGGTTTAAAACCGAAGGAAAAGAATGAAAAAACAAGCATTGCGATAGCATTGCGAAAACGTTGCGGACACCGCAATAATTCAAGTGAAAACCGTAAGTTGACTGATCTTTTTCTGTTAATTTCCGTGATTTCAGGGATTCGTTCTTTCTCCTCCATCCATTCTGATATACGACGTTGAAGATTGATGGTTCTCCTTGGCCCAAACGCACCTGCAAACTACTATAAAAGGGGGTCAAAGTCGGAGGTTCAAGCATCATCCGAAAGCGTAGAAGTCTTCTCGCAGTCTACTTTTCTTCCTGTTTTCCTCTGCCGTCTGTTGGTGTGCAAGGCTCAGCTGTTGGAGTCGATAATCTGATAGGAAGGAGAGGAGATTTATCTTCTCTCTCGATTGGATTCATCCAAGCAAGGCTGATCTTTCCCATCCTTCAGCCGAGGCGATTGCGACGAGGCGTTCAGACGCATCTACTTGTTTTCTGTTTTCATTTCTGCTTTCCAGCTCTGTTTAGTTGTTGTTTCTGTTGTAGTGGCTAGTGTAGTTCATTTCGTTGTGTTCTGTCTTCGTGCTATTTAGTTTAAAGCTTTCTTTTGTCAGTCAAACAGTTAAATAATCAAATTCCAATTCTTCACTTCACAGTTTCTCGCATTTCCAATCTACTGCTTTTCGTTATTGTTCTGAGCATATTTCTCTCCTAAGCATGACTGTCTTATCCTTTACTTCTGTTTACCTTACATCCATGAGTAACTAAGTCACTTAGGGGCATGCTAATGACAACACTATAGGCTAAAAAACGTGAACCAAGCATGTAGGATAGCTCTCGAACATTGATTGTATGTAAGCTTCATCCCACGGGCAATTTCGATTGGCCATCCATTTTGTCCAAAGAACTCCTAACCTCTGGAAGGAGTAAGAGTTCAGAGTCATATTATCATGCTAGCCTTTCAAGGTAACCAGGAAACGGCCTAGGAATAGGCGTTTCCCTAGTACAAACCATATCTTTCTGCCTTAACAAGATGCTTAAGACCTTACTTTGAGTTGAGTAAACTAAAGAATCTAATGCATGGAATCGGACGATACATGAGATTAAGATAGTTTGATGCATAGAGAGTAGATCCAATGCTTGAGAATCGTATAAAAATGCCTATAGGATAGTCATTAGTAGCCCTTAATTCACCCATTTACACACTTTCGCTGTTATTATAATTGCGGCAGAATTGCGGTCCCCGCAATTCCGTCTAAGTTACCATTCTGTTTAGCTGTTTTCTTCTTCGTTTATTAATTCCATCTCTTGTCCTTTAAGTCTAATTTCAACTTGCATCTGTTTATGTTGCATTCCTTTACACATTCAGCAAAAATTAGATAATTAAAAACCAATTTTACCCCATCAAATCCACCCCTTCTTTCTTAACAAAACACTTTGCGAATAGCTAAAAATAAGTCTCTGTGGGAAAACGAATGAAATATACTTACTACTTGCTATAAGATCATGTATGCTTGCATGTTCTGAGTGCTCTCTCTCTCTTATTTCTTATTCTTATTAACACATTGAGCACGCAACAATGACCCTACTGTTTGGTTGTATGGTTTTTGATACATGGATTGGTTATGTTGAGGAGTGAAACCAGGTGTTCCACTCGGTCTTGGCTGGTTAGGTGCTTGGTTAGTACTTTGTTGGCCACCCCATGAGAGATTTGGGTGGTTCCTCCAGCCAGGATTGTAAGTATTGGAATAGGGGTTGTTCCTAGGCTGCTGCTGGCTTCCTACATAGCAGACTGAGGATGGATTCCCAGGGCAGTATTCGTACAGGTGCCCTTCCCCACAGAATCCACAGGGTAGTGTCTCACCTTGACTTGGTTGGGTGCCCATTGACATGGCTGTGGCGGTATTGACACTAGTTTGGAGATTGCCTTGAGCCATTTGCTTAACTAGGTTGGTCAGGGCGCTAATTTGGCTACTCATGGCATTGAGTGCGTCCTTATCTTGAGCTCTACTTGGCTCTATGGGATCATCTGACCACCTACAGTGAGATGCTGAGATCTTCTCCAAGATCTCATAGGCTTCGTTATAACTTTTGGACAACATGGAACCACCAGCAGATGAATTTAGAACTTGTCTGGTGCTGGGGTTGCATCCTTTGAAAAAGACCTCTATTTGGATACACCATGGAATACCATGGTGTGGACATTTAAGTAGAAGGTCCTTAAACCTTGTCCAAGCTTCGTGAAGAGACTCGTTATCAGCTTGTTTGAATTTAATAATATCATCACGAAAGGTAGAATTCCTATCAGGTGGGAAGTATTTGACTAGGAATTTCTCCGCCAAGTCTGTCCAATTGCGGACTGATCCAGAGGGTAATGAGTTTAACCACGTTTTTGCTTTATCCCTCAAAGAGTAAGGGAAGAGGTAAAGCCTCAAGGCTTCTTGGGAAACTCCAGGAATGAGAAAGGTATCACTAACTCCTAAGAAGTTTCTAAGATGGTTATGGGGGTCCTCATTTTCCACTCCAAAGAATTGTCCCACAGTGGACAACATTTGGAACATTACTGGCTTTAACTCGAATGAGTTGGCAGTAATCTCAGGGCGGATTATGCTTGGGTTTAGCTCCCCAGGCATAGGTACTAGGTAAGAAAGTATGGCATTATCCTTATCATTCGCTATTTCGATGGGATTGCGAGTGGTAGGTGCCGGATTTGGGTTTGGTATATCCATTTCTTCTTGATGGAATTGCGGAATCCCTGCGGGTTCAGCAATTATTTGAGGTATAGAGGGTTGTTTAAAGAGACGTTTCTTAGCTTTGTTTCTGGCCCTAAGTAATCTCTCAGGCTCAGGATTGAACTCTAGATCGCTAATTGAATGCTCATTCATAAACTAACCCAATGGTACCTGCAAAAGAAATAAGAAATAGATTAGTCCCAATGGATATTAAACTTGTGTTTCAAACTTAACAAACTTCGTTTTCGCTACACTAAGTCCCCGGCAGCGGCGCCAAAAACTTGTTGCGTGCTCAATGTGTAGTAGAAATAAGTAATAAGAAAGAGAGAGAGCACTCAGAACATGCAAGCATACATGATCTTATAGCAAGTAGTAAGTATTTTTTCATTCGTTTTCCCACAGAGACTTATTACTAGTTACTCGCGAAGTGTGTTGTTAAGTAAGAATGGGTGGATTTGATGGGGTAAATTTGGTTTTTAATTGCCTAATTACTAATGAATGTATAAAGGGTAGCAACATGAATAAGTGCAAGTCAATGATAAACTCAAATGTAAAGAGAAGAGATTAATAAACGAAGAGAAAAATGGCTAAGCAGAATTTTTAACTTAATAGAATTGCGAGAACAGCAATTTTACCGCAATGTTACTAACAGCGAAAGTGTGTAAAATGGAGAAACAAGGGCTACCAACGACTATCCTATAGGCTTTTTCACACGATTCTCAAGCATTAGATCAACTCACTATGCATCAAACTAACTCATTCTCATGTATCTTCCGATTTCATGCATTAGATTCTTTAGTTTACTCATGTCCAAGTAAGGTCTTAAGCATCTTGTGTAAAACAGTGAGTTATCGTTTGTACTAGGAAAACGCCTATTCCTAGGTCGTTTTCTGGCTACCTTGAAAGGCTAGCATGAGTGTATGACTCTGAACTCTTACTCCTTCCAGAGGTTCGGAATTCTTTGGACAAAATGGATGGCCAATCGAAATTGCCCGTGGTATGAAGCTTACATACAATCAATGCATTCGAGAGCTATCCTACATGCTTGGTTCACGTGTTTTAACCTATAGTGTTGTCATTAGCATGCCCCTATGTGACTTAGTTACTCATGGATATAGAGAGAATAGAATTACTAGATAAAATAAGCATGCTTAGAAGGGAATTGAAAACAAAACACAGAGGGAAAAAAGTAAACAGCAAAGGTAAAAGCAAAGTGTGAAATGATGAATTGTGCTTTGATTAATCGATTGTTTGAATGAACAAATGAAAACTGAAACTCCCTAATATAAAAACAGAAAGCAACGAAATGGAATGGACTAACTATTGGAAAAGAAATAACGACAAACGGTTCTGGAAATGGAAAGTAAAGACAGAAAGCAAGTAAAGTGAGCTTGATCGCCTCGTCGCAAACGCCTGGGCTGAAGGGTGAGAAAGGTGAGCCTTGCTTGGATGAATCCAATCAGGATTCCTATCAGATTGTCGACTCCAACAGCTGAACCTCTCAAACCAACAGACGGAGAAGAGAATGAATGAGAAAGACTGCGCTGCGAAGAGACTTCAACGCTTTCGGATGATGATTGAACCCTCCACTTTGACCTCCTTTTATAGTCTTCTGCAGGTGCGATTCGGCCAAGGAGAACCGTCCATTCTCAACGTCGTACTTCAACATGGATGGAGGAGAAAGACCGAATCCCTGAAATAACGGATCTCAACAGAAAAAGGTCAGCCAACTTACGGATTTCACTTGAAACATTGTTGTTTTAGCAATGCTTCCGCAATGCCTCCGCAATGCACAGTTTTCACTCTTTTAACTTCGTTTTGCATTCTTTTCTTTTCCTTTTGCATACAAGTTCTAATTTAGCTTCATTCTCCTAATTTGTATATATAAGCATAGATTTAAGCTAAATCCTATCACAAATACTTAGCAATGCACGTTTTCCTATCACAAATAAGTCCTAAAATAAGCACTTTTGGAGACGTAACATGTTGGGTTTTATGTCCTAAAACTCGTGGTTTGTAAACTGAATGTATATTCTATTTTGCAATAAAGTTGTTATTGAGATTTATTCAGTAAAGTTGTTATTGAATAAAATGAATTGTTTTTTACTTTTGACCTAACTCCAATAAACAAAGAACCCATGGCTATAGGTTGTATACTTAAACTTCATGTATGACATGATTGTGGATCAAGTTCAAGTAATAGCCAGAACGGTCTATAGTATAGGGATAAGGCTGGGTACCTTATCCTGGGGACACTATTGGACGCGGCCCACTTTGTATAGTACAAACGATGTGATCCGAAATCGTTCATGTGGAGACATGTGAGTGGGGGCGTCCTATGCAATGAGTTTGCATAAGACTGAACCGCGAAACAAGTCGCTCTTTCTTTATAACTCCGTTTACTGTAAAGACCGATTTTTTTCATATGATGACCTAGGTAACTCGATCTGAATCCTGAGCACGCTATGAACTCCTGTTTATTCGGGCTTATCCTTTGACTTGTATGGGTGAGAGTGGCCCGAGATCGCCGACTCAATAAGCCTACCATCTTGGGGATAAGACCGGGTAGGTAGCTGGGAACATAGTCCTGCGAGATGGAATTCACTCCTACCCGCTCTGAGGGATTAGTAGAGAGGTTGTTCCCTAAAGTGCTGACTCCGGGTCTTGAACTAGGGATCCCACCCTCTCATTGGCCCGAGAGGGACTTGGTATAGTGATGAGATCACTTACCAATCGGTTTGGTGGTTGGACCACAAACCAATAGTTCATTAGAGGATCAGTGGGACTTAAGGAACAAGATGTAATTACGGGGGTAAAACGGTTATTTTGACCCAGCTGTAATTACGAACGACCTGTGAAGGATCGACTTACTGATGATGGTTATATCAAGAGGACAGAAATATATCTACGGTGAGGAGAGTGCAACCCTTGGACTTTAGTGGAGTCTCCGGGGGTTAACGAATGTTGGTTAGCTTGGTTAAAGAGTTTGACCGGTTAATCTCGTATCGTTGGAGCTCATGATCTGTAGGTCCTTTAGGTTCTCCTGGCTAGCTCGGATTAAGCCGTGTAACAATATGAGAGAAAAAGAATTTGAATTTATTGAAATTCGGTTTTGGAAGAATGATGGACATATTTAAATATGATTTAAATATGGGATCGGTGTAAAACATGAATAGGGATTCATGTGTGATGATTCGGTTTAAGAAACCGAGATTAGTCTTATTATTTAATTAATATTTGATATTGAATTAAATAATAATATTAATTGATTAAAAAGTTTAATTAATTATAATTTATTTTGCTTATTAAAATTAATTATGAATTAATTTTAAAATGACAAAATATTACAAGTGTGATTATAAGTCAAAGTGGAATTATCCATGTTGAGTGGATTTATCCAAGTTGAGTGGGTTTATCCAAGTTGTGAAGTGGATTGTGAATCACCAACAACATGCATATAAACTCATCAATTTTGGAACACTTGGTTGAAGACTAATCCATCCAATTTGAGGTGTCATGCTAAGCAAAGACTTTGTTGCATGTGAATTGCCTATAAATTGGATGAAGTTCAAATGGTTTGAGGTTGATGAATTTTCAAAGAGTTTGAATGTTGGATGAGCATGAAGAGTTCATGTTACTTGAGAAATTAGAAAGCTAAGTGTTAGACTTCTTCTCACAAAATCCTCATCACTTTCATCTTCCCATCTTCTTCTTCCAAATTTTTCCTTTCATAAAGGAGTCCCACCACTCCTTTGCTCGGCCCGAGGATAGCGGGACTACCGGAGGTGGTTCTCGAGGAGTTCGAGGGAAGCTTCGAAGGGTTCGTGAGAAGATTCGAGCATTGGAAGAGAAGTCTTTAGAACTACAAGAGGTATGTGTTCTAATTCCTTTTATTTCAAAGCTTTGTGCATGTTTCTTAGTTAGCTAAATTGATGAAATTAGAGTGCCAATGATCCGTCTCGCTTCCGCTGCGCTACATGCGCTCCATCAATTGGTATCAGAGCATCAAACCTTATATTCCAGGATCTAGATGCTTGCTTCAACCCATAAATGGATCGATTAAGCTTGCAAACCTTTTGCTCTTGACCGTGAATTATGAACCCCTCTGGTTGAGCCATATAAATACTCTCTTCAAGATTGCCATTCAGAAAGGCTGTCTTGACATCCATTTGCCAAATTTCATAATCATAAAATGTGGCAATGGACAAGAGTATTCTAATCGACTTTAACATGGCAACAGGGGAAAAAGTTTCTTCATAGTCCACCCCTTCCCTCTGGGAATAACCCTTTGCCACAAGTCGAGCCTTAAAGGTTTGCACCTTACCGGCTTGGTCTCGTTTCCTCTTGTAGATCCACTTGCAACCGATAGGTCTTTCACCATCAGGTTGCTCTACAAGATCCCAGACCGAATTGAAGTACATCGACTCCATTTCGAGGTCCATGGCTTTAAGCCACTGGTCCTTGTCTATGTCATTCATTGCCTGTTTAAAGGTCAATGGATCCTCAACGCCGTCATCAGGTATGACGACCTGGGTTTCCGTTAAACCCATATAGCGGTCGGGTTGTCTCACATCCCTCCCACTACGTCGAGGTATTCTCAACTCTTGAGAAGGACCAGCCTGATCAACAACTCTTGTTGACCCATCTGTAGCTTTCCTGGAAAGTTCGGTCAAAACAATTTTGCTCGAAGGTTGATGATCTCTCATGTGGTCCTCCTCTAAGAACGTGGTGTTTGTCGATACAAGCACCTTGTCCTGTTGAGGATCGTAAAATAGACCACCTTTCGTTTCCTTGGGGTAGCCTACGAATAGGCATAATTTTGAACGATGTTCCAACTTCTTTGGATTGGGCACCAACACATGTGTCGGACACCCCCAAATTCTGAAGTGACGTAAACTACCTTTACGCCCTCTCCATAACTCATAAGGTGTTTCTGAAACACTCTTAGAGGGAATCATGTTCAAAATATATACAGCAACCTCTACTGCATATCCCCAAAACGAACTAGGCAGTTGAGCATAGTTCATCATAGATCGAACCATGTCTAATAGGGTTCTATTTCTCATTTCGGACACACCGTTCTGCTGCGGTGTTCCGGGCGCTGAGAGTTGGGATACTATTCCATGTTCTATCATATAGTCCTGAAATCTTAAATCCATATACTCTCCACCTCGATCTGATCGGAGTATTTTAATCGTTTTACCTAATGTGTTCTCAACCTCTACCTTATACTCCTTGAACTTTTCAAGAGCTTCGGACTTATGATGCATTAGGTAAAGATAGCCGTACCTAGAATAATCATCAATGAAGCTGATTAAATATTCATACCCTCCCCGTGCTTTAACATTCATCGGACCACAAAGATCTGAATGTACAAGCTCTAGAGTTTCTTTGGACCTATGATCTTTTTCAGAAAAAGATCGTTTGGTCATCTTGCCCTCAAGACAAGACTCACATGGTGGTAAAGAGTTGTCCTCTAACTGATTTAGGAGACCACTCTTAACCAATCTCCCAATCCTATTGAGATTAATGTGGCCTAGTCTCAAGTGCCAAAGATAGGTACTTGGAGAAAGTTTCTGCCTTTTAGTTTGAGTTTGAGCTGTTTTAAACATCTCGGTGTTCAAAATAGCTTTTGCCTCTGTTGGTCTTAACACATACAAGTTGTTTTCAAGTTTCGCAGAACATATATGTACACCTCTTTTGCTGATGAACGCTTCATTAAAATCAAAAGATACTTTATACAAATGTTCAAGTAAACAAGAGATAGATACAAGGTTCCTTTTAAAGCTAGGAACCAACAGTACATTTTCAAGTAAAATGAAACTATCTCTATATAACAACTTGACAGCTCCCACTGCCTTGGCTGAGACAACCTCTCCTGTTCCAACCCTGAGAGTTATCTCACCTTCAGCAAGCAGCTGCCAGGAACTAGTTTCCTGGAAAGAAGAACAAACATGGTTGGTGGCTCCTGAATCCAGTATCCAGGCAGAACTATCATGTTCCACTAAACATGTTTCAACAACGAGTAAATCATATTTACTTAGTTGTTTCTTCTCAGCTTTCCTTGCCATGAGGGTATCATGATAGACCGATGAGGACGGTTGTCCAAACATCGTCTGTAATGAATCCATGATCTCCTTAGCGGAGACCATTACCTCATGCTTCTTAGCTAACACATCGGATGTGCTGGCCGAGTATTTATATGGCTCAACCAGAGGGGTTCATAATTCACGGTCAAGAGCAAAAGGTTTGCAAGCTTAATCGATCCATTTATGGGTTGAAGCAAGCGTCTAGATCCTGGAATATAAGGTTTGATACTGCGATCAAATCTTATGGCTTTGAACAGAATGTTGACGAACCTTGTGTCTACAAGAAAATAGTCAATTCTGTTGTAGCTTTCTTAGTCTTATATGTAGATGATATCCTACTCATTGGGAATGATGTAGGGTTCCTGACTGACGTTAAACAATGGCTAGCGACCCAATTCCAAATGAAAGATTTGGGAGAGGCTCAGTTTGTTCTAGGGATTCAAATCGTAAGGAATCGTAAGAACAAAACGCTAGCGCTGTCTCAAGCATCTTATATCGACAAGGTGTTGATACGATATTCGATGCAGAATTCCAAGAAGGGTTCTTTACCTTTCAGGCATGAAATTCAATTGTCAAAGGAAGAGTGTCCTAAGACACCTCAAGAAGTTGAGGAAATTAGACGAATTCCCTATGCATCAGCAGTCGGTAGTCTGATGTACGCCATGTTATGTACACGACCCGACATATGCTATGCAGTGGGAATTGTCAGTAGGTACCAGTCCAATCCAGGATATGATCATTGGACTGCCGTTAAACACATCCTCAAGTATCTTCGGAGAACGAGAGACTATGTGCTCGTGTATGGCGCGAAGGATTTGATCCTTACAGGATACACTGACTCTGATTTTCAAACCGATAAGGATTCGAGGAAATCCACATCGGGATCAGTGTTCACTCTTAACGGAGGGGCAATAGTATGGAGGAGTATAAAGCAAGGTTGTATTGCTGACTCCACCATGGAAGCTGAGTATGTCGCGGCTTGCGAAGCTGCGAAAGAGGCTGTATGGCTTAGAAAGTTCTTGACGGATTTGGAAGTTGTTCCAAATATGAATTTGCCTATCACACTTTATTGTGATAATACTGGTGCTGTGGCAAATTCGAGAGAACCAAGAAGCCATAAGCGTGGAAAGCACATAGAGCGGAAATATCATCTCATCAGGGAGATAGTGCATCGAGGAGACGTGATCGTCCTGCAGATCGCCTCAGAGCACAATATTGCTGATCCGTTTACAAAGTCCCTCACGGCTAAAGTGTTCGAGGGGCACCTAGTGAGTCTAGGACTACGAGTTGTACAGTAGGATAGTGGGAGAAAAGCCATGGAAATATTTGATATTCCAGTTTTTCTCATCCCGCATGTAATACTTCACTGACGTTTTAGTCAAAGTGGGAGTTTGTTGGGTTTTATGTCCTAAAACTCGTGGTTTGTAAACTGAATGTATATTCTATTTTGCAATAAAGTTGTTATTGAGATTTATTCAGTAAAGTTGTTATTGAATAAAATGAATTGTTTTTTACTTTTAACCTAACTCCAATAAACAAAGAACCCATGGCTATAGGTTGTATACTTAAACTTCATGTATGACATGATTGTGGATCAAGTTCAAGTAATAGCCAGAACGGTCTATAGTATAGGGATAAGGCTGGGTACCTTATCCTGGGGACACTATTGGACGCGGCCCACTTTGTATAGTACAAACGATGTGATCCGAAATTGTTCATGTGGAGACATGTGAGTGGGGGCGTCCTATGCAATGAGTTTGCATAAGACTGAACCGCGAAACAAGTCGCTCTTTCTTTATAACTCCGTTTACTGTAAAGACCGATTTTTTTCATATGATGACCTAGGTAACTCGATCTGAATCCTGAGCACGCTATGAACTCCTGTTTATTCGGGCTTATCCTTTGACTTTTATGGGTGAGAGTGGCCCGAGATCGCCGACTCAATAAGCCTACCATCTTGGGGATAAGACCGGGTAGGTAGCTGGGAACATAGTCCTGCGAGATGGAATTCACTCCTACCCGCTCTGAGGGATTAGTAGAGAGGTTGTTCCCTAAAGTGCTGACTCCGGGTCTTGAACTAGGGATCCCACCCTCTCATTGGCCCGAGAGGGACTTGGTATAGTGATGAGATCACTTACCAATCGGTTTGGTGGTTGGACCACAAACCAATAGTTCATTAGAGGATCAGTGGGACTTAAGGAACAAGATGTAATTACGGGGGTAAAACGGTTATTTTGACCCAGCTGTAATTACGAACGACCTGTGAAGGATCGACTTACTGATGATGGTTATATCAAGAGGACAGAAATATATCTACGGTGAGGAGAGTGCAACCCTTGGACTTTAGTGGAGTCTCCGGGGGTTAACGAATGTTGGTTAGCTTGGTTAAAGAGTTTGACCGGTTAATCTCGTATCGTTGGAGCTCATGATCTGTAGGTCCTTTAGGTTCTCCTAGCTAGCTCGGATTAAGCCGTGTAACAATATGAGAGAAAAAGAATTTGAATTTATTGAAATTCGGTTTTGGAAGAATGATGGACATATTTAAATATGATTTAAATATGGGATTGGTGTAAAACATGAATAGGGATTCATGTGTGATGATTCGGTTTAAGAAACCGAGATTAGTCTTATTATTTAATTAATATTTGATATTGAATTAAATAATAATATTAGTTGATTAAAAAGTTTAATTAATTATAATTTATTTTGCTTATTAAAATTAATTATGAATTAATTTTAAAATGACAAAATATTACAAGTGTGATTCTAAGTCAATGTGGAATTATCCATGTTGAGTGGATTTATCCAAGTTGAGTGGGTTTATCCAAGTTGTGAAGTGGATTGTGAATCACCAACAACATGCATATAAACTCATCAATTTTGGAACACTTGGTTGAAGACTAATCCATCCAATTTGAGGTGTCATGCTAAGCAAAGACTTTGTTGCATGTGAATTGCCTATAAATTGGATGAAGTTCAAATGGTTTGAGGTTGATGAATTTTCAAAGAGTTTGAATGTTGGATGAGCATGAAGAGTTCATGTTACTTGAGAAATTAGAAAGCTAAGTGTTAGACTTCTTCTCACAAAATCCTCATCACTTTCATCTTCCCATCTTCTTCTTCCAAATTTTTCCTTTCATAAAGGAGTCCCACCACTCCGTTGCTCGGCCCGAGGATAGCGGGACTACCGGAGGTGGTTGTCGAGGAGTTCGAGGGAAGCTTCGAAGGGTTCGTGAGAAGATTCGAGCATTGGAAGAGAAGTCTTTAGAACTACAAGAGGTCTGTGTTCTAATTCCTTTTATTTCAAAGCTTTGTGCATGTTTCTTATTTAGCTAAATTGATGAAATTAGAGTGCCAATGATCCGTCTCGCTTCCGCTGCGCTACATGCGCTCCATCATAACAGTTATGCTCACAATAGCGCTGCCTATAGATTTATGTGTTTAAGTGATAATTCAATTTGTGAATACAGAGATGTTGTATTCTTTGAACATATTTTTCCTTTTATTAAGGTTGTTGATGAGTCAATCAGTACTTCAGGTTCTAAACAATTATTTGTGTCTTTTCCATCAACTACTGATGTTAGTCATGATTGTGAACCTAGAAGAAGTAAAAGACAAAAGATTGACAAAACTTTCGGTCCTGATTTCTTAACCATTTTTCTAGTTGAAAATTATGATAAAATAGATATCAATTTGCATGCATGTATTTCATAGATGAGGATCCTAAAACCTACCAAGACGCTTTAACATCTGTAGACTCTTGTTTATGGAAAGAAGCAATCAAAAGTGAATTAGATTCTTTAATTTTGAATCAAACATGAGACTTGGTTGATTTGCGTAAGAAAATAAACTTATAAGGTGCAAATGGATTTTCAAAAGGAAGATTAGACCAGATGGTTCAATTGAAAAATTCAAAGCTAGATTAGTGGTTGTGGCAAAAATTCAAAGCTAGATTAGTGGTTGTGGGCTATACTAAAAAACAAGGTATTGATTATTTTGATACATATTCCCCTGTAACTAAAATAGCTACTATTAGATCTTTGATTGCTTTTTCAGCCATTCGTGGACTGTTAATACATCAAATGGATGTAAAAACAATATTTCTTAATGGGAATTTATAAGAGGAAATCTATATGACACAACCTGAGGGATTTGTAGTTGTTAGTCAGGAGAACAAGGTATGCAAGCTTAGAAAATCTCTTTACGGTCTTAAACAAGCTCCTAAACAATGGTATGAGAAATTTAATCATACACTAGTTAACAATGGTTTTAAAGTGAATTCTTCTTACACATGTGTTTACTCAAAAAACATTGTTGCTGATTACGTGATTATATGTTTGTATGTTGATGACATGCTTATTTTTGGAACGAACTTAGATGTCATTAATAATACCAAGCTATTTTTATCCTCACACTTTGAAATGAAAGATTTAGGTGAAGCTGATGTGATACTTGGTGTCAAAATAAGGAAAACAAAAAATGGGTTTTCATTATGTCAATCACACTACATTGAAAATTTGTTAAAGAGATTTGATTGTTTCGATGATATTTTTGTACGAACACCTTATGGTGCTAGTATGAGTCTTAAGAAAAATAAAAGGGGATAAGGGGATAGTGTTTCTCAATCCGAATATGCAAAAATTATAGGTAGTGTTATGTTTTTGATGAATTATACTAGACCTGATATTGTATATGCTGTAAGTAGATTAAGTAGATATACACATAATCCTGATAAAGATCATTGGATTGCCCTCCGTCGTTTATTGAGATATCTTAAGGGTACAATGGATCTTTGTTTGCACTTTAACAATTTTCCTGCAGTGTTAGAAGGTTATTGTGATGCAAAGTGGGTAACAAATAACGATTAAGTGAGCTCTACTAGTGGATATGTGTTCCTATTAGATGGAGGAGCTATTTCATGGAAATCATCAAAAAAGACATACATAGCACGATCCACCATGGAATCTGAGTTTATAGCTCTTGAGTTGGCAGGGTAGGAAGCAGAATGGTTAAGAAGCTTACTGGGAGACGTACCATTGTGAGGGGCGTCAGTTCCAATATCTATGCATTGTGATTCACAAGCTGCCATAGGAATTGCCAAAAATAGTGTGTATAATGGCAAGAGAAGGCATATATGCCTAAGACATGGAGTTGTGAAACAACTGTTGAAAAATGGAATTATCTCTTTGGAGTACGTGAGGTCCGAGAGGAACTTGGCGGATCCACTCACCAAGGGCTTAACAAGGAGAGTAATTCTTGAGTCTTCAACATGTATGGGACTAAAACCCTTAAGACAAATATAATACTTTGGATTCTAGTCATGATGTTTTATATGATTCCATAGTCCTGTATTTGGATGGTCTATGTATAGACTTGATGGATAAATTGTAAAAACCATCATGGCATAGTTATGTTTCTAGTGTATTATTGAATCCATAGCCCTTTCTTGGGTGGTCTATGTATAGACTTGATGGAAAAATTGTAAAAACCATCATGGCATAGTCAGTTTTGAGGGGTCTATCTCTGATAGACTTGATGAAGCAATTAACGTGATTGTGGAGGTGTGGCCGCCTTCTATGAAAGATTCTAAAAGGTATCTTTCTAGAGCTTTCACGATGACCCGAGGTTTTATGTGCATGGCCATTAATAGCGCAAGTGTGATATTTCAATATCGCGGAATCGAAAAAAAAAACCACGAGGATTGAAACGTGTTGTGGGGTCTCAACTATAACACCTGAAAGTTCAAGAAGTAACTCACTTTCTTTAAAATTGGTTGTTGTCTTATTTCACTATGAATTAATTCAAATCGAAAGATATTAATGCTTAAGTTTCGTTTCCTTCTACTGCTCAGAATTTTATTTTATTTTTATTTCTTCTTTATTAGTTTATTTTCTTTTTAACAGTCATTCGTGGGGATTGTTGGGAATGACTTGGATGAATGAATCATTCTTCCTAAGTTGTTGAATGATGGAATGAGTTTGTGGCATGAACTCTTCCTCCCAAATTCGTGGATCATGGAATGAGTTTATGCCATGAACTCTTCCTCCCACATTTGTGGATCCATGGAATGAGTTTGTGGTATGAAATCTTCATCTTTACTCTATAAATATGAAGTTCATTTGTAGTATTTTCAAACAGAGCATAAGAGTTTTCTATTGATTTCATCCCTTCTTTATCAAGTGCATGATTAAGTTGGGAGTTGTGTTAACCTTGGGGGAGTTTTCTATTGATTTCATCCCTTCTTCATCAAGTGCATGATTAAGTTGGGAGTTGTGTTAACCTTGGGGAGCATTCGACATATCAACGATTAAGCACCACGGTCGTGTCGGATTTGCTTTCAAGGCAGTGGCCTTTTCCACGGCACAGCACGTGTTGTTTATTTTTGTTTCCGAATTTGTCTTACAATAGGCAGTGTCCGTATAAATGTACCATTGGCAGTTGGAACAACGATTTGCATCTCTGTGAAAGTCATAGATAACGAGGTTGTGGACTTCGACTCTCAACCATTCAAAACTGCAATAAAACAATGTTGTCCCGAAAATATTGGGTGTAAAAGGAAAGGAGTATATTTGTTCCGATAAAAGGACTTGGAACTTCAAATTATCATCCTTTGATCAACAATGAACTCGAACTGGGCGAGCCATTTTATTAACAATGCTGACTCTAGTCGCTTGTAGAACCGAGCTGATTGATTCTTCAGCCATCGTGTGTATGCTAGTAAAAAACAACAAGAATACAGAGAGTGCAAACATTGATGATGAACTCATTTTGCTTGATAGAAAGGGAGGGAATGAAAGGAAAGGATTGGAACTGTCATATATATATATATATATACACGGAAGTAAAATGGTGACTTTTTTTAATCTTTTTGTTGTGATAAATATCAAAATATTAACTTCATTAAATAGAACTCTAAATTTTCCGTACTTTTTTCCATATTTTATTTTTTAAACTTTATGAAAATGTTATTTATTTATTTTTAACAGTAAATGTTATTAAATTATATACTTCAATGTACATTAAATTAATTTAATAGTATGTTACAATATCATGACAAAACCACATTTTACATCGATTAGGGTGAAAAAATATAAAAGATGATTTCACCCTAAACTAGTGCAGTTTGATATTTGTTCGTGTACATGTTGTTAAATAGTTTTTTGAGTTCTTGAAGATGAGAAATATAGTTGATGTATGCTTATATCAAACATTAATTTGTTTTATAGTTGTGTATTTTCCTCTCATTTAGCCTTAAAGTACACAATTGATGTAAGCGGTTGAAAGCAATAACCTATTTTCTTTACCTTCTAATTTGTTTCCTTATATTTTTACACTTTGTTGGTAAATTACTTAGAAAGATAATTTATTTTCCTCTATTCTTTTTCTTGGATATTATTTAAATTGTTGATAATCTCAATTGTGTCTATTTTAATTAAATATTAATGACTCAAAAAAACCAAAATCTACCCATTTTTATAGAATGCATGGAGGGATGTGATGATAATTAATTACAACAGTTTAAAAAAGACAATAAATTAATCTGTTACACGTTATGAAATTCTTAATTTATGTAAGTTTTATTGATATATAGTGAGTTCAATTCTTCTAAGAAATAAATGGAAACTGACTTCAATTCTTTTGAAAATTAAAAATTTGTGACATTTCTCAAATATGTACGGTGGAAAAAAAAACACATTAAAAAAAACACTTAAAATTAACTTTTTAACATATAATTACTCATTTATTTTGAACCTTATAATACATTAATATAATAATAAAAAAATCGGCTATAATTTTTTTTTTTAGCGTTAGACTGAATGTTTCATGATTTTGTTAGAATGTATTAATTAAAAAATATCCATTACAAATAAAATATTCAATATATCATTTAAGTTATTGCTCAAATATTTTAAAATTTGATATCTATTACATTTTTATTAGTTCACATATTTTAATCCATTTTTTTAGTTCGATTAAAAGAATTTATGATAATAAATTGTATATTTTTTTTAAAGAAAAGTTATATATATTTTTTTTAAAATTAAATAGATGAATTATTTACGGACATTACACGCGTTATTGACAAGTATATAGATGAATTTAATGGACTTGTGTCAAATGCTCTATCTTTTTATTCCACATTCAATTCTACCTTAATCCCAAATTTTATAATCTTCGCTCAAAAGATTTGAAAACTCTTCATCGATTATTCGAGAAATTATCCTCATCGTCTATGGTTAACAACTATGAAATCTATCATGAACCTAACTTTTTTTTGCCAATCTTAGTAGATTAACCTCATGGACCTGAATCATCTATACAACATCGACGCTTGATGATAAAATACATCCTATTATGTTATATTGATCAATATTTCGATTAACACTATGAACAGGAAAACTCAAAACTTATGTGTGAAAGAAGAAAACTCGCCAAAACTTATACGAGAGAGAGAGAGAGACAAAATCTTATGTATTAGAGAGATCAAATTTAGATAGATATATCAACTATGTTTTTCAGTTTGCTTTAATATCTTTAGTTGATGAAATGAGAATTCAAATATTAGGCATCTTACACATGCCGCCATGGAGTGCAAATACTATATGCTCTAGTGTCTTTTGGAACAACGATTTTCATCTCTGTGAAAGTCATAGATAACGAGGCTGTGGACTTCGCCACTCACCCATTCAAAACTGCAATAAAACAATGTTGTTCCGAAAATATTGGGTGTAAAAGGAAAGGAGTATATTTGTTCCGATAAAAGCACTTGAAACTTCAAATTATCATCCTTTGATTGACAATGAACTCGAACGGGGCGAGCCACACTACTAGAAAATGGGGAATAGATGAAATGTGGGCCAAAGAAATATAAGGGGAGAAAGAAAAAAAGTGTCATCTTCAATTTGGGGCGCGTTTTTGGCAGGAAAAAACAAAGTTTTTCAGATTTCCGAAACTTAATGACAGTTTTCTAATGTCGTCAATCGATGACAGTTTTAAAATGTCCTAAATCGTTTACATTTATTAACTATCATTAATTTGCTTATGTTTTTTTCCTCATCCATTTTTTTTATTTATACAATAAATTTGTAATTATATTAAAATAGAAACTAAAAATACTTATAAAAGAATTAGACTTAATTTACAAGTAAAAATGAATTAATTAACATTAACAAATAGCATAAAAGGAGGTAAAAAATGAATTAATTAACATTGACAAATAACATAAAAGGAGGGAAAATTAAAAAAAAAAATAGTGAAAAAAAAGAGGGAAAATGAAAATTGTGAAAAAAAAAACACTAAAATCATTCTCAAAATTGATTTGTACTAATCTCAAAAAAATTATAATTAAAAAAAAAAAAAAAAATATATATATATATATATATATAGGGAAATTGTAGTAAATGACAATTTAAGACTTATTGTTTGCAAATATAGCATGTTTTTAAAAAATTTGCGGATATAGCAATTTCTATCGCTGATATCTTATGACTGATATAAGTCTATCGCTGATCACCTCAACTTTTTATAGATTTTTGTCAGTGATAATAGTCTATCAATGATAATAGTCTATCACTGATAGAAGTCTATCAGTGATATAATAAAGTCTATCAGTGATAGAAACGAGGTTTTTTGCCATATTTGCAAAATATTTTAAAGTTTGCTAAATTTGCAATTAGTTTGGGCCTGATTGCTATTTGTGCAACCAGCCCTATATATATATATATATATATATATATATATATGAAATCCCTAATTTCTAATTTTTAACAATAGATTACTGCGGTACAAATCTAGGTTAAGTTACTCAACTTCATTGTCATCGCCTCCTTCATTTTCTATTCTTCAAGCAAACATAAAGTACTTCAATCTTCGCCTCTTACTCCAAACGTCGCGTCGCCGTCGAATCTCCATCTCATCTCCTCTACCTCTCGTTTCAATTCCACACCATCTCTGCGGCTCCGCCGATGAAGCTCAACAACGGCAACTCCTCCCTCCCATCTTCGGTCGAGCACAAGCGATGTCCTTCAACCATGACGACGCTACCCGACGACCTACATACTGATATTCCCCTCCAACGAACGATGGCGCGCAATCCCAAACGTGCATAGAGACCAGACGGCGCCGCGACGGTCCTCGACGATGCGATCTGTAACGACCCGAACTCAGGGTAAAAATAATTTATTTAATTAATTTTTAGTTATCGGGTTCGTTAGTGGGTTGAATGGTTTGATCATATGAATTTTGAGCTTAAAAATGATTTGGACTTAGGTTGTTCATCAAGTCGATTAAGGTTATTGTTTTGAAAAGAAATTTAGTAATTAAAATTAATAATAATATTATTAATTTTAAAGTAATTAATTAAGTAAGTTAAATGTTAGATTAAATTGATGTATTCGTTTATGGGTTCTAACTTAGCAAATTAGAAATTGAGTTTAGTCCCACTGTGATTAATTAAATTTCTAAAACACTTGGGAAATGAAAAATAAGAGAAAATGTGAGTGGTTGTCATTAAATAGTTAGGTTTCTAAATTAAATAAAAGAAAAAAATTAAATGGGGAACAAAAAGGGAAAATCCCTAATTTCATTTCATTTTGTCTTCCTCCTTCAGCCCCATCTCACCCATCTCCTTCATCTTCAACACAGCCGCACTTCACCACCTTCTCCCTCTTGCCCAAACTCCATCTCCAGCCGCACTTCACCACTTCACAATCTCATTTCTTTCCTTTTCTTCATTTCCCTCTCCTTTTTCACACAACCTAGCCGCACGCCCCTCCATTGTCCATCCCTTCCTCTTTCGGCGAGCGGCGTAAACGACCCACGATGAGCGGCGCGATCGAACCACGGCGAGGGCGAGCGATGAATTCCCCATCTTCGGCCTTCTCACTCCTTGCGTTGGCGTTCAGCGAATGACACTACTCCAAATCTTTGATCCTCGGAGAGCGGTGCAGGGACGACGTGAGCGGCGACGTGTTCGGGCAGCTACGCGGTGACGACCAGCGGTGTCCTTCGGTGTTCGCAGACGACGACGACGCGATTTGACGACGCAGCGACAATGACCTCAGTGACGACCCCCGACTCGCGAGCAACCCGGATCAGTGGTGTTTAGCGATTTTCAGCGACATTTAATCTGTGTCGGTGAGTTGTCTCCTCACAATTTCTCTTTCTTTCTAGATCTGTCAGCCTTGGAAATTATATGTTTGTGTTCGTGTCATCTCGTTTCTCTATAGGTATGACTTCACTGAATATTCTCGTCAAATTAGTGGCGTTTCCATCATTTTTCGTAAGTTTCGCCAATGACCCGAGCCTTATTGATCTTAGTTTTGGATTATCCGACCCCTAATGGCTCTAGATTTGTTGTTTTAGGCTTCTTCGAACTTAACTAGGGTGCTGTCTTCTTCGTCATTGTGTTTCAACAGCCAACCAATGGCGTTTCATTCCTTTCGACAAGGTTCGCCAATGACCCAAGCCTAATTGACGTTAGATTTTAATTACCCATTCTCTAACGGCTTCGAATTTGCAGTTTTAGGCCTTGTCGATCAGAATCCAGCACACTTTCGAGACCTTTTTGGGTAAGACAGTAGGTAGTACTCATTTTAAGCCCTTTCATTTCCTGTATAACTACTGTAATTTAGTTTCTAAGTGCTTGGGAACCTCCCGTTGCTCCCGAACCATTCAGAACATCGTCGAATACCGACCTACAAGGGATTGGGTTAGTTAAGTGGTTTGAGGACCTTGAGTTGTTTTAGGAGTTCTTAGGTAAGTAGTTCTTACTTGTGGAGTCTGTTTGCTATTTGTTGTTTGTTAGCACACATATTTTAGTGATTGCTTTATATTATGGATTATTTGAATTGTGAATTTTCTTGATTTCTCTTTCTTAGTTTTCCAAATTCTCTATTAAGAGTAGTTCTTACTTCTTTTATTTTTAAGACCAACAATCATGTCATTTTCTATTAAGAGTAGTTCTTACTTCTTTGTTTTAGGAGTTCTTAGGTAAGTAGTTCTTACTTCTTTTATTTTTAAGAGCAACAATCATGTCTAGTATGATGGATGATTTCTCTTTCTTAGTTTTCCAAATTCTCTATTAACTTTGTATTAAGAATGTCATTTTCAATTTTGTAGGTTTTTTTTTTAACATCGGAAGCTTCAAAGTATGTTTATCCTTCTAGTCCATAGTACCGTTTCAATTTCTTCACCCTCATGCAATTTTTAAGGAGAAGTTAAGTTTGACATATTCTTGTATATGGTTGAAGAATAGATATACATATATTTTGTCTTAGTGATATAGGAGCTTCGTAAGGTGATTTCGGTTCAATCTGAACAATCTCAGTATTGGGAGCTTAACTCTGGCATTATATTTTCCCACAGGTTCTGCAAACTTCATGCTTTCGGGTCTGGAAGTCTTAGAGGCGAACAACTTAGTGAAAGATCTGAAGACTTTGAATTTGAAGCCTAGCTTAACAATCTTGTAAGTACTTACTACACCAATTTTAGCCACTTATTGATTTTGTTATTATATCTATAAACTTTTTGATTTTGTTATTAATAATTATTTATGTATTATATGACTTGCATTGTGACATCGTTGCAATTTTATAAATATATATATATATATATATATATATTTTGTTTATGTAAGTAAAATTTTCTTGATTTTTGCAAGATTAATTTTCTTGATTTTTGTAAGATTAATTTTCTTGATTCATATTGGTTCATATTGGTTCTATTGCAAATATCTTCCATTGGTGTACTCACGAGGTGCTTGCCCAAACTTAAATTGGGTGAGATTGGTCGTCTTTTTTCTTACTAATAAGTGACTTCTTCCGTATCATATACTGATTGTAATATCTTATTTTCTGATAATAAACTTTGCATTTATTTGATAGCATACTGATGCTTACAAAGGAAGTGGTGAGTTTCTTCTTGCCCTACATTTGGATAAAATGTGTGAATTTTGTGTTGATGATATTAGGCATTGAAAGAATGCATTATAACTCTAATAGAACTTTGTGACATAGAACTTTTTGTTAATATATATGCATCTTGTCAAAGAGGAGGTAATCTATAGTCTTAACCTTAATAAAATTGTTGTTCGTTGCTTCGTTAAAGTGCAAATATACCATGAATCGAAAATCTTAGGCTACTGATTAGATGAACTGCAAGTGGCTTCTATCATTCCAAACACTCCCCGATTACCCACCAGTTAGATTCGAGTGTGAACTGCAAGTGGTAAGCATCCATTTAGACCCTTTTAAGGCTAGCTTAAGGTGCTGTTTTTTGGTTCCTAACTGCTTGAATTTATCTTTCTTGCTTAGGTTCGTTTTGGAGCGTCTGAAGTAAGGATTAAAGTGTTGGGTTGTTTTAGGACTGTGTTAGGTAAGTGGCTTCTATCTACCTGTTGGCATGTTGCGTGTTTTATAATTGTTTATGTATTGTGAATTATATGACTTGCATTGTGGCAACGTTGCAATTTTGATAAGACTAAGCACATCTGAGTGCTTAGCAATCTATAATATATCGTTTATAAATGTTCTGATAAGACTAAGCACCTCTGAGTGCTTGGCAAACTATATTTTGTCGCTTATGAATTTTCTGCTAAGACGCACATTTGAGTGCTTAGCGTGATGTGTTTGATTTGTATTATGAATAGACTAATAAATTTAGTTTAGCTGTTATATGTTTATGTATTGTGAATTATATGACTTGCATTGTGACATCGTTGACTAAGCACATTTGAGTGGTTAGCAATCTATAATTTGTCGTTTATAAATGTTCTGATACGACTTAGCACATCTGAGTGCTTAGCAAACTATATTTTGTCGTTTATGAATTCTTTGATAAGACTAAGCACATCTGAGTGCTTAGCGTGATGTGTTTGATTTGTATTTTGAATAGACTAATAAGTTTAGTTTAGTTTAATTATAACCACTTGTTAAGTTTATTTGGGTTTAGAATTACACATGGTAACTTTTTAGGCACTTTTAGATTATTCTGCATTTTTAGAATCACTTTAGACACTTTCTAGGTTCGTTTGAGATTAAGAATGACATTTGTTAACTGTTTAGACACTTGTTAGGTTCGTTTGAGATTAAAATAACACTTGGTAACTTCGTAGGCACTTTCTAGGTTCGTTTTGATGTGAAGAATGATACTTAAGTAACTTTTTAAGCACTTTTAGACTATTTTGCACTTTTAGAATCAATTTAGATACTTTTTAGGTTCGTTTGAGATTAAGAATGACACTTGTTAATATTTAGGCACTTGTTAGGTTCGTTTGAGATTAAAATAACACTTGGTAACTTTGTAGGCATTTAAACAATGACTTGTATTAAGAGTTTCTAATTGTCATGGATGTACGTAGAGTTTTTAATTGCTTGTTGATTAAGTTAATATTATAGTCCAATATTGACTTGTTTTGATACTTTCATTTTTGTACTTTTATACTTGGGGAAGAGAGGGAATAAGAGAAGAGAGGAGTTTTGTTGAGATTATTCGTACACTAATATGTCTTCTTGAATATTTATTGCAGGAACTACAAAGAGATGTCAAAATATTTTCAAGCTGGAAGTCATATTGCAACAAAATGATAGGCTTTTCTATTGGGTTAGATAATATATATTCTATTATGTTATGCAACATTTTAGTGTTAATATTGCAATATTTGTTGAGTATTGTAGTTATGATACATACGAATTAGTTTGTGTAAAAGTGTGATATTTCAATGATATATACAATTTATTTCAATGATATTACGTTTTGTGTCCTAAAGTATTTTATTTTGGTTACATACATGTGTATTCATAGATATGTCTCTTCATTAGTTTTATGGCTTTGGTGAACCATTATTAAAATAAACAAAGGTTCATCAAGGTTATAAAATTTAATAATAATTACAAATATAAATATATTTAGATTTACGACAAAAAAAATTGTCATAGAAACATAATTTTTGACAAAAAAATCATGTCATTGAATTAATTTTGTTTACTCACAATAGTTGTCGTCTTAAACCTAATAGTGACTGTAAATATAAGTCATCAAAGCGTATAAAATTTATTGTCATCCACTCGGATTAGTTGACAAATATTTATTGTCATCAATTCAGATTATATGACAAATATTACATGTCATCAATTGCCATTAGATGACAAAAATTTCATGTCGTCAATTGCGATTAGATGACAAAATATGATACGAGTGGTCATTCTGTTACCTCGCCAAAAGTACATTAGTTAGGGCTATATTTACCTTTAAATCATGTACATTCTTGAGTGTTTTTGTTAGAAGTTAAGCTTAATGTGTGCCTAAATGCGAGAATTTGAGAGATGATCCTAAAATAGGACTTATTTCGAAAAGGAACGAAAAATGATGTAAAACCAGCTAACATTGCAGGGAACTTTGCTGAAATATTGCTGAAGCCGCAATGAAGCATTGCGGCCCTCGCAAGGAAACTGCAAGGAAACAGTCATGCTGCTGCAATTTTTTCCCAACCGTCAGTCTTTATTGACTGAGATTTTTCAGTCGTCAACTCTCCCTGCTGCTGCCACATGTCAAGCTTGACTACCTCACAAAGATGAATGGTGATCCACGATTAATGAGCAGCCTTTAGCAACCACCTAGCAGCTATAAAAAGAGACGGATGATGAAGGGAAAAGGGAGCTCAGAAGCGTGGAGTTCTCAGTTGCAAAGCAATCTGCAGACGACTTTCCTTCTCCCGTTTGTTGGAACGAAGAAATCAGCCCTTGGCGTCGATAATTCGAGAGGAAGAAGAGAAGATCCTTCTTCTCTTCTGATTGAATTCATCCCCAAGATCAACTAATCTTTCCCTTCATCCGAGGCGTTTGTGACGAGGAGATCCGTGCACTTTTATAGTTTTTCTTATTGTTTTTTCTCTATTGGTTTCCATTTGCAACAGTGATCTGAATCATTATTTCTACACCCCTTATTCTATACTGCTTTCGAACCTTTGCACGTATGTTTATGAAGTATTTATATTCGGTTTTTAAAGAATAATCAATTAAGTCTTTCTTGAGTTCTTCATTTTGTTATTTCTTATTCAATTGTTTTTACTAAGCTCTCTAAATCATGATCAATCAATCCATCTCTTTTAGTTCTTTGAAAACCATGAGTAACTAATCTAAGAAAGGTCTGCTAAAGATGAATCTGTAGGCTAGAAAGACGAGAATTCAACATGTAGGATAGTATGATTGCATTGAATGTATGTAAGTTTCATCCCACGGGCAATTTCGACCGGCCATCCATTTTGTCTAAAGAATTTCTAACCTCCAGAAGGAGTAAGAGTTCGGAGTCGTCCATTCATGCTAGCCTTTTATGGTAACCAGAAAACGACCTAGGAATAGGCGTTCTCCTAGCACGTTCATTAGCTTGCTTGTATAAATAGGTGTTTACGTCTTACTTGGATATGAGTGAACTAAGGATCTAATGCTTGTAATCGAGAGATGCATGAGACTGAGCTAAAACGATGCATGATATGTTAATCTACTGCTGAATGATCGTAGTTAAGTGTCTATAGAGGAGTCTTAAGTCGACCTTCCTGCCTTACTTTACATTAAAAACATTGCTAATTTATTGCTAGATTATTGCGAGAACCGCAATAAAACATTCTTGCTTTTTGCCTTCGTCTTTTTATTAGCTTTTTATCTTTGCGATTTTATTGCTAAATAATTGCGAGACCCGCAATTATTCGTCTTCACATTATAGCTTTATCTCTTTACTTGTTTGGTTTTTACACTTGCTTTCTTCATGCATTCTTTATTATTTCGGTACATCAACCCCAAATCTACCCAATTTAAGCTACCTTATCTAATTTAGCACCTCAACTCGTTAGTAACTAAACTCAATCTCTGTGGGAAAACGAATTAAAAAATACTTATCACTTGCTGCAGATCATGTATGCTTGCATGATCTGAGTGCTCTTCGCATTACATTTTATTTACACACTGAGCACGCAACAAGTTTTTGGCGCCGCTGCCGGGGATTTTGTTTAGTAAACACCAATTGTGTTATTTTAGAAGAGTTTAATTTAGTGGAGCTAATCTTTTGCATTTATCTTACAAGTACCAACAAGTTAGTTTATGAATGAGTTTCCCAATCACAATTTAGAATTTGATCATGAACCCGAAAGGACTTTAAGGGCCAGAAACAAAATTAAGAAACGCCTTTTTAAACAACCAAAACAACCTGTAATTCAGCACATTGCGGACCAAGCAGAGTCATCGTAATCTCAACAAGGTGAAATGGATAGAGCAGAAGAAGCACCCAACCGAGCACCTCTCATTCGCAACCCCATTGAAATCGCGAATGATAAGGATAGTGTCATTCTTTCACACCTTGTACCAATGCCTGAGGAGCTTAATCCGAGCATCATACGCCCCGAGATTACAGCTCACTCATTCGAGTTAAAACCCGTCATGATTCAAATGTTGTCCACAGTTGGAACATTCTTTGGAGTTGAGAACGAAGACCCCCACAACCACTTGAGAAACTTCCTGGGAGTAAGTGACACCTTTGTCATCCCAGAAGTGTCTCAAGAAGCCTTAAGACTTTACCTTTTCCCATATTCATTAAGAGATAAGGCCAAGACGTGGCTGAATTCCTTCCCCTCTGGATCAATTGTCAATTGGATAGATCTTGCTGAAAAGTTCCTAGTAAAATACTTCCCTCCAGATAGGAACTCTAACTTTCGTGATGATATTATCAAATTCAAACAAGCCGAAAACGAATCATTACATGAGGCTTGGACTAGATTCAAAGACCTATTACTCAATTGTCCACACCATGGCATTCCATGGTGTATTCAAATTGAAGTGTTCTTTAAAGGATGCAACCCCAGCACGAGGCAAGTGTTGAATTCCTCAGCTGGAGGTTCCATGCTTTCAAAGAGTTACAATGAAGCCTATGAGATTTTGGAGAAAATCTCAACATCACATTGTCAGTGGTCAGACGACCCTGTAGAGCCAAACAGAAGGAAGGCTCAAGACATGGATGCACTCAGTGCAATGAGCAGCCAAATCAATGCCCTGACCAACCTAGTAAAGCAAATGGCTCAAACTAATATTCAACAAAGTGTCAACACCGCAGCAGCTGTTTTAACAAGCGCAATAGCCAACCAAGGTGAGGCACTAGTCTGTGGATTCTGTGGGGAAGGGCACATGTATGATTTTTGCCCTGAGAATCCATCCTCGGTGTGTTATGTTGGAAGTCAACAACAACCAAGGAACAACCCCTACTCAAACACTTATAATCCTGATTGGAGAAACCACCCAAATCTCTCTTGGGGTGGACAACAAAACACCAACCAAATGCAAAATCAACCAAGACCGAGTGGGACATGTGGTTTCACTCAACAAGCTAGTCAACCCCTATATCAAAAACAATACAACCAACCAATGGGGACATCAGTGGAGAACTTGCTGAATGAGTACATAGCAAAGAATGATGCAACTCTACAAAGCCAGCAAGCAACACTGAGAAGCTTAGAAAATCAAATAGGGCAGTTGGCAAACGAGCTGAAGAATAGGCCCCCAAGGAAGATTGTCTGCAGACACTGAAACCCCAAGAAGGGATGGAAAGGAACAAGTTCAAGCCATTGAACTTCGAAGTGGACGGCCATTGGTGATCAACAACAGAGAAACACCAGAGCGAGTAGAGAATGAAGAGTCTAGTGCTCCACTGGATTCTCTGCCCAATCTTGATCAAACACAACCAAACACAACAAGGGTGAGGCTGAGACCTATCATTGAGGAACCAGAAGAAATTCCTAGGCCTCCCCCTATCATTAGGAAATCTGACTTGCCTACCTATGTGCCACCACCTCCATTCCTAGACGGCTTAAGAAGAAACAAGAGCAGGAAGCTCATTTCCATAAGTTTTTGGAAATCTTGAAGCAAGTTCATGTTAATATCCCCTTTGTGGAAGTTTTGCAGTCTATGCCATCTTATGTAAAATTATTAAAAGATATTATTACTAACAAAAAAGTTATTGGTGCAGTGCCATACTAAAAAATAAGCTGCCAAAGAAGGAGAAGGATCATGGTTCCTTCACCTTACCAGTAGAATTGGGAGGCAGACATGTGGGCAGAGCCTTGTGTGATCAGGGAGCTGTTAAGTCTCTGAAAGTGACTTATTTAGGACCCATTTAGCTTAAGAAGATGTACACTTTTAGGTGTTTTTGATAGCATTTAGCCTAAACCTATGCTTAAATACGAGAATGAGAAGAAGGTAGCTAAATTAGGACTTATGCACAATAGGAAAGAAAAGGGTTGAAAACCGAAGGAAAAGAATGAAAAAACTGCATTGCGACAGCATTGCGAAAACATTGCTGAAGCCGCAATTATTCAAGTGAAAACCGTAAGTTGACTGATCTTTTTCTGTTAATTTCCGTAATTTCAGGGATTCATTCTTTCTCCTCCATCCATTCTGATATACGACGTTGAAGATTGATGGTTCTCCTTGGCCCAAACGCACCTGCAAATTACTATAAAAGGGGGTCAAAGTCGGAGGTTCAGTCATCATCCGAAAGCGTAGAAGCCTTCTCGCAGTCCATCTTTTCTCCCTGTTTTCCTTTGCCGTCTGTTGGAGTGAGAGTCTCAGCTGTTGGAATCGATAATCTGATAGGAAGGAGAGGAGATTCTTCTTCTCTCTCGATTGGATTCATCCAAGCAAGGCTGACCTTTCATCCCCTTCATTCGAGGCGACTGCAACGAAGCTTTCAAGCTGCATTTCCTGCTTTCTGTCTTCCATTTCTAATTTCCAGCTTTGATCAGTTGTTGTTTCTAGCTTAGTGTTCTATCTACTGCACTTCGTCACTGTCTGTCTTTGAATTATTTCCTTTAAGCTTCCTTTTGTCCGTACAACACTCAAAGTAATCAAATTGCAAGATTTCATTTCACAGTTTCCATCTTCTGCTGCTGCGGTTTTGCATTACTGTTTTGAGTACATTTCCCTTCTAAGCATGTCTGTTTTATCTTATATTTCTGTTCTCTATATATCCATGAGTAGCTAAGTCACTTAGGGGCATGCTAATGACAGAACTATAGGCTAAAAAACGTGAACCAAGCATGTAGGATAGCTCTCGGACATTGATTGTATGTAAGCTTCATCCCACGGGCAATTTCGATTGGCCATCCATTTTGTCCAAAGAACTCCTAACCTCTAGAAGGAGTAAGAGTTCAGAGTCGTATAATCATGCTAGCCTTTCATGGTAACCAGGAAACGGCCTAGGAATAGGCGTTTCCCTAGTACAAACTAAACACTCCTGTTTTAACAAGATGCTTAAGACCTTACTTTGAGTTGAGTAAACTAAAGAATCTAATGCATGGAATCGGACGATACATGAGATAGAGTGAGTTTGATGCATAGAGAGTTGATCTAATGCTTGGGAATCGTATTAAAATGCCTATAGGATAGTCGTTAGTAGCCCTTAATTCGCCGTTTTACACACATTTGCTGTTTTCACAATTGCGATAACATTGCGGTGTCCGCAATTCTGCTAAGTTACCATTCTGTTTAGCTGTTTTCTTCTTCATTTATTAATTTCATCTCTTGTCCGTTGAGTGTAATTTCAACTTCCATTTGTTTATGTTGCATTCCTTTACACATTCAGCAAAAATTAGATAATTGCAAACCAATTTTACCCCATCAAATCCATCCCTTCTTTCTTAACAAAACACTTCGCGAATAGCTAAAAACAAGTCTCTGTGGGAAAACGAATGAAATATACTTACTACTTGCTATAAGATCATGTATGCTTGCATGTTCTGAGTGCTCTCTCTCTCTCTCTTATTTCTCATTTTTATTAACACATTGAGCACGCAACAAGTTTTTGGCGCCGCTGCCGGGGACTTATTTTAAGTGAAAACGAAGTTTGTTAAGTTTGAAAAACCAAGTTCATTGCTTATTGAAGCTGATCTGTTCCATTTCTTTTGCAGGTACTATTGGGTTAGTTTATGAGTGAGCGTTCAAGTAGTGATCTAGAGTTCAATCCTGAGCCTGAGAGACTACTTAGAGCTAGAAACAAAGCAAAGAAACGACTCTTTAAACAACCTCCTATACCTCCAATCATACCTGAAATCGAAGAAATGGACGATATAGTTCCAAATCCGGTACCTGTCATTCGCAACCCCATCGAAATAGCGAATGACAAGAATAATGCCATTCTTTCATATCTAGTACCTATGCCTGGGGAGCTGAACCCCAGCATAATCCGTCCTGAAATCACTGCCAACTCATTCGAGTTAAAGCCAGTGATGTTCCAAATGTTGTCCACTGTGGGACAATTCTTTGGAATAGAAAATGAGGACCCCCACAACCATCTTAGGAACTTCTTAGGAGTCAGTGATACCTTTATCATCCCTGGAGTGTCCCAAGAAGCTTTAAGGCTATACTTGTTCCCTTACTCTTTGAGGGACAAAGCCAAAACATGGTTGAACTCATTACCCTCTGGATCTGTCCGCAATTGGACAGATTTAGCAGAAAAATTCCTAGTCAAATACTTCCCACCTGATAGGAATTCGACCTTTCGTGATGACATAGTCAAGTTTAAACAAGCTGATAATGAGTCTCTTCACGAAGCTTGGACTAGATTCAAAGATCTTCTTCTTAAATGTCCACATCATGGCATCCCATGGTGTATCCAAATAGAGGTCTTTTTCAAAGGATGCAACCCCAGCACTAGGCAAGTCTTAAATTCATCTGCTGGTGGTTCCATGTTGTCCAAGAGTTACAACGAGGCCTATGAGATCTTGGAGAAGATCTCAGCATCTCATTGTAGGTGGTCAGATGATCCAGTTGAGCCAACTAGGGCTCAAGACAAGGATGCTCTAAGTGCAATGAGCACCCAAATAAATGCTCTGACCAATCTAGTTAAGCAAATGGCTCAGGCCAATCTCCAAACAAGTGCCAACACCGCTACCGCCATGTCAATGGGCACCCAACCAAGCCAAGGTGAGGCACTTATATGTGGATTCTGTGGGGAAGGGCACCTGTATGAATACTGCCCTGGGAATCCATCCTCAGTCTGCTACATTGGAAGTCAGCAGCAGCCTAGGAACAACCCCTATTCCAATACTTACAACCCTGGTTGGAGGAACCACCCAAACTTGTCATGGGGTGGCCAACAAAATGCTAACCAAAATCCTAACCAACCTAGACCGAGTGGAACACCTGGTTTCACTCCCCAACATAACCAATCAATGTATCAAAAACCATACAACCAACCTGTAGGATCTTCTGTAGAAAACTTACTCAAGGAATACATAGCTAAGAATGATGCTACTCTTCAAAGCCAACAGGCTACTCTTAGGAGCCTAGAGAACCAAATAGGCCAATTAGCCAATGAACTCAAGAGTAGGCCCCAAGGTAGACTCCCTGCTGACACCGAGGTGCCAAGGAGAGATGGTAAAGAGCAAGTTCAAGCAATTGAGCTTAGAAATGGTAGACCCTTGGTAAGCAACACAAAGGACACACCAAAGAGAGTAGAGAACACCGAGTCTAGTGCTCCACTGGAGTCTCTGGCAACCCAAGGTCCACCACCTAACACATCAGGAGCCAGGCTGGAGCCAATTATTGAGGAGATAGAAGAAATTCCAAGGCCTCCACCTATCCTAAGGCGTCCTGACGTGCCTGCATATGTGCCACCACCTCCATACCCTCGGAGGCTTAAGAAGAAGCAGGAACAGGAAGTTCATTTTAATAAATTCTTAGAAATTCTTAAGCAAGTGCATGTCAACATTCCTTTCGTAGAAGTTTTACAGTCTATGCCTTCATATGTAAAGTTTTTGAAGGATATTATTACTAACAAAAAAATAATTGGTGAGTTTGAAACAGTAAACCTCACTGAGGAGTGCAGTGCCATCCTCCAAAACAAGCTGCCCAAGAAGGAGAAGGATCCTGGTTCCTTCACCTTACCTGTAGAACTTGGAGGCAAGCACGTGGGCAGAGCGCTTTGTGACCTGGGCGCCAGCATAAACCTCATGCCCCTATCCCTATTCCGCCAGTTGGGAATAGGAGAAGCACGTCCAACCACTGTCACCTTACAATTAGCAGACAGATCCATTGCATATACAGAAGGTAAAATTGAGGATATTTTAGTAAAGGTTGACAAATTTATTTTCCTTGCAGATTTCATTATCCTGGATTATGAAGCAGACAAGGAGGTCCCAATCCTGCTAGGCAGACCATTTCTAGCCACAGGTAGGGCACTTATAGACGTCCAAAAAGGTGAGCTTACTATGAGGGTTCATGATGAAGAGGTAAAGTTTAGTGTATATAAAGCTTTAAGGTATCCCTCTGACCTTGAATCCTGTGCTAGTATGGACGTAGTTGATTCTTTAATGGAAGAACAATTGGAGCATGTATTACTGACCAAGCATGCTAATGAATATGTAGGATTAGATGTAGCTGACTTGAATGTATCTGACATAATGGATATACCTGTAGATAAACCACAACATGTATGTATGAATATAGACCTAACTGATAGACCTGTAAATCCTTTAAAGCCATCTATTGAGCATCCACCTGTTTTAGAACTGAAACCACTACCCACTCACCTCAAGTATGCATATTTAGGAAGTAATGAAACTCTGCCTGTGATCATTTCTTCTAAGCTAAGTGAAAAGCATGAGGTTGAACTAATATTACTGCTTAAGAAACATAGGAAGGCTATTGCATGGACTATTGCTGATATTAGAGGCATTAGCCCTTCTTATTGTATGCATAAGATTATACAAGAGGAAGAGCACACACCTAGAGTAGATCATCAACGTAGGCTGAACCCCTCTATGAAAGAGGTAGTTAAGAAAGAAATAATAAAATGGTTAGATGCTGGTGTGATATTTCCCATAGCTAGTAGCCAGTGGGTGAGTCCTATACAGTGTGTACCTAAAAAAGGTGGGATGACTGTGGTAGTCAATGAGAACAACGAACTGATTCCAACTAGGACTGTCACAGGGTGGAGAGTGTGCATGGATTACAGGAAATTAAATAAAGAAACTAAAAAAGACCACTTCCCTATACCATTCATTGACCAGATGTTAGACAGAATAGCTGGTAGAGCCTACTATTGCTTCTTAGATGGTTATTCTGGCTATAACCAGATTACTATAGACCCTAAGGACCAAGAGAAGACTACTTTCACTTGCCCTTTTGGAACTTTTGCCTTTCGCAGAATGCCTTTTGGCTTATGCAATGCACCGGCAACTTTCCAAAGGTGCATGATGGCAATCTTCTCTGAGTTGGATGAGTCCATGATAGAAATATTCATGGATGATTTCTCAGTCTTTGGGGACTCATTTACAAACTGTCTAGAAAACCTAGGACAGGTCCTGGCTAGATGTGAAGAGACTCACTTAGTCCTTAATTGGGAAAAGTGTCACTTCATGGTGGATGAAGGGATTGTTTTAGGTCATAGAGTGTCAAGGGCAGGTGTAGAGGTCGATAGGGCCAAAATAGAGATCATAGAGAAGTTGGTAGAGCCTCAGAATGTCAAGGCCATTAGGAGTTTCTTAGGGCATGCTGGCTTCTACAGAAGGTTCATCAAAGACTTTTCTAAGATAGCCAAGCCTCTATGTGAGCTTCTAGAGCTAAATAGGCCATTCATCTTCTCTAAGGAATGTGTAGTAGCCTGGACCACCCTTAAGAAAGCACTAGTCACCGCACCTGTTATAGTAGGGCCAGATTGGGATCTCCCATTCGAGATTTTATGTGATGCTAGTGACTATGCTGTAGGGGTCATGTTAGGACAGAAGATTGACAAGCTGACACATCCTGTATATTATGCTAGTAAGACCTTGAATGAGGCTCAATGTAATTATACAACTACTGAGAAAGAGATGCTGGCTGTAGTGTTTGCTTGTGAAAAATTTAGGAACTATATTGTAGGCACAAGGACAATTGTATACACTGACCATTCTGCCTTGAAATATCTTATGAGGAAGGCTGATGCGAAGCCTAGGTTAATTAGGTGGGTGTTATTGCTGCAGGAGTTTGATTTGGACATTCGAGACAAGAAGGGATGTGAAAATGTGGTTGCAGATCACCTTTCTCGATTGCAGCATAATTGCGGAAAAATTGCGGATCCCGCAATTTCTGATGCTTTTATTGATGAACATATCTTTGTTTTGACTCATCGTGATAACGATGAGGAACCTTGGTTTGCTGACATTGCTAACTTCCGTGCATCACAGGTATTACCAGTTTTCAAGGGAGGACAAGAGAAGAAGAGGTTCCTTCATGAAGCAAGGAAATTCATCTGGGATGACCCCACACTTTACAGAACCTGTGCTGATGGCTTGTTGAGGAAGTGTGTTTCAGCTGCTGAAGCGAAGTCTGTGCTGCAGCACTGTCACGCATCTCCTTATGGTGGACACTTTGGTGGCCAAAGAACAGCTGCAAAGGTATTTCAGAGTGGCTACTATTGGCCAACAATCTTCAAGGATGCCCACAACTATGCCCACAGCTGTGATGAATGCCAAAGAACAGGTAACCTCAGTCGAAAGGATGAGATGCCCCTCACCTACATCTTAGAGTTGGAGCTCTTTGATGTATGGGGCATTGACTTCATGGGACCATTCCCTCCATCATCAGGTAACCTCTACATTTTAGTAGCAGTGGATTATGTGTCCAAGTGGGTAGAGGCCAAAGCATGTCCTAATAATGATGCTAAAACAGTCACCAACTTCTTGCATAGGCACATTTTTACTAGGTTTGGGACACCTCGTGCCATCATTAGTGATGAGGGGTCACATTTCATTAACAAGGCTATGGAGAGAGTGTTGGCTAAATATAACATTAGACATAGAGTAGCCACTCCCTATCACCCACACTCAAATGGACAGGCTGAAATTTCAAATAGGGAAATAAAAAACATCCTAGAGAAAGTAGTCAAACCTAATAGGAAAGACTGGTCCTTCAAGCTTGAGGATGCACTTTGGGCTTATAGGACAGCATATAAGACACCTCTGGGAATGTCTCCTTATAGACTAGTTTATGGCAAGACTTGTCATTTACCACTTGAGTTAGAAAACAAAGCATTTTGGGCCATGAAGGAATTGAATTTTTGTGTAAAAGATGCAGGAACACTAAGGTCTTTACAATTACATGAGCTTGATGAGCTTAGACACATGGCCTATGAAAATGCTAAGATGTATAAGGAAAAAACCAAGATTTGGCATGATAGTAGACTTAGAGTTAAGGACTTTAAGAAGGGTCAACTTGTATTGTTGTTTAACTCACGGTTGAAGCTATTTCCAGGGAAACTTAAGTCTAGATGGTCAGGTCCATTTGTGATTACTAATGTGTTTGTTCATGGTGCCATAGAGATAAAAAACTTGCAGCAAGGTCAACCATTTATGGTTAATGGTGCGAGGTTGAAGCACTACTATGAGGAAGGAGATGTGAAGACTCTCTCGGCCTTCCTCTTGACTGAAGCATGAAAAAAGAACGAGAGAGGACGAGTGGTTACTGTGCTCGTCAACATAAGGCTCATGCCTTAGTTTAATTTTTGCAAATTTCCGGTTATCGTTTGTGTGTTTTGTTGTGTGATTTTAATTGCGAATTTGATGTTAATTTTATTTCTTTTTGCAGGGAATCAATAGAGGGAATCAAGGAGAGGAAATCAAGCTTTAAAAATCAAGAAACGATCGAGCCAAATAAAAGATACGGGCGAGCAAAGTTTGACATTTTAATGAAAAAAGATCCCTAAAATTGCGCTGGAATTGCAGGATCCGCAAAATATAGCCGTTGGGATTTAGCCGTTGCCTTTATATCCGTTGGGAGGCGCTCGTTCGATACGATTCTCTCATTCTCTGATTTCCAAGAAAGCTGCGATTCTCTTCATCTTTGATCCTTCTCTCCAAACCTCCAAGATTCGACAATGGTGTCCACACGTGCTGAAAGATCTGCCGCCAAGAAGAGGGCTGATGACGCTGCTGAAGCGGCTGCGAGGGAAGCACTTCTTACCCTTGCAGATGAGGGTGCTGTACGCACTGGCCGTCTTCCCAAGCTTCCGATCCGTAGAAGGAAGTGGAGGGTTGTCACAGAAATCCCTGCTGGACCTTCTGAACCAGCAGGCACACCCAAGAAGCGTCGGTGGAGTGTCGAGATGGCCGCCGAACCAAGCAAGGCAAGGACTCCCTCTGTGGAGAGTCAAGAATCCGATCGTGCGTCCCACGAGTCGATCAAGAAGAGTTCGTCGCCATCTGCCTCACCTGCGCACAACCCTTCATCATCTGAACCAGTGCACAGCCCAGAGCTTTCATCGTCACCGCCTGCACAGAGCCCTGAAACGCCGTCTTCACCACTGAATTCCGTGCAGACGCCTACAGCAGAGCAGAGTGCCACACCTTCGCACACGCCTCCACGGCCTGACCCTGAATTCCCCTATGGGGAGTACCAGGAATCCACTCAGGGCAGTGGGGAAGTTGGGGAAGACGAGGTCTTCTCGCCTGCGAGGGAAGCTAGCCAAGAGAGTCCTGCACAGCAGGATGATTCCATGGAAGAAACACTGGGGGCATGCCTGCAGCAGATCAACATCAAGGCACGGCTTAAGAAAAAGAAGAAGGCCAAGATTGTCAAGGCCAAACGATCCAAGAAGCTGAAGAGGAAGAAGGCTAAAAGGACACCTTCAGCAGACAAAGAGAGCACTGAGCCTTCGCTCAAACGACTCAAGGTTGAGGCTGCCGAGTCAGCCAAGCCATCAGATAAAGGGAAGGCAAAGCTCTACCCTGAAGACGAGCCTCAGTCAGTGAGGTATGTTTCCTCTGATGCTGAGTCCAGGGGCGTGGAACTGAGGAAGAGGGAATTGCTACATGAGAAAGGCTTCCTCGATCGACCTGCTGACCTGCCGCAGTTCTTGCGCGCAGGAGTGATAAACCATGGCTGGGAGGAATTTTGCAGACCGCCTAATCCAGCCTACACGAGCATGGTGTATGATTTCTACGCCAATGTACTCAGCCCTGAGGATGGCCTGTCTGTGGTCAGAGGGGTAGAGGTGGATTTCTCAGCCAAAGCCATCAACGAAGCCTTTGGTCTAAAGGGCCAAGCACATACAGACTATGCACGGATTGTTGATGAGCCTACTGAGGCTGTTCTGGAAGAGGCCATTCGGACCATTGGCCAGCCTGAAGCTTCCTGGACCGTGGCACGCAATGGGAGGCACACTCTCATGAGTGCCAACCTCACGGCTAAGGCGGCTGTTTGGTTTTCGTTCGTGAGAAGGAGATTGTCCCCAGTGACGCATGAGACTACAATCAACCAGAGCCGTTCGCTGCTGGTATATGCGATAATGAGAGGTCTCACGATCAATGTGGGAGAAGTCATCACTGCTGCCATTGCTGAGTGCGCTAAAAAAGGTAAGGGACCGCTGTTTTTCCCTAACACCATAACCAAGCTATGTTTGCTTGCAGGAGTCCCCACTGAGCGCATGGAGCAGCAGATGGCTTACACAGGCCACTTGGAGCTGCCTGCTAACCTGAGGCTGAAGAGAAGGGGAAATATGGAGTTTGAACTGGATAGGCTGGCTGCTGATCAGTCCCTATCCATGGCCTGCCTAATGGATATGCAGAGGAGGATGGCTCAATGGGCCACGTATGCGCAGGCACGGGACAAAGAGGTTGCAGACCAGCTAGGCTGCATCTTCCCTGACTTTCCCACCAATCTCCTGACTCCATGGGTGCCTCCACGCCCACGACAGCCTGATGAAGATGAGGATAATTGAGTGCTGGTTTGAATAGCACTAAAGGGAGTATTGCTGTTCCCTTTCAAAACAAAAACAATTTTCTGCTTTCTGATAGACTATGTGAATTATGCTGTTTGTAGGACAATTTTGATCTGTTTTAGAAGCTTAGTTTGTTGTCTTTAATTATGTTTAGTATAGCTTGATGATAGTTGACTAGGTAGGATAGTTTAGTTTTATTTTTAGAGAGCTTGAATGACTGGAAAAAGCATGCTTAGGGGCCTTAGTGAATGATATATCTGCCCAGACTTAATTGCGAAATAATTGCGGTACCCGCAATTTTTATTACTAAAAGCATGTTTTGGACTGTCTGTTTAGCTAGGCTGTGATCTGTTTAAATTCTTTCTTTTGCTGCTATCATGACTACTGTATATAGCTTATCTAAATGCATGCTGGATGAGTGTCATAGGACACCATTTGATAGTTTAAATTAACCTCTAAATAGCTCAGCATGCATAGCTGTAAGGCCTTATCTGCCTGTTTTTTGTAGTTTTCTGCTGCTGTGATATTTGCTATTCGAATGTTTTGTCTATGCCTAGGGCTTTAGTTTCTCTTTGTTTTACCTTAGACTAGATGCTTCTAGGACAAGTTTGGGGGTGTGCCACCTCCGACACTCATTGGGGACAATGAGTAGTTGAAGTTTGGGGGAGGCCACCCTAGGCCTAGGAACATTCCTCTCTCCCTTAGAAACATAAGCATTCTTCTTCTCCTTTTAAAAAAAAAAAAAAAAAAAAAAATGATGAACTGAAAAAAAAAAATGGAAAAAGAATAAAGGGGAGAGTTTCTCTTAGGTTGCTGAGTAATCAGTGCCAAGTGTGTAACCCACAAGTGGCGTTGCATCAAAAGGCAACCAAAGGGGAGGCTCCACCTAAGTAAGAAAAAGGGAAAAGAATAGGGAAGAAGAATGTATACCTAGGAGTTATAACTTTGTGGCTTAGATGTCCTATTTAAAAAGAACTCTGATCCTCAATTAGCTAAGCACAAAGTTGTAACTTGTAGGGTTGTTTAGGGAGATGAGTGTTTATCCAATGTAGTGATGCCAGGGTTTAGGTTGTTCTCTAAAAGTACTACTGTCACCGTTAATACTAAGACTGGCATGACTCTAAGGAATCCTAGACACATTAAAAATAAAGCTAGAAGCATGTACTGAGTCTGAGGTAAAGCTAGGCAGAATTTGAAACCTTAGGGATAGTGGCATGATATGACAAAAGCAAATAGATCAGTTGTAGGGAGTTAGTGAAAACAGAAGGAATGTTAGGCAGGCGAAGTCAGAAGAAGCTAGATAAGAGGGTAGTTTTAAACTAAGGAGTGTGACACAGGACAGCATTGCTATAGACAAGAATATAAGGGAGTTAGTAAGTGGTTAAAGAAGAAGAAACAGCAGCCTAGTGTTGCGTGCTCAATGTGTTAATAAAAATGAGAAATAAGAGAGAGAGAGAGCACTCAGAACATGCAAGCATACATGATCTTATAGCAAGTAGTAAGTATATTTCATTCGTTTTCCCACAGAGACTTGTTTTTAGCTATTCGCGAAGTGTTTTGTTAAGAAAGAAGGGGTGGATTTCATGGGGTAAAATTGGTTTTTAATTATCTAATTTTTGCTGAATGTGTAAAGGAATGCAACTTGAACGAATGGAAGTTGAAATTAGACTCAAAGGACAAGAGATGGAATCTATAAACAAAGAAGAAAACAGCTAACCAGAATAAAAACTTCGCAGAATTGCGGGGACCGCAATGTTTCCGCAATTAAACAGCAGCGAAAGTGTGTAAATGGGTGAATTAAGGGCTACTAATGACTATCCTATAGGCATTTTTATACGATTCTCAAGCGCCGGATCTACTCTCTATGCATCAAACTCACTCTATCTCATGTATCGTCCGATTCCATGCATTAGATTCTTAAGTTTACTCGACTCAAAGTAAGGTCTTAATCATCTTGTTAAAACAGAAGTGTTTAGTTTGTACTAGGGAAACGCCTATTCCTAGGCCGTTTCCTGGTTACCATGAAAGGCTAGCATGATTATACGACTCTGAACTCTTACTCCTTCCAGAGGTTAGGAGTTCTTTGGACAAAATGGATGGCCAATCGAAATTGCCCGTGGGATGAAGCTTACATACAATCAATGTTCGAGAGCTATCCTACATGCTTGGTTCACGTTTTTTAGCCTATAGTTCTGTCATTAGCATGCTCCTAAGTGACTTAGCTACTCATGGATATATAGAGAACAGAAATATAAGATAAAATAGACATGCTTAGAAGGGAAATGTACTCAAAACAGTAAGACAAAACCGTAGCAGAAGAAGGTGGAAACTGTGAAATGCAGAATTGTACTTTGATTACTTTGAAGGTTTGAACGAACAAAGGAAACTTAAAGGCAATAATTCAAAGACAGACAACAACGAAATGCAGTAACTAAAACACTAAACTAGGAACAACAATGATTAAAGCTGGAAATTAGAAGAAGAACGACAGAGAACAGGAAATGGCGCTTGAAAGCTTCGTTGCAGTCGCCTCGAATGAAGGGGATGAAAGGTCAGCCTTGCTTGGATGAATCCAATCGAGAGAGAAGAAGAATCTCCTCTCCTTCCTATCAGATTATCGATTCCAACAGCTGAGACTCTCACTCCAACAGACGGCAAAGGAAAACGGGGAGAAAAAGTGGACTGTGAGAAGGCTTCTGCGCTTTCGGATGATGACTGAACCTCCGACTTTGGCCCCCTTTTATAGTAGTTTGCAGGTGCGTTTGGGCCAAGGAGAACCATCAATCTTCAACGTCATATATCAGAATGGATGGAGGAGAAAGAACGAATCCCTGAAATTACGGAAATTAACAGAAAAGGATCAGTCAACTTACGGTTTTCACTTGAATAATTGCGGCCTCAGCAATGTTTTCGCAATGCTGTCGCAATGCAGTTTTTTCATTCTTTTCCTTCGGTTTTCAACCCTTTTCTTTCCTATTGTGCATAAGTCCTAATTTAGCTACCTTCTTCTCATTCTCATATTTAAGCATAGGTTTAGGCTAAATGCTATTAAAAACACCTAAAAGTGTACATCTTCTTAAGCTAAATGGGTCCTAAATAAGTCACTTTCAGAGACTTAACACACCCCCAAACTTAAGGTTTTGCTTGTCCTCAAGCACACTAAGGACTTACCTAGGCTGCTGTTTCATCTTCTTTAACCACTTACTAACTCCCTTATATTCTTGTCTATAGCAATGCTGTCCTGTGACACACTCCTTAGTTTAAAACTACCCTCTTATCTAGCTTCTTCTGACTTTGCTTGCCTAACATTCCTTCTGTTTTCATTGACTTCCTACAACTGATCTATTTACTTTTGTCATATCATGCCACTATCCCTAAGGTTTCAAATTCTGCCTAGCTTTACCTCAGACTCAGTACATGCTTCTAGCTTTCTTTTTAATGTGTCTAGGATTCCTTAGAGTCATGCCAGTCTTAGTATTAACGGTGACAGTAGTACTTTTAGAGAACAACCTAAACCCTGGCATCACTACATTGGATAAACACTCATCTCCCTAAACAACCCTACAAGTTACAACTTTGTGCTTAGCTAGTTGAGGATCAGAGTTCTTTTTAAATAGGACATCTAAGCCACAAAGTTATAACTCCTGGGTATACATTCTTCTTCCCTACTCTTCTCCCTTTTTCTTACTTAGGTGGAGCCTCTCCTTTGGTTGCCTTTTGATGCAACGCCACTTGTGGGTTACACACTTGGCACTGATTACTCAGCAACCTAAGAGAAACTCCCCCCTTTATTCTTTTTTTCAGTTCATCATTTCTTTTTTTTTTTTTTTTAAAGGAGAAGAAGAATGCTTATGTTTCTAAGGGAGAGAGGAATGTTCCTAGGCCTAGGGTGGCCTCCCCCAAACTTCAACTACTCATTGTCCCCAATGAGTGTCGGAGGTGGCACACCCCCAAACTTATCCTAGAAGCATCTAGTCTAAGGTAAAACAAAGAGAATCTAAAGCCCTAGGCATAGACAGAACATTTGAAAAGGAAATATCACAGCAGCAGAAAACTACAAAAAACAGGCAGATAAGGCCTTATAGCTATGCATGCTGAGCGATTTAGAGGTTAATTTAAACTATCAAAGGGTGTCCTATGACACTCATCCAGCATGCATTTAGATAAGCTATATAAGGTAGTCATGATAGCAGCAAAAGAGAGAATTTAAACAGATCACAGCCTAGCTAAACAGACAGGCCAAAACATGCTTTCAGTCATAAAAATTGCGGGTACCGCAATTATTTCGCAATTAAATCAGGGCAGATATAACAGTGCTCAAGGCCCTTAAGCATGCTTTTTCCCGTCATTCAAGCTATCTACAAATAAAGCTAAACTTTCCTACCTAGTCATCTAGCATCAGACTATACTAAACATAAATAAAGACATAAAACTAAGCATCTAAAACAGATCAAAATTGTACTAAAAAAACAGCATAATTTACATATTCTATCAGAAAGCAGAAAATTGTATTTTTTTCTAAGGGAACAGCAGTACTCCCTTTAGTGCACTTCAAACCAGCACTCAATTCTCGTCATCCTCATCAGGTTGTCTTGGTCGTGGGGGCACCCATGGAGTTAGGAGAGTGGTAGGGAAGTCAGGGAAGATGCACCCCAGCTGGTCTGCAACTTCCTTGTCCCTTGCCTGCGCATAAGTGGCCCATTGAGCCATTCTTCTCTGCATATCCATTAAGCAGGCCATGAATAGAGACTGTTCAGCAGCCAACCTATCCAATTCAAACTCCATATTCCCCTTTCTTCTCAGCCTCAGGTTCGCAGGCAGCTCCAAGTGGCCCGTGTAGGCCATCTGCTGCTCCAGGCGCTCGGTGGGGACTCCTGCAAGCAAACATAGTTTGGTTATGGTATTAGGGAAAAACAGTGGTCCCTTACCTTTCTTGGCGCATTCAGCAATGGCCGCAGTGATGACTTCTCCCACATTGATCGTGAGACCTCTCATTATCGCATACACCAGCAGCGACCGACTCTGGTTGATTGTAGTCTCGTGAGTCACAGGGGACAATCTCCTTCGCACGAACGAAAACCAAACAGCTGCCTTAGCCGTGAGGTTGGCACTCATGAGAGTGTGCCTCCCATTGCGTGACACGGTCCAGGAAGCTTCAGGCTGGCCAATGGTGCGAATGGCCTCTTCCAGCACTGCCTCAGTAGGCTCATCAACGATCCGTGCATAATCTGTATGTGTTTGGCCTTTGAGACCATAGGCTTCGTTGATGGCCTTGGCTGAGAAATCCACTTCTACCCCTCTGACCACAGACAGGCCATCCTCAGGGCTGAGCACATTGGCGTAGAAATCATACACCATGCTCGTGTAGGCTGGATTGGGCGGTCTGCAGAATTCCTCCCAGCCGTGGTTGATCACCCCTGCGCGCAAGAACTGCGGCAGGTCAGCAGGTCGGTCGAGGAAGCCTTTCTCGTGCAGCAACTCCCTCTTCCTTAGCTCAGCACCCCTGGATTCAGCATCAGATGAGACATACCTCACTGACTGAGGTTCGTCTTCAGGGTAGAGTTTAGCCTTCCCCTTATCTGCTGGCTTGGCTGACTCGGCAGCCTCGACCTTGAGTCGTTTGAGTGAAGGCTCAGTGCTCTCTTTGTCTGTTGATGGCACCCTCTTGGCCTTCTTCTTCTTCTTGGATCGCTTGGCCTCGACAATCTTGGCTTTCTTCTTCTTCTTGATCTTAATGTTGATCTGCTGGAGGCATGCCCCCAACGTCTCCTCCATGGAATCGTCCTGCTGTGCAGGCTCGTCAGGGCTATCTTCCCTCGTAGGAGAGAAGACTCCGTCTTCCCCAGCATCTCCACTGCCCTGCGTGGACTCTTGATAATCCCCATATGGGAATTCAGGATCAGGCCGTGGAGAATTGTGCGATGGCGTGGGATTGTGCTCTGCTGATGGTGTCTGCGCAGAACTCAGTGGCGAAGATGGCAGTTCAGGACTCTGCGCTGCTGCAGGTGTCGGGTCAGAACTCTGAGGTGCTGGAGACAACTCGGAGCTCTGTGCAGGCGGTGACGACTCTGCGCTTGGCACTGGTTCAGATGGTGAAGGGCTGTGCACAGGTGATGCGGATGGCGACGAACCCTCTTTGGCTGACTCGTGGGATGCACGATCAGTTTCTTGACTCTCCACAGAGGAAGTCTTTGCTGTGCTTGGTTCGGCGGCCATCTCGACACTCCACCGGCATTTCTTGGGCGTACCTGCTGGTTCAGAGGGTCCAGCAGGGATTTCAGTGACGACCCTCCACTTCTTCCTACGGATTGGAAGCTTGGGAAGAGGTCCGGTGCGAACGGCACCATCATCTGCAAGGGTGAGAAGTGCTTCCCTCGCAGCCGCTTCAGCTGCGTCATCAGCCTTCTTCTTGGCTGCGGATCTTTCAGCCCGTGTGAACACCATCGTCGAGTCTTGGAGATCTTGAGAGAAGAATCAAAGATGAAGAGAATCTCAGAGTTCTTGGAAATCAGAGAATGAGAGAATCGTATCGATCGAGCGCTTTCCAACGGATATAAAGGCAACGGAAAAATCCCAACGGCTCTTTTTTTGCGAATCCAGCAATTCCAGCGCAATTCCAGGGATATTTTTTCATCAAAATCTCAAACTTTGCTCGTCCGTATCTTTTATTTGGCTCAACCGTTTCTTGATTTTAAAAGCTGGATTTACTCTCCTTGATCCCCTCTTTCGAATCCCTGCAAAAACAAATAAAACAAACATTAAATACGCAATTAAAATCACACCACAAAACATACAAACGATAATCGGAAAAACAGAAAAAAATAAACTAAGGCATTGGCCTTGACTAAACGAGCACAGTAACCACTCGTTTTCTCTCGTTTTTAACTTCATGCTTCACGCAAGAGGAAGGCCGAGAGAGTCTTCACATCTCCTTCCTCATAGTAGTGCTTCAACCTTGCACCATTCACCATAAATGGTTGGCCTTGCTGCAAGTTCTTTATTTCTATGGCACCATGAACAAACACATTAGTAATCACAAATGGACCTGACCATCTAGACTTAAGTTTCCCTGGAAATAGTTTCAACCGTGAGTTAAACAACAATACAAGTTGACCCTTCTTAAAGTCCTTAACTCTAAGTCTACTATCATGCCAAATCTTGGTCTTTTCCTTATACATCTTAGCATTTTCATAGGCCATGTGTCTAAGCTCATCAAGCTCATGTAATTGTAAAGACCTTAGTGTTCCTGCATCTTTTACACAAAAATTCAATTCCTTCATGGCCCAAAATGCTTTGTTTTCTAACTCAAGTGGTAAATGACAAGTCTTGCCATAAACTAGCCTATAAGGAGACATTCCCAGAGGTGTCTTATATGCTGTCCTATAAGCCCAAAGTGCATCCTCAAGCTTGAAGGACCAGTCCTTCCTATTAGGCTTGACTACTTGTTGCGTGCTCAATGTGTTAATAAAAAATGATAAATAAGAGGGAGAGAGCACTCAGAACATGCAAGCATACATGGTCTTATAGCAAGTAGTAAGTATATTTCATTCGTTTTCCCACAGAGACTTGTTTTTAGCTATTCTCGAAGTGTTTTTGTTAAGAAAGATGGGGTGGATTTGAGGGGGTAAAATTGGTTTTTAATTACCTAAGTTTTGCTGAATGTATAAAGGAATATAACATAAACAAATGGAAGTTGAAATTAAACTCAAAGGACAAGAGACGGAACTGATAAACAAAGGAGAAAGCAGCTAACAGAATAACAACTTAGCAGGAATTGCGAGGACCGCAATGTTTCCGCAATTAAACAGCAACAAAAGTGTGCAGATGGGTGAATTAAGGGCTACTAATGACTATCCTATAGGCCTTTTTATACGATTCTCAAGCACTGGATCTCCTCTCTATACATCAAACTCACTCTACCTCAAGTATCGTCCGATTCCATGCATTAGAGTCTTAAGTTTACTCGACTTCAAAGTAAGGACTTAAGCATCTTGTTTAAGCAGGAGTGTTTAGTTTGTACTAGGGAAACGCCTATTCCTAGGCCGTTTCCTGGTTACCATAAAAGGCTAGCATGATTATATGACTCTGAACTCTTACTCCTTCCAGAGGTTAGGAGTTCTTTGGACAAAATGGATGGCCAATCGAAATTGCCCGTGGGATGAAGCTTACATACAATCAATGGTTCGAGAGCTATCCTACATACTTGATGCACGTTTTATTTAGCCTATAGTTCTGTCATTAGCATGCCCCTAAGTGATTTAGCTACTCATGGATACAGGGAGAACAGAAAGGGTAGATAAAACAGACATGCTTAGAAGAGAAATGTGCTTAAAACAGCAAGACAAAACCGTAGCAGAACAAGATAGACACTGTAAAATGCAGAATTGTACTTTGATTACTTTGAGTGTTTGAATGACAAAGGAAAGCTTCAAAAGAAATGAATCCAAGACAGACAACAACGAAATGCAGTAATTAAAACTCTAAACTAAGAACAACAGTGATCAGAAATGGAAATGAGGAGAACAGAACAGAAAAGCAGTAAAGGAATGCTGGGAAACTTCGTGGCAGTCGCCTCGAATGAAGGTGATGAAAAGTCAGCCTTGCTTGGATGAATCCAATCGAGAGAGAAGAAGAATCTTCTCTCCTTCCTATCAGATTATCGATTCCAACAGCTGAGACTCTCACTCCAACAGACGGCAAAGGAAAACAGATGGAAATGGTGGACTGCGAGAAAACTTCTGCGCTTCGAGTGATGACTGAACCTCCGACTTTGACCCCCTTTTATAGTAGTTTGCAGGTGCGTTTGGGCCAAGGAGAACCATCAGACTTCAACGTCATATATCAGAATGGATGGAGGAGAAAGAACGAATCCCTGAAAAGTCGGATCTAAACAGAAAAAGGTCAGCCAACTTACGGTTTTAACTTGAATAATTGCGGTCACCGCAATGATTTCGCAATTCATTCGCAATGTTTATTTTTTCATTCTTTTCCTTCGGTTTTCAACCCTTTTTCTACCTATTGTGCATAAGTCCTAAATTAGCTACCTTCTTCTAATTCTCATATTAAAGCATAGGTTTAGGCTAAATGCTAACAAAAACACCTAAATGTGTACATCTTCTTAAGCTAAATGGGTCCTAAATAAGTCACTTTCAGAGACTTAACACACCCCCAAACTTAAGGCTTTGCTTGTCCTCAAGCATACTAAGGACTTACCTAGGCTGTTTATTTTATCTTCTTTAACTACTTGCCGACTCCCCTATATCCCTATCTCTAGCAGTGCTGTCCTGTGACACACTTCTAAGTTTAGAATTAACCTCTTATCACGCTTCTTCTGACTTCACCTGCCTACTATACCCGCTGGTTTTGTTAACCCCCTACTACTGATCTAGCTATTTTTATGATGTCATGCCACTATCCCTCGGGTTTCAAATTCTACCAAGCTTTACTCCAGACTCAGTACATGCTTCTAGCTTATTTTTAATGTGTCTAGGATTCCTTAGAGTCATGCCAGTCTTAGTATTAACAGTGACAGTGGTATTTTTAGAGAACAACCTAAGCCCTGGCATCACTACATTGGATATACATTCATCTCCCTAGACAAACCTAAAAGCTACAACCTTGTGCTTAGCTCATTAAGGATCAGAGTTCTTTTTACATAGGACATCTAAGCCACAAGATTATAACTCCCAAGCATACATTCTTCTTCCCTACTTCTCCCTTTTTCCTTTTTTACTTAGGTGGAGTCTCCCCTTGGTTTGCCTTTTGATGCAATGCCACTTGTGGTTTACACACTTGGCACTGATTACTCAGCAACTTGAGAAAGACTCCCCTCTTTATTCTATTTTTCACTTTTTTTTTTTTTTTTTTTTTTTTTTTAGGAGAAGAAGAATGCTTATGTCCTAAGGAAGAGAGGAATGTTCCTAGGCCTAGGGTGGCCTCCCCCAAACTTCAACTACTCATTGTCCCCAATGAGTGTTTGAGGTGGCACACCCCCAAACTTGTCCTAGAAGCATCTAGTCTACAGTAAAACAAAGAGAATTCAAAAAACCTAGGCATAGGCAAAACATTCTAAAAGCATCTATCCCAGTAGCAGAAAATTTGAACATAACAGAAAGTCTTAAGGACTTATGGTTTATGCATGCTGAGCACTATTCAGAGGCAAATTTAAACTATTAAAGGGTGTCCTATGACACTCTTCCAGCATGCTTCAAGATCAGATATATAAGGTAGTCATGCTAGGAGCAAAAGATAGAATTTAACAGATCACAGCCTAACTAAACAGACAGTCCAAAACATGCAATCAGTCACAAAAATTGCGGGAACCGCAATTATTTCGCAATTCAATCCGGGCAGATTTAACATTGATTCAGGCCCCTAGCATGCTTTTTCCTGTTACTCATGCATCCTAAAAATAAAACTAAACTATCCTACCTATTCAGCTAACATCTGACTAGACTAAGCAAAAGAAAAAACATAAAACTAAACATTAAAAACAGATCAAAAGTTGAACCCAAAACAGCATAATATACATGATCCTATCAGAAAACAGAAAAATTGTCTTTTATTTTCTAAGGGAACAGCAATACTCCCTTTAGTGCTCTTCAAACCAGCACTCAATTCTCATCATCCTCATCTGGTTGCCTTGGTCGTGGGGGCACCCATGGAGTTAGGAGGTTGGTGGGGAAGTCCGGGAAGATGCATCCCAACTGGTCTGCAACTTCCTTGTCCCTTGCCTGCGCATAGTTGGCCCATTGAGCCATTCTCCTCTGCATGTCCATTAAGCAGGCCATGGATAGGGACTGTTCAGCAGCCAGCCTATCCAACTCAAACTCCATATTCCCCTTTCTTCTCAGCCTCAGGTTCGCAGGCAGCTCCAAATGGCCTGTGTACGGCATCTGCTGCTCCAAGCGCTCGGTGGGGACTCCTGCAAGCAAACACAATTTTGTTATAGTGTTGGGGAAAAATAATGGCCCCTTACCTTTTCTGGCGCATTCAGCAATGGCAGCTGACATGATCTCCCCCACATTGACCGTGAGACCGCGCATGATGGCATAAACCAGCAGTGATCTACTCTGGTTGATTGTTGTCTCGTGGGTCACAGGTGACAGCTTCCTCCTCACAAAGGCAAACCAAACAGCTGCCTTTGCTGTCAGATTGGCACTCATCAAGGTGTGCCTACCATTGCGTGAGACAGTCCACGCTGCTTCAGGCTGGCCAATTGTGCGAATGGCCTCTTCCAGCACGGCCTCAGTCGGCTCATCAACTATCCGTGCATAATCTGTGTGCGCTTGGCCCTTGAGACCAAAGGCTTCATTGATGGCCTTGGCTGAGAAATCAACTTCCACCCCTCTGACCACGGACAGGCCATCCTCAGGGCTGAGCACATTAGCGTAGAAATCATACACCATGCTCGTGTATGCTGGATTAGGCGGTCTGCAGAATTCTTCCCAGCCATGGTTGATCACCCCTGCGCGCAAGAACTGCGGCAGGTCAGCAAGTCGATCAAGGAATCCCTTCTCGTGCAATAGGTCCCGCTTCCTGAGCTCAACACCCCTGGATTCCGCATCAGATGAGACATACCTCACTGACGGAGGTTCGTCTTCAGGGTAGAGTTTAGCCTTCCCCTTATCTGCTGGTTTGGATGATGCAGCAGCCTCCACCTTGAGGCGTTTGAGCGAAGGCTCAGCACACTCCTCATCCGTCGATGGCACCTTCTTGGCCTTCTTTTTCTTTAACTTCTTGGCCTTGTCAATTCTGGCCTTCTTCTGCTTCTTGAGCCTGACCTTAGTGTTGAGTTGTGGGAAGCATGCCCCCAACGTCTCTTCCATAGAGTCGTCTTGCTGTGCAGGCTCGGCAGGGCTGTCTTCCCTCATAGGAGAGAAGACTTCTTCTTCACCAGCATCTCCACTGCCTGGCGTGGACTCTTGATAATCCCCATATGGGAATTCAGGATCAGGTTGTGGAAAATTGTGCTCTGCTGATGGTGTCTGCGCAGAACTCAGTGGCGAAGATGATGGTCCAGGACCCTGCGCTGCTGCAGGTGTCGGATCAGAACTCTGAGGTGCTGGAGACAACTCGGGGCTCTGTGCAGGCGGTGACGACTCTGCGCTTGGCACTGGTTCAGATGGGAGAGGGCTGCGCACAGGTGACGCAGACGGCGACGAACCTTCTTTGGCTGACTCGTGGGATACACGATCAGGTTCTTGACTCTCCACAGAGGGAGTCTTTGCTGTGCTTGATTCGGCGGCCGTCTTGACACTCCACCGGCGTTTCTTGGGCGTGCCCATTGGCTCAGATGGCCCAGCGGGGATCTCAGTGACCACCCTCCACTTCTTCCTACGAATAGGAAGCTTGGGAAGAGGACCGGTGCGAACGGCACCATCGTCTGCAAGGGCGAGAAGCGCTTCCCTCGCAGCTGCTTCAGCTGCGTCATCAGCCTTCTTCTTGGCTGCGGATCGTTCAGCACGTGTGGCCACCATTGCTGATTCTTGAAGATCTTGGGAGAGGAATCAAAGATGGAGAGAATCGCTGAATTCTTGGAGAGCAAAGAGAGAGATAATCGTAACGATCGAGCGGCTTCCAACGGATATAAAGGCAACGGATAAAATCCCAACGGCTCTTTTTGCGGATCCAGCAATTTTAGCGCAATCCCAGGGATATTATTTCATTGAAATCTCCAACTTTGCCCGTCCGTATCTTTTATTTGGCTCAACCGTTTCTTGATTTTTAAAGTGGGATTTACTCTCCTTGATCCCCTCTTTCGATTCCCTACAAAAACAAATCAAACAAACATTAAATACGCAATTAAAAACACACCACAAATCATACAAACGATAATCGGAAAAACAGAAAAAATAAACTAAGGCATTGGCCTTGACTAAACGAGCACAGTAACCACTCGTTCTCTCTCGTTCTTTTTGTCATGCTTCAGTCAAGAGGAAGGCCGAGAGAGTCTTCACATCCCCTTCCTCATAGTAGTGCTTCAACCTAGCACCATTGACCATAAATGGCTGACCTTGCTGCAAGTTCTTTATCTCTATTGCACCATGAACAAAGACATTAGTAACAACAAATGGACCCGACCATCTAGACTTTAGTTTGCCTGGAAATATCTTTAAACGTGAGTTAAATAATAGGACAAGTTGGCCTTTCCTAAAGTCTTTGATCCTAAGTCTACTGTCGTGCCATATTTTGGTCTTTTCCTTATACATTTTGGCATTCTCATAGGCCATATGCCTAAGCTCATCAAGTTCATGTAGCTGCAAAGATCTCAATGTCCCCGCATCCTTTACACAGAAATTTAATTCCTTCATGGCCCAAAATGCTTTGTTTTCTAACTCGAGTGGCAAGTGGCAAGCCTTGCCATACACCAACCTATAGGGAGACATGCCTAGGGGTGTCTTATATGCTGTTCTATAAGCCCAAAGTGCATCCTCAAGCTTAAATGACCAGTCTTTCCTATTAGGTTTAACTACCTTTTCTAGGATGTTCTTTATCTCCCTATTGGAAATCTCAGCTTGACCATTTGAGTGTGGGTGATAGGGAGTAGCTACCCTATGTCTAATGTTATATTTAGCCAATATCTTCTCCATAGCCTTATTAATGAAATGCGACCCCTCATCACTAATGATAGCACGAGGAGTCCCAAATCTAGTGAAAATGTGCCTATGCAAGAAGTTAGTGACTGTTTTAGCATCATTATTAGGACATGCTTTGGCTTCTACCCACTTGGACACGTAGTCTACTGCTACTAAAATGTACATGTTACCTGATGATGGAGGGAATGGTCCCATGAAATCAATGCCCCACACATCAAAGAGCTCCAACTCTAAGATGTAGGTGAGGGGCATCTCATCCTTGCGACTGAGATTACCTGTCCTTTGGCACTCATCACAGCTGTGGGCATAGTCGTGTGCGTCCTTGAAGATTGTTGGCCAGTAGTAGCCACTCTGAAATACCTTCGCAGCTGTCCTTTGGCCACCAAAGTGTCCACCATAAGGAGATGAGTGACAGTGCTGCAGCACAGACTTTGCTTCAGCAGCTGAAACACACTTCCTTAACAAACCATCCGCACAGGTTCTGTAAAGTATGGGGTCATCCCAAATGAATTTCCTTGCTTCATGAAGGAACCTCTTCTTCTCTTGTCCTCCCTTGAACACTGGTAATACCTGTGATGCACGGAAGTTAGCAATGTCAGCAAACCACGGTTCCTCATCGTTATCACGATGAGCCAAAGCAAATACATGTTCATCTATAAAAGCATCAGAAATTGCGGTCTCCGCAATTTTTTCGCAATTATGCTGCAATCGAGACAGGTGATCTGCAACCACGTTTTCACAACCTTTCTTGTCCCGAATGTCCAAATCAAATTCCTGCAGCAATAACACCCATCTAATCAATCTAGGCTTAGCATCAGCCTTTCTCATAAGATATTTTAAAGCAGAATGGTCAGTATATACAATGGTCCTAGTTCCTACAATATAGTTTCTAAATTTTTCACAAGCAAAGACTACAGCAAGCATCTCTTTCTCTGTAGTTGTATAATTACATTGAGCCTCATTCAAGGTCTTACTAGCATAATAGACAGGGTGTGTTAGCTTGTCAATCTTCTGTCCTAACATGACTCCTACAGCATAGTCACTGGCATCACACAGCATCTCAAATGGGAGATCCCAATTTGGTCCGACTATGATTGGTGCTGTGACTAGTGCTTCCTTAAGGGTTTTCCAAGCTACTACACACTCCTTAGAGAAGATAAATGGTCTATTTAGTTCTAGAAGCTCGCACAGAGGCTTGGCTATCTTAGAAAAGTCCTTAATGAACCTTCTGTAGAAACCAGCATGCCCTAAGAAGCTTCTAATGGCTTTGACGTTCTGGGGCTCTACCAACTTCTCTATGACCTCTATTTTTGCCCTATCCACTTCTACACCTGCCCTTGACACTCTATGTCCTAAGACAATCCCTTCATCTACCATAAAATGGCACTTTTCCCAATTTAGGACTAGGTGGGTCTCCTCACACCTAGTCAGGACTTGTCCTAAGTTTTCTAGACAGGTTTTAAATGAGTCCCCAAAGACTGAGAAGTCATCCATGAATATTTCTATCATGGACTCATCCAACTCAGAGAAGATTGCCATCATGCACCTTTGGAAAGTTGCCGGTGCATTGCATAGCCCAAAAGGCATTCTGCGGAAGGCAAACGTTCCAAAAGGGCAAGTGAAGGTGGTCTTCTCTTGATCCTTAGGGTCTATAGTAATTTGATTATAGCCAGAGTACCCATCTAAAAAACAATAGTAGGCTCTACCAGCTATTCTGTCTAGCATCTGGTCAATAAACGGTATAGGGAAATGGTCTTTTTTAGTTTCTTTATTTAACTTTCTGTAATCCATACATACCCTCCACCCTGTGACAGTCCTTGTTGGAATCAGTTCGTTGTTCTCATTGACTACCACCGTTATTCCCCCCTTTTTAGGTACACATTGGATGGGGCTAACCCACTGGCTACTAGCTATGGGGAAAATCACTCCTGCATCTAACCACTTTATTATTTCCTTCTTCACTACCTCTTTCATAGAGGGGTTCAACCTACGCTGGTGATCTACCCTAGGTGTGTGCTCTTCCTCTAGTATAATTTTGTGCATGCAATAAGAAGGGCTAATGCCTCGAATATCAGCAATAGTCCATGCTATAGCCTTCCTATGTTGCTTAAGCAGTAAAATTAAATCAACCTCATGCTGTTCACTTAGTTTAGAAGAAATGATTACAGGCAGCGTGTCATTATCTCCTAAATATGCATATTTGAGGTGAGTAGGTAGGGGTTTCAGTTCTAAAATAGGTGGATGCTCAATGGAGGGTTTCAAAGGATTTATAGTTCTATCAGTTAAATCGATATTCATACATACATGTTGAGGGTTATTTACAGGCATATTCATTATGTCAGATACATTTAAGTCAGCTACATCTACTTGTACATATTCACTAGCATGCTTGGTTAACAGTACATGCTCTAATTGTTCTTCCATTAGTGAGTCAACAATATCCATGCTAGCACAGGATTCAAGGTCAGAGGGATACTTTAAAGCTTTATAAACACTAAATTTTACCTCTTCATCATGAACCCTCATAGTTAACTCACCTTTCTGAACATCTATTAGTGCCCTACCTGTGGCTAGAAATGGTCTACCTAGCAGGATGGGGACCTCCTTGTCTGCCTCATAGTCCAGGACAATGAAATCTGCAAGGAAAATGAATTTGTCAACTTTAACTAGAATATCCTCAATCTTACCTTCTGGATATGCGATGGATCTGTCTGCTAGTTGTAAAGTGACAGTGGTTGGACGTGCTTCTCCCATTCCCAACTGGCGGAATAGGGACAGAGGCATGAGATTTATGCTGGCGCCCAGGTCACAAAGCGCTCTGCCCACGTGCTTGCCTCCAAGTTCCACAGGTAAGGTGAAGGAACCAGGATCCTTCTCCTTCTTGGGCAGCTTGTTCTGGAGGATGGCACTGCACTCCTCGGTGAGGTTCACTGTTTCAAACTCACCAATTATTTTCTTATTAGTAATAATGTCCTTCAAAAACTTTACATAAGAAGGCATAGACTGTAAAACTTCTACAAAAGGAATGTTAACATGCACTTGCTTAAGTATTTCTAAAAATTTATTAAAATGAACTTCCTGTTCCTGCTTCTTCTTAAGCCTTCGAGGGTATGGAGGTGGTGGCACATATGCAGGCACGTCAGGACGCCTTAAGATAGGTGGAGGCCTTGGAATTTCTTCTACGTCCTCTACAATTGGCTCTAGCCTGGCTCCTGATGTGCTAGTTGGTGGTGGGCCTTGGCTTGGCAGAGACTCCAGTGGAGCACTAGACTCAGTGTTCTCTACTCTCTTTGGTGTATCCTTCGTGTTGCTCACCAACGGTCTTCCACTCCTAAGTTCAATTGCTTGAACTTGTTCCTTGCCATCTCTCCTTGGTACCTCGGTGTCAGCAGGGAGTCTACCTTGGGGCCTGCTTTTAAGTTCATTGGCTAATTGGCCTATTTGGTTTTCCAGGCTCCTAAGAGTAGCTTGCTGGCTCTGAAGAGTAGCATCATTCTTAGCTATATATTCCTTGAGTAGGTTTTCTACAGAAGATCCTACAGGTTGATTGTAAGGTTTTTGGTACATTGATTGGTTATGTTGGGGAGTGAAACCAGGTGTTCCACTCGGCCTTGGTTTGTTAGGATTTTGGTTAGTGTTCTGTTGGCCACCCCATGACAGGTTAGGGTGGTTTCTCCAACCAGGATTGTAAGTTTGTGAGTAGGGGTTGTTCCTTGGCTGCTGCTGGCTTCCTACATAGCAGACCGAGGATGGATTCCCAGGGCAATATTCATAAGGGTGCCCTTCCCCACAGAATCCACAGATTGGTGCCTCGCCTTGACTTGGTTGGGTGCCCATTGACATGGCTGTGGCGGTATTGGCACTGGTTTGGAGATTGGCCTGAGCCATTTGCTTGACTAAGTTGGTCAGGGCATTTATTTGGGTGCTCATGGCGCTTAGAGCATCCTTGTCTTGAGCCCTAGTTGGCTCTACTGGATCGTCTGACCACCTACAGTGAGATGTTGAGATCTTCTCCAAGATCTCATAAGCTTCGTTGTAACTCTTGGACAACATGGAACCTCCAGCAGATGAATTTAAAACTTGTCTGGTGCTGGGGTTGCATCCTTTAAAGAAGACTTCTATTTGGATACACCATGGGATGCCATGATGTGGACATTTAAGAAGAAGATCTTTGAATCTTGTCCAAGCTTCGTGAAGAGACTCACTTGGAGCTTGTTTGAACTTTATGATATCATCACGAAAGGTCGAATTCCTATCAGGTGGGAAGTATTTGACTAGGAATTTTTCTGCTAAATCTGTCCAATTGCGGACAGATCCTGAGGGTAAAGAATTTAACCATGTTTTGGCTTTGTCCCTCAAAGAGTAAGGGAAAAGATATAGCCTCAGGGCTTCTTGGGAAACTCCAGGGATTAGGAAGGTGTCACTAACTCCTAGGAAGTTCCTAAGGTGATTATGGGGGTCCTCATTTTCTATTCCAAAGAATTGTCCCACAGTGGACAACATTTGGAACATCACTGGCTTTAACTCAAATGAGTTGGCAGTGATTTCAGGACGGATTATGCTGGGGTTCAGCTCCCCAGGCATAGGTACTAAATATGAAAGGATGGCGCTATCCTTGTCATTCGCTATTTCAATGGGATTGCGAGTGACAGGCACCAGGTTTTGATTTACTCCAGCCATCTCTTCTTGAGGTAATTGCGGAGGAATTGTAGTCTCTGCAATGATTGGAGGTAAAAGGGTTTGTTTAAAGAGACGTTTCTTGGCTCTATTCCTAGCTCTAAGTAATCTCTCGGGCTCAGGGTTGAACTCTAGATCACTACTTGGAGTCTCATTCATAAACTACCCTAAATGGTACCTGAAAAAGAAATGAAGATGGATCAAATTCAATGAAAAATAATTTGATGTTTCAGACTTAACAAACTTCGTTTTCACTTAAAATAAGTCCCCGGCAGCGGCGCCAAAAACTTGTTGCGTGCTCAATGTGTTAATAAAAAATGATAAATAAGAGGGAGAGAGCACTCAGAACATGCAAGCATACATGGTCTTATAGCAAGTAGTAAGTATATTTCATTCGTTTTCCCACAGAGACTTGTTTTTAGCTATTCTCGAAGTGTTTTTGTTAAGAAAGATGGGGTGGATTTGAGGGGGTAAAATTGGTTTTTAATTACCTAAGTTTTGCTGAATGTATAAAGGAATATAACATAAACAAATGGAAGTTGAAATTAAACTCAAAGGACAAGAGACGGAACTGATAAACAAAGGAGAAAGCAGCTAACAGAATAACAACTTAGCAGGAATTGCGAGGACCGCAATGTTTCCGCAATTAAACAGCAACAAAAGTGTGCAGATGGGTGAATTAAGGGCTACTAATGACTATCCTATAGGCCTTTTTATACGATTCTCAAGCACTGGATCTCCTCTCTATACATCAAACTCACTCTACCTCAAGTATCGTCCGATTCCATGCATTAGAGTCTTAAGTTTACTCGACTTCAAAGTAAGGACTTAAGCATCTTGTTTAAGCAGGAGTGTTTAGTTTGTACTAGGGAAACGCCTATTCCTAGGCTGTTTCCTGGTTACCATAAAAGGCTAGCATGATTATATGACTCTGAACTCTTACTCCTTCCAGAGGTTAGGAGTTCTTTGGACAAAATGGATGGCCAATCGAAATTGCCCGTGGGATGAAGCTTACATACAATCAATGGTTCGAGAGCTATCCTACATACTTGATGCACGTTTTATTTAGCCTATAGTTCTGTCATTAGCATGCCCCTAAGTGATTTAGCTACTCATGGATACAGGGAGAACAGAAAGGGTAGATAAAACAGACATGCTTAGAAGAGAAATGTGCTTAAAACAGCAAGACAAAACCGTAGCAGAACAAGATAGACACTGTAAAATGCAGAATTGTACTTTGATTACTTTGAGTGTTTGAATGACAAAGGAAAGCTTCAAAAGAAATGAATCCAAGACAGACAACAACGAAATGCAGTAATTAAAACTCTAAACTAAGAACAACAGTGATCAGAAATGGAAATGAGGAGAACAGAACAGAAAAGCAGTAAAGGAATGCTGGGAAACTTCGTGGCAGTCGCCTCGAATGAAGGTGATGAAAAGTCAGCCTTGCTTGGATGAATCCAATCGAGAGAGAAGAAGAATCTTCTCTCCTTCCTATCAGATTATCGATTCCAACAGCTGAGACTCTCACTCCAACAGACGGCAAAGGAAAACAGATGGAAATGGTGGACTGCGAGAAAACTTCTGCGCTTCGAGTGATGACTGAACCTCCGACTTTGACCCCCTTTTATAGTAGTTTGCAGGTGCGTTTGGGCCAAGGAGAACCATCAGACTTCAACGTCATATATCAGAATGGATGGAGGAGAAAGAACGAATCCCTGAAAAGTCGGATCTAAACAGAAAAAGGTCAGCCAACTTACGGTTTTAACTTGAATAATTGCGGTCACCGCAATGATTTCGCAATTCATTCGCAATGTTTATTTTTTCATTCTTTTCCTTCGGTTTTCAACCCTTTTTCTACCTATTGTGCATAAGTCCTAAATTAGCTACCTTCTTCTAATTCTCATATTAAAGCATAGGTTTAGGCTAAATGCTAACAAAAACACCTAAATGTGTACATCTTCTTAAGCTAAATGGGTCCTAAATAAGTCACTTTCAGAGACTTAACACTACTTTCTCTAGGATGTTCTTTATTTCCCTATTTGAAATTTCAGCCTGTCCATTTGAGTGTGGGTGATAGGGGGTGGCTACTCTATGTCGAATGTTATTCTTAGCCAACACTCTCTCCATAGCCTTATTAATGAAATGTGACCCCTCATCACTAATGATGGCACGAGGTGTCCCAAACCTAGTAGAAATGTGCCTATGCAAGAAGTTGGTGACTGTTTTAGCATCATTATTAGGACATGCCTTGGCTTCTACCCACTTGGACACGTAGTCCACTGCCACTAATATGTAGAGGTTACCTGATGATGGAGGGAATGGTCCCATGAAGTCAATGCCCCATACATCAAAGAGCTCCAACTCTAAAATGTACGTGAGGGGCATCTCATCCTTGCGACTGAGGTTACCTGTCCTTTGGCACTCATCATAGCTGTGGGCATAGTTGTGGGCATCCTTGAAGATTGTTGGCCAATAATAGCCACTCTGAAATACCTTCGCAGCTGTTCTTTGACCACCAAAGTGTCCACCATAAGGAGATGAGTGACAGTGCTGCAGCACAGACTTCGCTTCAGCAGCTGAAACACATTTCCTTAGCAAGCCATCAGCACAGGTTCTGTAAAGTGTGGGGTCATCCCAGATGAATTTCCTTGCTTCATGAAGGAACCTCTTCTTCTCTTGTCCTCCCTTGAACACTGGTAATACCTGTGATGCACGGAAGTTAGCAATGTCAGCAAACCAAGGTTCCTCATCGTTATCACGATGAGTCAAAGCAAAGACATGTTCATCAATAAAAGCATCAGAAATTGCGGGGTCCGCAATTTTTTCGCAATTGTGCTGCAATCGAGACAGGTGATCTGCAACCACGTTTTCACATCCTTTCTTGTCCCGAATGTCCAAATCAAATTCCTGCAGCAATAACACCCACCTAATCAACCTAGGCTTGGCATCAGCCTTCCTCATAAGATATTTCAAGGCAGAATGGTCAGTGTATACAATTGTCCTAGTGCCTACAATATAGTTTCTGAATTTTTCACAAGCAAACACTACAGCAAGCATCTCTTTCTCAGTAGTTGTATAATTACATTGAGCCTCATTCAAGGTCTTGCTAGCATAATATACAGGATGTGTTAGCTTGTTAATTTTCTGTCCTAACATGACTCCTACAGCATAGTCACTAGCATCACATAACATCTCGAATGGGAGATCCCAATCTGGCCCTACTATAACAGGTGCGGTGACTAGTGCTTTCTTAAGGGTGGTCCAAGCTGCTAAACAGTCTTTAGAGAAGATGAATGGCCTACCTAGCTCTAGTAGCTCACATAGAGGCTTGGCTATCTTAGAAAAGTCCTTGATGAACCTTCTGTAGAAACCAGCATGCCCTAAGAAACTCCTAATGGCCTTGACATTCTGAGGCTCTACCAACTTCTCTATGATCTCTATTTTGGCCCTATCGACCTCCACTCCAGCCCTTGACACTCTATGACCTAAAACAATCCCTTCATCCACCATGAAGTGACACTTTTCCCAATTAAGGACTAAGTGAGTCTCTTCACATCTAGCCAGGACCTGTCCTAGGTTCTCTAGACAGTTTGTAAATGAGTCCCCAAAGACTGAGAAGTCATCCATGAATATTTCTATCATGGACTCATCCAACTCAGAGAAGATCGCCATCATGCACCTTTGGAAAGTTGCCGGTGCATTGCATAAGCCAAAAGGCATTCTGCGAAAGGCAAAAGTTCCAAAAGGGCAAGTGAAGGTGGTCTTCTCTTGGTCCTTAGGGTCTATAGTAATCTGGTTATAGCCAGAATAGCCATCTAAGAAACAATAGTAGGCTCTACCAGCTATTCTGTCTAGCATCTGGTCAATGAACGGTATAGGGAAATGGTCTTTTTTAGTCTCTTTATTTAATTTTCTGTAATCCATACACACTCTCCACCCTGTGACAGTCCTTGTTGGAATCAGTTCGTTATTCTCATTGACTACCACAGTTATTCCCCCCTTTTTAGGTACACATTGGATGGGGCTCACCCATTGGCTACTAGCTATGGGGAAAATCACTCCTGCATCTAACCATTTTATTATTTCCTTCTTTACTACCTCTTTCATAGAGGGGTTTAGCCTACGCTGGTGATCTACCCTAGGTGTGTGCTCTTCCTCTAGTATAATTTTGTGCATGCAATAAGAAGGGCTAATGCCTCGAATATCAGCAATAGTCCATGCTATAGCCTTCCTATGTTGCTTAAGCAGTAAAATTAATTCACCCTCATGCTGTTCACTTAGTTTAGAAGAAATAATTACAGGCAGTGTATCATTATTTCCTAAATATGCATATTTGAGGTGAGTGGGTAGTGGTTTTAGTTCTAAAACAGGTGGATGCTCAATGGAGGGCTTCAAAGGATTTACAGTTCTATCAGTTAAATCTATATTCATACATACATGCTGTGGTTTATCTACAGGCATATCCATTATGTCAGATACATTTAAATCAGCTACATCTAATTCTACATATTCATTAGCATGCTTGGTTAATAATACATGCTCTAATTGTTCTTCCATCAGTGAGTCAACAATATCCATGCTAGCACAGGATTCAAGGTCAGAGGGATACCTTAAAGCTTTATATACACTAAACTTCACCTCTTCATCGTGAACCCTCATAGTAAGCTCACCTTTTTGGACGTCTATAAGTGCCCTACCTGTGGCTAGAAATGGTCTGCCTAGCAGGATGGGGACCTCCTTGTCTGCTTCATAATCCAGGATAATGAAATCTGCAAGGAAAATAAATTTGTCAACCTTTACTAAAATATCCTCAATTTTACCTTCTGGATATGCAATGGATCTGTCTGTTAATTGTAAGGTGACAGTGGTTGGACGTGCTTCTCCTATTCCCAACTGGCGGAATAGGGATAGGGGCATGAGATTTATGCTGGCGCCCAGGTCACAAAGCTCTCTACCCACGTGCTTGCCTCCAAGTTCTACAGGTAAGGTGAAGGAACCAGGATCCTTCTCCTTCTTGGGCAGCTTGTTCTGGAGGATGGCACTGCACTCCTCGGTGAGGTTTACTGTTTCAAACTCACCAATTATTTTTTTGTTAGTAATAATGTCCTTCAAAAACTTTACATAAGAAGGCATCGACTGTAAAACCTCTACAAAAGGAATGTTAACATGCACTTGCTTAAGAATCTCTAAGAATTTATTAAAATGAACTTCCTGTTCCTGCTTCTTCTTAAGCCTTCGAGGGTATGGAGGTGGTGGCACATATGCAGGCACGTCAGGACGCCTTAGGATAGGTGGAGGCCTTGGAATTTCTTCTATCTCCTCAATAATTGGCTCCAGCCTGGCTCCTGATGTGCTAGTTGGTGGTGGACCTTGGCTTGGCAGAGACTCCAGTGGAGCACTAGACTTAGTGTTCTCTACTCTCTTTGGTGTGTCCTTTGTGTTGTTCACCAAGGGTCTTCCACTCCTAAGTTCAATTGCTTGAACTTGTTCTTTGCCATCTCTCCTTGGTACCTCGGTGTCAGCAGGGAGTCTACCTTGGGGCCTACTTTTGATTTCATTGGCTAGTTGCCCTATTTGGTTTTCTAAGCTCCTAAGAGTAGCTTGCTGGCTTTGAAGAGTAGCATCATTCTTAGCTATGTATTCCTTGAGTAGGTTTTCTACAGAAGATCCTACAGATTGATTGTATGGTTTTTGGTACATTGACTGGTTATGTTGGGGAGTGAAACCAGGTGTTCCACTCGGCCTTGGTTGGTTAGGATTTTGGTTAGTGTTTTGTTGGCCACCCCATGACAGGTTTGGGTGGTTTCTCCAACCAGGGTTGTAAGTTTGTGAGTAGGGGTTATTCCTAGGCTGCTGCTGGCTTCCAACATAGCAGACTGAGGATGGATTCCCAGGGCAGTATTCATAAGGGTGCCCTTCCCCACAGAATCCACAGATAGGTGCCTCGCCTTGACTTGGTTGGGTGCCCATTGACATGGCTGTGGCGGTATTGGCAATGGTTTGGAGATTGGCCTGAGCCATTTGCTTAACTAGGTTGGTCAGGGCATTTATTTGGGTGCTCATGGCGCTTAGAGCATCCTTGTCTTGAGCCCTAGTTGGCTCTACTGGATCGTCTGACCACCTACAATGAGATGTTGAGATCTTCTCCAAGATCTCATAAGCTTCGTTGTAACTCTTGGACAACATGGAACCACCAGCAGATGAATTTAGAACTTGTCTGGTGCTGGGGTTGCATCCTTTAAAGAAGACTTCTATTTGGATACACCATGGAATGCCATGGTGTGGACATTTAATGAGAAGGTCTTTGAATCTTGTCCAAGCTTCGTGAAGAGACTCATTATCAGCTTGTTTAAACTTGACTATGTCATCACGAAAGGTAGAATTCCTATCAGGTGGGAAGTATTTGACTAGAAATTTTTCTGCTAAATCTGTCCAATTGCGGACAGATCCAGAGGGTAATGAGTTCAACCATGTTTTGGCTTTGTCCCTCAAAGAGTAAGGGAACAAGTATAGCCTTAAAGCTTCTTGGGACACTCCAGGGATGATAAAGGTATCACTGACTCCTAAGAAGTTCCTAAGATGGTTGTGGGGGTCCTCATTTTCTATTCCAAAGAATTGTCCCACAGTGGACAACATTTGGAACATCACTGGCTTTAACTCGAATGAGTTGGCAGTGATTTCAGGACGGATTATGCTGGGGTTCAGCTCCCCAGGCATAGGTACTAGGTATGAAAGAATGGCACTATTCTTGTCATTCGCTATTTCGATGGGGTTGCGAATGACAGGTACCGGATTTGGAACTATATCGTCCATCTCTTCGATTTCAGGTATGATTTGAGGTATAGGAGGTTGTTTAAAGAGTCGTTTCTTTGCTTTGTTTCTAGCTCTAAGTAGTCTCTCAGGCTCAGGATTGAACTCTAGATCACTACTTGAACGCTCACTCATAAACTAACCCAATAGTACCTGCAAAAGAAATGAAAAGTCGATTAGTTTCAATAGATAATAAACTTGGTTTTTCAAACTTAACAAACTTCGTTTTCACTTAAAATAAGTCCCCGGCAGCGGCGCCAAAAACTTGTTGCGTGCTCAATGTGTTAATAAAAATGAGAAATAAGAGAGAGAGAGAGCACTCAGAACATGCAAGCATACATGATCTTATAGCAAGTAGTAAGTATATTTCATTCGTTTTCCCACAGAGACTTGTTTTTAGCTATTCGCGAAGTGTTTTGTTAAGAAAGAAGGGGTGGATTTGATGGGGTAAAATTGGTTTTTAATTATCTAATTTTTGCTGAATGTGTAAAGGAATGCAACTTGAACGAATGGAAGTTGAAATTAGACTCAAAGGACAAGAGATGGAATTGATAAACAAAGAAGAAAACAGCTAACCAGAATAAAAACTTCGCAGAATTGCGGGGACCGCAATGTTTCCGCAATTAAACAGCAGCGAAAGTGTGTAAATGGGTGAATTAAGGGCTACTAATGACTATCCTATAGGCATTTTTATACGATTCTCAAGCGCTGGATCTACTCTCTATGCATCAAACTCACTCTATCTCATGTATCGTCCGATTCCATGCATTAGATTCTTAAGTTTACTCGACTCAAAGTAAGGTCTTAATCATCTTGTTAAAACAGAAGTGTTTAGTTTGTACTAGGGAAACGCCTATTCCTAGGCCGTTTCCTGGTTACCATGAAAGGCTAGCATGATTATACGACTCTGAACTCTTACTCCTTCCAGAGGTTAGGAGTTCTTTGGACAAAATAGATGGCCAATCGAAATTGCCCGTGGGATGAAGCTTACATACAATCAATGTTCGAGAGCTATCCTACATGCTTGGTTCACGTTTTTTAGCCTATAGTTCTGTCATTAGCATGCCCCTAAGTGACTTAGCTACTCATGGATATATAGAGAACAGAAATATAAGATAAAATAGACATGCTTAGAAGGGAAATGTACTCAAAACAGTAAGACAAAACCGTAGCAGAAGAAGGTGGAAACTGTGAAATGCAGAATTGTACTTTGATTACTTTGAAGGTTTGAACGAACAAAGGAAACTTAAAGGCAATAATTCAAAGACAGACAACAACGAAATGCAGTAACTAAAACACTAAACTAGGAACAACAATGATTAAAGCTGGAAATTAGAAGAAGAACGACAGAGAACAGGAAATGGCGCTTGAAAGCTTCGTTGCAGTCGCCTCGAATGAAGGGGATGAAAGGTCAGCCTTGCTTGGATGAATCCAATCGAGAGAGAAGAAGAATCTCCTCTCCTTCCTATCAGATTATCGATTCCAACAGCTGAGACTCTCACTCCAACAGACGGCAAAGGAAAACGGGGAGAAAAAGTGGACTGTGAGAAGGCTTCTGCGCTTTCGGATGATGACTGAACCTCCGACTTTGGCCCCCTTTTATAGTAGTTTGCAGGTGCGTTTGGGCCAAGGAGAACCATCAATCTTCAACGTCATATATCAGAATGGATGGAGGAGAAAGAACGAATCCCTGAAATTACGGAAATTAACAGAAAAGGATCAGTCAACTTACGGGTTTCACTTGAATAATTGCGGCCTCAGCAATGTTTTCGCAATGCTGTCGCAATGCAGTTTTTTCATTCTTTTCCTTCGGTTTTCAACCCTTTTCTTTCCTATTGTGCATAAGTCCTAATTTAGCTACCTTCTTCTCATTCTCATATTTAAGCATAGGTTTAGGCTAAATGCTATTAAAAACACCTAAAAGTGTACATCTTCTTAAGCTAAATGGGTCCTAAATAAGTCACTTTCAGAGACTTAACACCTAGGTAGGTCCTTAGTGTGCTTGAGGACAAGCAAAACCTTAAGTTTGGGGGTGTGTTAAGTCTCTGAAAGTGACTTATTTAGGACCCATTTAGCTTAAGAAGATGTACACTTTTAGGTGTTTTTGATAGCATTTAGCCTAAACCTATGCTTAAATACGAGAATGAGAAGAAGGTAGCTAAATTAGGACTTATGCACAATAGGAAAGAAAAGGGTTGAAAACCGAAGGAAAAGAATGAAAAAACTGCATTGCGACAGCATTGCGAAAACATTGCTGAAGCCGCAATTATTCAAGTGAAAACCGTAAGTTGACTGATCTTTTTCTGTTAATCTCCGTAATTTCAGGGATTCATTCTTTCTCCTCCATCCATTCTGATATACGACGTTGAAGATTGATGGTTCTCCTTGGCCCAAACGCACCTGCAAATTACTATAAAAGGGGGTCAAAGTCGGAGGTTCAGTCATCATCCGAAAGCGTAGAAGCCTTCTCGCAGTCCATCTTTTCTCCCTGTTTTCCTTTGCCGTCTGTTGGAGTGAGAGTCTCAGCTGTTGGAATCGATAATCTGATAGGAAGGAGAGGAGATTCTTCTTCTCTCTCGATTGGATTCATCCAAGCAAGGCTGACCTTTCATCCCCTTCATTCGAGGCGACTGCAACGAAGCTTTCAAGCTGCATTTCCTGCTTTCTGTCTTCCATTTCTAATTTCCAGCTTTGATCAGTTGTTGTTTCTAGCTTAGTGTTCTATCTACTGCACTTCGTCACTGTCTGTCTTTGAATTATTTCCTTTAAGCTTCCTTTTGTCCGTACAACACTCAAAGTAATCAAATTGCAAGATTTCATTTCACAGTTTCCATCTTCTGCTGCTGCGGTTTTGCATTACTGTTTTGAGTACATTTCCCTTCTAAGCATGTCTGTTTTATCTTATATTTCTGTTCTCTATATATCCATGAGTAGCTAAGTCACTTAGGGGCATGCTAATGACAGAACTATAGGCTAAAAAACGTGAACCAAGCATGTAGGATAGCTCTCGGACATTGATTGTATGTAAGCTTCATCCCACGGGCAATTTCGATTGGCCATCCATTTTGTCCAAAGAACTCCTAACCTCTGGAAGGAGTAAGAGTTCAGAGTCGTATAATCATGCTAGCCTTTCATGGTAACCAGGAAACGGCCTAGGAATAGGCGTTTCCCTAGTACAAACTAAACACTCCTGTTTTAACAAGATGCTTAAGACCTTACTTTGAGTTGAGTAAACTAAAGAATCTAATGCATGGAATCGGACGATACATGAGATAGAGTGAGTTTGATGCATAGAGAGTTGATCTAATGCTTGGGAATCGTATTAAAATGCCTATAGGATAGTCGTTAGTAGCCCTTAATTCGCCGTTTTACACACATTTGCTGTTTTCACAATTGCGATAACATTGCGGTGTCCGCAATTCTGCTAAGTTACCATTCTGTTTAGCTGTTTTCTTCTTCATTTATTAATTTCATCTCTTGTCCGTTGAGTCTAATTTCAACTTCCATTTGTTTATGTTGCATTCCTTTACACATTCAGCAAAAATTAGATAATTGAAAACCAATTTTACACCATCAAATCCATCCCTTCTTTCTTAACAAAACACTTCGCGAATAGCTAAAAACAAGTCTCTGTGGGAAAACGAATGAAATATACTTACTACTTGCTATAAGATCATGTATGCTTGCATGTTCTGAGTGCTCTCTCTCTCTCTTATTTCTCATTTTTATTAACACATTGAGCACGCAACAGGAGCCAGCATCAATCTCATGCCCTTGTCACTATTTTAACAGCTTGGGATAGGGGAAGCACGACCAAAAACAGTCACCTTGCAACTTGCAGACAGATCCATCGCATACCCTGAGGGTAAGATTGAGGATATACTTGTCAAGGTTGACAAATTTATTTTTCTTGCAGATTTTATAATTCTGGATTACAAGGCAGATAAAGAGGTGTCAATCCTATTGGGCAGACCGTTCTTAGCCACAGGTAGGGCTCTAATTGATGTCCAGAAAGGTGAGCTCACCATGAGAGTTCATGATGAAGAGGTTAAGTTAGTGTGTTTAAAGCTCTAAGGTACCCCTCTGATCTTGAATCCTGTGCAACTATAGATATAGTAGACTCATTAATGGAAGAAGAACTTGAGGAACCAGAAGAAATTCCTAGGCCTCCCCCTATCATTAGGCAACCTGACTTGCCTACCTATGTGCCACCACCTCCATTTCCAAGAAGACTAAAGAAGAAACAAGAGCAGGAAGCTCATTTCCATAAGTTTTTAGAAATCTTGAAACAAGTGCATGTTAATATTCCCTTTGTGGAAGTTTTGCAATCTATGCCATCTTATGTAAAATTCTTAAAAGATATTATTACTAACAAAAAAGTTATTGGTGAATTTGAAACAGTGAATCTCACTAAGGAGTGCAGTGCCATACTCCAAAATAAGCTGCCAAAGAAGGAGAAGAATCCTGGTTCCTTCACCTTACCAGTAGAATTGGGAGGCAGACATGTGGGCAGAGCCTTGTGTGATCTGGGAGCCAGCATCAATCTCATGCCCTTGTCACTATTCCAACAGCTTCGGATAGGGGAAGCACGACAAACAACAGTCACCTTGCAACTTGCAGACAGATCCATCGCATACCCTGAGGGTAAGATTGAGGATATACTTGTCAAGGTTGACAAATCTATTTTTCTTGCAGATTTTATAATTTTGGATTACGAGGCGGATAAAGAGGTGTCAATCCTATTGGGCAGACCGTTCTTAGCCACAGGTAGGGCTCTAATTGATGTCCAGAAAGGTGAGCTCACCATGGGAGTTCATGATGAAGAGGTTAAGTTCAGTGTGTTTAAAGCTCTTAGGTACCCCTTTGATCTTGAATCCTGTGCAACTATAGATATAGTAGACTCATTAATGGAAGAAGAACTTGAGCATGAATTGTTAATTAAGCATGCTACCAATTATGCACAAGTAGATGTAGATGATTTAAATATTTCTGAATTGATGGATGTATCTCAGATCTTGTGGACACCATGGTCGTTTCTTGGAAGCTAAGTTTGGGAATTTATGAGGAAGGAAAGCTCTGAGTTGTGGGATTCCAAGGGTTTGAGAATCCTAAATGGGAATGATCCCCAACTCGTCCTACTTATACTCGGTTGTTGCCCCAACGGCTATATTATTGCGGACTCCGCAATTTTTCCGCAATTCTTTCGCAAATCTTCGGTAATCCTTTGAAGATATAACCGTTAGGATTTCATCCTTGATTGTTATTTGTTGCAAGATTCTAGCAACTAAATCTTCGATTTAGCAAGATCTCTTCCTTGATCTTTCCTTGCCTCGTGGTTTACTCCCTCATTGTCGTTTAAAAATCTCCAATTGCCACGTTCCTAATCAATAAAAACAAACTAAATTAAAGCTAGCAATAACAATACTGTAATCAATCTAAAAGAAAAACAATAACGAAAGACTATCTATTCCATATTCCTCTGATGATTGAGCATAATGATCATTCCATTGAACGCCCTTGCTCATCCTTTCTTGACTTGCTTTTTAGGCCTCGGATAAGAGGAAGGCTGAGAGTGTCTTCACATCTCCTTCCTCATAGTAATGCTTCAATCTAGCACCATTTACCATGAACGGCTGACCTTGATTCAGATTTCGAATTTCAATTCCACCATGAATAAATACTTTAGTAATCACAAAAGAACCTTACCAACGAGACTTAAGTTTTACCGGAAATAATCTAAGTCGTGAGTTGAATAGTAAGACATGTTGGCCCTTTTTGAAGTCCTTAATCCTAAGTCTACTATCATGCCAAATCTTAGTTCTTTCTTTATACATTTTAGCATTTTCATATGACATATGTCTTAGTTCATCTAACTCATGTAATTGCAGAGACCGCAATGTTCCCGCATCGGTTACGCAATAATTCAACTCTTTTAAGGCCCAAAAGGCTTTGATTTCTAATTCATGGGGTAAGTGGCATGCTTTTCCATACACTAACCTATAAGGAGACATTCCTAATGGCGTTTTATATGCAGTCCTATACGCCCACAGTGCATCATCTAACTTAAAATACCAATCATTTCTATTTGGTTTCACCACTTTTTCAAGTATACTTTTGATCTCTCTATTAGATATTTCAGCTTGTCCATTTGAGTGTCGATGATAAGGTGTTGCTACTCTATGTCTAACATTATATTTAGCTAACACTTTTTCCATAGCTTTGTTTCTAAAGTGCGTTCCTTCATCACTTATGATGGCACGTGGTGTGCGGTAAAAATGTGCCTATTTAGAAATTTAACGACTGTCTTGGCATCATTTAATGGACATGCAATTGCTTCTACCCATTTTGAAACATAATCTACAACTACTAGAATGTAAAGATTACCTGCAGATGGAGGGAATGGTCCCATGAAGTCAATGCCCCATACATCAAAGAGTTCTAACTCTAAGATATATGTTAGAGGCATCTCATCCTTCCTACTAAGGTTACCTGTTCGTTGACACTCATTGCAGTTGTGTGCATAGTCGTGTGCATCCTTGAAGATCGTGGGCCAGAAGTAGCCACTTTGGAACACCTTTGCAGTAGTCCTTTGACCACCAAAGTGTCCTCCATACGGGGCTGTATGGCCATGCTGCAAGACTGACTTTGATTCAGCAGCCGACACACACTTCCTCAGCAATCCATCCGCACAGCTTTTGTAGAGTGTTGGATCGTCCCAGATGTACTTCCTAGCCTCGTGTAGGAACCTCTTCTTTTCTTGCCCCCCTCTAAAAGTTGGTAACACCTGTGAGGCAAGGAAGTTAGCAATATCCGCAAACCAAGGTTCCTCATTGTTATCACAATGCACTAACACAAAGACATGTTCATCAATAAAGGAGTCAGATATTGCGGGTTTCGCAATTTTTTCGCAATGACTCTGCAATCTTGATAAATGATCAGCAATTACATTTTCACATCCTTTTTTATCTCTAATCTCTAGATCAAACTCTTGCAATAATAACATCGATCTAATTAGCCGAGGCTTAGCATCAGCCTTCCTCATTAGAAATTTTATTGCAGAATGATCAGTATAAACAATCGTTTTATTGCCTACAATATAAGGCCTAAATTTTTCACATGCAAACACTACCGCTAACATTTCTTTCTCCGTGGTAGTGTAGTTACATTGTGCTTCATTTAAAGTTTTACTTGCATAATATACAGGGTGTGTTAGTTTATCTATCTTTTGGCCAAGCATAGCCCCAATTGCATAGTCATTAGCATCACACATGAGTTCAAAAGGTAAATCCCAATTTGGGCCTACTATGATTGGTGCTTTGACTAAGGCATCCTTAAGTTTTTTCATGCTATTAGACATTCATTTGAGAAGACAAAAGGTTTATTTAGCTCTAGAAGCTCACACAAGGGTTTAGAGATTTTTGAAAAGTCTTTTATAAATCTCCTATAGAATCCTGCATGTCCTAAGAAACTTCTTATAGCTTTAACATTTTTAGGTTCCACTAATTTCTCAATGATTTTTATTTTGGCCCTATCGACCTCTACTTCTGCTTTGGACACTCTATGTCCTAATACTATTCCTTCTTCCACCATGAAGTGACATTTTTCCCAATTTAGGACTAGGTTGGTTTCTTCACACCTAGTTAAGACTTGTCCTAGGTTTTCTAGGCAGTTGTTAAAAGAATCACCAAAGACTGAGAAGTCATCCATAAATATTTCTATTATGGACTCATCTAGGTTAGAGAAGATAGTCAACATACACCTTTGGAATGTTGTTGGTGCATTGCATAAGCCAAATGGCATTCTACGAAAAGCAAATGTTCCAAAGGGACATGTAAAGGTTGTTTTCTCTTGATCCTCATGGTCTATGGTAATTTGGTTATATCCCGAGTAACCATCTAAAAAGCAGTAAAAGGCTCGGCCAACTATTCTATCTAACATTTGGTCTATAAAGGGTAAAGGGAAATGGTCTTTTTTGGTTTCTTTATTAAGTTTTCTATAATCCATACATACTCTCCATCCTGTAACAGTTCTAGTTGGTATTAATTCGTTATTTTCATTAACTACTACAGTCATACCACCCTTCTTAGGTACACATTGAATAAGATTGACCCATTGGCTGTTGGCTATTGGAAAGATCACACCTGCATCTAACCATTTAATAATTTCTTTTTTAACTACCTCCTTCATGGAGGGGTTCAACCTACGTTGGTGATCTACTCTAGGTGTATGTTCCTCTTCCAACAATATTTTATGCATGCAATACGAAGGACTTATACCCCTAATGTCAGCAATCGTCTAGGCAATAGCTTTTTTATGTTGCTTAAGCAACAATATTAACGCAATTTCATGTTGTTTACTTAGTTTGGACGAAATAATAACAGGCAAGGTATCTTTCTCTCCTAGATATGCATACTTAAGGTGTTCATGCAATGGTTTCAGTTCTAATAAAGGTGGTTGTTCAATTGATGGCATCATAGGAGTTGTGGTTCTTTCAGACAATTCATTAGTCATGCATACATGCTGAGTTGTGGTTCTTGTTTACTTGTTACCAGACGTAAGTTGTTCAACTGGTGTCTTTGGCAAATGCCGAAGTTGTGAAACCTTCGAGACCTCCAAAGCTTCCTGTGAAGAGGAAATGGAAGGTGCTGGCAACTGAAGCTGGAGACACTTCTGAACCAACGCAGTCCCCTAGACGAACGTGGAAGGTCACATTGGAGGATCCAAAGACCAAGAGTAAGAATTCAATGAGTGAGGACAGCCTCAACAGTGGCAGGCCATCGTTTGAGACGGCCATGCAAAGTCCGGATTCCCCTAAACAACAATCGAAACCTGAAGTTCCATCTGAAGAACGACCAGATTCGGCATCAATTGGTGATCCGAATGAAGAAGAAGAGGTAGCTTCTCCCTTCAGGGATGTCAATCTTGACAGCCTTGTGGAGAGGGAAAGCAAGGATTCAATGGAGGAAACGCTGGATGAATGCCTCCAACAAATAGCTACCAAGGCACGGCTCAAGAAGAGAGCCCCTGTGATTGTGAAAGGCAAGCGGCCAAAAGCCTCCAAGAAGGCTAAAAAAAAGAGGCTTGAAGCTGGACCCTCTATCAAGAAAATGAAAACAGAGGCTGCTGAAGCAGCCAAGGCCAAGGACAAGGGGAAGAGAAAGATGTACCAAGAGGATGAGCCTCGAGCTGCGAGGTATGTGTCCAAGAAAGCAGAGGCCAGGGGCCTGGAATTGATGAAGAAAGAACTCCTCCACGAGAGAGGATTCCTTGATTCTATTGCGCACCTGCCGCAATTTCTGCGCGCAGGAATTATGAACCACGGCTAGGAAGAGCTGTGTAGGCCTCCAATTCAGGCCTACTCTGACATGGTGTACGGCTTCTACGCCAATCTCACTCGCCCCGAAGGCTGTTCTTCAATGGTGAGGGGAGTACAAGTTGACTTCTCAACCGAAGCAATCAACAACGTGTATGCTCTCAAGGGGCATAAAGATTCTGAATACGCAAGGATCATGGCTTCACCTTCAGAGGGAGTCCTGGAGGAAGCGTTGAATATAATAGGGAAGCCTGAGGCAGCATGGGCAGTCTCGAAGCATGGGAATCACACACTAATGAGTGCAGCCCTCAGGGACAAAGCAACTGTTTGGTTCTCCCTGATTCGAAGACGAATCTCCCCTGTCACACATGAAACAACCATCAATCAGGGGAGATCGCTGCTGATTTATGCGATAATGAAGGGACTCACCATTGATGTGGGTGAAGTCATAACAGCATCAATCATCGAATGCTCCAAGAAAGGTAAGGGCCAACTCTTTTTCCCCAATACCATTACTAAATTATGCTTACGCGCAGGAGTACCTGTGACGATGGAGGAGAAAAAATTGGCCTATGCGGGTCACCTTGAGCTGCCTAGTGACCTGAGGTTGAGGAGAAGAGGCAACATGGAGTTCGATATGGATGGACTTGTTGGTGCACAGTCATTGACCATGGCCTGCCTGATGGACTTACAACGAAAGTTAGCCCAATGGGCTGAGTATTCGCAGGCAAGGGACCGAGAGCTGGCTGAGCACCTGCGGTGCACGTTCCCTGCCTTCCCTGCTGGGTTGTTGAGTCCTTGGGTTCCTCCGAGTGAGAGGAATGATGAAGAAGATAAGGATGAATGAATGCCAGATTGACGGCATTCGAGGGAGTATTTCTGATCCCTCTCAAGAATAAAAACAAACTGCTATTCTGTGATCTGTTACCCTACCAATATCACCTGTCTGTTTTTTAATTTGCCTGAGTAGAGTAGCTTAGTTTAGTTTAAAGTCGTATGATTAGGTAGCTTAGATAATTTTGTTATTTTCTGTAGTTGTTTATGAACGCATATCGCATGTTAGGAGCCTTGATCACAGTTAAAACTGCTCTGTTGGAATCATTGCGAATTTTTTGCGGACACCGCAATATTTTGTTAATTTCAGCATGCTGGTGTATGGCTTTCTGATGGGCTGTCTGTCTTTAAATCTCATTATCTGGCTGTTTTACTGATGTCCATAGGTAGTCTGTCTATTGAGCATGCTGGATGAGTGTCAAGTACACCCTTGTTAGTTTTAATTAGCTTCGTAAACTGCTGAGCATGTACCTCTGTTAGACCTTACCATGATGGTTTTAATAAACTTATGCTTATGAGTTATCTGAACTTGGAGGGTCATTCTATCCCTGAGAGTTTTAAGTCTGTCTGGTTTTTATTTAGACTAGATGCTTCTAAGATAAGTTTGGGGGTGTGCCACCTCAGACTCTCATTGGGGACAATGAGAAGTTTAAGTTTGGGGGAGGAAACCTCTAGGCCTAGGAACACTTCTCTCTCCTTTGAAAAATAGACATTCTTCTTCTAAAAAAAAAAAAAAAATGAATAAGAAAGCAAAAGAAAAGTAAAGGATATTGTCTCTCTCTAAGGATGCTGAGTAATCAGGGTAATTTGTGTAACCCACAAGTTGCACTGCATCAAAAGGCAATTCAAAGAGAAGACTTGGCCAAAAGAGAAAAAAGGAAAAAATAAAACCAAGGAAGAAGAATGTGTGCCAAAGAGCTACGACCTAAGTGTTTACATATCCTGTAAAATTGAACTATGATCCTTAGTTTTCTAAACACAGGGCTGCAGCTTGAAGGTTTGTCAAGGGAGATGAGTGTCTATCCAACACAGTGATGCCAGGGCTTAGTTTGTTCTATGGATACTGAACTCTGATACTCGTGTGTGCTAAGCCTGGCATGACTTTAAGGAATCCTAGGTAATTCAAAAATAAAAACATTAGAAGCATGTACTGAGTCTAAGTTAAAACTAGGGAGAATTTGAAAGCTTAGGGATAACTGCACAATGAGCCCAATGACATAGGCAGATAAGCCATAAGGTAGGAAGTTAGTAAAAACATAAGGTTTTAAAGGCAAGGGAAATAGAAATAGGCAGAATATAAAGCTAGTTTGAACTTAGAAGAGTGTCACAGGACAGCAGCGCCTTGATAGTAAGCCTAGGGAAGTCAGCAAGTCAGCTAGGTAGAGTTTGAAAGACAAGATTTAGCAGCCAAAGTAAGCCTTTATATTGCTCGAGGACGAGCAATAACTCAAGTTTGGGGGTGTGTTACCTCGCCAAAAGTACATTATTTAGGGCTATATTTACCTTTAAATCATGTACATTCTTGAGTGTTTTTGTTAGAAGTTAAGCTTAATGTGTGCCTAAATGCGAGAATTTGAGAGATGATGCTAAAATAGAACTTATTTGGAAAATGAACGAAAAATGATGTAAAACAAGCTAAAATGTACATTGCAGGGAACTTTGCTGAAATATTGCTGAAGCCGCAATGAAGCATTGCGGCCCTCGCAAGGAAACCGCGAGGAAACAGTCATGCTGCTACAATTTTTTCCCAGCCGTCAGTCTTTATTGACTGGGATTTTCCAGTCGTCAACTCTCCCTGCTGCTGCCACATGTCAAGCTTGACTACCTCACAGAGATGAATGGTGATCCACGATTAATGAGCAACCTTTTGCAACCACCTAGCAGCTATAAAAAGAGACGGATGGTGAAGGGAAAAGGGAGCTCAGAAGCGTGCAGTTCTCAATTGCAAAGCAATCTGCAGACGACTTTCCTTCTCCCGTTTGTTGGAACGAAGAAATCAGCCCTTGGCGTCGATAATTCGAGAGGAAGAAGAGAAGATCCTTCTTCTCTTCTGATTGAATTCATCCCCAAGATCAGCTAATCTTCGCCTTCATCCGAGGCGTTTGCGACGAGGAGATCCGTGCACTTTTACAGTTTTTCTTATTGTTTTTTCTCTATTGGTTTCCATTTGCAACAGTGATCTGAATCGTTATTTCTACACCCCTTATTCTTTACTGCTTTCGAACCTTTGCACGTCTGTTTATGAAGTATTTATATTCGGTTTTTAAAGAATGATCAATTAAGTCTTTCTTGAGTTCTTCATTTTGTTATTTCTTACTCAATTGTTTTTACTAAGCTCTCTAAATAATGATCAATCAATCCATCTCTTTTAGTTCTTTGAAAACCATGAGTAACTAATCTAAGAAAGGTCTGCTAAAGATGAATCTGTAGGCTAGAAAGACGAGAATTCAGCATGTAGGATAGTATGATTGCATTGAATGTATGTAAGCTTCATCCCACGGGCAATTTCGACCGGCCATCCATTTTGTCTAAAGAATTCCTAACCTCCGGAAGGAGTAAGAGTTCAGAGTCGTCCATTCATGCTAGCCTTTTATGGTAACCAGAAACCGACCTAGGAATAGGCGTTCTCCTAGCACGTTCATTAGCTTGCTTGTATAAATAGGTGTTTACGTTTTACTTGGATATGAGTGAACTAAGGATCTAATGCATGTAATCGAGAGATGCATGAGACTGAGCTAAAACGATGCATGATATGTTAATCTACTGCCTATAGAGGAGTCTTAAGTCGACCTTGCTACCTTACATTACATTAAAAACATTGCTAATTTATTGCTAGATTATTGCGAGAATCGCAATAAAACATTCATGCTTTTTGCCTTAGTCTTTTTATTAGGTTTTTATCTTTGCGATTTTATTGCTAAATAATTGCGAGACCCGCAATTATTCGTCTTCACATTATAGCTTTATCTCTTTACTTGTTTGGTTTTTACACTTGCTTTCTTCTTGCATTCTTTATTATTTCGGTACCACAACCTCAAATCTACCCAATTTAAGCTACCTTATCTAATTTAGCACCTCAACTCATTAGTAACTAAACTCAATCTCTGTGGGAAAACGAATTAAAAAATACTTATCACTTGCTGCAGACCATGTATGCTTGCATGATTTGAGTGCTCTTCGCATTACATTTTATTTACACACTGAGCACGCAACAAATACAGAGAGTGCAAACATTGATGCTGAACTCATTTTGCTTGATAGAAAGGGAGGGAATGAAAGGAAAGGATTGGAAATGTCATATATATATACGGAAGTAAAATGGTGACAGTTTTTTTAATCTTTTTGTTGTGATAAATATCAAAATATTAACTTCATTAAATAGAACTCTAAATTTCCCGTTCATCCATTTATTCAATTAACTTTTTTCCATATTTTATTTTTTAAACTTTAAGAAAATGTTATTTATTTATTTTTTAACAGTAAATGTTATTAAATTATATACTTCAATGTACATTAAATGAATTAAATAGTATGTTACAATCTCATGACAAAACCACAATTTACATCGATTAGGGTGAAGAAATAGAAAAGATGATTTCACCTAAACTAGCGCAGTTTGATATTTGTGTGTACATGTGGCTAAATGGTTTTTTAAGTTCTTGAAGATAAGATATATACTCTATGTATGCTTATATCAAACATTAATTTGTTTTATAGTTGTGTATTTTCCTCTCATTTAGCCTTAAACTACACAATTCCTGTAAGCGGTTGAAATCAATAACCTGTTTTCTTTACCTTCTAATTTTTTTCCTTATATTTTTACACTTTTGCTGGTAAATTACTTAGAAAGATAACTTGTTTTCCTCTATTCTTTTTCTTGGATATTATTTAAATTGTTGATAATTTCAATTGTGTCTATTTTAATTAAATATTAATGACTCAAAAAAACCGAAATCTACCCATTTTTATAGAATGCATCAAGGGATGTGATGGTAATTAATTACAACATTTTAAAAAGACAATAAATTAATCTGTTACACGTTATGAAATTCTTAATTTATGTAAGTTTTATTGATATATAGTGAGTTCAATTCTTCTAAGAAATAAATGGAAATTGACTTCAAATCGTTTGAAAATTAAAAATTTGTGACATTTCTCAAATATGTATGGTGGAAAAAAAACTCGTTAAAAAAAATACTTAAAATTACCTTTTTAACATATAATTACTCATTTATTTTGGGAGAATTGTACGACTGACCCCCTATTTTAGCCCATTTGTCAAAATGACCCGGATCTGAAAAAAAAAAAGCAAACTGACATTTTGCTTGCGTCAGATGAGGATCCCGAGGAATACAGAGATACTTTGGGGGGATTTTTGTTCCAATAGTACCCTCACCTTTTTAATTTTTCTAGGCAACCCGCAACATAGCGAGAGGAAAAAATAAATAAGAAATGACAATCGCTTTTAAAAAAAATGGTGGTCGCTCTAATTTTTGGATACCCGATCGCTCTTGGATTGCCAAAGCAAAATAGACTTACTCGCTCTAGTTTCTTATACACTTACTCGCTCTAGTTTTTAGATACTCGATCGCTCTCGCTAGATACCTGATCGCTCTTGTTATTCTAGTTACTCGTTAATAGAGTAAAACAAAATAGACTTACTCACTCTAGTTTATAGATACTTGATTGCTCTCGCTAGATACCCGATTTACTCGCTCTAGTTTCTTATACACTTACTCGCTCTAGTTTTTAGATACTCGATCGCTCTCGCTAGATACTCGACCGCTCTAGTTATTCTAGTTACTCTATAATAGAGTAAAACAAAATAGACTCACTCGTTCTAGTTTCTTATACACTTACTCACTCTAGTTTTTAGATACTCGATCGCTCTCGCTAGATACCCGATCGCTCTAGTTATTCTAGTTACTCGTTAATAAAGTTAATCATTTTTTTTTTATGTTTTTAAGTAATATTCTAATTTAAATGAGAGCTAGTATCTATTACTCATTTTCATGGCAAATGATGAAAATGATGAAAACGAGAGCGAGTAATTTAAAATAGCATATTATGTAAAAACATTAAAAAAAAACGAAAAAAAAACTTCAACAATAAAGCATCCTCCCTACTACTCTTATTCACGGTCATCGATGATGACAAATGGAGCAGGCTTCCTTTTCTTTCCAATGTTGTCGGCTACGCTTGGTCCAGCTCTTTTTAACGTTTCCTGCGGCGGTGAAGGTTTGTTTACTTCAACCTCCATAGCACGAGAGGGCATGGTAGGTGGGGACGGCAGATGAGGCTGGTTCACACTTGGGCTGGAAACCTCACGTTCTTCAATAGGAGAGGTCTCCCGCTCGTTAGGTGAAGCCCCGCGTGGATTCGGTGGTGAAAGAGCGGAGGACTGAGATGATGCAAGTCTGTTGTTGTAAGATGGATCTTCTTTTGGTTCGCTATCAGATGAAGTTCCGCGGGACTTCGGCGGTGAGGAGTAAAATGGATATTCTTCTTATTCGCTATCAGTGTTCACGTCATTCAGACCATTATCCCGTCCAAAGATGTCTTCGAATGAGTCGTCTGAACACATATTGGTAAAGAATTCTGAAGGTCTGAAGAGAGAATTTGGAAGGTCTGAAGAAAGAATGTGGAAGGTTTGAAGACGTTTGAGTTGAAAGGAGTAATGGTTGATATTTATATAGATAGTTTATATTGTAAAGAATGTGCGTTTCGTATGGAAGTGTCGTTGGGGAGAAAGTTGTTTTAATATTAGATTACAATTAATATCGTTGAATCGTTCGAGCGAGCGCCACCAGAACGAGTTCCATCAATTAACATCGTTGAATCGTTCGAGCGAGCGCCACCAGAACGAGTTCAATGATGACACTGTCATCAGAATCCTTCCATGAGATTGTATTCCATTAATACCGAGCGTTGGAATCAATTAATTTTGTACGGATCGTTCTAGCTAGAGCGATGCACTTAATCAAAATTAAAATATTTGAAATCTCATTTATTCTTACACAGCGTATGCAATGATTACAAAGATTTTTTCCCACCTTCTGTACGCATCGTTATAATCAAAATTGAATTGAACAAAAAAGGAGCGTTGGAGCAGTAATTTTCATAGGTTGTTTCATGGTTACGAGAGCGACCAAAGACGTAGCTAGAGCGAGATATTAAATCATACTTGTAAAAAAATTTGAGCGACAAACATGTGATAGTCACCTGTAGCTAGAGCGAGAAACAAAATTAGAATGAAAAAGTTTACTCGTTCAATATGGTGGTAGTACCTGTAGCTAGAGCGAGAAACAAAATCCGAATAAAAAAGTTTACTCGTTCAATATGGTGGTAGTACCTATAGCTAGAGCGAGAAACAAAATTAGAATGAAAAAGTTTACTCGTTCAATATGGTGGTAGTACCTGTAGCTAGAGCGAGAAACAAAATTAGAATGAAAAAGTTTACTCGTTCAATATGGTGGTAGTACCTGTAGCTAGAGCGAGAAACAAAATCCGATTAAAAAAGTTTACTCGTTCAATATGGTGTTAGTACCTGTAGCTAGAGCGAGAAACAAAATCCGAATAAAAAACTTTACTCGTTCAATATGGTGGTAGTACCTGTAGCTAGAGCGAGAAACAAAATTAGAATGAAAAAGTTTACTCGTTCAATATGGTGGTAGTACCTGTAGCTAGAGCGAGAAACAAAATCCGATTAAAAAAGTTTACTCGTTGAATATGGTGTTAGTACCTGTAGCTAGAGCGAGAAACAAAATCCGAATAAAAAACTTTACTCGTTAAATATGGTGGTAGTACCTGTAGCTAGAGCGAGAAACAAAATTAGAATGAAAAAGTTTACTCGTTCAATATGGTGGTAGTACCTGTAGCTAGAGCGAGAAACAAAATCCGATTAAAAAAGTTTACACGTTCAATATGGTGTTAGTATGTAACGCCCCGCGTTTCAAAATTTGGCTATTTTAGAATAAGATATGCATTTAACCTCTTATGTCCTTTTAAGCTTTAGATTAAATGGATTTATTCGTTTATGGATTTTAATTTGGGGAAGTTAGAAGTTGGATTTAGTCCCCAAGTTTGATTAATAAAATTTCTAGAGCATTTGGGAAATGAGAAAGAAGAGCAATCGTTAGTGCTTTTGTCATTAAGGGTTCATTTGTAAATTAAGGAAAGAAAGAGCCCTAAATGGATGATTTATCCCTCCCCCTCTTCCACGATGAGCCGCACGCCCACCTCCCTCTCTCTATCTCCTTCGTTTAATCGCCCAAATCTCACGTTCTTTAGCCGCAGAAACCATCTCCGACGACGGCGAGACAAAAGCTCGTGCTCTCGCCCATGGTCATCTTCTCCCAGATCGGCAACACCTCATCCCAAGCGTGCGTCGCAAGACGGCGATCCCCAACCCCTCTCCAGCGTTCGCAAACGACGGCGCGACAGCATCTCAACAAACCTTAGCCGTACGCCCCAACCTCGAGTTTCATTGACGTCCTCCATCGGCGACCTACGACGGCACAACAACCCACGGCGATGCAAGCATTCGACGGCGACTCGCGGGTGTTCTTCGTGCGGTTGCGAGCGGCAAATTTGGTGGTGCGAGTTCGCTCAGTTGGGCAGCGACGAATTCCTCCTCTCCGCTGTCGGTGTGCACAAGCCAAGCCTCACGAACAACCCAATTTGTTTCAATCTCAAAACTCACGAACAACCCAATTTGTTTCAATCTCAAAACCCACAGACAACAGCGACAAAAAGTGTGGATTTGGCGCCCGAATGCTACATTTCTTTTAGCTTAGTGACTTTCAGCAGCAATACACACCCCAAGCTACCTCGATTTGGATTACCCATAGGCTGTGGTGTTTAAACCAGCGGAATTGAACTCATTCGATTAATTTCCAGCAAGGACCCAAGTCCTTTTTCGGTAAGATTAAGGTGGTAAAACTCTCTTTTGATCTCTTCAAATTCATTTTTAGTATGCCTTAGATCCTAACGCGTGAAAGCTTTTCGTTTGTAGTTTCGAACACCATCGAACACCAACCAGCAAGGTGTCGAGTCTCTTTGGTAAGTTTCGCCAATGACCCAAGCTTTATTGAACCCAAATTTGGTTTACCCATTCTTCAATGATTCTAGATCTGCAGGTTTGGGCTTCATCGATCAATATTCAGCGCTTGTTCGGAACCTTTTGGGTAAGGCGGTAGGTAACAACGAGTGTTAAACCTTTTACTTGGTTTGTTATTTGCTGTAATTTATATCATAATACATAGGAATCTTCTGTTCGCAACTGCAAACCTACCCGAACACTCCGATTACCCATAAACTAGGATTTGGGTCATTTTGGGAGTATCTCAAAGGGTTCGTTTCAGAACATCTGAAGTAAGAGCTCGGGTTGCAGGGAAATCATTAGGTTGTGTTAGAAGTTCTTGGTAAGTAGTTCTTACTTGTGGAGTCTGTTTGCTATTTGTTGTATGTTAGCACGCATGTCCTAGTAATTTCTTTATATTATGGATTATATGAATTGTTAATGTTGTTGTTGCGTCTCTGATAAGACTAAGCACATCTGAGTGCTTAGCATGATGATGTACTATTATTTATGAACTCTCCGATAAGACTAAGCACATCTGAGTGCTTAGCATGTTGCACTTGAGTTGCATTATGAATAGATTAATCTGGTGATGAGATTATGGATGTATGTGCTATTGTTCTGGTGTGAGACATGTTGAATTGTTGTGTGTATTGTGATGAAGTTGAGCATGCTGTGGTGATGCTGAGATTGCATGAGATGCATGATAATGTTATGTTTATGTTGAAAGTATACTTTGTACGTGGTGACGTGTTGTTTACTATTGACAGTGAACATGGTCTAGGAGTCATGTTTAGTTGTGCATATTTGAGATGTGAATCAAGTATGTGTTAAATAGGGTCAGAGGACCGTGGAATTGTGATGAGAGGTGATGTTGAAGCCTCGGGTATAAAGAGTCGAGGGTTTACGTTGTAATAAAGAAAAGTGCAGTGAATACTAGTGCGCCTCGGGTATAAATGGTCGAGGGGTAGTATGTCACGGTCGGTTGATTAGTGTTAAGGAAAAGAGTGTAACTTGTGGTTACAGAGAATGTTTAGTGAATACTAGTGCGCCTCGGGTACAAATGGTCGAGGGGTAGTATGTCACTAAGGGAAGTAGGGTGAATATCAGTGCACCTCGGGTACAAATGGTCGAGGGGTGATATGTCACCATGGTTTAAGCAAGTGTTGGGCGCCGCGGGAAGGGCCAATACGTTGCAAAGTCATCGGTGCACCTTGGGTACAAATGGTCAAGGGGCGATGCAACAGTTCGAGGCCTTGGGTATAAATGGTCAAGGGTCGAACGCTGAGCGCCATAGAGAAGTGTCGATGCCCTGGGTACAAATGGTCAGGGGTCGATGTGACTCGAAGGAATTAGTCTCAGAGGGCTTGTGAGGGCCACGAGTCGAGTTGAGTTGAGTTGAGTAGAGATAACTCGGTGGAGTCCGAGAGTGGACTTAGGGAACTCAGTAGAGTCTGAGAGAGTTTGTGAAGCTAGGGTTGAGTCGGGGAGGACTCAATGGAGTTTGAGAGTAGCTGGATAGAGTTGTTAGTATTCGGTTGTATTTTGAGAGAGCTTGTTAGAGCTCAAGTTAGTCGATGGATATGTATGACACGAGTGTATGCATGATGTTGTTATTTATGTATTGAGCATGTTCAAATGATTATTGTTGATATGTTTGATGTGAGAAGCACATCGTTGTGAGGCATGTATGTTTGTTGTTTTGTGGCTCCTCAGGTAGAAGCTACTTACCAGTACGTGTTATGTACTGACTCCCACCAATTATGCAATTTTTGCAGGTGATGAGTACTACTACGAGCTTGGTGATGCTGACGAGGAGACGTGAGAAAAATAGACCATTAGCTAAATATCTTTTATGTATTTATAGTTAGTCAAGTGTTATTTATTTATGAAGTTGCTTCCACTGGTTTCAGTCTTTATGTGTTATTTCTAGTAGTTGGCTTAAGGCTGAAAGTTGTGTTTTGGCTAAAGTTATTATTCTCTTCTTGTTTCAGTTTGTTTTAGAGTTTAACATTGATGTTGTTAGTAAGGTTTTGTTGGGCATGCTTTGTAGTTGAAATTGGTCTTATAAAGTTAAGAAGGTGGTATGTTTTGTAGTTAGACTTGAGTTGTCTTTTAGGATTTCGACCTGAAGGGTTTTATATCTATATTCTGACTGAGAGCGTTGTTGGACTAGATGATGTCTTTATTTACATGAAGTGCGGGGTTTTGTTGAGTTTTTCTGCTTTTCAGGTGTTACATAATTGGGTAGTTATTGAGGTTACGTCGTTGTGCTGCCGAATTTTTCGGAGCGCATTGCTTTTATTTCAAATAAACTTAAGGGTTAGTTATAATAACGTGCTTGTGATTAATCTAAAATTACGGGTCGTTACATAGTACCTGTAGCTAGAGCGAGAAACAAAATCCGAATAAAAAACTTTACTCGTTCAATATGGTGGTAGTACGTGTAGCTAGAGCGAGAAACAAAATCCGATTAAAAAAGTTTACTCGTTCAATATGGTGTTAGTACCTGTAGCTAGAGCGAGAAACAAAATCCGAATAAAAAACTTTACTCGTTCAATATGGTGGTAGTACCTGTAGCTAGAGCGAGAAACAATTTAGATGTTGTAAATGACCATCATGTTGCTTACCCATCTTTAGAAAGAATTAAAGGCTAGACGAAGTACCGCCACCCTCCCTTCCAAATTAATTGATTGTGTGAAAAATATTATAATATTATGTGGATGAGAGATAACGAGATACATACATAGTGATAAATTGTTCAACGAAGCTTCAAACTAGACGTTTGTTCATTGAGGATTGATAACTCCATTTTGGAGCTATTAAATACGTCCTAATCATAGCTAAAGACCGCTTCCAATTGATTAAATGTATCTCTTTTGTAGGAGAAAGGCGGCAAAGAGCTCGTGCGTCCATTGGGCATGTTCGAGAGCTTAAAGCAGAGTTTTAGCGCCCCGGGAATGCATCGGGAAGAGGGGAATTTGTTCCGTGAAGAAACGGGCCAAAACAGCCTTGGAGAGGCATTGCATCAGCCCCAAACCCGAGCTATAGCGTCGAGACGCTGGCTCGACGCTGGAAAAACCCGAGAGCAAGCGTCGAGTGATAGCGTCGAGACGCTAGCTCGACGCTGCCCTGGCGTCGAGACCCTGCTTGGCGTCGAGACGCTCCGGAGGAGGCGCGCGCAGGAAATTCATCGGGGCAGCGTCGCGACGCTGGCCTTGCGTCGCGACGCCAGCGCGCGCGCGCGAATCACTTAGGGCACAGCGTCGAGACGCTAGGCCCAGCGTCTCGACGCTACGACGAAGGCAGTAGCTAAAAGACGATTTTTCTGCACATTTTGGGAGAGCTTCTTCTTCTTCTTCTCCCAAGCGATTCCGGCGATTCCACCCTTCTTCTTCCCCGTTTTCTCTCTATTTTCCGTGGAGCTCCGCCATTGTTGGCATGCGAGTGAGTTCCACTTTCCCTTGTAATATTTAGAAGAATCCTTCCATGGCCGTGGTTGGAGCGGGATTGACGCACCGCGCCATGAGCGGCTAAGGTAAGGGTGACGGTTTGGGAATTGTTTAGGGAAATTTTGTTAGACCTTTATGGCTTTGATAATCTGAGTTTAGTTTTGCATATTGGAATCTGATTATTGGCATCTGTTTACCTTGCTTAATCCAACGCGCATGTTAAAATACGTTGATTGACACTCGGGTAGTTTCGCATGTTGTGTATGTTAAAGAGTAGCGATGCCGTGCCTCTCACTGCTCGACTAAGTAACACAGGTAAATAGAACTAAATCGAAGTATCGGGTCGGGTAGGATAATTGTTGGTTGCATACAGCGTTTGCGGGCAACCTACTAGCAATTAGAATTCACGCCCGAATGTTCGTCGCGGTTAGCTAGTAACTGTCTAAATTCATCTTAGGACTGATCATCTTAACGTGAGATTAGATAACGTGTAATTAGGACTGTGTGGCCTAATTAAAATCCATGGAGTCGGCTACTTTGGGGCTTCTCTGGTAGTCGTCCGCGTGCTAAATAAACTGTATTCCATGTCGTTAGCATTAAATGATAAGCTGAATGTTGTCTAACAATTGATCCCGAGACTCCCCAAACCGTGCACACGTTTTCTACATATTATTTCTTTCTTCCGTTAGCTTTCTCATTACTTCCTTTGCATGATTAAAACCCCCCGTTACCAATTAATCAATTAAATTCCAATTTCACTAGTAAATTCAATTAACCTATTCCTTGGATCGACCCTGTTACCACTGGCTGCAAAGCCTTGGTTATAGGCCTTATAAATCGTATTTTGGCAAGCCTCGACAGCTTGAGATTAAGCGGATATTCAAAAATCCGTCCACCAAAATTGGCGCCGTTGCCGGGGATCGAACCCGGGTCACCCGCGTGACAGAGAGGAGCGGCGGTTACGTAGAGAAGCCCGGGAGGGGCAAGGAACGTTGGAAAGAGAAGAAGGTAATCCCTTCTTGTTTGACGAAATTGGCGCCGTTGCCGGGGAGTAGGCAATTGATTGAATTTATGATTGAAGTTTGAGTTTGATTCATTGATGGTCGACTGAAAATTTTTCTGTTTGTAATTTGTATGTTTAGATTTTTGTTTGTGTATGACCCGTTCCTCTGAGGGTAGTTTGCAGTATATTCCTGAGATTGACAGAGAGGAGCGGCGGTTACGTAGAGAAGCCCGGGAGGGGCAAGGAACGTTGGAAAGAGAAGAAGGGTAATCCCTTCTTGTTTGACGAGATGGCGCAAGGTGATGCGCCACGGACGCTGAAGCAACTGGCAGCGCCAGACCTGAACCTGCAGCCTTTGTGCATTAACTACCCCGTGGTAGCAGGTAACTTTGAGTTGAAATCTGGTTTAATCCACCAGTTACCTTCTTTCCATGGTAATGCAGGTGAGGACGCGAACAAACACTTGATGGAGTTCCATTGCGTCTGCGCGGGGATGAAACCCGCAGGGGTCACGGAAGAGCAACTGAATATGAGGGCATTCCCCTTCACGCTCAAGGACAAGGCCAAGGATTGGCTATACTATTTGCCTTCCGGATCCATCACCACGTGGCAGGACATGAAGCGGGTATTCTTGGAGAAATACTTTCCCGCATCCTTAGCCACCACTCTGCGAAAGAGGATTTATGGGATCACCCAGGATGTAGGTGAGTCCCTGCATGAGTATTGGGAACGCTTTGGGCGCCTGTGCGCGAGTTTCCCACACCACCAGATCGCCGATCAGCTGCTCATACAGTATTTTTATGAGGGGATGACGCCCCACGACAGGCAGATGATCGATGCAGCGAGTGGAGGGGCACTGATTGACAAGACCCCAGTTGAGGCCAAGCAGCTCATTGCAAATATGGCTACAAACTCGCAGCAGTTTGGGATCAGGGGGCAAGGACAGGTGCACAGCGTGGCTCAGAGCCATGAGATGTCTGAAATGAGGGCCCAGGTGGCCGAGATAGGTAGCATGTTGAAGAAAATTGTTGGAGGACACCGCGAAGAGGCGGAGGTCAATGCAATCGGGGGGTATGCTTCCAACCCTAGGAAGTATGATCCATATGCTAACACTTACAACCCCGGTTGGCGCGACCATCCTAATTTCAGCTATGGGAATAGGGAAGGACAAACTCGTTTCCAAGGCCAGTCCCAGGATAGGCCTAACTCTTCCACCCAGGCTCAAGCTTCGAGCTCCTCCAGCTCACTTGAAGAGATGGTCAGGACCATCGTGACTAGCACCAGCCAGTTCCAGAAAGAGGCTCGCGAGGAGCTAAATTCTCATAAGGCAGAGCTGCAGAATTTGAACAAGCAGCTGACACAAATGGCGGTGTCTATCAGTAAGATTGAGAGCAAGAGCTCGGGGAAGCTTCCTTCCCAAACTTCAGTAAACTCATGTGAAAACGTGAGTGCCATTCAGCTGCGCAGTGGGAAGTCACTTTCCACCAGAGCTGCGAAGGAAGCCACGGACAGCCTGAACAAGTCCGCCCCGACTGCTCCTGAGACTCAGAATGAGAAAAGAAATGAGAAGGTCAGTGTACCTGTGGATGTTGCCAAAGCACCATTCCCGAGTAGGCTTGCGAAGCCTACTTTGGAATCTGATGATGAGGAGGTCCTTCGAACCTTCCAAAAGGTGATGGTAAATATCCCGCTCCTAGAGGCAGTCAGTCAGGTGCCCAAATATGCAAAATTCCTAAGGAGCTGGTGCACTACGAAGAGAAAGTCCAGAGGGACCGAGAAAAAGAAGGAGAACGTCTCTGCCATACTCCCAGGTACGTTGCCTGCGAAGTGCAACGATCCAGGTACCTTTACTATCCCCTGCACTATAGGTAGTAAAGTTGTTCATAATGCCATGTTAGACCTAGGAGCCTCTGTAAATGTTATGTCGTATGCACTATTTCGTGAACTGAATTTAAATGAAATGCATGAGTGTAATGTTTCTGTTCAGTTGGCTAATGGGTCAAGCATCCGTCCTAGGGGGAAGGTAGAGGATGTTCTTGTTAGAGTTGGGAATATGACGTTTCCTGCTGATTTCCTTGTTTTAGACATGAATGAGAATTCATCGCATGCTTCGTCCTCTATGCTGTTAGGACGCCCTTTTCTTAAGACCGCTAGGGTCAAAATCGATGTGTATAAGGGCGTCGTTTCGTTAGAGTTTGATGATACTTTGCATGAGTTTTCTTTATTTGATGGGAAATCTTTTGCGAATGTTTCTGTTGTTTGTGAGCATGATGAGAATGGGAGTCTACCCTCGCGCTTGAGGGATGGTTCCCATGTCTCGGTTAAAATTTCTGATTTGAATTTGATGGATGATACTGCTGATTTTTGCACTAACATGTCTGATATTCACGTGCCCGAGGCACGAAGAGTGCAAAACAATTTTCAGGTGGATGGTGGAAAAGGTGTGGCCAAGGACAAGTCTGGATCGTCCCCCGCACCTACAGACTATGGATGAGTCTGTTGCGAGAATACAGTCGAGCAACCGACTTTAAAAATTCTGCGCTTCTCGGAGGCACCCGAGTGTTGAACTGTTTTTTATGCTTTAGTTTAGTTTTATTGCTTTTTAGACTAATTTAGTATTAATTAGCTTGCTGTTTTTTTTTTAGGAATCGGAGAAGAGAAGACAATTTTGGGCTCTGATGCGTTCGTGCGCCGCTTCCTCGCCCTCGCCAGCTTCACCAAGAGTCAGGGAAGTGTACTTCTTCTTCTCTTTTACTTTATTGTATCTGACTAATTGGCATTGAGGACAATGCCAAATTTTGAAGTTGGGGGTGGAGTAGTCCGATGGATGTGCATGTGTAGTTTGTTGAGAAGTGTTATAAAGATATTGAAGTGCTTGGGACTCTGTTTACTGTTTTCTGACTGTGATAGCCTAGGAAATGCATGTTGGGAATCTGAGCATGTTCATAATCGAGCTTTTGCATAAGTTTTGTGTTTATTAGGTTCATGTCAAAAAATTTAAAATTTTTTCTGTTGCTCCCTTGCACTCATCGCGCACTTAGCAACCTCTCCCTAGGTTCCGTAAGCTTGGTTTATCGCATGTTTAGCTAATTCTCGTTGTCACCCCGAAAGGCACCCTTAGGTAGCTTGTTGCATGAGAGTTAGTGGTTAGTTAATTGAGAAAGCATGTGCTTAGCCTAATATAAAAAAAATAATAGAAAAGCATGTTTGGTAGAAAATTCCTCTCGAGGCGCTCCTCCTTCTTATTTGCGCTTAAAAGAAGTGAGCGTTAGTCCTTAAAAACGTGAAGTTTTATGCATGAATTTGACGTGTTAGGCAGCTCGAGTAGGAAAGAAAAAGAAATGAAAGGTTGGTTCAAAGAACCCAAAATAAAAGAGTACAAAGTACTTTTGAAAAGAAAGAAAAAGAATGAGAAAATAATTAGGTCTCTTAATTTGCTTCTTTCTCTCGTGTAAGTCAAGTGTAGCTGTTCTTAAACGCTAGAAGTAGGGGGAAAATGGGATGTGCGTTGCATGTTGGTTTTCCGAGTTTACGTGAGTTTAGGATTGGTTGTCTAGCACACACACACGTTAGGGGGCAAGAGTTAATTTTTGATATGTCCTAATTGATACATGAACAAAATGCTTCCATGATTATACTCGTGTTTAAATTTCAATATGCATGGAGGTTTGAGTTAGAATATATGTAAACGCGTCCTTAGAGTCAATATCTTTGTAGTGCTTGCTCGAGGACTAGCAATGTTTAAGTTGGGGGTGTTTGATAACTCCATTTTGGAGCTATTAAATACGTCCTAATCATAGCTAAAGACCACTTCCAATTGATTAAATGTATCTCTTTTGTAGGAGAAAAGCGGCAAAGAGCTCGTGCGTCCATTGGGCATGTTCGAGAGCTTAAAGCAGAGTTTTAGCGCCCCGGGAATGCATCGGGAAGAGGGGAATTTGTTCCGTGAAGAAACGGGCCAAAACAGCCTTGGAGAGGCATTGCATCAGCCCCAAACCCGAGAGCCAGCGTCGAGCTATAGCGTCGAGACGCTGGCTCGACGCTGGAAAAACCCGAGAGCAAGCGTCGAGTGATAGCGTCGAGACGCTAGCTCGACGCTGCCCTGGCATCGAGACCCTGCTTGGCGTCGAGACGCTCCGGAGGAGGCGCGCGCAGGAAATTCATCGGGGCAGCGTCGCGACGCTGGCCTTGCGTCGCGACGCCAGCGCGCGCGCGCGCGGATCACTTAGGGCACAACGTCGAGACGCTAGGCCCAGCGTCTCGACGCTACGACGAAGGCAGTAGCTAAAAGACGATTTTTCTGCACATTTTGGGAGAGCTTCTTCTTCTTCTTCTCCCAAGCGATTCCGGCGATTCCACCCTTCTTCTTCCCCGTTTTCTCTCTATTTTCCGTGGAGCTCCGCCATTGTTGGCATGCGAGTGAGCTCCACTTTCCCTTGTAATATTTAGAAGAATCCTTCCATGGTCGTGGTTGGAGCGGGATTGACGCACCGCGCCATGAGCGGCTAAGGTAAGGGTGACGGTTTGGGAATTGTTTAGGGAAATTTTGTTAGACCTTTATGGCTTTGATAATATGAGTTTAGTTTTGCATATTGGAATCTGATTATTGGCATCTGTTTACCTTGCTTAATCCAACGCGCATGTTAAAATACGTTGATTGACACTCGGGTAGTTTCGCATGTTGTGTATGTTAAAGAGTAGCGATGTCGTGCCTCTCACTGCTCGACTAAGTAACACAGGTAAATAGAACTAAATCGAAGTATCGGGTCGGGTAGGATAATTGTTGGTTGCATACAGCGTTTGCGGGCAACCTACTAGCAATTAGAATTCACGCCCGAATGTTCGTCGCGGTTAGCTAGTAACTGTCTAAATTCATCTTAGGACTGATCATCTTAACGTGAGATTAGATAACGTGTAATTAGGACTGTGTGGCCTAATTAAAATCCATGGAGTCGGCTACTTTGGGGCTTCTCTGGTAGTCGTCCGCGTGCTAAATAAACTGTATTCCATGTCGTTAGCATTAAATGATAAGCTGAATGTTGTCTAACAATTGATCCCGAGACTCCCCAAACCGTGCACACGTTTTCTACATATTATTTCTTTCTTCCGTTAGCTTTCTCATTACTTCCTTTGCATGATTAAAACCCCCCGTTACCAATTAATCAATTAAATTCCAATTTCACTAGTAAATTCAATTCTCCTATTCCTTGGATCGACCCTGTTACCACTGGCTGCAAAGCCTTGGTTATAGGCCTTATAAATCGTATTTTGGCAAGCCTCGACAACTTGAGATTAAGCGGATATTCAAAAATCCGTCCACCAAGGATCCAGGAAGATGGCCATGAAGAAATTGTTTATTCGATACGATGGTCTGTGGGATGAGGTAAATAATTGTTACGAATGTGGTATACTAAAAAGTATTTATGTCCCTTCTACTATAAATTATGAAGAACTATGCCAAATAATTTATTAGGTTTCCAATATCAGCCACGAAGATTACAACATAGTAATGAGGGTTTCGTACCAGTTGGCTTTAGCCTCACCGCCATTCATGTTGAATACTGATTATGATGTTTGGTTTTTTATGCAAGAACCTAATGTTGACCAGTTTCAGATTTTTATAACAAAGGAACCGAAGCATGTAGAAGATAGTTTTAATAACGATACACTTGATATGAATTTGGCACAACATGGGGACCCAACAGATGAAGATGATGAGGAATATGACGATGAAGATGATGAGGAAAATGAAGGACGAAATGAAAGATGGTTGTTGCGTGCTCAATGTGTTAAAATAAATAAGCAATAAGAGAGAGAGAGCACTCAGAACATGCAAGCATACATGATCTTATAGCAAGTAGTAAGTATTTTTTCATTCGTTTTCCCACAGAGATTTACTATAAGCTACTCGTGAAGTGTTTTGTTAAGAAAGAATGGATGGATTTGATGGGGTAAAGTTGGTTTTTAATTGCCTAATTATTACTGAATATATAAAGGGAAGCAACATAAACAAGCTCAAGTCAATGTTAAACTCAAAGGAAAAGAGAAGAGATCAAAAAACTAAGAGGAAAGTAGCTAAACAGAATTTTTAACTTAGCAGAATTGCGGAAACAGCAATTCTACCGCAATGTTACTAACAGCGAAAGTGTGTAAAATGGAGAATTAAGGGCTACTAACGACTCTCCTATAGGCCTTTTTATACGATTCTCAAGCACTGGATCACCTCACTATGCATCAAACTATCTCAATCTCATGTATCTTCCGATTTCATGCATTAGATTCTTTAGTTTACTCATGTCCAAGTAAGGTCTTAAGCATCTTGTTAAAGCAGAAAGATATGGCTTGTACTAGGGAAACGCCTATTCCTAGGCCGTTTCCTGACTACCTTGAAAGGCTAGCATGAGAGTATGACTCTGAACTCTTACTCCTTCCAGAGGTTAGGAGTTCTTTGGACAAAATGGATGGCCAATCGAAATTGCCCGTGGGATGAAGCTTACATACAATCAATGCTTCGAGAGCTATCCTACATGCTTGGTTCACGTTTTTTAGCCTATAGTATTGTCATTAGCATGCCCCTAAGTGACTTAGTTACTCATGGATATGGGGAGAACAGAAATAAGAGATGAAAGAGACATGCTTAGAGGAGAAATAAACTGAAAACAGCAAAGGAAAACCGTAGCAGCAGAAGATGAGAAACTTGTGAATTAATGAACTATGCTTCTATTACTTGATTGTTTGAATGAACAAAAGAGAATTTAAAGTGAACAACAGAAAGACAGAATACAACGAAATGGACTGATCTAGCTACTAGAAAAGAAACAACAACAAACTAAAGCTGGAAATTGGAAATAAAGACAGAAAGCAGAAAAACGAGCGTGAACGCCTTGTTGCGAATGCCTCGTCTAAATGGGGTGAAAGAATAGCCTTGCTTGGATGAATCCAAATCAGATTGTCGATTCCAACAGCTGAAACTCTCAAGCCCACAGACGGAGAAGGATGACAGGAGAAAAGATGGAGCTGCGAGAAGACTTCTACGCTTTCGGATGATGATTGAACCTTCGACTTTGACCTCCTTTTATAGGCTTCTGCAGGTGCGATTGGGCCAAGGAGAACCGTCCATCCTCAACGTCGTACTTCACAATGGATGGAGGAGAAAGAACGAATCCCTGAAATAACGGATCTAAACAGAAAAAGATCAGTCCACTTACGGTTTTCACTTGAAACATTGCGGTTTCCGCAATGTTTCCGCAATGCTGTCGCAATGCTTGTTTTTCATTCTTTTCCTTCGGTTTTCAACCATTTTCTTTCCTTTAGTACATAAGTCCTAATTTAGCTACCTTCTTCTAATTCTCATATTTAAGCATAGTTTTAAGCTAAATCCTATCAAAAACACCTAAGAGTGAACATCTTTCTAAGATAATCAAGTCCTAAAAAGGTCACTTTTGGAGACGTAACACACCCCCAAACTTAAGGTTTTGCTTGTCCTCGAGCAATCTAAGGACTTTACTAGGCTGCTGTTTCTTCTTTCTTTAACCACTTACTGATTCCCCTATATTCTTATCTATAGCACTGCTGTCCTGTGACACACTTCTAAGTTTACAACTAACCTTTAATATCGCTTCTTCTGACTTTGCACGCCTAATACTCCTGCTGCCTTATTAACTCACTGCAACTGATCTACTTGCCTTTATCATATCATGCATCTATCCCTAAGGTTTCAAATTCTACCTAGCTTTACTCCAGACTCAGTACATGCTTCTAGTTTATATTTTCGAGCTACCTAGGATTCCTTAGAGTCATGCCAACCTTAGTACAAACTCGTGACAGTAGTACATTCATAGAACAAACTAAACCCTGGCACCACTACATTGGATAAACACTCATCTCCCTAAACAAACCTAGAAGCCACAACCTTGTGCTCAGCTCATTAAGGATCAGAGTTCTTTTTATTCAGGACATCTAAGCCACAAAGTTGTAACACCTAGGCATACATTCTTCTTTTCTATTTCTTCTTTTTTTCTTACTTACTTTAGCGGAGCCTCTCCTTTGGTTGCCTTTTGATGCAATGCCACTTGTGGGTTACACACTTGGCACTGATTACTCAGCAACTTAAGAGAGACACCCCTCTTTATTCTATTTTTTTAATTTTTTCAGCTCATCATTTTTTGTAAAGGAGAAGAAGAATGCTTATGCTTTAAGGGAGAGAGGAATGTTCCTAGGCCTAGGGTGGCCTCCCCCAAACTTAAACTACTCATTGTCCCCAATGAGTGTCTGAGGTGGCACACCCCCAAACTTGTCCTAGAAGCATCTAGTCTAAGGTAAAACAAAGAGAATCTAAAGCCCTAGGCATAGACAAAACATTCTAACAGCAAAATATCACAGCAGTAGTAATCAAGAAAAACAGACAGGAAAGGACTTACAACTAAGCATGCTGAGCAAGTTGTAGAGGTTAATTTAAACTATCCAAGGTGTCCTCTGACACTCATCCAGCATGCATTTAAATAAGGTATATAAAGTAGTCATGATAGCAGCAAAAGACAGAATTTAAACAGAACCAGCCTAGCTAAACAGTCGGTCAAAAGCATGCATTTACTAATAAAAATTGCGGATTCTGCAATTATTTCGCAAAAGAGATAGGGCAGGTATATCAGTGATCAGGGCCCCTACGCATGCTTTTTCCAGTCATTCAAGCTCCATAAAAACAAAACTAAACTAACCTACCTGTGCAGCTATCATCAGACTACACTAACCAATTTGAAAAATTAAAACTAAACAAATAAAACAGATCAAACTATTAACTCAAAATAGCATAATGCACATGGTTTAACAGAAAGCAGATTGTTTCTTTTTTCTTTTTTTTTTTTTTTCTAAGGGAACAGCAATACTCCCTTTAGTGCTTCTCAAACCAGCACTCAGATGTCTTCCTCATCATCACTTCTTCTTGGTCTTGGAGGCACCCATGGAGTCAGGAGGTTCGTGGGAAAATCAGGGAAGATGCATCCAAGTTGGTCAGCAAATTCCTTGTCCCGTGCCTGTGTGTATGTGGCCCATTGAGCCATCCTCTTCTGTAAATCTGTCAGGCACGCCATTGACAGCGACTGAGCAGCAGCCAAACTATCCAGCTCGAATTCCATGTTCCCCTTCCTTCTCAGCCTCAAACCTGTAGGCAGCTCCAAGTGGCCTGTGTATGCCATCTGCTGTTCCATTCGCTCGATGGGGACCCCTGCACGCAAACAGAGTTTAGTAATAGTATTAGGGAAGAACAATGGACCCTTACCCTTCTTGGCGCAGTCAGCAATGGAAGCTGCAATGACTTCGCCCACGTTGATTGTGAGTCCTCGCATGATTGCATAGACCAGCAGCGATCTGCTCTGGTTGATTGTGGTCTCATGGGTCACTGGAGACAGCTTCCTCCGCACGAATGAAAACCATACAGCCGCCTTGGCTGTGAGGTTGGCACTCATGAGAGTGTGCCTCCCATTGCGCGATACTGTCCATGAAGCTTCAGGCTGGCCAATTATCCGAATTGCCTCCTCCAAGACAGCTTCAGAAGGCTCATCAACGATCCTTGAGTAATCAGTGTGCTTCTGGCCCTTGAGGCCGTAGGCTTCGTTGATTTCCTTTGCTGAGAAATCCACTTCTACCCCTCTGACCACAGACAGGCCATCCTCAGGATTCAGCAGATTTGCGTAGAAGTCATAGACCATGCTGGAGTATGCTGGATTGGGTGGCCTACACAGCTCCTCCCAGCCGTGATTTGTGATCCCTGCTCGCAAGAATTGTGGCAGGTCAGCAGGTCTGTCGAGGAATCCCTTCTCGTGCAGCAACTCCCTCTTCCTCAGCTCAATGCCTCTAGACTCAGCGTCAGAAGACACGTACCTCACTGATTGAGGCTCATCTTCAGGGTAAAGCTTGGCCTTCCCTTTGTCTTTTGGTTTGGCTGACTCAGCAGCCTCAATCTTGAGCTTCTTGAGCGATGGCTCAGCACTCTCCTCCTCTGATGCAAGCGCCCTCTTGGCTTTCTTTTTCTTTGATTTCTTGGACCGTTTGGCCTTGAAAATCTTGGCAGCCTTCTTCTTCTTCAGCTTCGCCTTGGTTGTGATCTGCTGGAGGCAAGCCCCCAGTGTCTCGTCCATAGAATCATCCTTCTGCGCAGGACTCCCAAGGCTGGCTTCCCTCAACGGAGAGAAGACCTCTTCTTCCTCACCTTCCCCACTGCCCTGCGTTGATTCTTGATACTCACCATATGGGAATTCAGGGTCAGGTTGTGGGGAAGTGGGCGATGCCTCAGGGCTCTCTGCTGGTGGGGTATACTCAGAACTTTGCGGTGATGAAGGCAGCTCAGGGCTCTGCGCTGGTGGCGATGAGGAGAGCTCAGGGCTTCGAACCGGTGGAGATGATGAAGGGCTGTGCTCCGCTGTCTTGCGGGATGGCTGGCCCAGTTCTTGACTCTCCACAGAGGGAGTCTTTTTCTTGATTTCTTCTTCGGCCACAGCCATACTCCATTTGCGCTTCTTGGGTGTGCCTGCTGGTTCAGAGGGTCCAGCAGGTATCTCCGTAACTACCTTCCACTTCTTCTTGCGGACAGGTAGTTTGGGCAAACGTTCAGTGCGCGCAGCCTCAGCATCAGCCAAGGCAAGCAGTGCTTCCCTCGCAGCAGTTTCAGCGTCATCAGCCCTTTTCTTGGACGCAGATCGTTCGGCTCTTGTCAGCACCATTGTTGGATCGTTGGAATCTAGAGAGAAGAATTGCAGATGAAGAGAAAAGCAGATTTCTTGGAGTTCAGATAATGGGAGAGTCGTACGGATCTTCGCGCTTCTAACGGATATAAAGAAAACACAAAAAAAAATCCCAACGGCTATATTTTTGCGGATTCTGCAAATCCAGCGCAATTCTAGTGACCGTTGGAGATTTTCTGCATTTAAATGTCAATCTTTGATCAACCGTATCTCTGATTTGGCCCAATATCTTCTTGATCTTTTTAACTGGATTTAATCTCCTTGATTCCCTCTATTGATTCCCTACAAAAAGAAATAAAATCAACATCAAATTCGTAATTAAAATCAGACAAACATATACACAAACGATAACCGGAAAAATGGAAAAAATAAACTAAGGCATGAGCCCCATATTGACGAGCACAGCAATCACTCGTCCTCTCTCGTTCTTGTTTTCACGTTTCAGACAAAAGGAAGGCCGAGAGAGTCTTCACATCTCCTTCCTCATAGTAGTGCTTCAATCTTGCACCATTAACCATGAATGGTTGTCCTTGCTGCAGGTTCTTTATCTCGATGGCACCATGAACAAACACATTAGTAATCACAAATGGACCTGACCATCTAGACTTAAGTTTACCTGGAAATAATTTCAACCGTGAGTTAAATAACAAGACAAGCTGACCCTTCTTAAAGTCCTTAACCCTAAGTCTACTGTCGTGCCAAATCTTGGTCTTTTCCTTATACATTTTAGCGTTTTCATAGGCCATATGTCTAAGCTCATCAAGCTCATGTAATTGCAAAGACCGCAATGTTCCCGCATCAGTCACGCAGTAATTCAACTCTTTCATGGCCCAAAATGCTTTGATTTCTAACTCAAGTGGTAAGTGACAAGCTTTGCCATATACTAGCCTATAAGGAGACATACCTAGGGGTGTCTTATATGCAGTTCTATACGCCCAAAGTGCATCCTCGAGTTTAAACGACCAGTCTTTCCTATTGGGTTTGACCACCTTTTCTAGTATGTTCTTAATCTCCCTATTTGAGATTTCAGCTTGGCCATTAGAATGTGGGTGATATGGAGTGGCTACTCTATGTCTAACATTATACTTAGCCAATACTCTCTCCATAGCCTTATTAATGAAATGTGTCCCCTCATCACTGATTATAGCACGAGGTGTCCCAAATCTAGTAAAAATGTGTCTATGCAGGAATTTTATGACTGTTTTAGCATCATTATTTGGACATGCTATGGCCTCTACCCACTTGGAAACGTAATCTACTGCCACAAGGATGTAAAGGTTACCTGATGATGGAGGAAATGGCCCCATGAAATCAATGACCCACACATCAAAGAGCTCCAACTCTAAGATGTAAGTGAGAGGCATCTCATCCCTGCGACTCAAGTTACCTGTTCTCTGGCATTCATCACAGCTGTGTGCATAGTTGTGGGCATCTTTGAAGATCGTTGGTCAGTAGTAGCCACTCTGAAACACCTTAGCAGCTGTCCTCTGACCTCCAAAATGTCCACCATAGGGGGCTGTGTGGCAGTGCTGCAACACAGATCTTGCCTCCGCAGCTGAAACACACTTCCTTAGCAGTCCATCAGCACAAGTCTTGTAGAGTGTGGGATCATCCCATATGAACTTCCTTTCTTCATGGAGGAACTTCTTCTTCTCTTGGCCTCCCTTGAAAGCTGGTAGTACCTGCGATGCAAGGAAGTTGGCAATGTCAGCAAACCATGGTTCCTCATCGTTATCACGATAAGTTAATACAAAGAGATGTTCATCAATAAAAGCATCAGAAATTGCGGATTCTGCAATTTTTTCGCAATTATGCTGCAATCTAGAAAGGTGATCCGCAACCACATTTTCACATCCTTTCTTGTCTCTAATGTCTAAATAAAATTCCTGCAGCAATAACACCCACCTAATCAACCTAGGCTTAGCATCAGCCTTCCTCATTAGGTACTTTAAAGCAGAATGGTCAGTGTACACAATCGTCCTAGTGCCTACAATGTAGTTCCTAAATTTCTCACAAGCAAACACTACGGCTAGCATTTCCTTCTCAGTAGTTGTATAATTACATTGAGCCTCATTAAGTGTTTTACTAGCATAATATACAGGGTGTCTTAATTTGTCAATCTTTTGTCCTAACATGACCCCTACAGCATAGTCACTTGCATCACATAACATCTCAAATGGGAGATCCCAATTTGGCCCTACTATAATAGGTGCTTTGACTAGTGCTTCCTTAAGGGTTTTCCATGCTACTAAACATTCTCTAGAGAAGATGAATGGCCTATTCAGCTCTAGAAGCTCACACAGAGGCTTGGCTATCTTAGAAAAGTTCTTAATAAACCTTTTATAGAAACCTGCATGTCCTAAGAAACTCCTAATGGCTTTTACATTCTGAGGTTCTACCAACTTCTCTATGATTTCTATCTTGGCCCTATCGACCTCCACTCCTGCTCTTGACACTCTATGACCTAGGACAATCCCTTCATCCACCATGAAGTGACACTTCTCCCAATTAAGGACTAGGTTAGTCTCCTCACACCTAGCCAGGACTTGTCCTAAGTTTTCTAGACAGTTTGTAAAGGAATCCCCAAAGACTGAAAAATCATCCATGAATATTTCTATCATGGACTCATCCAAATCAGAGAAGATTGCCAGCATGCACCTTTGGAATGTTGCCGGTGCATTGCATAAGCCAAAAGGCATTCTGCGAAAAGCAAATGTTCCAAAAGGGCAAGTGAAGGTAGTCTTTTCTTGGTCTTTGGGGTCTATAGTGATCTGGTTATAACCTGAATAACCGTCTAAGAAACAGTAGTAAGCTCTACCAGGTATTCTGTCTAACATTTGGTCAATGAATGGTAGAGGGAAGTGGTCTTTTTTAGTTTCTTTATTTAGTTTCCTATAATCCATACATACTCTCCATCCTGTGACAGTCCTAGTTGGAATCAGTTCATTGTTCTAATTGACTACCACAGTCATCCCCCCCTTCTTAGGTACACATTGTATAGGGCTCACCCACTGACTACTATCTATAGGGAAGATCACCCCAGCATCTAACCATTTTATTATTTCCTTTTTAACTACCTCTTTCATAGAGGGGTTCAACCTACGTTGGTGATCTACTCGGGGTGTATGCTCTTCCTCTAATGTGATCTTATGCATACAATAAGAAGGGCTAATGCCTCTAATATCAGCAATAGTCCATGCAATAGCCTTCCTATGTTGCTTATGTAATAAAATCAGTTCAACCTCATGCTTTTCACTTAATTTAGAAGAAATAATTACAGGCAGAGTATCATTATTTCCTAAGTATGCATACTTGAGGTGTGTGGGCAGTGGTTTTAATTCTAAAATAGGTGGATGCTCAATGGATGGCTTTAAAGGATTTAAGGATCTATCAGTTAAGTCTTTATTTATACATACATGTTGTGGTTTATCTACAGGTATATCCATGATCTCAGATACATTCAAGTCAGCTACATCTAATTGTACATATTCATTAGCATGCTTAGTTAATAGTACATGCTCCAATTGTTCTTCCATTAAAGAGTCTACAACGTCCATGCTAGCACATGATTCAAGGTCAGAGGGGTACCTTAAAGCTTTATACACACTAAATTTCACCTCTTCATCATGAACCCTCATAGTGAGCTCACCTTTTTGGACGTCTATCAGGGCCCTACCTGTGGCGAGAAACGGTCTGCCTATTAGGATGGGGACCTCCTTGTCTGCTTCATAATCCAGGATAATGAAATCTGCAAGGAAAATAAACTTGTCAACTTTCACTAGAATATCCTCAATCTTACCTTCAGGGTATGCTATGGATCTGTCTGCTAGTTGTAAAGTGACAGTGGTTGGACGTGCTTCTCCTATTCCCAGCTGGCGGAATAGTGATAGGGGCATGAGGTTTATGCTGGCGCCCAGGTCACAAAGCGCTCTGCCCACGTGCTTGCTGTTGCGTGCTCAATGTGTTAATAAGAATAAGAAATAAGAGAGAGAGAGCACTCAGAACATGCAAGCATACATGATCTTATAGCAAGTAGTAAGTATATTTCATTCGTTTTCCCACAGAGACTTATTTTTAGCTATTCGCGAAGTGTTTTGTTAAGAAAGAAGGGGTGGATTTGATGGGGTAAAATTGGTTTTTAATTATCTAATTTTTGCTGAATGTGTAAAGGAATGCAACATAAACAGATGCAAGTTGAAATTAGACTTAAAGGACAAGAGATGGAATTAATAAACGAAGAAGAAAACAGCTAAACAGAATGGTAACTTAGACGGAATTGCGGGGACCGCAATTCTGCCGCAATTATAATAACAGCGAAAGTGTGTAAATGGGTGAATTAAAGGCTACTAATGACTATCCTATAGGCATTTTTATACGATTCTCAAGCATTGGATCTACTCTCTATGCATCAAACTATCTTAATCTCATGTATCGTCCGATTCCATGCATTAGATTCTTTAGTTTACTCAACTCAAAGTAAGGTCTTAAGCATCTTGTTAAGGCAGAAAGATATGGTTTGTACTAGGGAAACGCCTATTCCTAGGCCGTTTCCTGGTTACCTTGAAAGGCTAGCATGATAATATGACTCTGAACTCTTACTCCTTCCAGAGGTTAGGAGTTCTTTGGACAAAATGGATGGCCAATCGAAATTTCCCGTGGGATGAAGCTTACATACAATCAATGTTCGAGAGCTATCCTACATGCTTGGTTCACGTTTTTTAGCCTATAGTGTTGTCATTAGCATGCCCCTAAGTGACTTAGTTACTCATGGATGTAAGGTAAACAGAAGTAAAGGATAAGACAGTCATGCTTAGGAGAGAAATATGCTCAGAACAATAACGAAAAGCAGTAGATTGGAAATGCGAGAAACTGTGAAGTGAAGAATTGGAATTTGATTATTTAACTGTTTGACTGACAAAAGAAAGCTTTAAACTAAATAGCACGAAGACAGAACACAACGAAATGAACTACACTAGCCACTACAACAGAAACAACAACTAAACAGAGCTGGAAAGCAGAAATGAAAACAGAAAACAAGTAGATGCGTCTGAACGCCTCGTCGCAATCGCCTCGGCTGAAGGATGGGAAAGATCAGCCTTGCTTGGATGAATCCAATAGAGAGAGAAGATAAATCTCCTCTCCTTCCTATCAGATTATCGACTCCAACAGCTGAGCCTTGCACACCAACAGACGGCAGAGGAAAACAGGAAGAAAAGTAGACTGCGAGAAGACTTCTACGCTTTCGGATGATGCTTGAACCTCCGACTTTGACCCCCTTTTATAGTAGTTTGCAGGTGCGTTTGGGCCAAGGAGAACCATCAATCTTTAACGTCGTATATCAGAATGGATGGAGGAGAAAGAACGAATCCCTGAAATCACGGAAATTAACAGAAAAAGATCAGTCAACTTACGGTTTTCACTTGAATTATTGCGGTGTCCGCAACGTTTTCGCAATGCTATCGCAATGCTTGTTTTTTCATTCTTTTCCTTCGGTTTTAAACCCTTTTCTTTCCTATTATGCATAAGTCCTAATTTAGCTACCTTCTTCTAAATCTCATATTTAAGCATAGGTTTAGGCTAAATGCTATCAAAAACACCTAAGAGTGAACATCTTTCTAAGCTAATTAAGGCCTAAAAAGGTCACTGTTGGAGACGTAACACACCCCCAAACTTAAGGTTTTGCTTGTCCTCGAGCAATATATGGACTTTCCTAGGCTGCTGTTTCTTCTTCTTTAACCACTTACTAACTCCCTTATATTCTTGTCTATAGCAATGCTGTCCTGTGACACACTCCTTAGTTTAAAACTACCCTCTTATCTAGCTTCTTCTGACTTTGCCTGCCTAACACTCCTTCTGCTTTCATTAACTTCCTACAACTGATTTATTTACTTCTGTCATATCATGCCACTATCCCTAAGGTTTCAAATTCTGCCTAGCTTTACCTCAGACTCAGTACATGCTTCTAGCTTTCTTTTTAATGTGTCTAGGATTCCTTAGAGTCATGCCAGTCTTAGTATTAACGGTGACAGTAGTACTTTTAGAGAACAACCTAAACCCTGGCATCACTACATTGGATAAACACTCATCTCCCTAAACAACCCTACAAGTTACAACTTTGTGCCTAGCTACTTTGAGGATCAGAGTTCTTTTTAAATAGGACATCTAAGCCACAAAGTTGTAACTCCTAGGTTTACATTCTTCTTCCCTACTTCTTTTTTTCTTACTTTGGTGGAGCCTCTCCTTTGGTTGCCTTTTGATGCAACGCCACTTGTGGGTTACACACTTGGCACTGATTACTCAGCAACCTAAGAGAAACTCCCCCCTTTATTCTTTTTTCATTTTTTTTTCAGTTCATCATTTTTTTGTAAAGGAGAAGAAGAATGCTTATGTTTCTAAGGGAGAGAGGAATGTTCCTAGGCCTAGGGTGGCCTCCCCCAAACTTCAACTACTCATTGTCCCCAATGAGTGTTTGAGGTGGCACACCCCCAAACTTGTCCTAGAAGCATCTAGTCTAAGGTAAAACAAAGAGAATCTAAAGCCCTAGGCATAGACAGAACATTTGAAAAGGAAATATCACAGCAGCAGAAAACTAAAAAAACAGGCAGATAAGGCCTTACAGCTATGCATGCTGAGCTATTTAGATGTAAATTTAAACTATTAAAGGGTGTCCTATGACACTCATCCAGCATGCATTTAGATAAGCTATATAAGGTAGTCATGATAGCAGCAAAAGATGGATTTTAAACAGATCACAGCCTAGCTAAACAGACAGTCCAAAACATGCTTTCAGTAATAAAAATTGCGGGCACCGCAATTATTTCGCAATTAAGTCAGGGCAGATATGACAGTGAGTAAGGCCCCTAAGCATGCTCTTTCCAGTCATTCAAGCTCTCCTAAAAATAAAACAAAACTACCCTACCTAGTCACCTATCATCAAGCTATACGAAGCAAAATTAAAAACATGAAACTAAGCATCTAAAACAGATCAAAAGTGTACTAAAAACAGCATAATTCACATCGTCTATCAGAAAGCAGAAAATTGTTTTTTTTTCCTAAGGGAACAGCAATACTCCCTTTAGTGCAATTCAAACCAGCACTCAAACGTCTTCATCCTCATCAGGTTGTCGTGGTCGTGGAGGCACCCATGGAGTCAGGAGATTGGTGGGGAAGTCAGGGAAGATGCAGCCTAGCTGGTCTGCAACCTCCTTATCCCGTGCCTGCGCATACGTGGCCCATTGAGCCATCCTCCTCTGCATATCCATCATGCACGCCATGGATAGCGACTGATCAGCAGCCAGCCTATCCAGTTCAAACTCCATATTCCCCTTCCTCTTCAGCCTCAAGCCAGCAGGCAGCTCCAAGTGGCCTGTGTAAGCCATCTGCTGCTCCATTCGCTCAATTGGGACTCCTGCAAGCAAACATAGTTTGGTTATGGTGTTAGGGAAAAACAGTGGTCCCTTACCTTTCTTGGCACACTCAGCAATGGCGGCTGACATAATTTCACCCACATTGACCGTGAGACCGCGCATAATGGCATAGACCAGCAGCGATCTGCTCTGGTTGATGGTCGTCTCATGGGTCACAGGGGACAGCTTCCTCCTTACAAAGGCAAACCATACAGCTGCCTTTGCTGTCAGGTTGGCACTCATAAGGGTGTGCCTCCCATTGCGTGATACAGTCCACGCTGCTTCAGGTTGGCCAATTGTTCGAATGGCCTCCTCCAGGACTGCCTCAGTAGGCTCATCAACGATCCTCGCATAATCAGTGTGTCTTTGGCCCTTGAGGCCATAGGCTTCGTTGATGGCCTTTGCGGAGTAGTCCACTTCTACCCCCCTTACCACAGACAGCCCCTCTTCAGAGTTCTGCAGGTTGGCGTAGAAGTCATAGACCATAGCTGTGTAAGCTGGATTGGGTGGCCTACACAACTCCTCCCAGCTGTGATTGATAATTCCTGCGCGCAAGAACTGCGGCAGGTCAGCAGGTCTGTCGAGGAAGCCCTTCTCGTGCAGCAGCTCCCTCTTCCTCAACTCTATGCCTCTGGACTCAGCGTCAGAGGACACATACCTCACTGACTGAGGCTCATCTTCAGGGTAAAGCTTGGCTTTCCCTTTGTCTGCTGGCTTGGATGATTCTGCAGCCTCCACCTTGAGTCTTTTGAGCGATGGCTCAATGCTCTCTTTGTCTGCTGAAGGAGCCCTCTTGGCCTTCTTCTTTTTAAACTTCTTGGATCGCTTGGCCTTGAGAATCTTGGCCTTTTTCTTCTTCTTGAGCTTAGCCTTGATGGTGATCTGCTGGAGGCAAGCTCCCAATGTCTCCTCCATGGAATCATCCTGCTGTGCAGGACTTGCTGGACTAGCGTCCCTCACAGGCGAGAAAACCTCCTCGTCCTCACCTTCCCCACTGCCTTGCGTTGATTCTTGGTACTCCCCATATGGGAATTCAGGGTCAGGCCGTGGGGTAGTATGCGACGGCGTGGTGCTCTGCTCTGCCGTAGGTGTCTGTGCAGAACTCAGTGGTGAAGAAGATAACTCAGGGCTCTGTGCAGGCGGCGATGAAGGAAGCTCTGGGCTCTGCACTGGTTCAGATGGTGAAGGGTTGTGCGCAGGCGATGCAGATGGCGACGAACCCTTCTTGGTCGACTCGTGGGACGCACGATCCGTTTCTTGACTCTCCACAGAGGGAGTCTTTGCTTTGCTTGGTTCGGCGGCCATCTCGACACTCCACCGGCGCTTCTTGGGTGTGCCTGCTGGTTCAGAGGGTCCAGCAGGGATTTCTGTGACAACCCTCCACTTCTTCCTTTGGATCAGAAGCTTTGGAAGACGTTCGGTGCGTGCCGTACCAGCATCTGCGAGGGCAAGAAGTGCTTCCCTCGCAGCTGTTTCAGCTTCATCAGCCCTTTTCTTGGCCGCAGATCTTTCAGCCCTCGTGAGTACCATTGTTGGATCTTGGAGATTTGGAGAGAAGAATCAAAGATGAAGAGAATCGCAGCTTTCTTGGAAATCAGAGAGTGGGAGAATAGTATCGATCGAGCGCCTTCTAACGGATATAAAGGAAACGGCTAAATCTCAACGGCTATATTTTGCGGATCCTGCAATTCCAGCGCAATTTTAGGGATTTTTTTTCATCTAAATAGCAAACTTTGCTCGTCCGTATCTTTTATTTGGCTCGATCGTTTCTTGATTTTTAAAGCTGGATTTACTCTCCTTGATTCCCTCTATCGATTCCCTGCAAAAAGAAATAAAATTAACATCAAATTCGTAATTAAAATCATACAACAAAACACACAAACGATAACCGGAAAATCGCAAAAAATAAACTAAGGCATGAACCTTATGTCGACGAGCACAGCAATCACTCGTCCTCTCTCGTTCTCGTTGTCACGCTTCAGTCAAGAGGAAGGCCGAGAGAGTCTTCACATCTCCTTCCTCATAGTAGTGCTTCAACCTTGCACCATTAACCATGAATGGTTGGCCTTGCTGCAAGTTCTTTATCTCTATGGCACCATGAACAAACACATTAGTAATCACAAATGGACCTGACCATCTAGACTTAAGTTTCCCTGGAAAGAGTTTCAACCGTGAGTTAAACAATAAGACAAGTTGACCCCTCTTAAAGTCCTTAACTCTAAGTCTACTATCGTGCCAAATCTTGGTCTTTTCCTTATACATTTTAGCATTTTCATAGGCCATATGTCTAAGCTCATCAAGCTCGTGTAATTGTAAAGACCGCAATGTTCCCGCATCTTTTACACAAAAATTCAATTCCTTCATGGCCCAAAATGCTTTGTTTTCTAACTCAAGTGGTAAGTGACAAGTCTTGCCATATACCAGCCTATAAGGAGACATACCTAGGGGTGTCTTATATGCTGTCCTATAAGCCCAAAGTGCATCCTCAAGCTTAAAGGACCAGTCTTTCCTATTAGGTTTGACCACTTTTTCTAGGATGTTCTTAATTTCCCTATTTGAAATTTCAGCCTGTCCATTCGAGTGTGGGTGATAGGGAGTGGCTACTCTATGTCTAATGTTATACTTAGCCAACACTCTCTCCATAGCCTTGTTAATGAAATGTGATCCCTCATCACTAATGATGGCACGAGGTGTCCCAAACCTAGTAAAAATGTGTCTATGCAAGAATTTGGTGACTGTTTTGGCATCATTATTGGGACATGCTTTGGCTTCTACCCACTTGGACACATAGTCCACTGCCACTAATATGTAGAGGTTACCTGATGATGGAGGGAATGGTCCCATGAAGTCAATGCCCCACACATCAAAGAGCTCCAACTCTAAGATGTAGGTGAGGGGCATCTCATCCTTTCGACTGAGGTTACCTGTTCTTTGGCAGTCATCACAGCTGTGGGCATAATTGTGGGCATCCTTGAAGATCGTTGGCCAATAGTAGCCACTCTGAAATACCTTCGCAGCTGTTCTTTGGCCACCAAAGTGTCCACCATAAGGAGCTGTGTGACAATGCTGTAGGACAGACTTCGCTTCAGCAGCTGAAACACACTTCCTTAGCAAGCCATCAGCACAGGTTCTGTAAAGTGTGGGGTCATCCCAGATGAATTTCCTTGCTTCATGAAGGAACCTCTTCTTCTCTTGTCCTCCCTTGAAAACTGGTAATACCTGTGATGCAAGGAAGTTAGCAATGTCAGCAAACCAAGGTTCCTCATCGTTATCACGATGAGTCAAAACAAAGATATGTTCATCAATAAAAGCATCAGAAATTGCGGGATCCGCAATTTTTTCGCAATTGTGCTGCAATCGAGAAAGGTGATCTGCAACCACATTTTCACATCCCTTCTTGTCTCGAATGTCCAAATCAAACTCCTGCAGCAATAACACCCACCTAATCAACCTAGGCTTAGCATCAGCCTTCCTCATAAGATATTTCAAGGCAGAATGGTCAGTGTATACAATTGTCCTAGTGCCTACAATATAGTTCCTGAATTTCTCACAAGCAAACACTACAGCAAGCATCTCTTTCTCAGTAGTTGTATAATTACATTGAGCCTCATTCAAGGTCTTACTAGCATAATATACAGGATGTGTTAGCTTGTCAATTTTCTGTCCTAACATGACCCCTACAGCATAGTCACTAGCATCACATAACATCTCGAATGGGAGATCCCAATCTGGCCCTACTATAACAGGTGCTGTAACTAGTGCTTTCTTAAGGGTCTGCCAAGCTACTAAACAGTCCTTAGAGAAGATGAATGGCCTATTTAGCTCTAGAAGCTCACATAGAGGCTTGGCTATCTTAGAAAAGTCCTTGATGAACCTTCTGTAGAAGCCAGCATGCCCTAAGAAACTCCTAATGGCCTTGACATTCTGAGGCTCTACCAACTTCTCTATGATCTCTATTTTGGCCCTATCGACCTCTACACCTGCCCTTGACACTCTATGACCTAAAACAATCCCTTCATCCACCATGAAGTGACACTTTTCCCAATTAAGGACTAAGTGAGTCTCTTCACATCTAGCCAGGACTTGTCCTAAATTCTCTAGACAGTTGGTAAAGGAATCCCCAAAGACTGAGAAGTCATCCATGAATATTTCTATCATGGACTCATCCAACTCAGAGAAGATTGCCATCATGCACCTTTGGAAAGTTGCCGGTGCATTGCATAAGCCAAAAGGCATTCTGCGAAAGGCAAAAGTTCCAAAAGGGCAAGTGAAGGTAGTCTTCTCTTGGTCCTTAGGGTCTATAGTAATCTGATTATAGCCAGATAACCATCTAAGAAACAATAGTAGGCTCTACCAGCTATTCTGTCTAACATCTGGTCAATGAACGGCAGAGAGAAGTGGTCTTTTTTAGTTTCTTTATTTAATTTCCTGTAATCCATACATACTCTCCATCCTGTGACAGTCCTAGTTGGAATCAGTTCATTGTTCTCATTGACTACCACAGTCATCCCACCCTTTTTAGGTACACATTGTATAGGGCTCACCCACTGACTACTAGCTATGGGAAAGATCACACCAGCATCTAACCATTTTATTATTTCTTTCTTAACTACCTCTTTCATAGAGGGGTTCAGCCTACGTTGATTATCTACTCTAGGTGTGTGCTCTTCCTCTAGTATAATCTTATGCATACAATAAGAAGGGCTAATGCCTCTAATATCAGCAATAGTCCATGCAATAGCCTTCCTATGTTGCTTAAGCAGTAATATCAGTTCAACCTCATGCTTTTCACTTAGCTTAGAAGAAATGATAACAGGCAGAGTTTCATTACTCCCTAAATATGCATACTTGAGGTGAGTGGGTAGTGGTTTTAATTCTAATACAGGTGGATGCTCAATGGATGGCTTTAAAGGATTCACAGATCTATCAGTTAGGTCTATATTCATACATACATGTTGTGGTTTATCTACAGGCATATCCATTATGTCAGATATATTCAAGTCAGCTACATCTAACTGTACATATTCATTAGCATGGTTGGTTAATAATACATGCTCCAATTGTTCTTCCATTAAAGAATCAACAACGTCCATACTAGCACAGGATTCAAGGTCAGAGGGATACCTTAAAGCTTTATACACACTAAATTTCACCTCTTCATCATGAACCCTCATAGTGAGCTCACCTTTTTGGACGTCTATAAGTGCCCTACCTGTGGCTAGAAATGGTCTGCCTAACAGGATGGGGACCTCCTTGTCTGCTTCATAATCCAGGATAATGAAATCTGCAAGGAAAATAAACTTGTCAACTTTTACTAAAATATCCTCAATTTTACCTTCTGGGTATGCAATGCATCTGTCTGCTAATTGTAAAGTGACAGTGGTTGGACGTGCTTCTCCTATTCCCAACTGGCGGAATAGTGATAGGGGCATGAGGTTTATGCTGGCGCCCAGGTCACAAAGCGCTCTGCCCACGTGCTTGCCTCCAAGTTCTACAGGTAAGGTGAAGGAACCAGGATCCTTTTCCTTTTTGGACAACTTGTTTTGGAGGATGGCACTGCACTCCTCAGTGAGGTTTACTGTTTCAAACTCACCAATTATTTTTTTGTTAGTAATAATATCCTTCAAAAACTTTACATATGAAGGCATAGACTGTAAAACTTCTACAAAAGGAATGTTGACATGCACTTGTTTAAGAATTTCTAAGAATTTATTAAAATGCATTTCCTGTTCCTGCTTCTTCTTAAGCCTTCGAGGATATGGAGGTGGTGGCACATATGCAGGCACGTCAGGGCGCCTTAGGATAGGTGGAGGCCTTGGAATTTCCTCTATCTCCTCAATAATTGGCTCCAGCCTGGCTCCTGATGTGCTTGTGGATGGTGGACCTTGGCTTGACAGAGACTCCAGTGGAGCACTAGACTCAGTGTTCTCTATTCTCTTTGGTGTGTCCTTTGTGTTGCTCACCAAGGGTCTACCACTTCTAAGTTCAATTGCTTGAACTTGCTCTTTACCATCTCTCCTTGGCACCTTGGTATCAGCAGGGAGTCTACCTTGGGGCCTACTCTTGAGTTCATTGGCTAATTGGCCTATTTGGTTCTCTAGGCTCCTAAGAGTAGCTTGTTGGCTTTGAAGAGTAGCATCATTCTTAGCTATGTATTCCTTGAGTAAGTTTTCTACAGAAGATCCTACAGGTTGGTTGTATGGCTTTTGATACATGGATTGGTTATGTTGGGGAGTGAAACCAGGTGTTCCACTTGGTCTAGGTTGGTTAGGATTTTGGTTAGCATTTTGTTGGCCACCCCATGACAGGTTTGGGTGGTTCCTCCAACCAGGGTTGTAAGTATTGGAATAAGGGTTGTTCCTAGGCTGCTGCTGACTTCCAATGTAGCAGACTGAGGCTGGATTCCCAGGGCAGTATTCATACAGGTGCCCTTCCCCACAGAATCCACATATAAGTGCCTCACCTTGACTTGGTTGGGTGCCCATTAACATGGCGGTAGCGGTGTTGGCACTTGTTTGGAGATTGGCTTGAGCCATTTGCTTAACTAGGTTGGTCAGAGCATTTATTTGGGTGCTCATTGCACTTAGAGCATCCTTGTCTTGAGCTCTAGTTGGCTCAACAGGATCATCTGACCACCTACAATGAGATGCTGAGATCTTCTCCAAGATCTCATAGGCTTCGTTGTAACTCTTGGACAACATGGAACCACCAGCAGATGAATTTAAGACTTGCCTAGTGCTGGGGTTGCATCCTTTGAAAAATACCTCTATTTGGATACACCATGGGATGCCATGATGTGGACATTTGAGAAGAAGATCTTTGAACCTTGTCCAAGCTTCGTGAAGAGATTCATTATCAGCTTGTTTGAACTTGACTATATCATCACGAAAGGTAGAATTCCTATCAGGTGGGAAGTATTTGACTAGGAATTTTTCTGCTAAATCTGTCCAATTGCGGACAGATCCAGAGGGTAATGAGTTCAACCATGTTTTGGCTTTGTCCCTCAAAGAGTAAGGGAACAAGTATAGCCTCAAAGCTTCTTGGGACACTCCAGGGATGATAAAGGTATCACTGACTCCTAAGAAGTTCCTAAGATGGTTGTGGGGGTCCTCATTTTCTATTCCAAAGAATTGTCCCACAGTGGACAACATTTGGAACATCACTGGCTTTAACTCGAATGAGTTGGCAGTGATTTCAGGATGGATTATGCTGGGGTTCAGCTCCCCAGGCATAGGTACTAGATATGAGAGGATGGCACTATTCTTGTCATTCGCTATTTCGATGGGATTGCGAATGACAGGTACCTGATTTGGAACTATCTCTTCCATTTCTTCGGTTTCAGGTATTATTTGAGGTATATAAGGTTGTTTAAAGAGTCGTTTCTTTGCTTTGTTTCTAGCTCTAAGTAGTCTCTCAGGCTCAGGATTGAACTCTAGATCACTACTTGAAGGCTCACTCATAAACTACCCTACTAGTACCTGCAAAAGAAATGAAAAGTAGATTAGTTTCAATAGATAATAATCTTGGGGTTTCAAACTTAACAAACTTCGTTTTCACTTAAAATAAGTCCCCGGCAGCGGCGCCAAAAACTTGTTGCGTGCTCAATGTGTTAATAAGAATAAGAAATAAGAGAGAGAGAGCACTCAGAACATGCAAGCATACATGATCTTATAGCAAGTAGTAAGTATATTTCATTCGTTTTCCCACAGAGACTTATTTTTAGCTATTCGCGAAGTGTTTTGTTAAGAAAGAAGGGGTGGATTTGATGGGGTAAAATTGGTTTTTAATTATCTATTTTTTGCTGAATGTGTAAAGAAATGCAACATAAACAGATGCAAGTTGAAATTAGACTTAAAGGACAAGAGATGGAATTAATAAACGAAGAAGAAAACAGCTAAACAGAATGGTAACTTAGACGGAATTGCGGGGACCGCAATTCTGCCGCAATTATAATAACAGCGAAAGTGTGTAAATGGGTGAATTAAGGGCTACTAATGACTATCCTATAGGCATTTTTATACGATTCTCAAGCATTGGATCTACTCTCTATGCATCAAACTATCTTAATCTCATGTATCGTCCGATTTCATGCATTAGATTCTTTAGTTTACTCAACTCAAAGTAAGGTCTTAAGCATCTTGTTAAGGCAGAAAGATATGGTTTGTACTAGGGAAACGCCTATTCCTAGGCCGTTTCCTGGTTACCTTGAAAGGCTAGCATGATAATATGACTCTGAACTCTTACTCCTTCCAGAGGTTAGGAGTTCTTTGGACAAAATGGATGGCCAATCGAAATTGCCCGTGGGATGAAGCTTACATACAATCAATGTTCGAGAGCTATCCTACATGCTTGGTTCACGTTTTTTAGCCTATAGTGTTGTCATTAGCATGCCCCTAAGTGACTTAGTTACTCATGGATGTAAGGTAAAAAGAAGTAAAGGATAAGACAGTCATGCTTAGGAGAGAAATATGCTCAGAACAATAACGAAAAGCAGTAGATTGGAAATGCGAGAAACTGTGAAGTGAAGAATTGGAATTTGATTATTTAACTGTTTGACTGACAAAAGAAAGCTTTAAACTAAATAGCACGAAGACAGAACACAACGAAATGAACTACACTAGCCACTACAACAGAAACAACAACTAAACAGAGCTGGAAAGCAGAAATGAAAACAGAAAACAAGTAGATGCGTCTGAACGCCTCGTCGCAATCGCCTCGGCTGAAGGATGGGAAAGATCAGCCTTGCTTGGATGAATCCAATCGAGAGAGAAGATAAATCTCCTCTCCTTCCTATCAGATTATCGACTCCAACAGCTGAGCCTTGCACACCAACAGACGGCAGAGGAAAACAGGAAGAAAAGTAGACTGCGAGAAGACTTCTACGCTTTCGGATGATGCTTGAACCTCCGACTTTGACCCCCTTTTATAGTAGTTTGCAGGTGCGTTTGGGCCAAGGAGAACCATCAATCTTCAACGTCGTATATCAGAATGGATGGAGGAGAAAGAACGAATCCCTGAAATCACAGAAATTAACAGAAAAAGATCAGTCAACTTACGGTTTTCACTTGAATTATTGCGGTGTCCGCAACGTTTTCGCAATGCTATCGCAATGCTTGTTTTTTCATTCTTTTCCTTCGGTTTTAAACCCTTTTCTTTCCTATTATGCATAAGTCCTAATTTAGCTACCTTCTTCTAAATCTCATATTTAAGCATAGGTTTAGGCTAAATGCTATCAAAAACACCTAAGAGTGAACATCTTTCTAAGCTAATTAAGGCCTAAAAAGGTCACTGTTGGAGACGTAACACTTGCCTCCTAGTTCTACTGGTAAGGTGAAGGAACCAGGATCCTTCTCCTTCTTGGGCAGCTTATTCTGGAGTATGGCACTGCACTCCTCAGTGAGATTTACTGTTTCAAACTCACCAATTATTTTCTTGTTAGTTATAATATCCTTCAAAAACTTTACATAAGAAGGCATAGACTGTAAAACTTCTACAAAAGGAATGTTAACATGCACTTGCTTAAGAATTTCTAAGAATTTATTAAAGTGCACTTCCTGTTCCTGTTTCTTTTTAAGCCTTCGAGGAAATGGAGGTGGTGGCACATATGCGGGCACTTCAGGTCGCCTTAGGATAGGTGGAGGCCTTGGAATTTCTTCTATCTCCTCAATAATTGGCTCTAGCCTGGCTCCTGATGTGCTTGTGGATGGTTGACCTTGGTTTGGCAGAGACTCCAGTGGAGCACTAGACTCAGTGTTCTCTACTCTCTTTGGTGCTTCCTTTGTGTTGCTCACCAATGGTCTACCACTTCTAAGTTCAATTGCTTGAACTTGCTCTTTACCATCTCTCCTTGGCACCTCTGTGTCAGCAGGGAGTCTACCTTGGGGCCTACTCTTGAGTTCATTGGCTAGTTGCCCTATTTGGTTCTCTAGGCTCCTAAGAGTAGCTTGCTGGCTTTGTAGAGTAGCATCATTCTTGGCGATGTACTCCTTGAGTAGATTTTCTACAGAAGACCCTACTGGTTGGTTGTATGGTTTTTGATACATGGATTGGTTATGTTGGGAAGTGAATCCAGGTGTTCCACTCGGTCTTGGTTGGTTAGGAACTTGGTTAGCATTTTGTTGGCCACCCCATGACAGGTTTGGGTGGTTCCTCCAACCAGGGTTGTAAGTATTGGAATAGGGGTTGTTCCTAGGCTGCTGCTGGCTTCCAACGTAGCAGACTGAGGCCGGATTCCCAGGGCAGTATTCATACAGATGCCCTTCCCCACAGAATCCACAGGGTAGTGTCTCACCTTGACTTGGTTGGGCGCCCATTGACATGGCAGTGGCGGTGTTGACACTAGGTTGGAGATTGGCTTGAGCCATTTTTTTTACTAGGTTGGTCAGGGCGTTTATTTGACAGCTCATAGCATTGAGTGTGTCCTTGTCTTGAGCTCTACTTGGCTCTATTGGATCATCTGACCACCTACAATGAGATGCTGAGATCTTCTCCAAGATCTCATAGGCTTCGTTGTAACTCTTGGTCAACATGGAGCCTCCAGCGGATGAATTTAAGACTTGCCTAGTGCTGGGATTGCATCCTTTGAAAAAGACCTCTATTTGGATACACCATGGAATGCCATGGTGTGGACATTTAAGAAGAAGATCTTTGAACCTTGTCCAAGCTTCGTGAAGAGACTCATTCTCAGCTTGTTTGAATTTGACTATGTCATCACGAAAGGTAGAATTCCTATCGGGTGGGAAGTATTTAACTAGGAATTTCTCCGCCAAGTCTGTCCAATTGCGGACTGATCCAGAGGGCAATGAGTTTAACCACGTCTTTGCTTTGTCCCTCAATGAGTAAGGGAAAAGGTATAGCCTCAAGGCTTCTTGGGAAACTCCAGGGATGATGAAGGTATCACTAACTCCTAGGAAGTTTCTAAGATGGTTGTGGGGATCCTCATTTTCCACTCCAAAGAATTGTCCCACAGTGGACAACATTTGGAACATCACTGGCTTTAATTCGAATGAATTGGCAGTGATCTCAGGGCGGATTATACTTGGATTTAGCTCCCCAGGCATGGGAACTAAGTATGAGAGAATGGCACTATTCTTGTTATTCGCTATTTCGATGGGATTGCGAATGACAGGTACCGGATTTGGAACTATCCCTTCCATTTCTTCTTTAGAGGATTGCGGAGACTCTGCGGTTTCAGCAATTATTTGGGGTATAGTGGGTTGTTTAAAGAGACGTTTCTTAGCTTTGTTTCTAGCCCTAAGTAATCTCTCAGGCTCAGGGTTGAACTCTAGATCACTACTTGAAGGCTCACTCATAAACTACCCCACTAGTACCTGAAAAAGAAATGAAAAATAGATCAGTTTCAATAGATATTAAGAGTTGGTTTTCTAACTTAACAAACTTCGTTTTCACTAAAATAAATCCCCGGCAGCGGCGCCAAAAACTTGTTGCGTGCTCAATGTGTTAAAATAAATAAGCAATAAGAGAGAGAGAGCACTCAGAACATGCAAGCATACATGATCTTATAGCAAGTAGTAAGTATTTTTTCATTCGTTTTCCCACAGAGATTTACTATAAGCTACTCGTGAAGTGTTTTGTTAAGAAAGAATGGATGGATTTGATGGGGTAAAGTTGGTTTTTAATTGTCTAATTATTACTGAATATATAAAGGGAAGCAACATAAACAAGCTCAAGGCAATGTTAAACTCAAAGGAAAAGAGAAGAGATCAATAAACTAAGAGGAAAGTAGCTAAACATAATTTTTAACTTAGCAGAATTGCGGAAACAGCAATTCTACCGCAATGTTACTAACAGCGAAAGTGTGTAAAATGGAGAATTAAGGGCTACTAACGACTCTCCTATAGGCCTTTTTATACGATTCTCAAGCACTGGATCACCTCACTATGCATCAAACTATCTCAATCTCATGTATCTTCCGATTTCATGCATTAGATTCTTTAGTTTACTCATGTCCAAGTAAGGTCTTAAGCATCTTGTTAAAGCAGAAAGATATGGCTTGTACTAGGGAAACGCCTATTCCTAGGCCGTTTCCTGACTACCTTGAAAGGCTAGCATGAGAGTATGACTCTGAACTCTTACTCCTTCCAGAGGTTAGGAGTTCTTTGGACAAAATGGATGGCCAATCGAAATTGCCCGTGGGATGAAGCTTACATACAATCAATGCTTCGAGAGCTATCCTACATGCTTGGTTCACGTTTTTTAGCCTATAGTATTGTCATTAGCATGCCCCTAAGTGACTTAGTTACTCATGGATATGGGGAGAACAGAAATAAGAGATGAAAGAGACATGCTTAGAGGAGAAATAAACTGAAAACAGCAAAGGAAAACCGTAGCAGCAGAAGATGAGAAACTTGTGAATTAATGAACTATGCTTCTATTACTTGATTGTTTGAATGAACAAAAGAGAATTTAAAGTGAACAACAGAAAGACAGAATACAACGAAATGGACTGATCTAGCTACTAGAAAAGAAACAACAACAAACTAAAGCTGGAAATTGGAAATAAAGACAGAAAGCAGAAAAACGAGCGTGAACGCCTTGTTGCGAATGCCTCGTCTAAATGGGGTGAAAGAATAACCTTGCTTGGATGAATCCAAATCAGATTGTCGATTCCAACAGCTGAAACTCTCAAGCCCACAGACGGAGAAGGATGACAGGAGAAAAGATGGAGCTGCGAGAAGACTTCTACGCTTTCGGATGATGATTGAACCTTCGACTTTGACCTCCTTTTATAGGCTTCTGCAGGTGCGATTGGGCCAAGGAGAACCGTCCATCCTCAACGTCGTACTTCACAATGGATGGAGGAGAAAGAACGAATCCCTGAAATAACGGATCTAAACAGAAAAAGATCAGTCAACTTACGGTTTTCACTTGAAACATTGCGGTTTCCGCAATGTTTCCGCAATGCTGTCGCAATGCTTGTTTTTCATTCTTTTCCTTCGTTTTTCAACCCTTTTCTTTCCTTTAGTACATAAGTCCTAATTTAGCTACCTTCTTCTAATTCTCATATTTAAGCATAGGTTTAAGCTAAATCCTATCAAAAACACCTAAGAGTGAACATCTTTCTAAGATAATCAAGTCCTAAAAAGGTCACTTTTGGAGACGTAACAATGGTTAAATGGAGATTGGTTCGATACAGCTGATGCGGTCGAAGATGTGACAACTCACAGTGAAGATGAGATGTATGAACCGGATGACGATGAAGAGGATGAGACAACGAACGAAGAAAATGATGAACAGTACTGTAGTGATGATGAATCGGTCGAAGATGAAGTTTGTTCTGAACAACATGAGCAGACTCCACCAAGTGGTAGAGTTTGTAGAGAATTGATTGTTCAAAATCATGCAGGTTCTGATTTGGATGTTCGCGAAGGGAAAATATTCTTTTCAAAGACAGATTTAAAAACGAGGATGCATGTCTACGCAATGAAGCATAATTTTGAATTTCGAGTTAAGAAGTCTACTACTATATTGTACACATTAGGTTGTATCGATTTAGAGTGCACTTGGAGACTACGAGGTATGAAGATGGATGGTTGCGATCTGTTTCGTATATCAAAGTATGTTGGTACACATACGTGTTCAATAGACTCTCTCAATCAAGACCACAGACAAGCAACTGCCAGGGTCGTTGGTGAGTTAATAAAAGGAAAATTTGCAGGAATATGACGTGTGTATACCCCTAAAAAAATTATTGAGGATATGCAAAAAGACTTCGGGGTGAATATAAGCTACGACAAGGCGTGGATGGCGAAAGAAATAGCACAGAGCCTTGTGAGGGGATCTCCTGAAGAATCATATGACATATTACATGCGTATGGGGAAGCCCTAAAACTCGAAAATCCTGGAACTATTTTTGAGATTGAGTTGGAAGATTCAATTCACTTCAAATACGTCTTCATGGCACTAGGACCTTGTGTAAGGGGATACTTGAGTAGCATTCGCCCAGTGGTGATTGTCGATGGTGCACATTTAAAAGGAAAATACAAGAGTTGTATGCTCTTAGGTGTTGCAATGGATGGCAACAACCGGTGTTATCCATTAGCTTTTGCAGTTGTTGACAATGAGAACGATCGTTCGTGGAAATGGTTCATGAACAATTTGAAGACTTGTATAGAAGAAAATGGAAATTTAGTTATTTTGTTAGACCGCCATGCCACCATAGCGAATGTAGTTGAAGAGGTATTTTCGAACGCATTCCATGCACTCTGTACATACCATATCAAAGGGAATCTAGAAAGACTTTTTAAAAACCTGGCGATTGTGGAGTTGTTTAAGAAGGCTTCTAGAGCGTATCGTGAGTCCAAATTTTTAGTTTATTGGGATCAGATACGTCTATTCCGTAATGTCTTGGTTGCATCCTATCTTGAAGGCGCTGGCATAGAGAGATGGGCTAGATGTCGTCAGATAGACAAACGATATGACAATATGACCAGTAACAGTGCAGAGTGTCTGAATGCATTAACAAGGGAAGCAAGCTATTTGTCAGTTACCGCTCTGATAGATTTCATTCGATCGTTCATTCAAAAATGGTTTAGGGTTAGGCGTGAGCAATGGGTGGCACGCACAACCACATTATCAGATTACGCTCGTTCTATATTAGCCAAAGCTTCAGACATGGGGAGACGATGCCAAATAGAACCAATTAATCAGTGGAGATTCAACGTCCAGGACGAAAATTTCGGAGGTATTGCGGACATTGAAAATCGTACGTGTGGTAGAGCACTTTATGTGGTACTCCAAATTCAAGCTGTCGAGGCTTGCCAAAATACAATTTATAAACCCGAATGCACCGAGCTATTTGTAGCTAAGTGGTAACGGGGTCGATCCACAGGGAATTAAGAAATCTAATTTAAATAAGTCTAATTTTCTAGAGATAAAAAGTATGCACAATTTAAAATAAAAGAATGGTAATTTGGTTTGGGGGGGGGGGGGGGGGAGCTCCTAATATGCAAGCTAACGGAAAATTAAAGGACAACGTGCAAAATTTAAATGGTCGTGCTTAACATCGAGAAGTGGAATTGATCGTTATGGATGTTTGGTTCATCGATACAATTTCTTAACTAATCATGCTTATGCACACAATTCATTTGGCTACTTCTAGCTCAAATGACCCAAAGATATAATTAGAAACATACAATTCTAATTGTACTTGGCCAATAATCTATCCAAGGTCGCGACCCCTAAATCGACTATGTGCCAGTGACGGGAACATTGCGACGGCTTAATCCTAAGACTAACCCGGTTTCTCTCTCGCCTAAAGCCTAACATGAAAACGTTAATTAATTCAGATTACCATCTGTCACTTTGGAATGAATCAATTAGCCATGCTTAAGCCCGTGCTACCTAGCGGTTTGGGCAATTATACGTCCCAACCTTTAGCCCTCTATCATGCATAGGAATTAGAGCGTCAATCTAATTTAGCTACACATGCTAGATATGGAATAAGAACAAGCAAGAGAATGCAAATACATAGTAATTATCTCAACATTTACAAAGGGGCAAAACCTCCCCAAACATCCATAATTCACAAAACCCAAATCGAAATTAAGTACTAACCTTAGTTTAGCCTTCCATGGAGAATGAATAAATCCAATCCCCCATGGAAGAGCTTAGTAGCATACAAAGAGGAGAAGAAGAAGTCCAAAAATGGTGGAAAATGGTGGAAACCCGAGAGCAAAGTTGGAAGAAGAAGAAGAATGAAAAGTTTGGGCGAAATTTGGCGTTTTCACGCCTTTAAGTGTCGGAGCGTCGAGACGCTAGGCAAGCGTCTCGACGCTGTGCCCTAAGTTGGCCGCGCGCGCGCGGGCGTCGAGACGCTAGGCAAGCGTCTCGACGCTGTCGCGCGTCCGTCTGGAAAATTTATCGGGCTGGCGTCGAGACCCTCGGGCGGCGTCTCGACGCTGGGGCGCGCGCGTGCTTCGGATGGTGTCGGGGCGGCGTCGAGACCCTCGGGCGGCGTCTCGATGCTGGGGCGCGCGCGTGCTTCGGATGGTGTCGTGGCGGCGTCGAGACGCTCGGCCAGCGTCGAGCTAGTGTCGAGCTAGCGTCTCGACGCTGCTGCCCATGCAAGCAAGCTCTCGGGTTTGGATGGCCAAAATGAGTCTCTTCAAGGCAATATTTGCCATCTCTTGGATTCTTTAAGCTCTTTCACTCCCGATGCATCTATGAAGCTCTAAAACGGCACTTTAAGCCCCGAAATGTGTCTTTGGACTTCCCGGGCTCTCGACCATGAAATCATCTACAAGAAAGCGTTTTAATCAATATATGTCATGGTTTTAGCCAGAATTAGGGACATAAAGATAGCTCTATTTTGGAGCTATCAAAATACCCCCGACCTAAATCTTGCTTGTCCTCGAGCAAGGTATACTCTAAATTATCTCCAAAGAATCAAATGCATGCTTAGACTCTAACCTCAATGCTTGTGAAACAAGGTACTTGGATAAATGTAAAACCATCAAATGCATGCAAACGTTGAAATCATTTCAAAAATTTTAACTCCTATTCCCTTACGTGTGTGTGTGTTTAGCACCTCTCAATCTAGCTCATGCAAGCCCGGAACAACCTTATACAGTCCTATAACTCGTTTTCCCCCTACTTATGTCGATAAGAACAGTCTAATGGCTTTCAGCGATAGAAAAAGCAACAAAACATAAGGCCTACATTTTATTCTTTTCTTTGAGTACTTTGTACCCATTTTTCTTTTTGAACCACTTTTTTTTATTTTTCTCCAAGAGAGCCTAACACGTCAAACCAAATTTAGCTTCACGTTTTTAAGGACTATTGCTCACTTCTATTAGTTCCCCTTTCATGCAGTGACAACCGTGGGTTACACGATCGCCCCTGGTTACACGGGCAACACAAGAAGGAGGAGCAACTCTAGAGTTTTTATTTTTCATGCATACTTTTTTTTAGGCAATAGCTTCGCTATACAACAAATGAGTCATTACTACTTCTACACATCAAGCCTCCCTAATGGTACCTTTCGGGGTGACAACAAGGTTTCAGACCAAATAAAATTATTCTAAACCTATAAAACTGAGAATAAGAGGGCTATGTGCTCAGTGAATGTAGGGGAATAACAGAATTTTTTTTAAAATAGGCTCAAAATGTGCATACATCGTCAAATTTTCGAATCATACAAATACGGAGTGTTCACAAGCAAATCACAGACCGTCCTCATCGGACAACATGCATTCAGATTCTAATCTAACAGTCAGAGTACACATATGCTCGACAACTACTAAGAAGTCTCATCTCTATCAACAAACTCCACCCCCCACCTAAAGATATGCATTGTCCCCAATGCATTAAACAGTCAAACCAATAAAATCCTAACAATAAAATCCTAAGGGAACAGAAAACCTCCCCTGAATCTTGTGGAGCCGACGGGTGAAGATGTGCACCATCGTCCTCCAATGTACTCTCGAATTGCCGGCCATTCCACTGTTTCTCCTAAGAAAGCAAGTAAACAAACAACAAATTCAAAAGCTAATATAAACAAAAGCAAAACAGTAAACAGAATTACAGTCCAAGCTCGGGTGCCTCCGAGAAGCGCAAATTTTTAAAGTCGATTGCTCGACTGTATTCTCTCATCAAATCATCCATAATCGAACTTGGAAGATGCCCCATCCATCTTCCTAATTTCTTCTTTCCTGCGAAAATCCATGAACAATTATTTCTCTCGTGCCTTCTGCGCACATACAACATCAATTTTAATTTTTGCATTGTTCATAAAAGGTTGATCCCATAAAATTGATGAAAAAACATGAGAGATATTTTCATGCATTCCAAAAGCATAAGGATCAGCAGGAAAGAACGGGTCATTTACTTTGCCCAAAACATCTTCCACATTTTTCAAGGGGTGCACATAGGATTTATCAGCCATTTGCATAATATCACCAGATTCATGCAAGTCATTCAGTTTAAGCTCATTAAAAGCAGCATGCGACTCAACATTAATCGATGGTCCTAAATCTAGCATGGCTTGATTAGTCATTTCATTTCCAATAGTGCAAGGTAAAGTGGAAGGGAGTAGCTTAGCAGGACTCTCAACAATTGTCAAAGCAGAAACAGATGAATCACAAAATTCAGTCAAGGGTGGTTCATTGTTGCATGCTCAATGTGTAAATAAAAATGCAATGTGAGAGCACTCAGAACATGCAAGCATACATGGTCTTGTAGCAAGTAATAAGTATTTTTTCATTCGATTTCTCACAGAGATTTATTCTTAGTTACTTACGAAGTGAGATGGTAACTTAGAAAATGTGGTTTAGATGGGGTAGAATTGGGTTTAATGTGTCTAACTAATAAAGAGAGTGCAAGATATGCAAGCATAAACAAGAGCAAGTAAAGAGATTAACTTGAGGAGAAAAAGAATTGCGGAGAGAGCAATTATCTAGCAATAAAATCGCAAAGCAAAAGAAAGCTGGAAAAATGGCTAAGGCAAAAAGTGAAACTGGAAGAATTGCGCAGACAGCAATTTTCTCGCAATTCTGCAGCAACGTTTTAAGGGTAAGTTGTGGAAACAAGGGCTACTAACGACTCCTCTATAGGCTTTTTCATACGATTCTTCAGCAGTAGATCAACTTAACATGCATCAATTTAACTCATACTCATGCATCTCTTGATTAAACGCATTAGATCCTTTAATTCACTCATGTCCAAGTAAGACTTAAGCATCTATTTATACAAGCAAGTTAATGGATTGTGCTAGGAAAACGCTTATTCCTAGGTCGTTTTCTGACTACCATGAAAGGCTAGCATGAATGTACGACTCTGAACTCTTACTCCTTCCAGAGGTTAGGAGTTCTTTAGACAAAATGATGGTCAATCGAAATTGCCCGTGGGATGAAGCACACATACATTCAATGCATTCGAAGCTATCCTACATGCTGAATTCACGTATTCCTACCTATAGATTCGTCATTAGCCGACCCTATTGTGGTTTAGTTACTCATGGATGATATGGAGTTGGACAGATTAGAAGGATAAAACATGATTCAAAGCAAACGGAAAGTAAAAGGGAAAACAGAAAGCGATAAAAAGCTTGCAACGTGGGTAAATGATTCCTCTATTACGTGAGATTCAAAGCTTAATGTGCAACGATTACAAAACAGGAAAGACTAAATGATTGAAGACGTATTGAAATGCAGTAGCAAATAGAAGTAAATGACAGAAGGCAGAAACGAAAACAGAAACAGAAAGTAGTAGAAAGCGAATAAAAGTGTGCGTGAACTCCTCGCCGCAAGCGCCTCGGATGAAGGGCGAAGGTGAGCTTTCCTTGGGGATGAATCCAATCAGAAGAGAAGATAGATCTTCCCTTCTTCCTCTGAGATTATCGGCGCCAAGAGCTTGTTCCTTCGATCCAACAAACGGAAGAGAAAACAGAGAGAAAACTGCGTTGAGATGGGAGTTCTACGCTTCCCAGCTTGTGTTTAACCTTCCCCCTTGACCTCATTTTATAGTGTTTTGCAGGTACGATTGGGCCAAGGAGAACCATCCATTCTGAACGTCGTATCTCAACGTGGCAGCTTGAGAAAGAATGGGCGGCTGAAAATTCGCAACAAAATAGAAATCGGTTAGGGAACTTAACAGAATTCACTTAAAACATTGATGTTTTAGCAATGTTTTCGCAATGCTTCCGCAATGTGCAATTTTCAAGTCTTTAACTTTGTTTTTGGTTCTTTTTCTTTCCTTTTACACATAAGTCCTAATTTAGCTTCCTTCATCTAATTCTCATATATAAGCACAAGTTTAAGCTAAATCCTACCAAAAACGCTTAAGGATGTACAACTTTCTATAGCAAATAAGTCCTAAAATAGTCACTTTTGGAGACGTAACACACCCCCAAACTTAAGGTTTTGCTCGTCCTCGAGCAATATAAGGACTTACTTGGGCTGTTGTTTAACCTCTCTAACCATTTGTTGACTCCCCTAAATTCACTATCTATGGCAATGCTGTCCTGTGACACACTTCTTAGTTTAAAACCAACCTCTCATTTTGCTTCTTCTGACTTCTCTCGCCTTATACTCCTACTGTCTCATTAACTCCCTACAACTGATCTATCTGCTTCTGTCATTAAGTTCATTGTGCAACTATCCCTAAGGTTTCAAATTCTGCCTAGCTTTACCCTAGACTCAGTACATGCTTCTAATGCTTTTCTTTTGAGCTACCTAGGATTCCTTAGAGTCATGCCAGTCTTAGTATAAACCAGTGACAGTAGTACATTCATAGAACAACCTAAACCCTGACATCACTACATTGGATATACATTCATCTCCCTAAACAAACCTACAAGCTACAACCCTGTGCTTAGCTAAATTTAGGATCAGAGTTCATTCACATAGGCCACCTAAGCACAAAGCTGTAACTCCTAGGCATACACTCTTCATCCTTAGTTTTCCTTTTTCCTTTCTTTCTTTGGTGGAGCCTCTCCTTTGGTTGCCTTTTGATGCAATGCCACTTGTGGGTTACACACATGGCACTGATTACTCAGCAACTTCAAGAGAGACACCCCTTTTTATTCTATTTTCATTTTTTTTTTTTGTTCAGTTCATCATGTTTTCCTAAGGAGAAAAAGAATGCTTATGTTTAAAAGGGAGAGATGAATGTTCCTAGGCCTAGGGCTGCCTCCCCCAAACTAAAACTTCTCATTGTCCCCAATGAGAGTTTGAGGTGGCACACCCCCAAACTTGTCCTAAAAGCATCTAGTCTAGGGCAAAACAAAGAGAATCTAAAAGTCCTAGGCATAGAATGAACCTTCCTAAAGCCAACAACACAGCAGCAGAAATTTATAAAAAACAGTCAAGTAGGGCTTACAAAGATGCATGCTGAGCAATTTAAGGGAGTTAATTTCAACTAACAAAGGTGTTCTAAGACACTCATCCAGCATGCTTACAGATAGGTCATATATGGCAGTCACACAAGCAGTAGAAGAGCAAAATTGAAACAGAACCAGCCTATCAAGCAATCAGACAATAGCATGCGATAACTAACAAAAATTGCGGAATCCGCAATTATTTCGCAATGAACCTACAGGGCAGATATATCAGTGAGCAAGGCCCTTTTGCATGCTATTTCCAATTATCTACAGCTACTCAAAAAGAAAACTAAAACAAGCTAGCCACTCAGATACCATCTACCTAAACTAACCTATCCTAAACAATCAAAAGAAATAAAAAACAGACAAGTATTCGATTCAGAAACAACAGTCACCAGTCAACAAAAAGCAGGTTTTTGTTTTTTTTTTTTTTTAAGAGGGAACAGAAGTATTCCCTCGAGTGCCCTTCAGACCGGCACTCAAACATCCTCATCATCGTCCTTCCTCTCCCTTGGAGGTGCCCACGGCGTCAGCAGATCAGTGGGGAAGTCAGGGAAGATGCATCCCAATTGATCTGCCACATCTTTATCCCTCGTCTGCGCGTATTCAGCCCATTGCGCCATCTTTTTCTGGAGGTCCATCAGGCAAGCCATAGAGAGGGATTGAGCAGCAGCCAATCCATCCAGCTCAAACTCCATATTACCTTTCCGTCGCATCCGCAAGGCTGTGGGCAACTCCAAATGCCCTGTGTAGGCCAGCTGCCTCTCCTTCCTCTCGACGGGCACACCTGCACGCAGACTGAGTTTAGTAATGGTGTTTGGGAAGAAGAGAGGGCCCTTACCTTTCTTCGCGCACTTGGCGATGGAGGCTGCAATAACCTCGCCAACATCTATGGTGAGGCTCCTCATGATGGCATAAACCAGCAAAGATCTCCCCTGGTTTATGGTAGTCTCGTGGGTCACAGGGGATAGACGCCTTCGCACAAAGGAAAACCAGACGGCCGCCTTGGTATTGAGGGTCACACTCATCAGGGTGTGCTTCCCATTCCTCGAGACTGTCCAAGCCGCCTCAGGTTGGCCTATGATGCGCAGAGCTTCCTCCAAGACAGCCTCAGAAGGTGAGTCAATGATCCTCGCATAGTCCGTGTACTTATGCCCCTTGAGGGCATAAGCTTCATTGATAGCCTTGGCCGTAAACTCGACCTCAACTCCCCTTACAATGGACAGACCATCCTCGGGGTGCGTTAGATTGGCGTAGAAATCATACACCATGTTGGAGTAGGCAGGGATGGGTGGTCTACACAGCTCTTCCCAGCCGTGGTTGGAGATGTCTGCGCGCAAGAACTGCGGCAGGTCTGCTAATGCATCAAGGAAGCCCTTCTCGTGGAGCAAGCCCCTCTTCCTCAACTCAGTGCCCCTGGACTCGGCATCTGGAGAAACAAACCGCAGGGCTTGAGGATCGACTTCGGGGTACAATTTTGCTTTCCCCTTCTCCTTCGCCTTGGCCGATTCAGCCGCCTCCACCTTCAGCTTCTTTAAAGAAGACTCACCACTGGCCTTCTTCCTCTTGGAGCGCTTGGAAGCTTTCGGCCGTTTGGCCTTCACAATCTTGGGTGCCTTCATCTTCAGCCGTGCCCTGGTGGTTATCTGTTGGAGGCAGTCCCCCAACGTCTCATCCATAGAATCACTCTGACCTCCTTCCGCAGGGCTATCATGGCCGTCTTCCCTCAAAGGGGAGAAGACTTCGTCCTCTCCCACTGATTTATCGCTCTGCACCGAATCGCGCTCCTCAGGTGGAGCTTCAGGCTCTGGTGTGGGTGAGGAAGACGCCGGCGTCTGTGGCGACGGAGATGGCTCAGGGCTCTGCCTAGCCGTTTCGTAAGATGGCCTGCCACTCCCACGACTCTCCTCGGTGGGAGTCTTCTCTTTGATCGGGGCCTCCACAGCAAGCGACCATTTACGTTTCTTGGGCGTGCCGACAGGTTCAGATGGCCCAGCAGAAGTCTCGGTCATCACCTTCCACTTCTTCCGTCGGATCGGCAGCTTCGGCGGTCTTGAAGGCTCTGCAACCCTGGCGTCGGCCAAGGACAACAGCGCTTCTCTCGCAGCCGTTTCAGCGTCAGGCGACTTCTTCTTGGCAGCAGATCGCTCAGCCCGTGTAAGCACCATTGTTGATTTGGAGAGATTTGCAGGTAGGAGATGAAGAGGAAGAAGATGATGGATTCTTGAAGACCAACGAATGAAGAAAGCGTAAGAGCCTCAACTGATTTGACGGGTATTTATAATCAAGTAAATCCCAACGGCTCTTTCTATTGCGGTTTCAGCAAATCTACCGCAATTAATTGGGCTGGCCGTTGGGGATTTTCTTGATTTAAATCCCAAGATTCTCACAACTAAATCTTCGATTCGGCCCGATTTCTTCATCGATTCTTTTCCCTAGATTCATCTCCTTGATTTCCTCTTTCGAACACCTATTAAAAGATACAAAATTAACACAAAATTCGTAATTAAAAACACACCTAAACACACGAAATTAAAACCGAAAAACACGAGAAAAAAAACTAAGGCATAACCTTCATATGAACGAGCACAGTAATCACTCGTCCCCTCTCGATTTGCTTTTCAAGCTTCAGATAAGAGGAAGGCCGAAAGAGTCTTCACATCTCCTTCCTCGTAGTAATGCTTCAAACGTGCACCATTGACCATAAACGGTTGCCCATTCTGCAGGTTCTTAATCTCGATCGCACCATGAACAAACACGTTAGTTATAACAAAAGGACCTGACCATCTGGACTTAAGTTTGCCTGGGAATAACCTTAACCGTGAATTGAACAATAAGACATGTTGGCCTTTTTAAAAGTCCTTGATCCTAAGTCTAATATCATGCCAAATCTTAGTTTTTTCTTTATACATTTTAGCATTTTCATAGGACATATGTCTCAGCTCATCCAACTCATGTAATTGCAGAGACCGCAATGTTCCAGCATCGGTCACGCAATAATTCAGTTCTTTTAAGGCCCAAAAGGCTTTGATTTCTAATTCGAAGGGAAGATGACATGCTTTTCCATACACTAGCCTATAAGGAGACATACCTAAGGGTGTTTTATATGCAGTCCTATACGCCCACAGTGCATCATCAATTCATGCTAAACGACTATGATTGTTGGCACGTAATAAATATTTCATTCCCAAAATAAACTACTCCTAACATACGAAATCTAAGCAAAGCATGATAAAATCCTAATTTAAGAGTTTAGGGATCAGAAATCTCCCTTGTCAATCTGCCTCATATGGATATTCTTCAATGTTTCGAGGCATCACTTATGCATCTTTAAGATACTTAAGTCTTGATTTACGGGGTCGGACATTCTGCCACACCTTGAAATTGTTGATTCTTTCAAAGAGACTGCATGTTATAACATCCCAAGGTTTGTACTTTTTGTGCGTTGGTTTTGTTTCTACAACATTTGCTACAACATAGCTTTGATGCGATGGGACTTCTTTTTCTGGCACATCTCTTTCTAACTCCTTCAGCTGGAGCATTTCTGGTGGTGGTGGCTCAACTCTTTCATTGGTGGAGAAGCTTGCTGCAACATCAAACATTTCAAATTCTTGTTCCTTAAGCAGCGCATTAGGCTCTTTGGCTTCATCCAACACAATTTCCTTTTTCTCAACTTTCACCAACTCCACCATTTCATATGGAGATTCCATTGGATCACTCTTCTCAGATTCGAAGGTAACAAAGGATTCATCATCATAAAAATCGAACATCTGAGGGCATGGTGGTGGTGATTTTGCTATAACAAGTAGATCTTGTAAGTCATTTGTGAGTTGGGCTAACTGCACATCCATTCTCCTCATGGATGCATCATTCCTTGCCATGAATTCTATCCATAGCGCCTCCAAAGCGGGTGATAATTCTTCATTTGAAGTTGGGGCATAATGTTGATAGCCTTCATGTTGGTGGAACTCTTCATAATGAGTAACTTGCCCATGCTCTTCCCAAGAATTATTTGAGAGTTGCCACTGATCATGTTCACACATGTACGAATAATGGTTGTCATAGCTTTGTTGATATTGCCTCTCTTGATAATTCAATGTTAGGAAATTCTCCAAGTTATGATTATCCCCACAATAAGCACATGGCTGATAAAATTCTTCAAACTGTTGTGGGCAAACTCTTCCTCCAATTAAGTTTTGCAGCGTATCCATTTACTTTGTCGTACACATATGTTTTTTACCTGCAAAGTTTCTCTCTATTGCACGTTGAGGTTTGGAAACTCTTTCATAAACTAGCTTGATAGTACCTGTAAAGGAAACGAAAGAAGATTACCTCCAATAGATATTAAGTTTTTTTTTTTCTAAATTAACAAACTCCGTGTTCACTAAACAAAATCCCCGGCAGCGGCGCCAAAAACTTTTTGCGTGCTCAATGTGTAAATAAAAATGCAATGTGAGAGCACTCAGAACATGCAAGCATATATGGTCTTGTAGCAAGTAATAAGTATTTTTTCTTTCGATTTCCCACAGAGATTTATTCTTAGTTACTTACGAAGTGAGATGCTAACTTAGAAAATGTGGTTTAGATGGGGTAGAATTGGGTTTAATGTGTCTAACTAATAAAGAGAGTGCAAGATATGCAAGCATAAACAAGAGCAAGTAAAGAGATTAACTTGAATGTAGGAGAAAAAGAATTGCGGAGAGAGCAATTATCTAGCAATAAAATCGCAAAGCAAAAGAAAGCTGGAAAAATGGCTAAGGCAAAAAGTGAAACTGGAAGAATTACGCAGACAGCAATTTTCTCGCAATTCTGCAGCAACGTTTTAAGGGTAAGTTGTGGAAACAAGGGCTACTAACGACTCATCTATAGGCTTTTTCATACGATTCTTCAGCAGTAGATCAACTTAACATGCATCAATTTAACTCATACTCATGCATCTCTTGATTACACGCATTAGATCCTTTAGTTCACTCATGTCCAAGTAAAACTTAAGCATCTATTTATACAAGCAAGTTAATGGATTGTGCTAGGAAAACGCCTATTCCTAGGTCGTTTTCTGACTACCATGAAAGGCTAGCATGAATGTACGACTCTGAACTCTTACTCCTTCCAGAGGTTAGGAGTTCTTTAGACAAAATGGATGGCCAATCGAAATTGCCCGTGGGATGAAGCACACATACATTCAATGCATTTGAAGCTATCCTACATGCTGAATTCACGTATTCCTACCTATGATACGTCATTAGCCGACCCTATTGTGGTTTAGTTACTCATGGATGATATGGAGTTGGACAGATTAGAAGGATAAAACATGATTCAAAGCAAACGGAAAGTAAAAGGGAAAACAGAAATTGATAAAAAGCTTGCAACGTGGGTAAATGATTCCTCTATTACGTGAGATTCAAAGCTTAATGTGCAACGATTACAAAACACGAAAGACTAAAGGATTGAAGACGTATTGAAATGCAGTAGCAAATAGAAGTAAATGACAGAAGGCAGAAAGAAAACAGAAACAGAAAGTAGTAGAAAGCGAATAAAAGTGTGCGTGAACTCCTCGCCGCAAGCGCCTCGGATGAAGGGCGAAGGTGAGCTTTCCTTGGGGATGAATCCAATCAGAAGAGAAGATAGATCTTCCCTTCTTCCTCTCAGATTATGGGCGCCAAGAGCTTGTTCCTTCGATCCAACAAACGGAAGAGAAAACAGAGAGAAAACTGCGTTGAGATGGGAGTTCTACGCTTCCCAGCTTGTGTTTAACCTTCCCCCTTGACCTCCTTTTATAGTGTTTTGCAGGTACGATTGGGCCAAGGAGAACCATCCATTCTGAACGTCGTATCTCAACGTGGCAGCAGGAGAAAGAATGGGCGGCTGAAAATTCGCAACAAAATAGAAATCGGTTAGGGAACTTAACAGAATTCACTTAAAACATTGCGGTTTTAGCAATGTTTTCGCAATGCTTCCGCAATGTGCAATTTTCAAGTCTTTAACTTCGTTTTTGGTTCTTTTTCTTTCCTTTTACACATAAGTCCTAATTTAGCTTTCTTCATCTAATTCTCATATATAAGCACAAGTTTAAGCTAAATCCTACCAAAAAGCTTAAGGATGTACAACTTTCTATAGCAAATAAGTCCTAAAATAGTCACTTTTGGAGACGTAACATTCATGCAACTCATAATCATCAAAAAGTTCAGTTAAAAATAATGGGTCATCCCCATCCTCAACAGTCATGCATTCATTATGAGCTAAAGATTCAAAAGTGTCTACTTGACAAAGAGAGAATACATCATCAACATGCTCTTCTACAATGGGCAAATGCATCTCAACAACCTCTTCGCCATACTCAACAGATAAAATGCCCTTATCCACATTTATTTTGGTTTTATCTGTTTTCATAAAGGGCCTACTGTTAAGTCTCTGAAAGTGACTTATTTAGGACCCATTTAGCTTAAGAAGATGTACACTTTTAGGTGTTTTTTTTATAGCATTTAGCTTAAACCTATGCTTAAATATGAGAATGAGAAGAGGGTAGCTAAATTAGGACTTATGCACAATAGGAAAGAAAAGGGTTGAAAACCGAAGGAAAAGAATGAAAAAAACTGCATTGCGACAGCATTGCGGAAACATTGCTGAAGCCGCAATTATTCAAGTGAAAACCGTAAGTTGACTGATCTTTTTCTGTTAATTTCCGTGATTTCAGGGATTCGTTCTTTCTCCTCCATCCATTCTGATATACGACGTTGAAGATTGATGGTTCTCCTTGGCCCAAACGCACCTGCAAACTACTATAAAAGGGGGTCAAAGTCGGAGGTTCCATCATCATCCGAAAGTGTAGAAGTCTTCTCGCAGTCTACTTTTCTTCCTGTTTTCCTCTGCCGTCTGTTGGTGTGCAAGGCTCAGCTGTTGGAGTCGATAATCTGATAGGAAGGAGAGGAGATTTATCTTCTCTCTCGATTGGATTCATCCAAGCAAGGCTGATCTTTCCCATCCTTCAGCCGAGGCGATTGCGACGAGGCGTTCAGACGCATTTACTTGTTTTCTGCTTTTATTTCTGCTTTCCAGCTCGGTTTAGTTGTTGTTTCTGTTGTAGTGGCTAGTGTAGTCCATTTCGTTGTGTTCTGTCTTCGTGCTATTTAGTTTAAAACTTTCTTTTGTCAGTCAAACAGTTAAATAATCAAATTCCAATTCTGCACTTCACAGTTTCTCGCATTTCCAATCTACTGCTTTTCCTTACTGTTTTAAGCACATTTCTCTCCTAAGCATGTCTGTCTTATCCTTTACTTCTGTTTACCTTATATCCATGAGTAACTAAATCACTTAGGGGCATGCTAATGACAACACTATAGGCTAAAAAACATGAACCAAGCATGTAGGATAGCTCTCGAACATTGATTGTATGTAAGCTTCATCCCACGGGCAATTTCGATTGGCCATCCATTTTGTCCAAAGAACTCCTAACCTCTGGAAGGAGTAAGAGTTCAGAGTCATATTATCATGCTAGCCTTTCAAGGTAACCAGGAAACGGCCTAGGAATAGGCGTTTCCCTAGTACAAACCATATCTTTCTGCCTTAACAAGATGCTTAAGACCTTACTTTGAGTTGAGTAAACTAAAGAATCTAATGCATGGAATCGGACGATACATGAGATTAAGATAGTTTGATGCATAGAGAGTAGACCCAATGCTTGAGAATCGTATAAAAACGCCTATAGGATAGTCATTAGTAGCCCTTAAATCACCCATTTAACCACTTTCGCTGTTATTATAATTGCGGTAGAATTGCGGTCTCCGCAATTCCGTCTAAGTTTCCATTCTGTTTAGCTGTCTTTGCCTTCGTTTATTAATTTCGTTTCTTTTCATTTGAGCTTGGATTTCACTTGTTCTTGTTTATGTTACTACCCTTTGCACATTCAGCAAAAATTAGATAATTAAAAACCAATTTTACCCCATCAAATCCACCCCTTCTTTCTTAACAAAACACTTCGCGAATAGCTAAAAATAAGTCTCTGTGGGAAAACGAATGAAATATACTTACTACTTGCTATAAGATCATGTATGCTTGCATGTTCTGAGTGCTCTCTCTCTCTTATTTCTTAATCTTATTAACACATTGAGCACGCAACAAGTTTTTGGCGCCGCTGCCGGGGACTTATTTTAAGTGAAAACGAAGTTTGTTAAGTTTGAAACCCCAAGATTATTATCTAGTGAAACTAATCTACTTTTCATTTCTTTTGCAGGTACTAGTAGGGTAGTTTATGAGTGAGCCTTCAAGTAGTGATCTAGAGTTCAATCCTGAGCCTGAGAGACTACTTAGAGCTAGAAACAAAGCAAAGAAACGACTCTTTAAACAACCTTCTATACCTCAAATAATACCTGAAACCGAAGAAATGGAAGAGATAGTTCCAAATCAGGTACCTGTCATTCGCAATCCCATCGAAATAGCGAATGACAAGAATAGTGCCATCCTCTCATATCTAGTACCTATGCCTGGGGAGCTGAACCCCAGCATAATCCGTCCTGAAATCACTGCCAACTCATTCGAGTTAAAGCCAGTGATGTTCCAAATGTTGTCCACTGTGGGACAATTCTTTGGAATAGAAAATGAGGACCCCCACAACCATCTTAGGAACTTCTTAGGAGTTAGTGATACATTCATCATCCCTGGAGTTTCCCAAGAAGCCTTGAGGCTATATCTGTTCCCTTACTCTTTGAGGGACAAAGCCAAAACGTGGTTAAACTCATTACCCTCTGGATCTGTCCGCAATTGGACAGATTTAGCAGAAAAATTCCTAGTCAAATACTTCCCACCTGATAGGAATTCTACCTTTCGTGATGACATAGTTAAGTTTAAACAAGCTGATAATGAGTCTCTTCACGAAGCTTGGACTAGATTCAAAGATCTTCTTCTTAAATGTCCACATCATGGCATCCCATGGTGTATCCAAATAGAGGTCTTTTTCAAAGGATGCAACCCCAGCACTAGACAAGTCTTAAACTCATCCGCTGGAGGCTCCATGTTGTCCAAGAGTTACAACGAGGCCTATGAGATCTTGGAGAAGATCTCAGCATCTCATTGTAGGTGGTCAGATGATCCAGTTGAGCCAACTAGGGCTCAAGACAAGGATGATCTAAGTGCAATGAGCACCCAAATAAATGCCCTGACCAACCTAGTTAAGCAAATGGCTCAGGCCAATCTCCAAACAAGTGTCAACACCGCTACCGCCATGTCAATGGGCACCCAACCAAGTCAAGGTGAGGCACTTATATGTGGATTCTGTGGGGAAGGGCACCTGTATGAATACTGCCCTGGGAATCCAGCCTCAGTCTGCTACATTGGAAGCCAGCAGCAGCCTAGGAACAACCCCTATTCCAATACTTACAACCCTGGTTGGAGGAACCACCCAAACCTGTCATGGGGTGGCCAACAAAATGCTAACCAAAATCCTAACCAACCTAGACCAAGTGGAACACCTGGTTTCACTCCCCAACATAACCAATCAATGTATCAAAAACCTTACAACCAACCTGTAGGATCTTCTGTAGAAAACTTACTCAAGGAATACATAGCTAAGAATGATGCTACTCTTCAAAGCCAACAAGCTACTCTTAGGAGCCTAGAGAACCAAATAGGCCAATTAGCCAATGAACTCAAGAGTAGGCCCCAAGGTAGACTCCCTGCTGATACCGAGGTGCCAAGGAGAGATGGTAAAGAGCAAGTTCAAGCAATTGAACTTAGAAGTGGTAGACCCTTGGTGAGCAACACAAAGGACACACCAAAGAGAGTAGAGAACACTGAGTCTAGTGCTCCACTGGAGTCTCTGCCAACCCAAGGTCCACCACCAACGAGCACATCAGGAGCCAGGCTAGAGCCAATTATTGAGGAGATAGAAGAAATTCCAAGGCCTCCACCTATCCTAAGGCGTCCTGACGTGCCTGCATATGTGCCACCACCTCCATATCCTCGAAGGCTTAAGAAGAAGCAGGAACAGGAAGTGCATTTTAATAAATTCTTAGAAATTCTTAAACAAGTGCATGTCAACATTCCTTTTGTAGAAGTTTTACAGTCTATGCCTTCATATGTAAAGTTTTTGAAGGATATTATTACTAACAAAAAAATAATTGGTGAGTTTGAAACAGTAAACCTCACTGAGGAGTGCAGTGCCATCCTCCAAAACAAGCTGCCCAAGAAGGAGAAGGATCCTGGTTCCTTCACCTTACCTGTAGAACTTGGAGGCAAGCACGTGGGCAGAGCGCTTTGTGACCTGGGCGCCAGCATAAACCTCATGCCCCTATCACTATTCCGCCAGTTGGGAATAGGAGAAGCACGTCCAACCACTGTCACTTTACAACTAGCAGACAGATCCATTGCATATCCAGAAGGTAAAATTGAGGATATTTTAGTAAAGGTTGACAAGTTTATTTTCCTTGCAGATTTCATTATCCTAGATTATGAAGCAGACAAGGAGGTCCCCATCCTGCTAGGCAGACCATTTCTAGCCACAGGTAGGGCACTTATAGACGTCCAAAAAGGTGAGCTCACTATGAGGGTTCATGATGAAGAGGTGAAATTTAGTGTGTATAAAGCTTTAAGGTATCCCTCTGACCTTGAATCCTGTGCTAGTATGGACGTTGTTGATTCCTTAATGGAAGATCAATTGGAGCATGTATTACTAACCAAGCATGCTAATGAATATGTAGGATTAGAATTAACTGATTTAAATGTAGCTGAGATAATGGACATATCTGTAAATAACCCTCAGCCTGTATGTATGAATATAGACCTAACTGATAGATCTGTGAATCCTTTAAAGCCATCCATTGAGCATCCACCTGTATTAGAACTGAAACCACTACCCACTCACCTCAAGTATGCATATTTAGGGAGTAATGAAACTCTGCCTGTTATCATTTCTTCTAAGCTAAGTGAAAAGCATGAGGTTGAACTGATATTACTGCTTAAGCAACATAGGAAGGCTATTGCATGGACTATTGCTGATATTAGAGGCATTAGCCCTTCTTATTGTATGCATAAGATTATACTAGAGGAAGAGCACACACCTAGAGTAGATCATCAACGTAGGTTGAACCCCTCTATGAAAGAGGTAGTTAAGAAAGAAATAATAAAATGGTTAGATGCTGGTGTGATCTTTCCCATAGCTAGTAGCCAGTGGGTGAGCCCTATACAATGTGTACCTAAAAAGGGTGGGATGACTGTGGTAGTCAATGAGAACAATGAACTGATTCCAACTAGGACTGTCACAAGATGGAGAGTATGTATGGATTACAGGAAATTAAATAAAGAAACTAAAAAAGACCACTTCCCTCTACCATTCATTGACCAGATGTTAGACAGAATAGCTGGTAGAGCCTACTATTGTTTCTTAGATGGTTATTCTGGCTATAATCAGATTACTATAGACCCTAAGGACCAAGAGAAGACTACCTTCACTTGCCCTTTTGGAACTTTTGCCTTTCGCAAAATGCCTTTTGGCTTATGCAATGCGGCAACTTTCCAAAGGTGCATGATGGCAATCTTCTCTGAGTTGGATGAGTCCATGATAGAAATATTCATGGATGACTTCTCAGTCTTTGGGGATTCCTTTACCAACTGTCTAGAGAATTTAGGACAAGTCCTGGCTAGATGTGAAGAGACTCACTTAGTCCTTAATTGGGAAAAGTGTCACTTCATGGTGGATGAAGGGATTGTTTTAGGTCATAGAGTGTCAAGAGCTGGAGTGGAGGTCGATAGGGCCAAGATAGAAATCATAGAGAAGTTGGTAGAGCCTCAGAATGTCAAGGCCATTAGGAGTTTCTTAGGGCATGCTGGCTTCTATAGAAGGTTCATTAAGGACTTTTCTAAGATAGCCAAGCCTCTGTGTGAACTGCTAGAACTAAATAGGCCATTCATCTTCTCTAAGGAATGTGTAATAGCTTGGACCACCCTTAAGAAAGCACTAGTTACAGCACCTGTTATAGTAGGGCCAGATTGGGATCTCCCATTTGAGATGTTATGCGATGCTAGTGACTATGCTGTAGGGGTCATGTTAGGACAGAAAATTGACAAGCTAACACATCCTGTATATTATGCTAGTAAGACCTTGAATGAGGCTCAATGTAATTATACAACTACTGAGAAAGAGATGTGATAGCTCCAAAATAGAGCTATCTTAATGTCCCTAATTCTAGCTAAAACCATGATATATATTGATTAAAATGCTTCCTTGTAGGTGATTTCATGGTGAAGAGCTCGGGAAGTCCATTGATGATTTTCGGGGCTAAAAAGGTCATTTAACATGTTTCGGGAAGTGTTCGGGTCAAAACGATAGGCCAAACGGAGCTCGGGAGCCAAAACGACCCAAAAGTGGGCTAAGAGCCGAGAGGGCAGCGCCCAGGCGCCGGCGTCCAGCGCCCAGGCGCCCAACGAACGCAGCACGCGCGCGCGCCCGCGCGCGCCGCTCGCAAGCACCGCACGCCCGCGCCCAGACGGCCAGACACGCGCGCGCCCGCGCGCGCCGCCTCGCCTCGCGCCCGCGCGCCAGCCCGCTCCGCCTCGCCCATGTCCGCGCGCGCCCGCGCGCCAGCCCGCTCCGCCTCGCCCATGTCCGCGCGCGCCCGCGCGCGCCGCCTCGCCTCGCGCCCGCGCGCCAGCCCGCTCCGCCTCGCCCATGTCCGCGCGCGCCCGCGCGCCAGCCCGCTCCGCCTCGCCCATGTCCGCGCGCGACAGCGTCGAGACGCTGGCCGAGCGTCTCGACGCTCCGAACCCTGAAGCGTGCATTTGAAGATCCACCCGAGAGCAAGCGTCGAGCGCAAGCGTCTCGACGCTCGCTCGACGCCGCGCGCGCGTCTCGACGCTGCCCCGCGCGCGCGCCTGCCAACTTAGGGCACAGCGTCGAGACGCTGGCCTAGCGTCTCGACGCTACGAGCTTAAAAAGTGTAAATCCGCGTTTTTCAGCGCCATCTTTTCATCCTTCATCTTCTCCAAGCTTCTCCTCTCGGTTCCAAGGCGATTTTTCCACCATTTTTGTACTTCTTCCTCTTCTTGTGCATGATTCCAAGCACTTCCATGGTGGATTGGAGTAATCCAACCTCCATGGAAGGCTAAACCAAGGTATGTGCTTGATTTTGAGTATGGGTTTGTAAATTATGGATGTTTGGGGAGATTTTCCCCTTTGTGAATGTTAAGACAATTGGCTTGTTTATGCATCTTCTTGCTTGTTCTTCATCAAATTCTAGCATGTGTAGCTAAATTAGATTGACGCTCTAATTCTTATGCATGATAGAGGGCTAAAGGTTGGGACGTATAATTGCCTATACCGCTAGGTAGCACGGGTCTAAGCATGGCTAATTAGTTCGGCCCCAAAGTGACATTGGTTAACTGAGTTAATTAACGTTTTCATGTTAGGCTTAAGGCAAGAGAGAAACCGGTTTAGTCTTAGGATTAGGCCGTCGCAATGTTCCCGTCACTAGCACGTAATAGATTTAAGGGTCGCTACCTTGGATAGATTATTGGCTAAGTTTAATTAGAATTGCACGCTTCTAATTAATTCCTTGGGTCATTTGAGTTAGGAATAACCAAATGAATTGTGTGCATGAATTAGTTAACGCGTAAATCGTATCAATGATCCGAACATCCATAACGAGCAAGTCCACTTCTCGAAGTTGAGCACATCCGTTTAATTTTTGCACGTTATCATTTAATTTTCCGTTAGCATAATTAGGAGCTCCCTTCCCCCAAAACCAAATTACCATTCTTTAAATCGTGCATTCTTTTATTTCTTGCAAATTAGACTTAGTTAGATTAAATTTCTTATTTCCCTGTGGATCGACCCCGTTGCCACTTAGCTACAAATAGCTCGGTGTATCGGGTTTATAAATTGTATTTTGGCAAGCCTCGACAGCTTGAATTTGGAGTACCCCAAAAGTACATCTACCAAAATTGGCGCCGTTGCCGGGGACTTAATTAATTTAGTTTAGTTAAGTTTAGTTTGTTGGTTTTAAAATTTTTATTTCTTTTTGTACAAGTTTAATTCTTTTGTATTATTTTACCCGTTTTTGTTTGAGTTCTTGGAGCGCAGTCATTCTTTGAAAATTCAAAAGAAGCGCCAAGATGGAGGTCGGGGGTAATTATGAGCATCAAAGAACCATGAGGGAGCTTGCATCATCTGAGCTAAGCCGGAACACATCGAGTATCTTGTATCCGGTAGCTGCAGGTAATTTTGAACTTAAAGCTGGTCTGATTAACTTATTACCTTCTTTTTGTGGTAATACAGATGAGGATCCCGTCAGACACCTCAAGGCATTCCAGACGGTGTGTTCGGCATTCAGGACCGACAGCATCACTGCAGATCAACTCCATCTCAAGGCTTTCCCCTTCACTCTGAAAGAGAAGGCGAGAGATTGGATGCATTACCTACCGACTGGGTCCATCACTTCTTGGGAAGAGCTACAGAGAGCGTTTTATGCGAAGTATTTTCCGCCTCCCAAGGTTGCCTCTCTCAGGAAGCAAATATGCAGTATTTTGCAAGCGGAAGGAGAAAACCTTTATGACTGTTGGGAAAGGTTTAATCGTTTGTGCGAGAGTTGTCCTAACCATCAAATAACAGATCAACTCCTCATTCAGTATTTTTGTGATGGCTTGCTCCCACGTGTTCGGCAGTTTATTGATGCCGCCAGTGGAGGTTCACTCATGGATAAAACACCTGAAGAAGCAAGACAACTGATCTCAAATATGGCTGAGAATTCGCACCATTACGCAGGTAAAGGGGGTGAGCAAGATCGTTTCTCAGCTGAGTTAAACGCGCTTAATGCTCGAGTGTCAGAATTAGGCAATGCGATGATCCGGTTAGCGGAAAATGTTTCTCAAGCTCCTGTGCAAGCTCAGACATCATTTTCAGGTAATTTTATTGAAAATATTTTGCAAGATTTTGTTTCAGCTAACCGGAAATTTCAGGAGGACACTCGGGAATTTCAGAAGGACACTCGGGAAAGAATGGACGGTTTTGGAATGTTAGTGCAAGATCTGGGCAAGGAAGTGTCTCAGATGGCTACAAAGGTGACGGTGATGGAGCATAAGAACGCGGAGAGCGCTAGTGCCATCACTTTGAGAAGTGGGAAGCAGCTTCCCACGAGTACCCCGCCAGTGGAAGTCGATCATGGCCACGTCGAGCCACAGACAGAAAATCCCGAACCACGGTGGCATGGGGTAAATTTCGATCCTACGTGCACTAGAGTTTATGTGCCTAAGGCTCCTTTTCCTAGCAGGTTAGCGAGACCGCCTAAGGAGGACTACGAGAAGGAGTTCCTGGACACATTCAAGAAAGTAGAGATCAACATCCCTCTGTTGGACGCCCTGAAGGAAATCCCGAGGTACGCCAAGTTCCTCAGGAAAATTTGCACCAACCAGAGGAGGACAAAGGAGAGTGAACGCGTCGTGGTAAGTGAGAACGTCTCTGCTGTGATCACAAAAAGCTTACCGGTTAAATGCGGCGATCCAGGTATGTTCTCTCTCCCTTGTAAGATTGGAGGTATGCATATTAGAAGAGCAATGCTCGATCTAGGAGCCTCCATTAGCGTTATGCCATACTCCATTTATCAGAAACTGAAACTGAAAGGAATGACTAAAACAGGAACAATTATTCAACTTGCTGATAGAACTTCTGTGCATCCTTTAGGAATTATTGAAGATGTGTTAGTGCAAGTTAATGAATTAATTTTTCCTGTTGACTTTTATGTTCTGAAAATGGATGAAAATTATTCCTCTTCGCATGCTTCGATCTTATTAGGTAGGCCCTTTATGAAAACTGCTAAAACTAAAATTAATGTGGATAAGGGCATATTATCTGTTGAGTATGGCGGAGAGGTTGTTGAGATGCATTTGCCCGATGTAGAAGAGCATGTTGATGATGTCTTCCCTCTTTGTCAAGTAGACATTTTTGAATCTGTAGCTCATAATGAATGCATGACTGTTGAGGATGGGGATGACCCATTATTTTTAACTGATCTTTTTGATGATTATGAGTTGCATGAGCCATCCTTGACTGAATTCTGTGATTCATCTGTTTCTACTTTGACAACTGTTGAGAACCCTGCTAATCTACTTCCTTCCACTTTACCTTGCACTACTGAAAATGAAATGATTAATCAACCCATGCTAGATTTAGAGCCACCGGTTAATGTTGAGTCGCATGCTGTTTTTGATGAGCTTAAAATGAATGACTTGCATGAATCTGGTTCTACTTTGCAATTGGTTGATAATTCTAATGTGCACCCTTTGGAAAAGGTGGAAGATGTTTTGGGCAAAGTTAATGACCCGTTCTTTCCTGCTGATCCTTATGCTTTAGGAACGCATGAAAATTTCTCTCACGTTTTTGCATCAATTTTATGGGATCAACCTTTTGTTAAACCTTCAAAATTTAAAATTGATGTTGCATGTGCGCAGAAGGCGCGAGAGAAAGACTTGTTCATGGATTTTCGCAGGAAAGAGGTGATTAGGAAGATGGATGGGGCATCTTCCAAGTTTGACTATGGATGAGTGGTCAAGAGAATACAGTCGAGCAATCGACTTTAAAAATTTGCGCTTCTCGGAGGCACCCGAGTTTGAACTGTATTTTTGTCATTTATCGCTTTGCTTTTGATTTTTTTTTTAGCTTTTGAATTGTTGTTTGTTTTCTTATTTTCCTAGGAGAAAAGGTGGAACGGTCGACGATTCGAGAGCCCATTGGAGGACGTTGGTGCACATCTCCGCCCGTCAGCTCCATAAAATTCAGGGGAGGTTTTCTGTTCCCTTAGAATTTTATTGTTTTTATAGTTGAATGCATTGGGGACAATGCATATCTTAAGGTGGGGGGTGGAGTTTGTTGATAAATAGAGATGAGACTTCTTAGTAGTTGTCGAGCATATGTGTACTCTGGCTGTTAGATTAGAATCTGAATGCATGTGTCCGATGAGGACGGTCTGTGATTTGCTTGTGAACACTCCGTATTTGCATGATTCGAAAATTTGACGATGTATGCACATTTTGAGCCTATTTTAAAATTTTTTCTGTTATTTCCCTACATTCACTGAGCACATAGCACTCTTATTCTCAGCTCTGTAGGTCTAGAATAGTCTTATTGTGTCTGAAACCTTGTTGTCACTCCGAAAGGTACCATTAGGGAGGCTTGATGTGTAGAATTAGTAATGAGTCATTTGTGTATAGCGAAGCTATTGCCTAAAAAAAAAAGTGTTAGCTTGAAAAATAAAACCTCCAGAGTTGCTCCTCCTTCTTGTGTTGCCCGTGTAACCAGGGGCGATCGTGTAACCCACGGTTGTCACTGCATGAAAGGGGAACTAATGGAAGTGAGCAATGGTCCTTAAAAACGTGAAGCTAAAATTTGGCTTGACGTGTTAGGCTCTCTAGGAGAAAAATAAAAAAAAGTTGTTCAAAAGAGAAGAAAATGGGTACAAAGTACTCAAAGAAAAGAATAAAAATTAGGCCTTATGTTTTGTTGCTATTCCTATCACTAAAAGCCGTTAGACTGTTCTTATCGCCATAAGTAGGGGGAAAACGAGTTATAGGACTATATAAGGTTATTCCGGGCTTGCGTGAGCTAGGTTGAGAGGTGCTAAACACACACACACGTAAGGAAATAGGAGTTTAAATTTTGAAATGATTTCAACGTTTGCATGCTTTTGATGGTTTTGAATTTACTACAAGTACCTTGTTTCACAAGCATTGAGATTAGAGTCCAAGCATGCATTTAATTCTTTGGAGATTATTTAGAGTATACCTTGCTCGAGGACTAGCAAGATTTAGGTCGGGGGTATTTTGATAGCTCCAAAATAGAGCTATCTTAATGTCCCTAATTCTAGCTAAAACCATGATATATATTGATTAAAATGCTTCCTTGTAGGTGATTTCATGGTGAAGAGCTCGGGAAGTCCATTGATGATTTTCGGGGCTAAAAAGGTCATTTAACATGTTTCGGGAAGTGTTCGGGTCAAAACGATAGGCCAAACGGAGCTCGGGAGCCAAAACGACCCAAAAGTGGGCTAAGAGCCGAGAGGGCAGCGCCCAGGCGCCGGCGTCCAGCGCCCAGGCGCCCAACGAACGCAGCACGCGCGCGCGCCCCGCGCGCGCCGCTCGCAAGCACCGCACGCCCGCGCCCAGACGGCCAGACACGCGCGCGCCCGCGCGCGCCGCCTCGCCTCGCGCCCGCGCGCCAGCCCGCTCCGCCTCGCCCATGTCCGCGCGCGCCCGCGCGCGCCGCCTCGCCTCGCGCCCGCGCGCCAGCCCGCTCCGCCTCGCCCATGTCCGCGCGCGCCCGCGCGCCAGCCCGCTCCGCCTCGCCCATGTCCGCGCGCGCCCGCGCGCCCACGCCCGTGTCCGCCTCGCCGTGTCCGCGCGCGACAGCGTCGAGACGCTGGCCGAGCGTCTCGACGCTCCGAACCCTGAAGCGTGCATTTGAAGATCCACCCGAGAGCAAGCGTCGAGCGCAAGCGTCTCGACGCTCGCTCGACGCCGCGCGCGCGTCTCGACGCTGCGCGCGCGTCTCGACGCTGCCCCCGCGCGCGCGCCTGCCAACTTAGGGCACAGCGTCGAGACGCTGGCCTAGCGTCTCGACGCTACGAGCTTAAAAAGTGTAAATCCGCGTTTTTCAGCGCCATCTTTTCATCCTTCATCTTCTCCAAGCTTCTCCTCTCGGTTCCAAGGCGATTTTTCCACCATTTTTGTACTTCTTCCTCTTCTTGTGCATGATTCCAAGCACTTCCATGGTGGATTGGAGTAATCCAACCTCCATGGAAGGCTAAACCAAGGTATGTGCTTGATTTTGAGTATGGGTTTGTAAATTATGGATGTTTGGGGAGATTTTCCCCTTTGTGAATGTTAAGACAATTGGCTTGTTTATGCATCTTCTTGCTTGTTCTTCATCAAATTCTAGCATGTGTAGCTAAATTAGATTGACGCTCTAATTCTTATGCATGATAGAGGGCTAAAGGTTGGGACGTATAATTGCCTATACCGCTAGGTAGCACGGGTCTAAGCATGGCTAATTAGTTCGGCCCCAAAGTGACATTGGTTAACTGAGTTAATTAACGTTTTCATGTTAGGCTTAAGGCAAGAGAGAAACCGGTTTAGTCTTAGGATTAGGCCGTCGCAATGTTCCCGTCACTAGCACGTAATAGATTTAAGGGTCGCTACCTTGGATAGATTATTGGCTAAGTTTAATTAGAATTGCACGCTTCTAATTAATTCCTTGGGTCATTAGAGTTAGGAATAACCAAATGAATTGTGTGCATGAATTAGTTAACGCGTAAATCGTATCAATGATCCGAACATCCATAACGAGCAAGTCCACTTCTCGAAGTTGAGCACATCCGTTTAATTTTTGCACGTTATCATTTAATTTTCCGTTAGCATAATTAGGAGCTCCCTTCCCCCAAAACCAAATTACCATTCTTTAAATCGTGCATTCTTTTATTTCTTGCAAATTAGACTTAGTTAGATTAAATTTCTTATTTCCCTGTGGATCGACCCCGTTGCCACTTAGCTACAAATAGCTCGGTGTATCGGGTTTATAAATTGTATTTTGGCAAGCCTCGACAGCTTGAATTTGGAGTACCCCAAAAGTACCTCTACCAAGATGCTTGCTGTAGTGTTTGCTTGTGAGAAATTCAGGAACTATATTGTAGGCACTAGGACAATTGTATACACTGACCATTCTGCCTTGAAATATCTTATGAGGAAGGCTGATGCTAAGCCTAGGTTGATTAGGTGGGTGTTATTGTTGCAGGAGTTTGATTTGGACATTCGAGACAAGAAGGGATGTGAAAATGTGGTTGCAGATCACCTTTCTCGATTACAGCACAATTGCGAAAAAATTGCGGATCCCGCAATTTCTGATGCTTTTATTGATGAACATATCTTTGTTTTGACTCATCGTGATAACGATGAGGAACCTTGGTTTGCTGACATTGCTAACTTCCTTGCATCACAGGTATTACCAGTTTTCAAGGGAGGACAAGAGAAGAAGAGGTTCCTTCATGAAGCAAGGAAATTCATCTGGGATGACCCCACACTTTACAGAACCTGTGCTGATGGCTTGCTAAGGAAGTGTGTTTCAGCTGCTGAAGCGAAGTCTGTGCTACAGCATTGTCACACAGCTCCTTATGGTGGACACTTTGGTGGCCAAAGAACAGCTGCGAAGGTATTTCAGAGTGGCTACTATTGGCCAACGATCTTCAAGGATGCCCACAACTATGCCCACAGCTGTGATGACTGCCAAAGAACAGGTAACCTCAGTCGAAAGGATGAGATGCCCCTCACCTACATCTTAGAGTTGGAGCTCTTTGATGTGTGGGGCATTGACTTCATGGGACCATTCCCTCCATCATCAGGTAACCTCTACATATTAGTGGCAGTGGACTATGTGTCCAAGTGGGTAGAAGCCAAAGCATGTCCCAATAATGATGCTAAAACAGTCACCAAATTCTTGCATAGACACATTTTTACTAGGTTTGGGACACCTCGTGCCATCATTAGTGATGAGGGATCACATTTCATTAACAAGGCTATGGAGAGAGTGTTGGCTAAGTATAACATTAGACATAGAGTAGCCACTCCCTATCACCCACACTCAAATGGACAGGCTGAAATTTCAAATAGGGAAATTAAGAACATCCTAGAAAAAGTGGTCAAACCTAATAGGAAAGACTGGTCCTTTAAGCTTGAGGATGCACTTTAGGCTTATAGGACAGCATATAAGACACCCCTGGGTATGTCTCCTTATAGGCTGGTATATGGCAAGACTTGTCACTTACCACTAGAGTTAGAAAACAAAGCATTTTGGGCCATGAAGGAATTGAACTTTTGTGTAAAGGATGCGGGAACATTGCGGTCTTTACAATTACATGAGCTTGATGAGCTTAGACATATGGCTTACGAAAATGCTAAAATGTATAAGGAAAAGACCAAGATTTGGCACGATAGTAGACTTAGAGTTAAGGACTTTAAGAAGGGTCAACTTGTATTGTTGTTTAACTCACGGTTGAAACTATTTCCAGGGAAACTTAAGTCTAGATGGTCAGGTCCATTTGTGATTACTAATGTGTTTGTTCATGGTGCCATAGAGATAAAGAACTTGCAGCAAGGCCAACCATTCATGGTTAATGGTGCAAGGTTGAAGCACTACTATGAGGAAGGAGATGTGAAGACTCTCTCGGCCTTCCTCTTGACTGAAGCGTGACAACAAGAACGAGAGAGGACGAGTGATTGCTGTGCTCGTCGACATAAGGCTCATGCCTTAGTTTATTTTTTTGCGATTTTCCGGTTATCGTTTGTGTGTTTTGTTGTATGATTTTAATTACGAATTTGATGTTAATTTTATTTCTTTTTGCAGAGAATCAATAGAGGGAATCAAGGAGAGTAAATCCAGCTTTAAAAATCAAGAAACGATCGAGCCAAATAAAAGATACGGGCGAGCAAAGTTTGCTATTTAGATGAAAAAAAATCCCTAAAATTGCGCTGGAATTGCAGGATCCGCAAAATATAGCCGTTGGGATTTAGCCGTTTCCTTTATATCCGTTAGAAGGCGCTCGATCGATACGATTCTCTCACTCTCTGAATTCCAAGAAAGCTGCGATTCTCTTCATCTTTGATCCTTCTCTCCAAACCTCCAAGACTCAGCAATGGTGTTCACACGGGCTGAAAGATCTGCAGCCAAGAAAAGGGCTGATGAAGCTGAAACAGCTGCGAGGGAAGCACTTCTTGCCCTCGCAGATGCTGGTCCTGCACGCACCGAACGTCTTCCAAAGCTTCCGATCCGTAGGAAGAAGTGGAGGGTTGTCACAGAAATCCCTGCTGGACCCTCTGAACCAGCGGGCACACCCAAGAAGCGCCGGTGGAGTGTCGAGATGGTCGCCGAACCAAGCAAAGCAAAGACTCCCTCTGTGGAGAGTCAAGAAACGGATCGTGCGTCCCACGAGTCAACCAAGAAGGGTTCGTCGCCATCTGCATCGCCTGCGCACAGCCCTTCACCATCTGAACCAGTGCAGTGCCCAGAGTTTCCTTCATCGCCGCCAGTACAGAGCCCTGAGTTGTCTTCTTCACCACTGAGTTCTGCACAGACACCTACAGCAGAGCAATCAACCACGCCGTCGCACACTTCTCCACGGCCTGACCCTGAATTCCCATATGGGGAGTACCAAGAATCAACGCAGGGCAGTGGGGAAGGTGAGGACGAGGAGGTTTTCTCGCCTGTGAGGGACGCTAGTCCAGCAAGTCCTGCACACAAGGATGATTCCATGGAGGAGACATTGGGGGCGTGCCTCCAGCAGATCACCATCAAGGCTAAGCTCAAGAAGAAGAAGAAGGCCAAGATTCTCAAGGCCAAACGATCCAAGAAGCTGAAAAAGAAGAAGGCCAAGAAGGCGCCTTCATCTGAAAAGGAGAGCACTGAGCCTTCGCTCAAAAGACTCAAGGTTGAGGCTGCGGAGTCAGCTAAACCAACTGATAAAGGGAAGGCCAAGCTCTACCCTGAAGAAGAGCCTCAATCAGTGAGGTATGTTTCCTCTGACGCTGAGTCCAGAGGCATAGAATTAGGGAAGAGGGAGCTGCTGCACGAGAAGGGCTTCCTCGACAGACCTGCTGACCTGCCGCAGTTCTTGCGCGCAGGAATTATCAATCACAGCTAGGAGGAGTTGTGTAGGCCACCCAATCCGGCCTACACAGCTATGGTATATGACTTCTACGCTAACCTGCAGAACTCTGAGGAGGGGCTGTCTGTGGTGAGGGGAGTAGAAGTGGACTACTCAGCAAAGGCCATCAACGAAGCCTATGGCCTCAAGGGCCAAAGACACACTGATTATGCGAGGATCGTTGATGAGCCTACTGAGGCAGTCCTGGAGGAGGCCATTCGAACAATTGGCCAACCTGAAGCAGCGTGGACTGTATCACGCAATGGGAGGCACACCCTCATGAGTGCCAACCTGACGGCAAAGGCAGCTGTATGGTTTGCCTTTGTAAGGAGGAAGCTGTCCCCTGTGACCCATGAGACGACCATCAACCAGAGCAGATCGCTGCTGGTCTATGCCATTATGCGAGGTCTCACGGTCAATGTGGGTGAAATCATGTCAGCCGCCATTGCTGAGTGTGCCAAGAAAGGTAAGGGACCACTGTTTTTCCCTAACACCATAACCAAACTATGTTTGCTTGCAGGAGTCCCCACTGAGCGACTGGAGCAGCAGATGGCCTACACAGGCCACTTGGAGCTGCCTGCTAGCTTGAGGCTGAAGAGGAAGGGGAATATGGAGTTTGAACTGGATAGGCTGGCTGCTGATCAGTCACTATCCATGGCGTGCATGATGGATATGCAGAGGAGGATGGCTCAATGGGCCACGTATGCGCAGGCACGGGACAAGGAGGTTGCAGACCAGCTAGGCTGCATCTTCCCTGACTTCCCCACCAATCTCCTGACTCCATGGGTGCCTCCACATCCACGACAGCCTGATGAGGATGAAGATATTTGAGTGCTGGTTTGAATTGCACTGAAGGGAGTATTGCTGTTCCCTTAGAAAAAAAAAAAACAATTTTCTGCTTTCTGATAGACCATGTGAAGTATGCTGTTTTTAGTACAATTTTGATCTGTTTTAGATGCTTAGTTTTATGTCTTTAATTATGTTTAGTATAGTCTGATGCTAGATGACTAGGTAGGATAGTTTAGTTTTATTTTTAGATAGCTTGAATGACTGGAAAAAGCATGCTTAGGGGCCTTAATCACTGTTATATCTGCCCTGACTTAATTGCGAAATAATTGCGGTACCCGCAATTTTTATTACTGAAAGCATGTTTTGGACTGTCTGTTTAGCTAGGCTGTGATCAGTTTAAATTCTTTCTTTTGCTGCTATCATGACTACGGTATATAGCTTATCTAAATGCATGCTGGATGAGTGTCATAGGACACCCTTTGATAGTTTAAATTAACCTCTAAATAGCTCAGCATGCACAGCTTTAAGACGTTAATCTGTCTGTTATTTTTAAATTACTGCTGCTGTGATATTTGCTATTCGAATGTTTTGTCTATGCCTAGGGCTTTAGTTTCTCTTTGTTTTACCTTAGACTAGATGCTTCTAGGACAAGTTTGGGGGTGTGCCACCTCAAACACTCATTGGGGACAATGAGTAGTTGAAGTTTGGGGGAGGCCACCCTAGGCCTAGGAACATTCCTCTCTCCCTTAGAAACATAAGCATTCTTCTTCTCCTTTACAAAAAAATGATGAACTGGAAAAAAAAATGAAAAAAGAATAAAGGGGGGAGTTTCTCTTAGGTTGCTGAGTAATCAGTGCCAAGTGTGTAACCCACAAGTGGCGGTGCATCAAAAGGCAACCAAAGGAGAGGCTCCACCTAAGTAAGAAAAAGGGAAAAGAATAGGGAAGAAGAATGTATACCTAGGAGTTATAACTTTGTGGCTTAGATGTCCTATTTAAAAAGAACTCTGATCCTCAATTAGCTAAGCACAAAGTTGTAACTTGTAGGTTTGTTTAGGGAGATGAGTGTTTATCCAATGTAGTGATGCCAGGGTTTAGGTTGTTCTCTAAAAGTACTACTGTCACCGTTAATACTAAGACTGGCATGACTCTAAGGAATCCTAGACACATTAAAAAGAAAGCTAGAAGCATGTACTGAGTCTGAGGTAAAGCTAGGCAGAATTTGAAACCTTAGGGATAGTGGCATGATATGACAGAAGTAAATAAATCAGTTGTAGGAAGTTAATGAAAGCAGAAGGAGTGTTAGGCAGGCAAAGTCAGAAGAAGCTAGATAAGAGGGTAGTTTTAAACTGAGGAGTGTGTCACAGGACAGCATTGCTATAGATAGGGATATAGGGGAGTCAGTAGGTGGTTAAAGAAGAAGAAACAGCAGCCTAGGTAAGTCCTTAGTGTGCTTGAGGACAAGCAAAACCTTAAGTTTGGGGGTGTGTTAAGTCTCTGAAAGTGACTTATTTAGGACCCATTTAGCTTAAGAAGATGTACACTTTTAGGTGTTTTTTTATAGCATTTAGCTTAAACCTATGCTTAAATATGAGAATGAGAAGAGGGTAGCTAAATTAGGACTTATGCACAATAGGAAAGAAAAGGGTTGAAAACCGAAGGAAAAGAATGAAAAAAACTGCATTGCGACAGCATTGCGGAAACATTGCTGAAGCCGCAATTATTCAAGTGAAAACCGTAAGTTGACTGATCTTTTTCTGTTAATTTTCGTGATTTCAGGGATTCGTTCTTTCTCCTCCATCCATTCTGATATACGACGTTGAAGATTGATGGTTCTCCTTGGCCCAAACGCACCTGCAAACTACTATAAAAGGGGGTCAAAGTCGGAGGTTCCATCATCATCCGAAAGCGTAGAAGTCTTCTCGCAGTCTACTTTTCTTCCTGTTTTCCTCTGCCGTCTGTTGGTGTGCAAGGCTCAGCTGTTGGAGTCGATAATCTGATAGGAAGGAGAGGAGATTTATCTTCTCTCTCGATTGGATTCATCCAAGCAAGGCTGATCTTTCCCATCCTTCAGCCGAGGCGATTGCGACGAGGCGTTCAGACGCATTTACTTGTTTTCTGCTTTTATTTCTGCTTTCCAGCTCGGTTTAGTTGTTGTTTCTGTTGTAGTGGCAAGTGTAGTCCATTTCGTTGTGTTCTGTCTTCGTGCTATTTAGTTTAAAACTTTCTTTTGTCAGTCAAACAGTTAAATAATCAAATTCCAATTCTGCACTTCACAGTTTCTCGCATTTCCAATCTACTGCTTTTCCTTACTGTTTTAAGCACATTTCTCTCCTAAGCATGTCTGTCTTATCCTTTACTTCTGTTTACCTTATATCCATGAGTAACTAAATCACTTAGGGGCATGCTAATGACAACACTATAGGCTAAAAAACGTGAACCAAGCATGTAGGATAGCTCTCGAACATTGATTGTATGTAAGCTTCATCCCACGGGCAATTTCGATTGGCCATCCATTTTGTCCAAAGAACTCCTAACCTCTGGAAGGAGTAAGAGTTCAGAGTCATATTATCATGCTAGCCTTTCAAGGTAACCAGGAAACGGCCTAGGAATAGGCGTTTCCCTAGTACAAACCATATCTTTCTGCCTTAACAAGATGCTTAAGACCTTACTTTGAGTTGAGTAAACTAAAGAATCTAATGCATGGAATCGGACGATACATGAGATTAAGATAGTTTGATGCATAGAGAGTAGACCCAATGCTTGAGAATCGTATAAAAACGCCTATAGGATAGTCATTAGTAGCCCTTAAATCACCCATTTAACCACTTTCGCTGTTATTATAATTGCGGTAGAATTGCGGTCTCCGCAATTCCGTCTAAGTTTCCATTCTATTTAGCTGTCTTTGCCTTCGTTTATTAATTTCGTTTCTTTTCATTTGAGCTTGGATTTCACTTGTTCTTGTTTATGTTACTACCCTTTGCACATTCAGCAAAAATTAGATAATTAAAAACCAATTTTACCCCATCAAATCCACCCCTTCTTTCTTAACAAAACACTTCGCGAATAGCTAAAAATAAGTCTCTGTGGGAAAACGAATGAAATATACTTACTACTTGCTATAAGATCATGTATGCTTGCATGTTCTGAGTGCTCTCTCTCTCTTATTTCTTAATCTTATTAACACATTGAGCACGCAACACCTACCTAATAAGATCGAAGCAGGCGAAGAGGAATAATTTTCATCCATTTTCAGAACATAAAAATCAATAGGAAAAATTAATTCATTAACCTGCACTAACACATCTTCTACTATTCCTAAAGGATGTACAGAAGTTCTATCAGCAAGTTGAATAACTGTTCCTGTTTTATTCATTCCTTTCAATTTCAGTTTCTGATAAATGGAATAAGGCATAACACTAATGGAGGCTCCTAAATCCAGCATTGCTCTTCTAATATGCATGCCTCCAATCTTACAAGGGAGAGAGAACATACCTGGATCGTCGCATTTAACCGGTAAGTTCTTTGTGATCAAGGCTGAGACGTTCTCACTTACCACGACGCGTTCACTCTCCTTTGTCTTCCTCTGGTTGGTGCAAAGTTTCCTTAGGAACTTGGCGTACCTCGGAATTTCCTTCAGGGCATCCAACAGAGGGATGTTGATCTCTACCTTCCTGAATGTGTCCAGGAACTCCTTCTCGTAGTTCTCCTTAGGCGGTCTCGCTAACCTGCTAGGAAAAGGCGCCTTAGACACATAAACTCTAGTGCATGTAGGATCGAAATTTACCCCATGCCACCGTGGTTCGGGATTTTCTGTTTGTGGCTCGCTGTGGCTATAATCGACTTTCACCGGCGGGGTATTCGTGGGAAGATGCTTCCCACTTCTCAGAGTGATGGCACTAGCGTTTTCTGCGTTCTGGTGCTCCATCACTGTCAACCTCTTACTGACTTGAATCAGTGCATCGCTCAGAGTTTGAAACTGCTCTCGAGTTTCCTTATGTTGTGATTCAAGCATTTCTTCCAAGCACCTACCTGAAATAGAAGGACGGGGCTGTAAGTGATCTTTCAAAGCAAGAACAACGCTACTTACCACTCAAAATTGGGCCTTAAGCTCGTCCACGTCCCTTCTCAGGCGAGTATGTTCCTTGTCTCTATCTGCACTCCACTCCAAGCTTCTAGCTACGTTGGAAATTAAAGCTCTAGCTTCGGCTGGTGTCTTATCCATAAGCGAACCTCCACTGGCGGCGTCTATCATCTGATGGCCTTGGGGAAGTAAACCGTAATAGAAACTCTGAATGAGGGATTGCTCGGTTATTTGATGATTGGGACAATCCTCGCATAACCGACCAAACCTCTCCCAGCACTCTAGGACGGTTTCTTCATTTCCTTGCTCAATCTTGTATATCTCCCTTCTGATGGCGACGGCCTTTGAAGCAGGAAAATACTTCTCTAAAAACGCCCCATTTAGCTCCTTCCAAGTCGTGATGGATCCGGTCGGTAGGTAATACATCCAATCTCTCGCCTTCTCCTCCAAGGTGAAAGGAAAAGCCCTGAGATGGAGTTGATCTGCGGTGGTGTCATCGGTTCTGAATGACGAAAAAACCATCTGAAATGCCTTGAGGTGTCTGACGGGATCCTCATTTGTATTACCACAAAAAGAAGGTAATAAGTTAACCAGACCAGCTTTAAGTTCAAAATTACCTGCTGCTACCGGATACATAATACTCGATGTGTTCCGGCCTAGCTCAGGTGATGCAAGCTCCCTCAAGGTTCTTTGTTGCTCAAAATTACCCACGACCTCCATCTTGGCGCTTCTTTTGAATTTTCAAAGAATGATTGCGCTAAAAAACTCAAACAAAACGGGTAAAATAATACAAAATAATTAAACTGTACAAAAAAGTAAAGAAAAATTTTAAAACCAACAAACTAAACTTAATCAAACTAAATTAAACTTAATTCCCCGGCAACGGCGCCAATTTTGGTAGAGCACTTTATGTGGTACTCCAAATTCAAGTTGTCGAGGCTTGCCAAAATACAATTTATAAACCCGAATGCACCGAGCTATTTGTAGCTAAGTGGTAACGGGGTCGATCCACATGGAATTAAGAAATCTAATTTAACTAAGTCTAATTTGCTAGAGATAAAAAGTATGCACAATTTAAAATAAAAGAATGGTAATTTGGTTTGGGGGGAAGGGAGCTCCTAATATGCAAGCTAACGGGAAATTAAAGGACAACGTGCAAAATTTAAATGGTCGTGCTTAACTTCGAGAAGTGGAATTGATCGTTATGGATGTTCGGTTCATCGATACAATTTCTTAACTAATCATGCTTATGCACACAATTCATTTGGCTACTTCTAGCTCAAATGACCCAAAGATATAATTAGAAACGTGCAATTCTAATTGTACTTGGCCAATAATCTATCCAAGGTCGCGACCCCTAAATCGACTATGTGCCAGTGACGGGAACATTGCGACGGCTTAATCCTAAGACTAACCCGGTTTCTCTCTCGCCTAAAGCCTAACATGAAAACGTTAATTAATTTAGATTACCAACTGTCACTTTGGAATGAATCAATTAGCTATGCTTAAGCCCGTGCTACCTAGCGGTTTGGGCAATTATACGTCCCAACCTTTAGCCCTCTATCATGCATAGGAATTAGAGCGTCAATCTAATTTAGCTACACATGCTAGATATGGAATAAGAACAAGCAAGAGAATGCAAATACATGCTAATTATCTCAACATTTACAAAGGGGCAAAACCTCCCCAAACATCCATAATTCACAAAACCCAAATTGAAATTAAGTACTAACCTTAGTTTAGCCTTCCATGGAGGATGAATAAATCCAATCCCCCATGGAAGAGCTTAGTAGCATACAAAGAGGAGAAGAAGAAGTCCAAAAATGGTGGAAAATGGTGGAAACCCGAGAGCAAAGTTGGAAGAAGAAGAAGAATGAAAAGTTTGGGCGAAATTTGGCGTTTTCACGCCTTTAAGTGTCGGAGCGTCGAGACGCTAGGCAAGCGTCTCGACGCTGTGCCCTAAGTTGGCCGCGCGCGCGGACGTCGAGACGCTAGGCAAGCGTCTCGACGCTGTCGCGCGTTCGTCTGGAAAATTTATCGGGCTGGCGTCGAGACCCTCGGGCGGCGTCGAGACGCTGGGGCGCGCGCGTTCTTCGGATGGTGTCGGGGCGGCGTCTCGACGCTGGGGCGCGCGCGTGCTTCAGATGGTGTCGGGGCAGCGTCTCGACGCTGCCGCCCATGCAAGCAAGCTCTCGGGTTTGGATGGCCAAAATGAGTCTCTTCAAGGCAATTTTTGCCATCTCTTGGATTCTTTAAGCTCTTTCACTCCCGATGCATCTATGAAGCTCTAAAACGGCACTTTAAGCCCCAAAATGTGTCTTTGGACTTCCCGGGCTCTCGACCATGAAATCACCTACAAGAAAGCGTTTTAATCAATATATGTCATGGTTTTAGCCAGAATTAGGGACATAAAGATAGCTCTATTTTGGAGCTATCAACGTGCACTTGTAAGTTTTTCGATTCCATGGAAATTCCTTGTAGTCATGCTATAATGGCTGCGAGGTTCAGACAGAAAGAACCCCAAACACTATGCAGCAACCTATATACCATGGAATCTCTCGTATCCGCATACGCAGAATCAATATGTCCGGTTGGACATGTATCTGAATGGAAGAAACCCCCAGGCTACATTCATGTTCATATCCTACCTCCGAAGATCGTAATTCGAGTTGGTCGCCGCAGAGTTCAACGCATTCGTTCTGCTGGTGAACGACCACGTCGAACACGTAGATGTGGTCGTTGTGGGAATACCGAACACAATAGACAGAGATGTAATGCCCCACTGTCGGCAAGTAGGTTCGATCATGACCCTAGTACTTCCGGTATGAGAAGAAATGTTTTATAATGTACGGTATTCATTTTTTCATTAAGCACAATACTAAATAAAAAAAGGTTCATATTAATATTACAAAAAAAAATTGTCTGCCCAAAGTTGAACAACATATTGGGTTTTGAATAATGACATGTTTGTTTGAACAATGTCGTCAAACTCACTAGTGGTCGCTACAGACTCAAAAAATTTTGCACAAAAATAACCACAATCTTTGCTGCCCTTCTGAGGAGTTCCAACATCAACCCTACGTACTAGCCAAATAACTGGTTTCACCATTCCCTGTTCTTCGTACATTTTACATGCATGCAACAGTGATGGTAACCCGATGGACAACGGATGCATACGTACTTTAAACTCCAGTGCAGGGACATGCCATGGAAGTGAATTGTATACATTTATTACCTGTTTCTTTAAGTCAATGCACACGAGCATCCAGTGTTCATGAACATTGTTTGGGCCAAAAACGAATGTGAGGTCAGACCAAGGTGTGGAACAGTCTTCATGGTCTCCCAATATGTAGTCCATGAAAGATTGATCTGTCCCTGCCCACCAAGAATTAATTGCGGCCTCGTCTTTTTACCTGGCGGCTTTAGCGGGACCGTGTGGCGTCATTAAAAATTCCTACGCATAGTAATTTGTTAGAACTCAGAATACCAGTGCGCTAACGAGGCATGTACGACAAAAATTATTGTATACCATAAACGAAGTGCTGACAGATGTAAATTTAACAGGACATAAATCTGGACGTGAAGCAAGCTTGCGACGCACGAACATCATTAGAATGTCCATTTCCTAATATTAAGTAAGAAACATTTAGATAGACAAAAACTGAAAAAATGTGACACATACATGAATTCAAGTCACAGGGTACTTACATCGGCTTCAACATATGCATTCATTTCGAACTTTCGAAAATACGCCTTGCCCCTACTCCAAAATAAAACATTACGTTTGTGTTTATTTGTTTTCCTTGACTTCATCCATCCCTTATAAACGGTGGTAACATTTTCCGGTATCGGAAACATTAGATTATACACCGTGACGTGCGAAGTTATAAAGTCTGGTACCACAAACTCACCCGGGGCTATACTAATATTTTGTCTCATCTTCTTCTTTTCAGGGTCTGCTTTTTCCTTCGAAATCACTAATACTGCTTTACGTTTTTTATTCTCCTCTCGGGTATATTTGTTGACGTCCTTCTTCGACCTTTTACTAAGGCGACTGTTACGTCTCCAAAAGTGGCCTTTTTAGGACTTAATTAGCTTAGAAAGATGTTCACTCTTAGGTGTTTTTGATAGCATTTAGCCTAAACCTATGCTTAAATATGAGAATTAGAAGAAGGTAGCTAAATTAGGACTTATGTACAATAGGAAAGAAAAGGGTTGAAAACCGAAGGAAAAGAATGAAAAACAAGCATTGCGAAAGCATTGCGGAAACATTGCGGTTCCCGCAATGTTTCAAGTGAAAACCGTAAGTTGACTGATCTTTTTCTGTTAATTTCCGTTATTTCAGGGATTCGTTCTTTCTCCTCCATCCATTCTGAAGTACGACGTTGAAGATTGATGGTTCTCCTTGGCCCAAATGCACCTGCAGATTACTATAAATAGGGGTCAAAGTCGAGGGTTCAAGCATCATCCGAAAGCGTAGAAGTCTTCTCGCAGTCCATTTTTTCTCCTGTTTTCCTTTGCCGTCTGCTGGTTTGCGAAGCTCAGCTGTTGGAATCGATAATCTGATAGGAAGGAGAGGAGATTCTTCTTCTCTCCCGATTGGATTCATCCAAGCAAGGCTGACCTTTCTCATCCTTCATTCGAGGCGGCTGCAACGAGACATTCGAGCTTATTTTACTGTTTTTGTTCTTCATTTCCATTTTCCAACTCTGTCTTGTTGTTGTTTCTGTTCTTGTGGCTAGTTTAGTCCATTTCGTTGTGTTCTGTCTTTCTGCTCTTTACTTTAAGTATCCCTTATGTTCATTCAAACAATCAATTAATCAAACATAAAGTTCAGTATTTCACAGTTTCTGCCTTTGCAACTCACTGTCTTGCTTTGCTGTTTTAAGCATATTTCCCTTCTAAGCATGTTTATCTTATCCTTTGTTTCTGTTCTCCTTATATCCATGAGTAACTAAGTCACTTAGGGGCATGCTGATGACAACACTATAGGCTAAAAAACGTGAATCAAGCATGTAGGATAGCTCTCGAAGCATTGATTGTATGTAAGCTTCATCCCACGGGCAATTTCGATTGGCCATCCATTTTGTCCAAAGAACTCCTAACCTCTGGAAGGAGTAAGAGTTCAGAGTCATACTATCATGCTAGCCTTTCAAGGTAACCAGGAAACGGCCTAGGAATAGGCGTTTCCCTAGTACAAACCATATCTTTCTGCCTTAACAAGATGCTTAAGACCTTACTTTGAGTTGAGTAAACTAAAGAATCTAATGCGTGGAATCGGACGATACATGAGATTGAGATAGTTTGATGCATAGTGAGTAGATCCAGTGCTTGAGAATCGTATAAAAATGCCTATAGGATAGTCATTAGTAGCCCTTAATTCACCCATTTACACACTTTCGCTGTTATTTAATTGCGGTAGAATTGCTGTCTCCGCAATTCTGCTTAAGTTAAAATTCTGTTTAGTTGTCTTTGCCTTCATTTATTAATCTCGTCCCTTTTCATTTGAGCTTAGCTTTAACTTGTTCTCGTTTATGTTGCTACCCTTTACACATTCAGCAAGAATTAGACAATTAAAAACCAATTTTACCCCATCAAATCCACCCTTTCTTTCTTAATAAAACACTTCGCGAATAGCTAAAAATAAATCTCTGTGGGAAAACGAATGAAATATACTTACTACTTGCTATAAGATCATGTATGCTTGCATGTTCTGAGTGCTCTATCTCTCTTATTGCCTAATTATTTCAACACATTGAGCACGCAACAAGTTTTTGGCGCCGCTGCCGGGGATTTATTTTAGTGAAAACGAAGTTTGTTAAGTTTGAAACACCAAGTTTATTATCTATTGAAACTAATCTAGTTTCATTTCTTTTGCAGGTACTAGTTGGGTTAGTTTATGAGTGAGCATTCAAGTAGTGATCTAGAGTTCAATCCTGAGCCCGAGAGACTATTTAAAGCCAGAAATAAAGCCAAGAAACGTCTCTTTAACCAACCCTCTATACCTCAAATAATTGCGGGAACCACAATTCCTCCGCAATTGTCTCAAGAAGAAATGGCTGGAATAATTCCAAATCCGGTACCTGTCACTCGCAATCCCATCGAAATAGCGAATGACAAGAATAGTGCCATTCTCTCATACCTAGTACCTATGCCTGGGGAGCTGAACCCCAGCATAATCCGTCCTGAAATCACTGCCAACTCATTTGAGTTAAAGCCAGTGATGTTCCAAATGTTGTCCACTGTGGGACAATTCTTTGGAGTGGAAAATGAGGACCCCCACAACCATCTTAGAAACTTCTTAGGAGTCAGTGATACCTTTATCATCCCTGGAGTTTCCCAAGAAGCCTTGAGGCTATATTTGTTCCCTTACTCTTTGAGGGACAAAGCCAAAACGTGGTTAAACTCATTACCCTCTGGATCTGTCCTTAATTGGACAGACTTAGCAGAGAAATTCCTAGTCAAATACTTCCCACCTGATAGGAATTCTACCTTTCGTGATGACATAGTTAAGTTCAAACAAGCTGATAATGAATCTTTTCACGAAGCTTGGACAAGGTTCAAAGATCTTCTTCTTAAATGTCCACATCATGGCATCCCATGGTGTATCCAAATTGAGGTCTTTTTCAAAGGATGCAACCCCAGCACTAGGCAAGTCTTAAATTCATCTGCTGGTGGTTCCATGTTGTCCAAGAGTTACAACGAAGCCTACGAGATCTTGGAGAAGATCTCAGCATCTCACTGTAGGTGGTCAGATGATCCTGTTGAGCCAACTAGAGCTCAAGACAAGGATGCTCTAAGTGCAATGAGCAGCCAAATAAATGCCCTGACCAACCTAGTTAAGCAAATGGCTCAAGCCAATCTCCAAACAAGTGTCAACACCGCCACAACCATGTCAATGGGCACCCAACCAAGTCAAGGTGAGACACTTGTCTGTGGATTCTGTGGGGAAGGGCACCTGTATGAATACTGCCCTGGGAATCCAGCCTCAGTCTGCTATATTGGAAGTCAGCAGCAGCCTAGGAACAACCCCTATTCCAATACTTACAACCCTGGTTGGAGGAACCACCCAAACCTGTCATGGGGTGGCCAACAAAATACTAACCAAAATCCTAACCAACCTAGACCGAGTGGAACACCTGGTTTCACTCCCCAACATAACCAATCCATGTATCAAAAACCATACAACCAACCTGTAGGATCTTCTGTAGAAAACTTACTCAAGGAGTACATAGCCAAGAATGATGCTACTCTTCAAAGCCAGCAAGCTACTCTTAGGAGCCTAGAGAACCAAATAGGCCAATTAGCCAATGAACTCAAGAGTAGGCCCCAAGGTAGACTCCCTGCTGACACCGAGGTGCCAAGGAGAGATGGTAAAGAGCAAGTTCAAGCAATTGAACTTAGAAGTGGTAGACCATTGGTGAGCAACACAAAGGACACACCAAAGAGAGTAGAGAACACTGAGTCTAGTGCTCCACTGGAGTCTCTGCCAAACCAAGGTCCACCATCAACTAGCACATCAGGAGCCAGGCTAGAGCCAATTATTGAGGAGATAGAAGAAATTCCAAGGCCTCCACCTATCCTAAGGCGACCTGACGTGCCTGCATATGTGCCACCACCTCCATATCCTCGAAGGCTTAAGAAGAAGCAGGAACAGGAAGTGCATTTTAATAAATTCTTAGAAATTCTTAAGCAAGTGCATGTCAACATTCCTTTTGTAGAAGTTTTACAGTCTATGCCTTCCTATGTAAAGTTTTTGAAAGATATTATTACTAACAAAAAAATAATTGGTGAGTTTGAAACAGTAAACCTCACTGAGGAGTGCAGTGCCATACTCCAAAACAAGCTGCCCAAGAAGAAGAAGGATCCTGGTTCCTTCACCTTACCTGTAGAACTTGGAGGCAAGCACGTGGGCAGAGCGCTTTGTGACCTGGGCGCCAGCATAAACCTCATGCCCCTATCACTATTCCGCCAGTTGGGAATAGGAGAAGCACGTTCAACCACTGTCACTTTACAATTAGCAGACAGATCCATTGCATACCCAGAAGGTAAGATTGAGGATATTTTAGTAAAGGTTGACAAGTTTATTTTCCTTGCAGATTTCATTATCCTGGATTATGAAGCAGACAAGGAGGTCCCCATCCTGTTAGGCAGACCATTTCTAGCCACAGGTAGGGCACTGATAGACGTCCAAAAAGGTGAGCTTACTATGAGGGTTCATGATGAAGAGGTGAAATTTAGTGTGTATAAAGCTTTAAGGTACCCCTCTGACCTTGAAACCTGTGCTAGCATGGACGTTGTAGATTCTTTGATGGAAGAACAATTGGAGCATGTATTATTAACCAAGCATGCTAATGAATATGTAGGATTAGAATTAACTGACTTAAACATAGCTGAGATAATGGACATATCTGTAAATAACCCTCAGCATGTTTGTATGAATATTGACTTAACTGATAGAGCCTTAAATCCTTTAAAGCCATCCATTGAGCATCCACCTGTATTAGAATTAAAACCTCTCCTCACTCACCTCAAGTATGCATACTTAGGAAATAATGAGACTTTGCCTGTAATTATTTCTTCTAAGCTAAGTGAACAGCATGAGGTTGAATTAATATTACTACTTAAGCAACATAGGAAGGCTATTGCATGGACTATTGCTGATATTAGAGGCATTAGCCCTTCTTATTGCATGCATAAGATTATACTAGAGGAAGAGCACACACCTAGAGTAGATCATCAACGTAGGCTGAATCCCTCTATGAAAGAGGTAGTTAAGAAAGAGATAATTAAATGGTTAGATGCTGGTGTGATCTTTCCAATAGCTAGTAGTCAGTGGGTGAGCCCTATACAGTGTGTACCTAAAAAGGGTGGGATGACTGTGGTAGTCAATGAGAACAATGAACTGATTCCAACTAGGACTGTCACAGGATGGAGAGTATGTATGGATTATAGGAAACTAAATAAAGAAACTAAAAAAGACCACTTCCCTCTACCATTCATTGACCAAATGTTAGACAGAATAGCTGGTAGAGCATATTACTGTTTCCTAGACGGTTATTCAGGGTATAACCAGATCACTATAGACCCCAAAGACCAAGAAAAGACTACCTTTACTTGCCCTTTTGGAACATTTGCCTTTCGCAGAATGCCTTTTGGCTTATGCAATGCACCGGCAACATTCCAAAGGTGCATGTTGGCAATCTTTTCTGATTTGGATGAGTCCATGATAGAAATATTCATGGATGATTTCTCAGTCTTTGGGGATTCCTTTACCAACTGTCTAGAGAATTTAGGACAAGTCCTGGCTAGATGTGAAGAGACTAACTTAGTCCTTAATTGGGAAAAGTGTCACTTCATGGTGGATGAAGGGGTTGTCTTAGGTCATAGAGTATCAAGGGCAGGTGTAGAAGTTGACAGGGCCAAGATAGAAATCATAGAGAAGTTGGTAGAGCCTCAGAATATCAAGGCCATTAGGAGTTTCTTAGGGCATGCTGGTTTCTACAGAAGGTTCATTAAGGACTTTTCCAAGATAGCCAAGCCTCTGTGTGAGCTTCTAGAACTAAATAGGCCATTCATCTTCTCTAAGGAATGTTTAGTAGCTTGGCAAACCCTTAAGAAAGCACTAGTCACAGCACCTGTTATTATAGGGCCAGATTGGGATCTCCCATTTGAGATGTTATGTGATGCTAGCGACTATGCTGTAGGGGTTATGTTAGGACAGAAGATTGACAAGCTAACACACCCTGTCTATTATGCTAGTAAAACCCTGAATGAGCCTCAATGTAATTATACAACTACTGAGAAAGAGATGCTTGATGTAGTGTTTGCTTGTGAGAAATTTAGAAACTATATTGTAGGCACTAGGACAATTGTGTACACTGACCATTCGGCCTTAAAGTATCTCATGAGGAAGGCTGATGCTAAGCCTAGGTTGATTAGGTGGGTGTTATTGCTGCAGGAATTTGATTTGGACATTCGAGACAAGAAAGGATGTGAAAATGTGGTTGCGGATCACCTTTCTCGATTGCAGCACAATTGCGAAAAAATTGCGGAACCCGCAATTTCTGATGCTTTCATTGATGAACATGTCTTTGTTTTGACTCATTGTGATAACGATGAGGAACCTTGGTTTGCTGACATTGCTAACTTCCTTGCATCACAGGTATTACCAGTTTTCAAGGGAGGACAAGAGAAGAAGAGGTTCCTTCATGAAGCAAGGAAATTCATCTGGGATGACCCCACACTTTACAAAACATGTGCTGACGGCTTGCTAAGGAAGTGTGTTTCAGCTGCTGAGGCGAAGTCTGTGCTGCAGCACTGTCACACAGCTCCTTATGGTGGACACTTTGGTGGCCAAAGAACAGCTGCAAAGGTATTTCAGAGTGGCTACTATTGGCCAACGATCTTCAAGGATGCCCACAACTATGCCCACAGCTGTGATGAATGCCAAAGAACAGGTAACCTCAGTCGAAAGGATGAGATGCCTCTCACCTACATCTTAGAGTTGGAGCTCTTTGATGTGTGGGCCATTGACTTCATGGGGCCATTTCCTCCATCCTCAGGTAACCTTTACATTTTGGTGGCAGTAGACTACGTATCCAAGTGGGTAGAGGCCATAGCATGTCCTAATAATGATGCTAAAACAGTCATAAAATTCTTGCATAGGCACATTTTTACTAGGTTTGGGACACCTCGTGCCATCATTAGTGATGAGGGGTCACATTTCATTAACAAGGCTATGGAGAGAGTGTTGGCTAAGTATAACATTAGACATAGAGTAGCCACTCCCTATCACCCACACTCGAATGGACAGGCTGAAATTTCAAATAGGGAGATTAAGAACATCCTAGAAAAAGTGGTCAAACCTAATAGGAAAGACTGGTCCTTTAAGCTTGAGGATGCACTTTGGGCATATAGGACAGCATATAAGACACCCCTAGGTATGTCTCCTTACAGGCTTGTATATGGTAAAGCTTGTCATCTTCCATTTGAGTTAGAAATTAAGGCATTTTGGGCACTAAATGAGTTGAATTATTGCGTGACTGATGCGGGAACGTTGCGGTCTCTGCAATTACATGAGCTTGATGAGCTTAGGCAAATGTCTTATGAAAATGCCAAAATGTATAAGGAAAAGACCAAGATTTGGCACGATAGTAGACTTAGGGTTAAGGACTTTAGGAAGGGACAGCTTGTCTTGTTGTTTAACTCACGGTTGAAACTATTTCCAGGGAAACTTAAGTCTAGGTGGTCAGGTCCATTTGTGATTACTAATGTGTTTGTTCATGGTGCCATAGAGATAAAGAACTTGCAGCAAGGCCAACCATTCATGGTTAATGGTGCAAGGTTGAAGCACTATTATGAGGAAGGAGATGTGAAGACTCTCTCGGCCTTCCTCTTGACTGAAGCGTGAAAACGAGAACGAGAGAGGACGAGTGATTGCTGTGCTCGTCAACATGAGGCTCATGCCTTAGTTTATTTTTTGCGATTTTCCGGTTATCGTTTGTGTGTTTTGTTGTATGATTTTAATTACGAATTTGATGTTCATTTTATTTCTTTTTGTAGGGAATCAATAGAGGGAATCAAGGAGAGTAAATCCAGCTTTAAAAATCAAGAAAATATTGGGCCAAATAAAAGATACGGATGAGCAAAGATTGGCATTTAGATGAAAAAATCTCCAACGGGCCCTAAAATTGCGCTGGATTTGCAGGATCCGCAAAAATATAGCCGTTGGGATTTATCCGTTTTCTTTATATCCGTTAGAAGGCGCGTTGATCTGTACGATTCTCCCATTCTCTGAACTCCAAGAAAACTGCGATTCTCTTCATCTTTGATTCTTCTCTCCAAATCTCCAAGATTCAACAATGGTGTTCACAAGGGCTGAAAGATCTGCGGCCAAGAAGAGGGCTGACGACGCTGAAACGGCTGCAAGAGACGCACTGCTTGCCTTGGCTGAGGCTGACGCTGCGCGAACTGAACGCCTTCCCAAACTTCCGATTCGCAAGAAGAAGTGGAAGGTTGTCACTGAGATCCCTGCTGGACCCTCTGAGCCAGCAGGCACACCCAAGAAGCGACGATGGAGTCTGGCTGTGGCCGAGGAAGAAATCAAGAACAAGACTCCCTCTGTGGAGAGTCAAGAACAAAGCCAGCCATCCCACGAGGCAGCCGAGCGCAGCCTTTCGCCAGCCCCACCGGTGCAAAGCCCTGAGCTCTCCTCATCGCCACCAGCGCAGAGCCCTGAGCAGCCGTCTTCACCACAGAGTTCTGCACAGACACCTACAGCAGAGCAAAGAACCACGCCCTCGCACACTTCCCCACGACCTGACCCTGAATTCCCATATGGAGAGTACCAAGAATCAACGCAGGGCAGTGGGGAAGGTGAGGAAGAAGAGGTTTTCTCTCCGTTGAGGGAAGCCAATCCTGAGAGCCCTGCGCAGAAGGATGATTCCATGGAAGAGACGCTGGAGGCGTGCCTCCAGCAGATCACCATCGAGGCAAAGCTCAAGAAGAAGAAGAAGGCCAAGATTCTCAAGGCCAAGCGATCCAAGAAGTTGAAAAAGAAGAAGGCCAAGAGGGCGCCTTCATCAGAGAAGGAGAGCACTGAGCCATCGCTCAAAAGACTCAAGGTTGAGGCTGCAGAGTCAGCCAAACCAGCAGACAAAGGGAAGGCCAAGCTTTACCCTGAAGATGAACCTCAGTCAGTGAGGTATGTGTCCTCTGACGCTGAGTCCAGAGGCGTTGAGCTGAGGAAGAGGGAGTTGCTGCACGAGAAGGGCTTCCTCGACAGACCTGCTGACCTGCCGCAGTTCTTGCGCGCAGGAATTATAAATCACAGCTGGGAAGAGTTGTGCAGGCCACCCAATCCGGCTTACACGAGTATGGTATATGACTTCTACGCCAACCTGCGGAATTCTGAGGAGGGGCTTTCTGTGGTTAGGGGAGTAGAAGTGGACTACTCAGCAAAAGCCATCAACGAAGCCTATGGCCTCAAGGGCCAAAGACATACTGACTATGCGAGGATCGTGGATGAGCCTACTGAGGCAGTGCTGGAGGAGGCAATTTGAACCATTGGCCAGCCTGAAGCAGCGTGGACTGTATCACGCAATGGGAGGCACACCCTCATGAGTGCCAACCTCACAGCAAAGGCAGCTATGTGGTTTGCCTTTGTAAGGAGGAAGCTGTCCCCCGTGACCCATGAGACGACCATCAACCAGAGCAGATCGCTGCTAGTCTATGCCATAATGCGAGGTCTCACGGTCAACGTGGGTGAGGTCATGTCAGCCGCCATTACTGAGTGCGCCAAGAAAGGTAAGGGACCATTATTTTTCCCTAATACCATCACTAAACTCTGTTTGCTTGCAGGGGTTCCCATTGAGCGAATGGAGCAGCAGATGGCGTACACGGGCCACTTGGAGCTGCCTGCTGGCTTGAGGCTGAAGAGGAAGGGGAATATGGAGTTCGAACTGGATAGGTTGGCTGCGGATCAGTCATTATCCATGGCGTGCCTGATGGATATGCAGAAGAGGATGGCTCAATGGGCCACTTACGCGCAGGCACGGGACAAGGAGGTTGCAGACCAACTTGGGTGCATCTTCGTTGACTTCCCTACAAATCTCCTGACTCCATGGGTGCCTCCACGACCACGACAACCTGATGAGGATGAAGACATTTGAGTGCTGGTTTGAATTGCACTGAAGGGAGTATTGCTGTTCCCTTAGGATAAATAAAAAAAAAAACAAATCTGTTTTCGGATAGACCATGTGAATTATGCTGTTTTTAGTACAATTTTGATCTGTTTTAGATGCTTAGTTTTATGTTTTTAAAATTGCTTAGTATAGCCTGTTGCTAACTGACTAGGTAGGATAGTTTAGTTTTATTTTTAGAGAGCTTGAATGACTGGAAAAAGCATGCTTAAGGGCCTTAATCACTGTTATATCTGCCCTGACCTGATTGCGAAATAATTGCGGTACCCGCAATTTTTATTACTGAAAGCATGTTTTGGACTGTCTGTTTAGCTAGGCTGTGATCTGTTTAAATTCTATCTTTTGCTGCTATCATGACTACCTTATATAGCTTATCTAAATGCATGCTGGATGAGTGTCATAGGATACCCTTTGATAGTTTAAATTAACCTCTAAATAGCTCAGCATGCATAGCTGTAAGTCCTTGCCTGTCTGTTTTCCAAATTCCTGCTGCTGTGATATTTTCTTTTAGAATGTTCTGTCTATGCCTAGGTCTTTTAGATTCTCTTTGTTTCACCTTAGACTAGATGCTTCTAGGACAAGTTTGGGGGTGTGCCACTTCAGACACTCATTGGGGACAATGAGTAGTTGAAGTTTGGGGGAGGCCACCCTAGGCCTAGGAACATTCCTCTCTCCCTTAAAACATAAGCATTCTTCTTCTCCTTTAAAAAAAAAAAAAGAAATAAAGAAAATGAAAAAAAGAATAAAGGGGGGAGTCTCTCTTAGGTTGCTGAGTAATCAGTGCCAAGTGTGTAACCCACAAGTGGCGTTGCATCAAAAGGCAACCAAAGGAGAGGCTCCACCAAAGTAAGAAAGAAAGAAAAAAGAAGAAGTAGGGAAGAAGAATGTAAACCTAGGAGTTGCAACTTTGTGGCTTAGATGTCCTATTTAAAAAGAACTCTGATCCTCAAATTAGCTAGGCACAAAGTTGTAACTTGTAGGGTTGTTTAGGGAGATGAATGTATATCCAATGTAGTGATGCCAGGGTTTAGGTTGTTCTCTTAAAGTACCACTGTCACCGTTAATACTAAGACTGGCATGACTCTAAGGAATCCTAGACAAATTAAAAATAAAGCTAGAAGCATGTACTGAGTCTGAGGTAAAGCTAAGCAGAATTTGAAACCTCAGGGATAGTGGCATGATATGACAAAAGCAAATAGATCAGTTGTAGGGAGTGAATGAAAACAGAAGGAGTGTTAGGCAGGCAAAGTCAGAAGAAGCTAGATAAGAGGGTAATTTTAAGCTTAGAGGTGTGTCACAGGACAGCATAGCTAGAGATAGGGATATAGGGGAGTTAGTAAGTGGTTAAAGAAGAAGAAACAGCAGCCTAGGAAAGTCCTTAGATTGCTCGAGGACAAGCAAAACCTTAAGTTTGGGGGTGTGTTACGTCTCCAAAAGTGGCCTTTTTAGGACTTAATTAGCTTAGAAAGATGTTCACTCTTAGGTGTTTTTGATAGCATTTAGCCTAAACCTATGCTTAAATATGAGAATTAGAAGAAGGTAGCTAAATTAGGACTTATGTACAATAGGAAAGAAAAGGGTTGAAAACCGAAGGAAAAGAATGAAAAACAAGCATTGCGAAAGCATTGCGGAAACATTGCGGTTCCCGCAATGTTTCAAGTGAAAACCGTAAGTTGACTGATCTTTTTCTGTTAATTTCCCTTATTTCAGGGATTCGTTCTTTCTCCTCCATCCATTCTGAAGTACGACGTTGAAGATTGATGGTTCTCCTTGGCCCAAATGCACCTGCAGATTACTATAAATAGGGGTCAAAGTCGAGGGTTCAAGCATCATCCGAAAGCGTAGAAGTCTTCTCGCAGTCCATTTTTTCTCCTGTTTTCCTTTGCCGTCTGCTGGTTTGCGAAGCTCAGCTGTTGGAATCGATAATCTGATAGGAAGGAGAGGAGATTCTTCTTCTCTCCCGATTGGATTCATCCAAGCAAGGCTGACCTTTCTCATCCTTCATTCGAGGCGGCTGCAACGAGACATTCGAGCTTGTTTTACTGTTTTTGTTCTTCATTTCCATTTTCCAACTCTGTCTTGTTGTTGTTTCTGTTCTTGTGGCTAGTTTAGTCCATTTCGTTGTGTTCTGTCTTTCTGCTCTTTACTTTAAGTATCCCTTATGTTCATTCAAACAATCAATTAATCAAACATAAAGTTCAGTATTTCACAGTTTCTGCCTTTGCAACTCACTGTCTTGCTTTGCTGTTTTAAGCATATTTCCCTTCTAAGCATGTCTATCTTATCCTTTGTTTCTGTTCTTCTTATATCCATGAGTAACTAAGTCACTTAGGGGCATGCTGATGACAACACTATAGGCTAAAAAACGTGAATCAAGCATGTAGGATAACTCTCGAAGCATTGATTGTATGTAAGCTTCATCCCACGGGCAATTTCGATTGGCCATCCATTTTGTCCAAAGAACTCCTAACCTCTGGAAGGAGTAAGAGTTCAGAGTCATACTATCATGCTAGCCTTTCAAGGTAACCAGGAAACGGCCTAGGAATAGGCGTTTCCCTAGTACAAACCATATCTTTCTGCCTTAACAAGATGCTTAAGACCTTACTTTGAGTTGAGTAAACTAAAGAATCTAATGCGTGGAATCGGACGATACATGAGATTGAGATAGTTTGATGCATAGTGAGTAGATCCAGTGCTTGAGAATCGTATAAAAATGCCTATAGGATAGTCATTAGTAGCCCTTAATTCACCCATTTACACACTTTCGCTGTTATTTAATTGCGGTAGAATTGCTGTCTCCGCAATTCTGCTTAAGTTAAAATTCTGTTTAGTTGTCTTTGCCTTCATTTATTAATCTCGTCCCTTTTCATTTGAGCTTAGCTTTAACTTGTTCTCGTTTATGTTGCTACCCTTTACACATTCAGCAAGAATTAGACAATTAAAAACCAATTTTACCCCATCAAATCCACCCTTTCTTTCTTAATAAAACACTTCGCGAATAGCTAAAAATAAATCTCTGTGGGAAAACGAATGAAATATACTTACTACTTGCTATAAGATCATGTATGCTTGCATGTTCTGAGTGCTCTATCTCTCTTATTGCCTAATTATTTCAACACATTGAGCACGCAACAAGTTTTTGGCGCCGCTGCCGGGGATTTATTTTAGTGAAAACGAAGTTTGTTAAGTTTGAAACACCAAGTTTATTATCTATTGAAACTAATCTAGTTTCATTTCTTTTGCAGGTACTAGTTGGGTTAGTTTATGAGTGAGCATTCAAGTAGTGATCTAGAGTTCAATCCTGAGCCCGAGAGACTATTTAAAGCCAGAAATAAAGCCAAGAAACGTCTCTTTAACCAACCCTCTATACCTCAAATAATTGCGGGAACCACAATTCCTCCGCAATTGTCTCAAGAAGAAATGGCTGGAATAATTCCAAATCCGGTACCTGTCACTCGCAATCCCATCGAAATAGCGAATGACAAGAATAGTGCCATTCTCTCATACCTAGTACCTATGCCTGGGGAGCTGAACCCCAGCATAATCCGTCCTGAAATCACTGCCAACTCATTTGAGTTAATGCCAGTGATGTTCCAAATGTTGTCCACTGTGGGACAATTCTTTGGAGTGGAAAATGAGGACCCCCACAACCATCTTAGAAACTTCTTAGGAGTCAGTGATACCTTTATCATCCCTGGAGTTTCCCAAGAAGCCTTGAGGCTATATGTGTTCCCTTACTCTTTGAGGGACAAAGCCAAAACGTGGTTAAACTCATTACCCTCTGGATCTGTCCTTAATTGGACAGACTTAGCAGAGAAATTCCTAGTCAAATACTTCCCACCTGATAGGAATTCTACCTTTCGTGATGACATAGTTAAGTTCAAACAAGCTGATAATGAATCTTTTCACGAAGCTTGGACAAGGTTCAAAGATCTTCTTCTTAAATGTCCACATCATGGCATCCCATGGTGTATCCAAATTGAGGTCTTTTTCAAAGGATGCAACCCCAGCACTAGGCAAGTCTTAAATTCATCTGCTGGTGGTTCCATGTTGTCCAAGAGTTACAACGAAGCCTACGAGATCTTGGAGAAGATCTCAGCATCTCACTGTAGGTGGTCAGATGATCCTGTTGAGCCAACTAGAGCTCAAGACAAGGATGCTCTAAGTGCAATGAGCAGCCAAATAAATGCCCTGACCAACCTAGTTAAGCAAATGGCTCAAGCCAATCTCCAAACAAGTGTCAACACCGCCACAACCATGTCAATGGGCACCCAACCAAGTCAAGGTGAGACACTTGTCTGTGGATTCTGTGGGGAAGGGCACCTGTATGAATACTGCCCTGGGAATCCAGCCTCAGTCTGCTATATTGGAAGTCAGCAGCAGCCTAGGAACAACCCCTATTCCAATACTTACAACCCTGGTTGGAGGAACCACCCAAACCTGTCATGGGGTGGCCAACAAAATACTAACCAAAATCCTAACCAACCTAGACCGAGTGGAACACCTGGTTTCACTCCCCAACATAACCAATCCATGTATCAAAAACCATACAACCAACCTGTAGGATCTTCTGTAGAAAACTTACTCAAGGAGTACATAGCCAAGAATGATGCTACTCTTCAAAGCCAGCAAGCTACTCTTAGGAGCCTAGAGAACCAAATAGGCCAATTAGCCAATGAACTCAAGAGTAGGCCCCAAGGTAGACTCCCTGCTGACACCGAGGTGCCAAGGAGAGATGGTAAAGAGCAAGTTCAAGCAATTGAACTTAGAAGTGGTAGACCATTGGTGAGCAACACAAAGGACACACCAAAGAGAGTAGAGAACACTGAGTCTAGTGCTCCACTGGAGTCTCTGCCAAACCAAGGTCCACCATCAACTAGCACATCAGGAGCCAGGCTAGAGCCAATTATTGAGGAGATAGAAGAAATTCCAAGGCCTCCACCTATCCTAAGGCGACCTGACGTGCCTGCATATGTGCCACCACCTCCATATCCTCGAAGGCTTAAGAAGAAGCAGGAACAGGAAGTGCATTTTAATAAATTCTTAGAAATTCTTAAGCAAGTGCATGTCAACATTCCTTTTGTAGAAGTTTTACAGTCTATGCCTTCCTATGTAAAGTTTTTGAAAGATATTATTACTAACAAAAAAATAATTGGTGAGTTTGAAACAGTAAACCTCACTGAGGAGTGCAGTGCCATACTCCAAAACAAGCTGCCCAAGAAGGAGAAGGATCCTGGTTCCTTCACCTTACCTGTAGAACTTGGAGGCAAGCACGTGGGCAGAGCGCTTTGTGACCTGGGCGCCAGCATAAACCTCATGCCCCTATCACTATTCCGCCAGTTGGGAATAGGAGAAGCACGTTCAACCACTGTCACTTTACAATTAGCAGACAGATCCATTGCATACCCAGAAGGTAAGATTGAGGATATTTTAGTAAAGGTTGACAAGTTTATTTTCCTTGCAGATTTCATTATCCTGGATTATGAAGCAGACAAGGAGGTCCCCATCCTGTTAGGCAGACCATTTCTAGCCACAGGTAGGGCACTGATAGACGTCCAAAAAGGTGAGCTTACTATGAGGGTTCATGATGAAGAGGTGAAATTTAGTGTGTATAAAGCTTTAAGGTACCCCTCTGACCTTGAAACCTGTGCTAGCATGGACGTTGTAGATTCTTTGATGGAAGAACAATTGGAGCATGTATTATTAACCAAGCATGCTAATGAATATGTAGGATTAGAATTAACTGACTTAAACATAGCTGAGATAATGGACATATCTGTAAATAACCCTCAGCATGTTTGTATGAATATTGACTTAACTGATAGAGCCTTAAATCCTTTAAAGCCATCCATTGAGCATCCACCTGTATTAGAATTAAAACCTCTCCTCACTCACCTCAAGTATGCATACTTAGGAAATAATGAGACTTTGCCTGTAATTATTTCTTCTAAGCTAAGTGAACAGCATGAGGTTGAATTAATATTACTACTTAAGCAACATAGGAAGGCTATTGCATGGACTATTGCTGATATTAGAGGCATTAGCCCTTCTTATTGCATGCATAAGATTATACTAGAGGAAGAGCACACACCTAGAGTAGATCATCAACGTAGGCTGAATCCCTCTATGAAAGAGGTAGTTAAGAAAGAGATAATTAAATGGTTAGATGCTGGTGTGATCTTTCCAATAGCTAGTAGTCAGTGGGTGAGCCCTATACAGTGTGTACCTAAAAAGGGTGGGATGACTGTGGTAGTCAATGAGAACAATGAACTGATTCCAACTAGGACTGTCACAGGATGGAGAGTATGTATGGATTATAGGAAACTAAATAAAGAAACTAAAAAAGACCACTTCCCTCTACCATTCATTGACCAAATGTTAGACAGAATAGCTGGTAGAGCATATTACTGTTTCCTAGACGGTTATTCAGGGTATAACCAGATCACTATAGACCCCAAAGACCAAGAAAAGACTACCTTTACTTGCCCTTTTGGAACATTTGCCTTTCGCAGAATGCCTTTTGGCTTATGCAATGCACCGGCAACATTCCAAAGGTGCATGTTGGCAATCTTTTCTGATTTGGATGAGTCCATGATAGAAATATTCATGGATGATTTCTCAGTCTTTGGGGATTCCTTTACCAACTGTCTAGAGAATTTAGGACAAGTCCTGGCTAGATGTGAAGAGACTAACTTAGTCCTTAATTGGGAAAAGTGTCACTTCATGGTGGATGAAGGGGTTGTCTTAGGTCATAGAGTATCAAGGGCAGGTGTAGAAGTTGACAGGGCCAAGATAGAAATCATAGAGAAGTTGGTAGAGCCTCAGAATATCAAGGCCATTAGGAGTTTCTTAGGGCATGCTGGTTTCTACAGAAGGTTCATTAAGGACTTTTCCAAGATAGCCAAGCCTCTGTGTGAGCTTCTAGAACTAAATAGGCCATTCATCTTCTCTAAGGAATGTTTAGTAGCTTGGCAAACCCTTAAGAAAGCACTAGTCACAGCACCTGTTATTATAGGGCCAGATTGGGATCTCCCATTTGAGATGTTATGTGATGCTAGCGACTATGCTGTAGGGGTTATGTTAGGACAGAAGATTGACAAGCTAACACACCCTGTCTATTATGCTAGTAAAACCCTGAATGAGCCTCAATGTAATTATACAACTACTGAGAAAGAGATGCTTGCTGTAGTGTTTGCTTGTGAGAAATTTAGAAACTATATTGTAGGCACTAGGACAATTGTGTACACTGACCATTTGGCCTTAAAGTATCTCATGAGGAAGGCTGATGCTAAGCCTAGGTTGATTAGGTGGGTGTTATTGCTGCAGGAATTTGATTTGGACATTCGAGACAAGAAAGGATGTGAAAATGTGGTTGCGGATCACCTTTCTCGATTGCAGCACAATTGCGAAAAAATTGCGGAACCCGCAATTTCTGATGCTTTCATTGATGAACATGTCTTTGTTTTGACTCATTGTGATAACGATGAGGAACCTTGGTTTGCTGACATTGCTAACTTCCTTGCATCACAGGTATTACCAGTTTTCAAGGGAGGACAAGAGAAGAAGAGGTTCCTTCATGAAGCAAGGAAATTCATATGGGATGACCCCACACTTTACAAAACATGTGCTGACGGCTTGCTAAGGAAGTGTGTTTCAGCTGCTGAGGCGAAGTCTGTGCTGCAGCACTGTCACACAGCTCCTTATGGTGGACACTTTGGTGGCCAAAGAACAGCTGCAAAGGTATTTCAGAGTGGCTACTATTGGCCAACGATCTTCAAGGATGCCCACAACTATGCCCACAGCTGTGATGAATGCCAAAGAACAGGTAACCTCAGTCGAAAGGATGAGATGCCTCTCACCTACATCTTAGAGTTGGAGCTCTTTGATGTGTGGGCCATTGACTTCATGGGGCCATTTCCTCCATCCTCAGGTAACCTTTACATTTTGGTGGCAGTAGACTACGTATCCAAGTGGGTAGAGGCCATAGCATGTCCTAATAATGATGCTAAAACAGTCATAAAATTCTTGCATAGGCACATTTTTACTAGGTTTGGGACACCTCGTGCCATCATTAGTGATGAGGGGTCACATTTCATTAACAAGGCTATGGAGAGAGTGTTGGCTAAGTATAACATTAGACATAGAGTAGCCACTCCCTATCACCCACACTCGAATGGACAGGCTGAAATTTCAAATAGGGAGATTAAGAACATCCTAGAAAAAGTGGTCAAACCTAATAGGAAAGACTGGTCCTTTAAGCTTGAGGATGCACTTTGGGCATATAGGACAGCATATAAGACACCCCTAGGTATGTCTCCTTACAGGCTTGTATATGGTAAAGCTTGTCATCTTCCATTTGAGTTAGAAATTAAGGCATTTTGGGCACTAAATGAGTTGAATTATTGCGTGACTGATGCGGGAACGTTGCGGTCTCTGCAATTACATGAGCTTGATGAGCTTAGGCAAATGTCTTATGAAAATGCCAAAATGTATAAGGAAAAGACCAAGATTTGGCACGATAGTAGACTTAGGGTTAAGGACTTTAGGAAGGGACAGCTTGTCTTGTTGTTTAACTCACGGTTGAAACTATTTCCAGGGAAACTTAAGTCTAGGTGGTCAGGTCCATTTGTGATTACTAATGTGTTTGTTCATGGTGCCATAGAGATAAAGAACTTGCAGCAAGGCCAACCATTCATGGTTAATGGTGCAAGGTTGAAGCACTACTATGAGGAAGGAGATGTGAAGACTCTCTCGGCCTTCCTCTTGACTGAAGCGTGAAAACGAGAACGAGAGAGGACGAGTGATTGCTGTGCTCGTCAACATGAGGCTCATGCCTTAGTTTATTTTTTGCGATTTTCCGGTTATCGTTTGTGTGTTTTGTTGTATGATTTTAATTACGAATTTGATGTTCATTTTATTTCTTTTTGTAGGGAATCAATAGAGGGAATCAAGGAGAGTAAATCCAGCTTTAAAAATCAAGAAAATATTGGGCCAAATAAAAGATACGGATGAGCAAAGATTGGCATTTAGATGAAAAAATCTCCAACGGGCCCTAAAATTGCGCTGGATTTGCAGGATCCGCAAAAATATAGCCGTTGGGATTTATCCGTTTTCTTTATATCCGTTAGAAGGCGCGTTGATCTGTACGATTCTCCCATTCTCTGAACTCCAAGAAAACTGCGATTCTCTTCATCTTTGATTCTTCTCTCCAAATCTCCAAGATTCAACAATGGTGTTCACAAGGGCTGAAAGATCTGCGGCCAAGAAGAGGGCTGACGACGCTGAAACGGCTGCAAGAGACGCACTGCTTGCCTTGGCTGAGGCTGACGCTGCGCGAACTGAACGCCTTCCCAAACTTCCGATTCGCAAGAAGAAGTGGAAGGTTGTCACTGAGATCCCTGCTGGACCCTCTGAGCCAGCAGGCACACCCAAGAAGCGACGATGGAGTCTGGCTGTGGCCGAGGAAGAAATCAAGAACAAGACTCCCTCTGTGGAGAGTCAAGAACAAAGCCAGCCATCCCACGAGGCAGCCGAGCGCAGCCTTTCGCCAGCCCCACCGGTGCAAAGCCCTGAGCTCTCCTCATCGCCACCAGCGCAGAGCCCTGAGCAGCCGTCTTCACCACAGAGTTCTGCACAGACACCTACAGCAGAGCAAAGAACCACGCCCTCGCACACTTCCCCACGACCTGACCCTGAATTCCCATATGGAGAGTACCAAGAATCAACGCAGGGCAGTGGGGAAGGTGAGGAAGAAGAGGTTTTCTCTCCGTTGAGGGAAGCCAATCCTGAGAGCCCTGCGCAGAAGGATGATTCCATGGAAGAGACGCTGGAGGCGTGCCTCCAGCAGATCACCATCGAGGCAAAGCTCAAGAAGAAGAAGAAGGCCAAGATTCTCAAGGCCAAGCGATCCAAGAAGTTGAAAAAGAAGAAGGCCAAGAGGGCGCCTTCATCAGAGAAGGAGAGCACTGAGCCATCGCTCAAAAGACTCAAGGTTGAGGCTGCAGAGTCAGCCAAACCAGCAGACAAAGGGAAGGCCAAGCTTTACCCTGAAGATGAACCTCAGTCAGTGAGGTATGTGTCCTCTGACGCTGAGTCCAGAGGCGTTGAGCTGAGGAAGAGGGAGTTGCTGCACGAGAAGGGCTTCCTCGACAGACCTGCTGACCTGCCGCAGTTCTTGCGCGCAGGAATTATAAATCACAGCTGGGAAGAGTTGTGCAGGCCACCCAATCCGGCTTACACGAGTATGGTATATGACTTCTACGCCAACCTGCGGAATTCTGAGGAGGGGCTTTCTGTGGTTAGGGGAGTAGAAGTGGACTACTCAGCAAAAGCCATCAACGAAGCCTATGGCCTCAAGGGCCAAAGACATACTGACTATGCGAGGATCGTGGATGAGCCTACTGAGGCAGTGCTGGAGGAGGCAATTTGAACCATTGGCCAGCCTGAAGCAGCGTGGACTGTATCACGCAATGGGAGGCACACCCTCATGAGTGCCAACCTCACAGCAAAGGCAGCTGTGTGGTTTGCCTTTGTAAGGAGGAAGCTGTCCCCCGTGACCCATGAGACGACCATCAACCAGAGCAGATCGCTGCTAGTCTATGCCATAATGCGAGGTCTCACGGTCAACGTGGGTGAGGTCATGTCAGCCGCCATTACTGAGTGCGCCAAGAAAGGTAAGGGACCATTATTTTTCCCTAATACCATCACTAAACTCTGTTTGCTTGCAGGGGTTCCCATTGAGCGAATGGAGCAGCAGATGGCGTACACGGGCCACTTGGAGCTGCCTGCTGGCTTGAGGCTGAAGAGGAAGGGGAATATGGAGTTCGAACTGGATAGGTTGGCTGCGGATCAGTCATTATCCATGGCGTGCCTGATGGATATGCAGAAGAGGATGGCTCAATGGGCCACTTACGCGCAGGCACGGGACAAGGAGGTTGCAGACCAACTTGGGTGCATCTTCCCTGACTTCCCTACAAATCTCCTGACTCCATGGGTGCCTCCACGACCACGACAACCTGATGAGGATGAAGACATTTGAGTGCTGGTTTGAATTGCACTGAAGGGAGTATTGCTGTTCCCTTAGGATAAATAAAAAAAAAAACAAATCTGTTTTCGGATAGACCATGTGAATTATGCTGTTTTTAGTACAATTTTGATCTGTTTTAGATGCTTAGTTTTATGTTTTTAAAATTGCTTAGTATAGCCTGTTGCTAACTGACTAGGTAGGATAGTTTAGTTTTATTTTTAGAGAGCTTGAATGACTGGAAAAAGCATGCTTAAGGGCCTTAATCACTGTTATATCTGCCCTGACCTGATTGCGAAATAATTGCGGTACCCGCAATTTTTATTACTGAAAGCATGTTTTGGACTGTCTGTTTAGCTAGGCTGTGATCTGTTTAAATTCTATCTTTTGCTGCTATCATGACTACCTTATATAGCTTATCTAAATGCATGCTGGATGAGTGTCATAGGATACCCTTTGATAGTTTAAATTAACCTCTAAATAGCTCAGCATGCATAGCTGTAAGTCCTTGCCTGTCTGTTTTCCAAATTCCTGCTGCTGTGATATTTTCTTTTAGAATGTTCTGTCTATGCCTAGGTCTTTTAGATTCTCTTTGTTTCACCTTAGACTAGATGCTTCTAGGACAAGTTTGGGGGTGTGCCACTTCAGACACTCATTGGGGACAATGAGTAGTTGAAGTTTGGGGGAGGCCACCCTAGGCCTAGGAACATTCCTCTCTCCCTTAAAACATAAGCATTCTTCTTCTCCTTTAAAAAAAAAAAAGAAATAAAGAAAATGAAAAAAAGAATAAAGGGGGGAGTCTCTCTTAGGTTGCTGAGTAATCAGTGCCAAGTGTGTAACCCACAAGTGGCGTTGCATCAAAAGGCAACCAAAGGAGAGGCTCCACCAAAGTAAGAAAGAAAGAAAAAAGAAGAAGTAGGGAAGAAGAATGTAAACCTAGGAGTTGCAACTTTGTGGCTTAGATGTCCTATTTAAAAAGAACTCTGATCCTCAAATTAGCTAGGCACAAAGTTGTAACTTGTAGGGTTGTTTAGGGAGATGAATGTATATCCAATGTAGTGATGCCAGGGTTTAGGTTGTTCTCTTAAAGTACCACTGTCACCGTTAATACTAAGACTGGCATGACTCTAAGGAATCCTAGACAAATTAAAAATAAAGCTAGAAGCATGTACTGAGTCTGAGGTAAAGCTAAGCAGAATTTGAAACCTCAGGGATAGTGGCATGATATGACAAAAGCAAATAGATCAGTTGTAGGGAGTGAATGAAAACAGAAGGAGTGTTAGGCAGGCAAAGTCAGAAGAAGCTAGATAAGAGGGTAATTTTAAGCTTAGAGGTGTGTCACAGGACAGCATAGCTAGAGATAGGGATATAGGGGAGTTAGTAAGTGGTTAAAGAAGAAGAAACAGCAGCCTAGGAAAGTCCTTAGATTGCTCGAGGACAAGCAAAACCTTAAGTTTGGGGGTGTGTTACGTCTCCAAAAGTGGCCTTTTTAGGACTTAATTAGCTTAGAAAGATGTTCACTCTTAGGTGTTTTTGATAGCATTTAGCCTAAACCTATGCTTAAATATGAGAATTAGAAGAAGGTAGCTAAATTAGGACTTATGTACAATAGGAAAGAAAAGGGTTGAAAACCGAAGGAAAAGAATGAAAAACAAGCATTGCGAAAGCATTGCGGAAACATTGCGGTTCCCGCAATGTTTCAAGTGAAAACCGTAAGTTGACTGATCTTTTTCTGTTAATTTCCATTATTTCAGGGATTCGTTCTTTCTCCTCCATCCATTCTGAAGTACGACGTTGAAGATTGATGGTTCTCCTTGGCCCAAATGCACCTGCAGATTACTATAAATAGGGGTCAAAGTCGAGGGTTCAAGCATCATCCGAAAGCGTAGAAGTCTTCTCGCAGTCCATTTTTTCTCCTGTTTTCCTTTGCCGTCTGCTGGTTTGCGAAGCTCAGCTGTTGGAATCGATAATCTGATAGGAAGGAGAGGAGATTCTTCTTCTCTCCCGATTGGATTCATCCAAGCAAGGCTGACCTTTCTCATCCTTCATTCGAGGCGGCTGCAACGAGACATTCGAGCTTGTTTTACTGTTTTTGTTCTTCATTTCCATTTTCCAACTCTGTCTTGTTGTTGTTTCTGTTCTTGTGGCTAGTTTAGTCCATTTCGTTGTGTTCTGTCTTTCTGCTCTTTACTTTAAGTATCCCTTATGTTCATTCAAACAATCAATTAATCAAACATAAAGTTCAGTATTTCACAGTTTCTGCCTTTGCAACTCACTGTCTTGCTTTGCTGTTTTAAGCATATTTCCCTTCTAAGCATGTCTATCTTATCCTTTGTTTCTGTTCTCCTTATATCCATGAGTAACTAAGTCACTTAGGGGCATGCTGATGACAACACTATAGGCTAAAAAACGTGAATCAAGCATGTAGGATAACTCTCGAAGCATTGATTGTATGTAAGCTTCATCCCACGGGCAATTTCGATTGGCCATCCATTTTGTCCAAAGAACTCCTAACCTCTGGAAGGAGTAAGAGTTCAGAGTCATACTATCATGCTAGCCTTTCAAGGTAACCAGGAAACGGCCTAGGAATAGGCGTTTCCCTAGTACAAACCATATCTTTCTGCCTTAACAAGATGCTTAAGACCTTACTTTGAGTTGAGTAAACTAAAGAATCTAATGCGTGGAATCGGACGATACATGAGATTGAGATAGTTTGATGCATAGTGAGTAGATCCAGTGCTTGAGAATCGTATAAAAATGCCTATAGGATAGTCATTAGTAGCCCTTAATTCACCCATTTACACACTTTCGCTGTTATTTAATTGCGGTAGAATTGCTGTCTCCGCAATTCTGCTTAAGTTAAAATTCTGTTTAGTTGTCTTTGCCTTCATTTATTAATCTCGTCCCTTTTCATTTGAGCTTAGCTTTAACTTGTTCTCGTTTATGTTGCTACCCTTTACACATTCAGCAAGAATTAGACAATTAAAAACCAATTTTACCCCATCAAATCCACCCTTTCTTTCTTAATAAAACACTTCGCGAATAGCTAAAAATAAATCTCTGTGGGAAAACGAATGAAATATACTTACTACTTGCTATAAGATCATGTATGCTTGCATGTTCTGAGTGCTCTATCTCTCTTATTGCCTAATTATTTCAACACATTGAGCACGTAACAGCGACGTACCAAGGTTGCCTCTTGCATCCCAAAAATATCATGTTATTTCTTATGTACATGGTCATTCCATTGTTACGAACAAACAAAAGATTACCTTGTCATCAGTGTGATCTGCTACAACCACAGAGGAAATTGTGAATGGTACATCTACTTGGTCTACAACATCAACGTCCATGGTAAATTTATCAACATCAACCTCCTTAGGGCCAGACTGCAAATTGTTACTGTTAGTGTAATTGATTATGTATACAAAGTCAATGTAGGAAATACTAAATACCTGAGAGTCGGATGACGAAATCGCTTTGTATTGCATTCGCTTTTCATTGAAGATGGCCAACTGCTTAGCGATAACAGTTTCTGTTACATCCTCCTTAACCATCTCACCGCACTCATTGCTGCAAGACTCACCCATAATAGCTACAATATCATCATCGTGACTCGGTTCACGTACAAGTGCAACCATATCACCTCCACGACTGTTGCAAGATTCATCAACAACAACTGCATCAGGAGCAGTTATTGTTACTTCCGTACCCAACTCAGGTTCCACATTCAAAACACCAAGCACAAATGATGGAGATGCATCAAAAAAGGTTGTTTGTGCTTCAACATTGCGAAGCTCTTCTACAACCAAGGTAGCAGACTCATCCACCTTTGACAAGGTGGTGCAAATCAACTTTTGACCATCATCTTTAACCTGCGGGTCATTAAATAATGTTTGTGAAGTTTTACAATCAGATAAACGATCCACAGTCTGTAATTGAACCTGGTAATGAACGTCCCCAATGTCACGACCAATTTCTATTGTCCTCGAGGTTGTTGGACTGGACCGTCCTTCATCAAATCCAACATTGGCCACGACATTCTGAGAATTGTGTTCATCCTTTTCCCCGACTTCTGCAACATCATCTACTACTACGTTTGTTGCCTAGACAATGAGAAAATAGTTAGAGGAAAATAATCTGTGTAATAAAGAAGTCTAAGCAAACACCTTACAAAACCCTTTAAGCATCTCAAAACACACGCCTTACAGAACCGGCTAAGCATCTGAATGACCGTATCCATTTTCTTGTTCATGTCATTCTTCATGTCTTTGATTTGCTCCTCAATCCCTTCAACACGCATCCTTAATGAATGCAATTCCAACCTCACTTCCTCCATCCCACGTCGGTTGTCAGCAAGTGGGGTTCGTGGACTTTGAATATTGGGTGTCACCGATTCAGTTGCTTCTAAAGTGACTCCGTCTATCCCAACTCGGTTTTCATCCCCTGCACGTTCAGTTGTTACTACAACATTCTCCCTCCCACTTTGGTTCTTAACGCCTACCAGTTCTGTCGTTTCTAAGCTCGGTTCCTCCATGTAACCCCGGTTGTCACCAAATCCCATTTCTGATGTTTCTACAACCAATGTTCTGGTACTTGGTTCTGAAGGTAGGGTCGCACCGACCGACTGATAAAGATGTGGTGGTGGATTCACAGGTGTTGGTACAAAAATAGCCTTGCGGGACAACTCTGTATCCATAAAATCCTGCTCTGCCTCAGACATGTGTAGGTCTTGGGTCACAACAGTCTACAATACAAACATAATTAGTATTACTAATACACAACTATGTTATCAAATTGCCTATTAATATTTTAACCTTAGGAGATTTGAAGACATCTTCTTCCAAGCACTTGGCCGACAATGAGTGATTGCACGACCATCGAAGCATACGAGGAATTGCATCCCCGTTCGTTCTAACAGTAATCTTTCCTTCCATAGTAGATATTGTCTCATAAGCCCAAACTTGTGAACAACATATTATGACCACTGTAAAAATAACGTGCAAATAGATCAATTACAGAATCTACATTACCTGGAAGGCATGGGGTAGCCCTGTGAGGCTATACTTTGTCACATAGCTCGCCTTATGTGTTACTTTCTCTTTAAACTTTTCTACCTTGTCTGACATAGCCTTCTTAAGACTTGACAATGTCTGGTCCCATACTATTGTTCCCCAGTCAATAGAATTAAAGTATTCTAAATTATCAACTGCATCCAATAGGGTAAGGTCAACAATTCCCTTACTTTTCTCCTTCCCCATCAAGGACATCTCAGCAAAATATACAAGGGTAAGTTTCACCGCATCCTCGTCACTTTCGAACGCAACATTCTTATAAGTTTCTTCAAAATCTTTAAGAAGGCATGTATCTTTCTTCCTCAAATGATTGAAGTACTTGTTACGCAGCCGTGTAGACAACTCCCCCTTTTCAACTGAATCATGAGGGGGCCAGAATCCGCACATTAACAGGAACTCATTCTTTGAAAATGTGACAATCTTGCCATTAAGATTGAAAGACATGACATCTGGCCTGTGATCACTGACCTCCCTCAACAAAATATAATGAACAACAGGACTGTTGAAAACCAAATCAACGTCCACTAGCCGACCGAAGACAATGCTCCTAAACAATTTAATTTGTTCCGTAGAGAGCTTCTTCTTGATGACTTTGTTTGCGGCTGAAATGTGTGATAAACTTGTCACTTGTCCTGGGAATCGATCATCTTCGCTAATCTTCAGAACATGTGCCATTTTACTCAATTCTACGTCCAGAGAAAATACATGTGTAAAATAATTAATTCAACGTGCAAATCGCTGTGAAATACAAAATATCGCTCTGGCAAAACAGTACTCGCTCTAGCTACTACACAATAGCGATCTAGCAAAACAATACTTGCTCTAGCTACTCCACAATATCGCTCTCGCTAAACAGTACTAGCTCTAGCTACTACACATTTTCGCTCTCGGAATACACTACTCGCTCTAGCTACTAAGCCATTTCGCTCTCGGAATACACTACTCGCTCTAGCTACAATAGATCGCTCTCGCAAAACAATACTCGCTCTAGGTTATTCGGAAAATCGCTCTCGCTAAAAAATGGTAGCTCTCGGTATAAATTACTCGCGAGTTGTTAGTGCATAGTCGCTCAACGTGTCACAATACTCGCTCTCGATTTTCCATTAAATCGCTCTAGTTACCGAATCCTTCACGCCCTAAATCACTCTGGGTATAAAATCGCTCTAGTTACCAAATCTACCAATATCTTGTTTAGACCAAAACGAACTCCTGTCGTGACTACATTGAACAAAACTCATCTGTACTGCACAAAATCTGAATAAGCCTCCACCCTTTCAGAAAGGGGTGAACATATATATATATATATATATATATATATATATATATATATATATAACAAACAAAATCAACGGGCCAACGAAAAAATAAACCGTAGAATGGAAAAATAGAGAATGGAAAAATCACTGGTGGAATTTGATGGAGGTGCAGTCGCCTCAATGAAACTCGGAGAAGGGAAAAACAGAGAGTTCAGACTGAATGAAGTGAAAAAAAATACTCAATGCAATCAATAAATTTTGAAATTACCAGATATAGGTAGAAGATACTCGATAATAGAAGATTCCAAGTTGTGAGATTAAAAACCGGAGATTGAATCGAAACTCGAAGAATCGCAAACCTAAGATTGAATGGAGAATCAGAGAATCGCCGGAACGAGGGGAGAAGGGAATGGGAAATACGAATTCTTTCGAATGGGAAATACGGAAAGTCTTTCAGGCGGTTTATCAGGGGTTTTTGAATTGAAACAATGGCAGAAAAGACAATATTGGGATTTTCATGGGTAAATGAAGTCAAATGTCCCTAGCGAGAAGTTTCTTACTCGCTTAGGTGACGCAAGCAAAAGGTCAGTTTGACTTTTTTTTCAGATCCGGGTCATTTTGACAAATGGGCTAAAATAGGGGGTCACTCGTACAATTCTCCCATTTATTTTGAACCTTATAATACATTAATATAATAAAAAAAAAATCGGCTATTATCTTTTTTTTTTTTAGGGTTTGACTCAATGTTTCATTATTTTGTTAAAATGTATTAATTAAAAAATATCCATTACGAATAAAATATTCAATATATCATTTACGATATTGCTCAAATATTTTCAAATTTGATATCTATTACATTTTTATTAGTTCATATATTTTAATCCATTTTTTTAGTTCCATTAAAAGAATTTATAATAAGTCAAGGCGAGCGTGGCTCAACTGGCATATGTATGTCCTTGACCAAGAGGTCTTTGGTTTGAATCCCCCACCCCAATATACTAAAAAAAATAATGAATTTATGATAATAAATTGTATATTTTTTTTTTTTTTTTGAAGAAAAGTTATATATATTTTTTAAAAATTAAATAAATGAATTTTTTAAGTACATTACACGCGTTAATGACAAGTATATGGATAAAACTCGACAAATGTTATAAATTTAATGGACTTGTGTCAAATGCTCTAATTTTTTATTCCACATTCAATTCTACCTTGGAACAGGCGCAATCGAGCTCGGTTTACCGGGTGTCAGTCTTCCGAAGATCTTGGCTCTTGGGGTACAAGCTATTTGACCTCGTTTCGGGAAGCCAATCGAAAGGGGAGGCTTGAGGGCGAGATGGACCCAGTGAGGCGAGCACAGGCGAGATGCTCAGCTCCTCCCCAGGGTTCCTATAAGGTCAACGTGATGCTGGTTTTGTGAGCACCGATGGATCAGCAGGAGTGGGGGTCGTTGTTCGTGATTGTCTGGGCCGTGTAATGTTGGCGGTAGTGGTGTGTTTTCCGCATGTGCGAAGTGCGTTGATGGCAGAAGGGCTTGCGGCAGCTGAGGGGCTCTTTTTAGCTTGGGAAGCAGGTTTAAGCCCGATAATACTAGAGACAGACTCTCATCGGGTCTCCCGTCTGTTTCAGGATTCTTGTGAGGACCTGTCAGAAGTGGGTGTGTTGATTACTGATGTGTGTGCCCGGTTCCCTCGTCCATTTAGGGACAAATGCAACTTTACCTTTAGGGAAGGCAACATGGTGGCGCATCAGCGAGCACAAATGGCTTAATGCCTGTTTGATGCATCCAAAAGACACTGGAGCATATAGAATTTGCACTCAAAAAAAAAAATCTAAAATTTTATAATCTTTACTCAAAAGATTTGAAAACTCTTCATCAATTATTCGAGAAATTATCCTCTTCGTCTAAGGTTAACAACTATGAAAACTATCATGAACCTAATTTTTTTTTTCCAATCTTAGTAGATTAACCTCATGGACCTGAACCATCTATACAACATCGACGCTTGATGATAAAATGCATCCTATTATGTTATATTGATCAATATTTCGATTAACACTATGAACAGGAAAACTCAAAACTTATGCGTGAAAGAAGAAAACTGGCCAAAACTTATCCGAAAGAGAGAGAGACAAAATCTTATGTATTAGAGAGATCAAATTTATAAAGATATATCAATTATGTTTTCAGTTTGCTTTAATATCTTTAGTTGATGAAATGAGAATTCAAATATTAGGCATCTTAGACATGCCGCCATGGAGTGCAAATTCTATATGCTCCAGTGTCTTTTGGATGCATCAAACAGGCATTATCCGAATAAATGTACCATTGGCAGTTGGAACAACGATTTTCATCTCTGTGAAAGTCATAGATAACGAGGCTGTGGACTTCGCCTCTCACCCATTCAAAACTGCAATAAAACAATGTTGTCCCGAAAATATTGGGTGTAAAAGGAAAGGAGTATATTTGTTCCGATAAAAGGACTTGGAACTTCAAATTATCATCCTTTGATTGACAATGAACTCGAACGGGGCGAGTCATTTTATTAACAATGTTGACTCTAGTCGCTTGTAGAGCGGAGCTGATTGATTCTTCAGCCATCGTGTGTATGCTAGTAAAAAACAACAGGAATACAGAGAGTGCAAACATCGATGATGAACTCATTTTGCTTGATAGAAAGAGAGGGAATGAAAGGAAAGGATTGGAAATGTCATATATATTTATATACACAGAAGTAAAATGGTGACTGTTTTTTTAATCTTTTTGTTGTGATAAATATCAAAATATTAACTTCATTAAATAGAAGTGTTTCATATTTGTGTGTACATGTTGCTAAATGGCTTTTTAAGTTCTTGAAGATAAGATATAATTTTTTTTTTTTCTTTTGATTACATTGAGGGTGGGGGGATTCGAACCACAGACCTCGTGGTCGTCAACTGATACATATGCCAGCTGAGTTATGCTCGCTTTGGCAGATAAGATATATACTTTATGTATGCTTATATCAAACATTAATTTGTTTTATAGTTGTGTATTTTCCTCTCATTTAGCCTTAAACTACACAATTGCTGTAAGCGGTTGAAATCAATAACCTGTTTTCTTTACCTTTTAATTTTTTTTTCCTTATATTTTTAAACTTTTGTTGGTAAATTACTTAGAAAGATAATTTGTTTTCCTCTATTCTTTTTCTCTGATATTATTTAAATTGTTGATAATTTCAATTGTGTCTATTTTAATTAAATATTAATGACTCAAAAAAACCGAAATCTACCCATTTTTATAGAATGCATCGAGGGATGTGATGGTAATTAATTACAACATTTTAAAAAAGACAATAAATTAATCTGTTACACGTTATGAAATTCTTAATTTATGTAAGTTTTATTGATATATAGTGAGTTCAATTCTTCTAAGAAATAAATGGAAATTGACTTCAAATCGTTTGAAAATTAAAAATTTGTGACATTTCTCAAATATGTATGGTGGAAAAAAAACACTTAAAATTACCTTTTTAACATATAATTACTCATTTATTTTGAACCTTATAATACATTAATATAATAAAAAAAAAATCGGCTATTATCTTTTTTTTTTTTTTAGGGTTTGACTGAATGTTTCATTATTTTGTTGGAATGTATTAATTAAAAAATATCCATTACGAATAAAATATTCAATATATCATTTAAGATATTTCTCAAATATTTTCAAATTTGATATCTATTACATTTTTATTAGTTCATATATTTTAATCCATTTTTTTAGTTCCATTAAAAGAATTTATGATAAGCCAAGGCGAGCGTGACTCAACTGACATATGTATGTCCTTGATAAGCAAGAGGTCTGTGGTTCGAATCCCCTCACCCCCAATGTACTAAAAAAAAATGAATTTATGATAATAAATTGTATATTTTTTTTTTTTGAAGAAAAGTTATATATATTTTTTTAAAATTAAATAGATGAATTTTTTAAGTACATTACACGCGTTAATGACAAGTATATGGATAAAACTCGACAAATGTTATAAATTTAATGGACTTGTGTCAAATGCTCTAATTTTTTATTCCACATTCAATTCTACCTTAATCCCCAATTTTATAATCTTCACTCAAAAGATTTGAAAACTCTTCATCAATTATTCGAGAAATTATCCTCATCGTCTAAGGTTAACAACTATGAAAACTATCATGAACCTAATTTTTTCTTCCCAATCTTAGTAGATTAACCTCATGGACCTGAATCATCTATACAACATCGACGCTTGATGATAAAATACATCCTATTATGTTATATTGATCAATATTTCGATTAACACTATGAACAGGAAAACTCAAAACTTATGCGTGAAAGAAGAAAACTGGCCAAAACTTATCCGAGAGAGAGAGAGACAAAATCTTATGTATTAGAGAGATCAAATTTAGATAGATATATCAACTATGTTATCAGTTTGCTTTAATATCTTTAGTTGATGAATTGAGAATTCAAATATTAGGCATCTTAGACATGCCGCCATGGAGTGCAAATTCTATATGCTCCAGTGTCTTTTGGATGCATCAAACATGCATAGTCCGAATAAATGTACCATTCGCAGTTGGAACAACGATTTTCATCTCTGTGAAAGTCATAGATAACGAGGCTGTGGACTTCGCCTGTCACCCATTCAAAACTGCAATAAAACAATGTTGTCCCGAAAATATTGGGTGTAAAAGGAAAGGAGTATATTTGTTCCGATAAAAGGACTTGGAACTTCAAATTATCATCCTTTGATTGACAATGAACTCGAACGGGGCGAGTCATTTTATTAACAATGTTGACTCTAGTCGCTTGTAGAGCGGAGGTTATTGATTCTTCAGCGATCGTGTGTATGCTAGTAAAAAACAACAGGAATACAGAGAGTGCAAACATTGATGATGAACTCATTTTGCTTGATAGAAAGAGAGGGAATGAAAGGAAAGGATTGTTAATGTCATATATATACAGAAGTAAAATGGTGACTGTTTTTTTAATCTTTTTGTTGTGATAAATATCAAAATATTAACTTCATTAAATAGAACTCTAAATTTTCCGTTCATCAATTTATTCAATTAACTTTTTTCCATATTTTATTTTTTAAACTTTAAGAAAATGTTATTTATTTATTTTTTAACAGTAAATGTTATTAAATTATATACTTCAATGTACATTAAATTAATTAAATAGTATGTTACAATCTCATGACAAAACCACAAGTTACATCGATTAGGGTGAAGAAATAGAAAAGATGATTTCACCTAAACTAGCGCAGTTTCATATTTGTGTGTACATGTTGCTAAATGGCTTTTTAAGTTCTTGAAGATAAGATATATACTTTATGTATGCTTATATCAAACATTAATTTGTTTTATAGTTGTGTATTTTCCTCTCATTTAGCCTTAAACTACACAATTGCTGTAAGCGGTTGAAATCAATAACCTGTTTTCTTTACCTTTTAATTTTTTTCCTTATATTTTTTACACTTTTGTTGGTAAATTACTTAGAAAGATAATTTGTTTTCCTCTATTCTTTTTCTTGGATATTATTTAAATTGTTTATAATTTCAATTGTGTCTATTTTAATTAAATATTAATGACTCAAAAAAACAGAAATCTACCCATTTTTATAGAATGCATCCAGGGATGTGAAGGTAATTAATTACAACATTTTAAAAAAGACAATAAATTAATCTGTTACACGTTATGAAATTCTTAATTTATGTAAGTTTTATTGATATATAGTGAGTTCAATTCTTCTAAGAAATAAATGGAAATTGACTTCAAATCGTTTGAAAATTAAAAATTTGTGACATTTCTCAAATATGTATGGTGGAAAAAAAAACACGTTAAAAAAAACACTTAAAATTACCTTTTTAACATATAATTATTCATTTATTTTGAACCTTATAATACATTAATATAATAAAAAAAAAATCGGCTATTATCTTTTTTTTTTTTAGGGTTTGACGGAATGTTTCATTATTTTGTTTGAATGTATTAATTAAAAAATATCCATTACGAATAAAATATTCAATATATCATTTAAGACATTTCTCAAATATTTTCAAATTTGATATCTATTACATTTTTATTAGTTCATATATTTTAATCCATTTTTTTAGTTCCATTAAAAGAATTTATGATAAGCCAAGGCGAGCGTGACCCAACTGGCATATGTATGTCCTTGATAACCAAGAGGTCTGTTGTTCGAATCCCCCACCCCCAATGTACTAAAAAAAAATGAATTTATGATAATAAATTGTATATTTTTTTTTTTGAAGAAAAGTTATATATATTTTTTTAAAATTAAATAGATGAATTTTTTAAGTACATTACACGCGTTAATGACAAGTATATGGATAAAACTCGACAAATGTTATAAATTTAATGGACTTGTGTCAAATGCTCTAATTTTTTATTCCACATTCAATTCTACCTTAATCCCAAATTTTATAATCTTCACTCAAAAGATTTGAAAACTCTTCATCAATTATTCGAGAAATTATCCTCATCGTCTAAGGTTAACAACTATGAAAACTATCATGAACCTAATTTTTTCTTCCCAATCTTAGTAGATTAACCTCATGGACCTGAATCATCTATACAACATCGACGCTTGATGATAAAATACATCCTATTATGTTATATTGATCAATATTTCGATTAACACTATGAACAGGAAAACTCAAAACTTATGCGTGAAAGAAGAAAACTGGCCAAAACTTATCCGAGAGAGAGAGAGACAAAATCTTATGTATTAGAGAGATCAAATTTAGATAGATATATCAACTATGTTATCAGTTTTCTTTAATATCTTTAGTTGATGAATTGAGAATTCAAATATTAGGCATCTTAGACATGCCGCCATGCAGTGCAATCTCTATATGCTCCAGTGTCTTTTGGATGCATCAAACATGCATAGTCCGAATAAATGTACCATTCGCAGTTGGAACAACGATTTTCATCTCTGTGAAAGTCATAGATAACGAGGTTGTGGACTTCGCCTGTCACCCATTCAAAACTGCAATAAAACAATGTTGTCCCGAAAATATTGGGTGTAAAAGGAAAGGAGTATATTTGTTCCGATAAAAGGACTTGGAACTTCAAATTATCATCCTTTGATTGACAATGAACTCGAACGGGGCGAGTCATTTTATTAACAATGTTGACTCTAGTCGCTTGTAGAGCGGAGCTGATTGATTCTTCAGCCATCGTGTGTATGCTAGTAAAAAACAACAGGAATACAGAGAGTGCAAACATTGATGATGAACTCATTTTGCTTGATACAAAGAGAGGGAATGAAAGGAAAGGATTGGAAATGTCATATATATATATATACACAGAAGTAAAATGGTGACTGTTTTTTTAATCTTTTTGTTGTGATAAATATCAAAATATTAACTTCATTAAATAGAACTCTAAACTTTCCGTTCATAAATTTATTCAATTAACTTTTTTCCATATTTTATTTTTTAAACTTTAAGAAAATGTTACTTATTTATTTTTTAACAGTAAATGTTATTAAATTATATACTTTAATGTACATTAAATTAATTAAATAGTATGTTACAATCTCATGACAAAACCACAAGTTACATCGATTAGGGTGAAGAAATAGAAAAGATGATTTCACCTAAACTAGCGCAGTTTCATATTTGTGTGTACATGTTGCTAAATGGCTTTTTAAGTTCTTGAAGATAAGATATATACTTTATGTATGCTTATATCAAACATTAATTTGTTTTATAGTTGTGTATTTTCCTCTCATTTAGCCTTAAACTACACAATTGCTGTAAGCGGTTGAAATCAATAACCTGTTTTCTTTACCTTTTAATTTTTTTCCTTATATTTTTTACACTTTTGTTGGTAAATTACTTAGAAAGATAATTTGTTTTCCTCTATTCTTTTTCTTGGATATTATTTAAATTGTTGATAATTTCAATTGTGTCTATTTTAATTAAATATTAATGACTCAAAAAAACAGAAATCTACCCATTTTTATAGAATGCATCCAGGGATGTGAAGGTAATTAATTACAACATTTTAAAAAAGACAATAAATTAATCTGTTACACGTTATGAAATTCTTAATTTATGTAAGTTTTATTGATATATAGTGAGTTCAATTCTTCTAAGAAATAAATGGAAATTGACTTCAAATCGTTTGAAAATTAAAAATTTGTGAAATTTCTCAAATATGTATGGTGGAAAAAAAAACACGTTAAAAAATACACTTAAAATTACCTTTTTAACATATAATTACTCATTTATTTTGAACCTTATAATACATTAATATAATAAAAAAAAAATCGGCTATTATCTTTTTTTTTTTTAGGGTTTGACGGAATGTTTCATTATTTTGTTTGAATGTATTAATTAAAAAATATCCATTACGAATAAAATATTCAATATATCATTTAAGATATTTCTCAAATATTTTCAAATTTGATATCTATTACATTTTTATTAGTTCATATATTTTAATCCATTTTTTTAGTTCCAATAAAAGAATTTATGATAAGCCAAGGCGAGCGTGACTCAACTGGCATATGTATGTCCTTGATAACCAAGAGGTCTGTTGTTCGAATCCCCCACCCCCAATGTACTAAAAAAAATGAATTTATGATAATAAATTGTATATTTTTTTTTTTGAAGAAAAGTTATATATATTTTTTTAAAATTAAATAGATGAATTTTTTAAGTACATTACACGCGTTAATGACAAGTATATGGATAAAACTCGACAAATGTTATAAATTTAATGGACTTGTGTCAAATGCTCTAATTTTTTATTCCACATTCAATTCTACCTTAATCCCAAATTTTATAATCTTCACTCAAAAGATTTGAAAACTCTTCATCAATTATTCGAGAAATTATCCTCATCGTCTAAGGTTAACAACTATGAAAACTATCATGAACCTAATTTTTTCTTCCCAATCTTAGTAGATTAACCTCATGGACCTGAATCATCTATACAACATCGACGCTTGATGATAAAATACATCCTATTATGTTATATTGATCAATATTTCGATTAACACTATGAACAGGAAAACTCAAAACTTATGCGTGAAAGAAGAAAACTGGCCAAAACTTATCCGAGAGAGAGAGAGACAAAATCTTATGTATTAGAGAGATCAAATTTAGATAGATATATCAACTATGTTATCAGTTTGCTTTAATATCTTTAGTTGATGAATTGAGAATTCAAATATTAGGCATCTTAGACATGCCGCCATACAGTGCAATCTCTATATGCTCCAGTGTCTTTTGGATGCATCAAACATGCATAGTCCGAATAAATGTACCATTCGCAGTTGGAACAACGATTTTCATCTCTGTGAAAGTCATAGATAACGAGATTGTGGACTTCGCCTGTCACCCATTCAAAACTGCAATAAAACAATGTTGTCCCGAAAATATTGGGTGTAAAAGGAAAGGAGTATATTTGTTCCGATAAAAGGACTTGGAACTTCAAATTATCATCCTTTGATTGACAATGAACTCGAACGGGGCGAGTCATTTTATTAACAATGTTGACTCTAGTCGCTTGTAGAGCGGAGCTGATTGATTCTTCAGCCATCGTGTGTATGCTAGTAAAAAACAACAGGAATACAGAGAGTGCAAACATTGATGATGAACTCATTTTGCTTGATACAAAGAGAGGGAATGAAAGGAAAGGATTGGAAATGTCATATATATATATACACAGAAGTAAAATGGTGACTGTTTTTTTAATCTTTTTGTTGTGATAAATATCAAAATATTAACTTCATTAAATAGAACTCTAAATTTTCCGTTCATCAATTTATTCAATTAACTTTTTTCCATATTTTATTTTTTAAACTTTAAGAAAATGTTATTTATTTATTTTTTAACAGTAAATGTTATTAAATTATATACTTCAATGTACATTAAATTAATTAAATAGTATGTTACAATCTCATGACAAAACCACAAGTTACATCGATTAGGGTGAAGAAATAGAAAAGATGATTTCACCTAAACTAGCGCAGTTTCATATTTGTGTGTACATGTTGCTAAATGGCTTTTTAAGTTCTTGAAGATAAGATATATACTTTATGTATGCTTATATCAAACATTAATTTGTTTTATAGTTGTGTATTTTCCTCTCATTTAGCCTTAAACTACACAATTGCTGTAAGCGGTTGAAATCAATAACCTGTTTTCTTTACCTTTTAATTTTTTTCCTTATATTTTTTACACTTTTGTTGGTAAATTACTTAGAAAGATAATTTGTTTTCCTCTATTCTTTTTCTTGGATATTATTTAAATTGTTGATAATTTCAATTGTGTCTATTTTAATTAAATATTAATGACTCAAAAAAACAGAAATCTACCCATTTTTATAGAATGCATCCAGGGATGTGAAGGTAATTAATTACAACATTTTAAAAAAGACAATAAATTAATCTGTTACACGTTATGAAATTCTTAATTTATGTAAGTTTTATTGATATATAGTGAGTTCAATTCTTCTAAGAAATAAATGGAAATTGACTTCAAATCGTTTGAAAATTAAAAATTTGTGACATTTCTCAAATATGTATGGTGGAAAAAAAAACACGTTAAAAAATACACTTAAAATTACCTTTTTAACATATAATTACTCATTTATTTTGAACCTTATAATACATTGATATAATAAAAAAAAATCGGCTATTATCTTTTTTTTTTTTAGGGTTTGACGGAATGTTTCATTATTTTGTTTGAATGTATTTGTTGACCGAGAAATTTCGGCCAATCAGTCGTCGCCACGTGTCTCCATCACGACCGGGGATCAGATAGACTTGACCGAGCAAAGTCGGCCAAACTGCAATTGGGCTCGAAGTCGAATTGGGCCAGAAAGATTAAATGACAATTTGGCCCAAAGCCCAAAGGCCCATTGGGTCCAAACCCAGGCCCATTGGGTCCAGACCCAAACCCATTGGGTCCAAACCCAAACCCATTGGGTCCAAACCCAAACCCATTGGGCCCAAAGCCCAAGCCCATTGGATCCAGGCCCATGAAAACTCTATAAATAGAGAGTTCATTTTCATTTCTAAGGGTCAGAAAATTTCTTCTCCTAAGAACTCAGAGAGAATTCCCAAACAACGAAAGACTCTTTGAAATCCTGAAGACTGAACGCCACTCCAAATTCAAACGTCTGAAGACTTCACCGCTACGTGAAGCTGAAGATTCAACATCGAGAACAAGCTGCGAAGCCCTCGATCCAAATCCAACAACGAGAACAAGCTGCAAAGCCCTCGAAACAAATCCAACATCGAGAACAAGCTGCGAAGCCCTCGATCCAAATTCAACATCGAGAACAAGCTGCGAAGCCCTCGAGAAACATTTACATTTGAGAGAGAGAATCAGAGGATCAAACATTAGAGATTGTAATCCACTACGCACTGATATATACAAATACATCAACACAAATTCAAATTCATTTACACGTGTCGAATTTCCATTCGTCGTTCGAATTCTCGTGTGAACAGATTGGCACGCCCAGTGGGACAACTCTACCTCTCATCTCTTTCCCTCATCTAAAAAAAAAAAAAACAAGTGAAGTTATGTCGTTCAGAACTCCTTCAACAACCGTAGTCATGAACAACCGCTACACGAGTTCTACTCCCCACGATTGTCCACATGATTTTGTCACAATTGTGAGCAGAGTAATGACATCGTCAGGGGCATCTACGAGTGACAAATTTATTGTTAGGTATAACCCTTTGTTCGAGTTCGATTCTGACGTAGCATCCGTCATAACGACTGAAACAAATACTATGGAAGAAAGAATGACATTGGCGGGGGCGTCTACAAGTGACGAATTTGTCGTCAGGTGTAACCCTCTATTTGAGTTCGATTCTGACGTAACATCCTCCATGATGACTGAAATAAATGTTATGGAGGAACGAACGACAGAGTCTACGCATGAGGGGATAATCACTCAGGAAAATTTCTTGTACGATGAATTTGTTCCCTCATCTGATCAACCAAATAAGGGGTCTGATCCAAATGTGATGTCTGTAATGATGGCCGACGCACGCATAAGCGTCGAAGTGATCGCTGAAATGGAAAAGAAACTAAACTTTCTGATGAAAGTAGTTGAAGAACGAGACCTCGAGATTGCAAACTTAAGAAATCAGATGCAAAGTAGAGAGGCTGCAGAGTCAAGTCAAACTCCTGCAGCAAGAGGAAATGACAAAGGAAAAATTGTCATCCAGGAAGACCAAGCGCAACACTCAACGTCGGTTGCTTCCTTATCTGTCCAACAGCTGCAGGACATGATTACCAACACCATCAGAGCCCAGTGCGGTGGACCAGCCCAGAGCACCCTCTTATATACCAAACCGTATTCCAAGAGGATCGACAACTTGAGGATGCCCACCGGGTACCAACCGCCAAAGTTTCAACAATTCGATGGGAAGGGCAATCCTAAACAACACATTGCCCACTTCGTCGAAACATGCGAGAATGCTGGAACTCGCGGAGACTTGCTGGTTAGGCAATTCGTCCGAACCTTGAAAGGAAACGCCTTTGATTGGTACACCGACTTGGAACCCGAGACGATCGACAGTTGGGAGCAGTTTGAAAGAGACTTCCTGAATCGCTTCTACAGCACGAGGCGAACAGTCAGCATGTCAGAACTCTCGCATGCTAGCCAAAGAATGGGCGAGCCTGTCGTCGACTTCATTAACCGCTGGAGATCGTTGAGTCTTGACTGCAAGGATCGACTCACCGAGGTGTCCGCTGTCGAAATGTGCATCGGCGGCATGCATTGGGGACTTCACTACATCCTACAAGGGATAAAGCCCCAAACATTCGAGGAATTAGCAACTCGCGCCCATGATATGGAGCTGAGTATTGCCAACAGAGGAAACAAAGACCTCTTAGTCCCCGACGTAAAGAAAATAACGACGGAAACGAAGGGAGTTGGGAAAATCACTAAAAATGTCGTGGAGGAATCCATGGTCGTCAACACGACCCCTTTCAGATTTCCCTCAAAAGGAAATGAAAACAGGACAGAGAGAAGAAATGACGGAGGCGAGAAACGTCGCCTTACTTTAAAAGAGAAACAAGAAAAAGTCTACCCGTTTCCAAACTCTGACATTCCTGACATGTTAGAGCAACTACTGGAAACAAGATTGATTGAGTTTCCCGAGTGTAGGCGCCCGGAAGAAATGGATAAAGTCGATGATCCCAAGTATTGTAAGTATCATCGAGTTATCAGTCATCCAGTGGATAAATGTTTCGTCCTAAAGGAGCTAATTCTAAGGTTAGCTAAAGAAGGAAAAATCGAGCTAGACTTAGATGAAATAGCTCAATCAAACCACGCTGCAGTAACGATGAACTTCAACGCTCAATTATCTCCGGCCTCATTTGATAAGCAAAAGGAAAGCCTGATCCAGTTTGGGACCTTCGAACCAATAATTGTTCGGTTCGGACATGAAACCCCAAAACAAATTTCTCAGGTAAAACATGAGGTCATCGGAAATGAAGATAAATGTTGGACCGTCGTGGCTCGTCAGAAAATACGACGACAAAGACCCGTCCAGAAAGAAGATTGCATGTTTCGAGATGATAAACGGAACAATAAGCTTTCAAAGAAGAAAGGAAGAATCAATTCGAGGAAGCCTAAACACGAGAGAAGAGAAAACAAATATTTTTCTCAACCTCGACGACGGGTGACCTTAAAAGAATTCTTCTCAAGAAGTTTCCTTCCTATCAATAAAGAGGAAGAATTCTTTGCAACTTCATGCTACATCAACGCAGAAGAAGTCGACGACTCAAAAGAAGTCGACCAAAGAATTTCAGTCTTCAATCGCATCAAGCCTTCAACTACTCGAACTTCGGTCTTCCAAAGGATGAGTATGGCCGCGACAAAAGAAGAAAATCCATGTCTAACTTCTACCTCCACTCGAACTTCCGCTTTCCAAAGGTTAAGTGTCTCCACATCAAAGAAAGACCGACCTTCAACATCTGTTTTTGATCGCCTCAAAGGGACAAACGATCAACAAGAAGGAAAGATGAAGACTGTAGAGGCAAGACTCTTCGATGAAGAAAGTAGCGACAAGAAAATTCACAGTCGTGTTCCTTCGCGCATGAAGAGGAAATTATCTGTTCTCATAAATACAGAAGGCTCCTTGAAGGTGAAGAAAAATATCATTATTCTAACGAATCCTACAAACGAAGGACCTGATCAAGACCGTGATGCAGATAAGATCGGTTGAAATGTAATACTCCTTAACGTAAGAGTATAAACTACATGTTGCTCCTGGCCCGCACGAGCTTAAAAGGTGAACGGCCCAAGTAAAAAAAAAAAATAATGTAATACTCCTTAACGTAAGAGTATAAACTACATGTTGCTCCTGGCCCGCACGAGCTTAAAAGGTGAACGGCCCAAGTAAAAAAAATTACTCATCTACGTTGCTGCGCTGCATCTCCAAGTTCGTTGCTGCGCTGCATCTCCAAGTTCGTTGCTGCGCTGCATCTCCAAGTTCGTTGCTGCGCTGCATCTACAAGTTCGCTGCTGCGCTGCATCATCTCTCATCTCCAAGTTCATCCCCAAGTAAAAAAAATTACTCATCTACGTTGCTGCGCTGCATCTCCAAGTTCGTTGCTGCGCTGCATCTACAAGTTCGCTGCTGCGCTGCATCATCTCTCATCTCCAAGTTCATCCCCAAGTAAAAAAAAATTACTCATCTACGTGGCTGCGCATCTCCAACAAGTTCTGCGCTCTGCATCTCCATCTCCAAGTTCTGCTGCACTGCGCTCCGCATCTCCATCTCCAAGTTCAAGTTTCGCTGTGCTGCGCATCTCCAACAAGTTCTGCGCTCTGCATCTCCATCAACAAGTTCTGCTGCGCTTCGCGAGTCCAAGTTCTGTTGCGCTGCACGATCGCATCTTCAAGTTCTGCTGCCCTGCGCATCTCCAACTTCAAGCTCGTGCATAATCATCTCCAAATATTTTTCTTAGGAGATCTCATAAAATGTAATACTCCTTAACGTAAGAGTATAAACTACATGTTGCTCCTGGCCCGCACGAGCTTAAAAGGTGAACGGCCCGAGTAAAAAAAATTCTTGTAATTTGAACTACGTTATGACTTGATCCCTTCCATTCAAGGGTACGCAGGCAACTTAAAAAAAAAAAAAAACTTTAAGTTCAGTCACAATAAAAAAAAATCATCATGTATTGAACTACATCTCGACTTGATTTCTATTGTTCAAAGAGTACGTAGACAGATTTAAACAAGTTTTAAGTCCAATCTCTTCAAATAAAAATAAGCGTCATGGCTACAGAACATTGTCGTTGCAAATCAAAGGTTTTCATCCTTATTTAGAGTGATGCCACAAATTGAAGATGTTCAACCCTACTAGCGATGACAACGATACGTCAAATCCTATTGAACATCCCGACGCAAATTGAGGGATTTCAACATTATTAAATGTAACACAATAATTGAAGTTACAATATGATATTAAACTTGCAGATGAACGCTACGACAAAAACAACGAGACCTCCAAACTCGCCTCAAGTTTAAGTTCAAATTCAAGCGTTGGTCGTTTCAAGTTCAAGACCAAGCGTTGCTCGCTTTAAGTTTAAGACTGGGTGTTAATCGCTTAAAAGTCAACATTGAGTGTCGCCTGCTTCAAGTACAAGTTAAAAATCAAGCGTTACTCGCTTCAAGTCGAAGTTCGAATGTTCGTCGCTTCATCTCTGAATTTAAGGCTTTGTCGCCTCATCTTCAAGTTCAAAAGTCTTAGCTTCACCCAACCATAGCTTCATGGCCCTTTGAAGCTTAGGGGCTTGATCTCGTCGGTCCAATAACACTTAAGTCCTCAGCAGGACATTCTTATATCCTCGCTGGGACAGATTATTTTTCAAGGTGGGCCGAGGAAATTGCGTTAAAGGAGGCAAAAAAGGAAACTGTTGTGAATTTCATCCGAACCCACATCATTTACCGTTACGGCATCCCTCACTACATCGTGACCGATGACGGAAGACAATTCTCCAATAGTCTAATGGACAGTTTATGTGAGAAATTTAAGTTCAAGCAATGCAAGTCATCCATGTACAACGCTCCGGCAAATGGATTGGCAGAAGCATTCAACAAGACATTGTGCAACTTGCTAAAAAAAGGTAGTCTCCAAGTCAAAAAGAGACCGGCAGGAAAAGATTGGTGAGGCATTATGGGCTTACCGAACTACCCACCGCATTCCTACAGGGGTCACACCTTATTCCCTAGTCTATGGGGTTGAAGTTGTGCTCCCTTTGGAAAGAGAAATCCCTTCCTTAAGAATGGCGGTGCAAGAAGGGTTAATTACCGAAGACAATGCAAGATTGCGCCTCGAAGAATTGGAAGCACTCGATGAAAGAAGATTGGATGCTCAGCAAGCATTGGAATGTTACCAAGCGCGAATGACCAAGGCTTTCAACAAAAATTTGAAGTCTCGATCATTTCAAGTTGGCGATCTAGTGCTCGCGGTTCGAAGACCCATCATCACAACGCGACACACGGGGAGCAAGTTCACTCCTAAGTGGGACGGACCCTATGTTGTCAAAGAAGTCTACACAAATGGGGCATACAAGATCGTGGATCAAGATGGATTAAGGATTGGCCCAATCAACGGCAAATTTCTTAAGAAATTTTATGCATAAAAAAAAAAAACAAATGTAACACTCCTTAACGTAAGAGTATAAACTACATGTTGCTCCTGGCCCGCACGAGCTTAAAAGGTGAACGGCCCAAGTAAAAAAAATATTGTAATTTGAACTACGTTATGACTTGATCCCTTCCATCTGAGGGTACGTAGACAACTTAAAGGAAAAAAATACATATATACTTTAAGTCCAGTCGCGCGCAATAAAAAATTATACATTCATTCCATTCGAGCTACGTTCAAACAAGTGATCTCTTGATTTCGAAAATACGTAAGCAACAAAAAAATTAGGTTCAACAAAGCAACAAAGGAAAATCATTATTCCAAAATGAGGGAGACAAGCCAAGTGTTCATAAAGAAAACATAAAAGTTCTTTTACACGAGAGAAATCTAGAAGAAGATAGATACAAAAAAAATATATATGCACATATATGCGTAAATCAAGGCGCCCACTGAAACTCTTTCAACTCCGCGCGCGAGCTCTCTAGAAGCTCACGAACTGCAGCAACGGCTCGAGCATCGTCCTCGTCAATAATGGGGGCACATTCGAGGGCACGAATCCCTTCGCGTACACGCGAGACTTCAAGTGTCCCGCGACGCAAGACCTGCTCCCGAGCGGAGACAAAATTGGAAAGCGTCTCAAGCTCGATCTTCGCAGCTTCTATCTTCGCTTTCGCCTCTTCTATCTCCGTTTTCGTCTCTGTAACACCTAGGAGGGATCGGTCCAAATAAATCTTCTTTTCTTCCAGTTGACGTTCCTTACTGTTGGAGTTTAGATTGGTTTTCCGGGTCGCGGCCACGTATTGGAGTAATCGCCGATATTGGGTCCTTCTACTAGGAGGTTAACTCCGAGTTTTAGGGGTTGATGTTCATCTTGTAAAAGAACGAGATGTTTCTCTCCAGAGAAGATCTGCATCTGCGAAATACACCATGTTCCTGCAAAACAAATTCGAAAGAGTTAATAAATTCAAAACAAAGCGATAAGTATGGCGAAGGAATTAAATGAGCTACACAAACATGCAAGCATGAAGCGACTACCAAGAAAACGCAACAAAAAAAAAGGAGCTATATAGACCCTTAAAACAAAACAAACCGAATGACAAAAAAGAAAATGACAACACATATGGCCTTCCAAAAATGGGGAGAAATCTTAAAGCAAAAAAAAGAGGGTGAGAGTGTTATGGGGGAAGCACACCAACAAAGACGGAGTACGTTCTCTAAGTAGACGCGCACATTTCCCGTATAGTGGAAATGCCCAAACTGACGCATCTACAAAAGAGAAGTAACGCCTTTAAGTCGGCACGCTAATCTCATAGGAACGGAACGCGGCGATTCGGCGTACCAACAAAGACGGAGTACGTTCTCTAAGTAGATGCGCTCATTTCACGTAGAGTGGAAATGCCCAAACTGACGCATCTACAAAAGAGAAGTAACGTCTTTAAATCAGTACGTCGATCTCACAGAAACGGAACGCGATGATCCGACGTACCAACAAAGACGGAGTACGTTCTCTAAGTAGATGCGCTCATTTCACGTAGAGTGGAAATGCCCAAACTGACGCATCTACAAAAGAGAAGTAACGCCTTTAAGTCGGCACGCTAATCTCATAGGAACGGAACGCGACGATTCGGCGTACCAACAAAGACGGAGTACGTTCTCTAAGTAGACGCGCACATTTCACGTATATTGGAAATGCCCAAACTGACGCATCTACAAAAGAGAAGCAACGTCTTTAAATCAGTACGTCGACTTCGCAGAAACGGAACGCGACGATCTGACATACCAACAAAGACGGAGTACGTTCTCTAAGTAGACGCGCACATTTCACGTATAGTGGAAATGCCCAAACTGACGCATCTACAAAAGAGAAGTAACGCCTTTAAGTCGGCACGCCGATCTCATAGAAACAGAACAATTCGACGCACAACCTAGGACGGAATACGTTCCCTAAACAGATGTGCATCTGCATAAGAGAAGTAACGCCCGTAGATTGTTACGCCGAGGCCACGAGAACAGAGCAGAACAACTCGACGCGCAACCTAGGACGGAATACGTTCCCTAAACAGATGTGCATCTGCATAAGAGAAGTAACGCCCGTAGATTGTTACGCCGAGGCCACGAGAACAGAACAGAACCACTCGACGCGCAACCTAGGACGGAATACGTTCCCTAAACAGACGTGCATCTGCATAAGAGAAGTAACGCCCGTAGATTGTTACGCCGAGACCACGAGAACAGAACAGAACCACTCGACGCGCAACCTAGGACGGAGTACGTTCCCTAAACAGACGTGCATCTGCATAAGAGAAGTAACGCCCGTAGATTGTTACGCCGAGGCCACGAGAACAGAACAGAACCACTCGACGCGCAACCTAGGACGGAATACGTTCCCTAAACAGACGTGCATCTGTATAAGAGAAGTAACGCCCGTAGATTGTTACGCCGAGACCACGAGAACAGAACAGAACCACTCGACGCGCAACCTAGGACGGAATACGTTCCCTAAACAGACGTGCATCTGCATAAGAGAAGTAACGCCCGTAGATTGTTACGCCGAGACCACGAGAACAGAACAGAACCACTCGACGCGCAACCTAGGACGGAATACGTTCCCTAAACAGACGTGCATTTGCATAAGAGAAGTAACGCCCGTAGATTGTTACGTCGAGACCATGGGAACAGAACAGAACGACTCGACGCACAACCGAGGACGGAATACGTTCCCTAAACAGACGTGCATCTGCATAGGAGAAGTAACGTCCGTAGATTGTTACGTCGAGGCCACGGGAGCTGAACAGAACGACTTGGCGGTAAAAGAAGTGACACACCTACAAAAAAAAGTCGCAACGTTCCCCATTTGGAATAAACAAATTAAAATCGAAAAGTGAATAAATTTCAAGTCAAGGTGTATATATATAAGAAAATAATATATTCATAAAATGTCAAATTCAAAATCATTTAACTAATTTTAAATTTCCTAACCCCCAATTCCCAAATTACTTTAATGTATTTATAAAATCTCAATTTCAAAATTAAAATAACTAATTCTAATTCTTAATTTCATTTAAAAAAGAAAAAACAAAATTAAAATTTTTAAAATCTCAAATCACTTAACTAATTTTAAGAAGCCTTAATTTAAAATTTAAAATTAAAAAAAAGGGAAAAAAAAAAAAGAAAAAAAAAATTGCTTTTTAATCACAAAATCCCAAATCACGTAACTAATTTTAAAAAGCCTTAATTTCAAATTAAAATTTATTTTTTATTGGGTTTTTAATCACAAAATCCCAAATCACTTAACTAATTTGAAGAAGCCTTAATTTAAAATTTAAAATTAAAAAAAAAAGGGAAAAAAAAAAAAAAAATTTGCTTTTTAATCACAAAATCCCAAATCACGTAACTAATTTTAAAAAGCCTTAATTTCAAATTAAAATTTATTTTTTATTGGGTTTTTAATCACAAAATCCCAAATCACTTAACTAATTTTAAAAAGCCCTTAATTTCAAATTAAAATTTAATTTTATTGGGTTTCTAATTACAAAATCTCAAATCACTTTAACTAATTTTAAAATGCCTTAATTTCAAATTAAAATTTATTTTTATTGGGTTTTTAATTACAAAATCTCAAATCACTTTAACTAATTTTGAAAAAAAAAACTTTAATTTCAAATTAACAAATTTCTTATTTAGCTTTTTAATCACAAAATACCAAATTGAAAAATACTGAGGATCCTAAAGCCCAATCTTCATAAAATAAATGTCAATCACGACCAACAATAACAAAATGCAAAATAGCAAAATATTACAACCCATAAGTAAATTAACATAAATCACAACCCATAAATTACAACCCATAAGTAAATTAACATAAATCACAACCCATAAATTACAACCCATAACCCATAAATTACAGCCCATAAATAAATTACGTAAATAAATTACAGCCCATAAATAAATTACATCAAATTACGTAAATAAATTACATCAAATTACGTAAATAAATTACAACCCATAAGTAAATTACAACCCATAAGTTAAATTACATACATAAATTACACACATTAAAATTACATACAATGAATTAAATTACATACAGTATTTAAATTGCATACAATAAATTAAATTACCAAATTAAGGTCGAAGAACGTCGGGGAATGAAAATAGGCACCTGTATATGAAAAAAATATATATATATATATATAAAGTTAGAATAAAACATAAAAAGAAAAAAAATATATATATATATAATAATAAAAAAATAATAATAACAAAAAAAATAAAAATAAAAAAATAAAAAATAAAAAATAAAAAAAAAAAGAAAAGAGAAGAGGAAACTCACCTGCGCGGCTACAGATCTGGAGCTGCAGGCGGAGCGACGGCGGCTGGCGGCAGGCGGAGCGACGTCGTGCAGGCGGAGCGACGCGGAGCAATGGCGACGGCGGCTGGAGCGATAGCGCGGCGATGGCGGAGCAGTGCTGCGGGCGGAGCGACGTCGTGTAGGCGGAGCGACGCGGAGCAATGGCGACGGCGGCTGGAGCGATAGCGCGGCGATGGCGGAGCAGTGCTGCGGGCGGAGCGATGCAGACGGCGGCGGCTGGCGTTGCGGCTGCGGCGGTCCGGTTGCAGATCTGGAGAAGCTACGGCGGCGCTGGGAGCAATGGCGGAGTGCTGGTGCGGCGCTGGCTGAAGCGAGACGGCGAGACGATGAGAAGGCTGCTGGCGGAATGACACGGCGCTGGCAGAAGCGCAGCTGGCGGAGCGACGCGGCGGCGCGGCGTTGCAGGCGGAACGACGCGGCGGCACGGCGGTGCGGGTGGAGTGACGCGGCGGCGCGGCGGTGCAGGCTGAGCGAAGCAGGCGGCGCGGGCTGGCGGCGGTGCGGCGGCGGGCTGAAGCGCGGCGGCAGCGTGCGGCGGCGGCGGCTGGAGCTCTCCTTCTTCTTCCTCACCAAGCAAACTCTCTCCCTTCCTCTCCAAATAAACCCTAAAGTCTTATTCTAACTCTTCAAATTCCATCTCATTCTATTTATATGAATTAGAAAACCTAAATGAGTTAGGGTTTGGGGAGTAAAGTTACTTAAATGTCCTTCATTTAAGTTAAAAAAGTTGCAAAAATAATGTACAAAGTCGGAATCGAACTCAGGACCAAAGACAACTAAAGCCATCCAAGTTCCGCTCTACCAAACAAGCTTCTTGGTTATCATTTGTCTTCACATTTTAGTATTTCAGCTGGCCAATTATTTATGCCAAAACAAAAAATTCCAACACTCCTATTCCGAATTCAAGCCAAACTTTAGAAGCTTACCATTTCTTTTTACCGAGAAAATTAAAATGAATGGGCATATTCCAAAATTTATTTTCAGACATGATTTAGAGTCAAAAGTTATCTAAATCCAAGTCTCAAATCAAAATTGGCGGTTTGGGTATATTTTATCCACGTCGAAATTAGAGTAAAAATTCAAAGTCAAACCCTATTCAAAATACAATTGGGCAGACACAAGTCCTTACTCTACATCTCAAGATAAACTAAGGTAGAAAAAAAAATCTCTCTACCGAAGTTTAAATCAAATTTCTGTCAGATAAGAAAGATCAAAACTACGAGCCAAATTCATATTTTTGATCGATTGACATGGAAAGAGACGTCAATTAAAATAATTGATCTATGAATCGAACTTCATATTTCGATAAAATTGATACGTCAAAGCGGAGTCGAAATTAGGATGTCCCACGTTTCGATCTATCTATTCAACTTTTCCGAGACTCACCCACACATACTTGTGCATAACTCTCGAAAAAGGGGGCATTTGTTGACCGAGAAATTTCGGCCAATCAGTCGTCGCCACGTGTCTCCATCACGACCGGGGATCAGATAGACTTGACCGAGCAAAGTCGGCCAAACTGCAATTGGGCTCGAAGTCGAATTGGGCCAGAAAGATTAAATGACAATTTGGCCCAAAGCCCAAAGGCCCATTGGGTCCAAACCCAGGCCCATTGGGTCCAGACCCAAACCCATTGGGTCCAAACCCAAACCCATTGGGTCCAAACCCAAACCCATTGGGCCCAAAGCCCAAGCCCATTGGATCCAGGCCCATGAAAACTCTATAAATAGAGAGTTCATTTTCATTTCTAAGGGTCAGAAAATTTCTTCTCCTAAGAACTCAGAGAGAATTCCCAAACAACGAAAGACTCTTTGAAATCCTGAAGACTGAACGCCACTCCAAATTCAAACGTCTGAAGACTTCACCGCTACGTGAAGCTGAAGATTCAACATCGAGAACAAGCTGCGAAGCCCTCGATCCAAATCCAACAACGAGAACAAGCTGCAAAGCCCTCGAAACAAATCCAACATCGAGAACAAGCTGCGAAGCCCTCGATCCAAATTCAACATCGAGAACAAGCTGCGAAGCCCTCGAGAAACATTTACATTTGAGAGAGAGAATCAGAGGATCAAACATTAGAGATTGTAATCCACTACGCACTGATATATACAAATACATCAACACAAATTCAAATTCATTTACACGTGTCGAATTTCCATTCGTCGTTCGAATTCTCGTGTGAACAAATTAAAAAATATCCATTACGAATAAAATATTCAATATATCATTTAAGATATTTCTCAAATATTTTCAAATTTGATATCTATTACATTTTTATTAGTTCATATATTTTAATCCATTTTTTTAGTTCCATTAAAAGAATTTATGATAAGCCAAGGCGAGCGTGACTCAACTGGCATATGTATGTCCTTGATAACCAAGAGGTCTGTTGTTCGAATCCCCCACCCCCAATGTACTAAAAAAAAATGAATTTATGATAATAAATTGTATATTTTTTTTTTTTGAAGAAAAGTTATATATATTTTTTTAAAATTAAATAGATGAATTTTTTAAGTACATTACACGCGTTAATGACAAGTATATGGATAAAACTCGACAAATGTTATAAATTTAATGGACTTGTGTCAAATGCTCTAATTTTTTATTCCACATTCAATTCTACCTTAATCCCAAATTTTATAATCTTCACTCAAAAGATTTGAAAACTCTTCATCAATTATTCGAGAAATTATCCTCATCGTCTAAGGTTAACAACTATGAAAACTATCATGAACCTAATTTTTTCTTCCCAATCTTAGTAGATTAACCTCATGGACCTGAATCATCTATACAACATCGACGCTTGATGATAAAATACATCCTATTATGTTATATTGATCAATATTTCGATTAACACTATGAACAGGAAAACTCAAAACTTATGCGTGAAAGAAGAAAACTGGCCAAAACTTATCCGAGAGAGAGAGAGACAAAATCTTATGTATTAGAGAGATCAAATTTAGATAGATATATCAACTATGTTATCAGTTTGCTTTAATATCTTTAGTTGATGAATTGAGAATTCAAATATTAGGCATCTTAGACATGCCGCCATGCAGTGCAATCTCTATATGCTCCAGTGTCTTTTGGATGCATCAAACATGCATAGTCCGAATAAATGTACCATTCGCAGTTGGAACAACGATTTTCATCTCTGTGAAAGTCATAGATAACGAGGTTGTGGACTTCGCCTGTCACCCATTCAAAACTGCAATAAAACAATGTTGTCCCGAAAATATTGGGTGTAAAAGGAAAGGAGTATATTTGTTCTGATAAAAGGACTTGGAACTTCAAATTATCATCCTTTGATTGACAATGAACTCGAACGGGGCGAGTCATTTTATTAACAATGTTGACTCTAGTCGCTTGTAGAGCGGAGCTGATTGATTCTTCAGCCATCGTGTGTATGCTAGTAAAAAACAACAGGAATACAGAGAGTGCAAACATTGATGATGAACTCATTTTGCTTGATACAAAGAGAGGGAATGAAAGGAAAGGATTGGAAATGTCATATATATATATATACACAGAAGTAAAATGGTGACTGTTTTTTTAATCTTTTTGTTGTGATAAATATCAAAATATTAACTTCATTAAATAGAACTCTAAATTTTCCGTTCATCAATTTATTCAATTAACTTTTTTCCATATTTTATTTTTTAAACTTTAAGAAAATGTTATTTATTTATTTTTTAACAGTAAATGTTATTAAATTATATACTTCAATGTACATTAAATTAATTAAATAGTATGTTACAATCTCATGACAAAACCACAAGTTACATCGATTAGGGTGAAGAAATAGAAAAGATGATTTCACCTAAACTAGCGCAGTTTCATATTTGTGTGTACATGTTGCTAAATGGCTTTTTAAGTTCTTGAAGATAAGATATATACTTTATGTATGCTTATATCAAACATTAATTTGTTTTATAGTTGTGTATTTTCCTCTCATTTAGCCTTAAACTACACAATTGCTGTAAGCGGTTGAAATCAATAACCTGTTTTCTTTACCTTTTAATTTTTTTCCTTATATTTTTTACACTTTTGTTGGTAAATTACTTAGAAAGATAATTTGTTTTCCTCTATTCTTTTTCTTGGATATTATTTAAATTGTTGATAATTTCAATTGTGTCTATTTTAATTAAATATTAATGACTCAAAAAAACAGAAATCTACCCATTTTTATAGAATGCATCCAGGGATGTGAAGGTAATTAATTACAACATTTTAAAAAAGACAATAAATTAATCTGTTACACGTTATGAAATTCTTAATTTATGTAAGTTTTATTGATATATAGTGAGTTCAATTCTTCTAAGAAATAAATGGAAATTGACTTCAAATCGTTTGAAAATTAAAAATTTGTGACATTTCTCAAATATGTATGGTGGAAAAAAAAACACGTTAAAAAATACACTTAAAATTACCTTTTTAACATATAATTACTCATTTATTTTGAACCTTATAATACATTGATATAATAAAAAAAAAATCGGCTATTATCTTTTTTTTTTTTAGGGTTTGACGGAATGTTTCATTATTTTGTTTGAATGTATTAATTAAAAAATATCCATTACGAATAAAATATTCAATATATCATTTAAGATATTTCTCAAATATTTTCAAATTTGATATCTATTACATTTTTATTAGTTCATATATTTTAATCCATTTTTTTAGTTCCATTAAAAGAATTTATGATAAGCCAAGGCGAGCGTGACTCAACTGGCATATGTATGTCCTTGATAACCAAGAGGTCTGTTGTTCGAATCCCCCACCCCCAATGTACTAAAAAAAAATGAATTTATGATAATAAATTGTATATTTTTTTTTTTTGAAGAAAAGTTATATATATTTTTTTAAAATTAAATAGATGAATTTTTTAAGTACATTACACGCGTTAATGACAAGTATATGGATAAAACTCACAAATGTTATAAATTTAATGGACTTGTGTCAAATGCTCTAATTTTTTATTCCACATTCAATTCTACCTTAATCCCAAATTTTATAATCTTCACTCAAAAGATTTGAAAACTCTTCATCAATTATTCGAGAAATTATCCTCATCGTCTAAGGTTAACAACTATGAAAACTATCATGAACCTAATTTTTTCTTCCCAATCTTAGTAGATTAACCTCATGGACCTGAATCATCTATACAACATCGACGCTTGATGATAAAATACATCCTATTATGTTATATTGATCAATATTTCGATTAACACTATGAACAGGAAAACTCAAAACTTATGCGTGAAAGAAGAAAACTGGCCAAAACTTATCCGAGAGAGAGAGAGACAAAATCTTATGTATTAGAGAGATCAAATTTAGATAGATATATCAACTATGTTATCAGTTTGCTTTAATATCTTTAGTTGATGAATTGAGAATTCAAATATTAGGCATCTTAGACATGCCGCCATGCAGTGCAATCTCTATATGCTCCAGTGTCTTTTGGATGCATCAAACATGCATAGTCCGAATAAATGTACCATTCGCAGTTGGAACAACGATTTTCATCTCTGTGAAAGTCATAGATAACGAGGTTGTGGACTTCGCCTGTCACCCATTCAAAACTGCAATAAAACAATGTTGTCCCGAAAATATTGGGTGTAAAAGGAAAGGAGTATATTTGTTCGGATAAAAGGACTTGGAACTTCAAATTATCATCCTTTGATTGACAATGAACTCGAACGGGGCGAGTCATTTTATTAACAATGTTGACTCTAGTCGCTTGTAGAGCGGAGCTGATTGATTCTTCAGCCATCGTGTGTATGCTAGTAAAAAACAACAGGAATACAGAGAGTGCAAACATTGATGATGAACTCATTTTGCTTGATACAAAGAGAGGGAATGAAAGGAAAGGATTGGAAATGTCATATATATATATATACACAGAAGTAAAATGGTGACTGTTTTTTTAATCTTTTTGTTGTGATAAATATCAAAATATTAACTTCATTAAATAGAACTCTAAATTTTCCGTTCATCAATTTATTCAATTAACTTTTTTCCATATTTTATTTTTTAAACTTTAAGAAAATGTTATTTATTTATTTTTTAACAGTAAATGTTATTAAATTATATACTTCAATGTACATTAAATTAATTAAATAGTATGTTACAATCTCATGACAAAACCACAAGTTACATCGATTAGGGTGAAGAAATAGAAAAGATGATTTCACCTAAACTAGCGCAGTTTCATATTTGTGTGTACATGTTGCTAAATGGCTTTTTAAGTTCTTGAAGATAAGATATATACTTTATGTATGCTTATATCAAACATTAATTTGTTTTATAGTTGTGTATTTTCCTCTCATTTAGCCTTAAACTACACAATTGCTGTAAGCGGTTGAAATCAATAACCTGTTTTCTTTACCTTTTAATTTTTTTCCTTATATTTTTTACACTTTTGTTGGTAAATTACTTAGAAAGATAATTTGTTTTCCTCTATTCTTTTTCTTGGATATTATTTAAATTGTTGATAATTTCAATTGTGTCTATTTTAATTAAATATTAATGACTCAAAAAAACAGAAATCTACCCATTTTTATAGAATGCATCCAGGGATGTGAAGGTAATTAATTACAACATTTTAAAAAAGACAATAAATTAATCTGTTACACGTTATGAAATTCTTAATTTATGTAAGTTTAATTGATATATAGTGAGTTCAATTCTTCTAAGAAATAAATGGAAATTGACTTCAAATCGTTTGAAAATTAAAAATTTGTGACATTTCTCAAATATGTATGGTGGAAAAAAAAACACGTTAAAAAATACACTTAAAATTACCTTTTTAACATATAATTACTCATTTATTTTGAACCTTATAATACATTAATATAATAAAAAAAAAATCGGCTATTATCTTTTTTTTTTTATGGTTTGACGGAATGTTTCATTATTTTGTTTGAATGTATTAATTAAAAAATATCCATTACGAATAAAATATTCAATATATCATTTAAGATATTTCTCAAATATTTTCAAATTTGATATCTATTACATTTTTATTAGTTCATATATTTTAATCCATTTTTTTAGTTCCATTAAAAGAATTTATGATAAGCCAAGGCGAGCGTGACTCAACTGGCATATGTATCTCCTTGATAACCAAGAGGTCTGTTGTTCGAATCCCCCACCCCCAATGTACTAAAAAAAATGAATTTATGATAATAAATTGTATATTTTTTTTTTTTGAAGAAAAGTTATATATATTTTTTTAAAATTAAATAGATGAATTTTTTAAGTACATTACACGCGTTAATGACAAGTATATGGATAAAACTCGACAAATGTTATAAATTTAATGGACTTGTGTCAAATGCTCTAATTTTTTATTCCACATTCAATTCTACCTTAATCCCAAATTTTATAATCTTCACTCAAAAGATTTGAAAACTCTTCATCAATTATTCGAGAAATTATCCTCATCGTCTAAGGTTAACAACTATGAAAACTATCATGAACCTAATTTTTTCTTCCCAATCTTAGTAGATTAACCTCATGGACCTGAATCATCTATACAACATCGACGCTTGATGATAAAATACATCCTATTATGTTATATTGATCAATATTTCGATTAACACTATGAACAGGAAAACTCAAAACTTATGCGTGAAAGAAGAAAACTGGCCAAAACTTATCCGAGAGAGAGAGAGACAAAATCTTATGTATTAGAGAGATCAAATTTAGATAGATATATCAACTATGTTATCAGTTTGCTTTAATATCTTTAGTTGATGAATTGAGAATTCAAATATTAGGCATCTTAGACATGCCGCCATGCAGTGCAATCTCTATATGCTCCAGTGTCTTTTGGATGCATCAAACATGCATAGTCCGAATAAATGTACCATTCGCAGTTGGAACAACGATTTTCATCTCTGTGAAAGTCATAGATAACGAGGTTGTGGACTTCGCCTGTCACCCATTCAAAACTGCAATAAAACAATGTTGTCCCGAAAATATTGGGTGTAAAAGGAAAGGAGTATATTTGTTCCGATAAAAGGACTTGGAACTTCAAATTATCATCCTTTGATTGACAATGAACTCGAACGGGGCGAGTCATTTTATTAACAATGTTGACTCTAGTCGCTTGTAGAGCGGAGCTGATTGATTCTTCAGCCATCGTGTGTATGCTAGTAAAAAACAACAGGAATACAGAGAGTGCAAACATTGATGATGAACTCATTTTGCTTGATACAAAGAGAGGGAATGAAAGGAAAGGATTGGAAATGTCATATATATATATATATACACAGAAGTAAAATGGTGACTGTTTTTTTAATCTTTTTGTTGTGATAAATATCAAAATATTAACTTCATTAAATAGAACTCTAAATTTTCCGTTCATCAATTTATTCAATTAACTTTTTTCCATATTTTATTTTTTAAACTTTAAGAAAATGTTATTTATTTATTTTTTAACAGTAAATGTTATTAAATTATATACTTCAATGTACATTAAATTAATTAAATAGTATGTTACAATCTCATGACAAAACCACAAGTTACATCGATTAGGGTGAAGAAATAGAAAAGATGATTTCACCTAAACTAGCGCAGTTTCATATTTGTGTGTACATGTTGCTAAATGGCTTTTTAAGTTCTTGAAGATAAGATATATACTTTATGTATGCTTATATCAAACATTAATTTGTTTTATAGTTGTGTATTTTCCTCTCATTTAGCCTTAAACTACACAATTGCTGTAAGCGGTTGAAATCAATAACCTGTTTTCTTTACCTTTTAATTTTTTTCCTTATATTTTTTACACTTTTGTTGGTAAATTACTTAGAAAGATAATTTGTTTTCCTCTATTCTTTTTCTTGGATATTATTTAAATTGTTGATAATTTCAATTGTGTCTATTTTAATTAAATATTAATGACTCAAAAAAACAGAAATCTACCCATTTTTATAGAATGCATCCAGGGATGTGAAGGTAATTAATTACAACATTTTAAAAAAGACAATAAATTAATCTGTTACACGTTATGAAATTCTTAATTTATGTAAGTTTTATTGATATATAGTGAGTTCAATTCTTCTAAGAAATAAATGGAAATTGACTTCAAATCGTTTGAAAATTAAAAATTTGTGACATTTCTCAAATATGTATGGTGGAAAAAAAAACACGTTAAAAAATACACTTAAAATTACCTTTTTAACATATAATTACTCATTTATTTTGAACCTTATAATACATTGATATAATAAAAAAAAAATCGACTATTATCTTTTTTTTTTTTAGGGTTTGACGGAATGTTTCATTATTTTGTTTGAATGTATTAATTAAAAAATATCCATTACGAATAAAATATTCAATATATCATTTAAGATATTTCTCAAATATTTTCAAATTTGATATCTATTACATTTTTATTAGTTCATATATATTTTAATCCATTTTTTTAGTTCCATTAAAAGAATTTATGATAAGCCAAGGCGAGCGTGACTCAACTGGCATATGTATGTCCTTGATAACCAAGAGGTCTGTTGTTCGAATCCCCCACCCCCAATGTACTAAAAAAAAATGAATTTATGATAATAAATTGTATATTTTTTTTTTTTTGAAGAAAAGTTATATATATTTTTTTAAAATTAAATAGATGAATTTTTTAAGTACATTACACGCGTTAATGACAAGTATATGGATAAAACTCGACAAATGTTATAAATTTAATGGACTTGTGTCAAATGCTCTAATTTTTTATTCCACATTCAATTCTACCTTAATCCCAAATTTTATAATCTTCACTCAAAAGATTTGAAAACTCTTCATCAATTATTCGAGAAATTATCCTCATCGTCTAAGGTTAACAACTATGAAAACTATCATGAACCTAATTTTTTCTTCCCAATCTTAGTAGATTAACCTCATGGACCTGAATCATCTATACAACATCGACGCTTGATGATAAAATACATCCTATTATGTTATATTGATCAATATTTCGATTAACACTATGAACAGGAAAACTCAAAACTTATGCGTGAAAGAAGAAAACTGGCCAAAACTTATCCGAGAGAGAGAGAGACAAAATCTTATGTATTAGAGAGATCAAATTTAGATAGATATATCAACTATGTTATCAGTTTGCTTTAATATCTTTAGTTGATGAATTGAGAATTCAAATATTAGGCATCTTAGACATGCCGCCATGCAGTGCAATCTCTATATGCTCCAGTGTCTTTTGGATGCATCAAACATGCATAGTCCGAATAAATGTACCATTCGCAGTTGGAACAACGATTTTCATCTCTGTGAAAGTCATAGATAACGAGGTTGTGGACTTCGCCTGTCACCCATTCAAAACTGCAATAAAACAATGTTGTCCCGAAAATATTGGGTGTAAAAGGAAAGGAGTATATTTGTTCCGATAAAAGGACTTGGAACTTCAAATTATCATCCTTTGATTGACAATGAACTCGAACGGGGCGAGTCATTTTATTAACAATGTTGACTCTAGTCGCTTGTAGAGCGGAGCTGATTGATTCTTCAGCCATCGTGTGTATGCTAGTAAAAAACAACAGGAATACAGAGAGTGCAAACATTGATGATGAACTCATTTTGCTTGATACAAAGAGAGGGAATGAAAGGAAAGGATTGGAAATGTCATATATATATATATACACAGAAGTAAAATGGTGACTGTTTTTTTAATCTTTTTGTTGTGATAAATATCAAAATATTAACTTCATTAAATAGAACTCTAAATTTTCCGTTCATCAATTTATTCAATTAACTTTTTTCCATATTTTATTTTTTAAACTTTAAGAAAATGTTATTTATTTATTTTTTAACAGTAAATGTTATTAAATTATATACTTCAATGTACATTAAATTAATTAAATAGTATGTTACAATCTCATGACAAAACCACAAGTTACATCGATTAGGGTGAAGAAATAGAAAAGATGATTTCACCTAAACTAGCGCAGTTTCATATTTGTGTGTACATGTTGCTAAATGGCTTTTTAAGTTCTTGAAGATAAGATATATACTTTATGTATGCTTATATCAAACATTAATTTGTTTTATAGTTGTGTATTTTCCTCTCATTTAGCCTTAAACTACACAATTGCTGTAAGCGGTTGAAATCAATAACCTGTTTTCTTTACCTTTTAATTTTTTTCCTTATATTTTTTACACTTTTGTTGGTAAATTACTTAGAAAGATAATTTGTTTTCCTCTATTCTTTTTCTTGGATATTATTTAAATTGTTGATAATTTCAATTGTGTCTATTTTAATTAAATATTAATGACTCAAAAAAACAGAAATCTACCCATTTTTATAGAATGCATCCAGGGATGTGAAGGTAATTAATTACAACATTTTAAAAAAGACAATAAATTAATCTGTTACACGTTATGAAATTCTTAATTTATGTAAGTTTTATTGATATATAGTGAGTTCAATTCTTCTAAGAAATAAATGGAAATTGACTTCAAATCGTTTGAAAATTAAAAATTTGTGACATTTCTCAAATATGTATGGTGGAAAAAAAAAACACGTTAAAAAATACACTTAAAATTACCTTTTTAACATATAATTACTCATTTATTTTGAACCTTATAATACATTAATATAATAAAAAAAAATCGGCTATTATCTTTTTTTTTTTTAGGGTTTGACGGAATGTTTCATTATTTTGTTTGAATGTATTAATTAAAAAATATCCATTACGAATAAAATATTCAATATATCATTTAAGATATTTCGCAAATATTTTCAAATTTGATATCTATTACATTTTTATTAGTTCATATATTTTAATCCATTTTTTTAGTTCCATTAAAAGAATTTATGATAAGCCAAGGCGAGCGTGACTCAACTGGCATATGTATGTCCTTGATAACCAAGAGGTCTGTTGTTCGAATCCCCCACCCCCAATGTACTAAAAAAAAATGAATTTATGATAATAAATTGTATATTTTTTTTTTTGAAGAAAAGTTATATATATTTTTTTAAAATTAAATAGATGAATTTTTTAAGTACATTACACGCGTTAATGACAAGTATATGGATAAAACTCGACAAATGTTATAAATTTAATGGACTTGTGTCAAATGCTCTAATTTTTTATTCCACATTCAATTCTACCTTAATCCCAAATTTTATAATCTTCACTCAAAAGATTTGAAAACTCTTCATCAATTATTCGAGAAATTATCCTCATCGTCTAAGGTTAACAACTATGAAAACTATCATGAACCTAATTTTTTCTTCCCAATCTTAGTAAATTAACCTCATGGACCTGAATCATCTATACAACATCGACGCTTGATGATAAAATACATCCTATTATGTTATATTGATCAATATTTCGATTAACACTATGAACAGGAAAACTCAAAACTTATGCGTGAAAGAAGAAAACTGGCCAAAACTTATCCGAGAGAGAGAGAGACAAAATCTTATGTATTAGAGAGATCAAATTTAGATAGATATATCAACTATGTTATCAGTTTGCTTTAATATCTTTAGTTGATGAATTGAGAATTCAAATATTAGGCATCTTAGACATGCCGCCATGCAGTGCAATCTCTATATGCTCCAGTGTCTTTTGGATGCATCAAACATGCATAGTCCGAATAAATGTACCATTCGCAGTTGGAACAACGATTTTCATCTCTGTGAAAGTCATAGATAACGAGGTTGTGGACTTCGCCTGTCACCCATTCAAAACTGCAATAAAACAATGTTGTCCCGAAAATATTGGGTGTAAAAGGAAAGGAGTATATTTGTTCCGATAAAAGGACTTGGAACTTCAAATTATCATCCTTTGATTGACAATGAACTCGAACGGGGCGAGTCATTTTATTAACAATGTTGACTCTAGTCGCTTGTAGAGCGGAGCTGATTGATTCTTCAGCCATCGTGTGTATGCTAGTAAAAAACAACAGGAATACAGAGAGTGCAAACATTGATGATGAACTCATTTTGCTTGATACAAAGAGAGGGAATGAAAGGAAAGGATTGGAAATGTCATATATATATATATACACAGAAGTAAAATGGTGACTGTTTTTTTAATCTTTTTGTTGTGATAAATATCAAAATATTAACTTCATTAAATAGAACTCTAAATTTTCCGTTCATCAATTTATTCAATTAACTTTTTTCCATATTTTATTTTTTAAACTTTAAGAAAATGTTATTTATTTATTTTTTAACAGTAAATGTTATTAAATTATATACTTCAATGTACATTAAATTAATTAAATAGTATGTTACAATCTCATGACAAAACCACAAGTTACATCGATTAGGGTGAAGAAATAGAAAAGATGATTTCACCTAAACTAGCGCAGTTTCATATTTGTGTGTACATGTTGCTAAATGGCTTTTTAAGTTCTTGAAGATAAGATATATACTTTATGTATGCTTATATCAAACATTAATTTGTTTTATAGTTGTGTATTTTCCTCTCATTTAGCCTTAAACTACACAATTGCTGTAAGCGGTTGAAATCAATAACCTGTTTTCTTTACCTTTTAATTTTTTTCCTTATATTTTTTACACTTTTGTTGGTAAATTACTTAGAAAGATAATTTGTTTTCCTCTATTCTTTTTCTTGGATATTATTTAAATTGTTGATAATTTCAATTGTGTCTATTTTAATTAAATATTAATGACTCAAAAAAACAGAAATCTACCCATTTTTATAGAATGCATCCAGGGATGTGAAGGTAATTAATTACAACATTTTAAAAAAGACAATAAATTAATCTGTTACACGTTATGAAATTCTTAATTTATGTAAGTTTTATTGATATATAGTGAGTTCAATTCTTCTAAGAAATAAATGGAAATTGACTTCAAATCGTTTGAAAATTAAAAATTTGTGACATTTCTCAAATATGTATGGTGGAAAAAAAAACACGTTAAAAAATACACTTAAAATTACCTTTTTAACATATAATTACTCATTTATTTTGAACCTTATAATACATTAATATAATAAAAAAAAATCGGCTATTATCCTCTTTTTTTTTAGGGTTTGACGGAATGTTTCATTATTTTGTTTGAATGTATTAATTAAAAAATATCCATTACGAATAAAATATTCAATATATCATTTAAGATATTTCTCAAATATTTTCAAATTTGATATCTATTACATTTTTATTAGTTCATATATTTTAATCCATTTTTTTAGTTCCATTAAAAGAATTTATGATAAGCCAAGGCGAGCGTGACTCAACTGGCATATGTATGTCCTTGATAACCAAGAGGTCTGTTGTTCGAATCCCCCACCCCCAATGTACTAAAAAAAATGAATTTATGATAATAAATTGTATATTTTTTTTTTTTGAAGAAAAGTTATATATATTTTTTTAAAATTAAATAGATGAATTTTTTAAGTACATTACACGCGTTAATGACAAGTATATGGATAAAACTCGACAAATGTTATAAATTTAATGGACTTGTGTCAAATGCTCTAATTTTTTATTCCACATTCAATTCTACCTTAATCCCAAATTTTATAATCTTCACTCAAAAGATTTGAAAACTCTTCATCAATTATTCGAGAAATTATCCTCATCGTCTAAGGTTAACAACTATGAAAACTATCATGAACCTAATTTTTTCTTCCCAATCTTAGTAGATTAACCTCATGGACCTGAATCATCTATACAACATCGACGCTTGATGATAAAATACATCCTATTATGTTATATTGATCAATATTTCGATTAACACTATGAACAGGAAAACTCAAAACTTATGCGTGAAAGAAGAAAACTGGCCAAAACTTATCCGAGAGAGAGAGAGACAAAATCTTATGTATTAGAGAGATCAAATTTAGATAGATATATCAACTATGTTATCAGTTTGCTTTAATATCTTTAGTTGATGAATTGAGAATTCAAATATTAGGCATCTTAGACATGCCGCCATGCAGTGCAATCTCTATATGCTCCAGTGTCTTTTGGATGCATCAAACATGCATAGTCCGAATAAATGTACCATTCGCAGTTGGAACAACGATTTTCATCTCTGTGAAAGTCATAGATAACGAGGTTGTGGACTTCGCCTGTCACCCATTCAAAACTGCAATAAAACAATGTTGTCCCGAAAATATTGGGTGTAAAAGGAAAGGAGTATATTTGTTCCGATAAAAGGACTTGGAACTTCAAATTATCATCCTTTGATTGACAATGAACTCGAACGGGGCGAGTCATTTTATTAACAATGTTGACTCTAGTCGCTTGTAGAGCGGAGCTGATTGATTCTTCAGCCATCGTGTGTATGCTAGTAAAAAACAACAGGAATACAGAGAGTGCAAACATTGATGATGAACTCATTTTGCTTGATACAAAGAGAGGGAATGAAAGGAAAGGATTGGAAATGTCATATATATATATATACACAGAAGTAAAATGGTGACTGTTTTTTTAATCTTTTTGTTGTGATAAATATCAAAATATTAACTTCATTAAATAGAACTCTAAATTTTCCGTTCATCAATTTATTCAATTAACTTTTTTCCATATTTTATTTTTTAAACTTTAAGAAAATGTTATTTATTTATTTTTTAACAGTAAATGTTATTAAATTATATACTTCAATGTACATTAAATTAATTAAATAGTATGTTACAATCTCATGACAAAACCACAAGTTACATCGATTAGGGTGAAGAAATAGAAAAGATGATTTCACCTAAACTAGCGCAGTTTCATATTTGTGTGTACATGTTGCTAAATGGCTTTTTAAGTTCTTGAAGATAAGATATATACTTTATGTATGCTTATATCAAACATTAATTTGTTTTATAGTTGTGTATTTTCCTCTCATTTAGCCTTAAACTACACAATTGCTGTAAGCGGTTGAAATCAATAACCTGTTTTCTTTACCTTTTAATTTTTTTCCTTATATTTTTTACACTTTTGTTGGTAAATTACTTAGAAAGATAATTTGTTTTCCTCTATTCTTTTTCTTGGATATTATTTAAATTGTTGATAATTTCAATTGTGTCTATTTTAATTAAATATTAATGACTCAAAAAAACAGAAATCTACCCATTTTTATAGAATGCATCCAGGGATGTGAAGGTAATTAATTACAACATTTTAAAAAAGACAATAAATTAATCTGTTACACGTTATGAAATTCTTAATTTATGTAAGTTTTATTGATATATAGTGAGTTCAATTCTTCTAAGAAATAAATGGAAATTGACTTCAAATCGTTTGAAAATTAAAAATTTGTGACATTTCTCAAATATGTATGGTGGAAAAAAAAAACACGTTAAAAAATACACTTAAAATTACCTTTTTAACATATAATTACTCATTTATTTTGAACCTTATAATACATTGATATAATAAAAAAAAAATCGGCTATTATCTTTTTTTTTTTTAGGGTTTGACGGAATGTTTCATTATTTTGTTTGAATGTATTAATTAAAAAATATCCATTACGAATAAAATATTCAATATATCATTTAAGATATTTCTCAAATATTTTCAAATTTGATATCTATTACATTTTTATTAGTTCATATATTTTAATCCATTTTTTTAGTTCCATTAAAAGAATTTATGATAAGCCAAGGCGAGCGTGACTCAACTGGCATATGTATGTCCTTGATAACCAAGAGGTCTGTTGTTCGAATCCCCCACCCCCAATGTACTAAAAAAAAATGAATTTATGATAATAAATTGTATATTTTTTTTTTTGAAGAAAAGTTACATATATTTTTTTAAAATTAAATAGATGAATTTTTTAAGTACATTACACGCGTTAATGACAAGTATATGGATAAAACTCGACAAATGTTATAAATTTAATGGACTTGTGTCAAATGCTCTAATTTTTTATTCCACATTCAATTCTACCTTAATCCCAAATTTTATAATCTTCACTCAAAAGATTTGAAAACTCTTCATCAATTATTCGAGAAATTATCCTCATCGTCTAAGGTTAACAACTATGAAAACTATCATGAACCTAATTTTTTCTTCCCAATCTTAGTAGATTAACCTCATGGACCTGAATCATCTATACAACATCGACGCTTGATGATAAAATACATCCTATTATGTTATATTGATCAATATTTCGATTAACACTATGAACAGGAAAACTCAAAACTTATGCGTGAAAGAAGAAAACTGGCCAAAACTTATCCGAGAGAGAGAGAGACAAAATCTTATGTATTAGAGAGATCAAATTTAGATAGATATATCAACTATGTTATCAGTTTGCTTTAATATCTTTAGTTGATGAATTGAGAATTCAAATATTAGGCATCTTAGACATGCCGCCATGCAGTGCAATCTCTATATGCTCCAGTGTCTTTTGGATGCATCAAACATGCATAGTCCGAATAAATGTACCATTCGCAGTTGGAACAACGATTTTCATCTCTGTGAAAGTCATAGATAACGAGGTTGTGGACTTCGCCTGTCACCCATTCAAAACTGCAATAAAACAATGTTGTCCCGAAAATATTGGGTGTAAAAGGAAAGGAGTATATTTGTTCCGATAAAAGGACTTGGAACTTCAAATTATCATCCTTTGATTGACAATGAACTCGAACGGGGCGAGTCATTTTATTAACAATGTTGACTCTAGTCGCTTGTAGAGCGGAGCTGATTGATTCTTCAGCCATCGTGTGTATGCTAGTAAAAAACAACAGGAATACAGAGAGTGCAAACATTGATGATGAACTCATTTTGCTTGATACAAAGAGAGGGAATGAAAGGAAAGGATTGGAAATGTCATATATATATATATACACAGAAGTAAAATGGTGACTGTTTTTTTAATCTTTTTGTTGTGATAAATATCAAAATATTAACTTCATTAAATAGAACTCTAAATTTTCCGTTCATCAATTTATTCAATTAACTTTTTTCCATATTTTATTTTTTAAACTTTAAGAAAATGTTATTTATTTATTTTTTAACAGTAAATGTTATTAAATTATATACTTCAATGTACATTAAATTAATTAAATAGTATGTTACAATCTCATGACAAAACCACAAGTTACATCGATTAGGGTGAAGAAATAGAAAAGATGATTTCACCTAAACTAGCGCAGTTTCATATTTGTGTGTACATGTTGCTAAATGGCTTTTTAAGTTCTTGAAGATAAGATATATACTTTATGTATGCTTATATCAAACATTAATTTGTTTTATAGTTGTGTATTTTCCTCTCATTTAGCCTTAAACTACACAATTGCTGTAAGCGGTTGAAATCAATAACCTGTTTTCTTTACCTTTTAATTTTTTTCCTTATATTTTTTACACTTTTGTTGGTAAATTACTTAGAAAGATAATTTGTTTTCCTCTATTCTTTTTCTTGGATATTATTTAAATTGTTGATAATTTCAATTGTGTCTATTTTAATTAAATATTAATGACTCAAAAAAACAGAAATCTACCCATTTTTATAGAATGCATCCAGGGATGTGAAGGTAATTAATTACAACATTTTAAAAAAGACAATAAATTAATCTGTTACACGTTATGAAATTCTTAATTTATGTAAGTTTTATTGATATATAGTGAGTTCAATTCTTCTAAGAAATAAATGGAAATTGACTTCAAATCGTTTGAAAATTAAAAATTTGTGACATTTCTCAAATATGTATGGTGGAAAAAAAAACACGTTAAAAAATACACTTAAAATTACCTTTTTAACATATAATTACTCATTTATTTTGAACCTTATAATACATTGATATAATAAAAAAAAAATCGGCTATTATCTTTTTGTTTTTTAGGGTTTGACGGAATGTTTCATTATTTTGTTTGAATGTATTAATTAAAAAATATCCATTACGAATAAAATATTCAATATATCATTTAAGATATTTCTCAAATATTTTCAAATTTGATATCTATTACATTTTTATTAGTTCATATATTTTAATCCATTTTTTTAGTTCCATTAAAAGAATTTATGATAAGCCAAGGCGAGCGTGACTCAACTGGCATATGTATGTCCTTGATAACCAAGAGGTCTGTTGTTCGAATCCCCCACCCCCAATGTACTAAAAAAAAATGAATTTATGATAATAAATTGTATATTTTTTTTTTTGAAGAAAAGTTATATATATTTTTTTAAAATTAAATAGATGAATTTTTTAAGTACATTACACGCGTTAATGACAAGTATATGGATAAAACTCGACAAATGTTATAAATTTAATGGACTTGTGTCAAATGCTCTAATTTTTTATTCCACATTCAATTCTACCTTAATCCCAAATTTTATAATCTTCACTCAAAAGATTTGAAAACTCTTCATCAATTATTCGAGAAATTATCCTCATCGTCTAAGGTTAACAACTATGAAAACTATCATGAACCTAATTTTTTCTTCCCAATCTTAGTAGATTAACCTCATGGACCTGAATCATCTATACAACATCGACGCTTGATGATAAAATACATCCTATTATGTTATATTGATCAATATTTCGATTAACACTATGAACAGGAAAACTCAAAACTTATGCGTGAAAGAAGAAAACTGGCCAAAACTTATCCGAGAGAGAGAGAGACAAAATCTTATGTATTAGAGAGATCAAATTTAGATAGATATATCAACTATGTTATCAGTTTGCTTTAATATCTTTAGTTGATGAATTGAGAATTCAAATATTAGGCATCTTAGACATGCCGCCATGCAGTGCAATCTCTATATGCTCCAGTGTCTTTTGGATGCATCAAACATGCATAGTCCGAATAAATGTACCATTCGCAGTTGGAACAACGATTTTCATCTCTGTGAAAGTCATAGATAACGAGGGTGTGGACTTCGCCTGTCACCCATTCAAAACTGCAATAAAACAATGTTGTCCCGAAAATATTGGGTGTAAAAGGAAAGGAGTATATTTGTTCCGATAAAAGGACTTGGAACTTCAAATTATCATCCTTTGATTGACAATGAACTCGAACGGGGCGAGTCATTTTATTAACAATGTTGACTCTAGTCGCTTGTAGAGCGGAGCTGGTTGATTCTTCAGCCATCGTGTGTATGCTAGTAAAAAACAACAGGAATACAGAGAGTGCAAACATTGATGATGAACTCATTTTGCTTGATACAAAGAGAGGGAATGAAAGGAAAGGATTGGAAATGTCATATATATATATATACACAGAAGTAAAATGGTGACTGTTTTTTTAATCTTTTTGTTGTGATAAATATCAAAATATTAACTTCATTAAATAGTACTCTAAATTTTCCGTTCATCAATTTATTCAATTAACTTTTTTCCATATTTTATTTTTTAAACTTTAAGAAAATGTTATTTATTTATTTTTTAACAGTAAATGTTATTAAATTATATACTTCAATGTACATTAAATTAATTAAATAGTATGTTACAATCTCATGACAAAACCACAAGTTACATCGATTAGGGTGAAGAAATAGAAAAGATGATTTCACCTAAACTAGCGCAGTTTCATATTTGTGTGTACATGTTGCTAAATGGCTTTTTAAGTTCTTGAAGATAAGATATATACTTTATGTATGCTTATATCAAACATTAATTTGTTTTATAGTTGTGTATTTTCCTCTCATTTAGCCTTAAACTACACAATTGCTGTAAGCGGTTGAAATCAATAACCTGTTTTCTTTACCTTTTAATTTTTTTCCTTATATTTTTTACACTTTTGTTGGTAAATTACTTAGAAAGATAATTTGTTTTCCTCTATTCTTTTTCTTGGATATTATTTAAATTGTTGATAATTTCAATTGTGTCTATTTTAATTAAATATTAATGACTCAAAAAAACAGAAATCTACCCATTTTTATAGAATGCATCCAGGGATGTGAAGGTAATTAATTACAACATTTTAAAAAAGACAATAAATTAATCTGTTACACGTTATGAAATTCTTAATTTATGTAAGTTTTATTGATATATAGTGAGTTCAATTCTTCTAAGAAATAAATGGAAATTGACTTCAAATCGTTTGAAAATTAAAAATTTGTGACATTTCTCAAATATGTATGGTGGAAAAAAAAACACGTTAAAAAATACACTTAAAATTACCTTTTTAACATATAATTACTCATTTATTTTGAACCTTATAATACATTGATATAATAAAAAAAAAATCGACTATTATCTTTTTTTTTTTTAGGGTTTGACGGAATGTTTCATTATTTTGTTTGAATGTATTAATTAAAAAATATCCATTACGAATAAAATATTCAATATATCATTTAAGATATTTCTCAAATATTTTCAAATTTGATATCTATTACATTTTTATTAGTTCATATATTTTAATCCATTTTTTTAGTTCCATTAAAAGAATTTATGATAAGCCAAGGCGAGCGTGACTCAACTGGCATATGTATGTCCTTGATAACCAAGAGGTCTGTTGTTCGAATCCCCCACCCCCAATGTACTAAAAAAAATGAATTTATGATAATAAATTGTATATTTTTTTTTTTTGAAGAAAAGTTATATATATTTTTTTAAAATTAAATAGATGAATTTTTTAAGTACATTACACGCGTTAATGACAAGTATATGGATAAAACTCGACAAATGTTATAAATTTAATGGACTTGTGTCAAATGCTCTAATTTTTTATTCCACATTCAATTCTACCTTAATCCCAAATTTTATAATCTTCACTCAAAAGATTTGAAAACTCTTCATCAATTATTCGAGAAATTATCCTCATCGTCTAAGGTTAACAACTATGAAAACTATCATGAACCTAATTTTTTCTTCCCAATCTTAGTAGATTAACCTCATGGACCTGAATCATCTATACAACATCGACGCTTGATGATAAAATACATCCTATTATGTTATATTGATCAATATTTCGATTAACACTATGAACAGGAAAACTCAAAACTTATGCGTGAAAGAAGAAAACTGGCCAAAACTTATCCGAGAGAGAGAGAGACAAAATCTTATGTATTAGAGAGATCAAATTTAGATAGATATATCAACTATGTTATCAGTTTGCTTTAATATCTTTAGTTGATGAATTGAGAATTCAAATATTAGGCATCTTAGACATGCCGCCATGCAGTGCAATCTCTATATGCTCCAGTGTCTTTTGGATGCATCAAACATGCATAGTCCGAATAAATGTACCATTCGCAGTTGGAACAACGATTTTCATCTCTGTGAAAGTCATAGATAACGAGGTTGTGGACTTCGCCTGTCACCCATTCAAAACTGCAATAAAACAATGTTGTCCCGAAAATATTGGGTGTAAAAGGAAAGGAGTATATTTGTTCCGATAAAAGGACTTGGAACTTCAAATTATCATCCTTTGATTGACAATGAACTCGAACGGGGCGAGTCATTTTATTAACAATGTTGACTCTAGTCGCTTGTAGAGCGGAGCTGATTGATTCTTCAGCCATCGTGTGTATGCTAGTAAAAAACAACAGGAATACAGAGAGTGCAAACATTGATGATGAACTCATTTTGCTTGATACAAAGAGAGGGAATGAAAGGAAAGGATTGGAAATGTCATATATATATATACACAGAAGTAAAATGGTGACTGTTTTTTTAATCTTTTTGTTGTGATAAATATCAAAATATTAACTTCATTAAATAGAACTCTAAATTTTCCGTTCATCAATTTATTCAATTAACTTTTTTCCATATTTTATTTTTTAAACTTTAAGAAAATGTTATTTATTTATTTTTTAACAGTAAATGTTATTAAATTATATACTTCAATGTACATTAAATTAATTAAATAGTATGTTACAATCTCATGACAAAACCACAAGTTACATCGATTAGGGTGAAGAAATAGAAAAGATGATTTCACCTAAACTAGCGCAGTTTCATATTTGTGTGTACATGTTGCTAAATGGCTTTTTAAGTTCTTGAAGATAAGATATATACTTTATGTATGCTTATATCAAACATTAATTTGTTTTATAGTTGTGTATTTTCCTCTCATTTAGCCTTAAACTACACAATTGCTGTAAGCGGTTGAAATCAATAACCTGTTTTCTTTACCTTTTAATTTTTTTCCTTATATTTTTTACACTTTTGTTGGTAAATTACTTAGAAAGATAATTTGTTTTCCTCTATTCTTTTTCTTGGATATTATTTAAATTGTTGATAATTTCAATTGTGTCTATTTTAATTAAATATTAATGACTCAAAAAAACAGAAATCTACCCATTTTTATAGAATGCATCCAGGGATGTGAAGGTAATTAATTACAACATTTTAAAAAAGACAATAAATTAATCTGTTACACGTTATGAAATTCTTAATTTATGTAAGTTTTATTGATATATAGTGAGTTCAATTCTTCTAAGAAATAAATGGAAATTGACTTCAAATCGTTTGAAAATTAAAAATTTGTGACATTTCTCAAATATGTATGGTGGAAAAAAAAACACGTTAAAAAATACACTTAAAATTACCTTTTTAACATATAATTACTCATTTATTTTGAACCTTATAATACATTAATATAATAAAAAAAAAATCGGCTATTATCTTTTTTTTTTTTAGGGTTTGACGGAATGTTTCATTATTTTGTTTGAATGTATTAATTAAAAAATATCCATTACGAATAAAATATTCAATATATCATTTAAGATATTTCTCAAATATTTTCAAATTTGATATCTATTACATTTTTATTAGTTCATATATTTTAATCCATTTTTTTAGTTCCATTAAAAGAATTTATGATAAGCCAAGGCGAGCGTGACTCAACTGGCATATGTATGTCCTTGATAACCAAGAGGTCTGTTGTTCGAATCCCCCACCCCCAATGTACTAAAAAAAAATGAATTTATGATAATAAATTGTATATTTTTTTTTTTGAAGAAAAGTTATATATATTTTTTTAAAATTAAATAGATGAATTTTTTAAGTACATTACACGCGTTAATGACAAGTATATGGATAAAACTCGACAAATGTTATAAATTTAATGGACTTGTGTCAAATGCTCTAATTTTTTATTCCACATTCAATTCTACCTTAATCCCAAATTTTATAATCTTCACTCAAAAGATTTGAAAACTCTTCATCAATTATTCGAGAAATTATCCTCATCGTCTAAGGTTAACAACTATGAAAACTATCATGAACCTAATTTTTTCTTCCCAATCTTAGTAGATTAACCTCATGGACCTGAATCATCTATACAACATCGACGCTTGATGATAAAATACATCCTATTATGTTATATTGATCAATATTTCGATTAACACTATGAACAGGAAAACTCAAAACTTATGCGTGAAAGAAGAAAACTGGCCAAAACTTATCCGAGAGAGAGAGAGACAAAATCTTATGTATTAGAGAGATCAAATTTAGATAGATATATCAACTATGTTATCAGTTTGCTTTAATATCTTTAGTTGATGAATTGAGAATTCAAATATTAGGCATCTTAGACATGCCGCCATGCAGTGCAATCTCTATATGCTCCAGTGTCTTTTGGATGCATCAAACATGCATAGTCCGAATAAATGTACCATTCGCAGTTGGAACAACGATTTTCATCTCTGTGAAAGTCATAGATAACGAGGGTGTGGACTTCGCCTGTCACCCATTCAAAACTGCAATAAAACAATGTTGTCCCGAAAATATTGGGTGTAAAAGGAAAGGAGTATATTTGTTCCGATAAAAGGACTTGGAACTTCAAATTATCATCCTTTGATTGACAATGAACTCGAACGGGGCGAGTCATTTTATTAACAATGTTGACTCTAGTCGCTTGTAGAGCGGAGCTGGTTGATTCTTCAGCCATCGTGTGTATGCTAGTAAAAAACAACAGGAATACAGAGAGTGCAAACATTGATGATGAACTCATTTTGCTTGATACAAAGAGAGGGAATGAAAGGAAAGGATTGGAAATGTCATATATATATATATACACAGAAGTAAAATGGTGACTGTTTTTTTAATCTTTTTGTTGTGATAAATATCAAAATATTAACTTCATTAAATAGAACTCTAAATTTTCCGTTCATCAATTTATTCAATTAACTTTTTTCCATATTTTATTTTTTAAACTTTAAGAAAATGTTATTTATTTATTTTTTAACAGTAAATGTTATTAAATTATATACTTCAATGTACATTAAATTAATTAAATAGTATGTTACAATCTCATGACAAAACCACAAGTTACATCGATTAGGGTGAAGAAATAGAAAAGATGATTTCACCTAAACTAGCGCAGTTTCATATTTGTGTGTACATGTTGCTAAATGGCTTTTTAAGTTCTTGAAGATAAGATATATACTTTATGTATGCTTATATCAAACATTAATTTGTTTTATAGTTGTGTATTTTCCTCTCATTTAGCCTTAAACTACACAATTGCTGTAAGCGGTTGAAATCAATAACCTGTTTTCTTTACCTTTTAATTTTTTTCCTTATATTTTTTACACTTTTGTTGGTAAATTACTTAGAAAGATAATTTGTTTTCCTCTATTCTTTTTCTTGGATATTATTTAAATTGTTGATAATTTCAATTGTGTCTATTTTAATTAAATATTAATGACTCAAAAAAACAGAAATCTACCCATTTTTATAGAATGCATCCAGGGATGTGAAGGTAATTAATTACAACATTTTAAAAAAGACAATAAATTAATCTGTTACACGTTATGAAATTCTTAATTTATGTAAGTTTTATTGATATATAGTGAGTTCAATTCTTCTAAGAAATAAATGGAAATTGACTTCAAATCGTTTGAAAATTAAAAATTTGTGACATTTCTCAAATATGTATGGTGGAAAAAAAAAACACGTTAAGAAATACACTTAAAATTACCTTTTTAACATATAATTACTCATTTATTTTGAACCTTATAATACATTGATATAATAAAAAAAAAATCGACTATTATCTTTTTTTTTTTTAGGGTTTGACGGAATGTTTCATTATTTTGTTTGAATGTATTAATTAAAAAATATCCATTACGAATAAAATATTCAATATATCATTTAAGATATTTCTCAAATATTTTCAAATTTGATATCTATTACATTTTTATTAGTTCATATATTTTAATCCATTTTTTTAGTTCCATTAAAAGAATTTATGATAAGCCAAGGCGAGCGTGACTCAACTGGCATATGTATGTCCTTGATAACCAAGAGGTCTGTTGTTCGAATCCCCCACCCCCAATGTACTAAAAAAAAATGAATTTATGATAATAAATTGTATATTTTTTTTTTTTGAAGAAAAGTTATATATATTTTTTTTAAATTAAATAGATGAATTTTTTAAGTACATTACACGCGTTAATGACAAGTATATGGATAAAACTCGACAAATGTTATAAATTTAATGGACTTGTGTCAAATGCTCTAATTTTTTATTCCACATTCAATTCTACCTTAATCCCAAATTTTATAATCTTCACTCAAAAGATTTGAAAACTCTTCATCAATTATTCGAGAAATTATCCTCATCGTCTAAGGTTAACAACTATGAAAACTATCATGAACCTAATTTTTTCTTCCCAATCTTAGTAGATTAAACTCATGGACCTGAATCATCTATACAACATCGACGCTTGATGATAAAATACATCCTATTATGTTATATTGATCAATATTTCGATTAACACTATGAACAGGAAAACTCAAAACTTATGCGTGAAAGAAGAAAACTGGCCAAAACTTATCCGAGAGAGAGAGAGACAAAATCTTATGTATTAGAGAGATCAAATTTAGATAGATATATCAACTATGTTATCAGTTTGCTTTAATATCTTTAGTTGATGAATTGAGAATTCAAATATTAGGCATCTTAGACATGCCGCCATGCAGTGCAATCTCTATATGCTCCAGTGTCTTTTGGATGCATCAAACATGCATAGTCCGAATAAATGTACCATTCGCAGTTGGAACAACGATTTTCATCTCTGTGAAAGTCATAGATAACGAGGTTGTGGACTTCGCCTGTCACCCATTCAAAACTGCAATAAAACAATGTTGTCCCGAAAATATTGGGTGTAAAAGGAAAGGAGTATATTTGTTCCGATAAAAGGACTTGGAACTTCAAATTATCATCCTTTGATTGACAATGAACTCGAACGGGGCGAGTCATTTTATTAACAATGTTGACTCTAGTCGCTTGTAGAGCGGAGCTGATTGATTCTTCAGCCATCGTGTGTATGCTAGTAAAAAACAACAGGAATACAGAGAGTGCAAACATTGATGATGAACTCATTTTGCTTGATACAAAGAGAGGGAATGAAAGGAAAGGATTGGAAATGTCATATATATATATATACACAGAAGTAAAATGGTGACTGTTTTTTTAATCTTTTTGTTGTGATAAATATCAAAATATTAACTTCATTAAATAGAACTCTAAATTTTCCGTTCATCAATTTATTCAATTAACTTTTTTCCATATTTTATTTTTTAAACTTTAAGAAAATGTTATTTATTTATTTTTTAACAGTAAATGTTATTAAATTATATACTTCAATGTACATTAAATTAATTAAATAGTATGTTACAATCTCATGACAAAACCACAAGTTACATCGATTAGGGTGAAGAAATAGAAAAGATGATTTCACCTAAACTAGCGCAGTTTCATATTTGTGTGTACATGTTGCTAAATGGCTTTTTAAGTTCTTGAAGATAAGATATATACTTTATATATGCTTATATCAAACATTAATTTGTTTTATAGTTGTGTATTTTCCTCTCATTTAGCCTTAAACTACACAATTGCTGTAAGCGGTTGAAATCAATAACCTGTTTTCTTTACCTTTTAATTTTTTTCCTTATATTTTTTACACTTTTGTTGGTAAATTACTTAGAAAGATAATTTGTTTTCCTCTATTCTTTTTCTTGGATATTATTTAAATTGTTGATAATTTCAATTGTGTCTATTTTAATTAAATATTAATGACTCAAAAAAACAGAAATCTACCCATTTTTATAGAATGCATCCAGGGATGTGAAGGTAATTAATTACAACATTTTAAAAAAGACAATAAATTAATCTGTTACACGTTATGAAATTCTTAATTTATGTAAGTTTTATTGATATATAGTGAGTTCAATTCTTCTAAGAAATAAATGGAAATTGACTTCAAATCGTTTGAAAATTAAAAATTTGTGACATTTCTCAAATATGTATGGTGGAAAAAAAAACACGTTAAAAAATACACTTAAAATTACCTTTTTAACATATAATTACTCATTTATTTTGAACCTTATAATACATTAATATAATAAAAAAAAAATAGGCTATTATCTTTTTTTTTTTTAGGGTTTGACGGAATGTTTCATTATTTTGTTTGAATGTATTAATTAAAAAATATCCATTACGAATAAAATATTCAATATATCATTTAAGATATTTCTCAAATATTTTCAAATTTGATATCTATTACATTTTTATTAGTTCATATATTTTAATCCATTTTTTTAGTTCCATTAAAAGAATTTATGATAAGCCAAGGCGAGCGTGACTCAACTGGCATATGTATGTCCTTGATAACAAAGAGGTCTGTTGTTCGAATCTCCCACCCCCAATGTACTAAAAAAAATGAATTTATGATAATAAATTGTATATTTTTTTTTTTTGAAGAAAAGTTATATATATTTTTTTAAAATTAACTAGATGAATTTTTTAAGTACATTACACGCGTTAATGACAAGTATATGGATAAAACTCGACAAATGTTATAAATTTAATGGACTTGTGTCAAATGCTCTAATTTTTTATTCCACATTCAATTCTACCTTAATCCCAAATTTTATAATCTTCACTCAAAAGATTTGAAAACTCTTCATCAATTATTCGAGAAATTATCCTCATCGTCTAAGGTTAACAACTATGAAAACTATCATGAACCTAATTTTTTCTTCCCAATCTTAGTAGATTAACCTCATGGACCTGAATCATCTATACAACATCGACGCTTGATGATAAAATACATCCTATTATGTTATATTGATCAATATTTCGATTAACACTATGAACAGGAAAACTCAAAACTTATGCGTGAAAGAAGAAAACTGGCCAAAACTTATCCGAGAGAGAGAGAGACAAAATCTTATGTATTAGAGAGATCAAATTTAGATAGATATATCAACTATGTTATCAGTTTGCTTTAATATCTTTAGTTGATGAATTGAGAATTCAAATATTAGGCATCTTAGACATGCCGCCATGCAGTGCAATCTCTATATGCTCCAGTGTCTTTTGGATGCATCAAACATGCATAGTCCGAATAAATGTACCATTCGCAGTTGGAACAACGATTTTCATCTCTGTGAAAGTCATAGATAACGAGGTTGTGGACTTCGCCTGTCACCCATTCAAAACTGCAATAAAACAATGTTGTCCCGAAAATATTGGGTGTAAAAGGAAAGGAGTATATTTGTTCCGATAAAAGGACTTGGAACTTCAAATTATCATCCTTTGATTGACAATGAACTCGAACGGGGCGAGTCATTTTATTAACAATGTTGACTCTAGTCGCTTGTAGAGCGGAGCTGATTGATTCTTCAGCCATCGTGTGTATGCTAGTAAAAAACAACAGGAATACAGAGAGTGCAAACATTGATGATGAACTCATTTTGCTTGATACAAAGAGAGGGAATGAAAGGAAAGGATTGGAAATGTCATATATATATATACACAGAAGTAAAATGGTGACTGTTTTTTTAATCTTTTTGTTGTGATAAATATCAAAATATTAACTTCATTAAATAGAACTCTAAATTTTCCGTTCATCAATTTATTCAATTAACTTTTTTCCATATTTTATTTTTTAAACTTTAAGAAAATGTTATTTATTTATTTTTTAACAGTAAATGTTATTAAATTATATACTTCAATGTACATTAAATTAATTAAATAGTATGTTACAATCTCATGACAAAACCACAAGTTACATCGATTAGGGTGAAGAAATAGAAAAGATGATTTCACCTAAACTAGCGCAGTTTCATATTTGTGTGTACATGTTGCTAAATGGCTTTTTAAGTTCTTGAAGATAAGATATATACTTTATGTATGCTTATATCAAACATTAATTTGTTTTATAGTTGTGTATTTTCCTCTCATTTAGCCTTAAACTACACAATTGCTGTAAGCGGTTGAAATCAATAACCTGTTTTCTTTACCTTTTAATTTTTTTCCTTATATTTTTTACACTTTTGTTGGTAAATTACTTAGAAAGATAATTTGTTTTCCTCTATTCTTTTTCTTGGATATTATTTAAATTGTTGATAATTTCAATTGTGTCTATTTTAATTAAATATTAATGACTCAAAAAAACAGAAATCTACCCATTTTTATAGAATGCATCCAGGGATGTGAAGGTAATTAATTACAACATTTTAAAAAAGACAATAAATTAATCTGTTACACGTTATGAAATTCTTAATTTATGTAAGTTTTATTGATATATAGTGAGTTCAATTCTTCTAAGAAATAAATGGAAATTGACTTCAAATCGTTTGAAAATTAAAAATTTGTGACATTTCTCAAATATGTATGGTGGAAAAAAAAACACGTTAAAAAATACACTTAAAATTACCTTTTTAACATATAATTACTCATTTATTTTGAACCTTATAATACATTAATATAATAAAAAAAAAATAGGCTATTATCTTTTTTTTTTTAGGGTTTGACGGAATGTTTCATTATTTTGTTTGAATGTATTAATTAAAAAATATCCATTACGAATAAAATATTCAATATATCATTTAAGATATTTCTCAAATATTTTCAAATTTGATATCTATTACATTTTTATTAGTTCATATATTTTAATCCATTTTTTTAGTTCCATTAAAAGAATTTATGATAAGCCAAGGCGAGCGTGACTCAACTGGCATATGTATGTCCTTGATAACCAAGAGGTCTGTTGTTCGAATCCCCCACCCCCAATGTACTAAAAAAAAATGAATTTATGATAATAAATTGTATATTTTTTTTTTTGAAGAAAAGTTATATATATTTTTTTAAAATTAAATAGATGAATTTTTTAAGTACATTACACGCGTTAATGACAAGTATATGGATAAAACTCGACAAATGTTATAAATTTAATGGACTTGTGTCAAATGCTCTAATTTTTTATTCCACATTCAATTCTACCTTAATCCCAAATTTTATAATCTTCACTCAAAAGATTTGAAAACTCTTCATCAATTATTCGAGAAATTATCCTCATCGTCTAAGGTTAACAACTATGAAAACTATCATGAACCTAATTTTTTCTTCCCAATCTTAGTAGATTAACCTCATGGACCTGAATCATCTATACAACATCGACGCTTGATGATAAAATACATCCTATTATGTTATATTGATCAATATTTCGATTAACACTATGAACAGGAAAACTCAAAACTTATGCGTGAAAGAAGAAAACTGGCCAAAACTTATCCGAGAGAGAGAGAGACAAAATCTTATGTATTAGAGAGATCAAATTTAGATAGATATATCAACTATGTTATCAGTTTGCTTTAATATCTTTAGTTGATGAATTGAGAATTCAAATATTAGGCATCTTAGACATGCCGCCATGCAGTGCAATCTCTATATGCTCCAGTGTCTTTTGGATGCATCAAACATGCATAGTCCGAATAAATGTACCATTCGCAGTTGGAACAACGATTTTCATCTCTGTGAAAGTCATAGATAACGAGGTTGTGGACTTCGCCTGTCACCCATTCAAAACTGCAATAAAACAATGTTGTCCCGAAAATATTGGGTGTAAAAGGAAAGGAGTATATTTGTTCCGATAAAAGGACTTGGAACTTCAAATTATCATCCTTTGATTGACAATGAACTCGAACGGGGCGAGTCATTTTATTAACAATGTTGACTCTAGTCGCTTGTAGAGCGGAGCTGATTGATTCTTCAGCCATCGTGTGTATGCTAGTAAAAAACAACAGGAATACAGAGAGTGCAAACATTGATGATGAACTCATTTTGCTTGATACAAAGAGAGGGAATGAAAGGAAAGGATTGGAAATGTCATATATATATATATACACAGAAGTAAAATGGTGACTGTTTTTTTAATCTTTTTGTTGTGATAAATATCAAAATATTAACTTCATTAAATAGAACTCTAAATTTTCCGTTCATCAATTTATTCAATTAACTTTTTTCCATATTTTATTTTTTAAACTTTAAGAAAATGTTATTTATTTATTTTTTAACAGTAAATGTTATTAAATTATATACTTCAATGTACATTAAATTAATTAAATAGTATGTTACAATCTCATGACAAAACCACAAGTTACATCGATTAGGGTGAAGAAATAGAAAAGATGATTTCACCTAAACTAGCGCAGTTTCATATTTGTGTGTACATGTTGCTAAATGGCTTTTTAAGTTCTTGAAGATAAGATATATACTTTATGTATGCTTATATCAAACATTAATTTGTTTTATAGTTGTGTATTTTCCTCTCATTTACCCTTAAACTACACAATTGCTGTAAGCGGTTGAAATCAATAACCTGTTTTCTTTACCTTTTAATTTTTTTCCTTATATTTTTTACACTTTTGTTGGTAAATTACTTAGAAAGATAATTTGTTTTCCTCTATTCTTTTTCTTGGATATTATTTAAATTGTTGATAATTTCAATTGTGTCTATTTTAATTAAATATTAATGACTCAAAAAAACAGAAATCTACCCATTTTTATAGAATGCATCCAGGGATGTGAAGGTAATTAATTACAACATTTTAAAAAAGACAATAAATTAATCTGTTACACGTTATGAAATTCTTAATTTATGTAAGTTTTATTGATATATAGTGAGTTCAATTCTTCTAAGAAATAAATGGAAATTGACTTCAAATCGTTTGAAAATTAAAAATTTGTGACATTTCTCAAATATGTATGGTGGAAAAAAAAACACGTTAAAAAATACACTTAAAATTACCTTTTTAACATATAATTACTCATTTATTTTGAACCTTATAATACATTAATATAATAAAAAAAAAATAGGCTATTATCTTTTTTTTTTTTAGGGTTTGACGGAATGTTTCATTATTTTGTTTGAATGTATTAATTAAAAAATATCCATTACGAATAAAATATTCAATATATCATTTAAGATATTTCTCAAATATTTTCAAATTTGATATCTATTACATTTTTATTAGTTCATATATTTTAATCCATTTTTTTAGTTCCATTAAAAGAATTTATGATAAGCCAAGGCGAGCGTGACTCAACTGGCATATGTATGTCCTTGATAACCAAGAGGTCTGTTGTTCGAATCCCCCACCCCCAATGTACTAAAAAAAAATGAATTTATGATAATAAATTGTATATTTTTTTTTTTGAAGAAAAGTTATATATATTTTTTTAAAATTAAATAGATGAATTTTTTAAGTACATTACACGCGTTAATGACAAGTATATGGATAAAACTCGACAAATGTTATAAATTTAATGGACTTGTGTCAAATGCTCTAAATTTTTATTCCACATTCAATTCTACCTTAATCCCAAATTTTATAATCTTCACTCAAAAGATTTGAAAACTCTTCATCAATTATTCGAGAAATTATCCTCATCGTCTAAGGTTAACAACTATGAAAACTATCATGAACCTAATTTTTTCTTCCCAATCTTAGTAGATTAACCTCATGGACCTGAATCATCTATACAACATCGACGCTTGATGATAAAATACATCCTATTATGTTATATTGATCAATATTTCGATTAACACTATGAACAGGAAAACTCAAAACTTATGCGTGAAAGAAGAAAACTGGCCAAAACTTATCCGAGAGAGAGAGAGACAAAATCTTATGTATTAGAGAGATCAAATTTAGATAGATATATCAACTATGTTATCAGTTTGCTTTAATATCTTTAGTTGATGAATTGAGAATTCAAATATTAGGCATCTTAGACATGCCGCCATGCAGTGCAATCTCTATATGCTCCAGTGTCTTTTGGATGCATCAAACATGCATAGTCCGAATAAATGTACCATTCGCAGTTGGAACAACGATTTTCATCTCTGTGAAAGTCATAGATAACGAGGTTGTGGACTTCGCCTGTCACCCATTCAAAACTGCAATAAAACAATGTTGTCCCGAAAATATTGGGTGTAAAAGGAAAGGAGTATATTTGTTCCGATAAAAGGACTTGGAACTTCAAATTATCATCCTTTGATTGACAATGAACTCGAACGGGGCGAGTCATTTTATTAACAATGTTGACTCTAGTCGCTTGTAGAGCGGAGCTGATTGATTCTTCAGCCATCGTGTGTATGCTAGTAAAAAACAACAGGAATACAGAGAGTGCAAACATTGATGATGAACTCATTTTGCTTGATACAAAGAGAGGGAATGAAAGGAAAGGATTGGAAATGTCATATATATATATATATACACAGAAGTAAAATGGTGACTGTTTTTTTAATCTTTTTGTTGTGATAAATATCAAAATATTAACTTCATTAAATAGAACTCTAAATTTTCCGTTCATCAATTTATTCAATTAACTTTTTTCCATATTTTATTTTTTAAACTTTAAGAAAATGTTATTTATTTATTTTTTAACAGTAAATGTTATTAAATTATATACTTCAATGTACATTAAATTAATTAAATAGTATGTTACAATCTCATGACAAAACCACAAGTTACATCGATTAGGGTGAAGAAATAGAAAAGATGATTTCACCTAAACTAGCGCAGTTTCATATTTGTGTGTACATGTTGCTAAATGGCTTTTTAAGTTCTTGAAGATAAGATATATACTTTATGTATGCTTATATCAAACATTAATTTGTTTTATAGTTGTGTATTTTCCTCTCATTTACCCTTAAACTACACAATTGCTGTAAGCGGTTGAAATCAATAACCTGTTTTCTTTACCTTTTAATTTTTTTCCTTATATTTTTTACACTTTTGTTGGTAAATTACTTAGAAAGATAATTTGTTTTCCTCTATTCTTTTTCTTGGATATTATTTAAATTGTTGATAATTTCAATTGTGTCTATTTTAATTAAATATTAATGACTCAAAAAAACAGAAATCTACCCATTTTTATAGAATGCATCCAGGGATGTGAAGGTAATTAATTACAACATTTTAAAAAAGACAATAAATTAATCTGTTACACGTTATGAAATTCTTAATTTATGTAAGTTTTATTGATATATAGTGAGTTCAATTCTTCTAAGAAATAAATGGAAATTGACTTCAAATCGTTTGAAAATTAAAAATTTGTGACATTTCTCAAATATGTATGGTGGAAAAAAAAACACGTTAAAAAATACACTTAAAATTACCTTTTTAACATATAATTACTCATTTATTTTGAACCTTATAATACATTAATATAATAAAAAAAAATCGGCTATTATCTTTTTTTTTTTTAGGGTTTGACGGAATGTTTCATTATTTTGTTTGAATGTATTAATTAAAAAATATCCATTACGAATAAAATATTCAATATATCATTTAAGATATTTCTCAAATATTTTCAAATTTGATATCTATTACATTTTTATTAGTTCATATATTTTAATCCATTTTTTTAGTTCCATTAAAAGAATTTATGATAAGCCAAGGCGAGCGTGACTCAACTGGCATATGTATGTCCTTGATAACCAAGAGGTCTGTGGTTCGAATCCCCCACCCCCAATGTACTTAAAAAAAAATGAATTTATGATAATAAATTGTATATTTTTTTTTTTGAAGAAAAGTTATATATATATTTTTAAAATTAAATAGATGAATTTTTTAAGTACATTACACGCGTTAATGACAAGTATATGGATAAAACTCGACAAATGTTATAAATTTAATGGACTTGTGTCAAATGCTCTAATTTTTTATTCCACATTCAATTCTACCTTAATCCCAAATTTTATAATCTTCACTCAAAAGATTTGAAAACTCTTCATCAATTATTCGAGAAATTATCCTCATCGTCTAAGGTTAACAACTATGAAAACTATCATGAACCTAATTTTTTCTTCCCAATCTTAGTAGATTAACCTCATGGACCTGAATCATCTATACAACATCGACGCTTGATGATAAAATACATCCTATTATGTTATATTGATCAATATTTCGATTAACACTATGAACAGGAAAACTCAAAACTTATGCGTGAAAGAAGAAAACTGGCCAAAACTTATCCGAGAGAGAGAGAGACAAAATCTTATGTATTAGAGAGATCAAATTTAGATAGATATATCAACTATGTTATCAGTTTGCTTTAATATCTTTAGTTGATGAATTGAGAATTCAAATATTAGGCATCTTAGACATGCCGCCATGCAGTGCAATCTCTATATGCTCCAGTGTCTTTTGGATGCATCAAACATGCATAGTCCGAATAAATGTACCACTCGCAGTTGGAACAACGATTTTCATCTCTGTGAAAGTCATAGATAACGAGGTTGTGGACTTCGCCTGTAACCCATTCAAAACTGCAATAAAACAATGTTGTCCCGAAAATATTGGGTGTAAAAGGAAAGGAGTATATTTGTTCCGATAAAAGGACTTGGAACTTCAAATTATCATCCTTTGATTGACAATGAACTCGAACGGGGCGAGTCATTTTATTAACAATGTTGACTCTAGTCGCTTGTAGAGCGGAGCTGATTGATTCTTCAGCCATCGTGTGTATGCTAGTAAAAAACAACAGGAATACAGAGAGTGCAAACATTGATGATGAACTCATTTTGCTTGATACAAAGAGAGGGAATGAAAGGAAAGGATTGGAAATGTCATATATATATATATACACAGAAGTAAAATGGTGACTGTTTTTTTAATCTTTTTGTTGTGATAAATATCAAAATATTAACTTCATTAAATAGAACTCTAAATTTTCCGTTTATCAATTTATTCAATTAACTTTTTTCCATATTTTATTTTTTAAACTTTAAGAAAATGTTATTTATTTATTTTTTAACAGTAAATGTTATTAAATTATATACTTCAATGTACATTAAATTAATTAAATAGTATGTTACAATCTCATGACAAAACCACAAGTTACATCGATTAGGGTGAAGAAATAGAAAAGATGATTTCACCTAAACTAGCGCAGTTTCATATTTGTGTGTACATGTTGCTAAATGGCTTTTTAAGTTCTTGAAGATAAGATATATACTTTATGTATGCTTATATCAAACATTAATTTGTTTTATAGTTGTGTATTTTCCTCTCATTTACCCTTAAACTACACAATTGCTGTAAGCGGTTGAAATCAATAACCTGTTTTCTTTACCTTTTAATTTTTTTCCTTATATTTTTTACACTTTTGTTGGTAAATTACTTAGAAAGATAATTTGTTTTCCTCTATTCTTTTTCTTGGATATTATTTAAATTGTTGATAATTTCAATTGTGTCTATTTTAATTAAATATTAATGACTCAAAAAAACAGAAATCTACCCATTTTTATAGAATGCATCCAGGGATGTGAAGGTAATTAATTACAACATTTTAAAAAAGACAATAAATTAATCTGTTACACGTTATGAAATTCTTAATTTATGTAAGTTTTATTGATATATAGTGAGTTCAATTCTTCTAAGAAATAAATGGAAATTGACTTCAAATCGTTTGAAAATTAAAAATTTGTGACATTTCTCAAATATGTATGGTGGAAAAAAAAACACGTTAAAAAATACACTTAAAATTACCTTTTTAACATATAATTACTCATTTATTTTGAACCTTATAATACATTAATATAATAAAAAAAAATCGGCTATTATCTTTTTTTTTTTTAGGGTTTGACGGAATGTTTCATTATTTTGTTTGAATGTATTAATTAAAAAATATCCATTACGAATAAAATATTCAATATATCATTTAAGATATTTCTCAAATATTTTCAAATTTGATATCTATTACATTTTTATTAGTTCATATATTTTAATCCATTTTTTTAGTTCCATTAAAAGAATTTATGATAAGCCAAGGCGAGCGTGACTCAACTGGCATATGTATATCCTTGATAACCAAGAGGTCTGTGGTTCGAATCCCCCACCCCCAATGTACTTAAAAAAAAATGAATTTATGATAATAAATTGTATATTTTTTTTTTTGAAGAAAAGTTATATATATTTTTTTAAAATTAAATAGATGAATTTTTTAAGTACATTACACGCGTTAATGACAAGTATATGGATAAAACTCGACAAATGTTATAAATTTAATGGACTTGTGTCAAATGCTCTAATTTTTTATTCCACATTCAATTCTACCTTAATCCCAAATTTTATAATCTTCACTCAAAAGATTTGAAAACTCTTCATCAATTATTCGAGAAATTATCCTCATCGTCTAAGGTTAACAACTATGAAAACTATCATGAACCTAATTTTTTCTTCCCAATCTTAGTAGATTAACCTCATGGACCTGAATCATCTATACAACATCGACGCTTGATGATAAAATACATCCTATTATGTTATATTGATCAATATTTCGATTAACACTATGAACAGGAAAACTCAAAACTTATGCGTGAAAGAAGAAAACTGGCCAAAACTTATCCGAGAGAGAGAGAGACAAAATCTTATGTATTAGAGAGATCAAATTTAGATAGATATATCAACTATGTTATCAGTTTGCTTTAATATCTTTAGTTGATGAATTGAGAATTCAAATATTAGGCATCTTAGACATGCCGCCATGCAGTGCAATCTCTATATGCTCCAGTGTCTTTTGGATGCATCAAACATGCATAGTCCGAATAAATGTACCACTCGCAGTTGGAACAACGATTTTCATCTCTGTGAAAGTCATAGATAACGAGGTTGTGGACTTCGCCTGTCACCCATTCAAAACTGCAATAAAACAATGTTGTCCCGAAAATATTGGGTGTAAAAGGAAAGGAGTATATTTGTTCCGATAAAAGGACTTGGAACTTCAAATTATCATCCTTTGATTGACAATGAACTCGAACGGGGCGAGTCATTTTATTAACAATGTTGACTCTAGTCGCTTGTAGAGCGGAGCTGATTGATTCTTCAGCCATCGTGTGTATGCTAGTAAAAAACAACAGGAATACAGAGAGTGCAAACATTGATGATGAACTCATTTTGCTTGATACAAAGAGAGGGAATGAAAGGAAAGGATTGGAAATGTCATATATATATATATACACAGAAGTAAAATGGTGACTGTTTTTTTAATCTTTTTGTTGTGATAAATATCAAAATATTAACTTCATTAAATAGAACTCTAAATTTTCCGTTCATCAATTTATTCAATTAACTTTTTTCCATATTTTATTTTTTAAACTTTAAGAAAATGTTATTTATTTATTTTTTAACAGTAAATGTTATTAAATTATATACTTCAATGTACATTAAATTAATTAAATAGTATGTTACAATCTCATGACAAAACCACAAGTTACATCGATTAGGGTGAAGAAATAGAAAAGATGATTTCACCTAAACTAGCGCAGTTTCATATTTGTGTGTACATGTTGCTAAATGGCTTTTTAAGTTCTTGAAGATAAGATATATACTTTATGTATGCTTATATCAAACATTAATTTGTTTTATAGTTGTGTATTTTCCTCTCATTTACCCTTAAACTACACAATTGCTGTAAGCGGTTGAAATCAATAACCTGTTTTCTTTACCTTTTAATTTTTTTCCTTATATTTTTTACACTTTTGTTGGTAAATTACTTAGAAAGATAATTTGTTTTCCTCTATTCTTTTTCTTGGATATTATTTAAATTGTTGATAATTTCAATTGTGTCTATTTTAATTAAATATTAATGACTCAAAAAAACAGAAATCTACCCATTTTTATAGAATGCATCCAGGGATGTGAAGGTAATTAATTACAACATTTTAAAAAAGACAATAAATTAATCTGTTACACGTTATGAAATTCTTAATTTATGTAAGTTTTATTGATATATAGTGAGTTCAATTCTTCTAAGAAATAAATGGAAATTGACTTCAAATCGTTTGAAAATTAAAAATTTGTGACATTTCTCAAATATGTATGGTGGAAAAAAAAACACGTTAAAAAATACACTTAAAATTACCTTTTTAACATATAATTACTCATTTATTTTGAACCTTATAATACATTAATATAATAAAAAAAAAATCGGCTATTATCTTTTTTTTTTTTAGGGTTTGACGGAATGTTTCATTATTTTGTTTGAATGTATTAATTAAAAAATATCCATTACGAATAAAATATTCAATATATCATTTAAGATATTTCTCAAATATTTTCAAATTTGATATCTATTACATTTTTATTAGTTCATATATTTTAATCCATTTTTTTAGTTCCATTAAAAGAATTTATGATAAGCCAAGGCGAGCGTGACTCAACTGGCATATGTATGTCCTTGATAACCAAGAGGTCTGTTGTTCGAATCCCCCACCCCCAATGTACTAAAAAAAATGAATTTATGATAATAAATTGTATATTTTTTTTTTTGAAGAAAAGTTATATATATTTTTTTAAAATTAAATAGATGAATTTTTTAAGTACATTACACGCGTTAATGACAAGTATATGGATAAAACTCGACAAATGTTATAAATTTAATGGACTTGTGTCAAATGCTCTAATTTTTTATTACACATTCAATTCTACCTTAATCCCAAATTTTATAATCTTCACTCAAAAGATTTGAAAACTCTTCATCAATTATTCGAGAAATTATCCTCATCGTCTAAGGTTAACAACTATGAAAACTATCATGAACCTAATTTTTTCTTCCCAATCTTAGTAGATTAACCTCATGGACCTGAATCATCTATACAACATCGACGCTTGATGATAAAATACATCCTATTATGTTATATTGATCAATATTTCGATTAACACTATGAACAGGAAAACTCAAAACTTATGCGTGAAAGAAGAAAACTGGCCAAAACTTATCCGAGAGAGAGAGAGACAAAATCTTATGTATTAGAGAGATCAAATTTAGATAGATATATCAACTATGTTATCAGTTTGCTTTAATATCTTTAGTTGATGAATTGAGAATTCAAATATTAGGCATCTTAGACATGCCGCCATGCAGTGCAATCTCTATATGCTCCAGTGTCTTTTGGATGCATCAAACATGCATAGTCCGAATAAATGTACCATTCGCAGTTGGAACAACGATTTTCATCTCTGTGAAAGTCATAGATAACGAGGTTGTGGACTTCGCCTGTCACCCATTCAAAACTGCAATAAAACAATGTTGTCCCGAAAATATTGGGTGTAAAAGGAAAGGAGTATATTTGTTCCGATAAAAGGACTTGGAACTTCAAATTATCATCCTTTGATTGACAATGAACTCGAACGGGGCGAGTCATTTTATTAACAATGTTGACTCTAGTCGCTTGTAGAGCGGAGCTGATTGATTCTTCAGCCATCGTGTGTATGCTAGTAAAAAACAACAGGAATACAGAGAGTGCAAACATTGATGATGAACTCATTTTGCTTGATACAAAGAGAGGGAATGAAAGGAAAGGATTGGAAATGTCATATATATATATATATACACAGAAGTAAAATGGTGACTGTTTTTTTAATCTTTTTGTTGTGATAAATATCAAAATATTAACTTCATTAAATAGAACTCTAAATTTTCCGTTCATCAATTTATTCAATTAACTTTTTTCCATATTTTATTTTTTAAACTTTAAGAAAATGTTATTTATTTATTTTTTAACAGTAAATGTTATTAAATTATATACTTCAATGTACATTAAATTAATTAAATAGTATGTTACAATCTCATGACAAAACCACAAGTTACATCGATTAGGGTGAAGAAATAGAAAAGATGATTTCACCTAAACTAGCGCAGTTTCATATTTGTGTGTACATGTTGCTAAATGGCTTTTTAAGTTCTTGAAGATAAGATATATACTTTATGTATGCTTATATCAAACATTAATTTGTTTTATAGTTGTGTATTTTCCTCTCATTTAGCCTTAAACTACACAATTGCTGTAAGCGGTTGAAATCAATAACCTGTTTTCTTTACCTTTTAATTTTTTTCCTTATATTTTTTACACTTTTGTTGGTAAATTACTTAGAAAGATAATTTGTTTTCCTCTATTCTTTTTCTTGGATATTATTTAAATTGTTGATAATTTCAATTGTGTCTATTTTAATTAAATATTAATGACTCAAAAAAACAGAAATCTACCCATTTTTATAGAATGCATCCAGGGATGTGAAGGTAATTAATTACAACATTTTAAAAAAGACAATAAATTAATCTGTTACACGTTATGAAATTCTTAATTTATGTAAGTTTTATTGATATATAGTGAGTTCAATTCTTCTAAGAAATAAATGGAAATTGACTTCAAATCGTTTGAAAATTAAAAATTTGTGACATTTCTCAAATATGTATGGTGGAAAAAAAAACACGTTAAAAAATACACTTAAAATTACCTTTTTAACATATAATTACTCCTTTATTTTGAACCTTATAATACATTAATATAATAAAAAAAAAATCGGCTATTATCTTTTTTTTTTTTAGGGTTTGACGGAATGTTTCATTATTTTGTTTGAATGTATTAATTAAAAAATATCCATTACGAATAAAATATTCAATATATCATTTAAGATATTTCTCAAATATTTTCAAATTTGATATCTATTACATTTTTATTAGTTCATATATTTTAATCCATTTTTTTAGTTCCATTAAAAGAATTTATGATAAGCCAAGGCGAGCGTGACTCAACTGGCATATGTATGTCCTTGATAACCAAGAGGTCTGTTGTTCGAATCCCCCACCCCCAATGTACTAAAAAAAAATGAATTTATGATAATAAATTGTATATTTTTTTTTTTGAAGAAAAGTTATATATATTTTTTTAAAATTAAATAGATGAATTTTTTAAGTACATTACACGCGTTAATGACAAGTATATGGATAAAACTCGACAAATGTTATAAATTTAATGGACTTGTGTCAAATGCTCTAATTTTTTATTCCACATTCAATTCTACCTTAATCCCAAATTTTATAATCTTCACTCAAAAGATTTGAAAACTCTTCATCAATTATTCGAGAAATTATCCTCATCGTCTAAGGTTAACAACTATGAAAACTATCATGAACCTAATTTTTTCTTCCCAATCTTAGTAGATTAACCTCATGGACCTGAATCATCTATACAACATCGACGCTTGATGATAAAATACATCCTATTATGTTATATTGATCAATATTTCGATTAACACTATGAACAGGAAAACTCAAAACTTATGCGTGAAAGAAGAAAACTGGCCAAAACTTATCCGAGAGAGAGAGAGACAAAATCTTATGTATTAGAGAGATCAAATTTAGATAGATATATCAACTATGTTATCAGTTTGCTTTAATATCTTTAGTTGATGAATTGAGAATTCAAATATTAGGCATCTTAGACATGCCGCCATGCAGTGCAATCTCTATATGCTCCAGTGTCTTTTGGATGCATCAAACATGCATAGTCCGAATAAATGTACCATTCGCAGTTGGAACAACGATTTTCATCTCTGTGAAAGTCATAGATAACGAGGTTGTGGACTTCGCCTGTCACCCATTCAAAACTGCAATAAAACAATGTTGTCCCGAAAATATTGGGTGTAAAAGGAAAGGAGTATATTTGTTCCGATAAAAGGACTTGGAACTTCAAATTATCATCCTTTGATTGACAATGAACTCGAACGGGGCGAGTCATTTTATTAACAATGTTGACTCTAGTCGCTTGTAGAGCGGAGCTGATTGATTCTTCAGCCATCGTGTGTATGCTAGTAAAAAACAACAGGAATACAGAGAGTGCAAACATTGATGATGAACTCATTTTGCTTGATACAAAGAGAGGGAATGAAAGGAAAGGATTGGAAATGTCATATATATATATATACACAGAAGTAAAATGGTGACTGTTTTTTTAATCTTTTTGTTGTGATAAATATCAAAATATTAACTTCATTAAATAGAACTCTAAATTTTCCGTTCATCAATTTATTCAATTAACTTTTTTCCATATTTTATTTTTTAAACTTTAAGAAAATGTTATTTATTTATTTTTTAACAGTAAATGTTATTAAATTATATGCTTCAATGTACATTAAATTAATTAAATAGTATGTTACAATCTCATGACAAAACCACAAGTTACATCGATTAGGGTGAAGAAATAGAAAAGATGATTTCACCTAAACTAGCGCAGTTTCATATTTGTGTGTACATGTTGCTAAATGGCTTTTTAAGTTCTTGAAGATAAGATATATACTTTATGTATGCTTATATCAAACATTAATTTGTTTTATAGTTGTGTATTTTCCTCTCATTTAGCCTTAAACTACACAATTGCTGTAAGCGGTTGAAATCAATAACCTGTTTTCTTTACCTTTTAATTTTTTTCCTTATATTTTTTACACTTTTGTTGGTAAATTACTTAGAAAGATAATTTGTTTTCCTCTATTCTTTTTCTTGGATATTATTTAAATTGTTGATAATTTCAATTGTGTCTATTTTAATTAAATATTAATGACTCAAAAAAACAGAAATCTACCCATTTTTATAGAATGCATCCAGGGATGTGAAGGTAATTAATTACAACATTTTAAAAAAGACAATAAATTAATCTGTTACACGTTATGAAATTCTTAATTTATGTAAGTTTTATTGATATATAGTGAGTTCAATTCTTCTAAGAAATAAATGGAAATTGACTTCAAATCGTTTGAAAATTAAAAATTTGTGACATTTCTCAAATATGTATGGTGGAAAAAAAAACACGTTAAAAAATACACTTAAAATTACCTTTTTAACATATAATTACTCATTTATTTTGAACCTTATAATACATTAATATAATAAAAAAAAAATCGGCTATTATCTTTTTTTTTTTTAGGGTTTGACGGAATGTTTCATTATTTTGTTTGAATGTATTAATTAAAAAATATCCATTACGAATAAAATATTCAATATATCATTTAAGATATTTCTCAAATATTTTCAAATTTGATATCTATTACATTTTTATTAGTTCATATATTTTAATCCATTTTTTTAGTTCCATTAAAAGAATTTATGATAAGCCAAGGCGAGCGTGACTCAACTGGCATATGTATGTCCTTGATAACCAAGAGGTCTGTTGTTCGAATCCCCCACCCCCAATGTACTAAAAAAAAATGAATTTATGATAATAAATTGTATATTTTTTTTTTTGAAGAAAAGTTATATATATTTTTTTAAAATTAAATAGATGAATTTTTTAAGTACATTACACGCGTTAATGACAAGTATATGGATAAAACTCGACAAATGTTATAAATTTAATGGACTTGTGTCAAATGCTCTAATTTTTTATTCCACATTCAATTCTACCTTAATCCCAAATTTTATAATCTTCACTCAAAAGATTTGAAAACTCTTCATCAATTATTCGAGAAATTATCCTCATCGTCTAAGGTTAACAACTATGAAAACTATCATGAACCTAATTTTTTCTTCCCAATCTTAGTAGATTAACCTCATGGACCTGAATCATCTATACAACATCGACGCTTGATGATAAAATACATCCTATTATGTTATATTGATCAATATTTCGATTAACACTATGAACAGGAAAACTCAAAACTTATGCGTGAAAGAAGAAAACTGGCCAAAACTTATCCGAGAGAGAGAGACAAAATCTTATGTATTAGAGAGATCAAATTTAGATAGATATATCAACTATGTTATCAGTTTGCTTTAATATCTTTAGTTGATGAATTGAGAATTCAAATATTAGGCATCTTAGACATGCCGCCATGCAGTGCAATCTCTATATGCTCCAGTGTCTTTTGGATGCATCAAACATGCATAGTCCGAATAAATGTACCATTCGCAGTTGGAACAACGATTTTCATCTCTGTGAAAGTCATAGATAACGAGGTTGTGGACTTCGCCTGTCACCCATTCAAAACTGCAATAAAACAATGTTGTCCCGAAAATATTGGGTGTAAAAGGAAAGGAGTATATTTGTTCCGATAAAAGGACTTGGAACTTCAAATTATCATCCTTTGATTGACAATGAACTCGAACGGGGCGAGTCATTTTATTAACAATGTTGACTCTAGTCGCTTGTAGAGCGGAGCTGATTGATTCTTCAGCCATCGTGTGTATGCTAGTAAAAAACAACAGGAATACAGAGAGTGCAAACATTGATGATGAACTCATTTTGCTTGATACAAAGAGAGGGAATGAAAGGAAAGGATTGGAAATGTCATATATATATATATACACAGAAGTAAAATGGTGACTGTTTTTTTAATCTTTTTGTTGTGATAAATATCAAAATATTAACTTCATTAAATAGAACTCTAAATTTTCCGTTCATCAATTTATTCAATTAACTTTTTTCCATATTTTATTTTTTAAACTTTAAGAAAATGTTATTTATTTATTTTTTAACAGTAAATGTTATTAAATTATATGCTTCAATGTACATTAAATTAATTAAATAGTATGTTACAATCTCATGACAAAACCACAAGTTACATCGATTAGGGTGAAGAAATAGAAAAGATGATTTCACCTAAACTAGCGCAGTTTCATATTTGTGTGTACATGTTGCTAAATGGCTTTTTAAGTTCTTGAAGATAAGATATATACTTTATGTATGCTTATATCAAACATTAATTTGTTTTATAGTTGTGTATTTTCCTCTCATTTAGCCTTAAACTACACAATTGCTGTAAGCGGTTGAAATCAATAACCTGTTTTCTTTACCTTTTAATTTTTTTCCTTATATTTTTTACACTTTTGTTGGTAAATTACTTAGAAAGATAATTTGTTTTCCTCTATTCTTTTTCTTGGATATTATTTAAATTGTTGATAATTTCAATTGTGTCTATTTTAATTAAATATTAATGACTCAAAAAAACAGAAATCTACCCATTTTTATAGAATGCATCCAGGGATGTGAAGGTAATTAATTACAACATTTTAAAAAAGACAATAAATTAATCTGTTACACGTTATGAAATTCTTAATTTATGTAAGTTTTATTGATATATAGTGAGTTCAATTCTTCTAAGAAATAAATGGAAATTGACTTCAAATCGTTTGAAAATTAATAATTTGTGACATTTCTCAAATATGTATGGTGGAAAAAAAAACACGTTAAAAAATACACTTAAAATTACCTTTTTAACATATAATTACTCATTTATTTTGAACCTTATAATACATTAATATAATAAAAAAAAATCGGCTATTATCTTTTTTTTTTTAGGGTTTGACGGAATGTTTCATTATTTTGTTTGAATGTATTAATTAAAAAATATCCATTACGAATAAAATATTCAATATATCATTTAAGATATTTCTCAAATATTTTCAAATTTGATATCTATTACATTTTTATTAGTTCATATATTTTAATCCATTTTTTAGTTCCATTAAAAGAATTTATGATAAGCCAAGGCGAGCGTGACTCAACTGGCATATGTATGTCCTTGATAACCAAGAGGTCTGTTGTTCGAATCCCCCACCCCCAATGTACTAAAAAAAAATGAATTTATGATAATAAATTGTATATTTTTTTTGTTGAAGAAAAGTTATATATATTTTTTTAAAATTAAATAGATGAATTTTTTAAGTACATTACACGCGTTAATGACAAGTATATGGATAAAACTCGACAAATGTTATAAATTTAATGGACTTGTGTCAAATGCTCTAATTTTTTATTCCACATTCAATTCTACCTTAATCCCAAATTTTATAATCTTCACTCAAAAGATTTGAAAACTCTTCATCAATTATTCGAGAAATTATCCTCATCGTCTAAGGTTAACAACTATGAAAACTATCATGAACCTAATTTTTTCTTCCCAATCTTAGTAGATTAACCTCATGGACCTGAATCATCTATACAACATCGACGCTTGATGATAAAATACATCCTATTATGTTATATTGATCAATATTTCGATTAACACTATGAACAGGAAAACTCAAAACTTATGCGTGAAAGAAGAAAACTGGCCAAAACTTATCCGAGAGAGAGAGACAAAATCTTATGTATTAGAGAGATCAAATTTAGATAGATATATCAACTATGTTATCAGTTTGCTTTAATATCTTTAGTTGATGAATTGAGAATTCAAATATTAGGCATCTTAGACATGCCGCCATGCAGTGCAATCTCTATATGCTCCAGTGTCTTTTGGATGCATCAAACATGCATAGTCCGAATAAATGTACCATTCGCAGTTGGAACAACGATTTTCATCTCTGTGAAAGTCATAGATAACGAGGTTGTGGACTTCGCCTGTCACCCATTCAAAACTGCAATAAAACAATGTTGTCCCGAAAATATTGGGTGTAAAAGGAAAGGAGTATATTTGTTCCGATAAAAGGACTTGGAACTTCAAATTATCATCCTTTGATTGACAATGAACTCGAACGGGGCGAGTCATTTTATTAACAATGTTGACTCTAGTCGCTTGTAGAGCGGAGCTGATTGATTCTTCAGCCATCGTGTGTATGCTAGTAAAAAACAACAGGAATACAGAGAGTGCAAACATTGATGATGAACTCATTTTGCTTGATACAAAGAGAGGGAATGAAAGGAAAGGATTGGAAATGTCATATATATATATATACACAGAAGTAAAATGGTGACTGTTTTTTTAATCTTTTTGTTGTGATAAATATCAAAATATTAACTTCATTAAATAGAACTCTAAATTTTCCGTTCATCAATTTATTCAATTAACTTTTTTCCATATTTTATTTTTTAAACTTTAAGAAAATGTTATTTATTTATTTTTTAACAGTAAATGTTATTAAATTATATGCTTCAATGTACATTAAATTAATTAAATAGTATGTTACAATCTCATGACAAAACCACAAGTTACATCGATTAGGGTGAAGAAATAGAAAAGATGATTTCACCTAAACTAGCGCAGTTTCATATTTGTGTGTACATGTTGCTAAATGGCTTTTTAAGTTCTTGAAGATAAGATATATACTTTATGTATGCTTATATCAAACATTAATTTGTTTTATAGTTGTGTATTTTCCTCTCATTTAGCCTTAAACTACACAATTGCTGTAAGCGGTTGAAATCAATAACCTGTTTTCTTTACCTTTTAATTTTTTTCCTTATATTTTTTACACTTTTGTTGGTAAATTACTTAGAAAGATAATTTGTTTTCCTCTATTCTTTTTCTTGGATATTATTTAAATTGTTGATAATTTCAATTGTGTCTATTTTAATTAAATATTAATGACTCAAAAAAACAGAAATCTACCCATTTTTATAGAATGCATCCAGGGATGTGAAGGTAATTAATTACAACATTTTAAAAAAGACAATAAATTAATCTGTTACACGTTATGAAATTCTTAATTTATGTAAGTTTTATTGATATATAGTGAGTTCAATTCTTCTAAGAAATAAATGGAAATTGACTTCAAATCGTTTGAAAATTAATAATTTGTGACATTTCTCAAATATGTATGGTGGAAAAAAAAACACGTTAAAAAATACACTTAAAATTACCTTTTTAACATATAATTACTCATTTATTTTGAACCTTATAATACATTAATATAATAAAAAAAAATCGGCTATTATCTTTTTTTTTTTTAGGGTTTGACGGAATGTTTCATTATTTTGTTTGAATGTATTAATTAAAAAATATCCATTACGAATAAAATATTCAATATATCATTTAAGATATTTCTCAAATATTTTCAAATTTGATATCTATTACATTTTTATTAGTTCATATATTTTAATCCATTTTTTAGTTCCATTAAAAGAATTTATGATAAGCCAAGGCGAGCGTGACTCAACTGGCATATGTATGTCCTTGATAACCAAGAGGTCTGTTGTTCGAATCCCCCACCCCCAATGTACTAAAAAAAAATGAATTTATGATAATAAATTGTATATTTTTTTTGTTGAAGAAAAGTTATATATATTTTTTTAAAATTAAATAGATGAATTTTTTAAGTACATTACACGCGTTAATGACAAGTATATGGATAAAACTCGACAAATGTTATAAATTTAATGGACTTGTGTCAAATGCTCTAATTTTTTATTCCACATTCAATTCTACCTTAATCCCAAATTTTATAATCTTCACTCAAAAGATTTGAAAACTCTTCATCAATTATTCGAGAAATTATCCTCATCGTCTAAGGTTAACAACTATGAAAACTATCATGAACCTAATTTTTTCTTCCCAATCTTAGTAGATTAACCTCATGGACCTGAATCATCTATACAACATCGACGCTTGATGATAAAATACATCCTATTATGTTATATTGATCAATATTTCGATTAACACTATGAACAGGAAAACTCAAAACTTATGCGTGAAAGAAGAAAACTGGCCAAAACTTATCCGAGAGAGAGAGAGACAAAATCTTATGTATTAGAGAGATCAAATTTAGATAGATATATCAACTATGTTATCAGTTTGCTTTAATATCTTTAGTTGATGAATTGAGAATTCAAATATTAGGCATCTTAGACATGCCGCCATGCAGTGCAATCTCTATATGCTCCAGTGTCTTTTGGATGCATCAAACATGCATAGTCCGAATAAATGTACCATTCGCAGTTGGAACAACGATTTTCATCTCTGTGAAAGTCATAGATAACGAGGTTGTGGACTTCGCCTGTCACCCATTCAAAACTGCAATAAAACAATGTTGTCCCAAAAATATTGGGTGTAAAAGGAAAGGAGTATATTTGTTCCGATAAAAGGACTTGGAACTTCAAATTATCATCCTTTGATTGACAATGAACTCGAACGGGGCGAGTCATTTTATTAACAATGTTGACTCTAGTCGCTTGTAGAGCGGAGCTGATTGATTCTTCAGCCATCGTGTGTATGCTAGTAAAAAACAACAGGAATACAGAGAGTGCAAACATTGATGATGAACTCATTTTGCTTGATACAAAGAGAGGGAATGAAAGGAAAGGATTGGAAATGTCATATATATATATACACAGAAGTAAAATGGTGACTGTTTTTTTAATCTTTTTGTTGTGATAAATATCAAAATATTAACTTCATTAAATAGAACTCTAAATTTTCCGTTCATCAATTTATTCAATTAACTTTTTTCCATATTTTATTTTTTAAACTTTAAGAAAATGTTATTTATTTATTTTTTAACAGTAAATGTTATTAAATTATATACTTCAATGTACATTAAATTAATTAAATAGTATGTTACAATCTCATGACAAAACCACAAGTTACATCGATTAGGGTGAAGAAATAGAAAAGATGATTTCACCTAAACTAGCGCAGTTTCATATTTGTGTGTACATGTTGCTAAATGGCTTTTTAAGTTCTTGAAGATAAGATATATACTTTATGTATGCTTATATCAAACATTAATTTGTTTTATAGTTGTGTATTTTCCTCTCATTTAGCCTTAAACTACACAATTGCTGTAAGCGGTTGAAATCAATAACCTGTTTTCTTTACCTTTTAATTTTTTTCCTTATATTTTTTACACTTTTGTTGGTAAATTACTTAGAAAGATAATTTGTTTTCCTCTATTCTTTTTCTTGGATATTATTTAAATTGTTGATAATTTCAATTGTGTCTATTTTAATTAAATATTAATGACTCAAAAAAACAGAAATCTACCCATTTTTATAGAATGCATCCAGGGATGTGAAGGTAATTAATTACAACATTTTAAAAAAGACAATAAATTAATCTGTTACACGTTATGAAATTCTTAATTTATGTAAGTTTTATTGATATATAGTGAGTTCAATTCTTCTAAGTAATAAATGGAAATTGACTTCAAATCGTTTGAAAATTAAAAATTTGTGACATTTCTCAAATATGTATGGTGGAAAAAAAAACACGTTAAAAAATACACTTAAAATTACCTTTTTAACATATAATTACTCATTTATTTTGAACCTTATAATACATTAATATAATAAAAAAAAATCGGCTATTATCTTTTTTTTTTTTAGGGTTTGACGGAATGTTTCATTATTTTGTTTGAATGTATTAATTAAAAAATATCCATTACGAATAAAATATTCAATATATCATTTAAGATATTTCTCAAATATTTTCAAATTTGATATCTATTACATTTTTATTAGTTCATATATTTTAATCCATTTTTTAGTTCCATTAAAAGAATTTATGATAAGCCAAGGCGAGCGTGACTCAACTGGCATATGTATGTCCTTGATAACCAAGAGGTCTGTTGTTCGAATCCCCCACCCCCAATGTACTAAAAAAAAATGAATTTATGATAATAAATTGTATATTTTTTTTGTTGAAGAAAAGTTATATATATTTTTTTAAAATTAAATAGATGAATTTTTTAAGTACATTACACGCGTTAATGACAAGTATATGGATAAAACTCGACAAATGTTATAAATTTAATGGACTTGTGTCAAATGCTCTAATTTTTTATTCCACATTCAATTCTACCTTAATCCCAAATTTTATAATCTTCACTCAAAAGATTTGAAAACTCTTCATCAATTATTCGAGAAATTATCCTCATCGTCTAAGGTTAACAACTATGAAAACTATCATGAACCTAATTTTTTCTTCCCAATCTTAGTAGATTAACCTCATGGACCTGAATCATCTATACAACATCGACGCTTGATGATAAAATACATCCTATTATGTTATATTGATCAATATTTCGATTAACACTATGAACAGGAAAACTCAAAACTTATGCGTGAAAGAAGAAAACTGGCCAAAACTTATCCGAGAGAGAGAGAGACAAAATCTTATGTATTAGAGAGATCAAATTTAGATAGATATATCAACTATGTTATCAGTTTGCTTTAATATCTTTAGTTGATGAATTGAGAATTCAAATATTAGGCATCTTAGACATGCCGCCATGCAGTGCAATCTCTATATGCTCCAGTGTCTTTTGGATGCATCAAACATGCATAGTCCGAATAAATGTACCATTCGCAGTTGGAACAACGATTTTCATCTCTGTGAAAGTCATAGATAACGAGGTTGTGGACTTCGCCTGTCACCCATTCAAAACTGCAATAAAACAATGTTGTCCCAAAAATATTGGGTGTAAAAGGAAAGGAGTATATTTGTTCCGATAAAAGGACTTGGAACTTCAAATTATCATCCTTTGATTGACAATGAACTCGAACGGGGCGAGTCATTTTATTAACAATGTTGACTCTAGTCGCTTGTAGAGCGGAGCTGATTGATTCTTCAGCCATCGTGTGTATGCTAGTAAAAAACAACAGGAATACAGAGAGTGCAAACATTGATGATGAACTCATTTTGCTTGATACAAAGAGAGGGAATGAAAGGAAAGGATTGGAAATGTCATATATATATATACACAGAAGTAAAATGGTGACTGTTTTTTTAATCTTTTTGTTGTGATAAATATCAAAATATTAACTTCATTAAATAGAACTCTAAATTTTCCGTTCATCAATTTATTCAATTAACTTTTTTCCATATTTTATTTTTTAAACTTTAAGAAAATGTTATTTATTTATTTTTTAACAGTAAATGTTATTAAATTATATACTTCAATGTACATTAAATTAATTAAATAGTATGTTACAATCTCATGACAAAACCACAAGTTACATCGATTAGGGTGAAGAAATAGAAAAGATGATTTCACCTAAACTAGCGCAGTTTCATATTTGTGTGTACATGTTGCTAAATGGCTTTTTAAGTTCTTGAAGATAAGATATATACTTTATGTATGCTTATATCAAACATTAATTTGTTTTATAGTTGTGTATTTTCCTCTCATTTAGCCTTAAACTACACAATTGCTGTAAGCGGTTGAAATCAATAACCTGTTTTCTTTACCTTTTAATTTTTTTCCTTATATTTTTTACACTTTTGTTGGTAAATTACTTAGAAAGATAATTTGTTTTCCTCTATTCTTTTTCTTGGATATTATTTAAATTGTTGATAATTTCAATTGTGTCTATTTTAATTAAATATTAATGACTCAAAAAAACAGAAATCTACCCATTTTTATAGAATGCATCCAGGGATGTGAAGGTAATTAATTACAACATTTTAAAAAAGACAATAAATTAATCTGTTACACGTTATGAAATTCTTAATTTATGTAAGTTTTATTGATATATAGTGAGTTCAATTCTTCTAAGTAATAAATGGAAATTGACTTCAAATCGTTTGAAAATTAAAAATTTGTGACATTTCTCAAATATGTATGGTGGAAAAAAAAACACGTTAAAAAATACACTTAAAATTACCTTTTTAACATATAATTACTCATTTATTTTGAACCTTATAATACATTAATATAATAAAAAAAAATCGGCTATTATCTTTTTTTTTTTTAGGGTTTGACGGAATGTTTCATTATTTTGTTTGAATGTATTAATTAAAAAATATCCATTACGAATAAAATATTCAATATATCATTTAAGATATTTCTCAAATATTTTCAAATTTGATATCTATTACATTTTTATTAGTTCATATATTTTAATCCATTTTTTTAGTTCCATTAAAAGAATTTATGATAAGCCAAGGCGAGCGTGACTCAACTGGCATATGTATGTCCTTGATAACCAAGAGGTCTGTTGTTCGAATCCCCCACCCCCAATGTACTAAAAAAAAATGAATTTATGATAATAAATTGTATATTTTTTTTTTTGAAGAAAAGTTATATATATTTTTTTAAAATTAAATAGATGAATTTTTTAAGTACATTACACGCGTTAATGACAAGTATATGGATAAATCTCGACAAATGTTATAAATTTAATGGACTTGTGTCAAATGCTCTAATTTTTTATTCCACATTCAATTCTACCTTAATCCCAAATTTTATAATCTTCACTCAAAAGATTTGAAAACTCTTCATCAATTATTCGAGAAATTATCCTCATCGTCTAAGGTTAACAACTATGAAAACTATCATGAACCTAATTTTTTCTTCCCAATCTTAGTAGATTAACCTCATGGACCTGAATCATCTATACAACATCGACGCTTGATGATAAAATACATCCTATTATGTTATATTGATCAATATTTCGATTAACACTATGAACAGGAAAACTCAAAACTTATGCGTGAAAGAAGAAAACTGGCCAAAACTTATCCGAGAGAGAGAGAGACAAAATCTTATGTATTAGAGAGATCAAATTTAGATAGATATATCAACTATGTTATCAGTTTGCTTTAATATCTTTAGTTGATGAATTGAGAATTCAAATATTAGGCATCTTAGACATGCCGCCATGCAGTGCAATCTCTATATGCTCCAGTGTCTTTTGGATGCATCAAACATGCATAGTCCGAATAAATGTACCATTCGCAGTTGGAACAACGATTTTCATCTCTGTGAAAGTCATAGATAACGAGGCTGTGGACTTCGCCTGTCACCCATTCAAAACTGCAATAAAACAATGTTGTCCCGAAAATATTGGGTGTAAAAGGAAAGGAGTATATTTGTTCCGATAAAAGGACTTGGAACTTCAAATTATCATCCTTTGATTGACAATGAACTCGAACGGGGCGAGTCATTTTATTAACAATGTTGACTCTAGTCGCTTGTAGAGCGGAGCTGATTGATTCTTCAGCCATCGTGTGTATGCTAGTAAAAAACAACAGGAATACAGAGAGTGCAAACATTGATGATGAACTCATTTTGCTTGATACAAAGAGAGGGAATGAAAGGAAATGATTGGAAATGTCATATATATATATATACACAGAAGTAAAATGGTGACTGTTTTTTTAATCTTTTTGTTGTGATAAATATCAAAATATTAACTTCATTAAATATAACTCTAAATTTTCCGTTCATCAATTGATTCAATTAACTTTTTCCCATATTTTATTTTTTAAACTTTAAGAAAATGTTATTTATTTATTTTTTAACAGTAAATGTTATTAAATTATATGCTTCAATGTACATTAAATTAATTAAATAGTATGTTACAATCTCATGACAAAACCACAAGTTACATCGATTAGGGTGAAGAAATAGAAAAGATGATTTCACCTAAACTAGCGCAGTTTCATATTTGTGTGTACATGTTGCTAAATGGCTTTTTAAGTTCTTGAAGATAAGATATATACTTTATGTATGCTTATATCAAACATTAATTTGTTTTATAGTTGTGTATTTTCCTCTCATTTAGCCTTAAACTACACAATTGCTGTAAGCGGTTGAAATCAATAACCTGTTTTCTTTACCTTTTAATTTTTTTCCTTATATTTTTTACACTTTTGTTGGTAAATTACTTAGAAAGATAATTTGTTTTCCTCTATTCTTTTTCTTGGATATTATTTAAATTGTTGATAATTTCAATTGTGTCTATTTTAATTAAATATTAATGACTCAAAAAAACAGACATCTACCCATTTTTATAGAATGTATCGAGGGATGTGAAGGTAATTAATTACAACATTTTAAAAAAGACTGTAACGCCCGACGTCTACAGTAGAATTGTTTCTCTTTTGGCGTAAGTTCCGGGTTTAATTTTGGTTTAAAAATAAGTTTAAAAATGAGATTTTTTATTATGTTGTAAAAATAAAGTTATATATATATATATAAAAAAAAAGGAAAGAATGGTTTTAAAAAGGAAAAAAAAAAGAGAGAGAGTTTTACTTTTAAATAAAAAGAAAAGGAAAAAAAAAAATTGATGAGTTGTTTTTTTTTTAAAAGATTAGGATAAACATTAAAAAAGTGATGTTTTTTTTTTAATAAAAAGTTTTTTCACCGACAGTTTCTCTTCTCCTCCAAATGCTTATTTGTTTTCCTTCTTTTTCTCCAACCTTCAGAATCCCTTTCCCACGCTCACGCCCCTGCCGTTTACTCTTCTTCTTCATTTCAACATCTCCCTCTCTCTCGTTTCTTCGCCATTGACAACTCGTCACCTCTGGCCATCCTCTTCCCATCCCCAACCACACGCATCAATAGGGAGGCGCGGTGCGACACGACGACGTTCAACATTTTAGTGGCGCCAATGGTGTTTAATGTCATTTTGATGCTCGCCCGACATCACTCATGACCCGTTCAACTGTGATTTCATTTAGCGATTTCATTCTGGCATTGGTTCCACGAAATCGAGCAATTTCAGAACGTTGTCCAACTTTGAATCACTCATTGGGTGAGTTTTTGTTGTTTATCATTTTCTCTTAAGCCTTTCATAATCGAATTCAATTAGATTTTCATTTGGAGTTTGATTTTAGAGTTCTTCATGGAAAACTTCAATTGGAGATTTAAGGCCTAAGAGTATTTTGGAGAAAAGAATATTTGTGTTAGTGTTAACCTTCATTTTTGAGTTGCAACAACGTTTTTCCCTTTGTTTCGATACATTTCGGTGCTGACCCATGCCCCAAATGACCTCATTTCGGACTACCCATAGTTCAGATATGTGAGTTTGAACTCTTTCGAACACCAACCACAAGAGCCCAAACCTCTTTGGTAAGACTTGGCGAGTAACGCTTACTCTGAATTCTTAGCGCATTCAATTGAAGTAGTAAAGTTTAACTTTTAACCATTGAATTTTCCTTTATGTGTAGATTTGGACTAATCATATTGGAATTCAAACGAAGAATTTGGGTAAGGACGAGTATGTAAACTCGTTTGTTGGCCTTTGTGTCGCTTAGCATTCTAACTGAGATTTTTTTTTATTATTTATTAGGATGTAAGTTTTGGTGTTGGGCGTCCTTTCAGGTCGGTCCAAGGACTTGGGTTGAGCAAAGTTTGTGGGGTCTCTTTATTTGGGTTGTTAATAAAGGTAAGTGACTTTACTATCGGAACGCCCTAGGAATAGGTTGTGCATGTTGTGTATGTGTGCTGATAACTGAATAGATTGTGAATGTTATTTTGAAACGTATGTCTTTATTTCAGGTATGGTTACCCAATTTTAAGGGGAAACTCTGCCGAAATTTCTAAGTTTTTTCTAAAACGTTTTCAATGTTATGTTTATGAATGAGTTGTGGTTGGGAAGTATGTTTTAATGTTTTAGTACGATGTTTATGGATGAAAATGCATGTTGAATTATAAGTTGATGTATTTGAGGCTGAAATATAAAGGAAAGATTGTTTCATGTGGCATCACGAAATGAAAAGAAATTTTTTTAAGGGACCTCATGCATTTGTGTTACATATATTGCATAATGATTTTGTGGCTATTACCCTTAAGAGGTTGATGTACATCTAGAGGGAAAGAATGAGGTTCGATGTACATCTAGAGGGAAAGAATGAGGTTCTAGTTAGGCTGAGACTTGGCCCCGCTGATTGGGTGCCAACTAACCATCAGTTGGGGTAAAGTCTCCATCGAGAAGCCTTCTAGATCGATATGTTGTGGGGTAATAGTCCACTTGGCCAAAGAGGAAAATGTTTTTAAAGAGGAGAGGTTTTAGGTCCCATCAGAGGAAAATGCATGGAACATTCATATCGCATGCGCTTGCATAACGTGACTCCGGTAGCGGGGTCACTTACTGGGTATTTCTTTTGAAATACTCATTCTTTTCTTAAAACGTTTTTTTCCACAGGTAATGACAAGGACGTACAAGGCGAGTGAGCGAGGTCGTTTGCTAGCCGTGCCATGGGGATAATGTCAGAATGGCGTCAACATTTAGGATGTTTCATGTTTAAAATGTTTTATGCAAAAGTTGTGTCTGAGTTTGTTTCAACAAGTTTAGCATTTTGTTTTCATTTATGTTTTGCAACGATTTCAGTGGGATCCCAAATAAATTCTTTTTATTAATTTAAGAAAGATATTCTTTTTTTTTTATATTTCTCAAGGTTTTCTAGACGTTTTAGCATGCATGGAGTAACATCCTTAGATTGTCTAGGTGTAAATAGTCGGGTCGTTACAGTTGGTATCAGAGCCCTAGGTTGTAGGTTCTGTAGACTCGCTTACATAGTAAGCTTTAAATGTCCCCATGGCAAAGCAACAAACCCTTGTCATCGCCAGGTATGTCATTGTTATGAAATGATTGGTTTTAAAAAATATATATGTTTATGAATGTATTTGATGAATGTAAATGTTTTGTTTGTTGTTGTGTCTGTTTGTGGGTAATGGGAGTGTTTGTGCATAAAGGAAATCCTAACAACATGAAGGACTTGTTCAAGCATGGTATTGGAGTAGTTGTTAAATAAGAAAGAAATTGATCTTAAGAGGTTAAAGTTTTAAAGGACACTAGTTACTGGAGTTGATGTTTCTTGAGTAGGACTTTTAAAGGAATGACGTGTTAGGATTGATATTGTAAAGTTTTAAGGTTTGATGGGCTAAGATAACTTTGACTTTTCTTCTATCATGCCAAAAGAATGGAAAGGTAATAAGATGAGGTTATTTGATATTATGGTAAACTTTTTGTAATATGTAGGCTTGTTTTTGTGTTTAGCAAAGACAGCGAAAGTAATTTGAAAACAAAGGATTTCAGTCTTTGAAATTAAAAAAAAAAAAAGAGGAGGAAGTTATGCTATATTGAGGAAACAAGTGAGGAAACAAGGGAAGCCAAAGCTGTTTAGAAACAAATGGGACTTGAGACTTAAAATGAAAAAGTAGGTTGTTGGTTTTAAACTAAATAGTCATTTTTTTTAAGGTACTTCAAAATACTTGGATTTTGTCCATGTCATTATTATGATGCAAATGCTCTAGAGTTAGTCCAAAGGAAGGTTTTTGGGAGGTTAAAATGCAAGGACAAGAGATTATAGAAACATTATGCTAGAGATTAAATTTAGAACTCCAAATGTAAGATTGATTGAAAGATTATAGAAAGAGACATGTTTTGGTGTTAAGGATGTGTTTCACTTGGAAAATGAAAGGGGACACCTTAATTTTATTACCTTAGTAAGGGAAAAGTACAGGAAGTGGAAAAAAAAAAGTATGGTAAAGGTTTGCTAATTCTAAGAGACAAAAGAAATTATAATATGGATGCTCCAAGTACTCTTACGACATGGCCTTCTATGGTATGAGATGTAATTGGAAGTAATCGGAAGTGGTGAAATAAATCTTGTTATTATTTTGGGACTTCGAACCTTGGTATGTATTGGTCAAAGGAAATTTTATGAGACTTTGGCTATGAAACTCAGGTTAATTATGAGGGTTCGTCTTTCAAAGCAAAGAGACTAAGCAAGGACAATCAAAAGATTGGAAGGTTGCTTTGTTAAGTTTTTGTCTTCGAATTACAAAGGAGTTTAAGGAAATAACGTCTTAATAAGAGGTGACAATTATCAACGGTGGTCAAAGAGCTATAAAAGGGAACTTTGAGGCTTAATAATGGAAATGGTAAATTGTCGAACTTCTTGGTAAAGTTTGAAATTTTTTTTGGATCAATATAGAACAAAAAAAAAAAAAAAAAAAAAAAACTATTGAAGTCATCAATTTGATTGAAAGGAGAAACGAAGCCAAAGTGGATCGAATTGAAAAGTTTGTGACTGTTGAATAAAGTAAGTTGGACCTTCCAGGTTGTCACCAGCATGGTAGGTAGATTTCTGAGAAGAACTTGAACGGGGAACAACTTCTAAATTTGTGGCTCCGTGTAAAATTGTCCTAACAGGATCGAAGTAGCCCAAGTCATAAGTACGAGGACCACTGGACCAAGGCTTCATACCCCCTAGTGTTTCGCCTTAGGGCACACCAGTTGTTCGGTGCAACTATGTTTTAATTGTCAAAGGTTAAGCAAGGTGGTAATGAAGGACAAATAATCTCTTCTAAAGGCAAAAGATTTTTCAAAAGTTTATTTGCGATTGAAAGGTCATCAATTAAGGATCAAGGAGGTTAATTCGCAAAGACCGCCTTCGAGAACCAGGTATAGTCAATATGAGTTTATTGTGATCCCTTTGCATTCACCAATGCTCCTGCATCTTTCATGGATATCGTGAAAAGAGTCTTAAGAGCTTTCTAGACTCATTCGTCATGGTAGGTTTAGAGGACGTACTAGTTATTCCAAGACTAAGGAGCAATATGGAAAATAGCTCAGGTAAGTTTCGATGACCTTGAAAAGTAGTGAGTCGTATGCTAGATTTTCCGTGTGTGAGTTCACTTTTGACCAAATTGTTTTACTTTGACACGTGGTTACCAAGGACAATAAGGTGTTGGACTCTTTTATAGTGAATGTAGTTCGTAGTTCGCTTGGGCATAGTGCAAAACAGAGTTTGGTAGTTTCTTTGGTCTGGCAGGCGACCGTAGGAGTTTTTTTTTTTAGCATATTTCTAGCTTGAGAACGCCTTTGACATAACTGATGCGCGAGAACATCGTTTCCAATTAGAGTCAAGGTTGCGGGAAGAACTTTCACGAGTAAAAGGAACGACTGACTCCTACTCTAGTGTTAAATGTTTCCGATAGTATAAGTGGTTTAGCAGTTTTGTGATACTTCAAATAAAGGACTAGATGATGTACTAATGCAGCATGTGAAGGTTACTGCTTATGCCTCACATCAAATAAAGGAACATGAGCTTAATTATGACATAGTTGGTCTCATATCCTAGTCTGTTGTTGAGAGAGTCGGATTGTTTACAAATCGAGTTGGCACCGGAAGCCTTCTCAGTATTGTTGCCTCAATTTTCAGTGGTGCTTAATTTGAGACAACAAACTGTTGATGCCCAACAAGAAGATTCAAAATTGATTAAATGCTCAAATGAGGTAGGTCAACGAGATTTTATTCTCACTAGTGACTTGTCTTTGTTGTACCGAGGAAAAATGTGTACCAAAAAGACTTCTCAGTTTCTTATTTCGTTCCGCACATGCCAATGAGTGAAAGCTACGAGGCTTAAGCATGTTGACTTATGGAAATTCTTAAGTATTTCGGTTTGGAAAATGGAGAATGTTGCTGTGAGGTGATTGGGAAGTAAAGGACAACGAAAAGATTTGGGTTGGGTAATTGTGGACTTATTAAAAAAAAAAAGTTTGAACACTTTAATTAGGTAGGGTCGCCTATCCTAAGGAAAAATGGGCGAACCTATACTTAAAAGGGATATTTAGACTTAATGGTATATCTATGTTGATAGTTTCAGTCAGAGACCCTCGACATGTTGGAAAAGTTACAAAGGCACTTAGAACTCAATTGATTTTAAGCACAACTTTTCACCCACATATCAATGGACAGACAGACCGGTTAATTCAGACCTTGGAAGATATGTTATGAGCTTATGGTTTAGATTTTGCAAGTAGTTTAGGACACTCACTTGCATATGATGGAATTTTATGTACACCAAAAGTTATCAAGGAATTATTGATATGGTACTGTTAGTAGCCCTTTACGGAAATAAGGGTAGATCCCCTACTTATTGGAGCGCAGTAGGGGATTTTAAATTGTTAGGGTCCGAGTTGTCATGAATAAGGAAATTCAAAATATTAGAGCAAGGATGTTCATTGCGCAAAGTGGACAAAAGAGCTATGCCAACATAAGGTGAAAGGTTTTGGATTTTACACGGAGGTCACGTATTTCGAAAAGTAGCTCCTATGAAAGGAATTCTAAGGTTCGGACCAAAAAAAAAAAAAAAAAAAAAAAAGAAGAAGTTAGACCAACGTTTCATTAGGACCATTTGATGTTTTTGGAAATATTTGACCATGTAGCATATGGCTTGGCCTTGCCACCATCTCATCTCTGTGGTTCATAGTGTGTTTCATGTCTTCATGTTGTGGAAATATGTGTCAGATCCTGCACATGTGGCCAAATATGAACTTTTACACTTGAACGAGAACTAAAGTTATTAGAAAAAGCACCAAGAAATTATTGCAAGGGACTGAAAAGACTCTTTGTAATCGAGAAATAACTCTTCTTAAGATCCTCTGGCATAACCATCAATTTGAGGAAGCAACATGGAAAAGAGAGGACGAAAGGAGAATCAAGTATCCCGAGCTATTTCAAGGCTAGAAGGCTTTCGAGGACGAAAGTTCCCAAGAGGGGGAAAATTGTAACGCCCGACGTCTACAGTAGAATTGTTTCTCTTTTGGCGTAAGTTCCGGGTTTAATTTTGGTTTAAAAATAAGTTTAAAAATGAGATTTTTTATTATGTTGTAAAAATAAAGTTATATATATATATATATATATAAAAAGGAAAGAATGGTTTTAAAAAGGAAAAAAAAAAAGAGAGAGAGTTTTACTTTTAAATAAAAAGAAAAGGAAAAAAAAAAAAATTGATGAGTTGTTTTTTTTTTAAAAGATTAGGATAAACATTAAAAAAGTGATGTTTTTTTTTTAATAAAAAGTTTTTTCACCGACAGTTTCTCTTCTCCTCCAAATGCTTATTTGTTTTCCTTCTTTTTCTCCAACCTTCAGAATCCCTTTCCAACGCTCACGCCCCTGCCGTTTACTCTTCTTCTTCATTTCAACATCTCCCTCTCTCTCGTTTCTTCGCCATTGACAACTCGTCACCTCTGGCCATCCTCTTCCCATCCCCAACCACACGCATCAATAGGGAGGCGCGGTGCGACACGACGACGTTCAACATTTTAGTGGCGCCAATGGTGTTTAATGTCATTTTGATGCTCGCCCGACATCACTCATGACCCGTTCAACTGTGATTTCATTTAGCGATTTCATTCTGGCATTGGTTCCACGAAATCGAGCAATTTCAGAACGTTGTCCAACTTTGAATCACTCATTGGGTGAGTTTTTGTTGTTTATCATTTTCTCTTAAGCCTTTCATAATCGAATTCAATTAGATTTTCATTTGGAGTTTGATTTTAGAGTTCTTCATGGAAAACTTCAATTGGAGATTTAAGGCCTAAGAGTATTTTGGAGAAAAGAATATTTGTGTTAGTGTTAACCTTCATTTTTGAGTTGCAACAACGTTTTTCCCTTTGTTTCGATACATTTCGGTGCTGACCCATGCCCCAAATGACCTCATTTCGGACTACCCATAGTTCAGATATGTGAGTTTGAACTCTTTCGAACACCAACCACAAGAGCCCAAACCTCTTTGGTAAGACTTGGCGAGTAACGCTTACTCTGAATTCTTAGCGCATTCAATTGAAGTAGTAAAGTTTAACTTTTAACCATTGAATTTTCCTTTATGTGTAGATTTGGACTAATCATATTGGAATTCAAACGAAGAATTTGGGTAAGGACGAGTATGTAAACTCGTTTGTTGGCCTTTGTGTCGCTTAGCATTCTAACTGAGATTTTTTTTTATTATTTATTAGGATGTAAGTTTTGGTGTTGGGCGTCCTTTCAGGTCGGTCCAAGGACTTGGGTTGAGCAAAGTTTGTGGGGTCTCTTTATTTGGGTTGTTAATAAAGGTAAGTGACTTTACTATCGGAACGCCCTAGGAATAGGTTGTGCATGTTGTGTATGTGTGCTGATAACTGAATAGATTGTGAATGTTATTTTGAAACGTATGTCTTTATTTCAGGTATGGTTACCCAATTTTAAGGGGAAACTCTGCCGAAATTTCTAAGTTTTTTCTAAAACGTTTTCAATGTTATGTTTATGAATGAGTTGTGGTTGGGAAGTATGTTTTAATGTTTTAGTACGATGTTTATGGATGAAAATGCATGTTGAATTATAAGTTGATGTATTTGAGGCTGAAATATAAAGGAAAGATTGTTTCATGTGGCATCACGAAATGAAAAGAAATTTTTTTAAGGGACCTCATGCATTTGTGTTACATATATTGCATAATGATTTTGTGGCTATTACCCTTAAGAGGTTGATGTACATCTAGAGGGAAAGAATGAGGTTCTAGTTAGGCTGAGACTTGGCCCCGCTGATTGGGTGCCAACTAACCATCAGTTGGGGTAAAGTCTCCATCGAGAAGCCTTCTAGATCGATATGTTGTGGGGTAATAGTCCACTTGGCCAAAGAGGAAAATGTTTTTAAAGAGGAGAGGTTTTAGGTCCCATCAGAGGAAAATGCATGGAACATTCATATCGCATGCGCTTGCATAACGTGACTCCGGTAGCGGGGTCACTTACTGGGTATTTCTTTTGAAATACTCATTCTTTTCTTAAAACGTTTTTTTCCACAGGTAATGACAAGGACGTACAAGGCGAGTGAGCGAGGTCGTTTGCTAGCCGTGCCATTGGGATAATGTCAGAATGGCGTCAACATTTAGGATGTTTCATGTTTAAAATGTTTTATGCAAAAGTTGTGTCTGAGTTTGTTTCAACAAGTTTAGCATTTTGTTTTCATTTATGTTTTGCAACGATTTCAGTGGGATCCCAAATAAATTCTTTTTATTAATTTAAGAAAGATATTCTTTTCTTTTTATATTTCTCAAGGTTTTCTAGACGTTTTAGCATGCATGGAGTAACATCCTTAGATTGTCTAGGTGTAAATAGTCTGGTCGTTACAAAGACAATAAATTAATCTGTTACACGTTATGAAATTCTTAATTTATGTAAGTTTTATTGATATATAGCGAGTTCAATTCTTCTAAGAAATAAATGGAAATTGACTTCAAATCGTTTGAAAATTAAAAATTTGTGACATTTCTCAAATATGTATGGTGGAAAAAAAAACACTTTAAAAAATACACTTAAAATTACCTTTTTAACATATAATTACTCATTTATTTTGAACCTTATAATACATTAATATAATAAAAAAAAAATCGGCTATTATCTTTTTTTTTTTTTAGGGTTCGACTGAATGTTTCATTATTTTGTTGGAATGTATTAATTAAAAAATATCCATTACGAATAAAATATTCAATATATCATTTAAGATATTTCTCAAATATTTTCAAATTTGATATCTATTACATTTTTATTAGTTCATATATTTTAATCCATTTTTTTAGTTCCATTAAAAGAATTTATGATAAGCCAAGGCGAGCGTGACTCAACTGGCATATGTATGTCCTTGATAACCAAGAGGTCTGTGGTTCGAATCCCCCCACCCCCAATGTACTAAAAAAAAATGAATTTATGATAATAAATTGTATATTTTTTTTTTTGAAGAAAAGTTATATATATTTTTTTAAAATTAAATAGATGAATTTTTTAAGTACATTACACGCGTTAATGACTAGTATATGGATAAAACTCGACAAATGTTATAAAGTTAATGGACTTGTGTCAAATGCTCTAATTTTTTATTCCACATTCAATTCTAGCTTAATCCCAAATTTTATAATCTTCACTCAAAAGATTTGAAAACTCTTCATCAATTATTCGAGAAATTATCCTCATCGTCTAAGGTTAACAACTATGAAAACTATCATGAACCTAATTTTTTCTTCCCAATCTTAGTAGATTAACCTCATGGACCTGAATCATCTATACAACATCGACGCTTGATGATAAAATACATCCTATTATGTTATATTGATCAATATTTCGATTAACACTAGGAACAGGAAAACTCAAAACTTATGCGTGAAAGAAGAAAACTGGCCAAAACTTATCCGAGAGAGAGAGAGACAAAATCTTATGTATTAGAGAGATCAAATTTAGATAGATATATCAACTATGTTATCAGTTTGCATTAATATCTTTAGTTGATGAATTGAGAATTCAAATATTAGGCATCTTAGACATGCCGCCATGGAGTGCAAATTCTATATGCTCCAGTGTCTTTTGGATGCATCAAACATGCATAGTCCGAATAAATGTACCATTCGCAGTTGGAACAACGATTTTCATCTCTGTGAAAGTCATAGATAACGAGGCTGTGGACTTCGCCTGTCACCCATTCAAAACTGCAATAAAACAATGTTGTCCCGAAAATATTGGGTGTAAAAGGAAAGGAGTATATTTGTTCCGATAAAAGGACTTGGAACTTCAAATTATCATCCTTTGATTGACAATGAACTCGAACGGGGCGAGTCATTTTATTAACAATGTTGACTCTAGTCGCTTCTAGAGCGGAGCTGATTGATTCTTCAGCCATCGTGTGTATGCTAGTAAAAAACAACAGGAATACAGAGAGTGCAAACATTGATGATGAACTCATTTTGCTTGATAGAAAGAGAGGGAATGAAAGGAAAGGATTGGAAATGTCATGTATATATATACACAGAAGTAAAATGGTGACTTTTTTTTTAATCTTTTTGTTGTGATAAATATCAAAATATTAACTTCATTAAATAGAACTCTAAATTTTCCGTTCATCAATTTATTCAATTAACTTTTTTCCATATTTTATTTTTTAAACTTTAAGAAAATGTTAGTTATTTTTTAACAGTAAATGTTATTAAATTATATACTTCAATGTACATTAAATTAATTAAATAGTATGTTACAATCTCATGACAAAACCACAAGTTACATCGATTAGGGTGAAGAAATAGAAAAGATGATTTCACCTAAACTAGCGCAGTTTCATATTTGTGTGTACATGTTGCTAAATGACTTTTTAAGTTCTTGAAGATAAGATATATACTTTATGTATGCTTATATCAAACATTAATTTGTTTTATAGTTGTGTATTTTCCTCTCATTTAGCCTTAAACTCCACAATTGCTGTAAGCCGTTGAAATCAATAACCTGTTTTCTTTACCTTTTAATTTTTTTCCTTATATTTTTACACTTTTGTTGGTAAATTACTTAGAAAGATAATTTGTTTTCCTCTATTATTTTTCTTGGATATTATTTAAAGTGTTGATAATTTCAATTGTGTCTATTTTAATAAAATATTAATGACTCAAAAAAACCGAAATCTACCCATTTTTATAGAATGCATCGAGGGATGTGATGGTAATTAATTACAACATTTCAAAAAAGACAATAAATTAATTTGTTACACATTATGAAATTCTTAATTTATGTAAGTTTTATTGATATATAGTGAGTTCAATTCTTCTAAGAAATAAATGGAAATTGACTTCAAATCGTTTGAAAATTAAAAATTTGTGACATTTCTCAAATATGTATGGTGGAAAAAAAAACACGTTAAAAAAAACACTTAAAATTACCTTTTTAACATATAATTACTCATTTATTTTGAACCTTATAATACATTAATATAATAAAAAAAAAATCGGCTATTATCTTTTTTTTTTTTTTAGGGTTCGACTGAATGTTTCATTATTTTGTTGGAATGTATTAATTAAAAAATATCCATTACGAATAAAATATTCAATATATCATTTAAGATATTTCTCAAATATTTTCAAATTTGATATCTATTACATTTTTATTAGTTCATATATTTTAATCCATTTTTTTAGTTCCATTAAAAGAATTTATGATAAGCCAAGGCGAGCGTGACTCAACTAGCATATGTATGTCCTTGATAACCAAGAGGTCTGTGGTTTGAATCCCCCACCCCCAATGTACTAAAAAAAAAAAATTTATAATAATAAATTGTATATTTTTTTTTTGAAGAAAAGTTATATATATTTTTTTAAAATTAAATAGATGAATTTTTTAAGTACATTAGACGCGTTAATGACAAGTATATGGATAAAACTCGACAAATGTTATAAAGTTAATGGACTTGTGTCAAATGCTCTAATTTTTTATTCCACATTCAATTCTACCTTAATCCCAAATTTTATAATCTTCACTCAAAAGATTTGAAAACTCTTCATCAATTATTCGAGAAATTATCCTCATCGTCTAAGGTTAACAACTATGAAAACTATCATGAACCTAATTTTTTCTTCCCAATCTTAGTAGATTAACCTCATGGACCTGAATCATCTATACAACATCGACGCTTGATGATAAAATACATCCTATTATGTTATATTGATCAATATTTCGATTAACACTATGAACAGGAAAACTCAAAACTTATGCGTGAAAGAAGAAAACTGGCCAAAACTTATCCGAGAGAGAGAGACAAAATCTTATGTATTAGAGAGATCAAATTTAGATAGATATATCAACTATGTTATCAGTTTGCTTTAATATCTTTAGTTGATGAATTGAGAATTCAAATATTAGGCATCTTAGACATGCCGCCATGGAGTGCAATCTCTATATGCTCCAGTGTCTTTTGGATGCATCAAACATGCATAGTCCGAATAAATGTACCATTCGCAGTTGGAACAACGATTTTCATCTCTGTGAAAGTCATAGATAACGAGGCTGTGGACTTCGCCTGTCACCCATTCAAAACTGCAATAAAACAATGTTGTCCCGAAAATATTGGGTGTAAAAGGAAAGGAGTATATTTGTTCCGATAAAAGGACTTGGAACTTCAAATTATCATCCTTTGATTGACAATGAACTCGAACGGGGCGAGTCATTTTATTAACAATGTTGACTCTAGTCGCTTGTAGAGCGGAGCTGATTGATTCTTCAGCCATCGTGTGTATGCTAGTAAAAAACAACAGGAATACAGAGAGTGCAAACATTGATGATGAACTCATTTTGCTTGATAGAAAGAGAGGGAATGAAAGGAAAGGATTGGAAATGTCATATATATATATACAGAGAAGTAAAATGGTGACTGTTTTTTTAATCTTTTTGTTGTGAGAAATATCAAAATATTAACTTCATTAAATAGAACTCTAAATTGTCCGTTCATCAATTTATTCAATTAACTTTTTTCCATATTTTATTTTTTAAACTTTAAGAAAATGTTATTTATTTATTTTTTAACAGTAAATGTTATTAAATTATATACTTCAATGTACATTAAATTAATTAAATAGTATATACTTCAATGTACATTAAATTAATTAAATAGTATGTTACAATCTCATGACAAAACCACAAGTTACATCGATTAGGGTGAAGAAATAGAAAAGATGATTTCACCTAAACTAGGGCAGTTTCATATTTGTGTGTACAATTTGCTAAATTGCTTTTTAAGTTCTTGAAGATAAGATATATACTTTATGTATGCTTATATCAAACTTTAATTTGTTTTAAAGTTGTGTATTTTCCTCTCATTTAGCCTTAAACTACACAATTGCGGTAAGCGGTTGAAATCAATAACCTGTTTTCTTTACCTTTTAATTTTTTTCCTTATATTTTTACACTTTTGTTGGTAAATTACTTAGAAAGATAATTTGTTTTCCTCTATTCTTTTTCTTGGATATTATTTAAATTGTTGATAATTTCAATTGTGTCTATTTTAATTAAATATTAATGACTCAAAAAAACAGAAATCTACCCATTTTTATAGAATGCATCGAGGGATGTGAAGGTAATTAATTACAACATTTTAAAAAAGACAATAAATTAATCTGTTACACGTTATGAAATTCTTAATTTATGTAAGTTTTATTGATATATAGTGAGTTCAATTCTTCTAAGAAATAAATGGAAATTGACTTCAAATCGTTTGAAAATTAAAAATTTGTGACATTTCTCAAATATGTATGGTGGAAAAAAAACACGTTAAAAAATACACTTAAAATTACCTTTTTAACATATAATTACTCATTTATTTTGAACCTTATAATACATTAATATAATAAAAAAAAAAATCGGCTATTATCTTTTTTTTTTTTTTAGGGTTCGACTGAATGTTTCATTATTTTGTTGGAATGTATTAATTAAAAAATATCCATTACGAATAAAATATTCAATATATCATTTAAGATATTTCTCAAATATTTTCAAATTTGATATCTATTACATTTTTATTAGTTCATATATTTTAATCCATTTTTTTAGTTCCATTAAAAGAATTTATGATAAGCCAAGGCGAGCGTGACTCAACTGGCATATGTATGTCCTTGATAACCAAGAGATTTGTGGTTCGAATCCCCCCACCCCCAATCTACTAAAAAAAAATGAATTTATGATAATAAATTGTATATTTTTTTTTTTGAAGAAAAGTTATATATATTTTTTTAAAATTAAATAGATGAATTTTTTAAGTACATTACACGCGTTAATGACAAGTATATGGATAAAACTCGACAAATGTTATAAAGTTAATGGACTTGTGTCAAATGCTCTAATTTTTTATTCCACATTCAATTCTAGCTTAATCCCAAATTTTATAATCTTCACTCAAAAGATTTGAAAACTCTTCATCAATTATTCGAGAAATTATCCTCATCGTCTAAGGTTAACAACTATGAAAACTATCATGAACCTAATTTTTTCTTCCCAATCTTAGTAGATTAACCTCATGGACCTGAATCATCTATACAACATCGACGCTTGATGATAAATTACATCCTATTATGTTATATTGATCAATATTTCGATTAACACTACGAACAGGAAAACTCAAAACTTATGCGTGAAAGAAGAAAACTGGCCAAAACTTATCCGAGAGAGAGAGAGACAAAATCTTATGTATTAGAGAGATCAAATTTAGATAGATATATCAACTATGTTATCAGTTTGCTTTAATATCTTTAGTTGATGAATTGAGAATTCAAATATTAGGCATCTTAGACATGCCGCCATGGAGTGCAATCTCTATATGCTCCAGTGTCTTTTGGATGCATCAAACATGCATAGTCCGAATAAATGTACCATTCGCAGTTGGAACAACGATTTTCATCTCTGTGAAAGTCATAGACAACGAGGCTGTGGACTTCGCCTGTCACCCATTCAAAACTGCAATAAAACAATGTTGTCCCGAAAATATTGGGTGTAAAAGGAAAGGAGTATATTTGTTCCGATAAAAGGACTTGGAACTTCAAATTATCATCCTTTGATTGACAATGAACTCGAACGGGGCGAGTCATTTTATTAACAATGTTGACTCTAGTCGCTTGTAGAGCGGAGCTGATTGATTCTTCAGCCATCGTGTGTATGCTAGTAAAAAACAACAGGAATACAGAGAGTGCAAACATTGATGATGAACTCATTTTGCTTGATAGAAAGAGAGGGAATGAAAGGAAAGGATTGGAAATGTCATATATATATATACACAAAAGTAAAATGGTGACTGTTTTTTTAATCTTTTTTGTTGTGATAAATATCAAAATATTAACTTCATTAAATAGAACTCTAAATTTTTCGTTCATCAATTTATTCAATTAACTTTTTTCCATATTTTATTTTTTAAACTTTAAGAAAATGTTATTTATTTATTTTTTAACAGTAAATGTTTTTTTTTTTTTTTTTGAGAAAACTTTTAACAGTAAATGTTATTAAATTATATACTTCAATGTACATTAAATTAATTAAATAGTATGTTACAATCTCATGACAAAACCACAAGTTACATCGATTAGGGTGAAGAAATAGAAAAGATGATTTCACCTAAACTAGCGCAGTTTCATATTTGTGTGTACATGTTGCTAAATGGCTTTTTAAGTTCTTGAAGATAAGATATATACTTTATGTATGCTTATATCAAACATTAATTTGTTTTATAGTTGTGTATTTTCCTCTCATTTAGCCTTAAACTACACAATTGCTGTAAGCGGTTGAAATCAATAACCTGTTTTCTTTACCTTTTAATTTTTTTCCTTATATTTTTACACTTTTGTTGGTAAATTACTTAGAAGGATAATTTGTTTTCCTCTATTCTTTTTCTTGGATATTATTTAAATTGTTGATAATTTCAATTGTGTCTATTTTAATTAAATATTAATGACTAAAAAAAAAACGAAATCTACCCATTTTTATAGAATGCATCGAGGGATGTGATGGTAATTAATTACAACATTTTAAAAAAGACAATAAATTAATCTGTTACACGTTATGAAATTCTTAATTTATGTAAGTTTTATTGATATATAGTGAGTTCAATTCTTCTAAGAAATAAATGGAAATTGACTTCAAATCGTTTGAAAATTAAAAGTTTGTGACATTTCTCAAATATGTATGGTGGAAAAAAAAACACGTTAAAAAAAACACTTAAAATTACCTTTTTAACATATAATTACTCATTTATTTTGAACCTTATAATACATTAATATAATAAAAAAAAAATCGGCTATTATCTCTTTTTTTTTTTTAGGGTTCGACTGAATGTTTCATTATTTTGTTGGAATGTATTAATTAAAAAATATCCATTACGAATAAAATATTCAATATATCATTTAAGATATTTCTCAAATATTTTCAAATTTGATATCTATTACATTTTTATTAGTTCATATATTTTAATCCATTTTTTTAGTTCCATTAAAAGAATTTATGATAAGCCAAGCGAGCGTGACTCAACTGGCATATGTATGTCCTTGATAACCAAGAGGTCTGTGGTTCGAATCCCCCACCCCAATGTACTAAAAAAAATGAATTTATGATAATAAATTGTATATTTTTTTTTTGAAGAAAAGTTATATATATTTTTTTAAAATTAAATAGATGAATTTTGTAAGTACATTACACGCGTTAATGACAAGTAAATGGATAAAACTCGACAAATGTTATAAATTTAATGGACTTGTGTCAAATGCTCTAATTTTTTATTCCACATTCAATTCTACCTTAATCCTAAATTTAATAATCTTCACTCTGTTCTAAAAAAAAAAAAAAAATTTCACTCAAAAGATTTGAAAACTCTTCATCAATTATTCGAGAAATTATCCTCATCGTCTAAGGTTAACAACTATGAAAACTATCATGAACCTATTTTTTTTTTCCCAATCTTAGTAGATTAACCTCATGGACTTGAATCATCTATTCAACATCGACGCTTGATGATAAAATACATCCTATTATGTTATATTGATAATCTTCACTCTGTTTTAAGCCATAGATAGCCTTGTGAAGTTTGCAGACATAAGTGGTATATGAAGGATTTTCATACCCGGGTGGTTAAGTCATGTAGACTGCTTCCTTCAAGGTGCCATTGAGAAATTTTGAGGAAGAGATGCTCTGTTTTGTGCCATATTGATAGTTGAAGGACCATTGGTGAGGGAGAGACCAGCGAGCCCAGATTTCAGAGTAGTCTGATACTCCAAACGCTTCTCATAAGAGAGAAGATCAACTTGCATCTCCGACCAGCTTACACCTTGTTTTCCTTGGATCATGATCACAACCAGATTATAATCTTCATCAAGCCCAGAAAGTACATGAGATATGAGATCACTAGAGGACAACAAACTACCAGCAAGTGTTAATCCATCTGAATATTTTTTCATTGTAATAAGGTACTCACCCATTTTGAGTGAACCCTTCCTTGTCTGTTGAAACAATCGTTTTAGGTAGTCAATATCTGCCCTGGAATGGATGCCAAATAAATCCTGAACAGCTTCCCACAAGCTTTTGGATGTGTAGAAGCCCATGACTTGCATTGCTATCTCAGGTGACATGGAGTTGTAGAGCCAACCTAGTAGCAGCTGATCGATGGTAACCCATCTTGTGTACTCCGGATTAGGTACCAGTGTGGTGGGTGAGGCTTTGATCGGGGTGGGAGTTTCCACAGACCCAGGGGTCAAAATGCTTTCAACGGTTTCTTCAACTTGAGCAGGCGACGAAGGAGCATGGATGCTGATTTCTGGGCAAACATCGGAGCTAGTGAGATGACCCTCCAGCTGATAGCTCCGGAGAATCGGCCATGCCAAGTTTTGCCAGAGCAAGAAGTTTGTACGATCCAACTTGATAGAAGTGATTTGATTGAGTAATTGATTTAGGGGAGGGCCAGAGAAGCTGCCAAAAGTGGCGCTAGATGAAGAAGGGAAACTCAATTTGGGGTTGATGTTAGCCATTTTGGCTCTGATACCAACTTAATAAAATAGAACAGGGGAAGAAGAAGAATTCTTATAGAGACTTCTTTCGAAATTCCCTTTTGCTATTTCAGTGTATGTATTTGTTATATAGAGGCTAGTCACCCTAACCTCCTCTTTTATACACGAATTAATGAATCAAAATACAAATAGGACAAAAGTAATACAGGCCTAAAAACTTTGTATAGACACGTGTGCAGGAGGATGATTGAGAGAGCCATAACAGAAAATATTCTTCTCTATCCTTATACTCTCCAGCCTTGTCATCCTCTAGATTGTTTTTCCTAATAAGTAGATTAACCTCATGGACCTGAATCATCTATATAACATCGACGCTTGATGATAAAATACATCCTATTATGTTATAATGATCACTATTTCGATTAACAATATGAACAGGAAAACTCGAAACTTATGCGTGAAAGAAGAAAACTGGCCAAAACTTATCCAAGAGAGAGAGAGAGACAAAATCTTATGTATTAGAGAGATCAAATTTAGATAGATATATCAACTATGTTTTTCAGTTTGCTTTAATATCTTTAGTTGATGAAATGAGAATTCAAATATTAGGCATCTTAGACATGCCGCCATGGAGTGCAAATACTATATGCTCCAGTGTCTTTTGGATGCATCAAACAGGCAGTGTCCGAATAAATGTACCATTGGCAGTTGGAACAACGATTTTCATCTCTGCGAAAGTCATAGATAACGAGGCTGTGGACTTCGCCTCTCACCCATTCAAAACTGCAATAAAACAATGTTGTCTGGAAAATATTGGGTGTAAAAGGAAACGAGTATATTTGTTCCGATAAAAGGACTTGGAACTTCAAATTATCATCTTTTGATTGACAATGAACTCGAACGGGGCGAGCCATTTTATTAACAATGCTGACTCTAGTCGCTTGTAGAGCGGTGCTGATTGATTCTTCAGCCATCGTGTGTATGCTAGTAAAAAACAACAAGAATACAGAGAGTGCAATCATTGATGATGAACTCATTTTGCTTGATAGAAAGGGAGGGTATGAAAGGAAAGGATTGGAAATGTCATATATATATATATATATATATATATATATATACACGGAAGTAAAATGGTGACTTTTTTTAATCTTTTTGTTGTGATAAATATCAAAATATTAACTTCATTAAATAGAACTCTAAATTTCCGGTTCATCAATTTATTCAATTAACTTTTTTCCATATTTTATTTTTTAAACTTTAAGAAAGTGTTATTTATTTATTTTTTCACAGTAAATGTTATTAACTTATATACTTCAATGTACATTAAATTAATTAAATAGTATGTTACAATCTCATGACAAAACCACAATTTACATCGATTAGGGTGAAGAAATAGAAAAGATGATTGTTGCGTGATTTATTGCGTACCGCAAGTGTACGGGTCAAGTTTTAATATAGTGATTTAAGTAAAGAGTATCGTCCACAAGATTGGTTTTCTAGATCAATTGAATACCATAGGTAATAACCACAAATTCTATTTAGATTAAAAAATACTTTGAAGTGAGTGAAAAGTAAATGACTGAAAAGTAATGGGAAACCTTTAAGAGAGAAAACCTAGGGAATTGATTTCATCGAATAGATTTATACTTAATTAATCTATTAATCCAAAAATAGTCATGTATACAATTATAAGCCAAGAAGTACAAAACTCATAAAAGACTCGCTAGAGCTCTATTAATTCTCTTCCCTTAATACAAAACCAACATGTCTGTCTAGTTTTAATAGAAAAGAAAGGCATTAAGTATCTTCTATTATCGGCCTCTAAGAGAATTCTTCTTTTTCATGCAAGAATTTACAAGTAGTCAAGTGTTTGAGTTCTACTCTAAAATCTACTCTTTCAAGCTAGAATTAAAGCAATCAACAATTTATACTTTGGCCAAAAGATAAAAGCATTAAGCAAACAAACACAAGAACAATTGTTGCAATATGAAGAACATTAGATTAATCAAACATGAAAACTAAAACGATTACATCAATCCCCTAAGTAAAAGTCTAGCTACTCATAATCACTAAAATCACGCTTAGACAATGTTTAGAATCCATAAAATAAACAATAAAATCAAAGGTAAAAGGAGAAAAACTCTTGTCGCGTGCCAAGCCTCGTTCCTGATGTGATCTGCACGTTTCCGAGCCTCTGAATCTCTTCTTCAGCTCTCTAGAGTGTCCCTCACGCCTTTCCAATGAGTGTATTTCGAAATTAAGGTTCAAATCTCCCAAAAATTGGTTTTTTTCCGTCAAATGGAGAAAAATATGCATTTATAGGAAAAATCGTCATAGCGTCTCGACGCTGCCCTTAAAATGCGTGAAAACTGATTTGGAAAGCCAGCGTCGAGATGCTATAGCTCGACGCTACAGGTATATGTATTACAATTGCGGAATGTATAACGATAGTGGTTGAGTGGCGTGGTGGTTTGGGCGCTCCTTGGGTGAGCTTTATGCGCTCGCGCCTAAGTTTAAAACTCATATAGGACATCTTTTATTTTTATTTTTTTCTGTGAGGGATTAGAGCGTCGAGACGCTGTCCCCTCGGGAATTCTGACTTGAAAACTTCATTTTGGAGCGTCTCGACGCTATCCCCTCGGCTTTTTTGGCTTGATTTCTTCTTTTTCTTGGCTCTTGGTCATAAAAGTTCATATTTTAAGCTAATTTTTCATGCCATAACTTCTAAAAAGCTTCGGTTTGCTCAAAATGCTCGAAATCTACAATTTAGATAAATAATATCATTAAAACAATCATTTAAACTCCAAAACTAGCATAATAAAGGCTCTAAAGATAACCCATTTAGTGTGCTATCAAACACCCCCAAACTTAAGCTTTTGTTAGTCCTCGAGCAAAATAAAACAAACCATTAAATGAATCAATGAATGCATGCTCGTGACTCGAACCTCAGTGTTCTTAAGACAAATAAACCGCAAAAGAAGGCATATTAAACCACGACCTATCAACAATAAATTTTAAAAATCAAATCATTTTATCTTTTGCATGTGTGCTCACTTTTCTTCCCTTAATATCTATGAATACCAATAAAACTAAACATACATCAATAACTTGAGTCAAAGTGACAATCAAGAGATTAAGCAATCATAGACTTCAATTTTATAACAAAAAACTCAAGCATCTCATAAAATTACTGAAATCGAATGCACAAGACTTCATACCCTCGCAGAAATTCACTCAAAATGCTCAACTGTTTAGGGTATATGTAAGATAAACGCTCAAACCAAAACATAAGAGACATTTACCATAAGCTTGCTAATATATCACATCTTCATCATCGATGAATTAAATTCAATGTAAAACTTCAAGGGTCTTGTTTTGGTTGTAATTGGGCTTAGGTAAGGGTGGATGAATGAACATTTTAAGCTACTAGGTTGGAAGAATTATAAGACTGTACCACATGAAACTTTCTTTTCTTTTCCTTTTCTCAATTTTTCTTTTATTTTCTTCTTCTGTTTTCTTTTTCTCTTTTCTTTTGTCTCTAAAAGAAGCTAATGGAATGAATGCTTTCTTTTGAATATTCTTTTAACACCATTCAACTTTCTTCTTTGGATGGATTGACACATCCTGTGGTAAGCACTTATAAACCTTCCACTAAGGGTTCAAAGAGAGGAAAACAACAAGAGAATCAGTATAAGGCTTGTAATGTGGTAATGTTCCAATGAAAAGGTTTAAGGCTAAAAAATTGGCTTTCTAAGGATTATGTAAAGGTAGGCTATTTAAGAAAGCTAAAAGTGGTTTTACCTAAACGCCCTTTGTGAAGTTAAACATTCAAGTCAAATTCAAAGATTCCAGACATGCATAACAGAGCAAGTTCTAGAAATATCAATCATGCATGGAAATCACTCAATTTAAGAAAATAGAGCACCATGTTAAGAGGTGTTGTTACCTCTCCAAAAGTGCATTATTTAGGGCCTTAAAAACCTAAAAATCATGGAAGTTCTTGAGTGTTTTTGTTAGAAGTTAGCTTAATGTGTGCTTATAAGTGAGAATTTGAGAAATGATGCTAATTTAAGGCTTATTTGGAAAAGGAACGAAAAATGATGCAAAATGGTGTAAATGGAGCTAAATTGTACATTGCAGGTGCATTGCGGAAAAATTGCGGACTCGCAATGGAATCAGCCAAAACAGAGCATTGCGGCCCTCGCAATAAAACCGCAACGCCAGTCTTTGCTGCTGCACTTTTCCAGCCGTCAGTCTTCGTTGTTGCGATTGTTTAGCCGCCCAACCTTTCTACTGCTGCCACGTGGGAGGCTGTTATTCCAAGACTGGATGGAGATCCGCAGCTGAAGGTACCTGTAGAGGCTATAAAAGGAGTCGAATGACGATGGAAAACAAAAATCAATCGGAGTGCGAGGAGATCCCGATTGTGAAGAAACTTGCAGACAAAACCTTTCCCCCGTTTGTTGGATCGAAGAAACAAGCCCTTGGCGTTGATAATTTGAGAGGAAGAAGAGAAGATCCTTCTTCTCTTCTGATTGAAATTGTCCCCAAGATCAGTTAATCTTCCCCTTCATCCGAGGCGATTCACGACTTGGAAGATCCTCACACCTTTACAACTTTCTTTATTGCTTTCTAACTACTTGCTGTCTATTTGAGATATTGTTCTGAATTATCTACTGCACTCGTTCTGTATTGCTTTCGAACCATCGCACGTTTGTCTTACGAAGAGTTTTGTACTTTTCTTTTTAAGAGTAGTCAATTTGTTTTGTTGAGTTCTTCATCTTATCATTTCTTCATCAATTAATTTTACTGAGTTCTTCGATTCATGTTTTATCAATTCATCTCCCTTAATTCTTTGAAAACCATGTGTAACTAATCTAATAGGGGTCTGCTAGAGATGAATCTATAGGCTAGAAGTATGTGAATTCAGCATGTAAAGTAGCATGAATGCATTGAATGTATGTGATCTTCATCCAATGGGCAATTTCGACCGACCATCCATTTTGTCTACAGAATTCCTAACCTCCGGAAGGAGTAAGAATTCAGAGTCATCCATTCATGTTAGCCTTTTATGGTAACCAGAGAATGGCCTAGGAATAGGCATTCTCCTAGCACGTTCGTTAGCATAAGTGTATAAATAGGTGTTTAAGTCTTACTTGGATATGAGTAACTTAAAGATCTAATGCATGTAATCGAAAGATGCATGAGGCCTAGCTAAAACGATGCATGAAATGTTAAATTGCTGTTGAATGATCATAGTCAAATGCCTATAGAGAACTCTTAAGCCGACCTTGTTGTCTTACTTTAGATTTTAAATCATTGTTATTTTATTGCGAGATTATTGCGAGAACCGCAATAACCATTTCTGCCTTTTTCCTTAGTCTTTTCCGTAGGTTTTTATCCTTTGCGAATTTATTGCGAGAAAATTGCGAGAACCGCAATTCTACTTTTCCACATTATAACTTTTCCTCTTTGCTAGTTTTGCATTTATGCTTACATTCTTTGTGCATCTTCTAAATTCCCGTACTTCAACCCAAAATCTATCCAATTTAAGTTACCTTATCTAATCTAACAAACTAAATCGCTAGTCACTAAACTTAATCTCTGTGGGAAAACAAATTAAATTATACTTATCACTTGCTGCAGACCATGTATAATTGCATGATCTGAGTGCTCTTCGCATTTAAATTTACATACACACTGAGCACGCAACAAGTTTTTGGCGCTGCTGCCGGGGATTTTGTTTAGTAAACACGATTTGTGTTATTTTAGAAAAGTTTAATTTAGTGGAGCTAATCTTTTGCATTTATTTTACAGGTACCAACAAATTGGTTTATGAATGAGTTTCCCAATCACAATCTAGAATTTGATCCTGAACCTGGAAGGACTTTAAGGGCCAGAAACAAAATTAAGAAACGCCTTTTTAAACAGCCAAAACAACCTGTAACTCAGCACATTGCTGACCACGCAGAGTCAGTACAATCACAACAAGCTGAAATGGATCGAGCAGAAAAAGCACCAAACCGAGCACCTAACATTCGCAACCCCATTCAAATTGCGAATGATAAGGATAGTGTTATTCTATCATATCTTGTACCAATGCCTGAGGAGCTTACTCCGAGCATCATACGCCCAAAGATAACAGCTCACTCATTCGAACTGAAACCCGTCATGTTTTAGATGCTGTCCACGGTTGGACAATTCTTCGGAGTGGAGAATGAGGACCCCCACAACCACTTGAGAAACTTCCTGGGAGTAAGTGATGTTAGACATCATGGGGTTCCATCCTAAAACCAATTGGTGATAGGAGGAGTAGCCCATGTGTGTTATATTATGAGTGAGGTCCCTTCATCTTTCCGATGTGGGATCCTCAACATGCCCCCTCAAGATGGTGCCTCTTTGGGTTCACCATCTTGGGTCGGATCCCACTTTTGGACCGAATACCGGTTTGGGCTTCATGGGCTCTGATACCATGTTAGACATTGATGGACCAAAACGTGGGTATATATTTTGGTTCAATAACCTGCAATGAAGTTTATGGTCAAGTGCAAGTATACACTGTCAATCAAGTAATAAAATGGAAAGTATTCCAAGTATCGTATCCCAAGAGACTGTTGAAGGATTTAGTTTTAGAAAGAATTTGTTTTTCGAATGCAATGAAAAAGTAACAAAAATAAATTGATAATGTTTGGTTGGTTTTGGGTTGAAAAGAAATAATAAAAAACAGGGATTCAATCATGTTTCAGCCCTAAGTTGAGTTTACTTGACAACGTGTGACCACAGAGTCACCACATAGTACCTTATGCTTTTGGATCGGATTCGTCTCCTATTCAGCCTCTTTGCAAGTACCTTTAGGAGTCTAAGCCATTATACTCACGGTCCAGTGGATAATGTGATCTTAGATGGTTAAGTATGCAATCCTATTGATCCTATAGTCTTTTGCCCCAATCATCAAGGACAATCGACGAAATCCTATTCCTAGGTTTTTCTGCTATATCACCTTTACGAGAGCCGTTAATTGCCCGACCTGTCCAGTATCGACATTAACATTTCATGCTAATTAAGTGATCAATTTAATATAACATTTTTGCATATATTCAGTAAAGGACGAACCACATAAGGCATAAGGGGTAAAACCGTAATTTACAGCTGTCAAGCTAGCTCATTTCTTAACGGGCATTCACATATTTGAATCCCTTAGGAAAACTTAGCTCATAATGAGAACTAGACTAAAATACTTCATTGAAAAATAATGCATAAGTACAAAAATAGCTAGAAGGGTAAAATGGTAATTTTACTCGAAAATTAAAGATAAAATGAAAATGGAATAAAAACAGAATGTAAATAATAAATAAAGGACAAAATTGGAATAACAAAGGTTTTGAACTGAAAATTAAATTATAAATGCGAAAGTTGCTAAAAGGGTAAAATGGTAATTTTGCATGTAAAGTTAAGAACGGAAATAAATGCGAAATAAAAACAGAATGTAAATAGAAAATGTGCAGAATTAAATAGAAAGTAAATCTGGAAATTTTCCAACTTTCTCTCTCTCGAACTCGTGGACAACGGATGAAGGGTCTCTACACGCTCGATTCACGTCGTCAATGCAAATCGAATCCTCGCAGCACCTTCCTTTCGGAGCTGGCTGAAGTAGAACTATTACAGAGGAGTGGTCCGCTCTTGTTTGGAATTTCGGGAATTTGGGTGAGTTCTTCGAGAGAGAAAGGAGGTTGATCGACTATGTGGAGATTAATTGTTGTAAAGAAATGATCGATGATTTGAATGAAGGTTTGAGGTGCCTTTTATAGGCTTTAGGGTTTGTTTGGAGGTTGCTAAAATGAGGGAGAGATCTTTGGGAAAGGTTGTTAGGTCAAATAGGGAGTTGGTTGGCTGAATCTTTGGAAGATCTTTGACAAATATCTCAACAAATTCGTTTGACCAGTCAACTGCACTCTGTGACCTCTTGTGTGGCCACAAGCTGGGTTCTGCACTCTGTGGCCTCTTATGTGGCCACAAGCTGGATTCTGCACTCTGTGACTCCTTTGTGGCCACAAGCTGAAGCAGAATACAGTTTTCCTGAAAATAATTAAAACAACATTAATTCTTATAAAAAATGACTCTTTTACCCTCTTAATTGCTTCATAATGACAAAACGACCTTGAGCATGTGACTTTCCTATTTTTATTCTTTTCTTATCAATTACATGCACAATTATCTTCAATTTAACTCAAAAAGTCAATTAATGAGTATGCTTTAAAGGGTAAAAACATGACATAAATGACGTTCATCAGACATCATGGGGTTCCATCCTAAAACCAACACCTTTATTATCTCAGGAGTGTCTCAAGAGGCCTTGCGACTTTACCTTTTTCCATATTCATTAAGAGACAAGGCTAAGACGTGGCTGAACTCCTTCCCCTCTGGTTCAATTGTCAATTGGACAGACCTAGCAGAGAAAATCCTGGTAAAATACTTCCCTCCAGATAGGAACTCTAACTTCCGTGATGATATCATCAAGTTCAAGCAAGCCGAGAATGAATCATTACATGAAGCTTGGACCAGATTCAAAGACCTATTACTCAAATGTCCACACCATGGCATTCCATGGTGTATCCAAATTGAAGTGTTCTTCAAAGGATGCAACCCCAGCACGAGGCAAGTGTTGAATTCCTCAACTAGAGGCTCGATGCTATCAAAGAGCTATAACGAAGCCTATGAGATTTTGGAGAAAATCTCAACATCACATTGTAGATGGTCAGACGATCCTGTGGAGCCAAACAGAAGGAAGGCTCAAGACATGGATGCACTCAGTGCAATGAGCAGCCAGATCAATGCTCTGACCAACCTAGTGAAGCAAATGGCTCAAACCAATATTCAACAAAGTGTCAACACCGTGGCAGCTGTTTCAACGAGCACATCAGTAGCCAACCAAGGTGAGGCACTAGTTTGTGGATTCTGTGGGGAAGGGCATATGTATGACTTTTGCCCTGGCAATCCAGCCTCGGTGTGCTAATGTGGAAGTCAACAACAACCGAGGAACAACCCCTACTCAAATACATATAACCCTGGTTGGAGAAACCACCCAAATCTCTCTTTGGGTGGACAACAAAACACAAACCAAATGCAAAATCAACCAAGACCAAGTGGACCATCTGGTTTCACTCAACAAACTAGTCAACCCCCATATAAAAAACAATACAACCAACCGATGGGAACATTAGTGGAGAACTTGCTGAAGGAGTACATAGCGAAGAGTGATGCAACTTTATAGAGCCAGCAAGCAACACTGAGAAGCTTAGAGAACCAGATTGGGCAGTTGGCAAACGAGCTGAAGAATAGGCCCCAAGGCAGACTGCCTGCAGACACTGAAACCCCAAGAAGGGATGGTAAGGAACAAGTTGAAGCTATTGAACTTCGAAGTGGAAGGCCATTGGTGATCAACAACAGAGAAGCACCAAAGAGAGTAGAGAATGAAGAGTCTAGTGCTCCACTGGATTCTCTGCCTAGCCTTGATCAAATACAACCAAACACAACAAGGGTGAGGCTGGAACCTATCATTGAGGAACCAGAAGAAATGCCTAGGCCTCCCCCTATCATTAGGCAATCTGACTTGCCTACCTATGTGCCACCACCTCCATTCCTAGACGGCTTAAGAAGAAACAAGAGCAGGAAGCTCATTTCCATAAGTTTTTGGAAATCTTGAAGCAAGTCCATGTTAATATCCCCTTTGTGGAAGTTTTGCAGTCTATGCCAACCTATGTAAAATTCTTAAAAGATATTATAACTAACAAAAAAGTTATTGGTGAGTTTGAAACAGTAAATCTCACTGAGGAATGCAGTGCCATACTCCAAAATAAGCTGCCAAAGAAGGAGAAGGATCCTGGTTCCTTTACTTTGCCAGTAGAATTGGGAGGCAAACATGTGGGCAGAGCTTTGTGTGATCTGGGAGCCAGCATCAATCTCATGCCCTTGTCACTATTCCAACAACTTGGGATAGGGGAAGCACGACCAACAACAGTCACCTTGCAACTTGCAGACAGATCCATCGCATACCCCGAAGGTAAGATTGAGGATATACTCGTCAAGGTTGACAAGTTTATTTTTCTTGCAGACTTTATAATCTTCACTACAACAAATAATGGCTTTACCGACGCCAACTATTACCGACGTTATAAATTTCGTCGGTAATTACCACTATTGCCGACGTTTAATGGACCGCATCGGTAAATGTAGCTATTGCCGACGCGGGTCAACCGCGCGTCGGTAAATAGTTAGAACTGGCGACGCGGTCAAAAACGACGTCGGCAAATAGATGACATTACCGACGTGGCTTTAAACCGCGTCGGTACATATGAATGTTAAAAATAATTATTTAGTTTTGCCGACGCCGTCCAATAGTGCGTCGGTAAATAGTGGGCCTTACCGACGCGTTCCAAGACCGCGTCGGTAAATACAAATTATTATTATTTTTTTATATCATTATTTATTCATATTTACCGACGTGGCTTTTAACCGCGTCGGCACATATGAATATTAAAAATAATTATTTAGTTTTGCCGACGCCGTCCAAAAGTGCGTCGGTATATGGTGAGCATTACCGACGTGTTCCAAGACCGCGTCGGTAAATAAAAATTATTATTATTTTTTATATATCATTATTTGTTTATATTTACCGACGCGGTCTTGGAACGCGTCGGTGAATATAGATAAATGCCGACGCGGGCCAGCACCGCGTCGGTGAACATGACCTTCACCGACGCGTTTAAAACCGCGTCGGTAAATATCTGAAATTAAAAATACCCGATTTCGTCTTCTTCATTCGCGTTTGCGTTCTGTGAGCCCTAAATCCCCAAATCCCCCTCTCCTCCCCTCCGAATCCGCCGCTGTCTTTTCCCTTCTCTCCTTACCCGTCGACGCCGTCTCTTCATTATCCACCGCCGTCGACGCCGCCTTCTCCTCTGTCTCTCCACAATAGCGCTGCTGCCGTTGTTACGTCTCCAAAAGTGCTTATTTTAGGACTTATTTGTGATAGAAAGTCGTGCATTTGCAAGTGTTTGTGATAGGAATTAGCTTGAATCTATGCTTATATATGTGAATTAGGAGAATGAATCTAAATTAGGACTTGTATGCAAAAGGAAAGAAAAAGAATGAAAAACGAAGTTAAAAGAATGAAAACTGTGCATTGCGGAGGCATTGCGGAAACATTGCTAAAACCGCAATGTTTTAAGTGAAATCTGTAAGTTGGCTAACCTTTTTCTGTTGAGATCCGATATTTCAGGGATTCGTTCTTTCTCCTCCATCCATTTTGAAGTACGACGTTGAAGATGGATGGTTCTCCTTGGCCCAAAAGCACCTGCAGATTACTATAAAAGGGGGTCAAAGTAGAGGGTTTGATCATCATCCGAAAGCGTAGAAGTCTTCTCGCAGCTCCATCTTTCCTCCTGTTTTCCTTTGCCGTCTGTTGGTTTGCGAAGCTCAGCTGTTGGAATCGATAATCTGATAGGAAGGAGAGAAGATTTATCTTCTTTCCCGATTGGATTCATCCAAGCAAGGCTGATCTTTCTCATCCTTCAGCCGAGGCAGTTGCGACGAGGCATTCAAGCTCATTTACTTGCTTTCTCTCTTCATTTCTACTTTCCAGCGTTGTTTAGTTGTTGTTCCTGTTCTAGTGGCTAGTTTATTGCATTTCGTGGTGTTCTGTCTTTGTGTTATTCATTTTAAGTGTTCTGTTATTCCTTCAAACAATCAAGTAATCAAAAGCAAAATTCAGTATTTCACAGTTTCCTATCTTTGCAACTCACTGTCTTACCTTGCTGTATTAAGCTTTTTTTCTCTTCTAAGCATGTCTCTTCCATCTTTTATTTCTGTTTACCCTATATCCATGAGTAACTAAGTCACTTAGGGGCATGCTAATGACAACACTATAGGCTAAAAAACGTGAACCAAGCATGTAGGATAGCTCTCGAAGCATTGATTGTATGTAAGCTTCATTCCTACGGGCAATTTCGATTGGCCATCCATTTTGTCCAAAGAACTCCTAACCTCTGGAAGGAGTAAGAGTTCAGAGTCATACTCTCATGCTAGCCTTTCAAGGTAGCCAGGAAACGGCCTAGGAATAGGCGTTTCCCTAGTACAAACCATATCTTTCTGCTTTAATAAGATGCTTAAGACCTTACTTTGACATGAGTAAACTAAAGAATCTAATGCATGGAATCGGACGATACATGAGATTGAGATAGTTTGATGCATAGTGAGTAGATCCAGTGCTTGAGAATCGTATAAAAATGCCTATAGGATAGTCATTGGTAGCCCTTAATTCACCACTTTACACACTTTCGCTGTCGGTAACATTGCGGTAGAATTGCTGTTTCCGCAATTCTGCTAAGTTAAAAATTCTGTTTAGCTATTTTCTTCTTCATTTATTAATCTCTTCTCTTCTTCATTTAAGTTTATCATTGACTTGAACTTGTTTATGTTGCTTCCTTTTATATATTTAGTAGTAACTAGGCAATTAAAAACCAATTTTACTCCATCAAATCCATCCATTCTCTCTTAACAAAACACTTCACGAGTAGCTCATAATAAATCTCTGTGGGAAAACGAATGAAAAAATACTTACTACTTGCTATAAGATCATGTATGCTTGCATGTTCTGAGTGCTCTCTCCCTTTTATTGCTTATTTATTTTAACACATTGAGCACGCAACAGCCGTCGACGTTGTCTTTCCATTACCCGCCGCCGCCTTCTCCTCCGTCTCTCCACATTACCGTCGTCGGCTTCGTCGACGTCTCCTCCCTCACTCCATTACTGTCGCCGCCGTCTCCTCTGTCTCTCCATTACTCGCCGCCGCTGTCTCCTTCATTCCTCTCCATTACCTTCGCTGGTTATGAATCGGTAAAATTCTCTTCTTTTCTTTCCACAACTGTTTGTGTAGTTGAATTGATGTTTATGGGTCACGCCTGCAAATTGTTTGTGAACATGTCAATGTATTTTCAATGTTGAATTTATGATGTGTTTGTGGAAATTTCTGATTGAATTATGATAGTGGGTTAATTTAGTTGTTTGCCTAATCTGCCTATGAAGTGTTTGTGAAAAGGGTCATAGTTGGATTTGGTTTCTCTATTTAATTTTGATTTTGTTGATTTTGAATGTTTAAGAACTTGAAATTATTGAAATTAAGGATGAACTTGATAGGAATTAAGAAGAATTAACCTAAAAGATAAGATAAGCTTTATGTGTAAGATAAGGGTCATAGTTGGATTTCGAGTCGTCGAGCACTACGAGTATTACTACGAGATGAAATCCCAGTGGGTGGAGCAAGCCGCACTTGCGATGCTAAAGCCATCATGGATCTCTTCAAAATCGACACGTTACAAAGAGACACCATAAAACAAGAGAAAGAAGTAACATAAAGAATGGCTAAATATCAACAGACTATAGCGGATCCATCAATGGTGGAGCTTTCTCATGTAGCAACAAAGTCGAAAATGGAAAGAGGAGAATCATCAAACGATCAGGGCATATTAGCAATGGAAGATAAATTGAAAGTGGTTTTGGGAGAAAAATAAAATGGTTTGAAAGAGATAGTGAAAAGGGGTGATGAACTACGGCTTGGAACTTTGAAGGAAATTATTGGGATTTTGACAAATGCACAAACACTCCACTTTTTGATAGCTGCTGCGGAATTGCACTTGAGGATTCATGAGTGGGGATTGCAAAGAGATTCCAGCCAACCATAGCTAACAACCCTACAAGGAACCTTAAATTAGTTTTTAATTTAGTGTTGGATGTTCTTACTCTTTTTAATTACTACTCTCTTATGTTTTCCTAAAGTATGAGGGCAGGGGAATAACACTAGTGATTTTGTTTTCAGCTGTGTTTTAAGTTTTTGGATGTTTTAGGTGATTTTGTTTTCAGCCGTGTTTTAAGTTTTGGATATTTTGATGTTTTGGTGCTTTTGTAATTAAGTTCCACTTGTTTATAAAGTTTCAATTTAGTTAATTACGTTTTAATAATTAAGAGGATGAACTTGATTGTGAGATTTTGTTAACTTTGATACATAATCTCATATATTTTGATTTTTATGAAAAAGTTGATTAATATGTATATGGTTTAAGTACTTATAATTTTTTTTTGGTTTTCAGAATTAGGTGTTTCATGATCGATGATGAACGACGAGGAAGATCGTGATAAAGAAATTTGAAAAGTTTTGACATCGTTACTAGAATATGGTTTAAGTATTTATACTTTGATTTTTGTGAAAAACTTGAATATCGTACCGAATGTTGGTTCAAATTGTAAAAAAACTTGAATATTGTAACGAATGTTGGTTCAAATTGTAAAATAAACTGGAATATTGTACGAATGTTGGGTTCAATTGTAAAATAAACTTGAATATTGGTTTTTGTAAATAAGTTTTTTTATATATAATTTTTTTTTGAAAAAGGAAAATAAATGCCGACGCAATTGGTTGGCGTCGGCAAAGACTAGTTTTGCCGACGCGTAATTAACGCGTCGGAAAAGTGGACAAATGGCGACGCGCTATATTGGCGTCGGCAATTGTCCTCTTTGCCGACGCGTTAATTACGCGTCGGTAAAACTAGTCTTTGCCGACGCTTTAATTACGCGTCGGTAAAACTAGTCTTCGCCGACGCTTTAATTACGCGTCGGTAAAACTAGTCTTCGCCGACGCCAACCAATTACCGCGTCGATAAGACCTTTCCCCACGCGCCTATCCCGACGAGTTTGCCGACGCCCGATTTGGCGTCGGGAAAGGCTTTTCCGACGTGTTTTTATCTAATTCCCGACGTTTACGAAACGTCGGGAAAACCATTAATTCTTGTAGTGCTTGGACTACGAGGCAGATAAAGAGGTACCAATCCTATTGGGCAGACCTTTCTTAGCCACAGGTAGGGCCCTAATTGATGTCCAAAAAGGTGAGCTTACCATGAGAGTCCATGATGAAGAGGTTAAGTTCAATGTGTTTAAAGCTTTGAGGTATGTTTCTGATCTTGAACACTGTGCAACTATAGATATAGTAGACTCATTAATGGAAGAAGAACTTGAGCATGAATTGTTAGTCAAGCATGCTACTAATTATGCACAAATAGATGTGAATGATTTAAATGTTTCTGAATTGATGGATGTATCTGTGGATAACCCTCAACATGTATGCATGACCAATGGACTGTCTGAAAGAACCACAACTCCTATGATGCCATCAATTGAACAACCACCTTTACTAGAACTGAAACCATTGCCTGAACACCTTAAATATGCATATCTAGGAGAAAAAGATACCTTGCCTGTCATTATTTCGTCTAAACTAAGTAAACAACATGAAATTGCGTTAATATTGCTGCTTAAGCAACATAGAAAGACAATTGCTTGGACGATTGCTGACATTAGGGGTATAAGTCCTTCCTATTGCATGCATAAAATATTGTTGGAAGAGGAACATACACCTAGAGTAGATCATCAACGTAGGTTGAACCCCTCCATGAAAGAGGTAGTTAAAAAAGAAATCATTAAATGGTTAGATGCAGGTGTGATCTTTCCAATAGTCAATGGGTCAGTCCGAACCAATGTGTGCCAAAGAAGGGTGGTATGACTGTAGTAGTTAATGAAAATAACGAATTAATACCAACTCGAACTGTTACAGGATGGAGAGTATGTATGGATTACAGAAAACTTAATAAAGAAACCAAAAAAGACCATTTTCCTTTACCCTTTATAGACAAAATGCTAGATAGAATAGCTGGCCGAGCCTTTTACTGCTTTTTAGATGGCTACTGAGGATATAACCAAATCACTATAGACCCTGAGGATCAAGAGAAAACAACATTTACATGTCCCTTTGGCACGTTTGCTTTTCGCAGAATGCCATTTGGCCTATGCAATGCACCAGCAACGTTCCAAAGATGTATGTTGGCTATCTTCTCTGACCTAGATGAGTCCATAATAGAGATATTTATGGATGACTTCTCAGTTTTTGGTGACTCCTTTAACCAATGCCTAGAAAACCTAGGACAAGTCTTAACTAGGTGTGAAGAAACCAACCTAGTCTTAAATTGGGAAAAATGCCACTTCATGGTGGAAGAAGGAATAGTATTAGGACATAGAGTGTCCAAAGCAGGAGTAGAAGTCGATAGGGCCAAAATAGAAGTAATTGAGAAGTTAGTGGAACCTAAAAATATCAAAGCTATAAGAAGTTTCTTAGGACATGCAGGATTTTATAGAAGGTTTATAAAAGACTTTTCAAAAATCTCTAAACCCCTGTGTGAGCTTCTAGAGCTGAATAGAACTTTTGTCTTCTCAAATGAATGTTTAATAGCATGGACCAAGCTTAAGGATGCCTTAGTCAAAGCACCAATCATAGTAGGCCCAAATTGAGAGATGCCTTTTGAACTAATGTGTGATGCTAGTGACTATGCAATTAGGGCTATGCTTGGCCAAAAGAGAGATAAATTAACACACCCTGTATATCATGCGAGTAAAACTTTAAATGAAGCGCAATGTAACTACACTACCACAGAGAAAGAGATGTTAGCGATAGTGTTTGCATGTGAAAAATTCAGGCCTTATATTGTAGGAAATAAAACGATTGTTTATACTGATCATTCTGCAATAAAGTATTTAATGAGGAAGACTGATGCTAAGCTTCGACTAATTAGATGGGTGTTACTTTTGCAAGAGTTTGATCTAGAGATTAGAGATAAAAAAAGGATGTGAAAACGTAGTTGCTGATCATTTATCAAGATTGCAGAGTCATTGCGGAAAAATTGCGGAGCCCGCAATGACTGATTGCTTTATTGATGAACATGTTTTTGTGTTACTACACTTGGCTTACACTGGTCACCTGGAGCTACCCACCATTTTGAGGATGCGTAGGCGGGGCAACATGGAGTTTGAGATGGACGGCCTAGCTGCTGCACAATCGTTGTCAATGGCTTGTCTGATGGACCTGCAGCACAAGATGGCTCAGTGGGCTGAGTATGCACAGGCGAGGGACAAGGATGTGGCTGACCAGCTGGGGTGCATTTTCCCTGCTTTCCCTACTGACCTACTGACGTCGTGGGCACCTCCAAGGAAAAGGAAGGATGATGATGAGGATGTTTGAGTGCCAGTCTGAAGGGCACTCGAGGGAGTACTTCTGTTCCCTCTTCAAAAAAAAAAAAAAAAAAAAAACCTGCTTTTCGTTAACTTGTGACTGATATTTTTTTTCAAATGCTTGTTCTGTTTTTAATTTCTTTTGGTTGTTTAGGATAGTTTAGTATAGGTAGATGGTATCTGAGTAGCTAGCTTGTTTTAGTTTCCTTTTTGAGTAGTTGTAGATGACTGGAAATAGCATGCAAAAGGGCCTTGATCACTGATAAATATGCCCTGTAGGTTTATTGCGAAATTATTGCGGATTCCGCAATTTTTGTTCATTATCGCATGCTATTGACTGACTGTTTGATAGGCTGGTTCTGTTTAAATTTTGCTCTCTTGCTGCTTGCTTGACTGCCATATATGACCTATCTGCGTGCATGCTGGATGAGTGTCTTAGAACACCTTTGTTAGTTTAAATCAGCTCTCAGCATGCATCTCTTTAAGCCCTACTGTACTGTTTTTGCTCAGCATGCATCTCTTTAAGCCCTACTGTACTGTTTTTACAAAATTCTGCTGCTGTGTTATTTGCTTTAGGAAGGTTCATTCTATGCCTAGGACTTTTAGATTCTCCTTGTTTTGCCCTAGACTAGATGCTTCTAGGACAAGTTTGGGGGTGTGCCACCTCAGACTCTCATTGGGGACAATGAGAAGTTTTAGTTTGGGGGAGGCAGCCCTAGGCCTAGGAACATTCCTCTCTCCCTTTTAAACATAAGCATTCTTCTTCTCCTTTGGAAAAAATGATGAACTGAAAAAAAAAATGAAAATAGAATAAAGAGGGGTGTCTCTCTTGAAGTTGCTGAGTAATCAGTGCCATGTGTGTAACCCACAAGTGGCATTGCATCAAAAGGCAACCAAAGGAGAGGCTCCACCAAATAAAGAAAGGAAAAGGAAAAACTAAGGAGGAAGAGTGTATGCCTATGAGTTACAGCTTTGTGCTTAGGTGTCTTATGTGAATGAACTCTGATCCTCAATTAGCTAAGCACAGGGTTGTAGCTTGTAGGTTTGTTTAGGGAGATGAATGTATATCCAATATAGTAATGCCAGGGTTTAGGTTGTTCTATGAATGTACTACTGTCACTGGTTTATACTAAGACTGGCATGACTCTAAGGGTCCTAGGTAGCTCAAAAGAAAAGCATTAGAAGCATGTACTAAGTCTAGGGTAAAGCTAGGTAGAATTTGAAAACTTAGGGATAGTTGCACAATGAACTTAATGACAGAAGCAGATAGATCAGTTGTAGGGAATTAATAAAACAGTAGGATTATAAGGCAAGAGAAATCAGAAGAAGCAAAATAAAGAGTTGGTTTTAAACTTAGAAGCGTGTCACAGGACATCATTGCCATAGATACTGAATTTAGGGGAGTCAACAAATGGTTAGAGAGGTTAAACAGCAGCCCAAGTAAGTCCTTATATTGCTCGAGGACGATCAAAACCTTAAGTTTGGGGGTGTGTTACGTCTTCAAAAGTGACTATTTTAGGACTTATTTGCTATAGAAAGGTGTACACCCTTAAGCGTTTTTGGTAGGATTTAGCTTGAACTTGTGCTTATATATGAGAATTAGTAGAATGAAGCTAAATTAGGACTTATGTGTAAAAGGAAAGAAAAAGAACCAAAAACAAAGTTAAAGACTTGAAATTTGCACATTGCGGTTTCAGCAATGTTTTAAGTATAGTCTGTTAAGTTGTCTAACTGATTTCTATTTTGTTGCGAATTTTCAGCCGCCCATTCTTTCTCCTGCTGCCACATGGAAGAACGACGTTCAGAATGGATGGTTCTCCTTGGCCCAATCGTACCTACAGAACACTATAAAAGGAGGTCAAAGGGGAAGGTTGAAAACACACTCGAAAGGCGTAGATCTCTCCTTCAACGCAGTTTCTCATTGCTTTCTCTCACGGGTGTTGGCGTCGAGGTTTTAGCTGGTGGAATCGATAGTCTAAGAGGAAGAAGAGAGGATCTTTCATCTCTTCTGATTGGATTCATCCACGATCAAGCTTACCTTCGGTTGTCATCCAAGGCGTTGCGGCGAGGAGTTCACACGCCTACTTTACTGCTTTCTGTCTCTGTCTCATTGCTGGCTGTTGTTATTTTCCTTCTGTTTGCTACTCTACTTCATTTCGTCTCGGTCTGTTTAGTTTTAGTTGTTCACAATTGGTATCTGTTTAGTTCAAACTTTGGTTAATCAAAGCAGTATTTCATTACTTCGCACGTTCTCCATTTCTCTGTTTACTGTTTTCTTCTTCTGTTTTGTCTTTTCTATTCTGTCGAGCATGTTTAAATTCCCAAATCTTTCTACTTCATCTTCATCCATGAGTAACTAATCCACATAAGGGTATGCTAATGACAAATCTATAGGTAGAAATATGTGAACCAAGCATGTAGGTTAGCTTCAATTGCATTGAATGTATGTGTGCTTCATCCCACGGGCAATTTCGATTGGCCATCCATTTTGTCCAAAGAACTCCTAACCTCTGGAAGGAGTAAGAGTTCAGAGTCGTACATTCATGCTAGTCTTTCATGGTAGCCAGAAAACGACCTAGGAATAGGCGTTTTCCTAGTACAAATCACTAAAACTCACTTTTATAAAAAGATGCTTAAGGCCTTACTTGGACATGAGTAAACTAAAGGATCTAATGCATGAAATCGGAAGATACATGAGAATGAGTTAGTTTGATGCATGATGAGTTGATCTACTGCTTGAGAATCGTATGAAAAAGCCTATAGAGGAGTCGTTAGTAGCCCTTGTTTCCCTACTTTACCCTTAATTCGTTGTTAGTAACATTGCTAGAAAATTGATGTTTCCGCAATTCTTTCCCTTTTACATTTCGAGTTCACTTATCTACTTGCACTTGTTTATGCTTTCATATCTCGCACATTCCTTAATAGTTAGGCACTTTAAACCCAAATCTACCTCATTTAAACCACCCTTTCTCACTTAACCTCTCACTTCGTTAGTAACTAAGAATAAATCTCTGTTGGAAATCGAATGAAAAAATACTTATTACTTGCTACAAGATCATGTATGCTTGCATGTTCTGAGTGCTCTCACATTGCATCTTTATTTTAACCATTGAGCACGCAACAATAAACATACTAATTTCTCAACATTTACAAAGGGGCAAAACCTCCCCAAACATCCAAAATTCACAAATCCAAAATCGAAATTAAGCACTTACCTCGGTTTAGCCTTCCATGGAGGATGAATTAATCCAATCCCCCATGGAAGAGCTTAGTAGCATGCACAAAGGAGAAGAAGAGGTACAAAAATGGTGGAAATGGACCCTAGACCCGAGAAGAGAAGTTGGAAGAAGAAGGAGAAGGAAAAGATAGGCTGAAAAATGAGTTTTCACGCTTTTTAAAGTCGGAGCGTCGAGACGCTAGGCCAGCGTCTCGACGTTGTGCCCTAAGTTGACTGCCGCGCGCGCGCGCGGGCGTCGAGACGCTCGGACAGCATCTCGACGCTGTCGCGCGTTCATCTGGGAAATTGTCGGGCAAGCGTCGAGACCCTCGGGCGGCGTCTCGACGCTGTCGCGCGCTTCGTCTGCGTGTGGCAATCGGGGCGGCGTCGAGACCCTCGGGCGACCTCTCGACGCTGTCGCGCGCGTGCTTCGGATGATGTCGGCCGGCGTCTCGACGCTGGCAGCGTCGAGCTAGCGTCTCGACGCTGCCGCCCATGCAAGTGAGCTCTCGGGTTTGTGATGCCAATTTGTGTCTTTTCAAGCTCTTTTTGCCATCTCTTGGATTCTTTAGGCCATTTCACTCCCGATGCATCTATGAAGCTCTAAAACGGCACTTTAAGCCCCGAAACGTGTCTTTGGACTTCCCGAGCTCTCTACCATGAAATCACCTACAAGGAAGCATTTTAATCAATATATGTCATGGTTTTAGCTAGAATTAGGGACATAAAGAGAGCTCTATTTTGGAGCTATCAAAATACCCCCGACCTAAATCTTGCTAGTCCTCGAGCAAGGTATACTCTCAATAATCTCCAAAGAATTAGATGCATGCTTAGACTCTAACCTCAATGCTTGTGAAACAAGGTACTTGTAATAAATTCAAAATCCATCAAATGCATGCAAACGTTGAAATCATTTCAAAATTTAAACTCTTATTCCCTTACGTGTGTGTGTGCTTAGCACCTCTCAACCTAGCTCATGCAAGCCCGGAACAACCTTATACAGTCCTATAACTCGTTTTCCCCCTACTTATGGCGATAAGAACAGTCTAATGGCTTTCAGCGATAGAAAAAGCAACAAAACATAAGGCCTAAATTTTATTCTTTTCTTTGAGTACTTTGTACCCATTTTTTCTTTTTGAACCACTTTTTTTTTTTTTTTTTTTTCTCAAAGAGAGCCTAACACGTCAAACCAAATCTAGCTTCACGTTTTTAAGAACTATTGCTCACTTCTATTAGTTCCCCTTTCATGCAGTGACAACCGTGGGTTACACGATCGCCCCTGGTTACACGGGCAACACCAGAAGGAGGAGCAACTCTAGAGTTTTTATTTTTCATGCATATTTTTTAGGCAATAACTTCGCTATACAACAAATGAGTCATTACTACTTCTACACATCAAGCCTCCCTAATGGTACCTTTCGGGGTGACAACAAGGTTTCAGACAAAATAAGATCCGTCTAGACCTACAGAACTGAGAATAAGAGTGCTATGTGCTTAGTGAATGTAGGGAAATAACAGAAAATTTTTTAAAATAGGCCCAAAATGCGCATACATCGTCAAATTTCTCAACCTACACAAATACAGAGTGTTCACAAGCAAATCACAGACCGTCCTCATCGGACAACATGCATTCAGATTCTAATCTAACCATCAGAGTATACATACGCCCGACAACTACTAAGAAGTCGTATTTCTATCAACAAACTCCACCCCCCACCTAAAGATATGCATTGTCCCCAATGCATTAAACAGTCAAAACAATAAAATCCTAAGGGAACAGAAAACCTCCCCTGAATCTTGTGGAGCCGACGGGTGGAGATGTGCACCAACGTCCTCCAATGTACTCTCGAATTGCCGGCCATTCCACCTTTTCTCCTAGGGAAAACAAGAAAACAAACAACAACTCAAAAGCAAATATAAACAAAAGCAAAACAGTAAATAACAGAATTACAGTCCAAACGCGGGTGCCTCCGAGAAGCGCAAATTTTTAAAGTCGATTGCTCGACTGTATTCTCTCGTCAACTCATCCATAGTCGAACTTGGAAGATGCCTGTTAAGTCTCTGAAAGTGACTTATTTAGGACCCATTTAGCTTAGGAAGATGCACACTTTTAGGTGTTTTTTATAGCATTTAGCCTAAACCTATGCTTAAATATGAGAATTAGAAGAAGGTAACTAAATTAGGACTTATGCACAATAGGAAAGAAAAGGGGTGAAAACCGAAGGAAAAGAATGAAAAAACTGCATTGCGACAGCATTGCGAAAACATTGCTGAAGCCGCAATTATTCAAGTGAAAACCGTAAGTTGACTGATCTTTTTCTGTTAATTTCCGTGATTTCAGGGATACGTTCTTTCTCCTCCATCCATTCTGATATACGACGTTGAAGATTGATGGTTCTCCTTGGCCCAAACGCACCTGCAAACTACTATAAAAGGGGGTCAAAGTCGGAGGTTCAAGCATCATCCGAAAGCGTAGAGTCTTCTCGCAGTCCATCTGTTCTCCTGTTTTTCCTTTGCCGTCTGTTGGTTTGCGAAGCTCAGCTGTTGGAGTCGATAATCTGATAGGAAGGAGAGGAGATTCTTCTTCTCTCCCGATTGGATTCATCCAAGCAAGGCTGCTCTTTTTGATCCTTCATTCGAGGCGATTGCGACGAAGCTTTCAAGCTGCATTTACTATATTCTGTCTTTCCTTTCTAATTTCCAGCTTTGATCAGTTGTTGTTTCTAGTTTAGTGATTAATCTACTGCATTTCGTTGCTGTCTGTCTTTGGATTATTTACTTTAAGTTTCCCTTTGTTCATTCAAACATTCAAAGTAATCAAATTACAAGTCTTCATTTCACAGTTTCCATCTTCTGCTGCTACGGTTTTGTCCTACTGTTTTGAGTACATTTCCCTTCTAAGCATGTCTGTTTTATCTTATACTTCTGTTCTCTATATATCCATGAGTAGCTAAGTCACTTAGGGGCATGCTAATGACAGAACTATAGGCTAAAAAAACGTGAACCAAGTATGTAGGATAGCTCTCGAACCATTGATTGTATGTAAGCTTCATCCCACGGGCAATTTCGATTGGCCATCCATTTTGTCCAAAGAACTCCTAACCTCTGGAAGGAGTAAGAGTTCAGAGTCATATTATCATGCTAGCCTTTCATGGTAACCAGGAAACGGCCTAGGAATAGGCGTTTCCCTAGTACAAACTAAACACTCCTGTTTTAACAAGATGCTTAAGACCTTACTTTGAGTTGAGTAAACTAAATAATCTAATGCATGGAATCGGACGATACATGAGATAGAGTGAGTTTGATGCATAGAGAGTTGATCTAATGCTTGGGAATCAGATAAAAATGCCTATAGGATAGTCGTTAGTAGCCCTTAATTCTCCATTTCACACACATTTGCTGTTTTTACAATTGCGATAACATTGCGGTGTCCGCAATTCTGCTAAGTTACCATTCTGTTTAGCTGTTTTCTTCTTCGTTTATTAATTCCATCTCTTGTCCTTTGAGTCTAATTTCAACTTGCATTTGTTTATGTTGCATTCCTCTACACATTCAGCAAAAATTAGATAATTAAAAACCAATTTTACCCCATCAAATCCACCCCTTCTTTCTTAACAAAACACTTCGCGAATAGCTAAAAATAAGTCTCTGTGGGAAAACGAATGAAATATACTTACTACTTGCTATAAGATCATGTATGCTTGCATGTTCTGAGTGCTCTCTCTCTTTTATTGCCTAATTATTTCAACACATTGAGCACGCAACAAGTTTTTGGCGCCGCTGCCGGGGACTTATTTTAAGTGAAAACGAAGTTTGTTAAGTTTGAAAAACCAAGTTTATTATCTATTGAAACTAATCGACTTTTCATTTCTTTTGCAGGTACTATTGGGTTAGTTTATGAGTGAGCGTTCAAGTAGTGATCTAGAGTTCAATCCTGAGCCTGAGAGACTACTTAGAGCTAGAAACAAAGCAAAGAAACGACTCTTTAAACAACCTCCTATACCTCAAATCATACCTGAAATCGAAGAAATGGACGATATAGTTCCAAATCCGGTACCTGTCATTCGCAACCCCATCGAAATAGCGAATGACAAGAATAGTGCCATTCTTTCATACCTAGTACCTATGCCTGGGGAGCTGAACCCCAGCATAATCCGTCCTGAAATCACTGCCAACTCATTCGAGTTAAAGCCAGTGATGTTCCAAATGTTGTCCACTGTGGGACAATTCTTTGGAATAGAAAATGAGGACCCCCACAACCATCTTAGGAACTTCTTAGGAGTCAGTGATACCTTTATCATCCCTGGAGTGTCTCAAGAAGCTTTAAGGCTATACTTGTTTCCTTACTCTTTGAGGGACAAAGCCAAAACATGGTTGAACTCATTACCCTCTGGATCTGTCCGCAATTGGACAGATTTAGCAGAAAAATTCCTAGTCAAATACTTCCCACCTGATAGGAATTCTACCTTTCGTGATGACATAGTTAAGTTTAAACAAGCTGATAATGAGTCTCTTCACGAAGCTTGGACTAGATTCAAAGATCTTCTTCTTAAATGTCCACATCATGGCATCCCATGGTGTATCCAAATAGAGGTCTTTTTCAAAGGATGCAACCCCAGCACTAGGCAAGTCTTAAATTCATCTGCTGGTGGTTCCATGTTGTCCAAGAGTTACAACGAAGCCTATGAGATCTTGGAGAAGATCTCAGCATCTCATTGTAGGTGGTCAGATGATCCAGTTGAGCCAACTAGGGCTCAAGACAAGGATGCTCTAAGTGCAATGAGCACCCAAATAAATGCCCTGACCAACCTAGTTAAGCAAATGGCTCAAGCCAATCTCCAAACAAGTGCCAACACCGCTACTGCCATGTCAATGGGCACCCAACCAAGTCAAGGTGAGGCACTTATATGTGGATTCTGTGGGGAAGGGCACCTGTATGAATACTGCCCTGGGAATCCAGCCTCAGTCTGCTACATTGGAAGCCAGCAGCAGCCTAGGAACAACCCCTATTCCAATACTTACAACCCTGGTTGGAGGAACCACCCAAACCTGTCATGGGGTGGCCAACAAAATGCTAACCAAAATCCTAACCAACCTAGACCGAGTGGAACACCTGGTTTCACTCCCCAACATAACCAATCAATGTACCAAAAACCTTACAACCAACCTGTAGGATCTTCTGTAGAAAACTTACTCAAGGAATACATAGCTAAGAATGATGCTACTCTTCAAAGCCAACAAGCTACTCTTAGGAGCCTAGAGAACCAAATAGGCCAATTAGCCAATGAACTCAAGAGTAGGCCCCAAGGTAGACTCCCTGCTGATACCGAGGTACCAAGAAGAGACGGTAAAGAGCAAGTTCAAGCAATTGAACTTAGAAGTGGTAGACCCTTGGTGAGCAACACAAAGGACACACCAAAGAGAGTAGAGAACACTGAGTCTAGTGCTCCAATGGAGTCTCTGCCAAGCCAAGGTCCACCATCCACAAGCACGTCAGGAGCCAGGCTGGAGCCAATTATTGAGGAGATAGAAGAAATTCCAAGGCCTCCACCTATCCTAAGGCGCCCTGACGTGCCTGCATATGTACCACCACCTCCATATCCTCGAAGGCTTAAGAAGAAGCAGGAACAGGAAGTGCATTTTAATAAATTCTTAGAAATTCTTAAACAAGTGCATGCCAACATTCCTTTTGTAGAAGTTTTACAGTCTATGCCTTCTTATGTAAAGTTTTTAAAAGACATTATTACTAACAAAAAAATAATTGGTGAGTTTGAAACAGTAAACCTCACTGAGGAGTGCAGTGCCATACTCCAAAACAAGTTGCCCAAGAAGGAGAAGGATCCTGGTTCCTTCACCTTACCTGTAGAACTTGGAGGCAAGCACGTGGGCAGAGCGCTTTGTGACCTGGGCGCCAGCATAAACCTCATGCCCCTATCACTATTCCGCCAGTTGGGAATAGGAGAAGCACGTCCAACCACTGTCACTTTACAATTAGCAGACAGATCCATTGCATATCCAGAAGGTAAAATTGAGGATATTTTAGTAAAGGTTGACAAATTTATTTTCCTTGCAGATTTCATTATCCTGGATTATGAAGCAGACAAGGAGGTCCCCATCCTGCTAGGCAGACCATTTCTAGCCACAGGTAGGGCACTTATAGACGTCCAAAAAGGTGAGCTCACTATGAGGGTTCATGATGAAGAGGTAAAATTTAGTGTGTATAAAGCTTTAAGGTATCCCTCTGACCTTGAATCCTGTGCTAGTATGGACGTTGTTGATTCTTTAATGGAAGAACAATTGGAGCATGTATTATTAACCAAGCATGCTAATGATTATGTACAGTTAGACGTAGCTGACTTAAATGTATCTGATATAATGGATATACCTGTAGATAAACCACAACATGTATGTATGAATATAGACCTAACTGATAGACTTGTGAATCCTTTAAAGCCATCCATTGAGCATCCACCTGTTTTAGAACTGAAACCGCTACCCACTCACCTCAAGTATGCATATTTAGGGAGTAATGAAACTCTGCCTGTTATCATTTCTTCTAAGCTAAGTGAAAAGCATGAGGTTGAATTAATATTACTGCTTAAGAAACATAGGAAGGCTATTGCATGGACTATTGCTGATATTAGAGGCATTAGCCCTTCTTATTGTATGCATAAGATTATACTAGAGGAAGAGCACACACCTAGAGTAGACCATCAACGTAGGCTGAACCCCTCTATGAAAGAGGTAGTTAAGAAAGAAATAATAAAATGGTTAGATGCTGGTGTGATCTTTCCCATAGCTAGTAGTCAGTGGGTGAGCCCTATACAATGTGTACCTAAAAAGGGTGGGATGACTGTGGTAGTCAATGAGAACAACGAATTGATTCCAACTAGGACTGTCACAGGGTGGAGAGTGTGCATGGATTACAGGAAATTAAATAAAGAAACTAAAAAAGACCACTTCCCTCTACCGTTCATTGACCAGATGTTAGACAGAATAGCTGGTAGAGCCTATTATTGTTTCTTAGATGGTTATTCTGGCTATAATCAGATTACTATAGACCCTAAGGACCAAGAGAAGACTACCTTCACTTGCCCTTTTGGAACTTTTGCCTTTCGCAGAATGCCTTTTGGCTTATGCAATGCACCGGCAACTTTCCAAAGGTGCATGATGGCAATCTTCTCTGAGTTGGATGAGTCCATGATAGAAATATTCATGGATGACTTCTCAGTCTTTGGGGATTCCTTTACCAACTGTCTAGAGAACCTAGGACAGGTCCTGGCTAGATGTGAAGAGACTCACTTAGTTCCGTGAAGAAACGGGCCAAAACAGCCTTGGAGAGGCATTGCATCAGCCCCAAACCCGAGAGCCAGCGTCGAGCTACAGCGTCGAGACGCTGGCTCGACGCTGGAAAAACCCGAGAGCAAGCGTCGAGTGATAGCGTCGAGACGCTAGCTCGACGCTGCCCTGGCGTCGAGACCCTGCTCAGCGTCGAGACGCTCCGGAGGAGGCGCGCGCAGGAAATTCATCGGGGCAGCGTCGCGACGCTGGCCTTGCGTCGCGACGCCAGCGCGCGCGCGCGCGGATTACTTAGGGCACAGCGTCGAGACGCTAGGCCCAGCGTCTCGACGCTACGACGAAGGCAGTAGCTAAAAGACGATTTTTCTGCACATTTTGAGGGAGGGCTTTCTTCTTCATCTCTCAACGGAATCCGGCGATTTTTCCTTCCTTCTTCCCCATTTTCTCTCTATTTTCCGTGGAGCTCCGCCATTGTTGGCATGCTTGTGAGCTCCACTTCCATTTGTAATAGGTAGATGAACTCTTCCATGGTTGTTGGTGGAGCGGGATTGACGAACCGCGCCATGAGCGGCTAAGGTAAGGGTGACGGTTTGGGATTTGTTTAGGGGAATTTTGTTAGACTCTTATTGCTTTGATAATCTGAGTATAATTGCATATTGGTTCTGTTTACATTGCATTTGTTTACCTTGCTTAATCCAACGCGCATGTTAAAATACGTTGATTGACACTCGGGTAGTTTCGCATGTTGTGTATGTTAAAGAGTAGCGATGTCGTGCCTCTCACTGCTCGACTAAGTAACACAGGTAAATAGAACTAAATCGAAGTATCGGGTCGGGTAGGATAATTGTTGGTTGCATACGGCGTTTGCGGGCAACCTACTAGCAATTAGAATTCACGCCCGAATGTTTGTCGCGGTTAGCTAGTAACTGTCTAAATTCATCTTAGGACTGATCATCTTAATGTGAGATTAGATAACGTGTAATTAGGACTGTGTGGCCTAATTAAAATCCATGGAGTCGACTACTTTGGGGCTTCTCTGGTAGTCGTCCGCGTGCTTGGTAAACTGAATTCCATGTTATTAGAATTAAATGATAAGTGGTACTTGTCTAACAATTGACCCCGAGACTCCCCAAACCGTGCACACGTTTTCTACATATTATTTCTTTCTTCCGTTAGCTTTCGCATTATTTCCCATTTGCATGATAAAACCCCCCCGTTACCAATTAATCAATCAAATCCCAATTTCATTAGTAAATTCATTCTCCTATTCCTTGGATCGACCCTGTTACCACTGGCTGCAAAGCCTTGGTTATAGGCTTTATAAATCGTATTTTGGCAAGCCTCGACAGCTTGAGATTAAGCGGATATTCAAAAATCCGTCCACCAAAATTGGCGCCGTTGCCGGGGAATAGGCAATTGATTGAATTTATGATTGATGTTTGAATTTGATTCATTGATGGTTGACTGAAAAAATTTTCTTGTTTGTAATTTGTATGTTTAGATTTTTGTTTGTGTATGACCCGTTCCTCTGAGGGTAGTTTGCAGTTTATTCCTGAGATTGACAGAGAGGAGCGGCGGTTACGTAGAGAAGCCCGGGAGGGGCAAGGAACGTTTGAAAGAGAAGAAGGCAATCCCTTCTTATTTGACGAGATGGCGCAAGGTGAAGCGCCACGGACGCTGAAGCAACTGGCAGCGCCAGACCTGAACCTGCAGCCTTTGTGCATTAACTACCCCGTGGTAGCAGGTAACTTTGAGTTGAAATCTGGTTTAATTCACCAGTTACCTTCTTTCCATGGAAACGCAGGTGAGGACGCGAACAAGCATTTGATGGAGTTCCATTGCGTCTGCGCGGGGATGAAGCCCGCAGGGGTCACGGAAGAGCAGCTGAACATGAGGGCATTCCCCTTCACGCTCAAGGACAAGGCCAAGGATTGGCTGTATTATTTGCCTTCCGGATCCATCACCACGTGGCAGGATATGAAGCGGGTATTTTTTGAGAAATACTTTCCCGCATCCTCGGCCACTACTCTGCGGAAGAGGATTTATGGGATCACCCAGGACGTAGGTGAGTCCCTGCATGAGTATTTGGAACGCTTTGGGCGCCTGTGCGCGTGTTTCCCACACCACCAGATCGCCGATCAGCTGCTCATACAGTATTTTTATGAGGGGATGACGCCCCACGACAGGCAGATGATCGATGCAGCGAGTGGGGGGGCACTGATTGACAAGACCTCAGTTGAGGCCAAGCAGCTCATTGCAAATATGGCTACAAACTCGCAGCAGTTTGGGATCAGGGGGCAAGGACAAGTGCACAGCGTGGCTCAGAGCCATGAAATGTCTGAAATGAGGGCCCAGGTGGCCGAGATAGGTAGCATGTTGAAAAAAATTGTTGGAGGACACCGCGAAGAGGCGGAGGTCAATGCAATCGGGGGGTATGCTTCCAACCCTAGGAAGTATGATCCATATGCTAACACTTACAACCCCGGTTGGCGTGACCATCCTAATTTCAGCTATGGGAATAGGGAAGGACAAACTCGTTTCCAAGGCCAGTCCCAGGATAGGCCTAACTCTTCCACCCAGGCTCAAGCTTCGAGCTCCTCCAGCTCACTTGAAGAGATGGTCAGGACCATCGTGACTAGCACCAGCCAGTTCCAGAAAGAAGCTCGCGAGGAGCTTAATTCTCATAAGGCAGAGCTGCAAAATTTGAACAAGCAGCTGACACAAATGGCGGTGTCTATCAGTAAGATTGAGAGCAAGAGCTCGGGGAAGCTTCCTTCCCAAACTACAGTTAACTCATGTGAAAATGTGAGTGCCATTCAGCTGCGCAGTGGGAAGTCACTTTCCACCAGAGCTGCGAAGGAAGCCACGGACAGCCTGAACAAGTCCGCCCCGACTGCTCCCGAGACTCAGAATGAGAAAAGAAATGAGAAGGTCAGTGTACCTGTGGATGTTGCCAAAGCACCATTCCCGAGTAGGCTTGCGAAGCCTACTTTGGAATCTGATGACGAGGAGGTCCTGCGAACCTTCCAGAAGGTGATGGTAAATATCCCGCTCCTAGAGGCAGTCAGTCAAGTGCCCAAGTATGCGAAATTTCTAAGGAGCTGGTGCACTACGAAGAGGAAGTCCAGAGGGACCGAGAAAAAGAAGGAGAACGTCTCTGCCTTACTCCCAGGTACGTTGCCTGCAAAGTGCAACGATCCAGGTACTTTTACTATCCCTTGCACTATAGGTAGTAAAATTGTTCATAATGCCATGTTAGACCTAGGAGCCTCTGTTAACGTTATGTCTTATGCATTGTATCGTGAACTGAATTTAAATGAAATGCATGAATGTAATGTTTCTGTTCAGTTGGCTAATGGGTCGAGCATCTGTCCTAGGGGGAAGGTAGAGGATGTTTTAGTTAGAGTTGGGAATATGACGTTTCCCGCTGATTTCCTTGTTTTAGATATGAAAGAAAATTCATTGCATGCTTCGTCCTCCATGTTGTTAGGACGTCCCTTTCTTAAGACCGCTAGGGTCAAAATTGATGTGTATAAGGGCGTTGTTTCTCTGGAGTTTGATGATACTTTGCATGAATTCTCTTTATTTGGAAAGTCTGCTGGAAATGTATCTGTTTGTGAGCATGTCGAGAATGGGAGTCTACCCTCGCGCTTGAGGGATGGTTCCCATGTCTCTGTTAAAATTTCTGATTTGAATTTGATGGATGATACTGCTGATTTTTGCACTAACATGTCTGATATTCACGTGCCCGAGGCACGAAGAGTGCAAAATGTTTTTCAGGTGGATGGTGGAAAAGGTGTGGCCAAGGACAAGTCTGGATCGTCCCCCGCACCTACAGACTATGGATGAGTCTGTCGAGAGAATACAGTCGAGCAACCGACTTTAAAAATTCTGCGCTTCTCGGAGGCACCCGAGTGTTGAACTGTTTTTATGCTTTAGTTTAGTTTTCTTGCTTTTTAGTATTAATTTAGCTTGCTGTTTTTTTTGTAGGAATCGAGGAGGAGAAGACAATTTTGGGCTCTGATGCGTTCGTGCGCCGCTTCCTCGCCCTCGCCAGCTTCCCAAAGAGTCAGGGAAGTGTATTTCTGCTTCCCTTTTACTTTATTGTATCTGACTGGTTGGCATTGAGGACAATGCCAAATTTTGAAGTTGGGGGTGGAGTAGTCCGATGGATGTGCATGTGTAGTTCGTTGAGAAGTGTTATAAAGATATTGAAGTGCTTGGGACTCTGTTTACTGCTTTCTGACTGTGATAGCCTAGGAAATGCATGTTGGAAATCTGAGCATGTTCATAATCGAGTTTTTGCATGAGTCTTGTGTTTATTAGGTTCATGTCGAAAATTTTAAAAAAAAATTTCTGTTGCTCCCTTGCACTCATCGCGCACTTAGCAACCTCTCCCTAGATTCCGTAAGCTTGGTTTATCGCATGTTTAGCTAATTTTCGTTGTCACCCCGAAAGGCACCCTTAGGTAGCTTGTTGCATGAGATTTAGTAGCTAATTAATTGAGAAAGCATGTGCTTAGCCTAATGTAAAAAAAATAGAAAAGCATGTTTTGTAGAAAAGTTCCTCTCGAGGCGCTCCTCCTTCTTATTTGCGCTTAAAAGAAGTGAGCGTTAGTCCTTAAAAACGTGAAGTTTTATGCATGAATTTGACGTGTTAGGCAACTCGAGTTGGAAAGAAAAAGAAATGAAAGGTTGGTTCAAAGAACCCAAAATAAAAAGAGTACAAAGTACTTTTGAAAAAGAAAGAAAAAGAATGAGAAAATAATTAGGTCTCTTAATTTGCTTCTTTCTCTCGTGTAAGTCAAGTGTAGCTGTTCTTAAACGCTAGAAGTAGGGGGAAAACGGGATGTGCGTTGCATGTTGGTTTTCCGGGTTTACGTGAGTTTAGGAGTGGTTGTCTAGCACACACACACGTTACGGGGCAAGAGTTAATTTTTGATATGTCCTAATTGATACATGAACAAAATGCTTCCATGATTATACTCGTGTTTAAATTTCAATATGCATGGAGGTTTGAGTTAGAATGCATGTAATAGCGTCCTTAGAGTCAATGTCTTTGTAGTGCTTGCTCGAGGACTAGCAATGTTTAAGTTGGGGGTGTTTGATAACTCCATTTTGGAGCTATTAAATACGTCCTAATCATAGCTAAAGTCCGCTTTCAATTGATTAAATGTATCTCTTTTGTAGGAGAAAAGCGGCAAAGAGCTCGTGCGTCCATTGGGCATGTTCGAGAGCTTAAAGCAGAGTTTTAGCGCCCCGGGAATGCATCGGGAAGAGGGGAATTTGTTCCGTGAAGAAACGGGCCAAAACAGCCTTGGAGAGGCATTGCATCAGCCCCAAATCCGAGAGCCAGCGTCGAGCTACAGCGTCGAGACGCTGGCTCGACGCTGGAAAAACCCGAGAGCAAGCGTCGAGTGATAGCGTCGAGACGCTAGCTCGACGCTGCCCTGGCGTCGAGACCCTGCTCAGCGTCGAGACGCTCCGGAGGAGGCGCGCGCAGGAAATTCATCGGGGCAGCGTCGCGACGCTGGCCTTGCGTCGCGACGCCAGCGCGCGCGCGCGGATTACTTAGGGCACAGCGTCGAGACGCTAGGCCCAGCGTCTCGACGCTACGACGAAGGCAGTAGCTAAAAGACGATTTTTTTGCACATTTTGAGGGAGGGCTTTCTTCTTCATCTTTCAACGGAATCCGGCGATTTTTCCTTCCTTCTTCCCCATTTTCTCTCTATTTTCCGTGGAGCTCCGCCATTGTTGGCATGCTTGTGAGCTCCACTTCCATTTGTAATAGGTAGATGAACTCTTCCATGGTTGTTGGTGGAGCGGGATTGACGAACCGCGCCATGAGCGGCTAAGGTAAGGGTGACGGTTTGGGATTTGTTTAGGGGAATTTTGTTAGACTCTTATTGCTTTGATAATCTGAGTATAATTGCATATTGGTTCTGTTTACATTGCATTTGTTTACCTTGCTTAATCCAACGCGCATGTTAAAATACGTTGATTGACACTCGGGTAGTTTCGCATGTTGTGTATGTTAAAGAGTAGCGATGCCGTGCCTCTCACTGCTCGACTAAGTAACACAGGTAAATAGAACTAAATCGAAGTATCGGGTCGGGTAGGATAATTGTTGGTTGCATACGGCGTTTGCGGGCAACCTACTAGCAATTAGAATTCACGCCCGAATGTTCGTCGCGGTTAGCTAGTAACTGTCTAAATTCATCTTAGGACTGATCATCTTAATGTGAGATTAGATAACGTGTAATTAGGACTGTGTGGCCTAATTAAAATCCATGGAGTCGGCTACTTTGGGGCTTCTCTGGTAGTCGTCCGCGTGCTTGGTAAACTGAATTCCATGTTATTAGAATTAAATGATAAGTGGTACTTGTCTAACAATTGACCCCGAGACTCCCCAAACCGTGCACACGTTTTCTACATATTATTTCTTTCTTCCGTTAGCTTTCGCATTATTTCCCATTTGCATGATAAAACCCCCCCGTTACCAATTAATCAATCAAATCCCAATTTCATTAGTAAATTCATTCTCCTATTCCTTGGATCGACCCTGTTACCACTGGCTGCAAAGCCTTGGTTATAGGCTTTATAAATCGTATTTTGGCAAGCCTCGACAGCTTGAGATTAAGCGGATATTCAAAAATCCGTCCACCAGTAGACCATCAACGTAGGCTGAACCCCTCTATGAAAGAGGTAGTTAAGAAAGAAATAATAAAATGGTTAGATGCTGGTGTGATCTTTCCCATAGCTAGTAGTTAGTGGGTGAGCCCTATACAATGTGTACCTAAAAAGGGTGGGATGACTGTGGTAGTCAATGAGAACAACGAATTGATTCCAACTAGGACTGTCACAGGGTGGAGAGTGTGCATGGATTACAGGAAATTAAATAAAGAAACTAAAAAAGACCACTTCCCTCTACCGTTCATTGACCAGATGTTAGACAGAATAGCTGGTAGAGCCTATTATTGTTTCTTAGATGGTTATTCTGGCTATAATCAGATTACTATAGACCCTAAGGACCAAGAGAAGACTACCTTCACTTGCCCTTTTGGAACTTTTGCCTTTCGCAGAATGCCTTTTGGCTTATGCAATGCACCGGCAACTTTCCAAAGGTGCATGATGGCAATCTTCTCTGAGTTGGATGAGTCCATGATAGAAATATTCATGGATGACTTCTCAGTCTTTGGGGATTCCTTTACCAACTGTCTAGAGAACCTAGGACAGGTCCTGGCTAGATGTGAAGAGACTCACTTAGTCCTTAATTGGGAAAAGTGCCATTTCATGGTGGATGAAGGGATTGTCTTAGGACATATAGTGTCGAGGGCAGGTGTAGAGGTCGATAGGGCCAAAATAGAAATCATAGAGAAGTTAGTAGAGCCTCAGAATGTCAAGGCCATTAGGAGTTTCTTAGGGCATGCTGGCTTCTACAGAAGGTTCATCAAGGACTTTTCTAAGATAGCCAAGCCTCTCTGTGAACTGCTAGAACTAAATAGGCCATTCATCTTCTCTAAGGAATGTGTAGTAGCTTGGACCACCCTTAAGAAAGCACTAGTTACAGCACCTGTTATAGTAGGGCCAGATTGGGATCTCCCATTCGAGATGTTATGTGATGCTAGTGACTATGCTGTAGGGGTCATGTTAGGACAGAAAATTGACAAGCTAACACATCCTGTATATTATGCTAGTAAGACCTTGAATGAGGCTCAATGTAATTATACAACTACTGAGAAAGAGATGCTTGCTGTAGTGTTTGCTTGTGAGAAATTCAGGAACTATATTGTAGGCACTAGGACAATTGTATACACTGACCATTCTGCCTTGAAATATCTTATGAGGAAGGCTGATGCTAAGCCTAGGTTGATTAGGTGGGTGTTATTGCTGCAGGAGTTTGATTTGGACATTCGAGACAAGAAGGGATGTGAAAATGTGGTTGCAGATCACCTTTCTCGATTGCAGCACAATTGCGAAAAAATTGCGGATCCCGCAATTTCTGATGCTTTTATTGATGAACATATCTTTGTTTTGACTCATCGTGATAACGATGAGGAACCTTGGTTTGCTGACATTGCTAACTTCCGTGCATCACAGGTATTACCAGTTTTCAAGGGAGGACAAGAGAAGAAGAGGTTCCTTCATGAAGCAAGGAAATTCATCTGGGATGACCCCACACTTTACAGAACCTGTGCTGATGGCTTGCTGAGGAAGTGTGTTTCAGCTGCTGAAGCGAAGTCTGTGCTGCAGCACTGTCATGCAGCTCCTTATGGTGGACACTTTGGTGGCCAAAGAACAGCTGCAAAGGTATTTCAGAGTGGCTACTATTGGCCAACAATCTTCAAGGATGCCCACAACTATGCCCACAGCTGTGATGAATGCCAAAGAACAGGTAACCTCAGTCGAAAGGATGAGATGCCCCTCACCTACATCTTAGAGTTGGAGCTCTTTGATGTGTGGGGCATTGACTTCATGGGGCCATTCCCTCCATCATCAGGTAACCTTTACATATTAGTGGCAGTGGACTATGTGTCCAAGTGGGTAGAAGCCAAAGCATGTCCTAATAATGATGCTAAAACAGTCACCAACTTCTTGCATAGACACATTTTTACTAGGTTTGGAACACCGCGTGCCATCATTAGTGATGAGGGGTCACATTTTATTAACAAGGCTATGGAGAGAGTGTTGGCTAAGTATAACATTAGACATAGAGTAGCCACTCCCTATCACCCACACTCAAATGGACAGGCTGAAATTTCAAATAGGGAAATTAAGAACATCCTAGAAAAAGTAGTCAAACCTAATAGGAAAGACTGGTCCTTCAAGCTTGAGGATGCACTTTGGGCTTATAGGACAGCATATAAGACACCTCTAGGAATGTCTCCTTATAGGCTGGTTTATGGCAAGACTTGTCACTTACCACTTGAGTTAGAAAACAAAGCATTTTGGGCCATGAAGGAATTGAATTTTTGTGTAAAGGATGCAGGAACAGTAAGGTCTTTGCAATTACATGAGCTTGATGAGCTTAGACATATGGCCTATGAAAATGCTAAAATGTATAAGGAAAAGACCAAGATTTGGCACGATAGTAGACTTAGAGTTAAGGACTTTAAAAAGGGTCAACTTGTATTGTTGTTTAACTCACGGTTGAAACTATTTCCAGGGAAACTTAAGTCTAGATGGTCAGGTCCATTTGTGATTACTAATGTGTTTGTTCATGGTGCCATAGAGATAAAGAACTTGCAGCAAGGCCAACCATTTATGGTTAATGGTGCGAGGTTGAAGCACTACTATGAGGAAGGAGATGTGAAGACTCTCTCGGCCTTCCTCTTGACTGAAGCATGAAAAGAGAACGAGAGAGGACGAGTGGTAGAGGTACTTTTGGGGTACTCCAAATTCAAGCTGTCGAGGCTTGCCAAAATACAATTTATAAACCCGAATACACCGAGCTATTTGTAGCTAAGTGGCAACGGGGTCGATCCACAGGGAAATAAGAAATTTAATCTAACTAAGTCTAATTTGCAAGAAATAAAAGAATGCACAAATTAAAGAATAGTAATTTGGTTTTGGGGGAAGGGAGCTCCTAATTATGCTAACGGAAAATTAAATGATAACGTGCAAAAATTAAACGGTTGTGCTCAACTTCGAGAAGTGGACTTGCTCGTTATGGATGTTCGGATCATTGATACGATTTACGCGTTAGCTAATTCATGCACACAATTCATTTGGTTATTCCTAACTCAAATGACCCAAGGAATTAATTAGAAGCGTGCAATTCTAATTAAACTTAGCCAATAATCTATCCAAGGTAGCGACCCCTAAATCGATTACGTGCTAGTGACGGGAACATTGCGACGGCCTAATCCTAAGACTAATCCGGTTTCTCTCTTGCCTTAAGCCTAACATGAAAACGTTAATTAACTCAGGTAACCAATGTCACTTTGGGCCGAACTAATTAGCCATGCTTAGACCCGTGCTACCTAGCGGTATGGGCAATTATACGTCCCAACCTTTAGCCCTCTATCATGCATAAGAATTAGAGCGTCAATCTAATTTAGCTACACATGCTAGAATTTGATGAAGAACAAGCAAGAGATGCATTAATCAAACTAATTTCTCAACAATTGCAAAAGGGAAAAATCTCCCCAAACATCCAAAACTTACAAACCCATACTCAAAATCAAGCACATACCTTGGTTTAGCCTTCCATGGAGGTTGGATTACTCCAATCCCCCATGGAAGAGCTTGGAATCATGCACAAGAAGAGGAAGAAGTACAAAAAATGGTGAAAAATCGCCTTGGAACCGAGAGGAGAAGCTTGGAGAAGATGAAGGATGAAAAATTGGCTGCCAAACCGAAGGTTTCACGCCTTTTAAGCTCGTAGCGTCGAGACGCTAGGCCAGCGTCTCGACGCTGTGCCCTAAGTTGGCAGGCGCGCGCGCGCGGGGCGGCGTCGAGCGAGCGTCGAGACGCTTGCTCTCGGGTGGATCTTCAAATGCACGCTTCAGGGTTCGGAGCGTCGAGACGCTCGGCCAGCGTCTCGACGCTGTCGCGCGCGGACACGGCGAGGCGGACACGGGCGTGGGCGCGCGGGCGCGCGCGGACATGGGCGAGGCGGACACGGGCGTGGGCGCGCGGGCATGGGCGAGGCGGACACGGGCGTGGGCGCGCGGGCGCGCGCGGACATGGGCGAGGCGGAGCGGGCTGGCGCGCGGGCGCGAGGCGAGGCGGCGCGCGCGGGCGCGCGCGCGTCTGGCCGTCTGGGCGCGGGCGTGCGGTGCTTGCGAGCGGCGCGCGCGGGCGCGCGCGCGCGTGCTGCGTTCGTTGGGCGCCTGGGCGCTGGGCGCTGCCCTCTCGGCTCTTAGCCCACTTTTGGGTCGTTTTGGCTCCCGAGCTCCGTTTGGCCTATCGTTTTGACCCGAACACTTCCCGAAACATGTTAAAAGACCTTTTTAGCCCCGAAAATCATCAATGGACTTCCCGAGCTCTTCACCATGAAATCACCTACAAGGAAGCATTTTAATCAATATATATCATGATTTTAGCTAGAATTAGGGACATTAAGATAGCTCTATTTTGGAGCTATCAAAATACCCCCGACCTAAATCTTGCTAGTCCTCGAGCAAGGTATACTCTAAATAATCTCCAAAGAATTAAATGCATGCTTGGACTCTAATCTCAATGCTTGTGAAACAAGGTACTTGTAGTAAATTCAAAACCATCAAAAGCATGCAAAAGTTGAAATCATTTCAAAATTTAAACTCTTATTCCCTTACGTGTGTGTGTGCTTAGCACCTCTCAACCTAGCTCACGCAAGCCCGGAATAACCTTATATAGTCCTATCACTCGTTTTCCCCCTACTTATGGCGATAAGAACAGTCTAACGGCTTTTAGTGATAGGAATAGCAACAAAACATAAGGCCTAATTTTTATTCTTTTCTTTGAGTACTTTGTACCCATTTTCTTTTCTTTTGAACAACTTTTTTTTTATTTTTCTCCAAGAGAGCCTAACACGTCAAACCAAATTTAGCTTCACGTTTTTAAGGACCATTGCTCACTTCCATTAGTTCCCCTTTCATGCAGTGACAACCGTGGGTTACACGATCGCCCCTGGTTACACGGGCAACACAAGAAGGAGGAGCAACTCTGGAGGTTTTATTTTTCATGCTAACACTTTTTTTTTTTTTAGGCAATAACTTCGCTATACACAAATGAGTTATTACTACTTCTACACATCAAGCCTCCCTAATGGTACCTTTCGGAGTGACAACAAGGTTTCAGACAAAATAAGATCAGTCTAGACCTACAGAACTGAGGATAAGAGTGCTATGTGCTCAGTGAATGTAGGGAAATAACAGAAAAAATTTTAAAATAGGCTCAAAACATGTGCATACATCGTCAAATTTTCGAATCATGCAAATACGGAGTGTTCACAAGCAAATCACAGACCGTCCTCATCGGACACATGCATTCAGATTCTAATCTAACAGCCAGAGTACACATATGCTCGACAACTACTAAGAAGTCTCATCTCTATTTATCAACAAACTCCACCCCCCACCTTAAGATATGTATTGTCCCCAATGCATTCAACTATAAAAACAATAAAATTCTAAGGGAACAGAAAACCTCCCCTGAATTTTATGGAGCTGACGGGCGGAGATGTGCACCAACGTCCTCCAATGGGCTCTCGAATCATCGACCGTTCCACCATTTCTCCTAGGAAAACAAGAAAACAAACAACAACTCAAAAGCAAATAAAATCAAAAGCAAAGCGATAAACAACAGAAATACAGTTCAAACTCGGGTGCCTCCGAGAAGCGCAAATTTTTAAAGTCGATTGCTCGACTGTATTCTCTTGACCACTCATCCATAATCGAACTTGGAAGATGCCCCATCCATCTTCCTAATCACCTCTTTCCTGCGAAAATCCATGAACAGTTCTTTCTCTCGCGCCTTCTGCGCACATGCAACATCAATTTTAAATTTAACAGGTTTTGTAAAGGGTTGATCCCCTAAAATTGATGCAAAAACATGAGAGAAATTTTCATGCATTCTTAAAGCGTAAGGATCAGCAGGAAAGAACGGGTCATTTACTTTGCCCAAAACATCTTCCATCTTTTCCAAGGGGTGCACATAAGAATTATCAACCAATTGCAAAGTAGAACCAGATTCATGCAAGTCATTCATTTTAAGCTCATCAAAAACAGCATGCGACTCAACATTAACCGGTGGTTCTAAATCTAGCATGGCTTGATTAATCATTTCATTTTCAGTAGTGCAAGGTAAAGTGGAAGGAAGTAGATTAGCAGCGTTCTCAACAATTGTCAAAGCAGAAACAGATGAATCACAAAATTCAGTCGAGGATGGTTCATGCAACTCATGATCATCAAAAAGTTCGGTTAAAAATAATGGGTCATCCCCATCCTCAACAGTCATGCATTCATTACGAGCTACAGATTCAAAAGTGTCTACTTGACAAAGAGAGAAGACATCATCAACATGCTCTTCTACATCGGGCAAATGCATCTCAACAACCTCTCCGCCATACTCAACAGATAATATGCCCTTATCCACATTAATTTTAGTTTTAGCAGTTTTCATAAAGGGCCTACCTAATAAGATCGAAGCATGCGAAGAGGAATAATTTTCATCCATTTTCAGAACATAAAAGTCAACAGGAAAAATTAATTCATTAACTTGCACTAACACATCTTCAATAATTCCTAAAGGATGCACAGAAGTTCTATCAGCAAGTTGAATAACTGTTCCTGTTTTATTCATTCCTTTCAGATTCAGTTTCTGATAAATGGAATACGGCATAACGCTAATGGAGGCTCCTAGATCGAGCATTGCTCTTCTAATATGCATACCTCCAATCTTACAAGGGAGAGAGAACATACCTGGATCGCCGCATTTAACCGGTAAGTTCTTTGTGATCACTGCAGAGACGTTCTCACTTACCACGACGCGTTCACTCTCCTTTGTCCTCCTCTGGTTGGTGCAAATTTTCCTGAGGAACTTGGCGTACCTCGGGATTTCCTTCAGGGCGTCCAACAGAGGGATGTTGATCTCTACTTTCTTGAATGTGTCCAGGAACTCCTTCTCGTAGTCCTCCTTAGGCGGTCTCGCTAACCTGCTAGGAAAAGGAGCCTTAGGCACATAAACTCTAGTACATGTAGGATCAAAATTTACCCCATGCCACCGTGGTTCGGGATTTTCTGTCTGTGGCTCGACGTGGCCATGATCGACTTCCACCGGCGGGGTACTCGTGGGAAGCTGCTTCCCACTTCTCAAAGTGACGGCACTAGCGCTCTCCGCGTTCTGGTGCTCAATCACTGTCAACCTCATACTCACTTGAATCACTGCATAGCTCAGAGTTTGAAACTGCTCTCGAGTTTCCTTATGTTGTGATTCAAGCATTTCTTCCAAGGATCTACCTGAAACAGAAAGACGGGGCTGTGAGTTATTTTTCAAAGCAAGAATAGCACTACTTACTTCAAAAAGTTGAGCCTTAAGTTCGTCCACGTCCCTTCTCAGGCGAGCATTCTCCTTGTTTTTATCTGCACCCAATTCCAAGCTTCTAGCAACGTTGAAAATTAAAGCTCTAGCTTCGGCGGGTGTCTTGTCCATGAGCGAGCCTCCACTAGCGGCGTCTATCATCTGCTGCCCTTGGGGAAGCAAACCGTAGTAAAAACCCTGAATGAGGGACTGTTCGGCTATTTGATGATTGGGGCAATCCTCGCATAATCGACCAAACCTCTCCCAGCACTCAAGAACGCTCTCTTCAGCTCCTTGCTCAATTTTCAATATCTCCTTTCTGAGGGCGGCGGCCTTTTTCGCAGGAAAATACCTTTCTAAAAACGCCCTATTCAACTCCTTCCAAGTCGTGATGGATCCGGTCGGTAGGTAAAGTATCCAGTCTCTCGCCTTCTCCTTCAAGGTGAAGGGAAAGGTCCTGAGATGGAGTTGATCTGCGGTGATGTCATCGGTTCTGAACGACGCACACACCATCTGGAATGCCTTGAGGTGTCTGACGGGATCCTCATCTGTATTACCACAAAAAGAGGGTAATAAGTTAATCAGACCAGCTGTAAGTTCAAAATTACCTGTAGCTACCGGATACGAGATACTCGATGTGTTCCGGCCTAGCTCAGATGATGCAAGCTCCCTCAAGGTACTTTGATGCTCATAATTACCCCCGACCTCCATCTTGGCGCTTCTTTTGAATTTTCAAAGAATGCTGCGCTCCAAAAACTCAAACAAAAACGCGTAAAATAATACAAAAGAATTAAACTGTACAAAAAGTAAAGAAAATTTTTAAAACCAACAAACTAAACTTAACTAAACTAAATTAATTAAATCCCCGGCAACGGCGCCAATTTTGGTAGAGGTACTTTTGGGGTACTCCAAATTCAAGCTGTCGAGGCTTGCCAAAATACAATTTATAAACCCGAATACACCGAGCTATTTGTAGCTAAGTGGCAACGGGGTCGATCCACAGGGAAATAAGAAATTTAATCTAACTAAGTCTAATTTGCAAGAAATAAAAGAATGCACAAATTAAAGAATAGTAATTTGGTTTTGGGGGAAGGGAGCTCCTAATTATGCTAACGGAAAATTAAATGATAACGTGCAAAAATTAAACGGTTGTGCTCAACTTCGAGAAGTGGACTTGCTCGTTATGGATGTTCGGATCATTGATACGATTTACGCGTTAGCTAATTCATGCACACAATTCATTTGGTTATTCCTAACTCAAATGACCCAAGGAATTAATTAGAAGCGTGCAATTCTAATTAAACTTAGCCAATAATCTATCCAAGGTAGCGACCCCTAAATCGATTACGTGCTAGTGACGGGAACATTGCGACGGCCTAATCCTAAGACTAATCCGGTTTCTCTCTTGCCTTAAGCCTAACATGAAAACGTTAATTAACTCAGGTAACCAATGTCACTTTGGGCCGAACTAATTAGCCATGCTTAGACCCGTGCTACCTAGCGGTATGGGCAATTATACGTCCCAACCTTTAGCCCTCTATCATGCATAAGAATTAGAGCGTCAATCTAATTTAGCTACACATGCTAGAATTTGATGAAGAACAAGCAAGAGATGCATTAATCAAACTAATTTCTCAACAATTGCAAAAGGGAAAAATCTCCCCAAACATCCAAAACTTACAAACCCATACTCAAAATCAAGCACATACCTTGGTTTAGCCTTCCATGGAGGTTGGATTACTCCAATCCCCCATGGAAGAGCTTGGAATCATGCACAAGAAGAGGAAGAAGTACAAAAAATGGTGAAAAATCGCCTTGGAACCGAGAGGAGAAGCTTGGAGAAGATGAAGGATGAAAAATTGGCTGCAAAACCGAAGGTTTCACGCCTTTTAAGCTCGTAGCGTCGAGACGCTAGGCCAGCGTCTCGACGCTGTGCCCTAAGTTGGCAGACGCGCGCGCGGCGTCGAGCGAGCGTCGAGACGCTTGCGCTCGACGCTTGCTCTCGGGTGGATCTTCAAATGCACGCTTCAGGGTTCGGAGCGTCGAGACGCTCGGCCAGCGTCTCGACGCTGTCGCGCGCGGACACGGCGAGGCGGACACGGGCGTGGGCGCGCGGGCGCGCGCGGACATGGGCGAGGCGGACACGGGCGTGGGCGCGCGGGCGCGCGCGGACATGGGCGAGGCGGAGCGGGCTGGCGCGCGGGCGCGAGGCGAGGCGGCGCGCGCGGGCGCGCGCGCGTCTGGCCGTCTGGGCGCGGGCGTGCGGTGCTTGCGAGCGGCGCGCGCGGGCGCGCGCGCGTGCTGCGTTCGTTGGGCGCCTGGGCGCTGGGCGCCGGCGCCTGGGCGCTGCCCTCTCGGCTCTTAGCCCACTTTTGGGTCGTTTTGGCTCCCGAGCTCCGTTTGGCCTATCGTTTTGACCCGAACACTTCCCGAAACATGTTAAAAGACCTTTTTAGCCCCGAAAATCATCAATGGACTTCCCGAGCTCTTCACCATGAAATCACCTACAAGGAAGCATTTTAATCAATATATATCATGGTTTTAGCTAGAATTAGGGACATTAAGATAGCTCTATTTAGGAGCTATCAACGAGTGATTACTGTGCTCGTCAACATAAGGCTCATGCCTTAGTTTATTTTTTGCGATTTTCCGATTATCGTTTGTGTGTTTTGTTGTATGATTTTAATTACGAATTTGATGTTAATTTTATTTCTTTTTGCAGGGAATCAATAGAGGGAATCAAGGAGAGTAAATCCAGCTTTAAAAATCAAGAAACGATCAAGCCAAATAAAAGATACGGGCGAGCAAAGTTTGACATTTAGATGAAAAAAAATCCCTAAAATTGCGCTGGAATTGCAGGATCCGCAAAATAGAGCCTTTGGGATTTAGCCGTTTCCTTTATATCCGTTGGGAGGCGCTCGATCGATACGATTCTCTCACTTTCTGAATTCCAAGAAAGCTGTGATTCTCTTCATCTTTGATCCTTCTTTCCAAACCTCCAAGACTCAACAATGGTGTTCACACGGGCTGAAAGATCTGCAGCCAAGAAGAGGGCTGATGACGCTGCTGAGGCGGCTGCGAGGGTAGCACTTCTTACCCTTGCAGATGCTGGTGCTGTACGCACCGGACCTCTTCCCAAACTTCCGATCCGTAGGAGGAAGTGGAGGGTTGTCACAGAAATCCCTGCTGGACCTTCTGAACCAGCGGGCACACCCAAGAAGCGCCGGTGGAGTGTCGAGACGGCCGCCGAACCAAGCAAAGCAAAGACTCCCTCTGTGGAGAGTCAAGAATCGGATCGTGCGTCCCACGAGTCGATCAAGAAGGGTTCGTCGCCATCTGCATCGCCTGCGCACAACCCTTCACCATCTGAACCAGTGCAGATCCCAGAATCGCCTTCATCGCCGCCAGCGCAGAGTCCTGAACTGCCATCTTCGCCACTGAGTTCTGCACAGTCACCTACGGCGGAGCAGAGCACCACGCCGTCGCACAATTCCCCACGGCCTGACCCTGAATTCCCATATGGGGAGTACCAAGAATCCACTCAGGGCAGTGGGGAAGTTGGGGAAGACGAGGTCTTCTCGCCTGCGAAGGAAGCTAGTCCAGAGAGTCCTGCACAGCAAGATGATTCCATGGAAGAGACGTTGGGGGCATGCCTGCAGCAGATCAACATCAAGGCAAGGCTCAAGAAGAAGAAGAAGGCCAAGATTGTCAAGGCCAAGCGATCCAAGAAGCTGAAAAGGAAGAAGGCTAAAAGGGCACCTTCAGCAGACAAAGAGAGCACTGAGCCTTCGCTCAAACGACTCAAGGTTGAGGCTGCCGAGTCAGCCAAGCCATCAGATAAGGGGAAGGCCAAGCTCTACCCTGAAGATGAGCCTCAGTCAGTGAGGTATGTTTCCTCTGATGCTGAGTCCAGGGGTGCTGAGCTAAGGAAGAGGGAGTTGCTGCACGAGAAAGGCTTCCTCGACCGACCTGCTGACCTGCCGCAGTTCTTGCGCGCAGGAGTGATAAACCACGGCTGGGAGGAATTTTGCAGACCGCCCAATCCAGCCTACACGAGCATGGTGTATGATTTCTACGCCAATGTGCTCAGCCCTGAGGATGGCCTGTCTGTGGTCAGAGGGGTAGAAGTGGATTTCTCAGCCAAGGCCATCAACGAAGCCTATGGTCTCAAGGGCCAAACACATACAGATTATGCACGGATTGTTGATGAGCCTACTGAGGCAGTTCTGGAAGAGGCCATTCGGACCATTGGCCAGCCTGAAGCTTCCTGGACCGTGTCACGCAATGGGAGGCACACTCTCATGAGTGCCAACCTCACGGCTAAGGCGGCTGTTTGGTTTTCGTTCGTGAGAAGGAGATTGTCCCCAGTGACTCACGAGACTACAATCAACCAGAGCCGATCGCTGCTGGTGTATGCGATAATGAGAGGTCTCACGATCAACGTGGGAGAAGTCATCACTGCTGCTATTGCTGAGTGCGCCAAGAAAGGTAAGGGACCACTGTTCTTCCCTAACACCATAACCAAACTATGTTTGCTTGCAGGAGTCCCCACTGAGCGACTGGAGCAGCAGATGGCTTACACAGGCCACTTGGAGCTGCCTGCTAGCCTGAGGCTGAAGAGAAAGGGGAATATGGAGTTTGAACTGGATAGGCTGGCTGCTGATCAGTCCCTATCCATGGCCTGCCTAATGGATATGCAGAGGAGGATGGCTCAATGGGCCACTTACGCGCAGGCACGGGACAAGGAAGTTGCTGACCAGCTGGGCTGCATCTTCCCTGATTTCCCCACAAATCTCCTGACTCCATGGGTGCCTCCACGACCACGACAGCCTGATGAGGATGAAGATATTTGAGTGCTGGTTTGAATTGCACTAAAGGGAGTATTGCTGTTCCCTTAGAAAAATTTTCTGCTTTTTGATAGACCATGTGCAGTACGCGGTTTTCAGTATAATTTTGATCTGTTTTAGATGCTTAGTTTTATGTCTTTAATTATGTTTAGTATAGTCTGATGCTAGATGACTAGGTAGGATAGTTTAGCTTTGTTTTTGGGATAGTTTGAATGACGGGAAAAAGCATGCTTAGGGGCCTTAATCACTGTTATATCTGCCCTGACTTAATTGCGAAATAATTGCGGTACCCGCAATTTTTATTACTGAAAGCATGATTTGGACTGTCTGTTTAGCTAGGCTGTGATCTGTTTAAATTCTTTCTTTTGCTGCTATCATGACTACTGTATATAGCTTATCTAAATGCATGCTGGATGAGTGTCATAGGACACCATTTGATAGTTTAAATTAACCTCTAAATAGCTCAGCATGCACAGCTTTAAGACCTTAATCTGTCTGTTATTTTTAAATTACTGCTGCTGTGATATTTGCTATTCGAATGTTTTGTCTATGCCTAGGGCTTTAGTTTCTCTTTGTTTTACCTTAGACTAGATGCTTCTAGGACAAGTTTGGGGGTGTGCCACCTCCGACACTCATTGGGGACAATGAGTAGTTGAAGTTTGGGGGAGGCCACCCTAGGCCTAGGAACATTCCTCTCTCCCTTAGAAACATAAGCATTCTTCTTCTCCTTTACAAAAAAAATGATGAACTGAAAAAAAATGAAAAAAGAATAAAGGGGGGAGTTTCTCTTAGGTTGCTGAGTAATCAGTGCCAAGTGTGTAACCCACAAGTGGCGTTGCATCAAAAGGTAACCAAAGGAGAGGCTCCACCTAAGTAAGAAAAAGGGAAAAGAATAGGGAAGAAGAATGTATACCTAGGAGTTATAACTTTGTGGCTTAGATGTCCTATTTAAAAAGAACTCTGATCCTCAATTAGCTAAGCACAAAGTTGTAACTTGTAGGGTTGTTTAGGGAGATGAGTGTTTATCCAATGTAGTGATGCCAGGGCTTAGGTTGTTCTCTAAAAGTACTACTGTCACCGTTAATACTAAGACTGGCATGACTCTAAGGAATCCTAGACACATTAAAAAGAAAGCTAGAAGCATGTACTGAGTCTGAGGTAAAGCTAGGCAGAATTTGAAACCTTAGGGATAGTGGCATGATATGACAGAAGTAAATAAATCAGTTGTAGGAAGTTAATGAAAGCAGAAGGAGTGTTAGGCAGGCAAAGTCAGAAGAAGCTAGATAAGAGGGTAGTTTTAAACTAAGGAGTGTGTCACAGGACAGCATTGCTATAGACAAGAATATAAGGGAGTTAGTAAGTGGTTAAAGAAGAAAAAACAGCAGCCTAGGAAAGTCCATATATTGCTCGAGGACAAGCAAAACCCTAAGTTTGGGGGTGTGTTAAGTCTCTGAAAGTGACTTATTTAGGACCCATTTAGCTTAGGAAGATGCACACTTTTAGGTGTTTTTGATAGCATTTAGCCTAAACCTATGCTTAAATATGAGAATTAGAAGAAGGTAACTAAATTAGGACTTATGCACAATAGGAAAGAAAAGGGGTGAAAACCGAAGGAAAAGAATGAAAAAACTGCATTGCGACAGCATTGCGAAAACATTGCTGAAGCCGCAATTATTCAAGTGAAAACCGTAAGTTGACTGATCTTTTTCTGTTAATTTCCGTGATTTCAGGGATACGTTCTTTCTCCTCCATCCATTCTGATATACGACGTTAAAGATTGATGGTTCTCCTTGGCCCAAACGCACCTGCAAACTACTATAAAAGGGGGTCAAAGTCGGAGGTTCAAGCATCATCCGAAAGCGTAGAGTCTTCTCGCAGTCCATCTGTTCTCCTGTTTTTCCTTTGCCGTCTGTTGGTTTGCGAAGCTCAGCTGTTGGAGTCGATAATCTGATAGGAAGGAGAGGAGATTCTTCTTCTCTCCCGATTGGATTCATCCAAGCAAGGCTGCTCTTTTTGATCCTTCATTCGAGGCGATTGCGACGAAGCTTTCAAGCTGCATTTACTATATTCTGTCTTTCCTTTCTAATTTCCAGCTTTGATCAGTTGTTGTTTCTAGTTTAGTGATTAATCTACTGCATTTCGTTGCTGTCTGTCTTTGGATTATTTACTTTAAGTTTCCCTTTGTTCATTCAAACATTCAAAGTAATCAAATTACAAGTCTTCATTTCACAGTTTCCATCTTCTGCTGCTACGGTTTTGTCCTACTGTTTTGAGTACATTTCCCTTCTAAGCATGTCTGTTTTATCTTATACTTCTGTTCTCTATATATCCATGAGTAGCTAAGTCACTTAGGGGCATGCTAATGACAGAACTATAGGCTAAAAAAACGTGAACCAAGTATGTAGGATAGCTCTCGAACCATTGATTGTATGTAAGCTTCATCCCACGGGCAATTTCGATTGGCCATCCATTTTGTCCAAAGAACTCCTAACCTCTGGAAGGAGTAAGAGTTCAGAGTCATATTATCATGCTAGCCTTTCATGGTAACCAGGAAACGGCCTAGGAATAGGCGTTTCCCTAGTACAAACTAAACACTCCTGTTTTAACAAGATGCTTAAGACCTTACTTTGAGTTGAGTAAACTAAAGAATCTAATGCATGGAATCGGACGATACATGAGATAGAGTGAGTTTGATGCATAGAGAGTTGATCTAATGCTTGGGAATCAGATTAAAATGCCTATAGGATAGTCGTTAGTAGCCCTTAATTCTCCATTTCACACACATTTGCTGTTTTTACAATTGCGATAACATTGCGGTGTCCGCAATTCTGCTAAGTTACCATTTTGTTTAGCTGTTTTCTTCTTCGTTTATTAATTCCATCTCTTGTCCTTTGAGTCTAATTTCAACTTGCATTTGTTTATGTTGCATTCCTCTACACATTCAGCAAAAATTAGATAATTAAAAACCAATTTTACCCCATCAAATCCACCCCTTCTTTCTTAACAAAACACTTCGCGAATAGCTAAAAATAAGTCTCTGTGGGAAAACGAATGAAATATACTTACTACTTGCTATAAGATCATGTATGCTTGCATGTTCTGAGTGCTCTCTCTCTTTTATTGCCTAATTATTTCAACACATTGAGCACGCAACAATGCCCCATCCATCTTCCTGATCACCTCTTTCCTGCGAAAATCCATGAACAGTTCTTTCTCTCGTGCCTTTTGCGCACATACAACATCAATTTTAAATTTGGCAGGTTTTACGAAAGGTTGATCCCATAAAATTGATGTAAAAACATGTGAGAGATTTTCATGCATTCCTAAAGCATAAGGATCAGCAGGAAAGAACGGGTCATTCACTTTGCCCAAAACATCTTCCACCTTTTCCAAGGGGTGCACATATGATTTATCAACCAATTGCAAAGTAGAACCAGATTCATGCAAGTCGTTCATTTTAAGCTCATTAAAAACAGCAAGCGACTTAACATTAATCGATGGCTCTAAATCTAGCATGGCTTGATTAGTCATTTCATTTTCAAAGGTGCAAGGAAAAGTGGAAGGAAGTAGCTTAGCAGGGTTCTCACAAATTGTCAAAGCAGAAACAGATGAATCACAAAATTCAGCCAAGGATGGTTCATGCAACTCATGATCATCAAAAAGTTCAGTTAAAAATAATGGGTCATCCCGATCCTCAACAGTCATGCATTCATTCGGTGCTAAAGATTCAAAAGTATCTATTTGACAAAGAGAGAACACATCATCATCATGCTCTTCTACATAGGGCAAATGCATCTCAACAACCTCTCCGCCATACTCAACAGATAAAATGCTCTTATCCACATTTATTTTAGTTTTACCAGTTTTCATAAAGGGCCTACCTAATAAGATCGAAGCATGCGGAGAGGAATAATTTTCATCCATTTTCAGAACATAAAAGTCAACAGGAAAAATTAACTCATTAACTTGCACTAACACATCTTCTACTATTCCTAGAGGATGCACAGAAGTTCTATCAGCAAGTTGAATAATTGTTCCTGTTTTAGTCATTCCTTTCAATTTCAGTTTCTGATAAATGGAATATGGCATAATACTAATGGAGGCTCCTAAATCAAGCATTGCTCTTCTAATATGCATGCCTCCAATTTTACAAGGGAGAGAGAACATACCTGGATCGTCGCATTTAACCGGTAAGTTCTTTGTGATCAAAGCGGAAACGTTCTCACTTACCACGACGCGTTCACTCTCCTTTGTCTTCCTCTGGTTGGTGCATAATTTTCCTGAGGAACTTGGCGTACCTCGGGATTTCCTTCAGGGCGTCAAACAGAGGGATGTTGATCTCTACCTTCCTGAATGTGTCCAGGAACTCCTTCTCGTAGTCCTCCTTAGACGGTCTCGCTAACCTACTAGGAAAAGGAGCCTTAGGCACATAAACTCTAGTGCATGTAGGATCGAAATTTACCCCATGCCACCGTGGTTCGGGATTTTCTGTCTGTGGCTCGACGTGGCCATGATCGACTTCCACCGGCGGGGTACTCGTGGGAAGATGCTTCCCACTTCTCAGGGCGATGGCTCTCAAATTTTCAGCTTTTTGCTTTTCCATCACATTTACCTTCTCGGCCATAAGGGACATTTCCTTACACAAATCTTGCATCTGAGTTCCAACGTTATCGATCTTGTCCAAGGTATCTCGCTGTGATTTGGAAGTTATTTCAAATAGAGCTTTAAACATGTCCTCAGCGGATCTACCTGAAACAGAAGATTGGGTTTTCAGAAAATCATCCCTTAAACCGAGAACAACTTTACTTACCTCAAAAAGCTGAGCCTTAAGCTCGTCCACATCCCTTCTCAAGCGAGCTTGTTCCTTGTCTCTATCTGCACTCCACTCCAAGCTTCTAGCCACGTTGGAAATCAAAGCTCTAGCTTCAACGGGTGTCTTATCCATAATCGAACCTCCACTGGCGGCGTCTATCATCTGCTGGCCTTGGGGAAGCAAACTGTAGTAGAAACTCTGAATGAGGGAATGCTCGGTTATTTGATGATTGGGACAATCCTCGCATAACCGACCAAACCTCTCCCAGCACTCTAGGACGGTTTCTTCCTCTCCTTGCTCAATTTTGTGTATCTCCCTTCTGAGGGCGACGACCTTTGAAGCAGGAAAATACTTCTCTAAAAAACGCCCCATTCAGCTCCTTCCATGTCGTGATGGATCCGGTCGGTAGGTAATACATCCACTCTTTCGCCTTCTCCTTCAAGGTGAAAGGAAAGGCCCTGAGATGGAGTTGATCTGCAGTGGTGTCATCGGTTCTAAATGACGAACACACCATCTGGAATGCCTTGAGGTGTCTGACGGGATCCTCATCTGTATTACCACAAAAAGAAGGTAATAAGTTAACCAGACCAGCTTTAAGTTCAAAATTACCTACAGCTACCAGATACAATATACTCAATGTGTTCCAGCATAGCTCAGGCGATGCAAGCTCCCTCAAGGTTCTTTGATGCTCATAATTACCCCCGACCTCCATCTTGGCGCTTCTTTTGAATTTTCAAAGAATGCTGCGCTCCAAAAACTCAAACAAAAACGGGTAAAATAATACAAAAGAATTAAACTGTACAAAAAAGTAAAGATTTTTTTTTTTAAAACCAACAAACTAAACGTAACTAAATTAAATTAAACTTAGTTCCCCGGCAACGGCGCCAATTTTGGTAGAGCACTTTATGTGGTACTCCAAATTCAAGCTGTCGAGGCTTGCCAAAATACAATTTATAAACCCGATGTACACCGAGCTATTTGAAGCTTAGTGGTAATGGGGTCGATCCACAGGGAATTAAGAAATCTAATTTAACTAAGCCTAATTTGTTAATTATAAAAAGTATGCACAATTAAAATAAAAGAATTGTAATTTGGTTTGGGGGGAAGGGAGCTCCTAATATGCAACTAACGGAAAATTTAATAACAACGTGCAAAATTAAACGGTCGTGCTTAACTTCGAGAAATGGAATTGCTCGTTATGGATGTTCGGTTCATCGATACAATTTACTCGCTAGCCATGTTCATGCACACAATTCATTTAGTTATTTCTAACTCAAATGACCCAAGGATTTAATTAGACGCGTGCAATTCTAATTAAACTTGGCCAATAATCTATCTAAGATCGCGACCCCTAAATCGACTACGTGCCAGTGACGGGAACATTGCGACGGCCTAATCCTAAGACTAACCCGGTTTCTCTCTTGCCTTAAGCCTAACATGAAAAAGTTAATTAATTCAGATTACCAACTGTCACTTTGGGCCGAATTGATTAGCCATGCTTAGACCCGTGCTACCTAGCGGTTAGGGCAATTATACGTCCCAACCTTTAGCCCTCTATCATGCATAGGAATTAGAGCGTCAATCTAATTTAGCTACACATGCTAGAATTGGATTAAGAACAAGCAAGAGATGCATAAACATACTAATTTCTCAACATTTACAAAGGGGCAAAACCTCCCCAAACATCCAAAATTCACAAATCCAAAATCGAAATTAAGCACTTACCTCGGTTTAGCCTTCCATGGAGGATGAATTAATCCAATCCCCCATGGAAGAGCTTAGTAGCATGCACAAAGGAGAAGAAGAGGTACAAAAATGGTGGAAATGGACCCTAGACCCGAGAGGAGAAGTTGGAAGAAGAAGGAGAAGGAAAAGATAGGCTGAAAAATGCGTTTTCACGCTTTTTAAAGTCGGAGCGTCGAGACGCTAGGCCAGCGTCGAGACGCTGTGCCCTAAGTTGGCTGCCGCGCGCGCGCGCGCGCGTCGAGACGCTCGGACAGCGTCTCGACGCTGTCGCGCGTTCATCTGGGAAATTGTCGGGCAAGCGTCGAGACCCTCGGGCGGCGTCTCGACGCTGTCGCGCGCTTCGTCAGCATGTGGCAATCGGGGCGCCGTCTCGACGCTGTCGCGCGCGTGCTTCGGATGATGTCGGGCGGCGTCTCGACGCTGCCGCCCATGCAAGTGAGCTCTCGGGTTTGTGATGCCAATTTGTGTCTTTTCAAGCTCTTTTTGCCATCTCTTGGATTCTTTAGGCCATTTCACTCCCGATGCATCTATGAAGCTCTAAAACGGCACTTTAAGCCCCGAAACGTGTCTTTGGACTTCCCAAGCTCTCTACCATGAAATCACCTACAAGGAAGCATTTTAATCAATATATGTCATGGTTTTAGCTAGAATTAGGGACATAAAGATAGCTCTATTTTGGAGCTATCACCTCACCCTTGATGTGCTTGTTGATGGTTGACCATGGTTTGGCAGAGAATCCAGTCGAGCACTAGACTCTTCATTCTCTACTCTCTTTGGTGTATCTCTAGTGTTGCTTACCAATGGTCTTCCACTGCGAAGTTCAATTGCTTGAACTTGCTCTTTCCCATCCCTTCTAGGTACTTCAGTGTCAGCAGGCAACCTACCTTGGGGCCTATCTTTTAGGTCATTTGCTAGTTGCCCTATCTGGTTTTCTAAGCTCCTAAGGGTAGCTTGCTGACTTTGTAAGGTAGCATCATTCTTTGCAATGTACTCCTTAAGTAAATTTTCTACTGATGACCCCATTGGAGGGTTATATGGCTTTTGGTACATGGATTGGTTATTTTGTTGAGTGAAACCAGGTGTTCCACTCGGTCTTGGTTGGTTTTGACTTTTGGTTAGTGTTTTGTTGTCCACCCCAAGAAAGATTTGGGTGGTTTCTCCAACCAGGGTTGTAAGTGTTAGAATAGGGGTTGTTCCTAGGCTGCTGTTGACTTCCAACATAGAAGACTGAGGCTGGATTCCCAGGGCAGTAATCATACAGGTGCCCTTCCCCACAGAACCCACAAATTAGTGTCTCACCTTGACTATTCGATGTGCCCATTGAAATGGCTGCGGCGGTGTTGACACTGGTTTGGAGATTGGTTTGAGCCATTTGTTTAACTAAATTGGTCAGGGCGTTTATTTGGCTACTCATGGCACTGAGTGCATCTTTGTCTTGAGCTCTACTTGGCTCTATTGGATCATCTGACCATCTACAGTGAGAGGCTGAAATTTTCTCCAAGATCCCTGTTGCGTGCTCAATTTTTAAAATAAAGAAGCAATGATAGAGCACTCAGAACATGCAAGCATACATGATCTTGTAGCAAGTAATAAGTATTTTTTCATTCGATTTCCCACAGAGATTTATTCTTAGTTACTAGCGAAGTGTTTTGTTAAGTGAGAATGGGTGGATTAAGTGAGGTAGATTTGGTTTTAAGGTGCCTAATTACTAAGGAATATGTAAAGGATGGAAGCATAAACAAGTGCAAGTATATAATAAACTTGAATGTAAAGAGAAGAGAATAACAAAGGAAGAGAAAAATGACTAAGGCAAAATTTCAACTAAAGGAAGTGCGGAAACAACAATTATTTAGCAATGTTACTAACAGCGAATTAAGTGTAAAGTGTGGAAACAAGGGCTACTAACGACTCCTCTATAGATTTTTTCACACGATTCTCAAGCAGTAGATCAACTCATTATGCATCAAACTAACTCATTCTCATGTATCTTCCGATTTCATGCATTAGATTCTTTAGTTTACTCATGTCCAAGTAAGGTCTTAAGCATCTTTTTATAACAGCGAGTATTGGTTTGTACTAGGAAAACGCCTATTCCTAGGTCGTTTTCTGGCTACCTTGATAGGCTAGCATGGATGTATGACTCTGAACTCTTACTCCTTCCAGAGGTTAGGAGTTCTTTGGACAAAATGGATGGCCAATCGAAATTGCCCGTGGGATGAAGCTTACATACATTCAATGCATTCGAGAGCTATCCTACATGCTTAAGTCACGTGTTTCTACCTATAGATTTGTCATTAGCATGCCCTTATGTGATTTAGTTACTCATGGATGAAGATGGAATAGACAGAATAGATGGAGATGACATGCTTAGTAGAATCGTAAAGGCAAAACAGAAGTTAAAAACAGTAAGCAAAGAAGATAGAGAACTTGCGAAGTGATGAAAATATACTTTGATTAACCAACGTTTGAACTAAACAAATGACGACTTTGAATGACTAAAACTAAACAGACAGCAACGAAGTGAAGTAGAGTAGCTAACGAAAAGGGAAATAACAACAAACAGCAAAAGGAACAGAAAGCTAAAATAGAAAGCGATTTAAATCTGTGCGTGTTCTTCTCGTTGCGAACGCCTCGGCTGAGGGTGAGAGGAAGCCGTACTTGGATGAATCTAATCAGAAGAGAAGAAACATATTCTATCCTTCCTATCAGATTGTCGACTCCAACAGCTGAACCTTTCAAACCAACAGACGGAAGAGCAAAAGAATGGGAAAGACTGCGTTGAACTGGAAGTCTACGCCGTTCGAGTGTGTTTCAACCTTCCATCTTGACCTCCTTTTATAGTATTCTGCAGGTACGATTGGGTCAAGGAGAACCATCCATTCTCAACGTCGTTCTTCCATGTGGCAGCTGGAGGAAGAATGGGCCCCTGAAAGATCGGAACAAAACAGAAATTGGTTAGTCAACTTACGGGTTTCACTTAAAACATTGCGGTTTTAGCAATGTTTTCGCAATGCTTCCGCAATGTTCAATTTTCATTCCTTTAACTTCGTTTTTGGTTCTTTTTTCTTTCCTTTTGCATATAAGTCCTAATTTGGCTTCATTCTTCTAATTCTCATATATAAGCACGAATTTAAGCTAAATCCTACCAAAAACACCTAAGAGTGTACATCTTTCTAAGGTAAATAAGTCCTAAAATAGTCACTTTTGGAGACGTAACACACCCCCAAACTTAAGGTTTTGCTCGTCCTTGAGCAATCTAAGCACTTTATCTAGGCTGCTGTTAACCTCTCTAACCACTTGCTGACTCCCTTATATTCAATATCTATAGCAATGTTGTCCTGTGACACGCTCTTAAGCTTAAAACTAACTTCTCATTTTGCTTCTTCTGCCTTCTCTCGCCTCATGATCCTACTGTTTCATTCACTCCCCACAACTGATCTATTTGCTTTGGTCATTAAGTTCATTGTGCAACTATCCCTAAGGTTTCAAATTCTGCCTAGCTTTACCCTAGACTCAGTACATGCTTCTAATGTTTTACTTTTGAGCTACCTAGGATTCCTTAGAGTCATGCCAGTCTTAGTATAAACCAGTGACAGTAGTACATTCAGAGAACAACCTAAACCCTGGCATCACTACATTGGATATGCATTCATCTCCCTAAACAAACCTACAAGCTACAACTTTGTGCTTAGCTAATTGAGGATCAGAGTTCTTTTATTCAGGACACCCAAGCCACAAAGTTGCAACTCCTAGGTATACATTCTTCTTCCCTAGTTTTTCCTTTTTCTTTCTTACTTTGGTGGAGCCTCTCCTTTGGTTGCCTTTTGATGCAATGCCACTTGTGGGTTACACACATGGCACTGATTACTCAGCAATTCCAAGAGAGACACCCCTCTTTATTCCATTTTCATTTTTTTTTTCTCAGTTCATCATTGTTTCAAAAAGGAGAAGGAGAATGCTTATGCTTAAAAGGAGAGAGGAATGTTCCTAGGCCTAGGGTGGCCTCCCCCAAACTTAAACTTCTCATTGTCCCCAATGAGAGTCTGAGGTGGCACACCCCCAAACTTGTCCTAGAAGCATCTAGTCTAGGGCAAAACAAAGAGAATCTAAAAATCCTAGGCATAGAAAGAACATTCTTAAAGCAAATAACACAGTATCAGAAATTTGTAAAACAGTACGGTAAGGACTTAAAGACATGCATGCTGAGCAACTTAAGAGAGCTAATTCAAACTATCAAAGGTGTCTTAAGACACTCATCCACCATGCTGACAGATAGGCCATATATGGTAGTCAAGAAAGCAGCAAGAGAACAAAATTGAAACATAACCAGCCCATCAAACAGTCAGTCAAAAGCATGCGATAACTAACAAAAATTGCGGTACCCGCAATAATTTCGCAATGAACCCGCAGGGCATATATATCAGTAAACAACCCCTTTTGCATGCTATTTCCAATCATCTACAGCTACTCAAAAAGGGAACTAAAATATGCTAGCTACTAAAAAACCATCTACCTACACTAAACTATCCTAAACAACCAAAAGAAATTAAAAACAGACAGTCGTTCGATTCAAAAATTTAAGTAACCTGTTAAGTCTCTGAAAGTGACTTATTTAGGACCCATTTAGCTTAGGAAGATGTACACATTTAGGTGTTTTTGTTAGCATTTAGCCTAAACCTATGCTTTAATATGAGAATTAGAATAAGGTAGCTAATATAGGACTTATGTACAATAGGTAGAAAAAGGGTTGAAAACCGAAGGAAAAGAATGAAAAAATGAGCATTGCGAATGAATTGCGAAAACATTGCGGTGACCGCAATTATTCAAGTGAAAACCGTAAGTTGACTGATCTTTTTCTGTTAATTTCCGTATTTTCAGGGATTCGTTCTTTCTCCTCCATCCATTCTGATATATGACGTTGAAGATTGATGGTTCTCCTTGGCCCAAACGCACCTGCAAACTACTATAAAAGGGGGCCAAAGTCGGAGGTTTGATCATCATTCGAAGCGCAGAAGTCTTCTCGCAGTCCATCATTTCCCTCTGTGTTCCTTTGCCGTCTGTTGGAGTGAGAGTCTCAGCTGTTGGAATCGATAATCTGATAGGAAGGAGAGAAGATTCTTCTTCTCTCTCGATTGGATTCATCCAAGCAAGGCTGACTTTTCATCCCCTTCATTCGAGGCGACTGCAACGAAGCTTTTCAAGCACCTTTACTGCTTTTCTGTCGTTCTTCTTCTTATTTCCAGTTTGATCATTGTTGTTCTTAGCCTAGTACTTTAATTACTGCATTTCGTTGTTGTCTGTCCTTGAAGCATTTCTTTTAAACTTTCCTTTGTCGTTCAAACATTCAAAGTAATCCAAGTACATTTCTGCACTTCACAGTTTCCACCTTCTGTTACTACGCTTTTGCCTACTGTTTAAAGCACATTTCCCTTCTAGACATGTCTATCTTTTCTGCCATTTCTATTCTATATACTTCCATGAGTAGCTAAGTCACTTAGGGGCATGCTAATGACAGAACTATAGGCTTAAAAAACGTGCATCAAGTATGTAGGATAGCTCTCGAATCATTGATTGTATGTAAGCTTCATCCCACGGGCAATTTTGATTGGCCATCCATTTTGTCCAAAGAACTCCTAACCTCTGGAAGGAGTAAGAGTTCAGAGTCATATAATCATGCTAGCCTTTCATGGTAATCAGGAAACGGCCTAGGAATAGGCGTTTCCCTAGTACAAACTAAACACTCCTGTTTTAACAAGATGCTTAAGACCTTACTTTGAAGTCGAGTAAACTTAAGACTCTAATGCATGGAATCAGACGATACTTGAGATAGAGTGAGTTTGATGTATAGAGAGTTGGTCCAATGCTTGAGAATCGTAATAAAATGCCTATAGGATAGTCATTAGTAGCCCTTAATTCACCCATTTACTCAGTTTCGCTGTTATTTAATTGCGGTAACATTGCGGTCCTCGCAATTCTGCCAGATTTTCATTCTGTTTAGCTGTTTTCTTCTTCGTTTATCAATTCCATCTCTTGTCCTTTGAGTCTGATTTCAACTTTAATTTGTTTATGTTATATCCCTTTTTACATTCAGCAAAAAGTAGATAATTAAAAACCAATTTTACCCCATCAAATTCATCCCATCTTTCTTAACAATCACACTTCGCGAATAGCTAAAAATAAGTCTCTGTGGAAAAAACGAATGAAATATACTTACTACTTGCTGTGAGACCATGTATGCTTGCATGTTCTAAGTGCTCTCTCTACCCTTTTGCATATTTATCTTTACACATTGAGCACGCAACAAGTTTTTGGCGCCGCTGCCGGGGACTTATTTTAAGTGAAAACGAAGTTTGTTAAGTCTGAAACATCAAAGTATTTTCCATTGAATTTGATCCATTTTCATTTCTTTTTCAGGTACCATTTAAGGTAGTTTATGAATGAGACTCCAAGTAGTGATCTAGAGTTCAACCCTGAGCCCGAGAGATTACTTAGAGCTAGGAATAGAGCCAAGAAACGTCTCTTTAAACAAACCCTTTTACCTCCAATCATTGCAGAGACTACAATTCCTCCGCAATTACCTCAAGAAGAAATGGCTGGAGTAAATCAAAACCTGGTGCCTGTCACTCGCAATCCCATTGAAATAGCGAATGACAAGGATAGCGCCATCCTTTCATATTTAGTACCTATGCCTGGGGAGCTGAACCCCAACATAATCCGTCCTGAAATCACTGCCAACTCATTTGAGTTAAAGCCAGTGATGTTCCAAATGTTGTCCACTGTGGGACAATTCTTTGGAATAGAAAATGAGGACCCCCATAACCACCTTAGGAACTTCTTAGGAGTTAGTGACACATTCCTAATCCCTGGAGTTTCCCAAGAAGCCCTGAGGCTATATCTTTTCCCTTACTCTTTGAGGGACAAAGCCAAAACATGGTTAAATTCTTTACCCTCAGGATCTGTCCTCAATTGGACAGATTTAGCAGAAAAATTCCTAGTCAAATATTTCCCACCAGATAGGAATTCGACCTTTCGTGATGATATCATAAAATTCAAACAAGCTCCAAGTGAGTCTCTTCACGAAGCTTGGACAAGATTCAAAGACCTTCTCATTAAATGTCCACACCATGGCATTCCATGGTGTATCCAAATAGAAGTCTTCTTTAAAGGATGCAACCCCAGCACCAGACAAGTTTTAAATTCATCTGCTGGAGGTTCCATGTTGTCCAAGAGTTACAACGAAGCTTATGAGATCTTGGAGAAGATCTCAACATCTCACTGTAGGTGGTCAGACGATCCTGTAGAGCCAACTAGAGCTCAAGACAAGGATGCTCTAAGCGCCATGAGCACCCAAATAAATGCCCTGACCAACTTAGTCAAGCAAATGGCTCAGGCCAATCTCCAAACCAGTGCCAATACCGCCACAGCCATGTCAATGGGCACCCAACAAAGTCAAGGCGAGGCACCAATCTGTGGATTCTGTGGGGAAGGGCACCCTTATGAATACTGCCCTGGGAATCCATCCTCGGTCTGCTACGTTGGAAGCCAGCAGCAGCCGAGGAACAACCCCTACTCACAAACTTACAACCCTGGTTGGAGAAACCACCCTAACCTGTCATGGGGTGGCCAACAAACCACTAACCAAAATTCTAACCAACCTAGACCGAGTGGAACACCTGGTTTCACTCCCCAACATAACCAGTCAATGTACCAAAAACCATACAATCAACCTGTAGGATCTTCTGTAGAAAACCTACTCAAGGAATATATAGCTAAGAATGATGCTACTCTTCAGAGCCAGCAAGCTACTCTTAGGAGCCTAGAGAACCAAATAGGCCAATTAGCCAATGAACTTAAAAGTAGGCCCCAAGGTAGACTCCCTGCTGACACCGAGGTACCAAGGAGAGATGGCAAAGAACAAGTTCAAGCAATTGAACTTAGGAGTGGAAGACCATTGGTGAGCAACACAAAGGACACACCAAAGAGAGTAGAGAACACTGAGTCTAGTGCTCCACTGGAATCTCTGCCACACCAAGGTCCACCACCAACCAGCACATCAGGAGTCAGGCTAGAGCCAATTGTTGAGGAGGTAGAAGAAATTCCAAGGCCTCCACCCATCCTAAGGCGCCCTGACGTGCCTGCATATGTGCCACCACCTCCATACCCTCGAAGGCTTAAGAAGAAGCAGGAACAGGAAGTTCATTTTAATAAATTTTTAGAAATACTTAAGCAAGTGCATGTTAACATTCCTTTTGTAGAGGTTTTACAGTCTATGCCTTCATATGTAAAGTTTTTGAAGGACATTATTACTAACAAAAAAATAATTGGTGAGTTTGAAACAGTAAACCTCACCGAGGAGTGCAGTGCCATCCTCCAGAACAAGCTGCCCAAGAAGGAGAAGGATCCTGGTTCCTTCACCTTACCTGTAGAACTTGGAGGCAAGCACGTGGGCAGAGCGCTTTGTGACCTGGGCGCCAGCATAAACCTCATGCCCCTGTCCCTATTCCGCCAGTTGGGAATGGGAGAAGCACGTCCAACCACAGTCACTTTACAACTAGCAGACAGATCCATCGCATATCCAGAAGGTAAGATCGAGGATATTCTAGTTAAAGTTGACAAATTCATTTTCCTTGCAGATTTCATTGTCCTGGACTATGAGGCAGACAAGGAGGTCCCCATCCTGCTAGGTAGACCATTTCTAGCCACAGGTAGGGCACTCATAGATGTTCAAAAAGGTGAGTTAACTATGAGGGTTCATGATGAAGAGGTAAAATTTAGTGTTTACAAAGCTTTAAGGTATCCCTCTGATTCTGAGTCTTGTGCTAGCATGGATGTTGTTGACTCACTAATGGAAGAACAATTAGAGCATGTACTGTTAACCAAGCATGCTAGTGAATATGTACAAGTAGATGTAGCTGACTTAAATGTATCTGACATAATGAATATGCCTGTAGATAAACCACAGCATGTATGTATGAATATAGATTTAACTGATAGAACTATAAATCCGTTAAAACCCTCCATTGAGCATCCACCTATTTTAGAACTGAAACCACTACCCACTCACCTCAAATATGCATATCTAGGAGATAATGATACGCTGCCTGTAATTATTTCTTCTAAGCTAAGTGAACAGCATGAGGTTGATTTAATTTTACTGCTTAAGCAACATAGGAAGGCTATAGCATGGACTATTGCTGATATTCGAGGCATTAGCCCTTCTTATTGCATGCACAAAATTATACTAGAGGAAGAGCACACCCCTAGGGTAGATCATCAGCGTAGGCTAAACCCCTCTATGAAAGAGGTAGTGAAGAAGGAAATAATAAAGTGGTTGGATGCAGGAGTGATTTTCCCCATAGCTAGTAGCCAGTGGGTGAGCCCCATCCAATGTGTACCTAAAAAGGGGGGAATAACTGTGGTAGTCAATGAGAACAACGAACTGATTCCAACAAGGACTGTCACAGGGTGGAGGGTATGTATGGATTACAGAAAACTAAATAAAGAAACTAAAAAAGACCATTTCCCTATACCGTTCATTGACCAGATGCTAGACAGAATAGCTGGTAGAGCCTACTATTGTTTCTTAGATGGCTATTCAGGCTATAATCAAATTACTATAGACCCTAAGGATCAAGAGAAGACCACTTTCACTTGCCCTTTTGGAACGTTCGCCTTCCGCAGAATGCCTTTTGGCTTATGCAATGCACCGGCAACTTTCCAAAGGTGCATGATGGCAATCTTCTCTGAGTTGGATGAGTCCATGATAGAAATATTCATGGATGACTTCTCAGTCTTTGGGGACTCATTTAAAACCTGTCTAGACAACCTAGGACAAGTCCTGGCTAGGTGTGAAGAGACCAACCTAGTCCTAAATTGGGAAAAGTGCCATTTTATGGTAGATGAAGGGATTGTCTTAGGACATAGAGTGTCGAGGGCAGGTGTAGAAGTGGATAGGGCAAAAATAGAGATCATAGAGAAGTTGGTAGAGCCCCAGAATGTCAAAGCCATTAGAAGCTTCTTAGGGCACGCTGGCTTCTACAGAAGGTTCATTAAGGACTTTTCTAAGATAGCCAAGCCTCTGTGCGAGCTTCTAGAGCTAAATAGACCATTTATCTTCTCTAAAGAATGTGTAGTAGCTTGGAAAACCCTTAAGGAAGCACTAGTCACAGCACCTATCATAGTCGGACCAAATTGGGATCTCCCATTTGAGATGCTATGTGATGCCAGTGACTATGCTGTAGGAGTCATGTTAGGACAGAAGATTGACAAGCTGACACACCCTGTCTATTATGCTAGCAAGACCTTGAATGAGGCTCAATGTAATTATACAACTACTGAGAAAGAGATGCTTGCTGTAGTATTTGCTTGTGAAAAATTTAGAAATTACATTGTAGGCACTAGGACCATTGTATACACTGATCATTCTGCTTTAAAATATCTTATGAGGAAGGCTGATGCTAAGCCTAGATTGATTAGATGGGTGTTAGTGCTGCAGGAATTTGATTTGGACATTCGGGACAAGAAAGGTTGTGAAAATGTGGTTGCAGATCACCTGTCTCGATTGCAGCACAATTGCGAAAAAATTGCGGAGACCGCAATTTCTGATGCTTTTATAGATGAACATGTCTTTGCTTTGGCTCATCGTGATAACGATGAGGAACCGTGGTTCGCTGACATTGCTAACTTCCGTGCATCACAGGTATTACCAGTGTTCAAGGGAGGACAAGAGAAGAAGAGGTTCCTTCATGAAGCAAGGAAATTCATCTGGGATGACCCCACACTTTACAGAACCTGTGCTGATGGGTTGTTGAGGAAGTGTGTTTCAGCTGCTGAAGCGAAGTCTGTGCTGCAGCACTGTCACTCATCTCCTTACGGTGGACACTTTGGTGGTCAAAGAACAGCTGCGAAGGTATTTCAGAGTGGCTACTATTGGCCAACAATCTTCAAGGATGCCCACAACTATGCCCACAACTGTGATGAATGCCAAAGGACAGGTAACCTCAGTCGCAAGGATGAGATGCCCCTCACCTACATCTTAGAGTTGGAGCTCTTTGATGTGTGGGGCATTGATTTCATGGGACCATTCCCTCCATCATCAGGTAACCTATACATATTAGTGGCAGTGGACTACGTGTCCAAGTGGGTAGAAGCAAAAGCATGTCCTAATAATGATGCTAAAACAGTCACTAACTTCTTGCATAGGCACATTTTCACTAGATTTGGGACTCCTCGTGCTATCATTAGTGATGAGGGGTCACATTTCATTAATAAGGCTATGGAAAAGATATTGGCTAAATATAACATTAGACATAGGGTAGCTACTCCCTATCACCCACACTCGAATGGCCAAGCTGAAATTTCCAATAGGGAGATAAAGAACATCCTAGAAAAGGTAGTCAAACCTAATAGAAAAGACTGGTCATTTAAGCTTGAGGATGCACTTTGGGCTTATAGAACAGCATATAAGACACCCCTAGGCATGTCTCCCTATAGGTTGGTGTATGGCAAGGCTTGCCACTTGCCACTTGAGTTAGAAAACAAAGCATTTTGGGCCATGAAGGAATTGAATTTTTGTGTAAAGGATGCGGGGACATTGAGATCTTTGCAGCTACATGAACTTGATGAGCTTAGGCATATGGCCTACGAGAATGCCAAAATGTATAAAGAAAAGACCAAAATATGGCACGACAGTAGACTCAGGATCAAAGACTTTAGGAAAGGCCAACTTGTACTCTTATTTAACTCACGTTTAAAGATATTTCCAGGCAAACTAAAGTCTAGATGGTCAGGTCCATTTGTTATTACTAATGTCTATGTTCATGGTGCAATAGAGATAAAGAATTTGCAGCAAGGCCAGCCATTTATGGTCAATGGTGCCAGGTTGAAGCACTACTATGAGGAAGGAGATGTGAAGACTCTCTCGGCCTTCCTCTTGACTGAAGCATGACAAAAAGAACGAGAGAGAACGAGTGGTTACTGTGCTCGTTTAGTCAAGGCCAATGCCTTAGTTTATTTTTTACTGTTTTTCCGATTATCGTTTGTATGTTTTGTGGTGTGTTTTTAATTGCGTATTTAATGTTTGTTTTATTTGTTTTTGTAGGGAATCGACAGAGGGAATCAAGGAGAGTAAATCAAGCTTTAAAAATCAAGAAACGATCGAGCCAAATAAAAGATACGGACGAGCAAAGTTTGAGATTTTGATGATAAAATATCCCTACAATTGCGCTAAAATTGCTGGATCCGCAAAAAAAGAGCCGTTGGGATTTTTCCGTTGCATTTATAGCCGTTAGAACGCGCTCGTTCGATACGATCCTCTCATTTTCTGATTTTCAAGAAATCTGCGATTCTCTCCATCTCTGATCCTTCTCTCCAAACCTCCAAGATTCGACAATGGTGTCCACACGTGCTGAAAGATCCGCAGCCAAGAAGAAGGCTGATGACGCAGCTGAAGCGGCTGCGAGGGAAGCGCTTCTCACCCTTGCAGACGATGGTGCCGTTCGCACCGGTCCTCTTCCCAAGCTTCCTATTCGTAGGAAGAAGTGGAGGGTGGTCACTGAGATCCCTGCTGGACCATCTGAGCCAGTGGGCACGCCCAAGAAACGCCGGTGGAGTGTCAAGACGGTCGCCGAACCAAGCACAGCAAAGACTCCCTCTGTGGAGAGTCAAGAAACTGATCGTGCATCCCACGAGGCAGCCAAAGAAGGTTCGTCGCCGTCTGCATCACCTGCGCGCAGCCCTCTCCCATCTGAACCAGTGCCAAGCGCAGAGTCGTCACCGCCTGCACAGAGCCCCGAGTTGTCTTCAGCACCTCAGAGTTCTGATCCGACACCTGCAGCAGCGCAGAGTCCTGAGCTGCCATCTTCGCCACTGAGTTCTGCGCAGACACCATCAGCAGAGCACAATTATCCACGGCCTGATCCTGAATTCCCTTATGGGGATTATCAAGAGTCCACGCAAGGCAGTGGAGATGCTGGGGAAGACGAAGTCTTCTCTCCTATGAGGGAAGATAGCCCTGCCGAGCCTGCACAGCAGGACGATTCTATGGAAGAAACGTTGGGGGCATGCCTCCAGCAGATCAACATCAAGGCCAGGCTCAAGAAGAAGAAGAAGGCCAAGATTGTCAAGGCCAAGAAGTTGAAGAAAAAGAAGGCCAAGAAGGTGCCGTCAACGGACAAGGAGAGTACTGAGCCTTCGCTCAAACGCCTCAAGGTGGAGGCTGCTGCATCATCCAAACCAGCAGATAAGGGGAAGGCTAAACTCTACCCTGAAGACGAACCTCCGTCAGTGAGGTATGTCTCATCTGATGCTGAGTCCAGGGGTGCTGAGCTGAGGAAGAGGGACCTGTTGCACGAGAAAGGATTCCTCGACCGACTTGCTGACCTGCCGCAGTTCTTGCGCGCAGGGGTGATCAACCACGGCTGGGAGGAATTCTGCAGACCGCCTAATCCAGCATACACGAGCATGGTGTATGATTTCTACGCTAATGTGCTCAGCCCTGAGGATGGCCTGTCTGTGGTCAGAGGGGTAGAAGTAGATTTCTCCGCCAAGGCCATCAATGAAGCATTTGGTCTCAAGGGCCAACCTCATACAGATTATGCACGGATAGTTGATGAGCCGACTGAGGCAGTGCTGGAAGAGGCCATTCGCACAATTGGCCAGCCTGAAGCAGCGTGGACTGTCTCACGCAATGGGAGGCACACCTTAATGAGTGCCAATCTGACAGCAAAGGCAGCTGTTTGGTTTGCCTTTGTGAGGAGAAAGCTGTCCCCTGTGACTCACGAGACGACAATCAACCAGAGTAGATCACTGCTGGTCTATGCCATCATGCGCGGTCTCACGGTCAATGTGGGGGAAATCATGTCAGCTGCCATTGCTGAATGCGCAAAGAAAGGTAAGGGACCCTTGTTTTTCCCTAATACCATAACCAAGCTATGTTTGCTTGCAGGAGTTCCCACCGAGCGCTTGGAGCAGCAGCTGCCTTACACAGGCCATTTGGAGCTGCCTGCTAACCTGAGGCTGAGAAGAAAGGGGAATATGGAGTTTGAATTGGATAGGCTGGCTGCTGAACAGTCCCTATCCATGGCCTGCTTGATGGACATGCAGAGGAGAATGGCTCAATGGGCCAACTATGCGCAGGCAAGGGATAAGGAAGTTGCAGACCAGCTGGGGTGCATCTTCCCGGACTTCCCTACCAATCTCCTAACTCCATGGGTGCCCCCACGACCAAGGCAACCAGATGAGGATGAAGAAGTTTAAAGTGCTGGTTTGAAGTGCACTAAAGGGAGTACTGCTGTTCCCTTAGAAAAAAAAACAATTTTTCTGCTTTCTGATAGGATCATGTGCAGTATGCTGTTTTGTGTTCAACTTTTGTTCTGTTTTTAATGTTTAGTGTTATGTTTTTTCTTTTGCTTAGTCTAGTCTAATGTTAGCTGAATAGGTAGGATAGTTTAGATTTATTTTTAGGATGCGTGAGTAACAGGAAAAAGCATGCTAGGGGCCTGAATCAATGTTAAATCTGCCCGGATTGAATTGCGAAATAATTGCGGTTCCCGCAATTTTTGTGACTGATTGCATGTTTTGGACTGTCTGTTTAGTTAGGCTGTGATCGGTTACATTCTATCTTTTGCTGCTAGCATGACTACCTTATATAGCTGATCTTCAAGCATGCTGGATGAGTGTCATAGGACACCCTTTGCTAGTTTAAATTAGCCTCTGAATAGGGCTCAGCATGCATAAACCATCAGTCCTTAAACTGTCTGTTTTGTCAAAATTTCTGCTGCTGGAATAATTGCTTTTAGAATGTTTTGCCTATGCCTAGGATTTTTAGATTCTCTTTGTTTTACTTTAGACTAGATGCTTCGAGGACAAGTTTGGGGGTGTGCCACCTCAAACACTCATTGGGGACAATGAGTAGTTGAAGTTTGGGGGAGGCCACCCTAGGCCTAGGAACATTCCTCTCTCCCTTAGAAACATAAGCATTCTTCTTCTCCTTTAAAAAAAAAAAAAATGATGATGAACTGAAAAACAATGAAAAAAGAATAAAGGGGGGGAGTTTCTCTTAGGTTGCTGAGTAATCAGTGCCAAGTGTGTAACCCACAAGTGGCGTTGCATCAAAAGGCAACCAAAGGAGAGGCTCCACCTAAGTAAGAAAAAGGAAAGAATAGGGAAGAAGAATGTATACCTAGGAGTTATAACTTTGTGGCTTAGATGTCCTATTTAAAAAGAACTCTGATCCTCAATTAGCTAAAGCACAAAGTTGTAACTTGTAGGGTTGTTTAGGGAGATGAGTGTTTATCCAATGAAGTGATGCCAGGGTTTAGGTTGTTCTCTAAAAGTACTACTGTCACTGTTAATACTAAGACTGGCATGACTCTAAGGAATCCTAGACACATTAAAAATAAAGCTAGAAGCATGTACTGAGTCTGGAGTAAAGCTTGGTAGAATTTGAAACCTTAGGGATAGTGGCATGATGTCATAAAAGTAGCTAGATCAGTAGTAGGGGGTTAACAAAAACAGCAGGTATAGTAGGCAGGTGAAGTCAGAAGAAGCTTGATAAGAGGTTAATTCTAAACTTAGAAGTGTGTCACAGGACAGCACTGCTAGAGATAGGGATATAGGGGAGTCGGTAAGTAGTTAAAGAAGATAAAATAACAGCCTAAGTAAATCCTTAATATGCTTGAGGACAAGCAAAACCTTAAGTTTGGGGGTGTGTTAAGTCTCTGAAAGTGACTTATTTAGGACCCATTTAGCTTAGGAAGATGTACACTTTTAGGTGTTTTTGTTAGCATTTAGCCTAAACCTATGCTTTAATATGAGAATTAGAAGAAGGTAGCTAATATAGGACTTATGTACAATAGGTAGAAAAAGGGTTGAAAACCGAAGGAAAAGAATGAAAAAATGAGCATTGCGAATGAATTGCGAAAACATTGCGGTGACCGCAATTATTCAAGTGAAAACCGTAAGTTGACTGATCTTTTTCTGTTAATTTCCGTATTTTCAGGGATTCGTTCTTTCTCCTCCATCCATTCTGATATATGACGTTGAAGATTGATGGTTCTCCTTGGCCCAAACACACCTGCAAACTACTATAAAAGGGGGCCAAAGTCGGAGGTTTGATCATCATTCGAAGCGCAGAAGTCTTCTCGCAGTCCATCATTTCCCTCTGTGTTCCTTTGCCGTCTGTTGGAGTGAGAGTCTCAGCTGTTGGAATCGATAATCTGATAGGAAGGAGAGAAGATTCTTCTTCTCTCTCGATTGGATTCATCCAAGCAAGGCTGACTTTTCATCCCCTTCATTCGAGGCGACTGCAACGAAGCTTTTCAAGCACCTTTACTGCTTTTCTGTCGTTCTTCTTCTTATTTCCAGTTTGATCATTGTTGTTCTTAGCCTAGTACTTTAATTACTGCATTTCGTTGTTGTCTGTCCTTGAAGCATTTCTTTTAAACTTTCCTTTGTCGTTCAAACATTCAAAGTAATCCAAGTACATTTCTGCACTTCACAGTTTCCACCTTCTGTTACTACGCTTTCGCCTACTGTTTAAAGCACATTTCCCTTCTAGACATGTCTATCTTTTCTGCCATTTCTATTCTATATACTTCCATGAGTAGCTAAGTCACTTAGGGGCATGCTAATGACAGAACTATAGGCTTAAAAAACGTGCATCAAGTATGTAGGATAGCTCTCGAATCATTGATTGTATGTAAGCTTCATCCCACGGGCAATTTCGATTGGCCATCCATTTTGTCCAAAGAACTCCTAACCTCTGGAAGGAGTAAGAGTTCAGAGTCATATAATCATGCTAGCCTTTCATGGTAATCAGGAAACGGCCTAGGAATAGGCGTTTCCCTAGTACAAACTAAACACTCCTGTTTTAACAAGATGCTTAAGACCTTACTTTGAAGTCGAGTAAACTTAAGACTCTAATGCATGGAATCGGACGATACTTGAGATAGAGTGAGTTTGATGTATAGAGAGTTGGTCCAATGCTTGAGAATCGTAATAAAATGCCTATAGGATAGTCATTAGTAGCCCTTAATTCACCCATTTACTCAGTTTCGCTGTTATTTAATTGCGGTAACATTGCGGTCCTCGCAATTCTGCCAGATTTTCATTCTGTTTAGCTGTTTTCTTCTTCGTTTATCAATTCCATCTCTTGTCCTTTGAGTCTGATTTCAACTTTAATTTGTTTATGTTATATCCCTTTTTACATTCAGCAAAAAGTAGATAATTAAAAACCAATTTTACCCCATCAAATTCATCCCATCTTTCTTAACAATCACACTTCGCGAATAGCTAAAAATAAGTCTCTGTGGAAAAAACGAATGAAATATACTTACTACTTGCTGTGAGACCATGTATGCTTGCATGTTCTAAGTGCTCTCTCTACCCTTTTGCATATTTATCTTTACACATTGAGCACGCAACATAACCAGTCAACGAAAAGCAGGTTTTTTTGTTTTTTTTTTATTTTTAGAGGGAACAGAAGTACTCCCTCGAGTGCCCTTCAGACTGGCACTCAGACGTCCTCATCATCATCCTTCCTCTCTCTTGGAGGTGTCCATGGCTTCAGGAGATTCGTGTGGAAAGCAGGGAAGATGCATCCCAATTGATCAGCCACGTCCTTATCCCTCGCTTGAGCATACTCAGCCCATTGCGCCATCTTGCGCTGTAGATCCATCAAGCAAGCCATGGAAAGAGATTGAGCTGCAGCCAGGCCGTCTAACTCAAATTCCATGTTTCCCCTTCTTCGCATTCGCAGGCCTGTAGGCAGCTCCAGATGTCCTGTGTAGGCCAACTGTCTCTCCATCCTCTCGATTGGCACACCTGCACGTAAACACAGCTTAGTGATCGTGTTGGGGAAGAAAATAGGGCACTTACCTTTCTTGGCACAGTCTCCTATTGAGGCTGCAATGACCTCACCAACATCTATAGTGAGGCCCCTCATAATTGCATACACCAAAAACGATCTCCCCTTATTGATTGTGGTTTCGTGGGTCACCGGGGACAGACGCCTCCGCACGAAGGAGAACCAGACTGCTGCCTTGGCCGTGAGGGTAGCACTCATCAGAGTGTGCTTCCCATTGCGTGAGATTGTCCAAGCCGCCTCAGGTTGGCCTATGATGCGCAGTGCCTCTTCCAGAACAGCCTCAGTTGGTGAGTCGATGATCCTTGCATAGTCGGTATATTTCTGTCCCTTGAGGCCATAGGCTTCATTGATAGCCTTGGCTGAAAAATCAACCTCAATCCCCCTCGCCATGGACAGACCATCCTCGGGGTGCGTCAGATTTGCATAGAAGTCGTACACCATGCTGGAGTAGGCAGGGATGGGCGGTCTGCAAAGCTCTTCCCAACCGTGGTTGGTGATTCCTGCGCGCAAGAACTGCGGCAGGTCTGCCAATGCATCAAGAAACCCCTTCATATGGAGTAGGTCTCTTTTCCTCAACTCATTGCCCCTTGATTCTGCGTCTGAAGATACATACCTCACAGTTTGAGGTTCATCTTCGGGGTACAATTTGGCTTTCCCCTTATCCTTCGCCTTGGCTGACTCAGTTGCCTTGATCTTCAGCTTCTTCAGAGAAGGCTCGTTACTGACCTTCTTCTTCTTGGATCTTTTTGAAGCTTTCGGCCGTTTGGCCTTCACAGTCTTGGGCACCTTCTTCCTCAGCCGTGCCCTGGTAGTGATCTGCTGGAGGCAGTCCCCCAACGTCTCGTCCATCGAGTCTCTTCCCTCCTCTGTTGGGCTATCAGGACTGACTTCCCTCAAAGGAGAGAAGACTTCGTCTTCCTCAGCCGCCTCTTCGCTCAACACTGATTCTTGATGTTCTTCGATCGGGTCTTCAGGCTCAGGCGTCTGCGAAGATGGAGATGGCTCAGGGCTCTGTGATGGTGGAGATGGCTCGGGGCTTTGTCTGGCCGTCTCGTAGGATGGCCGGCCACTTCCTTGACTCTCCACGGAGGGAGTCTTTTCCTTGATCGGTGCGTCCTCGACTGCCATTGTACACTTCCTCTTCTTGGGTGTGTGTTAAGTCTCTGAAAGTGACTTATTTAGGACCCATTTAGCTTAAGAAGATGTACACATTTAGGTGTTTTTGTTAGCATTTAGCCTAAACCTATGCTTTAATATGAGAATTAGAAGAAGGTAGCTAATTTAGGACTTATGCACAATAGGTAGAAAAAGGGTTGAAAACCGAAGGAAAAGAATGAAAAAATAAACATTGCGAATGAATTGCGAAATCATTGCGGTGACCGCAATTATTCAAGTTAAAACCGTAAGTTGGCTGATCTTTTTCTGTTTAGATCCGACTTTTCAGGGATTCGTTCTTTCTCCTCCATCCATTCTGATATATGACGTTGAAGATTGATGGTTCTCCTTGGCCCAAACGCACCTGCAAACTACTATAAAAGGGGGTCAAAGTCGGAGGTTCAGTCATCACTCGAAGCGCAGAAGTCTTCTCGCAGTCCACCATTTCCATCTGTTTTCCTTTGCCGTTTGTTGGAGTGAGAGTCTCAGCTTTTGGAGTCGATAATCTGATAGGAAGGAGAGGAGATTCTTCTTCTCTCTCGATTGGATTCATCCAAGCAAGGCTGACTTTTCATCACCTTCATTCGAGACGACTGCCACGAAGTTTTCCAGCAATCTTTTACTGTTTTCCTGTTCTGTTCTTCTTATTTCCATTTCTGATCACTGTTGTTCTTAGTTTAGAGTTTTAATTACTGCATTTCGTTGTTGTCTGTCTTGGATTCATTTCTTCCAAAGCTTTCCTTTGTCATTCAAACAATTTCAGTAATCAAAGTTCATTTCTGCATTTCTCATTTCCCATCTTCTGCTACGGGTTTTGCTTACTGTTTTTAACACATTTCCCTTCTAAGCATGTCTATCTTATCTACCATTTCTGTTCTCTATATATCCATGAGTAGCTAAGTCACTTAGGGGCATGCTAATGACAGAACTATAGGCTAAAAAACGTGAATCAAGTAGGCAGATTAACACTCGAACATTGATTGTATGTAAGCTTCATCCCACGGGCAATTTCGATTGGCCATCCATTTTGTCCAAAGAACTCCTAACCTCTGGAAGGAGTAAGAGTTCAGAGTCGTATAATCATGCTAGCCTTTCATGGTAATCAGGAAACGGCCTAGGAATAGGCGTTCCCCTAGTAAAAACTAAACACTCCTGCTTAAATAAGATGCTTGAGACCTTACTTTGAAGTCGAGTAAACTTAAGACTCTAATGCATGGAATCGGACGATACTTGAGATAGAGTGAGTTTGATGTATAGAGAATTGATCCAAAGCTTGATAATCGTAATAAACTGCCTATAGGATAGTCATTAGTAGCCCTTAATTCGCCCATTTACACACTTTTGCTGTTGAGCTAATTGCGGATTAATTGCGGTTCTCGCAATTCTGCTAAATTGCATTCTGTTTAGCTGTTTTCTTCCTCGTTTATTAATTCCATCTCTTGTCCTTTGCACCTAATTTCAACTTGCATTTGTTTATGTTATATCCCTTTATACATTCAGCAAAAAGTAGATAATTAAAAACCAATTTTACCCCATCAAATTCATCCCATCTTTCTTAACAATCACACTTCGCGAATAGCTAAAAATGAGTCTCTGTGGAAAAAACGAATTAAATATACTTACTACTTGCTGTGAGACCATGTATGCTTGCATGTTCTAAGTGCTCTCTCTCTTATTTATCATTTTTATTAACACATTGAGCACGCAACAAGTTTTTGGCGCCGCTGCCGGGGACTTATTTTAAGTGAAAACGAAGTTTGTTAAGTCTGAAACATCAAATTATTTTCCATTGAATTTGATCCATCTTCATTTCTTTTTCAGGTACCATTTAGGGTAGTTTATGAATGAGACTCCAAGTAGTGATCTAGAGTTCAACCCTGAGCCCGAGAGATTACTTAGAGCTAGGAATAGAGCCAAGAAACGTCTTTTTAAACAAACCCTCTTACCTCCAATCATTGCAGAGACTACAATTCCTCCGCAATTACCTCAAGAAGAAATGGCTGGAGTAAATCAAAACCTGGTGCCTGTCACTCGCAATCCCATTGAAATAGCGAATGACAAGGATAGCGCCATCCTTTCATATTTAGTACCTATGCCTGGGGAGCTGAACCCCAGCATAATCCGTCCTGAAATCACTGCCAACTCATTCGAGTTAAAGCCAGTGATGTTCCAAATGTTGTCCACTGTGGGACAATTCTTTGGAATAGAAAATGAGGACCCCCATAACCACCTTAGGAACTTCCTAGGAGTTAGTGACACATTCCTAATCCCTGGAGTTTCCCAAGAAGCCCTGAGGCTATATCTTTTCCCTTACTCTTTGAGGGACAAAGCCAAAACATGGTTAAATTCTTTACCCTCAGGATCTGTCCGCAATTGGACAGATTTAGCAGAAAAATTCCTAGTCAAATACTTCCCACCTGATAGGAATTCGACCTTTCGTGATGATATCATAAAGTTCAAACAAGCTCCAAGTGAGTCTCTTCACGAAGCTTGGACAAGATTCAAAGACCTTCTCATTAAATGTCCACACCATGGCATTCCATGGTGTATCCAAATAGAAGTCTTCTTTAAAGGATGCAACCCCAGCACCAGACAAGTTTTAAATTCATCTGCTGGAGGTTCCATGTTGTCCAAGAGTTACAACGAAGCCTATGAGATCTTGGAGAAGATCTCAACATCTCATTGTAGGTGGTCAGACGATCCAGTAGAGCCAACTAGGGCTCAAGACAAGGATGCTCTAAGCGCCATGAGCACCCAAATAAATGCCCTGACCAACTTAGTCAAGCAAATGGCTCAGGCCAATCTCCAAACCAGTGCCAATACCGCCACAGCCATGTCAATGGGCACCCAACCAAGTCAAGGCGAGGCACCAATCTGTGGATTCTGTGGGGAAGGGCACCCTTATGAATACTGCCCTGGGAATCCATCCTCAGTCTGCTATGTAGGAAGCCAGCAGCAGCCTAGGAATAACCCCTACTCCAACACCTATAACCCTGGTTGGAGAAACCACCCTAACCTGTCATGGGGTGGCCAGCAAAACACTAATCAAAATTCTAACCAACCTAGACCGAGTGGAACACCTGGTTTCACTCCCCAACATAACCAGTCAATGTACCAAAAGCCTTACAATCAATCTGTAGGATCTTCTGTAGAAAACCTACTCAAGGAATATATAGCTAAGAATGATGCTACTCTTCAGAGCCAGCAAGCTACTCTTAGGAGCCTGGAAAACCAAGTAGGCCAATTAGCCAATGAACTTAAAAGTAGGCCCCAAGGTAGACTCCCTGCTGACACCGAGGTACCAAGGAGAGATGGCAAGGAACAAGTTCAAGCAATTGAACTCAGGAGTGGAAGACCCTTGGTGAGCAACACGAAGGACACACCAAAGAGAGTAGAGAACACTGAGTCTAGTGCTCCACTGGAGTCTCTGCCAAGCCAAGGTCCACCACCAACTAGCACATCAGGAGCCAGGCTAGAACCAATAATTGAAGAGGTAGAAGAAATTCCAAGGCCTCCCCCTATCCTAAGGCGCCCTGACGTGCCTGCATATGTGCCACCACCTCCATATCCTCGAAGGCTGAAGAAGAAGCAGGAACAGGAAGTTCATTTTAATAAATTCTTAGAAATACTTAAGCAAGTGCATGTGAACATTCCTTTTGTAGAGGTTTTACAGTCTATGCCTTCATATGTAAAGTTTTTGAAGGACATTATTACTAACAAAAAAATAATTGGTGAGTTTGAAACAGTGAACCTCACCGAGGAGTGCAGTGCCATCCTCCAGAACAAGTTGCCCAAGAAGGAGAAGGATCCTGGTTCCTTCACCTTACCTGTAGAACTTGGAGGCAAGCACGTGGGCAGAGCGCTTTGTGACCTGGGCGCCAGCATAAACCTCATGCCCCTGTCCCTATTCCGCCAGTTGGGAATGGGAGAAGCACGTCCAACTACTGTCACTTTGCAACTAGCAGACAGATCCATCGCATATCCAGAAGGTAAGATTGAGGATATTCTAGTTAAAGTTGACAAATTCATTTTCCTTGCAGATTTCATTGTCCTGGACTATGAGGCAGACAAGGAGGTTCCCATCCTGCTAGGTAGACCATTTCTAGCCACAGGTAGGGCACTAATAGATGTTCAAAAAGGTGAGTTAACTATGAGGGTTCATGATGAAGAGGTAAAATTTAGTGTTTATAAAGCTTTAAAGTATCCCTCTGACCTTGAATCCTGTGCTAGCATGGATGTTGTTGACTCACTAATGGAAGAACAATTAGAGCATGTACTGTTAACCAAGCATGCTAGTGAATATGTACAAGTAGATGTAGCTGACTTAAATGTATCTGACATAATGAATATGCCTGTAAATAACCCTCAACATGTATGTATGAATATCGATTTAACTGATAGAACTGTAAATCCTTTGAAGCCCTCCATTGAGCATCCACCTATTTTAGAACTGAAACCACTACCTACTCACCTCAAATATGCATATTTAGGAGATAATGACACGCTGCCTGTAATTATTTCTTCTAAGCTAAGTGAACAGCAGGAGGTTGATTTAATTTTACTGCTTAAGCAACATAGGAAGGCTATAGCATGGACTATTGCTGATATTCGAGGCATTAGCCCTTCTTATTGCATGCACAAAATTATATTAGAGGAAGAACACACACCTAAGGTAGATCACCAGCGTAGGTTGAACCCCTCTATGAAAGAGGTAGTGAAGAAGGAAATAATAAAATGGTTAGATGCAGGAGTGATTTTCCCCATAGCTAGTAGCCAGTGGGTTAGCCCCATCCAATGTGTACCTAAAAAGGGGGGAATAACGGTGGTAGTCAATGAGAACAACGAACTGATTCCAACAAGGACTGTCACAGGGTGGAGGGTATGTATGGATTACAGAAAGTTAAATAAAGAAACTAAAAAAGACCATTTCCCTATACCGTTTATTGACCAGATGCTAGACAGAATAGCTGGTAGAGCCTACTATTGTTTTTTAGATGGGTACTCTGGCTATAATCAAATTACTATAGACCCTAAGGATCAAGAGAAGACCACCTTCACTTGCCCTTTTGGAACGTTTGCCTTCCGCAGAATGCCTTTTGGGCTATGCAATGCACCGGCAACTTTCCAAAGGTGCATGATGGCAATCTTCTCTGAGTTGGATGAGTCCATGATAGAAATATTCATGGATGACTTCTCAGTCTTTGGGGACTCATTTAAAACCTGTCTAGAAAACTTAGGACAAGTCCTGACTAGGTGTGAGGAGACCCACCTAGTCCTAAATTGGGAAAAGTGCCATTTTATGGTAGATGAAGGGATTGTCTTAGGACATAGAGTGTCAAGGGCAGGTGTAGAAGTGGATAGGGCAAAAATAGAGGTCATAGAGAAGTTGGTAGAGCCCCAGAACGTCAAAGCCATTAGAAGCTTCTTAGGGCATGCTGGCTTCTACAGAAGGTTCATCAAGGACTTTTCTAAGATAGCCAAGCCTCTATGTGAGCTACTGGAGCTAGGTAGGCCATTCCTCTTCTCTAAAGAATGTGTAATAGCTTGGAAAACCCTTAAGGAAGCACTGGTCACAGCACCAATCATAGTAGGACCAAATTGGGATCTCCCATTTGAGATGCTATGTGATGCCAGTGACTATGCTGTAGGAGTCATGTTAGGACAGAAGATTAACAAGCTCACACATCCTGTCTATTATGCCAGCAAGACCTTGAATGAGGCTCAATGTAATTATACAACTACTGAGAAAGAGATGCTAGCTGTAGTATTTGCTTGTGAAAAATTTAGAAACTATATTGTAGGCACTAGGACCATTGTATATACTGACCATTCTGCTTTAAAATATCTTATGAGAAAGGCTGATGCCAAGCCTAGATTGATTAGATGGGTGTTATTGCTGCAGGAATTTGATTTGGACATTTGGGACAAGAAAGGTTGTGAAAATGTGGTTGCAGATCACCTGTCTCGATTGCAGCACAATTGCGAAAAAATTGCGGACCCCGCAATTACTGATGCTTTTATAGATGAACATATCTTTGCTTTGACTCATCGTGATAACGATGAGGAACCTTGGTTTGCTGACATTGCTAACTTCCGTGCATCACAGGTATTACCAGTGTTCAAGGGAGGACAAGAAAAGAAGAGGTTCCTCCATGAAGCAAGGAAATTCATCTGGGATGACCCCATACTTTATAGAACCTGTGCTGATGGGTTGTTGAGGAAGTGTGTTTCAGCTGCTGAAGCAAAGTCTGTGCTGCAGCACTGTCACTCATCTCCTTACGGTGGGCACTTTGGTGGTCAAAGAACAGCTGCTAAAGTATTTCAGAGTGGCTACTACTGGCCAACAATCTTCAAGGACGCCCACAACTATGCCCACAACTGTGACGAATGCCAAAGGACAGGTAACCTCAGTCGCAAGGATGAGATGCCCCTCACCTACATCTTAGAGTTGGAGCTCTTCGATGTGTGGGGCATTGATTTCATGGGACCCTTCCCTCCATCTTCAGGTAACCTGTACATCTTAGTAGCAGTAGACTACGTGTCAAAGTGGGTAGAAGCTAAGGCATGTTCTAATAATGATGCTAAAACAGTCACTAACTTCTTGCATAGGCACATTTTCACTAGATTTGGGACTCCTCGTGCTATCATTAGTGATGAGGGGTCACATTTCATTAATAAGGCTATGGAGAAAATATTGGCTAAGTATAACATCAGACATAGGGTAGCTACTCCCTACCACCCACACTCAAATGGTCAAGCTGAAATTTCCAATAGGGAGATAAAGAACATCCTAGAAAAGGTAGTTAAACCTAATAGAAAAGACTGGTCATTTAAGCTTGAGGATGCACTTTGGGCTTATAGAACAGCATATAAGACACCTCTAGGAATGTCTCCCTATAGGTTGGTGTATGGCAAGGCTTGCCACTTGCCACTTGAGTTAGAAAACAAAGCATTTTGGGCCATGAAGGAATTGAATTTTTGTGTAAAGGATGCGGGGACATTGAGATCTTTGCAGCTACATGAACTTGATGAGCTTAGGCATATGGCCTATGAGAATGCCAAAATGTATAAAGAAAAGACAAAAATATGGCACGACAGTAGACTCAGGATCAAAGACTTTAGGAAGGGCCAACTTGTACTATTATTTAACTCACGATTAAAACTGTTTCCAGGCAAACTAAAGTCTAGATGGTCAGGTCCATTTATTATTACTAATGTCTTTGTTCATGGTGCAATAGAGATTAAAAATTTGCAGCAAGGACAGCCATTTATGGTCAATGGTGCCAGGTTGAAGCACTACTATGAGGAAGGAGATGTGAAGACTCTCTCGGCCTTCCTCTTGACTGAAGCATGACAAAGAGAACGAGAGAGAACGAGTGGTTACTGTGCTCGTTTAGTCAAGGCCAATGCCTTAGTTTATTTTTACTGTTTTTTTTTTCGCTTATCATTTGTATGTTTTGTGATGTGTTTTTAATTGCGTATTTAATGTTTGTTTTATTTGTTTTTGTAGGGAATCGAAAGAGGGGATCACGGGGAGTAAATCAAGCTTTAAAAATCAAGGAATGGTTGAGCCAAATAAAAGATACGGACGAGCGAAGTTGGAGATTTTTTTGAAATAATATCCCTACAATTGCGCAAATATTGCTGGATCCGCAAAAAGAGCCGTTGGGATTTTTTCCGTTGTATTTATAGCCGTTAGACCGCGCTCGTTCGATACGATTCTCCCATTCTTTGATCTCCAAGACTTCAGCGATTCTCTCCATCTTTGATTCTTCTCTCAAGATCTTCAAGATTTAGCTATGGTGTTCACACGATCGGAGAGATCCGCCGCCAAGAAGAAGGCCGACGACGCAGCTGAAGCGGCTGCGAGGGAAGCGCTTCTCGCCCTTGCAGACGATGGTGCCGTTCGCACCGGTCCCCTTCCTAAGCTTCCTATCCGTAGGAAGAAGTGGAGGGTGGTCACTGAGATCCCTGCTGGGCCATCTGAGCCAATGGGCACGCCCAAGAAACGCCGGTGGAGCGTCAAGACGGCCGCCGAACCAAGCACAGCCACGACTCCCATCTGAACCAGTGCCAAGCGCAGAGTTGTCACCACCTGCACAGAGCGCCGAGTTGTCTCCAGCACCTCAGAGTTCTGATCCGACGCCTGCAGCAGCGCAGAGCCCTGAGCTGCCATCTTCGCCATTGAGTTCTGCGCAGACACCATCAGCAGAGTACAATCCTCCACGGCCTGATCCTGAATTCCCTTATGGGGATTATCAGGAGTCTACGCAAGGTAGTGGAGATGCTGGGGAAGAAGAAGTCTTCTCTCCCATGAGAGAAGACAGCCCTGATATTCCTGCCCAGCAGGATGATTCCATGGAGGAGACGTTGGGGGCTTGCCTCCAGCAGATCAACATTAAGAAAAAGAAGAAGAAGGCCAAGATTGTCAAGGCCAAGAAATCCAAGAAGCTGAAGAAGAAGAAGGCCAAAAGAGTGCCTTCAGCAGACGAAGAAAGCACGGAGCCATCACTCAAACGCCTCAAGGTGGAGGCTGCTGAATCATCCAAACCAGCCGATAAGGGGAAGGCTAAACTCTACCCTGAAGATGAACCTCCATCAGTGAGGTATGTCTCATCTGATGCTGAATCCAGGGGTGTTGAGCTCAGGAAAAGGGACCTGTTGCACGAGAAGGGATTCCTTGATCGCCTCGCTGACCTGCCGCAGTTCTTGCGCGCAGGGGTGCTCAACCATGGCTGGGAGGAATTCTGCAGATCTCCCAATCCAGCCTACACGAGCATGGTGTACGATTTCTACGCCAATGTGCTCAGCCCTGAGGATGGCCTATCTGTGGTCAGAGGGGTGGAAGTTGATTTCTCAGCCAAGGCCATCAATGAAGCCTTTGGTCTCAAGGGCCAAGCGCACACACATTATGCACGGATAGTTGATGAGCCGACTGAGGCCGTGCTAGAAGAGGCCATTCGCACAATTGGCCAGCCTGAAGCTTCCTGGACTGTCTCACGCAATGGGAGGCACACTCTCATGAGTGCCAATCTCACGGCTAAGGCAGCTGTGTGGTTTTCATTCGTCAGAAGAAGACTTTCCCCAGTAACTCATGAGACTACAATTAACCAGAGCCGCTCGCTGCTGGTTTATGCTATAATGAGAGGTCTCACGATCAACGTGGGAGAAGTCATCACTGCTGCCATTGCTGAATGCGCCAGAAAAGGTAAGGGGCCATTATTTTTCCCCAACACTATAACCAAATTGTGTTTGCTTGCAGGAGTTCCCACCGAGCGCTTGGAGCAGCAGATGCCGTACACAGGCCATTTGGAGCTGCCTGCTAACCTGAGGCTGAGAAGAAAGGGGAATATGGAGTTTGAGTTGGATAGGCTGGCGGCTGAACAGTCCTTATCCATGGCCTGCTTGATGGACATGCAGAGAAGAATGGCTCAATGGGCCAACTATGCGCAGGCGAGGGACAAAGAAGTTGCAGACCAGTTGGGATGCATCTTCCCGGACTTCCCCACCAACCTCCTAACTCCATGGGTGCCCCCACGACCAAGGCAACCAGATGAGGATGATGAGAATTGAGTGCTGGTTTGAAGAGCACTAAAGGGAGTATTGCTGTTCCCTTAAGAAACAAAAGACAATTTTTCTGCTTTCTGATAGATATTGTGAATTATGCTGTTTTGTGTTCAACTTTTGATCTGTTTTTAATGTTTAGTTTTATGTTTTTTCTTTTGCTTAGTCTAGTCAGATGTTAGTTGAATAGGTAGGATAGTTTAGTTTTATTTTTAGGATGCATGAGTAACAGGAAAACGCATGCTAGGGGCCTGAATCAATGTTAAATCTGCCCGGATTGAATTGCGAAATAATTGCGGTTCCCGCAATTTTTGTGACTGATTGCATGCTTTGGACTGTCTGTTTAGTTAGGCTGTGATCTGTTAAATTCTATCTTTTGCTGCTAGCATGGCTACCTTATATAGCTGATCTTGAAGCATGCTGGATGAGTGTCATAGGACACCCTTTGATAGTTTAAAATTGCCTCTGAATAGTGCTCAGCATGCATAAACCATAAGTCCTTAAGACTTTCTGTTTTTTCAAATTTTCTGCTGCTGGAGTAGTTGCTTTTAGAATGTTTTGCCTATGCCTAGGATTTTTAGATTCTCTTTGTTTTACTTTAGACTAGATGCTTCTAGGACAAGTTTGGGGGTGTGCCACCTCAAACACTCATTGGGGACAATGAGTAGTTGAAGTTTGGGGGAGGTCACCCTAGGCCTAGGAACATTCCTCTCTTCCTTAGGACATAAGCATTCTTCTTCTCCTAAAAAAAAATTTGTGATAAATAGAAAAAGTGAAAAATAGAATAAAGAGGGGAGTCTCTCTCAAGTGCTGAGTAATCAGTGCCAAGTGTGTAAACCACAAGTGGCATTGCATCAAAAGGCAACCCAAGGAGAGACTCCACCTAAGTAAAAAAGGGAAAAGGAGAAATAGGGGAAGAAGGATGTATGCTTAGGAGTTATAATCTTGTGGCTTAGATGTCCTATTTAAAAAAAAGAACTCTGATCCTCAATGAGCTAAGCACAAGGTTGTAGCTTTTAGGTTTGTCTAGGGAGATGAATGTATATCCAATGTAGTGATGCCAGGGCTTAGGTTGTTCTCTAAAAGTACCACTGTCACTGTTAATACTAAGACTGGCATGACTCTAAGGAATCCTAGGCACATTAAAAGCTAGAAGCATGTACTGAGTCTGGAGTAAAGCTTGGTAGAATTTGAAACCTTAGGGATAGTGGCATGATATTATAAAAGTAGCTAGATCAGTAGTAGGAGGTTAACAAAACCAGCAGGTATAGTAGGCAGGTGAAGTCAGAAGAAGCTTGATAAGAGGTTAATTCTAAACTTAGAAGTGTGTCACAGGACAGCACTGCTAGAGATAGGGATATAGGGGAGTCGGTAAGTAGTTAAAGAAGATAAAATAACAGCCTAGGTAAGTCCTTAGTATGCTTGAGGACAAGCAAAGCCTTAAGTTTGGGGGTGTGTTAAGTCTCTGAAAGTGACTTATTTAGGACCCATTTAGCTTAAGAAGATGTACACATTTAGGTGTTTTTGTTAGCATTTAGCCTAAACCTATGCTTTAATATGAGAATTAGAAGAAGGTAGCTAATTTAGGACTTATGCACAATAGGTAGAAAAAGGGTTGAAAACCGAAGGAAAAGAATGAAAAAATAAACATTGCGAATGAATTGCGAAATCATTGCGGTGACCGCAATTATTCAAGTTAAAACCGTAAGTTGGCTGATCTTTTTCTGTTTAGATCCGACTTTTCAGGGATTCGTTCTTTCTCCTCCATCCATTCTGATATATGACGTTGAAGATTGATGGTTCTCCTTGGCCCAAACGCACCTGCAAACTACTATAAAAGGGGGTCAAAGTCGGAGGTTCAGTCATCACTCGAAGCGCAGAAGTCTTCTCGCAGTCCACCATTTCCATCTGTTTTCCTTTGCCGTTTGTTGGAGTGAGAGTCTCAGCTTTTGGAGTCGATCATCTGATAGGAAGGAGAGGAGATTCTTCTTCTCTCTCGATTGGATTCATCCAAGCAAGGCTGACTTTTCATCACCTTCATTCGAGACGACTGCCACGAAGTTTTCCAGCAATCTTTTACTGTTTTCCTGTTCTGTTCTTCTTATTTCCATTTCTGATCACTGTTGTTCTTAGTTTAGAGTTTTAATTACTGCATTTCGTTGTTGTCTGTCTTGGATTCATTTCTTCCAAAGCTTTCCTTTGTCATTCAAACAATTTCAGTAATCAAAGTTCATTTCTGCATTTCTCATTTCCCATCTTCTGCTACGGGTTTTGCTTACTGTTTTTAACACATTTCCCTTCTAAGCATGTCTATCTTATCTACCATTTCTGTTCTCTATATATCCATGAGTAGCTAAGTCACTTAGGGGCATGCTAATGACAGAACTATAGGCTAAAAAACGTGAATCAAGTAGGCAGATTAACACTCGAACATTGATTGTATGTAAGCTTCATCCCACGGGCAATTTCGATTGGCCATCCATTTTGTCCAAAGAACTCCTAACCTCTGGAAGGAGTAAGAGTTCAGAGTCGTATAATCATGCTAGCCTTTCATGGTAATCAGGAAACGGCCTAGGAATAGGCGTTCCCCTAGTACAAACTAAACACTCCTGCTTAAATAAGATGCTTGAGACCTTACTTTGAAGTCGAGTAAACTTAAGACTCTAATGCATGGAATCGGACGATACTTGAGATAGAGTGAGTTTGATGTATAGAGAATTGATCCAAAGCTTGATAATCGTAATAAACTGCCTATAGGATAGTCATTAGTAGCCCTTAATTCGCCCATTTACACACTTTTGCTGTTGAGCTAATTGCGGATTAATTGCGGTTCTCGCAATTCTGCTAAATTGCATTCTGTTTAGCTGTTTTCTTCCTCGTTTATTAATTCCATCTCTTGTCCTTTGCACTTAATTTCAACTTGCATTTGTTTATGTTATATCCCTTTATACATTCAGCAAAAAGTAGATAATTAAAAACCAATTTTACCCCATCAAATTCATCCCATCTTTCTTAACAATCACACTTCGCGAATAGCTAAAAATGAGTCTCTGTGGAAAAAACGAATTAAATATACTTACTACTTGCTGTGAGACCATGTATGCTTGCATGTTCTAAGTGCTCTCTCTCTTATTTATCATTTTTATTAACACATTGAGCACGCAACAGTGTGCCCACTGGTTCAGATGGTCCAGCAGGAATTTCAGTCACCACCTTCTACTTTTTCTTGCGTACAAGAAGCTTAGATGGTCGTACGGGTTGAGCAGCTTCAGCATCTGCCAAGGCAAGTAGTGCCTCTCTCGCAGCTACCTCGGCGTCCGGTGACTTCTTCTTGGAAGCAGATCGCTCAGCCCGTGTAAGCACCATTGTTGATTTGGATAGATTTTCAGGTGAGAAATGCAGAGGAAGAAGAAGATCGATTTCTTGAAGTCCAATGAATGACGGAAGCGTACGGGGCACCGCTGTTTTAACGGCTATTTGTAATCAAGTGAATCCCAACGACTCTTTCCGTTGCGGTTTTAGCAAATCCCCCGCAATTAAATGGCTGTTGGAGATTTTCTTGATTTAAATCCCAAGATTCTCACAACTCAATCTTTGATTCGGTCCGATTTCTTCCTCGATTTTTTACCTTTGATTTATCTCCTTGATTTCCTCTTTTGATCCCCTATTAAAACGTACAAAATTAACAACAAATTCGTAATAAAAATCACACTTAAACATACAAAAATAACATCCGAAGAAATACAAAACACAAAAGAAAAAATAAACTAAGGCATAGCCTCGCATGGACGAGCACAGTAACCACTCGTCCTCTCTCGATTTTATTTTCAAGCTTCAGATAAGAGGAAGGCCGAGAGAGTCTTCACATCTCTTTCCTCGTAGTAATGTTTCAAACGTGCACCATTGACCATAAACGGTTGCCCATTCTGCAGGTTCCTAATCTCAACTGCACCGTGAACAAACACATTAGTTATAACAAAAGGACTTGACCATCTGGACTTAAGTTTGCCTGGAAATAATGTCAACCTTGAGTTAAATAACAAGACATGCTGGCCTTTCTTAAAGTCCTTAATCCTCAGTCTACTATCATGCCAAATTTTAGTTTTTTCCTTATACATTTTGGCATTTTCATAGGACATATGTCTCAGCTCATCGAGCTCATGTAATTGCAGAGACCGCAATGTTCCCGCATCGGTCACGCAATAATTTAGCTCTTTCAAGGCCCAAAATGCCTTGATTTCCAATTCGAACGGTAAGTGACAAGCTTTGCCATACACAAGTCTATAAGGAGACATACCTAGAGGTGTCTTATATGCAGTCCTATATGTCCAAAGTGCATCCTCTAGTTTAAACGACCAATCTTTTCTATTGGGTTTGACCACTTTTTCAAGTATGTTTTTAATCTCCCTATTTGATATTTCAGCTTGTCCATTCGAATGTGGGTGATAAGGGGTGGCTACTCTATGTCTAACATTGTACTTAGCCAACACTTTTTTCATAGCTTTATTAATAAAGTGGGTCCCTTCATCACTAATTATAGTACGAGGTGTACCAAACCTAGTAAAGATATGTTTGTTAAGGAACTTAATGACTGTCTTGGCATCATTTGTTGGACATGCTATGGCTTCTACCCATTTAGATACATAGTCTACAGCCACAAGTATATAGAGGTTACCTGCTGATGGGGGAAATGGTCCCATGAAATCAATGCCCCACACATCAAAGAGCTCCAACTCTAGGATGTAAGTGAGAGGCATCTCATCCTTTCGACTAAGGTTACCTGTTCTCTGACATTCATCGCAGCTGTGGGCATGGTCGTGGGCATCTTTGAAGATCGTGGGCCAATAGTAGCCACTCTGGAACACCTTTGCAGCTGTTCTTTGGCCACCAAAGTGTCCACCATAGGGCTGCATGGCAATGCTGCAGCACAGACTTTGCTTCAGCAGCTGACACACACTTCCTCAGCAAACCATCTGCACATGTCTTGTAAAGTGTAGGATCGTCCCAGATGAACTTCCTAGCTTTATGTAGAAACCTCTTCTTCTCTTGTCCTCCCTTGAAAGTTGGTAGTACCTGCGAGGCAAGAAAGTTAGCAATATCAGCAAACCAAGGTTCCTCATCGTTATCACGAAGTGCTAACACAAAGACATGCTCATCGATAAATGCATCAGAAATTGCGGTTTCTGCAATGTTATCGCAATTATGTCGCAATCTAGAAAGATGATCCGCAACTACATTTTTGCATCCTTTCTTATCTCTAATGTCTAGATCAAACTCTTGCAGCAACAATACCCATCTAATCAACCTAGGCTTAGCATCAGCCTTCCTCATAAGGTATTTTAGTGCAGAATGATCAGTGTATACGATTGTCCTAGTGCCTACAATGTAATTCTTAAACTTCTCGCAGGCAAACACTACAGCTAGCATTTCCTTTTCCGTGGTTGTGTAATTACATTGTGCCTCATTCAGTGTCTTACTAGCATAGTATACAAGATGTGTTAGTTTGTCAATCTTTTGCCCTAGCATAACCCCTACTGCATAGTCACTCGCGTCACACAACATCTCAAATGGGAGGTCCCAATTTGGTCCTACTATAATAGGTGCTTTGACTAATGCTTCCTTAAGGGTTGTCCAGGCTAGAGAACATTCTTTCGAGAAGATGAATGGCTTATTCAGCTCTAGAAGCTGACACAAATTAGGTTTAGAGATCTTTGAGAAGTTCTTAATGAACCTTCTATAGAACCCTGCGTGTCCTAAGAAACTTCTAATAGCTTTCACATTCTGAGGTTCCACTAACTTCTCTATAATTTCAATCTTGGCCCTATCGACCTCTACTCCTGCCCTAGACTCTCTATGACCTAGGACTATTCCTTCTTCCACCATAAAGTGGCATTTCTCCCAATTAAGGACTAGGTTGGTCTCTTCACACCTAGCTAGGACTTGTCCTAAGTTCTCTAAACAATTTGTAAAAGAATCACCAAAGACTGAGAAGTCATCCATAAACATTTCTATCATGGCTTCATCTAAGTCAGAGAAAATGGCCAACATGCACCTTTGGAAAGTTGCTGGTGCATTGCATAAGCCAAAAGGCATTCTGCGAAAAGCAAATGTTCCAAAGGGACATGTGAAGGTTGTTTTCTCCTGGTCCACAGGGTCTATGGTGATTTGGTTATATCCAGAATAACCATCTAGAAAGCAGTAGTAGGCTCGGCCAGCTATCCTATCTAACATATGGTCTATGAATGGTAAAGGGAAGTGATCTTTTTTTGTTTCTTTATTCAATTTTCTATAGTCCATACAGACTCTCCATCATGTAATAGTCCTAGTTGGAATTAGTTCATTACTCTCATTGACTACTACAGTCATCCCCCCCTTCTTAGGTACACACTGTATTGGACTCAGCCACTGACTATTGGCTATAGGGAAGATTACACCTGCATCTAACCACTTGATTATCTCTTTTTTAACTACCTTCTCCATGGAGGGGTTCAACCTACGTTGGTGATCTACTCGGGGTGTATGTTCTTCTTCCAATATTATCTTATGCATGCAGTAGGAAGGGCTAATACCTCTAATGTCAGCAATCGTCCATGCAATAGCTTTCTTATGTTGCTTTAGCAGTAATATCAAATCAATTTCATGCTTTTCACTCAATTTGGACGAAATAATCACAGGCAAAGTATCATAATTTCCTAGATATGCATACTTAAGATGATTAGGCAATGGTTTCAATTCTAAGATAGGTGGAGGCTCAATGGATGGTTTCAATGGATTCATGGATCTTTTAGTCAAGTCATTAGTCATACAAACATGTTGAGGTTTATCCACAGGTATATCCATTATTTCAGAAATATTTAAGTCAGTTACATCTAATTGTACATAATCATTGGCATGCTTAATCAATAATTCATGCTCAAACTGTTCTTCCATCAGTGAATCTACTATGTCCATGCTTGCACAAGATTCAGAGTCAGAAGGGTACCTTAGGGCCTTAAAGACACTAAACTTAACCTCCTCATCATGAACCCTCATGGTGAGCTCACCTTTCTGGACATCGATCAAGGCCCTACCTGTGGCTAGAAATGGTCTGCCTAATAGGATGGGGACCTCCTTGTCTGCTTCATAATTGTTACGTGCTCAATGTGTTAAAATAAATAAGCAATAAGATAGGGAGAGCACTTAGAACATGCAAGCATACATGATCTTATAGCAAGTAGTAAGTATTTTTTCATTCGTTTTCCAACTTAGAGATTTATTATAAGCTACTCGTGAAGTGTAAAGTTAAGGAAGAAGGGGTGGATTTGATGGGGTAGAATTGGCTTTAAATTGTCTATTTCCTACTGAATACGAAGAGGGTAGCAACATAAATAAGTGCAAATCAAAATTAAACTCGAAGGAAAAGAGACGAAGTTAATAAATGAAGACAGAAACAGCTAGACAGAATTGTAACTTAGCAGAATTGCGGAAACAGCAATTCTACCGCAATTTTAATAACAGCGAAAGTGTGTAAAATGGTGAATTAAGGGCTACTAACAACTATCCTATAGGCTTTTTCATACGATTCTCAAGCACTGGATCAACTCACTATGCATCAAACTATCTCAATCTCATGTATCTTCCGATTTCATGCAATAGATTCTTTAGTTTACTCATGTCCAAGTAAGGTCTTAAGCATCTTGTTAAAACAGAAGGATATGGTTTGTACTAGGGAAACGCCTATTCCTAGGCCGTTTCCTGGCTACCTTGAAAGGCTAGCATGAGAGTATGACTCTGAACTCTTACTCCTTCCAGAGGTTAGGAGTTCTTTGGACAAAATGGATGGCCAATCGAAATTGCCCGTGGGATGAAGCTTACATACAATTAATGCTTCGAGAGCTATCCTACATGCTTGATTCACGTTTTTTAGCCTATAGTATTGTCATTAGCATGCCCCTATGTGACTTAGTTACTCATGGATGTAAGGGGAACAGAAATAAAAGATAAAACAGACATGCTTAGAAGTGAAATAGAGACAAAACAGTAGGGGAAAACAGTAGACTGCAAAGGTAAGAAACTGTGAAATACTGAATTTTGCTTTTGATTACTTGATTGTTTGAAGGAACAACAGGAAGCTTAAAGTGAATAACACAAAGACAGTACACCACGAAATGCAATAACCTAGCTACTAGAATAGGAACAACAACTAAGCAATGCTGGAAAGTAGAAATGGAAGACAGAAAGTAGGTAAATGAGCTTGAACGCCTCGTCGCAACTGCCTCGGCTGAAGGATGAGAAAGATCAGCCTTGCTTGGATGAATCCAATCGGGAGAGAAGACAAATCTCCTCTCCTTCCTATCAGATTATCGATTCTAACAGCTGAGCTTCGCAAACCAACAGACGGCAAAGGAAAACAGGAGAAAAGATGGAGCTGCGAGAAGACTTCTACGCTTTCGGATGATCTTTGAACCTTCGACTTTGACCTCCTTTTATAGGCTTCTGCAGGTGCGATTGGGCCAAGGAGAACCGTCCATCCTCAACGTCGTACTTCACAATGGATGGAGGAGAAAGAACGAATCCCTGAAATAACGGATCTAAACAGAAAAAGATCAGTCAACTTACGGTTTTCACTTGAAACATTGCGGTTTCAGCAATGTTTCCGCAATGCTGTCGCAATGCTTGTTTTTTCATTCTTTTCCTTCGGTTTTCAACCCTTTTCTTTCCTTTTGTACATAAGTCCTAATTTAGCTACCTTCTTCTAATTCTCATATTTAAGCATAGGTTTAAGCTAAATCCTCTCAAAAACACCTAAGAGTGAACATCTTTCTAAGATAATCAAGTCCTAAAAAGGTCACTTTTGGAGACGTAACACACCCCCAAACTTAAGTTTTTGCTTGTCCTCGAGCAATCTAAGGACTTTCCTAGGCTGCTGTTTCTTCTTCTTTAACCACTTACTGACTCCCCTACCTTCTTATCTATAGCACTGTTGTCCTGTGACACACTTCTAAGTTTACAACTAACCTTTAATATTGCTTCTTCTGACTTTGCACGCCTAATACTTCTGCTGTCTTATTCACTCACTACAACTGATCTACTTGCCTTTATCATATCATGCATCTATCCCTAAGGTTTCAAATTCTACCTAGTTTTACTCCAGACTCAGTACATGCTTCTAGTTTATATTTTTGAACTACCTAGGATTCGTTAGAGTCATGCCAGCCTTAGTACACACCTGTGACAGTAGTACCTTCATAGAACAACTAAACCCTGGCATCACTACATTGGATAGACACTCATCTCCCTAAACAAACCTAAAAGTTACAACCTTGTGCTCAGCTCATTAAGGATCAGAGTTCTTTTTATTCAGGACATCTAAGCCACAAAGTTGCAACTCCTAGGCATACATTCTTCTTTCCTATTTCTTTTCTCTTTTTCCTTTCTTCCTTTGGTGGAGCCTCTCCTTAGGTTGCCTTTTGATGCAATGCCACTTGTGGGTTACACACTTGGCACTGATTACTCAGCAACTTTAAGAGAGACACCCCTCTTTATTCTATTTTTCATTTTCTTTTTTTTTCAGCTCATCATTTTTTTGAAAAGGAGAAGAAGAATGCTTATGCTTTAAGGGAGAGAGGAATGTTCCTAGGCCTAGGGTGGCCTCCCCCAAATTTAAACTACTCATTGTCCCCAATGAGTGTCTGAGGTGGCACACCCCCAAACTTGTCCTAGAAGCATCTAGTCTAAGGTAAAACAAAGAGAATCTAAAAGCCCTAAGCATAGACAGAACATTCTAAAAGAAAATATCACAGCAGCAGAAAATTGAAAAAACAGACAGAAGGACTTACAGCTATGCATGCTGAGCACTTTTAAGAGGTTAATTTAAACTATCAAAGGGTGTCCTATGACATTCATCCAGCATGCTTTAAGATAAGCTATATCAGGTAGTCATGATAGCTGCAAAAGATAGAATTTAAACAGATCACAGCCTAGCTAAACAGACAGTCCAAAACATGCATTCAGTAATAAAAATTGCGGTTTCCGCAATTATTTCGCAATAGATATAGGGCAGATATAACAGTGATTAAGGCCCCTACGCATGCTTTTTCCAGTCATTCAAGCTCTCTAAAAATGAAACTAAAATAATCTACCTAATCAGTTATCATCATCCTACACTAAACGATTTAAAAACTTAAAACTAAGCAACTAAAACAGATCAAAAGATTAACTAAAAACAGCATAATTCACACGGTTCACAAAAAGCAATTTGATTTTATTGTTTAATTGTAAGGGAACAGCAATACTCCCTTGAGTGTAATTCAAACTAGCACTCAGATGTCTTCATCCTCATCAGGCCTTCGTGGTCTTGGAGGCGCCCATGGAGTCAGCAAATCCGTGGGGAAGTCAGGGAAAAGGCAACCCAGCTGGTCAGCCACCTCCTTGTCTCTCGCCTGTGCATATGTGGCCCATTGAGCCATCCTCTTCTGTAAATCCATCAGGCACGCCATGGACAATGACTGAGCAGCAGCCAATCTATCCAGCTCGAACTCCATGTTCCCCTTTCTTTTCAGCCTCAAGCCTGTAGGCAGCTCCAAGTGGCCTGTGTAAGCCATCTGCTGTTCCATCCGCTCAATGGGGACTCCTGCACGCAAGCATAGTTTAGTGATAGTATTAGGGAAGAACAATGGACCCTTACCCTTCTTGGCGCAGTCAGCAATGGCAGCTGACATGACTTCGCCCACGTTGATTGTGAGACCTCGCATGATTGCATAGACCAGTAGCGATCTGCTCTGGTTGATTGTGGTCTCATGTGTCACGGGGGACAGCTTCCTTCTCACGAAAGAAAACCAGATAGCCGCCTTAGCAGTGAGGTTGGCACTCATGAGAGTGTGCCTCCCATTGCGCGACACGGTCCATGATGCTTCAGGCTGGCCAATGATCCGAATGGCCTCCTCCAAGACAGCTTCAGTAGGCTCGTCAACAATCCTTGCATAGTTAGTATGTTTTTGGCCCTTTAGGCCATAGGCTTCGTTGATGGCTTTTGCTGAGAAGTCCACGTCTACTCCCCTGACCACAGACAACCCCTCCTCAGAATTCCTCAAATTGGCGTAGAAGTCATACACCATGCTTGTGTACGCTGGATTGGGTGGTCTGCACAACTCCTCCCAGCCGTGATTCGTAATTCCTGCGCGCAAGAATTGCGGCAGGTCAGCAGGTCTGTCGAGGAAGCCCTTCTCGTGCAGCAGCTCCCTTTTCCTCAGCTCAATGCCTCTAGACTCAGCGTCAGAAGACACGTACCTCACTGATTGAGGCTCATCTTCAGGGTAAAGCTTGGCCTTCCCTTTGTCTTTTGGTTTGGCTGACTCAGCAGCCTCAATCTTGAGCTTTTTGAGCGATGGCTCAGCACTCTCCTCCTCTGATGCAAGCGCCCTCTTGGCTTTCTTTTTCTTTGATTTCTTGGACCGTTTGGCCTTGATAATCTTGGCAGCCTTCTTCTTCTTCAGCTTCGCCTTGGTTGTGATCTGCTGGAGGCAAGCCCCCAGTGTCTCGTCCATAGAATCATCCTTCTGCGCAGGACTTCCAGGGCTGGCTTCCCTCAACGGAGAGAAGACCTCTTCTTCCTCACCTTCCCCACTGCCCTGCGTCGATTCTTGATACTCGCCATATGGGAATTCAGGGTCAGGTTGTGGGGAAGTGGGCGATGCCTCAGGGCTCTCCGCTGGTGGGTTATACTCAGAACTCTGCGGTGATGAAGGCAGCTCAGGGCTCTGCGCTGGTGGCGATGATGAGAGCTCAGGGCTTCGAACTGGTGGAGATGGTTGTTGCGTGCTCAATGTGTTAAAATAAATAAGCAATAAGAGGGAGAGAGCACTCAGAACATGCAAGCATACATGATCTTATAGCAAGTAGTAAGTATTTTTCATTCGTTTTCCCACAGAGATTTATTATGAGCTACTCGTGAAGTGTTTTGTTAAGAGAGAATGGATGGATTTGATGGAGTAAAATTGGTTTTTAATTGCCTAGTTACTACTGAATATATAAAAGGAAGCAACATAAACAAGCTCAAGTCAATGATAAACTTAAATGAAGAAGAGAAGAGATTAATAAATGAAGAGGAAAATAGCTAAACAGAATTTTTAACTTAGCAGAATTGCGGAAACAGCAATTCTACCGCAATGTTACCGACAGCGAAAGTGTGTAAAATGGTGAATTAAGGGCTACCAATGACTATCCTATAGGCATTTTTATACGATTCTCAAGCACTGGATCTACTCACTATGCATCAAACTATCTCAATCTCATGTATCGTCCGATTCCATGCATTAGATTCTTTAGTTTACTCATGTCAAAGTAAGATCTTAAGCATCTTGTTAAAGCAGAAAGATGTGGTTTGTACTAGGGAAACGCCTATTCCTAGGCCGTTTCCTGGCTACCTTGAAAGGCTAGCATGAGAGTATGACTCTGAACTCTTACTCCTTCCAGAGGTTAGGAGTTCTTTGGACAAAATGGATGGCCAATCGAAATTGCCCGTAGGATGAAGCTTACATACAATCAATGCTTCGAGAGCTATCCTACATGCCTGGTTCACGTTTTTTAGCCTATAGTGTTGTCATTAGCATGCCCCTAAGTGACTTAGTTACTCATGGATATAGGGTAAACAGAAATAAAAGATGAAAGAGACATGCTTAGAAGAGAAATAAGCTTAATACAGCAAGGTAAGACAGTGAGTTGCAAAGATAGGAAACTGTGAAATACTGAATTTTGCGTTTGATTACTTGATTGTTTGAAGGAATAAAAGAACACTTAAAATTAATAACACAAAGACAGAACACCACGAAATGCAATAAACTAGCCACTAGAACAGGAACAACAACTAAACAACGCTGGAAAGTAGAAATGAAGACAGAAAACAAGTAAATGAGCTTGAATGCCTCGTCGCAACCGCCTCGGCTGAAGGATGAGAAAGATCAGCCTTGCTTGGATGAATCCAATCGGGAAAGAAGATAAATCTTCTCTCCTTCCTATCAGATTATCGATTCCAACAGCTGAGCTTCGCAAACCAACAGACGGCAAAGGAAAACAGGAGGAAAGATGGAGCTGCGAGAAGACTTCTACGCTTTCGGATGATGATTGATCCTTCGACTTTGACCTCCTTTTATAGGCTTCTGCAGGTGTATTTGGGCCAAGGAGAACCGTCCATCCTCAACGTCGTACTGCACAATGGATGGAGGAGAAAGAACGAATCCCTGAAAAATCGGATCTAAACAGAAAAAGATCAGTCAACTTACGGTTTTCACTTGAAACATTGCGGTTTCAGCAATGTTTCCGCAAAGCTATCGCAATGTGCATTTTTCATACTTTTCCTTCGGTTTTCAACCCTTTTCTTTCCTATTGTTCATAAGTCCTAATTTAGCTACCTTCTTCTAATTCTCATATTTAAGCATAGGTTTAAGCTAAATCCTATCAAAAACACCTAAGAGTGAACATCTTTCTAAGATAATCAAGTCCTAAAAAGGTCACTTTTGGAGACATAACACACCCCCAAACTTAAGGTTTTGCTTGTCCTCGAGCAATCTAAGGACTTTCCTAGGCTGCTGTTTCTTCTTCTTTAACCACTTACTGACTCCCCTACCTTCTTATCTATAGCGCTGCTGTCCTGTGACACACTTCTAAGTCTATAACTAACCTTTTATATTGCCTCTTCTGACTTCGCACGCCTAATATTCTTGCTGTTTTTAGTAACTCACTGCAACTGATCTACTTGCTTTTGTCACATCATGCCACTATCCCTAAGGTTTTAAATTCTACCTAGCTTTACCCCAGACTCAGTACATACTTCTAGTGTTTACTTTTTGAGCTACCTAGGATTCCTTCGAGTCATGCCAGGCTTAGTACAAACCTAGTGACAGTAGTACATTCATAGAACAAACTAACCCCTGGCATCACTACATTGGATAGACACTCATCTCCTTAAGCAAACCTAAAAGCTACCCCTTTGTGCTTAGCTCATTAAGGATCAGAGTTCTTTTTATTCAGGACATCTTAAGCCACAAAGGTGTAACTCCTAGGCATACATTCTTCTTTCCTGTTTCGTTTCTCTTTTTCCTTTCTTCCTTTGGTGGAGCCTCTCCTTAGGTTGCCTTTTGATGCAATGCCACTTGTGGGTTACACACTTGGCACTGATTACTCAGAAACTTTAAGAGAGACACCCCTCTTTATTCTATTTTTTTTTTTTTTTTTTTTCAGCTCATCATTTTTTTTTTTGTACAGGAGAAGAAGAATGCTCATGCTATAAGGGAGAGAGGAATGTTCCTAGGCCTAGGGTGGCCTCCCCCAAACTTAAACTACTCATTGTCCCCAATGAGTGTCTGAAGTGGCACACCCCCAAACTTGTCCTAGAAGCATCTAGTCTAAGGTAAAACAAAGAGAATCTAAAAGCCCTAGGTATAGACAGAACATGCTAAAAGTCAAGATCACAACAGCAGAAATTTGAGAAAAACAGACAAATCAGGACTTAAAGCTATGCATGCTGAGCATTTTAGAGGTTAATTTAAACTATCAAAGGGTGTCCTATGACACTCATCCAGCATGCTTTAAGATAAGCTATATAAGGTAGTCATGATAGCAGCAAAAGATAGAATTTAAACAGATCACAGCCTAGCTAAACAGACAGTCCAAAACATGCATTCAGTAATAAGAATTGCGGTTTCCGCAATTATTTCGCAATAGATACAGGGCAGATATAACAGTGATTAAGGCCCCTAAGCATGCTTTATCCAGTCATTCAAGCTCGACAAAAATAAAACTAAACTAACCTACCTAATCAGCTAGCATCAGACTACACTAACCAAATTGAAAAATTTAAAACTAAAGAATAAAACAGATAAAAATATGAACTCAAAATAGCATAATGCACATGGTCTAACAGAAAGCAGATTGTTTTTTTTCTAAGGGAACAACAATACTCCCTTTAGTGCTCCTCAAACTAGCACTCAGACTTCTTCCTCGTCATCACTCCTTCTTGGTCTTGGAGGCACCCATGGAGTCAGGAGATTCGTGGGAAAATCAGGAAAGATGCATCCAAGTTGGTCAGCAACTTCTTTGTCCCGTGCCTGTGCGTAAGTGGCCCATTGAGCCATCCTCTTCTGCATATCCATCAGGCAAGCCATGGACAGCGATTGATCAGCAGCCAACCTATCCAGCTCGAATTCCATGTTCCCCTTCCTTTTTAGCCTCAAGCCAGTAGGTAGCTCTAAGTGGCCTGTGTAAGCCATCTGCTGCTCCATTCGCTCAATGGGAACCCCTGCACGCAAGCAGAGTTTAGTTATAGTATTAGGGAAAAACAATGGACCCTTACCCTTCTTGGCGCACTCAGCAATGGCAGCTGCAATGACTTCTCCCACGTTGATTGTGAGACCGCGCATGATTGCATAGACCAGCAGCGATCTGCTCTGGTTGATGGTGGTCTCATGAGTCACTGGAGACAGTTTCCTTCTCACGAAGGAAAACCAGATAGCTGCCTTAGCTGTGAGGTTGGCACTCATGAGAGTGTGCCTCCCATTCCGTGACACGGTCCAGGATGCTTCAGGCTGACCAATGGTCCGAATGGCCTCTTCCAGGACAGCATCAGTAGGCTCATCAACAATCCTTGCATAGTCCGTATGTTTTTGGCCTTTGAGGCCATAGGCTTCGTTGATCGCCTTTGCTGAGAAGTCCACTTCCACCCCTCTGACCACAGACAGGCCATCCTCAGGATTAAGCACATTGGCGTAAAAGTCATACACCATGCTTGTGTAAGCTGGATTGGGTGGTCTGCGCAACTCTTCCCATCCATGATTTGTAATTCCTGCGCGCAAGAACTGCGGCAGGTCAGCAGGTCTGTCGAGGAAGCCCTTCTCGTGCAGCAACTCCCTCTTCCTCAGCTCAATGCCTCTGGACTCAGCGTCAGAGGACACGTACCTCACTGATTGAGGCTCATCTTCAGGGTAGAGCTTGGCCTTCCCTTTGTCCTTTGGTTTGGCTGACTCCGCAGCCTCAATCTTGAGCTTCTTGAGCGACGGCTCAGCGCTCTCTTTCTCTGATGAAGGCGCCCTTTTGGCCTTCTTCTTCTTCAGCTTTGCCTTGGTGGTGATCTGCTGGAGGCAAGCCCCCAGTGTCTCGTCCATCGAGTCATCCTTCTGCGCAAGACTCTCAGGGCTGGCTTCCCTCACAGGGGAGAAGACCTCTTCTTCCTCACCTTCCCCACTGCCCTGCGTCGATTCTTGATACTCACCATATGGGAATTCAGGGTCATGTTGTGGAGAAGTGGGCGATGCCTCAGGGCTCTCTGCTGGTGGGGTATGCTCAGAACTTTGCGGTGATGAAGGCAGCTCAGGGCTCTGCGCTGGTGGCGATGCGGAGCACTCAGGGCTTCGAACCAGTGGAGATGATGAAGGGCTGTGCTCCGCTGTCTCGCGGGATGGCTGGCCCAGTTCTTGACTCTCCACAGAGGGAGTCTTGTTCTTGATTCCTTCCTCGGCCACAGCCAGACTCCATTTGCGCTTCTTGGGTGTGCCTGCTGGTTCAGAGGGTCCAGCAGGTATCTCTGTGACGACCTTCCACTTCTTCTTGCGAATCGGAAGTTTGAGAAGTCGTTCAGTCCGTGCAGCATCAGCCTCTGCAAGGGCAAGAAGTGCTTCCCTCGCAGCCGTTTCAGCGTCGTCAGCCTTCTTCTTGGCCGCAGATCTTTCAGCCCTCGTGAGCACCATTATTGAATCGTGGAGGTTTGGAGAGAAGAATCACAGATGAAGAGAAACGCAGATTTCTTGGAGTTCAGATACTTGGGAAATCGTAGAGATCAACGCGCGTCTCAACGGATATAAAGAAAACGGAAAAAATATCAACGGCTATATTTTTGCGGATTCTGCAAATCCAGCGCAATTCTAGTGACCGTTGGAGATTTTTTTCATTTAAATGTCAATCTTTGCTCCACCGTATCTTTGATTCGGCCCAATATCTTCTTGATTTTTTAAGCTGGATTTAATCTCCTTGATTCCCTCTATTGATTCCCTACAAAAAGAAATAAAATCAACATCAAATTCGTAATTAAAATCATACAAACATATACACAAACGATAACCGGAAAAATGGAAAAAATAAACTAAGGCATGAGCCCCGTCTGGACGAGCACAGCAATCACTCGTCCTCTCTCGTTCTCGTTTTCACGTTTCAGACAAAAGGAAGGCCGAGAGAGTCTTCACATCTCCTTCCTCATAGTAGTGCTTCAATCTTGCACCATTAACCATGAATGGTTGTCCTTGCTGCAGGTTCTTTATCTCGATAGCACCATGAACAAACACATTAGTAATCACAAATGGACCTGACCATCTAGACTTAAGTTTACCTGGAAATAGTTTCAACCGTGAGTTAAACAACAAGACAAGCTGACCTTTCTTAAAGTCCTTAATCCTAAGTCTACTGTCGTGCCAAATCTTGGTCTTTTCCTTATACATTTTAGCATTTTCATAGGCCATATGTCTAAGCTCATCAAGCTCATGTAATTGCAAAGACCGCAATGTTCCCGCATCAGTTACGCAGTAATTCAACTCTTTCATGGCCCAAAATGCTTTGATTTCTAACTCAAGTGGTAAGTGACAAGCTTTGCCATATACCAGCCTATAAGGGGACATACCTAGGGGTGTCTTATATGCAGTTCTATACGCCCAAAGTGCATCCTCGAGTTTAAATGACCAGTCCTTTCTATTGGGTTTAACCACTTTTTCTAGGATGTTCTTAATCTCCCTATTTGAAATTTCAGCTTGGCCATTACAATGTGGGTGATAAGGAGTGGCTACTCTATGTCTAACATTATATTTAGCCAACACTCTCTCCATAGCCTTATTAATGAAATGTGTCCCTTCGTCACTAATGATAGCACGAGGTGTTCCAAACCTAGTAAAAATGTGCCTATGCAAGAATTTTATGACTGTTTTTGCATCATTATTGGGACATGTTATAGCCTCTACCCACTTAGAGACATAATCCACTGCTACAAGGATGTAAAGGTTACCTGATGAAGGAGGGAATGGCCCCATGAAATCAATGCCCCACACATCAAAGAGCTCCAACTCTAAAATGTAAGTGAGAGGCATCTCATCCCTGCGGCTCAAGTTACCTGTCCTCTGGCATTCATCACAGCTGTGTGCATAGTTGTGGGCATCTTTGAAGATCGTTGGCCAATAGTAGCCACTCTGGAACACCTTAGCAGCTGTTCTCTGACCTCCAAAATGTCCACCATATGGGGTTGTGTGGCAGTGCTGCAACACAGACCTTGCCTCCGCAGCTGAAACACACTTCCTTAGCAGTCCGTCAGCACAAGTTTTGTAGAGTGTGGGATCATCCCATATGAACTTCCTTGCTTCATGGAGGAACTTCCTCTTCTCTTGGCCTCCCTTGAAAGTTGGTAGTACCTGCGATGCAAGGAAGTTGGCAATGTCAGCAAACCATGGTTCCTCATCGCTATTACAATGAGTTAGTACAAAGAGATGTTCATCAATGAAAGCATCAGAAATTGCGGTTTCTGCAGTATTTCCGCAATTATGCTGTAATCTAGAAAGGTGATCCGCAACCACATTTTCACATCCTTTCTTGTCCCTAATGTCCAAATAAAATTCCTGCAGCAATAACACCCATCTAATCAACCTAGGCTTAGCATCAGCCTTCCTCATGAGGTACTTTAAGGCAGAATGGTCAGTGTACACGATTGTCCTAGTGCCTACAATGTAATTCCTAAACTTCTCACAAGCAAACACTACAGCTAGCATCTCCTTCTCAGTAGTTGTGTAATTACATTGTGCCTCATTTAGTGTCTTACTAGCATAGTATACAGGGTGTGTTAACTTATCAATCTTTTGTCCTAACATGACCCCTACAGCATAGTCACTTGCATCACATAACATCTCAAATGGGAGATCCCAATTTGGCCCTACTATAATAGGTGCTGTGACTAGTGCTTCCTTAAGGGTTTTCCATGCTACTAAACATTCCGTAGACAAGATGAATGGCCTATTCAGCTCTAGAAGCTCACACAGAGGCTTGGCTATCTTAGAAAAGTCCTTAATGAACCTTCTATAGAAGCCTGCATGTCCTAAGAAACTCCTAATGGCTTTTACATTCTGAGGTTCTACCAACTTCTCTATGATTTCTATCTTGGCCCTATCGACCTCCACTCCTGCTCTTGACACTCTATGACCTAGGACAATCCCTTCATCTACCATGAAGTGACACTTCTCCCAATTAAGGACTAGGTTAGTCTCCTCACACCTAGCCAGGACTTGTCCTAACTTCTCTAGACAGTTTGTAAAGGAATCCCCAAAGACTGAGAAATCATCCATGAATATTTCTATCATGGATTCATCCAAATCAGAAAAGATTGCCAACATGCACCTTTGGAATGTTGCCGGTGCATTGCATAAGCCAAAAGGCATTCTGCGAAAGGCAAATGTTCCAAAAGGGCAAGTGAAGGTAGTCTTTTCTTGGTCTTTGGGGTCTATAGTGATCTGATTATACCCTGAATAACCGTCTAGGAAACAGTAATAAGCTCTACCAGCTATTCTGTCTAACATTTGGTCAATGAATGGTAGAGGGAAGTGGTCTTTTTTAGTTTCTTTATTTAGTTTCCTATAATCCATACATACTCTCCATCCTGTGACAGTCCTAGTTGGAATCAGTTCATTGTTCTCATTGACTACCACAGTCATCCCCCCCTTCTTAGGTACACATTGTATAGGGCTCACCCACTGACTACTATCTATAGGGAAGATTACCCCAGCATCTAACCATTTTATTATTTCCTTTTTAACTACCTCTTTCATAGAGGGGTTCAACCTACGTTGGTGATCTACTCGGGGTGTATGTTCTTCCTCTAATGTGATCTTATGCATACAATAAGAAGGGCTAATGCCTCTAATATCAGCAATAGTCCATGCAATAGCCTTCCTATGTTGCTTAAGTAATAAAATTAGATCAACCTCATGCTGTTCACTTAGCTTAGAAGAAATAATTACAGGCAAAGTCTCATTATTTCCTAAGTATGCATACTTGAGGTGTGTGGGCAGTGGTTTTAATTCCTAAGTATGCTCAATGGATGGCAGATCGTTCGGCTCTTGTTAGCACCATCGTTGAATTGTGGAGAATTGGAGAGAGGAATCACAGATGAAGAGAAAAGCAGCTTTCTTGGAGTTCAGATAATGGGAGAATCGTGCGGATCAACGCGCCTCCTAACGGATATAAAGAAACCCAAAAAAATCCCAACGGCTATATTTTTGCGGATTCTGCAAATCCAGCGCAAATCTAATGACCGTTGGAGATTTTCTGCATTTAAATGTCAATCTTTGCTCAACCGTATCTTTGATTTGGCCCAATATCTTCTTGTTCTTTTTGGCTGGATTTAATCTCCTTGATTCCCTCTATTGATTCCCTACAAAAAGAAATAAAATCAACATCAAATTCGTAATTAAAATCATACAAACATATACACAAACGATAACCGGAAAAATGGAAAAAAATAAACTAAGGCATGAGCCTCATATTGACGAGCACAACAATCACTCGTCCTCTCTCGTTCTTGTTTTCACGTTTCAGACAAAAGGAAGGCCGAGAGAGTCTTCACATCTCCTTCCTCATAGTAGTGCTTCAATCTTGCACCATTAACCATGAATGGTTGTCCTTGCTGCAGGTTCTTTATCTCGATGGCACCATGAACAAACACATTAGTAATCACAAATGGACCTGACCATCTAGACTTAAGTTTACCTGGAAATAATTTCAACCGTGAGTTAAATAACAAGACAAGCTGACCCTTCTTAAAGTCCTTAACCCTAAGTCTACTGTCGTGCCAAATCTTGGTCTTTTCCTTATACATTTTTGCATTTTCATAAGCCATATGTCTAAGCTCATCAAGCTCATGTAATTGCAAAGACCGCAATGTTCCCGCATCAGTCACGCAATAATTCAACTCTTTCATGGCCCAAAATGCTTTGATTTCTAACTCAAGTGGTAAGTGACAAGCTTTGCCATATACTAGTCTATAAGGAGACATACCTAGGGGTGTCTTATATGCAGTTCTATACGCCCAAAGTGCATCCTCGAGTTTAAACGACCAGTCTTTTCTATTGGGTTTGACCACCTTTTCTAGTATGTTCTTAATCTCCCTATTTGAAATTTCAGCTTGGCCATTAGAATGTGGGTGATATGGAGTGGCTACTCTATGCTTAACATTATACTTAGCCAACACTCTCTCCATAGCTTTATTAATGAATGTGTTCCCTCATCACTGATTATAGCACGAGGTGTCCCAAACCTAGTAAAAATGTGCCTATGCAAGAATTTTATGACTGTTTTGGCATCATTATTGGGACATGCCATGGCCTCTACCCACTTGGATACATAATCTACTGCCACTAATATGTAAAGATTACCTGAGGATTGAGGAAATGGCCCCATGAAATCAATGCCCCACACATCAAAGAGCTCCAACTCTAAGATGTAGGTGAGAGGCATCTCATCCTTTCGACTGAGGTTACCTGTTCTTTGGCATTCATCACAGCTGTGGGCATATTTGTGGGCATCCTTGAAGATCGTTGGCCAATAGTAGCCACTCTGAAATACCTTTGCAGCTGTTCTTTGGCCACCAAAGTGTCCACCATAAGGAGCTGTGTGGCAGTGCTGCAGCACAGACTTCGCCTCAGCAGCTGAAACACACTTCCTTAGCAAACCGTCAGCACATGTTTTGTAAAGTGTGGGATCATCCCATATAAATTTCCTTGCTTCATGAAGGAACCTCTTCTTCTCTTGGCCTCCCTTGAAGGTTGGTAGTACCTGCGATGCAAGGAAGTTGGCAATGTCAGCAAACCATGGTTCCTCATCGTTAACACGATGAGTTAATACAAAGAGATGTTCATCAATAAAAGCATCAGAAATTGCGGTTTCTGCAATTTTTCCGCAATTATGCTGCAATCTGGAAAGATGATCCGCAACCACGTTTTCACATCCTTTCTTATCTCTAATGTCCAAATCAAATTCCTGCAGCAATAACACCCATCTAATCAACCTAGGCTTAGCATCAGCCTTCCTCATGAGGTACTTCAAGGCAGAATGGTCAGTATACACTATTGTCCTAGTGCCTACAATGTAGTTTCTAAATTTTTCACAAGCAAACACTACAGCTAGCATCTCTTTTTCAGTAGTTGTATAATTACACTGAGCCTCATTAAGTGTTTTACTAGCATAATATACAGGGTGTGTCAACTTGTCAATCTTCTGTCCTAACATAACCCCTACAGCATAGTCACTGGCATCACATAACATCTCAAATGGGAGATCCCAATTTGGCCCTACTATAATAGGTGCTGTGACTAGTGCTTTCTTAAGGGTTTTCCAAGCTAGGACACACTCTTTAGAGAAAATGAATGGTTTGTTGAGCTCTAGAAGCTCACACAGAGGCTTGGCTATCTTAGAAAAGTCCTTAATGAACCTTCTGTAGAAGCCTGCATGCCCTAAGAAACTCCTAATGGCTTTTACATTCTGAGGTTCTACCAATTTCTCTATGATTTCTATCTTGGCCCTATCGACCTCCACTCCTGCTCTTGACACTCTATGACCTAGGACAATCCCTTCATCCACCATGAAGTGACACTTCTCCCAATTAAGGACTAGGTTAGTCTCCTCACACCTAGCCAGGACTTGTCCTAAGTTTTCTAGACAGTTTGTAAAGGAATCCCCAAAGACTGAGAAATCATCCATGAATATTTCTATCATGGACTCATCCAAATCAGAAAAGATTGCCAACATACACCTTTGAAATGTTGTCGGTGCATTGCATAAGCCAAAAGGCATTCTGCGAAAGGCAAATGTTCCAAAAGGGCAAGTGAAGGTAGTCTTTTCTTGGTCTTTGGGGTCTATAGTGATCTGGTTATAACCTGAATAACCGTCTAGGAAGCAGTAGTAAGCTCTACCAGCTATTCTATCTAACATTTGGTCAATGAATGGTAGAGGGAAGTGGTCTTTTTTAGTTTCTTTATTTAGTTTCCTATAATCCATGCAAACTCTCCATCCTGTGACAGTCCTAGTTGGAATCAGTTCATTGTTCGCATTGACTACCACAGTCATCCCCCCCTTCTTAGGTACACATTGTATAGGGCTCACCCACTGACTACTATCTATAGGGAAGATCACCCCAGCGTCTAACCATTTTATTATTTCTTTTTTAACTACCTCTTTCATAGAGGGGTTCAACCTACGTTGGTGATCTACTCGGGGTGTATGTTCTTCCTCTAATGTAATCTTATGCATGCAATAAGAAGGGCTAATGCCTCTAATATCAGCAATAGTCCATGCAATAGCCTTCCTATGTTGCTTAAGTAATAAAATCAGATCAACCTCATGCTTTTCACTTAATTTAGAGGAAATAATTACAGGCAGATGTTGCGTGCTCAATGTGTTAATAAAAATGAGAAATAAGAGAGAGAGAGAGCACTCAGAACATGCAAGCATACATGATCTTATAGCAAGTAGTAAGTATATTTCATTCGTTTTCCCACAGAGACTTGCTTTTAGCTATTCGCGAAGTGTTTTGTTAAGAAAGAAGGGGTGGATTTGATGGGGTAAAATTGGTTTTTAATTATCTAATTTTTGCTGAATGTGTAAAGGAATGCAACATAAACAAATGGAAGTTGAAATTAGACTGAACGGACAAGAGATGAAATTAATAAACGAGGAAGAAAACAGCTAAACAGAATGGTAACTTAGCAGAATTGCGGACACCGCAATGTTATCGCAATTGTAGAAACAGCAAATGTGTGTAAAATGGAGAATTAAGGGCTCCTAACGACTATCCTATAGGCATTTTAATACGATTCCCAAGCATTAGATCAACTCTCTATGCATCAAACTCACTCTATCTCATGTATCGTCCGATTCCATGCATTAGATTCTTTAGTTTACTCAACTCAAAGTAAGGTCTTAAGCATCTTGTTATAACAGGAGTGTTTAGTTTGTACTAGGGAAACGCCTATTCCTAGGCCGTTTCCTGGTTACCATGAAAGGCTAGCATGATAATATGACTCTGAACTCTTACTCCTTCCAGAGGTTAGGAGTTCTTTGGACAAAATGGATGGCCAATCGAAATTGCCCGTGGGATGAAGCTTACATACAATCAATGTCCGAGAGCTATCCTACATGCTTGGTTCACGTTTTTTAGCCTATAGTTCTGTCATTAGCATGCCCCTAAGTGACTTAGCTACTCATGGATATATAGGGAACAGAAATATAAGATAAAACAGACATGCTTAGAAGGGAAATGTACTCAAAACAGTAAGACAAAACCGTAGCAGCAGAAGATGAAAACTGTGAAATGAAATCTTGCAATTTGATTACTTTGAATGTTGAACGGACAAAAAGAAACTTAAAGAGAATAATTCAAAGACAGACAACAACGAAATGCAGTAGATTAATCACTAAACTAGAAACAGCAACTGATCAAAGCTAGAAATTAGAAAAGGAAGACAGAAAGCAGTAAATGGTGCTTGAAAGCCTTGTTGCAGTCGCCTCGAATGAAGGGGATGAAAGGTCAGCCTTGCTTGGATGAATCCAATCGAGAGAGAAGAAGAATCTCCTCTCCTTCCTATCAGATTATCGATTCCAACAGCTGAGACTCTCACTCCAACAGACGGCAAAGGAAAACAGTGGGAAAAGGTGGACTGCGAGAAGCTTCTGCGCTTTTCGATGATGATTGAACCTCCGACTTTGACCCCCTTTTATAGTAGTTTGCAGGTGCGTTTGGGCCAAGGAGAACCATCAATCTTCAACGTCGTATATCAGAATGGATGGAGGAGAAAGAATGAATCCCTGAAATTACGGAAATTAACAGAAAAAGATCAGTCAACTTACGGTTTTCACTTGAATAATTGCGGCTTCAGCAATGTTTTCGCAATGCTGTCGCAATGCAGTTTTTTCATTCTTTTCCTTCGGTTTTCAACCCTTTTCTTTCCTATTGTGCATAAGTCCTAATTTAGCTACCTTCTTCTCATTCTCATATTTAAGCATAGGTTTAGGCTAAATGCTATCAAAAACACCTAAAAGTGTACATCTTCTTAAGCTAAATGGGTCCTAAATAAGTCACTTTCAGAGACTTAACACACCCCCAAACTTAAGGTTTTGCTTGTCCTCAAGCACACTAAGGACTTACCTAGGCTGCTGTTTCTTCTTCTTTAACCACCTACTGACTCCCTTATATTCTTGTCTATAGCAATGCTGTCCTGTGACACACTCCTTAGTTTAAAACTACCCTCTTATCTAGCTTCTTCTGCCTTTGCCTGCCTAACATTCCTTCTGTTTTCATTAACTTCCTCCAACTGATCTATTTACTTTTGTCATATCATGCCATTATCCCTAAGGTTTCAACTTCTGCCTAGCTTTACCTCAGACTCAGTACATGCTTCTAGCTTTATTTTTAATGTGTCTAGGATTCCTTAGAGTCATGCCAGTCTTAGTATTAACGGTGACAGTAGTACTTTTAGAGAACAACCTAAACCCTGGCATCACTACATTGGATAAACACTCATCTCCCTAAACAACCCTACAAGTTACAACTTTGTGCTTAGCTAATTGAGGATCAGAGTTCTTTTTAAATAGGACATCTAAGCCACAAAGTTATAACTCCTAGGTATACATTCTTCTTCCCTATTCTTTTCCCTTTTTCTTACTTAGGTGGAGCCTCCCCTTTGGTTGCCTTTTGATGCAACGCCACTTGTGGGTTACACACTTGGCACTGATTACTCAGCAACCTAAGAGAAACTCTCCCCTTTATTCTTTTTTCATTTTTTTTTTTTTTTTTTTAGTTCATCATTTTTTGTAAAGGAGAAGAAGAATGCTTATGTTTCTAAGGGAGAGAGGAATGTTCCTAGGCCTAGGGTGGCCTCCCCCAAACTTCAACTACTCATTGTCCCCAATGAGTGTCGGAGGTGGCACACCCCCAAACTTGTCCTAGAAGCATCTAGTCTAAGGTAAAACAAAGAGAAACTAAAGCCCTAGGCATAGACAAAACATTCGAATAGCAAATATCACAGCAGCAGAAAACTACAAAAAACAGGCAGATGAGGCCTTACAGCTATGCATGCTGAGCTATTTAGAGATTAATTTAAACTATCAAATGGTGTCCTATGACACTCATCCAGCATGCATTTAGATAAGCTATATAAGGTAGTCATGATAGCAGCAAAAGAAAGAATTTAAACAGATCACAGCCTAGCTAAACAGACAGTCCAAAACATGCTTTCAGTAATAAAAATTGCGGGTGCCGCAATTATTTCGCAATTAAGTCTGGGCAGATATAACAGTGATTAAGGCCCCTAAGCATGCTTTTTCCCGTCATTCAAGCTATCTAAAAACAAAGCTAAACTATCCTACCTAGTCATCTAGCATCAGACTATACGAAACATCATTAAAGACATAACTCTAAGCATCTAAAACAGATCAAAAGTATACTAAAACAGCGTAATTTACATAGTCTAAAAAAGCAGAAAATTGTTTTTTTTTTCGAAGGGAACAGCAATACTCCCTTTAGTGCTATGCAAATCAGCACTCAGATATCCTCATCCTCATCAGGCTGTCGTGGGCGTGGAGGCACCCATGGAGTCAGGAGATTGGTGGGAAAGTCAGGGAAGATACAGCCTAGCTGGTCTGCAACCTCTTTGTCCCGTGCCTGCGCATACGTGGCCCATTGAGCCATCCTCCTCTGCATATCCATTAGGCAGGCCATGGATAGGGACTGATCAGCAGCCAGCCTATCCAGTTCAAACTCCATATTTCCCCTTCTCTTCAGCCTCAGGTTAGCAGGCAGCTCCAAGTGGCCTGTGTAAGCCATCTGCTGCTCCATGCGCTCAGTGGGGACTCCTGCAAGCAAACATAGCTTGGTTATGGTGTTAGGGAAAAACAGTGGTCCCTTACCTTTTTTAGCGCACTCAGCAATGGCAGCAGTGATGACTTCTCCCACGTTGATCGTGAGACCTCTCATTATCGCATACACCAGCAGCGAACGGCTCTGGTTGATTGTAGTCTCGTGAGTCACTGGGGACAATCTCCTTCTCACGAACGAAAACCAAACAGCCGCCTTAGTCGTGAGGTTGGCACTCATGAGAGTGTGCCTCCCATTGCGTGACACGGTCCAGGAAGCTTCAGGCTGGCCAATGGTTCGAATGGCCTCTTCCAGAACTGCCTCAGTAGGCTCATCAACAATCCGTGCATAATCTGTATGTGTTTGGCCCTTTAGACCAAAGGCTTCGTTGATGGCTTTGGCTGAGAAATCCACCTCTACCCCTCTGACCACAGACAGGCCATCCTCAGGGCTGAGCACATTGGCGTAGAAATCATACACCATGCTCGTGTAGGCTGGATTGGGCGGTCTGCAAAATTCCTCCCAGCCATGGTTTATCACTCCTGCGCGCAAGAACTGCGGCAGGTCAGCAGGTCGATCGAGGAAGCCTTTCTCATGTAGCAATTCCCTCTTCCTCAGTTCTACGCCCCTGGACTCAGCATCAGAGGAAACATACCTCACTGACTGAGGCTCGTCTTCAGGGTAGAGCTTTGCCTTCCCTTTATCTGATGGCTTGGCTGACTCGGCAGCCTCAACCTTGAGTCGTTTGAGCGAAGGCTCAGTGCTCTCTTTGTCTGCTGAAGGTGTCCTTTTAGCCTTCTTCCTCTTCAGCTTCTTGGATCGTGTGGCCTTGACAATCTTGGCCTTCTTCTTTTTCTTAAGCCGTGCCTTGATGTTGATCTGCTGCAGGCATGCCCCCAGCGTTTCTTCCATGGAATCATCCTGCTGTGCAGGACTCTCTTGGCTAGCTTCCCTCGCAGGCGAGAAGACCTCGTCTTCCCCAACTTCCCCACTGCCCTGAGTGGACTCCTGGTACTCCCCATAGGGGAATTCAGGGTCAGGCCGTGGAGGCGTGTGCGAAGGTGTGGCACTCTGCTCCGCTGTAGGCGTCTGCACGGAATTCAGTGGTGAAGACGGCGTTTCAGGGCTCTGTACAGGCGGTGACGATGAAAGCTCTGGGCTGTGCACTGGTTCAGATGATGAAGGGTTGTGCGCAGGTGAGGCAGATGGCGACGAACTCTTCTTGATCGACTCGTGGGACGCACGATCCGATTCTTGACTCTCCACAGAGGGAGTCTTTGCCTTGCTTGGTTTGGCGGCCATCTCGACACTCCACCGACGCTTCTTGGGTGTGCCTGCTGGTTCAGAAGGTCCAGCAGGGATTTCTGTGACAACCCTCCACTTCCTTCTACGGATCGGAAGCTTGGGAAGACGGCCAGTGCGTACAGCACCCTCATCTGCAAGGGTAAGAAGTGCTTCCCTCGCAGCCGCTTCAGCAGCGTCATCAGCCCTCTTCTTGGCTGCAGATCTTTCAGCACGTGTGGACACCATTGTCGAATCTTGGAGGTTTGGAGAGAAGGATCAAAGATGAAGAGAATCTCAGTTTTCTTGGAAATCAGAGAATGAGAGAATCGTATCGAACGAGCGCCTCCCAACGGATATAAAGGCAACGGCTAAATCCCAACGGCTATATTTTGCGGATCCTGCAATTCCAGCGCAATTTTAGGGATCTTTTTTCATTAAAATGTCAAACTTTGCTCGCCCGTATCTTTTATTTGGCTCGATCGTTTCTTGATTTTTAAAGCTTGATTTCCTCTCCTTGATTCCCTCTATTGATTCCAGTAACCACTCGTCCTCTCTCGTTCTCTTTTCATGCTTCAGTCAAGAGGAAGGCCGAGAGAGTCTTCACATCTCCTTCCTCATAGTAGTGCTTCAACCGTGCACCATTGACCATAAATGGTTGGCCTTGCTGCAAGTTCTTTATCTCTATGGCACCATGAACAAACACATTAGTAATCACAAATGGACCTGACCATCTAGACTTAAGTTTCCCTGGAAATAGTTTCAACCGTGAGTTAAACAACAATACAAGTTGACCCTTCTTAAAGTCCTTAACTCTAAGTCTACTATCATGCCAAATCTTGGTCTTTTCCTTATACATCTTAGCATTTTCATAGGCCATGTGTCTAAGCTCATCAAGCTCATGTAATTGTAAAGACCTTAGTGTTCCTGCATCTTTTACACAAAAATTCGATTCCTTCATGGCCCAAAATGCTTTGTTTTCTAACTCAAGTGGTAAATGACAAGTCTTGCCATAAACTAGTCTGTAAGGAGACATACCTAGAGGTGTCTTATATGCTGTTCTATACGCCCAAAGTGCATTATCAATTCATGCTAAACGACTATGATTGTTGGCACATAATAAATATTTCATTCCCAAAATAAACTACTCCTAACATATGAAATCTAAGCAAAGCATGATAAAGTCCTAATTTAAGAGTTTAGGGATCAGAAATCTCCCTTGTCAATCTGCCTCATATGGATATTCTTCAATGTTTCGAGGCATCACTTATGCTCCTTTAAGATACTTAAGTCTTGATTTACGGGGTCGGACATTCTGCCACACCTTGAATTTGTTGATTCTTTCAAAGAGACTGCATGTTATAACATCCCAAGGTTTGTACTTTCTGTACGTTGGTTTTGTTTCTACAATATTTGCTACAACATAGCTTTGATGCGATGGGACTTCTTTTTCTGGCACATCTCTTTCTAACTTCTTCAGCTGGAGCATTTGTGGTGGTGGTGGCTCAACTCTTTCCTTGGTGGAGAAGCTTGCTGCAACATCAGACATTTCAAATTCTTGTTCCTCAAGCAGCGCAATAGTCTCTTTGGCCTCATCCAGCACAATTTCATTTTTCTCAACTTTCATCAACTCCACCATTTCACATGGATATTCCATTGGATCACTCTTCTCAGATTCGAAGGTAACGAAGGATTCATCATCATAAAAATCGAACATCTGAGGGCATGGTGGTGGTGATTTTGCTATAGCAAGTAGATCTTGTAAGTCATTTGTGAGCTGAGCTAATTGCACATCCATTCTCCTCATGGATGCATCATTCCTTTCCATGAATTCTATCCATAGCGCCTCCAAAACGGGTGATAATTCTTCATTTGGAGTTGGGGCATAGTGTTGATAGTCTTCATGTTGGTGGAACTCTTCATAATGAGTAACTTGCCCATGCTCTTCCCAAGAATTATTTGAGAGTTGCCACTGATCATGTTCACACATGTACGAATAATGATTGTCATAGCTTTGTTGATATTGCCTCTCTTGATAATTCAATGTTAGGCAATTCTCCAAGTTATGATTATCCCCACCATAAGCACATGGCTGATAAAATTCTTTAAACTGTTGTGGGCAAACTCGTCCTCCAATTAAGTTCTGCAGCGTATTCATTTACCTTGTCGTACGTTTTTCACCTGCAAAGTTTCTCTCTGTGCGAGTTGAGGTTTGGAAACTCATTCATAAACTAGCTTGATAGTACATGTAAGAGAAATGAAAGAAGATTAGCTCCAATCGATATTTAAACTTGTGTTGCAAACTTAACAAACTTCGTTTTCACTTAAAATAAGTCCCCGGCAGCGGCGCCAAAAACTTGTTGCGTCCTCAATGTGTTAATAAAAATGAGAAATAAGAGAGAGAGAGAGCACTCAGAACATGCAAGCATACATGATCTTATAGCAAGTAGTAAGTATATTTCATTCGTTTTCCCACAGAGACTTGTTTTTAGCTATTCGCGAAGTGTTTTGTTAAGAAAGAAGGGGTGGATTTGATGGGGTAAAATTGGTTTTTAATTATCTAATTTTTGCTGAATGTGTAAAGGAATGCAACATAAACAAATGGAAGTTGAAATTAGACTCAACGGACAAGAGATGAAATTAATAAACGAGGAAGAAAACAGCTAAACAGAATGGTAACTTAGCAGAATTGCGGACACCGCAATGTTATCGCAATTGTAGAAACAGCAAATGTGTGTAAAATGGAGAATTAAGGGCTCCTAACGACTATCCTATAGGCATTTTAATACGATTCCCAAGCATTAGATCAACTCTCTATGCATCAAACTCACTCTATCTCATGTATCGTCCGATTCCATGCATTAGATTCTTTAGTTTACTCAACTCAAAGTAAGGTCTTAAGCATCTTGTTAAAACAGGAGTGTTTAGTTTGTACTAGGGAAACGCCTATTCCTAGGCCGTTTCCTGGTTACCATGAAAGGCTAGCATGATAATATGACTCTGAACTCTTACTCCTTCCAGAGGTTAGGAGTTCTTTGGACAAAATGGATGGCCAATCGAAATTGCCCGTGGGATGAAGCTTACATACAATCAATGTCCGAGAGCTATCCTACATGCTTGGTTCACGTTTTTTAGCCTATAGTTCTGTCATTAGCATGCCCCTAAGTGACTTAGCTACTCATGGATATATAGGGAACAGAAATATAAGATAAAACAGACATGCTTAGAAGGGAAATGTACTCAAAACAGTAAGACAAAACCGTAGCAGCAGAAGATGAAAACTGTGAAATGAAATCTTGCAATTTGATTACTTTGAATGTTGAACGGACAAAAAGAAACTTAAAGAGAATAATTCAAAGACAGACAACAACGAAATGCAGTAGATTAATCACTAAACTAGAAACAGCAACTGATCAAAGCTAGAAATTAGAAAAGGAAGACAGAAAGCAGTAAATGGTGCTTGAAAGCCTTCTTGCAGTCGCCTCGAATGAAGGGGATGAAAGGTCAGCCTTGCTTGGATGAATCCAATCGAGAGAGAAGAAGAATCTCCTCTCCTTCCTATCAGATTATCGATTCCAACAGCTGAGACTCTCACTCCAACAGACGGCAAAGGAAAACAGTGGGAAAAGGTGGACTGCGAGAAGCTTCTGCGCTTTTCGATGATGATTGAACCTCCGACTTTGACCCCCTTTTATAGTAGTTTGCAGGTGCGTTTGGGCCAAGGAGAACCATCAATCTTCAACGTCGTATATCAGAATGGATGGAGGAGAAAGAATGAATCCCTGAAATTACGGAAATTAACAGAAAAAGATCAGTCAACTTACGGTTTTCACTTGAATAATTGCGGCTTCAGCAATGTTTTCGCAATGCTGTCGCAATGCAGTTTTTTCATTCTTTTCCTTCGGTTTTCAACCCTTTTCTTTCCTATTGTGCATAAGTCCTAATTTAGCTACCTTCTTCTCATTCTCATATTTAAGCATAGGTTTAGGCTAAATGCTATCAAAAACACCTAAAAGTGTACATCTTCTTAAGCTAAATGGGTCCTAAGGGGGCGTTTGGCCCAAGGAGTTGGGGGGAGTTGGAGTTGTTTTGTCTGGAGTTGTTTAGTCTGGGGAGTTGTTTAGTCTGGGGAGTTCTGAGGTATGTCTGTTTGGGGCAGGGAGTTGTTTAGTCTGGAGTTCTGAAGTCTGTGGTGTGTTTGGAGCAGGGAGTTGTTTAGTCCGGAGTTGTGAAATCTGAATTTATTTTAGCTGTTTTCTTCTGCACAATTTTTTTCTACAAACTTTCAAAATTTTCATATTAAGGACTTCTTCCAATTCCAATAAATTCTAAAAATGAAATATTTTATTTTTATTTTATCTATCTTGACAAATTTTTTTTTGAAGACAACAAAAATAATTTTGAGCACAATATTTGACATTATTTTTTCACATTGATTATAAAAAAAAAAAAAAATATATATATATATATATTATATATATATTTTTTTTTTTTTTGTTAGAACTCATCTTTAATTGTATGAATTATAAGATTGTCTATTCAATTCATGTGTCAAACACATGTTTCTCTGCCTCCCATATAAATCCACTTCACCCGTAAATCAGTATTTCAACAATGATGATTTATTTTAGCTATTTATTTTTTTTACAATTTTTTTCTATAATTTTTCATATTTTTTTGACACGGAGTTGTTGAACTTCAAGTTTTGAAATCTAAGTTTATTTTACTAGTTCTTTCGACACAATTTTTTTTTCTCTACAAACTTTCTAATTTTCCTTATTAAGGACTTTTCCTAATAAATTCTAATAATGCAATTTTTTATTTTTATTTTATCTATTTTTCAAATTTTTTTTTTGGAGATAACAAAAAATAATTTTGAACACAATACCTCACATTAATTTTGTAATCTCTCTCGCCTTGACTATCAATAATATATATTTATTATTATTTTTTAAAGACCCAATCTTTAATTTTTTAATTTTATGAATTTTAAAAATGAGATTTTTTTTTGTTTTTTTTTGTTTTTTTTTGTATATTTTACAAATTTCTCTAAAGAAAAAAAAAACACATAAACATATCTATGTGTTAAACACGTTCTTCCTCGTTTCCACCCACTTAAACTCGTAATTTCATATGCACTACACCTAGAACCTATTTTCTATAATTTTTCATATTTTTATTATCAAGAATTTCTTACAATAAATTTTAAGAATACAATTTTTGTGTTTTTTATTTTATGTATCCTTTACAAATTTATTCGAAGATAACCAAAATAACTTTGACCGTCATACTTCACCTTCTTTTTTCAATATCACTCACATTAATTATTCATTTTATTTTGATCGTTTTGAAATAAAACAAATAGTCGTACAATAGTCGATTAACTATTACATGTGAATTTGAAATAAAACATACAATAGTCGATTAACTATTACATGTGAATTTTAAAGATTTTAATCCATTAATCTAAGTGAATCCAAATAATAATCCATTAATCTAAGTGAATCCAAATAATAATCCATTAATCTAAGTAAATCCAAATAAGCTATATTTTTATTTCTTCTTGAATACTACATTTTAAATTTTGTTTAAGTACCAATTTTAACTTTTAATTCAACAACTTAATTTATATTTAAAATAAAAAATAGGTTGAATTGCATTTTTAGTCATTTTACACATTTTGTTTAAATTATGTTTTTTTAAAAATAATTAAAAAAATATTGTAAAAGGAAGAGAGAGAAAGAGAGGAAAATGAAGGAGAGTTGAATAGTAATTACTGTAGAAGTCTGGGGAGTTGAATAGTAATTACTGTAGAAGTCTGGGGAGTTGATATTTTTTGTCCGAGTTAAACAACTCCTTGGGCCAAACGGGGAGTAACTTTACTCCCCACAACTCCACTCCTCCCAACTCCGTGGGCCAAACGGCCCCTAAATAAGTCACTTTCAGAGACTTAACAGCAGAGTATCATTATTTCCTAAGTATGCATACTTGAGGTGTGTGGGCAGTGGTTTTAATTCTAAAATAGGTGGATGCTCAATGGATGGCTTTAAAGGATTTAAGGATCTATCAGTTAAGTCTTTATTTATACATACATGTTGTGGTTTATCTACAGGTAAATCCATTATCTCAGATACATTCAAGTCAGCTACATCTAATTGTACATATTCATTAGCATGCTTGGTTAATAATACATGCTCCAATTGTTCGTCCATTAAAGAATCTACAACGTCCATGCTAGCACAGGATTCAAGGTCAGAGGGGTACCTTAAGGCTTTAGACACACTAAATTTCACCTCTTCATCATGAACCCTCATAGTGAGCTCACCTTTTTGGACGTCTATCAGGGCCCTACCTGTTGCGAGAAACGGTCTGCCTAATAGGATGGGGACCTCCTTGTCTGCTTCATAATCCAGGATAATGAAATCTGCAAGGAAAATAAACTTGTCAACCTTTACTAAAATATCCTCAATCCTACCTTCTGGGTATGCGATGGATCTGTCTGCTAGTTGTAAAGTGACAGTGGTTGGACGTGCTTCTCCTATTCCCAGCTGGCGGAATAGTGATAGGGGCATGAGGTTTATGCTGGCGCCTAGGTCACAAAGCGCTCTGCCCACGTGCTTGCCTCCTAGTTCTACTGGTAAGGTGAAGGAACCAGGATCCTTCTCCTTCTTGGGTAGCTTGTTCTGGAGGATGGCACTACACTCCTCAGTGAGGTTTACTGTTTCAAACTCACCAATTATTTTCTTGTTAGTTATAATATCCTTCAAAAACTTTACATAAGAAGGCATAGACTGTAAAACTTCTACAAAAGGAATATTAAGATGCACTTGCTTAAGAATTTCTAGAAATTTATTAAAGTGCACTTCCTGTTCTTGTTTTTTCTTTAGCCTTCTAGGAAATGGAGGTGGTGGCACATATGCAGGCACATCAGGTCGCCTCAGGATAGGTGGAGGCCTTGGAATTTCTTCTATCTCCTCTATGATTGGCTCCAGCCTTGCTCCTGATGTGCTTGTTGATAACTCCATTTTGGAGCTATTAAATACGTCCTAATCGTAGCTAAAGTCCGCTTTCAATTGATTAAATGTATCTCTTTTGTAGGAGAAAAGCGGCAAAGAGCTCGCGCGTCCATTGGGCATGTTCGAGAGCTTAAAGCAGAGTTTTAGCGCCCCGGGATTGCATCGGGAAGAGGGGAATTTGTTCCGTGAAGAAACGGGCCAAAACAGCCGTGGAGAGGCAAAGCATCAGCCCCAAACCCGAGAGCCAGCGTCGAGCTACAGCGTCGAGACGCTGGCTCGACGCTGGAAAAACCCGAGAGCAAGCGTCGAGACGCTAGCTCGACGCTGCCCTGGCGTCGAGACCCTGCTTGGCGTCGAGACGCTCCGGAGGAGGCGCGCGCAGGAAATTCATCGGGGCAGCGTCGCGACGCTGGCCTTGCGTCGCGACGCCAGCGCGCGCGCGCGCGGATCACTTAGGGCACAGCGTCGAGACGCTAGGCCCAGCGTCGAGACGCTACGACGAAGACAGTAGCTAAAAGACGATTTTTCTGCAGATTTTTAGAGAGCTTTTCTCCTTCTTCTCCCAACGGATTCCGACGATTCTTCTCTTCATCTTCCCCATTTTCTCTCTATTTTCCGTGGAGCTCCGCCATTGTTGGCATGCGAGCGAGCTCCACTTCCCTTTGTAATAGGTAGATGAACTCTTCCATGGTCGTTGGTGGAGCGGGATTGACGAACCGCGCCATGAGCGGCTAAGGTAAGGGTGACGGTTTGGGACTTTGTTTAGGGGAATTTTGTTAGACATTATTGCTTTGATAATCTGAGTATGATTTTGTATATTGGTTCTGTTTACATTGCATTTGTTTACCTTGCTTAATCCAACGCGCATGTTAAAATACGTTGATTGACACTCGGGTAGTTTTGCATGTTGTGTATGTTAAAGAGTAGCGATGCCGTGCCTCTCACTGCTCGACTAAGTAACACAGGTAAATAGAACTAAATCGAAGTATCGGGTCGGGTAGGATAATTGTTGGTTGCATACGGCGTTTGCGGGCAACCTACTAGCAATTAGAATTCACGCCCGAATGTTCGTCGCGGTTAGCTAGTAACTGTCTAAATTCATCTTAGGACTGATCATCTTAATGTGAGATTAGATAACGTGTAATTAGGACTGTGTGGCCTAATTAAAATCCATGGAGTCGGCTACTTTGGGGCTTCTCTGGTAGTCGTCCGCGTGCTTGGTAAACTGAATTCCATGTTATTAGAATTAAATGATAAGTGATATTTGTCTAACAATTGATCCCGAGACTCCCCAAACCGTGCACACGTTTTCTACATATTATTTCCTTCTTCCGTTAGCTTTTGCATTATTTCCCATTTGCATGATAAAACCCCCCGTTACCAATTAATCAATTAAATCCCAACTTTACTAGTAAATTCATTCTCCTATTCCTTGGATCGACCCTGTTACCACTGGCTGCAAAGCCTTGGTTATAGGCCTTATAAATCGTATTTTGGCAAGCCTCGACAGCTTGAGATTAAGCGGATATTCAAAAATCCGTCCACCAAAATTGGCGCCGTTGCCGGGGAATAGGCAATTGATTGAATTTATGATTGAAGTTTGAATTTGATTCATTGATGGTTGACTGAAATTTTTTTATGTTTGTATGTTGTATGTTTAGATTTTTGTTTGTGTATGACCCGTTCCTCTGAGGGTAGTTTGCAGTATATTCCTGAGATTGACAGAGAGGAGCGGCGGTTACGTAGAGAAGCCCGGGAGGGGCAAGGAACGTTTGAAAGAGAAGAAGGCAATCCCTTCTTATTTGACGAGATGGCGCAAGGTGAAGCGCCACGGACGCTGAAGCAACTGGCAGCGCCAGACCTGAACCTGCAGCCTTTGTGCATTAACTACCCCGTGGTAGCAGGTAACTTCGAGTTGAAATCTGGTTTAATTCACCAGTTACCTTCTTTCCATGGAAACGCAGGTGAGGACGCGAACAAACACTTGATGGAGTTCCATTGCGTCTGCGCGGGGATGAAACCCGCAGGGGTCACGGAAGAGCAGCTGAACATGAGGGCATTCCCCTTCACGCTCAAGGACAAGGCCAAGGATTGGCTGTACTATTTGCCTTCCGGATCCATCACTACGTGGCAGGACATGAAGCGGGTATTTTTGGAGAAATATTTTCCCGCATCCTTAGCCACCACTCTGCGGAAGAGGATTTATGGGATCACCCAGGATGTAGGTGAGTGTTAAGTCTCTGAAAGTGACTTATTTAGGACCCATTTAGCTTAAGAAGATGTACACATTTAGGTGTTTTTATTAGCATTTAGCCTAAACCTATGCTTTAATATGAGAATTAGAAGAAGGTGGCTAATTTAGGACTTATGCACAATAGGTAGAAAAAGGGGTGAAAACCGAAGAAAAGAATGAAAAAATAACCCTTGCGAATGCATTGCGGAATAATTGCGGTGGCCGCAATTATTCAAGTTAAAACCGTAAGTTGGCTGACATTTTTCTGTTTAGATCCGACTTTTCAGGGATTCATTCTTTCTCCTCCATCCATTCTGATATACGACGTTGAAGATTGATGGTTCTCCTTGGCCCAATCGCACCTGCAAACTACTATAAAAGGGGGCCAAAGTCGGAGGTTCAGTAATCATTCAACGCACAGAAGTCTTTCTGCAGTCCACCATTTCCACTGTTTTTCCTTTGCCGTCTGTTGGAGTGAGGTTCTCAGCTTTTGGAGACGATAATCTGATAGGAAGGAGAGAAGATTCTTCTTCTCTCTCGATTGGATTCATCCAAGCACGGCTGAATTCTCATCACCAACATTCGAGGCGTCTGCCACGAAGATTTCCAGCAACCTTTACTGTTTTCTGCTCTTTTCTTCTCATTTCCATTACTGATCATTGTTGTCTTAGTTTAGTCAGTTCAATTATTGTATTTCGTTGTTGTCTGCCTTGAATTCATTCTGTTTAAGCTTTCCTTTGTCATTCAAACACTTGAAGTAATCAAAGTACGTTTTTGCACTTCACAGTTTTTCCTTATTCTGCTACGAGCTTGGCTTACTGTTTTAAACACTTTTTCCTTCTAAGCATGTCTACTTTATCTTATATTTCTGTTCTACATATATCCATGAGTAACTAAATTCATTTAGGGGCATGCTAATGACAGAACTATAGGCTGAAAAACGTAAGTCAAATAGGTAGATCAACACTCGAACATTGATTATATGTAAGCTTCATCCCACGGGCAATTTCGATTGGCCATCCATTTTGTCCAAAGAACTCCTAACCTCTGGAAGGAGTAAGAGTTCAGAGTCGTATAATCATACTAGCCTTTCATGGTAATCAGGAAACGGCCTAGGAATAGGCGTTTCCCTAGTATAAACTGAACACTCCTGTTTTAACAAGATGCTTAAGATCTTACTTTGAAGTCGAGTAAACTTGAGTCTCTCATGCATGGAATCGGACGATACTTGAGATAGAGTGAGTTTAATGTATAGAGAGTTGATCCAAAGCTTGATAATCGTAATAAACTGCCTATAGGATAGTCATTAGTAGCCCTTAATTCACCCACTTAACCAGTTTTTCGCTGCCAATTAATTGCGGATTAATTGCGGTTCTCGCAATTCTGCTAAATTGCTTACTGTCTAGCTGTTTTCTTCTTCGTTTATTGATTCCATCTCTTGTTCTTTAAGCCTGATTTTTACTTTAATTTGTTTATGGCATATTCCTTTATACATTCAGCAGAAAGTAGTTAATTAAAAACCAATTTTACCCCATCAAATCCATCCCATCTTTCTTAACAAACACACTTCGCGAATAGCTAAAACTAAGTCTCTGTGGAAAAAACGAATTAAATATACTCACTACTTGCTGTAAGGCCATGTATGCTTGCATGTGCTAAGTGCTCTCTCTACCCTTTTGCATATTTATCTTTACACATTGAGCACGCAACAAGTTTTTGGCGCCGCTGCCGGGGACTTATTTTAAGTGAAAACGAAGTTGTTAAGTTTAAGAAAACCAAGTTTATCATTGAGTGAAACTAATCTGTTTCATTTCTTTTGCAGGTACTGTTGAGGTAGTTTATGAGTGAGCGTTCACATAGTAATTTAGAGTTCGATCCTGAACCTGAAAGATCACTTCGAGCTAGAAATAAAGCAAAGAAACGCCTCTTTAAACAACCTCCTATACCTCAAACCACACCTGAAACTAAAGAAATGGGCGATTTAGTTCCAAATCCGGCACCTGCCATTCGCAACCCCATAGAAATAGCGAATGACAAGAATAGTGCCATTCTTTCATATCTAGTACCTATGCCTGGGGAGCTGAACCCCAGCATAATCCGTCCTGAAATCACTGCTCACTCATTCGAGTTAAAGCCAGTGATGTTCCAAATGTTGTCCACTGTGGGACAATTCTTTGGAATAGAAAACGAGGACCCCCACAACCATCTTAGGAACTTCTTAGGAGTTAGTGACACCTTCCTAATCCCTGGAGTTTCCCAAGAGGCCCTTAGGCTATATCTTTTCCCTTACTCTTTGAGGGACAAAGCCAAAACATGGTTGAACTCGTTACCCTCAGGGTCTGTTCGCAATTGGACAGATCTAGCAGAAAAATTCCTAGTCAAATACTTCCCACCTGATAGGAATTCTACTTTCCGTGATGACATAGTCAAATTCAAACAAGCTCCAAGTGAGTCTCTTCACGAAGCTTGGACTAGATTTAAAGATCTTCTCGTTAAATGTCCACACCATGGCATTCCATGGTGTATTCAAATAGAAGTTTTCTTTAAAGGATGCAACCCCAGCACCAGACAAGTCTTAAATTCATCTGCTGGAGGTTCCATGTTGTCCAAGAGTTACAACGAAGCTTATGAGATCTTGGAGAAGATCTCAGCATCTCACTGTAGATGGTCAGACGATCCTGTAGAGCCAACTAGAGCTCAAGACAAGGATGCTCTAAGCGCCATGAGCACCCAAATAAATGCCCTGACCAACTTAGTCAAGCAAATGGCTCAGGCCAATCTCCAAACCAGCGCCAATACCGCCACAGCCATGTCAATGGGCGTACAACCAAATCAAGGCGAGGCACCTATCTGTGGATTCTGTGGGGAAGGGCACCCTTATGAATACTGCCCTGGGAATCCATCCTCAGTCTGCTATGTAGGTAGTCAGCAGCAGCCTAGGAACAACCCCTACTCACAAACTTACAATCCTGGTTGGAGAAACCACCCTAACCTGTCATGGGGTGGCCAGCAAAACACTAACCAAAATCCTAACCAACCAAGGCCGAGTGGAACACCTGGTTTCACTCCCCAACATAACCAGTCAATGTACCAAAAACCTTATAATCAACCTGTAGGATCTTCTGTAGAAAACCTACTCAAGGAGTATATAGCTAAAAATGATGCTACTCTTCAGAGCCAGCAAGCTACCCTTAGGAGCCTGGAAAACCAAATAGGCCAGTTAGCCAATGAACTTAAAAGTAGGCCCCAAGGTAGACTCCCTGCTGACACCGAGATACCAAGGAGAGATGGCAAGGAACAAGTTCAAGCAATTGAACTTAGGAGTGGAAGACCATTGGTGAGCAATACAAAAGACACACCAAAGAGAGTAGAGAACACTGAGTCTAGTGCTCCACTGGAGTCTCTGCCAAGCCAAGGTCCACCACCAACTAGCACATCAGGAGCCAGGCTAGAACCAATTGTAGAGGACATAGAAGAAATTCCAAGGCCTCCACCGATCCTAAAGCGTCCTGACGTGCCTGCTTATGTGCCACCACCTCCTTATCCTCGAAGGCTTAAGAAGAAGCAGGAACAGGAAGTTCATTTTAATAAATTTTTAGAAATACTTAAGCAAGTGCATGTGAACATTCCTTTTGTAGAGGTTTTACAGTCTATGCCTTCATATGTAAAGTTTTTGAAGGATATCATTACTAACAAAAAGATAATTGGTGAGTTTGAAACAGTAAACCTCACCGAGGAGTGCAGTGCCATCCTCCAGAACAAGCTGCCCAAGAAGGAGAAGGATCCTGGTTCCTTCACCTTACCTGTAGAACTTGGAGGCAAGCATGTGGGCAGAGCGCTTTGTGACCTGGGCGCCAGCATAAATCTCATGCCCCTGTCCCTATTCCGTCAGTTGGGAATAGGAGAAGCACGTCCAACTACTGTCACTTTACAACTAGCAGACAGATCCATCGCATATCCAGAAGGTAAGATTGAGGATATTCTAGTTAAAGTTGACAAATTCATTTTCCTTGCAGATTTCATTGTCCTGGACTATGAGGCAGACAAGGAGGTACCCATCCTGCTAGGTAGGCCTTTTCTAGCCACAGGTAGGGCACTAATAGATGTGCAAAAAGGTGAGTTAACTATGAGAGTTCATGATGAAGAGGTAAAATTTAGTGTTTACAAAGCTTTAAAATACCCCTCTGATTCTGAGTCTTGTGCTAGCATTGATGTTATTGACTCACTTATGGAAGAACAATTAGAGCATGTATTATTAACCAAGCATGCTAGTGAATATGTACAAATAGATGTAGATGATCTAAATGTAGCTGACATAATGAACATGCCTGTAAATGACCCTCAGCATGTATGTATGACTATAGATTTAACTGATAGAATTATTAACCCTCTGAAGCCCTCCATTGAGCATCCACCTGTTTTAGAACTAAAACCACTACCTACTCACCTCAAATATGCATATCTAGGAGATAATGACACACTGCCTGTAATTATTTCTTCTAAGCTAAGTGAACAGCATGAGGTTGATTTAATTTTACTGCTTAAGCAACATAGGAAGGCTATAGCATGGTCTATTGCCGATATTCGAGGCATTAGCCCTTCCTATTGCATGCACAAAATTATATTAGAGGAAGAGCACACACCTAGGGTAGATCACCAGCGTAGGTTAAACCCCTCTATGAAAGAGGTAGTGAAGAAAGAAATCATAAAGTGGTTAGATGCAGGAGTAATTTTCCCCATAGCTAGTAGTCAGTGGGTGAGCCCCATCCAATGTGTACCTAAAAAGGGGGGAATAACTGTGGTAGTCAATGAGAATAACGAACTAATTCCAACAAGGACTGTCACAGGGTGGAGGGTATGTATGGATTACAGAAAACTAAATAAAGAAACTAAAAAAGACCACTTCCCCATACCGTTTATTGACCAGATGCTAGACAGAATAGCTGGTAGAGCCTACTACTGTTTCCTAGATGGCTATTCAGGCTACAATCAAATAACTATAGACCCTAAGGATCAAGAGAAGACCACCTTCACTTGCCCTTTTGGAACGTTTGCCTTCCGCAGAATGCCTTTTGGCTTATGCAATGCACCGGCAACTTTCCAGAGGTGCATGATGGCAATCTTTTCTGAGTTGGATGAGTCCATGATAGAAATATTCATGGATGACTTCTCAGTCTTTGGGGATTCATTTAAAACCTGTCTAGAAAACCTAGGACAAGTCCTGACTAGGTGTGAGGAGACTAACCTAGTCCTGAATTGGGAAAAATGCCATTTTATGGTAGATGAAGGGATTGTCTTAGGACATCGAGTGTCAAGGGCGGGTGTAGAAGTGGATAGGGCGAAAATAGAGGTCATAGAGAAGTTGGTAGAGCCCCAAAATGTCAAGGCTATTAGGAGTTTCTTAGGGCATGCTGGCTTCTATAGAAGGTTCATCAAGGACTTTTCTAAGATAGCCAAGCCTCTATGTGAGCTTCTAGAGCTAGGTAGGCCATTCATCTTTTCTAAGGAATGTGTAGTAGCTTGGAAAACCCTTAAGGAAGCACTGGTCACAGCACCAATCATAGTAGGACCAAATTGGGATCTCCCATTTGAGATGCTATGTGATGCCAGTGACTATGCTGTAGGAGTCATGTTAGGACAGAAGATTGACAAGCTCACACATCCTGTCTATTATGCGAGTAAGACCTTGAATGAGGCCCAATGTAACTATACAACTACAGAGAAAGAGATGCTTGCTGTAGTATTTGCTTGTGAAAAATTTAGGAACTATATTGTAGGAACTAGGACCATTGTATATACTGACCATTCTGCTTTAAAATATCTAATGAGAAAGGCTGATGCTAAGCCTAGACTAATTAGATGGGTGTTATTGCTGCAGGAATTCGATTTGGACATTCGGGACAAGAAGGGATGTGAAAATGTGGTTGCAGATCACCTGTCTCGATTGCAGCACAATTGCGAAAAAATTGCGGACCCCGCAATTTCTGATGCTTTTATAGATGAACATATCTTTGCTTTGACTCATCGTGATAACGATGAGGAACCTTGGTTCGCTGACATTGCTAACTTCCGTGCAGCACAGGTATTACCAGTGTTCAAGGGAGGACAAGAGAAGAAAAGGTTCCTCCATGAAGCAAGGAAATTCATCTGGGATGACCCCATACTTTACAGGACCTGTGCTGATGGGTTGTTGAGGAAGTGTGTTACAGCTGCTGAAGCGAAGTCTGTGCTACAGCACTGTCATTCATCTCCTTACGGTGGGCACTTTGGTGGTCAAAGAACAGCTGCCAAGGTATTTCAGAGTGGCTACTACTGGCCAACAATCTTTAAGGACGCCCACAACTATGCCCACAACTGTGACGGGTGCCAAAGGACAGGTAACCTCAGTCGTAAGGATGAGATGCCCCTCACCTACATCTTAGAGTTGGAGCTCTTTGATGTATGGGGCATTGATTTCATGGGACCCTTCCCTCCATCATCAGGTAACTTGTACATTCTAGTAGCAGTAGACTACGTGTCAAAGTGGGTAGAAGCTAAGGCATGTCCTAATAATGATGCTAAGACAGTCACTAATTTCTTGCATAGGCACATTTTCACTAGATTTGGGACTCCTCGTGCTATCATTAGTGATGAGGGGTCACATTTCATTAATAAGGCTATGGAGAAGTTATTGGCTAAGTATAACATCAGACATAGGGTAGCTACTCCCTACCACCCACACTCAAATGGCCAAGCTGAGATTTCCAATAGGGAGATTAAGAACATCCTAGAAAAGGTAGTCAAACCAAATAGACAAGACTGGTCTTTCAAGCTTGAGGATGCACTTTGGGCTTATAGAACAGCATATAAGACACCTCTAGGAATGTCTCCCCTATAGGTTGGTATATGGCAAGGCTTGCCACTTGCCACTTGAGTTGGAGAACAAGGCATTTTGGGCCATGAAAGAATTAAATTTTTGTGTGAAGGATGCAGGGACACTAAGATCTTTACAGCTACATGAACTTGATGAGCTTAGGCACATGGCCTATGAGAATGCCAAGATGTACAAAGAAAAGACAAAAATATGGCATGACAGTAGACTTAGGATCAAAGACTTTAAGAAGGGCCAACTTGTATTGCTATTTAATTCACGATTAAAGCTATTTCCAGGCAAATTAAAGTCTAGATGGTCAGGTCCCTTTATTATTACTAATGTCTTTGTTCATGGTGCCATAGAGATTAAAAACTTGCAGCAAGGACAGCCATTTATGGTCAATGGTGCTAGGTTGAAGCACTACTATGAGGAAGGGGATGTAAAGACTCTCTCGGCCTTCCTCTTGACTGAAGCATGACAAAGAGAACGAGAGAGAACGAGTGGTTACTGTGCTCGTTTAGTCGAGGCCCATGCCTTAGTTTATTTTTTCTGTTTTTATCGATGATCGTTTGTATGTTTTGTAGCGTGATTTTAATTGTGTATTTAATGTTTGTTTTGTTTGTTTTTGTAGGGAATCGAAAGAGGGGATCAAGGGGAGTAAATCGCACTTTAAATATCAAGAATCGGTTGGGCCAATTGAAAGATACGGGCGATCAAAGTTTGGATTTTGTATGAAATCTTGTCCCTGGAATTGCGAAAATATTGCTGACTCCGCAAAAAGAGCCGTTGGGATTTCATCCGTTGCTTTTATAGCCGTTAGAGGGCGCCCGTTTGATACGATCTTCCCATTCTTTGCTCTCCAAGATTTCTGCGATTTTCTCAACCTTTGATCTCTCTCTCCAAACCTCCAAGATTCGACCATGGTTTCCACTAGGGCTGAGAGATCCGCCGCCAAGAAGAAGGCCGACGACGCAGCTGAAGCGGCTGCGAGGGAAGCGCTTCTCACCCTTGCTGATCAGGGTGCTGTACGCACTGGCCGTCTTGGCAAGCTTCCTATTCGTAGGAAGAAGTGGAGGGTGGTAACTGAAATCCCTGCTGGCCCATCTGAGCCGGTGGGTACGCCCACGAAGCGCCGGTGGACTGTCAAGACTGCCGCCGGACCAAGCAAATCCAAGACTCCTTCTGTGGCGAGTCAAGAATCTGATCGTGCATCCCACGAGTCAGATAAAGAAGGTGCGACGCAGTCTGCATCACCTGTGCGCAGACCTCTGCCGTCTGAATCACCTGTGCGCAGCCCCCTGCCATCTGAACCAGTGCTAAGCACCGAATCAGCACCGCCTGCGCAGAGCGCCAAGTCATCTCCAGCACCTCAGAGTGCTGATCTACCACCTGCGGCTGTGCAGAGTCCTGAGTTGCCGTCTTCGCCGTGGAGTTCTGCGAATACCCCATCAGCAGAGCACAAGTCTCCACGGCCTGATCCGGAATTCCCTTATGGGGATTACCAAGAATCCACGCAAGGCAGTGGAGAGGCAGAAGAAGAAGAAGTCTTCTCTCCCATGAGAGAAGACAGCCCTGATGAGCCTGCACAGCAAACGCCTGCTGATGATTCTATGGAGGAGACGCTGGGGGCCTGTTTCCCACAACTCCAGGCGAGGCAGAAGGCCAAGAAGAAGGCCACCAAGGAAGCCAAGAAAGCCAAGAAACTGAAGAAGAAGAAGGCCAAGCGAGTGCCTTCAGCAGAAGAAGACAGTGCTGAGCCTTCGCTCAAACGCCTCAAGGTGGAGGCTGCTGAATCTTCCAAGCCTACTGATAAGGGGAAGGCTAAACTCTACCCCGAAGATGAACCTCCATCAGTGAGATATGTCTCGTCTGATGCTGAATCAAGGGGCGTGGAGCTGAGGAAAAGGGACCTGTTGCACGAGAAGGGGTTCCTTGATCGCCTAGCTGACCTGCCGCAGTTCTTGCGCGCAGGGGTGATCAACCATGGCTGGGAGGAATTCTGCCGACCTCCCAACCCAGCATACACGAGCATGGTCTATGACTTTTATGCTAACGTGCTCAGCCCTGAGGATGGCCTGTCTGTGGTCAGAGGGGTAGAAGTGGACTTCTCTGCTAAGGCCATCAATGAAGCATTCGGTTTAAGGGGCCAGCCCCACACAGATTACGCCCGGATAGTTGATGAGCCGACCGAGGCTGTGTTGGAAGAAGCCATCCGCACCATTGGCCAGCCTGAGGCCTCCTGGACAGTCTCACGCAATGGGCGGCACACGCTCATGAGTGCCAACCTCACGGCAAAGGCAGCTGTGTGGTTTTCATTCGTGAGAAGAAGACTCTCCCCGGTGACGCATGAGACCACCATTAACCAGAGCCGTTCGCTGCTGGTTTATGCTATCATGAGAGGTCTCACGATCAACGTGGGAGAAGTCATCAATGCTGCCATCGCCGAGTGTGCTAAAAAGGGTAAGGGGCCATTATTTTTCCCCAACATTATAACGAAGTTATGCTTGCTTGCAGGAGTTCCTACCGAACGCTTGGAGCAGCAGCTGCCCTACACAGGCCATCTGGAGTTGCCTGCACACCTGAGGCTGAGAAGGAAGGGCAATATGGAGTTTGAGTTGGATAGGTTGGCTGCTGAGCAGTCCCTATCCATGGCCTGTTTGATGGACCTGCAGAGAAGAATGGCTCAATGGGCCAACTATGCGCAGGCGAGGGACAGAGAAGTTGCAGACCAATTGGGGTGCACCTTCCCGGACTTCCCCACCAACCTCCTAACTCCATGGGTGGCCCCACGACCAAGGCAACCAGATGAAGATGATTGAGTGCTGGTTTGAAGAGCACTAGAGGGAGTATTACTGATCCCTCAAGAAACAAAGACAATTTTCCTGTTTTTTTTTTTTTTTTTTGATAGATTCATGTATATTATGCTGTTTTGTGGTTAAGTTTTGATCTGTTTTGGATGTTTAGTTTTATGTTTTCCTTTTTGATTAGGATAGTCTGATGTTAGTTGATTAGGTAGGATAGTTTAGTTTTATTTTTAGGATGCATGAGTAACGGAAAAAAGCATGCTAGGGGCCTGAGTTATTGTTTAATCTGCCCAGATTGTATTGCGAAATAATTGCGGTTCCCGCAATTTTTGTGACTGATTGCATGTTTTTGACTGCCCGGTTAATTAGGATGTGATCTGTTAAATTCTATCTTTTGCTGCTAGCATGACTACCTTTTATAGCTGATCTTGAAGCATGCTGGATGAGTGTCATAGGACACCTTTTGATAGTTTAAATTTGCCTCTGAATAGTGCTCAGCATGCATAAACCATCAGTCCTTAAACCTGTCTGTTATGTTCAAATTTTCTGCTGCTGGGATAGTTGCTTCTAGAATGTTTTGCCTATGCCTAGGATGTTTAGATTCTCTTTGTTTTACTTTAGACTAGATGCTTCTAGGACAAGTTTGGGGGTGTGCCACCTCAAACACTCATTGGGGACAATGAGTAGTTGAAGTTTGGGGGAGGCCACCCTAGGCCTAGGAACATTCCTCTCTTCCTTAAGACATAAGCATTCTTCTTCTCTTAAAAAAATTTTTTGTGATAAATAGAAAAAGTGAAAAATAGAATAAAGAGGGGAGTCTCTCTCAAGTTGTTGAGTAATCAGTGCCAAGTGTGTAAACCACAAGTGGCATTGCATCAAAAGGCAAACCAAGGAGAGACTCCACCTAAGTAAAAAAAAAAAAAAAAAAAAAAAAAAGGGAAAGAAAAAAAAGAAATAGGGGAAGAAGAATGTGTGCTTGGGAGTTATAATCTTGTGGCTTAGATGTCCTATGAAAAAAAGAACTCTGATCCTTAAATGAGCTAAGCACAAGGTTGTAGCTTTTAGGTTTGTCTAGGGAGATGAATGTATATCCAATGTAGTGATGCCAGGGTTTAGGTTGTTCTCTATAAAGTACCACTGTCACTGTTAATACTAAGACTGGCATGACTCTAAGGAATCCTAGACACATTAAAAATAAGCTAGAAGCATGTACTGAGTCTAGAGTAAAGCTTGGTAGAATTTGAAACCTTAGGGATAGTAGCATGATGTCATAGAAGTAGCTAGATCAGTAGTAGGGGGTCAACAAAAGCAGTGGGTATAGTAGGCAGGTGAAGTCAGAAGAAGCTAGGCAAGAGGTTAGTTCTAAACCAAGAAGTGTGTCACAGGACAGCATTGCTTGAGAGAGGGATATAAGGGAGTTAGTGAGTAGTTAAAGAAGAAGAAACAGCAGCCTAAGTAAGTCCTTAGTATGCTTGAGGACAAGCAAAGCCTTAAGTTTGGGGGTGTGTTAAGTCTCTGAAAGTGACTTATTTAGGACCCATTTAGCTTAAGAAGATGTACACATTTAGGTGTTTTTATTAGCATTTAGCCTAAACCTATGCTTTAATATGAGAATTAGAAGAAGGTGGCTAATTTAGGACTTATGCACAATAGGTAGAAAAAGGGGTGAAAACCGAAGAAAAGAATGAAAAAATAACCCTTGCGAATGCATTGCGGAATAATTGCGGTGGCCGCAATTATTCAAGTTAAAACCGTAAGTTGGCTGACATTTTTCTGTTTAGATCCGACTTTTCAGGGATTCATTCTTTCTCCTCCATCCATTCTGATATACGACGTTGAAGATTGATGGTTCTCCTTGGCCCAATCGCACCTGCAAACTACTATAAAAGGGGGCCAAAGTCGGAGGTTCAGTAATCATTCAACGCACAGAAGTCTTTCTGCAGTCCACCATTTCCACTGTTTTTCCTTTGCCGTCTGTTGGAGTGAGGTTCTCAGCTTTTGGAGACGATAATCTGATAGGAAGGAGAGAAGATTCTTCTTCTCTCTCGATTGGATTCATCCAAGCACGGCTGAATTCTCATCACCAACATTCGAGGCGTCTGCCACGAAGATTTCCAGCAACCTTTACTGTTTTCTGCTCTTTTCTTCTCATTTCCATTACTGATCATTGTTGTCTTAGTTTAGTCAGTTCAATTATTGTATTTCGTTGTTGTCTGCCTTGAATTCATTCTGTTTAAGCTTTCCTTTGTCATTCAAACACTTGAAGTAATCAAAGTACGTTTTTGCACTTCACAGTTTTTCCTTATTCTGCTACGAGCTTGGCTTACTGTTTTAAACACTTTTTCCTTCTAAGCATGTCTACTTTATCTTATATTTCTGTTCTACATATATCCATGAGTAACTAAATTCATTTAGGGGCATGCTAATGACAGAACTATAGGCTGAAAAACGTAAGTCAAATAGGTAGATCAACACTCGAACATTGATTATATGTAAGCTTCATCCCACGGGCAATTTCGATTGGCCATCCATTTTGTCCAAAGAACTCCTAACCTCTGGAAGGAGTAAGAGTTCAGAGTCGTATAATCATACTAGCCTTTCATGGTAATCAGGAAACGGCCTAGGAATAGGCGTTTCCCTAGTATAAACTGAACACTCCTGTTTTAACAAGATGCTTAAGATCTTACTTTGAAGTCGAGTAAACTTGAGTCTCTCATGCATGGAATCGGACGATACTTGAGATAGAGTGAGTTTAATGTATAGAGAGTTGATCCAAAGCTTGATAATCGTAATAAACTGCCTATAGGATAGTCATTAGTAGCCCTTAATTCACCCACTTAACCAGTTTTTCGCTGCCAATTAATTGCGGATTAATTGCGGTTCTCGCAATTCTGCTAAATTGCTTACTGTCTAGCTGTTTTCTTCTTCGTTTATTGATTCCATCTCTTGTTCTTTAAGCCTGATTTTTACTTTAATTTGTTTATGGCATATTCCTTTATACATTCAGCAGAAAGTAGTTAATTAAAAACCAATTTTACCCCATCAAATCCATCCCATCTTTCTTAACAAACACACTTCGCGAATAGCTAAAACTAAGTCTCTGTGGAAAAAACGAATTAAATATACTCACTACTTGCTGTAAGGCCATGTATGCTTGCATGTGCTAAGTGCTCTCTCTACCCTTTTGCATATTTATCTTTACACATTGAGCACGCAACAGTGAGTCCCTGCATGAGTATTGGGAACGCTTTGGGCGCCTGTGCGCGAGTTTCCCACACCACCAGATCGCCGATCAGCTGCTCATACAGTATTTCTATGAGGGGATGACACCCCACGACAGGCAGATGATCGATGCAGCGAGTGGAGGGGCACTGATTGACAAGACCCCAGTTGAGGCCAAGCAGCTCATTGCGAATATGGCTACAAACTCGCAGCAGTTTGGGATCAGGGGGCAAGGACAAGTGCACAGCGTGGCTCAGAGCCATGAAATGTCTGAAATGAGGGCCCAGGTGGCCGAGATAGGTAGTATGTTGAAAAAAATTGTTGGAGGACACCGCGAAGAAGCGGAGGTCAATGCAATCGGGGGGTATGCTTCCAACCCTAGGAAGTATGATCCATATGCTAACACTTACAACCCCGGTTGGCGCGACCATCCTAATTTCAGCTATGGGAATAGGGAAGGACAAACTCGTTTTCAAGGCCAGTCCCAGGATAGGCCTAACTCTTCCACCCAAGCTCAAGCTTCGAGCTCCTCCAGCTCACTTGAAGAGATGGTCAGGACCATCGTGACTAGCACCAGCCAGTTCCAGAAAGAGGCTCGCGAGGAGCTAAATTCTCATAAGGCAGAGCTGCAAAATTTGAACAAGCAGCTGACACAGATGGCGGTGTCTATTAGTAAGATTGAGAGTAAGAGCTCGGGGAAGCTTCCTTCCCAAACTACAGTAAACTCATGTGAAAACGTGAGTGCCATTCAGCTGCGCAGTGGGAAATCACTTTCCACCAGAGCTGCGAAGGAAGCCACGGACAGCTTGAACAAGTCCGCCCCGATTGCTCCCGAGACTCAGAATGAGAAGATAAATGAGAAGGTCAGTGTACCTGTGGATGTTGCCAAAGCACCATTCCCGAGTAGGCTTGCGAAGCCTACTTTGGAATCTGATGACGAGGAGGTCCTGCGAACCTTCCAGAAGGTGATGGTAAATATCCCGCTCCTAGAGGCAGTCAGTCAAGTGCCCAAATATGCAAAATTCCTGAAGAGCTGGTGCACTACGAAGAGAAAGTCCAGAGGGATTGATAAAAAGAAAGAGAACGTCTCTGCCATTCTCCCAGGTATGTTGCCTGCCAAGTGCAACGATCCAGGTACTTTTACTATCCCCTGCACTATAGGTAGTAAAATTGTTCATAATGCCATGTTAGACCTAGGAGCCTCTGTTAATGTTATGTCTTATGCATTATATCGTGAACTGAATTTAAATGAAATGCATGAATGTAATGTTTCTGTTCAGTTGGCTAATGGGTCGAGCATCTGTCCTAGGGGGAAGGTAGAGGATGTTTTAGTTAGAGTTGGGAATATGACGTTTCCCGCTGATTTCCTTGTTTTAGATATGAAAGAAAATTCATTGCATGCTTCGTCCTCCATGTTGTTAGGACGTCCCTTTCTTAAGACCGCTAGGGTCAAAATTGATGTGTATAAGGGCGTTGTTTCTCTGGAGTTTGATGATACTTTGCATGAATTCTCTTTATTTGGAAAGTCTGCTGGAAATGTATCTGTTTGTGAGCATGATGAGAATGGGAGTCTACCCTCGCGCTTGAGGGATGGTTCCCATGTCTCGGTTAAAATTTCTGATTTGAATTTGATGGATGAAACTGCTGATTTTTGCACTAACATGTCTGATATTCACGTGCCCGAGGGACGAAGAGTGCAAAATATTTTTCAGGTGGATGGTGGAAAAGGTGTGGCCAAGGACAAGTCTGGATCGTCCCCCGCACCTACAGACTATGGATGAGTCTGTTGCGAGAATACAGTCGAGCAACCGACTTTAAAAATTCTGCGCTTCTCGGAGGCACCCGAGTGTTGAACTGTTTTTATGCTTTAGTTTAGTTTTCTTGCTTTTTAGTATTAATTTAGTTTGCTGATTTTTTTTTTAGGAATCGAGGAAGAGAAGACAATTTTGGGCTCTGATGCGTTCGTGCGCCGCTTCCTCGCCCTCGCCAGCTTCACAAAGAGTCAGGGAAGTGTACTTCTTCTTCCCTTTTTACTTTATTGTATCTGACTGATTGGCATTGAGGACAATGCCAAATTTTGAAGTTGGGGGTGGAGTAGTCCGATGGATGTGCATGTGTAGTTTGTTGAGAAGTGTTATAAAGATTTTGAAGTGCTTGGGACTCTGTTTACTGTTTTCTGACTGTGATAGCCTAGGAAATGCATGTTGGAAATCTGAGCATGTTCATAATCGAGTTTTTGCATGAGTTTTGTGTTTATTAGGTTCATGTCAAAAATTTTAAAATTTTTTCTGTTGCTCCCTTGCACTCATCGCGCACTTATCAACCTCTCCCTAGATTCCGTAAGCTTGGTTTATCGCATGCTTAGCTAATTCTCGTTGTCACCCCGAAAGGCACCCTTAGGTAGCTTGTTGCATGAGATTTAGTAGCTAATTAATTGAGAAAGCATGTGCTTAGCCTAATGTAAAAAAAAAATAGAAAAGCATGTTTTGTAAAAAAATTCCTCTCGAGGCGCTCCTCCTTCTTATTAAGCGCTTAAAAGAAGTGAGCGTTAGTCCTTAAAAACGTGAAGTTTTATGCATGAATTTGACGTGTTAGGCGACTCGAGTAGGAAAGAAAAAGAAATGAAAGGTTGGTTCAAAGAACCCAAAATAAAAGAGTACAAAGTACTTTTGAAAAAGAAAGAAAAAAAAAAAAAAAAGAATGAGAAAATAATTAGGTCTCTTAATTTGCTTCTTTCTCTCGTGTAAGTCAAGTGTAGCTGTTCTTAAACGCTAGAAGTAGGGGGAAAACGGGATGTGCGTTGCATGTAGGTTTTCCGAGTTTACGTGAGTTTAGGAGCGGTTAGCTAGCACACACGCACGTTAGGGGGCAAGAGTTAATTTTTGATATGGCCTAATTGATACATGAACAAAATGCTTCCATGATTATATTCGTGTTTGAAATTTCAATATGCATGGAGGCTTGAGTTAGAGTATATGTAAACGCGTCCTTAGAGTCAATGTCTTTGTAGTGCTTGCTCGAGGACTAGCAATGTTTAAGTTGGGGGTGTTTGATAACTCCATTTTGGAGCTATTAAATACGTCCTAATCGTAGCTAAAGTCCGCTTTCAATTGATTAAATGTATCTCTTTTGTAGGAGAAAAGCGGCAAAGAGCTCGCGCGTCCATTGGGCATGTTCGAGAGCTTAAAGCAGAGTTTTAGCGCCCCGGGAATGCATCGGGAAGAGGGGAATTTGTTCCGTGAAGAAACGGGCCAAAACAGCCGTGGAGAGGCAAAGCATCAGCCCCAAACCCGAGAGCCAGCGTCGAGCTACAGCGTCGAGACGCTGGCTCGACGCTGGAAAAACCCGAGAGCAAGCGTCGAGTGATAACGTCGAGACGCTAGCTCGACGCTGCCCTGGCGTCGAGACCCTGCTTGGCGTCGAGACGCTCCGGAGGAGGCGCGCGCAGGAAATTCATCGGGGCAGCGTCGCGACGCTGGCCTTGCGTCGCGACGCCAGCGCGCGCGCGCGCGGATCACTTAGGGCACAGCGTCGAGACGCTAGGCCCAGCGTCGAGACGCTACGACGAAGACAGTAGCTAAAAGACGATTTTTCTGCAGATTTTTAGAGAGCTTTTCTCCTTCTTCTCCCAACGGATTCCGACGATTCTTCTCTTCATCTTCCCCATTTTCTCTCTATTTTCCGTGGAGCTCCGCCATTGTTGGCATGCGAGCGAGCTCCACTTCCCTTTGTAATAGGTAGATGAACTCTTCCATGGTCGTTGGTGGAGCGGGATTGACGAACCGCGCCATGAGCGGCTAAGGTAAGGGTGACGGTTTGGGACTTTGTTTAGGGGAATTTTGTTAGACATTATTGCTTTGATAATCTGAGTATGATTTTGTATATTGGTTCTGTTTACATTGCATTTGTTTACCTTGCTTAATCCAACGCGCATGTTAAAATACGTTGATTGACACTCGGGTAGTTTTGCATGTTGTGTATGTTAAAGAGTAGCGATGTCGTGCCTCTCACTACTCGACTAAGTAACACAGGTAAATAGAACTAAATCGAAGTATCGGGTCGGGTAGGATAATTGTTGGTTGCATACGGCGTTTGCGGGCAACCTACTAGCAATTAGAATTCACGCCCGAATGTTCGTCGCGGTTAGCTAGTAACTGTCTAAATTCATCTTAGGACTGATCATCTTAATGTGAGATTAGATAACGTGTAATTAGGACTGTGTGGCCTAATTAAAATCCATGGAGTCGGCTACTTTGGGGCTTCTCTGGTAGTCGTCCGCGTGCTTGGTAAACTGAATTCCATGTTATTAGAATTAAATGATAAGTGATATTTGTCTAACAATTGATCCCGAGACTCCCCAAACCGTGCACACGTTTTCTACATATTATTTCCTTCTTCCGTTAGCTTTTGCATTATTTCCCATTTGCATGATAAAACCCCCCGTTACCAATTAATCAATTAAATCCCAACTTTACTAGTAAATTCATTCTCCTATTCCTTGGATCGACCCTGTTACCACTGGCTGCAAAGCCTTGGTTATAGGCCTTATAAATCGTATTTTGGCAAGCCTCGACAGCTTGAGATTAAGCGGATATTCAAAAATCCGTCCACCACTTGTTGATGGTGGACCTTGGTTTGGCAGAGACTCCAGTGGAGCACTAGACTCAGTGTTCTCTACTCTCTTTGGTGTTTCTTTTGTGTTGCTCACCAATGGTCTACCACTTCTAAGTTCAATTGCTTGAACTTGTTCTTTACCATCTCTCCTTGGCACTTCGGTGTCAGCAGGGAGTCTACCTTGGGGCCTACTTTTGATTTCATTGGCTAGTTGCCCTATTTGGTTCTCTAGGCTCCTAAGAGTAGCTTGCTGGCTCTGCAGAGTGGCATCATTCTTGGCTATGTATTCCTTAAGTAAGTTTTCTACAGAAGATCCTACAGGTTGGTTGTATGGTTTTTGATACATTGACTGGTTATGTTGGGGAGTGAAACCAGGTGTTCCACTCGACCTTGGTTGGTTAGGAGCTTGGTTAGCATTCTGTTGGCCACCCCATGACAGGTTTGGGTGGTTCCTCCAACCAGGGTTGTAAGTATTGGAATAGGGGTTGTTCCTAGGCTGCTGCTGGCTTCCAACGTAGCAGACTGAGGCGAGATTCCCAGGGCAGTATTCATGCAGGTGCCCTTCCCCACAGAATCCACATACAAGTGCCTCGCCTTGACTTGGTTGGGTGCCCATTGACATGGATGTGGTAGTGTTGACACTTGTTTGGAGATTGGCTTGAGCCATTTGCTTAACTAGGTTGGTCAGGGCATTTATTTGGCTGCTCATTGCACTTAGAGCATCCTTGTCTTGAGCTCTAGTTGGCTCAACTGGATCATCTGACCACCTACAGTGAGATGCTGAGATCTTCTCCAAGATCTCATAGGCTTCGTTGTAACTCTTGGACAACATGGAACCTCCAGCAGATGAATTTAAGACTTGCCTAGTGCTGGGGTTGCATCCTTTGAAAAAGACCTCTATTTGGATACACCATGGGATGCCATGGTGTGGACATTTAAGAAGAAGATCTTTGAACCTAGTTCAAGCTTCGTGAAGAGACTCATTCTCAGCTTGTTTGAATTTAACTATGTCATCACGAAAGGTAGAATTCCTATCAGGTGGGAAGTATTTAACTAGGAATTTCTCCGCCAAGTCTGTCCAATTGCGGACGGATCCAGAGGGTAATGAGTTTAACCACGTCTTTGCTTTATCCCTCAATGAGTAAGGGAAGAGGTATAGCCTCAAGGCTTCTTGGGAAACTCCAGGGATGATGAAGGTATCACTGACTCCTAGGAAGTTTCTAAGATGGTTGTGGGGATCCTCATTTTCCACTCCAAAGAATTGTCCCACCGTGGACAACATTTGGAACATCACTGGCTTTAACTCGAATGAGTGGGCAGTGATCTCAGGGCGGATTATGTTGGGGTTCAGCTCCCCAGGCATAGGAACTAAGTATGAGAGAATGGCACTATTCTTGTCATTCGCTATTTCGATGGGATTGCGAGTGACAGGTACCGGATTTGGAACTATCCCTTCCATTTCTTCTTGAGACAATTGCGGAGACTCTGTCGTTTCAGCAATTATTTGAGGTAAACGGGGTTGGTTAAAGAGACGTTTCTTGGCTCTATTTCTAGCCCTAAGTAATCTCTCAGGCTCAGGGTTGAACTCTAGATCACTACTCGAATGCTCACTCATAAACTAACCCAACTAGTACCTGCAAGAGAAATGAAACAGATCAGTTTCAGTAGACAATAAACTTGGTATTTCAAACTTAACTAACTTCGTTTTCACTTGAATAAATCCCCGGCAGCGGCGCCAAAAACTTGTTACGTGCTCAATGTGTTAAAATAAATAAGCAATAAGATAGGAAGAGCACTTAGAACATGCAAGCATACATGATCTTATAGCAAGTAGTAAGTATTTTTTCATTCGTTTTCCCACAGAGATTTATTATAAGCTACTCGTGAAGTGTAAAGTTAAGGAAGAAGGGGTGGATTTGATGGGGTAGAATTGGCTTTAAATTGTCTATTTCCTACTGAATACGAAGAGGGTAGCAACATAAATAAGTGCAAATCAAAATTAAACTCGAAGGAGAAGAGACGAAGTTAATAAATGAAGACAGAAACAGCTAGACAGAATTGTAACTTAGCAGAATTGCGGAAACAGCAATTCTACCGCAATTTTAATAACAGCGAAAGTGTGTAAAATGGTGAATTAAGGGCTACTAACAACTATCCTATAGGCTTTTTCATACGATTCTCAAGCACTTGATCAACTCACTATGCATCAAACTATCTCAATTTCATGTATCTTCCGATTTCATGCAATAGATTCTTTAGTTTACTCATGTCCAAGTAAGGTCTTAAGCATCTTGTTAAAACAGAAGGATATGGTTTGTACTAGGGAAACGCCTATTCCTAGGCCGTTTCCTGGCTACCTTGAAAGGCTAGCATGAGAGTATGACTCTGAACTCTTACTCCTTCCAGAGGTTAGGAGTTCTTTGGACAAAATGGATGGCCAATCGAAATTGCCCGTGGGATGAAGCTTACATACAATCAATGCTTCGAGAGCTATCCTACATGCTTGATTCACGTTTTTTAGTCTATAGTATTGTCATTAGCATGCCCCTATGTGACTTAGTTACTCATGGATGTAGGGGGAACAGAAATAAAAGATAAAACAGACATGCTTAGAAGTGAAATAGAGACAAAACAGTAGGGGAAAACAGTAGACTGCAAAGGTAAGAAACTGTGAAATACTGAATTTTGCTTTTGATTACTTGATTGTTTGAAGGAACAACAGGAAGCTTAAAGTGAATAACACAAAGACAATACACCACGAAATGCAATAACCTAGCTACTAGAATAGGAACAACAACTAAGCAATGCTGGAAAGTAGAAATGGAAGACAGAATGTAGGTAAATGAGCTTGAACGCCTCGTCGCAACTGCCTCGGCTGAAGGATGAGAAAGATCAGCCTTGCTTGGATGAATCCAATCGGGAGAGAAGACAAATCTCCTCTCCTTCCTATCAGATTATCGATTCCAACAGCTGAGCTTCGCAAACCAACAAACGGCAAAGGAAAACAGGAGAAAAGATGGAGCTGCGAGAAGACTTCTACGCTTTCGGATGATCTTTGAACCTTCGACTTTGACCTCCTTTTATAGGCTTCTGCAGGTGCGATTGGGCCAAGGAGAACCGTCCATCCTCAACGTCGTACTTCACAATGGATGGAGGAGAAAGAACGAATCCCTGAAATAACGGATCTAAACAGAAAAAGATCAGTCAACTTACGGTTTTCACTTGAAACATTGCGGTTTCAGCAATGTTTCCGCAATGCTGTCGCAATGCTTGTTTTTTCATTCTTTTCCTTCGGTTTTCAACCCTTTTCTTTCCTTTTGTACATAAGTCCTAATTTAGCTACCTTCTTCTAATTCTCATATTTAAGCATAGGTTTAAGCTAAATCCTCTCAAAAACACCTAAGAGTGAACATCTTTCTAAGATAATCAAGTCCTAAAAAGGTCACTTTTGGAGACATAACAATAATCCAGGATGATGAAGCCTGCAAGAAAAATGAACTTGTCAACCTTGACAAGAATATCCTCTATCTTACCCTCAGGGTAGGTTATGGATCTGTCTGCCAACTGCAAGGTGACAGTGGTAGGACGTGCTTCTCCTATTCTAAGCTGGCGGAATAGTGATAGAGGCATGAGATTTATGCTGGCTCCCAGGTCACAAAGAGCTCTGCCCACGTGCTTGCCTCCCAACTCCACTGGTAAGGTGAAGGAACCAGGATCCTTCTCCTTCTTTGGTAGCTTGTTCTGGAGTATAGCACTGCACTCCTCAGTGAGATTCACTGTTTCAAATTCACCAATAATTTTCTTGTTAGTAATTATATCCTTCAAAAACTTACTATAAGAGGGCATGGATTGCAAAACCTCTACAAACGGGATATTAACATGCACTTGCTTAAGAATTTCTAAAAATTTATTAAAGTGCACTTCCTGTTCTTGTTTTTTCTTTAGCCTTCTAGGGAATGGAGGTGGCGGCACATATGTAGGCGCTTCAGGTCGCCTAAGGATAGAGGGAGGCCTTGGAATTTCTTCTGGTTCCTCTATGATTGGTTCCAGCCTTGCCCTTGATGTGCTGGTTGATGGTTGACCCTGGTTTGGCAGATAATCCAGTGGAGCACTAGACTCTTCATTCTCTACTCTCTTTGGGGTTTCTCTAGTGTTGTTCACCAATGGTCTCCCACTTCGAAGTTCAATTGCTTGAACTTGCTCTTTTCCATCCCTTCTTGGTACCTCAGTGTCAGCAGGTAGTCTACCTTGGGGCCTACTTTTTAGTTCATTGGCTAATTGCCCTATTTGGTTCTCTAGGCTCCTGAGGGTAGCTTGCTGACTTTGTAGAGTAGCATCATTCTTTGCAATGTACTCCTTAAGTAGATTTTCTACAGATGACCCTATTAGTTGATTATATGGTTTTTGATACATGGATTGGTTATTTTGGGGAGTGAAACCAGGTGTTCCACTCGGTCTTGGTTGGTTAGGAGCTTGGTTAGTATTCTGTTGGCCACCCCAAGAGAGATTTGGGTGGTTCCTCCAACCAGGATTGTAAGTGTTAGAGTAAGGGTTGTTCCTAGGCTGCTGTTGGCTTCCAACAAAGCAGACTGAGGCTGGATTCCCAGGGCAGTATTCATACAGGTGCCCTTCCCCACAGAACCCACAGATCAGTGTCTCACCTTGACTCGTTTGTGTGCCCATTGAGATGGCTGCTGCGGTGTTGACACTAGATTGAAGACTGATTTGAGCCATTTGTTTGACTAGGTTGGCCAGGGCGTTTATTTGGCTACTCATGGCACTGAGTGCGTCCTTGTCTTGAACTCTGCTTGGCTCTACTGGATCATCTGACATCCTGCAGTGAGATGCTGAGATCTTCTCCTGGATCTCATATGCTTCATTATAGCTTTTAGAAAGCATGGAACCACCAGCTGACGAATTCAACACTTGCCTTGTGCTGGGGTTGCATCCTTTAAAAAAGACTTCTATTTGGATACACCATGGGATGCCATGGTGTGGACATTTAAGCAGAAGGTCCTTGAACCTTGTCCAAGCTTCGTGAAGAGATTCGTTTTCGGCTTGTTTGAATTTGATTATGTCATCACGAAAGTTTGAATTCCTATCAGGTGGGAAATATTTGACTAGGAATTTCTCAGCCAGATCTGTCCAATTGACAACTGATCCGGAAGGTAATGAGTTTAACCATGTTTTGGCTTTATCCCTTAATGAGTAAGGGAAGAGGTAAAGCCTCAAAGCTTCTTGGGAAACTCCAGGGATAAGGAAGGTATCACTAACTCCTAGGAAGTTTCTTAGATGGTTGTGGGGGTCCTCATTTTCCACTCCAAAGAACTGTCCCACAGTGGACAACATTTGGAACATTACCGGCTTTAACTCGAATGAGTTGGCAGTAATTTCAGGGCGGATTATGCTTGGGTTTAGCTCCCCAGGCATAGGGACTAGGTAGGAGAGGATGGCACTATCCTTGTCATTCGCTATTTCGATGGGGTTGCGAGTGGTAGGTACCGGATTTGGGACTTATCTTTCCATTTTGATGTGTAGGAATTGCGAAGACTCCGCAGAGTCAGCAATTATTGGAGGTACAGGGGGTTGTTTAAAGAGACGTTTCTTAGCTTTGTTTCTGGCCCTAAGTAATCTCTCAGGCTCAGGATTGAACTCTAGATCGCTACTTGAATGCTCATTCATAAACTACCCCAATGGTACCTGCAAAAGAAATGAGAATAGATTAGTTCCAATAGATATTAAGCTTTGTGTTTCTAACTTAACAAACTTCGTTTTTACTAAACAAAATCCCCGGCAGCGGCGCCAAAAACTTGTTGCGTGCTCAATGTTTAAAATAAAGAAGCAATGATAGAGCACTCAGAACATGCAAGCATACATGATCTTGTAGCAAGTAATAAGTATTTTTTCATTCGATTTCCCACAGAGATTTATTCTTAGTTACTAGCGAAGTGTTTTGTTAAGTGAGAATGGGTGGATTAAGTGAGGTAGATTTGGTTTTAAGGTGCCTAATTACTAAGGAATATGTAAAGGATGGAAGCATAAACAAGTGCAAGTAGATAATAAACTTGAATGTAAAGAGAAGAGAATAACAAAGGAAGAGAAAACTGATTAAGGCAAAATTTCAACTAAAGGAATTGCGGAAACAACAATTATTTAGCAATGTTACTAACAGCGAATTAAGTGTAAAGTGTGGAAACAAGGGCTACTAACGACTCCTCTATAGACTTTTTCACACGATTCTCAAGCAGTAGATCAACTCATTATGCATCAAACTAACTTATTCTCATGTATCTTCCGATTTCATGCATTAGATTCTTTAGTTTACTCATGTCCAAGTAAGGTCTTAAGCATCTTTTTATAACAGCGAGTATTGGTTTGTACTAGGAAAACGCCTATTCCTAGGTCGTTTTCTGGCTACCTTGAGAGGCTAGCATGGATGTATGACTCTGAACTCTTACTCCTTCCAGAGGTTAGGAGTTCTTTGGACAAAATGGATGGCCAATCGAAATTGCCCGTGGGATGAAGCTTACATACATTCAATGCATTCGAGAGCTATCCTACATGCTTAAGTCACGTGTTTCTACCTATAGATTTGTCATTAGCATGCCCTTATGTGATTTAGTTACTCATGGATGAAGATGGAATAGACAGAATAGATGGAGATGACATGCTTAGTAGAATCGTAAAGGCAAAACAGAAGTTAAAAACAGTAAGCAAAGAAGATAGAGAACTTGCGAAGTGATGAAAATATACTTTGATTAACCAACGTTTGAACTAAACAAATGACGACTTTGAATGACTAAAACTAAACAGACAGCAACGAAATGAAGTAGAGTAGCTAACGAAAAGGGAAATAACAACAAACAGCAAAGGGAACAGAAAGCTAAAACAGAAAGCGATTTAAATCTGTGCGTGTTCTTCTCATTGTGAACGCCTCGGCTGAGGGTGAGAGGAAGCCTTGCTTGGATGAATCTAATCAGAAGAGAAGATAAATCTTCTCTCCTTCCTATCAGATTGTCGACTACAACAGTTGAACCTTTCAAACCAACAGACGGAAGAGCAAAAGAATGGGAAAGACTGCGTTGAACTGGAAGTCTACGCCGTTCGAGTGTGTTTCAACCTTCCATCTTGACCTCCTTTTATAGTATTCTGCAGGTACGATTGGGTCAAGGAGAACCATCCATTCTCAACGTCGTTCTTCCATGTGGCAGCTGAAGGAAGAATGGGCCCCTGAAAGATCGGAACAAAACAGAAATTGGTTAGTCAACTTACGGGTTTCACTTAAAACATTGCGGTTTTAGCAATGTTTTCGCAATGCTTCCGCAATGTTAAATTTTCATTCCTTTAACTTCATTTTTGGTTCTTTTTTCTTTCCTTTTGCATATAAGTCCTAATTTGGCTTCATTCTTCTAATTCTCATATATAAGCACGAATTTAAGCTAAATCCTACCAAAAACACCTAAGAGTGTACATCTTTCTAAGGTAAATAAGTCCTAAAATAGTCACTTTTGGAGACGTAACAATCCCATAGGCTTCATTATAGCTTTTAGAAAGCATGGAACCACCAGCTGACGAATTCAGCACTTGCCTTGTGCTGGGGTTGCATCCTTTAAAAAAGACTTCTATCTAAATACACCATGGAATGCCATGGTGTGGACATTTAAGCAAAAGGTACTTGAACCTTGTCCAAGCTTCGTGAAGTGACTCGTTTTCGGCTTGTTTGAACTTGATTATGTCATCACGAAAGTTGGAATTCCTATCAGGTGGGAAATATTTGACTATGAATTTTTCAGCCAGATCTGTCCAATTGACAATTGATCCGGAGGGTAATGAATTTAACCACGTTTTGGCTTTATCTCTTAATGAGTAAGGAAAGAGGTAAAGCCTCAAAGCTTCTTGAGAAACTTCAGGGATAAGGAAGGTATCACTAACTCCTAGGAAATTTCTTAGATGATTGAGGGGATCTTCATTTTCCACCCCAAAAAATTGTCCCACTGTGGACAACATTTGGAACATTACTGGTTTTAACTCGAATGAGTTAGCAGTAATCTCAGGGCGTATGATGCTGGGGTTTAGCTCCCCAGGCATGGGAACTAAGTAGGAGAGGATGGCACTATCCTTGTCATTCGCTATTTCGATGGGGTTGCGAACGTTAGGTGCTGGATTTGGGACTGGTCTATCCATTTCGGTTTGTAGGAATTGCGAAGACTCCGCGGAGTCAGCAATGTTTTGAGTTACAGGGGGTTGTTTGAAAAGGCGTTTCTTAGCTCTGTTTCTGGCCCTAAGTAATCTTTCGGGCTCAGGATTGAACTATAGATCGCTACTTGACTGCTCATTCATAAACTAACCCAATGGTACCTGTGAAAGAAAATGGAAAGAGATCAGCTCCAAAAGATATTAAGAATTGGTTTTTTTTTTTCTAACTTAACAGACTTCGTATTCACTAAACAAAATCCCCGGCAGCGGCGCCAAAAACTTGTTGCGTGCTCAATGTGTAAATTAAAATGCAATGATGGAGCACTCAGAACATGCAAGCATACATGGTCTTGTAGCAAGTAATAAGTATTTTTTCATTCGATTTCCCACAGAGATTTATTCTTAGTTACCAACGAAGTGAGAGGTTAAGTGAGAAAGGGTGGTTTAAATGGGGTAGATTTGGGTTTAAAGTGCCTAGCTATTAAGGAACGTGCGAGATATGAAAGCATAAACAAGTGCAAGTAGATAGGTAAACTCGAATGTAGAAGGAAAAGAATTGCGGAAACAACAATTTTCTAGCAATGTCACTAACAGCGAATTAGGGGTAAAGTAGGGAAGCAAGGGCTACTAACGACTCCTCTATAGGCTTTTTCATACGATTCTCAAGCAGTAGATCAACTCATCATGCATCAAACTAATTCATTCTCATGTATCTTCCGATTTCATGCATTAGATCCTTTAGTTTACTCATGTCCAAGTAAGGCCTTAAGCATCTATTTATAAAAGCAAGTTTAGTGATTTGTACTAGGAAAACGCCTATTCCTAGGTCGTTTTCTGGCTACCATGAAAGGCTAGCATGAATGTACGACTCTGAACTCTTACTCCTTCCAGAGGTTAGGAGTTCTTTAGACAAAATGGATGGCCAATCGAAATTGCCCGTGGGATGAAGCACACATACATTCAATGCATTTGAAGCTAACCTACATGCTTGTTTCACGTATTTCTACCTATAGACTTGTCATTAGCATACCCTTATGTGGTTTAGTTACTCATGGATGCAGATGGAATGGAAAGATTTGAGTATTTAAACATGCTCGACAGTATTCAAGAAGAAACGACAGCAAACAGAAGAAATGGAGAACTTGCGAAGTGATGAAACACTTCTTTGATTAACCAAAGTTTGAACTAAACAAATAACAACTTTGAACAACTAAAGCTAAACAGAAGAGTACGAAATAGAGTAGAGTAGCGGACAAAAGTGAAATAGCCAAATCAGAAACGAAAAGGGAAACAAAGACAGCAGAAAGCAGTAAAGTGTGCGTTTGAACTCCTCGCCGCAACGACTCGGATGAAAGTCGAAGGTAAGCTTGATCGTGGATGAATCCAATCAGAAGAGATGAAAGATCCTCTCTTCTTCCTCTTAGATTATCGATTCCACCAGCTGAAACCTCCACGCCAACACCCGTGAGAGAAAACAATGAGAAACTGCGTTGAGGAAAGAGATCTACGCCTTTCGAGTGTGTCTTCAACCTTCCCCCTTGACCTCCTTTTATAGTGTTCTGCGGGTACGATTGGGCCAAGGAGAACCATCCATTTTGAACGTCGTTCTTCTACGTGGCAGCAGGAGAAAAAACGAGCGGCTGAAAGATCGCAACAAAATGGAAATCGGTTAGACAATTTAACAACTTTCACTTAAAACATTGCTAAGACAGCAATGTTTCCGCAATGTTTTAGCAATGTGCAAACTTCAACTCTTTAGCTTTGTTTTTTGTTCTTTTTCTTTCCTTTTACCCATAAGGTCCTAATTTAGCTTCATTCTACTAATTCTCACATATAAGCACAAGTTTAAGCTAAAGTCTACCAAAAACGCTTAAGAGTGTACATCTTTCTATAGCAAATAAGTCCTAAAATAGTCACTTTTGGAGACGTAACACCCATTTACTGGGATCGTACAACAAAAAAAAAAGAATTTTGAAATCAATAATAAAAAAAATCCTTTTTGTTTTGAAATCAAAATAATTTTTAAAATTAATTTAAAACCCCAATTTTAAATCAACAATTCTTTTTGTTTTGAAATCAAAAGCAATTTTGTGATTTAATTTAAAAACTCATTTTGAAATCAACCCTTATTTTATTTACAAATCAAAACAAATTTTGAAATATTAATTTAAATTTACAAATCAAAACAAATTTTGAAATTTTAATTTAAAACTTGGTTTGAAAACCAAATTCTTTTTGCTTGAAATTCGATTTAAAATTCAATTTGGAATTGAAAACTCTTTTGATTTGAAATCGAAAAACAATTTGAAATTCAATTTTAAAACTCAATTTTAAAATCAAATGAAAACTTTTAAAAGAGGGGGTCACAATGTTTTTGTGACGCGGAGCGGCCGACGTCCTCTTTCAAAGGGTTTTGAAAATGGAGTCGCCACCAATCATTTCGGGTGTGATTGGTCACCTTAAAAATACGGTCTACGAAGTAAAAAGACGAGGTTCGGGGGTCGGTTGAGTGTAGGGAAGGTGTTAGCACCCTACAACATCCCGTTTAAAACGGTAGCTAAAACATTTTATCCTAAAAATCTAGCTAATTTCAAATGGTCCTTAATAAATGAAATAAACAATTAAAAATAATACAATGTCCCAACTAATCATATCCTAGCTTTAAAGAAAGTAGGAATTTGATTTCGTGAGCAAGATTGTTAATTTCGCCATTAACGCCTCAATCCCGATACCGAGATCATAGAACTTTAAAAATCATTTAATAACACCGTTTTGTTTCAAATTCACTTTTAAATCCGATTAAAACTTGAATTAAAATTAAAACATTTTTGCTTTGAAAATAAACAATTTCGAAATTTAATTTAAACTTGATTTGAAATAAAAATCTTTTGTTTTGAAATCAAAATAAATCGAAAATTCAATTTTTGAAAACTTAATTTTAAAATCAAAGGAAAACCTCTCCTCTTTTTTAAAAAAAAATGGCGTTCTTGTAATTAGCGCATAATGGTTGTAACAAAAAATCCTCAAAAATAGGGAAACCCTATTTATCCCCGGGATTTCATTAAAGTTAAAAATACCCTCGAGATGAGAGGAACAGTCCTTCATCTCTCCCGAGGTTAAAATTTAACATTAAAATACCCTCGAGATGAAAGGAACAGTCCTTCATCTCTCCCGGGGTTACAAATTAAAATTAATGTAATATGCATAAAAGAACGATAAAGAAAATAACGAAAATGAAACGACAGGTAGATGAGCGAGTAAGCTAACATACGAAGTCCCGAAAACAAGCTTAAAAATTAAAAACCGAAACTAAACAAACCAACAGGCCAATGCGATATAAGCTAGGTATATAAAGCAGGGTATATATTGAACATGCAGGGGTATATATCCAAATCAGAGGGGTATATATCATACAAGTAGGGGTATATATGGTCAAAATAAATCAGCCAAAAGCTTAAATAATATGAAGACAGGGGCATTTTAGTAATCTCAATAAAAAAGAAAAATTCATTTTACCCACGATTCCTCAGCCGTCTGGAGGTCTTCTTCACAAGGCCGCCGCCGGAGCTCGCCACCGTTCATCGCCGCTGTGTGTCTTGACCCGTCCACCCGAGGCTGCGCCGCTGTCTACTCGTGAGGATGACCGCACGCCTGAGTATCGCCGTCGTCTGGGCTCAAAGATTCGAAACCGTTGAAGCTACATCGCTGGTCTGTTCGGAGGAAGCGTGTCGCAGCCGTCTGGTTTGGGTTCGCCGGAGAGATGGGCGACCCGCCGTTCAAGCTACGAAGCTCCGTTCGCTCGCCGCCGTTGAAGCTCGCTGGAGTCGACGCTTGAGGACGACGTAGTCGCTGGTTCGAAGACGCCGCCGCGAGGTCTGGTTCAAGATCTGAGGTTGATGCCCCCGTGGATTTGCGCATAGGTTCGTGGGAGTTCGTCGTCGGTGGGTTCGAGGGAGCTCCGCTCGTGCGTCTGGTTGAAGATGGGGTTGGCTCCGCCGTCTGGGTTCGTGCGCCGCCGTGGTCCGCCGCTGATATCGCCGTCGTCTGGGCTGGTTCAAGGTTGTTGGAGAAGAAGAAGTTGACTCCGTTCACCGTCGTTCGAAGATGAGGAAGATGAAATCGTGCCGCGTGCGGTGGCTCTCCGTCGTGGTCTTGTCGGAGTTGAAGACGAAGCTGGTTCGTGAAGACGCAGCCGTCTGGTTCGAGGTTGCTGCCGCCGGAGCTTCAAGGTCGAGCCGGTTCGTTGAGGTTAAAGATACTCGAGCTCGCTGATGCTCCGCCGTGAGCGCCGCCGTGGACCTGCCGGACCGCCGCCGTGCGTGGTGGTTCTCCGCCGTGAGCCCGTCGGAGTTAGGTTGAAGAAGAAGAGGATGGATGGAGGAGATATTTGGAGAAGATGATGAATAGTGAGGAGAGCGAATGGAGAGAAATGATTTTTTTAATGCTTTGGGATCACCAACAATTTGTCTTATCTCCCTCCCTTTTTCAACCCATCCCATCATCTCTATTTATAGAGTTGATGGGATTCTAAAAAAAATCTCAACAAACTCCAAAAATATCATTCCGGTAACTTTTCACCAAACTTTAACGATTTCCCTCAGCCACTTTGAAATTCCTAAAAAAACTAACAAAACATTGACTCAAAGCACTTTTGTTTTAAAACAAAAAATTAAATAATAGAAATTACTCCAAATTTAAAACATCTTGAATTTACTTGACCCAACCATTTTTTTAGAAATTGATTTATTAGTTTGAAATCAAACTTTGAAATTGAATTCTAGAATTAAATATTTTGGAAATTCATCTTGAAAAAATATATTTCAAAACTTTAATTTCTAAAATCAATTTATATTTCTCAAGACCAAATTAAAATTTAAAATCGAATGTCTTTAGAAATTTTCCTTGAAAAATTTGAATTTTAATTTGAAAGACTTAATTTTAAACCCAACAATCTAAAACTCCAAAACTGTAACCCTAAACCAAAATCCCAAACCTCCTTAATTTAAAACTCTAAAAAAAACCTATTTGCTCTTTTCTTTTACAATTTCGAGATTAACGAAAAGACGAGATTAAATGATTTCAAGAATTTATTTAGAAAACACAAGAAAATAAACAAGAATGAGTGAAACTTAAAAATAATGATAAACAAGGCCGGACGAAATACGGTGTCTACAATGACAATCTGTGATGTGTCTTATACATTTTTTGTTCATTATGTTTTTTCACTTTTTTCTTGCAAAGAATGAGAATTCATGCATGATTTTGAGTCAAATTTAAAAATTTTCTCTAGATTCTCTTATAACTATTGTGCACATAGTCTCTCATCTATGGTTTCAAAGGCTTAGGATTGTATTATTTGACCTATATGTTTGTTGTCACCTCAAAATGCCCTTAGAACTAATTAGAAAGTTATCTTGCATGATAGTTTGTAATGAGATATTAAGGAGGTATAGCATGTCTATCTCCCTTGTAAAAAAAAAATATGAAAAAAAAAATATTACTCGAGCTCAAAAAAAGTGAAAATCAGCAGGTAATGAGTAAAACGATAAGGGGTAAAAAGAGCTGCCCCAAATGTGAGTAGTTAGGCCGCCCATTGAGCGAGTGCTCTGGGTGAGAGGCCTTGCAGTTGGGTGTGAAAGCTAGTGCCCTTGAGTTAAAATGTTGCAAGTTTAGGGGATCCCCAGAGTTGTTTTCAGGCACCTTAATAGAAATATTGCTTACTTGAATGTATTGATGCTTGATAGTTTGTTCTTAATGACCAGAAGTAGGGGGAAAACAAGTTGAAGGTTAAATAAAATATTCCCGTACTTATAAAAATCTATATAGGAAAGGCTACGCACACACACACACAAAAGGCATGAAAGAACTAATTTTAAATTTCTCGTTGATTGAATGCATTTGAATGTTGTGAGTTGTGAATATTTTTATTGTTTAAGATACAGAGGTTAGAGTCATGAATTTGCAGCCAACGATTCATTTTAATGTTTAAATTATTTCTTGCTCGAGGACTAGCAAGATTTAGGTGTGGAGTATTTGATAGAACTCCAAAAGTGCTATTTTATAACCTTTAACTCTTGTTAGTTGATTCAAATTAATGTGTTTAATCATATGTTTTGCAGGAATCGAGCATTCAGAGGTGAATGAGACACTTATATTAAATAAGAACTCAAAAGGGGAGTTTTAAAGTATAATATCAACAAACCGAGCCGCAGATGATACTATAAAGATAAAAATCATTTAATGTTTAAAGTTGGAAGCTTGGTTTGGTGGTGAGGTTTATTATGTTATTCTTTGAGCCAAAGTTCGATCCTTGACCAAATGTAATTATTTCTTATATTTTTACTTCACATTTACTTCCTAACGTGTCCTTTTTACCACAAGTTCTATTTATTATTTTCTCTTCCTTTCCCTCTTCCTAACGTGTCCCTGTGTTTTGACCACAAGTTCTATTTATTATTTTCTCTTCCTTTCCCTCTGTTTACAGTTTTTTTATTTCTTTTTATGTTCGGCTAAGCATGTGATGTTGATTTAGAGGTTGGTCGGGCTAAACGTTTTTGTGAGATTTTTTATATTCAATTGCAATCTACTTTCTTGATTAATTGTTTTCTATTCTTTGTTTATTTCATGTGCATTTAGTATTGGTTGATGTGACAGCTTAATCAATTAAATATTAATTGTTCATGTATGCTATGATTGTAATTTGTGATTCGTAATTGTCATAAATTGCATGCTTAATTATAGTAGCCAAGATGGTCAGGTTATGACTAGTGTTAATATTATGGCTTTTCCATAGTTAACATGGTGCGTATCATAGACCTTAGGAATATAAAAATGTTTAATTGAATCCGATCAATTTAATTAACAATCTAATCAATCTATGTGCTTAGAGCTACTAGGTAGTTAGCATGGAACGCTATCGTGCCCAACTAATTGACTAGTTTAGAGTTAATTACGATGCTCTGTCGGATTAATTGCATGATAGGATCTTAGAGACTTTTCATGGCTGTTCCAGTTAAGTCGATTAGGCTTTTAATTAAGAAATTGTATTTTTATTGGAGTAATCGATGAGCAAAATTCATTAAGTCCCGACAATCTCTGAATCAGCAAGGTAATCTCTTGTTTATTTCTTTAATTATTTAACCTTTATCTTTAATTGTTATTTTAATTCATTAGAATAATATGCAATCAAAAAACCCCCATTTATTGTTTTTACATAAATTTTAATATAGAGAATTTAAATTTCGGTTCCCTGAGTTCGACCCGGTCCGCTGTAGTTTACTGCAAGCCGTTGATCGATAATTATAAATTGTATTTGACGGGCCTCGACAAGCTCGCTTCAAATTGGCGCTGCTGCCGGGGAGCCAATTAAATTCTATTTTTTAAAATTTATTTATTATTTTTTTTTTTTTTAAATGTCTTTCTTAACAAAAAAAAAAAAAAAACTTTTTTAAATTTATTTATTTATTATTATTATTATTTTCCTTAAAAAAAAAAAAAACTCTTATTTTTAATTGCAATAAAAAAAATCACAAAACTTACATAAATCACAAAAAATATTTCTTTTAGATTGTTTTTGTTTTGTTTAATTATTCTAGGAAATAAAAAACTGTAAACAGAGGGAAAGGAAGAATAGTGATGGTGTGTGTTAGTGATGGACTTCATCGCCGAGCACACCATTTGGAACGCTTTAAGTAGCTTGATAGGATCTTCATCTGTTTCACCATGAAAAGAGGGAAGTAAGTTAATCCAACTAGCTTTAAGCTCAAAACTACCTGTTGTCACCGGATATGATATACACAACGGTTGTCGGCTCAAATCAGGCGTCGCCAACGGCCTAAATGTCCTTGGCACTTCTTCTTGTGCCATCTCTTCACGCAAGAAAGGACCAAATCCTTCTTCGTCAAACAATCTTTGGCCCTTGCGGCCTTCTCTTCTCAACCTACGTTCTTCCCTGTCTATCTCAGGAATATACTGCAGTCCACTCAACTTAGAAGAACGGGTCATATAACAACAAAAATTCAAACACAATCAACCAATCCAGAATTTTTTTTAAAACATCAATCAATCAACCTAAATCCAGAACAAACAAAATTTCATCTTAGTTGCTCCTCGGCAACGACGCCAATTTTTGGTGGGAGTATTTTGGAATGTACTCCAATTTCTCAAGCTGTCGAGGCTTGCAAAAAATGAAATTTATAAGTCCAAACTTTGCTTAGCTTTGCAGCTAGCGGCAACGGAGTCGATCCACAGAGAGCGTGTAAAGATGAAATTAATTGCTCGAATTGTAAATAAGTTGATGGATTAATTGTCACAAATAAGGGGTTTTTTTTCTCATGCAAGTTAATTCTAAAAAGTGCTAACGGAAAAATAACAGAGATTCGAGCGTGATGGATTTGGGAATTTTGTGATTTGCTAAGTAATGTAATATTCATCATTTAATTTTGTGGCATGGCAATAGATGAAATGTGCACGTGAACGGTTGCCCGGCAACCCTGAAGCAACCGGCCGCATATAAATTAATCAGAATTTGCAATCCTAATTAAACATTGCTATTAACTAAATTAGAATGATCAACCCCAAAATAACTAAAGCAGTCACTAGCAATTCACGACGAACATTCAATTAAACATCCTAAACGCTAGTTGATTCCTCGGCAACCCTGAAGTAATCAACATTCAGAACGTTTAATATGATACTTCGATTTGTTCTACTCCTCTGTGTTACTAAGTCGATTAGGAGAGGCACGACATCGATAATCTATAACGTTAAAGCATGCTAGAAATTGACATCGTCATTCTACCAATCTAACATACTCATAGATTAAGTAAGAGAGAGTAAATCCTAACATACAAACATGCCAAGACAGAAATTTAAGGCTAAATCATCAAAATATTACAACACGTTTACAAAATTCCTACATTCTTCCCAAATCCGTCACAATACCTTAGCCTTCCATGGAGTTTTGAAGCATCCAAGCTCTCATGGAGGCCTTGGAAGTCATCCCAAGTAAAAGAGGAGAAGAAAAGCTCCAAAATGTAGCTTCAATGGCGAAAACCCGAGGAGAATGGCGGAGAAGATGATGAAAAATCGTCAAAATGGGTTTTATAACCCGTCGCAGCGTCTCGACGCTGCGCCCTAAAAATTCCAGCGTGCGCCTCTTCAGAGCGTCTCGACGCTGGGTAGTGTTGAGCAGCGTCTCGACGCTTCCGCTCAACGCTTGCTCTCGGGTTTGGGGGCTAATTTTTTCCTTTGCATGGCAACTTTTTCCCAACTCTTCATGCTTGAAGCTCCCCTTTTCCCGATGCATTCCCAAAGCTCTAAATCGACTTCCTAAGCGTCGAAACACGTCCAACGGACACCATGAGTTCTTCGCCGCAAATCACCTAAAAACAAGGTAAATTACACATTTAAACACGGCTTTTAGCTAGAATTAGGGAGTGAAATATAGCTCCAAATTCGAGTTATCACCAAGCCCAAATATATACTAGGCCAATTGGTTGAATATATACGAGGCCAAGTGTTAAAAAACCATAGCTTTTTCAAAATTTGATTGCTAAAGGTGGTTGAATATGAAAGTCAAGCCGAATAAAATAATGTGATTTTGCGAAACCTATTCAAATATATTGTAATTCATTTTTATTAAACCCTAATCACTCTTATAATTTAAATTTGTACGCTTCAAAGTTGAAGTCCCAATTGCACTCAAATCCCTCCTGAATTCAATTTTATTAAACCCTAAACACAACCATTTACGAGGCAAAGTTCATTCTCCACGCGTCAAAGTTGATTGGTGATAGGATTTTTGAATCTCCTACAAATTTCGGGTTGTCGAAGCCCGCCAAAATAATATTTATAATCCGAACTCACTAAGTTTTGCAACTAGTGGCAACGGAGTCAATCCACAGGGAGCAAGCTATAATCCTAACTTAATAAAATTGAATTTGTAATGAAGTAAAAACAAGGGGGGTTTTCTTTCGAAAATCACTAACATGCAAGGAATTGCGCTAACGGAAAGTTAAAGAGGGAAACATGAATTTGACAAGAATGCTTAATTAGAAAGTATCAGGATTTCTCTATTGTATTTCAGTTCATCGATAAACATGGAAATTAGCAGAGATGCTCATTGTTGCGCACTCAGTGTGTATGTAAAATGTAAATACGAAGAGCGCTAAGATTATGCAAGCATACATGGTCTGCAGCAAGTGATAAGTATAATTTAATTCGTTTTCCCACAGAGATTAAGTTTAGTGACTAACGATTTGGTGTGTTAGATTAGATAAGGTAACTTAAATTGGATAGATTTTGGGTAGAGGTACAGGAATATAAAAGATGCAAGAAGAATGTAAACATAAATGCAAAGCTAGCAAAGAGGTAAAGTCATAATGTGGAAAAATAGAATTGCGGTTCTTGCAATAATCTAGCAATAAATTAGCAACGATTTTACTGTAAAGTAAGGCAGCAATGTCGACTTAAGAATCCTCTATAGGCATTTAACTATGATCATTCAACAGTAGATTAACATCTCATGCATCGTCTTAGCTAGTTCTCATGCCTCTTCCGATTACATGCATTAGTTTCTTAGATTACTTCTGTCCAAGTAAAGCTAACAACCTAATCATAAACACATGCTAATAAACGTGCTAGGAGAACGCCTATTCCTAGGTCATTTTCTGATTACCATAAAAGGCTAACATGAATGGATGACTCTGAATTCTTACTCCTTCCGGAGGTTAGGAATTCTTTAGACAAAATGGATGGTCGGTCGAAATTGCCCGTGGGATGAAGATCACATACATTCAATGCAATCATGCTACTCTACATGCTGAATTCTCATGCTTCTAGCCTACAGATTCCTCTTTAGCAGACCTCTCTTAGATTAGTTACTCATGGTTTTTGAAGAACAATGGAGATGGATGGATCGAACATGATTTAAAGAACTCAGTAAAATTAATTGATGAAGAAATGATAAGATGAAGAACTCAACAAAACTATTGATTAAGGAACGACAGAATGAAGAATTCAATAAAACCAATTGATTACTCTTGTGAGAAAGCAATTCACATAAACATTTGTAAACAAACATATATCAATCTAGAAGCAACAATGAAAGGGAAAAGCAGTAAATGATTCAGAACAACATTTAGAGGAAGCAGAAATTAAATTGGAAAGCGATAAAGGAAAGCAGTAAAGGAAAGCTGTTAATTGCGTGAGGATCTTCCAAGTCGTGAATCGCCTCGGATGAAGGGGAAGATTAACTGATCTTGGGGATAAATTCAATCAGAAGAGAAGATTGATCTTCTCTTCCTCTCGAATTATCACGCCAAGGGCTTTGTTTCTTCGATCCAACAACCGGGGGAGAAGGATTTCATCTTCGAGTTCTTCACTATTGAGTTGTGTTTGAATTGAGGGGAATTCAATTGCTTTGATCCTTCATCTAACTCTCTTTATATAGCCTCTAGGTGGTTGCAAAAGGCTGCTCAATAATTGTGGATCACCATTCAATTTTGTGAGGTAGTCAAGCTTGACATGTGGCAGCAGCAGGGAGAGTTGACTATTGGAAAAACTCAGTCAATAAAGACTGACGGCTGGAAAAATTCAGCAGCAAAGACTGTTTTATTGCGAGCTCCACAATTTTTCAGCAATGTTCCTGCAATATACATTTTAGCTTGTTTTTCATCATTTTTCATTCTTTTTCGTTCCTTTTCCAAATAAGTCCTATTTTAGCATCATTTCTCAAATTCTCGCATTTAAGCACACATTAAGCTAACTCTTAATAAAAACACTCAAGAATGTACAAGATTTTAAGGTAAATATAGCCCTAAATAATGTACTTTTGGCGAGGTAACACACCCCCAAACTTGAGTTATTGCTCGTCCTCGAGCAATATAAAGGCTTACTTTGGCTGTTAAATCTTGTCTTTCACACTCTACCTAGCTGACTTGCTGACTTCCCTAGGTTTACTATCAAAGGCACTGCTGTCCTGTGACACTCTTCTAAGTTCAAACTAGCTTCATATTCTGCCTATTCTGATTTCTCTTGCCTCTAAAACCTTCTGTTTTTACTAACTTCCTACCTTATGGCTTATCTACCTATGTCATTGGGCTCATTGTGCAGTTATCCCTAAGCTTTCAAATTCTCCCTAGTTTTAACTTAGACTCAGTACATGCTTCTAATGTCTTTATTTTTTAATTACCTAGGATTCCTTAAAGTCATGCCAGGCTTAGCACACACGAGTATCAGAGTTCAGTATCCATAGAACAAACTAAGCCCTGACATCACTGTGTTGGATAGACACTCATCTCCCTTGATATACCTTCAAGCTACAGCCCTGTGTTTAGCAAACTAAGGATCAGAGTTCAATTTCACAGGACATCTAAACACTTAGGCCGTAGCTCTTTGGCCCACATTCTTCTTCCTTGGTTTTACTTTTCCTTTTTCCTCTTTTGGCAAAGTCTTCTCTTTGAATTGCCTTTTGATGCAGTGCCACTTGTGGGTTACACAAATGGCCCTGATTACTCAGCATCCTTAGAGAGAGACAGTACCCTTTACTTTTCTTTTGCTTTCTTATTCATTTTTTTTTAGAAGAAGAATGTTTATTTTTCAAAGGAGAGAGGAGTGTTCCTAGGCCTAGAGGTTGCCTCCCCCAAACTTAAACTTCTCATTGTCCCCAATGAGAGTCTGAGGTGGCACACCCCCAAACTTATCTTAGAAGCACCTAGTCTAAATAAAAACCAGACAGACTTAAAACTCCTAGGGATGGAATGACCCTCATAGTGCAGATAACTCAACAGCAGAAATTTACTAAAACCAACATAGTAAGGTCTAACAGAGGTACATGCTCAGCAATTCATGAAGCTAATTAGAACTAACAAAGGTGTACTTGACACTCATCCAGCATGCTCAATAGACAGGCTACCTATGGACATCAGTAATGCAGCCAAATCATGAGATTTAAAGACAGACAACCCATCAGAAAGTCATACACCAGCATGCTTAAACTAACAAAATATTGCGGTGTCCGCAAAGAATTCGCAATGATTCCAACAGAGCAGTTTTAACTGTGATCAAGGCTCCTAGCATGCGATATTCGTTAATAAACAACTACCGAAAATAGCAAAATTATCTAAGCTACCTAATCATACGACATTAAACTAGACTAAGCTACTCTACTTAGGCAAATTAAGAATTTAAAGCAGAACAAACAGTTGATATTGGTGGGGTAACAGGTCAAAGAAAGCAGATTTTTTTCTTGTTTTTGAGAGGGATCAGAAATACTCCCTCGAATACCGTTTAAAAATCTCCAATTGCCACTTCCTAAATCACAAAAAACAAACCTAATTAAAGCTAGCAATAACAATACTGTAATCAATCTAAAAGAAAAACAGTAACGGAAGACTATCTATTCCATATTCCTCTGATGATTGAGCATAATGATCATTCCATTGAACGCCCTTGCTCATCCTTTCTTGACTTGCTTTTTAGGCTTCGGATAAGAGGAAGGCTGAGAGTGTTTTCACATCTCCCTCCTCATAGTAGTGCTTCAATCTAGCACCATTCACCATGAACGGTTGTCCTTGATTCAGATTTCAAATTTCAATAGCACCATGAATAAATACATTAGTAATCACAAAAGGACCTGACCAACGAGACTTTAATTTGCCAGGAAACAATTTCAATCGTGGGTTAAACAATAGAACATGCTGGCCCTTTTTGAAGTCCTTAATCCTAAGTCTACTATCATGCCAAATTTTAGTCTTTTCCTTATACATTTTAGCATTTTCAAATGACATGTGTCTTAGTTCATCCAACTCATGCAATTGCCGAGACCGCAATGTTCTCGCATCGGTCACGCAAAAATTCAACTCTTTTAAAGCTCAAAAAGCTTTGTTTTCTAATTCAAATGGAAGATGACATGCTTTTCCATATACTAGCCTATAGGGGGACATTCCTAAAGGTGTTTTATATGCAGTTCTATATGCCCACAGTGCATCATCAATTCATGCTAAACGACTATGATTGTTGGCACATAATAAATATTTCATTCCCAAAATAAACTACTCCTAACATACGAAATCTAAGCAAAGAATGATAAAATCTTAATTTAAGAGTTTAGAGATCAGAAATCTCCCTTGTCAATCTGCCTCATATGAATGTTCTTCAATGTTTCGAGGCACCACTTATGCTTCTTTAAGATACTTAAGTCTTGATTTATGGGATCGGACATTCTGCCACACCTTGAAATTGTTGATTCTTTCAAAGAGACTGCATGTTATAACATCCCAAGGTTTGTACTTTTTGTGCGTTGGTTTTGTTTCTACAACATTTGCTACAACATAGCTTTGATGTGATGGGACTTCTTTTTCTGGCATATCTCTTTCTAACTCCTTCAGCTGGAGCATTTGTGGTGGTGGTGGCTCAGCTCTTTCATTGGTGGAGAAGCTTGCTGCAACATCAAACATTTCAAATTCTTCTTCCTCAAGCAGCGCATTAGTCTCTTTGGCCTCATCCAGCACAATTTCATTTTTCTCAACTTTCACCAACTCCACCATTTCATATGGAGATTCCATTGGATCACTCTACTCAGATTCAAAGGTAACAAAGGAGTCATCCTCATAAAAATCAAACATTTGAGGGTATGGTGGTGGTGACACATAGGTATGCAAATCAGGTTGCCTAATGACAGGGGGAGACCTAGAAATTTCTTCTGGTTCCTCAATGATAGGTTCCAGCCTCACCCTTGTTGTGCTTGGTTGTATTTGATCAAAGTTAGGCAGAGAATCCAGTGGAGCACTAGACTCTTCATTCTCTACTCTCTTTGGTGTTTCTCTACTACTCATCACCAATTGCCTTCCACTCCGTAGTTCAATAGCTTGAACTTGTTCCTTACCATCCCTTCTTGGAGTTTCAGTGTCTGCAGGCAGTCTGCCTTGGGGCCTATTCTTCAGCTCGTCTGCCATCTGCCCGATTTGAGTCTCTAAGCTTCTCAAGGTTGCTTGTTGGCTCTGCAAAGTTGCATCATTCTTTGCTATGTATTCCTTCAGCAAGTCCTCCACTGATGTTCCCATCGGTTGGTTGTTGACATATTGTTCCTGATATGGGGGTTGACTAGTTTGTTGATGTTGAGTGAAACCAGGTGGTCCACTTGGTCTTGGTTGATTTTGCATTCGGCTTGTGCCTTGTTGTCCACTCCAAGATAAATTTGGGTGGTTCCTCCAACCAGGGTTATATGTATTTGAATAAGGGTTGTTCCTTGGTTGTTGTTGGCTTCCAACATAGCACACCGAAGATGGATTAGCAGGGCAATAGTCATACATATGCCCTTCCCCACAGAATCCACAAACTAGTGCCTCACCTTGGTTCGCTATTGTTGTGCTTGTTGAAGCAGCTGCCACTGTGTTGACACTTTGTTGAATATTGGGTTGAGCCATTTGCTTCACCAGGTTGGTCAGAGCATTGATCTGGCTGCTCATTGCGCTGAGTGCATCCATGTCTTGAGCCTTCCTTCTGTTTGGCTCCACAGGATCGTCTGACCATTGACAATGTGATGTTGAGATTTTCTCCAAAAAACTCATAGGCTTCGTTATAGCTCTTTGATAGCATCGAACCTCTAGCTGAGGAATTCAAGACTTGCCTCGTGCTGGGGTTGCATCCTTTGAAGAATACTTCAATCTGGATACACCATGGAATGCCATGGCGTGGACATTTGAGTAGAAGATCTTTGAATCTGATCCAAGCTTCATGCAGTGGTTCATTTTCGGCTTGCTTGAACTTGATGATGTCAACACGAAAGTCAGAGTTCCTATCTGGAGGGAAGTATTTTACTAGGAACTTTTCAGCAAGGTCTGTCCAATTGACAATTGATCCAGAGAGGAAAGAGTTCAGCCACGTCTTGGCCTTGTCTCTTAATGAATATGGAAAAAGGTAAAGTCTCAAGGCCTCTTGAGGTACTCCTGGGATGAAAAAGGTGTCACTTACTCCCATGAAGTTTCTCAAGTGGTTGTGGGGGTCTTCATTTTCCACTCCAAAGAATTGTCCAACTGTGGACAGCATTTGAAACATGACAGGTTTTAACTCGAATGAGTGAGCTGTAATCTCGGGGCGTATGAGGCTCGGATTAAGCTCCTCAGGCATTGGTACAACGTATGATAGAATAGCACTATCCTTATCATTCACAATTTCAATGGGTTGCGAATGATAGGTGCTCGGTTTGGTGCTTCTTCTGCTCTATCCATTTCAGCTTGTTGAGATTGCGCTGACTCTGCGTGGTCCACAATGTGCTGAATTACAGGTTGTTTTGGCTGTTTAAAAAGGCGTTTCTTAATTTTGTTTCTGGCCCTTAAAGTCCTTTCGGGTTCAGGATCAAATTCTAGATTGTGATTTGGAAACTCATTCATAAACCAGCTTTGTTGGTACCTGTAAATGCAAAAGATTAGCTCCAATAAATTAAGCTCTTCTACAATAACAAAAATCGTGTTTACTAAACAAAATCCCCGGCAGTGGCGCCAAAAACTTGTTGCGCGCTCAGTGTGTATGTAAAATGTAAATGCGAAGAGCGCTAAGATCATGCAAGCATACATGGTCTGCAGCAAGTGATAAGTATAATTTAATTCGTTTTCCCACAGAGATTAAGTTTAGTGACTAACGATTTGGTGTGTTAGATTAGATAAGGTAACTTAAATTGGATAGATTTTGGGTAGAGGTACAGGAATATAAAAGATGCAAGAAGAATGTAAACATAAATGCAAAGCTAGCAAAGAGGTAAAGTCATAATGGGGAAAAATAGAATTGCGGTTCTTGCAATAATCTAGCAATAAATTAGCAACGATTTTAATGTAAAGTAAGGCAGCAAGGTTGACTTAAGAATCCTCTATAGGCATTTAACTATGATCATTCAACAGTAGATTAACATCTCATGCATCGTCTTAGCTAGTTCTCATGCATCTTCCGATTACATGCATTAGTTTCTTAGATTACTTTTGTCCAAGTAAAGCTAACAACCTAATCATAAACACATGCTAATAAACGTGTTAGGAGAACGCCTATTCCTAGGTCATTTTCTGATTACCATAAAAGGCTAACATGAATGGATGACTCTGAATTCTTACTCCTTCCGGAGGTTAGGAATTCTTTAGACAAAATGGATGGTCGGTCAAAATTGCCCGTGGGATGAAGATCACATACATTCAATGCAATCATGCTACTCTACATGCTGAATTCTCATGCTTCTAGCCTACAGATTCCTCTTTAGCAGACCTCTCTTAGATTAGTTACTCATGGTTTTCGAAGAACAAAGGGAGATGGATGGATCGAACATGATTTAAAGAACTGAGTAAAATTAATTGATGAAGAAATGATAAGATGAAGAACTCAACAAAACTATTGATTAAGGAACGACAGAATGAAGAATTCAATAAAACCAATTGATTACTCTTGTGAGAAAGCAATTCACATAAACATTTGTAAACAAACATATGTCAATCCAGAAGCAACAATGAAAGGGAAAAGCAGTAAATGATTCAGAACAACATTTAGAGGAAGCAAAAATTAAATTGGAAAGCGATAAAGGAAAGCAGTAAAGGAAAGCTGTTAATTGCGTGAGGATCTTCCAAGTCGTGAATCGCCTCGGATGAAGGGGAAGATTAGCTGATCTTGGGGATAAATTCAATCAGAAGAGAATCGCCTTGGATCTTCTCTTCTTCCTCTCGAATTATCACGCCAAGGGATTTGTTTCTTCGATCCAACAACCGGGGGAGAAGGATTTCGTCTTCGAGTTCTTCACTATTGAGTTGTGTTTGAATTGAGGGGAATTCAATTGCTTTGATCCTTCATCTAACTCTCTTTATATAGCCTCTAGGTGGTTGCAAAAGGCTGCTCAATAATTGTGGATCACCATTCAATTTTGTGAGGTAGTCAAGCTTGACATGTGGCAGCAGCAGGGAGAGTTGACTATTGGAAAAACTCAGTCAATAAAAACTGACGGCTGAAAAAATTCAGCAGCAAAGACTGTTTTATTGCGAGCTCCGCAATTTTTCAGCAATGTTCCTGCAATGTACATTTTAGCTTGTTTTTCATCATTTTTCATTCTTTTTTGTTCCTTTTCCAAATAAGTCCTATTTTAGCATCATTTCTCAAATTCTCGCATTTAAGCACACATTAAGCTAACTCTTAATAAAAACACTCAAGAATGTACAATAATTTAAGGTAAATATAGCCCTAAATAATGTACTTTTGGCGAGGTAACACTCTTGCACGCGAAATGTTTGCTCGACACCGATACAAACACCCCGAAGAATTAATTAGAAACAGACAATTCTAATTAAACATGCCTCTTAATCAATTCAAGGTGATTAGTCCTAAATTAATAAGAAAACAGTAATGGGTAACATCGCGACGAATTAATCCTAAAACTAATTCTATTTCTCTCTTAACCTTGAGCCCACCGCGATACGATAGTCAATTCATACCCCATTCGTTACATAGGGTCAAATTGATTAGGCACGATTAGACCCTCGCTACTTGGATTAAAACTAATCAGGAATCAATGCTAGCCGACTAACATGCGTAACAATTATGGGCATCAATCCTAATTAGAAAGGCATGCCATTTGTTCTTAATACTGGAAAGAGATGCAAGAGTTCATACAACTATGCTAAACATTCATATAAAGCACAAATCTCACCTAAATACCATAGAAATCAATCCCTCAACTAACTAATCAAGCATTTACCTCTAGCCTTCCATGGGAGATGGAGTATTCCAAACTTCCATGGAGGCCGTAGAGTTCATACAACCCAAATGGAGAAGAAGAGCTTCAAAAATGGTGAAAAACCGTCAATCCCGAGCCCAAAACGGACATGGAATGCCCTAAATCGTGAAAATATTCTATTTATACTTCAGAGTAACGTCGAGACGCTGTCCTAGCGTCTCGACGCTACGGACAGAAAACAAATGGAAAAAACGCTTTTTTAGACTTTTAATGACGCGCATTTTTGGACTTTTAATGACAGGCATTTGTGGCTATGCAATGAGGACATGGTGTTGTGCATCAGCTGGCCTCTTGGACTTTTAATGACGGACATGGTGTTGTGCATCAGTTTGCAGCTTTTATTCTCAGGTTTTTTGCCAATTTTTGCACCTTCTCTTTACTTAATTGCCACAACTTGATTCTTTTTGTCCTCTTATTTTCTCGGTTCATCTCGAAGCCTTAAAACGCTTCTTTTAGCATCAAAACACGTCATTGAACTTCTCGAGCTCGTCACCACGAATCACCTACAACAAGGCCATTTAATAATCATTAAGAATGGTTTTTAGCTATACTTAGGGAGTAAACAATAGCTCTAAATTAGAGCTATCAAAATACCCCCAACCTAAATCTTGCTAGTCCTCGAGCAAGGTAAACTTCAAATTCGACTCTAAGGACTAAACATGCATGCTTCTAACTCAAATCTCGATGCTTTAAGAATCAAGGCATTTGCATAAACAAGAAAGCAATTGATTGCATGCACTTAATTAAGAACAAATCAAAAACTAACTATTACTCCCCTATGTGTGTGTGTGTGATAGACAACTGTTGCGTGCTCAATGTGTTGAAATAATTAAGCAATAAGAGAGATAGAGCACTCAGAACATGCAAGCATACATGATCTTATAGCAAGTAGTAAGTATATTTCATTCGTTTTCCCACAGAGATTTATGTTTAGCTATTCGCAAAGTGTTTTTGTTAAGAAAGAAGGGGTGGATTTGATGGGGTAAAATTGGTTTTTAATTATCTAATTTTTGCTGAATGTGTAAAGGGTAGTAACATAAACGAGAACAAGTTAAATCTAAGCTCAAATGAAAAGAGACGAGACTAATAAATGAAGGCAAAAACAGCTAGACAGAATTTTAACTTAAGCAGAATTGCGGAGACATCAATTCTATCGCAATTAAATAACAGCGAACGTGTGTAAATGGGTGAATTAAGGGCTACTAATGACTATCCTACAGGCATTTTTATACGATTCTCAAGCACTGGATCTCCTCACTATGCATCAAACTATCTCAATCTCATGTATCGTCCGATTCCATGCATTATATTCTTCAGTTTACTCAACTCAAAGTAAGGTCTTAAGCATCTTGTTAAGGCAGAAAGATATGGTTTGTACTAGGGAAACGCCTATTCCTAGGCCGTTTCCTGGTTACCTTGAAAGGCTAGCATGATGGTATGACTCTGAACTCTTACTCCTTCCAGAGGTTAGGAGTTCTTTGGACAAAATGGATGGCCAATCGAAATTGCCCGTGGGATGAAGCTTACATACAATCAATGCTTCGAGAGCTATCCTACATGCTTGATTCACGTTTTTTAGCCTATAGTGTTGTCATTAGCATGCCCCTAAGTGACTTAGTTACTCATGGATATAAGGAGAACAGAAATAAGAGATGAAACAGACATGCTTAGGAGGAATTTAAAGACAAAACAGTAAGGAAAAGCAGTAGATTGCAGAGGCAAGAAACTGTGAAGTGAAGAATTGAGATTTGATTACTTGAGTGTTTGGCTCAACAAATGAAAGCTTTAAAGTAGTTAACAGCAAGACAGAACACAACGAAATAGTCTAATCTAGCTACTAGAAAAGAAACAGCAACAAGACAAAGCTGGAAAACGGAAATGAAGAGCAGAAAGCAGTAAAACAAGCTTGAATGTCTCGTTGCAGCCGCCTCGAATGAAGGATGAGAAAGGTCAGCCTTGCTTGGATGAATCCAATCGGGAGAGAAGAAGAATCTCCTCTCCTTCCTATCAGATTATCGATTCCAACAGCTGAGCTTCGCAAACCAGCAGACGGCAAAGGGAAACAGGAGAAAAAGTGGACTGCGAGAAGACTTCTACGCTTTCGGATGATGCTTGAACCCTCGACTTTGACCCCTATTTATAGTAATCTGCAGGTGCATTTGGGCCAAGGAGAACCATCAATCTTCAACGTCGTACTTCAGAATGGATGGAGGAGAAAGAACGAATCCCTGAAATAACGGAAATTAACAGAAAAAGATCAGTCAACTTACGGTTTTCACTTGAAACATTGCGGGAACCGCAATGTTTCCGCAATGCTTTCGCAATGCTTGTTTTTCATTCTTTTCCTTCGGTTTTCAACCCTTTTCTTTCCTATTGTACATAAGTCCTAATTTAGCTACCTTCTTCTAATTCTCATATTTAAGCATAGGTTTAGGCTAAATGCTATCAAAAACACCTAAAAGTGAACATCTTTCTAAGCTAATTAAGTCCTAAAAAGGTCACTTTTGGAGACGTAACACACCCCCAAACTTAAGGTTTTGCTTGTCCTCGAGCAATCTAAGGACTTTCCTAGGCTGCTGTTTCTTCTTCTTTAACCACTTACTAACTCCCCTATATCCCTATCTCTAGCTATGCTGTCCTGTGACACTCTTCTAAGCTCAAAACTACCCTCTTATCAAACTTCTTCTGACTTCGCCTGCCTAATACTCCTTCTGTTTTCATTAACTCCCTACAACTGATCTATTTGCTTTTGTCATATCATGCCACTATTGGTAGATGTACTTTTGGGGTACTCTAAATTCAAGCTGTCGAGGCTTGCCAAAATACATTTATAACTCCGCTACAACAGAGCTTTGCAGCTAGTGGTAGTCGGGTGTCGAACCACAGGGAACCAAAATTACTTCCTCTTAATTAATTTCTATTTGTTTTTAAAACTAAGACTCGAAAGCAATTAAAATGGGGGGTTTGACGAAATATAAACTAACGGGAAAATAAATGCAAAAAGTAAAGCGCGGGAAATTAAACGGAACACGTGCTCCTAATTTTAAGGGTCGTGGTTTACTTTGATGCGACTCAATTCATTGGGATTCAAACATACTTAGCAAGAGCATAATTGAACACGTAATTTACTTGCACGAAACTACTAATACAAGTAACCCAAATAATCAATTAGAAACGTGGAGTGTGAAGCGGACTGTTCTTTTATTAATCTAAGGGGATCAATCCTAAATTAAGTAAAGAACAGAGACGAATGTACGATTCTAATTAAACGTGGCAATGAATTAATAGAGGGCAAACGCCGTCCATATTGACTAATCGACAGTAACGGGAGCATTACGACGGATGTATAACTAGGACGCCTGAGCTAATATTCCGATTTGCCTATTTCATCAAGATAAACTGCAACCAAGATCAACTGGAAACCTATGTTATCTATGGCTCAATTTATCGTGTTACTTGGCGATTAAGAGAGGCACGGCATCATAATCTTTAACAATCAAACATGCTTGAAATCAAGGGTGTCTAGGCCTAAATCATTCTTACACATTCATGTGATATGCTTAGAAGAAATAGAATCGCCCAATCAGTCATGCTAAGTCACGGAATTAAGAACGAACCCTCATGAAACGCATCAAAATTCACCCCTAACCTCAAATTAGAGCACTTACCTTAGCTCCCCGTTGTGCAAATCAAGCAAAAACGCTAATGTTGAAGCTTTATTGAAGGTTTAATGGAAGAATAACAAGTTCCAAGCTCCCACCCGAGCCTAACAATGGTGGAAAAACCAAAATCCAAGAAGAAGTGCGGCAAAAAACGGAGAAGAAGGCTTTTAAAGCCGGCGGAGCGTCGAGACGCTAGGGGCAGCGTCTCGACGCTGTGCCCTAAGTTGGCAGGCGCGCGCGCGGGGTAGCGTCGAGACGCTGCGCGGCGTCGAGCGAGCGTCGAGACGCTTGCGCTCGACGCTTGCTCTCGGGTGGATCTTCAAATGTACGCTTCAGAGTTCGGAGCGTCGAGACGCTCGGCCAGCGTCTCGACGCTGGCGCGCGCGGACATGGCGAGGCGGACACGGGCGAGGGCGCGCGGGCATGGGCGAGGCGGAGCGGGCGTGGGCGCGCGGGCGCGAGGCGAGGCGGAGCGGGCGCGAGGCGAGGCGGCGCGCGCGCGTCTGGCCGTCTGGGCGCGGGTGTGCGGTGCGTGCGGCGCGCGCGGGTGCGCGCGCGTTGGGCGCCTGGGCGCTGGGCGCCGGCGCTTGGGCGCTGCCCTCTCGGCTCTTAGCCCACTTTTGGGTCGTTTTGGATCCCGAGCTCCGTTTGGCCTATCGTTTTGACCCGAACACTTCCCGAAACATGTGAAATGACCTTTTTAGCCCCGAAAACCATCAATGGACTTCCCGAGCTCTTCACCATGAAATCACCTATAAGAAAGCATTTTAATCAATATCGAGCATGGTTTTAGCTAGAATTAGGGAGTAAATAATAGCTCTAATTTGGAGCTATCAAAATACCCCCAACCTAAATCTTGCTAGTCCTCGAGCAAGGCTAATAAATAATTTGACTCTAAGGGACCATGCATACATGCTCCTAACTCAAACCTCGATGCTTTTTACAAATCTAAACAGGACATAATCATGAAAGCAATCGGCGCATGCATTTAATCAAGATCACATCAAAAATTAACTATTGCTCCCTAACGTGTGTGTGTGCTAGCCAACCTATCCTAAACCATCGTAAGCCTGGAAAAACCACATGCAACATATCATCCCGTTTTCCCCCTACTTCTAGCGATTAAGAACAGTCTAAACTTGACTTACACGAGAGAGAGTAATAAATTAAGAGACCTAAAATTTTCTAATTCCTTTCTCTTTTCTTTGAGTACTTTGTACTCTTTGTTAAGGTTCTTTGAACCCAACTTTTATTTTCTTTTTCTTTCCCATCCCGAGTTGCCTAACATGTCAAACTTAAGCTTCAGCTTCACATTTTTAAGGACTAACGTTCACTTTTTAAGTGCGCACTTTTAAAAAGGAGGAACGCCTCGGGAGAATTTTCTTGCTAACATGCTTTTCTATTTTTTTTTATTTTGGCTTAGCGCAAGCTACTCGATTAATCGACCACTAACTCTCATGCAACAAGCTACCTAGGGGTGCCTTTCGGGGTGACAACAAGAATTAATGCTACATGCAATCAACTAAGCCTACGGAGTCTAAGATAAGGTCGCTAAGTGCTCGATGGATGCAAGGGAGCAACAGGAAAAATTTTAAAATTTTTGACATGAACCTAATAAATGCAAAGCTACATCATGCAAAAACTAGATTATGCAAATGCTCAGATTCCAAAAAGACACTTCCTAGATCATCATGATTAGAAAGCATATAAACAGAGTCCCAAGCACTTCAAATTTTAAATTAGCACTGCTCAACAAACTGCACATGGAATCCATCCAACTTACAACTCCACCCCCAACCTAAAATTATACATAGTCCTCTATGTATCAACATTTCAGACCTAGCAGTTAAAATACACAAAATAAAAGGGAACAAAAAACCTCCCCTGAATTTTGTTAGGTTGTTGGCTGGAGCAGTGCACTGTTCGCCTACTGATCCGATCCTTAAGCCACAAAACTCCTACAAAAGAAAGCAAGAAAAAGCTAAGCTAGGAAAATAAATTCTAAAAGTAAAAACATGAATTTAAAATACTCATGGGTTGCCTCCCAAGAAGCGCAAATTTTTAACGTCGTTATGCTCGACGTGTCTTCCTCTCTGTCAGGGTACGTAAAAATTTTCGTATTTCTTCGGCCCCTTCTTCCTTGAATCAACGAAACCTGCTAAGAGAAGCAAGCTCTTCGACTTTTCGAGGCAGCCGGACAGAGTTGTTATTTTTTTGGTATTTTTAATATATGGGAAAAATAAAGACTCAACAGAATCAAACAAAATAAAAGCAGACTCAACTGACTCAACAGAAAATAAAGACTCGACCAAAGGAGGGATCGCATCAAAATTCCCGAGGCAACCAACATTAACAGAGGTACAGATGGAGGGGGGCATGCAAGATAAATCTCCTAGATTACATGAATTATCACGAGGCATAGCACAAGGAGATAAATAATCTAAAGGCACTATTGCCACTTCCTCGTCCATCACATCAACATTTTCATAGCATGTTGGTTCTACATCCTCAAAGAAAAGATTTCCTAAAATACTCTCAGTATCAGACAAATGCTCGAGCTCATCAGCGCATGAATTTTCAAATAAATTTTCAATGCAAAAATCATGCTCCAAGTCAAAATCAATCGGTGGAGACATACTTACCTTATAAAACTCTCTGGGTTCCTCTTCATCTGAGAGATATTCTGCTAGAAATTCTTCTAGAGTAACCAACCTTGGAGAAGTCTTAGCTCCACTCCTTAGCTCGTTCGCATCACTGATCTCTTCGGGATGCTCCTCGAGGTCAAGCTCATCCTCCTCGGTCTCACTGTTCTTGTCTCCCCATGTCAGAAATTCCTCAATTCCATCAAAATCGGGGTACATCTTGATAACGACCTCCTCCCCAGAAATTCGGAGAAGGTCTTCGGCGCTCATCTTCGTAGCTCGCCCCCAAAATTGCTGTAGAAGATCTGCCATGCTAAAACAAGAAGACACAAGAAAAGAAAAATATTTTTGTGGTTTTCTAACAAATAAAATTTAACTAAGAGAAACTAAATGGTTCCCCGGCAGCGGCGCCAATTTTGGTAGATGTACTTTTGGGGTACTCTAAATTCAAGCTGTCGAGGCTTGCCAAAATACATTTATAACTCCGCTACAACAGAGCTTTGCAGCTAGTGGTAGTCGGGTGTCGAACCACAGGGAACCAAAATTACTTCCTCTTAATTAATTTCTATTTGTTTTTAAAACTAAGACTCGAAAGCAATTAAAATGGGGGGTTTGACGAAATATAAACTAACGGGAAAATAAATGCAAAAAGTAAAGCGCGGGAAATTAAACGGAACACGTGCTCCTAATTTTAAGGGTCGGGGTTTACTTTGATGCGACTCAATTCATTGGGATTCAAACATACTTAGCAAGAGCATAATTGAACACGTAATTTACTTGCACGAAACTACTAATACAAGTAACCCAAATAATCAATTAGAAACGTGGAGTGTGAAGCGGACTGTTCTTTTATTAATCTAAGGGGATCAATCCTAAATTAAGTAAAGAACAGAGACGAATGTACGATTCTAATTAAACGTGGCAATGAATTAATAGGGGGCTGTTAAGTCTCTGAAAGTGACTTATTTAGGACCCATTTAGCTTAAGAAGATGTACACATTTAGGTGTTTTTGTTAGCATTTAGCCTAAACCTATGCTTTAATATGAGAATTAGAAGAAGGTAGCTAATTTAGGACTTATGCACAATAGGTAGAAAAAGGGTTGAAAACCGAAGGAAAAGAATGAAAAAATAAACATTGCGAATGAATTGCGAAATCATTGCGGTGACCGCAATTATTCAAGTTAAAACCGTAAGTTGGCTGACCTTTTTCTGTTTAGATCCGACTTTTCAGGGATTCGTTCTTTCTCCTCCATCCATTCTGATATATGACGTTGAAGTCTGATGGTTCTCCTTGGCCCAAACGCACCTGCAAACTACTATAAAAGGGGGTCAAAGTCGGAGGTTCAGTCATCACTCGAAGCGCAGAAGTCTTCTCGCAGTCCACCATTTCCATCTGTTTTCCTTTGCCGTCTGTTGGAGTGAGAGTCTCAGCTGTTGGAATCGATAATCTGATAGGAAGGAGAGAAGATTCTTCTTCTCTCTCGATTGGATTCATCCAAGCAAGGCTGACTTTTCATCACCTTCATTCGAGGCGACTGCCACGAAGTTTCCCAGCATTCCTTTACTGCTTTTCTGTTCTGTTCTCCTCATTTCCATTTCTGATCACTGTTGTTCTTAGTTTAGAGTTTTAATTACTGCATTTCGTTGTTGTCTGTCTTGGATTCATTTCTTTCAAAGCTTTCCTTTGTCATTCAAACACTCAAAGTAATCAAAGTACAATTCTGCATTTTACAGTTTCTATCTTGTTCTGCTACGGTTTTGTCTTGCTGTTTTAAGCACATTTCTCTTCTAAGCATGTCTGTTTTATCTACCCTTTCTGTTCTCCATGTCTCCATGAGTAGCTAAATCACTTAGGGGCATGCTAATGACAGAACTATAGGCTAAATAAAACGTACATCAAGTATGTAGGATAGCTCTCGAATCATTGATTGTATGTAAGCTTCATCCCACGGGCAATTTCGATTGGCCATCCATTTTGTCCAAAGAACTCCTAACCTCTGGAAGGAGTAAGAGTTCAGAGTCATATAATCATGCTAGCCTTTCATGGTAACCAGGAAACGGCCTAGGAATAGGCGTTTCCCTAGTACAAACTAAACACTCCTGCTTAAACAAGATGCTTAAGTCCTTACTTTGAAGTCGAGTAAACTTAAGACTCTAATGCATGGAATCGAACGATACTTGAGGTAGAGTGAGTTTGATGTATAGAGAGGAGATCCAGTGCTTGAGAATCGTATAAAAAGGCCTATAGGATAGTCATTAGTAGCCCTTAATTCACCCATCTGCACACTTTTGTTGCTGTTTAATTGCGGAAACATTGCGGTCCTCGCAATTCCTGCTAAGTTGTTATTCTGTTAGCTGCTTTCTCCTTTGTTTATCAGTTCCATCTCTTGTCCTTTGAGTTTAATTTCAACTTCCATTTGTTTATGTTATATTCCTTTATACATTCAGCAAAACTTAGGTAATTAAAAACCAATTTTACCCCCTCAAATCCACCCCATCTTTCTTAACAAAAACACTTCGAGAATAGCTAAAAACAAGTCTCTGTGGGAAAACGAATGAAATATACTTACTACTTGCTATAAGACCATGTATGCTTGCATGTTCTGAGTGCTCTCTCCCTCTTATTTATCATTTTTATTAACACATTGAGCACGCAACAAGTTTTTGGCGCCGCTGCCGGGGACTTATTTTAAGTGAAAACGAAGTTTGTTAAGTCTGAAACATCAAATTATATTTCATTGAATTTGATCCATCTTCATTCCTTTTTCAGGTACCATTTAGGGTAGTTTATGAATGAGACTCCAAGTAGTGATCTAGAGTTCAACCCTGAGCCCGAGAGATTACTTAGAGCTAGGAATAGAGCCAAGAAACGTCTCTTTAAACAAACCCTTTTACCTCCAATCATTGCAGAGACTACAATTCCTCCGCAATTACCTCAAGAAGAAATGGCTGGAGTAAATCAAAACCTGGTGCCTGTCACTCGCAATCCCATTGAAATAGCGAATGACAAGGATAGCGCCATCCTTTCATATTTAGTACCTATGCCTGGGGAGCTGAACCCCAGCATAATCCGTCCTGAAATCACTGCCAACTCATTTGAGTTAAAGCCAGTGATGTTCCAAATGTTGTCCACTGTGGGACAATTCTTTGGAATAGAAAATGAGGACCCCCATAATCACCTTAGGAACTTCCTAGGAGTTAGTGACACCTTCCTAATCCCTGGAGTTTCCCAAGAAGCCCTGAGGCTATATCTTTTCCCTTACTCTTTGAGGGACAAAGCCAAAACATGGTTAAATTCTTTACCCTCAGGATCTGTCCGCAATTGGACAGATTTAGCAGAAAAATTCCTAGTCAAATACTTCCCACCTGATAGGAATTCGACCTTTCGTGATGATATCATAAAGTTCAAACAAGCTCCAAGTGAGTCTCTTCACGAAGCTTGGACAAGATTCAAAGATCTTCTTCTTAAATGTCCACATCATGGCATCCCATGGTGTATCCAAATAGAAGTCTTCTTTAAAGGATGCAACCCCAGCACCAGACAAGTTTTAAATTCATCTGCTGGAGGTTCCATGTTGTCCAAGAGTTACAACGAAGCTTATGAGATCTTGGAGAAGATCTCAACATCTCACTGTAGGTGGTCAGACGATCCAGTAGAGCCAACTAGGGCTCAAGACAAGGATGCTCTAAGCGCCATGAGCACCCAAATAAATGCCCTGACCAACTTAGTCAAGCAAATGGCTCAGGCCAATCTCCAAACCAGTGCCAATACCGCCACAGCCATGTCAATGGGCACCCAACCAAGTCAAGGCGAGGCACCAATCTGTGGATTCTGTGGGGAAGGGCACCCTTATGAATATTGCCCTGGGAATCCATCCTCGGTCTGCTATGTAGGAAGCCAGCAGCAGCCAAGGAACAACCCCTACTCACAAACTTACAATCCTGGTTGGAGAAACCACCCTAACCTGTCATGGGGTGGCCAACAGAACACTAACCAAAATCCTAACCAACCAAGGCCGAGTGGAACACCTGGTTTCACTCCCCAACATAACCAATCAATGTACCAAAAACCTTACAATCAACCTGTAGGATCTTCTGTAGAAAACCTACTCAAGGAATATATAGCTAAGAATGATGCTACTCTTCAGAGCCAGCAAGCTACTCTTAGGAGCCTGGAAAACCAAATAGGCCAATTAGCCAATGAACTTAAAAGCAGGCCCCAAGGTAGACTCCCTGCTGACACCGAGGTACCAAGGAGAGATGGCAAGGAACAAGTTCAAGCAATTGAACTTAGGAGTGGAAGACCGTTGGTGAGCAACACGAAGGACACACCAAAGAGAGTAGAGAACACTGAGTCTAGTGCTCCACTGGAGTCTCTGCCAAGCCAAGGCCCACCACCAACTAGCACATCAGGAGCCAGGCTAGAGCCAATTGTAGAGGACGTAGAAGAAATTCCAAGGCCTCCACCTATCTTAAGGCGTCCTGACGTGCCTGCATATGTGCCACCACCTCCATACCCTCGAAGGCTTAAGAAGAAGCAGGAACAGGAAGTTCATTTTAATAAATTTTTAGAAATACTTAAGCAAGTGCATGTTAACATTCCTTTTGTAGAAGTTTTACAGTCTATGCCTTCTTATGTAAAGTTTTTGAAGGACATTATTACTAATAAGAAAATAATTGGTGAGTTTGAAACAGTGAACCTCACCGAGGAGTGCAGTGCCATCCTCCAGAACAAGCTGCCCAAGAAGGAGAAGGATCCTGGTTCCTTCACCTTACCTGTGGAACTTGGAGGCAAGCACGTGGGCAGAGCGCTTTGTGACCTGGGCGCCAGCATAAATCTCATGCCCCTGTCCCTATTCCGCCAGTTGGGAATAGGAGAAGCACGTCCAACCACTGTCACTTTACAACTAGCAGACAGATCCATCGCATATCCAGAAGGTAAGATTGAGGATATTCTAGTTAAAGTTGACAAATTCATTTTCCTTGCAGATTTCATTGTCCTGGACTATGAGGCAGACAAGGAGGTCCCCATCCTGCTAGGTAGACCATTTCTAGCCACAGGTAGGGCACTAATAGATGTTCAGAAAGGTGAGTTAACTATGAGGGTTCATGATGAAGAGGTAAAATTTAGTGTTTATAAAGCTTTAAAGTATCCCTCTGACCTTGAATCCTGTGCTAGCATGGATATTGTTGACTCACTAATGGAAGAACAATTAGAGCATGTACTGTTAACCAAGCATGCTAGTGAATATGTACAAGTAGATGTAGCTGACTTAAATGTATCTGACATAATGAATATGCCTGTAAATAACCCTCAACATGTATGTATGAATATCGATTTAACTGATAGAACTATAAATCCTTTGAAACCCTCCATTGAGCATCCACCTATTTTAGAACTGAAACCACTACCTACTCACCTCAAATATGCATATTTAGGAGATAATGACACGCTGCCTGTAATCATTTCTTCTAAACTAAGTGAACAGCATGAGGTTGATTTAATTTTACTGCTTAAGCAACATAGGAAGGCTATAGCATGGACTATTGCTGATATTCGAGGCATTAGCCCTTCTTATTGCATGCACAAAATTATACTAGAGGAAGAGCACACACCTAGGGTAGATCACCAGCGTAGGTTGAACCCCTCTATGAAAGAGGTAGTGAAGAAGGAAATAATAAAGTGGTTAGATGCAGGAGTGATTTTCCCCATAGCTAGTAGCCAGTGGGTTAGCCCCATCCAATGTGTACCTAAAAAGGGGGGAATAACGGTGGTAGTCAATGAGAACAACGAACTGATTCCAACAAGGACTGTCACAGGGTGGAGGGTATGTATGGATTACAGAAAGTTAAATAAAGAAACTAAAAAAGACCATTTCCCTATACCGTTTATTGACCAGATGCTAGACAGAATAGCTGGTAGAGCCTACTATTGTTTTTTAGATGGGTACTCTGGCTATAATCAAATTACTATAGACCCTAAGGATCAAGAGAAGACCACCTTCACTTGCCCTTTTGGAACGTTTGCCTTCCGCAGAATGCCTTTTGGGCTATGCAATGCACCGGCAACTTTCCAAAGGTGCATGATGGCAATCTTCTCTGAGTTGGATGAGTCCATGATAGAAATATTCATGGATGACTTCTCAGTCTTTGGGGACTCATTTAAAACCTGTCTAGAAAACTTAGGACAAGTCCTGACTAGGTGTGAGGAGACCCACCTAGTCCTAAATTGGGAAAAGTGCCATTTTATGGTAGATGAAGGGATTGTCTTAGGACATAGAGTGTCAAGGGCAGGTGTAGAAGTGGATAGGGCAAAAATAGAGGTCATAGAGAAGTTGGTAGAGCCCCAGAACGTCAAAGCCATTAGAAGCTTCTTAGGGCATGCTGGTTTCTACAGAAGGTTCATTAAGGACTTTTCTAAGATAGCCAAGCCTCTGTGCGAGCTTCTAGAGCTAAATAGACCATTTATCTTCTCTAAAGAATGTGTAGTAGCTTGGAAAACCCTTAAGGAAGCACTGGTCACAGCACCAATCATAGTCGGACCAAATTGGGATCTCCCATTTGAGATGCTATGTGATGCCAGTGACTATGCTGTAGGAGTCATGTTAGGACAGAAGATTGACAAGCTCACACACCCTGTCTATTATGCTAGTAAGACCTTGAATGAGGCTCAAGGTAATTATACAACTACAGAGAAAGAGATGCTTGCTGTAGTCTTTGCTTGTGAAAAATTTAGAAACTATATTGTAGGAACTAGGACCATTGTATATACTGACCATTCTGCTTTAAAATATCTTATGAGAAAGGCTGATGCTAAGCCTAGATTGATTAGATGGGTGTTATTGCTGCAGGAATTTGATTTGGACATTCGGGACAAGAAAGGTTGTGAAAACGTGGTTGCAGATCACCTGTCTCGATTGCAGCATAATTGCGAAAAAATTGCGGAGACCGCAATTTCTGATGCTTTTGTAGATGAACATGTATTTGCTTTGGCTCATCGTGATAACGATGAGGAACCGTGGTTTGCTGACATTGCTAACTTCCGTGCATCACAGGTATTACCAGTGTTCAAGGGAGGACAAGAGAAGAAGAGGTTCCTTCATGAAGCAAGGAAATTCATTTGGGATGACCCCATACTTTACAGAACCTGTGCGGATGGTTTGTTAAGGAAGTGTGTTTCAGCTGCTGAAGCAAAGTCTGTGCTGCAGCACTGTCACTCATCTCCTTATGGTGGACACTTTGGTGGCCAAAGGACAGCTGCGAAGGTATTTCAGAGTGGCTACTACTGGCCAACAATCTTCAAGGACGCACACGACTATGCCCACAGCTGTGATGAGTGCCAAAGGACAGGTAATCTCAGTCGCAAGGATGAGATGCCCCTCACCTACATCTTAGAGTTGGAGCTCTTTGATGTATGGGGCATTGATTTCATGGGACCATTCCCTCCATCATCAGGTAACATGTACATTTTAGTAGCAGTAGACTACGTGTCCAAGTGGGTAGAAGCCAAAGCATGTCCTAATAATGATGCTAAAACAGTCACTAACTTCTTGCATAGGCACATTTTCACTAGATTTGGGACTCCTCGTGCTATCATTAGTGATGAGGGGTCGCATTTCATTAATAAGGCTATGGAGAAGATATTGGCTAAATATAACATTAGACATAGGGTAGCTACTCCCTATCACCCACACTCAAATGGTCAAGCTGAGATTTCCAATAGGGAGATAAAGAACATCCTAGAAAAGGTAGTTAAACCTAATAGGAAAGACTGGTCATTTAAGCTTGAGGATGCACTTTGGGCTTATAGAACAGCATATAAGACACCCCTAGGCATGTCTCCCTATAGGTTGGTGTATGGCAAGGCTTGCCACTTGCCACTCGAGTTAGAAAACAAAGCATTTTGGGCCATGAAGGAATTAAATTTCTGTGTAAAGGATGCGGGGACATTGAGATCTTTGCAGCTACATGAACTTGATGAGCTTAGGCATATGGCCTATGAGAATGCCAAAATGTATAAGGAAAAGACCAAAATATGGCACGACAGTAGACTTAGGATCAAAGACTTTAGGAAAGGCCAACTTGTCCTATTATTTAACTCACGTTTAAAGATATTTCCAGGCAAACTAAAGTCTAGATGGTCGGGTCCATTTGTTGTTACTAATGTCTTTGTTCATGGTGCAATAGAGATAAAGAACTTGCAGCAAGGTCAGCCATTTATGGTCAATGGTGCTAGGTTGAAGCACTACTATGAGGAAGGGGATGTGAAGACTCTCTCGGCCTTCCTCTTGACTGAAGCATGACAAAAAGAACGAGAGAGAACGAGTGGTTACTGTGCTCGTTTAGTCAAGGCCAATGCCTTAGTTTATTTTTTCTGTTTTTCCGATTATCGTTTGTATGATTTGTGGTGTGTTTTTATTTGCGTATTTAATGTTTGTTTGATTTGTTTTTGTAGGGAATCGAAAGAGGGGATCAAGGAGAGTAAATCCCACTTTAAAAATCAAGAAACGGTTGAGCCAAATAAAAGATACGGACGGGCAAAGTTGGAGATTTCAATGAAATAATATCCCTGGGATTGCGCTAAAATTGCTGGATCCGCAAAAAGAGCCGTTGGGATTTTATCCGTTGCCTTTATATCCGTTGGAAGCCACTCGATCGTTACGATTATCTCTCTCTTTGCTCTCCAAGAATTCAGCGATTCTCTCCATCTTTGATTCCTCTCCCAAGATCTTCAAGAATCGGCAATGGTGGCCACACGTGCTGAACGATCCGCAGCCAAGAAGAAGGCTGATGACGCAGCTGAAGCAGCTGCGAGGGAAGCGCTTCTCGCCCTTGCCGACGATGGTGCCGTTCGCACCGGTCCTCTTCCCAAGCTTCCTATTCGTAGGAAGAAGTGGAGGGTGGTCACTGAGATCCCCGCTGGGCCATCTGAGCCAATGGGCACGCCCAAGAAACGCCGGTGGAGTGTCAAGACGGCCGCCGAGTCAAGCACAGCAAAGACTCCCTCTGTGGAGAGTCAAGAACCTGATCGTGCATCCCACGAGTCAGCCAAAGAAGGTTCGTCGCCGTCTGCGTCACCTGTGCGCAGCCCTCTCCCATCTGAACCAGTGCCAAGCGCAGAGTCGTCACCGCCTGCACAGAGCCCCGAGTTGTCTCCAGCACCTCAGAGTTCTGATCCGACACCTGCAGCAGCGCAGGGTCCTGGACCATCATCTTCGCCACTGAGTTCTGCGCAGACACCATCAGCAGAGCACAATTTTCCACAACCTGATCCTGAATTCCCATATGGGGATTATCAAGAGTCCACGCCAGGCAGTGGAGATGCTGGTGAAGAAGAAGTCTTCTCTCCTATGAGGGAAGACAGCCCTGCCGAGCCTGCACAGCAGGACGACTCTATGGAAGAGACGTTGGGGGCATGCTTCCCACAACTCAACACTAAGGCCAGGCTCAAGAAGCAGAAGAAGGCCAGAATTGACAAGGCCAAGAAGTTAAAGAAAAAGAAGGCCAAGAAGGTGCCATCGACGGATGAGGAGTGTGCTGAGCCTTCGCTCAAACGCCTCAAGGTGGAGGCTGCTGCATCATCCAAACCAGCAGATAAGGGGAAGGCTAAACTCTACCCTGAAGACGAACCTCCGTCAGTGAGGTATGTCTCATCTGATGCGGAATCCAGGGGTGTTGAGCTCAGGAAGCGGGACCTATTGCACGAGAAGGGATTCCTTGATCGACTTGCTGACCTGCCGCAGTTCTTGCGCGCAGGGGTGATCAACCATGGCTGGGAAGAATTCTGCAGACCGCCTAATCCAGCATACACGAGCATGGTGTATGATTTCTACGCTAATGTGCTCAGCCCTGAGGATGGCCTGTCCGTGGTCAGAGGGGTGGAAGTTGATTTCTCAGCCAAGGCCATCAATGAAGCCTTTGGTCTCAAGGGCCAAGCGCACACAGATTATGCACGGATAGTTGATGAGCCGACTGAGGCCGTGCTGGAAGAGGCCATTCGCACAATTGGCCAGCCTGAAGCAGCGTGGACTGTCTCACGCAATGGTAGGCACACCTTGGTGAGTGCCAATCTGACAGCAAAGGCAGCTGTTTGGTTTGCCTTTGTGAGGAGGAAGCTGTCACCTGTGACCCACGAGACAACAATCAACCAGAGTAGATCACTGCTGGTTTATGCCATCATGCGCGGTCTCACGGTCAATGTGGGGGAGATCATGTCAGCTGCCATTGCTGAATGCGCCAGAAAAGGTAAGGGGCCATTATTTTTCCCCAACACTATAACCAAATTGTGTTTGCTTGCAGGAGTTCCCACCGAGCGCTTGGAGCAGCAGATGCCGTACACAGGCCATTTGGAGCTGCCTGCGAACCTGAGGCTGAGAAGAAAGGGGAATATGGAGTTTGAGTTGGATAGGCTGGCTGCTGAACAGTCCCTATCCATGGCCTGCTTAATGGACATGCAGAGGAGAATGGCTCAATGGGCCAACTATGCGCAGGCAAGGGACAAGGAAGTTGCAGACCAGTTGGGATGCATCTTCCCGGACTTCCCCACCAACCTCCTAACTCCATGGGTGCCCCCACGACCAAGGCAACCAGATGAGGATGATGAGAATTGAGTGCTGGTTTGAAGAGCACTAAAGGGAGTATTGCTGTTCCCTTAGAAAATAAAAGACAATTTTTCTGTTTTCTGATAGGATCATGTATATTATGCTGTTTTGGGTTCAACTTTTGATCTGTTTTTAATGTTTAGTTTTATGTTTTTTCTTTTGCTTAGTCTAGTCAGATGTTAGCTGAATAGGTAGGATAGTTTAGTTTTATTTTTAGGATGCATGAGTAACAGGAAAAAGCATGCTAGGGGCCTGAATCAATGTTAAATCTGCCCGGAATTTTTGTGACTGATTGCATGTTTTGGACTGTCTGTTTAGTTAGGCTGTGATCTGTTAAATTCTATCTTTTGCTCCTAGCATGACTACCTTATATATCTGATCTTGAAGCATGCTGGAAGAGTGTCATAGGACACCCTTTAATAGTTTAAATTTGCCTCTGAATAGTGCTCAGCATGCATAAACCATAAGTCCTTAAGACTTTCTGTTATGTTCAAATTTTCTGCTACTGGGATAGATGCTTTTAGAATGTTTTGCCTATGCCTAGGCTTTTTGAATTCTCTTTGTTTTACTGTAGACTAGATGCTTCTAGGACAAGTTTGGGGGTGTGCCACCTCAAACACTCATTGGGGACAATGAGTAGTTGAAGTTTGGGGGAGGCCACCCTAGGCCTAGGAACATTCCTCTCTTCCTTAGGACATAAGCATTCTTCTTCTCCTAAAAAAAAAAAAAGTGAAAAATAGAATAAAGAGGGGAGTCTTTCTCAAGTTGCTGAGTAATCAGTGTCAAGTGTGTAAACCACAAGTGGCATTGCATCAAAAGGCAAACCAAGGGGAGACTCCACCTAAGTAAAAAAGGAAAAAGGGAGAAATAGGGAAGAAGAATGTATGCTTGGGAGTTATAATCTTGTGGCTTAGATGTCCTATGTAAAAAGAACTCTGATCCTTAATGAGCTAAGCACAAGGTTGTAGCTTTTAGGTTTGTCTAGGGAGATGAATGTATATCCAATGTAGTGATGCCAGGGCTTAGGTTGTTCTCTAAAAATACCACTGTCACTGTTAATACTAAGACTGGCATGACTCTAAGGAATCCTAGACACATTAAAAATAAGCTAGAAGCATGTACTGAGTCTGGAGTAAAGCTTGGTAGAATTTGAAACCCGAGGGGTAGTGGCATGACATCATAAAAATAGCTAGATCAGTAGTAGGGGGTTAACAAAACCAGCAGGTATAGTAGGCAGGTGAAGTCAGAAGAAGCGTGATAAGAGGTTAATTCTAAACTTAGAAGTGTGTCACAGGACAGCACTGCTAGAGATAGGGATATAGGGGAGTCGGCAAGTAGTTAAAGAAGATAAAATAAACAGCCTAGGTAAGTCCTTAGTATGCTTGAGGACAAGCAAAGCCTTAAGTTTGGGGGTGTGTTAAGTCTCTGAAAGTGACTTATTTAGGACCCATTTAGCTTAAGAAGATGTACACATTTAGGTGTTTTTGTTAGCATTTAGCCTAAACCTATGCTTTAATATGAGAATTAGAAGAAGGTAGCTAATTTAGGACTTATGCACAATAGGTAGAAAAAGGGTTGAAAACCGAAGGAAAAGAATGAAAAAATAAACATTGCGAATGAATTGCGAAATCATTGCGGTGACCGCAATTATTCAAGTTAAAACCGTAAGTTGGCTGACCTTTTTCTGTTTAGATCCGACTTTTCAGGGATTCGTTCTTTCTCCTCCATCCATTCTGATATATGACGTTGAAGTCTGATGGTTCTCCTTGGCCCAAACGCACCTGCAAACTACTATAAAAGGGGGTCAAAGTCGGAGGTTCAGTCATCACTCGAAGCGCAGAAGTCTTCTCGCAGTCCACCATTTCCATCTGTTTTCCTTTGCCGTCTGTTGGAGTGAGAGTCTCAGCTGTTGGAATCGATAATCTGATAGGAAGGAGAGAAGATTCTTCTTCTCTCTCGATTGGATTCATCCAAGCAAGGCTGACTTTTCATCACCTTCATTCGAGGCGACTGCCACGAAGTTTCCCAGCATTCCTTTACTGCTTTTCTGTTCTGTTCTCCTCATTTCCATTTCTGATCACTGTTGTTCTTAGTTTAGAGTTTTAATTACTGCATTTCGTTGTTGTCTGTCTTGGATTCATTTCTTTCAAAGCTTTCCTTTGTCATTCAAACACTCAAAGTAATCAAAGTACAATTCTGCATTTTACAGTTTCTATCTTGTTCTGCTACGGTTTTGTCTTGCTGTTTTAAGCACATTTCTCTTCTAAGCATGTCTGTTTTATCTACCCTTTCTGTTCTCCATGTCTCCATGAGTAGCTAAATCACTTAGGGGCATGCTAATGACAGAACTATAGGCTAAATAAAACGTACATCAAGTATGTAGGATAGCTCTCGAATCATTGATTGTATGTAAGCTTCATCCCACGGGCAATTTCGATTGGCCATCCATTTTGTCCAAAGAACTCCTAACCTCTGGAAGGAGTAAGAGTTCAGAGTCATATAATCATGCTAGCCTTTCATGGTAACCAGGAAACGGCCTAGGAATAGGCGTTTCCCTAGTACAAACTAAACACTCCTGCTTAAACAAGATGCTTAAGTCCTTACTTTGAAGTCGAGTAAACTTAAGACTCTAATGCATGGAATCGGACGATACTTGAGGTAGAGTGAGTTTGATGTATAGAGAGGAGATCCAGTGCTTGAGAATCGTATAAAAAGGCCTATAGGATAGTCATTAGTAGCCCTTAATTCACCCATCTGCACACTTTTGTTGTTGTTTAATTGCGGAAACATTGCGGTCCTCGCAATTCCTGCTAAGTTGTTATTCTGTTAGCTGCTTTCTCCTTTGTTTATCAGTTCCATCTCTTGTCCTTTGAGTTTAATTTCAACTTCCATTTGTTTATGTTATATTCCTTTATACATTCAGCAAAACTTAGGTAATTAAAAACCAATTTTACCCCCTCAAATCCACCCCATCTTTCTTAACAAAAACACTTCGAGAATAGCTAAAAACAAGTCTCTGTGGGAAAACGAATGAAATATACTTACTACTTGCTATAAGACCATGTATGCTTGCATGTTCTGAGTGCTCTCTCCCTCTTATTTATCATTTTTATTAACACATTGAGCACGCAACAGGGGCAAACGCCGTCCATATTGACTAATCGACAGTAACGGGAGCATTACGACGGATGTTTAACTAGGACGCCTGAGCTAATATTCCGATTTGCCTATTTCATCAAGATAAACTGCAACCAAGATCAACTGGAAACCTATGTTATCTATGGCTCAATTTATCGTGTTACTTGGCGATTAAGAGAGGCACGGCATCATAATCTTTAACAATCAAACATGCTTGAAATCAAGGGTGTCTAGGCCTAAATCATTCTTACACATTCATGTGATATGCTTAGAAGAAATAGAATCGCCCAATCAGTCATGCTAAGTCACGGAATTAAGAACGAACCCTCATGAAACGCATCAAAATTCACCCCTAACCTCAAATTAGAGCACTTACCTTAGCTCCCCGTTGTGCAAATCAAGCAAAAACGCTAATGTTGAAGCTTTATTGAAGGTTTAATGGAAGAATAACAAGTTCCAAGCTCCCACCCGAGCCTAACAATGGTGGAAACACCAAAATCCAAGAAGAAGTGCGGCAAAAAACGGAGAAGAAGGCTTTTAAAGCCGGCGGAGCGTCGAGACGCTAGGGGCAGCGTCTCGACGCTGTGCCCTAAGTTGGCAGGCGCGCGCGCGGGGTAGCGTCGAGACGCTCGCGCAGCGTCGAGACGCTGCGCGGCGTCGAGCGAGCGTCGAGACGCTTGCGCTCGACGCTTGCTCTCGGGTGGATCTTCAAATGTACGGTTCAGAGTTCGGAGCGTCGAGACGCTCGGCCAGCGTCTCGACGCTGGCGCGCGCGGACATGGCGAGGCGGACACGGGCGAGGGCGCGCGGGCATGGGCGAGGCGGAGCGGGCGTGGGCGCGCGGGCGCGAGGCGAGGCGGAGCGGGCAGGCGCGCGGGCAGGCGCGCGGGCGCGAGGCGAGGAGGCGCGCGCGGGCGCGCGCGCGTCTGGCCGTCTGGGCGCGGGTGTGCGGTGCGTGCGGCGCGCGTTGGGCGCCTGGGCGCTGGGCGCCGGCGCTTGGGCGCTGCCCTCTCGGCTCTTAGCCCACTTTTGGGTCGTTTTGGCTCCCGAGCTCCGTTTGGCCTATCGTTTTGACCCGAACACTTCCCGAAACATGTGAAATGACCTTTTTAGCCCCGAAAACCATCAATGGACTTCCCGAGCTCTTCACCATGAAATCACCTATAAGAAAGCATTTTAATCAATATCGAGCATGGTTTTAGCTAGAATTAGGGAGTAAATAATAGCTCTAATTTGGAGCTATCAACTATCCCTAAGGTTTCAAATTCTGCCTAGCGTTACCTCAGACTCAGTACATGCTTCTAGCTTTATTTTTAAATTGTCTAGGATTCCTTAGAGTCATGCCAGTCTTAGTATTAACGGTGACAGTGGTACTTTAAGAGAACAACCTAAACCCTGGCATCACTACATTGGATATACATTCATCTCCCTAAACAACCCTACAAGTTACAACTTTGTGCCTAGCTAACTGAGGATCAGAGTTCTTTTTAAATAGGACATCTAAGCCACAAAGTTGTAACTCCTAGGTATGCATTCTTCCTCCCTACTTTTTCCTTTTTTCTTTCTTTCTTACTTTGGTGGAGCCTCTCCTTTGGTCACCTTTTGATGCAATGCCACTTGTGGGTTACACACTTGGCACTGATTACTCAGCAACCTAAGAGAGACTCCCCTCTTTATTCTATTTTTTCATTTTTTTTTTCAGTTCATTATTTTTGTCAAGGAGAAGAAGAATGCTTATGTTTTAAGGGAGAGAGGAATGTTCCTAGGCCTAGGGTGGCCTCCCCCAAACTTCAACTACTCATTGTCCCCAATGAGTGTTTGAGGTGGCACACCCCCAAACTTGTCCTAGAAGCATCTAGTCTAAGGTAAAACAAAGAGAATCTAAAGCCCTAGGCATAGACAAAACATTCGAACAGCAAATATCACAGCAGCAGTAATTAAAAAAAACAGACAGATAAGGTCTTAAAGCTGTGCATGCTGAGCTTTTTAGAGGTTAATTTAAACTATCAAAGGGTGTCCTATGACACTCATCCAGCATGCATTTAGATAAGCTATATAAGGTGGTCATGATAGCAGTAAAAGATAGAATTTAAACAGATCACAGCCTAGCTAAACAGACAGTCCAAAACATGCTTTTAGTAATAAAAATTGCGGGTACCGCAATTATTTCGCAATCAAGTCAGGGCAGATATAACAGTGATTAAGGCCCCTAAGCATGCTTTTTCCAGCCATTCAAGCTCTCTAAAAATAAAACTAAACTATCCTACCTAGTCAGCTAACAACAGGCTATACTAAGCAATTTGAAAAACATAAAACTAAGCATCTAAAACAGATCAAAATTGTACTAAGAACAGCATAATTCACATGGTCTATCAGAAAGCAGATTTGGTTTTTTTTTTTTTTTTTTTTTTTTTTTTTAGTTATCCTAAGGGAACAGCAATACTCCCTTCAGTGCAATTCAAACCAGCACTCAAATGTCTTCATCCTCATCAGGTTGTCGTGGTCGTGGAGGCACCCATGGAGTCAGGAGATTTGTGGGGAAGTCAGGGAAGATGCACCCAAGTTGGTCTGCAACTTCCTTGTCCCGTGCCTGCGCATAAGTGGCCCATTGAGCCATCCTCCTTTGCATATCCATCAGGCAAGCCATGGACAGTGACTGATCAGCAGCCAACCTATCCAGTTCAAACTCCATGTTCCCCTTCCTCTTCAGCCTTAGGCCAGCAGGCAGCTCCAAGTGGCCCGTGTAAGCCATCTGCTGCTCCATTCGCTCAATGGGAACCCCTGCAAGCAAACAGAGTTTAGTGATGGTATTAGGGAAAAACAGTGGTCCCTTACCTTTCTTGGCGCACTCAGCAATGGCGGCTGACATGACCTCACCCACGTTGACCGTGAGACCTCGCATGATGGCATAGACCAGCAGCGATCTGCTCTGGTTGATGGTGGTCTCATGAGTCACGGGGGACAGCTTCCTCCTTACAAAGGCAAACCATACAGCCGCCTTAGCTGTGAGGTTGGCACTCATGAGGGTGTGCCTCCCATTGCGTGATACAGTCCACGCTGCTTCAGGCTGGCCAATGGTTCGAATTGCCTCCTCCAGCACTGCCTCAGTAGGCTCATCAACGATCCTCGCATAGTCAGTATGTTTTTGGCCCTTGAGGCCATAGGCTTCGTTGATGGCTTTTGCTGAGTAGTCCACTTCTACTCCCCTAACCACAGAAAGCCCCTCCTCAGAATTCCGCAGGTTGGCGTAGAAGTCATATACCATACTCGTGTAAGCCGGATTGGGTGGCCTGCACAACTCCTCCCAGCTATGATTTACAATTCCTGCGCGCAAGAACTGCGGCAGGTCAGCAGGTTTGTCGAGGAAGCCCTTCTCGTGCAGCAGCTCCCTCTTCCTCAGCTCAACGCCTCTGGACTCAGCGTCAGAGGACACATACCTCACTGACTGAGGTTCGTCTTCAGGGTAAAGCTTGGCCTTCCCTTTGTCTGCCGGCTTGGCTGACTCTGCAGCCTCAACCTTGAGTCTTTTGAGCGATGGCTCAGTGCTCTCTTTTTCTGATGAAGGCGCCTTCTTGGCCTTCTTCTTCTCCAGCTTCTTGGATCGCTTGGCCTTGAGAATCTTGGCCTTCTTCTTCTTGAGCTTTGCCTCGATGGCAATCTGCTGGAGGCACGCCCCCAGCGTCTCTTCCATGGAATCATCCTTCTGCGCAGGGCTCTCAGGATTGGCTTCCCTCAACAGAGAGAAAACCTCTTCTTCCTCACCTTCCCCACTGCCCTGCGTTGATTCTTGGTACTCCCCATATGGGAATTCAGGGTCAGGCCGTGGGGAAGTGTGCGACGGCGTGGTTGTTTGCTCTGCTGTAGGTGTCTGTGCAGAACTCTGCGGTGAAGACGGCTGCTCAGGGCTCTGCACTGGCGGTGATGGGGAAGAGCTGTGCGCTGGTGGTGCAGGTGGCGAGGCACTCCTCTTGGCTGAATCGTGGGACACACGATCAGTTTCTTGACTCTCCACAGAGGGAGTCTTTTCTTTGCTCGGTTCAGCGGCCACCGCTAAACTCCACCTACGCTTCTTGGGTGTGCCTGCTGGTTCAGAGGGCCCAGCAGGGATCTCAGTGACAACCTTCCACTTCTTCTTGCGAATCGGAAGCTTGGGTAAGCGTTCAGTTCGCGCAGCGTCAGCCTCAGCCAAGGCAAGCAGTGCGTCTCTCGCAGCCGTTTCAGCGTCGTCAACCCTCTTCTTGGCCGCAGATCTTTCAGCCCTTGTGAACACCATTGTTGAATCTTGGAGATTTGGAGAGAAGAATCAAAGATTAAGAGAATCGCAGTTTTCTTGGAATTCAGAAAGTGGGAGAATCGTACAGATCAAGCGCCTTCCAACGGATATAAAGAGAACGGATAAATCCCAACGGCTATATTTTTGCGGATCCTGCAAATCCAGCGCAATTTTAGGGATTTTTTTCATCTAAATGTCAATCTTTGCTCATCCGTATCTTTTATTTGGCCCAATATTTTCTTGATTTGTAAAGCTGGATTTACTCTCCTTGATTCCCTCTATTGATTCCCTGCAAAAAGAAATAAAATCAACATCAAATTCGTAATTAAAATCATACAACAAAACACACAAACGATAACCGGAAAATCGCAAAAAATAAACTAAGGCATGAGCCTTATGTTGACGAGCACAGCAATCACTCGCCCTCTCTCGTTCTCGTTGTCACGCTTCAGTCAAGAGGAAGGCCGAGAGAGTCTTCACATCTCCTTCCTCATAGTAGTGCTTCAATCTTGCACCATTAACCATGAATGGTTGGCCTTGCTGCAAGTTCTTTATCTCTATGGCACCATGAACAAACACATTAGTAATCACAAATGGACCTGACCACCTAGACTTAAGTTTCCCTGGAAATAGTTTCAACCGTGAGTTAAACAACAAGACAAGTTGACCCTTCTTAAAGTCCTTAACTCTAAGTCTACTATCGTGCCAAATCTTGGTTTTTTCCTTATACATTTTGGCATTTTCATAAGACATTTGCCTAAGCTCATCAAGCTCATGTAATTGCAGAGACCGCAACGTTCCCGCATCAGTCACGCAATAATTCAACTCCTTTAGTGCCCAAAATGCCTTAATTTCTAACTCAAATGGAAGATGACAAGCTTTACCATATACAAGCCTGTAAGGAGACATACCTAGAGGTGTCTTATATGCTGTCCTATATGCCCAAAGTGCATCCTCAAGCTTAAAGGACCAGTCTTTCCTATTAGGTTTGACCACTTTTTCTAGGATGTTCTTAATCTCCCTATTCGAAATTTCAGCCTGTCCATTCGAGTGTGGGTGATAGGGAGTGGCTACTCTATGTCTAATGTTATACTTAGCCAACACTCTCTCCATAGCCTTATTAATGAAATGTGTCCCCTCATCACTAATGACAGCACGAGGTGTCCCAAACCTAGTAAAAATGTGCCTATGCAAGAATTTTATGACTGTTTTAGCATCATTATTAGGACATGCTATGGCCTCTACCCACTTGGATACGTAGTCTACTGCCACCAAAATGCACCTTTGGAATGTTGCCGGTGCATTGCATAAGCCAAAAGGCATTCTGCGAAAGGCAAATGTTCCAAAAGGGCAAGTAAAGGTAGTCTTTTCTTGGTCTTTGGGGTCTATAGTGATCTGGTTATACCCCGAATAACCGTCTAGGAAACAGTAATATGCTCTACCAGCTATTCTGTCTAACATTTGGTCAATGAATGGTAGAGGGAAGTGGTCTTTTTTAGTTTCTTTATTTAGTTTCCTATAATCCATACATACTCTCCATCCTGTGACAGTCCTAGTTGGAATCAGTTCATTGTTCTCATTGACTACTGGTAGATGTACTTTTGGGGTACTCCAAATTCAAGCTGTCGAGGCTTGCCAAAATACAATTTATAAACCCGAATACACCGAGCTATTTGTAGCTAAGTGGCAACGGGGTCAATCCACAGGGAAATAAGAAATTCAATCTAACTAAGTCTAATTTGCTAGAAATAAAAGAATGCACAAATTAAAGAATGGTAATTTGGTTTTGGGGGAAGGGAGCTCCTAATTATGCTAACGGAAAATTAAATGATAAAGTGCAAAAATTAAACGGTTGTGCTTAACTTCGAGAAGTGGACTTGCTCGTTATGGATGTTCGGATCATTGATACGGTTTACGCGTTAGCTAATTCATGCACACAATTCATTTAGTTATTCCTAACTCAAATGACCCAAGGAATTAATTAGAAGCGTGCAATTCTAATTAAACTTAGCCAATAATCTATCCAAGGTAGCGACCCCTAAATCGATTACGTGCTAGTGACGGGAACATTGCGACGGCCTAATCCTAAGACTAATCCGGTTTCTCTCTTGCCTTAAGCCTAACATGAAAACGTTAATTAATTCAGTTTACCAATGTCACTTTGGGCCGAACTAATTAGCCATGCTTAGACCCGTGCTACCTAGCGGTATAGGCAATTATACGTCCCAACCTTTAGCCCTCTATCATGCATAAGAATTAGAGCGTCAATCTAATTTAGCTACACATGCTAGAATTTGATGAAGAACAAGCAAGAGAATGCATAATCAAGCTAATGTCTCAACATTTACAAAGGGGAAAAATCTCCCCAAACATCCAAAACTTACAAACCAAAACTCTAAATCAAGCACATACCTTGGTTTAGCCTTCCATGGAGGTTGGATTACTCCAATCCACCATGGAAGAGCTTGGAATCATGCACAAAGAAGGAGAAGAAGTACAAAAATGGCGGAAAATGGAGGTAGACCCGAGAGGAGAAGCTTGAGGAAGAAGAAGAGGGAAAGAATCCAGCTGAAAAACGCGGATTTACCCTTTTTAAGCTCGGAGCGTCGAGACGCTAGGCCAGCGTCTCGACGCTGTGCCCTAAGTTGGCAGGCGCGCGCGCGGGGTAGCGTCGAGACGCTGCGCGCAGCGTCGAGACGCGCGCGCGGCGTCGAGCGAGCGTCGAGACGCTTGCGCTCGACGCTTGCTCTCGGGTGGATCTCCAAAATCACGCTTCAGACTTCGGGGCGTCGAGACGCTCGGCCAGCGTCTCGACGCTGTCGCGCGCGGACATGGCGAGGCGGACACGGGCGTGGGCGCGCGGGCGTGGGCGAGGCGGACACGGGCGAGGGCGCGCGGGCGCGCGCGGACATGGGCGAGGCGAGGCGGCGCGCGCTGGCGCGCGCGCGTCTGGCCGTCTGGGCGCGGGCGTGCGGTGCTTGCGAGCGGCGCGCGCGGGCGCGCGCGCGTGCTGCGTTCGTTGGGCGCCTGGGCGCTGGGCGCCGGCGCCTGGGCGCTGCCCTCTCGGCTCTTAGCCCACTTTTGGGTCGATTTGGCTCCCGAGCTCCGTTTGGCCTATCGTTTTGACCCGAACACTTCCCGAAACATGTTAAATGACCTTTTTAGCCCCGAAAATCATCAATGGACTTCCCGAGCTCTTCACCATGAAATCACCTATAAGAAAGCATTTTAATCAATATATATCATGGTTTTAGCTAGAATTAAGGACATTAAGATAGCTCTATTTTGGAGCTATCAACTACCACAGTCATCCCACCCTTTTTAGGTACACACTGTATAGGGCTCACCCACTGACTACTAGCTATTGGAAAGATCACCCCAGCATCTAACCATTTAATTATCTCTTTCTTAACTACCTCTTTCATAGAGGGATTCAGCCTACGTTGATGATCTACTCTAGGTGTGTGTTCTTCCTCTAGTATAATCTTATGCATGCAATAAGAAGGGCTAATGCCTCTAATATCAGCAATAGTCCATGCAATAGCCTTCCTATGTTGCTTAAGTAGTAATATTAATTCAACCTCATGCTGTTCACTTAGCTTAGAAGAGATAATTACAGGCAAAGTCTCATTATTTCCTAAGTATGCATACTTGAGGTGAGTGGGGAGAGGTTTTAATTCTAATACAGGTGGATGCTCAATGGATGGCTTTAAAGGATTTAGGGCTCTATCAGTTAAGTCAATATTCATACAAACATGCTGAGGGTTATTTACAGATATGTCCATTATCTCAGCTATGTTCAAGTCAGTTAATTCTAATCCTACGTATTCATTAGCATGCTTAGTTGATAATACATGCTCCAATTTTTCTTCCATCAAAGAATCTACAACGTCCATGCTAGCACAGGATTCAAGGTCAGAGGGGTACCTTAAAGCTTTATACATACTAAATTTCACCTCTTCATCATGGACCCTCATAGTAAGCTCACCTTTTTGGACGTCTATCAGTGCCCTACCTGTGGCTAGAAATGGTCTGCCTAACAGGATGGGGACCTCCTTGTCTGCTTCATAATCCAGGATAATGAAATCTGCAAGGAAAATAAACTTGTCAACCTTTACTAAAATATCCTCAATCTTACCTTCTGGGTATGCAATGGATCTGTCTGCTAGTTGTAAAGTGACAGTGGTTGGACGTGCTTCTCCTATTCCTAGCTGGCGGAATAGTGATAGGGGCATGAGGTTTATGCTGGCGCCCAGGTCACAAAGCGCTCTGCCCACGTGCTTGCCTCCAAGTTCTACAGGTAAGGTGAAGGAACCAGGATCCTTCTCCTTCTTGGGCAGCTTGTTTTGGAGTATGGCACTGCACTCCTCAGTGAGGTTTACTGTTTCAAACTCACCAATTATTTTTTTGTTAGTAATAATATCTTTCAAAAACTTTACATAGGAAGGCATAGACTGTAAAACTTCTACAAAAGGAATGTTGACATGCACTTGCTTAAGAATTTCTAAGAATTTATTAAAATGCACTTCCTGTTCCTGCTTCTTCTTAAGCCTTCGAGGATATGGAGGTGGTGGCACATATGCAGGCACGTCAGGTCGCCTTAGGATAGGTGGAGGCCTTGGAATTTCTTCTATCTCCTCAATAATTGGCTCTAGCCTGGCTCCTGATGTGCTAGTTGATGGTGGACCTTGGTTTGGCAGAGACTCCAGTGGAGCACTAGACTCAGTGTTCTCTACTCTCTTTGGTGTGTCCTTTGTGTTGCTCACCAATGGTCTACCACTTCTAAGTTCAATTGCTTGAACTTGCTCTTTACCATCTCTCCTTGGCACCTCGGTGTCAGCAGGGAGTCTACCTTGGGGCCTACTCTTGAGTTCATTGGCTAATTGGCCTATTTGGTTCTCTAGGCTCCTAAGAGTAGCTTGCTGGCTTTGAAGAGTAGCATCATTCTTAGCTATGTATTCCTTGAGTAAGTTTTCTACAGAAGATCCTACAGGTTGGTTGTATGGTTTTTGATACATGGGTTGGTTATGTTGGGGAGTGAAACCAGGTGTTCCACTCGGTCTAGGTTGGTTAGGATTTTGGTTAGCATTTTGCTGACCACCCCATGATAGGTTTGGGTGGTTCCTCCAACCAGGGTTGTAAGTATTGGAATAGGGGTTGTTCCTAGGCTGCTGCTGGCTTCCAATGTAGCAGACTGAGGCTGGATTCCCAGGGCAGTATTCATACAAGTGCCCTTCCCCACAGAATCCACAGACAAGTGTCTCACCTTGACTTGGTTGGGTGCCCATTGACATGGCGGTAGCGGTGTTGACACTTGTTTGGAGATTGGCTTGAGCCATTTGCTTAACTAGGTTGGTCAGGGCATTTATTTGGCTGCTCATTGCACTTAGAGCATCCTTGTCTTGAGCTCTAGTTGGCTCAACAGGATCATCTGACCACCTACAGTGAGATGCTGAGATCTTCTCCAAGATCTCATAGGCCTCGTTGTAACTCTTGGACAACATGGAGCCTCCAGCGGATGAATTTAAGACTTGTCTAGTGCTGGGATTGCATCCTTTGAAAAAGACCTCAATTTGGATACACCATGGGATGCCATGATGTGGACATTTAAGAAGAAGATCTTTGAACCTTGTCCAAGCTTCGTGAAGAGATTCATTATCAGCTTGTTTGAACTTAACTATGTCATCACGAAAGGTAGAATTCCTATCAGGTGGGAAGTATTTGACTAGGAATTTCTCTGCTAAGTCTGTCCAATTAAGGACAGATCCAGAGGGTAATGAGTTTAACCACGTTTTGGCTTTGTCCCTCAAAGAGTAAGGGAACAGATATAGCCTCAAGGCTTCTTGGGAAACTCCAGGGATGATAAAGGTATCACTGACTCCTAAGAAGTTTCTAAGATGGTTGTGGGGGTCCTCATTTTCCACTCCAAAGAATTGTCCCACAGTGGACAACATTTGGAACATCACTGGCTTTAACTCAAATGAGTTGGCAGTGATTTCAAGACGGATTATGCTGGGGTTCAGCTCCCCAGGCATAGGAACTAAATATGAAAGGATGGCACTATTTTTGTCATTCGCTATTTCGATGGGATTGCGAGTGACAGGTACCGGATTTGGAATTATTCCAGCCATTTCTTCTTGAGACAATTGCGGAGGAATTGTGGTTCCCGCAATTATTTGAGGTATAGAGGGTTGTTTAAAGAGACGTTTCTTGGCTTTAGTTCTGGCTCTAAATAGTCTCTCGGGCTCAGGATTGAACTCTAGATCACTACTTGAATGCTCACTCATAAACTAACCCAACTAGTACCTGCAAAAGAAATGAAACTAGATTAGTTTCAATAGATAATAAACTTGGTGTTTCAAACTTAACAAACTTCGTTTTCACTAAAATAAATCCCCGGCAGCGGCGCCAAAAACTTGTTGCGTGCTCAATGTGTTGAAATAATTAAGCAATAAGAGAGATAGAGCACTCAGAACATGCAAGCATACATGATCTTATAGCAAGTAGTAAGTATATTTCATTCGTTTTCCCACAGAGATTTATGTTTAGCTATTCGCAAAGTGTTTTTGTTAAGAAAGAAGGGGTGGATTTGATGGGGTAAAATTGGTTTTTAATTATCTAATTTTTGCTGAATGTGTAAAGGGTAGTAACATAAACGAGAACAAGTTAAATCTAAGCTCAAATGAAAAGAGACGAGACTAATAAATGAAGGCAAAAACAGCTAGACAGAATTTTAACTTAAGCAGAATTGCGGAGACAGCAATTCTATCGCAATTAAATAACAGCGAACGTGTGTAAATGGGTGAATTAAGGGCTACTAATGACTATCCTACAGGCATTTTTATACGATTCTCAAGCACTGGATCTCCTCACTATGCATCAAACTATCTCAATCTCATGTATCGTCCGATTCCATGCATTAGATTCTTCAGTTTACACAACTCAAAGTAAGGTCTTAAGCATCTTGTTAAGGCAGAAAGATATGGTTTGTACTAGGGAAACGCCTATTCCTAGGCCGTTTCCTGGTTACCTTGAAAGGCTAGCATGATGGTATGACTCTGAACTCTTACTCCTTCCAGAGGTTAGGAGTTCTTTGGACAAAATGGATGGCCAATCGAAATTGCCCGTGGGATGAAGCTTACATACAATCAATGCTTCGAGAGCTATCCTACATGCTTGATTCACGTTTTTTAGCCTATAGTGTTGTCATTAGCATGCCCCTAAGTGACTTAGTTACTCATGGATATAAGGAGAACAGAAATAAGAGATGAAACAGACATGCTTAGGAGGAATTTAAAGACAAAACAGTAAGGAAAAGCAGTAGATTGCAGAGGCAAGAAACTGTGAAGTGAAGAATTGAGATTTGATTACTTGAGTGTTTGGCTCAACAAATGAAAGCTTTAAAGTAGTTAACAGCAAGACAGAACACAACGAAATAGTCTAATCTAGCTACTAGAAAAGAAACAGCAACAAGACAAAGCTGGAAAACGGAAATGAAGAGCAGAAAGCAGTAAAACAAGCTTGAATGTCTCGTTGCAGCCGCCTCGAATGAAGGATGAGAAAGGTCAGCCTTGCTTGGATGAATCCAATCGGGAGAGAAGAAGAATCTCCTCTCCTTCCTATCAGATTATCGATTCCAACAGCTGAGCTTCGCAAACCAGCAGACGGCAAAGGGAAACAGGAGAAAAAGTGGACTGCGAGAAGACTTCTACGCTTTCGGATGATGCTTGAACCCTCGACTTTGACCCCTATTTATAGTAATCTGCAGGTGCATTTGGGCCAAGGAGAACCATCAATCTTCAACGTCGTACTTCAGAATGGATGGAGGAGAAAGAACGAATCCCTGAAATAACGAAAATTAACAGAAAAAGATCAGTCAACTTACGGTTTTCACTTGAAACATTGCGGGAACCGCAATGTTTCCGCAATGCTTTCGCAATGCTTGTTTTTCATTCTTTTCCTTCGGTTTTCAACCCTTTTCTTTCCTATTGTACATAAGTCCTAATTTAGCTACCTTATTCTAATTCTCATATTTAAGCATAGGTTTAGGCTAAATGCTATCAAAAACACCTAAAAGTGAACATCTTTCTAAGCTAATTAAGTCCTAAAAAGGTCACTTTTGGAGACGTAACAACAACCTCTCATAAACCATGCAAGCTCGGAAAAACAACATGCTACAGTTCATCTCGTTTTCCCCCTACTTCTAGCATTGAAGAACAGTGTAATAGTTTTTCACATCAGAGAGAGCAACAAATTAAGAGGCCTAAAATAATTTTCTCATTCTTTTTCTTTTGAGTACTTTGTACTCTTTATTCTTGGTTCTTTGAACCCAACACATAATTTTTTATTTTTTATTTTTCTTCCTCGAGAAGCCTAACATGTCAAGCTTAGGCCTTAAGCTTCACATTTTTAAGGACTAGCGCTCACTTCTTTAATGCGCACTTAAGAAGGAGGAGCGCCTCAGGAGAAAATTTTCTTTCAAACACATGGTTTTGTTTTTTATTTTTTATTTTAGGCTAAATAGCTTTGCTAACTCGATTAACCTATTACAAACTCTCATGCAACAAGCTTTCCTAGGGGTGCCTTTCGGGGTGACAACAAGAATTCATGCAACATGCGGTCAATCTAAGCCTACGAAATCTAAGAGAAGTTGCTAAGTTCTTGAAAGATGTAAGGGAGCAACATAATTGTTTTTTAAAATTTTGAAAATGGACCTAATCGGTGCAAACGACTTCCTGCTAATCTAGATATGCAAATACGAAGATTCTAAAAACATTTCCTAGATTATCATAATCAGAGAGCATGCAAACAGAGTCCCAAGCACTTCAAATTCAAAATTTACTCCAGCTCAACGACTACACACGAAATCCCGACACTCCAAAATCCACCCCCAACCTTCGAAGAAAGCATTGTGCTCAATGCTTCAACCATCAGATGTGCAAAATTAAAAAGGGAAAAAGAAACTTCCCTGATCTTTGTGAGGTTGGTGAGGGATGAGAAACGACGTTTCTTCCATTTTCGGGCCAACTTGGTCAACTCTTCTCTTTATTCTCCCGAAAAGACAAAAAACAACACAAACAAAATAATTTAAACTACTTAACCTAAAGCAATAAACTAAAAACAAAAATAACAGTTCATCGCTCTGGTGCCTCCGAGAAGCACAAAATTTTTAAAGTCGTTTGCTCGACTGAATTCTCCCTTCTCGACTCATCCATAATCAATCTTGGAAGATGCCTCATACATCTTCCCAATCACATCGTTCCTGCAAAAATCAACAAACAATTTTTTCTCTCGTCCCTTCCGCACATAGACAACATCATTTTCGAATAAAGAGTAAACAACATCCACATTCCCAACAGACTCCTCTGATTTTAACTTATCAATTTTAAACTTATTCACATCTCCATCGAACTCAATAGACATGACACATTTATCAACATCGATTTTAACTTTTGCAGTTTTCATAAAAGGTCGTCCCAACAGAATTGATTTAGAGACATGGGATGGTTTATCCTTCATTTCAAGCACATAAAAATCCGTAGGAAAATACAGATCATTTACTCTAACTAGAACGTTCTCAACTTTACCCAAGGGATGCACATATGATTTATCAGCCAATTGCACAATAACACAAGTTTCATGAAAGTCATTCAATTTAAGCTTTTTAAAAACAGCATATGACATTACATTAATTGATGCTCCTAAATCTAACATGGCATGATTAATCAGTTTATCTTCTATAGTGAAAGGCAAGGTAAACATACCTGGGTCCTTGCATTTCTTGGGCAATTTACCTTCTGACATAGCGTAGACGTTCTCACTCACCAGCTTTCCTTCCTTTTCCTTCCACTTTCTTTTGGAGGTGCACCAGTTCTTCAAGAATTTGGAGTACGTAGGGATTTGTTTGATGGCTTCCAAAAGGGGAATGTTCACCACCACCTTTTGAAAATTCTCCAAGACTTATTTTTATTAGTTTCATCCACCTTAGGCTTTGGTCTAACCAGTCTACTTGGAAATGGTGCTACCGGATCATATTTTGGCTCAGGCGAAGGGGGTTTCTCATCTCGGTCCTCTTCTTCTATGACTACAGGACTCAACTGTCTTCTTGGGTTGGGAGGCTTTGGCACATACTTCTGAACAACGGGAGGAGTTTTCTTTTCTTTTCTCTCCATTTCCTCAAGCGAAAGCCTCATCAATCTGCTTGGGAAAGGAACTCTAGGCACGTACTGTTAAGTCTCTGAAAGTGACTTATTTAGGACCCATTTAGCTTAAGAAGATGTACACATTTAGGTGTTTTTGTTAGCATTTAGCTTAAACCTATGCTTTAATATGAGAATTAGAAGAAGGTAGCTAATATAGGACTTGTGTACAATAGGTAGAAAAAGGGTTGAAAACCGAAGAAAAGAATGAAAAAATAACCATTGCAAATGAATTGCGGAATAATTGCGGTGACCGCAATTATTCAAGTTAAAACCGTAAGTTGGCTGACATTTTTCTGTTTAGATCCGACTTTTCAGGGATTCGTTCTTTCTCCTCCATCCATTCTGATATATGACGTTGAAGACTGATGGTTCTCCTTGGCCCAAACGCACCTGCAAACTACTATAAAAGGGGGTCAAAGTCGGAGGTTCAGTCATCATTCGAAGCGCAGAAGTCTTCTCGCAGTCCACCATTTCCATCTGTTTTCCTTTGCCGTCTGTTGGAGTGAGAGTCTAAGCTTTTGGAACCGATAATCTGATAGGAAGGAGGGGAGATTCTTCTTCTCTCTCGATTGGATTCATCCAAGCACGGCTGACTTTTCATCACCATCATTCGAGGCGACTGCCACGGAGTTTTCTAGCAAACCTTTACTGTTTTCTGCTCTGTTCTTCTCATTTCCATTTCTGATCACTGTTGTTCTTAGTTTAGCATTTCAATTACTGCATTTCGTTGTTGTCTGTCTTGAATTCATTTCTTTTAGAGTTTCCCTTTGTCATTCAAACACTTAAAGTAATCGAAGTATACTTCTGCATTTTACAGTTTCCATCTGTTTCTGCTACGGCTTTGGCTTGCTGTTTTAAGTACATTTATCTTCTAAGCATGTCTGTTTTATCTACCTTTTCTATTCTCTACATATCCATGAGTAACTAAAATCACTTAGGGGCATGCTAATGACAGAACTATAGGCTAAAAAACGTGAGTCAAGTAGGCAGATTAACACTCGAACATTGATTGTATGTAAGCTTCATCCCACGGGCAATTTCGATTGGCCATCCATTTTGTCCAAAGAACTCCTAACCTCCGGAAGGAGTAAGAGTTCAGAGTCATATAATCATGCTAGCCTTTCATGGTAATCAGGAAACGGCCTAGGAATAGGCGTTTCCCTAGTACAAACTGAACACTCCTGTTTTAACAAGATGCTTAAGACCTTACTTTGAAGTCGAGTAAACTTGAGTCTCTCATGCATGGAATCGGACGATACTTGAGATAGAGTGAGTTTGATGTATAGAGAGTTGATCCAAAGCTTGATAATCGTAATAAACTGCCTATAGGATAGTCATTAGTAGCCCTTAATTCACCCTTTTAATCAGTTTCGCTGCTATTTAATTGCGGATTAATTGCGGTTCTCGCAATTCTGCTAAAACGCATTCTGTGTAGCTGTTTTCTTCTTCGTTTATTGATTCCATCTCTTGTTCTTTGAGCCTGATTTTAACTTTACCTTGTTTATGGTATATTCCTTTACACATTCAGCAAAACTTAGGTAATTAAAAACCAATTTTATCCCCTCAAATTCATCCCATCTTTCTTAACAAACACACTTCGCGAATAGCTAAAAATGAGTCTCTGTGGAAAAAACGAATGAAATATACTTACTACTTGCTGTGAGACCATGTATGCTTGCATGTTCTAAGTGCTCTCTCTACCCTTTTGCATATTTATCTTTACACATTGAGCACGCAACAAGTTTTTGGCGCCGCTGCCGGGGACTTATTTTAAGTGAAAACGAAGTTGTTAAGTTTGAAAAATCAAGTTTATCATTGAGTGAAACTAATCTGTTTCATTTCTTTTGCAGGTGCTATTAAGGTAGTTTATGAGTGAGCGTTCACATAGTAATTTAGAGTTCGATCCTGAACCTGAAAGATCACTTCGAGCTAGGAATAAGGCAAAGAAACGTCTCTTTAAACAACCTCCTATACCTCAACCCACACCTGAAACTAAAGAAATGGGCGATCTAGTTCCAAATCCGGCACAAGCCATTCGCAACCCCATCGAAATAGCGAATGACAAGAATAGTGCCATTCTGTCATATCTAGTACCTATGCCTGGGGAGCTGAACCCCAGCATAATCCGTCCTGAAATCACTGCCCACTCATTCGAGTTAAAACCAGTGATGTTCCAAATGTTGTCCACTGTGGGACAATTCTTTGGAATAGAAAATGAGGACCCCCATAACCACCTTAGGAACTTCCTAGGAGTTAGTGACACATTCCTAATCCCTGGAGTTTCCCAAGAAGCCCTGAGGCTATATCTTTTCCCTTACTCTTTGAGGGACAAAGCCAAAACATGGTTAAATTCTTTACCCTCAGGATCTGTCCGCAATTGGACAGATTTAGCAGAAAAATTCCTAGTCAAATACTTCCCACCTGATAGGAATTCAACCTTTCGTGATGATATCATAAAGTTTAAACAAGCTGATAATGAGTCTCTTCACGAAGCTTGGACTAGATTCAAAGACCTTCTCATTAAATGTCCACACCATGGCATTCCATGGTGTATCCAAATAGAAGTTTTCTTTAAAGGATGCAACCCCAGCACCAGACAAGTTCTAAATTCATCTGCTGGAGGTTCCATGTTGTCCAAGAGTTACAACGAAGCTTATGAGATCTTGGAGAAGATCTCAACATCTCATTGTAGGTGGTCAGACGATCCAGTAGAGCCAACTAGGGCTCAAGACAAGGATGCTCTAAGCGCCATGAGCACCCAAATAAATGCTCTGACCAACCTAGTTAAGCAAATGGCTCAGGCCAATCTCCAAACCAGTGCCAATACCGCCACAGCCATGTCAATGGGCACCCAACCAAGTCAAGGCGAGGCACCAATCTGTGGATTCTGTGGAGAAGGGCACCCTTATGAATATTGCCCTGGGAATCCATCCTCGGTCTGCTATGTAGGAAGTCAGCAGCAGCCTAGGAATAACCCCTACTCCAACACCTATAACCCTGGTTGGAGAAACCACCCTAACCTGTCATGGGGTGGCCAACAAAACACTAACCAAAATCCTAACCAACCTAGACCGAGTGGAACATCTGGTTTCACTCCCCAACATAACCAGTCAATGTACCAAAAACCTTATAATCAACCTGTAGGATCTTCTGTAGAAAACCTACTCAAGGAATATATAGCTAAGAATGATGCTACTCTTCAGAGCCAGCAAGCTACTCTTAGGAGCCTGGAAAACCAAGTAGGCCAATTAGCCAATGAACTTAAAAGTAGGCCCCAAGGTAGACTCCCTGCTGACACCGAGGTACCAAGGAGAGATGGCAAAGAACAAGTTCAAGCCATTGAACTTAGGAGTGGAAGACCATTGGTGAGCAACACAAAGGACACACCAAAGAGAGTAGAGAACACTGAGTCTAGTGCTCCACTGGAGTCTCTGCCAAGCCAAGGTCCACCACCGACTAGCACATCAGGAGCCAGGCTAGAGCCAATTGTAGAGGACGTAGAAGAAATTCCAAGGCCTCCACCTATCTTAAGGCGTCCTGACGTGCCTGCATATGTGCCACCACCTCCATATCCTCGAAGGCTGACGAAGAAGCAGGAACAGGAAGTTCATTTTAATAAATTTTTAGAAATACTTAAGCAAGTGCATGTGAATATTCCTTTTGTAGAAGTTTTACAGTCTATGCCTTCATATGTAAAGTTTTTGAAGGACATTATTACTAACAAAAAAATAATTGGTGAGTTTGAAACAGTAAACCTCACCGAGGAATGCAGTGCCATCCTCCAAAACAAGCTGCCCAAGAAGGAGAAGGATCCTGGTTCCTTCACCCTACCTGTAGAACTTGGAGGCAAGCATGTGGGCAGAGCGCTTTGTGACCTGGGCGCCAGCATAAATCTCATGCCCCTGTCCCTATTCCGCCAGTTGGGAATGGGAGAAGCACGTCCAACCACAGTCACTTTACAACTAGCAGACAGATCCATCGCATATCCAGAAGGTAAGATTGAGGATATTCTAGTTAAAGTTGACAAATTTATTTTCCTTGCAGATTTCATTGTCCTGGACTATGAGGCAGACAAGGAGGTTCCCATCCTGCTAGGTAGACCATTTCTAGCCACAGGTAGGGCACTAATAGACGTGCAAAAAGGTGAGTTAACTATGAGGGTTCATGATGAAGAGGTAAAGTTTAGTGTTTACAAAGCTTTAAGGTATCCCTCTGATTCTGAGTCTTGTGCTAGCATTGATGTTGTTGACTCACTAATGGAAGAACAATTAGAGCATGTATTATTAACCAAGCATGCTAACGAATATGTAGGACTAGATGTAGATGATCTAAATGTATCTGACATAATGAATATGCCTGTAGATAGACCTCAGCATGTATGTATGACTATAGACTTGACTGATAGAACTGTAAATCCGTTAAAGCCCTCCATTGAGCATCCACCTGTTTTAGAACTGAAACCACTACCAACTCACCTCAAATACGCATATCTAGGAGATAATGATACGCTGCCTGTAATTATTTCTTCTAAGCTTAGTGAACAGCATGAGGTTGATTTAATTTTACTGCTTAAGCAACATAGGAAGGCTATAGCATGGACTATTGCTGATATTCGAGGCATTAGCCCTTCTTATTGCATGCATAAAATCATACTAGAGGAAGAGCACACACCTAGGGTAGATCACCAGCGTAGGTTAAACCCCTCTATGAAAGAGGTAGTAAAGAAAGAAATAATAAAGTGGTTAGATGCAGGAGTAATTTTCCCCATAGCTAGTAGCCAGTGGGTTAGCCCCATTCAATGTGTACCTAAAAAGGGGGGAATAACTGTGGTAGTCAATGAGAACAACGAACTGATTCCAACAAGGACTGTCACAGGGTGGAGGGTATGTATGGATTACAGGAAGTTAAATAAAGAAACTAAAAAAGACCATTTCCCTCTACCGTTCATTGACCAGATGCTAGACAGAATAGCTGGTAGGGCCTACTATTGTTTTTTAGATGGGTACTCTGGCTATAATCAAATCACTATAGACCCTAAGGATCAAGAGAAGACTACCTTCACTTGCCCTTTTGGAACGTTTGCCTTCCGCAGAATGCCTTTTGGCTTATGCAATGCACCGGCAACTTTCCAAAGGTGCATGATGGCGATCTTCTCTGAGTTGGATGAGTCCATAATAGAAATATTCATGGATGACTTCTCAGTCTTTGGGGACTCATTTAAAACCTGTCTAGAGAACCTAGGACAAGTCCTGGCTAGGTGTGAAGAGACCAACCTAGTCCTAAATTGGGAAAAGTGCCATTTTATGGTAGATGAAGGGATTGTCTTAGGACATAGAGTGTCAAGGGCAGGTGTAGAAGTGGATAGGGCAAAAATAGAGGTCATAGAGAAGTTGGTAGAGCCCCAGAATGTCAAAGCTATTAGGAGTTTCCTAGGACATGCTGGCTTCTATAGAAGGTTCATCAAGGACTTCTCTAAGATAGCCAAGCCTCTATGTGAGCTATTGGAGCTAGGTAGGCCATTCATCTTCTCTAAAGAATGTGTAGTAGCTTGGAAAACCCTTAAGGAAGCACTGGTCACAGCACCAATCATAGTAGGACCAAATTGGGATCTCCCATTTGAGATGCTATGTGATGCCAGTGACTATGCTGTAGGAGTCATGTTAGGACAGAAGATTGACAAGCTCACACATCCTGTCTATTATGCTAGTAAAACCTTGAATGAGGCTCAATGTAACTATACAACTACAGAGAAAGAAATGCTTGCTGTAGTCTTTGCTTGTGAAAAATTTAGAAACTATATTGTAGGAACTAGGACCATTGTATATACTGACCATTCTGCTTTAAAATATCTTATGAGGAAGGCTGATGCTAAGCCTAGATTAATTAGATGGGTGTTATTGCTGCAGGAATTCGATTTGGACATTCGGGACAAGAAGGGATGTGAAAACGTGGTTGCAGATCACCTGTCTCGATTACAGCACAATTGCGAAAAAATTGCGGACCCCGCAATTTCTGATGCTTTTATAGATGAACATATCTTTGCTTTGACTCATCGTGATAACGATGAGGAACCTTGGTTCGCTGACATTGCTAACTTCCGTGCAGCACAGGTATTACCAGTGTTCAAGGGAGGACAAGAGAAGAAGAGGTTCCTCCATGAAGCAAGGAAATTCATCTGGGATGACCCCATACTTTACAGGACCTGTGCTGATGGGTTGTTGAGGAAGTGTGTTTCAGCTGCTGAAGCGAAGTCTGTGCTGCAGCACTGTCACTCATCTCCTTACGGTGGGCACTTTGGTGGTCAAAGAACAGCTGCTAAGGTATTTCAGAGTGGCTACTACTGGCCAACAATCTTCAAGGACGCCCACAATTATGCCCACAACTGTGACGAATGCCAAAGGACAGGTAACCTCAGTCGTAAGGATGAGATGCCCCTCACTTACATCTTAGAGTTGGAGCTCTTTGATGTATGGGGCATTGATTTCATGGGACCATTCCCTCCATCATCAGGTAACCTGTACATTTTAGTAGCAGTAGACTACGTGTCAAAGTGGGTAGAAGCTAAGGCATGTCCTAATAATGATGCTAAAACAGTCACTCACTTCTTGCATAGACACATTTTCACTAGATTTGGGACTCCTCGTGCTATCATTAGTGATGAGGGGTCACATTTCATCAATAAGGCTATGGAGAAAATATTGGCTAAATATAACATTAGACATAGGGTAGCTACTCCCTACCACCCACACTCAAATGGCCAAGCTGAGATTTCCAATAGGGAGATAAAGAACATCCTAGAAAAGGTAGTCAAACCTAATAGGAAAGACTGGTCTTTCAAGCTTGAGGATGCACTTTGGGCTTATAGAACAGCATATAAGACACCTCTAGGAATGTCTCCCTATAGGTTGGTGTATGGCAAGGCTTGCCACTTGCCACTTGAGTTGGAAAACAAGGCATTTTGGGCCATGAAAGAATTAAATTTTTGTGTGAAGGATGCGGGGACATTAAGATCTTTACAGCTACATGAACTTGACGAGCTTAGGCACATGGCCTATGAGAATGCCAAGATGTACAAAGAAAAGACAAAAATATGGCATGACAGTAGACTCAGGATCAAAGACTTTAAGAAGGGCCAACTTGTATTATTATTTAACTCACGATTAAAGCTATTTCCAGGCAAATTAAAGTCTAGATGGTCAGGTCCATTTATTATTACTAATGTCTTTGTTCATGGTGCCATAGAGATTAAAAACTTGCAGCAAGGACAGCCATTTCTGGTCAATGGTGCTAGGTTGAAGCACTACTATGAGGAAGGGGATGTGAAGACTCTCTCGGCCTTCCTCTTGACTGAAGCATGACAAAGAGAACGAGAGAGAACGAGTGGTTACTGTGCTCGTTTAGTCAAGGCCAATGCCTTAGTTTATTTTTTACTGTTTTTTTTTTTTCTCGCTTATCGTTTGTACGTTTTGTGATGTGTTTTTAATTACGTGTTTAATGTTTGTTTTGTTTGCTTTTACAAGGAATCGAAAGAGGGGATCAAGGGGAGTAAATCCCACTTTAAAAATCAAGAAACGGTTGAGCCAAATGAAAGATACGGGCGATCAAAGTTTGGAATTTTTATGAAATATTATCCCTAGAATTGCGCAAAAATTGCTGGATCCGCAAAAAGAGCCGTTGGGATTTTTTTTTTCCGTTTTATTTATAGCCGTTAGAACGCGCTCGTTGATACGATTCTCTCATTCTTTGATCTCCAAGACTTCAAGCGATTCTCTCCATCTTTGATTCTTCTCTCAAGATCTTCAAGATTCAGCGATGGTTTCCACTAGGGCTGAGAGATCCGCCGCCAAGAAGAAGGCCGATGACGCAGCTGAAGCGGCTGCGAGGGAAGCGCTTCTCACCCTTGCTGATGAGGGTGCTGTACGCACTGGCCGTCTTGCCAAGCTTCCTATTCGTAGGAAGAAGTGGAGGGTGGTCACTGAGATCCCTGCTGGCCCATCTGAGCCAGTGGGCACGCCAAAGAAGCGCCGGTGGACTGTCAAGGCTGCTGCCGAACCAAGCACCGCCAAGACTCCCTCTGTGGAGAGTCAAGAAACTGATCGTGCAGCCCACGAGTCAGACAAAGAAGGTTTGTCGCCGTCTGTGTCACCTGTGCGCAGTCCCCTCTCGTCTGAACCAGTGCCAAGCGCAGAGTCGTCACCGCCTGCACAGAGCGCCGAGTTGTCTCCAGCACCTCAGAGTTCTGATCCGACGCCTGCAGCAGCACAGAGCCCTGAGCTGCCGTCTTCGCCATGGAGTTCTGCACATACACAATCAGCAGAGCACAATTCTCCACGGCCTGATCCTGAATTCCCTTATGGGGATTATCAAGAGTCCACGCAAGGCAGTGGAGATGCTGGAGAAGAAGAAGTCTTTTCTCCCCTGAGAGAAGACAGCCCTGCCGAGCCTGCACAGCAGGATGATTCTATGGAGGAGACGCTGGGGGCATGTTTCCCACAACTCCAGGCAAGGCTCAAAAAGAAGAAGAAGGCCAAGATTGTCAAGGCCAAGAAATCCAAGAAAAAGAAGGCCAAGAGAGTGCCTTCAGCAGAGAAAGAAAGCTCGGAGCCCTCACGGAAAAGGCTCAAAGTTGAGGCTGCCGAGTCAGCCAGGCCATCAGATAAGGGGAAGGCTAAACTCTACCCTGAAGATGAACCTCCGTCAGTGAGGTATGTCTCATCTGATGCGGAATCCAGGGGTGTTGAGCTCAGGAAAAGGGACCTGTTGCACGAGAAGGGGTTCCTTGATCGACTTGCTGACCTGCCGCAGTTCTTGCGAGCAGGGGTGATCAACCATGGCTGGGAGGAATTCTGCAGACCTCCCAATCCAGCCTACACGAGCATGGTGTACGATTTCTACGCCAATGTGCTCAGCCCTGAGGAAGGCCTATCTGTGGTCAGAGGGGTGGAAGTCGATTTCTCAGCCAAGGCCATCAACGCAGCCTTTGGTCTCAGGGGCCAGCCTCACACAGATTATGCACGGATAGTTGATGAGCCGACTGAGGCTGTGCTAGAAGAAGCCATTCGCACAATTGGCCAGCCTGAAGCCTCCTGGACAGTGTCACGCAATGGGCGGCACACACTTATGAGTGCCAACCTCACGGCTAAGGCAGCTGTGTGGTTCTCATTCGTAAGAAAAAGGCTCTCCCCAGTAACTCATGAGACGACAATTAACCAGAGCCGTTCGCTGCTGGTTTATGCTATAATGAGGGGTCTCACGATCAACGTGGGAGAAGTCATCGCTGCTGCCATAGCTGAGTGTGCTAAAAAGGGTAAGGGGCCATTATTTTTCCCCAACACTATAACCAAATTGTGTTTGCTTGCAGGGGTTCCCACCGAGCGCTTGGAGCAGCAGCTGCCTTACACAGGCCATTTGGAGTTGCCGGCACACCTAAGGCTGAGAAGAAAGGGCAACATGGAATTTGAGTTGGATAGGCTGGCTGCTGAACAGTCCCTATCCATGGCCTGCTTGATGGACCTGCAGAAAAGAATGGCTCAGTGGGCCAACTATGCGCAGGCGAGGGACAGAGAAGTTGCAGACCAGTTGGGGTGCATCTTCCCAGACTTCCCCACCAACCTCCTAACTCCATGGGTGCCCCCACGACCAAGGCGACCAGATGAGGATGATGAGAATTGAGTGCTGGTTTGAAGAGCACTAGAGGGAGTATTACTGATCCCTTAAGAAACAAAAGACAATTTTCCTGCTTTTTGATAGAATCATGTATAGTATGCTGTTTTGTATTCAATTTTTGATCTGTTTTTAATGTTTAGTTTTATGCTTTTTCTTTTGCTTAGTCTAGTTTGATGTTAGCTGAATAGGTAGGATAGTTTAGTTTTATTTTTAGGATGCATGAGTAACGGGAAAAAGCATGCTAGGGGCCTGAGTTAATGTTAAATCTGCCCGGATTGGATTGCGAAATAATTGCGGTTCCCGCAATTTTTGTGACTGATTGCATGTTTTGGACTGTCTGTTTAGTTAGGCTGTGATCTGTTAAATTCTATTTTTTGTTGCTAGCATGACTACCTTATATAGCTGATCTTGAAGCATGCTGGATGAGTGTCATAGGACACCCTTTGATAGTTTAAATTTGCCTCTGAATAGTGCTCAGCATGCATAAACCATAAGTCCTTAAACCTGTCTGTTATGTTCAAATTTTCTGCTGCTGGGATAGTTGCTTCTAGAATGTTTTGCCTATGCCTAGGATGTTTAGATTCTCTTTGTTTTACTTTAGACTAGATGCTTCTAGGACAAGTTGGGGGTGTGCCACCTCAAACACTCATTGGGGACAATGAGTAGTTGAAGTTTGGGGGAGGCCACCCTAGGCCTAGGAACATTCCTCTCTCCCTTAGAAACATAAGCATTCTTCTTCTCCTTTTAAAAAAAAAAAAAATGATGAACAAAATGAAAAGAGAATAAAGGGGGGGAGTGTCTCTTAGGTTGCTGAGTAGTCAGTGCCAAGTGTGTAACCCACGAGTGGCGTTGCATCAAAAGGCAACCAAAGGAGAAGCTCCACCTAAAAAAAAAAAAAAAAAAAAAAAAAGAGAAAAATATAGGGAAGAAGAGTGTATACCTAGGAGTTATAACTTTGTGGCTTAGATGTCCTATTTAAAAGAACTCTGATCCTCAAAGTAGCTAAGCACAAAAGTTGTAACTTGTAGGGTTGTTTTAGGGAGATGAGTGTATATCCAATGTAGTGATGCCAGGGCTTAGGTTGTTCTCTAAAAGTACCACTGTCACTGTTAATACTAAGACTGGCATGACTCTAAGGAATCCTAGACACATTAAAAATAAGCTAGAAGCATGTACTGAGTCTAGAGTAAAGCTTGGTAGAATTTGAAACCTTAGGGATAATAGCATGATATCATAAAAGTAGTTAGATCAGTAGTAGGGGGTTAACAAAAGCAGTGGGTATAGTAGGCAGGTGAAGTCAGAAGAAGCTAGACAAGAGGTTAGTTCTAAACTTAGAAGTGTGTCACAGGACAGCATTGCTATAGACAAGAATATAAGGGAGTTAGTGAGTAGTTAAAGAAGAAGAAACAGCAGCCTAAGTAAGTCCTTAGTATGCTTGAGGACAAGCAAAGCCTTAAGTTTGGGGGTGTGTTAAGTCTCTGAAAGTGACTTATTTAGGACCCATTTAGCTTAAGAAGATGTACACATTTAGGTGTTTTTGTTAGCATTTAGCTTAAACCTATGCTTTAATATGAGAATTAGAAGAAGGTAGCTAATATAGGACTTGTGTACAATAGGTAGAAAAAGGGTTGAAAACCGAAGAAAAGAATGAAAAAATAACCATTGCAAATGAATTGCGGAATAATTGCGGTGACCGCAATTATTCAAGTTAAAACCGTAAGTTGGCTGACATTTTTCTGTTTAGATCCGACTTTTCAGGGATTCGTTCTTTCTCCTCCATCCATTCTGATATATGACGTTGAAGACTGATGGTTCTCCTTGGCCCAAACGCACCTGCAAACTACTATAAAAGGGGGTCAAAGTCGGAGGTTCAGTCATCATTCGAAGCGCAGAAGTCTTCTCGCAGTCCACCATTTCCATCTGTTTTCCTTTGCCGTCTGTTGGAGTGAGAGTCTAAGCTTTTGGAACCGATAATCTGATAGGAAGGAGGGGAGATTCTTCTTCTCTCTCGATTGGATTCATCCAAGCACGGCTGACTTTTCATCACCATCATTCGAGGCGACTGCCACGGAGTTTTCTAGCAAACCTTTACTGTTTTCTGCTCTGTTCTTCTCATTTCCATTTCTGATCACTGTTGTTCTTAGTTTAGCATTTCAATTACTGCATTTCGTTGTTGTCTGTCTTGAATTCATTTCTTTTAGAGTTTCCCTTTGTCATTCAAACACTTAAAGTAATCGAAGTATACTTCTGCATTTTACAGTTTCCATCTGTTTCTGCTACGGCTTTGGCTTGCTGTTTTAAGTACATTTATCTTCTAAGCATGTCTGTTTTATCTACCTTTTCTATTCTCTACATATCCATGAGTAACTAAAATCACTTAGGGGCATGCTAATGACAGAACTATAGGCTAAAAAACGTGAGTCAAGTAGGCAGATTAACACTCGAACATTGATTGTATGTAAGCTTCATCCCACGGGCAATTTCGATTGGCCATCCATTTTGTCCAAAGAACTCCTAACCTCCGGAAGGAGTAAGAGTTCAGAGTCATATAATCATGCTAGCCTTTCATGGTAATCAGGAAACGGCCTAGGAATAGGCGTTTCCCTAGTACAAACTGAACACTCCTGTTTTAACAAGATGCTTAAGACCTTACTTTGAAGTCGAGTAAACTTGAGTCTCTCATGCATGGAATCGGACGATACTTGAGATAGAGTGAGTTTGATGTATAGAGAGTTGATCCAAAGCTTGATAATCGTAATAAACTGCCTATAGGATAGTCATTAGTAGCCCTTAATTCACCCTTTTAATCAGTTTCGCTGCTATTTAATTGCGGATTAATTGCGGTTCTCGCAATTCTGCTAAAACGCATTCTGTGTAGCTGTTTTCTTCTTCGTTTATTGATTCCATCTCTTGTTCTTTGAGCCTGATTTTAACTTTACCTTGTTTATGGTATATTCCTTTACACATTCAGCAAAACTTAGGTAATTAAAAACCAATTTTATCCCCTCAAATTCATCCCATCTTTCTTAACAAACACACTTCGCGAATAGCTAAAAATGAGTCTCTGTGGAAAAAACGAATGAAATATACTTACTACTTGCTGTGAGACCATGTATGCTTGCATGTTCTAAGTGCTCTCTCTACCCTTTTGCATATTTATCTTTACACATTGAGCACGCAACACGTACTCCCTTCTCCTCGGTTCAGGTTCTACAACCAGATCATCCACCACCGGCGTAGTATTAGAAGGAATTTCCTTCCCGCTTCTCAAGGTCATGGCGCACACTTGCTCACAAGTGCTCGCCACCGTCTGCTGGGGTGGTTTCTATGAACATTGATCCTCCACTTTACTAATCCTTTCGCTTAACTTTATCACTGCATTGGCCAGAGTTTCCAGGTAAACTCCATAGGTGGCAGTCTTGTTTCGGGTCTCCTCGTGAAATTCACAACTTGATGCCACAAAGGCTTTCATCATCTCTTTGACAGTTTGTCCTGAGGTGGAACCTCGAGCTCGTGACGAATCTCTTGCCAATTGGAGAACCACTTCATCCAACTCAGACATTTGGGCTTTCATCTCGTTCAGCTCTTTTGAGAAATTGGCTTGATTATTTCCTCTGCTGCCATACTGCTGAAGATTGCCGACCATATTAGAAATCAAAATTCTGGCTTCCACGGGAGTCTTATCCAGGAGAGATCCATCACTGGCAGCGTCAATCAGTTGTTGATCACGCTAAAGCAAGCCCTCATAAAAATACTGAACAATGAGCTGCTCAGCTATCTGATGGTTTGGATGGTTCTGACACAGTCGGTTATACCTCTCCCAATACTCATGTAAATTCTCCTCAGCTTCCTGAGTGATCCCATAAATTTGCTTTCTAATGGCGGTGGCCTTTGAGGCAGGGAAGTACTTTTCTAGAAACAACCCTTTCAATCTGCTCCACCTCGTGACAGATCCAGATGGGAGACAATGCAACTAGTCTTTTGCCTTTTCCTTTAGAGTGAAGGGAAAGGCCCTTAAGCTCAGCTGGTCCTTTGTCATTCCCTGGGGCATCATCCCTGAACATACCAGATGGAAATCTTTAAGATGCTTCAGAGGACCGTCACCTGCATTGCCACAAAATGAAGGTAGTTGGTGACTTAATCCATCTTTCAACTGAAAAATTACCTGGAACTACCGGATTCGATATACACAGTGGTTGTCGGTGCAAGTCAGGTGACGTCAACTGTCTCAAGGTCCTCTGAGGCTCATCGTTAATTGCATGTTCAATCTCTTCCATTTTTCTAAAAAATTAAAAGAAATTTGCACACAAAAACTCAAAACAAACGGGTCATACTGTACAAGAAGGATAAAAATAAACAAAACCTAAAAAAATAGTTTTAAAAGAAAAATTAAAAAACACAAAATAAATTAAATTCAACCAAGTAAGATTAATTGTTGCTCCCCAGCAGCGGCGCCAATTTTGGTGATAGGATTTTTGAATCTCCTACAAATTTCGGGTTGTCGAAGCCCGCCAAAATAATATTTATAATCTGAACTCACTAAGCTTTGCAGCTAGTGGCAACGGAGTCGATCCACAGGGAGCAAGCTATAATCCTAACTTAATTAAATTGAATTTGTAATGAAGTAAAAACAAGGGGGGTTTTCTTTCGAAAATCACTAACATGCAAGGAATTGCGCTAACGGAAAATTAAAGAGGGAAATATGAATTTGACAAGAATGCTTAATTAGAAAGTATCGGGATTGCTCTATTGTATTTCAGTTCATCGATAAACATGGAAATTAGCCGAGATGCTCATGCACGCGAAATGTTTGCTAGACACCGATACAAACACCCCGAAGAATTAATTAGAAACAGCCAATTCTAATTAAGCATGCCTCTTAATCAATTGAAGGTGATTAGTCCTAAATTAATCAGAAAACAGTAATGGGTAACATCGCGACGAATTAATCCTAAACCTAATTCGATTTCTCTCTTAACCTTGAGCCCACCACGATTCGATAATCAATTCATATCCCATTCGTCACATAGGGTCAAATTGATTAGGCACGATTAGACCCTCGCTACTTGCATTAAAACTAATCATAAATCAATGCTAGCTGACTAACATGCGTAACAATTATGGGCGTCAATCCTAATTAGAAAGGCATGCCATTTGTTCTTAGTACAGAAAGAGATGCAATAGTTCATACAACTATGCTAAACATTCATATAAAGCAGAAATCTCACCTAAATACCATAGAAATCAATCCATCAACTAACTAATCAAGCATTTCCCTCTAGCCTTCCATGGGAGATGGAGTATTCCAAGCTTCCGTGGAGGTTGTAGAGTTCATACAACCCAAATGGAGAAGAAGAGCTTCAAAAATGGTGAAAAATCGCCAATCCCGAGCCCAAAACGGAGATGGAATGCCCTAAATTCGCGAAAATATTCTATTTATACTTAAGAGTAGCGTCTCGACGCTTTCCTAGCGTCTCGACGCTACTGACGGAAAACAAATGGAAAAAACGCTTTTTTAGACTTTTAATGACGGGCATTTTTGGACTTTTAATGACGGGCATTTGTGGTTGTGCAATGAGGACATGGTGCTGTGCATCAGCTGTCCTCTTGGACTTTTAATGACGGACATGGTGCTGTGCAACAGTTTGCAGCTTTTGCTCTTGGGTTTTTTGCCAATTTTTGCACCTTCTCTTTACTTAAGTGCGACAACTTGATTCTTTTTGTCCTCTTATTTTCCCGGTTCATCCCGAAGCTTTAAAACGCTTCTTTTAGCATCAAAACACGTCATTGAACTTCTCGAGCTCGTCACCACGAATCACCTACAACAAGGCCATTTAATCATCATTAAGCATGGTTTTTAGCTATAATTAGGGTGTAAACAATAGCTCTAAATTAGAGCTATCATTGATTCTCCATCGTCTCCTCCGAAATCACTCTGTGAAATTTCAAAATCATTTCAGTTTGCTCATCGTTTCATTCTCCATCGTTTCCTCCGACCTTTGGTTTCGAGTTTATTGAAGAAGAACACTTCAGTTGATCACAGGTACCTTCTATGTGTTTTCATCTTTTTTTGTTCTTTGTGTTATGATTGTTTCATTCACATAGTTTCAACATTTGTTTGTTTGATTTTGTATTTTGCGACTTCAGGTTCGATTTTAGTTATTTTGTGACTTCAGCCCTAAAAGAGCTCTGAGACTTTAGTTACGATTGTTTCATTCACACAGTTTCAGGTACTTCCTATGTATTATTTGATTGTTTGTGAAAGAAACGTTAATATATGAAATTTTTTAATATTGGTTGCAATGCACATTATATATATGTAGATAAGACCAACAATTATTATCTTATCTGTTGGTTGGCTCATTGGTTGCAATACGCTTCGTCGCTTTTTGATATTGAATTAAAAAAGGTTTAGATAACTTATGTCCCACTTAAATTTACTCATATAGTGTGCAAAGTAGCAAAAATTTAAATCCCTTGATTCTAGTATTCCTTTTCACTTCGCATATTAGGTGAAAACTCTTTATACGCTTCGTGTTAGCATAGCTCTTCCTAATTCCAAACATAAGGCTTTGGAATTTGATAGCACACAAAATGAGCTATCTTTATGATTTATTTTATGCTAGTTTAGAGGATTAAATGTGTACTTTCACGATTATATTTGATTATTTTGTAACTATCGAGCATTTTGGAGCAAACCGGGAAATTTAGAAGCTTTGTGGTGAAAACTAAGCTATTTGGATGAAATTTGAAGTTCTCAAGTGACAAAAAAGGAATTTGGGTCCAAAACCCGAGAGCATAACGCCTAGGCGCCCATTTCGAGCGCCTAGGCACTACAAAATGATGAAAAAAAAAAAACAACGCTAAAATGCACAAGCTTGGGCTCAAACTGCACCTGCACGCGCACAGCACAATCCAGATAGACATTCAACCAACGCATCAATCTTGCATATCTATATGTTGAACCAGCAACATAATATTTATTCTTCATCACCTGAACACCCCACCAGCATGCACCTACATCAAGTTTCATGTGCGCGTGACACACTAGATCTGAGCCCCACAGATTTTCCTAATTCCTTTTATATTCGGATTTTGCCCTATTTTGCCATATAAATACATATTTTTATGGATTTTTGGGAGCCGATTTGGAGAGAAAATCCAAATTTCGAAATTACATACTTTTTTAGAGTTAGAAGAGATTTTTGGGAGCAAAAAATACATCGTTGAAAAATATATGATAGTGTCTCTTTGAGTTATTGAATGAGGAATGCATAGGATTTTATGCCAAACTACCCTGCTTTTATGTGAGTTTTTGAGCCATTAAGCACCTCCATTACACCGTGCTAATCTCTTAAATTGTGTGATTACCATGCATGATTGATTTAAAACTTGCTTTGTTATACATGTCTGGAATCTCTGAATTGATTTGAATGCTTTAATTTCACAAGGGCAATTAGGTAAAACCACTTTTAGCTTTCTTAAAAAGTCTACCTTTGACATAATCCTTAGAATGCCAAATTTTGAGCCTTAGACCTATTCATTGAAAAATTATCACATTACAAGCCATAAATCCATTTGTTTGTTATTTTACTTTCTTTGAACCTAAAAATGAAGAATTATATTTGCTTACCACATGAAGTCTGAGTTAATCAAAAGAAGAAAGTTGATCATTTGTCAATTGAGTAGTCAAAGGGAAGCATATCTTTCTTAGCTTCTTTAAGAGAAAAAAAAATAGAAAGAAAAAAAAAAGAAAAAAAAAAAGATTTAAAAAAAAAGAAAAAAAAAGAAAGAAATAAGCAAAATAGTTCATTATGTGGAGGGAAGTTAATGCTTCAACAAAAAAAAATGATTATTCTTCAAGAGTCAACCGAAAAATTGAGCTTCATGTGAAAAAGTCTTATAATTCTTCCAATCAAGTAGCTTAAAAATTTGCCAAGCGAGCATGGCTCAGCGGGCATATGTATGTGTTGACGGCCACGAGGTCTGTGGTTCGAATCCCCCCACCCCCAATGTACTCAAAAAAAAAAAAAAAAAAAAAAGTAGCTTAAAAATTTCATTAATCCACCATTACCTAAGCCCAAGTACAACCAAAAGGAGACCCTAGAATTTTTTTGCATTCACTCTTTTCATCGATGATGAAGATGTGATATATTAGCAAGCTTATGGTAAAAATCTTTTATGTTTTGGTTCGAGTGTTTATCTTATACATACCATAAACAATTGAGCGTATTGAGTGAAATTATGAGGGTGTTAGGTCTTGTGCATTCGAATTTGGTAACTTGATGAGATGTTTGAGTTTTTGGTACAAAATGTAGCCTATGAATGCTTATTTTCTTGATTGTCACTTTGACTCAAGTCATTGATGCGTGTTTAGTTTTATTTGGATTCATAGATATCAAAGGAAGATTAATTTGCACACACTCATGCAAGAGATACAATGATTTGTTTTTTTTTTTTTTAATAATGGGTTGTGGTTTAATATGACCTTCAATTGTGGATTATCTATTTTATGAACACTGAGGTTTGAGTCACTTGCAAGCATTTGTTGATTTAATTTGTGGTCTTGTTTTATTTTGCTCGATGACTAGCAAAAGCTTAAGTTTGAGGATATTTGATAGCACACAAAATGAATTATCTTTATGACTTATTTTATGCTAGTTTAGAGGATTAAATGTGTACTTTCAGGACTATATTTGATTATTTTGTAGTTATCGAGCATTTTGGAGCAAACCGGGGAATTTAGAAGCTTTGTGGTGAAAACTAAGCTATTTGGATGAAATTTGAAGTTTCCAAGTGACAAAAAAAAAGGAATTTGGGTCCAAAACCCGAGAGCATAGCGCCTAGGCGCTACAAAATGATGAAAAAAATAATACAAGCTCAAGCACTCGGCACACAACACAACCCAAACAAACATTCAACCAATGCAACAATCTTGCATATCTATATGTTGAACCAGCAATATAATATTTATTCTTCATCACCTGAACACCCCACCAACGTGCACCTACATCAAGTTTTATGCACGCGTGACACACGGTGTCGCAACGTTTTTGCGACGCGGTGAGGCCGACAACCTTCTGTTAAACAGGGGTTTTCACAAAAAAAATGGAGTCGCCACCAATCATTTCGGGTGTGATTGGTCACCTTAAAAAACGGTCTACGAAGTAAAGAGACGAGGTTCGGGGGTCGGTTGAGTGTAGGGAAGGTGCTAGCACCCTACAACATCCCGTTTAAAAACGGTAGCCAAAACATTTATCCTAATTATCTAACTAATTTCAAATGGTCCTTAATAAATGAAATAAACAATTAAAAATAATACAATGTCTCAACTAATCATATCCTAACTTTAAAGAAAGTAGGAATTTGATTTTTGTGAGCAAGATTGTTAATTTTGCCATTAACGCCTTGATCCCGATACCGAGATCATACGACAAACAAGAACTTTAAAATAATTTAATAAAATCGTTTTGTTTCAAACAATTTAAAATCTGATTAAAACTTGAATTAAAATTAAAACATTTTTGCTTTGAAAAACAAACCATTTTTGAAATTTAATTTAAACTTGATTTGTACTAAAAATGTATTTTTGTTTTGAAATAGTAACAAAATTCAATTTAAAAATCAAATGAAAACTCCTTTTTTAAAAACAAGGGCGTTCTTGTAATTAGCGCATAATGGCTATAATGATAAATCCTCAAAAATAGGGAACCCTATTTATCCCGGGATTTCAATAAAATTAAAATACCCTCGAGATGAGAGGAACAGTCCTTCATCTCTCCCGGAGTTGCAAATTAAAATTGAATTACCCTCGAGATGAAAGGAACAGTCCTTCATCTCTCCCGGGGTTAAAATTTAACATTAAAATACCCTCGAGATGAAAGGAACAGTCCTTCATCTCTCCCGGGGTTACAAATTAAAATTAAAGTACCCTCGAGATGAAAGGAACAGTCCTTCATCTCTCCTGGGGTTACAAATTATTACGAAAATAAAGCGATAATTAAATAAATGCGCAAGCTAATATAACTAAACCCGAAAACACACTTAAGAATTAAAGACTGAAACTAAATAAACCAGCAGGCCTATGCGATATAACCTAGGCATATAAACAGATAAGCATATCAGGTATATATCGAACATGCAGGGGTATATATGCGTTCAAATAGTGGGGTATATATATCATATGGTCAGGGGTATATATCATGCTCAAAATAAGGACAGGGGCATTATCGTAATTAACTAAAAATTACAATCTCGTTACCCACGCAGCCGCCTGGTCTTCTTCTTCACGCAGCACCATCGTCGGATTAGAGGTCCGCCGCCGTTAGAAGTTGCGCCGCCGTCGAAGTTCAAGATTCGTCCACCCGAGGTTGCGCCGCCGTGCATCGCTGTCGTCGTCTGGATCTGGGAGTGGTTCACCGCCGTGAGTAGCTGGAGATCTGGGTTTGAGATCCGTCGGAGAGATGAGGTGCACCGGTCTCCGCTCGTCGCTCGAAGGAGAAAGTGGTCGCCGTTCGTCTGGGTTTACCACTGCTGCCGGAGCTTCAAGGCCGAGGACGGCGCCGTTTGAGAAGCTCAGAGGGGTCGCCGGCGTCTGGAGGAGAAAATGGCCGCCGTTCGTCTGAGTTTGCAGCTGCTGGAGAAGAAGATCGATGAAGGTGGGAGATGGAGCTCGCGAATGCTGGGTTTATTCGAAGAAGAAAGAACCCCGTTTCGCTGCCGCCGGTTTTCGAGGTTGAAGACGAAGAGGATGAAGCGCGCCACCGTGCGCCGCCGTGGCCTTGGGTTCGAGGTTGCTACTGTACGCCGCCGCCGTTTGGTTCAATCGGAAAAGAAGGTCGGAGATCGCCATCCTTGAAGTGCATCGCAGTTGGTTCGCGAAGACGCAGCTGGGTCGTGGAGATGTTGATGCGCCGCCGTCGGTTCGTGAGGGCCAAGCTCGCCGCCGTGGCCTTGGGTTCGAGGGGATGCCGCCGTTCAGCTCGGGTTTGCTGCGAAGTGAGGTCCGCCGTGAGGTTTGGAGAAGACGGTGGAGCTCCGTCGCTGGTCTGAGTTTTGAGCTTCGAGGCCGAAGAACGAGCTTCGCCGGAGAAGACAATTTGATGGTCCGCCGCCGTGGATCACCGGAGTTAGGTTGAAGGTGGTGGATGAGGGGAGAGGTTGAAGATGATGAATAGTAGAGAGAGTGGAGAGAAAATCATTTTTTTATTAAACCTAGGGATCCACCCACCATTTGTCTTATTCCCCCATTTCCCTCACTTTTTTTCTCTTTCTATTTATAGCAACAATTAGGTCACAATGGGCCTTGGTTTGGTTTTTTTTTCTTTAAATTTCATGGCCTACAAATCCAAGAACCGAACCGAGACACTAAACCGAAACACTAACGAAGCACTAGACCAAGCACTAAACCAAACACCCTAAAACAACTCTAAAATTGAATCTTGAAAACCAAAACACCTAACCCTGAAAACATAGAACACGAAACCCTAAAAATGAAACACCCAAAACTAAAAATCTAAAAAACGAAACGCAACGGAATACCATTTTTTTGTGATTTTCTTGAAAACTCCAAAAATGACTGAAAAACGCGAAATTAAAGAAAAACTCCCAAAAATATTTAAAAATGAGTGAAAAACATAAAACGTGTGAAAAATCCAAAATGATGATAAATAAGGCCGGACGAAATACGGTGTCTACACACGGGATCCGAGCCCCCCAGATTCTCCTAATTCTTTTTATATTCGAATTTTGCCCTATTTTGCCATATAAATACATATTTTTATGGAGTTTTTTGGGAGCTAATTTGGAGAGAAAATCTAAATTTCGAAATTACATACTTTTTAGAGTTAGAAGAGATTTTTGGGAGCAAAAAGTACATATTTTACATGCTCGGGATCGTGGAAATTGCAGCGAAAACGTGGAATCGACACGAGTTTCATTTCTTCTTTCCCTTTTAATTTGTAGTTTTATTATGGGTTTATTTTTAGTTTATATTTTGAACTATTGAACATGATTAGCTAAACTCTTTTGACTTAGAGCCTTGATGTAATCGTTCATTTAATCTTATTCTTTTTAATTAATAGTTGGTATTTGAATTTCATATTGGTTGTGAGAACTTTTTGGATCTTAATGCATGTTAGGATTTTGCCATTCTTTGCATGATTTTTATATCAATGATTTGAGGTCGACAGACAATTATTATTGATGATCCTGAATTGTTTTCCCTGATTTATACATATCCTTGTAGGTTTTGTGACAATTATAGTTGTACGTTTTTCATATTTGGATTGTCTGAATTGCCATAGAAATATAGGTAATTTACTTTTCAAATAATATTGTTATTGCTCGAGAGAGAATATCAAGTCTATAGGGTAGAACTTGTCAACAATCTAGAAATTTATTAATTTCATCTTTTAACGAATGAAGAATAGGATGAAATAACAATGAAGTCATTGCTCACGTCAATTCCCTAGGACATATCTCTCCTTATTGTTCTCCATATTTTATTTTATGTTTTATTTTGTTTTTACCATATCCTTTTATTTTTCTTCCCTAAATAAAATTGAGTGGTAGTATTCGTGGTAATTAGGTGAACTAGAAACGAATTCTGAGGACGATATCCGTATTTTCAATACACTATATTAAAACTTGACCCGTACACTTGCGATATTTTATTGCACTAAACTTGGACAACAGAATTCTCTTGTAGCTTTCAATTTAAAGGAAAAAGCAATTTTATTTGGTGCATTGCTATCAAAGCTATCTTTTGATTCTTTTCTATGTGTGGTTGTAAAGAAATTTAAGAATTTTTCTAAAGGAGGTAAGCGTCTGGGTGAGAGATGTTTGGGACACACACCAATACTTATATTCTTCTTCTATGATCACTATCAATGAGAACACGTTCTTATAATTCCTTGGAAGTTTTTGGTAAGAACACGTCCATTTTTCCCATGGAATGAAAAATAAACTTCCATTTTTTGGGAGGGATAAATCATTATGTGGAGTTAAAATCAATAATATCAAATTAAGTTGTTTAAGCTCTTTCCGGAGGAACATATGTAGATTTTGAGGAAATGAGGTGAAGTTATTATTGTACTGTACTTGGCTTTCCCTTCTAAAAAAAACTTTTGTACTTGGTTTTTATCATTTTTCAACAAGAATCAAGAAGATGCTTTGAGAACCGTTTCTTAAGAAATTAAGTGTTCATTTTGTATTAAGATTTCCATCATTCTCTTATCATCAATGTTTGAGATTACATTTAATTTGACAATTGTTTGACTCTGTGCTGGTTACATATGATGTTTGTGAGTTGCCCAAGAAGTGTTTACAATTGTAATTTCAATGTGTATGAGAAGTAAATTTATCTTGGTCAATCAAGTCTTTAATATTTATATCTTGAAGCATAGTAAATCGAAGTTTTCAATTGTAATTTCAATGTGTAGAAGAAGTAAAGTTTAGAATGAGCTTGATAAAATTGAAAGCAACGAGTTCACCTATAATTTGTTATGTTTTAGAAGCAACAAATCTTTTATTTGTACAGGTTTCGTTGTATGGAAGAAAAAGAAAGGAATATAATATGATCCTCAGGTTGCACTGAATACAACATTACTGTAGATGGTTAAGTTTAACAATTTTGCTAATTGCTTGTTTCTAAGTTCATTCCTCCACTGTTTGCGATTATGAACAAAATTTCTGTTTGTTTATTGGATTTGAAAAATATAGGTGAACTTTACTTGGAGAAATTAGTTTGGTACTGGCTTCGTTTAACCAAAAATTTCAGAAAAGAGAATGTGGTGAAATCATAAATGATGAAACCATTTCTTTTATGTTACATTGCAAATTACTATTTAGAACATTATGGGGTTCTACCTTAAAATCAGAAAGGTAAAAAAGTGTTCGGAAAGAAATCGAAAACCATGAGAGATTTAAAGAATTTACCTTCTTGTCCTTTCTATTAGACACTATGGAATTCTACTTTAAAACCAATTGGTGATAGGAGGAGTAGCCCATGTATGTTATATTGTGAGTGATGTCCCTTCATCTTTTCGATGTGAGATCCTCTCAACATGCTCCCTCAAGATGGTCCCTCTTCGGGTTCACCATCTTGGGTCGGGATCCTAGATGGTGCCTCTTTGGGTTCACCATCTTGGGTCGGGATCCAAATTTTAGACCGAATACCCGTTTGGGTTCGTGGGCTCTGATACCATATTATACACTATGGGGTTCCACCCTAAAACCAATTGGTTTTAGGATGGAACCCCATAATGTCTAATACTTTCTTGTTGTTGTTTTGATCCGTTACTCTCAGAAGTACTTTTAATGTAAATTCCTTCAAAGTAGGAACCTGAGCTATTAGAATCTAAAGTTTGTAATTGTTTTTCACTTAAAAAAACATTTTTGGTAAATGCTTTCTAAAACTAGGCTAGATATGTAAGTATCCCTTAGAATTATCTAGCTGAAACTTTTAAAAAGGAAACTATTCATTTCTTCATTCCATCTATTGACGACATGCATCATAGAGAGTATAACTTAAATAAAGAAATTATTCTTACTTTAAGTTGCTTTCGTGTTTCAGGTGATCATTCTTGCAAGAGAATCTGGTTTGAAGCTAGAACTGGACCAGTGGAAAACCTTGTGTCAGAGCCATTAAGAGTATGACTTAATATGTTTAACCATTCAAATGCTACATTTAATGCTTAAATTTTCTACTTCATAGTTGACTTGGTGTTGTAATGTACTGTAGGCCAGTGCATCGTCTGTTGAGGAATTTATGCAACAAGTGTTGAAAGTTGTTTTAAATAATGGAAACAACTCCTTACACAATTACTTATCTGAGGTTGGAGATGGCATTGCCAAGTTATGAAACATGGAGAAGAAAGAAGAAAAAAAAATTCAAAAGATTATTGTTGTAAATGAAAATGGTGATTCAGAAGGATTATAGTTGAACCTAATAAGATAATTGTCGTTTGTAGTTTCTTCACTGTTCAAGTATTTTTTAATATTTCTAACCATGATTGGTTTTGATTAGTTGTTGCTAATCTAGTTTCTCTAATTGTCATTCTTTCTCTAGTTGTTAAGATCTTTGGTGGTAATCCACAAAGATTAAGGGTAGGATTTAGATATTTTTTTATGCTATTTATTTCTCAAGCTTTGTTGATGAGAAATGAGAATGTATTGACCTGTGGTGGTAATTTTTTCTATCCTCCTCAATGAGAAATTTTTGTCCTCATCATTGGTCATGTTGTGAAAGTTATTATATCAGTTTTAAAAAGTGTTGTTATTTATTTCAAAATTGTTGCAATAGGGGTGCAATTGTAACCGTCATGATAAGGTAATCAGTTTTTAAAAAGTGTTGTTTATTTCAAAAGTGTTGCAATAGGGTAGATGTTATTGCATCGGTTGTGAGAGTCATTCTAAGTGTTGTTATTTATTTCAAAACCGTTGCAATTGGGCAGGTGCAATTGCAACAGTTGTGGGAAGTCATTCTAGCACTTTTAAAAGTGTTGCTAGATCCCTCTCAACACTGGTTTTTCCAGGGGTTCCTCAAGTGTTGCAAAAAAATGTTGCAGCGGTTCGAAACTGCTGCTATAACTTGAAAAAACCGCTGCAATAGCCCTATTTTCTTGCAATGCACGGTATACGGCAACAGTTTTTCTGCAGCGGTTTGATGAATGTTGCAATGGTTTATATAATTACAAAAGTTTCGAAATCTGGTTTGTCTTTCAGCCCAACCCTAAATCCAACAATTTGATGGGCTGAGTCCAAATCCAACGATTAAAAGATAAAGTATTTTATTCCAACACTTTTAGGGGAAACCAGAAGAATGTCTAAAATAACGCAAGGCAACATGAAAAATGTCTAATCGCTTTTTTCTTTTGAATTATGTCTAAAACCTATATTTAGTAAGGGAATTTACAACTAAATGGACAAGTCTACCCTTCCACAATTTCTCCTAATTTTGATAATGAAAAAAATAATATTTAAAAATATAAAAAATGTTGGGAAGAGAGAGAAAACAATTTTGGACGTGGATCTAACAGAGAGGATTTAACTAAGAGGAGACGTTAAAAATGATAAAAGACACTTATCCCATGAGAGTTACATGGTTATACCTCCCGCCCCAAATAATTTAGAAATTAGTCTATATACTTGAGGAAGTAATACAACCACAACGAATCCATAAGTGGCGGTCGGTGTGTGCATGCCTGCACACAGAGTAAAAAGAATCCCAACAGTGGCGGTGTGTGCATGCCTCCACACAGAGTAAAAAAAATGGGACATACACAACACTGAGGGACCAAATATGTATACCCCAAAGGAAGTGATACAGCCAACGAAGAATTCATCACTAGAGGTGTGCGCATGACTGCACACAGAGCAATAAAGAGGTAGGCGATGGTCGACTAACAACTTAAAAGAGGGAATGCTGGTTTTTTAAATTCATGAACGCGAATAATTCGAATTAATATCATTTATGGCTTTTAGGGGAAGAACCTGTAACGCGCAACCGAAAAGGAGTTGCTTCTCACAATTTGTGACCGGATATATATACCCTGAGGAAGTTATACCGCCAACGAATAAATCATCACTGGAGGTGTGTGCATGACTGCACGCAGAGTAATAAAGTGGCAGACATCGGTCGACCAACAACTTCTAACCTGCAACACATAGTAATAAAAGAGGGAATCCTATTTTTTAAAATTAGTTAACGATTCCCTATAATTCGAAATGATATAATTTATGGGTTGGAGGGACAAACCTGCAACACGCAACCTAAAATAAATTTCTCCTCATAAATTGTGTGTTGAGTAGGTGATTAGGAAGGGTTTTTGGCATTTGATTCGGCACACATTCTTCACCGAAAAACCCATACAAAGGAGCGGCTTACAGGCATTTCATTCGACCTAAAGGCATATGAAATCCTTCCTCGGAAACGCATAGAAGTGGCTTACATGCATTACCTTCTTCGACATCCTTCACCGAAAACACCACGCATTCGACGACAAAGTTCGACCTAGAGTCTGACCGACAGATTTACCTAATTTGGTAAGCATTTACCTCTCTCGCAATTCTTCTTCATCTCTATTTTTTGAACGAACAACTAAAATTGTAATGTTAGTTTAGGTAGGGGGTTCGAGTTAGTAATCTAGGGTTTTACCTTACGGTAGCTATACATTTTTTTTAAACAGGTGATTTGTTTCAATTAAAAGTGCACGGTTAGCTCCAAGATTTCTTAAAATTTGAATAATAGGTGTTGATTCCCTTTTTTTAGGGATTCAGTTGAACTCCCAGATTATAGAGAATATACGATTATAGGTGATGTACACGTTGTTAAATATAACAACTGTGCAAGTTTTGAAAGTATTGTATCGGTTCATCTCGTCCCAAATCCCATCAAATGCCACCATAATAGAAAGGGACGACATGGTTTGTTGTTTTGTGGTGGAACGATTTTTTGTTCTTGCAGAAGAACTGGAAAAGGATGAGGGAAAAAAAATTCGCGATGGAAAAGGAAAAGGGAAAAAAAAAACTAAGGGTTGAAGATTGAGATTCTGAAAAATGTAAGAGTTTCCCTAATTGTAGGGGTATTTGTTGTTTAAGTGTATAATTTTGACCGATATTTTCTCATTTATAGGGTGGAGAGTGTATTGGTTGATCCCTTTTTTTAGGGAAACATTCACCAATTAAATGGACCTCGTAATCATACACGGCAGCCTTCAGCTGTATACCCCTACCGAATGTATGTGTGACGCAATGGCTCTATATCTCCACGAGTGTGTCCAAGCGTATACAGGGTGTGTGTCAGATCTACTCATAAAACCACATACAATACATGATGGCATACATTAGTTAACAGAAAAAAAAGAATCTTCGTTCTTTTAACGTGAAATGATCCACCTCACCAAATAAACTATTAAAACTAATTAAATTTTAAAATAAAATAAATTAATTTTAAAACTAATATTTTTTTAAAAAAGGAAATCCTAAAAAGGTATAATGGAGAACCAACACAAATAGATTTGCTTCTAAAGAATCTCTAGACATACATTACAAACTAAACACGTATTTAGACATTTTCCAATTACTTATTATAGACATTCTTCTGGTTTCCCACACTTTTATTCATGCGTGAGTCCAAATCTTCTCCTACCAAATCCAACTTGGGGTAACCAGAGGAATGTCTAAAACAAAGAAGACCAACATGAAAAATGTCTAACTTCTTTTTTTATTTGAATTGTGTCTAAACTCTATATTTAGTAAGACAACTTACACCCAACTGAACCAACCTACCCTTCTACAATTTCCACTAATTTTGAGAATGAATAAAAATAGTCTTTTAAAAATGTATGTTGTTGGGAGGAGAGAAAAAGAGGTTATGGACGGAGACTTAACATAAACGTTAAAAATCGAAAAAACAATTGACACTTATCCAATGAGAGTAACATGGTTATAGCCGACCACAAATAATTAATAGACGAGTCTGTATACCTGAGGAAGTAAGCAGCTGCAGACGCATCAACTACAGGAGGTGAATACATGGATGCACACAGCGTATTAAAGGGAAGGCAGCTGGTTGACCAACCACTTACAGATAAGAAATCGGAACAGACAAATTTGTATACCTGAGGAAGTAATACAGTGCAAACGCATCCACCGCGAAAGATGTATACATGGTTGCACACATCGTATTAAAAGGAAAGCAACTGGAAAGGGAAGGCAGCTGGTTGGCCAACCATTTACAGATAAATGAGAAATCGGAACAGATGAGTCTGTATATGGCCAACCACTTACAGATAAATGAGAAATTGGAACAGATGAGATTGTATACCTGAGGAAGTGAGGCAGCTGCAGACGTATCCACCACGGGAGATGTATACATGGTTGCACACAGCGTATTAAAGGGAAGGCAGCTGATTGGCCAACCACTTACAGATAAATGAGAAATCGGTGAGTCTAAGATTTAAATCTGCGTTTCATTTTCCCATGAATTTGAAATAAGGACATTTAGGGGCTCAATGCAGCTGCAAACGTGACTTGTTGTAAACCTCTCTGACTTATCTACTCAACACACAAAAACCTTGGGGTACAGAATCCTTCGAAAACGAATATACAGGAGGTTCCTTCCCCGAAAATGCATACAAAGAGTTCTCCAAACGCAGAAACAACACGCATTCGACGACATCCTTCTACAAGCATACAGCAGAAGCCCCAAAATTGGTAAGATATATTCTTCTTTGTAGATTAATCTATATCCCTTATGTTATATTGATCAATATTTTGATTAACACTAGGACCAGGAAAACTCAAAACTTAAATGTGAAAGAAGAAAACCGGCCAAAACTTATACGAGAGAGACAAAATATTATTTATTAGAGAGATTAAATTTAGGTAGATACATCAACTATATTTTAAGTTTGTTTTAACATCTATAGTTGATGAAATTTGAATTCCAATATTAAGCATTTTAGACATGTCGAATTATTTAATTTCAGAGTACATTTTCTATTTCCATGGAGAGCAAGTATTATATGTTCCAGTATCTTTTGGATGCATCAAACAGACAGTGTCCCTATAAATGAACCATTGGCAGTCAGTACAACGATTTGCATCTCTGTGAAAGTCATAGATATCGAAGGTGTGGATTTCGCCTTTCACCCATTCAAAACTGCAAGAAAACAATGTTGTCCCGAAAACATTGGGTCTAAAATTAGGTAAGGAGTAGATTTGTTCCGACGAAAGGACATGAACCCCAAATCATCATTCTTTGAATGACAGTGAACTCCAAGAACAGGGCCAACCAATTTATTAACAATGCTAACTTTAATTATTGGTAGAAGGGAGATTCATTCTTCGGCCATTGTGTGTATGGTGGAAAAAAATAACAATAATACACAGAGTGCAAAGATTGATGATGAACTCATTTTGCTTGATAGGAAGGGAGAGAATGCAAGGAAATGGTTAGAATGTCATATATATATATATAACCAACTAAAATTGTATTTTTTTTTTCATCTTTCTATTTTGATAAATTTAACTTCAAAATATTAACTTCATTAAATTGAACTCTAAATTTTACGTTCATTAATTTATTCAATTTAGTTATTTTCAACTTTTATTTTTGAAACGTTAACAAAATGTTTTTTATTTTTTTTTTAAGAATAAAAGTTATTTAATTCTAGATTTCAATGTAGATTAATTTAATAGTACGTTACAATCTCAATACACAACCACAATTTGCATAGATTAGAGTGAAGAAAGATTAAAGATGATTTCACCTAAACTTGTGCTAGTTTGAAATTTGTTCATGTACATGTTACTAATTGGCTTTGTGAGTTCTTGAAGATGAGAGATATACTTTACGTATGCCTATATCAAACATTAATTTGTTTTATAGTTGTATATTTTTCTCTCATTTAACTTTAAATTACACGCCAACAAAAGCATAGCTCAACCGACATAATGTATGAACTATGAGAAATAGGTCTCAAGTTCGAATTCCCCTTCTCCATGTTGTCAAAAAAAAAAACTTAAACACCACAACCCGTTTAAGAAGTTCAAATAAATAAGTTGTTTTCTTTACCTTCTAAATTTTTTACTTATTTTCTTTTCTTCATAAAACTTTGTTAGTAAATTACTTAGAAAAATAATTTATTTTCCTTTATTCTTTTTCTTGGATATTATTTAAATTGTTCATAAATACAATTGTATCTTTTTTAATTAAATATTAATGACTCAAAAAAACGGAAATCTACCCATTTTTCTTGCATTGAGAAATTTGATGGTAATTAATTACAATAGTTTAAAAAAAGACAATAAATTAATCGTTACACCTTATGAAATTCTTAATTCTTGTTAGTTTTATTGATATGTAGTGAGTTCAATTCTTCTAAGAAACAAATGGAAATTGACTACAATTGTTTTGAAAGTTAAGAATTTCTCACATTTTTCAAATATGTATTGTGAAAAGAAAAAAAAACAGGTTAAAAAAATATTTAAAATAATAAGAAATTCGATCTCTTTTATTTTAAGGTGACCAATCACACCCAAATGGTTGGTGGCGACTCCATCTCTTTTATTTTTTAAAACAAACCCCTTGAAAGAGGACGTGGGTCGCTCCGCGTCGCGATGATGTTGCGACAACATGGCGACTCCACTGGGATGAAAGAGATGCCTCGATTTGAAAAAAAATGTCCACTGTAAGGCCGAGGAGAAACGTCCACTGTAACGTCATGAGGAACTTCGTCCGCCGACATAGAGTCACCGCACGCCACCGTAGAGTTGCCGCACACCGCTGTTCGTTTGGGTTTGTCCGAGAATGGTGGGCTGAAGGTGAGGTTGTGTGAGGTGATCTGTAGGTGAAGAAGATGGTGGATGAAAGAGACGCCTCAATTTGCGTGAGATAGAGAAGGAGGAAAGGTGTGGAGTTTTGGAGAGAGGAAAAACAAATTAGTTTGGTCAAATTAGAGTTTTTCTTTCAAAGACCAATCATTTTCCAAAATCTCTTCTTTTTTTCAATATGATTTTTTTTCGATATTTATAGACCATAGATTGTCAACCATGGTTAGAATAAAAATTTAATGACTCGAAATTTCGTTCTTAATTGAAAAGGATTTTTTTGACCAAAAATGAATAAAAATCAAATTTTATTATTAAATGAATATCAAATTTTAACCCAAAAATGAATTAAAATCTTATACTCAGTCAATTTAATGAATGAATATCAAATCTTAGCCATAAGAGAATTTAAAAATTTTATACACATTTAAAACTTGATTGCAATTGTCTAATTAAGTAAAAAAAATATTTCCAAATAATTAAAACATTATTTTTTGTTTTTCTTTCTAATTTTTGGAATTAATTAAATGCACTAATAAAAAAAGTGAATTTAAAAGTAAAAAATGACCAAATAAAATGTGACAAAAAACTAATAAAAATAAGGTAAGAAAATATTAATGATAAACAAATGGTCGGACCAAATACGGTGCTACAGCTTGCTCCGTGTATCTTTGAAGAATTTAAAGGGTAGACAAAGGACGAAAACAGAGTATTGGGAAGGTTTAAATTTGTTTATTATAAAAACTAAAAAGAAAACTGATTTCACACAGGCTACAACCTCTAACGTTGGATTAGGGTTCAATTTAACCAACAAAATTTAAAACGGACCTTGGCTATCTCCCGGGCTTTGACCGCTAATGCTCGATTAGGGTTCGATTTAACCAACTGGAATTTAAAACGAACCTGGGCTATCTCATAGGCTTCGACCGTTAATGCTGGATTAGGGTTCGATTTAACCAACTGGAATTTAAAACGGACCTGGGCTATCTCCCGGGATTCGACCGCTAATGCTGGATTAAGGTTCGATTTAACCAACTGGAATTTAAAACGAACCTCTGCTATCTCCTAGGCTTCGACCGCTAATGCTGGATTAGGGTTCGATTTAACCAACTGGAATTTAAAACGGACCTGGGCTATCTCCCGGGCTTCGACGGCTAATGTTGGATTAGGGTTCGATTTAACCAACTGGAATTTAAAACGAACCTCTGCTATCTCCTAGGCTTCGACCGCTAATGCTGGATTAGGGTTCGATTTAACCAACTGGAATTTAAAACGGACCTGGGCTATCTCCTGGGCTTCGACGGCTAATGCTGGATCAGGGTTTGATTTAACCAACTGGAATATAAAACGGACCTGGCTATCTCCCGGGCTTCGACCGCTAATGCTGGATTAGGGTTCGATTTAACCACTGGAATTTAAAACGGACCTGGGCTATCTCTCGGGCTTCGACCGCTAATGCTGGATTAGGGTTCTATTTAACCAACTGGAATTTAAAACGGACCTGGGCTATCTCCCGGGCTTCGACCGCTAATGATGGATTATGGTTCGATTTAACTAACTGGAATTTAAAACGGACCTGGGCTATCTCCCGGGCTTCGACCGCTAATGCTGGATTAGGGATCGGTATAACCAACTGGAATTTAAAACGGACATGGAGGAAGACCAATCGTCATTGAACGATCCAGGAATAATCACTATTGAGGAAGGCCAATCATCAAATACGCGAGGTCGTGGTGATCGTGGACATTACATAGGACGTCATCCTTGTGATAGGGGTCATAGGGGATCTTCTAGTCATGGTTAAGGGTTTAAAGTTTTTTTTGGTAATTTTTAAAATACTATTTGAATTTTATTGAAATGATATTTGTGTTCATTTAATTTGTAATTATGAAATTATTTTATTAATTACTAATCTTTACTAATTCAAATAAATTAACGTAAAACAAAATTAGTAGGATTTTTTTATAAAAAAAATAATAATAATAAAAAAGCTTGAAAATTCATCTCACCCCATATTTGTGATAATTCTAAAAAGTAAAACAAAAAGTGTTCACTTAATCGACACATTGTACTTAATTACCTTTATTAAGGTTAGTTCCAATTTTCCACTCTCAAATTTGTAACTTTACATTTCAATTTGTATTAAAAAAAAACTGTATTTTTAAAATTATTTTATCTTATTCATTTTTTGATTAAAATTTTCTAAACGTATAGTATTATTTTAAGACAGCCACACCGCTCGATTGAAGCTATATTAAAAAATAATTTAATTCGTTGATAACGTCTCATAGTGCGACAGAGTTCGGGCGCAACAAAACATTCACCATCTCCAACATTAGAACTATTGAAAAGCATAAATGCAAGATTAGGAGATGATTTTGTTTGAAAGTAAAAAATTGGAGTGCAATAAGTCATATTCATCCTCAAATACAACTGCCAATAATTTAGATTAGTTTGTAAATTTGAAAGAGACATTTGGGAGGTTAAAAAAAAAGGACAATAATGAAAATTATAAAAGCACAACTATCTGGGTCCAACCCTAAACTAAAAGAATAAACTTTAAATATAATAAATAACCTACCCTTTTTTTTCTTTCAAAAAAAAAAAAAAAAGTATACGCGGGTTCAACCCGCGTATTCGGAATAATTTTTTAATAAAAATTTATTTACGCAAAACGAAATTGGGTCACGCTTGTCGAGGTGTTGCGCGGGTTCAACACCCGCATTCAAAGTTAAATGTTGACGGTTAACGTTGACCGTAATAGTTGCGCGTCTTGAAGACGCGCAGTCCAGTGGCATGCTAGGTGAGCGGGTTCAACCCGCGCACTCCTAATAAGACAAAAAAAACTACCCTATTTTTCGAAATAGTTTGAAAATAACCCTATTCTTCTAATTAATTTGCCAAACAACCCCCTCCCTAAATAACCTGTTTTTTTTTCTCCTAGGTGTTTAGCTAATAAATTTATATTGGATTCTGTTTAGGAGTTAGAAACATTATTTTCATCTTTTCTGTCGGAAACACAAATGTTCTATATTCTAATTGAGCTTCTAAGTTCTAACTATTTCCAATTTTTAAAATTGTTTTTGTAAATTAATCAAGAAGTTTTGAGTTTGAGAAAATGACCTATTTCCTACAAAAAAAAAAAAAAAAAAAAGGTTTTCATGCTCTTTTCCGATGACGATCTCGGTTGAGAACACGACCAGGAAACAAGAAACTGGCTTTTAATCACGGTCGGAAAGGATCTGAAACTATAAAAAATGACTGCAAGAAGATTAAGATATCATATACATAGTTAAAATTTATGAGATACCTTTCCAGTAATAACAATATGGAAGAAGTTACTGCAACTTATAGAACTCCAAAGGTCAATCTAAATATTCCACTATACGTGAGATAAAGCTCATAAAGAGGTATGAATAAGGCCTCACTACAAATTGCATTTACTGATCCTTTTGCTTCAGGAATCTTGGGATATTCTCCTCGAGCATTGAAGAAACCAAATAATAAGTACATATCACTCCCAAAATTTAGAAAGAGTTGTCAATTGGTAGGATCTAAATAATAGGAGAATGACTAAAAAGTAAAAACCCACCAGATGAATTCATATATAATCAAAATTAGTACTAATATATGCTGATGGAATTACAAAATGTAACCTAAACCATTCTAGCTCTAAATTAAAGTACAAAAAGAAATAATATACCCAAGTTTTTCGTCTTTTCGACTGCGAATTCCCCAGAAGCAATCCGAGCAGACAATTTCGCTCGTCGTTTCTCTTCAAGTAGAGAATAAATTAGGAATTGTGCTTGTGGTTTTTTGTGTGTTTGTTGTTGTAGATCTTGCTTCATTTCATCATTTCTACTGGTGTTTATGTGTTGTTTGGACGATTTGGAAGTTGAATGATGATGAATGTTATAGATTTGTATGTGATTGTGATTGAAATTCTTTTTTCGGGATGGATGAAATAGCCTTGGTAGTGAATGATTCAGAGTTAGACAATTTAAATTTTAATTAAAATTAAAAGAACTTGGTATTTTTGTAACTATTATAATTGGATTACACACAATAATTTTCTCAAGAGCATGTGTGCTTTTACATACACATTCCTTTTATTATAAGCTATTATTTGACTGATCTCGTTAGAACTATTAGTAGCTGACTTAGATTAAATTCTTTCCTTTGTTGGCTTTTTTTTTTTTTTTTATTTAGTGGTTGACTAAATTGTTAACATTTTCTCAAGAGTATGTGACTTTTTTTACTAATGGTTTTTTTTCTCATTGTTGTTGTTTTTGTATTCTCTGTAGGGTAAACTCATCATCACTTGGTGCTTCATTAGCTAGGAAGTACAATCGGGTTAAAATTTTCTGCCACAAGTAAGCTTTGATAAACTAATTAATTGCATATGAATGGTTGTTCTATTTCTACAACTTTTGAGCAATTCTTTTGTCTAAATTAAACATTTAGGATTAAAACTATAGTAAATGTTGAATGGTTTCACAGTGGTATCATTATATATTCTCTATTTAAACTTTTTTCACACATATTCATGAAAGGAGGAACTATGACATATGCAGTTATGTCTTAGAATAGTGTTTGCTTGATGTATTATTGATTCTATGTTTCAAGAAATCATATTATTGAGAGGAATTTCATAATTAGAGAAAACTGTGATGTATTCAATATCTGAATAAGTACATTATTTTAAACAGATTGACACATACATGTATTTGTTATTTGAAGAGGATCTTTACCGTCTTTGCTTGGTTACTTTTATCAGGGAGAAGCTAGTTAATGAATGTCTACAAAAGGGTACAAAGCTAGTTCAAGCTTTTGCAAATGAACTTTTGCTCTTGCCCTTAATAAAAAACAAGATTGCTAAGGGAGAAGCGCATGTAAGCCCTTGAATAATTTTAGATTTTGTTTATTATCTCATCATGACTTTTAAATTTTTAGATTTTGTTTATTATCTCATCATGACTTTTAAATTTTGGATGTCTGCGATTTTGGTTGATGGAATATCCTTCTCTCTTTCCAGATGCCAAAGCCTAATACAAAATGACAACTTTTTGCTAAAAAAAGTAGAGAGGTTGGTCGGTTTTTTATATGCTTGCATCCTTTTTTCTTCTTCTATTTTTGTCTTAGAAAATTCATATTCCAATCATTTTATTGTGAGACTTGTATTAGACATCATGGGGTTCCACCCTAAAATCAATTGGTTATAGGAGGAGTAGCCCATAGATGTTGTATTGTGAATGACGTCCCTTCAACTTTTCGATGTGGGATCCTCAACATGCCCCCTCAAGATGGTGCCTCTTTGGGTTCACCATCTTGAGTCGGATCTAATTTTTTGGACCGAATACCCGTTTGGGCTTCGTGGGCTCTAATACCATATTAGACATCATGGGGTTCCATCCTAAAACCAATTGGTTTTAAGATAGAACCCCATGATATTTAATATGGTATCAGAGCCCACGAAGCCCAAACGGGTATTCGGTCCAAAAGTGGGATCCGACCCAAGATGGTGAACCCAAAGAGGCACCATCTTGAAGGGGCATGTTGAGACTCCCACATCGAAAAGATGAAGGGACCTCACTCAAAATATAACATACACGGGCTACTCCTCTTATCACCAATTGGTTTTAGGATGAAACCTCATGATGTCTAATATGGTATCAGAGCCCACGAAGCCCAAACGGGTATTCGGTCCAAAAATGGGATCTGACCCAAGATGGTGAACCCAAAGAGGCACCATCTTGAGGGGGCATGTTGAGGATCCCACATCGAAAGAGTAAAGGGACTTCACTCACAATATAAACATACATACATGAGCTACTCCTCCTATAACCAATTGGTTTTAGGATCTAATAACTTGAATTGAACTAGTTAATAATTAAAATATAAATTTACAGTTTACCATATTTTGGTATCAACCCAAAACATAGTTTCATTTCATTGCCTTATTGTATTTTCCCTACGCGTATGTTTAAAAGCAAACCATTGTTTTTGACTTTGTAATTTAAATTGATATAGAATTTTGAATAAATTTAGCAAGATTTGCATACTTGATTCTTTCAAGTTGGATTTGCATACTTGATTCTTTCAAGTTTATGTGCTTGTTCTTGTATGATCTACTGTTTTGGGGGATGGTGTTGGCTGCAAAGAAGTGATCAAAGACCTAATTGATAATGATGGATGGATGGTTCTTATTTGTTTTAGCGAATGTCGGTAGATACTGCTATACTAGAAAATTTGTAGTGAATATGATAAAAAAAAAAAAAACATAATGCTTTGCTTGTGCATGTTTAGTTCTGGATGATTTTGTTTTTTGTTTCTTTTGAAAGGATGCAGGAACTTAATTCTGTATTTCATTGAATTGTGTTTTGGGATATGTAGCCAAACTAATATTGTTGGATATAACCTTTCACATCTAATCTTTAGATTAGATTTGTAAGTTCTATCATTCATGATTTACTTGATTCTCTTGTTTGCATTCATGTGTTTAGATATGTGGTGTTTTCATATCGTTAACTTTTAGAGCTTGGCGATATTGTGAAATTCAATCAGTACTTGTTGGAGTTGGCTGGAAGAAATCCATTTGTTCCTTTTAAAGTCATGAAACAAGTGGTCAGCAAATCAAAATTGGAATTGGCTCAATTTGCCGATTGGAGATGACAAATTGCTTAACCTTTTGTAGATGATACTCATGTTACTCTAATTTTGAGTACTTAGTAAATTTTGTATTTTATATTTTAGCCAACTTGTGTTGAAAATTACTTATGAATGTATTTCATTAATGGATATAAGTTATTATTTTTCTCACTTCTTTTTAAGCACTTTGTTTATTTTAGTTGTTAAATAAGCTTTGCAGTAAGATTGCTTGAAATTAAATGATTTGGTATGGTATTTTAAAGAATGTAAATGAAATTATTTATGACACTAAAAGTATGTTTTAAAAGATGACCATTATAACCATTAATAATTATTAGCAGTAAGAAATGATTATAAAAACATACAATATCATTAAAAATAAAAAGCAATAAAACAATGCAATGGAAACAAGCATTGCAGCTAAAAGCTATGAAAATGTTTCATTACATTAAAATTACGCAATAAAAAATGGACTTTCGATAGGATTTTCTATACCGTGAAAAAAACGGTATGAAATGTTCGGGACTTTCAATAACATCGGCTATCACAGCATGCATAAAAATGCTATTAAAAGTTTTCATAGCGTAAAAATTACGCAATCGAAAGTTAGTTTTCTATAGCATTTTCTATAGCGTTGAAACCCCGCTATGAAAAGTGAGGGATTTCAATAACATGGGCTACCACTGCGTGCCTAAAAACGCTATCAAAAGGTTTTTATAACGTATTTTTAAGGTTATTAAACACGCTATTAAAAGGCAATAATAGCCTTTTTTGATACTGCTATAAAAAGTTTCCATATCATGAAATATTCGCAATCGAAAATGAGTTTTCCATAGCGTTTTTCATAGCGTTGAAAACACGCTATGAAAAGTCAGAGACTTTCAATAACAGGGGCTACGACCGCGTTTCAAAAACGCTATGGAAAGCCCACGATAGCGGTTTTTTCATGTTGTCGTATGTGATATTTGTTGTAGTGTATGAGCAGCATGTGATATGCTAAATAAGATTTCAATTTATGATCAAAAGAATAAAAGTACATGCCTCAATGCTAAGATGTGAGGAAAGATATTCGAAAGCTTGAAAGACAAAGTAATTCTTTTAAACATGATAATGAATTTGGAATGCTATCCTCCTAATTACAACGTTGAAATCTAGTGACACAAATAAGTCTTCTAGGGTATTGATGATTCATGCATAATATTTCCGAATGTAGTCTGAGCTAGTTGGATTTGGTAGCTCATTCCCATCCATATTGGTCAAAATCAAAGCTCTTCCTGAGAAAGCTTTTTTTACGACGAAAGGTCCTTCATAATTGGGAGTCCATTTTCCTCGATGATCTTTCTGGCATGGGAGAATTCGCTTCAAGACTAAATATCCTTCTTTGAATACTTTAGGACGCACCCTCTTGTCGTAGGCTTTCATCATCCGTCGTTGGTAGAGTTGCCCTCTACACAGTGCAGTCAACCTATTCTCTTCCACGAAATTGAGTTGTTCGTAACGACTTTGGATCCATTCATCTTCTTCTAACTTAGTTTCCATAAGGATCCTTAATGATGGAATTTCTACGTCAATAAGAAGAACAACTTCCATACCGTAGACTAATGAAAATGGCGTTGCTCCAGTCGAAGTGCGAACCGATGTACGGTATCCATGCAATGCGAAAGGGAGCATGTCGTAACAATCTTTGTACGTCGTGGTCATTTTCTGTATGATCTTCTTTATATTCTTGTTGGTTTCTTCTACTGCTCCATTCATCTTCGGTCTGTACGGAGTTGAGTTCAAATGCTTGATTTTAAATTGTTCGCATAGTTCATGCATCAATTTATTGTTCAAATTCTTTGCATTATCAGATATTATAACCTCTGGAAGACCGACATATGACCTTCTTTTTTATGAACTTGATCACAACTCCCTTTGTCACTTTTCGATATGTCATCGCTTCCACCCACTTAGTAAAATAATCTATGACCACTAAAATGAATCGATGCCCATTTGAAGCTTTAGGTTCAATGGGACCTATAACGTCCATTCCCCACATAGAGAATGGCCAAGGGGCTGTCATGACGTGCAAATGAGATGAAGAAGTGTGGGCCCTGTCTGCATAAATCTGACATTTATGGCATTCTCTCGCATATTTGATACAATCAGATTCCATGGTTAACCAGTAGTACCCAGCTCTTAGTGCTTGTTTAGCCATCATATGTCCATTTGCATGTGTGCCACAGATTCCCTCGTGAATTTCTTCCATGATCGTGTTGGCTTCAGTTGTATCCACACATCTTAGAAGTACCATGTCTTGATTCCTTTTGTAGAGTAACTCTCCATTTAGGAAGAACATCATCGCTAGTTTCATAAGTGTGCGCTTGTCATTTTCTGAGGTATCATGCGAATATTCTATATGCTTGATATAACGCTTTATATCATGGTACCAAGGCTTGTCATCGGGCTCCTGTTCGATATTCATGCAAGACGCTGGAACATCTCGTTTTCTGATTTTGATGGGCTCAATCTCTTGATCGGAATCTATGTTGAGCATGACTGCCAATGTGGCCAGAGCATCTGCTATTTCGTTACTTTTCCTTGGTAGATAGTCAAAAGTGATTTCTTCGAATCTTTGAGCCAATTCTGTTATAAGCTTCTTATATGGCAACAACTTGGAGTCTCTTGTCTCCCATTCCCCTCTTAATTGATGAATCACTAACATTGAATCTCCTAGGACTCGGAGTTTCTTAACTTTCATATCTAAAGCAACCTGAACCCCCATAGAGCATGCCTCATATTCTGCCATATTATGAGTACAATCAAAGCCTAATTTTGCGGTGAGAGGAAATAGCTTCCCTTTAGGTGATATTAAGATGGCTCTTATTCCATTACCCAACTCGTTAGAAGCCCCGTCAAATAACATGGTTCATTCTTCTGATTCCGAGATTTTCTCTTCTTTCATCACGGTAGATATAAATTCATCTGGAAAGTCAAACTTCATTGGTTCATAATCATCTACGGGTTGTTCGGCCAAATAATCAGCTAGTGCACTTCCTTTTATTGACTTTCGAGTGACATAAACGATATCATACTCGGATAGAAGAACTTGCCACCTCGCGATTCTGCCAGAGAGGAATGGCTTCTCGCAAATGTATTTAATGGGATCCATCTTCGAAATGAGCCAAGTCGTGTAGTATAGCATATACGGTCTGAGACGACGGGCGGCCCAAGCTAGTGCACAACATGTCTTTTCTAACATGGTGTATTTTGCTTCACAACTAGTAAATTTCTTGCTCAAGTAATATATGGGTTGCTCTCTTCTTCCCGATTCATCGTGTTGTCCTAGTACACACCCCATTGAATTTTCCGTTATAGTGATATATAAAATAAGTGGGCGACCTGGAGTTGGCGATACAAGAATAGGAGGATTCGGCAAGTATTGTTTGATTTTCTCAAACGCTTTTTGACAATTTTCATCCCATACCCCTACATCATCTTGCGAAGTAGCTTGAAGATCGGTTCACACGTTGCTGTTTGATGTGATATGAATCTTGCAATATAGTTCAGTCTTCCTAGGAATCCTCTAACTTCCCTTTGGGTATGTGGTGGTGGCATCTCTATGATAACTTTAACTTTATCAGGATCGACCTTGATTCCTTCTTGGCTTACAACAAAGCCTAATAACTTCCCAGAAGTTGCTCCAAACGTGCATTTATTTGGATTCAACTTTAATTTAAACTTTCTCAACCGATCGAACAACTTCCGGAGAATAGTCGTATGCTCCTCTCCTTGTCTTGACTTAGCAATCATGTCGTCCACACACACTTCAATTTCTTTATGCATCATATCATGGAAGAGAGCGACCATGGCCCGTTGATAGGTTGCCCCAACATTTCTTAATCCAAATGACATGACCTTATAGCAGAAGGTTCCCCACACTGTAATGAACGTAGTCTTTTCCTGATCCTCTTGTGCCATTTTTATTTGGTTATAGCCAGAGAATCCGTCCATGAAGGAAAAAGTGGAAAATCCTGCGGTATTATCTACTAGCACATCTATATGAGGAACAGGGAAATTGTCTTTAGGGCTCGCTCGATTCAAATCTCTGTAATCGACGCACATCCGCACTTTCCCATTCTTTTTCGGTACAGGTACAATATTTGCTACCCATTCAGGATAGTTTGCCACTGTCAAGAACCTTGCATTCATCTGTTTGCTAACTTCTTCTTTTATTTTAATCAGCATATCTGGCTTCATTTTACGCAATTTTTGTCTTACTGGTTTACATTCGGATTTAAGTGGTATGTGATGTGCTACTATGTTCGTGTCTAATCCCGGCATGTCTTGATAAGACCAAGCAAAAACATCAGCATATTCATGGAGTAAACTTATCAACATCCGACGAATTTCAGTAGACATGCTCGTCCCAATTTTAACGTCTTTGACCTCTGTTTGGGACCCTAGATTGATTGTCTCTATCAACTCCTCATGTGGTCCTAACATTTTTTCCTCTTCATCAATCATTCTTAATAACTCAGGGGTAAACTCAACATCCTCTTCATCGTCACTTATTTCATTATTAGATTCAACGTTGCATGTATGGGTGTCCAGTTCATGTTTATAACCAATTGCGCTTTCAATCTCATTATCACTGTTTAAAAGAATAATTATTTGGTATGATGAAAAAAATGAAAAATGTAAAGGAACCAAATAAATTTAAGAAAACTGGGATATAGTAGAGAAGTAGGCAAATAGTTGAAATGAAATGCTGATTCTTTTACTGAAATATTGAAATGTTGACATAGAAATTTAAAATACTAAACATCTAAACTAAACAAAATAGTTAAACAATTACTTTGATATTTCATTAGTAACAGAAGGTAGCTCGAAAATAGTCCAATTTTTTAGTTCAAAATCCTCCGGGCATAGGTATATGTTGCGTGCTCAATGTGTTAAAATAAATAAGCAATAAGAGAGAGAGAGCACTCAGAACATGCAAGCATACATGATCTTATAGCAAGTAGTAAGTATTTTTTCATTCGTTTTCCCACAGAGATTTATTATAAGCTACTCGTTAAGTGTGTTGTTAAGAAAGAATGGATGGATTTGATGGGGTAGAATTGGTTTTAAATTGTCTAATTTCTAAGGAATGTGTAAAGGATAGCAACATAAACAAGTGCAAGTCAAAGTTAAACTCAAAGGAAAAGAGACGAGATTAATAAACGAAGAAGAAAACAGCTAAACAGAATTGTAAACTTAGCAGAATTGCGAAAACAGCAATTCTACCGCAATTTTACTAACAGCGAAAGTGTGTAAAATGGAGAAACAAGGGCTACTAACGACTCCTCTATAGGCATTTTCTCACGATCCTCAAGCATTGGATCAATTCACTATGCATCAAACTCACTCAATCTCATGTATCGTCCGATTCCATGCATTAGATTCTTTAGTTTACTCATATCCAAGGTCTTAAGCATCTTGTTTAAAGCAGAAAGTTATGGTTTGTACTAGGAAAACGCCTATTCCTAGGTCGTTTTCTGGCTACCTTGAAAGGCTAGCATGAGTGTATGACTCTGAACTCTTACTCCTTCCAGAGGTTAGGAGTTCTTTGGAAAAATGGATGGCCAATCGAAATTGCCCGTTGGATGAAGCTTACATACAATCAATGCTTCGAGAGCTATCCTACATGCTTGGTTCACGTTTTTTAGCCTATAGTATTGTCATTAGCATGCCCCTATGTGACTTAGTTACTCATGGATATAGGGAGAACAGAAATAGGAGATAAAGTAGACATGCTTAGCAGAAATTTAAAGACAAACAACAAGGGAAAAACAGTAGCAGCAAAGAGAAGAAACTGTGAAATGAAGAATTGTACTTTGATTACTTAATTGTTTGAATAAACAAAGGAAGGCTTAAAGTGAATAACATCAAGACAGAAAACAACGAAATGAAATGAACTAGCTACTAGAAGGGAAACAACAACAAAGCAGAAATGGAAATTAGAAATGAAAGACAGAAAACAGGAAATTGAGCTTGAACGCCTCGTCGCAACCGCCTCGGCTGAAGGATGAGAAAGATCAGCCTTGCTTGGATCCTTCCTATCAGATTGTCGACTCCAACAGCTAAACTTCGCAAACCAACAGACGGCAAAGAAAAACAGGAGAAAAGATGGAGCTGCGAGAAGACTTCTACGCTTTCGGATCATGATTGAACCCTCTACTTTGACCCCCTTTTATAGTAATCTGCAGGTGCGTTTGGGCCAAGGAGAACCATCCATCCTCAACGTCGTACTTCAAAATGGATGGAGGAGAAAGAACGAATCCCTGAAATAACGGAAATTAACAGAACCAGATCAGTCAACTTACGGTTTTCACTTGAAACATTGTTGTTTTAGCAATGTTTCCGCAATGCTATCGCAATGCGCATTTTTCACTCTTTTCCTTCGGTTTTCATTCATTTTCTTTCCTCTTGCACACAAGTCCTAATTTAGCTACCTTCTTCTAAATCTCATATATAAACATATGTTTAAGCTAAATCCTATCAAAAACACCTAAGAGTGTACATCTTTCTAAGATAAATAAGTCCTAAAAAGGTCACTTTTGGAGACGTAACACACCCCCAAACTTAAGGTTTTGCTCGTCCTCGAGCAATCTAAGGACTTGCCTAGGCTGCTGTTTCATCTTCTTTAACCACTCACTGACTCCCCTACATTCCTATCTATAGCAGTGCTGTCCTGTGACACACTTCTAAGTTTAAAACTATCCTCTTATCTAGCTTCTTCTGACTTCGCATGCCTAATACTCCTACTGTTCCATTAACTCCCTTCAACTGATCTACTTGCTTTTGTCATATCATGCCACTATCCCTAAGGTTTCAAATTCTACCTAGCTTTACCTCAGACTCAGTACATGCTTCTAGTTTTTACTTTTGAGCTACCTAGGATTCCTTAGAGTCATGCCAGTCTTAGTATTAACAGTGAGAGTAGTACTTTAAGAGAACAACCTAAACCCTGGCATCACTACATTGGACACACATTCATCTCCCTAAACAACCCTACAAGCTACAACTTTGTGCTCAGCTAATTGAGGATCAGAGTTCTTTTTAATCAGGACATCTAAGCCACAAAGTTGCAACTCCTAGGTATACATTCTTCTTCCCTACTTCTTCCTTTTTTCTTTCTTACTTAGGTGGAACCTCTCCTTTGGTTGCCTTTTGATGCAATGCCACTTGTGGGTTACACACTTGGCACTGATTACTCAGCAACCTAAGAGAGACTCCCCTCTTTATTCTATTTTTCATTTTTTTTTTTTTCTAGCTCATCATTTTTTGTAAAGGAGAAGAAGAATGCTTATGCTTTTAAGGGAGAGAGGAATGTTCCTAGGCCTAGGGTGGCCTCCCCCAAACTTAAACTACTCATTGTCCCCAATGAGTGTCTGAGGTGGCACACCCCCAAACTTGTCCTAGAAGCATCTAGTCTAAGGTAAAACAAAGAGAATCTAAAAGCCCTAGGCATAGACAGAACATTCTAAAAGTAAATATCACAGCAGCAGAAACTTGAAAAAACAGTCAGGTAAGGACTTAAAGCTATGCATGCTGAGCTTTTTAGAGGTTAATTTAAACTATCAAAGGGTGTCCTATGACACTCATCCAACATGCTTTAAGATAAGCTATATAAGGCAGACAAGATAACAGCAAAAGATAGAATTTAAACAGATCCAGCCTAGCTAAACAGTCGGTCAAAAACATGCATTTACTAATAAAAATTGCGGTATCCGCAATTATTTCGCAATAGATATAGGGCAGATATATCAGTGATCAGGGCCCCTATGCATGCTTTTTCCAGTCATACAAGCTATACAAAAATGAAACTAAACTAATCTACCTATTCAGCTATCATCAGACTATACTAAACAAATTTAAAAATTAACACTAAACAACTAAAACAGATCAAAAGATTAACTCAAAACAGCATAATTCACATGGTTCAACAAAAAGCAGTTTGTTTTTTTTTGTTTTTTTTCTAAGGGAACAGCAATACTCCCTTTAGTGCTTCTCAAACCAGCACTCAGATGTCTTCCTCATCATCATTCCGTCGTGGTCGTGGAGGCGCCCATGGAGTCATTAGGTTCGTGGGGAATTCAGGAAAAATGCATCCCAATTGGTCAGCAACTTCCTTGTCCCTTGCCTGCGCGTATGTGGCCCATTGAGCCATCCTCTTCTGCAGATCCGTCAGGCATGCCATGGTCAAAGACTGAGCAGCAGCCAAGCCATCGAGCTCGAACTCCATGTTCCCCTTCCTGCGCAACCTCAAGGCAGTAGGCAATTCCAGGTAGCCCGTGTAGGCCAGCTGCCTTTCCATTCGCTCGATTGGGACCCCTGCACGTAAGCACAACTTAGTAATTGTGTTAGGAAAGAATAGTGGTCCCTTACCCTTTTTGGCGCAGTCAGCAATTGAAGCTGCAATGACCTCGCGAAGACAGCTTGGTTAATGGTGGTCTCATGGGTCACTGGGGACAGCTTCCTCCTCACGAAGGAAAACCAGACAGCCGCCTTGGCTGTGAGGGTGGCACTCATCAGGGTGTGCCTCCCATTGCGCGATACTGTCCATGATGCCTCTGGCTGGCCAATGATCCGAATGGCCTCCTCCAAGACAGCTTCTGTTGGCTCATCAACAATCCTTGCATAGTCAGTGTGTTTTTGGCCCTTGAGGCCATAGGCTTCGTTGATTGCCTTCGCTGAGAAGTCCACCTCAACCCCTCTGACCACAGACAGGCCATCCTCCGGATTCATCAGATTGGCGTAGAAGTCATACACCATGCTGGAGTAGGCTGGATTGGGTGGTCTGCATAGCTCCTCCCAACCGTGATTAGTGATTCCTGCGCGCAAGAATTGCGGCAGGTCAGCAGGTGCGTCGAGGAATCCCTTCTCGTGCAGCAACTCTCTCTTTCTCAGCTCAGCGCCTCTGGACTCAGCATCAGAGGACACATACCTCACTGATTGAGGCTCATCTTCAGGGTAAAGCTTGGCTTTCCCTTTGTCTTTCGGTTTGGCTGACTCAGCAGCCTCAATCTTGAGCTTCTTTGGTGAAGGCTCATCACTTCCCTTCTTTGATGAAGGCGTGGCCCTGGACTTCTTCTTCTTGGACTTCTTCTTTGTTCTTGGTCGTTTGGCCTTGACAACCTTGGCTGCCTTCTTCTTTTTCAACTTCGCCTTGGTTGTCAACTACTGGAGGCAATCCCCCAGTGTTTCGTCCATCGAGTCACTCTTCTTCACAGGGCTCTCAAGGCTGGCTTCCCTCAAAGGAGAGAAGACCTCTTCTTCCTCAGCTTCCCCACTGCCCTGCGTCGATTCTTGATACTCCCCATATGGGAATTCAGGGTCAGGTTGTGGGGAAGTGGGTGATGCTTCAGGGCTCTCTGCTGGTGGGGTATGTTCAGAACTCTGCGGCGATGAAGGTAGCTCAGGGCTTTGCGCTGGCGGAGATGGCGAAGAGCTCTGTTTTGGTGACTCGTGTGACCGAGGATCACTTTCTTGACTCTCCACAGAGGGAGTCTTTTCCTTGCTTGCTTCTTCGGCCACCGCCATACTCCATTTGCGTTTCTTGGGTGTGTCTGCTGGTTCAGAGGGTCCAGCAGGTATCTCCGTGACAACCTTCCACTTCTTCTTGCGGATTGGCAGTTTGGGGAGTCGTTCAGTCCGCGCAGCCTCAGCGTCTGCAAGGGCAAGAAGTGCTTCCCTCGCAGCAGTTTCAGCGTCGTCAGCCCTCTTCTTGGACGCAGACCGTTCAGCTCTTGTTAGCACCATCGTTGAATTGTTGGAATCTGGAGAGAAGAATTGCAGATGAAGAGGGAGAGAGTTTTCTTGGAGTTCAGATAATTGGGAAATCGTACAGATCAGCGCGCGTCTTAACGGATATAAGTAATGATGAAATCCCAACGACTCTATTTTTGCGGATTCTGCAAATCCAGCGCAATTCTAGTGACCGTTGGAGATTTTCTGCGTTTAAATGCCAATCTTCGCTCAACCGAATCTTTGATTTGGCCCAATATCTCCTTGATTTTTTTAGCTGGATTTAATCTCCTTGATTCCCTCTATTGATTCCCTACAAAAAGAAATAAAATCAACATCAAATTCGTAATTAAAATCACACAAAAATAGACACAAACGATAACTGGAAAAATAGCGAAAAATAAACTAAGGCATAGCCTCGCATGGACGAGCACAGTGATCACTCGTCCTCTCTCGTTCTTATTTTCACGTTTCAGTCAAGAGGAAGGCCGAGAGAGTCTTCACATCTCCTTCCTCATAATAATGCTTCAATCTTGCACCATTAACCATGAACGGTTGCCCGTGCTGCAGGTTCCTAATCTCGATTGCACCATGAACAAACACGTTAGTTATCACAAAAGGACCTGACCATCTGGACTTAAGTTTGCCTGGAAATAATCTCAACCTTGAGTTAAATAACAAGACAAGCTGGCCTTTCTTAAAGTCCTTAATCCTAAGTCTACTATCATGCCAAATCTTAGTCTTTTCCTTATACATTTTAGCATTTTCATAGGACATATGTCTAAGCTCATCAAGCTCATGTAATTGCAAAGACCGCAATGTTCCCGCATCGGTCACGCAATAATTCAACTCTTTTAGTGCCCAAAATGCTTTAATTTCTAACTCGAATGGTAAGTGACATGCTTTGCCATACACAAGTCTATAAGGAGACATACCTAGGGGTGTCTTATATGCAGTTCTATATGCCCAAAGTGCATCCTCGAGTTTAAATGACCAGTCTTTTCTATTAGGTTTGACCACCTTTTCTAGGATGTTTTTAATCTCCCTATTTGAAATTTCAGCTTGTCCATTCGAATGTGGGTGATAGGGAGTGGCTACCCTATGTCTAATGTTATACTTAGCCAACACCCTCTCCATAGCTCTATTAATGAAATGTGTCCCTTCATCACTAATGATAGCACGAGGTGTTCCAAACCTAGTAAAAATATGTCTATGAAGGAATCTTATGACTGTTTTGGCATCATTATTGGGACATGTTATGGCCTCTACCCACTTAGATACATAGTCTACTGCTACCAATATGTAAAGGTTACCTGATGATGGGGGAAATGGTCCCATGAAGTCGATGCCCCACACATCAAAGAGCTCCAACTCTAAGATGTAAGTGAGAGGCATCTCATCCTTTCGGCTAAGGTTACCTGTTCTCTAGCAGTCATCACAGCTGTGTGCATAATTGTGGGCATCCTTGAAGATTGTTGGCCAATAGTAGCCACTCTGGAACACCTTTGCAGCTGTCCTTTGGCCACCAAAATGTCCACCATAGGGTGTTGTATGGCAGTGCTGCAGCACAGACTTCGCCTCAGCAGCTGAAACACACTTCCTGAGCAGACCATCAGCACATGTCTTGTAAAGTGTGGGATCATCCCATATGAACTTCCTTGCTTCATGAAGGAACCTCTTCTTCTCTTGTCCTCCTTTGAAAGTTGGTAGTACCTGCGATGCAAGGAAGTTAGCAATGTCAGCAAACCAAGGTTCCTCATCGTTATCACGATGAGTCAATACAAAGACATGTTCATCAATAAAAGCATCAGAAATTGCGGTTTCCGCAATTTTTCCGCAATTATGCTGCAATCTGGAAATATGATCCGCAACCACATTTTCACATCCTTTCTTATCTCTAATGTCTAAATCAAATTCCTGCAGCAATAACACCCATCTAATCAACCTAGGCTTAGCATCAGCCTTCCTCATAAGGTACTTCAAAGCAGAATGATCAGTGTACACTATTGTCCTAGTGCCTACAATGTAATTCCTAAACTTCTCACAAGCAAACACTACAGTTAGCATCTCCTTCTCAGTAGTTGTGTAATTACATTGTGCCTCATTAAGTGTTTTACTAGCGTAGTATACAGGGTGTGTTAACTTGTCAATCTTCTGGCCTAACATAACCCCCACAGCATAGTCACTGGCATCACATAACATCTCAAAGGGAAGATCCCAATTAGGCCCTACTATAATAGGTGCTGTGACTAGTGCTTCCTTAAGGGTTTTCCAAGCCAGGAAACATTCTTTAGAGAAAATGAATGGTTTGTTTAGCTCTAGAAGCTCACATAAGGGCTTGGAGATCTTAGAAAAGTCCTTAATGAACCTTCTATAGAAACCAGCATGCCCTAAGAAACTTCTAATGGCCTTGACATTCTGAGGTTCTACCAGCTTCTCTATTATCTCAATTTTGGCCCTATCGACCTCTACACCTGCCCTGGACACTCTATGACCTAAGACAATCCCTTCATCCACCATGAAGTGGCACTTCTCCCAATTAAGTACTAGGTTAGTTTCCTCACACCTAGCCAGGACTTGTCCTAAGTTCTCTAGACAGTTTGTAAATGAATCCCCAAAGACTGAGAAATCATCCATGAATATCTCTATCATGGACTCATCCAAATCAGAGAAGATTGCCAACATGCACCTTTGGAATGTTGTCGGTGCATTGCATAAGCCAAAAGGCATTCTGCGAAAGGCAAAAGTTCCAAAAGGGCAAGTGAAGGTAGTCTTCTCTTGGTCCTTGGGGTCTATAGTAATCTGGTTATATCCTGAATAACCGTCTAAGAAGCAGTAGTAGGCTCTACCAGCTATCCTATCTAGCATCTGGTCAATGAATGGTAGAGGGAAATGGTCTTTTTTGGTTTCCTTGTTTAGTTTCCTATAATCCATGCAAACTCTCCATCCTGTGATAGTCCTAGTTGGAATCAGTTCATTGTTCTCATTGACTACCACAGTCATCCCCCCCCTTCTTAGGTACACATTGTATAGGGCTCACCCACTGGCTACTAGCTATGGGGAAGATCACACCAGCATCTAACCATTTTATTATTTCCTTTTTAACTACCTCTTTCATAGAGAGGTTCAGCCTACGTTGGTGATCTACTCTAGGTGTATGCTCTTCCTCTAATATAATCTTATGCATGAAATAAGAAGGGCTAATGCCTCTAATGTCAGCAATAGTCCATGCAATAGCCTTCCTATGTTGCTTAAGTAATAAAATCAGTTCAACCTCATGCTTTTCACTTAATTTAGAAGAAATAATCATAGGCAAAGTATCATTACTTCCTAGATATGCATACTTGAGGTGAGTGGGTAGAGGTTTTAATTCTAAGACAGGTGGATGCTCAATGGATGGTTTTAAAGGATTTAAGGACCTATCAGTTAAGTCATTAGTTATACATACATGTTGTGTTTTATCTACAGGTATATCCATTATTTCAGATACATTCAAATCAGCTACATCTAATTGTACATATTCATTAGCATGCTTAGTCAATAATACATGCTCCAGCTGTTCTTCCATTAGTGAGTCTACAATGTCCATGCTAGCACAAGATTCAGAGTCAGAGGGGTACCTTAAGGCTTTATACACACTAAATTTCACCTCTTCATCATGAACCCTCATCGTGAGCTCACCTTTTTGGACATCTATAAGGGCCCTACCTGTGGCGAGAAAAGGTCTGCCTAATAGGATGGGGACCTCCTTGTCTGCTTCATAATCCAGGATAATGAAATCTGCAAGGAAAATAAACTTGTCAACCTTTACAAGAATATCCTCAATCTTACCCTCAGGGTAGGCTATGGATCTGTCTGCTAGTTGTAAAGTGACAGTGGTTGGACGTGCTTCTCCTATCCCTAGCTGGCGGAATAGTGATAAGGGCATGAGGTTTATGCTGGCTCCCAGGTCACAAAGAGCTCTGCCCACGTGCTTGCCTCCTAGCTCTACAGGTAAGGTGAAGGAACCAGGATCCTTCTCCTTCTTGGGTAGCTTGTTCTGGAGTATGGCACTGCACTCCTCAGTGAGATTTACTGTTTCAAACTCACCAATTATTCTCTTGTTAGTGATAATATCTTTCAAAAACTTTACATAAGAGGGCATAGACTGTAAAACTTCTACAAAAGGAATATTAACATGCACTTGCTTAAGAATTTCTAGAAATTTATTAAAGTGCACTTCCTGTTCTTGTTTTTTCTTTAGCCTTCGAGGAAATGGAGGTGGTGGCACATACGCAGGCACTTCAGGTCGCCTTAGGATAGGTGGAGGCCTTGGAATTTCTTCTATCTCCTCTATGATTGGCTCCAGCCTTGCTCCTGATGTGCTAGTTGATGGTTGACCTTGGTTTGGCAGAGACTTCAGTGGAGCACTAGACTCAGTGTTCTCTACTCTCTTTGGTGTTTCTTTTGTGTTGCTCACCAATGGTCTACCACTTCTAAGTTCAATTGCTTGAACTTGCTCTTTACCATCTCTCCTTGGTACCTCAGTGTCAGCTGGTAATCTACCTTGGGGCCTACTTTTGAGTTCATTGGCTAGTTGCCCTATTTGGTTCTCTAGGCTCCTAAGAGTAGCTTGCTGGCTCTGTAGAGTGGCATCATTCTTGGCTATGTATTCCTTGAGTAAGTTTTCTACAGAAGACCCTACAGGTTGGTTGTATGGTTTTTGATACATGGATTGGTTATGTTGGGGAGTGAAACCAGGTGTTCCACTCGGTCTTGGTTGGTTAGGAGCTTGGTTAGCATTTTGTTGGCCACCCCATGATAGGTTTGGGTGGTTCCTCCAACCAGGGTTGTAAGTATTAGAATAGAGGTTGTTCCTAGGCTGCTGCTGGCTTCCAACGTAGCAGACTGAGGCTGGATTCCCAGGGCAGTATTCATACAGGTGCCCTTCCCCACAGAATCCACAGATAAGTGTCTCACCTTGACTTGGTTGGGTGCCCATTGACATGGCTGTGGCGGTGTTGACACTTGTTTGGAGATTGGCTTGAGCCATTTGTTTAACTAGGTTGGTCAGGGCACTGATTTGACTACTCATAGCATTGAGTGTGTCCTTATCTTGAGCTCTACTTGGCTCTACTGGATCATCTGACCACCTACAGTGAGATGTTGAGATCTTCTCCAAGATCTCATAAGCTTCATTATAACTCTTGGACAGCATGGAACCTCCAGCAGATGAATTTAGAACTTGTCTGGTGCTGGGGTTGCATCCTTTGAAAAAGACCTCTATTTGGATACACCATGGGATGCCATGGTGTGGACATTTAATCAGAAGGTCCTTGAACCTTGTCCAAGCTTCGTGAAGAGACTCATTCTCAGCTTGTTTGAACTTGTCTATGTCATCACGAAAGGTAGAATTCCTATCAGGTGGGAAGTATTTAACTAGGAATTTCTCCGCCAAGTCTGTCCAATTGAGGACTGATCCAGAGGGTAATGAGTTTAACCACGTCTTTGCTTTGTCCCTCAATGAGTAAGGGAAGAGGTATAGCCTCAAGGCTTCTTGGGAAACTCCAGGGATGATGAAGGTATCACTGACTCCTAGGAAGTTTCTAAGATGGTTGTGGGGATCCTCATTTTCCACTCCAAAGAATTGTCCCACAGTGGACAACATTTGGAACATCACTGGCTTTAACTCGAATGAGTTGGCAGTGATCTCAGGGCGGATTATACTTGGATTTAGCTCCCCAGGCATGGGAACTAAGTATGAGAGAATGACACTATTCTTGTCATTCGCTATTTCGATGGGATTGCGAGTGACAGGTACCGGATTTGGAACTATCCTTTCCATTTCTTCTTCCGAAGATTGCGGAGACTCTGCGGTTTCAGCAATTATTTGAGGTAAAGGGGGTTGGTTAAAGAGACGTTTCTTGGCTCTATTTCTGGCCTGAAGTAATCTCTCAGGCTCAGGATTGAACTCTAGATCACTACTTGAAGGCTCACTCATAAACTAACCCAACTAGTACCTGCAGAAGAAATGAAAACAGATCAGCTTCAATAGACAATAAACTTGGTGTTTCAAACTTAACAAACTTCGTTTTCACTAAAATAAATCCCCGGCAGCGGCGCCAAAAACTTGTTGCGTGCTCAATGTGTTAAAATAAATAAGCAATAAGAGAGAGAGAGCACTCAGAACATGCAAGCATACATGATCTTATAGCAAGTAGTAAGTATTTTTTCATTCGTTTTCCCACAGAGATTTATTATAAGCTACTCGTGAAGTGTGTTGTTAAGAAAGAATGGATGGATTTGATGGGGTAGAATTGGTTTTAAATTGTCTAATTTCTAAGGAATGTGTAAAGGATAGCAACATAAACAAGTGCAAGTCAAAGTTAAACTCAAAGGAAAAGAGACGAGATTAATAAACGAAGAAGAAAACAGCTAAACAGAATTGTAAACTTAGCAGAATTGCGAAAACAACAATTCTACCGCAATTTTACTAACAGCGAAAGTGTGTAAAATGGAGAAACAAGGGCTACTAACGACTCCTCTATAGGCATTTTCTCACGATCCTCAAGCATTGGATCAATTCACTATGCATCAAACTCACTCAATCTCATGTATCGTCCGATTCCATGCATTAGATTCTTTAGTTTACTCATATCCAAGTAAGGTCTTAAGCATCTTGTTTAAAGCAGAAAGTTATGGTTTGTACTAGGAAAACGCCTATTCCTAGGTCGTTTTCTGGCTACCTTGAAAGGCTAGCATGAGTGTATGACTCTGAACTCTTACTCCTTCCAGAGGTTAGGAGTTCTTTGGACAAAATGGATGGCCAATCGAAATTGCCCGTGGGATGAAGCTTACATACAATCAATGCTTCGAGAGCTATCCTACATGCTTGGTTCACGTTTTTTAGCCTATAGTATTGTCATTAACATGCCCCTATGTGACTTAGTTACTCATGGATATAGGGAGAACAGAAATAGGAGATAAAGTAGACATGCTTAGCAGAAATTTAAAGACAAACAGCAAGGGAAAAACAGTAGCAGCAAAGAGAAGAAACTGTGAAATGAAGAATTGTACTTTGATTACTTAATTGTTTGAATAAACAAAGGAAGGCTTAAAGTGAATAACATCAAGACAGAGAACAACGAAATGAAATGAACTAGCTACTAGAAGGGAAACAACAACAAAGCAGAAATGGAAATTAGTAATGAAAGACAGAAAACAGGAAATTGAGCTTGAACGCCTCGTCGCAACCGCCTCGGCTGAAGGATGAGAAAGATCAGCCTTGCTTGGATGAATCCAATCGGGAGAGAAGATGAATCTTCTCTCCTTCCTATCAGATTGTCGACTCCAACAGCTAAACTTCGCAAACCAACAGACGGCAAAGAAAAACAGGAGAAAAGATGGAGCTGCGAGAAGACTTCTACGCTTTCGGATCATGATTGAACCCTCTACTTTGACCCCCTTTTATAATAATCTGCAGGTGCGTTTGGGCCAAGGAGAACCATCCATCCTCAACGTCGTACTTCAAAATGGATGGAGGAGAAAGAACGAATCCCTGAAATAACGGAAATTAACAGAACCAGATCAGTCAACTTACGGTTTTCACTTGAAACATTGCTGTTTTAGCAATGTTTCCGCAATGCTATCGCAATGCGCATTTTTCACTCTTTTCCTTCGGTTTTCATTCCTTTTCTTTCCTCTTGCACACAAGTCCTAATTTAGCTACCTTCTTCTAAATCTCATATATAAACATAGGTTTAAGCTAAATCCTATCAAAAACACCTAAGAGTGTACATCTTTCTAAGATAAATAAGTCCTAAAAAGGTCACTTTTGGAGACGTAACAGTATACTAGAGGATCTGCTTCTTCCACTTCTTGAATTATTGCCATAACCACAGAGTCTTGGCCTTCTGGATAAATTACACCCGCAGATTTGAATGAATCATAAAGATGAGGAATGAAATTCATCTGATGTTCAGACTCGTGATCCTCAAACTTTGTTAGACGATTTTCCTTTTTATATCCATTTGCATTGATCATGTCCCCTTTGCTCGGTTTGTATCGCAACCCGAACCTCCTTATATTTTTTTGCATGTTTAACAGATCGTCTAAGCTCTTACTGCTTGTGTTCAGAGAAAGCTTGTTCAGTCGTAGCTTCACCTTTTCTATCTCTCTAGGTAGAGTTGCTGTATTTGCAACCTCGAACGATTGAAATGAGGATTCAAAGGCCTCTTCTCCTGCTTTTATGTAAGGCATTGAAGAAGGCTTTGACATTAAAATGTCTTCCTGTCCGGATATGATTACTAGCTTGTGATCAACAACGAATTTAAACTTCTGGTGTAGTGACGATGGGACCACCCCAGCAGAATGAATCCAAGGGCGTCCTAATAGGAAACTGTAGGCTGAATTAATATTCATGACCTGAAATGTTATATTAAAGGTGCAAGGTCCTATTTGAATAGGCACATCTATGTCTCTGATCACTTCGATGTGTGCCCCATCAAAAGCTCTCACGATCATAGTGCTTGGCCTAATGTGGGACATGTCGACTGACAACCTTTCCAATGTGGATTTAGGCATTATATTCAAAGAGGAACCGTTATCAACAAGAACTTTTGCCACCGCAAACCTTCTGCATTTGACTGTAATATGAGTGCCTTAGTGTGACCTGTTCCTTCTGGAGGTAGTTCATCGTCTGTGAATGTCACAGAACTTGCTACATTAATTTTTCCGATGATATTATCTAAATTGTCCACCGCAATATCCTGTGGGACATAGGCCTGGTTTAGTATATTTAACAAAGTCTTGCAATGTGCCTCTGAAGACAGCAATAAGGTTAATATGGAGATTTTTGCAGGTGTCCGGCTTAGTTGCTCTATCACTTTGTACTCGCTCTGTTTGACCAATTTCAAAAATTCTTGAATGTCTTCCTCAGTTGTTGGCTGCTTAGCCTCTAAAACCTTTATTATGACGGGCTCTTCCGCCTTATTATCGATATCATCGCAAACTTTGGCCTTCCCCTTTTCTTTGTTTTTGTCTTTCAGTAGTTCTTCTGATGTATAACACCTTCCACTTTGCGTCAGACTTCCCACTCCTGTGATGTTCTCTATTGGAAGTGAGTCATTACCAACAATGACTTCCTATTCGTATTTCCAGGGTACTGCTTTAGAACTTTTATATTCAAATGGAGACGGTATTTGGATGGTAATTGGCCTTGGATTGGTAATAGAAGTGTCCATCTTTTCTTGGTAAAAAATGGTTAAAGGCTTTGGAGCCTTTGAACTTTCACCGGGAGAAAGTACTTCTGTCGCATTCACTTCGTTTTCCTGTGGTGTTTGAAAGGTTGTTTTCAGCAAAACTGTTAGGATATGCGAATCTAGCAACCCTTGGACCCTTTGGCGAAAATGATGACATTGGTCAATGGAATGACCTTTTGCTCCAGCATGGTATGAACACGTCAAATCATTTTCGTACTCATTGTTGCAACGTTTTTGCGACGCGGAGCGGCCGACAACCTTCTGTTAAACAGGAGTTTTCACAAAAAAATGGAGTCGCCACCAATCATTTCGGGTGTGATTGATCACCTAAAAAACGGTCTACGAAATAGAAAACAAACAAGGTTCGGGGGTCGTTTGAGTGTAGGGAAGGTATTAGAACCATACAACATGAGAATAGGGGGCGAATTTGTAATTTCACCTAAAAATAATAATAAAAATAAAGAAAATTCGTTTTACCCACGCGTTTTCAGCTGCAGCTTAGTCTCCTTCTTCCTTCCGCGCAACTACAGCACGACCACTGTCGAAGTTTGTTGTTGGGAAGACGAGGCGTCGTCGTACGGAGGTAGGGGAAGATGATCCGCCGCCGATCGTTGTCGCAAGCCTGTGTCACCGCCGCTAGCTCATTTGAGAGTCGTCGTCGTTGAAGATCACCATGGAGAAATGAAGCCGCAGCTGCCGTCTGAAATGGAACGCCGTCGCCGGAGGTTTGTGGATCTGTAGTGGGGGCTCTGTCGCTGCTCGTCTGCTTGAGTGCCAAGGTCGTCTGAGCTTCAAGCTCCGTCGTCGTTCGTCTGCTTGAGCATCAGGGTCATCTGAGCTTCGAGCTAACTGCCACTGGTACGGGTTTGTCGCCGCCTGAAGGTTGAGGACGAAGATGAAGGTGAACGTCGCTTGTCTTGCCACCATGCGCGAAGATCCACTACTCGGAGTTTGGTCGCGCCGTCGTGGTTTTCCGCCGTCAGTTGAAGATCGGGGAGGATGGCGCCACTGATGGTTCGGAGATAAGCTGTCGTGGACTAACCGGACCCCCGCCATGAGTCTTGCCGAAATTTTTGGAGTTCAAGAAGGATGGGAAGGGGATGGAGGAAAAAGATGATGAATAGTGAAAATAGAGGAGAGAGAAAAGTCACATCTTTTGTGAAATGATGATCTTGTTGGGTTTTATGTCCTAAAACTCGTGGTTTGTAAACGATAAACATATTTGATTACCAATAAAGTGTTATTGAGGTTTATTCAATAAAGTTATTATTGAATATGTGAATTGCTTATTTCATTTTAGAAAACCCTAAATCCAATAAACTAAGATCCATGACTATAACATGAATACTTGAACTTTATGTGGAGACATAAAAGTGGATCAAGTTCGAGTAAATAGCCAAAACGGTCTATAGTATACGGATAAGGCTGGATACCTTATCTTGGGGACACTATTGGATGCGGCCCATTTTGTATTTAGTACAAACGATGTGATCCTGAATCGTTCATGTGGAGACATGTGAATGGGGGCGTCCTATGCAAAGAGTTTGCATTAGACCGGACCGCGAAATAAGTCACTCTTACTTTATAACGCTGTTTACTGTTTTAAAGACTGACTATTTCAAAACGATGACCTAGGTAACTTGACCTTAATCCTGAGCTAACTATGAACTCCTGTTTATTCGGGATTATCCTTAGATCTGCATGGGTGAGAGTGGCTCAACAGCGCCGACTCAATATGCCTCCCATTTCAGGGGTAAGACCGGATAGATAGCTGGGGACATAGGGTGCAAGATGGAATTCACTCCTACCCGTCTCTAGGGATAGTAGATAGGTTGTTCCCTTAAGTGCTGACTCCAGGTCTTGAACAAGGGGCCCCACCTTCTCATTGGCCCGAGAGGGACTCGGTATAGTGATTAGATCACATACCAATCGGTTTAGTGATTGGATCACAAACCAATTGTTCATTAGAGGATCAGTGGGACTTAAGGAGCAAGATGTAATTACGGGGGTAAAACAGATATTTGACCCGACCGTAAATTACGAACAACCTGTGAAGGGTCAACTTACATAATCATGGTTATATCGAGTGGACATAAATATATCTACAGTGAGGAGAATGCAACTACTAGGCTATAGTGGAATGTCCTGATAGTTAACGAATGTTGATTAACTAGGTTAAAGAGTTTAATCAGTTAATCTCGGATCGTTGGAGCTCATGATCTGTAGGTCCATGAGGTCCCCCTGCTAGCTCATATCGGACTAAACCTTAGAACAGTGTGACGAGTGAATTCGAAGTGTTCGAATTCGAATTAGGGAATTAACGTTAAATATATGTGATATATTTAACGACATAACGTTCAATTGCGAATTGAACAATAGAGAGAGATGGTGATATTTAAATAAGATTTAATTATCGAAAATATGAATATGGATTCATAATCATGTATATCGGGAATGATCGGGATTAGGGTTGGATTTATTGGATATTAAATTTGAATTAATTAAATTGTTTAATTAATTATTTAATATTAATTTAATTTGATTTAAAATTAATTATTTGAATTAATTTTTAAATTGAATTAATTTGATCAAAGTTAGTCAAAAGTCAAATTTAAGACAATTGACTACAACTTTGAAAGTCAAAAGTCAAATGTTGACTCCACTAAACCTTGAAAGTCAAGAGTCATTTTGATGACTAAAGTGAGTGGAAAAATCCAATTCTTAAGTTAGTGGAAAAATCCAATTCTTGAGTTAGTGGGAAAAACCATTTGTTGGTGGTTTTATGAGTCAAACTTTTTTGCTAAGTGTTCATCCCACATCAAGCCACTAATCCCACTAAATTGAGTGGATTCTACATGGCATTCTATTGTTAACTCAATTTTGCATGTTTTTGCATGTAGTCTTCTATATATACAAAGGGTTAATGAGATTGACTTCTTCTTGGAATTTTTGATGAACTTTGAGAAATTGTAAAGACAATTTCTCTACCATTCTCTCCAATTCCATCTTCAATTCTCTTTTAAATTAGTCACTCAAAGGATCCCACAATCCCGTTCTAAGGCCGGAGAATAGTCGGGAAGACTCTCGTGGTGGTTCGTGACTGTTACGTTCGAAGATCGAGTTTGGAATCAAGAAGAATTTGAACTTCAAAGGTAACTTCTAAATTATTGTCTTTGATTTTCAAATTACATGTTTTTTCTTTTTAAATTAACAAAATAAGAGTACTTAGATCCAACGATGCTTCCGCTATGCATGCCGAAATTCTTTCAAATGGTATCAGAGCATGCTTTAAGTACTCTTTTTTGGTTAATTTAGAGTTGGTGGGTAGTAATTCATGTGATGAATGTATGTGTGCTAAAATGGAAATTTTTGGTCTTTGGCATCCATTTCTTTTCCAATTTGTAATAATTATTGTAATTGCCTTGTAATGGGCTTTAATGTGTTACAAAGAGTATGTAATTTTTGTAGAGTCATTAGAGTCCATTTTAGGATGTAATTTATCAAAATTGGAAGAGGCGTCAAGTGGCGGTTCCGTTCGGTTCGGCGGCGGTTCGTGCAATTCCACAACTTACAAGCGGTTCGAGCCGATTCGAAGTGTTCGGGGGCGGTTCAAGACTTTTTCCTATTTTATTATTGTAATAATTTAGGTAAATGCTTGTTTAGGATGCCAAAACCAATCCATTTTTAGTGTGGTTTATTTATTTATGCATTGTGAATGTATAGTTTAAATAAACATAATCTTGTGTGCATATTGTATGCCATGTAGATTTAAAATCCCACCATAGGATAAGCATGAAACATGCATTGAAAGTATGTTATAAGTGTTATAATATAAGTATGCATGTTTAGGATTCCATGAGATTTCATATAAGTTGTTATATTTTTGCATGGAATGATTTTATATAATTGTTATATAAAAGCATGTTAGATGTATGTTATAAGTTTTTTTTTATAAGTGTTATAAAATGAATTAGACATTAAAACTTATAACAAAGATAAATGCATGCTCATTTAGGGTTAACTACCAAGCAATCTCCTATTTTAATAGTTAAAATAGGTCGATATCTTGTAAAACTTCGGTTACAAGAAAAACTCACCCGGTAAGATGCTGTCTCAGCTTGGGGGTATTTAAGTTGACGGTTTACGGAACACCTCCTACCTGGGCATCGAACTGGCGTTTGAGTTTAGCTAACCCGGTTTTATGAGCATGCGTGAGTGATGTGAGGTTTTAAAAAGTTTTATCACCTAGACATCATAGGTTAAAATCCAGTATAAACGTTATACTCGGAAAGATTACCTAGACTTAGGATATGTTTTAGTTAGCCAAAATATATGCCTAAGTAAAATCATACCCAACCGTCTAGAACACTTCAGTGGGAGGAAAAATGTTTTCAGCTCCTACGTCCCTAAGAGTTCACACCGTGAGATTCATGCTCGGCTTCGAGTCGCCCTGGGAGCGACCTCCAGTAGGAAAGTATTTGCATGAGTCAATAACAAGGTGAATAGGGGAAGTCGTTCATAGTAAGTGGGCGAAGGTTGTGTGTCAACACAACCTACGGTCTCCTCCATTAGGTTGCACCGTGAGATTCCCATGATGCGCCTGCGAGTCTGCCCTGGGAGCGACCACCCCTTAGGAGGGCTGTATCATGGGATTCGGAACACCGCGAACTCCAGAAATGGATAGGGTCTCATAGGTCCGTTTTCAGCATTGTCTTTCCAACTTCGGGAGCTTGTTGATTCCGATCTCTGAGGTCTGAAAATGGAGGGTCACACTTACAAGAATTACTAAGTGTTAGTAACTTCTTGACCAAAGTAAACGATAGCTAAAAGATCTATTGGAATATGAGTTATTCTGGTAATAGTGATTAGCTGAGATTGTCTCAATTCAAAGGAGGAGTGATAGACTGCCCCTAGGTGGATGTTGCTTTAAACCTTTGTAGTATCGTTGCAATAAAGAATAAATGATGGGTACATTATTACTTTTGCTAAAACTTGATTGGATAATATAAAAGGGTAATAGCAATTTCACTAAATACGATATGTTTATATTTTTCAGCATGTCCAACTCAATAGTACAGTTACTAGCTTCTGAGAAACTTAACGGGGATAATTACGCAACGTGGAAATCAAATTTAAACACAATACTGGTAATTGATGATCTAAGGTTCGTTTTAACTGAGGAGTGTCCTCAAAACCCCGGCACAAATGCAAACCGAAATGTTCGGGATGCATATGACAGATGGACAAGGGCAAATGATAAAGCCCGCGTCTACATTCTGGCCAGCATATCTGATGTATTGGCTAAGAAACACGATGGTATGGGTGCTGCCAAAGAGATTATGGAATCTCTGAAGGGGATGTTTGGACAACCGTCCTTCTCCCTTAGGCATGATGCCATCAAGTACGTTTATAACTGTCGCATGAGAGAAGGGACCTCTGTTAGAGAACATGTCCTGGACATGATGGTCCATTTCAATGTGGCAGAAGTAAATGGAGCTGTCATAGATGAGAAGAGTCAGGTCAGTTTTATTCTGGAGTCTCTTCCGAAGAGCTTCCTACAGTTCCGCACAAATGCGATGATGAACAAAATTGAATATAACTTGACTACTCTTCTGAATGAGCTTCAGACTTATCAGTCCCTCCTGAAAACTAAGGGACATGAAGTGGAGGCAAATGTTGCTACCACTAAAAAGTTCTATAGAGGATCGTCCTCTGGAACGAAGTCTGGCCCTTCTTCTTCTAAAAATAAGAGTATTTGGATGAAAAAGAAAGGGAAGGGGAAAAGTAAAACTCCTAATGACCGCAAAAGCAAGGCTCAAGTTGCAGATAAAGGAAAATGTTTCCACTGCAACGAGAATGGGCATTGGAAAAGAAACTGCCCAAAGTACCTTGCTGAGAAGAAAGCTGAAAAGGCAAAACAAGGTAAATATGATTTACTAGTTGTTGAAACATGTTTAGTGGAGAGTGATGACTCTTCCTGGATACTGGATTCAGGGGCCACTAATCATATTTGCTCTTCTTTTCAGGAAACTAGTTCCTGGAGAACGCTTGCGGAAGGCGAGATAACTCTCAGGGTTGGAACAGGAGAGGTTGTCTCAGCAAAATCAGTGGGAGATTTAAAGTTGTTTTTTGGAGATAGATTCATTATATTAGATAATGTGTATCTTGTTCCTGGAATGAAAAGGAATCTTGTATCTATCTCTTGTTTGTTAGAACAATTGTATAAAGTATCTTTTGAAATTAATGAAGTGTTCATTACCAAAAGAGGTATTCCTATTTGTTCTGCAAAACTAGAAAACAACTTATATAAGTTAAAACCGACCAGAGCGAAAGCTATTTTAAATATCGAGATGTTTAAAACGGCTGAGACGCGAAACAAAAGGCAAAAAGTTTCTTCAAGTACATATCTTTGGCACTTAAGACTTGGCCACATTAATCTCAATAGGATTGAGAGATTGGTTAAGAATGGTCATCTAAGCCAGTTAGAAGACAACTCTTTACCAGCATGTGAGTCTTGTCTTGAGGGGAAAATGACGAAAAGATCTTTTACTGGAAAAGGTCTTAGAGCCAAAGAATCCTTAGAACTCGTGCATTCGGACCTTTGTGGACCAATGAATGTCAAAGCACGAGGAGGATATGAATATTTCATCAGTTTCATAGATGACTATTCAAGGTACGGTTATGTTTACCTAATACATCATAAGTCCGAAGCTCTTGAAAAGTTCAAGGAGTATAAGGAAGAAGTTGAAAACTTATTAGGTAAAACAATTAAGACACTTCGATCAGATCGAGGTGGAGAGTACATGGACCTAAGATTCCAGGACTATTTGATAGAACATGGAATCCAGTCACAACTCTCTGCACCTAGTACGCCACAGCAAAACGGTGTATCGGAGAGAAGAAACAGAACCTTGTTAGACATGGTTCGATCGATGATGAGCTATGCTCATTTGCCTGATTCGTTTTGGGGATATGCAGTAGAGACTGCTGCCTACATTTTGAACAATGTTCCCTCTAAAAGTGTTACTGGAACACCTTATGAGTTATGGAGAGGGCGTAAAACTAGTTTATGTCACTTCAGGATCTGGGGATGCCCGACACATGTGTTGGTGCAAAACCCTAAGAAATTGGAACGTCGTTCAAAAGTATGTTTATTCATAGGCTACCCAAAAGAATCGAAAGCTGGATACTTCTTTGATCCAGAAGAAACTAAAGTATTTGTATCGACAAATGCTACTTTTCTCGAAGAAGATCACATGAGAGATCATCAACCTCGCAGTAAACTAGTATTGCGTGAAATTTCTAAAGAAGCTACAGATAGATCAACAAGAGTTGTTGATGAGATTGGACCCTCAACAAGAGTTGTTGATGGAGCTAATACTTCTGATTACTCACATCCATCTCAAGAGTTGAGAATGCCTCGACGTAGTGGGAGAGTTGTGCAACAACCTGACCGTTACATGGGTTTAGTAGAAACTCAAATCATCATACCAGATGATGGAATAGAGGATCCATTGACCTATAAACAGGCAATGAATGATGTTGACAAAGATCAATGGATCAAAGCCATGGACCTCGAAATGGAGTCGATGTACTTCAATTCCGTCTGGGAACTTGTAGATCAACCAGATGGGGTAAAACCTATTGGTTGTAAATGGATCTACAAAAGGAAACGAGACCAAGCTGGTAAGGTACAGACCTTTAAAGCTCGATTAGTGACAAAGGGTTATACACAGAGAGAGGGGGTAGACTATGATGAAACCTTCTCTCCTGTTGTCATGTTAAAATCAATTAGAATACTCTTGTCCATTGCCACATATTATGACTATGAGATTTGGCAAATGGATGTCAAGACAGCCTTTCTGAATGGCAATCTTGAAGAGAGTATCTATATGTCTCAACCAGAGGGGATTATAATACAACATCAAGAACAAAAAGTTTGTAAGCTTAAACGATCCATTTATGGGTTGAAACAAGCATCTAGATGCTGGAATATAAGGTTTGATACTGCGATCAAATCTTATGGTTTTGAACAAAACATTGACGAACCTTGTGTTTACAAGAAGATTGTCAAAACATCTGTAGCATTCCTCGTATTATATGTCGATGATATCTTACTCATTGGGAATGATGTAAGATGCCTGACTGACGTCAAGAAATGGCTAGCAACTCAATTCCAAATGAAAGATTTGGGTGAAGCTCAATATATTCTTGGGATCCAAATAGTTCGGAACCGCAAGAATAGAACATTAGCCATGTCTCAAGCATCCTATATTGACAAGATGTTGTCAAGATATAAAATGCAGAATTCCAAGAGGGGTTTGCTACCCTTCAGGCATGGAATTCACTTGTCGAAGGAACAATGTCCTAAGACACCTCAAGAAGTTGAGGATATGAGACGCATTCCCTATGCATCGACAGTTGGAAGTCTGATGTATGCTATGTTGTGTACACGACCCGACATATGCTATGCAGTAGGTGTTGTCAGCAGGTTTCAGTCCAATCCTAGACTTATACATTGGACAACCGTTAAGAATATCCTCAAGTATCTTAGGAGAACGAGGGATTACATGCTCGTGTATAAAGGTAAGGATCTGATTCTTACAGGATACACTGATTCTGATTTCCAGTCGGATAAAGATTCGAGAAAATCAACATCGGGATCAGTGTTCACTCTAAATGGAGGAGCTGTAGTATGGCGGAGTATCAAGCAAAGTTGTGTTGCTGACTCCACTATGGAAGCAGAATACGTAGCTGCCTGTGAAGCAGCAAAAGAAGCTGTGTGGCTTAGAAAGTTTTTGAACGATTTGGAAGTTGTTCCAAATATGCATCTGCCTATCACTCTCTTTTGTGATAACAGTGGAGCAGTTGCAAATTCAAAAGAGCCAAGGAGCCATAAACGCGGGAAACATATTGAGCGAAAATATCATCTCATTCGAGAGATCGTCCAACGAGGAGACGTTATTGTGAAACAAATAGCCTCTGAGGACAACATTGCTGATCCATTTACAAAGGCTCTCACGGCTAAAGTGTTTGAGGGTCACCTAGTGAGACTAGGACTACAGGATGTATAATCTAGGGCAAGTGGGAGAAAACTATGGGTATGTGATGCCCTAGTTTATTGTATTTATTTCTCATTTTGAAAAACTCAACATTATGTATATATATGGATATATATTTATTACCACTGGAGTTTTAGTCCAAGTGGGAGTTTGTTGGGTTTTATGTCCTAAAACTCGTGGTTTGTAAACGATAAACATATTTGATTACCAATAAAGTGTTATTGAGGTTTATTCAATAAAGTTATTATTGAATATGTGAATTGCTTATTTCATTTTAGAAAACCCTAAATCCAATAAACTAAGATCCATGACTATAACATGAATACTTGAACTTTATGTGGAGACATAAAAGTGGATCAAGTTCGAGTAAATAGCCAAAACGGTCTATAGTATACGGATAAGGCTGGATACCTTATCTTGGGGACACTATTGGATGCGGCCCATTTTGTATTTAGTACAAACGATGTGATCCTGAATCGTTCATGTGGAGACATGTGAATGGGGGCGTCCTATGCAAAGAGTTTGCATTAGACCGGACCGCGAAATAAGTCACTCTTACTTTATAACGCTGTTTACTGTTTTAAAGACTGACTATTTCAAAACGATGACCTAGGTAACTTGACCTTAATCCTGAGCTAACTATGAACTCCTGTTTATTCGGGATTATCCTTAGATCTGCATGGGTGAGAGTGGCTCAACAGCGCCGACTCAATATGCCTCCCATTTCAGGGGTAAGACCGGATAGATAGCTGGGGACATAGGGTGCAAGATGGAATTCACTCCTACCCGTCTCTAGGGATAGTAGATAGGTTGTTCCCTTAAGTGCTGACTCCAGGTCTTGAACAAGGGGCCCCACCTTCTCATTGGCCCGAGAGGGACTCGGTATAGTGATTAGATCACATACCAATCGGTTTAGTGATTGGATCACAAACCAATTGTTCATTAGAGGATCAGTGGGACTTAAGGAGCAAGATGTAATTACGGGGGTAAAACAGATATTTGACCCGACCGTAAATTACGAACAACCTGTGAAGGGTCAACTTACATAATCATGGTTATATCGAGTGGACATAAATATATCTACAGTGAGGAGAATGCAACTACTAGGCTATAGTGGAATGTCCTGATAGTTAACGAATGTTGATTAACTAGGTTAAAGAGTTTAATCAGTTAATCTCGGATCGTTGGAGCTCATGATCTGTAGGTCCATGAGGTCCCCCTGCTAGCTCATATCGGACTAAACCTTAGAACAGTGTGACGAGTGAATTCGAAGTGTTCGAATTCGAATTAGGGAATTAACGTTAAATATATGTGATATATTTAACGACATAACGTTCAATTGCGAATTGAACAATAGAGAGAGATGGTGATATTTAAATAAGATTTAATTATCGAAAATATGAATATGGATTCATAATCATGTATATCGGGAATGATCGGGATTAGGGTTGGATTTATTGGATATTAAATTTGAATTAATTAAATTGTTTAATTAATTATTTAATATTAATTTAATTTGATTTAAAATTAATTATTTGAATTAATTTTTAAATTGAATTAATTTGATCAAAGTTAGTCAAAAGTCAAATTTAAGACAATTGACTACAACTTTGAAAGTCAAAAGTCAAATGTTGACTCCACTAAACCTTGAAAGTCAAGAGTCATTTTGATGACTAAAGTGAGTGGAAAAATCCAATTCTTAAGTTAGTGGAAAAATCCAATTCTTGAGTTAGTGGGAAAAACCATTTGTTGGTGGTTTTATGAGTCAAACTTTTTTGCTAAGTGTTCATCCCACATCAAGCCACTAATCCCACTAAATTGAGTGGATTCTACATGGCATCCTATTGTTAACTCAATTTTGCATGTTTTTGCATGTAGTCTTCTATATATACAAAGGGTTAATGAGATTGACTTCTTCTTGGAATTTTTGATGAACTTTGAGAAATTGTAAAGACAATTTCTCTACCATTCTCTCCAATTCCATCTTCAATTCTCTTTTAAATTAGTCACTCAAAGGATCCCACAATCCCGTTCTAAGGCCGGAGAATAGTCGGGAAGACTCTCGTGGTGGTTCGTGACTGTTACGTTCGAAGATCGAGTTTGGAATCAAGAAGAATTTGAACTTCAAAGGTAACTTCTAAATTATTGTCTTTGATTTTCAAATTACATGTTTTTTCTTTTTAAATTAACAAAATAAGAGTACTTAGATCCAACGATGCTTCCGCTATGCATGCCGAAATTCTTTCAGATCTTTCTTGAATTCTCCAATTTTTCGTCCTCTTCTCCCAAATGTCCTAAATCATCTTCTTTGTTTTCCATTCTCTGTTTTCAAACCTTCCCTTTGCCTCCCTTCTTCAACCCATCCCATCATCTCTATTTACAGAGTTGATGGCATTCTAAAAAGAATTAAAAAAAAAAAACTCAAACTCTCAACAAACTCCAAATATTCATCATTCTCTTGAAAGTTTTCACAAAAACTTTAACAATTTCCTCAACCAACTTTTAAATCTCTAAATCAACTAACAAAAATTGACTCAAACCTAAACCGCGAACTTATTTTTAGAAAACTAAATAATAGAAATTAATCTAATTTTAAAAATCTTAAATTTACTTGGCCAACCGTCTTTTTTAGAAATCAATTTAATTTACCAATTATTTTGAAATTAAACTTTAAAATTGAATCCTAAAATTAAACATTTTGAAAAAACTTCTGGGAACTTATTTTGAAAAATTAAAAAATCTTGAATTTACTTGGCCAACTTCTTTTTTTAGAAATCGATTTAATTTACCAATTAGTTTGAAATCAAACTTTAAAGTTGAATTCTAAAATTAAACATTTTGGAAATTCATCTCGAAAAATCTATTTGAAAGCTTTAATTTTTAAAATCAATTTAAATTTCTCTGGACCAAATTAAAATTCAAAATCGAATTCTAAAGTTAAATGTCTTTCGAAACTTTCCTTGAAAAATTTGAATTTGAAAGACTTAACTTTAAACCCTACAATCTAAAACCCCAAAATTGAAACCCTAAATCCAAAACCCAAACCTCCTTAATCCAAAACCCTAACCTCGTTAATTCAAAACACCAAAACTCCTTAAATCAAAACTCCCAAAACAAAACTCTAAAACTAAACCCCAAATCTCCTTAATTCAATACCCCAAATCTCTTAAATCAAACCGTAAAACTAAACCCTAAATCTTAGATTAGGGTTCGATTTAACTAACAAAAATTTAAACGGACCTGTTATTATCAGGCTTTGAACTGCTAATCTTAGATTAGGGTTCGATTTAACCAACATAAATTTAAACGGACCTCCTATTATCAGGCTTCAAACTGCTAATCTTAGATTAGGTTCGATTTAACCAAAAGAAATTTAAACGGACCTGCTATTATCAGGCTTCGAACTGCTAATCTTAGATTAGGGTTCGATTTAACCAACAAAAATTTAAACGGACCTGTTATTATCAGGCTTCGAACTGCTAATCTTAGATTAGGTTTCGATTTAACCAACAAAAATTTAAACGGGCCTACTATTATTAGGCTTCGAACTGCTATTCTTAAATTAGGGTTCGATTTAACCAACAAAAATTTAAATGGACCTTCTATTATCAGGCTTCGAACCGCTAATCTTAGATTAGGGTTCGATTTAACCAACATAAATTTAAACGGACCTGCTATTATCAGGCTTCGAACCGCTAATCTTAGATTAGGGTTCGATTTAACCAACATAAATTTAAACGGACCTGCTATTATCAGGCTTCGAAATGCTAATCTTAGACTAGAGATCGATTTAACCAACAAATATTTAAATGTACCTGCTATTATCAGGCTTCGAACAACTAATCCTAGATTAGGTTTCGATTTAACCAACATAAATTTAAACGAACCTGCTATTATCAGGCTTCGAACTGCTAATCTTAGACTAGGGATCGATTTAACCAACAGAAATTTAAACAGACCTGCTATTATCATGCTTCGAACTGCTAATCTTAGATTAGGGTTCGATTTAACCAACAGAAATTTAAACGGACCTGCTATTATCATGCTTCGAACTGCTAATCTTAGATTAGGGTTCGATTTAACCAACAAAAATTAAAATGGACTTGTTATTATAAGGCTTCGAACTACTAATCTTAGACTAAGGATCGAGTTAACCAACAGAAATTTAAACGGACCTGCTATTATCAGGCTTCGAACTGCTAATCTTATATTAGGGTTCGATTTAACCAACAGAAATTTAAACAAACCTGATATTATCAGGCTTCAAACTGCTAATCTTAAATTCAGGTTCGATTTAACCAACATAAATTTAAACGCCCATGCTATTATCAGTCTTTGAACTGCTAATATTAGACTAGGGTTTGATTTAACCAACATAAATTTCAACGAACCTGCTATTATCAGGTTTCGAACTGCTAATCTTAGATTAGGGTTCGATTTAACCAACATAAATTTAAACGGACCTGCTATTATCAGGCCCTCGAACTGTTAATCTTAGATTAGGGTTCGAATTAACCAACAGAAATTTAAACGGACCTGTTATTATCAGGCTTCGAACTGCTAATCTTAGATTAGGGTTCGATTTAACCAACAGAAATTTAAATGGACCTGCTATTATCAGGCTTCGAACTGTTAATCTTAGACTAGGGTTCGATTTAACCAACAAAAATTTAAACGAACCTACTATTATCAGGTTTCTAACTATTAATCTTACAATAGGGTTCGATTTAACCAACATAAATTTAAACGTACCTACTATTATCAGGCTTTGAACTGCTAATCTTAGACTAGGGTTCGATTTAACCAACAGAAATTTAAATGGACCTGCTATTATCAGGCTTCGAACTTCTAATATTAGATTAGGGTTCGATTTAACCAATGAAAATTTAAACGGACCTGTTATTATCAGGCTTCGAACTCCTAATCTTAGATTAGGGTTCGATTTAACCAACAGAAATTTAAATGGACCTGCTATTATCAGGCTTCGAACTGTTAATCTTAGACTAGGGTTCGATTTAACCAACATAAATTTAAACGGACATACTATTATCAGGTTTCTAACTATTAATCTTACAATAGGGTTCGATTTAACCAACATAAATTTAAACGTACCTACTATTATCAGGCTTTGAACTGCTAATCTTAGACTAAGGTTCGATTTAACCAACAGAAATTTAAACGGACCTGCTATTATCATGCTTCGAACTGCTAATCTTAAATTAGGGTTCGATTTAACCAACATAAATTAAAACGAACTTGCTATTATAAGGCTTCGAACTACTAATCTTAGACTAAGGATCGAGTTAACCAACAAAAATTTAAACGGACCTGCTATTATCAGGCTTCGAACTGCTAATCTTATATTAGGGTTCGATTTAACCAACAAAAATTTAAACAGACCTGCTATTATCAGGCTTCAAACTGCTAATCTTAAATTAAGGTTCGATTTAACCAACATAAATTTAAACGCCCAAGCTATTATCAGTCTTTGAACTGCTAATATTAGACTAGGGTTCGATTTAACCAACATAAATTTCAACGAACCTGTTATTATCAGGTTTCGAACTGCTAATCTTAGATTAGGGTTCGATTTAACCAACATAAATTTAAACGGACCTGCTATTATCAGGCCCTCGAACTGTTAATCTTATATTAGGGTTCGAATTAACCAACAGAAATTTAAACGGACCTGTTATTATCAGGCTTCGAACTGCTAATAATAGATTAGGGTTCGATTTAACCAACAGAAATTTAAATGGACCTGCTATTATCAGGCTTCGAACTGTTAATCTTAGACTAAGGTTCGATTTAACCAACAGAAATTTAAACGGACCTACTATTATCATGTTTCGAACTACTAATCTTACATTAGGGTTCGATTTAACCAACATAAATTTAAGCGTACCTACTATTATCAGGCTTCGAACTGCTAATCTTAGACTAGGGTTCGATTTAACCAACAAAAATTTAAACGGACCTGCTATTATCAGGCTTCGTACTTCTAATATTAGATTAGGGTTCGATTTAACCAATGGAAATTTAAACGGACCTACTATTATCAGGCTTCGAACTTCTAATATTAGATTAGGGTTCGATTTAACCAACAGAAATTTAAACGGACCTGCTATTATCAGGCTTCAAACTGCTAATCTTATATTAGGGTTCAATTGAACCAACAAAAATTTAAACAGACCTCCTATTATCAGGCTTCAAACTGCTAATCTTAAATTAAGGTTCGATTTAACCAACATAAATTTAAACGCCCATGCTATTATCAGTCTTTGAACTGCTAATATTAGACTAGGGTTCGATTTAACCAACATAAATTTCAACGAACCTGCTATTATCAGGTTTCAAACTGCTAATCTTAGATTAGGGTTCGATTTAACCAACATAAATTTAAACGGACCTGCTATTATCAGGCCCTCGAACTGTTAATCTTAGATTAGGGTTTTATTTAACCAACAGAAATTTAAACGGACCTGCTATTATCAGGCTTCGAACTGCTAATCTTAGATTAGGGTTCGATTTAACCAACATAAATTTAAATGGACCTGTTATTATCAGGCTTCGAACTGTTAATCTTAGACTAGGGTTCGATTTAACCAACAGAAATTTAAACGGACCTACTATTATCAGGTTTCGAACTATTAATCTTACATTAGGGTTCGATTTAACCAACATAAATTTAAACGTACCTACTATTATCACGCTTCAAACTGCTAATCTTAGACTAGGGATCGATTTAACCAACAGAAATTGAAACGGACCTGCTATTATCAGGCTTTGAACTGTTAATCTTAGACTAGGGTTCGATTTAACCAACAAAAATTTAAACGAACCTACTATTATCAGGTTTCGAACTGCTAATCTTACATTAAGGTTCGATTTAACCAAAATAAATTTAAACGGACCTGCTATTATGAGGCTTCGAACTGCTAATCTTAGATTAGGGTTCGATTTAAGCAACATAAATTTAAACGGACCTGCTAATCTTAGATTAGGGTTCGATTTAACCAACATAAATTTAAATGGACCTGTTATTATCAGGCTTCGAACTGCTAATCTTAGATTAGGGTTCGATTTAACCAATAGAAATTTAAACGGACCTGCTATTATCAGGCTTCGAACTGCTAATCTTAGATTAGGGTTCAATTTAACCAACAGAAGACAGCGGTTTTTGTTTCAAAATTTAGCTGGAAAGCAAAAGACAACGGTTTTTATTCCAAAACTCCGTTGTCAAAATATTGGAAAATGACTTCTTTTTTAGATTTTAGAAACTCCCAAGAACATGCAGAGGTTCTAAATGCATGACTTATGAACTTCTGACTGACCCTCAAAAGAGAATGTGATGCAAAAACAAGTTGCAAAATGTGATGAAAGATGATTAACCCTCTAGCGAGAATGTGATGCAAATGCAAGTTGCAAAATGCAATGGACTGACGACTAACCTCAAGTGAGAATGTGATGCAAATGGTGGAAAACAAACGTATGAATGTAACATGCGTGCATGTGTATTAACAAAATGCCACATTTGCCGTACGAAAGCATGAGCATGCTAGGAGTAGAATAACGAATGTCATGAATGCGGCACGTATGCATTATTCAAAATGACTTTTATGTTTGGTTCAATGATTCCCCTTGTTTATGTTCATCGCTCTTACGTGTCAATACTTAGCAGAGAATCAAATGAAAATGATAGTGTCATGACTGTTTTTTTTTTTTTTTTTTTTTTTTTTTTGCTTTCACCTGAGGAAATATGCACGTCAGTCATAGATTACTCAACCATGTTGGATATAGTGAATATGTGGGTAAATTTTCATGTGCTAACTTCAGAGAACCTATCAAATGCAACTAGTAGTGTTAAACATCCTAACTGATTAAACTGCTTCATAACTTCAACCTTGTAATGAACAAGAATGTCGGATTACGAGAAAGTGAATTTAGATTTGGAAATATGAGATGGAAACTAGTCACAAACTTATTTATTTATTTATTTATTTTTTATTTTTTTTAAGAAGGAGATCGAAGGAGAATGTGGTATTCGCATGCTTTCAGACGATCTCTTGGACAATGAGAGATTGAGAATATATTTTCATACTTGAGTAAGAAGTTAGAAAATGGTTAGATGAAAAGATAAATGACATGACTCCAATTCCTCGGATAAAGGTTTTGAGACCTAGAAATAGCTTCTTAAAAAATGATTTCACATATACATACTCTGTTTTCTTTGAGCAAGCTCGAGATTTTCCATCTTGACTTAATCTTGATGTTCCAAAGCTTTATCCCAATGACCTCATTCCAATGTGGCAAAGATGTAGGCTTTGCCCCGGTATTGATGATATTTGATCCGACGTGGCAAAGACGTAGGTTTTGCCCCAGTATTGCAAAGGTGAAGGTTTTGCCCCAATATTGCAAAGATGAAGGCTTTGACCCCAGTATGATGACGTGCAAAAGAGATCTTCCAAGCTTTGTGAGTTGTAGGTTCTTGATCTACTGATTGCACCATTCTTGTAATTTTTTTATTATTTTTTTTAAGGTAAAAAATGGTGGGACCACATGCCTCATCTTGCTGACGTCGGTTTTGCCTTAGTGTGGCCAAGACGAAGCTTTTGCCCCAGTGTTGTAAAGACAAATACTTTGCTTCAATTTATAGATAGTAATCCTATCTCTGTGTGGCAAAGACTAAGGCTTTGCCCCAGTTTGATGTCAATTTGATTCGTAGCGGCAAATACGAAGACTTTGCCCCAGCTTCTCAACTGCGACAGAGACATTTCTAGAGTCCTCAAGACGTAGCTTTTCATGGCATCATCTTTGCGGGGTTTTTTTTTTTTTTTTTTTTTTTGGAAAAAACGGTGCAACCAAATGTGGAAGATTGACAACGTATAATCTTTCTGATGCAGCTCTAGCAGACCTTCCATGTCATTTCTTTATCCACGCTCCTTGGAATCGTGATGATGTTAACCCCGAGCGAAAACTCATTTAAGAAACCTTGAGATAACTTCCAAAGTTACTAACTCTCTAGCTCTCAAAACAAACATCATTAGTCCTAGAATCAATTTCTACTCGAGTGAAGAGATAAATCAAAGGATAGGAAAAAGGAAGATGAATTTATAATAGATGAAACTAGAATAGAGAAGTATGAGAAATTACAAGTCCTATTTATGAAGTAGTAAATCGCAAGTGTTCAACACTATTTCATTACAATTGAAGCTCTCTTGTTAATTTCTGCTGGATAATTTTGAGAGGTTTGCCACATAATTGAAGGTGACATGCTTTGCAAAAGGCTTGGTGGGTAGATAAATGTAGAGATGCACCGTATAAATGTAGATGGTGAAATTAACTAGATATTTTACGGTGGATCTACAAATTGAGTAGATTGCCTCAAAATTATGTGTGGCATGCAGGTACAAGTTTTACAGTGAGTAACTTCGAACTGTCACTGCAAGATAGGTTTGCTCCAGTGTGATAATTAAAACATTGTTCAGAGGGGTATGATGATATGAATTTTAGCACATGAGGGATAATGAAGGTCAAAATAAAGTTCTTCTCGAAATTTGAGTTTGACTTAACAATTAAGCTTGAGAAGAGTACTTTGAAAAGATAATGAAATGGTCGAGACTCGACAAATTTTTCAACAGAAGAGCAGTGAAAGCAAGCATTTTTCCTTCTTTCGATTTTTTTTTTTTTTTTTTTTTTTTTTTTTTTTTTAACGATGATTCATCATGATTTTGTCACTGACTGTTGCTAAAGTTTCAACGGATAGGAATGATAAAAATAATCACAAGGATGATCAAGTAAACACACAAAAGACTTTTTTGTTTCGTTTTTTTTTTTTTTTTTTGAAATGCAAGTGATAAGTTTTTATTTCAAAATATGCACGAGATGCAATTATTGAAAGACATGATTTTTTTTATTTTTTTGATATGCAAAATGAGACGATGCATGAAGCTATTGCCACGTGCGATTTTATGCAATGAAGAACAAACAAAATCTTTGAACGACATGATATAATGTAATGCAACTGATTTTGAATTTGTTTTTTTTTGCTTGTCATGCAAGATGAAACAATATGATGCAACAAGTGAATTTTTATGTATGCATTTTTTTTAATTCTATGTATGTCATGCAAATAAAATAATGTATGCATGGACACTCTCTATGTTGCATGTTTTTTTTTTTTAAGATTTGTCATGCAAATGAGCTAATGCCGAAACATTTTTAATGATGTGATGAATTTTGGTGCATGTACAAAATGATACAATGCAACAAATGAAGAAATGTTATGACTTCTCGTTCAAATGAGATAATGCATGAACATCCTTCATGATGTGATGATTGATGAACTTTGATGCATGCTTAATGAATTAAGGATGTATGAACATCTTTTGGTGAATGCATGATGTTATGCAATTGAATGATTATTCAACATGCGAAATGAGTCTATGATGCATGAACATTTTTTTAATGCATGATGATATGAAATTAAATGATAATTCGAAATGCAAAATGAATTTATGATGCATGGACACTTTTTCTATGCATATATGAAATGCAATTGAATGATTATTCGACATGCAAAATGAGTTTATGATGAATGAACATATTTTATTATGCATGATGATATGTAATTGAATGATAATTCGAAATGCAAAATGAATTTATGATGCATGAAAACTTTTTCTATGCATATATGAAATGCAATTGAATGATTATTCGACATGAAAAATGAGTTTCTGATGAATGAACATTATGCATGATGATATGCAATTAAATGATAACAAATGATAAAACGACATGCAAAATGAACTTATGATGCATGAACATTTTTCTATGCATGATGATATGCAATTAAATGAATAACAAATGATAAAACGACATGCAAAATGACTTTATGATGCATGAACTTTTTATGCTTGTATGAAATGATATCATGCAATTGATGATTTTTATTTGAAATTTATGGTTTGTCATGCAAATGACCTAATGAATGTATAAACATTTTTTATGTGTGATTTTGACATTCAAGATGCATGAATGCACATTTTTTTTTTATGATGCACGTGTGAAATGATATCATGCAATTGATGAAATTATTTTTCTATGATTTTATGCATGAGAAGATGTATGAGCATTTTTTCTACGCAAAATGATTTTTATGTTTGACATATAAGATCAGATGATGCATGAGTGCACATTTTTTATTATGCTTGCGTGTGAAATGATATCATGCAATTGATGAATGATTTTTCTATGATTTTATGTGTGAGAAGATGCATGTATTTTTATGATGTTATGTATTTGTGAAAAAGAAATGAGAAATATTTTTTGGAATTTTATGATTTGTCATTCAAATGAGAAATGAATGCATGAACATTTCTTATGCAAAATGATTTTTGACATGCAAGATGAGATGATGCATGAACGTACATTTTTATTATGCATGTGTGCGATGACATCAAGCAATTGATGAAATGATTTTTCTATGATTTTATGCATGAGAAGATGCATGAACATTTTTTTCTATGCAAAATGATTTTTTATATTTGACATGCAAGATGAGATGATGCATGAATGTACATTTTTTATTATGTATGTGTGAAATGACATCATGCAATTGATTAAATGATTTTTACATGCAAAATGCAAGAATTGATGTTTTTATTACATGTGCACGTGTGAAATGACACAATGCAATATGAGATGATTTTGACATGCAAAATGCATGAATTGATGCTTTTATTACATGTGCATGTGTGAAATGACATCATGCAAAATAAGATAATGCATGTTATGCATGAATTTCTATGTATGTTTGATATTGTGCAAATGATGCATGAGAAATGAGGAATATTTTTGGAATGGGCATTTTTTATGCATGCAAATGATTTGTTTTTTTATTTTTTTTAGATTTTTTAGTCTGTCATGCAAAATTAAACAATTCATGAACTTTTATTAATAGCGTGAGTGATGAAATGAAACTTGGTTTTTTCTTGCGATGCATAGATGAGATACAACTAATGAAAGGATTTTTTGTTCATTTTGTCATGCATATGTCTAAACCTTAACTGTTCTTAGGAAGAGAACAAAAATTTCTCGAACGAAGGTTTTTATTTGGATGAGAATGCGATGACTTGTGAAAAATGCATGATTCTTTAAATTCTAAGGTGTCGAAATACAAATAATTTTTTTGTTTTTGTTTTTGGTTTTTTGAAAAATCGACGTATGTAAAACAAATATTCACAAAGGAAAATTTTATGCAAATGGGAAAACACGAAAAATGAACGAAGACTTTCCGTGCGCCTTTACGGGGGCATTTTATATCCTCATGAAGGTCAACAATACTCGACTCTCCATTCTAAATCTCAACAATGAAGTCCCCAAATTAAATCGAATGCTAAAAATTAGGAAATGAATTAAGCTGAACAAGAAATCTTTCGTGCGCCACACAAGAGCAATTATGTCCCTTTGAAGGTCGACAATACTCGATTATTTGTTCTAAACCTAAGGGGTACAACTCAGATGCAAAAATTTGATTTTTTTTTTGGAAAATACATATAATGAAATTAACAGACACGCAACTCGAAAACATGAATGAAACACACAACATATGATATAAGCACGAGAATCAAACATGCGACAGAATAGGTGTATCCTACAGTTTAGAGTTTAGATGATCACTGGTTAGCCCTAAGATATATATGAGTGTAATTTAAGTTCTAAACAATCCTAGATAAAAACGGTCTTCGAGCTTTCCAACTGATGAAACAATGTGAATAACTCGAGTGGAGAATTTCATGCGCCTGCACGAGAACCGAAGTTCCACGAAGGTCACACTACTCAATCTCTGATTCTAATCCTAAAGGGTAGAGCCCGGGTAGGAGGCTCGTGATTGTGTGTAAAATGCATGATAATGCGATAGGCGGGAAGGAAAGCGAGAATAACAGAAATAAAAACCCGACAAAATTAGTATGCATGAGGGAAGCAATACATAACATAAAGATAAATGATCGGCTCCAAGATGTAAATGAGTGTGGTCTAGGTTCTAAACAATCCTAGAAAAAAACGGTCCCCGAGCTTTCCAACTGATTGAACAACGCGAATAACTCGAGTGGAGAATTTCATGCACCTACACGAGAACCGAAGTTCCACGAAGGTCACACTACTCAATCTCCGAATCTAATCCTAAATGGTAGAGCCCGGGTAGGAGGCTCGTGAAATGTGTGAAATGCATGACCATGCAATAAAAAATAAATTACGATAAAGCAAGCTAATTATAACAATATAAATCAATAAATAAATAAAACAAAAAAGGACCAAAACGAAAACCGGATAAATGTAAGATAAAACGCAATGACCTAGACCCACTAAAAAAAGTCTCCAGTGGAGTCGCCATGCTGTCGCAACATTTTTTTTGCGACGCGGAGCGACCGACGTCCCCTTTTAAGGGTTTTGTTTAAAATAAAAGAGATGGAGTCGTCACCAACCATTTTGGGTGTGATTGGTCACCTTAAAACGAAAACCGGTCTAAGAAAACAGAAATCAAGTTCGGGGGTCGGTTGAGTGTAGGGAAGGTGTTAGCACCTTACAACATCCCGTTAAAAACGGTAGCCAAAATATCTATCCTAGATTATCCAACTAAAATTTAAAAGGTCCTTAATTTGAGAAAAATAAATAGAATTAAAGTAATAAAAGATGTCTCACTTAATCATATCTTAACTTTAAGAATAAAGCAAGAATTTGATAAGTGGGTGAAATTACCCATTAATTAATTATCATGTTTTAAATTTCCCTTAAATAATTTAAGGAAATTATCCCCTCAAGAATTTGAAAAAAATCTCAACTCCATCACAGGATTTATGTGATAATATTTATTTAAATTCATTTTGAAATATTTGAAGAATCTAGTTTTAAAAGAAATCATTTGAAATATCTAGTTTTAAAAATTAACTTGAAATTCATTTTGAAATATTTGAAGATAGCGCATGATGGTATTAAGAGTAATTAAGAAACAAATTTAATCCTCAAGATAGGGCAAGATACCATATTCCATCCCGGGATCTCGAAAAGTAAATTAAATGACACACATCCTCAAGGTGAAAGGTCCTCTACCTATCCCAGGACTGGAGTTTTAAAAAATAAACTAAGCAAACTAAGAAATAGAAAAAGTAAAACGTAATTTAAAATAATCAGGCATCCATTGGACCTAATAGCAAGGCAAGAAGATCTAAACAGGGGTATAAATCGAATATGCAAGGGTATATATGAGCATATAATCAAAGGGCATGAACCACATATACAGGGGTATATATGAACTTCAAACAACATGCATATATGATATAACCTAAGTATATATAAACATATAGTAAGAGGGCATGAACCACATATACCACGGTATATATGAACTTCACACAATGGGTATATATGATATCAGCTAGGTATATATGAGCCTCAAACAGTAAGTATATATGAATGAAATCAAAGAACACACCAGCAACCCATCTACACGGTATACTGGGGCATATATCACTTTTAGCAAAATCAAGGGTATGAATCGAATATGCAGGGGTATACATAAGCATGTAACCAGAGGACATAAGCCATATATACCACGGTATATATCATATACCCAGATACATATATCAGTAGTTAACAGATTAGAACTAGCTTCAATATGAGAATAGGGGGCAAAATCGTAATTTCACCTAACAATAATAATAAAATTAAAGAAAATTTGTTTTACCCACGCGTTTTCGGCTGCAGCTTGGTCTCCTTCTTCCTTGCGCGCAACTACAACACAACCACTGTCGGAGTTCGTCGTTGGGAAGACGAGGCGTCGTCGTACGGAGGTAGGGGAAGGTGATCCGCCGCCGATCGTCGTCGCAAGCCTGTGTCACCGCTGCTATCTCATTGGAGAGTCGTCGTCGTTGAAGATCACCATGGAGAAATGAAGCTGCAGCTGCCGTCAGAAATGGAACGCCGTCGCTGGGGGTTCGTGGATCTGTAGTGGGGGCTCCGCCGCTGCTCGTCTGCTTGAGCGCCAAGATCGTTAGAGCTTCAAGCTCCGCCGCCGTTCGTCTGCTTGAGCGTCGGGGTCATCTGAGCTTCGAGCTAACTGCCACTGGTACGGGTTCGCCGCCGCCTGAAGGTTGAGGACGAAGATGAAGGTGAACGTCGCTTGTCCGCCACCATGCGCGAAGATCCACTACTCGGAGTTTGGTCGCGTCGTCGTGGTTTGGCGCCGTCAGTTGAAGATCGGGGAGGATGGCGCCGCTGATGGTTCGGAGATGCGCTGACGTGGACTTACCGGACCCCCGCCATGAGTCTTGCCGGAATGTTTGGAGTTCAAGAAGAATGCGAAGGGGATGGAAGAAAAAGATGATGAATAGTGAAAATGGAGGAGAGAGAAAAGTCACCTCTTTTGTGAAATGATGAGGTTTCTTGAATTCTCCAACTTTTCGTCTCTTCTCCAAATATCCTAAATCCTCTTCTTTGTTTTCCCTTCTCTGTTTTCAAACCTTCCATTTGCCTCCCTTCTTCAACCCATCCCATCATCTCTATTTATAGAGTTGATGGGATTCTAAAAAGAATTTAAAAAAAAAAACTCAAACCCTCGACAAACTCCAAAAATTCATCATTCTCTTGAAAGTTTTCACAAAAACTTTAACAATTTCCTCAACCAACTTTTAAATCTCTAAAACAACTAACAAAAATTGACTCAAACCTAAACCTCGAACTTATTTTTAGAAAACTAAATAATAGAAATTAATCTAATTTTAAAAATCTTGAATTTACTTGGCCAACTTTTTTTTTTTGAAATCAATTTAATTTACCAATTAATTTGAAATTAAATTCTAAAATTAAACATTTTGGAAAAACTCCTCGGAACTTATTTTGAAAAATTAAAAAATCTTGGCCAAGTTTTTTTTTAGAAATCGATTTAATTTACCAATTCGTTTGAAATCAAACTTTAAAGTTGAATTCTAAAATTAAACATTTTGAAAATTTATCTCGAAAAATCTATTTGAAAGCTTTAATTTTTAAAATCAATTTAAATTTCTCTGGACCAAATTAAAATTCAAAATCGAATTCTAAAGTTAAATGTCTTTAGAAACTTTCCTTGAAAAAATTGAATTTGAAAGACTTAATTTTAAACCCTACAATCTAAAACCCCAAAACTGAAACCCTAAATCCAAAACTCAAACCTCCTTAATCCAAAACCCAAACCTACTTAATTCAAAACCCCAAATCTCTTTAAATCAAAACTCTTCAATCAACCCTAAAATTAAACCCAAAATCTCCTTAATTCAAAATCTCAAATCTCCTTAATTCAAAACCACAAATCTCCTTAAATCAAAACTCTCAAATCAAAACCCTAAAACTAAACCCCAAATTTCCTTAATTTAAAACCTCAAATCTCCTTAAATCAAAACTCTGAAAAAACTGGTTTGTTCTTTTCTTTTGCAATTTCGAAATTAACGGGAAAAGACGAGATTAAATGGTTTCAAGAATCTATTTAGCAAAACGCAAGAAAATAAACAAAAATGAGCAAAACTTAGAAATAATGATAAACAAAGTCGGACGAAATACGGTGTCTACAAGGTTAATTAGTCAAATGATGTAAATGAGATAAGGGCGCAAGTTGCTTAAATGAGTAGCTTGATAAAGAAGTTTGTGGGGAGCAATATGCGTGAGCCCGAAGAAGTGCCTTCAACCCGAGGAAGTATGATCCCTATTCAAATAGATACAATCCAGGATGGAGGGATCATCCGAATTTGAGCTATGGAAACATAGATGAATATCAAAGGTTTCAGAACCAGTCTTTTGAGAGACCCTAGAATTCCATGCAAGCTCAACCATCTACCTCGGGCAGTTCAATGGAAGAAATGGTCAGGACTATTGTAACGACGACCGGTCAGTTTGAAAAAGAAGCTCGCGATGAGCTAAACAACCATAAGGCTGAATTGCAGAATTTGAACAAGCAGTTGACTCAGATGGTCGTGTCAATCAGTAGACTGGAAAACAAGAGCTCAGGGAAACTTCCTTCCCAAACGACAGTCAACACATGTGAAAATGGGAGTGCAATGAATTTGAGAAGCGGGAAGGAAATTCCTTCCAACACTACTGTAATGGAGGAAGAGCAGAGTAAGGCCGATAAAAAGGTTGAAGACCTTGAGCCAATGAGAAAGGGAGTCTGGCTCGATCCTCCCTTAAATTTGAAAAATTACAAGCATAGAGCTCCTCTCCCAAGTCGTCTACTGAGTCCTAGACCAAAAGAAAAAGATAATCAGAATGATAAATTTCCCTTGCCAGCCGCAAGAGAGTGTTCTCAAAGCTTCATTTCTTAGTAGGCTAGTCAAGCCTAAGGAAACTGATGTTGATGAGGAAGTCTTGAAGACTTTCCAAATGGTGACGGTGAACACCCTCTCTTGGAGGCCATAAATAAAATACCGAAATATTCAAAAAATTTAAAGAATTGGTGCATCTGCAAGAGGAAACAGAAGGTTAGTGAAGAGAAAGTGAAAAATGAGAACGTCTCAGCCATATTCCCAGGTACTTTACCAAAAAAAATGCAAGAATCCAGGTATGTTCACCTTACCTTGTATGATAGAGGATAAATTGATAAAGCATGCAATGATAGATCTAGATGCTTCAATTAATGCTATGTATTATGCTATGTTTAAAAAACTTGAGTTGAATGATATGCATGAGACTGACGTTGTTGTCCAATTAGCTGATAGTTCTTATGTGCATCACGTAGGGAAAGTTGAGGATGTTCTAGTAAAGGTGAATGATTTGTTTTTCCCTATTGATTTCTACGTGCTAGAGATGAATGAAAACACATCTCGTATTTCTTCTTCAATTTTGTTAGGACGCCCCTTTATGAAGAACGCTAGGGTCAAAATTGATGTGGATAAGGGAGTCCTTTTTGTGGAATTTGACGGAATAATGAATGAGTTTTCAATTGATGCTTTGAAATCTAACATGTCTGCTGAGAATTTGAATTTGAATGAGAATGTTGTTGCTGTTTGTTTTTTATCAGTGAATGGTGTTGTCTGTGTCTGGGAGGCACAAGAGAATTTCTTTTTCTGAGAATTTGAACAGGTATGAGAAGAATGGGAAGATGGATGAAGCATTTCCCAAGTTGATGGACAATGGGTGATTCGAGTCCGAGAATACAGTCGAGCAATCGACTTTAAAAATTTGCACTTCTTGGTGGCACCCGAGTTTGGACTGTTATTTTCGCTTGCTTTAGTTTATTGCCTTAAGTAGTTAAATTGTTGAAGTTCGTCTGTTTGTTTTTGTTTGTTTGTTTTAGGAGAATAAGAGGCTTGCTCGAATTTTGGACCTTAAATTGGAGAAAAAGATCGTGCCTCTCTTTCCACCAACCTTGTTAAGATCAGGGGAGTTTTTCGTGTTTCCCTCTATTTTGTTAGTTTAAATGCTTTATCTGATGAGTTAATGCATTGGGGACAATGTATTCTTTAAGATTGGGGGTGGAGTTGGTTGTTGGACTTTTTTGTAGTTGTCGAGCATGTGTACTCTCTGAATTTGATATGTTTGGTCTGAATTTGCATGTTGTTCGATGAGGACAATCTAGGAAATGCTTTTAAAATCTTCGTAGTTTCACATTAAGAAAAGCATGAGATTGTATGTGTTGGTTGACTATATTTCAAAAAAATTTAAAAATTGTGTTGTCATCCCTTGCATCCACCGAGCACATAGCATCTTATTCTAGACTCTATAGGCTTAGAATTGCTTTGTGTAGCCTGAAATCTTGTTGTCACCCCGAAAGGCACCCCTAGGGAAGACTTGATGCATGATAGGTTGAAATAAATGGTACAAAGTACTCAAAAGAGAAAAAAAAATTAGGCCTTTTGATTTGTTACTCTCTTGATTGTTAAAAAGCCATAGATTGTTCTTCAATGCCAAAAGTGAGAGGAAAACGAGATGTAGGGTTGCATGAGGCTTTTCTGGGTCTATAAGAGCTAGGATAAGTTTGCTAATCACACACGCACGTAGGGGAGTAACAATTTAATTTTTGAAATGTTCTTAATTAGTGCATGCAACCGACTGCTCTCTTTTTGTTGTAAATACCTTAATTTTATAAGCATTGAGGTAAGAGTCGTCAGCATGCAATTTCATTCTTTTGTGATAATTCAGAGTTTGCCTTGCTCGAGGACTAGCAAGATTTAGGTTGAGGGTATTTGATAGCTCTCATTCGGAGCTATTATTTGCTTCCTAATCAGGGGCGGATCCAGGATTTTTTGTCAGGAGGGGCACAATTCCAATAGGGTTAAATGCAAGTTTAATCTTTGAAATTTTCGATTTATGTCTATATAGTTCTTGAACTTTAAAATGTGTGTAAAACACTCTAAAACTTTCAATTTTGAGCCTAATAGATCCTTAAAACTTTTAATTTTGTATCTGATAAAGACATATTAGAAAAAAAAATAACGTATTTTTTTTTATTTTTTATAAAAATATTTAATTAATGCACGAGTCGAAACCCTGATCTCTTAGTCAATGGCACAATTTTATGCCAATTGAGTTATGTTCGGTTTGAAAATAATAATGTATTTATTAGATACAAAATTAAAATTTTCAAGTGGAATTGAGTCCTCAATAGTTGATTTTTACTGGACAAAAAATTAAATGTCTAAGACCTATTAGATACAAAATTATAGTTAATAAATTTAATTGAGTCCTCAAAAGTTGATTTTTACTAGGAAAAAAAAAATTAAATGTCTAAGATCTATTACTTAGAAAATTAAATTTAATAAATCTAAATTGTTTAAACTACACGAATCTATTAAAAACAAATTTAAAAATTGAAATACTAAACTTGTAATTCTCTATTCATATAAATATAATTTTAAATATTTGTATATAATTTATTTTTTAGAAGAGAATTCTCTATTCATATAAACATAATTTTAAATATTTGTATATAATTTGTTTTTAGAAGATATAATATTTATATAAAGTAATATTAATTCAAAAATAATAATAAACCATTTTAGAATTCTCTACTAAATATATTAAGTATTAAAATTTGAAATATGTTTTTTTTAACAAACTGATAAACAAAATAAAAAAGAAAACAAAAGTTGGCAATAGAAGGGCTCGAACTCCTCGCGCCTTCAGGAAGGCAGGTTGAAATTCGTGCCCCTTGCCAAAAAACCAAACATTAGTTTTGTTTTAATTTTTCGATTTTGGGTATAAAAATAGACAAAATGTAGGTATATTTTTCAAAAATTTATATACAAATATTTAAAACTGAGCGGGGGCATGTGCCCCCTGGCCCCCATGTAGCTCCGCCCCTGTTCCTAATTATGGCTAAATATTGTGTTTATTGTTGATTAATTGTCTTTGTTGTAGGTGTTTCGTGGTAAAGAGCTCGTGTAGTCCAAATAGCGCCTTTTGCAGCTAAGAGGGTCATTTTAGGGCTTCGAGAGTGCATTGGGCAAAGAAGAGGAGTTAAAAGATGAAGTTGGCATAAGAAGTGCAGCGTCGGGACACTACAAAGGAGCGTCTCGACGCTGCAAACCCGAGAGCAAATCAGGCAACAACTTCGAGACACTGCCCCTAGCGTCTCGACGCTCTGAGAGCGCGCGCAGGAGATTACTGTTTGTAGCGTCGCGACGCTACGACGATTATAAATAGCCTTATTCTTCGATTTTTAGGTCATTCATCATCCGTTTCAGCCTCAGGATTCCGCCATTTTCCACCATTTTCGAGCTTTTCTTCCCTCCATTGTTGTATGAACTCTAAAACCACCATGGAAGCTTGGATTCCTCCAACTCCCATAGAAGGCTAGAGGTAAGTGCTTAGATTTGGGGAATTATAGGGATTTGCAATTGATGTAATGATGTGAGATTTTGTATTCTTGAGTTCTACCTAGTCTTAATCTTTTGAGCATTTGTTTCTTCTAATTTTATCCTTATTAGTATGTGTATCAAGATTGATTGATGCTCATGAATGTATGTATACTAGATCGTTATTTAGCTTAGTGACGTCGTGCCTTTCTTAATCGCGCCTAAGTAACATGGGTTCGGTGAAGCCATAGGTAGCTGTTGCGTGCTCAGTGTGTAAATAAAATGTAATGCAAAGAGCACTCAGGACATGCAAGTATACATGGTCTGCAGCAAGTGATAAGTATTTTTTAATTCGTTTTCCCCAGAGATTGAGTTTAATTACTAACGAAGTGAGGTGTTAAATTAGAGAGGGTCACTTTAATTGGGTGGATTTGAGGTTGATGTGCCGAACTAACAAAGAATGTAAGAAGCATGCAAGCATAAACGAAAGCAAGTAAGAGACTAAGCTTTGATGGGGAGAAGAAAGAATTGCGGATCTAGCAATATTCTAGCAATAAAATCGCAAAAGTAGAAGACTAAAAAAATGGCTAAGGCAGAAACAGAATTATAGAATTGCGTTTCCCGCAATTATCTAGCAATTAATTGACAACGATTTAAGGGTGAGATAAGGAAACAAGGTCGACTTAAGACTCCTCTGTAGGCATTTAACTACGATCATTGAGCAGTAGATTAACTTACCATGCATCAATTTAGCTTACTCTCATGCATCTCTCGATTACATGCATTAGATCCTTTAGTTCACTCATATCCAAGTGAGACATAAACACCTATTTATACAAGCAAGCTAATGAATTGTACTAGGAGAACGCCTATTCCTAGGTCGTTTTCTGGTTACCATAAAAGGCTAGCATGAATGGACGACTCTGAACTCTTACTCCTTTCAGAGGTTAGGAATTCTTTGGAGAAAATGGATGGCCGATCGAAATTGCCCATGGGATGAAGTGCACATACATTCAATGCATTCGACACTATCCTACATGCTGAACTCTCGTATTTCTAACCTACAGATTCATATTAAACAGACCTTTGTGTGATTAGTTACTCATGGTTGGTGGGAAATTGGAAAGACTAGATTGATTAAGCATGCTGTAAAGTACCCAATGAAAGCAATAGAATAAAAGATAACCAGATGAAGAACTCGAAAGACTGAAACGATTGCTCTATAAATTAAGGTTCAAAACTCAATGTACGAAGGTATGAAAAACAGTACAGAACTGAGTAAATTAAAGACGAATCGCAGTAGTGTAACAAATAGAAACGAAGACAGAAAGCAGTAAGAAAGCTGTATAAAAGTGTGCACGGATCTCCTCGTTGCAAGCGTCTCGGATGAAGGGGAAGATTAGCTGTTCTTGGGGATGAATTCAATCCGAAGAGAAGAAGGATCTTCTCTTCTTCCTTTCGAATTATCGACGCCAAGGGCTGATTTCTTCGTTCCAACAAACGGGGTAAGGAAAATGGGTATGTGGATTGCGTTGAGACGGAGAACTCCACACTTCCGAGCTGTGTTTCTCCTTCACCCTTCATCTCGTTTTATAGCGTTTGCAGGTACCTTCAGCCACGGAAAACCAGCCATTCTGAACAACAACCCTCCACGTGGCAGCAGGGGAAAGCTTAGGCGGCTGAAAGATCGCAACTATGACGACTGACGGCTGGGAATAACTCAGCAGCAGCAGCTTGGCATTGCGGATTCCTTGCGGTGACCGCAATATCCATTGCGCAAACAACAATGTTTCAGCAATTCTCCTGCAATGTACATTTTAACTCTTTTAGCATCATTTTCTATTCTTTTTCGTTCCTTTTCCAAATAAGTCCTATTTTAGCTTATTTCCTCGTATTCTCACATTTAAGCACGCATTAAGCTAAATTCTAACAAAAACACTCAAGAGATTACATGATTTTAAGGTAAATATGTCCCTAAATTATGTACTTTTGGAGAGGTAACACACCCCCAAACTTGAGTTATTGCTCGTCCTCGAGCAATATAAAGGCTTTACTTGGGTAGCTAATTCTTGACTTTTAAAATCTATCTACTGACTTGCTGACTTCCCTAGGCTTACTATCTAAAGCACTGCTGTCTTGTGACACTCTTCTAGGTTCAAACTAACTTCACATTCTACTCATTCTGGTTTCTCTTGCCTTTAAAATCTTTTGTCTTTACAAAACTTCCTACATTTGGTTTATCTGCCTATGTCATTGGGTTCATTGTGCAGCTATCCCTAAGTTTTCAAACTCTCCCTAATTTTAGCTCAGACTCAGTACATGCTTCTAATGTATTTATTATTAAGCTACCTAGGAATCCTTAGAGTCATGCCAGGCTTAGCACATACGAGAATCAGAGTACAGACCAAAGAACACCTAAGCCCTGACATCACTGTATTGGATTGACACTCATCTCCCTTGACAAACCTCCAAACTACAGCCCTGTGCTTAGCAAACTAAGGATCAGAGTTCAATTACATAGGACACCTAAACACATAGGCCATAGCTTGTTGGCAAACATTCTTCTTCCTTGGCTTTATTTTTCTCTTTTTTTTTTTTTTTTTTCTCTTCTGGTAGAGTCTTTCCTTTTGGTTTGCCTTTTGATGCAGTGCCACTTGTGGGTTACACAAATGGCCCTGATTACTCAGCATCCTTTTGAGAGAGACACTACCCTTTTACTTCTCTTTTCATTTCTTTTCATTTTTTTTTTTCAAAGCAGAAGAATGTTTATGTTTTTCAAGAGGGAGAGAGGAGTGTTCCTAGGCCTAGAGGCTGCCTCCCCCAAACTTATCTTCTCATTGTCCCCAATGAGAGTTTGAGGTGACACACCCCAAAACTTGTATTAGAAGCATCTAGTCTAAGGAAAAGCTAGACAAAAATCAAAACTCCTAGGGATAGAATGACCCTCCTAGTTCAGATAACTCATAAGCAAAATTTCCTAAAAACAACAAGGTAAGGTCTCACAGAGGTACATGCGTAGCAATATTTGAAGCTAATTTGAAACTATCAAGGGTGTACTAGACACTCATCCAGCATGCTCAGTAGACAGACTACCTATTGACCTTAGTAAAGCAGCAAAAAATGTTGAGATTTAAACACAGACAACCCATCAAAAAGTCATCCAACAGCATGCAAAAAACTAAAAAAAATTGCGATAACCGCAATGAATTCGCAATTATTCCAACAGAGCAAATGTAACTGTGATCAAGGCTCCTAGCATGCGATATTCATTCATAACTACTACAGAAAACAGCAAAACTACCTAAGCTACCTACTCAGATGACATTAAACTAAACTAAGCTACTCTACACAAACAAATTAACAATTCAAAAAAGATCAAACAACTTGATTATAGAGGGGTAACAGGTCACAGAAAAGCAGGTTTTGTTGTTTTTGTTTTGTTTTTGAGAGGGATCAGAAATACTCCCTCGAATGTCGTCAAGCTGACATTCAATCATCCTTGTCCTCTTCACTCCTTTCTCTTGGAGGCACCCAGGGGTTCAGCAGCCCAGCAGGGAAAGTAGGGAAGGTGCATCGCAGGTGCTCAGCCAGCTCTTGGTCCCTTGCTTGCGAATATTCAGCCCATTGGGCTAACTTGTGTTGCAAGTCCATCAGGCAGGCCATGGATCGTGACTGTGCAGCAGCCAGTCCATCCATCTCGAACTCCATGTTGCCCCTTCTTCTCATCCTCAAGATAGTGGGCGTCTCCAGATGGCCAGTATAGGCCAATTTCCTCTCTCCCTTCGTAACAGGTACGCCTGCACGTAAACACAGCTTAGTAATGGTATTGGGGAAAAAGAGTTGGCCCTTACCTTTCTTGGAGCACTCGATGATAGAGGCTGCAATGACTTCACCCACATCAATGGTGAGTCCTTTCATTATGGCATAAAGAAGTAGCGATCTCCCCTGGTTGATGGTGGTCTCATGTGTGACCGGGGAGATTCGTCTTCTTACGAGGGAGAACCAGATGGCTGCTTTGTCCCTAAGTGTTACACTCATCAGCGTGTGTCTCCCATTCCTTGAGACTGCCCATGTTGCCTCAAGTTTGCCAATTGTATTCAGAGCTTCCTCCAGGACAGCCTCTGATGGTGACTCCATTATCCTTGCGTATTCAGAGTGTGTATGCCCCTTGAGAGCATAGGCTTCGTTGATTGCGTTGGCTGAGAAATCAACCTCTACTCCCCTCACCATTGAAAAACAACCTTCAGGGTGTGTGAGGTTGGCGTAGAAGTCGTACACCATGTCAGAATAGGCTGGAATTGGAGGCCTACAAAGCTCTTCCCAGCCATGATTCATAATCCCTGCGCGCAAGAATTGCGGCAGGTCCGCAAGAGTATCAAAAAATCGTCGCTCGTGGAGGAGTTCCTTCTTCATCAATTCGAGACCCTTGGCCTCTGCTTCCTTTGAGACATACCTCGCAGCTCGAGGTTCGTCTTCTGGATACATCTTTCTCTTCCCCTTTTCCTTCTCTTTGGTCGACTCGACAGCCTCAGTTTTCAGTTTCTTGATAGAGGGCTCAGCTTCAACCCTCTTCCTTTTAGTCCGTTTGGAAGCCTTTGGCCGCTTGCCCTTCACAATCACCGGTGCCTTCTTCTTGAGCCTCGCCTTCGTGGTCATGTGCTGGAGGCATTCACCCAGAGTTTCCTCCATTTAATCGATGCTATCCCTCTCCACAGGGCTGTCAAGATTGACATCCTTGAAGGGGGAAAACGACTCATCCTCCTCGGCCGGATCATCGATTGGGACCGATTCTTGTTGTTCTTCAGAAGGAATTTCAGGCTCCGACTGATGCTGAGGAGATTCAGGGCTCTGCACGGCCGTCTCAAATGATGGCCGGCCACTGTTGAGGCTTTCCTCACTCGGGGTCGTCTTCTCTTTGACCGGAGAATCAGGCAATGTGACCTTCCACTTCTTCTTCTTTGGAGTTTTCGCCGGAGCAGAGGGATCAGCAGCCTCTGTCGTCGCCACCGTCCACTTCTTCCTTCTCACAGGAATCTTTGGGGGCCTTGAAGGTTGTGCAGCGTCGGCGTCTGCCAAAGATAGCAACGCCTCTCTTACCAATCTCGTCTCTTCCTCATTAGGTGATGCTTTCTTGGGCGTGGATCGTTCGGCTCTTGTTCTCACCATTGTTGTTTCTTGGAGGTCTGAGCTTGGAAGTTTTAGAGGAATGAGAGTTCTGATTTGTGGAGTTCCAAAGGTTTGAGAAATCGTAGAGGAAAACGATCCCCAACGCCGGCTATTTGTACTCAAGTGGTCTCCCAACGGCTCTTTTGTTGCGGACGCCGCAATTCTTCAGCAATTATTCAGCATTTTCAATATAACCGTTAGGATTTTTCTTGATTTGTGTTGCAAGATTTTAGCAACAAAATCTTTGATCTCTCCAGATCTTTTCTTTGATCTTCTCTTCTTTGATTTACCTCCCTCACTGTCGCTTAAAATCTCTCATTATTATACTCCTACAAAAAATTAAAAACACTTAATTAAAACAAGAAATAACCATATGATACGCAATCCAAAAAGAATAAAGAAAAATCTAAGGCAACGCCCTCTGACGGATGAGCACAGTGATCACTCATCCTCTCTTGATTCGCCTCTTAGGCTTCGGATAGAAGGAAGGCCGAGAGTGTCTTCACATCGCCTTCCTCGTAATAATGTTTCAACCTCGCGCCATTTACCATAAACGGCTGCCCTTGGTTAGGTTTCGAATTTCAATAGCACCATGAACAAAGACATTAGTAATCACAAAAGGACCCGACCACCTAGACTTAAGTTTGCCCGGAAATAACCTCAATCGTGAGTTGAATAATAAAACATGCTGGCCCTTTTTAAAGTCCTTGATCCTAAGTCTACTATCATGCCAAATCTTAGTTTTTTCCTTATACATTTTAGCATTTTCATATGACATGTGTCTTAGTTCATCTAACTCATGTAATTGCAGAGACCGCAATGTTCCCGTATCGGTTACGCAATAATTCAACTCTTTTAAGGCCCAAAAGGCTTTGATTTCTAATTCGAAAGGTAAGTGGCATGCTTTTCCATATACTAGCCTATAAGAAGACATACCTAAGGGTGTTTTATATGCAGTCCTACGCCCACAGTGCATCATCTAACTTAAAAGACCAGCCATTTCTATTAGGTTTAACAACTTTTTCCAGTATGCTCTTGATCTCTCTATTAGATATTTCAGCTTGTCCATTTGAGTGTGGGTGATAAGGGGTTGCTACTCTATGTCTAACATTATATTTAGCTAGTACATTTTCCATAGCTTTATTTATAAAGTGGTTCCTTCATCACTTATTATTGCACGTGGTGTACCAAATCTTGTAAAAATATGCCTATTTAGAAATTTAATGACTGTTTTGGCATCATTTGAGAGACATGCAATGGCTTCTACCCATTTAGAAACATAATCTACTGCTACTAATATGTAAAGATTACCAGCAGATGGTGGGAATGGTCCCATGAAGTCAATGCCCCATACATCAAAGAGTTCTAACTCTAAGATATATGTTAGAGGCATCTCATCCTTCCTACTGAGGTTACCTGTTCGTTGACATTCATCGCAGCTGTGTGCATGGTCGTGGGCATCCTTGAAGATTGTGGGCCAGTAGTAGCCACTTTGGAACACTTTTGCAGCCGTCCTTTGACCACCAAAATGTCCACAGTAAGGAGATGTATGTGTTGGGTTTAATGTCCTAAAACTCGTGGTTTGTAAACAGTTATGTTTGTAAATTATCTATTTAGTAATAATGAGTTATTAAGTTTTATTCAGTAAAGGTGTTTGCTGGAATAAAGTGAAACGTGTTTGCATTAATCTATACCAATGACCAACACCCTTGACGATCATAGATACTTGAGTTTCATGTATGACATGAATGTGGGTCAAGCTCAAGTAGACAGTCAAAATGGTCTATAGTATATGGATAAGGCTGGGTACCTTATCCTGGTAACACTATTGGATGCGGCCCGTTTTGTATTGTACAAAACGATGTGATCCAAGTCGTTTCACATCGAGATGTGCGAGCGGGGGCGTCCTACGCGATGAGTTTGCGTAAGACTGAACCACGAAAAGTCGCTCTCTCTTTATAACGCCGTTTACTGAAGAGACCGACTATTTCACCTGATGGCCTAGGTAACTCGATCTCAATCCTGAGCTTACTATGAACTCCTGCTTATTAGACAGTATCCTTAGATTTGTATGGGTGAGAGTGGCAGAATGTCCGCTCAATAAGCCTACCATCTCAGGGATAAAGTCCAATAGGTAGCTGGGGACATAGTGTAGTAAGATGGAGTTTACTCCTAACCCGCTTTTCAGGGTTAGTAGATAGGTTGTTCCCTTAATAGCTGACTCCGGGGCTTGAACAATGAGCGCCCACACTCTCATGTGATGAGAGGGTTAATTGATATGTTGGTTGGACCACAGATCTATTGTTCATTAGAGGTGTCAGTGGTACTTAAGGAACAAGACGTAATGCAGGGGTTAAACGGTTTAAATGACCCAGCTGTGATTACGAACAACCTGTGAAGGATCGACTTACCGATGACGGTTATATCAAGAGGACACAATATATCTACAGTGAGGAGAGTGCAACCCTCAGACTATAGCGGAGTCTCCGGGGGGTTAACGAAAGTTGATTGATTCGGGTTAAAAGAGTTTTGACCGAATAGTCTCGTATCGTTGGAGCTCATGATCTGTAGGTCCTTTAGGTTCTCCTGGCTAGCTCGGATAACGCCGTGCAACAATATAAGAGAAAATAAAAGAAAAAGGAAAAAGAATTTGAATTGTTCAAATTCGGTTTTTGGAAGAAGGATGGACATATTTAAATATGATTTAAATATGGGAATGGTCAAAAACATGAATAGGATTCATGTGCAAAAAGTCGGTTTTCAGAAAACCGGGTTTAGCCATATTATTTAATTAATATTTGATATTGAATTAAATAATAATTATTAATTAAAAAGTTTAATTAATAATTATATATATATTTTTTTTATTTATTAAAAAGTTTAATAAATAAAAATTTTATTATTATTTTTAATAATAATAATAATAATAATATATATATATATATATATATATATATATAAAAAGAATATGTCTTACATGCATTATGCATGTAAGACATATGTCTTTCTTTGGTTTTTTATATATATATGTATTTGGTGGATTTGGCCAAAGAAAAAGGAGTGAGGCAGAAGGGTATACAAATTGTAAAAAAAAAAATCAAACTTGATTTTTTCAGCCTCTGCCTTCGTGGTTCCTTCTTCTTCTTCCTCTTCTTTTTCTTTTCTTTTCTCTTCTTTTCGGAGTCCCACAACTCCGTTGCACGGCGCCGAGGATAGCGAGACTACCTGGGGTGGTCCTCGGGGCGTTCGTGAGAAGAGGCCGGAAGAGTTCGTGACGAGGAACGTGCAGCGGAGCTTGAAGAAATTGGAACTACAAGGGTATGTATTCTAATTTCTTATTTCCGTTGTTTAAGCATGTTTACTATTTGTTAAATTGATGAAATTAGAGTATCATCGGTCCGAAATCGCCTCCGCTGCGTATATCGCTCCATCAGTTGGTATCAAAGCGATTTTGTGATTAACTCAATTTGCATCAATTTAAGTTGGTGGGTATTTTAATTTAGAAATTGTTTCTGAATGGACGTCTAAAGTGAAAATCGATTTTGGCATAGTTTCTTTTTGAATTTCATAATTTGTAATTGCCCGAGAATGTATGGGCTTTAATGTGTGTTGAAGCGTCTGTATTTTTAGAGTCATTAGAGTCTATATAGGTTTCTTTGTGAAAGAAGTTTGAGTTTGGAACTCGCCGAAATGTTCGGTATAAGTTCAAACTCGTTCTAGGCGATACAAATGAGAAGCTCGAAGAGAAATTGGTCGAAGCGTTCGGGGGAGCAAGCTGGTCCAAGGCGGTGCGAAGAGTTCGAAGTCCGCTCAAGACGTAGCTTGTTGTTCAAGCTTGTAATAAATTAGTTATTGCTTGCTAAATGTCAAAATCGATCCACTTTAGTGTGTTTAATTAATTATGCATTGTGAATGTATGTTTTAATTGAAATCCATGTTTGTATGTGCATAACGTATGCCATATAGATTTAAAATCCCACCGTAGGAAGCATGCTCCATGCATAGTAAATATGTTATAAGTGTTATAATATATAGTATGCATATTTAGGAATTCATAAGAATTAATATAAAAGTTATATTAATTCATGAATTGAATGTTGTTAGTTTAATAGAGAAATTGATATAAGCGTTATATTAATTATGAAATTAAACGTACAACATTGGTTATCCTAGTTTTATGCTTATTGTATATTATAAGTGTTGTAATGTATATGCATGTTTAATTCATGAGTATTAATATAAGAGTTATATTAATTCATGAATTTGATGTTGTTTACTTAATAGAATAATTAATATAAGTGTTATATTAATTATGAAATTAAAACATCCAACATTAGTTTTATGCATATTGTATGTTATAATTGTTATAATGTATAGGATGCATGCTTAATTCATTAAAAATTGATATAAGTGTTATATTAATTTATGAATTAGGAGTTGTATGTTTAAAGAGCATAATCGATATAAGTGTTATATTGATTATGAAGTTAAATATTCAACTTGTCATGCATTAGCGAATGTATGTTTGAGAAGCATATAGATAGTTGTTATAGAAAGTCTGCTTTTGCAAGCGTTGTAAAAATGACTTAGACTTTTAAAAACTATAACAAAGAAAATAGCATGTTCATTTAGGGTTAATGAGACGATCTGGTTCATTAGATGAATAGGTCGTTATCTCATAAATGTTAAGGTTAGGAGAAACTCACCCGGTGAAATCCTGTTCGAGGTTGGAGGTATTTAAGCTGACGGTTTACGGAACACCTCCTACCTGGGGACGATCCGGTACTTGAGTAAAGTTAACCAGGCTTTATGAGCGTGCATCAGAGGTGTGAGGTTAATTAAATCTGTTAATAACCTAGACATCTCAGGTAAATAGTTTGCCTAGACTTTAGGTTTTATGTTCTTAGCCGGATAAAACCTGGAGTATTTACCCTTAACACCGTCCACGATGCTTAGTAGATGTGTTGAGAAGGAATATATGATATATCCCTCTCCTGCTACGCACTCCCTATAGTTCACAACGTGAGAATTTTGCTCGGCCTCGTGATGTCAATAGGGCATCCCCATTCGGATGGTATTTGCAACTTTCAATAGCAAGGTGAATGGAGTAAGTATCTATAGTAAGTGGGTGAAGGAAGCGCGTCGGTGCTTCCTGTGGTCTCCTCTGTTGGACTGAACCGTAAGATTCCCATGTTTCGCCTGCAAGGTGGCCCCTGGAGGAACCGATCCATTCGAAGGGCGGGGCATGGGAGATCGAACATCTCAGTCACCATTTATGGATAGTGAAACACAAGGCCATTCCCAACACTGACATTCCATTCGGTTTCTATGTTGGGGCCGTTCTGTGCATTCTAAAAATGGAGGGTCACACTTACGGGATTTCCTAAGGAGTTAGTAAATCCAGACCAAAAACGTTAACTAAGATGCTATAGGAATATGAGTTATTCTGGAGTTAGCATTTAGTCAAGAATGTCTTGATTTAGTAAAGGAGTGACTCGACTGACATTCGACAGCGACCATTCTGACTTATTAAAGTAGCGTAGCTAGTAAATAAAGAGTTCAGGTACTTTATTTACTGCTAAAGTTTGTTTTTAATTGGTTTAAATAGGTTAAAACCGTTTCACTAATAGGTTTACATTCTTTTTCAGCATGGCGAGCTCATTTGTACAGTTATTAGCTAACGACAAACTTACCGGAGAGAATTACGGAACTTGGAAATCCAATCTGAATATGATTCTTGTATTGGATGACCTAAGATTTGTCTTGACGGAGGACTGTCCTCCAACTCCTAGCTCAAACGGTTCACGAATTGTTCGTGAGGCGTACGATCGCTGGATAAGGGCTAATGATAAAGCCCGAGTCTATATCTTGGCAAGCATGCAGGATGTCTTGGCCAAGAGGCATGAGGTTATGGTTTCTGCTAAAGAAATCATGTTTTCATTGCAAGAGATGTTTGGACAACCATCCTCGTCTCTTCGCCATGAAGCCCTCAAATTCGTTTATAATGCTCGAATGAAAGAAGGAACCTCTGTTAGGGAACATGTCCTTAACATGATGGTCCACTTCATGACGACAGAAGTGAACGGAGCTGCGATTGACGAGAAGAGTCAAGTAAGTTTTATCTTGGAATCTCTCCCGCAGAGTTTCCTGAATTTCAGATCAAACATGGTCATGAATAAGATAGAATTCAACTTGACCACTCTTCTGCACGAGTTGCAGAGTTACCAGACCCTTCATGCCTCTAAAGGAAAAGAGAAGGAGGCTAATGTAGTCACTTCGAAGAAGTTCCTAAAGGGGGTTGGGTCTGGGAGTAAGTCTGAAGCAACTGCTACGAGTAGTAGGACTATTCGTAAGAAGAAGAGGAATAGGAGAAAGGGCAAAGCCCCTGTTGTTGTGGCCAAGGTAAAGTCTTCGGACAAAGGGAAGTGTTTCCATTGTAACGAAGAAGGGCATTGGAAGCGCAATTGCCCGAAATACCTTGCAGAGAAACATGTCGAGAAAGAACGACAAGGTAAATGAGATTTATTTGTCTAAACAAGTATAGTGGATTTATGAATGTCATACCTGAATGTTTTTCAGGAACCACTAATCATGTTTGTTTTTCTTTCAGGAAACTAGTTCCTGATTGTCGGTTTCTCCGTGTTGGATGACTTGAGAAGACGTCTATTCAGCTGCACAGTGGGAGTTTTGTGCTTATGATGTTGTTGTCTGTATGAACCTAAATAACATATGTGATATGTGTAATTAAGTTGTACATATTTCTGTATTTTTGAGCATATGTATATAAGTATCTTTTGGTGTAAATAAATGAACGGTTCATTTCACAAAAGATGTATACTGTTATGTTCTATTAAATTCAGAAAACAACATGGATGTTAAGACTAATAATATTAGGGGAAAGCTATATCTAAATCAACAAGGATTGCTGATAGTAGAGTTGGTTATTCTCAATAGTTGAGAAAACCCTAACTCATTGGTTTGTCTATAAAACTCGAGTTATCATACCAGATGATGACTTGAGAATTCGTTGTCTTTAATTAGACAATGGATTATTTAGACAAGGACCAACGGTTCGAAGCTGTAGATCTTCGAGGGGTTAAATGACCGAGCCTCTAAGGTGAAAACCTTTAAGGCTTGACTTTCTGATAATGGGACTGTCCCAAAGTGAAGAGGTTGATTGTGTATCAACTTGTTTACTTGTTACCAGACGTAAGTTGTTAGACTACTCTCATCTATTTTTTCTTGTTCTATACTAGATAGGATAAGATAAATAGAAATCAAGACTAGCTATCTTGATTAGAGTGTCTATAAGTCATAATCTCTCTAAGAGTCATATACAAGATTAAGAACAAAATTGTTTTGTTAGCTTATTCAATTCTTTTATAGATTGGAACTAGCAACTTAATCTTGAATGATTAAGGTTTGATGTTCAAATCAAATCTTATGGCTTAAACATGTTATTGATAAACTTTGCTGGCCAAATGTTTTATCAATACTATAGCTTTCATAATATGTTTCCGTAATTAATGTCCTATTCATTGAGAATGTTATAGGATGTAGCTTCTGGCACTTAAGCATAAACTAGCGACCCATTTCCAGATATGTGATCTGGGAGAGGCTTAGTTTATTCTAAGGATTCAGATTAATCTGAGTCGCAAGAACAAATCACTGGTAGTCTCCTAACATCTGATATTGACAAGAGTTGTTAATAATCGATGTTATGAGGTGATGTCCCTACGCATTAACACATCTTGGGTTAAGCTCTATCTCTTCTGAGATAGATGACCCGATATGTTTTATGCAGTGGGAGCTGTCAGTTATATCGGTTAATAATTTGTCATAGTATAAAGGAATGGAATACAAGAGTTGTATTGTTGATTCCTCTATAAAAGCTAAAAATTTGTTGCAGCTTGTATAGCAACATCAAAAAAGTGGTTTTGAGCTCTTAAGTAGTGCGGATGAGGAGATGTGATGGTCACATGGAAAGCCTCATAGTACTTCATGCTGGTATGTTTACTAAGTCTCTCACGGCTAAAGTGTTTGAGAGATACCTAAAGAGTTTAGGGCTCCGGGTTGCTAAATAGGATAGTGGGAGAAGACTATAGATATATGATATTATAGTTCTCCTCGCCAACATGTACACCACGGACGTTTAACTCCAAGTGGGAGTTTGTTGGGTTTAATGTCCTAAAACTCATGGTTTGTAAACAGTTATGTTTGTAAATTATCTATTTAGTAATAATGAGTTATTAAGTTTTATTCAGTAAAGGTGTTTGCTGGAATAAAGTGAAACGTGTTTGCATTAATCTATACCAATGACCAACACCCCTGACGATCATAGATACTTGAGTTTCATGTATGACATGAATGTGGGTCAAGCTCAAGTAGACAGTCAAAATGGTCTATAGTATATGGATAAGGCTGGGTACCTTATCCTGGTAACACTATTGGATGCGGCCCGTTTTGTATTGTACAAAACGATGTGATCCAAGTCGTTTCACATCGAGATGTGCGAGCGGGGGCGTCCTACGCGATGAGTTTGCGTAAGACTGAACCACGAAAAGTCGCTCTCTCTTTATAACGCCGTTTACTGAAGAGACCGACTATTTCACCTGATGGCCTAGGTAACTCGATCTCAATCCTGAGCTTACTATGAACTCCTGCTTATTAGACAGTATCCTTAGATTTGTATGGGTGAGAGTGGCAGAATGTCCACTCAATAAGCCTACCATCTCAGGGATAAAGTCCAATAGGTAGCTGGGGACATAGTGTAGTAAGATGAAGTTTACTCCTAACCCGCTTTTCAGGGTTAGTAGATAGGTTGTTCCCTTAATAGCTGACTCCGGGGCTTGAACAATGAGCGCTCACACTCTCATGTGATGAGAGGGTTAATTGATCTGTTGGTTGGATCACAGATCTATTGTTCATTAGAGGTGTCAATGGTACTTAAGGAACAAGACGTAATGCAGGGGTTAAACGGTTTAAATGACCCAGCTGTGATTACGAACAACCTGTGAAGAATCGACTTACCGATGACGGTTATATCAAGAGGACACAATATATCTACAGTGAGGAGAGTGCAACCCTCAGACTATAGTGGAGTCTCCGGGGGTTAACGAAAGTTGATTGATTCGGGTTAAAAGAGTTTTGACCGAATAGTCTCGTATCGTTGGAGCTCATGATCTGTAGGTCCTTTAGGTTCTCCTGGCTAGCTCGGATAACGCCGTGCAACAATATAAGAGAAAATAAAAGAAAAAGGAAAAAGAATTTGAATTGTTCAAATTCGGTTTTTGGAAGAAGGATGGACATATTTAAATATGATTTAAATATGGGAATGGTAAAAAACATGAATAGGATTCATGTGCAAAAAGTCGGTTTTCAGAAAACCGGGTTTAGCCATATTATTTAATTAATATTTGATATTGAATTAAATAATAATTATTAATTAAAAAGTTTAATTAATAATTATATATATTTTTTTTTTTATTAAAAAGTTTAATAAATAAAAAATTTATTATTATTTTTAATAATAATAATAATATATATATATATATATATATATAAAAAAAAAAGAATATGTCTTACATGCATTATGCATGTAAGACATATGTCTTTCTTTGGTTTTTTTTATATATATGTATTTGGTGGATTTGGCCAAAGAAAAAGGAGTGAGGCAGAAGGGTATACAAATTGTAAAAAAAAAAAATCAAACTTGATTTTTTCAGCCTCTGCCTTTGTGGTTCCTTCTTCTTCTTCCTCTTCTTTTTCTTTTCTTTTCTCTTCGTTTCGGAGTCCCACAACTCCGTTGCACGGCGCCGAGGATAGCGGGACTACCTGGGGTGGTCCTCGGGGCGTTCGTGAGAAGAGGCCGGAAGAGTTCGTGACGAGGAACGTGCAGCGGAGCTTGAAGAAATTGGAACTACAAGGGTATGTATTCTAATTTCTTATTTTCGTTGTTTAAGCATGTTTACTATTTGTTAAATTGATGAAATTAGAGTATCATCGGTCCGAAATCGCCTCCGCTGCGTATATCGCTCCATCAGTATGACAGTGCTGCAATACTGACTTTGCCTCAGCAGCTGATACACACTTCCTCAGCAATCCATCCGCACAACTCTTGTAAAGTGTAGGATCGTCCCAGATGTACTTCCTAGCTTCGTGTAGGAACCTCTTCTTTTCTTGCCCCCCTCTGAAGGTTGGTAATACCTGCGAGGCAAGGAAGTTAGCAATATCCGCAAACCAAGGTTCCTCATTGTTATCACAATGTCCTAACACAAAGACATGCTCATCAACAAAGGCATCAGATATTGCGGGCTCAGCAATTATTTCGCAATTACTCCGCAATCTAGATAAATGATCAGCAACTACATTTTCGCATCCTTTTTTATCTCTAATGTCTAAATCAAACTCTTGCAATAATAACACCCATCTAATTAGGCGTGGTTTAGCATCAGCCTTCCTCATTAAATATTTTATTGCAGAGTGATCAGTGTAAACAATTGTTTTAGTACCTACAATATAAGGCCTAAACTTTTCACATGCAAACACTATAGCTAACATTTCCTTCTTTGTGGTAGTGTAATTACATTGCGCTTCATTTAAAGTCTTACTTGCATAATATACAGGGTGTGTTAGTTTATCTATCTTTTGCCCCAGCATAGCCACAATCGCATAGTCACTAGCATCACACATTAGTTCAAACGGTAAATCCCAATTTGGGCCTACTATAATTGGTGCTTTGACTAAGGCTTCTTTAAGTTTTGTCCATGCTAGGAAACATTCTTTTGAGAAGACAAAAGGTTTATTTAGCTCTAGAAGCTCACACAAGGGTTTAGAGATCTTTGAGAAGTTTTTTATGAATCCCCTATAAAAACCTGCATGACCTAGGAAACTCCTTATAGCTTTGACGTTTTGAGGTTCCACTAGCTTCTCTATGATTTCTATTTTGGCCCTATCGACCTCTACTCCTGCTCTGGATACTCTATGTCCTAGGACTATTCCTTCTTCCACCATAAAGTGGCATTTTTCCCAATTTAAGACTAGGTTGGTCTCTTCACACCTAGTGAGGACTTGTCCTAGGTTTTCTAAGCAGTTGTTAAAAGAATCACCAAAGACTGAGAAGTCATCCATAAATATTTCTATCATGGACTCATCTAAGTCAGAGAAAATAGCCAACATGCATCTTTGGAATGTTGCTGGTGCATTGCATAAGCCAAATGGCATTCTGCGAAAAGCAAATGTTCCAAAGGGACATGTAAAGGTTGTTTTCTCCTGGTCCTCAGGGTCTATGGTAATTTGGTTATATCCTGAATAACCATCTAAAAAGCAGTAATAGGCTCGGCCAGCTATTCTATCTAACATTTGATCTATAAATCGTAAAGGAAAATGGTCTTTTTTGGTTTCTTTGTTAAGTTTTCTGTAGTCCATACAGACTCTTCATCCTGTAACAGTTCTAGTTGGTATTAGTTCGTTGTTTTCATTCACTATTACAGTCATACCACCTTTCTTAGGTACACATTGAATCGGACTAACCCATTGATTGTTGGCTATGGGGAAAATTACACCTGCATCTAACCATTTGATAATTTCTTTTTTAACTACCTCCTTCATGGAGGGGTTCAACCTACGTTGGTGATCTACTCTAGGTGTATGATCCTCGTCCAAAAATATTTTATGCATGCAATACGAGGGACTTATACCCCTAATGTCAGCAATCGTCCATGCAATAGCTTTTTTATGTTGCTTAAGCAGCAATATTAACGCAATTTCATGTTGTTTACTTAGTTTGGACGAAATAATAACAGGCAAGATATCTTCCTCTCCTAGATATGCATACTTAAGATGTTCAGGCAATGGTTTAAGTTCTAATAAAGGTGGTTGTACAATTGATTGCATTAAAGGAGTTGTGGTTCTTTCAGACAATTCATTAGTCATGCATACATGCTGAGAGTTATCCACAGTGACATTCATCGATTCAGAAATATTTAAATTATCTACATCTACTTGTGCATAATTAGTAGCATGCTTCTCTAATAATTCATGCTCAAGTTCTTCTTCCATTAAAGAATCTACTACATTAATATTTGCACAGGATTCAAGATCAGAGGGGTACCTTAAAGCTTTAAATACACTGAATTTAACCTCCTCATCATGAACTCTCATGGTGAGCTCACCTTTCTGGACATCTATTAGAGCCCTACCTGTGGCTAAGAACGGTCTGCCCAGTAGAATTGGCACCTCCTTGTCTGCCTCGTAATCCAAAATTATAAAGTCTGCAAGAAAAATACATTTGTCAACCTTGACAAGTATATCCTCAATTTTACCCTCAGAGTATGCGATGGATCTGTCTGCAAGCTGCAAGGTGACAGTGGTAGGTCGTGCTTCCCCTATCCCAAGTTGTTGGAATAGCGACAAGGGCATAAGATTGATGCTGGCTCCCAGATCACACAGAGCTCTGCCCACGTGCTTGCCTCCCAATTCGACTGGTAAGGTGAAGGAACCAGGATCCTTCTCCTTCTTTGGTAGTTTGTTTTGGAGTATGGCACTGCACTCCTCAGTGAGATTCACTGTTTCAAATTCACCAATAATTTTTTTGTTAGTAATTATATCTTTCAAGAATTTAACATAAGATGGCATAGATTGCAAAACTTCCACAAATGGAATATTATCATGCACTTGTTTTAAAATTTCTAAAAATTTATTAAAGGGTGCTTACTGTTCTTGTTTCTTTTTTAGCCGTCTAAGGAATGGTGGTGGTGGCACATAGGTAGGCAAGTCAGGTTGCCTAATGACAGGTGGCGGCCTCGGAATTTCTTCTGGTTCCTCAATGATAGGTTTCAGCCTCACCCTTGTTGTGCTTGATGGTGATTGATCACGGTTGGGCAGAGAATCCAGTGGAGCACTAGACTCTTCATTCTCTACTCGCTTTGGTGCTTCTCTGTTGTTGATCACCAACGGTCTTCCATTTCGAAGTTCAATTGCTTGAACTTGTTCTTTTTCATCCCTTCTTGGCGTTTCATTATCTGCAGGCAATCTGCCTTGGGGCCTATTTTTCAACTCGTTGGCTAACTGCCCTATTTGGTTTTCTAAGCTCCTCAGGGTTGCTTGCTGACTTTGCAGGGTTGCATCATTCTTTACAATGTATTCCTTAAGCAAGTTCTCTACGGATGATCCCATTGGTTGGTTATATTGTTTTTGGTAAATGAGTTGGTTAGTTTGTTGAGTGAAACCAGATGTTCCACTCGGTCTTGGTTGATTTTGTACTTGGTTGGTATTTTGTTGTCCACCCCAAGAGAGATTTGGATGGTTTCTCCAACCAGAGTTATAAGTGTTAGAATAGGGGTTGTTCCTTGGTTGCTGTTGACTTCCAACATAGCATACCGAAGATGGATTCCCAGGGCAAAAATCATACATGTGCCCTTCCCCACAGAATCCACAGACTAGTGCCTCACCTTGGTTAGTTGCTGCGCTTGTTGAAACGGCTGATGCGGTGTTGACACTTTGTTGAAGATTAGTTTGAGCCATTTGTTTTACTAGATTGGTCAGGGCATTGATTTGGCTACTCATTGTACTAAGTGCGTCCATGTCTTGAGCCTTCCTTGGCTCTACAGGATCGTCTGACCATCTACAATGTGATGTTGAGATTTTCTCCAAAATCCCATAGGCTTCATTGTAGATCTTAGATAGCATGGAACCTCCAGCTGAGGAATTCAACACTTGCCTCGTGCTGGGGTTGCATCCTTTGAAGAACACTTCTATTTGAATACACCATGGAATGCCATGGTGTGGACATTTAAGTAATAGGTCCTTGAATCTAGTCCAAGCTTCATGTAATGATTCGTTTTCGGCTTGCTTGAATTTGATAATATCATCACGGAAGTTGGAGTTCCTATCTGGTGGGAAGTATTTTACTAGCAACTTTTCAGCTAGATCTGTCCAATTGACAATTGATCTAGAGGGGAAGGAATTTAACCACGTTTTGGCCTTATCTCTTAACGAATAGGGAAAGAGGTAAAGTCTTAAGGCTTCTTGAGACACTCATGGGATGACAAAAGTGTCACTTACTCCTAGGAAGTTTCTCAAGTGGTTGTGGGGGTCTTCGTTTTCCACTCCAAAGAATTTTCCAACGGTAGACAGCATTTGAAACATAACGGGTTTTAACTCGAATGAATGAGCTGTAATCTCAGTGCGTATAATGCTCGGATTAAGCTCCTCAGGCATGGGTACTAGGTATGATAAGATGGCACTATCCTTGTCATTCGCGATTTCAATGGGGTTGCGAATGATAGGTGCTCGGTTTGGGGCTTCTCTATCCATTTCAGTTTGTTGGGATTGCGATGACTCTGCGTGGTCCGCAATGTTTTGAGTTACAGGTGGTTGTTTAAAAAGACGTTTCTTAGTTTTGTTTCTGGCCCTTAAAAGTCTTTCAGGCTCAGGATTGAATTCTAGGTTGAGATTTGGAAACTCATTCATAAACTAGCTTGATAGTACCTGTAAATGAAATGCAAAAAGATTAGCTCCAATAAATATTAATTTTTTTCTAAAATAACACAATTCGTGTTTACTAAACAAAATCCCCGGCAGCGGCGCCAAAAACTTGTTGCGTGCTCAGTGTGTAAATAAAATGTAATGCGAAGAGCACTCAGGACATGCAAGCATACATGGTCTGCAACAAGTGATAAGTATTTTTTAATTCGTTTTCCCACAGAGATTGAGTTTAGTTACTAACCAAGTGAGGTGTTAAATTAGAGAGGGTCACTTAAATTGGGTGGATTTGAGGTTGATGTGCCGAACTAACAAAGAATGTAAGAAGCATGCAAGCATAAACGAAAGCAAGTAAGAGACTAAGCTTTGATGGGGAGAAGAAAGAATTGCGGATCTAGCAATATTCTAGCAATAAAATCGCAAAAGTAGAAGACTAGAAAAATGGCTAAGGCAGAAACAAAATTATAGAATTGCGGTTCCCGCAATTATCTAGCAATTAATTGACAACGATTTAAGGGTGAGATAAGGAAACAAGGTCGACTTAAGACTCCTCTGTAGGCATTTAACTACGATCATTCAGCAATAGATTAACTTACCATGCATCAATTTAGCTTAGTCTCATGCATCTCTCGATTACATGCATTAGATTCTTTAGTTCACTCATATCCAAGTGAGACATAAACACCTATTTATACAAGCAAGCTAATGAATTGTACTAGGAGAACGCCTATTCCTAGGTCGTTTTCTGGTTACCATAAAAGGCTAGCATGAATGGACGACTCTAAACTCTTACTCCTTCCGGAGGTTAGGAATTCTTTAGACAAAATGGATGGCCGATCGAAATTGCCCATGGGATAAAGTGCACATACATTCAATGCATTCGACGCTATCCTACATGTTGAACTCTCGTATTTCTAACCTACAGATTCATCTTAAACAGACCTTTGTGTGATTAGTTACTCATGGTTGGTGGGAAATTGGAAAGACTAGATTGATTAAGCATGCTGTAAAGTACCCAATGAAAGCAATAGAATAAAAGATAACCAGATGAAGAACTCGAAAGACTGAAACGATTGCTCTATAAATTAAGGTTCAAAACTCAATGTACGAAGGTATGAAAAACAGTACATAACTGAGTAAATTGAAGACGAATCGCAGTAGTGTAACAAATAGAAACGAAGACAGAAAGCAGTAAGAAAGCTGTATAAAAGTGTGCACGGATCTCCTCGTCGCAAGCGTCTCGGATGAAGGGGAAGATTAGGTGTTCTTGGGGATGAATTCAATCCGAAGAGAAGAAGGATCTTCTCTTCTTCCTCTCGAATTATCGACGCCAAGGGCTGATTTCTTCGTTCCATCAAACGGGGTAAGGAAAATGGGTATGTGGATTGCGTTGAGACGGAGAACTCCACGCTTCCGAGTTGTGCTTCTCCTTCACCCTTCATCTCTTTTTATAGCGTTTGCAGGTACCTTCAGCCACGGAGAACCAGCCATTCTGAACAACAACCCTCCACGTGGCAGCAGGGGAAAGCTTAGGCAGCTGAAAGATCGCAACTATGAGGACTGACGGCTGGGAAAAACTCAGCAGCAGCAACTTAGCATTGCGGATTCCTTTCGGTGACCGCAATATCCATTGCGCAAACAGCAATGTTTTAGCAATTCTCCTGCAATGTACATTTTAACTCTTTTAGCATCATTTTCTATTCTTTTTCGTTCCTTTTCCAAATAAGTCCTATTTTAGCTTTTTTCCTCGAATTCTCACATTTAAGCACGCATTAAGCTAAATTCTAACAAAAACACTCAAGAGATTACATGATTTTAAGGTAAATATGTCCCTAAATTATGTACTTTTGGAGAGGTAACAGTAGCATTGCATGTTCACCTTAGTCTGTGTTAGCTAACCTTGAAGAAATAGAAAAATCGGAATATTGGCTTCGGCTATCCAAGTCAAACATCTGTCGCATGTTGCTCGTCACTGGTTTTGGTTAATATATGAGTGATCCCCTTAAGTTATTTTTTTGCCAAGTTTAGCTAGAATTGCACATTTCTGCTAAGTTATTTGGGTCGGTTTGTTATGACAGTTCCGAGTAGACCATTTGTGTGCTTGAATGACTTTGACTAAGTCTATAGAGTTCGATGATCTGATTTACATTTATTTGCAATTTCGACTCCCCAAGTCTTGCACGTTCGATTTTATTGTTTGATTTCTTTGTTAGCAATTACCTTTTTAACATGTTATTAAAAACCGATCAAAACCCCCCTTGTTGCATTTTTAATTACAAATTAAATTCAATTGAAGACAAATTAGAACCAACTCCTTGTGGTTCGACCCGATTGTCGCTAACTACAAGTTAGTTCAGCAAGATCGGTATTATAAATTTAATTTGGTCGGGACTCGACACCCCGCGATATAAAAAATTGTACTGCTAATACCCGAGGCCCTGATATTCACTCACTTGCCCTATCCAACATTAGCCCTCGACCCTTTACACCCGAGGTCCTAATGCTCAACTTACTTCCCTTTATCACAATACAGGGCCCCGACCATTTATACCCGCGGCACTTACATTCTTCTTTCTCACAACTCAAGGTCCTCTAAACCTTTTTAACACATATCCGCTTCACATCACAGATATGCACAACCTAAACATGACTCCTAGACCATGTTCAATGTCAACAGTAAATCGCACGCTCATCACATACAAAGTATGCTTTCAGCATAACCATAACATTATCATGCATCTTATGCCATCTCAGCATCAGCACGCTAAACTGTTGAGTTTTATGTCCTAAAACTCGTGGTTTGTAAACTGAATGTATATTCTATTTTGCAATAAAGTTGTTATTGAGATTTATTCAGTGAAGTTGTTATTGAATAAAGTGAATTGTGTTTACTTTTAACTCCAATAAACAAAGAACCCATGGCTATAGGTTGTATACTTGAACTTCATCTGTGACATGATTGTGGATCAAGTTCAAGTGATAGCCAGAACGGTCAATAGTATAGGGATAAGGTTGGGTACCTTATCTTGGGGACACTATTGGACGCGACCCACTTTGCATAGTTCAAACGATGTGATCCGAAATCGTTCATGTGGAGACATGCGAGTGGGGGCGTCCTATGCAATGAGTTTGCATAAGACTGAACCGCGAAATAAGTCGTTTTTTCTTTATAACTCCGTTTACTGTAAAGACCGGCTTTTTCATATGATGACTGTTAAGTCTCTGAAAGTGACTTATTTAGGACCCATTTAGCTTAAGAAGATGTACACATTTAGGTGTTTTTGTTAGCATTTAGCCTAAACCTATGCTTTAATATGAGAATTAGAAGAAGGTAGCTAATTTAGGACTTATGCACAATAGGTAGAAAAAGGGGTGAAAACCGAAGGAAAAGAATGAAAAAATAAACATTGCGAATGAATTGCGAAAACATTGCGGTGACCGCAATTATTCAAGTTAAAACCGTAAGTTGGCTGATCTTTTTCTGTTTAGATCCGACTTTTCAGGGATTCGTTCTTTCTCCTCCATCCATTCTGATATATGACGTTGAAGATTGATGGTTCTCCTTGGCCCAAACGCACCTGCAAACTACTATAAAAGGGGGTCAAAGTCGGAGGTTCAGTCATCACTCGAAGCGCAGAAGTCTTCTCGCAGTCCACCATTTCCATCTGTTTCCCTTTGCCGTCTGTTGGAGTGAGAGTCTCAGCTGTTGGAATCGATAATCTGATAGGAAGGAGAGAAGATTCTTCTTCTCTCTCGATTGGATTCATCCAAGCAAGGCTGATCTTTCATCCCCTTCATTCGAGGCGACTGCCACGAAGCTTTCCAGCAACTCTTTACTGTTTTTCTGTCTTTCTCTTCTGTTTTACATTCTGCTTCGTGCTGTTCTTTTCCTAAGTAGCTAGATTAGTTATTTCGTTGCTTTCTGTCTTGTTGCTATTTACTTTACAGCTTTTTGTCTGTTCAACAAACAATTTCAGTAATCAAAGTTCATTTCTGCATTTCTCATTTCCTATCTTCTGCTACGGGTTTGGCTTACTGTTTTAAGCACATTTCCCTTCTAAGCATGTCTATCTTATCTGCCATTTCTGTTCTCTATATATCCATGAGTAGCTAAGTCACTTAGGGGCATGCTAATGACAGAACTATAGGCTAAAAAACGTGAATCAAGTAGGCAGATTAACACTCGAACATTGATTGTATGTAAGCTTCATCCCACGGGCAATTTCGATTGGCCATCCATTTTGTCCAAAGAACTCCTAACCTCTGGAAGGAGTAAGAGTTCAGAGTCATATAATCATGCTAGCCTTTCATGGTAATCAGGAAACGGCCTAGGAATAGGCGTTTCCCTAGTACAAACTAAACACTCCTGCTTAAACAAGATGCTTGAGACCTTACTTTGAAGTCGAGTAAACTTAAGACTCTAATGCATGGAATCGGACGATACTTGAGATAGAGTGAGTTTGATGTATAGAGAGTTGATCCAAAGCTTGATAATCGTAATAAACTGCCTATAGGATAGTCATTAGTAGCCCTTAATTCGCCCATTTACATACTTTTGCTGTTGAGTTAATTGCGGATTAATTGCGGTTCTCGCAATTCTGCTAAGTTGCATTCTGTTTAGCTGTTTTCTTCCTCGTTTATTAATTCCATCTCTTGTCCTTTGCATCTAATTTAAACTTGCATTTGTTTATGTTATATCCCTTTATACATTCAGCAAAAATTAGATAATTAAAAACCAATTTTACCCCATCAAATTCATCCCATCTTTCTTAACAATCACACTTCGCGAATAGCTAAAAATGAGTCTCTGTGGAAAAAACGAATGAAATATACTTACTACTTGCTGTGAGACCATGTATGCTTGCATGTTCTAAGTGCTCTCCCTACCCTTTTGCATATTTATCTTTACACATTGAGCACGCAACAAGTTTTTGGCGCCGCTGCCGGGGACTTATTTTAAGTGAAAACGAAGTTTGTTAAGTCTGAAACATCAAGTTATTTTCCATTGAATTTGATCCATCTTCATTTCTTTTTCAGGTACCATTTAGGGTAGTTTATGAATGAGACTCCAAGTAGTGATCTAGAGTTCAACCCTGAGCCCGAGAGATTACTTAGAGCTAGGAATAGAGCCAAGAAACGTCTCTTTAAACAAACCCTTTTACCTCCAATCATTGCAGAGACTACAATTCCTCCGCAATTACCTCAAGAAGAAATGGCTGGAGTAAATCAAAACCTGGTGCCTGTCACTCGCAATCCCATTGAAATAGCGAATGACAAGGATAGCGCCATCCTCTCATATTTAGTACCTATGCCTGGGGAGCTGAACCCCAGCATAATCCGTCCTGAAATCACTGCCAACTCATTTGAGTTAAAGCCAGTGATGTTCCAAATGTTGTCCACTGTGGGACAATTCTTTGGAATAGAAAATGAGGACCCCCATAATCACCTTAGGAACTTCCTAGGAGTTAGTGACACCTTCCTAATCCCTGGAGTTTCCCAAGAAGCCCTGAGGCTATATCTTTTCCCTTACTCTTTAAGGGACAAAGCCAAGACATGGTTAAATTCTTTACCCTCAGGATCTGTCCGCAATTGGACAGATTTAGCAGAAAAATTCCTAGTCAAATACTTCCCACCTGATAGGAATTCGACCTTTCGTGATGATATCATAAAGTTCAAACAAGCTCCAAGTGAGTCTCTTCACGAAGCTTGGACAAGATTCAAAGACCTTCTCATTAAATGTCCACACCATGGCATTCCATGGTGTATCCAAATAGAAGTCTTCTTTAAAGGATGCAACCCCAGCACCAGACAAGTTCTAAATTCATCTGCTGGAGGTTCCATGTTGTCCAAGAGTTACAACGAAGCTTATGAGATCTTGGAGAAGATCTCAACATCTCATTGTAGGTGGTCAGACGATCCGGTAGAGCCAACTAGGGCTCAAGACAAGGATGCTCTAAGCGCCATGAGCACCCAAATAAATGCCCTGACCAACCTAGTTAAGCAAATGGCTCAGGCCAATCTCCAAACCAGTGCCAATACCGCCACAGCTATGTCAATGGGCACCCAACCAAATCAAGGCGAGGCACCTATCTGTGGATTCTGTGGGGAAGGGCACCCATATGAATACTGCCCTGGGAATCCATCCTCAGTCTGCTATGTAGGAAGCCAGCAGCAGCCTAGGAACAACCCTTACTCCAATACCTATAACCCTGGTTGGAGAAACCACCCTAACCTGTCATGGGGTGGCCAACAAAACACTAACCAAAATCCTAACCAACCAAGGCCGAGTGGAACACCTGGTTTCACTCCCCAACATAACTAGTCAATGTACCAAAAACCTTACAATCAACCTGTAGGATCTTCTGTAGAAAACCTACTCAAGGAATATATAGCTAAGAATGACGCTACTCTTCAGAGCCAGCAAGCTACTCTTAGGAGCCTGGAAAACCAAATAGGCCAATTAGCCAATGAACTTAAAAGTAGGCCCCAAGGTAGACTCCCTGCTGATACCGAGGTACCAAGGAGAGATGGTAAGGAACAAGTTCAAGCAATTGAACTTAGGAGTGGAAGACCATTGGTGAGCAACACAAAGGACACACCAAAGAGAGTAGAGAACACTGAGTCTAGTGCTCCACTGGAGTCTCTGCCAAGCCAAGGTCCACCACCAACTAGCACATCAGGAGCCAGGCTAGAGCCAATTGTAGAGGACGTAGAAGAAATTCCAAGGCCTCCACCTATCCTAAGGCGTCCTGACGTGCCTGCATATGTGCCACCACCTCCATACCCCCGAAGGCTTAAGAAGAAGCAGGAACAGGAAGTTCATTTTAATAAATTTTTAGAAATACTTAAGCAAGTGCATGTTAACATTCCTTTTGTAGAGGTTTTACAGTCTATGCCTTCTTATGTAAAGTTTTTGAAGGACATTATTACTAACAAAAAAATAATTGGTGAGTTTGAAACAGTAAACCTCACCGAGGAGTGCAGTGCCATCCTCCAGAACAAGCTGCCTAAGAAGGAGAAGGATCCTGGTTCCTTCACCTTACCTGTAGAACTTGGAGGCAAGCACGTGGGCAGAGCGCTTTGTGACCTGGGCGCCAGCATAAACCTCATGCCCCTGTCCCTATTCCGCCAGTTGGGAATGGGAGAAGCACGTCCAACCACAATCACTTTACAACTAGCAGACAGATCCATCGCATATCCAGAAGGTAAGATCGAGGATATTCTAGTTAAAGTTGACAAATTTATTTTCCTTGCAGATTTCATTGTCCTGGACTATGAGGCAGACAAGGAGGTCCCCATCCTGCTAGGTAGACCATTTCTAGCCACAGGTAGGGCACTCATAGATGTTCAAAAAGGTGAGTTAACTATGAGGGTTCATGATGAAGAGGTAAAGTTTAGTGTATATAAAGCTTTAAGGTATCCCTCTGACCTTGAATCCTGTGCTAGCATGGATATTGTTGACTCACTGATGGAAGAACAATTAGAGCATGTATTATTAACCAAGCATGCAAATGAATATGTAGGATTAGATGTAGCTGATTTAAATGTATCTGACATAATGGATATGCCTGTAGATAGACCACAGCATGTATGTATGAATATAGATTTAACTGATAGAAATATAAATCCGTTAAAGCCCTCCATTGAGCATCCACCTGTTTTAGAACTGAAACCACTACCCACTCACCTCAAATATGCATATCTAGGAGATGATGATACGCTGCCTGTAATTATTTCTTCTAAGCTAAGTGAACAGCATGAGGTTGAATTAATTTTACTGCTTAAGCAACATAGGAAGGCTATAGCATGGACTATTGCTGATATTCGAGGCATTAGCCCTTCTTATTGCATGCACAAAATTATACTAGAGGAAGAGCACACACCTAGGGTAGATCACCAGCGTAGGTTGAACCCCTCTATGAAAGAGGTAGTGAAGAAGGAAATAATCAAGTGGTTAGATGCAGGAGTAATTTTCCCCATAGCTAGTAGCCAGTGGGTAAGCCCCATCCAATGTGTACCTAAAAAGGGGGGAATAACTGTGGTAGTCAATGAGAATAACGAACTAATTCCAACAAGGACTGTCACAGGGTGGAGGGTATGTATGGATTACAGAAAACTAAATAAAGAAACTAAAAAAGACCATTTCCCTATACCGTTTATTGACCAGATGCTAGACAGAATAGCTGGTAGAGCCTACTATTGTTTCTTAGATGGGTACTCTGGCTATAATCAAATTACTATAGACCCTAAGGATCAAGAGAAGACTACCTTCACTTGCCCTTTTGGAACGTTTGCCTTCCGCAGAATGCCTTTTGGCTTATGCAATGCACCGGCAACTTTCCAAAGGTGTATGATGGCAATCTTCTCTGAGTTGGATGAGTCCATGATAGAAATATTCATGGATGACTTCTCAGTCTTTGGGGATTCATTTAAAACCTGTCTAGAAAACCTAGGACAAGTCCTGGCTAGGTGTGAAGAGACCAACCTAGTCCTAAATTGGGAGAAGTGCCATTTTATGGTAGATGAAGGGATTGTCTTAGGACATAGAGTGTCAAGGGCAGGTGTAGAAGTGGATAGGGCAAAAATAGAGATCATAGAGAAGTTGGTAGAGCCCCAGAATGTCAAGGCTATTAGGAGCTTCTTAGGGCACGTTGGCTTCTACAGAAGGTTCATTAAGGACTTTTCTAAGATAGCCAAGCCTCTGTGCGAGCTTCTAGAGCTAAATAGACCATTCATCTTCTCTAAAGAATGTGTAGTAGCTTGGAAAACCCTTAAGGAAGCACTGGTCACAGCACCAATCATAGTAGGACCAAATTGGGATCTCCCATTTGAGATGCTATGTGATGCCAGTGACTATGCTGTAGGAGTCATGTTAGGACAGAAGATTGACAAGCTCACACATCCTGTCTATTATGCTAGTAAGACCTTGAATGAGGCTCAATGTAATTATACAACTACAGAGAAAGAGATGCTTGCTGTAGTATTTGCTTGTGAAAAATTCAGAAACTATATTGTAGGCACTAGGACCATTGTATATACTGACCATTCTGCTTTAAAATATCTTATGAGGAAGGCTGATGCTAAGCCTAGATTGATTAGATGGGTGTTATTGCTGCAGGAATTTGATTTGGACATTCGGGACAAGAAGGGATGTGAAAACGTGGTTGCAGATCACCTTTCTCGATTGCAGCACAATTGCGAAAAAATTGCGGAGACCGCAATTTCTGATGCTTTTATAGATGAACATGTCTTTGCTTTGGCTCATCGTGATAACGATGAGGAACCTTGGTTTGCTGACATTGCTAACTTCCGTGCATCACAGGTATTGCCAGTGTTCAAGGGAGGACAAGAGAAGAAGAGGTTCCTTCATGAAGCAAGGAAATTCATCTGGGATGACCCCACACTTTACAGAACTTGTGCTGATGGGTTGTTGAGGAAGTGTGTTTCAGCTGCTGAGGCGAAGTCTGTGCTGCAGCACTGTCACTCATCTCCTTACGGTGGACACTTTGGTGGTCAAAGAACAGCTGCGAAGGTATTTCAGAGTGGCTACTATTGGCCAACAATCTTCAAGGACGCCCACAACTATGCCCACAGCTGTGACGAATGCCAAAGGACAGGTAACCTCAGTCGCAAGGATGAGATGCCCCTCACCTACATCTTAGAGTTGGAGCTCTTTGATGTATGGGGCATTGATTTCATGGGACCATTCCCTCCATCATCAGGTAACCTGTACATTTTAGTAGCAGTAGACTACGTGTCCAAGTGGGTAGAAGCCAAAGCATGTCCTAATAATGATGCTAAAACAGTCACTAACTTCTTGCATAGGCACATTTTCACTAGATTTGGGACTCCTCGTGCTATCATTAGTGATGAGGGGTCACATTTCATTAATAAGGCTATGGAGAAAGTATTGGCTAAATATAACATTAGACATAGGGTAGCTACTCCCTATCACCCACACTCGAATGGCCAAGCTGAAATTTCCAATAGGGAGATAAAGAACATCCTAGAAAAGGTAGTCAAACCTAATAGGAAAGATTGGTCATTTAAGCTTGAGGATGCACTTTGGGCTTATAGAACAGCATATAAGACACCTCTAGGTATGTCGCCCTATAGGTTGGTGTATGGCAAGGCTTGCCACTTGCCACTCGAGTTAGAAAACAAAGCATTTTGGGCCATGAAGGAATTGAATTTCTGTGTAAAGGATGCGGGGACATTGAGATCTTTGCAGCTACATGAACTTGATGAGCTTAGGCATATGGCCTATGAGAATGCCAAAATGTATAAAGAAAAGACCAAAATATGGCACGACAGTAGACTTAGGATCAAAGACTTTAGGAAAGGCCAACTTGTCCTATTATTTAACTCACGTTTAAAGATATTTCCAGGCAAACTAAAGTCTAGATGGTCGGGTCCATTTGTTATTACTAATGTCTTTGTTCATGGTGCAATAGAGATAAAGAACTTGCAGCAAGGTCAGCCATTTATGGTCAATGGTGCTAGGTTGAAACACTACTATGAGGAAGGAGATGTGAAGACTCTCTCGGCCTTCCTCTTGACTGAAGCATAACAAAGAGAACGAGAGAGAACGAGTGGTTACTGTGCTCGTTTAGTCAAGGCCAATGCCTTAGTTTATTTTTTTTGTTTTTCCGGTTAGCATTTGTATGTTTTGTGGTGTAATTTTAATTGCGTATTTAATGTTTGTTTTGTTTGTTTTTGCAAGGATTCGAAAGAGGGGATCAAGGAGAGTAAATCCCACTTTAAAAATCAAGAAACGGTTGAGCCAAATAAAAGATACGGACGGGCAAAGTTGGAGATTTCAATGAAATAATATCCCTGGAATTGCGCTAAAATTGCTGGATCCGCAAAAAGAGCCGTTGGGATTTTATCCGTTGCTTTTATATCCGTTGGAAGCCGCTCGATCGTTACGATTATCTCTCTCTTTGCTCTCCAAGAATTCAGCGATTCTCTCCATCTTTGATTCTTCTCCCAAGATCTTCAAGAATCAGCAATGGTGTTCACACGAGCGGAAAGATCTGCAGCGAAGAAGAAGGCTGATGACGCAGCTGAGGCGGCTGCGAGGGAAGCGCTTCTCACCCTTGCAGACGATGGTGCCGTTCGCACCGGTCCTCTTCCCAAGCTTCCTATTCGTAGGAAGAAGTGGAGGGTGGTCACTGAGATCCCTGCTGGACCATCTGAGCCAGTGGGCACGCCCAAGAAACGCCGGTGGAGTGTCAAGACAGCCGCCGAACCAAGCACCGCAAGGACTCCCTCTGTGGAGAGTCAAGAAACTGATCGTGCATCCCACGAGTCAGCCAAAGAAGGTTCGTCACCGTCTGCATCACCTGCGCGCAGCCCTCTCCCAGCTGAACCAGTGCCAAGCGCAGAGTCGTCACCGCCTGCACAGAGCCCTGAGTTGTCTCCAGCACCTCAGAGTTCTGATCCGACACCTGCAGCAGCGCAGAGCCCTGAGCTGCAATCTTCGCCACTGAGTTCTGCGCAGACACCATCAGCAGAGCACAATTACCCACGGCCTGATCCGGAATTTCCTTATGGAGATTATCAAGAATCCACGCAAGGCAGTGGAGATGCTGGGGAAGACGAAGTCTTCTCTCCTATGAGGGAAGATAGCCCTGCCGAGCCTGCACAGCAGGACGATTCTATGGAAGAAACGTTGGGGGCATGCCTCCAGCAGATCAATATTAAGGCCAGACTCAAGAAGAAGAAGAAGGCCACGATTGGCAAGGCCAAGAAATTGAAGAAAAAGAAGGCCAAGAAGGTGCCCTCGGCGGACAAAGAGAGTACTGAGCCTTCGCTCAAACGCCTCAAGGTGGAGGCTGCCGAATCATCCAAACCAGCAGACAAGGGGAAGGCTAAACTCTACCCTGAAGACGAACCTCCGTCAGTGCGGTATGTCTCATCTGATGCAGAATCCAGGGGTGTTGAACTAAGGAAGAGGGACCTGTTGCACGAGAAGGGGTTCCTTGACCGCCTCGCTGACCTGCCGCAGTTCTTGCGCGCAGGAGTGATCAACCACGGCTGGGAGGAGTTTTGCAGACCGCCTAATCCAGCCTACACGAGCATGGTGTACGATTTCTACGCCAATGTGCTCAGCCCTGAGGATGGCCTATCTGTGGTCAGAGGGGTGGAAGTTGATTTCTCAGCCAAGGCCATCAATGAAGCCTTTGGTCTCAAGGGCCAAACGCACACAGATTATGCACGGATAGTTGATGAGCCGACTGAGGCAGTACTGGAAGAGGCCATTCGCACAATTGGCCAGCCTGAAGCAGCGTGGACTGTCTCACGCAATGGGAGGCACACCTTAATGAGTGCCAATCTGACAGCAAAGGCAGCTGTTTGGTTTGCCTTTGTGAGGAGAAAGTTGTCCCCTGTGACCCACGAGACAACAATCAACCAGAGTAGATCACTGCTGGTTTATGCCATCATGCGCGGTCTCACGGTCAATGTGGGGGAGATCATGTCAGCTGCCATTGCTGAATGCGCCAGAAAAGGTAAGGGGCCATTATTTTTCCCCAACACTATAACCAAATTGTGTTTGCTTGCAGGAGTCCCCACCGAGCGCTTGGAGCAGCAGATGCCGTACACAGGCCATTTGGAGCTGCCTGCGAACCTGAGGCTGAGAAGAAAGGGGAATATGGAGTTTGAGTTGGATAGGCTGGCTGCTGAACAGTCCCTATCCATGGCCTGCTTAATGGACATGCAGAGGAGAATGGCTCAATGGGCCAACTATGCGCAGGCAAGGGACAAGGAAGTTGCAGACCAGTTGGGGTGCATCTTCCCGGACTTCCCCACCAACCTCCTAACTCCATGGGTGCCCCCACGACCAAGGCAACCAGATGAGGATGATGAGAATTGAGTGCTGGTTTGAAGTGCACTGAAGGGAGTATTGCTGTTCCCTTAAGAAACAAAAGACAATTTTTCTGCTTTCTGATAGGATCATGTATATTATGCTGTTTTGTGTTCAATTTTTGATCTGTTTTTAATGTTTAGTTTTATGCTTTTTCTTTTGCTTAGTTTAGTCTGATGTTAGCTGAATAGGTAGGATAGTTTAGTTTTATTTTTAGGATGCATGAGTTACAGGAAAAAGCATGTTAGGGGCCTGAATCAATGTTATATCTGCCCGGATTGAATTGCGAAATAATTGCGGTTCCCGCAATTTTTGTGACTGATTGCATGTTTTGGACTGTCTGTTTAGTTAGGCTGTGATCTGTTAAATTCTATCTTTTGCTGCTAGCATGACTACCTTATATAGCTGATCTTGAAGCATGCTGGATGAGTGTCATAGGACACCCTTTGATAGTTTAAATTTGCCTCTGAATAGTGCTCAGCATGCATAAACCATAAGTCCTTAAGACTTTCTGTTATGTTCAAATTTTCTGCTACTGGAATAGTTGCTTTTAGAATGTTTTGCCTATGCCTAGGATTTTTAGATTCTCTTAGTTTTACTCTAGACTAGATGCTTCTAGGATAAGTTTGGGGGTGTGCCACCTCAAACACTCATTGGGGACAATGAGTAGTTGAAGTTTGGGGGAGGCCACCCTAGGCCTAGGAACATTCCTCTCTCCCTTAGAAACATAAGCATTCTTCTTCTCCTTTAAAAAAATAAAATGATGATGAACTGAAAAACAATGAAAAAAAAAAAAAAGAATAAAGGAGAAGCTCCACCGAAGTAAAAAAGGAAATAGGGAAGAAGAATGTATGCTTAGGAGTTATAATCTTGTGGCTTAGATGTCCTACTTAAAAAAAAAAAGAACTCTGATCCTCAATGAGCTAAGCACAAGGTTGTAGCTTTTAGGTTTGTCTAGGGAGATGAATGTATATCCAATGTAGTGATGCCAGGGCTTAGGTTGTTCTCTAAAAGTACCACTGTCACTGTTAATACTAAGACTGGCATGACTCTAAGGAATCCTAGACACATTAAAAATAAGCTAGAAGCATGTACTGAGTCTGGAGTAAAGCTTGGTAGAATTTGAAACCCGAGGGATAGTGGCATGACATCATAAAAGTAGCTAGATCAGTAGTAGGGGGTTAACAAAACCAGCAGGTATAGTAGGCAGGTGAAGTCAGAAGAAGCTTGATAAGAGGTTAGTTCTAAACTTAGAAGTGTGTCACAGGACAGCACTGCTAGAGATAGGGATATAGGGGAGTCGGTAGGTAGTTAAAGAAGATAAAACAGCAGCCTAAGTAAGTCCTTAGTATGCTTGAGGACAAGCAAAGCCTTAAGTTTGGGGGTGTGTTAAGTCTCTGAAAGTGACTTATTTAGGACCCATTTAGCTTAAGAAGATGTACACATTTAGGTGTTTTTGTTAGCATTTAGCCTAAACCTATGCTTTAATATGAGAATTAGAAGAAGGTAGCTAATTTAGGACTTATGCACAATAGGTAGAAAAAGGGGTGAAAACCGAAGGAAAAGAATGAAAAAATAAACATTGCGAATGAATTGCGAAAACATTGCGGTGACCGCAATTATTCAAGTTAAAACCGTAAGTTGGCTGATCTTTTTCTGTTTAGATCCGACTTTTCAGGGATTCGTTCTTTCTCCTCCATCCATTCTGATATATGACGTTGAAGATTGATGGTTCTCCTTGGCCCAAACGCACCTGCAAACTACTATAAAAGGGGGTCAAAGTCGGAGGTTCAGTCATCACTCGAAGCGCAGAAGTCTTCTCGCAGTCCACCATTTCCATCTGTTTCCCTTTGCCGTCTGTTGGAGTGAGAGTCTCAGCTGTTGGAATCGATAATCTGATAGGAAGGAGAGAAGATTCTTCTTCTCTCTCGATTGGATTCATCCAAGCAAGGCTGATCTTTCATCCCCTTCATTCGAGGCGACTGCCACGAAGCTTTCCAGCAACTCTTTACTGTTTTTCTGTCTTTCTCTTCTGTTTTACATTCTGCTTCGTGCTGTTCTTTTCCTAAGTAGCTAGATTAGTTATTTCGTTGCTTTCTGTCTTGTTGCTATTTACTTTACAGCTTTTTGTCTGTTCAACAAACAATTTCAGTAATCAAAGTTCATTTCTGCATTTCTCATTTCCTATCTTCTGCTACGGGTTTGGCTTACTGTTTTAAGCACATTTCCCTTCTAAGCATGTCTATCTTATCTGCCATTTCTGTTCTCTATATATCCATGAGTAGCTAAGTCACTTAGGGGCATGCTAATGACAGAACTATAGGCTAAAAAACGTGAATCAAGTAGGCAGATTAACACTCGAACATTGATTGTATGTAAGCTTCATCCCACGGGCAATTTCGATTGGCCATCCATTTTGTCCAAAGAACTCCTAACCTCTGGAAGGAGTAAGAGTTCAGAGTCATATAATCATGCTAGCCTTTCATGGTAATCAGGAAACGGCCTAGGAATAGGCGTTTCCCTAGTACAAACTAAACACTCCTGCTTAAACAAGATGCTTGAGACCTTACTTTGAAGTCGAGTAAACTTAAGACTCTAATGCATGGAATCGGACGATACTTGAGATAGAGTGAGTTTGATGTATAGAGAGTTGATCCAAAGCTTGATAATCGTAATAAACTGCCTATAGGATAGTCATTAGTAGCCCTTAATTCGCCCATTTACATACTTTTGCTGTTGAGTTAATTGCGGATTAATTGCGGTTCTCGCAATTCTGCTAAGTTGCATTCTGTTTAGCTGTTTTCTTCCTCGTTTATTAATTCCATCTCTTGTCCTTTGCATCTAATTTCAACTTGCATTTGTTTATGTTATATCCCTTTATACATTCAGCAAAAATTAGATAATTAAAAACCAATTTTACCCCATCAAATTCATCCCATCTTTCTTAACAATCACACTTCGCGAATAGCTAAAAATGAGTCTCTGTGGAAAAAACGAATGAAATATACTTACTACTTGCTGTGAGACCATGTATGCTTGCATGTTCTAAGTGCTCTCCCTACCCTTTTGCATATTTATCTTTACACATTGAGCACGCAACAATGACCTAGGTAACTCGATCTGAATCCTGAGCACGCTATGAACTCCTGTTTATTCGGGATTATCCTTTGACTTGTATGGGTGAGAGTGGCCCGAGATCGCCAACTCAATAAGTCTACCATCTTGGGGATAAGACCGGGTAGGTAGCTGGGAACATAGTCCTGCGAGATGGAATTCACTCCGACCCGCCTTGAGGGATTAATAGAGAGGTTGTTTCCTTAAGTGCTGACTCCGGGTCTTGAACTAGGGATCCCACCCTCTCATTGGCCCGAGAAGGACTTGGTATAGTGATGAGATCACATACCAATCGGTTTGGTGGTTGGACCACAAACCAATAGTTTATTAGAGGATCAGTGGGACTTAAGGAACAAGATGTAATTACGGGGGTAAAACGGTTATTTTGACCCAGCTGTAATTACGAACAACCTGTGAAGGATCGACTTACTAATGATGGTTATATAAAGAGGACAGAAATATATCTACGGTGAGGAGAGTGCAACCCTTGGACTTTAGTGGAGTCTCCGGGGGTTAACGAATGTTGGTTAGCTTGGCTAAAGAGTTTGGCCGGGTAATCTCGTATCGTTGGAGCTCATGATCTGTAGGTCCTTTAGGTTCTTCTGGCTAGCTCGGATTAAGCCGTGTAACAATATGAGAGAAAAAGAATTTGAATTTTTTCAAATTAATTTTTGGAAGAATGATGGACATATTTAAATATGATTTAAATATGGGATCGGTCTAAAACATGAATAAGGATTCATGTGTGATGATTCGGTTTAAGAAACCGAGATTAGTCTTATTATTTAATTAATATTTGATATTGAATTAAATAATAATATTAATTAATTAAAAAGTTTAATTAATTAAAATTTATTTTGTTTATTAAAATTAATTATGAATTAATTTTAAAATGACAAAATATTACAAGTGGAATTATCCATGTTGAGTGGATTTATCCATGTCAATTGGATTCATCCAAGTTGACTGAGATTATCCAACTTGTGAAGTGGATTGTGAATCACCAACAACATGCATAAACTCATCAATTGTTGAACACTTGTTTGAAGACTAATCCATCCAATTTGAGGTGTCATGCTAAGAAAAAACTTTGTTGCATGTGAATTGCCTATAAATTGGATGAAGTTCAAATGGTTTGAGATTGATGAATTTTCAAAGAGTTTGAATATTTGGATGAACATGAAGAGTTCATGTAACTTGAGAAATTAGAAAGCTAAGTGTTAGATATTTCTCACAAAATCCTCATCACTTTCATCTTCTCATGTTCTTCTTCCAAACTTCTTCTTTCATAAAGGAGTCCCACCACTCCGTTGCTCGGCCCGAGGATAGCGGGACTACCGGAGGTGGTTCTCGAGGAGTTCGAGAGAAGCTTCGAAGGGTTCGTGAGGAGATTCGAGCATTGGAAGAGAAGTCTTTAGAACTACAAGAGGTATGTGTTCTAATTTCTTTTATTTTCTAGTTTTGAGCATGTTTCTAGTTTAGCTAAATTGATGAAATTAGAGTGCCAATGATCTGACTCGCTTCCGCTGCGCTACATGCGCTCCATCATAAACTTTATCACAATACACAGAACAATTCAACATGTCTTACACCAGAACAATATACATTCTCAGCACATAGCCCCTACACAACAACTACAATTCGACTTTATATCAACATATTTAGAACACAACTCAAGCATAGCATGCTAAGCACTCAAATGTGTTTAGTCTTATCCGAGATGTAACAACAACATTCACAATTCATATAATCCATAATATAAAGCAATCACTGAAATATGCGTGCAAACAAACAATAAATAGTAAACAGACTCCACAAGTAAGAACTACTTACCGAACAAATCCTAGAATTTGTCGAGAAGATCTATAAATCAGCCAAATCCTAAAACAGTAATGTCTCAAGGTTAGAGGCTAAGCTACAACACTTCTATTGAATTTGAAAGGGATTCAAGTGTGTTGGAACGTACCAACCCGCACCAAACAAACTCGAATGGTTGTTGGTTTGTGTTCTTCGGAGCCAAAGCCTATAGAATTGAGGTCGTTAAGGAGTCGATAAACCAAATCGAAAGTCTAAAGGACATGGGTAAGTACCGAACATTGCTGGAATGAAGTAATTAATGTTGAATGCTTACCGAAATGTGTGGAAGAAACCACTGTCGTCGTCGATCCGTGGTGTTCAAGGTGGTTGCCAATGTCGAAGGGTCAATCTCGAAGGACAAGGCTCGTGTTGGTCGTCAGATTCGTGTGGGTCTTACGAACGATAACCAAAATCGCAAGTCCAAACCTTACAAGATATGGGTATTTATATCCAAGGTCGACCGAAATAGGAGGGAGATCCGAGAAGGAACTTACAGTTGAAGGTTGGCGTCGCAAGGAGAAATTCGCGTCGTTGCTCGAAGATGCTGGTCGTGGATCGTCGTCGAGGGTGGTTGGCTGAAATTTCGAAAGACGAGGGAGAGAGGCGTCGGATTGGTGTCGCAGAAGACCGCAGGTCCCGTCGTGCCGGTTCGTCGCACCTCCACGATTGTCGCTGGTCGTAGTGCTCGTCGCGGCTGGAAGAAGTGCGTAGGGATAGGGGGTGCGGCTGCAATACGTTAAAGGATGGAGAAAAAGGGTTATTTACCCTTTTAATTTCTTTTTTCCAATTAAACATTTAGGGGGTGTCTGGCCCCCGTAATGGGTTCAGAACTCTGGGAATCAAAATCCTGTGGGTTTGTTTGGGAGGGTTTTGAACCCTGAGAATCAGAAAACGGTGTTTGGGGTGCAGTGTTGGGAAGTCTGGGAATCAGAAAACAGTGTTTGGGGTGCAGTGTTGGGAAGCCTGAGAATCAGAAGTTAGTGTTTGAGGTGCAGTGTTTTGAAACCCGGGTTTGAACAATTTTTTTTTCCTTTTTTCCTTTCGCTACTTTTTTCTTTTTCTTTTTTTATTCTTATTTTTTAGTGGATGTTTTGTGAATTGTAGAATCTTTTATGCAACATGTGACTTTTTTTCTAGACGTTTGAATGGAGCATTTAATTTATGCTATAGTCTAAAAATAAGAAAATTATTTCCAATAATCAAAACTTGCTTACAAGAATCAAATATATATTTGGATAAGGAATTAAAAAATTAAATGTTTCATTCAAACGTCTCCAAAAACATAACATGTCATGTCAATCGGTTTGATTTTCTTTTTTTTTTTAAATACATATTTAGATCAAGTTTAAAAAAAAAATGAAATGCACAAAGGGAAGAAAACAAGAATGAAACAACAACCTACTATTATATTTGGATAATATTCTCAAGTATGTATCCCTTAAATACAAACTGAAATTTATAATTTCAAACATTTCATAAAGTTAAGCTTCACATGAATTATAAAACGAAAAAAAAAAAATCTAATTTTGTAATTAGAGAAAAATCACATTCTATTTTAAAATCAATTGAATATTGTTAATAATTATAATTTTTTAATTTTTAATTTGTTAACTTAAAAAATAAATATTATTTTTAAAAATATTAACATCATCGCCTCAAATATTTTATTTTATCTTACAACTAAAAAAATTAAACATATTTTGAGCTATTCTTAATTAGATTAAATATAAATGAATTAAAAATAATAATTTTATTTAGATAAATATAATTAGAAAACTATATAATTATATTAGAGGGGTGAAATTGGAAGAAGAATGGTGGGAGCCACCATAATAATGAGAAAAATTGATAGAAAAATGTTGGGACCCACCATAAATTATGAAAAATGTGGAGAGAGAAATGATGAATCCCACTTAATTTTAAGAAAAATCATTGGTTTGTGAAAGGTTTGGGAGGTGTAACCCATGGATTTGGTTTCCCAAACCCGGAGTTCCTAACCTCTTGCCTCAAACATGGTTTTGAATTCTAAATCCAAAACCATCCCAACCCATTACGGGGGCCAAACGCCCCCTTAAATGACGAGGGGTTTAGGTTTCCATAGGTCTTAAATTAACGACCAAACACTTAGAGTTAAATATTTTAATAGAAAAAAAAAAATCATTTCCCAAAAGTATAGCAATTTAATTCATCAACCTAATGGTCTAGACTGAAATTCTATTTTTTTTCAAATTAGAACCCATAAACAATTAACCCAATTAATCGAATCGATAATTAACCGACTTGGAGATTAAAGACATTTTAACTCTAAAATAGCCTAGTTTCAGAACGCGGGGCGTTACATTAATACTACATAAAATCAAAGATAGCTCGGATACCAACAGTAGGGAATGAACGCTTCAAATCCCACAGCGGAAGCGTTGGAATTGTTTTTTTATTTTATTTAAAATTAAATTAAATACAAGGTTAAGCAAATATTACCTTTGAAGACAATAATCTTCTTGTATTCCTTCTCCGTGAGATCTTTCTCACTATGACCCGAACACAACATCAAGGCTTGTGTGAGTTTTCTTGAAAGAACAAGAGAACAATTATGTCTGAGGGTGAGTAATGTGTTTGACCAACCTTTTGGCTAAACCTAAAAGTCATATTTATAGGAACTTTAAGAATTAATTTTATTTTATAAAATACATTTTAATATCTAATATATTAAAATATGTATTTTATATTTATTTGAAGGGTTGGTTGCATAAACAGCAATCAAGCCCAAAATAATGGCAAAAATAGCAAAATTTAAAATATTTTGCAAATATAGCAAAAAAAAATAGTGACTATCACTGATAGACTATTATCGCTGATATATGACTATCACTCATAGAATACTATCAGTGATAGACCTTGACAAATTTCTATAAAAAACTAAGGTGATAGACTACTATCAGGGATAGAAATTGTCATATTTGTATTTTTTTTTATAAAAAAAAAATGCTATATTTTTAATTATTTTATTCTAAAGTGACTTCGGTTACCATTTTTCAAAAAATAATGGTTGAAAAATAAAAAGAAAAAACAAAACTCAAATCTATACACACATTATTCTTGGAAATAACTTTTTTGATAGTCGCTAGACAAACACGATTATTCATTTCATTCGAGGTTGATTTGTCACCTTACAAACTTACCAAGTGAGATATAAATTCATACTTCAACTTGAATGTATCAAGATTAAAAAGAAAGGGCATGATAGTTGAAAAACATTTTTTCATTATAAGTTTTTTTTTTTTTTAACACGTGAGGTGAGGGGATTAAACTTGTGATCTTTTGATCACTAATTTATACAATATATCAGTTGAGTCGTTTTGATATTGACTTCCATTATCTCTTTTTTAATCATTCAAAAATTAGTATGAGAGCTGGAAGTAGACTACATATATATTAATTAAAAGAGAAATAATATTATTGTAGGAGTTTGAGCACATTATCATTATTTGATATTATGTTAGATTATTAGTAAACAAAAACTTTAAGTTAATCAGTTGAAGACTATTTAATCCTTTTAATATATTCTTAACACACAACTCATATTTCATTGATACTTCTTCATCCACGTACGAAGATTTGGAGCTTTTGTACGACAAATAAATAAATTTAAAAAAAAAAGTATTGATCAATGACATATTATAAATTTCAAAAAAGCAAAGAGTTGAAAGAGCCTTCTTTAAGAAGATAGTAGTGATTTTCATAATCTAGTAGGTCGTACCCTTTATTGATATGAATGCATAGTTCTTTATTTTTCCTCCAAATAACATTCAACCGACATAAAAATGTATTTTAAGATACCTTTATTGATATGAATGCATAGTTCTTTATTTTTCCTCCAAATAACATTCAACCGACATAAAAATGTATTTTAAGATATATTTGGATGTTTGATTAATTTATTTAATTATATATCTTGTAAAAAGTTCGACTTCATTTAGTTTATAGTATAAGATATATTGACCCAATATTAGTAAGGAGATGGCGCAGGCGACTTGGACTTTGGTGGTGGTGGTGGAGGAGAAGGCTTCTTCGTTGGCGGTGGAGGAGGAGGTTTCTTCGTTGGCGGTGGAGGAGAAGGCTTCTTCGTTGGCGGTGGAGGAGAAGGCTTCTTCGTTGGCGGTGGAGGAGAAGGCGTCTTCGTTGGCGGTGGAGGAGAAGGCTTCTTCGTTGGGGGTGGAGGAGAAGGCTTCTTCGTTGGCGGTGGAGGAGAAGGCGTCTTCGTTGGCGGTGGAGGAGAAGGCTTCTTCGTTGGCGGTGGAGGAGAAGGCTTCTTCGTTGGCGGTGGAGGAGAAGGCTTCTTCGTTGGCGGTGGAGGAGAAGGCTTCTTCGTTGGCGGTGGAGGAGAAGGCTTCTTCGTTGGCGGTGGAGGAAAAGGCTTCTTCGTTGGCGGTAGAGGAGAAGGTTTCTTCGTTGGCGGTAGAGGAGAAGGCTTCTTCGTTGGCAGTAGAGGAAAAGGCTTCTTCGTTGGCGGTGAGTTATTTGGTTGTGGAGAGTCGATGATATAGTCAGGTGGAGGAGAATCATAGACTGCCGGCACGATCGATTCAAGAGAATAATATGAAAGGGATGGTGACTCGTCTTCCTTTAAAGGAGATGGAGGGGTAAAAAACGGTTCATATCCTTGGGCAATTGTACATGGCAAGCTTAGAGTTGCCACTAATATTGCCATAACAAGAGAGGTCATTAAAGAAGAATCCATATTGCTTATTATTTGGGGTTTTCTTTTTAATTATGATTTTGAATTCAACATTATCTTCCTTTATATAGCTTTGAGTTTCTTTATTACTCTTCCAATGCTACCCAAGTTGTTGTAAATTGTAAATCGTAAATTAATTCAAAAAATAAATATTACCTAACCAAACACGACATTAGAAAAACAAGAATAGTTTAGCAGTTATTGATATGTATTTATTTTATTGAAGTTGTTAGATGTTTATATTTTTATACCCATATTTGTTATAGTAAAAAAAAAATGTGGAATAAGAAAGTATTAAAAAAAATAATAAATAAATAAAAAATTAGTTGAATTATTACTTAAAAACTTGTTAGATGTTAGAGGCAAATTTGTGAACTTTGAAAATAGTTTGCAAAATTATGTGTTTTTAATGGAATTTATCTTCTATTTCTTGTTTTTAGTCTCACTTATCAAATGAATTCAATGAGTATATTTATTTGATGATTTTTTTTTAATTATTTTTTATTACATTATGCAAAGAGTGGATATTCTAAAAACAATTGTTATGTTTTCTAGTGTTTTTAGATTTTAAATTTGATAATTAAAAATGAAAAATTATATTAGAAAATAATTTATGTTATACAAAATTGGGTTGGTTGTACCAGATCCAAAATAATGACAAATTTAGCCAAATTTAAAACATTTTGCAAATATGGCAAAAAAATAAATAGTTATTACTGATAGACGACTGTTATAGTTGATATATGACTATCATAGACACTTTTCTATAAAAAAAAAAATGAAGTGATAGACTACGATAGATTTCTATGAGCGATAGACCACACTATCAATAATAGAAATTGTCATATTTGTAAAAAAAAATTAAAAAAATACTATATTTTTAATTATTTTACTCTAAATTGACATGTGTTACAATCTTTCTACAAAATTTATCCTAAATTGATAATATTTCAGATTCTTTAGGGCAACTTCCAAATTTTTTATTGTTTATTAATAAACACACCTCAAACAAATATTTTTGAAAATAGATTAAAACTTTGTTTTTAATTGAATATCTTAAGTTTCAAAATTTTCTTTTCAGCTCACAAACTAAAAACACTCTATTTTTGGTTTTTTCTTCTTTAAGACTAACCTCAACTAATTATAAAATTTTCAAAATTTAAAAAACAATTTTATAATTTTTTTTAAAATAAAAAAACACTTGTATAATCTTAGCCGCATCTTTGGAAAACAAAAACTATATTTTTGAAAACTATAACCTCGTTTATAACGATGATTTTTTTTTTTTTGTTTTTTTTTTTTTTTAGGAATTAATTTTATAAATATTTACTTATACCTATAATTCTTTGTTTAGTTTTTAACTTTTGGGAAATCTTTCTTAAAATCATATCTAAATTAATGTATATATATTTTGGAAACCACTCTTTTTAGTTTTTAAAATGTAGCTAGAATTTGAAAAACATTTTTTTTTTATGTAAATTAGAAGAAAAAAAAAGAAAATTATTGGAAAGAGGACAATTTTAAAATCCACAAAACTAAAAATAAAAATGTTATCAAATTACATGCTCTAGAGAAATAGGTTTCAATCGGTTATTTTGTTTTCAAAGTTCTTGTTTCATTTTTTTTTTTTTAATTTTGGGTAGTTATTTCTTGTTTCTTGTTTTTTATTTTATTTTATTGTTATTAAAAAAATATAATGAATTTTCTCAAATAAATTCTTATTATCTTAAATTTTAAATTAATAATTACTTTTACTTAGGAATATATTTTTTTACAAATAAAATGACAAAACAATGCTTTTATTTATACTATTTTGAAAGTGGAGCAAGTAAGAAGTAAATAAGTTTCCCCCAAGTTTGCAGAGAATAGTTCGATTTTTTTTTAAATTAGAGGTGTTTGTTTTTTCAAAATTTTTGAAGAGTTAGGAAACAATTACAAAATGACATCAATGATTTTTATAAAATCAGAGACAAGAAATAGAAAAATTATAAGAACTTAGCAAATGACCCAATTTTTTTTTTTTTTCTGTAACCTAAAAATTTAAAGTATTTTTAAAGAGTTAGAAATTAGATAAAGAAAACATAATTAATTTTCATTAATTTATTAAAAAATAGAAATATATATAAAAAAAATTGTTAATAAAATAATAAAAAAAAAATATAAAACTATCCTCCATCTTATTTATTTTTTTTCTTTTCTATTTTTTTTTGGAGTAGATATATTATTAGCAAAAGTGAGACCTCAAAGTCCAAAGTCAAAAGACACCAAAGTAACAAGAACATAAGACCTACCGAAAAATTAGGGGATCCAAACTTAAAATCCGAAAAACCCGAAAGGAGTCCTCACAGCCCGAATGAAGGCAGAATAATAAAACAAAAACACGGTGCTCCAAATCTACGGACGGATTTGGAGCCAGTCCACAAAAGACAACAACAAAAACTCAAACGCTCATTGACGAGTACTAGGAAAAAAAAAAGAAGCTAAAACTAAAGAAAAATAAGAATCGCATATAACAGGTTGCAACTACGACCCAAACTTCGAGCTTTTTTTTTTTAATTTATTTATGTATTAGTGCTGCTCCTTAATATACTCTAAATTCAATTTTTCTTTCCTTTATTACTATTTTCAAAAAAAAAAAAAACAAAAAAAAGTTTCCCAAAGAAAAGTCACATTTATTTATATGCATTAACTTTTGTTCTTTAAAAAAAGTTTCCCAAAGAAAAGTCACATTTATTTATATGCATTAACTTTGGTTCTTTAATATTTTTAATGATGGAGTCTCTTCACTTTAATGCGTTCCCGGCTAAGAAAAATAATGGTTTGCTGTATTTTTATTAGCGTAATAAAATGATATAATATTGTGAAATTATGAATGGAAAGAATTGTTATTGTTAATAGTACTAGAAATTTCCACAAATAATATGAAAACTTGCGTATCAAAAATTGAAAAATTGCACCGAGGTTAATTTAGAATGTTTATTGAAAAATTGTAACGTGAATTTAGAGAGTAAAATAATTAAAAATATAGCATTTTAAAAAAAATTTGCGGATATGACAATTTTTATCACTAATAGTATAGTCTATAGCTGATAGTAGTCTTTTTTTTATAGAATTTTGTCAGTAGTAATAATCTATCAGTAATAGAAGTCTATCAGTAATAGTCATAGCAACTGATTTTTTGTCATATTTGCAAAAAGTTTTAAACTTTGCTAAATTTGCAATTATTTTGGGTCTGATTGTTGTTTGTGCGACCAACCCATGTTTATTTGACGGATATAATATTTTTTGATTTTTTTTTTAAAAATAACATTTTTTATTAGTGTTAGTCACCGATAAAATTTTATCTATGATAGTCACTAATAGCAGATTAATGACTATCAATGATAGTTACAGATATACTTCTATTTTTTTTTATAGAATTTTGTCAATTGATTATGATTGATAGCGGTCTTTTTACTTATTAGAAAAAAAAAATTACCAAATATATTTGGTTTAACGGTAACAGTTCTCAAACATGAAACATGTAGGTTAAAAACAAGAAACTCAAAAACATAAAAATCAATAACTAAAAACATAAATGGAGGGATATTCTCATTTTAAATTTTTTATTGTTTGTGTGAAATAAAAAATATGGAAATTCTTCTTATTTTAATATAGGAAATATACCAGATTAATTACTCAAAAAAAAAAATCCATTATTATTATTATATTACATGGATGATGTAAGAAAATGTTCATAAAGTTATTAATTCTTGATGTAAGAAAATGTTACTAAAGTTATTAATTGTTGTTAGGGTTATTGAGGATGATAGTTTCTTTGTCAATTTTTTTTATCAAGACTATCGTCTTTTTAGCGCAATCTATGTTAGGGCTGGTTGCACAAATAGCAATCAGGCCCAAACTAATTGCAAATTTAGCAAACTTTAAAATGTTTTGCAAATATGGCAAAAAATCTCGTTTCTATCACTGATAGACTTTATTATATCACTGATAGACTTCTATCAGTGATAGACTATTATCACTGATAGACTATTATCACTGACAAAAATCTCAGCGATAGACTTCTATCAGTCATAAGATATCAGCGATAGAAATTGCTATATCTGCAATTTTTTTAAAAACATGCCATATTTGCAAACAATAAGTGTTAAATTGTCATTTACTACAATTTCTCCATCTATGTTAAGCAATTTATTTTTATTATTATTATTATTTTTTTTTTTTTTTTTGGGTGCAATTCTGGTTAGGTTCACCAAGATTTTTACTGTTTTTTTTAATTGTAATTAAGTATTTTTTTTTTTCTTCTTCAAATTGCAAAAAAAAAAAAAAAAACATCTAACCCCATTTTTAACGAGATTCCCACTTTTTAAGAAAAAAATTATATATATCTTATGTCGCAATTGATTGTTACCCAATTTTTTTTTTCTTCTTTCAAATTGACAAAAAAAAAAAATTATAATGGAGAATTTAAAGTAAAAAAAATAATAATAATTAATTTTATGAATCCCGTAGCAAGAAAAAAAAAACTCTATATTTTAAAATGCTTTTAATGAGTAAGTCCGATAAAACGGCCTATGAAAGGTTAGAGTAAATATGCTTATATAAAAAAAAATGTTTAATTAATTTATTTTTTAAAAGTGTCTCGTGTTTACTTCAGAGTCTTTCTAACATTCATATCTTGATCATCCTTACAAATTCTCATAATTTTCTTAGAATAATATTTTAAAATGAAAAACATATGAAAGATTAGGCCCATTTTGGTTTGTGATTAGTAAACTATTTTCTTAATTTTTATCGTATCTAAAAAATAATGTTGGATTCTAAATTTAAAAAATTAAATTTGAATTCAAAATTTAAAAATTGTGTTCGGTCCTAAATTTAGGAAGGTAGCAAAAGACTAATATGTCATTAGTAAAATATATTTTATAAACAAAAAATAATTTGATCTAATTATTACTTATTTACCATTGTTGGAGTTTCTTTTTGTTATGACTTGTGAGTTTGGATCAAATTTTTGTAATATCGCCCAAAGTTTTAATGATTAAAGTTGTGTATCTCCTATTTTTTGAAAGGATGTAACCCATATTTCCATAATTTTGAAAACGAAATTTGGTTGTTTTTTAAAATTCATCATTTTTTTTAGTTATTATTGAAAATAAATATATCAAATATTTCATCGTTTTTCTTTTTATTTTTGAAAATATAAAAATGAAAACGAATCCTAAGCGATCACGAAAATTCTAAAAAATATATATTATAAAATTTTAGTGCTTGTATAAACAAAATTGTCTAATTAATTTGTCTTTTTGAAGTGTCAGTTTTATCTAAAATCATATTTGGATCATCCTTACAAATTTTCAGCACAAATATTTTAAAATGAAAAATGCATGAAACATTATTTATTGATAGGACTTCTAAAAACACTTAAAATATTTTCTTAATTTTTTTTTTAGGAAATATTTTTCGATAACTTTGTCGATTTAAAGTTTTTTAAAAAGATGGGATTGCAATTCTGGCTAAGATTGCAACTTGAACCAAAGTTTTTCTTTTTTTTTTTTCAAATCAACAAAATTTGTTTTTAAAAAAAGAAAACTGGAAGTGTCGGTGTTCGATCCTCGCCAGAATTGCACCGAAAAATAATAAAAATGCTAAAAATAGAAATGTTGGGTTAGTCTTGATAAAAAAAATTGACAAAGAGGCTATCCTCGAAAATAACTCATTCTTTTTGAGCTAACTAAAGGAATGACTAATTTTTAACAGTCAGACTTGGAAAACGACTTAAATTATATATTGTAAATATGAGTCAACTTGATTTTGATTAGAATATCAATTAGATTAAACTAAAAAGATTCTACTTCTTCTTTTTACCACCAAAGAAAATACCTAAAACTATGAGGGTTTAAAATAAGATTATACATTATAAACAACAAAAGAAGTAATTTTTTTTTTTTTTTTTTTTTTTTATTACATTGGGGGTGGGGGATTCGAACCACAGACCTCGTGGTCGTCAACTCATACATATGCCAGCTGAGCTATGCTCGCTTTGGCAAGAAGTAATTGTTAATATACGACCTCAATCCTCAACTTGTAATTTTTTTTTTTATTTTTTTTTTTATTTTTTTTAAGTATATTGGGGTGGGTCAAACCATAGACCCTGTGGCCGATCCAGAACCTGAAATAAGGGGGGCTTAAGATAATTTTGAACACAATGATATATATCTATAATAAGATTTTTTTTTTTTAATCATAATAGGTAAGATTCAAAACTTAATGTCCAAGACATAAATTCGTATTAAATAATTTCGAACACATTAAATATGTATATTAATTTATAGATTAAATTATAAATTTAGCATTCTGAACGGTTAAAATTACAAAATTAATTTCTGATTTTTTAATATTTTAAAATTCACAAACCTAGACACAAAATTAAAATTCAAATTTTCTATTAGATACAAAATTCAAATTTTACATAATAAATAAATTTCCACTTCTTAGATTTGACCTAAAGGGAGTGGATCGGGCTCATAGGCTAGTGACCACGTGGGTCGGCCTTGACAAGGTGGACCGTACCTGATTGGGCTTATTTGGTCTCTTAAGGTCTGTCTCTGTCAGGGCCCCTAGTTTGGGCCTCGAACCTTAGGTCTTTCTTCAACGGGGTCGACATCGACCCTATCATTATGTTCGATCTTGTTCCTTTGGGCCTAATACTTCCCTCATGAGCTTACCTTGGACTATCTAGGCCCAAGGCCCATTGAGGATAACAAATTTATCCTTAATGTGTGCTTCCGTTAGACTGAAACTAACCTTGGATTTGGTGTGTTTCTGTATGGGTTTTGTTTGTCCACAACATTAAGTCCCCTACTTTCAAGTTCAAAGTTTCGATGTTTCAGTTGACATTTTTGTAGTTTGATGCAAGAAGCTTGACTTGGGAGTATTAGGTTGTGTTTGGGATTGAATTGGTAGGGGTTAAAGTGATTTTGAGATAATCTTAATCTTTTTTGTGTTTGGTAAAATAGATTATAAACTAATTTAGAGAAAATCACTTTTTTTCAACCATGTTGCTTTGTAAAATTAACTAATGGTAGCTTTTTGAGATTCATTTCCCAAATTTTTTTATCCCATCTAATTAATTCTTAAAAATTTCTGTCATTTTTAGTTAATACACTTTAATTAAAAAAAAAAGTAATACTTAAATCTAATTAAATTTGATTAACAAATTAATAGTAAAAATAATACTTAAATCTAATTAAATTTTAGATTAATGATTTAATGATTTAATATTAAAATATATCAAGTCCAAGATTTAAACAAAATAGTAAAAATTAATACTTAAATTTAATCCAATCGAACATAATTATAATTATTATTATGTGCTCTTGATTAAGAAGTCAGGATAATCCTAACATTAATTAAATAATTAATATCGTTGTACAAAAAACTTGAATCTAATTAAATTTTAGATACCACTACACGTTTTCAATCATTAATGATTTCTCGTTAATGTAATTCATAAATAATAAATAACAGTTAAGAATAAAAAAAAAAGGAATGATGAAACCTCTATAAAATTAGTCGAAACGAATAAATGTAATAGAGTTTGTTAAAGTTAATATTGACTTTGGGAAAATACAAATTTGCACGTTTGTACAATCTTCGCCACTAAACATGGCATCTCACGTGCTATGATATTTTTCTAAAATAAATATATAAATCAGATTTATTTATTTATTTATTATTTTATTTATTATTATTATTATTATTATTATTATTGGAGACCCCATCGCATCTTAATTACTAGCCTAATTTCTTTTTTAAAAAAAATAAAAAATTACTAGTCTAATTTAAATGTTGAATCTTTAAAAATACTAGTTATTTTTTTTTTTTCCTTTTTTTGGTAAGGAAAGTAAAAAAAATAGCTTTTTTAGTGCATTAGAGGGTGTAATAATTTAAGTCAAATAAATTAAAACTAATTAATATTATAATTATTTTTCTATTTTTATTATAATTTTCGGTTTAATTTTAATATGATATAAGATAATTTTTCTATTTTGTTATTCTTAAGATTTTGTGTTTAATTTTAAGATGATGTTAGGAAAAATTAGTCTAATGGTCATTCACGTTTGTGTTTGGTAGCACCTGGGTTTCCAAGTTTTTGTCCCTCATAACATAATACTTTAAAAATATTTAAATGACAATTTGGCCAAAAAGCCCAAAAGCCCATTGAACCCAAAATGTCATTGGACCCAAGTCTATTGGATCCAAGCCCAAGCCCATTGGATCCAGGCCCAAGCTCATTAGGCCCTTGAAAACTCTATAAATAGAGAGTTCATTCTTCATTTTCAAGGTTCAGAAAATTTGTACTTCTAAGAGCTCAGAGAGAATTCTCAAACAACAAAGACTCCCTGAAATCTTGGAAGAGTGAACAATCCTTCAACATCGAGAACAAGCTGTGAAGCCCTCGATCCAAATTCAACATCGAGAACAAGCTGTAAAGCCCTCGATCCAAATTCAACATCGAGAACAAGCTGCAAAGCCCTCGAAATAAATTCAACATCGAGAACAAGCTGCAAAGCCCTCGAAACACATTTACATTTGAGAGAGAAAGAATCAGAGGATCATACATTAGAGATTGTAATCCACTACGCACTGATACATACAAACACAAATACAAATTCAAATTCATTTACACGTGTCGAATTTCCATCCTTTGTCGAAATCTCGTGTGAACAGATTGACACGCCCAGTGAGACCTCTCTACCTCTCATCTCTTTCCTTCATCTCAAAGACAAGTGAAGTTATGTCGTTCAGAACTCCTTCAACAACCATTGTCATGAACGACCCCTACACGGGTTCTACTCCTCACGATTGTCCACATGATTTTGTCACAATTGTGAGCAGAGTTATGACATCGTCAGGGGCATCTACGAGTTGTTCCCTTTTGGTCAATTCCAGTTAGAGATGTTCCCTTTTGGTCAACTTAAGTACCTCAATCTACATAGAAATTTATGGAACCGAGATCCCAACACAACCAGAGGCGCAGCGGAAATAACTTAAAATGCCTGAGTATCTTCAACAATCAATAAGCAACAAACCGGGAGAGAGAAAAATAACCAACACTTAGCATTTTTCTGACCCCCGAAAGCCACCGGTAAAGGTCCTTATGGACCGGTTAACCGACCGGTAAAGTCAACCGAAGAAGTTGACCCATAAAGACCCACGGTAAGGCACCTCGGTGTGCCACCGGTAAAGATCACGGATCCGACCAGTAAATGGCACACCGGTAAGCCTTGACTGGTAAATGCTTCACAAGCAACTCAACCGATAAGAACAGTCTGGTAATACCGTGTGAATAAAACAACACCGGTAAAATCAGACCAGTAAGTTTACCACCGATAAACCGGTCTGGTAAGTATCACATACTCACACCGGTAAACCGATAAACTTACACCGGTAAGGATTGGACCGATAAGCACAGACCGATAAATCCTTATCGGTAAGCCTTGAACCGATAAACCCGTCGGTAAACTTCACAAGTTTTCCACCGGTAAACCAGTAAGACTTGACCGGTATCACTTACCGATCAGATTCTTTGATAAAAATACACCGGTAAATCTCGACTGAAGAATCAAACCCTAAACACTTAAGAAACAACGTTTAGGAAGCGACCGGTAATTCTACCAGAACGCCAAACAACTAGGAAAACATACCTTTTCTTGTTGTTTGTCTTCTCGTCTCCTCAGCACCTCTACAACCCCCTCGATCTCTACCTCTTCTCCGGTCACGAACTCAACAGGGCGAGGACCACCCTTAGAGAAGTCCCAGCTATTCTCGGGCTATGCAACGGAGTAGTGGGACTCCTTGAACTAAGGGGTATGTTGAGAGGGGAAAGAAGGAAGAAGAAGAAGATGGTGGTAAAAAAGATGTTTTATCTGGTTCTTGAATTTGTTGAACTCTTAAAAAATGTCAAGACCTCATCTTGCTTCTCAAATACTCCAACAATTGAAGTACAAATTGAAAATAGAAGGATGAACACTTCAAACCTCAAGTTTCTTCTCAAGAAACATTCAATTTCCTACACCAAACTTCAAGCTTCACCAAGTTCTGCACAATTCACCTTCAACCATTAAAGAGAACGAGAGAGAGAACTTGCTAGAGGAAAGAGAGTGAGAGACCAAAAATTGTCATACAATTTTCGTGAGGGAGAGAGTAAGGATTGGTCACCCAACCTAAGCCCTTCTCCATTCTCAACTAAAGGAGAATGTAGGAAAAATGAGTGGATAACATGTGTTCAACTTGCATGTTGAACACATGATATTGAACACATGATAATTAATTATTATAATTAAAAATTGTAATAAATAATTATAAATAATTAAAATAATTTTAATTAATTATTTGATTATTAAATTAATATCAAATATTAATAAAATAATAAAACTATCCCCGATTTTCCGAAAACCGGTTTTCCAATATGAATCTCTATTCATATTTTTCTTCGGTCTCGTATTTAAATCATATTTAAATACATCTTCCTCCGATCACATATTTAAATCATATTTAAATATGTTCAACCTCGATCAACATACCCAAATTTGGATTTCTCCAAATTCTTCCCTATAGCACTGCTACACAGCTTTATCCGAGCTAACCAGGAGAACCTAAAGGACCTACAGATCATGAGCTCCAACGATACGAGATTATCCGGTCAAAACTCTTTTAACTGAATCAATCAACATTCGTTAACCCCCGGAGACTCCACTAAAGTCTGAGGGCTGCACTCTCCTCACTGTAGATATATTATGTCCTCTTAATATAACCGTCATCGGTAAGTCAATCCTTCACAGGTCGTTCGTAATAGCAGCTGGATCATTTAACCGTTTAACCCCTGCATTACATCTTGTTCCTTAAGTTCCACTGACACCTCTAATGAACAATTGATTTGTGGTCCAACCAGCAGATCATAAGGATGCATGTGCATTGTTCAAGCCCTAGAGTCAGCTATTAAGGGAACAACCTATCTACTAACCCTAAAAGCGGGTTAAGAGTGAATTCCATCTTGCTGTACTATTTCCTCAGCTACTTATTCGACTTTATTCCCAAGATGGTAGGTTATTGAGTCGGCGCTAATGAGCCACTCTCACCCGTACAAGTCAAAGGATACTTCCGAATAAGTAGGAGTTCATAGCGAACTCAGGATTAAGCTCGAGTTACTTAGGCCATCATATGTAAAAGTTGGTCTCTTCAGTAAACGATGTTATAAAGAGAGAGCGACTTGATACGTGGTTCGGTCTTATGCAAACTCACTGCACATGACGCCCTCGCTCGCACAACACCATGTGAAACGATTCAGATCACATCGTTTTGTACAATACTAAGCGAGCCGCATCCAATGGTGTTACAAGGATAAGGTACCCAGCCTTATCCATATACTATAGACTGTTTTGACTGTCTACTTGAGCCTGATCCACAATCATATCATTGTTGGGATTTATGCCCTAAAGCCTCGTAATTAATTAATAATTATTTGATAATTATTTTATTATTAATATTTGCAATTTATAATATTCATTATATAAATAAAATTCAAGGTTATTAGTGTAATCTTGAACTGTATGTAGTTGACATACGAGAGGATCATGTTCAAGTAATAACCTAAAGGGTCTATAGTATATGGATAAGGTTGGGTGCCTTATCCTGGTAACACTATTGATACGGCCCACTTTGTAATTGTTACAAATGATTTGATCCAAATCATTCATGTAGAGACATGTGAGTGGGGGTATCCTATACAATGAGTTTGTATAAGACTGGACCACGAAATATATAATCTCTCTTTATAAATCCGTTATTTGAGAAGATTAGTATTTCACAGGATGATCATATGTGACTCGATCTTAATCCTGAGTGAGTTATGAACTCCTGCCTGTGAGGGCTCGTCCTTTGATTTGTATGGGTGAGAATGGTCTTTATAGCCGATTCAATAAGCCTACCATTTTGGGGACTTGACCAAATAGGGAGTTGGGAACATAAGTTTCACAAGATGGAATTCACTTCTTCCCATATAGGGAAAGTAGATGAGTAGTTCCCTTAAGTGCTGATTTCGGGACTTGAACAATGGGGCCCCACCCTCTCACTGGCCCGAGAGGGACTTGGTTTATGGTTGGATCATAAACAAGTTGTTCATTAGAGAATCAGTGGTACTTAAGGTGTAAGATGTAATTACAGGGGTAAAACGGACTTTTGACCCAGCTGTAATTACGAACAACTCGTGAAGGATCGACTTGCATGTAATGGTTATATCCATGGACACAACTTATCCTACAGTGCATAAGAGTGCAACTCTAGGCCTATAGTGGAGTGACCTAGAGTTAATGAATGAAAGTCAATTAATTAAAGAGTTTAATTAATTAATTTTGTATCATTGGAGCTTATAAATCTGTAGGTCCATAAGGTCCCATTGCTAGCTCATAGTAACACTAAAAGGATCACCAGCGGTTGCACTTGTTGTTCCTCGACCACCATCTTCTACTAATCGTCCTCGAAAAGACCGCTCTCTTTGCACTCATTGTGGTTTCCTTGGGCATACGGTTGATCGTTGTTACCAAATTATTGGCTATCCTCCGGGATATAGACAGAAAGGGACCCAGAAATCTGGTTTTTCAAGGGTTCACAATAATGTTAATTCTACCAATTATGTTCCCACACATGCTACTGCACAAACACCAACGAATTATGATACTATTGCACAATGCCATACACTTTTGAATTTACCGCAGTCTCAACTTTCTCTGGCCAAGAATGATGTTGGGACTTCTACATCACACATTGCCGGTATTACTATACCATCAAAGTCTTGACAATTGTCCCTCAGTTTTTTAAACTCGTAAAGACTCAATTTCACAGGACAATTAAGATTTTTTGGTCTGACAATGCTCCTGAATTATTGTTTACTGATTTCTTTAATGTCAAGGGAGTCATTCATCAATTTTCATGTGTTGAACGTCCTCAGCAAAATTCAGTTGTGGAAAGAAAGCATCAACATATTCTTAATGTTGCACGAGCATTGTATTTTCAATCTCGGGTTCCAATTAATTTTTGGGGTGAATGCATTCTTACCGCAGTCTTCTTGATTAATCGGACGCCTTCTTCTCTTCTTCAACGGCGTACTCCATTTGAATTATTACATGGATCTTTGTCGGATTACTCTTCTTTACGAGTATTTGGATGGTTATGTTTTGCTTCTTCTTTGACTGCAAATCGCACCAAATTTGCTCCTCGTGCAATTTCAGCTGTTTTTGTTGGTTATCCACCCGGGATGAAGGCCTATCGCTTATTTAACATTGAATAATGTCGCTTTTTTATCTCACGAGATGTAGTCTTTCATGAGAATATATTTCCATTTCATACAGTCACTATGTGAGATGATCTGGAAGAATTTCTTCATAATTTTGCTTTGCCCAGACCATTTAATGTTGAAATTGGTACTGACATGACACCAAATATTGATAATTCAAAAAGTGCTTCAACTAGTGCAAATTTTCAGCATTTTTGTGATAAGTCTGCAGCCACAGTAGGTGATATAAATAATGCTGAGCAACCACAGAGTCCTATCATTGACTTGCCTCCGATTCAGCATGTCAACCCGCCACTTGTCGAGCAATCCATACAATTAGGAAACCTTGGCAGTAGCTCTTCACGTGAAGAATTGAAAGAATTATCATCACCGCCAGCGGGTATGGCACAGGTTTATCCCCTTCTTCAGGCATTGTTGATCAAGTTAATGAAGATAATGGGCCAGCTACTTCAGCCATTCAATTGGGATCGTCTTCACCTACAAAAGGTGCTAATCTTTGTCGATCTACACGTGTTAGCAAGGCTCCGTCATATTTACGGGATTTTCATTGTTCACTCGTGGCATCTTCTGTTTTGCCTAAGGCGTCAACTCGACACCCACTCCAAGATTATTTGTCATATTCTCGCTTGGCTCCAACATTTCGAGCTTTTTCACTTGAGATTTCAAAACAATATGAACCTCAACATTATCATCAAGCAGTCTCTCATGACCACTGGCGCGAAGCAATGAAGGCAGAATTAGATGCTATGGAAACTAACCACACATGGACGGTTGTTTCTCTCCCTCAGGGCAAACATTCCATTGGATGCAAATGGATCTACAAAATAAAACATAAGGGTGATGGTACCATTGAGCGTTATAAAGCTCGTCTTGTTGCTAAAGGTTACACACAACAAGAAGGATTAGATTTTATTGAAACATTTTCCCCAGTGGCTAAACTTGTAACGGTACGTGTCCTTCTTGTTATTGTTGCTTCTTTACAGTGGCCTCTCATTCAATTAGATGTTAATAATGCATTTCTCCATGGAGTTTTGCTTGAAGAAGTTTATATGGATTTGCCTATGGGTTATCATCCAAATAACAATCGTGTCCATCAAGAGAATCATCTAGTTTGCAAACTCCATAAATCAATTTATGGATTAAAACAAGCTTCAAGACAATGGTTTGCCAAGTTTTCTGATGCTTTATTATCCTTTGGGTTTATTCAATCGAAAGTTGATTATTCTTTATTCACTCGTGGTACCGGCAAAGATTTTGTTGCTCTACTTGTCTACGTTGATGATATCATCATAACTGGTGTTAGTCTCTTCGGGATTCAGAATCTAAAGTCTCTTCTTTCTGCACGATTTAAACTCAGAGATTTAGGTGATCTAAAATATTTTCTTGGTCTTGAACTTGCACGATCTGACAAAGGGATCTGTATTTCTCAACGACGGTATACTTTACAACTATTGGAAGATGTCAGACTTCTTGGGTGTAAACCAACAACCTTGCCGATGGACCCCCTGTTAAAACTTCAAGTCAATGATGGTGAGTGTTTAGACGATTCATCTCATTACTGACGTCTTATTGGTAAATTGTTATATTTAACAATCTCTCGTCCGGACATAACTTTTACCGTCAACAAGTTAAGTCAATACGTGTCCAAACCTTGTCGATCCCATCTTTCTGCAGCCCATCATTTGTTACGATATTTGAAAAATTCTCCTGGCCAAGGACTTTTTCTTCCGGGCTCATCATCTTTTCAGCTTCGAGCTTTTGCTGATTCTGATTGGGCTTCTTGTTTGGACACACGCCGATCTACCACCGACTTTTGTGTATTCTTGGGGGACTCTTTAGTCTCATGGAAATCAAAAAAGCAGTCCATTGTTTCTCGTTCTACAGCAGAGGCAGAGTACCGCGCATTGGTCGTCGCCACTTGTGAAATAGTTTGGCTCACTCACTTACTTACGAATTTTCAAATTCCTTTCAAACCCCCTGCACTCTTGTTTTGTGACAATCAGACTGTTGTACACATTGCTTCCAATCCTATGTTTCATGAACGGACGAAACATATTGAATTAAACTGTCATTTCATCCGTGATAAAGTGATTGATGGGCTCCTTAAACTTCTCCTGATTCGTTCACCTCTCCAACTTGCAGATATTTTCACCAAGGCTTTGCTCGCTGTCACTTTATTTCCTTTTTTAGCCAAGATGAACGCCTTGAACATTTACGGTCCATCTTGAGGGGGAGTATTGAGAGTTAGTTTTATTCAACTATGTATTTTGTTAAATGTATCTAAGTGTATCTATATTCTGTTACGTGTATCTATTTTGTTGCTTTTATATTGGGGTTTGTTATTATCTTAACCACCCCACTTCATGTATATAATGCTCACTTGGAGATCAATAAAACCATCTGAGAGTATTTATCTGATAGTATTTTTCCAGACTATTTTTCCATTAACTACACCTTAACTAGCAAGAGTCTAATAGCCAAAAGCATACTAGCTTACGCTCTAACTTGAGAAACACAGGGGACATTTGGAATCCCATGTGAATTAGCAATGACCACCTTGCAAGGCTAAATACTCTAGTCTTTGGGTTCATGGATTTCAAGTCATGAAGAAAAGAATGAGAAAAACTATATTTGAAAATATATTGCTAATGAAATATCAATTTTAAAATTGGCTGAACAAATATTTCCTAGACAATTGTTTGTTCATTAAACTAGGTTGGAGTCAAGTTTTGAACAATTAACTAAAACAGGAGTAACTTTTTTTTTGACAACATGTTGGGTTTTGAACAATTAACTAAAACAGGAGTAACTTTTTTTTGACAACATGTTGGGGTGGAGATTGAACTAGGACTTCATGGTCAATATTTGCTATGCTCTTGTTGGCAAAAAAAAAATAAAAAAAAACAGGAGCAACCTACACCTCAAATATAGGGTTACACAACATTACACTTCAAACATAGACTACTTAAACTCAGACTACATAACTCTTCATGTCTACCACTCCAAGTAACACAACCTCACTGCCAAACAATTCGTAAGTGTTTCTTTTATTATTTGCTAGATTAAATGACAAGTTTACTTTTTGAATTTTGAAGTTTGTGTCTATTTGGCCCTTGAATTTTCAAAGTGTCTAATTGGTCCCTAAATTTTTAATTTTGTGTCTAATAGGTTTCTAAATTTTCAATTTGATTTCTAATAGGTACTTGGCAAATTCGAAGTTTTCTATTAGATATAAATTTGAATTTTATGTTTTTTATATTTTATTATTGTGTCTAATAGGTCTCTACATTTATAATTATATAAAAATTTAAATTTTATGTTCATAGAATCATAAAATTTTAATATTGTGTTTACTGTTTAATAGATCCTGAATTTTAAAAAATTTAAAAAATTGTGGGACTAAATTTAATTCAACTTATTTTCTATTAAAAAAAATGTTGAAAAAAAATGAAACAAAAAAAAAGAAAATGGAAAAAATGGAGAGCTGTTGGAGAGTGATCATCACTGACCGGGAGAAAGAACAGTAGAAGAATGGCGAGGGCTAATCAAATATTCCGCAGAGCCCGTAAAGCCCTCCATGATCTCGACCTCCTCAAGATCTTGCAGTCCGAGATAACTCACGAGCTTTCTTCCACTCCATTTCAGGTTTCTTTTTAATTTCCTCGCTTCAATTCCACGATTAAACCCATTTTTCAATCAATCTCTGCTTTCTGAATGCAGAACGATGAACGAAGTGGCAGTTCCAGTGATTTCTTGGTCGAACACGACTCGCCCAACTCCCAAGACGTGGTGTTGCGGCGGAAATTGGAATCGGGCGAGGAGGTTGCGATTTCTGCCCTATCGGGTCCTCTCAGATTTGGACGAGAAGGGGCTTTTCAGAGGGAGATTTTGATGAAGATTTGTGTGAGTAAGCCTGGAGTTAGCTCTCTTTTGCAGTTTGATTGTGGGGTTTCTGAGGATGATCATGGTGGGTCTCCTTTCAAAATCTACAATGCCTATTATCTTCAATCCTCTGCTTGTTTGGGCCCTTCTGTTTATAGAGGCCCTTTATTCAGGTATTGCTTTTTGGCAACTCTAATAGTAGAATTAGCATTGAGCATAACCATTTGTGTTTGATTATCTTTTTAAAACATTGGGTGTCCTTTTTAATTGCTGGAAATTCTGAGTTCTCTATGTTTACTAATTTCAATCTTGCACTGTGACCTTGCTATAGAATTTTCTGTAGTTGAGATTGATATCTTGGTTATATTTTGGGACGTTTTTCTTTTGATATCGGTGAGTGTCCATGACAGCTTATCCTCATGGGACAACCACCTGACCCTACTCATTTGGTTGTCAAGGTATCTCGTAGTATATTGAATTCTAGGTAGGTGGATGACTTAAACTCATTCCCTCTAAGCTCTTTATTATTTACATGGCTTTGGTTATATTTTGCAACTATTATTATGACATGAGAAGATGGATAGGGGTACTTTTTCACTTGATTCCTTTGACCTTGTTCTTTGGAGAGAAAACAGTAAGGTGAAAGTTGTAAGCTGATTTTAGGTGAGTTATTGTCTATTCTTGGTCTCCTCTAGGGTAGAATCAGTGGGGGCCTTAGAGGCAATGGTAATCAGACCTGTTATTTACATAGTTCTAGTTATTTGGGAACCTATTCAGCCTCACTTCAGCGGCCCTTTGCACCGCCTTTCTCATAGAAACCTCTAGGTTGACTCCACTTCACAAACTATGGGAATCTTACAGCCGAAGTAACCTAATTTGTGTAAAAGCTAGTCGTTTTAATTCTCCTTTGAGGAACTAGTTATAACTTATGAAGTTCAAAGTTGCAAACTATTTGTGATGAGAATATGATTTGTGTGCTTTTGTGTAGTAAATGAGACTGTAATCTAATAATGCTTCACAGTGGCGAATGGTTGGGTTTAGGACCCCGACCTTTAAAAATATTGAATCCAAATTTGTAATAAAACCAAAAATATATTTTGCATCTAGTCTAATGGGGTTGGTGTCCTCCCCGCTCACCCGGAAAGGAAAATGTATATATTTTGCTTTGCAGATGATGACTATTTCTTTCACCAAAACGCTGCTTCATTCCATTTCGGCATCAAAAAAGCTGTGTATTCCAATGGGGCTTTGATAAGGGACTTGGAAGCTTTAGATCAAAGATTCAAATCGCATGGTGGACACTTTACCTAGGATGAAACAAAAATCCTAGTGTATCTTGACAACCCTATGTTGTACTTGTACCAAGGTTTGTCCCGTGAAATTAGTCATAGTGCGCATAAGCTGGTTGAGATAGTCACGGTATCAAAAAAAAAAGTTGCTTCGTTCTTTCCCTCCGCCAAATGCAATTCATCTGCTTTAGTTATTTAACATGCTCAAAAACTTTGGCAGAATCCTCATCTCCTCCCCAATTATCTATTCTCTTTTAACTTATCCCTCTGCTTATTCCGCTAAACAGCATAGTCTTGAAACTACTTCTCCATTCAGTTGTTGCTTTCCTGTTCTGCTCACAGAGTTCACGTTGATTCTAATTTTTCCTACCTATTTTCAACTCTCAACAAATGCAAAATGATCTTCATTTTTTTACCTTTGTAATTGTTCAGTGAGTCAATTTTATACATTGAACTTCTAATTTTCATCAAATTAAACCTTAAATTTGGATAAGAGGTGAAATTATTACTCCCACTTGGTTAATAAATTTTCATGTTTTGATGATTTCTGGCTAGATATGAGCATTCTTGTGACTGGACTGCACTATATTGTAGACATTGATTCTTCTGATCACAGATGTTTTTTAGTTGGGTTTGATCATTTTATTGTTGATTTTTGGAGCTTTTTTACCTACTTGGTTTTGTGTTTACGTTCAGATTCATGGTTCGATTTGGCTATTTCTGTAGCTTGATTTTAAGTGTTTTATTTGTTGATTTTTTTCTGATTTGTTGGTTAGTTCATGAGCTCTTTTCTAATTTAGTTTTGAGAATGTATTAATTTCACCGCTTATTTAAAGTTTCATTTAAGGTTAAAATTCACTAAGCAAGTATAAAGTTTCATTTAAGGTTAAAATTCACTAAGCAAGTACGGAAGGAAAATTGACTTTTTCCATAAAAAAAAAAAAAAACTACTCTTTTCTCTTGAATAGACAAAGCACAGACTTATACGAATCATTACACAGCTTCCTTAATGCTTAATTGACCAATTTAACGTTGGTTTCCTGGTTAAAAATTGAAAATTTGTTTGTGTATGGCTTCTTTTCGTTTTATGTACTTGGTTAAGCATCACGATTCGTGTTATTTAGTCAGTCATTCTCATATATTTCTGTTCGGTTTTGTCATTCATCTAATGCATAAGCTTTACCTGTTTTTTCGAGCTTTCTTCTCTCAGATACTTAAAACTTTTGTATCCCTGGCAGCTCATTAGATCCCCAGTTACAAGACACGTTCAAGGAATACCTAATCAGTAGAGGTATTGAAGAAAGCCTCACCAACTTCCTTCTCCTTCACCTGCATAAAAAAGAGCAAGGTCAGTATTTGAACTGGTTGCAAAAAGTCGAATCATCGATAGCAAAAAGACAACCGAACGAACTTTAACGACTTCACACCATACCCCGGAGGCCTGACTTTCATATGGGAAGAGAATGCCTAATTTTAAGCGCAGGTTTTGATCATTTATATTGATTGCTAAATGAGAGCTTTCTTTCATTCTGCTTGCATTTTGTGTTTCTTGCACATGGATAATTCAACTTGATTTGTTATCAACAGAACAAAAATATGATACTCATTTAGTTTGAACCAAGGATTAGATTGTTGACTCGACGAAAATGTTGATGTCTCAACAACTTAATGGAAGTTCAATGGAAATATTGAGACTCATGGGTATTTCTAGAAAATCATGGAATACAAGGAACTAAAAAAAAATATTTCAATGAAGAAATAAAGTGTTTTTCATATCTTAAATGGGTTATAAATCATATTATTGGTTATATTATTATTATATTAGCGATATTTTTATTGACACTTTTTATATTTGATTGAGGTTTATATGCTGTATAATCTGTTTGCTTTGGTTTGATGGAACAGATTCTCTAGCCTCTCTGCAGGTTTTGATAAGAAAGCTTGATTTAATGGAAAGGGAAAGAATGTTGGAATCAAATTTCTTGGTACTGTAATTTGACTTCATGCATGATTTGAAGAAATAGTTCTCACATGTTTATAAGAATCGAATCAATTTAGACTCGTTAAAATTTCGTTTTAAACTTTTATATGTGAATCATCATAATCCTCAGGTTTTCTCCCGTCAGCATAATACATATTCATCAACATAATATCTTATTGATGGATGTCGATCTTTCACATATCTCCTGAGTGAAACATTTGTAGGAACTTTAGTTTCTAGCAACTGTTCATGAACATCCTCATCTGCCTCAATCTGTTCAGAATCTTCTACTTCATCTGTATCATCAAACTGATCATTCTAAACCTTATTTTCGTGTGTTGAAGGTTGTGCCAAAGGAACTGAATTTAAGTCAGTCAGATCATCACTGGGGACTCTATTTCATGTCTTCTCAATGTCTTGTATGGTTTGATCTTCTACAAACACAACAACCATAGCCAAGGAACACACATGGTCTACTACCAGAAGAAAATTGAATCAAAAGGTGTTCCATAATTATATATGTTAACATGAAAAACATGAAACTAAAGGTGAAATTAGGGCTGGAAATTTAAAAAAATACAACAAATTTGTATAGAGTATCAATTCACATTTTGATACACTCTCATTTTAAAAGTTTAAATTAGGCCCTATGACATTTTTTTTTCTTTTAACATAATATTGAGAAGTTTCCTATTTGGCTAATTATATTAGCCGAGTGTCGTAGAGTTGAAGATGGAGTATAAAAATATAAAGAAATAAATGAGTTTTTATGAAAAAAAATGTTTATGGATGATTTGTGAAGCCAACCATTGTTTAATTTAACCTTCATTTATTTTAATTAGTTAATTTAGAGGAATTGTTATTTTCAGGGAATTAGTTTTTAACTCTTTTTAAAAAAAGAAGAAAAAAAATTAAGGCCAGCTTGAATCTTTGTTGAATATTAAGATTCAATAAAGTTCCTTTTTATTGAACAATTTCCTTCTTGTGTTTTGATATTTTTCAATTCAAAATGTTTATCCCTTTAACTTTAATATCTATTTTAGGCTCTAAAATTTGCATAAGAGATTTATTTCAATCCTTGTTATTATTATTATTATTTTTTTATTTTTTTATTTTGTTAATTTTAATATAATTTTGAAATTTAATTAAAACCTATCTTTAACTATACATTTCATATTTGAATCAAAATCCGTTGTAGTCTAGTTGGTTAGGATACTCGGCTCTCACCCGAGAGACCCGGGTTCAAGTCCCGGCAACGGAATAATTGTTTTTTAAAATCTCATAGGAAAAATTCCATGAAAAAAAATGCTTAAATTTGTGTTACAATTACACATATCTTTAACTATACATTTCATATTTGAATCAAAATCCGTTGTAGTCTAGTTGGTTAGGATACTCGGCTCTCACCCGAGAGACCCGGGTTCAAGTCCCGGCAACGGAATAATTATTTTTTAAAATCTCATAGGAAAAATTCCATGAAAAAAATGCTTAAATTTGTGTTACAATTACACATATCTTTAACTATACCTTTCATATTTAAATCAAAATCCGTTGTAGTCTAGTTGGTTAGGATACTCGGCTCTCACCCGAGAGACCCGGGTTCAAGTCCCGGCAACGGAATAATTATTTTTTTACATCTCATAGGAAAAATTCCATGAAAAAAATGGATAAATTTGTGTTACAATTACACCAACTTTTAATTTGGTCAATCACCCACTAAACTATGTGGTTTGTTATAATTTCACCTATAAATTTTTATATGTATTTCTTCATCGTCATCATAAGGATTATACTATAATAATCTAGAAAGGTGTTCAATAATCATGAAAATCTTACGGATTTCTTTTGGTGACAATAGACGTTCCATAATTATAAGTTTAACTCATAGGAAATTAATTCTTAGGTGGGTGATCTCAATTATTATTGAGCGTCTCAATTATAGTGATAGAAGTCTATCAGTGATAGTCCTATATAAACGATAGAGTCTATCAGTAATAACCACTGATTGTTTTGCCATATTTGCAAAATGTTTTAAATTTTGCTAAATTTGCAATTATTTTTTACATGATTGTTGTTTGTGCAACCAACTCATTTAAAAATCTAGAGACCAAAGTTTTGGCCTTCGAGAGAGTCTTCTTAAAAAAAAAAAAAAAAACCTTAAACTATGGAATAATAATAATTAAAAGGGAGGACTTTCATAAATTTATCAATTTACACTATCAGATAGATTTTATTTGAAAAACATTAATTTATATTTGTAGAGACTTATAATTGTATCAATTAAACCTATAAACTTTCTCGAGTGAATCAATTGCATGGAAGTTTAAAAATTTAATCCATATAATTTTAAGTTTTCACACGTGTGTGAACTAACGTTTTTCAAACCAAATCTAACTAATGGTGTAAATTAATTCACTTATGAAAGTTCAAGTTCTAATTTATACAATTATTAGTTTAGCGTTTTAATTTATATCTCCAAAGTTTTAGTGTATAAATTGATTTTTTTATTTTTTTAATTCAACAACAAATAAGATGGAAAGATTCAAACTCTTCTGGGTCAAAGAATAACAAATGTTAATTTAACAATATTTTAAGTTAAATTACAAGCTTAGTTCATGGACATGAATGTTTATGTCTAACCAGACTTTTAAATTTCAATTTTTTATTTGGTAGATAGAGGTGTGAATTTAAATAAAAAATTAAAGTTGAAAAACTAAATTTATAATTTTTTTTTTAAAAAAAAAGTTACTTTAAATACTATAGAATTTAACCAATATTCTAGTATTTTTTTTGTTTTTTTGTTTTTTAATTTTTAACTTACTATGCATTCAATGGTCTGGTTCAGCGGTTGCTTTTCTGCGGCAAAAAAAAAAACAAAATGTCAGAATTATCTGATTCCCCGAGGTTCCAAAAGTGGCAAATTCGAAGGTTTCTCCATTTACAAATATACCCTCGCTTAATGTACTCATTTACAAATTTGCCACTGAACTTTCATAAGGAGAAAGATTTGGTCAATCCGCTCGCACCATTTGTCCAATACTTTGACCTCTTAAATTCTTACAAGTGTCCCTCCTATGATGAATTGGAAGTCCTCGATCCGATTCTACTGTGTTATCGAGGCAGCGTAACTTTTTAACTCCGTTGACCGATGGGGTCCACCAAGTGCAGAGTTCATTAAGCTTTTGATACTGTCAGAAAACATATCAAAATGAATTGTTGAACAAAAGGATCAAAATTGAAAAATTCATAGCATTATTAAATGAACATCAAAATCAAAACCTAAGTTTTTTTTTTTTTTTTTTTTCTGGGGGGAAAGTTTTAAATGTCCCTCCATAATCGTTACTCATTTCTTGAATTGAAAGATTCAAATCCTTACCGTTGAAAGAAAAAAAGATCGAAGTTGTTACTATCGGTCTCTCTAAAAAAGATTTGATACTAAGATAAAGAGTATGTACGACTTATATTTTGATCAAACTCTTAAGGGTGTTTGGCTCAAGAAGTTAGAGGTAGTTGAAATTGTTTAGTTGGATAAATTGTTTAGTCTGAACAGTTCTGAAATATGTGTGTTTGGGTAGAAAGTTGTGGAGTGTTAAAGTCTGATCTGTTTGGGTAGAGAGTTCTTAAACTTGGAATTCTCAAGTCTTAATTTATTTTAGTTGCTTTGTTCTATCCATTTTTTTTTTTACAAACTTTCAAAATTTCATTATTAAAGACTTTTTCAATTCCAATAAATTCTTAAAATGAATTATTTTTATTTTATTTTATCTATTTTACAAATTTCTTTTGAAGACAATAAAAAATAATTTTGAGCACAATATTTTATATTATTTTTTTACATTGATTATAAAAAAAAAATATATATATATATATATATATATTATTATTATTATTATTATTATTATTATTTTTTTTTTTTTTTTTTATTTTTTTTTTTTTTTTTAGGACTCATCTTTAATTTTATGAATTCTAAGATTCAAATTGTTTTGTTTTTATTAGCGTAGGTATATTTTACAAATTTCTTTAAAGAAAAGAAAAAAAGAACAACACATGAGTATAGTCACTCATGTGTCAAACACATCTTTCTCCGCCTTCACCCTCTTAAACTCGTCATTCCATCTGAATCCACTGCACCCGAAAACCAGCATCTCAACAATGACGGTTTATTTTAGCTATTTTTTTTGTACAATTTTTTCTATAATTTTTCATATTTTCATTGTTTATGACTTCCTCCAATAAATTTTAAAAATGTGATTTTTGCTTTTTATCTTATGTATCCTTCCCAATTCTTTTTTACGATAACAAAAATAATTTTGACCACAATACTTCACATTCTTTTTTCAATATTACTCACATTAATTATTTATTTTATTTGGATAGTTTTGAAATAAAAGAGAGTCGTACAATAGTGTGTTAAATATTACATGTGAATTTGAAAGATTTTAATCCATTAATTTAAGCAGAAGTGGTTGGTTTTATTTGTCTGAATACTACATTTTGAATTTGATTTAAGTATCAATTTTGATTCAACAACCTAATTTATATTTAAAATAATAAAATGGGTTGAATTGCATTTTTAGTCATTTTATACATTTTGTTTACATTACATTTTTTTTTAAATAATTAAAAATATTGTGTGGGAGAGAGAGGGGAAGAGAGAGAAATGTGTTACTTTGGTAAATAATTATTGTTGAAGTCTAGGAAGTTGATATTTTGTATCCGAGTTCAACAAGTCTGGGCCAAACGGAGGGTTAACTTTTTCCCCCAACAACTTTTGGGGTCAAACACGGGGTTTTTGTACGAATGACTCACCCCTCGGGAGTCGCGAAGTTTTTTTAATCCAGTTTTTGAAAATTTATGTTTTTTGACCTTCTCTCGTGATAAGGAAGTGCACAAAGTCATTCGTACCCTTCGCTTATCACGAGAAGATCACAGTTGTCTCCTCGTGATCGTGATAAGCGAAGGGTACGAATGACTTTATGCACCTCCTTATCACGAGAATGTCAAAAAACATAGGTGTTCGCGACGAAGGTTAAAAAACCTCGCGGTCCCCGAGGGGAGGGTCATCCGTACAAAATCCCCGGTCAAACACCCCCTTAAATTTTTAAATTTGTTGCAATTAAACTCTTAAAGATGGCAAAATGCACCAACCACATTTAAACTATAAGTAATATTATAATCAAATCTTCCAACTATAAAATTGTTATAATTAAAATTCAAATTTTTACATCAATTTTTTTTTTTTCTTAAATTGAGATGGTAACGTATTCATTTGGAAACCAAAATTGTTTTAATTGTTAATATTGTGCTTTTCAAAATTTATAGAGTTAAAAAAAAATCAATTGAAACAATTCTATAATCCGAGGGTTTGGTGGTTGTAACAATTCTTAAAGTTTATGGATGGTTTGACAGAAGATAATGTGACTAGTGGTCGATCAGGGCGGTGACGATGGCTAAATCAAAGATGTAAAAAGGTTCATTCAAATTTTTGGTGTCGAGAGCGATTGATTTGAGGAATTGGAGAAGGGCATTTTGGGAAATGGGAGTGATGAATTTAGGGTTTAGGTCGCGTGCGGTTTGGAGAAGAAGAAATTTCGTTTTAGAGTTTGTGGGAATGATGAGAATCTGCTCAATTGTCATGGTGACAAAAAAAACAGAGGATGATTCTGAATGATATATAAATAAAGGTTTTTTCTTATTTATTTATTTGAATTCAAGGAAGAAATGTGAGAGAGAGGAAAAAAGAGAAACATGTTCGCTTTATAAATGAGATAGTGATATGAATTATCTTGACAATCTAATTCATATCCATGATGAAGGTCAATGAAGTCAAATCATTGTTATGGAGCAAAGATCAAAGTCAACAAAGAAGAGAAAAACACTATCTCACAATACCATTTCGTGGAAGATTAATAGATCATGGTAAAACCAAGTTTAAAATCCATATTTTGTTACTTAATGTACTCATTAAATATGCAACATAGTTCTAGGTGATCTTTCATATTTTAGATGAGTTTTAGTTTTCCAAGATGCCTTTTAGAATATCAAGGCACCCTTTGGTATTTCAAGGTGACTTTTCATATTGACATTTATGTTAGGGAGTTAAAGAGTCTCTTGGCTGAATTCCTTGTCTATAAAAGGGATTGGTCATGTCTAATGTAAACGACAACTTGATATGAGATATGAAATGTAGTGTTTTGGGTTTGAAACCCTGAAAGCTTTTAAGCTTTGTTTCTTGTGTGTTCTTGTGATAGAATGCATGAATATTTGGAGCATTCAAGTGAAGAATGATCTGTCTTGCTTGTGGAGTGCTTTGAAGATCGAGGGTTGATGGGAGCCAAAAGCTTTGTCCGATCCTTGGTTTGTTAGATCATCTAAGTAACCTGTATTCTAGCCTATCTTAGGGGCTGAGATCGAATTGGCTACTGGGGTTTTCAAGTTAATGTGTTGGGGGTCCGTATAATCAAGGGGTTCTCACCCTTATTCTTGGAGGTTTCGTATCATTTGGTATCAGAGCTTTGGCTCTAGGTCGGGTATATCGTTTATCTTTCTTTCGTGTCTTTTATTTCAATCTTATTCAAAAATTCCACAAAAAAAAAATCATCTTCTTGAAGTGTTTCGTTATTTTTGTCTTCCGCGTACATCTGCTGAATTATGTATGTCCGAAGATGAATATTGCATTAAAGTGTGTAAAATTTGTTCTTGTCTTGTTCAGCACGAATTTATCTATCCATCAAGACAAATTTCACTTTAATCTGAGCCCTATAACTTTAGTTATCGATTTTTCTTCAAGCCCCATACGTTTTGCATTCTGCCCAATTCATAAATTTTCTGATCTACGTTCGGTTGCATTTCTATTTATCTTCTGTATCTCTAAAATATTCATATTTGATATCCAATTGAAGCTCTGTGAGTCAGCTATTGACACAGATCAGTCTTGTAGAAGTTCATTCAGTAGATTAAAAGATATGAATTATTGAGTGAATACTGTTCGGTCTGGAAAAACTGTTATCTACAATCTGCTGCTGCTGACTTCGAAATATGATATCTTTTTTATTGCTATTGCTAAAGCAGTCAAATTGGGTACCATTTTGAAGCTTATTGATATATCTTTATAACCTTATTTGTTTTGTTCTAATCTGAGCTCTGAGAAAGAAGATATCGCACCAAGAGTTAAGGACCGCCCTGAAGAAAACTTTCAATACTTGGAAAAACCAGTTCTCGAAAATATATTGATATATCATTTGGAGAATTATTTTTGACAATCATATTCAAATCAAAGATGGTGCTCAAAAGATCTTTAGGATTCAAGGACGAATTCCTTTGAAGAACGAGAGGATGATATGAATTATCTTGACAATCTAATTCATATCCATGATGAACGTCAATGAAGTCAAACCATTGTTATGGAGCAAAGATCAAAGTCAACAAAGAAGAGAAAAGCACTATCTCACAATACCATTTCGTGGAAGATTAATAGATCATGTTAAAACCAAGTTTAAAATCCATATTTTGTTACTTAATGTACTCATTAAATATGCAACATAGTTCTAGGTGATCTTTCATATTTTAGATGAGTTTTAGTTTTCCAAGATGCCTTTTAGAATATCAAGGCACTCTTTGGTATTTCAAGATGACTTTTCATATTGACATTTATGTTAGGGAGTTAAAGAGTTTCTTGGCTGAATTCCTTGTCTATAAAAGGGATTGGTCATGTCTAATGTAAACGACAACTTGATATGAGATATGAAATGTAGTGTTTTGGGTTTGAAACCCTGAAAGCTTTTAAGCTTTGTTTCTTGTGTGTTCTTGTGATAGAATGCATGAATATTTGGAGCATTCAAGTGATGATTGATCTGTCTTGCTTGTGGAGTGCTTTGAAGATCGAGGGTTGATGGGAGCCAAAAGCTTTGTCTGATCCTTGGTTTGTTAGATCATCCAAGTAACCTGTATTCTAGCCTATCTTAGGGGCTGAGATCGAATTGACTACTGAGGTTTTCAAGTTAATGTGTTGAGGGTCCGTATAATCAATGGGTTCTCACGCTTATTCTTGGAGGTTTCGTATCAGATAGACTTCAACTTCAACAGTAATGACGGTTGAAGTCTGATAAGTTTATATTTTTTTTTATCTAAATTCAGGTCAAACCGAGAGTAAGCTCACTCCCCCAATTTTGTGGGACAAACTGCGCTTTAAGATTTTTGAGGAATCTCAACCTCCCACAAGTTAACTCACAAAAAGTTCAACATAAATTTCTCCTCATGTGTTATCTCTATTTTTTTCACAATTTAACTAAAACAACCCACTACCAATATACTTAAAACTAAGCCACTGGTTTGAATTCTTTTGTTATATGAATCCTAAATTACAAATAAAGAAAAGTACTAAAACAAGTATAAAATTTAAAATAAATAGAATCTTGAGCACCGTAACATTAATTCATAATCATGGAAAAAAAAGCGCGTGTCACAGGAGTAAATTTTGAACCCAAATTTTTTTCGCCTCGTGCGGCGCTAAGAGGTTCCCTAGATCACCTGCCCATGTGCATGGGTCGCGAGGCTAGTTCCCATAGCCTCTCTTAGCCCGCCTCCCGAACACTTGTATGGTTCGTAACATATGATTAATTAGTGGGCAAGTAACTACTCTCTTCTTTTCCATGTCTCTCTTTGAGACTCTACACCAAGCTACACCAAGAAGAATGTTCAAGACAAGGTCGTGAAGCAAAGAAAAAGGACAAAAATCAACTAATACCCTTATACTTCGGGGTTTGTATAAATTGAAATCTTGTATACCTCGTGTTAGATTTTATTTGAATTTTGTTAATTTAAATGCAAGAATACTTATAATTTTAATAATTGAACCCCTAAATTTTCATAGTGAATCAATTGTATAAAAGTTTAGAAGTTTAATAGATAAATTATAAGTCTCCACACGTGTGAAAATTAACATTTTTCTAATCGAGGGTGTAAATTGATACACTCATGAAAGTTTAAGGTTTTAATTGATACAATTATTAGTTTAGAGTTTTAATTGATACAACCCTCAAAGTTTAAGGGTATAAATTGATTTTTACCCAAAAAAGAAGCTCGATTGAGGTAGAGAAGAACTTCACCTAAGGTCTAACGGAGTAAAAGACTCGCGAAAAGAATGTTATGGGTTAGAGTTAGCCTGACAACTGGTCATAATCAAGTGAAAACTATGGCGCCGCACAACTGGAAAAGTATGACCCTAATATTTGGTTTTAGAGGACTTAGTTGAGGGATTCTCATAGGGAGAGTCTTCACTACAACATTTTCTAGTTTTCCTTATTCAAAAAACTGTCGGAATAGTCTAACAAAACGTTGGGAAAATTAAGTCTCAATGGAAAAAACGTCGGGACAAGTTTTCTTGAGGAAAAAAGTAGGTTGTCCCGATATCATTTATGCAGAATTTGAAGTCATGAATTTGAAGTCATGACCTTATGGGGAAGAACATATATGGGCATTCCTTTTGGCAATCAACCACCAATAATTTATTATTTTTTAAGGAACGGTTTGATATAAAGGGAAACGAAACTGAGAGAAACACATTTTTAAAGTTTCTCAAATTTTGCTTCTTTTTTAGAAACGTTTTTCAAAATTTAGAAACAAGAAACGAGAATGGTTATCAAACAAGTTCGTTTCTCCAAAAATGAGAAATAGAAACAGGAACGTTATCAAACAAGCACTTAGTTTTCAGTTTTTTTTTTAAATTTTTTTTATCCAAATATGTATTTTTTTTAATTTCAAACCAATTGACATATTATGTTTTTCTTTTTATTGCTGATAAACAATGTTTTAATTGTAGAAAACAAATTTCTTATTTATAGACTATGACATAAATTAAATGTTGCATTCAAAAGTCTAAATTATGGGTCCAAATATTTCTTTTCAAAAACTATTTTTCTACCATTTTATAAGTGTTAGAGAAAAATGGAGTCAAATAATTAAGGCTCATGGATCCAAATGACTTAAGTAAGTAGCTTACTTAATTGGCCAAAATGGAGGTTGCTTCTTTGTAATTGGCTAACTGATAGGTTGCAGAAGAAAAATGTTGAACTTTCGAGTTTGTTTTTCTTTTGGATTCTTAAGTGAAGTTTTGTGGAATCTATGAGCTATTGTTAGAGTGATTCGTGAACATTTTTCTTTGAGAGAAAAAGTGAGAGAAAACACTTTTGAGCGTTTCTAAATTCTGGTAACTTTCTCCCGACGTTATAGTGGAACCTGCATCGATAGCAGAGAACTGGACGTAGCCCACACTGGGTGAACCAGTATAAATCTGGTGTTAATCTATCTTCCCTTGAAATTGATTTATTATCGTTCTTATTTCTTAGAAGTTTTAGGTTTGTTTATCTATTCTTCTAAGCTCTGGTTTTCAAATTGTTTATTCCGCTTTAAATTTGGAACCAATAACTAATATGAGTTTTAGATAAAAATATATATTGTCTGAATCTAGTATAAAATTTGGATTGATTATATTGGTATCAAATTACCCTAACAATAAGGCACTTCGCGACCTTAAATAAAATAGTTCCTAAAGGAGAACAAACCAAATCAAACCAAAGATAGAGAAATGACTCAATAACTGACTTTCAAGAAGTTCTAAAGATTCAAAACATACTCAAAGCCTCCCTTTCCAAAAACACTAATCCAAAAGAAAAGTAAACTCAGTCCGTAATAAAATCAAGAAGACCAAGTGGAAACTTCAAAATCAATTACTCCCAATTCTCGGTACCAAAAGAATGAATAAATGGAAGTTGGACAGTATATACCTTATTGGCAACCGTTTTTAAGTCTCTTTCCCTTGAGGGATCTTTTTCTAGCTAGTATTTGGTGCAGATAATGATCAAATGGTCCGGAATTGACGATGGCCACGGCGGTGATTGAACGGGCACAGAGGCGAGTGGGGTAGGGCGCTTGGCGTTGATGATGATGTGAAGGCGTAAATGCGAGGGGGAGGGAGACGAAGATGCGAAGGGGAAAAGAAGGTCGAGAGGAAAAATGAGAAAAAGTGATGCCAAGAGGAAAGGGAAAAGAGGAAAAGAGGAAAAGAGGAAAATAAGATAATAGAGGTAGGATTTCAATATTCGAAGCTTTTTACGACGCACTGGATACGTCGGGAAAATCCAAAACAGGTGTTTTATTTATTAATGTTCACCTATTCTGATGCAATTTTTTTTTCCGACGCAATTGACTATGTCGGGAAAAATGTCTAAGTGTAGCCGAAATTAATTTTATGAAGAGGTCGACTTAGGTTACGAATTGTGTAGTCAAGTTCTTTTGGGAGAAGGGTCAAGTTCCTTGGAGAAGGAACAACGCTCATCAAGGAGTTGTCTTGATGTTGAAGAAAATGTGTCATAAAATTATTCCTGTATATGAGATTTATATATATAGAGGTTGGGAAACAACTTCCATTCCAGTAAAGATTGGTTTTGTGTGGCTTTGTTGTGTGTTGGTGCTTGCACCCCTAGCTTCCAGTAAAGATTGGCTTTGTGTGGCTTTGTTGTGTGTCAGTGCTTGTGCTTACTTGTCCAATAAGGATTGTGTGAACTGTTGGGTTTTTGTGTTCTAAAACTCGTGGTTTGTAAACTGAATGTATATTATATTTTGCAATAAAGGTGTTATTGGGTTTTATTTAGTAAAGTTGTTGTTGAATAAAGTGAACTGTGTTTACTTTTAACCTAACTCCAATAAACAAAGAACCCATGACTATAGGTTGTATACTTGAACTTCATGTGTGACATGATTGTGGATCAAGTTCAAGTAATAGCCAGAACGGTCTATAGTATAGGGATAAGGTTGGGTACCTTATCTTGGGGACACTATTGGACGCGACCCACTTTGTATAGTACAAACGATGTGATCCGAAATCGTTCATGTGGAGACATGTGAGTGGGGGCGTCCTATGCAATGAGTTTGCATAAGACTGAACTGCGAAACAAGTCGCTCTTTCTTTATAACTCCGTTTACTGTAAAGACCGATTTTTTCATATGATGACCTAGGTAACTCGATCTGAATCCTGAGCACACTATGAACTCCTGTTTATTCGGGCTTATCCTTTGACTTGTATGGGTGAGAGTGGCTCGAGATCGCCGAGTCAATAAGCCTACCATCTTGGGGATAAGACCGGGTAGGTAGCTGAGAACATAGTCCTGCGAGATGGAATTCACTCCTACCTGCCTTGAGGGATTAGTAGATAGGTTGTTCCTTTAAATGTTGACTCCGGGTCTTGAACTAGGGATCCCACCCTCTCATTGGCCCGAGAAGGACTTGGTATAGTGATGAGATCACATACCAATCGGTTTGGTGGTTGGACCACAAACCAATAGTTCATTAGAGGATCAGTGGGACTTAAGGAACAAGATGTAATTACGGGGGTAAAACGGTTATTTTGACCCAGTTGTAATTACGAACAACCTGTGAAGGATCGACTTACTGATGATGGTTATATCAAAAGGACAAAAATATATCTACGGTGAGGAGAGTGCAACCCTTGGACTTTAGTGAAGTCTCCGGGGGTTAACGAATGTTGGTTAGCTTGGCTAAAGAGTTTGGTCGGGTAATCTCGTATTCGTTGAAGCTCATGATCTGTAGGTCCTTTAGGTTCTCCTAGCTAGCTCGGATTAAGCCGTGTAACAATATGAGAGAAAAAGAATTTGAATTTATTCAAATTCATTTTTGGAAGAACGATGGACATATTTAAATATGATTTAAATTTGGGATCGGTCTAAAACATGAATAGTGATTCATGTGTGATGATTCAGTTTAAGAAACCAGGATTAGTCTTATTATTTAATTAATATTTGATATTGAATTAAATAATAATATTAATTAATTAAAATTTATTTTGTTTATTAAAATTAATTATGAATTAATTTTAAAATGACAAAATATTACAAGTGAGATTATCCAAGTCTGAGTGGATTTATCCAAGTTGTGAAGTGAATTGTGAATCATCGACAACATGCATAAACTCATCAATTTTGGAACACTTGGTTGAAGACTAATCCATCCAATTTGAGGTGTCATGCAAAGCAAAGAGTTTGTTGCATGTGAATTGCCTTTGGATGAAGTTCAAATAGTTCGAAGTTGATGATTTTCAAAGAGTTTGAATATTTGGATGAGCATGAAGAGTTCATGTTACTTGAGAAATTAGAAAGCTAAGTGTTAGATATTTCTCACAAAATCCTCATCACTTTCATCTTCCCATCTTCTTCTTCCAAATTTTTTCTTTCATAAAGAAGTCTTACCACTCCGTTGCTCGACCCGAGGATAGCGGGACTACCAGAGGTGGTTCTTGGAGATTTCGAGAGAATCTTTGAAGGGTTCGTGAGGAGATTCGAGCATTGGAAGAGAAGTTTTTAGAACTACAACATGTATGTGTTCTAATTCCTTTTAGTTCAAAGCTTTGAGCATGTTTCTTATTTAGCTAAATTGATAAAATTAGAGTGTCAATGATCCGACTCGCTTCCGCTGCGCTACATGCGCTCCATCAATGAACCTTATGGAGGTTGTTGTGAGTCACGTTTCAAAGAGAGGCTATGAAGTCCTAGATTCGATCCCCACATGTTTTTTTATTTAAAAAATTGAAAGAGTAAACATAATTATGTTGTAGGTGGTGATGCAAATGCATGGAGTGGGCCGAAAGAATATTCTGATCCAGTGGGCCCAAAAGTTCTTAGCGTGAAGGTGTTGTATACATGAATTTACGAATATAGGCTTGTAAGGACATTTCGTCCGGTACGTGATTTCCGAAATAGACCGTTCGTCCCTTTCAGTTGCATTGCACTGCTCTTCTTCTTCTTCTTCTTCTGTCAGAAACAAATTTCCTTGGCGCCTTCTCTCTCTCTCTCTCTCAAATTCCAAGATTCCGAAACCCTAGACCCCTCCTCTGCTCCAACACTCTCCTTTTCTCTATGTGGATTCTACTCAACAACCTCCTTGCATTGTCCTCTCACTCTCTCCTTCTTCTTCTTCTTCTCTGCTGCACTACTCTCTCGCTCTCAGGTATCGTCGTCCTTCTCTGTTCTTGCTTTTTTTGCTTCGAAATCGTTGCTTTCTGAGCTTCGGTTGTTGCTGTTTCGACTGCATTTGTTCTTCCGAATTTGAGACCTGCTTTCTTTGCATTTCGCATTGTTTTTTGGTTAATCTTCTTTTGCTGTTTAGCTCCGTAAATTGTCGCTACCTTTGATTTTTTTGTGTTTTTTAGTGTGTTTTTTGTTGTTCTTGGAAATCTTTGTTTTCTGAGCTGAGGTTTTTTGTTTTTGGACTGCATTTCTCACTAATAGTTTGTGTTCTTCCGAATTTGAGAGCTGCTTGGTTTTCTTACTGTTTTCTTTGCATTTCGCATTGTTTCTTACTCTCTTGAGCTTTGTATTTTGAGATTGTTTTTGGTTAATCTTCTTTTGCTGTTTGGCTCCCTAAATTGTCGCTAGCTTTGATTTTCTTTTTTTTTTTGAGTGCTTTTTGTTGTTCTTGTAAATCTTTGTTTTCTGAGCTTCGGTTTTTTGTTTTTGGACTGGATTTCTGAGAAAATAGTTTGCGTTCTTCGGAATTTTCGAGCTGGTTGGTTTTTTAGTGTTTTCTTTTCATTTCGCATTGTTTCTTATCTTGAGCTTTGTATAGCAAGATTTTTTTTGGTTAGTTTTCTTCTACTGTTTGGCTCCGGAAATTGTCGCTAGCTTTGATTTGTTTTTTTGGTGATTCTTATTGTTCTTGAAAATCGTTGTTTTCTGAGTTTCGGTTGTTAATTTTTGGACTGTATTTCTGAGAAATAGTTAGCGTTCTTCAAAATTATGCGAGCTGGTTGGTTTTACTGTTTTCTTTTCATTTCGCTGCGATTCTTACTCTCTTGAGCATTCGAGGGTTTTTTGGTTAATTTTATTTTACTGTTTGGTTTTTTTAAATGTCGCTAACTTTAAATGCTTTGTTAGGAATAGGACTGCTGATTTCATCAATTTGTGTTAGTTTGAGTTATAATATTTGTCAATCGATTTATTAGATTTTGTCAATTCAATTTTTTAAGTGTCACATATTTCATCCTGGGGATCTTGCATACTGAATGTTGTACGAGAAGATTTATTCAGATTCTTATGCACTGAAGTGGAAACGAGAAGATTTCCTGATAAATTTTGAATGCCACTATGCTGAAGTGTAGTTGTAATAAGCTCATGGTATTGAGTTATCTGGTTATTGTGTTGATTTGTCATTCATGAGACTACTGTTCATTTATCCGTTGATTGGTGGAGGTGTTCTACTGCTGTTCTTCTCTCTTGCACATGGATGAATTGAGATAGTGATGCACATTTGTTTTTGCAGGATAAATTTTCTGACACTTCAATGGACGGGGATCTGTGGGATTGGTCATATGATCAAGGTTCTACTGATCTTTCCTTGTCGCTTCCTTCTATTTATCTGAACAATCAAGCTTCAAGTTGATTTGATTGTAAAGGATTGTTCCAGGTTTCTCCTTTTCCGATGCTGATGAAAGCAGTAGTTACGGTGTCGGTGTGGAATCTGGATGGCAGGCTGACTTTTACTTCGGTAATGGAAACGGTAAGCTTGATTTAGTTTTTAAATAAATTATCTGCATGCAGTTATTCTGGACCATTTTTTTTCTCTTTGTTTCACTTCAACAATTGGGGTACTTATTTTTGTTATAATTTTATGGTCGTAGATGTTATAGAAGAAAATGCTATGAATGAGAAGTGTTGCGTTCAAGTACTAAAGATTTTGATACGGAAGGCAGCTGCTGAAATTGATGATCTTGAAGAAGATCTACTTTTGCTTCAGTGTGATCTTGCATGGACAGAAAGTAGAAACCAATTTGATGCATGCTGTAATGCTTTGAGAGAAAAGATTGAAGTCCTTCATAATTCAATAAAGAGCCTGAGACAAAGTGATAAGATTAATACAGATGATCAGTTGCCATTACATAGACAACCAGCAGAGAAATTGTACGAGATACTGAAGCCTTTTCTTGGAGAGGGTCGTGAACTTGATGGGCAGGTTTTCCCTGTACCCTTTGAGATATAAAAAGTCGATGTTCATCAAGTATGAGAAAGAAGACAACAGAAAACTTTATGAAAGCATAAAGCATATATACGTGATTCCATTTTTACTTGTCAATGATCCGATAGGTTTACTGCATATAGAGATTTTTGCAAGAGAATTTTTTTCTTTTTTTATTGCATTTTTACAGAATCATTTAATCTTTGAAAAGTGTTTTGCGTTGCATTAGTTCTTAGTATTCCTAATAACCGTTGGTGCAGTCCATTTTTAATGAATTTAAGTGGAGAACCTTAACTGTTACTAGATATATGTTTCATTATCCTATCTAACTTTTCCCTATGAAAAGAATTCTAAGGATGCCAAAGTGAGCATAGCTTAGCGATAATTGACATATGCTTCTCTCGAGGTCAAAGGTTCAAACCCCCGTATCCCCACATTTGTTGTACTAAAAAACAAAAAAGGAATTCCAAGGATTAAAGAACTTTTGTATAGTTGTCCATCTGGGGAAATACATGTGCTCTATTTGCAATTTCCTTGATGTTTTTCCCTTCTGTCATTTCTCAAATTCATAAGTTTGAATTTAAAGATATGAAATGTTGCATCATACTTCTATTTCAGAGGATTTGGGAAGAAAGTGAGAGAGGGCGGAGATGAAGAATAGATTCTCTTGCATAGAGATTGAAAGAATTAATCAGTTTTTGTACGGTTTTGCTGCTGTACTCAAGAAGGGAAAAGAAAAAAGAGGGGGAAAAAACCATTTTGTTAGAGTTCATTTTGTTTGGTCATACCCTTGTCCAACATCAATACCGTGTAATCGAGTCAACAAATGCATTGTGCACACATTTGACACGACCATGCATTGAATTATGCAATTAGTGCATCTTTTTTTCAACAGTTCATTAGGAAGCTTCTTTTATAGTTCTGGAACTCTTTAATGATCTATATGTGTTGACATTATATTCCAGAAATTTTCTATAGTAATTTGGTTGTTTAAGTCACATTCTTTCACTACAGACACCACGCATGACGTAAGTGCTTTATATCCAACTTATTTTTCTTCCTATCCAAAAAAATTATCCTTGTACCCAGAACTTGATAATCATGGCTCTGCTATCTATTTCACATAATTAGTGATTGCTTGAGCCAAACTGTCTCAGAAAAGACATATGCATGTGCAACACAAATTGAGTTATAGACTCACAATGTTTGTGTGAGACTTGTTTTATCCTGTAGCTTTCATTGATGTCTAGATAGGAACAGTTTAACATTAAATAGTTCCTTGATCTCTGCAATCATGGGAAGTTGCATACTCTAGATAAGAACAGTTTAAAATTAAATATTCTTCCAGATGTCTGAAGAGACAGCTATCAGTCTCTTTTCTATTTGAAGGAAAGATTTGCTGGGGATGTTAGGTTTACGTGTTATGCTCTGATATATATTATGTGGTTTATCATGCGCAGAGTCCATATTTCTTCCAGCCTTTCTTATTTTAAAGTTTATGCTTGCTTGTGCTTCCTCTCAATCTTTGAGCAGGCCTTCACCTTTCTTTAAAACACATTTGAATTCTTACCAAAATTTCCAAGACAAAAACAAGTTTTTAAAAAACTACTTTTGAAAAGGTAGAAAACAAAACAAAGAAACACAGAGGTAGAAGTAATTCTTATAAACTTATTTTTTTTTTAAAATTTTTTTTTTTTAAAAAAATAGTTATCAAACGAAATCTTTAACTTCTTGTTTACCTTCTGTTTTGTTTTTCTTTGTTTTTTTTTTGGGACAGAAAACCTTGTTTACCTTCTGTTTAGTTTATTGCATTTGGTCAACCATTGTGGATACTAATGAATTGTCTGGGGACACTATTTAGATACTATCCCTTTTCTGTGTCAGTATTTGTAGCTGATCTTTCTAACTTGAACTAAATACTGAACTTCAATGGTTTAAGGTTATAACACTCCCTTGGTCCAAGTACCACACTTATTCCATTTTGGTTTCCATCTTTTGGAAAGCTCAATTTTAGTCCCCATGATTTGATTAAACATATTTTATCCTATACTATAATTCTAAGAATGGAGAATTTGACTCATGAAGATTGATATGATTTACAGGAAAACCCATCACTGAAACCTGTAAATAACAATCTAGAGTTCCAAGGTTCAGGGACCTCCTTGATTATTTATGAAATTAATCTGAACCAATATGGGAAGAAAAAAAATATTTTTTATTAGGTTATTGGTCAGAGGTATGACTTGGTGAAGGGAATCTATGAGAGAAGATGCTGTAAAAAAATTGTCATGGCAGCACTATGCTCATACAATTTTGTGGCTGGATGTGTCTGAGATGATCTTTGCATTCTATTTATTCATGTGCCTATATTTAAGAAAATTAGATCCATTATTACAGATGGATATTTATAAAAGTTTGTAAATGGGATGGAGTGAGCTGTATTGTTATATCTAGACAGTTCTATGTTTCAAACTGTTGAATTATGTTTTTTTAATACAATATTCTTTTATTACTGCATTTACAATTTATCATTCTAATCATTCATGACCATAACTAGATGCTTTACTTTAGTTTTGTACTTGGGGTAAATCAAACTAAAAGTAAAAGACCTTTTGTTTTGCTTAGTTGGAAGAAATTGTTCCTTGAATATAGTCTGCAACACAACATGGTAAAATTAGTAACTAGTATATTGATTGACTGTCAACTACTGTCATCTGAATTGATTTTTTTTTTTCTTTTCATTTTTTTCCTTTAAAATATATGTAAATTTTGTAATAAGGAACAGCATGCAACTGTGAACAGCCAAAGTACTGATACTTCGATGCAGTTAGTCGGTCCATTCTGCGAAACCTCGAGCATTTCTGGCATGGAAGTCAAAAGTGAAGAAATGGAAGTCAGGAGCATTTTGCTGGCAGTGGATACAATAACCAATGGTTCAGTCCAAAAGCACAAGGAAAATGATTGCATTCGCCATAAAGAAGTTAAGGTATTGCTTCCTTTCCTATATTTAAGAAAATTAGATCCACTATTATAGATGGATATTCATAAAAGTTTGTAAATGGGATGGAGTGAGCTGTATTGTTATATCTAGACAGTTTTATGTTTCAAACTGTTGAGTTATGTTTTTTTATACAATATTCTTTTACTGCATTCACAATTTAGCATTCTAATCATTCATGACCATAACAAGATGCTTTACTTTAGTTTTGTACTTGGGGTAAACTAGAAGTAAAAGACCTTTTGTTTTGCCTAGTTGGAAAAAATTGTTTCTTGAGTATAGTCTGCCACACAACATGGTTAAATTAGTAACTAGTATATTGATCGACTGTTAACTACTATCACCTGAATTGATTTTTTTTTCTTTCATTTTTTCCCTTTAAAATATATGTAAATTATGTAATAAGGAACAGCATGCAACTGTGAACAGCCAAAGTACTGATACTTCGATGCAGTTAGTCGATCCATTCTGCAAAACCTCGAACATTTCTGGCATGGAAGTCAGAAGTGAAGAAATGGAAGTCAAGAGCATTTTGCTGGCAGTGGATACAGTACCCAATGGTTCAGTCCAAAAGCACAAGGAAATTGATAGCATTTGCGATAAAGAAATTAAGGTATTGCTTCCTTTCCTTTAGTTTCATTTAGTGTCTTGGTGTGTTTAGTAGAGTCATTTACATTATATGGAGTTGATGGAAGCGAGCTGAAGCATTAGTGTGATAGCTGAAATGTTGGGCACTGTAATTGAGTCACCATATGGTCATTAGTCTGCCTTGTATACAAAAAGTCTTTAAGTTATGATGCTCACATTTTAAATTTATATAAATTATGTAAAAAGGAACAGCATGCAACTGTAAACAGCCAAAGTACTGATATTTCGATGCAGTTAGTCGGTCCATTCTGCGAAACTTCAAGCATTTATGGCATGAAAGTCAGAAGTGAAGGAATGGAAGTCGAGAGCATTTTGCTGGAAGTGGATACAATACCCAATGGTTCTGTCCAAAAGCACAAGGAAAATGATAGCATGTGCGATAAAGAAATTAAGGTATTGCTTCCTTTCCTTTAGTTTCATTTAGTGTCTTGGTGTGTTTAGTAGAGTCATTTACATTATGATGGAGTTTGATCGAAGCGAGCTGAAGCATTAGTGTGATAGCTGAAATGTTGGACACTGTAATTGAGTCACCATATGGTCATTAGTCTGCCTTGTATACAAAAAGTCTTTAAGTTATGATGCTCACATTTTAAATTTATGTAAATTATGTAAAAAGGAACAGCATGCAACTGTGAACAGCCAAAGTACTGATATTTCGATGCAGTTGGTCGGTCCATTCTGCGAAACTTCAAACATTTATGGCATGAAAGTCAGAAGTGAAGGAATGGAAGTCGAGAGCATTTTGCTGGAAGTGGATACAATACCCAATGGTTCTGTCCAAAAGCACAAGGAAAATGATAGCATTTGCGATAAAGAAATTAAGGTATTGCTTCCTTTCCTTTAGTTTCATTTAGTGTCTTGGTGTGTTTAGTAGTCATTATGATGGAGTTTGATGGAAGCGAGTTGAAGCATTAGTGTGATAGCTCAAATGTTGGACAGTGTAATTGAGTCACCATATGGTCATTAGTATGCCTTGTATTCAAAGATTCTCTAAGTTATGAAGCTCACATTTTAAACTTTCCTTGGCAGCCTGAAATTGCCGTTGACGGAGTTTGCTCAAACGCGCTTGTGACTGAAGAGAATGGTTGTTTGAAACCAGACAATCTGAAGTCTGTTTCAAAAGTAAATATTGAGGAAGCTAAGGAACAGCATATAAATAATAATTCATGCAAGAGCAGAAAATTGAAGTCAGCTTCAAATATAGTTGGTGACTGCTGCCTTCTGAAAGCACAGAAGGTTTGAAATCTTGGATTTCTTTCAATTTGAATGAATAGTAACTGAGATTTTTAAACAAAGAAGTAATGAAGTATTAGTTTGAATTAAAACCTTGGATATACTTGCACTATCATTACTTTGTAACATAACTTTCTTTACAACTAGCAGCATGGGAAATCTGTTTCTGAAAAGGCCAATCCAGAAGTCCCGAGACAATTAGATGGATTCAGTGGAAATAAAAGAATGTTTGATTCCAATTCAAGTTCTCCAGGACACTCAAACAGTGGAAATTGCAATACAGAGGAAAAGCTAATTGATTTTTTGGTAAGAAAGAAGAACAAGAGCGACGTGGGGCCAATTCTCCCCGAATCCAATGGAAGTGCCTCTACATGTTTATCTTCAATCACGAAAGGGAGGGTGGACAGTGATCTACAAGTTTTGGAGACTCAAAAACATGGTACATTTGACACTTCATATTTCCGTATAATGTTGCTTCAAAAACTGCAAGATCAGCAGGGAAATGATATGGTCAGAACCCAGACCAAGGAGACAGACATCGAAAAGGGGCGTAGCAAGGAGACAGACAATTTATTGCTGGAAGATTCTCAAAATTTTGAGAATGTTTCTCACGAGAAGTCACATTTGAACGTGAATCATATGCTGAAAGAATTTACGGAAAAGGGGCGTAGCAAATCACATACTTCTATTTCAAAAGCAAAAAAGCATCGAAAGCAGGGAGCAATTGGAGACAATGCCTGCTTAGATCTGCCTCTTGATCGGAATCCTAGAGTAAAATCAGTTGAGCCTTGCCAGCTCAAGGCCGAAATGCAGGATGGTGCTCTTGACGCTGAGAAGAACTTAGGTCCTTTGTCCCAAAATAAAGGGACTTCAAAATTGCTGGTTGGTCAAGAGTTCATAGATTTAACTTTTGTTGATGATATTTCTAGTTCAGATCAAATCAAACTTGACAGCGGAAATGGGGAAGACAAACAAAGGGTGAAGTCTTGCGCCACCACTGATGATCACCACATAGCTGAAATTTTTGCACATTTCACTTCAGATCTCAAACGGAATACATTGAGTCTAGTAGATCTGAGGAAGATGGCAAAGCATTTCAACTGTACCAAATATCATAAGCTTCGTAAACAGATGCTGATCGACATGCTTGTCGGCCATTTGGAAAGAGAGGGAAGACAAACAAATGGCGAAGTCATGCGCCACCACTGATGATCACATAGGTGAATTTTGGCACTTTTACCTTCCTCAGATCTCAAACTGAAGAATTTGAGTCTAGTAGATCCGAGGACAAAGCATTTCAAATTGACCAAATATCATAAGCTTCGCAAAAGGGTGCTGCTCGACCTCCTTGTCGGCCATTCGGAAACCTGTTAGAATGACATACCGAGGTTGGTATATTCTTCCTTTTAATCAGTTTTCTTAGTTCATTGGAAATATTTTCACCAAGATAGGAAAATCATGAAACAAAAGAATACACATAGGTCTTGTGCAGGGGATCAAAGTGAAATGATATTTTTACATTTCATTCAAATGAAAATGCGTAGGTTAAAAAATGGAAATATTTAGGGTATTTATCGTGTATAGATGTTTCAGGTTTGGTAAATTGGTTGTAGTTTTTTCGGTTGCTGCTGCCATTTTTATGTACAGTAATCCCTTCAGCTTTTGTGGGTTTGAGAAAGTTAAAACTGCTTATAGCTTAGAGTTCAGAGAAGCCTTTTTTCTTATGGAAGTTTTAATTCAACTTAGTTTTTTCCTTGTTTGTTGTTTGTATGTCTCTGGATAAGATGTTGAATTTGTTATTATTTTTTCTTGGATGTTTTTCCTAAAATTTAGGAAGATTCATTTTCGATCTCCTCAAATTTTGACCTTATTTTTAATTTTTTTTTTATTAGGTTTCAATTCCATTTTGGTTCTAAACTTTGAGCTTTGTTCTATTTTGGCCTTTAAACTTTCAAAATGTCAGTTTTGGTCATTGAACTTTCAAGTTGGTTCTCTTTTGGTCCATAAACTTTCTTCTATGGCCTTGATTTTCTTTTAACAAAATGTTTGAAAGTTTAGGGATTAAAATAAACATTTTTGCAAGTTTAGGGATTAAAGTGAATATTTTGAAAATACAGGGACAAATGAAAGAAATCTGGAAGTTTATGGACCAAAATGAGATTTCAAATTTATTATTGTTATTGGAATTTGAAAGTTTAGAGATTAAAATAGATGTTTTTGCAAGTTTAGGGATTAAAGTGGATATTTTGAAAATATAGGGACTAAAATGAAAGAAATCTGGAAGTTTATGAACCAAAATGAGATTTCAAATTTGGATATTTGAATATAAAGAGCTAGGGCTTTGAGGAGTCCTTAGAGAATTTTCTATTTTCTAGTTTTTGTTTTTAATTCTTCTTTAAGAATTTTAGTGTATTTCATAATTTTTTATGGGGTTTCCTTTTCTTTTAGATTAGATCTTTTTCATTTTACTTTTTAAAATGTTAACAATATTGTATTTATCCTTCCCCTTGGCCTATAAATTGTAGGGCAAGACTTGGGTGTAGTCCGGGCTACACCCATTTTACCCAACCACAGAGCAGAAAAAACTCGAAAGTAATAGAAATGAAAATTGTCATACTTTAGTGCTTCCTTTTTCTTTATAATGAGAATTTGGAACTTTTCTTTACATAAAAGAATAAGAAAATTTGTATTCAAATGTGGTGCATGAAAATTTGTATTTTCGTCGTGTCCTCATTTAAATGAGGAAAGTAGTACATGTCAATTATTGCTGACTTCACTTTAACGAATAGGAAAAAACTTTTCAACAATAGTTATGAGATGCATTTGACTTTGATTAGGAGATCGAAAGTAAAAACATGGATATCTTGTGTTTCATTTTTAGTATGGACTGAAGATTGAACCAATAAATTCTTGTGATAAACAAGATCTCGAAGAAAATAGATGGAGATGTCTATTTCAACCGGTTTAGATTGTGAATGTGAAATTGGTATATGGTACTATGATGCAGAAAATTTTGATCATCACCCCAGCAAATATTCTCTTTATGATAATATACAGATTTAGTACTAATTATTTCTATTGTATTATTGGATTGTTCAAATTGGAGATATAATTACAAAACTATGAAAACAAATGGCTTCATATAAATCAGATGAAGCATTCTTATTTTAACTTTAGTGAGCTCACGGTTTGAATGGGAAAACATTTGCTTACAACTACAATTAGAGATGTCCATGGGGCAGGGCTAGGTAATGCCTTTCTCGCCCCTGTTTCCGTCTCCTATTTCATTATCCGTCCTTGCGATTTTTTTTTGTTTAATTTTGTGGGGACGGGACGGGTATTCTCCAAGTAATTTTCACCACGAATAATTTATTTTTTTAATTTATTTTTAACTAATATTTTTTAAGTTTGGTTATTTGTTAAGTTGATTAATGTTATATATATTTAATTTAATAAATTTTATTGGGAAGATATGTGTTTTTTAGACTAAAGAAGTGTGTAGTTATTTTTTTTTTTTTTTATGAAAATATTATATATATATATATATATATATATATATATATAATTAAACAGGGTGGGACTGGTAAACGGGGCAAAAAAAATCCCCGCTTCCTACTCCATTTCCCATGTAATCATCTTGGTTCGGGGAGGGCAAATGGACATCTCTATCTACAATGCTCACACCATAAGCTTTGGTTTGCTGACATAATCTAATGGACATTATTTGGTTGAAGTTTGATGTGATTTCTTCAAAAGGTTAAAAAGAAAAAAGATAAATTTCAAAGTTTAATCCTAAAAGAAATGTATATTATTTTATTTTTATTTTTATTTTTATTTTTTATTATTATTTTTTTTTTTTATGGTGGGAAATTGAACCTAAGACCTCATAATCACTGGGCGTTACATCATGACATTGAGTTATGTTCTTGTTAGTAGGTATCTAAACTTTTAATTTTGTGTTTCATAGGTTCTTGACATATTCAATATTTTAATTAGATATAAAATTAAATTTTATGTCTATTGGATTCTAAGGTTTTAATTTTGTGTTCGGTAGATTTGTATTTTTTTTTTTTAAATTGAAGAGGTCAAGGATCTCTTAAATATAAAATTACAATTTAGAGACTTATTGGACACAATTGAAAGATCGAAAGTTTAGAGATTTATTGAGACAAAATTGAAAATTTAAAGGCTTATTAGACAATTTTAAAAGTTCATCAACCAAATAGACACAAACTTAAAAGTTAAGGTCTTGTTTTGATAATCATTTGGTTTTTAATTTTTGAAAATTAAGCCTATAAATACTACTAGAGTAATTAAGGTAAAAGATTTTTTTTTTGACTTTTGCTTTTCTTAAATCCTCAAAATGTCTTTTCTTAAATCCTTAAAATGTCTTCCAATTTTTTAAAGTATATTTATTTTTATTAGGTAATGTATATTTATTTTTTTGAAATTTTTATTCTTTTAAATAAAATTTAATTTATATTGTGTATTAATATTTTTTTTTTGGTTTAATCGATTTTTTCTATATTTATCTTATTCACCATTCTTTGAAAATTTGAAATTTTTTATATTTTATGTTTTAATGTATGCTAATTTTATTTTTCTTATTTATATTTTATCACGAATCAACATTTTTTCTCTCAAACTCTATATTTTGAAATATTAACTTTTTTTAACATATTTATATTATAATTTAACAAATCTTGAAATATTTTAATTTTGCTCTTTTAAAATTCTTAAAATGCCCTCTATTTTTTTTTGAAATTTTTAAACAATTTTGTAAATTTTGTGTATTTTATATTTCATGTTTATTGTATTTAATGTATATTTCTTTTTACTAAATAAAATTTGAATTATTTATATTGTTCATTAATATTTATTTTTGCTTTAATTGATTTTTTTCATATTTATTTTATTTATAATTTTTCGAAAATTTCAATCAAAATCTGAAATGTTATGAGATTTTAAAACTCAAATTTTATATTCAATGTTTTAATTTCTTTTCTTTATTTATATTTTGTCATGAGCATTTTTTTTCAGGAAATTATAACAGCTGTCAATTTAAAGAAATAATTAAAAATATAGCATTTTTTTAAAAAAATTGCAAATATGACAATTTCTATTAATGATAGTAGTTTATTGTCGATAGTAATCTATCAGTAATAGTAGTTTATCATTGATAGTAGTCTATCACCTCAGTTTTTTTTATAGAATTTTGTCCGTGACTATGACTAATAGTTTTGTAATATTTGTAAAATGTTTTAAATTTTGCTATATTTGTCATTATTTTGGGTCTGATTGTTGTTTATGCATCCAACCATTTTTTTTCCGCCCAACTCATATCTTGAAATATTTCAAATTTTTCAACATAGATACTATAATTATATATATATATATATTTATATATATATTTTTTTATATACTATAATCCAACATAAATACTTCGTTTATATACTCTATTCCAACATATATATTTGTTTATAATCCAACAAATCTTGAAATATTTCGATTTTTTTCGTGGTCATGGACATGTCCGGTCCAAAAAAAACTTTTAGGGGGCGTTTGGCCCAAGGAATTGGGGGAGTTGAAGTTGTTTTGTCTGGAGTTGTTTAGTTGGGGAGTTGTTTAGTCTGAGGAGTTCTGAAGTATGTCTGTTTGGGGCAGGGAGTTGTTTAGGCTGGAGTTCTGAAGTTTGTGGTGTGTTTGAAGCAAGGAGTTGTTTAGTCTGTAGTTGTGAAGTCTAAGTTTATTTTAGTTGTTTTCTTCTGCACAATTTTTTTCTACAAACTTTCAAAATTTTATTATTAAAGACTTCTTCCAATTCCAATAAATTCTAAAAATGAAATATTTTATTTTTATTTTATCTATCATTGACAAATTTCTTTGAAAACAACAAAAAATAATTTTGAGCACAATATTTGACATTATTTTTTCACATTGATTATAAAAAATATATATATATATATATATCTATATATATATATATAGATATATCTATATCTATATAGATAGATATGGATATATATATATATATATATCTAGATAGATATAGATATATATAGATAGATATATTTTGTTAGGACTCATCTTTAATTTTATGAATTATAAGATTGTCTACCTATAGTCTATTCATGTGTCAAACACATCTTTCTCCGTCTCCCATCTAAATCCACTCCACCTGTAATCTCCCATCTAAATCCACTCCACCTGTAAATCAGTATCTCAACATGGTTTATTTTAGCTATTTTTTTGTACAATTTTTTCTATAATTTTCCATATTTTTTTTTAGAGGGAGTTGTTGAACCTCAAGTTTTGAAATCTGAATTTATTTTACTAGTTTTTTCGACACAATTTTTTTTTTTTCTACAAACTTTCTAATTTTCCTTATTAAAGATTTTTCTTAATAAATTCTAACAATGCAATTTTTTATTTTTATTTTATATACTTTCCAAATTTCTTTGGAGATAACAAAAAATAATTTTGAACACAATCTCTCACATTAATTTTTTAATCTTTCTCACCTTGATTATCAATAATATATATTTATTATTATTTTTTAAATACTCAATCTTTATTTTTTTTAATTTTATGAATTTTAAAAGTGAGATTTTTTATTTTATTTTTTAGTGTAAGTATATTTTACAAATTTTTCTAAAGAAAAAAAAAAGAAAAAACAACACATAAACATATCTATGTGTCAAACACGTTCTTCTTCGCTTCCACCCACTTAAACTCGCAATTTCATATGCACTACACCTAGAACCTATTTTCTATAATTTTTCATATTTTTATTATCAAGAACTTTTTCCAATAAATTTTAAGAATACGATTTTTGTGTTTTTTTATTTTATGTATCCTTTACAAATTTATTCGAAGATAATCAAAATAATTTTGACTACTATACTTCACCTTCTTTTTTCAATATCACTCACATTAATTATTCATTGTATTTGGATCGTTTTGAAATAAAAGAAATAGTCGTACAATAGTCGATTAACTATTACATGTGAATTTGAAAGATTTTAATCCATTAATCTAAGTGAATTCAAATAAGCTATATTTTTATTTCTTCTTGAATACTACATTTTAAATTTTGTTTAAGTACCAATTTTAATTTTAATTCAACAACTTAATTTATATTTAAAATAAAAAATAGGTTGAATTGCATTTTTAATCATTTTACACCTTTTGTTTAAATTATGTTTTTTTAAAATAATTAAAAAATATTGTAAAAGGAATGAAGGAGAGTTGAATAGTAATTACTGTAGAAGTCTGAGGAGTTGATATTTTTTGTCCGTGTTAAACAACTCTTTGGGCCAAACGGGGAGTAAGTTTACTCCCCACAACTCCACTCCTCCCAACTCTGTGTGCCAAACGGTCCCTTAGGGATTTTGATTTTAATAAATAAAATAAAATAAATAGTGGGAGTGGAGAGGTAGTATCTTATTAAAATTAGGAGAATGTTTTTTTTTTTTTTTTTTTAATTTCCTAAACAATCAATTATGTTTTCTAATATTTTTAATCAATTAATTGTAATTACAACATGGGCAACGTTGAGCGCAAGGCTCTTAACCTTTGTTGCTCAAAAAAAAAAAAAAAAAAAAAAAATTCGTTGTTGGGCCTACATTAGCCATGACAAAGCTGAAATTTAATTAAAATATTGATGTGTAATTAGAGTTTATAAAGTGTTTATCTAGGTAAATATTAACATTTAGGTTATTTCAATTCATTTGTTGACCACTTATGGGTTCTTTTGTTTTGTTATATACATTTTACAAATGTTTTCAAAATTCAAGCCAATTTTGAAAACTAAAAAAAAGTGGTTTCTAAAAATTTGTTTTGATTTTTAGAATTTGGCTAAAAATTTGTTTTGATTTTTAGAATTTGGCTAAAAATTCAAATGTTGTCTTGAGAAAGATGGAGATCATTGTAAGAAAATGGTTGGAAAGCAAACATAATTTTTAAAAATAAAAAACAGAAGTCAAATGGTTATCAAACGAAGTTTAACTAAACTTGTAATTAAACTTAAAAGGAACTAAATTTGTAATTGAACCTAAAAATAAACTATGATGAACAAAAAGAAAACTATCCCACTGGAGTATTACAAATGTTGGGAAATCTTTGGGGTACCTTGGAATTTGTAATCATGCAAACATGGATAACTCAACTCGGTTAAAACTTGTATCGTTTGACGAGTGATTTGTAAATTTAGTCATTGAAATTTTAAGTTTTTGTCTAAACTATCTCTTAACTTTAAAAAAAAAGTGTCTAATAAATCTTTTTATAGATATAAAATTATATTTTATGTCAAATGAGACTAAACTTTTAATTTTGTGTTTAATAGATTTGTGAATTTTCTTCTTCCGAGTTCAACACAACATTTGAAGGTAAGAGAATTTGAACCTCTGACATTTTGGTCGAGAGCATATGTCTAAACTAGTTGAACTATACTCGTGTTGGCTATTTCAAGTGAGTTTCTTGCCCTTGTTAGTTAAAGTTGACCTTTCCATTACATATTAATGTGACTTCTCAACTAACAACCATTTTTAAACTAGAAAACTTTTTGTTTCTCTAGGCTCTTTCATCAATGATTTACTTCCTTGGCAGTTATTTATTTATTTTTTTTTTTTTTTTTTGAGTACATTGGGGATGGGGGGATTCGAACCACAGACCTCGTGGTCGTCAACACATACATATGCCCGCTGAGCCATGCTCGCTTTGGCGGCAGTTATTTATTTATTTGAGAAGAGGCCAAGAGAACTTTACAATTCATCTAAACATTTAATTCATCAAACAATACAAAGTCCAATTAACTTTTTCTCAAATTTGCTTTACTTTTAATTATTTAATTTCTACTTTTAGATGCACCTTTTGAACAAATAACTTTTTCTTTCCCAAAACACCTTTTATATTTTTAAAGTTTAACTAAAATATTAAAAATAATTTTAAAATACTGCTAATCAACAAAAGAAATGAATATGAAACAGAGCTCATAAATATTTACTTACCTTTGTAGAGGTAACTGATCAAACCATCGACTTTTGAACTCGAATCCGCCATAGACTCACATTTTTTTTTGTCATTCACTTTACATTTCTTTTTTTAATGCAAACATCAATTAATAATGAAAGTGGCCCAAAGACCTAACAAAGAAGTAAATTGGACAACCACACAGGTCTGACATCCTCCCAACAAGACAAACCAATGGTGGAAAAAGCATGACTCACTAAATTATGAGTCACCTTATTCATAGACCTGAGAACAAAAATCAACCTAGGAAGTGAAGGATTAAAAAGAAACTCCAACTTTAGTCAATAACACCCCATGAGCAGACAATGAAGCAACATTAAAATGAATGACATTGACCAAAGATTGGGCATTAGATTCAATCCAAACATTTTGGAAACCCTTCTCCGTTACCAAGCTTAACCCTCGGCGAAGGGCTAGAGCGTCAGCAGAAAACACGTCAAGCTTACCTTGTATCATCTCAGAGGTAGCACAAACAAGCCTCCCCTGTCAATCTCGAACCACCACTTAACCCCAATTTGTCGAGGGATGACATTATGCATCTACATTCAACTTTAAAGATCCCATCTCCGGCGAGACCCACCTCCTCTCCTACCTTGTCGAGGACCACCTGACCCCACCGATGCTACGCGAAAATCCCGGACATAATCAGAAATCCAGGTAGCTCGCACCAACGCCACAGGTAGCGACCAGACGTATTCACTTTACATTCAATATCACAAAGAAATACCATTTATATTTCTCTCTATTCCATAATCAAATATTTCCTACCACAAATTATGATAAACCTCAGCCAACAATCTTATATATTAACATAACTAAAGGAAGTTTAGAGAGCTTCCCTTCTCTCCCAATTTCCCCAAAGAGAACCCAAATACAATATTCAGCAAAAAGATAACAGCTACCACTAACCACCCTGCTCTAAATACCTCTCCTCCCTCATTCCCGGGCCCCACTTCTAACTAACAATATACCTTGGGCCCTACATTGCTTTTCACGTACCACTACCCTTCTTTCCTTTCTTTCTTGTATAAACCTTAGTAATTGGAGGCCTATCATTACCCGGTCCCCAAAGTTTCACCTTGTCCTCAAGGTGGAAGTCAGGGAATTGAGTCGCCATGGAAGAGGCAGGCTCCCATGTCGCATCCTCCCGAAGGGCATTCTCCCAGCGGATGAGAACTTCTACTTCATTAGTGTTTGTCTTTCGCACTCCCAACACCTCGGCTGGCTGAAACTGGATGGTCAAGTCGGGTGCCAGATCTGGTGGAATTGGAAACACCGGTCGGTTGTGCCCTACGGCTTTGCGTAACACAGACACATGAAAAACAGGATGGATCCCGGTACCAGGTGGTAAGACGATGCGATAAGCCACAGGCCCCACACGAGCAACTATTTGAAAAGGCCCAATAAACCGCAGAGCCAACTTCGGGTGTTTGTACTTGGCTAACGTGGATTGGCGATAGGGTCGCAATTTCAGATACACCCAATCATCAATCTCGTACTGCACATCCCTCCTTTTGGCCTTCGCATACTTAGTCATCCGTTGTTGCGCCTTACATAGAGAGGCTTTCAGCGTATTCAACATAACATCCCGGGCACGGAGTTGTGTGTCCACAACGGCGACTGCGGATGTATGCACATCATAAGGCAATATAGGAGGCGGTAGGCGGTAGGCGGCCGTATACAACCTCAAAGGGAGTCATACCTGTGGAGCTGTGGTCCGCAGTATTATAACTAAACTCAGCCCATGGTAGCCAACTGACCCACTGTCTTGGGGTGGTCATTGCGAAGCAACGCAGATAAGTTTCCAGTCCTCGATTAACCACCTCGGTCTGACCGTCCGTCTGTGGGTGATAAGCCGAGCTTCGCCTCAATTGTGTACCCAATGCGCGAAACAATTCATCCCAAAACAAACTTGTGAAAATTTTGTCTCTATCGGACACTATGCTATTCGGACACCCGTGCAGTCAGCCACAGAATGTGCATTAAACGGGTGTTTAAGAGGGATAAAGTGAGCGTACTTGGATAAACGATCCACCACTTCTAAGATGGTCTCATACCCGTCGGACTTGGGTAGTCCTTCGATGAAATCCATGGATATATCGTCCCATATTTTGTCGGGTATGGGTAACGCTTGTAGTAATTCGGCTGGTGCTAAGGACAAATATTTGGCTTGTTGACACACCGAACAGTCGGCTACAAATGCGCGAAGACAAGCTTTCATGTCTTTCCAGTAAATTTCTCTCGCCAACCTCTGATAGGTCTTAAGAGCACCTTGATGACCGCCCACCGGGCTATTATGAAATTCTCGCAAAAGGAGAGGAATAGTAGGGGAAGATGTTGGAATGATAATTCTGCCTTTGTAACACAATAAGTCACCCCGCAGGGAATACCCCGGGTTCGTTGGCTGCCCATCGCGCAAAGCCTCAAAGATGCGATACAAACTTTCATCATTTCGATCTTGATCGACAAAGACGTTCGTGTTTAGCCCCCCGACTATACTTAGTAGGCCAAATTCAAGCGCTGGTGGTAGGCGGGATAGAGCATCCGCTGCTGTATTTTCCAAGCCCCGCTTAAATTCAATAGTAAAGTCATAGCCCAATAATTTGGCAATCCATCTCTGATATTCCCCAGCGATAACTCGTTGCTCTAATAGAAATTTCAAACTTTTTTGATCGGTACGGACCACAAATTTTCGACCTAAAAGGTATGGTCGCCATTTTTGAACGGCAAAGACAATTGCCATCAACTCTCGTTCATACACGACCTTGAATCGATGAGTCAGGGGTAATGCTTGGCTAAAATAAGCCAAAGGTCGTTGCTTCTGCATAAGTACTGCACCCACCCCTACGCCGGAAGCGTCTGTTTCCACTACGAACAATTCCAAAAAATCCGGAAGTCCAAGTACCGACACCGTTATCATGGCCACCTTGAGTCGCTGAAACGCCTCATCTACCTCTGCAGACCACACAAAGCTCCCTTTTTTAAGTAATTGCGTCAAGGGAAAGGCAATTGTACCGTAATTTGCAACGAATTTGCGGTAATACCCCGTTGGCCCAAGGAAACCCCGTAATTCCTTAATGTTGTGAGGAACTGGCCAACTCTCCATTGCTGCCAATTTAGATGGATCTGCTGCCACACCATCAGTAGACACAATATGGCCCAAGTATTCAATGCAAGGGACCCCAAACTGACATTTCTTCAAATTTGCAACAAATTGATGACCAACCAGAACCTCCATTACAGTGGAAAGATGGGTTGTATGCTCACGTATGGATGTACTATAGATCAAGATATCATCAAAGAATACTAAGACAAATTTTCGCAAATAGGGTCGGAGTATATCGTTCATGATGGACTGAAATGTAGATGGTGCGTTGCGAAGCCCAAAAAGCATCACCAAGAATTCATAATGTCCTTCGTGTGTTCGGAACGCTGTTTTGTGTACATCAGAGGGACTCACCCGAATTTGATGATACCCCGACTTGAGATCAATCTTAGAAAAAACAGAAGCACCACACAATTCGTCGAGTAATTCATCAACAACAGGAATAGGGTACTTATCTGGAATTGTAGCCTGATTTAGCGCACGATAATCTACACAAAAGCGCCAACTGCCATCCTTCTTCTTGACTAATAACACCGGACTGGAAAAAACACTTCGACTTGGTTGTATGATGCCGACAAGAAGCATTTCCTAAACAAGTTTTTCAATCTCGTCCTTCTGAAACTGTGGGTATCGATAAGGACGTACATTAACCGCGCTCGTCCCATGTTGTAGTTCTATAGTATGATCTCGATTCCGGGCGGGAGGTAGTGCCATGTGGGGTTCAAAAATAGTGGCAAACTGTTGTAATATGTTCTGAATTTCAGCAGGGCAAGCCTCAAAACTGTGATCTAAATGCATCGGTTCACATGATGGCATTCGCGACGTCAGTGCACTCAACTCAATCAAGACGCCCTAATCATCCTCGCCCATAGTTTTCATCATCGACTTTAACGAGATTTGAGATTTTACCAAGCTACGGTCTCCTCGTAGCTGAACCAACCAATTGTCCACCCGAAATTCCATCTCAGAGAGGCGATAATCAAATTGTATTTTGCCCAGCGTTTCCAACCAAGATATTCCCAAAATTAAATCTGCACTACCCAAAGGTAAGGGTAAAAAATCATGAATAATTGATACTTCAGAGAGGGTGAGGATTACCCCTTTGCAAATTCCCGCTGCTCGCACAGTTCCTCCTGTACCAAGAAGCACCCTGTAGCTTGATGAAGGAGTAATGGGTAGGTTCAACCTCCTCGGAGATAAAATTATGGGTCGCTCCACTGTCGATCAATACGATAACCCCAGACCCTCCGATCTCCCCACGCACCTTTATGGTCTTCGGAGAATTTAGACCCACCAATGAGTTGAGGGATAACGACGCAACCTCCATTGTCTCAGTGGCTGCCACATTTTCATTCTCACTTTCAGCCAACGGAATTTCCGTTGTTTCCACGCCTTCCCCTTCTTGAAGTACCATGACTTCTAACTCCTGCAGTTCTTGCCGTTTACAGCGATGGCCAGGGCTAAATTTCTCATCACACTTGTAGCACAACCCCTTTTCCCGTTTGCTCTTGAGCTCACTGTCGGTGAGACGCCATAAATCCTCCTTTGGCGTTGAAGTCGCGCATTGGAGTAATCGTGGTCGATGAACCTCCAGACCCTCGGTTAGGGTTAAAAGTGAAAGTACGGGCGGTTGGACACGACCCGCCCGTTTGTCCTGACCCGGATGGAGTCGTTCCCCCTTTCGGACTTGGATTTGGGCTTAAGTTGGCCCCTGATTGCACTTTCAGCTGAATAACACGATCATCCTCGATCAATTGGGCCATTAACATTTTAGCCTTCAAGCCCACAAGCCTTACCTTACGCATTTCACTTTGGATTTCTTCTTTCAGCCCACATTCGAACTTCCCTTCTAAGACGTCTTCACTCAGCCGTAACCCTATCGCAAAATGCTCAAACCGCCGGCGAAAATCCCTCACGGTGGTTTCTTGTTGGAGCTTCATAAATCGGGCAAATCGACTTCCATGCTCTGTCGATCGAAATCGTTCCAAGAACAACCGGCGAAAATCTCTCCAACTCGCAATCGACTCCATGTCTTCTTCATATTGCTGCCAAAACAAGGCTTCCCCTTCCAAACACAAGACCGTCGCCTCTAACTTGTCCCTCTCCGTCAATCAATTAACCACAAAGTATCTTTCAACCCGATGCTACCATCCATCTGGGCTTTGAAAATCGGCACCTCCAACTTCCTCAATCTCATATCAAACAAAGGAACCTCTCGGTTATTAGGTGCGCAAATTCCCTCATTACTTGCTGTGTTTTTTATTCCATATTGTTCCTTAGTCCTCACGGATTCCTCTTCCATCACTTGCTTACCTTTGTCGTGATAAGTCTTCTCCGACGAGAGAGAAGACATCGCCCATTTTTCCACATTTGATACTCCTCCCGATCGTGACCAAAGGGTCCTCATCTCTTCACGCATTATAGAGAACTGGAGCTTCATCCTCTCATCCGAGGTTGTTTGCCTCTCTTTCGCTTCCTCGCTTGCTGTATTGAAACGCAACTCGACAGTCGATTCGAATTCAGCCTGCCTCTGGTCGTACTTCTCAAACCTTTCTTCCAACTCACTCAATCTGCTCTCCATCCTACTACTCACCATTACCCAGAACACTGCTCTGATACCAAAATGATAAACCTCAACCAACAATCTTATATATTAACATAACCAAAGGAAGTTTAGAGAGCTTCCCTTCTCTCCCAATTTCCCCAAAGAGAACCCAAATACAATATTCAGCAAAAAGATAACAGCTACCACTAACCACCCTGCTCTAAATACCTCTCCTCCCTCATTCCCGGGCCCCACTTCTAACTAACAATATACCTTGGGCCCTACATTGCTTTTCACGTACCACTACCCTTTTTTCCTTTCTTTCTTGTATACACCTTAGTAATTGGAGGCCTATCAAATTGATTGCAGGATTTCTTTTTTTTATAACTGAGTATCTAATGCCAATGCGTAGAATTTAAATAACTTGGCCAAAAAAAAAAAAAAAAAACTAGAAGAATCCATACATTTACAATTTTCATTTACTTGTCTAATGACCATGGAAGTCAATAAGATATTAGAATTTTGAATCTGTACAAAAACATTATGCGGCATCAACACTCATTCAAATAAATAGAAGAGAAAAAAATCCAATCATAGTTGCCCCCTACTGATCTACAACAAAATTTAGTTTCCACAATTTGTGATCTCAAAAATTCCAATCAAATTCTTCAATTTAGTATCTCAACAATTCCCTTCCAAATGTTTCTAAAAATTGCAAGGGAAATTAGAAAAAATCACCTTCTATCAAACTCTCTCTTTCAACTAGAAGAAACTGTCATTTTTGCTCCAACTTTTAATGTGTTTCCCTTGCTGTCCTCACAAGATGGGTTATTCGATACTGGAGCTTTGCATTTTCTGCAGCAACCATCTCAGCCTGCAAAATAATCCCAAATAAGAACATCCCATTTTTCGACTTCTGCATCTAATCAAGGTGAAACACAGACAACATAGTACACCGATTACTACTTGCCTTTTTCCGTTCTGCGATTAACGCTTCATTTGCGCTGTCTAGCTTCGACTGAAGTTTGCTTATCTTCTTCAAATGTTCCTCGTCATTGGCATCTGGATGAATGAATTGTCAATGTTCGTTCAGAAACATATGATGCAAAAACAACATTCATTCATGTTTGTGCCATTGGTGATTTGATGTGGTTCAAATGAGCAGCCATGTGTTACTTGTTTTTGGTATTATTCGTGTGTTCTATGAAAAATATGATTTCTCTAAAAAGAAACAGCCATGAGACGACATACCTTCCTTACTTAAAAGCGCAGCTTCAAGTCTCGACAAACGATCCTTGGAATACACAAGCACATCGCCATAAGTATGAATACAGAATAATGGGAAGACAAACTGAAATCAACAAGGTCTCCAAAATTCTTACAAGAGTAGGTTCCAAAGTATGAGATTAAAAAGCAATTTAATCTTGCTCTCAATTTTCTTACACAGGCAGCCTCCTTCTCTAGGCTTCTTCACCTCTTATTTTCCTAATAACTACAAGTCTACAAGTGACGACTAATCTACTACTTCTTAACTGCTAGGACAACAAATTAACCACTTTTTTTTTCGTCTAAATATTTAGAGAAACTTTCATAAATAAGAGAAAATATTATATTTTGCAACATTAATCTATTTGAAAAAGTCATTTTTTTGGACATTTTGTTTGAGACTTTTACATATATCTTGTCGACCTAACCTGGGACAAACCAATACCTAGCTAGCTCTCCATTTAGCCTCCAAATTCCAGTGCATTATTGCACATCATAAAACCCTCAAGAATCGTGCATTGAATATCTCTTCCTTTTTTTTTTACTCTTTTTTGGTGTAGGCTAGCACCGTTCTTTTGTAATTATAGCCTCTCCTCTCTTTTGATTCGTTGGAATAGCTTTTTGTAATTCTCCCCTTCTTTTGTAATTTCCTTTGATCAATGAAATCATGTTTCTTCTATAAAAAAGAAAGGAAAAAAAAGGACAACCTAAATGAATCAAAAGTATAATCCTTTTCATGCAGCATTATTCAGATGAATTGAACTTCAGTCTGAAAAACATGAAACTAGCAACAAGCTGCAAATATAGCTAACCACGTGCCTAGTAACCGGAATATTTTCAACACTTCCTGCCTCAATCTATGATTCTATTCTAGAGAAGAAATGGATCTTGGTTTTCATTTCAATAGAAAATCATTGAGATGAACCAAAACTTAAACAAACACACAAGAACTTTTCTAAACAGATGCCCAGTGCCAGCCCAGCAGTATAAAACATATAGTCGACAAGTCTATCTTATATTTTGTGAGTATCTTAATCAACTTATGGGCACCTTGACTAATTTCATAAGACAATTGTTTGCCCCTACAATATTTTGTTGTTAAGAAACTTGTAGTATTTTAATGTCCTAATTCCTAAACATGTGGCTAATATGGGGTTTGAATTCATTTCCTCCCAGGTCCACTTATTTTTTCACTTGTTTCAACCCAATAAGTACTAGACGAACGCCAAAGTGAACATAGCTCATCGGTAACTAAACATACCTCAACGGTAATTGGCATGTCCTACCTTGAGGTCGGAGGTTCAAATCCCCATAACTCATGATTTTTTGGGTGTCATAGTACTCTAACATCATTTTGATGTGGCTAAATACTCAAAAACTGTTTGATGTTAAGCATTCTTATAACATATATAGTCTAAGACAGGTATTATAAGTGTACAGTATGAATATGATATGAGTAAATATTAGTTCCATACTACCCTAGAGCTGGAAATTTTCCTATTTGATAGCCACAAACTTCAATTAAACTCCCTTTTCCAAAACCTAGGAGACTTAAATCCAACATTCATCAGTCACAGCAGCTCATTTTCCACCCATTTCAAAATTTTCAACAGTACTCTATTCAGGCAATCAATTCAAGTAATCGCAATGAGGAGGACGATTAAATTTAGAGGGAAAAAGGGGAGAAATCAGAAAAGTGAAGGGTTTCGCAAAATCAAACCTCGGCTTCAGTGGCTCTTTGATGGAAAGGCTTCAAGGTCTGCTTCAGATCGTGGCTGCTTCCACCTAATGGTTCCGCCATTGTTGCAAAACCCTTCAACCTCCAATTCAAGATAGCTAAGAGGAGAGGCCGCTTTTTGAAATGTTTTAAAAAACACTTTTTTTTTTCTTATTCTTTTTCTTAACATTTAAGATTTTATACTTTTAAATTTGTAGCTAACAATTTAGTTGGCTCACGCATTACTCTAAGGGTCGTTCGACCCAAGGAGTTGTAGTCTGATTGAGACAGTAAGTTGTTTAGTCCGAAGTCTGTGGTCTGTTTGGGGCAAAAAAATAATGTTGAATCTGGAGTTCTGAAGTCTGAATTTATTTTAGCAATTTTTTTCTACAAACTTTCAAAATTTTCTTATTGAGGACTTCTTCCAATTCCAATAAATTCTAAAAAGAAATATTTTATTTTTATTTTATCTATCATTGACAAATTTCGTTGAAGACAACAAAAATAATTTTGAGCACAATACTTTACATTATTTGTTCACATTGATTATCAATTTTTTTTTACTCATCTTTAATTGTATGAATTATAAGATTGTCTTGCCTATAAGTATAGTCTACCCATGTGTCAAACACATCTTTATCCGCCTCCACCATCTTAAACTTGTCATTCCATCTGAATCCACTCCACCTATAAATCAACATCTCAACGATGATTTATTTTAGCTATTTTTTTTTTGTACAATTTTTTTCTATAATTTTCCATATTTTATTGTTAAAGACTTCTTTCAATAAATTTTAAGAATGTGATTTTTGTTTTTTATTTTATGTATCCTTCACAAATTTTTTTCTTACCACAATACTTCACATTCTTTTTTCAATATCACTTACATTAATTATTCATTTTATTTGGATAGTTTTGAAATAAAAGAAAGTCGTACAATATTGTGTTAAATATTATATGTGAATTTTAAAGATTTTAATCCATTAATTTAAACGGGTCCAAATAAGTTGATGTTTTTATTTATCTCTATGGTAAGAATACTACATTTTGAATTTGGTTCAAGTACCAATTTTGATTGAACAAGCTAATTTATATTTAAAATAATAAAAATAGGTTGAATTGTATTTTTAGTCATTTTACACATTTCGTTAAATTACGTTTTTTTTAAATAATTAAAATATTGTGGGAAGGAGAGAGAGGAAGAGAGAGAAATGTGTTGCCTCGAAAAATAGGACAGACTTGAATAATAATTACTGTAGAAGTCTGGGGAGTTCAATAGTAATTATTGTAGAAGTCTGAGGAGTTGATATTTTTTATACGAGTTCAACAAGTCCGTGAGCCAAACGGGGAGTTAACTTCTCCTCCCAACTCCTTGTCAAACAACTCCTTGGGCCAAACATGCCCTAAGGGGGCGTTTAGCCTCAGTTTTGGGTTGGGCAACCAAATAGCTAGAATGAAATAGTGCTTAATGAAATATAGCTAACTGCCATAAATTAATGAATTATAAGCTAACAACTAAAATAGTAAACTCTTGAAGCTAGTTGAGACTTAAATACCCCTATGAGATTTAACCCTTAAATATCATTTAACCCGTTGAAAAATTAAATCAACTAAAAACAAAGGTTGATTTTATGAGAGAGGAATTAGTTAAGGAGAAAAAAAACGTAACAATTAGTGAACTTAAATACTTATGAGATTTAAGCCGTTGAAATATTAAATTAACTAAAAACAAGGGTTATTTTATGAAAGAGAAATTAGTTGGGAGGAAAAAACGTAACAATTAATAAATAGTTGAAAATTTTGAAATAATTTGAAAGAAACGTAAATTGAACCTACCACTCCTTGTATTTACTGTATATACTGACTCGGCGAACACAACAATGAAGTCCAGAAATTGTACCGGAACCTTCACAATCTGCAAAAACACAATTATGAAACATCAAAATGGTGTAAATAAATGGTTTGACAAAAAAAAAAAAAAAAACTTTCATCCAAGGTTTGTAAAAATATTCATGGTTTCATTCTTGTTGTAGAAAACCCAAAACAAATTAAACTCATCCCCATAAAAAAGTCACATCAAAGGAAAAATATAAACTCTCATTAAATGATGGAAAATCCTCACCTTCCACAATCATGACAACATCGTTTCCAGCACCTCCAAGGTTTGTAAAAATATTCATGGTTTCATTCTTGTTGTAGAAAACTCAAATCAAATTAAACCCATCCCCATAAAAAAGTCACATCAAAGGGAAAATATAAACTCTCATTAAGTGATGGAAAACCCTTCACCTTCCACAATCATGTCAACATCGTTTCCAGCACCCCAAAATTTGTAAAATTATCCATGGTTTCATTCTTGTTGTAGAAAACCCAAAACAAATTAAACCCTTCATTAATTTAACACCCCGTCACCTCCCCAAACCCGATAACCACAACCCACCTACCTCAAGAAAATTGACGTCAATACTTTTCACCCTCAACATCGATTCTCGCCGGCGGAAGGTAGAGAAGAAAATGCAACCAACGATCGGGTCGCATCCATGTGCGGCAAGGAGCTTGGGCGACCACCGTGAGTCTGCTGGAACTTATACCCAGCTACTACGCAAATCAAACATTTTCGGCTAAAGCTCCACCTCACCTCCCTCAACAACGGCCCCCTTCCTCCGCTGAAGCTTATACACAACACAGTTCGTTAAAAAGCCACCTCAGTTACGACCGAAGAAAGGTAGACAAGAGAGGCCATTGTGAGTCTGCGAAACCTTATACAACCTATGGTGCAAATCGAACATCGAGACTACTGCTTGATTGAATGAATGAATGATATAATGTTGTTGAGATTTTCTGTTTTTCATATAGTTTAGGATCCCTATTTTTTAGGAATTTCTTTGTTATTCATTTTTTTTTATTTAATTGACCGGTTGCCCCTAAAATGTAGGGTGTGAGTCTAGGGTTTAAATATTTATTTTATATTCTCTACATTTTTGTAGATGGCAAAGGAAAGTGAAAGATTGAAAGTTGTCGATGTAATGTCGACAAAAAAATGAAGAAGCAATCGTCCCCGACCTGGGTGGATGAGGAAGTCGAGGTAATGATCATTAGACTATTACCTTTTTCATGTTTGTATCCTAATAGATAGTTATAAATCTTCTTGGCGCATTATATTGTGACTGTAATTTGAAGTATACACATTCAGGACTCCCTACCCGAAGTAATGAGTGCAATGAACAAGGATACAAAAGACACCGCGCAACCTAGCAAGGGGTTAAAAAGGAAAGACCACCTGGGGGGACTAGGGTGAAGACAAAGGTGGGGCCTACAAAGAAGGAGAAAGGAAAGTCACGAGAGGTTACGAAATCCAATGAATCCAGTGAGGTATATAGCGGTATTTACACTAATTGGTATAAACATTTCACCCTCTTATACATGTATTTACACACCTTAATTTGTTGTCCTACAGGAAGCACAAAGGGAGAATCTGGATGATGCGCCTTCAAGGTCGCCAGGTAACAAAAGAAAAAGAAAGGTGGAGAAGAAGGATATGGTTGCCGAGGGAAGCAAAGAAAAGACACCGAGAGACACCGAGATCGAAGCACAAAAAGAAAGCCAAGCAGTTTGAGCCAAAAGACTCCGACAATAGTAATGTAATACCCTCTAAATGTTGTTTGTTATGGTTAAATTTAAATTTCCTCACTAATACATGTGTTATATAAGTCTGATGTTGACAAGAGCGATGAGAGCTTGCGTAGGGGTAGAGAGGACGACTCAATTGCCCATTATTATTCGGATGAATCCAGTGATAGTGGTGGCGGTCTGAAAAAGAAGTCAAAGCGTGGCGAAGTTAAGCAGGTATGTAGTAAAATTAGTTTGGGCATTCGTATTCAAAGGAAACGAATGTATGATATGTTAATTACATGGTATATACTATGATATACTAAGATATGTTTAATTGTTAGTGCAACATGTTGTTGTGAGAGAAACTGCGGCCAAGGGTAAAGGGAAGACGAAGGCGAAGGACGGGGTGAGCAGTGGAAAAGTGCAGGACTCGGAGGAGTTTGTGGAAACGAAGGTAATGAATTTCTTTGATATGTACTTCCATTGCACATTACACATGCAAAAATGAATTTTGGAAAAATGAGTGGTATAACCAGTATTTGTTCTTATATACCTCTACTAAAGTATATCTATTGTAGTACATCTTCGTATCTACCCCAAATGTAGTGCATTTCTTTCTTCCGCGCTTCCATTGTGGAAATTAAGAATATCTGAAATTAATTTTGTAGCCATAGGTGGTATACCCCGTATGTGTTGTTATAGACCTCCACTAGAGTATACCTATAGTAGTACATCTTAGTATATACCGCAACTGTAGTGCATTTCTTTATCTTCTGTACTTCCATTGTCAACATCAAGAATATGCAGAATTAATTCTCTAGTCATATTTTAATTAGGTGGAATACCCGATATATAGACAATATTTAATCGGATTTTATACGGCGATTCTGTTGATATATACATACATCATTTAATTGGAATTTGTTTGTTTGGGTGATATATCTTGTATATTATGTTATATATCTCGAACAATAGTATACATGTCTTAGTACAACATAGCATATACAAAGTAAATATGTTAATCGAATGTTTGTCAACACGTATGTATGATGTTATATAAATCTAAACATGTATGTTCATACCAGATCAAAATGATTAGTAAATGGATAGTTCCCCACGTATACCTGGTTGTGTAACCACCGTTCCATAACATGACAAGATGTGATGTGCGTCATTAGTTGATAGTTGTGTATGTTTTTATATACGTCAAACTATGCATGTTGATACCCATATATCATCTGTGGTGTTTTGTTCTTGTTAATATTTGCATTCTATCTTACTACATATGCCCCATCCACAACTACCTAACTTTGTACACCCGTCAAATTAAAATAATAAGTAAAGAGATGGTTTCCCGCATGTATCTAGTTGTGTTCCCTAATATGTACTGGCAGTTAAAAGAGTATTGTCAACTGACATCTGTGTATATTGATATATTCATATAATTATTATTATGTATATCTTGCAAGATGACGACTATTTCATGTCATCGTCTAAAAGGAGCAGGCCACTGAACATTAATTTATGCGGCAAAAGTGGCATAATGGATATGGTGCGCAAGACACTACAGGGCGATTGCGAGGCAAGATTTCGAGTGACATGTTTAAGACATTTTTGAGATTTTTCCTTCAAGAAAACATCCTCTCAGTTGCTCTTCCACCTCATCCAACACCAATGCAAACCCAAGAATACCTCAGAATTGAACTTCAAGATCGGAGGGAAAGTTATGAAATTTGGACTAAGAGAATTTGCATTGGTGACCGAGTTGAACTGTGGTCCCCTTCCTGAGATAGACCACGACTTGATAAAAGGGAAAGCTAATAAGAATCTGTAGTTATACAACAACTGATGTGTTTGTCTGGAACTGTATATATGTGCAACTTAATAAGAATTTACCCCGGGATGGAGGGGCACGTGGAGATGTTCCACGACTTGATAAAAGGGAAAGCTAATAAGAATCTATAGTTATACAACAACTGATGTGCTTGTTTGGAATTGTATATATGTGCAGTTTAATAAGAATTTGCCCCGGGATGGAGAGACATGTGGAGATGTTCCTGCTGGAGGGGGGTTTGTGTGGGCAATGCGAGAATCACACAGTAAGAAGACCCTTGAGGACCTCCTAGTTCAATTTTGTCAGCCCACCTTTGATCTGAAACTCCGCCAATAAGAGGGTTGAATGATAGTAACTACATCTTCTAAAACTTATGGTTTTTGGATAATTTAGACTTTAACTTTTATTATTTACAGCTGAACTTCTGTTTTTTTTTAATGACTTCTATTGTGAATGATTAAGAACTATATTTGCATTGACATTATTGTTTTAGTATGCATCCGAATTACACAACTCAAACGAGAGTTAAATCGCAGTTTATATTATGCCCCACGATTCTCAACGTTGTCATGATTATGGTAATCCGGTAACTGTATATAATGTTATATTCATCTCAAAGTGTATAGCGTAATTAGTAAACGGAGAGTGTTTATTGTAGTATATACAATTGACATAACATACTATACCGAAAAGTGTAGTGCATATGCCAATTGGATCAGATACAGACCCAATTGTATATGTCAATTGTATATACTATGTTATGCCACTTGTATATACTATTATTGTTTTAGTACGCATCCGAATTGCAAAACTCAAACGAGAGTTTTATCGCAGTTTATAGTATGTCACACTATTTTCAACGTTCTCATAATTATGGTAAAAGAGTATATGTATATGATGTTATATTCATCTCAGAGTGTAATGCATAATTAGTGAACGAAGGGTGTGTATTATAGTATATACCATTGACATAACGTAGTAGACTACAAAGTGTAATACATGTGTCAATTGAATCGAATACAGAAAATTACAATACTCAAACGTGAGTTATATCGTGTAATACATGTGTCAATTGAATCGAATACAGAAAATTACAATACTCAAACGTGAGTTATATCGCAGTTTATAGTATGTCTCACTGTTTTCAACGTTCTCATAATTATGTTATGTCAATTGTATATACTATGTTTTAACCGTTCCAATTATTGTTGGGATTCCAATTATTGTTGGGATAATAGTAGGTGAGGTTTTGTACCGTATTTTTTTTTTTTTTTTTTTTTGGCAACTTGAGGTAGGGGGATTCGAACCTGAGACCTCTTGCTCATAATTCATACATTATGCCGATTGAGCTATGCTCTTGTTGGCAGGTTTTGTACCGTATTTAAATGTTGGAGGACGGTTATAAATAGGAGAATCAACTTGATGGTCGGTTTTTGTCAAACCTAAATTGTTGGGGAGTTGAATGTGAGCTATGACGATTTTACATCCTTGAAATAAAGAAAATCGGTTAGTGGGGCTAACAAATTGGTTGGGTGGAAGTTGGGTAAATACTGGTATATACAAGGGGCATTTTCGGTATGAAAAGTTTGGACTCAAGTTGATGGTCGAATATTGTGAAGCCTTAAATGTTGGGGAGTTGAATGTGAGCTATGACGATTTTTACATCACTGAAATAAAGAAAATCAGTTGGTGGGGCTAACAAATTGGTTGAGTGGCAGTTGAGTAAATATTGTTATATACAAGGGGCATATTCGGTATGAAAAGTTTTATCTTCCCCACTCTGAAATGTAGTTAGCTATCAATACAAATAATAAAATGAGTTAGCTATATTTAATTTTGGGTTTTTTAAACTAGCTATCCAGCACAATTCCCCTTTTGGGTTGGGTAGTTTTGGGTTTAGAACCCAAAACCATGTTTGAGACAAGAAGTTGGGAATAAGGATGGCAACGGGGCGGGGCGGGGTTGGGGATGCACTCCCCATCCCCGTTCCCGCGAGAATTTTTCATCCCCATCCCCGCCCCGTTCCCCGTTTCGAGAAGTCAGGGTCGGGGATCGGGTCCCCGCGGGGAAAAAATCTTCGTTTTTTTTTAAAAAAAAAATTTTGAAAAAAATAAAATTAATATATTAAAATGGGAAATTGTAGTAAATGACAATTTAAGGCTTATTGTTTGCAAATATAGCAAGTTTTGAAAACTTTTGCAAATATAGCAAATTTTTAAAATTACCTTTTTTATTCCCAAATTACCCTTATTTGTTCGCACGTTTCTCTTCCGCCCAGTTTTGAGTATCTTGAAGATTTTTTGCCCAAATTTTATTCTCTTGGTTTTTCTCCTCGCGCAAATTATCTTGGTTTCTCTTCTCGCGCAAATTGAAGGTTTCTTCTCTTGTTCATCGTTCGGCGACATTGAAGGAGGCGAAATGGAAAACTTAGCGGCGAGCTTGGGATTGACGGAATCATCCATTAATGGAAGTTGAGAAGCAGAGGAGGTGGAGATTTGATCGATTGCATCTGGGTTTGAGGGAGGATCATGAAATCCATTGGGAAAGTAGATGGGGTCTCGAGAAACAGAGGAATGAACGTCAACAACCATTAGAAGGAACAAAGAAAATTTAGAAGAAGAAGAAGAAAAATAAATCAATGGGGGAAATCGGGGAAGGGGTTTAACGTTTTAAGGAGAAAGAAGGAAGAAGATGTCAAAAGGGGCCCACAGAGACCTATGTATAGTCTATCACTGATAGACTTTTATCATGGATAGACTCTATTTTCTATCAGTGATAGGCTTCTATCACCGATAGACTTTTACTAGTGATAGTTTCATACGATGTTTACCATACTATGTTTATACGGTTTGTGGATTGGTCCAATGCGCATTGTCGGCCTCATCCATGCAAGAAGTCCAAGCAATTCGCCAGATTGAGGATGATGACAAATCGATTGAAGAATGTGTGAAGATAATACCAATGATTGAACTATATCAGTGATAGACTTTAGACTTTATAACAGTTAACAACCTGCCAGCGATAGTCTTCTATCACTGATATACTTCTACATGTGATAGAAGTCTATCACCGAACTTCTACATGTGGTAGAAGTCTATCACCGATACTCTATCATTGATTCTTCAAGAAAAATTATTTGAATAAATAGTTTATTGATACTATCGCTAATAGAAAAGAGTATTATCGTTGATAGAATACTATCACTAATAGAAAAGAGTACTATCGTTGATAGAATACTATCACTGATACTACTCTTCCGATTTTAAATAAAGATAAAGAAAGTGATTAAAAGTAAAAATATATATAACATTCAATTACTGATAATATCAATAAGTTATCACTGATAAAATTCTATCGGCGATAATATTATATCACTGATAGAATTCTATCGGCGATAGTATTATATCACTGATAATACTCTTCCGTTTTTACCAAGTAATGCAATCTCTATTATGAAGTTTACGAAAAGAAAAAATATTTATAGCATTTCATCACTGATAATATCAATAAACTATCATTGATAGCTTTCTATCAACGATAGTATTCTATCACTAATAGCACTCTATCAACGATAATATTCTAACACTAGTAAAATTCTATCAGCGATGATATTCTATCCCTAGTAAGTTTCTATCAAAGATAGAATCTATCACTGATAGTAGTACTCTATCAGTGATAAAATCTATCAGTGATAAAATCTATCACTGATAGAATCTATCAGCGATAGAATTCTGGGATGTTTAGGCTTAAGATAAAGAAATCAAGGGTTGGAGAAGGAGAAATCAAAGAAGAATTGAAGTTTTGGGGAGAGAGTAATCAGAAAAGCGTAGATGAAGAACTGAAGGGTTGGGGAAGGAGAAGAGTCGCTGAAGAAGTTGGAGAAGAGGAAACGACGGAGGTTTAGGTGAAGAAATGAGTTGGTGTCTCTTGGTTTTTCTAATTGGGTTTAATGTATGGGCTTTTTGGTAATTTAAAGGGCTAAGCCTTCTTATTTTGCTATATCTGCCGTTCTTTTAATTGTTTGTTATATTTGCTAATACTTTGGGCCTGATTGCTATCTATGCAATCAACCCTATTAAAATTGTGTATAATTTCTTGTTAAAATTAGAATCTTTAAGAGATGACAAATTGTAGAATAACTATTTTGACCAAAACAAAAAGAATCAAGATTTTTTATATCTCTAAGGTAAATTGTAGATACTATAGACAAAGTATAAGATGACTCTATAGCAAGGTAGAGTGTAATTCAGATCAAAATAAAAAAATGGTTGTCCAAGATTGCAACCAGGATCTAAAAGTTTTTCTCGGTGCCGGATCCTGGCTAGGATTGCACCTAGAAACGCTCAAAATGATAGTGACAAAAAAACAGCGTTAGTCTTAATAGTTTATTTGTCAAGAAGGTTATTCTTAATAATAACCCAGTAAACCGCTTAATTGTTTTTATTTTTTATTTTTATCTTACAACTAGAAAATTAAACATATTTTGAGCTATTGTTAATTAGATTAGATGAATCTTTTAATTAGGGAGAGTGAAATTGGAAGAAATATGATGGGGACCCACCATAATAATGAAAAAAAATAGAAAGAGAAATGTTGAGACCCACTATAAGTATGAGAAATGTGTTGAGAGAAATGGTGGATCCCATCCATATATTCTAATTTTTTTTAAAAAAAATCATGGATTTGAGGAGGGTCTGGCTTCCAAAACCCGAGGTTCCCAACTAGGGATGGCAAAATTCCCCGCGGGTCCCCCCGGTTTGACCGGGTACGGGGTCAAACCAGGAATTTTATTCGGGTACCCGGCCCCGAACCCGCCCCAAATAGTTTTTATTATTTTTTAAAAAAAACATATATAATATATATTTTATTTATATAAAATAGGAATATTTTATATATTATTTTTTTAAAAAAATTAAGTTATTGTCAGTTTATATATATATATTTTAATTAATTTGGGATCTCACCCTCTTATTGGCCCGCGAGGGATTCGGTTTGGTGGTTGGACCACAAACCAATAGTTCATTAGAGGATTAGTGGGACTTCATGAACAAGATGTAATTACGGGGGTAAAACAGTTATTTTGACCTAGCTGTAATTACGAACGACCTGTGAAGGATCGACTTACTAATGATGATTATATCAAGAGGACAAGAATATATCTACGGTGAGGAGAGTGCAACCCTTGGGCTGTAGTGGAGTACCCGGGGGTTAACGAATGTTGATTAGCTTGGTTAAAGAGTTTGACCGATTAATCTTCTATCGTTAGAATTCATGATCGATAGGTCTTTTAGGTTCTCCTGGCTAACTCGAATTAAACCGTGTAACAATATGAGAGAAAAAAGTTGAAGTGTTTCAAATTCGATTTTGGAAGATAGTTGAACATATTTAAATGTGATTTAAATATGCGATCAGTCTAAAACATGAATGGATTTCATGTGTGATGGTTGGTTTAAGAAACCAGAATTAGTCTTATTACTTAATTAATATTTGATATTGAATTAAATAATAATATTAATTAATTAAAAAGTTTAATGAATTAAAATTTATTTTGTTTATTAAAATTAATTATGAATTAATTTTAAAATGACAAAATAATACAAGTGGGTTTATGCAAGTTGAGTAGTGATATTGTTAATCACCAACAACATGCATAAACTCATCAATTTTGGAACACTTGTTTGAAGACCAATTCATCGACTTTGAGGTGTCATCACTACAACAAAAACTATGTTACTTGACGTTTTTGAAACGTCAAGTTTGAATTTACTTGACGTTTTTACATGCGTCAAGTAATCGCCTGTCAAGAAAAGTGTGGTTGAATCTTGACTTATTGGAAACGTCAAGGATGAAGAAAAAAACGTCAAGATTTACTTGCCTTGATACTTATTAAACGTCAAGATTTACTTGTCTTGATATTTTTTAAATGTCAAGTATTAAATTCATTGACGTGTTTGAAGCGTCAAGTAATCGCCTGTCAAAAAAAGTGTGGTTAAACCTTGACTTATTGAAAGCGTCAAGTTGTTGTTTTCTTTTTTTTAATATATATATATATATATATATATATATATATATATATATATATATTAACATATATCTAATATGTGTCTTACATGCACAATGCAATAAATATATTAAAATATATCTAATATGTGTCTTACAAATATATTTATATATGTGTGTGTGGCTAACCAAGTGGTTTCAAGGGTACTCTTTGGAAAAGTCTAAAAATCTCTTTTTGAGATTTTATTCAGCCACTGCTTTCGGGCTATCTTGAAGTTTTAAGAACTTCTTTGAACTTTTTTTTCTTTTTTTTTTCTTTTAAACGGAGTCTCACAACTCTGTTGCTCGGCGCCGAGGATAGCGGGACTACCGGAGGTGGTCCTCGAGGCGTTCGTAAGAAGAGGCTTGAAGCGTTCGTGAGAAGAAGGCCGAAGAGTACGTGAGGAGGAACGAGCGGCGAAACTTGAAGAAATTAGAACTACAAGGGTATGTATTTCTAATTTATCTTATTTCCGTTGTTTGAGCATGTTTCTAGTTTGTTAAATTGATGAAATTAGAGTATTAACGATCCAAAATCGCTTTCGCTGCGTTTTACGCTCCGTCAGATAGTGGCAAAAAGCAACGTTAGTCTTGATAGTTTATTTGCCAAGAAGGTTATTCTCGACAGTAACCTTTTTTACTCATGTTAATATTTTAAAAAATAACATTTAATTTTTAAGTTAACAAATTAAAATTAAAAAATAATAATGATTAACAATATTCAATTTATTTCCAAATAGAATGTGATTTTCCTTTAATTACAAAATTAGATATTTAGCAAAGTTTAAAACATTTTGCAAATATGACAAAAAATCAGTGGTTATCACTGATAGACTTTATGACTATTACTAACTTCTATCACTAATAGACTATTATCACTGAAAAAATTCTATAAAAAAAACTACTATCAACGATAGACTTCTATCAGCGATAAACTTCTATCAGTGATAGAAATTGCAATATCCGCATTTTTTTTTAAAAAAAAAAAATATTATATTTTTAATTATTTTACTCTAAATTGACATCTGTTACAATTTTCCTCTTTTTTTTTCATTCTTAATTTTTTAAATTTCTTCTTCGTCTTATAACTAATGTGGAACTTAACTTTATGAAATGTTTGAAATTATAAACTTCATTTTGTATTTAGGGAATATTATCCAAATACAATAGTAAGTTGTTCTTTTTTCTTCCCTTTGGGTTTTTCAGTTTTTTTTTTTTTTTTTAATTCTTTATCCAAATATGTATTTAAAAAAAAAATCAAACCGATTGACATGACATGTTATGTTTTTGGAGACGTTTGAATGAAACATTTAATTTTTTAATTCCATATCCAAATATATATTTGATTCTTGTAAGTAATGTTTTGATTGATGGAAATAATTTTCTTATTTTAGACTATAACATAAATTAAATGCTTCATTCAAACGTCTAAAAAAAAGTCACATGTTGCATAAAAAATTCTACAATTCACAAAACATCCACTAAAAAAAAAAGAAAAAAAAAGATTGAAGTTGCAAACGGAAAAAAGGAAGAAACAAATTGTCCAAACCTGGGTTCAGAACACTACACTCTAAACACTAGCTTCTGATTTCCCGGCTTCCCAATACTGCACCCCAAACACTGTTTTCTGATTTTCAGGGTTCAGAACCCTCCCAAGCAAACCCCAAGGTTTTGATTCTCAGGGTTCTGAACCCAAAACAGGGGGCAAACGCCCCGTAAGAGTTTCGTAATGTTTTTGAACTTCCGCCTCGAAAATAATATTGTTTGTCATTTTGTTTACATTATCTACACTCCACTTTGCTGAGCACGAGCATTATCGCGAAAAAAAGTTTGTAATACCATTTGCTGAACACGATGATACTATAGTGGCCCCTTCGCGGTCGTGCTCAACGAAGGGTATTAGCAGACTTTTTTCTCGTGATCGTTCTCAGCAAACGCGTGCTCGTGCTTAGCAAAGATAAAAAAAAAAAAAAAAAAAAAAACATGCATTTTAAAAAATCGGGTCAATTAGCATTATAGCATCCAACGGGGTCATCTGTGAAAATACTCCCAATTTAATTGCCTACTTTAAAATTTGTAACAATTTGATATTTAAAATTTGAAATCTTGTTAAAAAATGAAGCTTCTTACAATCAATAAATTGATTGATAAGCAAACATGTTTATAAACTACAAAGAATTAATCGTTACACGGTATTAAATTAGTACTTAAGTGAAAGCTTAGGATCAAAACTTTTTTTAACTTAAAAAAAGTAGTATTAGTTTAATTTAAGGTTAAATTATAAGTTTGGATCCTACCGTTTGTGCATAATTTTGATTTGGCCTCTATGATTCTAAAATTTTCAATTTAATCTTAATAGATCGAGTTTAATTTTAATTTGATTTGCGTAATTTTATAAATTTCAATTTGTCTCTTATGATTTAGTGAAATTCTTACAAATCATGCCACAATGAGTTCACATTTTGATACACACTCTATCCTTTTAAAAGTTTCAATTAGGACTATGACACTTTTTTTTTTCTTTTAACACAACATTGAGATGTTTTCTATTTGGCTAATTATATTAGTGAATGTGATAGTTGAAGATCAGAGTATAAAAATATAAGAAAATAAAGGAGTATTTCATGCACATAAAAATGTTTATGGATGATTTGTGAAGTTTAACCAATCATTATTGGGACTTGGGAGCCAAATTTGTAATTTAACACTAATTTATTTTTAATTAGTTAATTTAGTGGAAGTGTTATTTTTTAGTGAATTAGTTTTTAACTCTATTTAAAAAAAGAAAAAAAAAATTAAGGCCACACTAATTTATTTTTAATTAGTTAATTTAGTGGAAGTGTTATTTTTTAGTGAATTAGTTTTTAACTCTATTTAAAAAAAGAAAAAAAAAATTAAGGCCACACTAATTTATTTTTAATTAGTTAATTTAGTGGAAGTGTTATTTTTTAGTGAATTAGTTTTTAACTCTATTTAAAAAAAGAAAAAAAAAAATTAAGGCCACTCTCAATTCCTTGTTATGCATCATACTCTATGAAACCACAATGAAATTCTATGAGAATCTTTGTTGAATATTAAGATTCAATAAAGTTCCTTTTTATGGAATGAATTTACCTCTTGTGTTTTGATATTTTTCAACTCAAATGTTTATCTCTTTAAATTTAATATCTATTTTAGGCTCTAAAATTTGCAATAAGATACTTATTTCAATTCTTCTTATTAAATATATATATATTTTTCAATAGAATTTTAAATTTTATTCACAACTTATCTTTATCTATACATTTCATATTTAAAACAAAATTTGTTATGGTTTAGTTGGTTAGGATACTCAGTTCTCACTTGAGAGACCTGAGTTTAAGTTCTGCAATGAAATATTTATTTTAAATAAAATATAATTTAAAAATAAATAACATATAATTTGTGCAAATGAACAAAATTCAAATTGCCTACATGGAAAAAAGAAATAAATTGTGTAAACAACTCATAAATTATATATACATTTCATCTTTAAAATAAAATTCGTTGTAGTCTAGTAGGTCAGGATAGCTTCAAGTCCCGTGATCGAAATATTTATTTTTAAATAACATATAATTTGTGCAAATCAACAGTATTCAAATTACCTACATGGAAAAATGAAAAAAATTGTGTAAACAACTCATAAATTATATACACATTTCATTTTTAAACAAAATATGTTGTAGTCTAGTTGGTCAAGATATTCATCTCTCACTTGAGAGACCCGGGTTCAAGTCTCGGCCACATAATATGAATTTTTAAATAACATATAATTTGTGCAAATAAACAGAATTCAAATTACCTACATGGAAAAAAGAAAAAATTGTGTAAACAACTCATAAATTATATATACATTTCATCTTTAAAACAAAATCCGGATACTCGCGAACCCAGGTTCAAGTCCCAGCAACGGAATATGTATTTTTAAATAACATATAATTTGTGCAAATGAACAGAATTCAAATTACCTACATGGAAAAAAGAAAAAAATTGTGTAAACAACTCATAAATTATTCACACATTTCATCTTTGAAACAAAATCCGTTGTAGTCTAGTTGGTCAGGATACTCGGCTCTCACCCGAGAGACCCGGGTTCAAGTCCCGACAACGGAATATGTATTTTTAAATAACATATAATTTGTGCAAATGAATATAATTCAAATTACCTACATGAAAAAAAGAAAAAAATTGTGTATACAACTCATACACTATATACACATTTCATTTTTGAAACAAAATTTGTCGTAGTCTAGTTGGTCAGGATACTCGGCTCTAACCCGAGAGACTCGGGTTCAAGTCCGGCAACGAGATATGTATTTTTAAATAACATATAATTTGTGCAAATGAACAGAATTTAAATTACCTACATGGAAAAAAGAAAAAAATTGTGTAAACAACTCATAAATTATATACACATTTCATCTTCGAAACAAAATCCGTTGTAGTCTAGTTGGTGAGGATACTCGGCTCTCACAGGAGAGACCCGTGTTCAATTCCCGGCAACGGAATATGTATTTTTAAATAACATATAATTTGTGCAAATGAACAGAATTCAAATTACCTACATGGAAAAAAGAAAAAAATTGTGTAAACAACTCATAAATTATATACACATTTCATCTTTGATACAAAATCCGTTGTAGTCTAGTTGGTCAGGATACTTGGCTCTCACCTGAGAGACCCGGGTTCAAGTCCCGGCAACGGAATATGTATTTTTAAATAACATATAATTTGTGCAAATCAACAGAATTCAAATTACCTACATGGAAAAAAGAAAAAAAAAAAAATCCATTGTAGTTGGTCAGGATACACTGCTCTCACGAGAGACCCGGGTTCAAGTCCCGACAACGGAATATGGATTTTTAAATAACATATAATTTGTGCAAATGAACAGAATTCAAATTACCTAATGAAAAAAAGAAAAAAAAATTGTGTAAACAACTCATACATTATATACACATTTCATCTTTGAAACGAATGTTCAAATTACCTAATGAAAAAAAGAAAAAAAATTGTGTAAACAACTCATACATTATATACACATTTCATCTTTGAAACAAAATTCGTTGTAGTCTAGTTGGTCAGGATACTCGGCTCTCACCTGAGAGGCCCGGGTTCATGTCCCGGCAACGGAATATGTATTTTTAAATAACATATAATTTTTTCAAATGAACAGAATTCAAATTACCTACATGGAAAAAAAAATTGTGTAAACAACGCATACATTATATACACATTTCATCTTTGAAAGAAAATTTGTTGTAGTCTAGTTGGTCAGGATACTGGGCTCTAACCTGAGAGATCGGGTTCAAGTCCTGACAAACGGAATATGTATTTTTAAATAACATATAATTTGTGCAAATGAACATAATTCAAATTACCTACATGGAAAAAACAAAAAAAATTGTGAAAACAACTCATAAAAACAAAAAAAATTGTGAAAACAACTCATAAAAACAAAAAAAATTGTGTAAACAACTCATAAATTATATATACATTTCATCTTTAAAACAAAATCCGGATACTCGCGAACCCGGGTTCAAGTCCCGGCAACGGAATATGTATTTTTAAATAACATATAATTTGTGCAAATGAACAGAATTCAAATTACCTACATGGAAAAAAGAAAAAAATTGTGGTAAACAACTCATAAATTATATATACATTTCATCTTTAAAACAAAATCCGGATACTCGCGAACCCGGGTTCAAGTCCCGGCAAAGGAATATGTATTTTTAAATAACATATAATTTGTGCAAATGAACAGAATTCAAATTACCTACATGGAAAAAAGAAAAAAATTGTGTAAACAACTCATACATTATATACATATTTCATCTTTGAAACAAACTTCGTTGTAGTCTAGTTGGTCAGGATACTTGGCTATCACCCGAGAGACCTGAGAATGGAATATGTATTTTTAAATAACATATAATTTGTGCTAATGAACAGAATACAAATTACCTACATGGAAAATAGAAACAAAATGGTGTAAACAACTCATAAATTATATATACATTTCATTTTTGAAACAAAATCCGTTGTAGTCTAGTTGGTACTCGGCTCTCACCCGAGAGACTCGGTTTTAAGTCCTGGCAACGAAATAATTTTTTTCAAATGACATATAATTTGTGCAAATGAACAGAATTCAAATTACCTAAATGAAAAAAAGAAAAGAATTGTGTAAACAACTCATAAATTATATTTACATTTCATCTTTGAAACAAAATCCGTTGTAGTCTAGTTAGTCAGGATACTCGGCTCTCACCCGAGAAACTTGGATTCAAGTCCTGACAACAGATATGTATTTTTAAATAACATATAATTTGTGCAAATGAACAGAATTCAAATTACCTACATGGAAAAAAGAAAAAAACTGTGTAATCAACTCATAAATTATTCACACATTTCATCTTTAAAACAAAATCCGTTGTAGTCTAGTTGGTCAGGATACTCGGCTTTACCCGAGAGACTCGGGTTCAAGTCCCGGCAACGGAATATGTATTTTTAAATAACATATAATTTGTGCAAATGAATAGAATTCAAATTACCTACATGAAAAAAAGAAAAAAATTGTGTATACAACTCATACATTATATACACATTTCATTTTTGAAACAAAATTTGTCGTAGTCTAGTTGGTCAGGATACTCGGCTCTCACCCGAGAAACTCGGGTTCAATTCCCGACAACGGAATATGTATTTTTAAATAACATATAATTTGTGCAAATGAACAGAATTCAAATTACCTACATGGAAAAAAGAAAAAAATTGTGTCAACAACTCATAAATTATATATAGATTTCATCTTTGAAACAAAATCCGTTGTAGTCTAGTTGGTCAGGATACTCGGCTCTCACTCGAGAGACCCGGGTTCAAGTCCCTTCAATGGAAAATATGTATTTTGAAATAACATATAATTTGTGCAAATGAACAGAATTCAAATTACCTACATGGAAAAAAGAAACAAAATGGTGTAAACAACTCATAAATTATATATACATTTCATCTTTGAAATAAAATTCGTTGTAGTCTAGTTGGTCAATATACTCGGCTCTCACCCGAGTGACTCGTGTTCAAGTCCTAGCAGTGGTATATGTAAACAACTCATACATTATATACACATTTCATCTTTGAAACAAAATTCGTTGTAGTCTAGTTGGTCAGGATACCTGGCTATCACCCGATAGACTGGCAATAGAATATGTATTTTTCAATAACATATAATTTGTGCAAATGAACAGAATTCAAATTACCTACATGGAAAAAAAGAAACAAAATGGTATAAACAACTCATAAATTATATATACATTTCATCTTTGAAACAAAATCCGTTGTAGTCTAGTTGGTACTCGGCTCTCACCCGAGAGACTCGGGTTTAAGTCATGGCAACGAAATAATTTTTTTCAAAGGACATATAATTTGTGCAAATGAACATAATTCAAATTACCTAAATGGAAAAAAGAAAAAAATTGTGTAAACAACTTATAAATTATATTTACATTTCGTCTTTGAAACAAAATCCGTTGTAGTCTAGTTAGTCAGGATACTCGGCTCTCACCCGAGAGACTTGGATTCAAATCCCGACAACGGATATTTTTTTTTAAATAACATATAATTTGTGCAAATTAACAGTATTCAAATTACCTACATTGAAAAAAGAAAAAAAATTGTGTAAACAACTCATAAATTATATATAAATTTCATCTTTGAAACAAAATTTGTTGTAGTCTAGTTGGTCAGGATACTCGACTCTCACCTGAGAGACCCGGGTTCAAGTCCCAGCAACGAAATTAGTATTTTTTAATATAACATATAATTTGTGCAAACGAACAGAATTCAAATTACCTACATGAAAAAAAGAAAAAAATTGTGTAAACAACTTATAAATTATATATACATTTCATCTTTGAAACAAAATCCGTTGTAGTCTGGTCAGGATACTCGGCTCTCACCCGAGAGACGTCTTGGCTACGGAATATGTATTTTTAAATGACATATAATTTGTGCAAATGAACAGAATTCAAATTACTTAAATGGAAAAAAGAAAAAAATTGTGTAAACAACTCATAAATTATATACACATTTCATCTTCAAAACAAAATTTGTTGTAGTCTAGTTGGTCAGGATACTCGTCTCTCAGTCGAGAGACCCGACTTCAAGTTCCGGCAATGATATAATTTTTTTAAATAACATATAATTTGTGCAAATTAACAGTATTCAAATTACCTACATTGAAAAAAGAAAAAAAAATGGTGTAAACAACTCATAAATTATATATACATTTCCTCTTTGAAACAAAATCCTTTGTAGTCTAGTTGGTACTCAGCTCTCACCCGAGAGACCTAGGTTGAAGTCCTTGCAACGGAATAATTGTTTTTAAATAACATATAATTTGTGCAAATGAACAGAATTCAAATTACCTACATGGAAAAAAGAAAAAAATTGTGTAAACAACTCATAAATTATATATACATTTCATCTATGAAACAAAATTTGTTGTAGTCTGGTTGGTCAAGATACTCGGCTCTCACTCGAGAGACCTGGTTTCAAGTCCCGGCAACAGAATATGTATTTTTAAATAACAATAATTTGTGCAAATGAATAGAATTCAAATTACCTACATGGAAAAAAGAAAAACATTGTGTAAACAACTCATAAATTATATACACATTTCATCTTTGAAACAAAATCCGTTGTAGTTTGGTTGGTCAGGATACTTGGCTCTCACCCGAGAGACGGCAACAAAATATTTTTTTTTAAATAACAATAATTTGTGCAAATGAATAGAATTCAAATTACCTACATGGAAAAAAGAAAAAAATTGTGTAAACAACTCATAAATTATATACACATTTCATCTTTGAAACAAAATCCGTTGTAGTCTAGTTGGTCAGTATACTTGGCTCTCACCCGAGAGACTTTGGTCCAAGTCCTGGCTGAAATATTTATTTTTAAATAACATATAATTTGTGCAAATTAACAGTATACATATTACCTACATGGAAAAAAGAAAAAAATTGTGTAAACAACTCATAAATTATATATACATTTCATCTTTAAAACAAAATCTGTTGTAGTCTAGTTGGTCAGGATACTCGGCTCTTACCGTATCTGGTTTCAAATCCTAGCAACCGAAACTTTTAATTTGAACAATCACTCCTTAAATAATCAGGTTTGTTATAATTTCACCCATAAATTTTTATTTTTCACTGAAGTGACTTTGGATGAAATTTAAAGTTAAGAAAGCAAATTGACAAAATTAATTGGACTAGAGTGATTGAGATTTTGCAATTAAATAATATTTAAAAAAAAACATTTAGAATTTAAGATGAAGTCGGGGTCAAGTTAAATGATTAAAATATTGACGTACCGTAAATTGGTGGGTTCAAGATCAATATTGATGACCACCCGAAATCGAGGATTAAACTTTTATTCACGGAGCTTTATGTAAAATCCAGTCAAAATATTTTACAAGTAAATAATTCCCAGAAAATCATACAAATTTATTAATGAACTGAACTATTAATTTTTGTACATCACAATCGTTCTTTGCGAGATTTCATATTATGAAATTGTTGCATAATAACTTTGTTGGCGCAAAAATCTGGCTCCTCTCCTCGGGTCGGAACCTTCGGCCGGTGGCGCTCCGGTGCGAACCTGCAAAGAGCAAACATAGGTAAACTTGCACTGGTGAGGGGCTCGTTCCAACACACCCCGATGTTTAAGTCAGTTAGAGAGTAGTGGGAAGGCCAAACAAAGAGTATAGAGAGAGTGGATTGTCGAGGAGTGGAAAACCTCAGTTACCTCATAAAAAAGGATGATGCTTCCTTATATAGAGGGTAAATGGCGCATGGGGTGCACGTGTCTGTTGAGGTCGACCACCCTTCTCATGATGATGAGGGGACTAACGCTGTTTTTCCAGCCGAGCACCAGAGACAACGTCGAATGGTCACCGTGCACCTGTGGTCGCAATGATCGTATGATTGCATGGGCGTCGTCTTGATTGTGACTGCCCCGTCAACTGTGTCCCTCCTGTTTGGCACATACAATATTTGACAACCTTCAGTTTAGGGGATTAGGGGGTGGCCTGGACGTGGCGTCTGGGGCTGATCTCATGCTGACCTCACGCTTTAGGAATCCTCCCACAACATCACCACCACCAGCGGGTCAACGCGCTGGTTGAATCATTAGGAATGTCTGTGTGGGATGAAGTCAGAGGCGTTTGTTCGTTTGTGACTTTCCCTATGTTGGGTTTTATGTCCTAAAACTCGTGGTTTGTAAACTTTTATGCTTGTAAATACTATATTTAGAATAAAGAGTTATTGGTTTTATTCAGTAAAGGAGTTTACTGTAATAAAGTGAAACGTGTTTAGGTTAACCTATATCAATGACCAACACCCTTGGCTGAATATGAGTACTTGAGCCTCATGTATGACATGATTATGGATCAGGCTTAAGTAGTCAGTCAAAACGATCTATAGTATACAGATAAGGTTGGGTACCTTATCCTGGTAACACTATTGGATGCGGCTCACTTTGTATTGTACAAAACAATGTGATCCGAATCGTTTCACATGGAGATGTGCGAGTGAGGGCGTCCTGTGCAAAGAGTTTACATAAGATCGAACCGCTCCTGCTTATTCGAAAGTATCATTTGACTTGCACAGGTGAGAGTGACCCATTAGCGCCAACTCAATCAGCCTACCATCTTGGGGATAAAGTCGAATAGGTAGCTGGGGACATAGTACAGCAAGATTGGAGTTCACTTCTAACCCGCTCTTCAGGGTTAGTAGATAGGTAGTTCCCTTAATAGCCGACTCTGAGGCTTGAACAATGAGCGCTCACACTCTCATGAGATGAGAGAGTTAACTGATTTGTTGGTTGGACCACTGATTTGTTGTTCATTAGAGGTGTCAGTGGTACTTAAGGAACAAGACGTAATGCAGGGGTTAAACAATTTAAAATGACCCAGCTGTGATTACGATCAACCTGTGAAGGGTCGACTTGCCCATGACGGTTATAACAGAGGACATAATATATCTACAGTGATGCGAGTGCAACCCTCGGACTATAGTGGAGTCTCCGGGGGTTAACGAATGTTGATTAGTTCGGTTAAAAGAGTTTTAACCGGATAATCTCGTATCGTTGGAGCTCATGATCTGTAGGTTCTTTAGGTTCTCCTGGCTAGCTCGGGTAACGTCGTGCAACAATATAAGAGAAAATGAAAAAGAATTTGAATTATTCAAATTCGGCTTGTGGAAGAATGATGGACATATTTAAATATGGTTTAAATATGGGAATGGTCTAAAACATGAATAGGATTCATGTGCAAAAAAGTCGATTTTCGGAAAACCGGGTTTAGCCATTTTATTTAATTAATATTTGATATTGAATTAAATAATATTAATTAATTAAAAAGTTTAATTAATTAATATATATATATGATGGAGCGATTTACCGCAGTGGAAAGCGATTTTGGACCGATGATACTCTAATTTCATCAATTTAACAAAAATAAAACATGCTCAAAACGACAGAAATAAGAAATTAGAAATACATACCCTTGTAGTTTCAATTTCTTCAAGTTCGCCGCACGTTCCTCGTCACGAACTCTTCCGGCCTCTTCTCACGAACGCCCTGAGGATCACCCCAGGTAGTCTCGCTATCCTCGGCGCCGCGCAACGGAGTTGTGGGACTCCGAAACAAGAGAAAAGAAAAGAAAAGAGATGAAGAAGAAGAAAAATGGAGAGGCAGAAGAGGCTGAAAGAAAAAAACAAACTTGATTTTTTTCTTTTAATGTACCCTTCCCCTCAACTTTTTTTTTTCACCAAATGGCCAAAAGCCAATATATACATTAGCCTTTTCTTAACACTTAAGAAAAGCCAAAAATATATATATATTTATATATATATAATAATAATTATTATTATTTAAAAATAATAATAATAATTTTATTTATTAAACATTTAATAAATAAAAAATATATATATATATATATATATATATAATTATTAATTAAACAATTCAATTAATAATTGTTATTTAATTCAATATCAAATATTAATTAAATAATATGGCTAAACCCGATTTTCCGAAAACCGACTTTTTGTACATGAATCGCATTCATGTTTTAGACCATTCTCATATTTAAATCATATTTAAATATATATGTCCATCCTCCTTCCATAAACCGAATTTGAACAATTCAAATTCTTTTTTTTTTCTTTTCTTTTATATTGTTGCACGACGTTATCCGAGCTAGCCATGAGAACCTAAAGGACCTACAGATCATGAGCTCCAACGATACGAGATTATTCGGTCAAAACTCTTTTAACCCGAATCAATCAACTTTCGTTAACCCCCGGAGACTCCACTATAGTCCGAGGGTTGCACTCTCCTCACTGTAGATATATTGTGTCCTCTTGATATAACCGTCATCGGTAAGTCGATCCTTCACAGGTTGTTTGTAATCACAGCTGGGTCATTTAAACCGTTTAACCCCTGCATTACATCTTGTTCCTTAAGTACCACTGACACCTCTAATGAACAATAGATCTGTGGTCCAACCATCAGATCAATATAACTCTCTCATCACATGAGAGTGTGAGCTCACATTGTTCAAGCCTCGGAGTCAGCTATTAAGGGAACAACCTATCTACTAACCCTGAAGAGCGGGTTAGGAGTGAATTCCAATCTTGCTACACTATGTCCCCAGCTACTTATTCGGCTTTATCCCCAAGTTGGTAGGCTTATTGAGCGGGCGTTCCACCACTCTCACCCGTACAAGTCAAAGGATACTTCCGAATAAGCAGGAGTTCATAGCAAGCTCAGGATTAAGCTCGAGTTACCTAGGACATCAAAGTGTATAAGTCAGTCTCAATCAGTAAACGGAGTTATAAAGAGAGAGTGACTTAATACGCGGTTCGATCTTGTGTAAACTCTTTACACAGGACGCCCTCACTTCTCACATCTCCATGTGGAACGATTCAGATCACATCGTTCTGTACAATACAAAGTGAGCCGCATCCTATAGTGTTACCAGGATAAGGTACCCAGCCTTATCCGTATACTATAGACCGTTTTGACTGACTACTTGAGCCTGATCCACAATCATGTCATACATGAGGCTCAAGTACTCATATTCAGCCAAGGGTGTTGGTCATTGGTATAGGTTAACTTAAACATGTTTCACTTTATTCCAGTAAACTCTTTTACTGAATAAAACTAATAACTCTTTATTCTAAATAGAATATTTACAAACATAACAGTTTACAAACCACGAGTTTTAGGACATAAAACCCAACAAACTCCCACTTGAACTTAAACGTCCGTGGTGTACATGTTAGGTGGAGAGGAAAACTAATATATCATATATCATAAGTTTTCTCCCACTGTCCTCTCCAGCAATTCGGAGCCCTAGACTCTTCTAGAGTGTCTCTCAAACACTTTAGCCATGAGAGACTTAATAAACTAATCAGCATGAAGTACTACAAGGCTTTCCATGTGACCATCACATCTCCTCATAGCACTATCTGCGAGTTCAACTTATTAACCTATTGTTGTTTCACAAGCTGCAAATAGACTTAGCTACCAATGAGGAATCAACAATACAACTCTTGTATTCTACTCCTCTAAGTACAAGGACAAAACTTTAACCGGAATCCAATCCAATTGGACTAATATTACTGACAGCTCCCACTGCATAGCGCATATCGGGTCATGTATCTCAAAAGATACATCTGACCTCCAACATGTAAATGCACTTGGGTGCGTCTCGTATCCTCAACACTTGAGGTGTCTATGGAAACCATTTCCATAGACCATTGAATATTAACAACACTTTGTCAATATAAAATTTTAGAGACAACACTAGCGATTTGTTCTTACGACTTAGATCAACCTGAATCCATAGAACAAACTTAGCCTACCTCCAAATCAACTATTTGGGAATGGGTCACTAGTTAATTCTTAAATGTCAGAAATTAATCCTATATCATTTTTCATGATTAGGACATTAATCTACGGAACGAACTATGGAAACTACAACATTGACTAAACCCTTGTCAAACAAGGTTTATCAAATTATTGTTCAAACTTTTGTTCAAAGCCATAAGATTTGATCACCATATCAAACCTTACAATTCAGGATAAAGATGCTTATTCTAATTCATAAATAAATCGAATAGGCTCGCAAACCATTTGCTCTTTGTCCTCGAATTATGAATCTATCTGGTTGAGGCTTATAGATACTCTGATCAAGATAGCTATTCTGCAGGAAAGCTAACTTGACATCCACTTGCCTTATTCTATGAAGATAGGACATGACAATGGATAAGAGTCATCTATTTAACTTACGTCTGGCAACAAGAGAAAGAGAGTATACACAATAAACCATTTCTTTTCGGAACAATCCCATTACCAGAAAGTCAAGTCATAAAGGTTTTCATCTTAGTGGCTTGGTCTCAATACCATCCATAGATTTGTGGCTTTGAGCCATTTGGCCTTGTCTATGTGATCAATAGCCTAATTAAAGACAACGAATCCTCAATGTTATCATCAAGTATGAGAACTTTGAGTTAAAGACAAGCCAGTGCAGCGGATCGAGTTGTCCTACAACCCTCCCACTGCATTGAGGCTTTCTCAACGGTTGAGAAACTCTAGTTTGATCAACAACCTTTGTTGATATCTACTATAGCTTTCGTTAACACTGTTAGTCTTAACACGCTAGTTGTTTTTCGAGTTTAATAGAACACATCAGTATATATCTTTTGCTAAATGAACTGTTCATTATAAAACAAAAGATATAATATAAAAGTGTTCAATTTAAACCAGAAATATAGACAATAATTACATATAAAAAATGTTATTATCTCTATACAACAACTACAAAGTCTCCCACTAGTTCAGCTGCAACGATATCTCCATATCTCACAGCGAGAAAACGACTGTCAGGAACTAGTTTCCTGTAGAAAAACAAACATGAATAGTGGTTCCTGAAGACATCCAGGTATGACATTCATATCCACTAAACTTGTTTTGACAAATAAATCACATTTATCTTGTCGTTCTTTCTCAGCCTGTTTCTTAGCAAAGTATTTGGAGCAGTTACGCTTCCAATACCCATCTTCAATACAATGGAAACATTTTCCTATGTTTGAAGACATTACCTTGCGAACAGTAGGGGCTTTGCCATTTCTCCTGTTACTCCTCTTCTTCTGAATAATCTCATTACTCAGAGAAGCATAGGCTTACTCCCTGACGCCAACCTCTTAAGGAATTTCTTCGAAGTGACAACACTTGCCTCATTCTCTATTCCTTTGGAAGTGTACAGAGACCGATAAGTCTGAAAAGACGATGGTAGCAACGTTTACTTCTGCCGCATTAAAGTGGACCATCGTGTTAAGGACAAGCTCCCTAACAGAGGTATCCTCCACTATGCGAGAGTTATAAACGAACTTGAAGACTTCATTACGAAGTGATGAGGACGACTGTCCACCATTGCTTGTAATGAAGACATGATTTCCTTTACGGAAATCATAACCACATTCTACTTGCACAAGGCATCAAATATGCTTGCCAAGATATAGATTTGGGCTTTATCAATAGCCCTAATCCATCCATCGTATGCATCTCGAACACTTCGAGATGCACTCGAGCCAGGAGTTGAAGGTCATTCCTCCATTAAGACAAACCTCAGGTCGTCCAGAACCAGAATCGTATTCAGGTTCGACTTCCAAGTTCCGTATTTCTCTCTAGTTAACTTGTCGTGAGCTAACAACTGTATAAACGAGCTCGACATGCCGAAAACCGAATGTAAAACTATTAGTGAAACGGTTTTAACCTATTTAAACCAATTAAGAGGTTTAGTAGTAAATAAAGTACCCAAACTCTTTATTTACATGCAACGATATTTTAGTGAGTTAGAATGGTCGCTACCTAAGGGTAAACGAGCACTCCTTCACTAAACCAAGACATTATTGACTAAATGCTAACTCCAGAATAACTCTTATTCCTATAGCATCTTAGTTATCATTTTTGGTCAAGATTTACTAACTCCTTAGCAAATCTCGTAAGTGTGACCCTTCATTTTTAGAACGCACAGGACGGCCCCAACAGTGCAACCTAAGGGAATGTCAGAGTTGGGAATGACCCTATGTTTCTTTATCCATAAATGGTGACTGACTTGTTCAACTCCCATGAAACGACCCTCCTAAGGGATTGGTGCCACCTAGGGCACCTTGCAGGCGGAACATGGGAATCTCACGGTTCAATCCAATGGAGGAGATCACAGAAAGCACCGACGCGCTTCCTTCACCCACTTACTATAGACACTTACTCCATTCACCTTGCTATTGAAAGTTGCAAATACCATCCGAATGGGGATGGCCTATTGACATCAAGAGGCCGAGCAAAATTCTCACGTTGTGAACTTTAGGGAGTGCGTAGCAGAAGAGGGATATATCATATATTCCTTCTCAACACTTCTACTAAGCATCGTGGACGGTTTTAGGGTAAACTACTCAGGTTTTATCCGGCTAAGAAAATAAAACCTTAAGTCTAGGCAAACTATTTACCTGAGATGTCTAGGTTATTAACAAATTTAATTAACCTCACACCTCTCTCGCACGCTCATAAAGCCTGGTTAACTTTACTCAAGTACCGGTTAGTCCCCAGGTAGGAGGTGATCCGTCAATTCATTTTCCTCTAACCTTAGACAAGATTTCACCGGGTGAGTTTCTCATAACCTTAACATTTACGAGATATCGACCTAGTCATCTAATGAACCAGATCGACTCATTTAACCCTAAATGAACATGCTTTTCTTTGTTATAGATTTTAAAAGTCTAAGTAATTTTTACAACTCTTGCAAAACAAGACTTTCTATAACAACCATCTATATGCTTCTCAAACATACATTCGCTAAGGCATGACAAGTTGAATATTTTTTTTTTTTTTTTTTTTTTTTGAGTACAAGACAAGTTGAATATTTAACTTCATAACACTTATAGAATATGCTCTTAAATATACAACTCCTAATTCATAAATTAATATAACACTTATATCAATTATTATGAATTAAGCATACATCTTATACATTATAACAATTATAACATACAATATGCATCTAAAGTTGGAAGTTTAATTTCATAATTAATATAACACTTATATTAATTATTCTATTAAGCAAACAACAACTAATTCATGAATTAATATAACTCTTATATTAATACTCATGAATTAAACATGCATCATATATATTATAACACTTATAACCTACAATATGAACCACGGCAACCTATGTTGTATATTTAATTTCATAATTAATATAACATTTATATCAATTATTCTATTAAACTAACAACATTTAATTCATGAAGTAATATAACAATTATATTAATACTCATGAATTCCCAAATATGCATACTATATATTATAACACTTATAACATATTTTTAATGCATGGAGCATGCTTTCTATGGTGGGATTTTAAATCTATATGGCATACGTTTTGCACATATAAACATGGAAATTAATTCAAACATACATTCGCAATGCATAATTAATTAAACACACTAAAGTGGATCGATTTTGGCATTTAGCAAGCAATAACTATTTTATTACAAGCTTGATCAACAAGCTAAGTCTTGAGCGGACTTCGAACTCTTCGCACCGCCTTTGACCAGCTTGTTTCCCCGAACGCTTCGACCAATTTCTCTTCGAATTTCTCTTTGTATTGCCTAGAACGAGTTTGAACTTATACCGAACATTTCGGCGAGCTCCAAACTCGAGCTTCTTTCACAAAGAAACCTATATGGACTCTAATGACTCTAAAAATACACACTCTTCAGCACGCATTAAAGCCCATACATTCTCGGGCAATTACAAATTATGAAATTAAAAAAGAAACTATGCCAAAATCGATATTCACTTTAGACGCCAATTCAGAAACAATTTCTAAATTAAAATACCCACCAACTTAAATTGATGCAAATTGAGTTAATCACAAAATCGCTCTGATACCAATTGATGGAGCGATTTACCGCAGCGAAAAGCGATTTTGGACCGATGATACTCTAATTTCATCAATTTAACAAATAGAAAACATGCTCAAAACGACAGAAATAAGAAATTAGAAATACATACCCTTGTAGTTCCAATTTCTTCAAGTCCGCCGCACGTTCCTCGTCACGAACTCTTCCGGCCTCTTCTCACGAACGCCCTGAGGACCACCCAGGTAGTCCCGCTATCCTCGGCGCCGCACAACGGAGTTGGTGGACTCCGAAACAAGAGAAAAGAAAAGAAAAGAGATGAAAAAGAAGAAAAATGGAGAGGCAGAAGAGGCTGAAAGAAAAAAAAAACTTGATTTTTTTCTTTTCTGCGAATGTACCCTTCCCCTCAACTTTTTTTTTTCACCAAATGGCCAAAAGCCAATATATACATTAGCCTTTTCTTAACCCTTAAGAAAAGCTAAAAATATATATATTTATATATATATAATAATTATTATTATTATTTAAAAATAATAATAATAATTTTATTTATTAAACATTTAATAAATAAAATATATATATATATATAATTATTAATTAAACAATTTAATTAATAATTGTTATTTAATTCAATATCAAATATTAATTAAATAATATGGCTAAACCCGGTTTTTCGAAAACCGACTTTTTTACATGAATCACATTCATGTTTTAGACCATTCCCATATTTAAATCATACTTAAATATGTCAATATTTAAATCATATTTAAATATGTCCATCCTCCTTCCATAAACTGAATTTGAACAATTCAAATTCTTTTTCTTTTTCTTTTCTTTTATATTGTTGCACGGCGTTATCCGAGCTAGCCAGGAGAACCTAAAGGACCTACAGATCATGAGCTCCAACGATACGAGATTATTCGGTCAAAGCTCTTTTAACCCGAATCAATCAACTTTCGTTAACCCCCGGAGACTCCACTATAGTCCGAGGGTTGCACTCTCCTCACTGTAGATATATTGTGTCCTCTTGATATAACCGTCATCGGTAAGTCGATCCTTCACAGGTTGTTCGTAATCACAGCTGGGTCATTTAAACCGTTTAACCTCTCATTACATCTTGTTCCTTAAGTACCACTGACACCTCTAATGAACAATAGATTTGTGATCCAACCATCAGATCAATATAACTCTCTCATCACATGAGAGTGTGAGCTCACATTGTTCAAGCCCCGGAGTCAGCTATTAAGGGAACAACCTATCTACAAACCTTGAAGAGCGGGTTAGGAGTGAATTCCAATCTTGCTACACTATGTCCCCAGCTACTTATTCGGCTTTATCCCCAAGTTGGTAGACTTATTGAGCGGGCGTTCCACCACTCTTACCCGTACAAGTCAAAGGATACTTCCGAATAAGCAGGAGTTCATAGCAAGCTCAGAATTAAGCTCGAGTTACCTAGGCCATCAAAGTGTATAAGTCAGTCTCAATCAGTAAACGGAGTTATAAAGAGAGAGTGACTTAATACAGGGTTCGATCTTGTGTAAACTCTTTACACAGGACGCCCTCACTTCTCACATCTCCATGTGGAACGATTCGGATCACATCGTTCTGTACAATACAAAGTGAGTCGCATCCTATAGTGTTACCAGGATAAGGTACCCAACCTTATCCGTATACTATAGACCGTTTTGACTGACTACTTGAGCCTGATCCACAATCATGTCATACATGAGGCTCAAGTACTCATATTCAGCCAAGGGTGTTGGTCATTGGTATAGGTTAACTTAAACACGTTTCACTTTATTCTAGTAAACTCATTTACTAAATAAAACTAATAACTCTTTATTCTAAATAGAATATTTACAAACATAACAGTTTACAAACCACGAGTTTTAGGACATAAAACCCAACAATATATATATATATATATTAAACTAACAACATTTAATTCATGAATTAATATAACAATTAATACAATATAATAAAAAAATTATTATTATTATTTTATAATAATAATAATATATATATATATATAAATAAATTTTGCATGTTTGACACATGAGATATATATATATATATAGGGCTGGTTGCACAAATAGCCATCAGACCAAAACTAATTGCAAATTTAGCAAAGTTTAAAACCTTTTGCAAATATGGCAAAAAATCAGTGGCTATCACTGATAGACTTAGTGATAGACTTTATGACTATTACTGATAGACTTTTATCAGTGATAGACTTCTATCACTGATAGACTATTATCAGTGACAAAATTCTATAAAAAAGACTACTACCAGCGATAGACCATACTATCAGTGATAGAAATTGCCATATCCGCAAATTTTTTAAAAAAGTGCAATATTTTTAATTATTTTACTCTAAATTTACATCTGTTACAATTTCCCTATATATATATATATATTTATTATATATATATAGGAGAATGGCGGTAGTGACAATTGGGGTTGTTAATTTGGAGAAGAAGAATTCCTTTCGATTCCGTACTTCATTTTTTGAAGTTCTTCTTTTTCACCCAATTTCCATCTGTACTTCTTCTTCCTTTTTTTTTTCGAAGTCCCACAACTCCGTTGCGCGGCGCAGAGGATAACGGAACTACCTCGGGTGATCCTCGGGCGTTCGTGAGAAGAGGCCGGAAGAGTTCGTGACGAGGAACGTGCGATGGATCTTGAAGAAACCGGAACTACAAGTGTATGTAATTCTAATTCATTTATTTCCGTCGTTTGAGCATGTTTTCTATTTGTTAAATTGATGAAATTAGAGTTTCATCGATCCAAAATCGCTTCCGCAGTGTAAAACGCTCCATCACCCTAGGCGTTACTTCGGGACGAGGTCCTACCAGTCGTTTGAGTTGTTTCACATTCGTTAGTGGTGCCGATTTGACTTCGACGTTTCTATCGAGGTGTCATCTCGGTTAGTCGATGCTTCTGAAACCGTCAGATGGTATCCTTTTATGGACGACTAGGATCAAGAGAACCTTGCCTATATGTATGGCGTTCTTCGTAGGTTAATTTATACATTTTGAGACTCGTAACGTGCGTAGGAAACGTCTCTCTAGTCCGCAGGTATCCGTTTGCCCTTCTCCTTCCTTTACTTTTTGATTGCGTTGCCTTTAGGTCTCTGATGGCCCGGGGCGATCTTACTCCAAACTCAGGCCATAATAGTGTTGCCAGTTTGTCGCGGGCAGCTCCTAAGAGACCTTCTAACCTGACTGCGGCAACTCTCCGGAAGATGAGGGACGATTATGGTATTCCTTCCTGTGTGAAGACGAGGTTGCCAATGGCGAGCGAGAGAAATGAATCGGTGGTTTGGCCCAATTTTGCAAGTTCTTCTTGAAGAAGGTTGGTTTGGCTCCGGCTCAACTGAAACCTAATGGGTGGGCGTCTATGTTCTCCTGCTGCGTCTTGTGGGAGGGGTACAGTGGAGAAGTTGAGTTGTTCGTGGACCAGTTGCTTCTTACTCACCAGCTGAAACTCATCCACATGCAACTTGGTCGGTTCTATTTATCAGTGCGACCGCCTTGGGGGAAGCTCGTTGATAGTCCCTCCAAAGTCAATGATTGGGTGCAAGATTGGTTCTTTGCTTCTGGAAGTGACTCGTCACCAGTGCCGACCAACAGGCTATTTGTGAGGTTATCGTCAAGTTCGGGGAGTTAGATAAGACTTCTTCCCCCAAACTCGACTTCTTCTATTTCTCGTTTCTCCTAACATGCTCTTTTTTTTAACTGTAGGTCTTCCTCGTCCTCTGCCAGTTACATTTGACTCCACCGAGGCGGTGTTCCACGTGGTGGGGAAGCTTTTGTGGGAGAGAAGATCCAACTGATTGTTGTGCGTCAGGAGAATTTGGTATGGGTTGGACTGATTTACTGAGCGACTTTCGTTCCCGGCCATAACTTCCTTGTCTTCACTCACCTTCGCCCTCTCCCGAGACTGATCTGGAGGTTGAGTGGGATACCCGAGCTCGCTTGGACACTGAGGAGAAACGTCAAGTTGCAGAGGAGAAACTCAGGGACCAGTCGATGAGCGAGCACGTCGTTCGCCTTGTGGGGGCTGAAACGCTCGGTGAAAGCTCTCTTTGAGGTCAGATTCCGCTTTCTTTCCCATTTCTTCTTTTTCCTTCGCGACTTCTCAACTTTTCCTCTTTCTTTCTAGGCCTCAGTTCAGATGATCTGGAGGTCGCCAGTCCTTAATCGGGTTTCAACGCTTAGGGATATACTTCCTTCTTCCCTACGGCTGGAGGATCTTGGTTTAGCTTGTGAGGAGTCTAAGTTGGTTGAGACCAAGAAGTCTTTGGGTAGGCTGAGGTCGGCCTCTCCGCGACCCAGGTGTCCTTGGCTGTTTCTAAGGAGAGGCTTGTCGCGGAAAGCTCGGCCAATCAGGATTTGAGGTTCAAGTTAGCCGAAGAAAGCGCTCAGAACCAGATCTTGACAGGCCGGTTGAGTGAGGCTTCCAAGGCTTGTGTCGAGGAACGCTCGCACAACCAGGTCCTTGCGAACCAGTTGGGCGAAGCTTCTAGGTCTTGTGCTAATGAGCGTTTGCTCAATCAATTTTGAGGGATTAAGATCAAGTGCCCGGAGGAGGTAAAAGACTTCAGACCGATCAGCTTGTGTGTTGCGCGCTCAGTGTGTATATAAAATGTAAATGCGAAGAGCGCTAAGATCATGCAAGTATACATGGTCTGCAGCAAGTGATAAGTATAATTTAATTCGTTTTCCCACAGAGATTAAGTTTAGTGACTAACGATTTGGTGTGTTAGATTAGATAAGGTAACTTAAATTGGGTAGATTTGGGGTTGATGTACCGAAATAAATAAAGAAGCAAGAAGAGTGTAAACATAAATGCAAAGCTAGCAAAGAGGTAAAGTCATAATGTGGAAAAGTAGAATTGCGGTTCTTGCAATAATCTAGCAATAAATTAGCAACGATTTTAATGTAAAGTAAGGCAGCAAGGTCGACTTCAGAATCCTCTATAGGCATTTAACTATGATCATTCTGTTGGGTTTTATGTCCTAAAACTCGTGGTTTGTAAACTGAATGTATATTCTATTTTGCAATAAAGTTGTTATTGAGATTTATTCAGTAAAGTTGTTATTGAATAAAATGAATTGTTTTTACTTTTAACCTAACTCCAATAAACAAAGAACCCATGGCTATAGGTTGTATACTTGAACTTCATGTATGACATGATTGTGGATCAAGTTCAAGTAATAGCCAGAACGGTCTATAGTATAGGGATAGGGCTGGGTACCTTATCCTGGGGACACTATTGGACGCGGCCCACTTTGTATAGTACAAACGATGTGATCCGAAATCGTTCATGTGGAGACATGTGAGTGGGGGCGTCCTATGCAATGAGTTTGCATAAGACTGAACCGCGAAACAAGTCGCTCTTTCTTTATAACTCCGTTTACTGTAAAGACCGATTTTTTCATATGATGACCTAGGTAACTCGATCTGAATCCTGAGCACGCTATGAACTCCTGTTTATTCGGGCTTATCCTTTGACTTGTATGGGTGAGAGTGGCCCGAGATCGCCGACTCAATAAGCCTACCATCTTGGGGATAAGACCGGGTAGGTAGCTGGGAACATAGTCCTGCGAGATGGAATTCACTCCTACCCGCTCTGAGGGATTAGTAGAGAGGTTCTTCCCTTAAGTGCTGACTCCAGGTCTTGAACTAGGGATCCCACCCTCTCATTGGTCCGAGAGGGACTTGGTATAGTGATGAGATCACATACCAATCGGTTTGGTGGTTGGACCACAAACCAATAGTTCATTAGAGGATCAGTGGGACTTAAGGAACAAGATGTAATTACGGGGGTAAAACGGTTATTTTGACCCAGCTATAATTACGAACGACCTGTGAAGGATCGATTTACTGATGATGGTTATATCAAGAGGACAGAAATATATCTACGGTGAGGAGAGTGCAACCCTTGGACTTTAGTGGAGTCTCCGGGGGTTAACGAATGTTGGTTAGCTTGGTTAAAGAGTTTGACCGGTTAATCTCGTATCGTTGGAGCTCATGATCTGTAGGTCCTTTAGGTTCTCCTGGCTAGCTCGGATTAAGCCGTGTAACAATATGAGAGAAAAAGAATTTGAATTTATTGAAATTCGGTTTTGGAAGAATGATGGACATATTTAAATATGATTTAAATATGGAATCGGTGTAAAACATGAATAGGGATTCATGTGTGATGATTCGGTTTAAGAAACCGAGATTAGTCTTATTATTTAATTAATATTTGATATTGAATTAAATAATAATATTAATTAATTAAAAAGTTTAATTAATTATAATTTATTTTGCTTATTAAAATTAATTATGAATTAATTTTAAAATGACAAAATATTACAAGTGTGATTATAAGTCAAAGTGGAATTATCCATGTTGAGTGGATTTATCCAAGTTGAGTGGGTTTATCCAAGTTGTGAAGTGGATTGTGAATCACCAACAACATGCATATAAACTCATCAATTTTGGAACACTTGGTTGAAGACTAATCCATCCAATTTGAGGTGTCATGCTAAGTAAAGACTTTGTTGCATGTGAATTGCCTATAAATTGGATGAAGTTCAAATGGTTTGAAGTTGATGAAATTTCAAAGAGTTTGAATGTTGGATGAGCATGAAGAGTTCATGTTACTTGAGAAATTAGAAAGCTAAGTGTTAGACTTCTTCTCACAAAATCCTCATCACTTTCATCTTCCCATCTTCTTCTTCCAAACTTTTTCTTTCATAAAGGAGTCCCACCACTCCGTTGCTCGGCCCGAGGATAGCGGGACTACCGGAGGTGGTTCTCGAGGAGTTCGAGGGAAGCTTCGAAGGGTTCGTGAGGAGATTTGAGCTTTGGAAGAGAAGTCTTTAGAACTACAAGAGGTATGTGTTCTAATTCCTTTTATTTCAAAGCTTTGTGCATGTTTCTTATTTAGCTAAATTGATGAAATTAGAGTGCCAATGATCCGTCTCGCTTCCGCTGCGCTACATGCGCTCCATCAATTGGTAAGTTGCCTTAGTTGAATATAATTGTTATATTCTTGCTTGGGAAGCATGTTATAAATTGAATGTAATGGTTATATTCTAGCTTAGGAAGCATGTTATAGAATGTCTTTGTTTTATAAAGCGTTGTAAAATGAGATAGACATTTAAAATCTATAACAAAGATAAATGCATGCTCACTAAGGGTTAAAGAATTCCAATGCGATTAGGAATTTAGTATCGATTCGTTTTAATAGTTAAAATAGGTCGATATCTTGTAAAGCTAAGGTTACGAGAGAACTCACCCGGTTTGATCCTGCACTAAGGTTGGAGGTATTTAAGATGACGGTTTACGGAACACCTCCTACCTGGGGATCGATCCGGTACTTGAGTTAAGTTAACCCGGCTTTATGAGCATGCACGTGAGAGATGTAAGGTTATAAAACGTTTATCACCTAGACATCTTAGGTAAAAGTATGTTCTACCTAGACTTAGGTTTTATTGTCTTAGCCGGATAATGCCTAAGTAAAACTTTACCCAAACCATTCTAAAATACTTAGTAGTGGTGTTGAGAAGGTATATATGATATATCAATCTCCTCCTACGTTCTCCGCAAAGTTCACACCGTGAGATTTATGCTCGGCCTCGTGATGTCAATAGGGCATCCCCATTCGGATGGTGTTTGCATAAATCAAGAGCAAGGTGAATGGAGAAAGTATTTATAGTAAGTGGGAGAAGGAAGTATGTCAATACATCCTGCGGTCTCCTCCATTAGGTTGAACCGTGAGATTCCCATGTTCCGCCTGCTGGTTGCCCATAGTAGCACCGTCCATTCGGAGGGCCGTTTCATGGGAGTCGGAACAACTCAATCTCCAGAAATGGATAGGGTCTCTTAGGTCCATTCCCAACTCTGACATTTCCATTCGGTTGCACTGTTGGGGCCGACCTCTGAGTTCTGAAAATGGCGGGTCACACTTACAAGGATTACTAAGTTGTTAGTAGATTCTTGACCGAAGTAGCGATAACTAAGGTGCTATAGGAATATGAGTTATTCTGGTATTAGCATTTAGTCAAGAATGTCTTGGTTCAGTGAAGGAGTGATTGACAGCCCCTCGGTAGCGGTTGCTCTGACTCACTGAAGTATCGTTGCAAATTAATAATGATTTTTTGGGTACATTATTACTTTTGCTAAAGTTCTTGATTGGTTGTTAAAAATAGGTTAAGTTCAATTCACTAATAGAATTCATTCTTTTCAGCATGTCTAGCTCGTTTATCCAATTACTAGCTTCTGATAAACTAAACGGCGATAACTACACGACCTGGAAATCGAACTTGAATACGATTCTTGTTATCGATGATCTTAGGTTTGTCTTAACAGAGGAATGTCCTCCCCCTCCTAGCTCATCTGCAACTCGAACTGTTCGAGATGCATTTGACAGGTGGACTAGGGCTAATGATAAAGCCCGAGTCTACATCTTGGCCAGCACATCCGATGTGTTAGCTAAGAAGCATGAGGTAATGGTCTCCGCTAAGGAGATCATGGATTCATTACAGATGATGTTTGGACAACCGTCCTCATCGGTCTATCATGATACCCTCATGGCGAGCAAAGCTGAGAAGAAACAACTAAGTAAATATGATTTACTCGTTGTTGAAACATGTTTAGTGGAACATGATAGTTCTGCCTGGATACTGGATTCAGGAGCCACTAACCATGTTTGTTCTTCTTTCCAGGAAACTAGTTCCTGGCAGCTGCTTGCTGAAGGTGAGATAACTCTCAGGGTTGGAACAGGAGAGGTTGTCTCAGCCAAGGCAGTGGGAACTGTCAAGTTGTTATATAGAGATAGTTTCATTTTACTTGAAAATGTACTGTTGGTTCCTAGCTTTAAAAGGAACCTTGTATCTATCTCTTGTTTACTTGAACATTTGTATAAAGTATCTTTTGATTTTAATGAAGCGTTCATTAGCAAAAGAGGTGTACATATATGTTCTGCGAAACTTGAAAACAACTTGTATGTGTTAAGACCAACAGAGGCAAAAGCTATTTTGAACACCGAGATGTTTAAAACAGCTCAAACTCAAACTAAAAGGCAGAAACTTTCTCCAAGTACCTATCTTTGGCACTTGAGACTAGGCCACATTAATCTCAATAGGATTGGGAGATTGGTTAAGAGTGGTCTCCTAAATCAGTTAGAGGACAACTTTTTACCACCATGTGAGTCTTGTCTTGAGGGCAAGATGACCAAACGATCTTTTTCTGAAAAAGGTCATAGGTCCAAAGAAACTCTAGAGCTTGTACATTCAGATCTTTGTGGTCCGATGAATGTTAAAGCACGGGGAGGGTATGAATATTTCATCAGCTTCATTGATGATTATTCTAGGTACGGCTATCTTTACCTAATGCATCATAAGTCCGAAGCTCTTGAAAAGTTCAAGGAGTATAAGGCAGAGGTTGAGAACACATTAGGTAAAACGATTAAAATACTCCGATCAGATCGAGGTGGAGAGTATATGGATTTAAGATTCCAGGACTATATGATAGAACATGGAATACTATCCCAACTCTCAGCGCCCGGAACACCGCAGCAGAACGGTGTGTCCGAAAGGAGAAATAGAACCCTGTTAGACATGGTTCGATCTATGATGAGCTATGCTCAACTGCCTAGTTCGTTTTGGGGATATGCAGTAGAGGCTGCTGTATATATTTTGAACATGGTTCCCTCTAAGAGTGTTTCAGAAACACCTTATGAGTTATGGAGAGGGCGTAAAGGTAGTTTACGTCACTTCAGAATTTGGGGGTGTCCGGCACATGTGTTGGTGCCCAATCCAAAAAAATTGGAACATCGTTCAAAATTATGCCTATTCGTAGGCTACCCCAAGGAAACGAAAGGTGGTCTATTTTACGATCCTCAACAAGATAAGGTGCTTGTATCGACAAACACCACATTCTTAGAGGAAGACCACATGAAAGATCATCAACCTTCGAGCAAAATTGTTTTGACCGAACTTTCCAGGAAAGCTACAGATGGGTCAACAAGAGTTGTTGATCAGGCTGGTCCTTCTCAAGAGTTGAGAATACCTCGACGTAGTGGGAGGGATGTGAGACAACCCGACCGCTACATGGGTTTAACGGAAACCCAGGTCGTCATACCTGATGACGGCGTTGAGGATCCATTGACCTTTAAACAGGCAATGAATGACATAGACAAGGACCAGTGGCTTAAAGCCATGGACCTCGAAATGGAGTCGATGTACTTCAATTCGGTCTGGGATCTTGTAGAGCAACCTGATGGTGAAAGACCTATCGGTTGTAAGTGGATCTACAAGAGGAAACGAGACCAAGCCGGTAAGGTGCAAACCTTTAAGGCTCGACTTGTGGCAAAGGGTTATTCCCAGAGGGAAGGGGTGGACTATGAAGAAACCTTCTCCCCTGTTGCCATGTTAAAGTCGATTAGAATACTGTTGTCCATTGCCACGTTTTATGATTATGAAATTTGGCAAATGGATGTCAAGACAGCCTTTCTAAATGGCAATCTTGAAGAGAGTATCTATATGGCTCAACCAGAGGGGTTCATAATTCAGGGTCAAGAGCAAAAGGTTTGCAAGCTTAATCGATCCATTTATGGGTTGAAGCAAGCGTCTAGATCCTGGAATATAAGGTTTGATACTGCGATCAAATCCTATGGCTTTGAACAGAATGTTGACGAACCTTGTGTCTACAAGAAAATAGTCAATTCTGTTGTAGCTTTCTTAGTCTTATATGTAGATGATATCCTACTCATTGGGAATGATGTAGGGTTCCTGACTGACGTTAAGCAATGGCTAGCGACCCAATTCCAAATGAAAGATTTGGGAGAGGCTCACTTTGTTCTAGGGATTCAAATCGTAAGGAATCGTAAGAACAAAACGTTAGCGTTGTCTCAAGCATCTTATATCGACAAGGTGTTGATACGATATTCGATGCAGAATTCCAAGAAGGGTTCTTTACCTTTCAGGCATGGAATTCAATTGTCAAAGGAAGAGTGTCCTAAGACACCTCAAGAAGTTGAGGATATGAGACGAATTCCCTATGCATCAGCAGTCGGTAGTCTGATGTACGCCATGTTATGTACACGACCCGACATATGCTATGCAGTAGGAATTGTCAGTAGGTACCAGTCCAATCCAGGATATGATCATTGGACTGCCGTTAAACACATCCTCAAGTATCTTCGGAGAACGAGAGACTATGTGCTCGTGTATGGCGCGAAGGATTTGATCCTTACAGGATACACTGACTCTGATTTTCAAACCGATAAGGATTCGAGGAAATCCACATCGGGATCAGTGTTCACTCTTAACGGAGGGGCAATAGTATGGAGGAGTATAAAGCAAGGTTGTATTGCTGACTCCACCATGGAAGCTGAGTATGTCGCGGCTTGCGAAGCTGCGAAAGAGGCTGTATGGCTTAGAAAGTTCTTGACGGATTTGGAAGTTGTTCCAAATATGAATTTGCCTATCACACTTTATTGTGATAATACTGGTGCTGTGGCAAATTCGAGAGAACCAAGAAGCCATAAGCGTGGAAAGCACATAGAGCGGAAATATCATCTCATCAGGGAGATAGTGCATCGAGGAGACGTGATCGTCATGCAGATCGCCTCAGAGCACAATATTGCTGATCCGTTTACAAAGTCCCTCACGGCTAAAGTGTTCGAGGGGCACCTAGTGAGTCTAGGACTACGAGTTGTACAGTAGGATAGTGGGAGAAAAACCATGGAAATATTTGATATTCCAGTTTTTCTCATCCCGCATGTAATACTCCACTGACGTTTTAGTCCAAGTGGGAGTTTGTTGGGTTTTATGTCCTAAAACTCGTGGTTTGTAAACTGAATGTATATTCTATTTTGCAATAAAGTTGTTATTGAGATTTATTCAGTAAAGTTGTTATTGAATAAAATGAATTGTTTTTACTTTTAACCTAACTCCAATAAACAAAGAACCCATGGCTATAGGTTGTATACTTGAACTTCATGTATGACATGATTGTGGATCAAGTTCAAGTAATAGCCAGAACGGTCTATAGTATAGGGATAGGGCTGGGTACCTTATCCTGGGGACACTATTGGACGCGGCCCACTTTGTATAGTACAAACGATGTGATCCGAAATCGTTCATGTGGAGACATGTGAGTGGGGGCGTCCTATGCAATGAGTTTGCATAAGACTGAACCGCGAAACAAGTCGCTCTTTCTTTATAACTCCGTTTACTGTAAAGACCGATTTTTTCATATGATGACCTAGGTAACTCGATCTGAATCCTGAGCACGCTATGAACTCCTGTTTATTCGGGCTTATCCTTTGACTTGTATGGGTGAGAGTGGCCCGAGATCGCCGACTCAATAAGCCTACCATCTTGGGGATAAGACCGGGTAGGTAGCTGGGAACATAGTCCTGCGAGATGGAATTCACTCCTACCCGCTCTGAGGGATTAGTAGAGAGGTTCTTCCCTTAAGTGCTGACTCCAGGTCTTGAACTAGGGATCCCACCCTCTCATTGGTCCGAGAGGGACTTGGTATAGTGATGAGATCACATACCAATCGGTTTGGTGGTTGGACCACAAACCAATAGTTCATTAGAGGATCAGTGGGACTTAAGGAACAAGATGTAATTACGGGGGTAAAACGGTTATTTTGACCCAGCTATAATTACGAACGACCTGTGAAGGATCGATTTACTGATGATGGTTATATCAAGAGGACAGAAATATATCTACGGTGAGGAGAGTGCAACCCTTGGACTTTAGTGGAGTCTCCGGGGGTTAACGAATGTTGGTTAGCTTGGTTAAAGAGTTTGACCGGTTAATCTCGTATCGTTGGAGCTCATGATCTGTAGGTCCTTTAGGTTCTCCTGGCTAGCTCGGATTAAGCCGTGTAACAATATGAGAGAAAAAGAATTTGAATTTATTGAAATTCGGTTTTGGAAGAATGATGGACATATTTAAATATGATTTAAATATGGAATCGGTGTAAAACATGAATAGGGATTCATGTGTGATGATTCGGTTTAAGAAACCGAGATTAGTCTTATTATTTAATTAATATTTGATATTGAATTAAATAATAATATTAATTAATTAAAAAGTTTAATTAATTATAATTTATTTTGCTTATTAAAATTAATTATGAATTAATTTTAAAATGACAAAATATTACAAGTGTGATTATAAGTCAAAGTGGAATTATCCATGTTGAGTGGATTTATCCAAGTTGAGTGGGTTTATCCAAGTTGTGAAGTGGATTGTGAATCACCAACAACATGCATATAAACTCATCAATTTTGGAACACTTGGTTGAAGACTAATCCATCCAATTTGAGGTGTCATGCTAAGTAAAGACTTTGTTGCATGTGAATTGCCTATAAATTGGATGAAGTTCAAATGGTTTGAAGTTGATGAAATTTCAAAGAGTTTGAATGTTGGATGAGCATGAAGAGTTCATGTTACTTGAGAAATTAGAAAGCTAAGTGTTAGACTTCTTCTCACAAAATCCTCATCACTTTCATCTTCCCATCTTCTTCTTCCAAACTTTTTCTTTCATAAAGGAGTCCCACCACTCCGTTGCTCGGCCCGAGGATAGCGGGACTACCGGAGGTGGTTCTCGAGGAGTTCGAGGGAAGCTTCGAAGGGTTCGTGAGGAGATTTGAGCTTTGGAAGAGAAGTCTTTAGAACTACAAGAGGTATGTGTTCTAATTCCTTTTATTTCAAAGCTTTGTGCATGTTTCTTATTTAGCTAAATTGATGAAATTAGAGTGCCAATGATCCGTCTCGCTTCCGCTGCGCTACATGCGCTCCATCACATTCAACAGTAGATTAACATCTCATGCATCGTCTTAGCTAGTTCTCATGCATCTTCCGATTACATGCATTAGTTTCTTAGATTACTTCTGTCCAAGTAAAGCTAACAACCTAATCATAAACACATGCTAATAAACGTGCTAGGAGAACGCCTATTCCTAGGTCATTTTCTGATTACCATAAAAGGCTAACATGAATGGATGACTCTGAATTCTTACTCCTTCCGGAGGTTAGGAATTCTTTAGACAAAATGGATGGCCGGTCGAAATTGCCCGTGGGATGAAGATCACATACATTCAATGCAATCATGCTACTCTACATGCTGAATTCTCATGCTTCTAGCCTACAGATTCCTCTTTAGCAGACCTCTCTTAGATTAGTTACTCATGGTTTTCGAAGAACTGAGGGAGATAGATTGATTGAACATGAATTGAAGAACTCAACAAACCTAGTTGATTGATATAATTAAATGAGGAACTCAACAAAACAACAAATTGATTTAGGGATGACAGAATGAAGAACTCAATAAACCAATTGATTACTCTTTTAAGAAAGCAATTCATACAATAATTCGTAAACAAACATATGTCAATCCGGAAGCAACAATGAAAGGGAAAAGCGGTAAATGATTCAGAACAACATTTAGAGGAAGCATAAATTAAATTGGAAAGCGATAAAGGAAAGCAGTCAAGGAAAGCTGTTAATTGCGTGAGGATCTTCCAAGTCGTGAATCGCCTCGGATGAAGGGGAAGATTAGCTGATCTTGGGGATAAATTCAATCAGAAGAGAAGATGGATCTTCTCTTCTTCCTCTCGAATCATCGACGCCAAGGGCTGATTTCTTCGATCCAACAACCGGGGGAGAAGGATTTCGTCTTCGAGTTCTTCACTATTGAGTTGTGTTTGAATTGAGGGGAATTCAATTTGATTTCAATTTCTTTGATCCTTCATTTCACTCTCTTTATATAGCCTCTAGGTGGTTGCAAAAGTTGCTCAATAATTGTGGATCACCATTCAATTTTGTGAGGTAGTCAAGCTTGACATGTGGCAGCACCAGGGAGAGTTGACTACTGGAAAAACTCAGTCAACAAAGACTGTTGACTGGAAAAAAAATGCAGCAGCAAAGACTGTTTTATTGCGAGCTCCGCAATTTTTCAGCAATGTTCCTGCAATGTACATTTTAGCTCTTTTTACATCATTTTGCATCCTTTTTTCTTTCCTTTTCCAAATAAGCCTTAATTTAGCATCATTTCTCAAATTCTCACATTTAAGCACACATTAAGCTAACTCTTAACAAAAACACTCAAGAATTTCCATGATTTCTAGGTAAATATGACCTTAAATAATGTACTTTTGGAGAGGTAACATTGTGCAATGTGTCCTACAAGATTGCCACGAAGGTCATTGTCAATCGTTTGAAGGTAGTGCTCCCTGAGATTATTTCTAATGCCCAAAGTGCGTTTGTCCCAGGTAGGCTTATTTCTGACAATGTTCTCATTAGCTATGAATGTGTGCACCATATTATGAACACGAGAACAGGGTTTCGGGGTCTAGCTGCTATAAATCTTGATATGGCTAAAGCCTATGATCGGGTTGAGTGGGTTTTTCTGGAGCGAATTATGTTGAAGCTCGATTTTGCCACGGCCTGGGTTGCTTTAGTTATGGATTGTGTGTCCACTGTCAGCTTCTCGGTGATGTTAAATGGGCGTGCGCGAGGGTCGTTCCACCCGAAAAGAGGGCTGCGTCAGGGGGACCCATTGTCCTCGTACCTCTTTCTGTTGTGTTCTGAATGTTTTTCCTGTCTTATTTCAAATGCACACAGTTTGAAGTTGTTGACCGGGTGTAGAGTTGCGAGGAAGAGCCCTATTGTTTCTCATTTACTCTTTGCTGATGATAGTCTTTTATTTTGTAAGGCTTCTATGGTTGAATGCTCCAAGATCAAGGATATCCTTTTGTGCTATGAGCGGGCCTCCGGTCAGTGCGTAAATTTTTCTAAGTCGGCTGTTATGTTTAGCCCTAATGTCTCAGGCCCGGTTCGGGCCCATTTTCGCTCTTTTCTGGGGGTTAAAGTGGTGAGGCACCTGGGTATGTATTTGGGCCTACCTTCTCATTTGTCACATAATAAACGTGTGGATTTGAATTTTCTAAAGGAACGGGTTCAGAAGGTGGTAGCTGGGTGGAAGAGTAACATGTTCTCCTCTGGTGGGAAGGAAGTGCTGATCAAAGCTGTTGGCCAGGCCATTCCGACATATGCAATGTCTTGTTTTAAAATTCCCAAAGGCATTTGCAGGGACTTGAATCAGTGCATGGCCAGGTTTTGGTGGGGGGCTTCACAGCATCAGAAGAAGATCCACTGAATGTCGTGGGAGAAGATGTGTTTGCCTAAGGAGAAGGAGGGGAATGGGTTTCCGTAGTCTGGAAGGGTTTAATCAGATTTTGATTGCCAAGCAGGTATGGCGGTTTCTCTGTTATCCTAACTCTCTAGTTGCTCAAGTTTTTAAAGGAAAATATTTTGCTGATGTGAATGTTCTGGAGGCGCACCTTGGTTATCGCCCGTCGTATGTCTGGCGAAGTTTGTTGTGGGGAAGAGATTTGCTTTGCTCAGGTATGAGGCGACGGATTGGCGATGGAATGTCGATTTCCCTATTTAGGGACCCATGGGTGCCGCGTGAGCATTCCTTTCGTTTGATTACACCCCCGAAACCAGCTACTGCAGATTTGAAGGTGGGGGAGTTTATTACGGGGGTGGGCATTGGGATGTTGAAAAATTGAGCAGGGTGTTGTGGGAGGTAGATGTTGAGCAGATCCTGACTATTCCAATATGTCGAACTTCAGTGCAAGATAGTTGGTTGTGGCATTTCACAAGAGATGGGGTCTTTTCTGTCAAAAGTGCCTATAAGGTATTTATTTCTAGATTGTCTTCTGCTTCTAGTTCTCTGGGATTAAAGGAAGATAGGTGGTGGGTTGGCCTCTGGAGAGCAAAGGTTCCTAACAAAATAAAGGTTCTGGTTTGGCGGATTTACAGTGACATTCTCCCGACGAATCATAGTTTATGCACCCGACGCGTTCCAGTGCACCCATGGTGTGTTATGTGTGAGAAGGACAGGGAGACGAATATCCATTTATTGTTTCAATGTAAGCGCGCAAAATTAGTCTGGACTCTGATCCTCCCTTCGGTGGCACGATTGACATCGACCCAGAGGGATATCCATGAGGTGTTTTGGTGGGCTTTTGATCTGTTGTCCGCTTCTGATCTGGAGCTCTTCTTGACTACTTGTTGGGCTCTATGGTCGGATCGGAACAACAAGGCGAAACGTTATGTGCTCTTGGATGTGCCAGCAAAGGTGGGTTGGATTCAAGACTATGTTCGAGCATATAAGGAAGCGTCGACGATTCCTTTGGCCGGGAGGGCGATGAGACAGGCTAAGGGGGCAGGGATGAAGGGATGGGTCCCGCCGGAGGTGGGGGTGCTTAAGGTTAACGTGGATGCGTCCTGCCACCCGACGGCCCGAGGTGCGGGCTTGGGTGTAGTGATACGTGATTGGCGAGGTGAGTTGGTTGCTGCCCGTGCAGAGCATATGGCTGGGAAGATTGATCCGTTTTCAGCGGAGGCACTTGCTCTCCTTTGTGGTCTGAAGTTGGCGGTCGCCTTGGGCCTTACGTGTTTTTGGGTAGAATCTGATGCTCAAAGTGTGGTGAAGGCGGTTCATGATAATTCTTTTCATTTATCCCCCCAAGGCGCTGTTTTGGGTGAAATTCGAGCGTTGATGCTCTCTCTTATGGTGAAAGGGTTGATTTTTGTCCCTCGATCTATGAATAAGGTGGCCCATAGTTTAGTCGGCCATGCTTTTTCCCATGTTGGGTTGTGTGACTGGGTGGTATGTCCACCCTCATGGTTGTTGAGTTTACTTTCTTTGGATTGTTTATCTTGTAGCCCTTTGGGTTTTTTTCCTAGTTAATTAATAACATGGTTCTTCAAAAAAAAAAAAAATCAATTTTGAGGGATTAACTGAACAAGGCTTCTCAGACCTTTGTCGAGCTCAAGGTCGATCATAAATCCATTAAGAAGGCATTCTACGACCATCCGACTTATGAGGCTACTGAGGAGCTCATGATACGTTCAAGTTTCACCCTCCTCATTGATACGGCAAGTTGCCTGATCGAGGATCAGATCTCCGAACTTTGGGGGGATTAGCAGACTCCTGCTCCCGGAGCTGGCCTGTCCCATGCTTCGGTTGTAAGTGATCTCAAGGACGTTGTGGAGGAGGCAGTTCGTACAGAGGAGGTCCTAGCGGAGACTGCTGAGAGGGCTTTGGGGAAGATCTTCGGCCCTGAGGAGTATGCTAAATCGGAGGGGGCCGTAGCAGGGCGCCGAAAATGGAAAAAAATAGGAACATACAAGGCTCAATCCTAAGACGCGAGAGGGCAAGACATACCGAAACCACTACGACAACATGTCCTTTTGAAAATATTTTAGTATATTATACTACTAATATATAAAGAATAAAAAATAGAGGGGGTATCGAGCCCCCTGGGCCCTTATTAAATTCGCCCCTGCTGCACCCCACAGGTTTTAGAAATCTAAGGGTTCACAAACACAATCCACCAACTCGATGGAGTTCAGAACCCCATGATTTCTGATTCCGAACCAGAGCCCCAAATGAATGTAATAAAAAATCAAATCAATCAACGTACTAAAAAAATCAAATCAAGCATTACTACTTAATTTTACCTTTTGGGTTTTTTTTTCTTTCAGAAAAACGTAATACATTAATATAGGGATATAAGGATAGAAGGGTAAAACTACAAATTATCTTCTTTCATATTTGTGTACCACATAAACATGAATGTAATAAAAAATTATGTTAAACATTTTTGTAATATATATATCTTAATGACCCATTTGTATTCAAACTCCTTAAAAACAAGATTCAAACTTATAAAGGGTTCATGGATTGAAGATGGAGGGTGAACTTTCGACCCCGACTTCCATTCAACATCATATATCAAATGTTAAATTCCAAATTTAGTTCATAGACTTTGAAGTTTGTGTGTATTTGATCCTTGAACTTTCAAGTTTTTTAAAAATCATGAATCTACTAAATATAAAATTGAAATGTTAGAATTCTATTAGACATAAAATTTAAAATCATATCTAATAGATCAGTTAAATTTTCAAAAACTTATTAAACACAAAATTAATAGTTTGGGGATCTATTAAAAAAATTTAAAAGCTCAATTTGTCACCGGAAATGGCCTATAAGACTTTAGAGAGCGAGACCATTCTTGTTGTGTTGAGGTCCTTGAAGCGGTGGAGGACGACTGATTTTCGTTATCTTTTGGTGGAGTCAGATTCATCTGAGATTATTAAATCAATTAATTGTCCGAGTATGGATCTTTCGAAAACCAAAAATATAGTGGATGCCATTAGTAAGGAGTCGATTCTGGTGGGGTGTGTTTCTTTTGAACAATGCCTGCGTATTTGTAATTTTGAAGCGCATAAAGCTAGAACTGCTGTTTTTTTGGATTCTAAGTTATTGTCTTCTTCGACGGTTGAGGAAGACTTATTCTTTTGGAATTCTGATTTCCCATCGTGGATGGTCTCAACTCTTAGAGAGTCTGGAAACTGTTTTGGAGCTTTTGCTGCTGGTTAATGCTATATCTTTCTTAAAAAAAAAAAAAAAAAAACCTCACAGTTCAGAGACTAAACTTGTAATTTAACTTTAATGATTCTTGCATATTGAAAAAAGAAATAGGAAGATAGAAGCCACAAGAAATAATTTGAATCATCATGCTCATGGGTGAATAAAGTTCTGCATTCTCATATATAACTTTCTCCATGTGACATAATTGTCTATAGGACCAAGAAAGAAACCTAAAGACTATAATACATCACCAAACAGTTCAAAAGTTGATAAGTTCACTTCCATGTAGTCCAATGTGTTAACCAGTTTAAGATTTGCCATGGAATCTACAACTCAAGGTTGAGCAAGAAGTGAAGGCCTGTAGAAAGCATGGCTTTGTGCCAACTCGATGCGTTCCCGGGGATCGTTCAAGGTCTCGTCTCGCAATGCTTCAAGTATAGCTTGAGGTGATCCATCCCTAATGACCCGAAACACAGAAGAAAAGAGAAAATTGAGAATGAACCTAAGTTTGTACCAATTTCTGCAGGCCAGCTATTTTCAGAATAATAACTGTGCCGAATGAGCATTATGAAGTTCAAGGCAAAATACCTTTTAATCAGTATTTTATAAAGTGTCTTTAAGATGGGACAAAGCTGCACAGGAGCAACAGGCTTGTTGTCTTCAGGGTGCAACACATTTAGGCTTGACTGACTTAGAATTTCATAGAAAGCACCAACAGCAGACTCCCTGCAAAACAGAAAAAGGTATTTTTTAGAACGGTATATTATTTTTTATAAGAAACCGAGCTTTCATTGAGAAATATTAAAGAATGTACAAGGACATACAAAAATCAAGCCCACCAAAAAGAGTCCCCTAATTACAAGAAAGGACCCCAATCTAAAAGAATGAGACCAAGCTGGTAATTACAAAAAGCCGATTGACGTGCCCATAGCGAAGAGTTAAATCTAAGTATGTACATACGCAGATACATATGTATTTTAGTGAGTTCGCGCGTGTTTGTGCGCACGTTCGTGTGTGTGTGAGTAAGTAATCGGTGAGAATATAGAAACTCTATATCCACAAGAATCTATCATTACTGAAATAGGGGAATTTCTTTCATAAATTATTGCTTCAATGTTCGAAAAGCAGTAGGTAAAGCTTTAACCAAGAAAAATATTTCATGTGCCTGATACAAGGGATTCTCACACGAACTCATAATGGAGCAAGAAAAAAATGCAGCTTTTTACCTGAATCATCCCTTTGCCACTAATGCTATCACCCATATCTAGGCTAAGTTCACCCTTGGCCAACATTTGCCCGTACCAGGCATTACGACCTTTCAACAAGGTTACATATGTGTCAGCGAGCAAAGGCCCCGCTAGCTTCTCGGGTTCTTCTGCTAGCAAGTAAGTAATGAAGATCATCTCTGAGGTACAGTGTGCAAAATATACTGATTTACAGGTAGCACTCTCATTTGTAAGGGCTGCCACCATCCCTGAAAAAATCAAAATGGAAAGCAATGAATATGGTGGAAAACTTGCAACAACAATTCCAAAATAATCGTATACAAAATTTAATCACAAAGAAAATCACATTTTCAAAATGATTTGGTCCTAGGCCTAGAATGTTCTATAAAGATTGAGATGCTCGAATATCGTGAAGGTATGATGATATTGATAGCAATGCAAGACCACCAATCAAGTTTACAATTGTAGATGGCCATTCATAAAAGAATTTTCTTTAACATTGAAAAAGATGCGATCATTCAAGCTAGGTGGTTGCAACACAGGATTCTAGCATACTACACCAGAGGGCTACCAAAAACAGTGATTTAATTGTAAAGTGTTATAAACTGCAATGGACGTGAAAATGAACTAAAGCAATTGCTACAATAAAGTGAAATATGGACGATTTTATAAATAAATTGTTGCAATCAAACTGGTTGCCAATTTATTATTGATTATTTATTAAGGATTGAGATGGCATATTATTTCAAAATGATAAATACAATTGAGTAGAAAGAGATAACTTGTTGAATAGTTGTACCAGAATATACCAGTCTCCATCTCAATCAAAAGTACTTTTTGCTAACAGAAATATAAAATCACAGTCCCAAAAAGTAATAGAGAGATGTAATTTCCATCGTTATTGAGATAATTAACCAGAAAGTATCTACTACTTGCCTGCTCGGATAGCATAGACGTTTTTCAGACCGCCCATGACTTCATGCGTCACAAGGTCACTATTATCCCATACAGTAAACTGAGGTTGCCTCAAAAAATTTGCAAGGGGTTTCCTCCACTTCTCAGCTCCGCAAATTCGAGCATTCGCATATTCCTTGTTATAGATCTCCGAAGCGATATTTGGTCCGCCAAGATACAATATATTCTCTATAGGCACTCCAGCTGGGAGAAATAAATGTAAGAGTTGAGAAGATTTGGGGTAAATATTGTCTCAATTGGTACAGAGAAATGGAAAGGAAGAAGAAGAGAAGAATAATAAGTAGAAATCCTTCTGGTTCCTCCAATATTTACCATCACTAAAAACTTGGCAACATTTAACAACAGGATCACTGGATTTTCATAAAATTATTACTAAAAAAATAAAATTCCCGAGAGAGCCCAAAATGTTTCTAACTCCAGTTTTATAGCATAACTCTTATGCTTAACAATTGAATAATATTGTAACCTTTAGATTAATTTCACATACACAAAACCAACTTAACTAACAATCAGATGCATGCTTTTTAATATAAACTTCCTCGATATTCAAGCATCACAATCTTTATAGAATCGAGGTTAAATTACAAGTTTAGTCCCTAAACTTTCAAGTTTGTGTCTATTTAGTCCCTGAACTTTAAAAAGTATCTAATAGGTCCTGAACTTTCAATTTTATGTCTAATATGTCTCAAAGCTTTCAATTGTGTGTCTAATAGGTAATAATAATCCACATATTCAAGGATCATGTTATGCAAATGAATATATGAAAAAAGAACCAAACTTGGTAAGAATATCTTACTTGCACGATTGATCATCAGAGTAGGAGTTATTATGTGGGGACCAGGCTGCAAAGCAGCTTCAATGCCCTTTGCTAAAGAGATAATAATAGGAACTGTGATTCTCTCTTTCCAATATTTACTTATCTCTTCAAAAACCTCCCTGGTTTCAGTGGACGGCAGGGCATTGACCACAATGTCAGCATCCCAAACAGCCTCCTGCAAGTTAGTCACCACCTTCAAAGGGCAAAGTGGTGTGTCAATCATGGACATCAATCAAATCTTGTAGCGAAATTCCTTGTATGCATCAAACCCATCTTCCCATTTCAACAATTGTTTTTTTAGTAAACCATATGCCTTCAATTCTTTTGGCCCAAAGTTCACCGGGCGAGCATCGAATTTCAACTCAACGGGGCAGAGACCATCGTACAGTTCTTTACTAGCGTTATTTTCAGACTTCACACCAGACGTAGCCTTTCCCCCTTCTAATTTGAATATTAAGGAATCAAATACATCAGCATGATTAGTCGAATTTCCTTGTGTGCTATTCAAAGTATGGGAATTGAAGGCAGATGGGTGATATGAAACAAAATTCTTTGGCTTCTGAGAATCGGTAGAAACGTATTCTCGGTCATCGGCGAGAGAGACAGCAAGACCATCATCAACCTTTGGATCAAAAGGTGACATAGTCATCTCACCAGCTGCAGACCTGATTTGATCATATTGCTTACCAAGTTCTGCTTCTAATGAAAAAATTTCCGCCTCTTCTTCGAACTTTGAACATCCATTTTGAAACTCATGAAGTACGAGCAGAATAGGAAGAGGAAATATTGGACCCACAAGACTTTCAGTTCGCTGCACTTTACGTGACCACTTATTACTGCGGCTCGATGGGTTCCTTAGCATAAAAGGAGGCAACTGATGTAGGCTAGGAACACTTAAAAATTCTAGGGATACTGCATTCTTGTTCTCGAGGAATTCGATGTAACTAGAGAAGGCAAAATGTAAAAGATCCATGGGTAAGCTTGCCCACAATTGCCTGAAAGTGATCTCTTGTATACTTGCAGGCATGCTAATGTCATTGAACACAACAGCAAGTGCTGGAGATGACCTCAAACGATCAAACCCACAAGCTTTTAACTTCTCACACAAAACTTCATGAATTTCTGGGGTCAAAGATCGCTCGTATAAAGAATCCTTACTATACTTCTTGATGAAAGAATCCAAAACTCCATCTAAGTTATCATTTAAATATCCCATGAGATAGTCAAAATTAAAGTACTTGAATCTTCTGGTGAATCTATATTTATCATCAACCAACCACCCATATAGCATACAATCAGTAAGATTCAATGATTCTTTATGAGATTCGTCTATCCGCTTCAACGAGTTCCAGGAGGCTTGATAAGTTTGTGCTTCAAGCACCCCAGATGACATAAGTCTTACAACGGTAAAACCACCATATTCATTTTGACCTGTAAGTGGTAGAGAGAGATTATTATCCAGAATACCGAAGCCCAACACTATTTCCTTCTTCTGTTGCCACTCTACCCATTCAGGAATTGCATCCTTCAAAGTTTCTTGTCTCACAAGACAACTACCGCATGAGCACTCTCGACCAGATAATATGAGATTCGAAGGATGCTCCCACGCATAAAGTGACTGAAAATATTTTGAACTTCTTGAAGAAACAGATTGGTCAAGAACTGGGAGCGAAGGTCCATAGCAAAAAATGTTAAAGTCACAACTCCAAAAGGATCCCAATACAATGCAATAGCCTGACTCGGAAGCTAATTTGTACATACAATTGCCTGCGCTAGACCTCAACTCGGACAAGCTAAAAACATTCAGATAGCTTGGTTCATCAAGATGGTGAGTCCATTGCAACACCGGCGACAGCGGTTTCCGTATGTCGCAAAGAAGTAACAGACTATTTGAAGCCACAGTGAAATATAAACCATCAGAACCTGCTTTAGAAAATGTAAGGAATTGTTCCTTCTGAGCCAAAGAATATGCATGAAACATCTCTATCTTCACTAAGCAAGAAATGCTACACTTATCCTCCCTTAAATCAACCAATAAAACAGCATCAGAACGCGCAACAATTAAGATTCTCGGATGCCAACTGAACTCGCAACTCAACCACTTCTCCTTTTTCGAGCAATCTAAACTATCCCATGACACTTTCAACCTAATTCCTTTCAAATTTGCATAAGTACTGCAATTTGTAGCCTTCAACAGAGGCTCCATGTCAAACAAGAACAAGCTACCGTCCGCCAATAAAACCACACTTTCTTCTGACAAATGAGGACTCCAACAGGCATGAACAACAGAACAAGTCTTAAAAACCTTGCTACCCATATGAACCACACTAACCCTCGGCGGAAAACACGAATCAGTTGCATAATTTTTCACAACAAACCATTCAACAGAATACATAGTAAAAGCCAACAAAAACCCAATATTTGCAGAGGAATCACCATCAAAACCCAAGTCCAAAACAGAAATAACAGAAATCCCAATAATCTGATAATTCAGTTCGCTTTCAACACTAAAAACATCATTATCGCAGCCAGATTGAAGACCCAAACCCGAACCATCGCCAGAAACCACCAAGAACCCAACATGGTCGGAATTGGGGCCAGTGGGAAAAAACACAACGACGCTGCTGGAATTGGGGCATCGGAGGAATTGGAGGCGATTGTAGCAGAGAGTGGAAGCTGCATCGCCGTGACATTTCTGCTCACCGAATAGCGAAGCGACGGAGGAAGAAGTAGAGGGAACGATTGGCGAAGAAGTGAGAAGAAATCTGGAGAGACTGAGAATTGGAGGAGGAGAAAGAGAAGGCAATAAAGAAGGGGACGAAAATAGGCGGGTGAGAGAGGTTGGAACAGGGTTGAATACAAGTGGACCGATTGAATTTTTAACGGAAGAACCAGAGAGTAAAAGGGGAGACCTGAAAACTGAGCCAATTGGGAAAAGGGACTTCCATTCTTCTTCAGCCATAATGCAAACGGCTAACCTTCGAGAGTTGCAGAAGCCACCAAGATCAAAGGTGGGAATATGGACAAATTGTCGCCGCTATGACCTCCTGGATTTGGATGCCTAAAAAAAGTAAGAAATCTGAATTCAGTTAGGATTTGAAATCTTAACATAGTTTCTTCTATACTCAAGCAAATGGCTCCCTACGCCAATTCATACAAATAGATAGTTTCTTCTATATCCAGAATCTAAGCCATTCAAGCAAATTCAAGGTTAGGTTTCTATTATGTGCTCTTATCTCCATAAATTCAAAGTATCATTTGGTTAATTGAGGGAGAGAATTCCAATTTTCAAAAAGAAAACATAAATCATTGTCTTCTCCCAACTATAATCTACAAGTATACAAATATAAGGTTCGGGCAATCAATCAAGCTATGAATTTGCTGCACTGCTGTTTTTGTTATTAAGAAAAAATCAAACAACTCCTCTATTATTTCGTTAGACAAGTCCTAATTAATGTTTTTCAAGTGAGATGAAAGACAGAGAGGGAGATTGGGAGAATACCAGTAACAGCAAGGGTGTTAAGAAAAATCAGTGCAAAACCGATAGGAATGTGGCTGCGGTAGAACGGAAGAGGACGACGGTGACGCCGGCAGCAGTGAACGGGAGAGAGGCGGCGGCGACACTGAGCTGCTGAAACGGAGGAGAAGAAAAGTTAAGAAAAAAGTGGGGTTTTTTCCTTTTTTATTTTTTTGTTTTACAAAGTTGAGTTTTATTTTTCATAGAATAAAAGTCGGCTGAGCTTTTTATGAACAAAAATATAAAATAAATAAATAAAGAGGAGGGGAGGGGCAGAGAAATATTAATGATATTTCCAGGGGTTGTTTTTTTTTTTTTTTTTTTTTTTGAAAATGATATTCGGAGGTAGCTTGTACACTTTAACATAAATATCGATATTAATATTGGGACTTCAATTTTACGGATGAATATATCGATAACGGATATTTATGTAAATCATTTTTTTTTAAATATTTTAATAATTAAGTTCAGATTTTGTTATTACTTTTACTTTCAAATTAAGGGTGAAAATTTGATTATTAATTAATTTTAATAACCTCAAAATCACTACCAAACATCACTTTTGTCGGTATTTAAATTCATCCAAAAAAAAAAATGAATTTAATCATTTAAAATCAATTTGAATAGTATATAAATATGGTTTAAAAATGTAAAATCAAACATAAAAATAATTTTGAATTATTAAATACATATTTTGAAGTGATTTTCGTCGCAAAAAGTAACTCAGTCACAAACTTATTTTGTAGAATTAATTATTAATTGATTTTAATTATTTGCAAAAACTAATTAATAATAGCTTTTTAAAATAGATTTCCTATCAATCTGTTGGATTTGCTAACTAATTAATTTTGTAGAGGTATTTAATTAATATTGGGAAGAATCCAAACTCTCATCTCTTTAAGGGGTGTTTGGTTTAGCTTCCTAAGTGTTTAATTTTTGCAAAAAGTCATTTTGGAATAAATTGAAGTGTTTGGCAACCATCCAAAATGAATTTTTGGAGAATGAGTTTTTGAAATAATGCATTTTGGATGAAACACTTATATTAACTTTTGAAAAAAATGTTTTTGAGTGTTTATTTGAAAAACCTACATAATTCTCATATTGTATTCAAATTACCAAAATACCCTCACACTCCTCTTTTAAATTTTCTCCACCAACCAACCTCCTTCGACCACCGCCGCCCCTCACCGACCATCTCCGATCGCCGCCGACCACGGCCTCCAAACTCCGACCACCACCGTCCAACTCCGGCCACCCGTCGCAGGCCACCGCCTCCCACTCTTGCCATCCGTCGCCCCGCTCAAACCGTCCGACCCCGGCCACGCCGCCGCCTCCCGACCCCCAGCAATCGTCGCCGCCACCCGACCCCGGCCACCGCCGCAGCTAGCCGACCCTAGCAACCGCCGCCGCCACCCTACCCCAGGCAACAACCGCCGCCACCCGAACCCCGGCCACCGCCGCCACCCGACCCCGACTCCCGACTCCCGCCGCCCTAGCCACCCGACCCCGGCCACCCGACCCCGACCACCGCCGCCCCAGCCACCCGACCCCAACCCTACCACCGCTGGCCAGGACCTGACCACCCGACCCCGACCACCGCCGACCCGGCCACCCGACCCTGACCCCGACCACCTGACCCCGACCCTGACCCCGACCCCGACCCTGACACCGACCCCGGCCACCCGACCACGGCCACCGCCGCCCTATCCCGGCCACCCGACCCCGACCCCCGCCGCCCTAGCCACCCGACCCCGACCCTACCACCGCCGACCCGACCACCCGACCCGGACCCCGACCACCCCCGTCCCCCGACCCGGCCACCCGACCCTGACCACCCGACCCCGACCGCCCGACCCCGACCCCGACACCGACCGCCCGACCTCGACCCCTACCCCAGCCCCGACCCCGACCCCGTCTGCCCGACCGCGACCCTGACCCTGACCCCGATCCCGACCCCGAGCCCAGCCTCGGCCCCAACCCCGACCACCGTCGGCCACCCGACCTCGACCTCGACCCCGACCCCAGCCGCCCGACCCCGACCCTAACCCTGACTGCCCAACCCCGTCCCTGACTCCGGCTGTCCGAACTCGACCCCGGCCCCGACCTCGACCGCCCGACCCTGACCCCGACTGGCCGACCCTGACCCCGACTCCGACCCTAACCGCCTGACCCCTAAACTTTCATCTCTTCAAGTCATTAGTTCTTCTTTTATATAGTCTTAAGTCGTTAGTTTTCTTTTATGCAATTAAATTATGCTAAACAACTAAATTCAATTTGTTGTTTCTAAATTATTTTAAATATTTGTTCATCTTTTATGAGTTTCAAAATATTTGTTCATTTTATGGTAAAAAAATGTTTTAGTTGAGAAAAATCTTGAGTCGTTAATTTATTTGGATTTTTACCTTTGATGGGTTTTCAATTATCTATAAATACCGACGAAAAGAACTAAAGAGGGACGATAAAATATCAGGCAAAAGACTTGTAGGAAGGATACACGTTAAAATCCGAGGACAAAGGCTAGCACAATTAAGAAAAAAATATTATTTTTTGGTCAAAGCCCTAATTTGACCAAGAACTCATTTTCTCTCTCCTCCAAGGACCAAACACTCTCTCCTCCTCTCATCTGACGTATAGCCCAACTCCACTCCACTTTCATCTTCAACCCACCACCTCCAGTGTTGGTTCACGGCGGCACTACTCTCCAACTAGCGGCAGGGAGACTCGAGTTACGACGACAACGAAGCACTAGACCAGATCCGACAAGTTTCTCATCCTACGCTCGAACGTACAATGGCAGATTTCAACGGAAAGCAGCGGTGCAGGTCTAGATCTCCGGCAACGGCTCAAACCCACGATGGAAACTTCGAACAGGCGACGACGACACAAGCAGATTCTGGCGACATTTTGGGCTAACGAACGACAGCTACGTCGTGAATAGACGACTCGAACAGACCACGACGACAACGCTCGAGTAAATAAAGCACCATTCATGACGACGACGAAAACTCTTTCACAACGGCAAGCTTGGACGAAGGGTAATGCAGTGAGCTTCAACGAACAAACGACATTATTTCTCAACCCGACGACAGCAACGGTCGGTAGAAGACCACGACGAGCGGCGAACCACAAACAAGTCCGACGATCTTGAACAAACGACGACGGAGCTCGGATTCAAGTTTGAACGGTGGCGGCTGGCTTGGCGTGGAAAAAGGTTAAATTTTAGGTTTTTGAGTTATTTACGAAATTGTCAATAATTACATTTTAATTACAATTTTGCAATCTTATACTTAAGAGCAAAGCTACGTATTTTAACCTCTTAGTCAGAGACACAACTTTATGTCAATTGAGCTATGCTAGGTTTGGCTTAAAATTTGAGCAGTAATAATGCATTTAAATTCGTGCCCCTGGTTTTTTGCACAGGTGCAGGTTTTAAATCATTTTTGCCACGTGCGTGGTTGTAATTACGAATTTGTCATTTGACTTTCAATTTGATATTTGACCCTTACTTCTTTTCTTTTCTTTTTTTCCATTTAAGTTGATACTTTATCTTACAAATTTAATTTAAGACTTCAAAACAATTTACAATTTTTTGTCAAGCATTTTGAAATAGTTATTCCAAATGAATTTCGACTTTAAAATTAAATCTTTCAATTTAGTTCTAATTTGTTTTAAAACTTCGTCTTTCAATTGATTCCGTTTAATTTGCCTCTAATTTGGATTAGTTTTATTTTTTAAACTTTATTTTGTTCGAAGGCTGGCTAATATGTTTTCTGCAAGTATACGAAAATTCTCATAATCTCTTAAATTTATTTGACGGCTGAATAATGTGTTGTTATGGAGTTTCGTCCCCGTGTAAGCACATGAAAATCCTCATAATTATTTCATAAAAAAATGTGTTGTTATTTGCTTTGAGGGTTGAGTAATGTTGCTTTCGTAGAGTTTCGACTCTCGTGCAAGCACAGGAAAATCCTCTTAATCGCTTCTAAAAAAAATATTAAAAACTAAATATTATCACATAAATATCCTATGACGGAGTTGAGATAATTTATCAAATTCTGAGGTAAACAATTTTCTTTAAATAAAAGGAAATTTAACATGATAATTAATTAAGGATAAATTTCACTCTACATCTAACACTTACTTTATTTTTAAAGTTTGGTTAAACGAAACATTGTTTTTAATAAATCATTACTTATTTTCTCACATTAGGGGTCTTCTTAAAATTAACGGGATAATATAAGATAAAACATGGCCCGTTAAAAACGGGTGTTGTGTCAAACTGAGCATAGTTGAATTGGCATAAAATTGTGCCCTTCACTAAGAGGTGAGAGTTTCAATCCCCCCACCCCACATTAATTAAATCCTTTGCAAAAAAAAAAAAATGGGTGTTGCAGGGTGTTAATATCTTCCCTACACTCAAACGACCCTCGAAATCTAATTACTGAAATACCTTTCCTATACTCAAACGACCCCCGAAATCTAATTACTGAAATCGTAGACTAGTTTTCTTTTTAAAGTGACCAATCACTCGAAATGATTGGTGGCGACTTCAAACTCTTTTATTTTTAACAAAACCCATAAAAGATGAAATGGTCATTATTTCCTTTAAAAAAAAACCCCATAAAAGATGACGTCGATCGCTCCGCGTCGCGATGACGTTGCGACAATATGCTTGACCAGTCTTATCCAAAAACTCAACAAGTTTGAGGTAAGCCTATTTACAACTTTGATGTCTTAGAAATAACTTTTTGAGAAAGATAGAGCAATGAAATTGATGAAATGATGATACAACAGGAAATTAAATGGTCAAACTCAAAAAACATCAACAAATCAAACATCATCATATATTTCTAATCGCAATAAAAAGAAGTTGTTGAATTTCGTTGCAATTATGTGAAAGAAAGTGGTGGTTTCAAAACGGTTGCTTAAAGTTATGAATTTAATGTCTGGAAATTAAATTCGCAATTGTTTAATTAAATAGTTTGTAACTATTTAATTTTGTAATTGACTCTGTAATTCATCATAATTACAATGTATCTGGTTGTCTATCAGTTTTCTATAACTGATGTATTTATTTATAAATATAGTGTAACCAAATGGCTAGCAGTTTTCTACAACAGACGTATTTATTCATAAATACAATGTAACTATTGTTAATTACAACGTACTTATTGTGAACGTTTCAGTTTGAGAGAGTTAAGATTTCTATTACTACAAATAATAACTTGATTCTCCATTTGAAGTAATCCGGGAATGATAGTATTAAATTCAAAAATTTGAGCTTCACTTCAATTTTTTACTTTTATTCTTCCTTTCATTCTATTGATTTTGGTCTGTTTCTTGAGAGGAGTATTCAAGAGTTCTGTCAGATCTAGTAGTTCGCGGTTATTGTTTTACTGGAGTTAGTCGTTATATCCTGTTAAGGCAATCGTTGTAGTCTGCTAGCAACCCGTGCAGAACGAATAATTGTCTTCAGGTCAACGTTTTTGAAGCGTACCTCGACTTTCGATCATTACATTCTTTTATTTTGCAAGTTCTGATCGATTGAAGGTGTTGTTGTCGTTAATATGATCATCTACCACCATTGGAGTTTATTATCATCCCTTGTCTGATCTATTTCTTGAGTTATATATAATTATTGTTATATACAATGTATGTAATGTTATCTACACTATATCTATTTTGTCTTCAATTATGTGTAATCTATTTTCTAATGTTACACAATTTCTATATACAGTGTCTCTACTGTTTTATACACTGTAATTATTTATAAATCGTTACGGTGTAATTTGTGTGTTAGTGCTTCTCAGCTTATAAATACAACGTATGTTCCAACAATCTGAACACAATTAATCGTTGATTTGATGGCTGCAAGCACCAACACCATTGTTAATGGTTCGATGTTGCTCCTACACATGTTGAAAATTCAAGAACTTCAAGTGAGAAAAATTTAAGATATGAAAGCAAGCGATAGCGGAGCGCATGGGTGTCCACGGAGAAACCACTGCAAAGTCATGATGTCTCATCAAACGTGATCTGAAGGATACCATGATGGGATCTACTAAATTCGTTATGCACAAAATAGATGCAGTTAGACGCCTTTTTCCTACAATATTTCAAGGTAATTGTGGGAGACATAAGACATGAAGTACAAACTGAAATATGTTGTACGAAGAATTTTCTGATTGGAAAGACGTTCTTGAATTCATACCTATTAGGTAATCAATTAGAAGAAACTACAATTATCATTAGTGATTTTGCAAAGTGGGGAATTGCTCATTAATGAACAATTTCAAGTTGTCTTTGTGATTGAGAACTTTGTGGGAGAACTTTAAGAACTATCTCAAACACAAATCATAGATGTTGTCCATGAAGGATCTTGTTTTAAGACTCTGAATTAAGAAGGACAACAAAAAGGTAGACAAAGGTCCGTTAAAGATTGAAGTCTTAGCTCACATTGTTAAAGCTTCAAAGAATGGCAGTGTAATTGTTGTCATTGATGAGGTGTTTATGGCCTCTGACACCCAAAGCGGGTGGACTAATATTGATGCTTATAGGCATGTTTGTGGGGACAATTCTTTGTTCGCCACATATGAGAAGTTAGATCACAATGATAAGTTGCACATGGAAAATGCTTTGATTGTCTCTATGGAAGGCAAAGAAAAGGTCCTGCTGAAATTGACTTCTAGAAGCATACTTACCCCAAATGATGTGTGACACGTGCCAAAGGTTCGAAAGAATCTAGTGTCAGGTTTCAAGTATGTATTTGAAACATATATTCTGACAAGGGGTATGGATGTGAGAAAATGGTTATTTGAATTATGACATATTCAATTTTAAGTGTAATTACATAAGTGCCCAAGAATCAAAATTATAACAACTCTTCTTCTTATATTGTTGAGTTGTGTGATGTATGATGATGCATGTCAATTATTGTTCTTTACAGAGAAGGATAAGTTAGGACTATTGCCTAAGTTTAACATTGATAATAGACATAAATGCAAAGTTTGTGTTGAATCAAAGTTGATTAGAAAGTCTTTTTCATATGTGGAAAGAAGTAATTAAGTTACTTAATTTAATCCACAATGATGTATGTGATATGAAAAGTACTCCACAATAGGTGATAAAGAGATGATTTGTTACATTCATTGATGTTTTTAATGAATACTGCTATGTATATTTATTACATAGTAAAGATGAAACCTTCGATGTTTTTTTTTTAAAAACATATAAGGTAGAAGTTGAAAATCAACTTGAGAGAAAATAAAGGTGTTTAAATCAGCTAGAGGTGGGTGAATGTGAATCTTCATCACTTTAGGATTTTTGTGAAGTTAATGGTAAAATCTATCAAACTACAACACTTTACACACCACAACAAAATGGTGTAGTTGAAAGAATCGAACTTTGAAGGACATGATTAATTTCATGTTGAATAGTTCATGATTACCCCATAATTGTGGGAAAAACTTTGCTTACAACAAATTTTATACTAACTAAAATTCTACATAAGAAGACTGATATGTCACCTTATGAAATGTGGAATAGTAAGTTGCCCTCATATAATATGCTGAAAGTGTGGGGGTGTATGGTAAAGGTACAAGTTCATTTACCAAAAAAGAACCAAACTTGTACCTAAGACAATTGATTGTATCTTTATAGCCTATGTAGAGCATAATGTTGTTGATAGATTCATGATGGTTAAATCAGAAATACTTGACATTATTATCATGAAATCTATTGAAGCTGAATCTTTTAAGGATGTGTTTTCTTTGTGAGAAGAAAGACACAAAAGTAGTGGTGTCTAAGGAACTATGAGGCTAGGTCTTCGAAAGGTCAAGACGATCAAAAAATTGAGTATGAACCTAAAAGAAGCAAAAAAAGCTAACAAAACTACTTCCTTTGGACCTAATTTCATAATCTATATGATAGAAGATGAGCCTCAAACTTTACAAGAAGTTGTGTCATCTATGGATGCACCTTATTGGAAGGAAACTATCAATAATGAGATGAAATCCTTTTAAAAGAATAATACCCTGAGTATTGGTGGATTTACCTCTTGTAAGTAAATCATTTTGAAGTAAATGAATTATCAAAAGAATGGTAAATGTTGATGGCACTATTGGTAAATACAAATCTTGTGTGGTAGCTAAAGGCTATGGTAAACAAGAAGTATTAGATTTCTTTGATACCTATTTGGAAATACATCAAATGGATGTAAAAACTTTATTGTAAATGGAAATATTTAGATGAAGAATCTATTCGGAACAAACCGAAGGGTTTGTTGTAAAGGGACTTAAAGATAAAGTTTGTAAACTTCTCAAGTCTCTTTATGTGAGTTGAAACAAATACTCAAAAACAGTGAAATGAAAAGTTTGATCACACTATGTTATCGAATTCATAAATGAGTGTGATAAATATTATATGTCTATGTTAAAATCATAAATCGAGATTGTTTCATTGATGTAGATGATATGATGATAATGAACACAATAGAAGTGTCATTGATCATACAATATGTTGAAATCTAACTTTCATGTGGAAGACTTTGGTCTTGCTAAGGTTATCTTTGAAATCCAAATTCAAGTGGATACATACTTTCTCAATCTCATTATACAGAGGAAGTGTAGAGAAAAATTGATCACTTTGAGAGTAAGTTGGTAGTTACTCTATTTGATCCAAATTGTAAGTTGGACAATATTAATGACGAAAGTGTACCTTCTCTAGAGTTCTCTAGAGTTGTTGGTAGTTTAATGTACATAATGTTTTACAATACCTGTTGACACCGTATTTCGTCCGGCCTTGTTTATCGTCATTTTGGATTTTTCACATAATTTTATGTTTTTTCGCTTATTTTTCAGTATTTTTTAGTTTTTCTTTAATTTCGTCATTTTTCTGTTATTTTCGGGATTTTCAAGAAAATCACCGGATTTGTCTTCCGTTAGTGGATCGTTCAGGCGTCTCGGTTTGAGATTTCATTAGTTTAGGGTTTAAGGCCATTTTAACCTAGTTGTTGGCTATATATAGAAAGAAGGAGAAGAGACAAAAATGGTGGGGATCCCTAGGCCAAAAGGAAATTGTTTCCTATCCATTCTCTCTCTTCACTATTCACTATTCACCATCTCTTTCATCCATCTCCACCACCTGCCCTACCTAATACCGGCAAGACCCAAGGCGGCGCGCGGCGGCACGGCGCGGAGCTCCGGCAAGACCACGGCGGAGAGCCACCGCACGCGGCGGAGATCTTCGGCTTCTCCAAACCGAACGGCGGGCTTCGTCTCCAAGCTCCTCCAGACGCAGGGCGGAGCTCCAAGATCCGGCAGCTTCGTCTCCAAGCTCCTCCAGACGACGGCGTGACTTCGGCGAACCCAGATCGGAGCTCACCTTCTTCCTCAGACGACAACAGCAACCACGAACCAGCTTCGTCTTCAACCTCCGAACAGACCACGAACATCTCTTCGAACCGGCGGCGGCGACGAGCGGAGACCGGTGCACTTCATCTTCTCTGCAGATCTGCGAGTGAACCCAGGTGACGGCGTCGTCTTCCTCCTTCAACTCCGGCGGACCTCAAACCCAGATCTCCAGCTACTCACGGCGGCGTCTGCGCGAATCAACTCCATCTTCAACCTCCGAAGCTCGGACGAAACGCACACCAGTGGGTTTCGATCCTTCAGATCTACGACGGCGCAAGCTTGAAGCTCAGACCACTGACGGCAGCAACCCATGTGATGGCGCGACCTCGCCTTCATCAGCTTCCAAGCGCCGGCGACTACCTCTGAAGCTTCTCAACGATATTCTTCAAACCGACGGCGAACGGAACTTCTTCTTCAACGAACCCAGTCGACGGCGGATTGTCCAATCGGAGCTGGGATCTGCTGGCGGAGCTCGAGCTCGTTTGCACGGCAGCGATTTCGGACCTCACGGCGGCTTCACGGTGGAGCTTCAGCGTCGAACTTCTTCTTGAACTCCGGCCATCAGCATCGGGAAGAAGAAGAAGCTGACGGCCTAGGATTTAAGCGGCTGGTCCTCGCATGGGTAACGAGATTTTAGGTTTTTAGTAAAATTACTAATTTGTCCTTGTCTTTATTTTAAAGTGGCTCATTTGTTTTGTGCCCATATATACCCCTGCCTATATGGTATATACCCCTTGTTTTGAGCATGACATATATCCCTGCTTATTTCATATATACCCCTCACTGGATATTCCTGCTTTGCTTTTTTTAATTTCGATGCATGTCGTTTAATTTTAAAGCGCACTTTCATTATTTTCTAGTTTATTTAATTAATTTTAAATTGCAACCCCGAGAGATGAAGGACTGTTCCTCTCATCTCGAGGGTATTTTAAGTTTAATTTGCTACCCCGGGAGAGATGAAGGACTGTTCCTTTCATCTCGAGGGTATTTTAAATTTAAGTTGTAACCCCGGGAGAGATGAAGGACTGTTCCTTTCATCTCGAGGGTATTTTAAATTTAAGTTGCAACCCCGGGAGAGATGAAGGATTGTTCCTCTCATCTCGAGGGTAATTTAATTTTATTGAGATCCCGGGATAAATAGGGTTTTCCCTATTTGGAGGATTTGTTGTTAATCTATTTTCGAAACAGCCATTATGCGCTAGTTACAAGAACGCCCTTCTTTTAAAAAGTGGTTTTCCTTTGATTTTTAAATTGAATTTTGTTACTATTTCAAAACAAAAATACATTTTTAGTTCAAATCATGTTTCAAATTAAATTTCAAATGATTTGTTTTCAAAGCAAAAATTGTTTTAATTTTTAATTCAAGTTTTAATCGAATTTCAAATTGAATTTGAAATAAAACTGTTGACCGAGAAATTTCGACCAATCAGTGGTCGCCACGTGTCTCCATCACGACCGGGGATCAGATAGATTTGACCGAGCAAAGTCGGCCAAACTGCAATTGGGCTCGAAGTCGAATCGGGCCAGAAAGATTAAATGACAATTTGGCCCAAAGCCCAAAAGCCCATTGGGTCCAAACCCAAGCCCATTGGGCCCAAAGCCCAAGCCCATTGGATCCAGGCCCATGAAAACTCTATAAATAGAGAGTTCATTTTCATTTCTAAGGTTCAGAAAATTTCTTCTCCTAAGAACTCAGAGAGAATTCCAAAACAACGAAAGACTCTTTGAATCCTGAAGACTGAACGCCACTCCAAATTCAAACATCTGAAGACTTCACCGCTACGTGAAGCTGAAGATTCAACATCGAGAACAAGCTGCGAAGCCCTCGAAACAAATCCAACATCGAGAACAAGCTGCGAAGCCCTCGATCCAAATTCAACATCGAGAACAAGCTGCGAAGCCCTCGAGAAACATTTACATTTGAGAGAGAGAATCAGAGGATCAAACATTAGAGATTGTAATCCACTACGCACTGATATATACAAATACATCAACACAAATTCAAATTAATTTACACGTGTCGAATCTCCATTCGTCGTTCGAATTCTCGTGTGAACAGATTGGCACGCCCAGTGGGACCTCTCTACCTTTCATCTCTCTCTCTCAACAAAAATTTAACAATGGCATCAAAGAAAACAACATTCCAGGCTGTCAGTTCCAACAGCCCTTACAGGGGACCTGTCACCCGCAGCCGCGTCATCAAAGAAGTCTCGCAGACGCGCGAGCACACTTCTGCCATCGTGAGCAAAATATACAAGCGACTGACGGAGTCTGCGCAGGTTGGGATAATCATCAAGGATAATCCCTTGTTCGATGAGGTTGTTCCCTCCTCTCATCAGCTGGAGAAGGTGTCTGACTCCAACGTATCTGTAATGATGGCGGATGCACGCACTAACGACGAAGCGATGGCTGAAATGGAAAAGAAAATTAGCTTCCTGATGAAAGCAGTCGAGGACAAAGACTTCGAGATTGCCCAACTGAGGAGCCAGATGCAAAGTCGTGAGGTCGCGGAGTCAAGTCTAACTCCTGCAGCAAGGAGGAATGACAAAGGAAAAAATGTCATCCAAGAAGACCAACTGCATCACTCAACGTCGGTCGCTTCGTTGTCTGTCCAACAACTGCAAGACATGATCACGAACACTATCAGAGCTCAATACGGTGGACCCACCCAAAGCTCCCTCTTGTATACCAAACCGTATACAAAGAGGATCGACAACTTGAGAATGCCCATCGGGTATCAGCCGCCAAAGTTTCAACAATTTGACGGTAAGGGCAATCCTAAACAACACATTGCCCACTTTGTCGAAACATGCGAGAATGCTGGAACTCGCGGAGACTTGCTGGTTAGGCAATTCGTCCGAACCTTGAAAGGAAACGCCTTTGACTGGTACACCGACTTGGAACCCGAGACGATTGACAGTTGGGAGCAGTTTGAAAGAGACTTCTTGAATCGCTTCTACAGCACGAGGCGGACAGTCAGCATGTCTGAACTCTCACACGCTAACCAAAGGATGGGCGAGCCAGTCATCGATTTCATCAACCGTTGGAGATCATTAAGTCTTGACTGCAAGGACCGACTCACAGAAGTGTCTGCTGTCGAGATGTGCATCGGCGACATGCATTGGGGACTTCACTACATCCTACAAGGGATAAAGCCCCAAACATTTGAAGAGTTAGCGACTCGCGCCCACGATATGGAGTTGAGTATCGCCAACAGAGGGACCAGGGACCTCTTAATCCCAGATATAAAGAAAATAAATAAAGAAGTAAACGACATTGAAAAAATCACGAAAAATGTCGTGGAAGAATCCATGGTCGTCAGCACAACCCCTGTAAGGTTTTCCTCAAAAGGAAAGGAAAACAGGACAGAAAGAAGAAATGACGGAGGCGAGAAACATCGCCTAACTTTAAAAGAAAGACAAGAAAAAGTCTATCCGTTCCCAGACTCTGACATTCCTGACATGTTAGAGCAACTACTGGAAACAAGACTGATTGAGTTTCCCGAGTGTAGGCGCCCGGAAGAAATGGACAAAGTCGATGATCCCAACTATTGTAAGTATCATCGAGTTATCAGTCATCCGGTAAAAAAATGTTTCGTCCTAAAGGAGCTAATTCTAAGGTTAGCTAAAGAAGGAAAAATTGAGCTAGACTTAGATGAAATAGCTCAATCAAACCACGCTGCAGTAACAATGAACTCCGACGCTCAATTATTTCCAGCCTCATTTGATAAGCAAAAGGAAAGCCTGATCCAGTTTGGGACCTTCGAACCAATAATTGTTCGGTTCGGACATGAAATCCCAAAGCAAATTTCTCAAGTAAAACCTGAGGCCGTCGAAAATGAGGATAAAGGTTGGACCGTTGTGGCTCGTCAGAAAATACGACGACAAAGACCTGTCCAGAAAGAAGATTGCATACTTCGAGATGATAAACGAAACAATAAACTTTCAAAAAAGAAAAGAAGAATCAATTCGAGGAAGCCTAAACACGAGAGAAGAGAAAACAAATATTTTTCTCAACCTCGACGACGGGTGACTTTAAAAGAATTTTTCTCAAGAAGTTTTCTTCCCATCAAGAAAGAGGAAGAAATTTGTGCAAGTTCATGCTACATCAATGCAGAAGAAGTCAGCGACTCAAAAGAAGTTGACCAAAGAACCTCTGTCTTCAATCGCATCAAGCCTTCAACTACTCGAACTTCCGTCTTCCAAAGGATGAGTATGGCCGCGACAAAAGAAGAAAATTCATGTCTAACTTCTACCTCCACTCGAACTTCAGCTTTCCAAAGGTTAAGTGTCTCTACATCAAAGAAAGACCGACCTTCAACATCTGTTTTTGATCGCCTCAAAGAGACAAGTGATCAACAAGAAGGAAAGATGAAGACCGTGGGGGCAAGACTCTTCGATGAAGTAAATAGTGACAAGAAGATTCATAGTCGTGTTCCTTCGCGCATGAAGAGGAAATTATCTGTTCTCATAAATACAGAAGGCTCCTTGAAGGTGAAGAAAAATATCATCATTCTAACCAATCCTACAAACGAAGGATCTGATTAAGACCATGATGAAGATAAGATCTTTTGAAATGTAATACTCCTTAACGTAAGAGTATAAACTACATGTTGCTCCTGGCCCGCATGAGCTTAAAAGGTGAACGGCCCAAAGTAAAAAAAAAAAAAAAAAAAAAAAAAAAAAATCGATCATTCATCATGTAATCTGAACTACGTTATGACTTGATCCCTTCCATCTAAGGGTACGTAGACAACTTAAAGAAAAAAAAAATATATATATACTTTAAGTTCAGTCACAACAATAAAAAAAAAAAAGGGATTACATTCCATTTGAACTACGATATGACTTGATCCCTTCCATTCAAGGGTACGTAATCGATGTTCGAACTCAAGAGCAAAAGAAGCAATGATAGTACCAATTCCACTACGCCAAACAAGCTTCATTATTACTATTTGACTTCAGATTGTAATATTTCATTCAGCTTGTTATTAGGCCAAATCAAATTTCCATCACTACGCTACTCATATCCAAGTTCAGTTGCAAGTTTGCGCATCACCAAGTTCAGTTGCAAGTTTGCGCATCACCAAGTTCAGTTGCAAGTTTGCGCATCTCCAAGTTTTGCTGCGTTGCGCATCACCAAGTTCAGTTGCAAGTTTGCGCATCACCAAGTTCAGTTGCAAGTTTGCGCATCACCAAGTTCAGTTGCAAGTTTGCGCATCTCTAAGTTCAGCTGCAAGTTTGCGAATCTCCAAGTTCAGCTGCAAGTTTGCGCATCTCCAAGTTCAGCTGCAAGTTTGCGCATCTCCAAGTTCATCTCCAAGTTCAGCATCTCCAAGTTCAGCTGCAAGTTTGCGCATCTCCAAGTTCAGCTGCAAGTTTGCGCATCTCCAAGTTCAGCTGCAAGTTCTGCGCATCTCCAAGTTCTGCTGCAAGTTCTGCGCATCTCCAAGTTTTGCTGCAAGTTTGCGCATCTCCAAGTTCTGTTGCAAGTTTGTGCATCTCCAAGTTTTGCTGCGTTGCGCATCACCAAGTTCAGTTGCAAGTTTGCGCATCACCAAGTTCAGCTGCAAGTTTGCGCATCTCCAAGTTCAGCTGCAAGTTCTGCGCATCTCCAAGTTCTGCTGCAAGTTCTGCGCATCTCCAAGTTCTGCTGCAAGTTTGCGCATCTCCAAGTTCTGCTGCAAGTTTGCGCATCTCCAAGTTCTGCGCATCTCCAAGTTCTGCTGCAAGTTTGCGCATCTCCAAGTTCAGCTGCAAGTTTGCGCATCTCCAAGTCAAGTTTGCGCATCTCCAAGTTCAGCTGCAAGTTCTGCGCATCTCCAAGTTCTGCTGCAAGTTTGCGCATCTCCAAGTTCTGCTGCAAGTTTGCGCATCTCCAAGTTCTGCTGCAAGTTTGCGCATCTCCAAGTTCTGCTGCAAGTTTGCGCATCTCCAAGTTCTGCTGCAAGTTTGCGCATCTCCAAGTTCTGCTGCAAGTTTGCGCATCTCCAAGTTCTGCTGCAAGTTTGCGCATCTCCAAGTTCAGCTGCAAGTTTGCGCATCTCCAAGTTCTGCTGCAAGTTCTGCGCATCTCCAAGTTCTGCTGCAAGTTCTGCGCATCTCAAGGTTCCGCTGCAAGTTTGCGCATCTCCAAGTTCAGCTGCAAGTTCTGCTGCATCATCTCGCTGTTGCTGCATCATCTTGCATCATCTCCAAGTTCGCTGCTGCTGCATCATCTTGCATCATCTCCAAGTTCGCTGCTGCATCATCATCTTGCATCATCTCCAAGTTCGCTGCTGCATCATCTTACATCATCTCCAAGTTCGCTGCCGCTGTTGCATCATCTCCAAGTTCGCTGCCGCTGTTGCATCATCTCCAAGTTCGCTGCTGCTGCATCATCTCCTCATCAGCATCTCTAAGTTCGCTGATGATGCAGTCATTGTAGCTGCATCATCTCATCATCTCCAAGTTCGCTGTTGCTGCATCATCGCATCATCTCCAAGTTCGCGCGCGCCTCCAAGTTCGCTGTTGCTGCATCATCGCATCATCTCCAAGTTCGCGCGCGCCTCCAAGTTCGCGCGCGCCTCCAAGTTCGCGCGCGCCTCCAAGTTCGCGCGCGCCTCCAAGTTCGCGCGCGCCTGTTTAAGAAAATTATCTAAAAATATGTATATAAAGGTGGACTTGAACCCAAGACCAAAGGAAACAAAGGTTTTACATGTTCCACTTTGCCAAACAAGATTTATTGTTACCATTTATCTTTAGATTGTAATACTTCATTCAACTTGAAATTTAGGTGGGTTCTAAATTTCCTTCCATAATCATGACCTTAAGTTCAAATTTTCGAACTTCATGTCAAAATTGATTGGAATCCCAAAATTATACCAAGTCAAATTTTCATTCAAGCTAAATTTCCAGCAAAACCCAAAATTTTCCTAAAATTAAAATTTTGGGCATATTCCAAAATTTATTTTCAGACATGATTTAGAGTCAAAAGTTATCTAAATCCAAGTCTCAAATCAAAATTGGCGGTTTGGGTATATTTTATCCACGTCGAAATTAGAGTAAAATTCAAAGTCAAACCCTATTCAAAATACAATTGGGCAGACACAAGTCCTTACTCTACATCTCAAGATAAACTAAGGTAGAAAAAAAATCTCTCTACCGAAGTTTAAATCAAATTTATGTCAGATAAAAAAGATCAAAACTACGAGCCAAATTCATATTTTTGATCGATTGACATGGAAAGAGACGTCAATTAAAATAATTGATCTATGAATCGAACTTCATATTTCGATAAAATTGATACGTCAAAGCGGAGTCGAAATTAGGATGTCCTACGTTTCGATTTATCTATTCAACTTTTCCGAGACTCACCCACACATGTGCATAACTCTCGAAAAAGGGGGCATTTGTTGACCGAGAAATTTCGACCAATCAGTGGTCGCCACGTGTCTCCATCACGACCGGGGATCAGATAGATTTGACCGAGCAAAGTCGGCCAAACTGCAATTGGGCTCGAAGTCGAATCGGGCCAGAAAGATTAAATGACAATTTGGCCCAAAGCCCAAAAGCTCATTGGGTCCAAACCCAAGCCCATTGGGTCCAAACCCAAACCCATTGGGCCCAAAGCCCAAGCCCATTGGATCCAGGCCCATGAAAACTCTATAAATAGAGAGTTCATTTTCATTTCTAAGGTTCAGAAAATTTCTTCTCCTAAGAACTCAGAGAGAATTCCAAAACAACGAAAGACTCTTTGAATCCTGAAGACTGAACGCCACTCCAAATTCAAACATCTGAAGACTTCACCGCTACGTGAAGCTGAAGATTCAACATCGAGAACAAGCTGCGAAGCCCTCGAAACAAATCCAACATCGAGAACAAGCTGCGAAGCCCTCGATCCAAATTCAACATCGAGAACAAGCTGCGAAGCCCTCGAGAAACATTTACATTTGAGAGAGAAAATCAGAGGATCAAACATTAGAGATTGTAATCCACTACGCACTGATATATACAAATACATCAACACAAATTCAAATTCATTTACACGTGTCGAATTTCCATTCGTCGTCGAATTCTCGTGTGAACAAAAACGATTTTATTAAATGATTTTTAAAGTTCTATGATCTCGGTATCGAGATTAAGGCGTTAATGGCGAAATCAATAAACTCACTCACAAAATCAAAACCCTACTTTATTTTAAAGATAGGGTATGGTTAGTTGAGACATTGCATTAATTTTAATAGTTTACTTTGTTTATGTTCTTAGGACCATTTGAAATTAGATAAGTAATTAGGATAAAATGTTTTGGCTACCGTTTTAAACGAGATGTTGTAGGGTGCTAGCACCTTCCCTACACTCAACCGACCTCCGAACCTCGTTTTTTTACTTCGTAGACCGTGTTTTTAAGGTGACCAATCACACCCTAAATGATTGGTGGCGACTCCATTTTTTGTGAAAACCCCTGTTTTTTTGTGAAAACCCCTGTTTAACAGAAGGTTGTCGGCCGCTCCGCGTCGCAAAAACGTTGCGACAATACCTGATATTGCCTATTTAGTAGGAAGGTCCATGAGATACACTAGAAATCCTAAGCATGGTCATTGAAATGCTTTAGTTATACTTTTAAGGTACTGGAAGTACACTCTACACTATGAATTGTATTATATAAGTTCAAATTGATGTGACATGAAAATCTTCTAGACGTGTATAACACGATCTACTATGGTATCATAGTTTATAACTTTTGATAATGTTGGAGAAGCATAATGGCTTTGAGATTTTTTGAAGATATTCTATTGAGGCCAAAATTAAAGCTTGTAAGTGTCATATGTATTTACTATGACAACTTAGAAGTCTTCATGAAGGCTAAAAATAATGTCTTTAATGGAAAGTTAAGATATATAAAATGCAGGCATAATTTGATAAGGCAATTGCTCTCTAAAGGAATAACGTCTATTGACTATATGGGAAATCGAAAGAGAATATTGCAGATCATTTGAAGAAAAAAATGTCAAAAGAGCATTTGACATATACATCAAGGGAAATGGGGCTAAAGCCTATGAAATGAATAATTTGGCGGTAACCTAACCTAGTTGACTGGAGATCCGAAGATTTAGGTTCAATAATAGGCAAACTTGTTGGATAATTTATAGTTGACACACTAAGAAACTTTTAGTTTCTTCCCATTTCTATAATGTTCTAGAGTGTGTGATCTGTCAATGTTAAGGTTTTATTGATATCTTGATTACAAGAGGATTAATAAGACAAAATACTCTTAATCAATATCATTTATGTGAGAGTGGAATTGGGTCGATTTTATGTGGACTTTTTAAATGACTTATGTTTTCTAAAGCTCTCATGAATTCGGGATTTTGTCCAGGACCAAAATGAACACAAACGTATAGAACTCAGAGATGCAAGCAAGGATTAAAATGTCGATGTCGACGGAAATGTCGAGGTCCAGATTTTACGGAAATGTCGATGGAAATTTCGGGAAACTTTTATGGAAATCGTGGAAATTGATGGAAATTGACTGAAGTAGTCAATGGAACTTTAATTGTGGCTTAATTAGACTATAATTGACTATTTTTAATTATCATATATACAAACCAAACAATATTTTGATGTAAATGTTGATGAAAGTGTCGAGAGCATAAATTTTGAAAAAAATATTCAAATTGGTTAAAATTGTTTAAATTATTTCATGGAACTTTAATTGTGACTTAATTATACTATAATTGATCATTGTTAACCATGATATCTAAACAATATATAATATTTATATTAAAATGTTGATTTTAGCAAAAACTCTGGAAAATAGTATAAAAATTGATGGAAATTGTTTGAATTAATAAACGAAGCTTTAACTATAAATTAACTATTTTTAATCATCATATTAAAAGATATATATATAAAAGTACTATTTACATGAAAATGTCAATATTGATTAGAATGTGTTTTGAAAAATTAAAAAAACTAATCAAACATGTTTAAATTAGTAAATGAGAAAAATATCGAAATATCGAAAAAAAAATTATTAAGATTTTTTTTTTCTTTAATAATCAATTCAAATAATATCTTTATAAAATTCTAATTGATTAAGTTGATTTGGGCTTCAAAATTTGACCAAGCTATTAAGGATTTTCAAATCATATAATTTATAAAAATAAATAAAAATTTTTTTTTTTTTTTGAAAAGGTGTATTTAATTAATGCGAGGATTGAACCCATGACTTCTTAGTCAGAGGCACAACCTTATGCCATTTGAGCTATGTTCAGTTTGGCTAAAATAAAGAATTTGAGAGAGAGAATAAAAAATAGGAATGAAGAGTATTAATATATAATTTGTGTGAAATAGCGAAAAATGTGAAGAAAAAAAATGAAAAAAAAAAAAGATGTGAGAAAAATGTCACATTGTCTGAGAAAATAAGTGTAGAAAAAAGAAAAAGAAAAAGGGTTAAACAACCATTGAAAACGTGGAAGAAACAAAAAATGAGAGAAAGAAATCTCACATCGGTTATTTGAAGAATGTAGTATTTATACTGGATGTTAACCTATGATGTCTAAGTGATAAACCTTTTAAAACCTCACATCACTCACGCCTGCTCATAAAACTGGGTTAGCTAAACTCAAAGGCCAGTTCGATGCCCAGGTAGGAGGTGTTCCGTAAACCGTCAACTTAAATACCCTCAACCTTAGACAGCATCTTATCGGGTGAGTTTTTCTTGTAACCGAAGTTTTACAAGATATAGACCTATTTTAACTATTAAAACAGGAAATTGCTTGGTAGTTAACCCTAAATGAGCATGCATTTATCTTTGTTATAGGTTTTAATGTCTAATTCATTTTATAACACTTATAAAAAAAAAGACAAACCTTATAACATACATCTAACATGCTTTTAAATAACAATTATATAAAACCATTCCATGCAAAAATATAACAACTTATATCAAATCTCATGGAATCCTAAACATGCATACTTATATTATAACACTTATAACATACTTTCAATGCATGTTTCATGCTTATCCTATGGTGGGATTTTAAATTTACATGGCATACAATATGCACACAAGATTATGTTTATTTAAACTATACATTCACAATGCATAAATAAATAAACCACACTATAAATGGATTGGTTTTGGCATCCTAAACACAAGCAATTACCTAAATTATTACAATAATAAAATAGGAAAAAGCCTTGAATCGCCCCCGAACACTTTGAATCGGCTCGTTGTAAGTTGTTGAATTGCACGAACCGCCGCCGAACCGGACCGAACCGCCACTTGACGCCTCTTCCAATTTTGATAAATTACATCCTAAAATGGACTCTAATGACTCTAGAAAAATTACAGACTCTTTGTAACACATTAAAGTCCATCACAAGGCAATTACAATAATTATTACAAATTGGAAAAGAATTGGATGCTAAAGACCAAAAGTTTCCATTTTAGCACATATGCATTCATCACATGAATTACTACCCACCAACTCTAAATTAACCAAAAAAAAAGTACTTAAAGCATGCTCTGATACCATTTGAAAGAGTTTCGGCATGCATACGGAAGCAACGTTGGATCTAAGTACTCTTATTTTGTTAATTTAAAAGAAAAAAAACATGTAATTTGAAAATCAAAGACAATAATTTAGAAGTTACCTTTGAAGTTCAAATTCTTCTCGATTCCAAATCCGATCTTCGAATGTAACGGTCACGAACCACCACGAGAGTCTTTCCGACTATTCTCCGGCCTTAGAACGGGATTGTGGAATCCTTTGAGTGACTAATTTAAAAAAAAAATTGAAGATGAAATTGGAGAGAATGATAGAGAAATTGTCTTTACAATTCTCAAAGTTCATCAAAATTCCAAGAAGAAGTTAATCTAATTAACCCTTTGTATATATAGAAGACTACAAGCAAAAACATGCAAAATTGAGTTAACAATAGGATGTCATGTAGAATCCACTCAATTTAGTGGGATTAGTGGCTTGATATGGGATGAACACTTAGCAAAAAAGTTTGACTCATAAAAACACCAACAAATGGTTTTTCCCACTAACTCGAGAATTGGATTTTTCCACTAACTTAAGAATTGGATTTTTCCACTAACTTTAGTCATCAAATTGACTCTTGACTTTCAAGGTTTAGTGGAGTCAACATTTGACTTTTGACTTTCAAAGTTTGAGTCAATTGTCTACAATTTGACTTTTTGACTAACTTTGATCAAATTAATTCAAATAATTAATTTAGATTAAATTTAAATTAAATTAATATTAAATATTTAATTCAAATTTAATATCCAATAAATTCAACACTAATCCCGATCATTCCCGATATACATGATTATGAATCCCTATTCATATTTTCGATATTTAAATCTTATTTAAATATCTCCATCTCTCTCTATTGCTCAATTCGCAATTGAACGTTATGTCGTTAAATATATCACATATATTTAACGTTTATTCTCTAATTTGAATTCGAAAACTTAGATCTCACCCGAGAGCCCTGGGTTCTAGTCCCTGCAATGGAATAATTCTTTTTAAATAACATATAATTTGTGCAAATTAACAGTATTCAAATTACCTACATGGAAAAAAGAAAAAAAATTGTAAACAACTCATAAATTATATATATACATTTCATCTTTGAAACAAAATCCGTTGTTGTCTAGTTGGTCAGGATACTCAAATTGTAACAACTCATAAATTATATATACATTTCATCTTTGAAACAAAATCCGTTGTTGTCTAGTTGGTCAAGATACTCGGCTCTCACCCGAGAGACCTGGGTGGGTTCAAGTCCCGACATCGGAATATGTATTTTTAGATAACATATAATTTGTGCAAATAAACATAATTCAAATTACCTACATGGAAAACATAAAAAAATTGTGTAAACAACTCATAAATTATATATATATTTCATCTTTGAAACAAAATCCGTTGTAGTCTAGTTGGTCAGGATACTCGGCTCTCACCCGAGAGACCCGGGTTCAAGTCCCGGCAACGGAATATTGTTTTTAAAATAACAAATAATTTGTGCAAATTAACAGTATTCAAATTACCTACATTAAAAAAAGAAACAAATGGTGTAAACAACTCATAAATTATATATACATTTCATCTTTGAAACAAAATCCGTTGTAGTCTAGTTGGTCAGGATACTCGGCTCTCACACGAGAGACCCGGGTTCAAGTCCCGGCAACGGAATTTATATTTATAAATAACATATAATTTGTGCAAATGAAAATAATTCAAATTACCAACATTGAAAAAAGAAAAAAATTGTGTAAACAACTCATAAATTATATATACATTTCATCTTTGAAACAAAATCCGTTGTAGTCTAGTTGGTCAGGATACTCGGCTCTCACCCGAGAGACCCGGGTTCGAGTCCCGGCAACGGAATTTTTTTTTTTAAATAACATATAATTTGTGCAAATTAACAGTATTTAAATTACCTACATTGAAAAAAGAAAAAAATGGTGTAAACAACTCATAAATTATATATACATTTCATCTTTGAAACAAAATCTGTTGTAGTCTTGTTGGTCAGGATACTCGGCTCTCACTTGATAGACTATTCAAATTACCTACATGGAAAAAAGAAAAAAAATTGTAAACAACTCATAAATTATATATACATTTCATCTTTGAAACAAAATCCGTTGTAGTCTAGTTGGTCAGGATACTCGGCTCTCACCCGAGAGACCCGGGTTCAAGTCCCGGCAACGGAATTTTTTTTTTTAAATAACATATAATTTGTTCAAATTAACAGTATTTAAATTACCTACATTGAAAAAAGAAAAAAATGGTGTAAACAACTCATAAATTATATATACATTTCATCTTTGAAACAAAATCTGTTGTAGTCTTGTTGGTCAGGATACTCGGCTCTCACTCGATAGACCGGGTTCAAGTCCCGGCAACAGAATATTATTTTTTAAATAACATATAATTTCTGCAAATTAACAGTATTCAAATTACCTACATTGAAAAAAGAAAAAAAATAGTGTAAACAACTCATAAATTATATATACATTTCATCTTTGAAACAAAATATGTTGTAGTCTAGTTGGTCAGAATACTTAGATCTCACCCGAGAGCCCTGGGTTCTAGTCCCTGCAATGGAATAATTCTTTTTAAATAACATATAATTTGTGCAAATATATGTTGTAGTCTAGTTGGTCAGAATACTTAGATCTCACCCGAGAGCCCTGGGTTCTAGTCCCTGCAATGGAATAATTCTTTTTAAATAACATATAATTTGTGCAAATTAACAGTATTCAAATTACCTACATGGAAAAAAGGAAAAAAATTGTAAACAACTCATAAATTATATATATACATTTCATCTTTGAAACAAAATCCGTTGTTGTCTAGTTGGTCAGGATACTCAAATTGTAACAACTCATAAATTATATATACATTTCATCTTTGAAACAAAATCCGTTGTTGTCTAGTTGGTCAAGATACTCGGCTCTCACCCGAGAGACCTGGGTGGGTTCAAGTCCCGACATCGGAATATGTATTTTTAAATAACATATAATTTGTGCAAATAAACATAATTCAAATTACCTACATGGAAAAAAGAAAAAAATTGTGTAAACAACTCATAAATTATATATATATTTCATCTTTGAAACAAAATCCGTTGTAGTCTAGTTGGTCAGGATACTTGGCTCTCACCCGAGAGACCCGGGTTCAAGTCCCTGCAACGGAATATTGTTTTTAAAATAACATATAATTTGTGCAAATTAACAGTATTCAAATTACCTACATTAAAAAAAGAAACAAATGGTGTAAACAACTCATAAATTATATATACATTTCATCTTTGAAACAAAATCCGTTGTAGTCTAGTTGGTCAGGATACTCGGCTCTCACCCGAGAGACTCGGGTTCAAGTCCCGGCAACGGAATTTATATTTCTAAATAACATATAATTTGTGCAAATGAAAATAATTCAAATTACCAACATTGAAAAAAGAAAAAAATTGTGTAAACAACTCATAAATTATATATATATTTCATCTTAATCAAAATATGTTGTAGTCTAGTTGGTCAGGATACTCGGCTCTCACCCGAGAGACCCGGGTTCAAGTTCCGGCAACGGAATATTGTTTTTAAAATAACATATAATTTGTGCAAATTAACAGTATTCAAATTACCTACATTAAAAAAAGAAACAAATGGTGTAAACAACTCATAAATTATATATACATTTCATCTTTGAAACAAAATCTGTTGTAGTCTAGTTGGTCAGGATACTCGGCTCTCACCCGAGAGACCCGGGTTCAAGTCCCGGCAACGGAATTTATATTTATAAATAACATATAATTTGTGCAAATGAAAATAATTCAAATTACCAACATTGAAAAAAGAAAAAAATTGTGTAAACAACTCATAAATTATATATACATTTCATCTTTGAAACAAAATCCGTTGTAGTCTAGTTGGTCAGTATACTCGGCTCTCACCCGAGAGACCCGGGTTCAAGTCCCGGCAACGGAATTTTTTATTTTTTTAAATAACATATAATTTGTGCAAATTAACAGTATTTAAATTACCTACATTGAAAAAAGAAAAAAATGGTGTAAACAACTCATAAATTATATATACATTTCATCTTTGAAACAAAATCTGTTGTAGTCTTGTTGGTCAGGATACTCGGCTCTCACTCGATAGACCGGGTTCAAGTCCCGGCAACGGAATATTATTTTTTAAATAACATATAAAATTACCTACATTGAAAAAAGAAAAAAAATAGTGTAAACAACTCATAAATTATATATACATTTCATCTTTGAAACAAAATATGTTGTAGTCTAGTTGGTCAGAATACTTAGATCTCACCCGAGAGCCGTGTTCTAGTCCCGGCAATGGAATAATTCTTTTTAAATAACATATAATTTGTGCAAATTAACAGTATTCAAATTACCTACATGGAAAAAAGAAAAAAAATTGTAAATAACTCATAAATTATATATATACATTTCATCTTTGAAACAAAATCCGTTGTTGTCTAGTTGGTCAGGATACTCAAATTGTAATAACTCATAAATTATATATACATTTCATCTTTGAAACAAAATCCGTTGTTGTCTAGTTGGTCAAGATACTCGGCTCTCACCCGAGAGACCTGGGTGGGTTCAAGTCCCGACATCGGAATATGTATTTTTAAATAACATATAATTTGTGAAAATAAACATAATTCAAATTACCTACATGGAAAAAAGAAAAAAATTGTGTAAACAACTGATAAATAATATATATATATATTTCATCTTTGAAACAAAATCTGTTGTAGTCTAGTTGGTCAGGATACTCGGCTCTCACCCGAGAGACCTGGGTTCAAGTTCCGGCAACAGAATTTTATTTTTTAAATAACATATAATTTCTGCAAATTAACAGTATTCAAATTACCTACATTAAAAAAGAAACAAATTGTGTAAACAACTCATAAGTTATAAATACATTTCATCTTTGAAACAAAATCCGTTGTAGTCTAGTTGGTCAGGATACTCGGCTCTCACCCGAGAGACCCGGGTTCAAGTCCCGGCAACGGAATATTGTTTTTAAAATAACATATAATTTGTGCAAATTAACAGTATTCAAATTACCTACATTAAAAAAAGAAACAAATGGTGTAAACAACTCATAAATTATATATACATTTCATCTTTGAAACAAAATCCGTTGTAGTCTAGTTGGTCAGGATACTCGGCTCTCACCCGAGAGACCCGGGTTCAAGTCCCGGCAACGGAATTTATAATTCAAATTACCAACATTGATAAAAGAAAAAAAATTATTACCAACATTGATAAAAGAAAAAAATTGTGTAAACAACTCATAAATTATATATACATTTCATCTTTGAAACAAAATCTGTTGTAATCTTGTTGGTCAGGATACTCGGCTCTCACTTGATAGACCGGGTTCAATTCCCGGCAACGGAATTTTTTTTTAAATTACCTACATTGAAAAAAGAAAAAAATGGTGTAAACAACTCATAAATTATATATACATTTCATCTTTGAAACAAAATCTGTTGTAGTCTTGTTGGTCAGGATACTCGGCTCTCACTTGATAGATCGGGTTCAAGTCCCGGCAACGGAATATTATTTTTTAAATAACATATAATTTCTGCAAATTAATAGTATTCAAATTACCTACATTGAAAAAAGAAAAAAAATAGTGTAAACAACTCATAAATTATATATACATTTCATCTTTGAAACAAAATATGTTGTAGTCTAGTTGGTCAGATTACTTAGATCTCACCCGAGAGCCCTGGGTTCTAGTCCCTGCAATGGAATAATTCTTTTTAAATAACATATAATTTGTAGATCTCACCCGAGAGCCCTGGGTTCTAGTCCTGCAATGGAATAATTCTTTTTAAATAACATATAATTTGTGCAAATTAACAGTATTCAAATTACCTACATGGAAAAAAGAAAAAAAATTGTAAACAACTCATAAATTATATATATACATTTCATCTTTGAAACAAAATCCGTTGTTGTCTAGTTGGTCAGGATACTCAAATTGTAACAACTCATAAATTATATATACATTTCATCTTGGAAACAAAATCCGTTGTTGTCTAGTTGGTCAAGATACTCGGCTCTCACCCGAGAGACCTGGGTGGGTTCAAGTCCCGACATCGGAATATGTATTTTTAGATAACATATATTTTGTGCAAATAAACATAATTCAAATTACCTACATGGAAAACGGAAAAAAATTGTGTAAACAACTCATTAATTATATATATATATTTCATCTTTGAAACAAAATCCGTTGTAGTCTAGTTGGTCAGGATACTCGTCTCTCACCCGAGAGACCCGGGTTCAAGTCCCGGCAACGGAATATTGTTTTTAAAATAACATATAATTTGTGCAAATTAACTGTATTCAAATTACCTACTTTAAAAAAAGAAACAAATGGTGTAAACAACTCATAAATTATATATACATTTCATCTTTGAAACAAAATCCGTTGTAGTCTAGTTGGTCAGGATACTCGGCTCTCACCCGAGAGACCCGGGTTCAAGTCCCGGCAACGGAATTTATATTTCTAAATAATATATAATTTGTGCAAATGAAAATAATTCAAATTACCAACATTGAAAAAAGAAAAAAATTGTGTAAACAACTCATAAATTATATATATATTTCATCTTTCAAACAAAATCCGTTGTAGTCTAGTTGGTCAGGATACTCGGCTCTCACTTGAGAGACCCGGGTTCAAGTCCCGGCAACGGAATATTGTTTTTAAAATAACATATAATTTGTGCAAATTAACAGTATTCAAATTACCTACATTAAAAAAAGAAACAAATGGTGTAAACAACTCATAAATTATATATACATTTCATCTTTGAAACAAAATCCGTTGTAGTCTAGTTGGTCAGGATACTCGGCTCTCACCCGGGTTCAAGTCCCGGCAACGTAATTTATATTTATAAATAACATATAATTTGTGCAAATGAAAATAATTCAAATTACCAACATTGAAAAAAGAAAAAAATTGTGTAAATAACTCATAAATTATATATACATTTCATCCTTGAAACAAAATCCGTTGTAGTCTAGTTGGTCAGGATACTCGGCTCTCACCCGAGAGACCCGGGTTCAAGTCCCGGCAACGGAATTTATATTTATAAATAACATATAATTTGTGCAAATGAAAATAATTCAAATTACCAACATTGAAAAAAGAAAAAAAATTGTGTAAACAACTCATAAATTATATATACATTTCATCTTTGAAACAAAATCCGTTGTAGTCTAGTTGGTCAATATACTCGGCTCTCACCCGAGAGACCCGGGTTCAAGTTCCAGCAACGGAATTTTATTTTTTTTTAAATAACATATAATTTGTGCAAATTAACAGTATTTAAATTACCTACATTGAAAAAAGAAAAAAAATGGTGTAAACAACTCATAAATTATATATACATTTCATCTTTGAAACAAAATCTGTTGTAGTCTTGTTGGTAAATAACATATAATTTGTGCAAATTAACAGTATTTAAATTACCTACATTGAAAAAAGAAAAAAAATGGTGTAAACAACTCATAAATTATATATACATTTCATCTTTGAAACAAAATCTGTTGTAGTCTTGTTGGTCAGGATACTCGGCTCTCACTCGATAGACCGGGTTCAAGTCCCGGCAACGGAATATTATTTTTTAAATAACATATAATTTCTGCAAATTAACAGTACCTACATTGAAAAAAGAAAAAAAAATAGTGTAAACAACTCATAAATTATATATACATTTCATCTTTGAAACAAAATATGTTGTAGTCTAGTTGGTCAGAATACTTAGATCTCACCCGAGAGCCCTGGGTTCTAGTCCCTGCAATGGAATAATTCTTTTTAAATAACATATAATTTGTGCAAATTAACAGTATTCAAATTACCTACATGGAAAAAAGAAAAAAAATTGTAACAACTCATAAATTATATATACATTTCATCTTTGAAACAAAATCCGTTGTTGTCTAGTTGGTCAAGATACTCGGCTCTCACCCGAGAGACCTGGGTGGGTTCAAGTCCCGACATCGGAATATGTATTTTTAAATAACATATAATTTGTGAAAATAAACATAATTCAAATTACCTACATGGAAAAAAGAAAAAAATTGTGTAAACAACTCATAAATAATATATATATATATATTTCATCTTTGAAACAAAATCCGTTGTAGTCTAGTTGGTCAGGATACTCGGCTCTCACCCCAGAGACCTGGGTTCAAGTCCCGGCAACAGAATTTTATTTTTTAAATAACATATAATTTCTGCAAATTAACCGTATTCAAATTACCTTCATTGAAAAAAGAAAAAAAATGGTGTAAACAACTCATAAATTATATATACATTTCATCTTTGAAACAAAATTTGTTGTATTCTAGTTGGTCATGATACTTGGCTCTCACCCGAGACTCCCGGGTTCAAGTCCCATTAACGGAATTTATATTTTTAAATAACATATAATTTGTGTAAATGAACAGAATTCAAATTACCTACATGGAAAAAAGAAAAAAATTGTGTAAACAACTCATAAATTATATACATTTCATTTTTTAAACAAAATTTATTGTAGTCTAGTTGGTTAGAATACTCAAATCTCACCCGAGAGCCCCGGGCGGGTTCTGAGAGCCTCGGGCGGGTTCTAGTCCCTGCAATGGAATATTTCTTTTTAAATAACATATAATTTGTGCAAATTAACAGTATTAAAATTACCTACATGGAATTATGAAACAAAATTCGTTGTTGTCTAGTTGGTCAGGATACTCGGCTCTCACCGGAGAGACGTAATATTTTTTTGTTAAATAACATATAATTGGTGCAAATTAACAGTATTCAAATTACCTACCTGGAAAAAAGAAAAAAATGTTGGGTTTTATGTCCTAAAACTCGTGGTTTGTAAACTGAATGTATATTCTATTTTGCAATAAAGTTGTTATTGAGATTTATTCAGTAAAGTTGTTATTGAATAAAGTGAATTGTTTTTACTTTTAACCTAACTCCGATAAACAAAGAACCCATGGCAAGAAGAGTTCTTTGCCTTTCAGGCATGAAATTCAATTGTCAAAGGAAGAGTGTCCTAAGACACCTCAAGAAGTTGAGGATATGAGACGAATTCCCTATGCATCAGAAGTCGGTAGTCTGATGTACGCCATGTTATGTACACGACCCGACATATGCTGTGCAGTGGGAATTGTCAGTAGGTATCAGTCCAATCCCTGATATGATCATTGGACTGCCGTTAAACACGTCCTCAAGTATCTTCGAAGAACGAGGGACTATGTGCTCATGTATGGTGCGAAGGATTTGATCCTTACAGGATACACTGACTCTGATTTTCAAACCGATAAGGATTCGAGAAAATCCACATCGAGATCAGTGTTCACTCTTAACGGAGGGGCAATAGTATGGAGGAGTATAAAGCAAGGTTGTATTACTGACTCCACCATGGAAGCTGAGTATGTCGCGGCTTGCGAAGCTGCGAAAGAGGTTGTATGGCTTAGGAAGTTCTTGACGGATTTGGAAGTTGTTCCAAATATGAATTTTCCTATCACACTTTATTGTGATAATACTGGTGTTGTGGCAAATTCCAAAGAACCAAGAAGTCATAAGCGTGGAAAGCACATTGAGCGGAAATATCATCTCATCAGGGAGATAGTGCATCGAGGAGACGTGATCGTTATGCAGATCGCCTCAGAGCACAATATTGCTGATCCGTTTACAAAGTCCCTCACGGCTAAAGTGTTCGAGGGGCACCTAGTGAGTCTAGGACTGCGAGTTGTATAGTAGGATAGTGGGAGAAAAGCCATGGATGTATTTGATATTCCAATTTTTCTCATCCAACATGTAATATTCCACTGACGTTTTAGTCCAAGTGGGAGTTTGTTGGGTTTTATGTCCTAAAACTCGTGGTTTGTAAACTGAATGTATATTCTATTTTGCAATAAAGTTGTTATTGAGATTTATTCAGTAAAGTTGTTATTGAATAAAGTGAATTGTTTTTACTTTTAACCTAACTCCGATAAACAAAGAACCCATGGCTATAGGTTGTATACTTGAACTTCATGTGTGACATGATTGTGGATCAAGTTCAAGTAATAGCCAGAACGGTCTATAGTATAGGGATAAGGCTGGGTACCTTATCCTGGGGACACTATTGGACGCGGCCCACTTTGTATAGTACAAACGATGTGATCTGAAATCGTTCATGTGGAGACATGTGAGTGGGGGCGTCATATGCAATGAGTTTGCATAAGACTGAACCGCGAAATAAAGTCACTCTTTCTTTACAACTCTGTTTACTGTAAAGACCGATTTTTTCATATGATGACCTAGGTAACTCGATCTGAATCCTGAGCACACTATGAACTCCTGTTTATTCGGGCTTATCCTTTGACTTGTATGGGTGAGAGTGGCCCAAGATCGCCGACTCAATAAGCCGACCATCTTGGGGATAAGATCGGGTAGGTAGCTGGGAACATAGTCCTGCGAGATGGAATTCACTCCTACCCGCCTTGAGGGATTAGTAGAGAGGTTGTTCCCTTAAGTGCTGACTCCGGGTCTTGAACTAGGGATCCCACCCTCTCATTGGCAACGAGAGAGACTTGGTATAGTGATGAGATCACATACCAATCGGTTTGGTGGTTGGACCACAAACCAATAGTTCATTAGAGGATCAGTGAGACTTAAGGAACAAGATGTAATTACGGGGGTAAAACAGTTATTTTGACCCAGCTGTAATTACGAACGACCTGTGAATGATCGACTTACTGATGATGGTTATATTAAGAGGACATAATTATATCTACGGTGAGGAGAGTGCAACCCTTGGTCTTTAGTGGAGTCTTCGGGGGTTAACGAATGTTGGTTAGCTTGGCTAAAGAGTTTGGTCGGGTAATCTCGGATCGTTGGAGCTCATGATCTGTAGGTCCTTTAGGTTCTCCTGGCTAGCTCGGATTAAGCTGTGTAACAATATGAGAGAAAAAGAATTTGAATTTATTCAAATTAATTTTTGGAAGAATGATGGACATATTTAAATATGATTTAAATATGGAATCGGTCTAAAACATGAATAGGAATTCATGTGTGATGATTCGGTTTAAGAAACCGAGATTAGTCTTATTATTTAATTAATATTTGATATTGAATTAAATAATAATAATAATTAATTAAAAAGTTTAATTAAATAAAATTTATTTTGTTTATTAAAATTAATTATGAATTAATTTTAAAATGACAAAATATTACAAGTGGGATTATCCAAGTCAAAGTTGATTTATTCAAGTTGAGTGGATTTATCCAAGTTGAGTGGATTTATCCAAGTTGTGAAGTGGATTGTGAATCACCAATAACATGCATAAACTCATCAATTTTGGAACACTTGGTTGAAGACTAATCCATCCAATTTGAGGCGTCATGCTAAGCAAAGAGTTTGTTGCATATGAATTTCCTATAAATTGGATGAAGTTCAAATGGTTTGAGGTTGATGAATTTTCAAAGAGTTTGATTATTTGGATGAGCATGAAGAGTTCATGTTACTTGAGAAATTAGAAAGCTAAGTGTTAGATATTTCTCACAAAATCCTCATCACTTTCATCTTCCCATCTTCTACTTCCAAACTTTTTCTTTCATAAAAGAGTCCAACTACTCCGTTGCTCGGCCCGAGGATAGCGGGACTACCGGAGGTGGTTCTCGGAGAGTTCGAGAGAAGCTTTAAAGGGTTCATGAAGAGATTCGAGCATCGGAATAGAAGTCCTTAGAACTACAAGACGTATGTGTTCTAATTCCTTTTATTTCAAAGCTTTGAGCATGTTTCTTATTTAGCTAAATTGATGAAATTAGAGTGCCAATGATCCGACTCGCTTCTGCTGCGCTACATGCGTTCCATCAAAAAATTGTATAAACAACTCATAAATTATATACACATTTCATCTTTGAAACAAAAGATGTTGTAGTCTAGTTGGTTAGGATACTTGGCTCTTACTCGAGAGACCCGGGTTCAAGTCCCGGCATCGAAATATGTATTTTTAAATAACATATAATTTGTGCAAATAAACAGAATTCAAATTACCTACATGGAAAAAAGAAAACAAATTGTGTAAACAACTCATAAATTATATATACATTTCTTCTTTGAAATAAAATCCGTTGTAGTCTAGTTGGTCAGGATACTCGGCTCTCACCTGACAGACCCGTGTTCAAGTCCCGGCAACGGAATATTTTTTTTTAAATAACATATAATTTGTGCAAATTAACAGTATTTAAATTACCTACATTGAAAAAAGAAAAAAATGGTGTAAACAACTCATAAATTATATATACATTTCAACTTTGAAACAAAATCCGTTGTAGTCTAGTTGGTCAGGATACTCGGCTCTCACCCGAGAGACCCGGGTTCAAGTTCGGCATTGAAATTTTTATAATTTGTGCCAATGAACATAATTCAAATTACCTACATGGAAAAAAGAAAAAAAATCGAGACCCGGGTTCAAGTTCGGCATTGAAATTTTTATAATTTGTGCCAATGAACATAATTCAAATTACCTACATGGAAAAAAGAAAAAAAATCGTGTAAACAACTCATAAATTATATATACATTTCATCTTTGAAACAAAATATGTTGTAGTCTAGTTGGTCAGAATACTCAGATCTCACCCGAGAGCCCTGGGTTCTAGTCCCGACAACAAAATATTAGTTTTTATATAACATTTAATTTTAATTTAACGTGATAAAATTAAATGGTATTTTATTTTGAATTTATTAAAATGAAATAAACAATAAAAAAAATTGTGCAAACCACTCGGGTTTGTTACAACTTACAATTACACCCTAAACTTCACCCGAGAAACTTGTGTTTAACTCCCGACAACAAAATATTAGTTTTTATATAACATTTAATTTTAATTTAACGTGATAAAATTAAATGGTATTTTATTTTGAATTTATTAAAATTAAATAAACAATAAAAAAAATTGTGCAAACCACGGTTTGTTACAACTTACAATTACACCCTAAACTTTTAATTTGATCAATCACTACTTAATGATCACGTTTGTTATAATTTCACCCATAAATTTTTATTTTTCACTGAAGTGAGTTTGGATGAAATTTAAAGTTAAGAAAGCAAATTGACAAAATTAATTGGACTAGAGTGATTAAAATTTTGCAATTAAATAATATTTTAAAAAAAAATATTTAGAATTTAAGATGAAGTCGGGGTCAAGTTAAATGATTAAAATATTGACAAATCGTAAATTGATGGGTTCAAGATCAATATTGATGACCACCCGAAATCGAGGATTCAACTTATATTCACGGAGCTTTATGTAAAATTCAGTCAAAATATTTTACAAGTAAATAATTTCCAGAAAATCATACAAATTCATTAATGAGCTGAACTATTAATTTTTGTACATCACAATCGTCCTTTGCGAGATTTCATATTATGAAATTGTTGCATAATAACTTTGTTGGCGCAAAAATCTGGCTCCTTGCCAAATCGAGCATAGCTCAATTGGCATAGGGTTGTGCCGGTGACCAAAAGGTCATGGGTTCAATCCCCGCATTTATTAAACTACAGTTGCAAAAAAAAAAAAATCTGGCTCCTCTCCTCGGGTCGGAACCTTCGGTCGGTGTCGCTCCGGTGCAAACCTGCAAAGAGCAAACATAGGTAAACTTGCACTGGTGAGGGGCTCGTTCCAACATACCTCAATGTTTAAGTCAGTTAGAGAGTTCCTTATATAGAGGGTAAATGGCGCATGGGGTGCACGTGTCTGTTGAGGTCGACCACCCTTCTCATGATGATGAGGGGACTGACGCTGTTTTTCCAGCCGAGCACCTGAGACAACGTCGAATGGTCACCGCGCACCTGTGGTCGCAATGATCGTATGATTGCATGGGCGCCGTCTTGGATGTGACTGCCCCGTCAACTGTGTCCCTCCTGTTTGGCCCATACAAGATTTGACAACCTTCAGCTTAGGGGATTAAGGGGTGACCCGGACGTGGCGTCTGGGGCTGATCTCATGCTGACCTCACGCTTTAGGAATCCTCCCACAACATCACCACCACCAGCGGGTCAGCGCGCTGGTTGAATCATTAGGAATGTCTGTGTGGGATGAAGTTAGAGGCGTTTGTTCGTTTGTGACTTTCCCTATGTTGGGTTTTATGTCCTAAAACTCATGGTTTGTAAACTTTTATGTTTGTAAATACTTTATTTAGAATAAAGAGTTAGTAGTTTTATTCAGTAAAAAAGTTTACTACAATAAAGTGAAACGTGTTTAGGTTAACCTATATCAATGACCAACACCCTTGGCTGAATATGAGTACTTGAGCCTCATGTATGACATGATTGTGGATCAGGCTCAAGTAGTAAGTCAAAACAATCTATAGTATACGGATAAGGTTGGGTACCTTATCCTGGTAACACTATCGGATGCGGCTCACTTTGTATTGTACAAAACGATGTGATCTGAATCGTTTCACATGGAGATGTGCGAGTGAGGGCGTCCTGTGCAAAGAGTTTGCATAAGATCGAACCGCGAAATATGTCGTTTTCTCTTTATAAAACCGTTTACTGATGAGACCGACATTTTCATTTGATGGCCTAGGTAACTCGATCTTAATCTTGAGCTCGCTATGAACTCCTGCTTATTCGAAAGTATCATTTGACTTGCACGGGTGATAGTGGCCCATTAGCGCCAACTCAATCAGCCTACCATCTTGGGGATAAATTCGAATAGGTAGTTGGGGACATAGTACAACAAGATTGGAGTTCACTCCTAACCCGCTCTTCAGGGTTGGTAGATAGGTAGTTCCCTTAATAGCCGACTCTGGGGCTTGAACAATGAGCGCTCACACTCTCATGAGATGAGAGAGTTAACTGATCTGTTGGTTGGACCACTTATTTGTTGTTCATTAGAGGTGTCAGTGGTACTTAAGGAACAAGACGTAATGCAGGGGTTAAACGATTTAAAATGACCCAGCTGTGATTACGATCAACGTATGAAGGGTCGACTTGCCCATGACAATTATATCAGAGGACATAATATATCTACAGTGATAAGAGTGCAACCCTCGGACTATAGTGGAGTCTCCGGGGGTTATCGAATGTCGATTAGTTCGGTTAAAAGAGTTTTAACCGGATAATCTCGTATCGTTGGAGCTCATGATCTGTAGGTTTTTTAGGTTCTCCTGGCTAGCTCGGGCAACGTCGTGCAACAGTATAAGAGAAAATGAAAAAGAATTTGAATTGTTCAAATTCGGCTTGTGGAAGAATGATGGACATATTTAAATATGGTTTAAATATGGGAATGGTCTAAAACATGAATAAGATTCATGGGCAAAAAAGTCGGTTTTCGGAAAACCGGGTTTAGCCATTTTATTTAATTAATATTTGATATTGAATTAAATAATATTAATTAATTAAAAAATTTAATTAATATATATATATATATATATATATATATTTATTAATTAATTGTTTAATTAATAAAAAATTTATTATTATTATTTTATAATATATATATATTATTATATATATATAAATAAATTTTGCATGTTTGACACATGTTATTTATATATATATATAGGGTTGGTTGCACAAATAGTAATCATGCCAAAACTAATTGAAAATTTAGCAAAGTTTAAAACCTTTTGCAAATATGGCAAAAAATCAGTGGCTATCACTGATAGACTTTATGACTATCACTAATAGACTTTATGACTATTACTGATAGACTTCTATCAGTGATAGACTTCTATCATTGATAGACTATTATCACTAACAAAATTCTATAAAAAAGACTACTACCAGCGACTATTAGTGATAGAAATTGTCATATCCGCAATTTTTTTAAAAAAATGCTATATTTTTAATTATTTTACTCTAAATTGACATCTGTTACAATTTTCCTATATATATATATTTATTTATTATATATATAGGAGAATGGCGGTAGTGACAATTGTGGTTGTTAACTGGAGAAGAAGAATTCCTTTCGATTCCGTACTTCGTTTTTTGAAGTTCTTCTTTTTCACCCAATTTTCATCTGTACTTCTTCTTCCTTTCTTTTTTTTTTTCGGATTCTCACAACTCCGTTGCGCGGCGCCGAGGATAACGGGACTACCTCGGGTGGTCCTCGGGGCGTTCGTGAGAAGAGGCCAGAAGAGTTCGTGACGAGGAACGTGCGACGGATCTTGAAGAAACCAGAACTACAAGGGTATGTAATTCTAATTCATTTATTTCCGTCGTTTGAGCATGTTTTCTATTTGTTAAATTGATGAAATTAGAGTTTCATCGATCCAAAATCGCTTCCGCAACGTAAAACGCTCCATCACTCTAGGCGTTGCTTCGGGACGAGGCCCTACCAGTCGTTTGGGTTGTTTCACATTCGTTAGTGGTGCCGATTTGACTTCGACGTTTCTATCGAGGTGTCATCTCGGTTAGTCGATGCTTCTGAAACCGTCAGATGGTGTTCTTTTATGGACGACTGGGATCAGGAGGACCTTGCCTATATGTATGGCGTTCTTCGTAGGTTAATTTATACCTTTTGAGACTCATAACGTGCGTAGGAAACGTCTCTCTAGTCCGCAGGTATCCGTTCGCCCTTCTCCTTCCTTTACTTTTTGATTGCGTCGCCTTTAGGTCTCTGATGGCTCGGGGCGATCTTACTCCAAACTCAGGCCATAATAGTGTTGCCAGTTCGTCGCGGGCAGCTCCTAGGAGACCTTCTAACCTGACTGCGGCAACTCTCTGGAAGATGAGGGACGATTATGGTATTCCTTCCTGTGTGAAGATGAGGTTGCCAATGGCGGGCGAGAGGAATGAATCGCCGCCCCCCGGGGAGGTCGGACTCTACCGGAAGATGTTCTTCAGCAGTATTCGCCTTTCTTTGGCCCAATTTTGCAAGTTCTTCTTGAAGGAGGTTGGTTTGGCTCCAGCTCAACTGAAACCTAATGGGTGGGCGTCTATGTTCTCCTGATGCGTCTTGTTGGAGGGGTACAATGGAGAAGTTGAGCTGTTCGTGGACCAGTTGCTTCTTACTCACCAGCTGAAACTCATCCACATGCAACTTGGTCGGTTCTATTTATCAGTGCGACCGCCTTGGGGGAAGCTCGTTGATAGTCCCTACAAAGTCAATGACTGGGTGCAAGATTGGTTCTTTGCTTCCGGAAGTGACTCGTCACCAGTGCCGACCAACAGGCTATTTGTGAGGTTCTCGTCGAGTTCGGGGAGTTAGATAAGACTTCTTCCAACAAACTCGACTTCTTCTATTTTTCGTTTCTTCTAACATGCTCTTTTTTTTACTGTAGGTCTTCCTCGTCCTCTGCCAGTTACATTTGACTCCACCGAGGCGGTGTTCCGCGTGGTGGGGAAGCTTCTGTGGGAGAGAAGATCCAACTGACTGTTGTGCGTCAAGGAGAATTTGGTATGGGTTGGATTGATTTACTGAGCGACTTTCGCTCCCGGCCATAACTTCCTTGTCTTCACTCACCTTCGCCCTCTCCCGAGACTGATCTGGAGGTTGAGTGGGATAGCTGTTGCGTGCTCAGTGTGTGTGTAAATCAGATGCGAAGAGCACTCAGATCATGCAAGTATACATGGTCTGCAGCAAGTGATAAGTATATTTTATATCGTTTTCCCACAGAGATTTGATTAAGTTTATGCTAAGTGCAGATTGATTGAAGGAAAATGTAACCGGTGACAAAATGTTGTTGGTTGGGTTGCTGAAATAACGACAGAACATACAAAATGCAGAAACAAGTAAATAGCGAAAATGTTGAAATAATAACAACTTGCAGAATATAAAATAGTATTGCGGGTCTCGCAATACTCTAGCAATAAACTAACAACGAGTGAAATCTTAAGATAAAAACAACAAGGTTGGCTAAGAATCCTCCATAGGCAGAAACCATGATCATTCAGCAGTAAATTAACATTACATGCATCGTTTTAGCTAGATCTCATACATCTTCCGAATATATGCTTTAGAATCTTAAGTTACTCATATCCAAGTAAGTTTTAAGAACCTATTTATATGCTCATGCTATAAAACGTGTTAGGAAAGTGCCTATTCCTAGACCACACTCTCTATCTACCATGAAAGGCTAACATGCATGAGTGACTCTGAGTTCTTACTCTTTTCGGAGGTTAGGAACTCTTTAGAACAAAATGGATGGCCGGTCGAAAATTTCCATGGGATGAAGTTCACACTCATTCAATGCATGCATGCTTATTTATATGTTGAAATTACATAGTTATGACCTACAGATTCATCTTAACAAACCCCTATAAAACTAGCTACTCATGGCTTTAGAAGAACTCAACAAAACTAATTGATTGCTCATAAAAATAGAAGAACTCAACAAAACTAATTGATTACTTATGGAGATAAAAAGAACTCAACAAAACTAATTGATTACTTATGGTAAATAGATCCAGTAATAATTCGAAAAGCAAAACACAATTCAATCCGAAAGCAATAACTAAAGGAAATCAATAGAATAGGTGAAGGCCCGATTGTCCACGATTCGCCTCGGTTGAAGGAGAAGAACGTATTGTCAGGAATCTTTCCTTCTTCCTCCAAATTACAGAACGCCAAGGAGGTTTCTTCTCGGATCTGATGATCGAGAAGATCTCTCTTGGGGTTTTCGGGTTTTCGAATCTCTTCACCGTGAAGGATTGATTTTCCTTGCTTCATCTTGCTCTCTTATATAGCCTTTAGTGGTTCCATAGTCTGCTCCCTAATCACGGATCTCCATCCAAATTAGGGGAACAACCTCATACATGGCAGCTACAGAAGGGCCGGCGGCTAACAAACTCAGCAAAGGATACTGCCAGTATTGCGATTGCGTTGCGATCGCAAAGCTCTGTTTTCAGCTGCCCTTCTTCTTATCCTATTGCGCTCTTCGCAAAACTTCAGCAGTACTCCTGAAAGGCATTATTTAGACATTTTTTTCACCAATTATACACTTATGCATCGATATTTCACATAAGCCTTATTTTTAACACCATTTCATAAATGTCACTGTTAAACATATATTATGCTCAATAATGGCTAGAATGCTTCAAAAGACTTCATGAATTAAAGCAATTATGGACCTAAATAACTCTCATTTGGAGAGTTAACAATACCCGAGCTCGCTTGGACACTGAGGAGAAACGTCAGGTTGCAGAGGAGAAACTCAAGGACCAGTCGATGAGCGAGCACGTCGTTCGCCTTGTGGGGGCTGAAACGCTCGGTGAAAGCTCTCTTTGAGGTCAGATTCTGCTTTCTTTCCCATTTCTTCTTTTTCCTTCGCGACTTCTCAACTTTTCCTCTTTCTTTCTAGGCCTCAGTTCAGATGAAATGGAGGTCGTCAGTCCTTAATCGGGTTTCGACGCTTAGGGATATACTTCCTTCTTCCCTACGGCTGGAGGATCTTGGTTTAGCTTGTGAGGAGTCTGAGTTGGCTGAGACCAAGAAGTCTTTGGGTAGGCTGAGGCCGACCTCTCCGCGACCCAGGTGTCCTTGGCTGTTTCTAAGGAGAGGCTTGTCGCGGAAAGCTCGGCCAATCAGGATTTGAGGTTCAAGTTAGCCGAAGAAAGCGCACAGAACCAGATCTTGGCAGACCGGTTGAGTGAGGCTTCCAAGGCTTGTGTCGAGGAACGCTCGCACAACCAGGTCCTTGCGAACCATTTGGGCGAAGCTTCTAGGTCTTGTGTTAATGAGCGTTTGCTCAATCAATTTTGAGGGATTAACTGAACAAGGCTTCTCAGACCTTTGTCGAGCTCAAGGTCGATCATAAATCCATTAAAAAGGCATTCTACGACCATCCGACTTATGAGGCTACTGAGGAGCTCATGATACGCTCAAGTTGCCTGACCGAGGATCAGATCTCCGAACTTTGGGGGGATTAGCAGACTCCTGCTCCCGGAGCTGGCTTGTCCCATGCTTCGGTTGTAAGTGATCCCAAGAACGTTGTGGAGGAGGCAGTTCGTACGTAGGAGGTCCTAGAGGAGACTGCTGAGAGGGCTTTGGGGAAGATCTTCGGCCTTGAGGAGTATGCTAAATCGGAGGGGGACGTAGCAGAGCGCCGAAAGTGGAAAAAAATAGGAACATACAAGGCTCAATCCTAAGACGCGAGAGGGGCAAGACATACCGAAACCATTATGACAACATGTCCTTTTGAAAATATTTTAGTATATTATACTACTAATATATAAAGAATAAAAAATAGAGGGGGTATCGAGCCCCCTGGGCCCTTATTAAATCCGCCCCTGCTGCACCCCACAGGTTTTAGAAATCTAAGGGTTCACAAACACAATCCCCCAACTCGATGGAGTTCAGAACCCCATGATTTCTGATTCCGAACCAGAGCCCCAAATGCCCCTAAATATGACCTAATTTTTTTTACCAAATGTTATATATATATATATATATATATATATATATATATATATATTTATTATTTTCATATTTTTCGAGTGTTTATGGTGTCATTTAATAAATTTGTTTAAATTTGATCTTACCATTTTACCCTTCTATTTAAAATTCGAAAATAAAGATATTTTATTACTTTTTTTATTTTACAATATTAATTAGGTGATTTTACTTATGGAAATTATCAATTATCATTAATTAAATTTTGTTATTAATAAATTTTATTTTGTATGACATTTGTTACCAAAAATGATTTTGTCCATCAATTTTTCTTCTTCTCTCAAACCACCATTTTCATTTGTTACCAAAAACAATTTTCACCATCAATTAAATTTCGTCGTCCATCTGGTGCCAACAGATTTTGCTGCCCACCACTACCGCCGAACGGTTTCCTTCGCCGCACAGTTACCCTCAATATATCCGAAACAAATATATACCCATAATATACACTGTTATATATACCTTAATTTTGGATTGATATATACTCAGATTTATACCCTATATATATCTGAAACAGTTACATAAACTACAACCATTAATATACTCTGATATATACCGTAGTTTATACACCCCAATACATATAAACTCTGATATATACCATGTTTATATCAGAAAACACCAACCATTAAAATTTTTCATTAAATATACCCTGTGTATATAGACCCTGTTATATAAAAATAAAACTCTCAAACTAAAAATAATAAAAAATAGTGCCGTAAATCTACCACGGTCTATGGTTACCGGCGGCGACTGGACGTGCGGTACCGACGATGACGGTGTAGATTAAGTTGGAGAGTTGGTAGTGAAACTACAAAAGAAGACGACGCGACGTAAAACAACAACGACCTATGGGTACCGACGGTGACGTTGAGGGTATACCAGCGGCAAATGGCGGGAGGTATCGACGAAGAATAAGCGTGGGTGCCAAACCGAGCATAGCTCAATTGGCATAAGGTTGTGCCTGTGACTATGAGGTCATGGGTTCATGGGTTCAATCCTCGCTTTAATTAAAATACCGTTGCAAAAAGAATGAGTGTGGGTTACCGGCGACGTCAAATCTGTAGAACAGGGTTTGAATAAAAAAATGATTTTGTTTTTGAAATTTTGAAATGACTTTTGCTATAAAAAAAAAAAAAAATCAATATTTTCTATATTGTTTCTAATTAATTTCAAATCAATCAACGTACTAAAAAAATCAAATCAATCAACGTACTAAAAAAATCAAATCAAGCATTACTACTTAATTTTACCTTTTGGGTTTTTTTTTTCTTTCAGAAAAACGTAATACATTAATATAGGGATATAAGGATAGAAGGGAAAAACTACAAATTATCTTCTTTCATATTTGTGTACCACATAAACATGAATATAATAAAAAATTATGTTAAACATTTTTGTATTATATATATCTTAATGACCCATTTGTATTCAAACTCCTTAAAAACAAGATTCAAACTTATAAAGGGTTCATGGATTGAAGATGGAGGGTGAACTTTCGACCCCGACTTCCATTCAACATCATATATCAAATGTTAAATTCCAAATTTAGTTCATAGACTTTGAAGTTTGTGTGTATTTGATCCTTGAATTTCAAGTTTTTTAAAAATCATGAATCTACTAAATATAAAATTGAAATGTTATAATTCTATTAGACATAAAATTTAAAATCATATCTAATAGATGAATTAAATTTTCAAAAACTTATTAAACACAAAATTAATAGTTTGGGGATCTATTAAAAAAATTTAAGAGCTCAAATTGTCACCGAAAATGGCCTATACGACTTTAGAGGGCGAGACCATTCTTGTTGTGTTGAGGTCCTTGAAGCGGTGGAGGACGACTGATTTTCGTTATCTTTTGGTGGAGCCAGATTCACCTGAAATTATTAAATCAATTAATTGTCCGAGTATGGATCTTTCGAAAACAAAAAATATAGTGGATGCCATTAGCAAGGAGTCGATTCTGTTGGGGTGTGATTCTTTTGAACAATGCCTGCGTATTTGTAATTTTGCAGCGCATAAAGCTAGAACTACTATTTTTTTTTTTGGATTCTAAGTTATTGTCTTCCTCGACGGTTGAGGAAGACTTATTCTTTTGGAATTCTGATTTTCCATCGTGGATGGTCTCAACTCTTAGAGAGTCTGGAGACTGTTTTGGAGCTTTTGCTGGTTAATGCTATATCTTTCTTAAAAAAAAATTAAAAAACCTCACCGTTCAGAGACTAAACTTGTAATTTAACTTTAACGATTCTTCAATATTGAAAAAAGAAATAGGAAGATAGAAGTCACAAGAAATAATTTGAATCATCATGCTCATGGGTGAATAAAGTTCTGCATTCTCATATATAACTTTCTCCATGTGACATAATTGTCTATAGGACCAAGAAAGAAACCTAAAGACTATAATACATCACCAAACAGTTCAAAAGTTGATAAGTTCACTTCCATGTAGTCCAATGTGTTAACCAGTTTAAGATTTGCCATGGAATCTACAACTCAAGGTTGAGCAAGAAGTGAAGGCCTGTAGAAAGCATGGCTTTGTGCCAACTCGATGCGTTCCCGGGGATCGTTCAAGGTCTCGTCTCGCAATGCTTCAAGTATAGCTTGAGGTGATCCATCCCTAATGACCCGAAACACAGAAGAAAAGAGAAAATTGAGAATGAACCTAAGTTTGTACCAATTTCTGCAGGCCAGCTATTTTCAGAATAATAACTGTGCCGAATGAGCATTATGAAGTTCAAGGCAAAATACCTTTTAATCAGTATTTTATAAAGTGTCTTTAAGATGGGACAAAGCTGCACAGGAGCAACAGGCTTGTTGTCTTCAGGGTGCCACACATTTAGGCTTGACTGACTTAGAATTTCATAGAAAGCACCAACAGCAGACTCCCTGCAAAACAGAAAAAGGTATTTTTTAGAACGGTATATTATTTTTTATAAGAAACCGAGCTTTCATTGAGAAATATGAAAGAATGTACAAGGACATACAAAAATCAAGCCCACCAAAAAGAGTCCCCTAATTACAAGAAAGGACCCCAATCTAAAAGAATGAGACCAAGCTGGTAATTACAAAAAGCCGATTGACGTGCCCATAGCGAAGAGTTAAATCTAAGTATGTACATACGCAGATACATATGTATTTTAGTGAGTTCGCGCGTGTTTGTGAATTGTGCGCACGTTCGTGTGCGTGTGAGTAAGTAATCGGTGAGAATATAGAAACTCTATATCCACAAGAATCTATCATTACTGAAATAGGGGAATTTCTTTCATAAATTATTGCTTCAATGTTCGAAAAGCAGTAGGTAAAGCTTTAACCAAGAAAAATATTTCATGTGCCTGATACAAGGGATTCTCACACGAACTCATAATGGAGCAAGAAAAAAATGCAGCTTTTTACCTGAATCATCCCTTTGCCACTAATGCTATCACCCATATCTAGGCTAAGTTCACCCTTGGCCAACATTTGCCCGTACCAGGCATTACGACCTTTCAACAAGGTTACATATGTGTCAGCGAGCAAAGGCCCCGCTAGCTTCTCGGGTTCTTCTGCTAGCAAGTAAGTAATGAAGATCATCTCTGAGGTACAGTGTGCAAAATATACTGATTTACAGGTAGCACTCTCATTTGTAAGGGCTGCCACCATCCCTGAAAAAATCAAAATGGAAAGCAATGAATATGGTGGAAAACTTGCAACAACAATTCCAAAATAATCGTATACAAAATTTAATCACAAAGAAAATCACATTTTCAAAATGATTTGGTCCTAGGCCTAGAATGTTCTATAAAGATTGAGATGCTCGAATATCGTGAAGGTATGATGATATTGATAGCAATGCAAGACCACCAATCAAGTTTACAATTGTAGATGGCCATTCATAAAAGAATTTTCTTTAACATTGAAAAAGATGCGATCATTCAAGCTAGGTGGTTGCAACACAGGATTCTAGCATACTACACCAGAGGGCTACCAAAAACAGTGATTTAATTGTAAAGTGTTATAAACTGCAATGGACGTGAAAATGAACTAAAGCAATTGCTACAATAAAGTGAAATATGGACGATTTTATAAATAAATTGTTGCAATCAAACTGGTTGCCAATTTATTATTGATTATTTATTAAGGATTGAGATGGCATATTATTTCAAAATGATAAATACAATTGAGTAGAAAGAGATAACTTGTTGAATAGTTGTACCAGAATATACCAGTCTCCATCTCAATCAAAAGTACTTTTTGCTAACAGAAATATAAAATCACAGTCCCAAAAAGTAATAGAGAGATGTAATTTCCATCGTTATTGAGATAATTAACCAGAAAGTATCTACTACTTGCCTGCTCGGATAGCATAGACGTTTTTCAGACCGCCCATGACTTCATGCGTCACAAGGTCACTATTATCCCATACAGTAAACTGAGGTTGCCTCAAAAAATTTGCAAGGGGTTTCCTCCACTTCTCAGCTCCGCAAATTCGAGCATTCGCATATTCCTTGTTATAGATCTCCGAAGCGATATTTGGTCCGCCAAGATACAATATATTCTCTATAGGCACTCCAGCTGGGAGAAATAAATGTAAGAGTTGAGAAGATTTGGGGTAAATATTGTCTCAATTGGTACAGAGAAATGGAAAGGAAGAAGAAGAGAAGAATAATAAGTAGAAATCCTTCTGGTTCCTCCAATATTTACCATCACTAAAAACTTGGCAACATTTAACAACAGGATCACTGGATTTTCATAAAATTATTACTAAAAAAATAAAATTCCCGAGAGAGCCCAAAATGTTTCTAACTCCAGTTTTATAGCATAACTCTTATGCTTAACAATTGAATAATATTGTAACCTTTAGATTAATTTCACATACACAAAACCAACTTAACTAACAATCAGATGCATGCTTTTTAATATAAACTTCCTCGATATTCAAGCATCACAATCTTTATAGAATCGAGGTTAAATTACAAGTTTAGTCCCTAAACTTTCAAGTTTGTGTCTATTTAGTCCCTGAACTTTAAAAAGTATCTAATAGGTCCTGAACTTTCAATTTTATGTCTAATATGTCTCAAAGCTTTCAATTGTGTGTCTAATAGGTAATAATAATCCACATATTCAAGGATCATGTTATGCAAATGAATATATGAAAAAAGAACCAAACTTGGTAAGAATATCTTACTTGCACGATTGATCATCAGAGTAGGAGTTATTATGTGGGGACCAGGCTGCAAAGCAGCTTCAATGCCCTTTGCTAAAGAGATAATAATAGGAACTGTGATTCTCTCTTTCCAATATTTACTTATCTCTTCAAAAACCTCCCTGGTTTCAGTGGACGGCAGGGCATTGACCACAATGTCAGCATCCCAAACAGCCTCCTGCAAGTTAGTCACCACCTTCAAAGGGCAAAGTGGTGTGTCAATCATGGACATCAATCAAATCTTGTAGCGAAATTCCTTGTATGCATCAAACCCATCTTCCCATTTCAACAATTGTTTTTTTAGTAAACCATATGCCTTCAATTCTTTTGGCCCAAAGTTCACCGGGCGAGCATCGAATTTCAACTCAACGGGGCAGAGACCATCGTACAGTTCTTTACTAGCGTTATTTTCAGACTTCACACCAGACGTAGCCTTTCCCCCTTCTAATTTGAATATTAAGGAATCAAATACATCAGCATGATTAGTCGAATTTCCTTGTGTGCTATTCAAAGTATGGGAATTGAAGGCAGATGGGTGATATGAAACAAAATTCTTTGGCTTCTGAGAATCGGTAGAAACGTATTCTCGGTCATCGGCGAGAGAGACAGCAAGACCATCATCAACCTTTGGATCAAAAGGTGACATAGTCATCTCACCAGCTGCAGACCTGATTTGATCATATTGCTTACCAAGTTCTGCTTCTAATGAAAAATTTTCCGCCTCTTCTTCGAACTTTGAACATCCATTTTGAAACTCATGAAGTACGAGCAGAATAGGAAGAGGAAATATTGGACCCACAAGACTTTCAGTTCGCTGCACTTTACGTGACCACTTATTACTGCGGCTCGATGGGTTCCTTAGCATAAAAGGAGGCAACTGATGTAGGCTAGGAACACTTAAAAATTCTAGGGATACTGCATTCTTGTTCTCGAGGAATTCGATGTAACTAGAGAAGGCAAAATGTAAAAGATCCATGGGTAAGCTTGCCCACAATTGCCTGAAAGTGATCTCTTGTATACTTGCAGGCATGCTAATGTCATTGAACACAACAGCAAGTGCTGGAGATGACCTCAAACGATCAAACCCACAAGCTTTTAACTTCTCACACAAAACTTCATGAATTTCTGGGGTCAAAGATCGCTCGTATAAAGAATCCTTACTATACTTCTTGATGAAAGAATCCAAAACTCCATCTAAGTTATCATTTAAATATCCCATGAGATAGTCAAAATTAAAGTACTTGAATCTTCTGGTGAATCTATATTTATCATCAACCAACCACCCATATAGCATACAATCAGTAAGATTCAATGATTCTTTATGAGATTCGTCTATCCGCTTCAACGAGTTCCAGGAGGCTTGATAAGTTTGTGCTTCAAGCACCCCAGATGACATAAGTCTTACAACGGTAAAACCACCATATTCATTTTGACCTGTAAGTGGTAGAGAGAGATTATTATCCAGAATACCGAAGCCCAACACTATTTCCTTCTTCTGTTGCCACTCTACCCATTCAGGAATTGCATCCTTCAAAGTTTCTTGTCTCACAAGGCAACTACCGCATGAGCACTCTCGACCAGATAATATGAGATTCGAAGGATGCTCCCACGCATAAAGTGACTGAAAATATTTTGAACTTCTTGAAGAAACAGATTGGTCAAGAACTGGGAGCGAAGGTCCATAGCAAAAAATGTTAAAGTCACAACTCCAAAAGGATCCCAATACAATGCAATAGCCTGACTCGGAAGCTAATTTGTACATACAATTGCCTGCGCTAGACCTCAACTCGGACAAGCTAAAAACATTCAGATAGCTTGGTTCATCAAGATGGTGAGTCCATTGCAACACCGGCGACAGCGGTTTCCGTATGTCGCAAAGAAGTAACAGACTATTTGAAGCCACAGTGAAATATAAACCATCAGAACCTGCTTTAGAAAATGTAAGGAATTGTTCCTTCTGAGCCAAAGAATATGCATGAAACATCTCTATCTTCACTAAGCAAGAAATGCTACACTTATCCTCCCTTAAATCAACCAATAAAACAGCATCAGAACGCGCAACAATTAAGATTCTCGGATGCCAACTGAACTCGCAACTCAACCACTTCTCCTTTTTCGAGCAATCTAAACTATCCCATGACACTTTCAACCTAATTCCTTTCAAATTTGCATAAGTACTGCAATTTGTAGCCTTCAACAGAGGCTCCATGTCAAACAAGAACAAGCTACCGTCCGCCAATAAAACCACACTTTCTTCTGACAAATGAGGACTCCAACAGGCATGAACAACAGAACAAGTCTTAAAAACCTTGCTACCCATATGAACCACACTAACCCTCGGCGGAAAACACGAATCAGTTGCATAATTTTTCACAACAAACCATTCAACAGAATACATAGTAAAAGCCAACAAAAACCCAATATTTGCAGAGGAATCACCATCAAAACCCAAGTCCAAAACAGAAATAACAGAAATCCCAATAATCTGATAATTCAGTTCGCTTTCAACACTAAAAACATCATTATCGCAGCCAGATTGAAGACCCAAACCCGAACCATCTCCAGAAACCACCAAGAACCCAACATGGTCGGAATTGGGGCCAGTGGGAAAAAACACAACGACGCTGCTGGAATTGGGGCATCGGAGGAATTGGAGGCGATTGTAGCAGAGAGTGGAAGCTGCATCGCCGTGACATTTCTGCTCACCGAATAGCGAAGCGACGGAGGAAGAAGTAGAGGGAACGATTGGCGAAGAAGTGAGAAGAAATCTGGAGAGACTGAGAATTGGAGGAGGAGAAAGAGAAGGCAATAAAGAAGGGGACGAAAATAGGCGGGTGAGAGAGGTTGGAACAGGGTTGAATACAAGTGGACCGATTGAATTTTTAACGGAAGAACCAGAGAGTAAAAGGGGAGACTTGAAAACTGAGCCAATTGGGAAAAGGGACTTCCATTCTTCTTCAGCCATAATGCAAACGGCTAACCTTCGAGAGTTGCAGAAGCCACCAAGATCAAAGGTGGGAATATGGACAAATTGTCGCCGCTATGACCTCCTGGATTTGGATGCCTAAAAAAAGTAAGAAATCTGAATTCAGTTAGGATTTGAAATCTTAACATAGTTTCTTCTATACTCAAGCAAATGGCTCCCTACGCCAATTCATACAAATAGATAGTTTCTTCTATATCCAGAATCTAAGCCATTCAAGCAAATTCAAGGTTAGGTTTCTATTATGTGCTCTTATCTCCATAAATTCAAAGTATCATTTGGTTAATTGAGGGAGAGAATTCCAATTTTCAAAAAGAAAACATAAATCATTGTCTTCTCCCAACTATAATCTACAAGTATACAAATATAAGGTTCGGGCAATCAATCAAGCTATGAATTTGCTGCACTGCTGTTTTTGTTATTAAGAAAAAATCAAACAACTCCTCTATTATTTCGTTAGACAAGTCCTAATTAATGTTTTTCAAGTGAGATGAAAGACAGAGAGGGAGATTGGGAGAATACCAGTAACAGCAAGGGTGTTAAGAAAAATCAGTGCAAAACCGATAGGAATGTGGCTGCGGTAGAACGGAAGAGGACGACGGTGACGCCGGCAGCAGTGAACGGGAGAGAGGCGGCGGCGACACTGAGCTGCTGAAACGGAGGAGAAGAAAAGTTAAGAAAAAAGTGGGGTTTTTTCCTTTTTTATTTTTTTGTTTTACAAAGTTGAGTTTTATTTTTCATAGAATAAAAGTCGGCTGAGCTTTTTATGAACAAAAATATAAAATAAATAAATAAAGAGGAGGGGAGGGGCAGAGAAATATTAATGATATTTCCAGGGGTTGTTTTTTTTTTTTTTTTTTTTTTTGAAAATGATATTCGGAGGTAGCTTGTACACTTTAACATAAATATCGATATTAATATTGGGACTTCAATTTTACGGATGAATATATCGATAACGGATATTTATGTAAATCATTTTTTTTTAAATATTTTAATAATTAAGTTCAGATTTTGTTATTACTTTCAAATTAAGGGTGAAAATTTGATTATTAATTAATTTTAATAACCTCAAAATCACTATCAAACATCACTTTTGTCGGTATTTAAATTCACAAAAAAAAAATGAATTTAATCATTTAAAATCAATTTGAATAGTATATAAATATTGTTTAAAAATGTAAAATCAAACATAAAAATAATTTTGAATTATTAAATACATATTTTGAATTGATTTTCGTCGCAAAAAGTAACTCAGTCACAAACTTATTTTGTAGAATTAATTATTAATTGATTTTAATTATTTGCAAAAACTAATTAATAATAGCTTTTTAAAATAGATTTCCTATCAATCTGTTGGATTTGCTAACTAATTAATTTTGTAGAGGTATTTAATTAATATTGGGAAGAATCCAAACTCTCATCTCTTTGAGGGGTGTTTGGTTTAGCTTCCTAAGTGTTTAATTTTTGCAAAAAGTCATTTTGGAATAAATTGAAGTGTTTGGCAACCATCCAAAATGAATTTTTGGAGAATGAGTTTTTGAAATAATGCATTTTGGATGAAACACTTGATATTAATTTTTGAAAAAAATGTTTTTGAGTGTTTATTTGAAAAACCTACATAATTCTCATATTGCATTCAAATTACCAAAATACCCTCACACTCCTCTTTTAAATTTTCTCCACCAACCAACCTCCTTCGACCACCGCCGCCCCTCACCGACCATCTCCGATCGTCGCCGACCACGGTCTCCAAACTCCGACCACCACCGTCCAACTCCGGCCACCCGTCGCAGGCCACCGCCTCCCACTCTTGCCATCCGTCGCCCCGCTCAAACCGCCCGACCCCGGCCACGCCGCCGCCTCCCGACCCCCAGCAATCGTCGCCGCCACCCGACCCCGGCCACCGCCGCAGCTAGCCGACCCTAGCAACCGCCCCCGCCACCCTACCCCAGGCAACAACCGCCGCCACCCGAACCCCGGCCACCGCCGCCACCCGACCCCGACTCCCGACTCCCGCCGCCCTAACCACCCGACCCCGACCACCGCCGCCCCAGCCACCCGACCCCAACCCTACCACCGCTGGCCAGGACCTGACCACCCGACCCCGACCACCGCCGACCCGGCCACCCGACCCTGACCCCGACCACCTGACCCCGACCCCGACCCTGACACCGACCCCGGCCACCCGACCACGGCCACCGCCGCCCTAGCCACCCGACCCCGACCCTACCACCGCCGACCCGACCACCCGACCCGGACCCCGACCACCCCCGTCCCCCGACCCGGCCACCCGACCCTGACCACCCGACCCCGATCGCCCGACCCCGACCCCGACACCGACCGCCCGACCTCGACCCCTACCCCAGCCCCGACCCCGACCCCGTCTGCCCGACCGCGACCCTGACCCTGACCCCGATCCCGACCCCGAGCCCAGCCTCGGCCCCAACCCCGACCACCGTCGGCCACCCGACCTCGACCTCGACCCCGACCCCAGCCGCCCGACCCCGACCCTAACCCTGACTGCCCAACCCCGTCCCTGACTCCGGCTGTCCGAACTCGACCCCGGCCCCGACCTCGACCGCCCGACCCTGACCCCGACTGGCCGACCCTAACCCCGACTCCGACCCTAACCGCCTGACCCCTAAACTTTCATCTCTTCAAGTCATTAGTTCTTCTTTTATATAGTCTTAAGTCGTTAGTTTTCTTTTATGCAATTAAATTATGCTAAACAACTAAATTCAATTTGTTGTTTCTAAATTATTTTAAATATTTGTTCATCTTTTATGAGTTTCAAAATATTTGTTCATTTTATGGTAAAAAAATGTTTTAGTTAAGAAAAATCTTGAGTCGTTAATTTATTTGGATTTTTACCTTTGATGGGTTTTCAATTATCTATAAATACCGACGAAAAGAACTAAAGAGGGACGATAAAATATCAGGCAAAAGACTTGTAGGAAGGATACACGTTAAAATCCGAGAACAAAGGCTAGCACAATTAAGAAAAAAATATTATTTTTTGGTCAAAGCCCTAATTTGACCAAGAACTCATTTTCTCTCTCCTCCAAGGACCAAACACTCTCTCCTCCTCTCATCTGACGTATAGCCCAACTCCACTCCACATTCATCTTCAACCCACCACCTCCAGTGTTGGTTCACGGCGGCACTACTCTCCAACTAGCGGCAGGGAGACTCGAGTTACGACGACAACGAAGCACTAGACCAGATCCGACAAGTTTCTCATCCTACGCTCGAACGTACAATGGCAGATTTCAACGGAAAGCAGCGGTGCAGGTCTAGATCTCCGGCAACGGCTCAAACCCACGATGGAAACTTCGAACAGGCGACGACGACACAAGCAGATTCTGGCGACATTTTGGGCTAACGAATGACAACTACGTCGTGAATAGACGACTCGAACAGACCACGACGACAACGCTCGAGTAAATAAAGCACCATTCATGACGACGACGAAAACTCTTTCACAACGGCAAGCTTGGACGAAGGGTAATGCAGTGAGCTTCAACGAACAAACGACATTATTTCTCAACCCGACGACAGCAACGGTCGGTAGAAGACCACGACGAGCGGCGAACCACAAACAAGTCCGACGATCTTGAACAAACGACGACGGAGCTCGGATTCAAGTTTGAACGGTGGCGGCTGGCTTGGCGTGGAAAAAGGTTAAATTTTAGGTTTTTGAGTTATTTACGAAATTGTCAATAATTACATTTTAATTACAATTTTGCAATCTTATACTTAAGAGCAAAGCTACGTATTTTAACCTCTTAGTCAGAGACACAACTTTATGTCAATTGAGCTATGCTAGGTTTGGCTTAAAATTTGAGCAGTAATAATGCATTTAAATTCCTGCCCCGTGCGTGGTTTTTTGCACAGGTGCAGGTTTTAAATCATTTTTGCCACGTGCGTGGTTGTAATTACGAATTTGTCATTTGACTTTCAATTTGATATTTGACCCTTACTTCTTTTCTTTTCTTTTTTTCCATTTAAGTTGATACTTTATCTTACAAATTTAATTTAAGACTTCAAAACAATTTACAATTTTGTGTCAAGCATTTTGAAATAGTTATTCCAAATGAATTTCGACTTTAAAATTAAATCTTTCAATTTAGTTCTAATTTGTTTTAAAACTTCGTCTTTCAATTGATTCCGTTTAATTTGCCTCTAATTTGGATTAGTTTTATTTTTTAAACTTTATTTTGTTCGAAGGCTGGCTAATATGTTTTCTGCAAGTATACGAAAATTCTCATAATCTCTTAAATTTATTTGACGGCTGAATAATGTGTTGTTATGGAGTTTCGTCCCCGTGTAAGCACATGAAAATCCTCATAATTATTTCATAAAAAAATGTGTTGTTATTTGCTTTGAGGGTTGAGTAATGTTGCTTTCGTAGAGTTTCGACTCTCGTGCAAGCACAAGAAAATCCTCTTAATCGCTTCTAAAAAAAAATATTAAAAACTAAATATTATCACATAAATATCCTATGACGGAGTTGAGATAATTTATCAAATTCTGAGGTAAACAATTTTCTTTAAATAAAAGGAAATTTAACATGATAATTAATTAAGGATAAATTTCACTCTACATCTAACACTTACTTTATTTTTAAAGTTTGGTTAAACGAAACATTGTTTTTAATAAATCATTACTTATTTTCTCACATTAGGGGTCTTCTTAAAATTAACGGGATAATATAAGATAAAACATGGCCCGTTAAAAACGGGTGTTGTGTCAAACTGAGCATAGTTGAATTGGCATAAAATTGTGCCCTTGACTAAGAGGTGAGAGTTTCAATCCCCCCACCCCACATTAATTAAATCCTTTGCAAAAAAAAAAAAATGGGTGTTGTAGGGTGTTAATATCTTCCCTACACTCAAACGACCCTCGAAATCTAATTACTGAAATACCTTTCCTACACTCAAACGACCCCCGAAATCTAATTACTGAAATCAATCGTAGACTAGTTTTCTTTTTAAAGTGACCAATCACTCGAAATGATTGGTGGCGACTTCAAACTCTTTTATTTTTAACAAAACCCATAAAAGATGAAATGGTCATTATTTCCTTTAAAAAAAAAACCCCATAAAAGATGACGTCGATCGCTCCGCGTCGCGATAACGTTGCGACAATATGCTTGACCAGTCTTATCCAAAAACTCAACAAGTTTGAGGTAAGCCTATTTACAACTTTGATGTCTTAGAAATAACTTTTTGAGAAAGATAGAGCAATGAAATTGATGAAATGATGATACAACAGGAAATTAAATGGTCAAACTCAAAAAACATCAACAAATCAAACATCATCATATATTTCTAATCGCAATAAAAAGAAGTTGTTGAATTTCGTTGCAATTATGTGAAAGAAAGTGGTGGTTTCAAAACGGTTGCTTAAAGTTATGAATTTAATGTCTGGAAATTAAATTCGCAATTGTTTAATTAAATAGTTTGTAACTATTTAATTTTGTAATTGACTCTGTAATTCATCATAATTACAATGTATCTGGTTGTCTATCAGTTTTCTATAACTGATGTATTTATTCATAAATATAGTGTAACCAGTTGGCTAGCAGTTTTCTACAACAGACGTATTTATTCATAAATACAATGTAACTATTGTTAATTACAACGTACTTATTGTGGACGTTTCAGTTTGAGAGAGTTAAGATTTCTATTACTACAAATAATAACTTGATTCTCCATTTGAAGTAATCCGGGAATGATAGTATTAAATTCAAAAATTTGAGCTTCACTTCAATTTTTTACTTTTATTCTTCCTTTCATTCTATTGATTTTGGTCTGTTTCTTGAGAGCGAGTATTCAAGAGTTCTGTCAGATCTAGTAGTTCACGGTTATTGTTTTACTGGAGTTAGTCGTTATATCCTGTTAAGGCAATCGTTGTAGTCTGCTAGCAACCCGTGCAGAACGAATAATTGTCTTCAGGTCAACGTTTTTGAAGCGTACCTCGACTTTCGATCATTACATTCTTTTATTTTGCAAGTTCTGATCGATTGAAGGTGTTGTTGTCGTTAATATGATCATCTACCACCATTGGAGTTTATTATCATCCCTTGTCTGATCTATTTCTTGAGTTATATATAATTATTGTTATATACAATGTATGTAATGTTATCTACACTATATCTATTTTGTCTTCAATTATGTGTAATCTATTTTCTAATGTTACACAATTTCTATATACAGTGTCTCTACTGTTTTATACACTGTAATTATTTATAAATCGTTACGGTGTAATTTGTGTGTTAGTGCTTCTCAGCTTATAAATACAACGTATGTTCCAACAATCTGAACACAATTAATCGTTGATTTGATGGCTGCAAGCACCAACACCATTGTTAATGGTTCGATGTTGCTCCTACACATGTTGAAAATTCAAGAACTTCAAGTGAGAAAATTTTAAGATATGAAAGCAAGCGATAGCGGAGCGCATGGGTGTCCACGGAGAAACCACTGCAAAGTCATGATGTCTCATCAAACGTGATCTGAAGGATACCATGATGGGATCTACTAAATTCGTTATGCACAAAATAGATGCAGTTAGACGCCTTTTTCCTACAATATTTCAAGGTAATTGTGGGAGACATAAGACATGAAGTACAAACTGAAATATGTTGTACGAAGAATTTCCTGATTGGAAAGACGTTCTTGAATTCATACCTATTAGGTAATCAATTAGAAGAAACTACAATTATCATTAGTGATTTTGCAAAGTGGGGAATTGCTCATTAATGAACAATTTCAAGTTGTCTTTGTGATTGAGAACTTTGTGGGAGAACTTTAAGAACTATCTCAAACACAAATCATAGATGTTGTCCATGAAGGATCTTGTTTTAAGACTCTGAATTAAGAAGGACAACAAAAAGGTAGACAAAGGTCCGTTAAAGATTGAAGTCTTAGCTCACATTGTTAAAGCTTCAAAGAATGGCAGTGTAATTGTTGTCATTGATGAGGTGTTTATGGCCTCTGACACCCAAAGCGGGTGGACTAATATTGATGCTTATAGGCATGTTTGTGGGGACAATTCTTTGTTCGCCACATATGAGAAGTTAGATCACAATGATAAGTTGCACATGGAAAATGCTTTGATTGTCTCTATGGAAGGCAAAGAAAAGGTCCTGCTGAAATTGACTTCTAGAAGCATACTTACCCCAAATGATGTGTGACACATGCCAAAGGTTCGAAAGAATCTAGTGTCAGGTTTCAAGTATGTATTTGAAACATATATTCTGACAAGGGGTATGGATGTGAGAAAATGGTTATTTGAATTATGACATATTCAATTTTAAGTGTAATTACATAAGTGCCCAAGAATCAAAATTATAACAACTCTTCTTCTTATATTGTTGAGTTGTGTGATGTATGATGATGCATGTCAATTATTGTTCTTTACAGAGAAGGATAAGTTAGGACTATTGCCTAAGTTTAACATTGATAATAGACATAAATGCAAAGTTTGTGTTGAATCAAAGTTGATTAGAAAGTCTTTTTCATATGTGGAAAGAAGTAATTAAGTTACTTAATTTAATCCACAATGATGTATGTGATATGAAAAGTACTCCACAATAGGTGATAAAGAGATGATTTGTTACATTCATTGATGTTTTTAATGAATACTGCTATGTATATTTATTACATAGTAAAGATGAAACCTTCGATGTTTTTTTTTAAAAACATATAAGGTAGAAGTTGAAAATCAACTTGAGAGAAAATAAAGGTGTTTAAATCAGCTAGAGGTGGGTGAATGTGAATCTTCATCACTTTAGGATTTTTGTGAAGTTAATGGTAAAATCCATCAAACTACAACACTTTACACACCACAACAAAATGGTGTAGTTGAAAGAATCGAACTTTGAAGGACATGATTAATTTCATGTTGAATAGTTCATGATTACCCCATAATTGTGGGAAAAACTTTGCTTACAACAAATTTTATACTAACTAAAATTCTACATAAGAAGACTGATATGTCACCTTATGAAATGTGGAATAGTAAGTTGCCCTCATATAATATGCTGAAAGTGTGGGGGTGTATGGTAAAGGTACAAGTTCATTTACCAAAAAAGAACCAAACTTGTACCTAAGACAATTGATTGTATCTTTATAGCCTATGTAGAGCATAATGTTGTTGATAGATTCATGATGGTTAAATCAGAAATACTTGACATTATTATCATGAAATCTATTGAAGCTGAATCTTTTAAGGATGTGTTTTCTTTGTGAGAAGAAAGACACAAAAGTAGTGGTGTCTAAGGAACTATGAGGCTAGGTCTTCGAAAGGTCAAGACGATCAAAAAATTGAGTATGAACCTAAAAGAAGCAAAAAAAAGCTAACAAAACTACTTCCTTTGGACCTAATTTCATAATCTATATGATAGAAGATGAGCCTCAAACTTTACAAGAAGTTGTGTCATCTATGGATGCACCTTATTGGAAGGAAACTATCAATAATGAGATGAAATCCTTTTAAAAGAATAATACCCTGAGTATTGGTGGATTTACCTCTTGTAAGTAAATCATTTTGAAGTAAATGAATTATCAAAAGAATGGTAAATGTTGATGGCACTATTGGTAAATACAAATCTTGTGTGGTAGCTAAAGGCTATGGTAAACAAGAAGTATTAGATTTCTTTGATACCTATTTGGAAATACATCAAATGGATGTAAAAACTTTATTGTAAATGGAAATATTTAGATGAAGAATCTATTCGGAACAAACTGAAGGGTTTGTTGTAAAGGGACTTAAAGATAAAGTTTGTAAACTTCTCAAGTCTCTTTATGTGAGTTGAAACAAATACTCAAAAACAGTGAAATGAAAAGTTTGATCACACTATGTTATCGAATTCATAAATGAGTGTGATAAATATTATATGTCTATGTTAAAATCATAAATCGAGATTGTTTCATTGATGTAGATGATATGATGATAATGAACACAATAGAAGTGTCATTGATCATACAATATGTTGAAATCTAACTTTCATGTGGAAGACTTTGGTCTTGCTAAGGTTATCTTTGAAATCCAAATTCAAGTGGATACATACTTTCTCAATCTCATTATACAGAGGAAGTGTAGAGAAAAATTGATCACTTTGAGAGTAAGTTGGTAGTTACTCTATTTGATCCAAATTGTAAGTTGGACAATATTAATGACGAAAGTGTACCTTCTCTAGAGTTCTCTAGAGTTGTTGGTAGTTTAATGTACATAATGTTTTACAATACCTGTTGACACCGTATTTCGTCCGGCCTTGTTTATCGTCATTTTGGATTTTTCACATAATTTTATGTTTTTTCGCTTATTTTTCAGTATTTTTTAGTTTTTCTTTAATTTCGTCATTTTTCTGTTATTTTCGGGATTTTCAAGAAAATCACCGGATTTGTCTTCCGTTAGTGGATCGTTCAGGCGTCTCGGTTTGAGATTTCATTAGTTTAGGGTTTAAGGCCATTTTAACCTAGTTGTTGGCTATATATAGAAAGAAGGAGAAGAGACAAAAATGGTGGGGATCCCTAGGCCAAAAGGAAATCGTTTCCTATCCATTCTCTCTCTTCACTATTCACTATTCACCATCTCTTTCATCCATCTCCACCACCTCCCCTACCTAATACCGGCAAGACCCAAAGCGGCGCGCGACGGCACGGCGCGGAGCTCCGGCAAGACCACGGCGGAGAGCCACCGCACGCGGCGGAGATCTTCGGCTTCTCCAAACCGAACGGCGGGCTTCGTCTCCAAGCTCCTCCAGACGCACGGCGGAGCTCCAAGATCCGGCAGCTTCGTCTCCAAGCTCCTCCAGACGACGGCGTGACTTCGGCGGACCCAGATCGGAGCTCACCTTCTTCCTCAGACGACAACAGCAACCACGAACCAGCTTCGTCTTCAACCTCCGAACAGACCACGAACATCTCTTCGAACCGGCGGCGGCGACGAGCGGAGACCGGTGCACTTCATCTTCTCCGCAGATCTGCGAGTGAACCCAGGCGACGGCGTCGTCTTCCTCCTTCAACTCCGGCGGACCTCAAACCCAGATCTCCAGCTACTCACGGCGGCGTCTGCGCGAATCAACTCCATCTTCAACCTCCGAAGCTCGGACGAAACGCACGCCAGTGGGTTTCGATCCTTCAGATCTACGACGGCGCAAGCTTGAAGTTCAGACCACTGACGGCAGCAACCCATGTGATGGCGCAACCTCGCCTTCATCAGCTTCCAAGCGCCGACGACTACCTCTGAAGCTTCTCAACGATATTCTTCAAACCGACGGCGAACGGAACTTCTTCTTCAACGAACCCAGTCGACGACGGATTGTCCAATCGGAGCTGGGATCTGCTGGCGGAGCTCGAGCTCGTTTGCACGGCAGCGATTTCGGACCTCACGGCGGCTTCACGGTGGAGCTCCGGCGTCGATCTTCTTCTTGAACTCCGGCCATCAGCATCGGGAAGAAGAAGAAGCTGACGGCCTAGGATTTCAGCGGCTGGTCCTCGCATGGGTAACGAGATTTTAGGTTTTTAGTAAAATTACTAATTTGTCCTTGTCTTTATTTTAAAGTGGCTCATTTGTTTTGTGCCCATATATACCCCTGCCTATATGGTATATACCCCTTGTTTTGAGCATGACATATATCCCTGCTTACTTCATATATACCCCTCACTGGATATTCCTGCTTTGCTTTTTTTAATTTCGATGCATGTCGTTTAATTTTAAAGCGCACTTTCATTATTTTCTAGTTTATTTAATTAATTTTAAATTGCAACCCCGAGAGATGAAGGACTGTTCCTCTCATCTCGAGGGTATTTTAAGTTTAATTTGCTACCCCGGGAGAGATGAATGACTGTTCCTTTCATCTCGAGGGTATTTTAAATTTAAGTTGTAACCCCGGGAGAGATGAAGGACTGTTCCTTTCATCTCGAGGGTATTTTAAATTTAAGTTGCAACCCCGGGAGAGATGAAGGATTGTTCCTCTCATCTCGAGGGTAATTTAATTTTATTGAGATCCCGGGATAAATAGGGTTTTCCCTATTTGGAGAATTTGTTGTTAATCTATTTTCGAAACAGCCATTATGCGCTAGTTACAAGAACGCCCTTCTTTTAAAAAGTGGTTTTCCTTTGATTTTTAAATTGAATTTTGTTACTATTTCAAAACAAAAATACATTTTTAGTTCAAATCATGTTTCAAATTAAATTTCAAATGATTTGTTTTCAAAGCAAAAATTGTTTTAATTTTTAATTCAAGTTTTAATCGAATTTCAAATTGAATTTGAAATAAAACGATTTTATTAAATGATTTTTAAAGTTCTATGATCTCGGTATCGAGATTAAGGCGTTAATGGCGAAATCAATAAACTCACTCACAAAATCAAAACCCTACTTTATTTTAAAGATAGGGTATGGTTAGTTGAGACATTGCATTAATTTTAATAGTTTACTTTGTTTATGTTCTTAGGACCATTTGAAATTAGATAAGTAATTAGGATAAAATGTTTTGGCTACCGTTTTAAACGGGATGTTGTAGGGTGCTAGCACCTTCCCTACACTCAACCGACCTCCGAACCTCGTTTTTTTATTTCGTAGACCGTGTTTTTAAGGTGACCAATCACACCCTAAATGATTGGTGGCGACTCCATTTTTTGTGAAAACCCCTGTTTTTTTGTGAAAATCCCTGTTTAACAGAAGGTTGTCGGCCGCTCCGCGTCGCAAAAACGTTGCGACAATACCTGATATTGCCTATTTAGTAGGAAGGTCCATGAGATACACTAGAAATCCTAAGCATGGTCATTGAAATGCTTTAGTTATACTTTTAAGGTACTGGAAGTACACTCTACACTATGAATTGTATTATATAAGTTCAAATTGATGTGACATGAAAATCTTCTAGACGTGTATAACACGTTCTACTATGGTATCATAGTTTATAACTTTTGATAATGTTGGAGAAGCATAATGGCTTTGAGATTTTTTGAAGATATTCTATTGAGGCCAAAATTAAAGCTTGTAAGTGTCATATGTATTTACTATGACAACTTAGAAGTCTTCATGAAGGCTAAAAATAATGTCTTTAATGGAAAGTTAAGATATATAAAATGCAGGCATAATTTGATAAGGCAATTGCTCTCTAAAGGAATAACGTCTATTGACTATATGGGAAATCGAAAGAGAATATTGCAGATCATTTGAAGAAAAAAATGTCAAAAGAGCATTTGACATATACATCAAGGGAAATGGGGCTAAAGCCTATGAAATGAATAATTTGGCGGTAACCTAACCTAGTTGACTGGAGATCCGAAGATTTAGGTTCAATAATAGGCAAACTTGTTGGATAATTTATAGTTGACACACTAAGAAACTTTTAGTTTCTTCCCATTTCTATAATGTTCTAGAGTGTGTGATCTGTCAATGTTAAGGTTTTATTGATATCTTGATTACAAGAGGATTAATAAGACAAAATACTCTTAATCAATATCATTTATGTGAGAGTGGAATTGGGTCGATTTTATGTGGACTTTTTAAATGACTTATGTTTTCTAAAGCTCTCATGAATTCGGGATTTTGTCCAGGACCAAAATGAACACAAACGTATAGAACTCAGAGATGCAAGCAAGGATTAAAATGTCGATGTCGACGGAAATGTCGAGGTCCAGATTTTACGGAAATGTCGATGGAAATTTCGGGAAACTTTTATGGAAATCGTGGAAATTGATGGAAATTGACTGAAGTAGTCAATGAAACTTTAATTGTGGCTTAATTAGACTATAATTGACTATTTTTAATTATCATATATACAAACCAAACAATATTTTGATGTAAATGTTGATGAAAGTGTCGAGAGCATAAATTTTGAAAAAAATATTCAAATTGGTTAAAATTGTTTAAATTATTTCATGGAACTTTAATTGTGACTTAATTATACTATAATTGATCATTGTTAACCATGATATCTAAACAATATATAATATTTATATTAAAATGTTGATTTTAGCAAAAACTCTGAAAAAGAGTATAAAAATTGATGGAAATTGTTTGAATTAATAAACGAAGCTTTAACTATAAATTAACTATTTTTAATCATCATATTAAAAGATATATATATATATAAAAGTACTATTTACATGAAAATGTCAATATTGATTAGAATGTGTTTTGAAAAATTAAAAAAACTAATCAAACATGTTTAAATTAGTAAATGAGAAAAATATCGAAATATCGAAAAAAAAAATTATTAAGATTTTTTTTTTCTTTAATAATCAATTCAAATAATATCTTTATAAAATTCTAATTGATTAAGTTGATTTGGGCTTCAAAATTTGACCAAGCTATTAAGGATTTTCAAATCATATAATTTATAAAAATAAATAAAATATATATTTTTTTTTTTGAAAAGGTGTATTTAATTAATGCGAGGATTGTACCCATGACTTCTTAGTCAGAGGCACAACCTTATGCCATTTGAGCTATATTCAGTTTGGCTAAAATAAAGAATTTGAGAGAAAGAATAAAAAATAGGAATGAAGAGTATTAATATATAATTTGTGTGAAATAGCGAAAAATGTGAAGAAAAAAAATGAAAAAAAAAAAAAGATGTGAGAAAAATGTCACATTCTGAGAAAATAAGTGTAGAAAAAAGAAAAAGAAAAAGGGTTAAACAACCATTGAAAACGTGGAAGAAACAAAAAATGAGAGAAAGAAATCTCACATGGGTTATTTGAAGAATGTAGTATTTATACTGGATGTTAACCTATGATGTCTAGGTGATAAACCTTTTAAAACCTCACATCACTCACGCCTGCTCATAAAACTGGGTTAGCTAAACTCAAAGGCCAGTTCGATGCCCAGGTAGGAGGTGTTCCGTAAACCGTCAACTTAAATACCCTCAACGTTAGACAACATCTTATCGGGTGAGTTTTTCTTGTAACCGAAGTTTTACAAGATATAGACCTATTTTAACTATTAAAACAGGAAATTGCTTAGTAGTTAACCCTAAATGAGCATGCATTTATCTTTGTTATAGGTTTTAATGTCTAATTCATTTTATAACACTTATAAAAAAAAAGACAAACCTTATAACATACATCTAACATGCTTTTAAATAGCAATTATATAAAACCATTCCATGCAAAAATATAACAACTTATATCAAATCTCATGGAATCCTAAACATGCATACTTATATTATAACACTTATAACATACTTTCAATGCATGTTTCATGCTTATCCTATGGTGGGATTTTAAATTTACATGGCATACAATATGCACACAAGATTATGTTTATTTAAACTATACATTCACAATGCATAAATAAATAAACCACACTATAAATGGATTGGTTTTGGCATCCTAAACACAATCAATTACCTAAATTATTACAATAATAAAATAGGAAAAAGCCTTGAATCGCCCCCGAACACTTTGAATCGGCTCGAACCGCTTGTAAGTTGTTGAATTGCACGAACCGCCGCCGAACCGGACCGAACCGCCACTTGACGCCTCTTCCAATTTTGATAAATTACATCCTAAAATGGACTCTAATGACTCTAGAAAAATTACAGACTCTTTGTAACACATTAAAGTCCATCACAAGGCAATTACAATAATTATTACAAATTGGAAAAGAATTGGATGCTAAAGACCAAAAGTTTCCATTTTAGCACATATGCATTCATCACATGAATTACTACCCACCAACTCTAAATTAACCAAAAAAAAAGTACTTAAAGCATGCTCTGATACCATTTGAAAGAGTTTCGGCATGCATACGGAAGCAACGTTGGATCTAAGTACTCTTATTTTGTTAATTTAAAAGAAAAAAAGCATGTAATTTGAAAATCAAAGACAATAATTTAGAAGTTACCTTTGAAGTTCAAATTCTTCTCGATTCCAAATCCGATCTTCGAATGTAACGGTCACGAACCACCACGAGAGTCTTTCCGACTATTCTCCGGCCTTAGAACGGGATTGTGGAATCCTTTGAGTGACTAATTTTAAAAAAAAAATTGAAGATGAAATTGGAGAGAATGATAGAGAAATTGTCTTTACAATTCTCAAAGTTCATCAAAATTTCAAGAAGAAGTTAATCTAATTAACCCTTTGTATATATAGAAGACTACAAGCAAAAACATGCAAAATTGAGTTAACAATAGGATGTCATGTAGAATCCACTCAATTTAGTGGGATTAGTGGCTTGATATGGGATGAACACTTAGCAAAAAAGTTTGACTCATAAAAACACCAACAAATGGTTTTTCCCACTAACTCGAGAATTGGATTTTTCCACTAACTTAAGAATTGGATTTTTCCACTAACTTTAGTCATCAAATTGACTCTTGACTTTCAAGGTTTAGTGGAGTCAACATTTGACTTTTGACTTTCAAAGTTTGAGTCAATTGTCTACAATTTGACTTTTTGACTAACTTTGATCAAATTAATTCAATTTAAAAATTAATTCAAATAATTAATTTAGATTAAATTAAATTAATATTAAATAATTAATTCAAATTTAATATCCAATAAATCCAACACTAATCCCGATCATTCCCGATATACATGATTATGAATCCCTATTCATATTTTCGATATTTAAATCTTATTTAAATATCTCCATCTCTCTCTATTGCTCAATTCGCAATTGAACGTTATGTCGTTAAATATATCACATATATTTAACGTTTATTCTCTAATTTGAATTCGAAAACTTAGATCTCACCCGAGAGCCCTGGGTTCTAGTCCCTGCAATGGAATAATTCTTTTTAAATAACATATAATTTGTGCAAATCAACAGTATTCAAATTACCTACATGGAAAAAAGAAAAAAAATTGTAAACAACTCATAAATTATATATATACATTTCATCTTTGAAACAAAATCCGTTGTTGTCTAGTTGGTCAGGATACTCAAATTGTAACAACTCATAAATTATATATACATTTCATCTTTGAAACAAAATCCGTTGTTGTCTAGTTGGTCAAGATACTCGGCTCTCACCCGAGAGACCTGGGTGGGTTCAAGTCCCGACATCGGAATATGTATTTTTAGATAACATATAATTTGTGCAAATAAACATAATTCAAATTACCTACATGGAAAAAAGAAAAAAATTGTGTAAACAACTCATAAATTATATATATATTTCGTCTTTGAAACAAAATCCGTTGTAGTCTAGTTGGTCAGGATACTCGGCTCTCACCCGAGAGACCCGGGTTCAAGTCCCGGCAACGGAATGTTGTTTTTAAAATAACATATAATTTGTGCAAATTAACAGTATTCAAATTATCTACATTAAAAAAAGAAACAAATGGTGTAAACAACTCATAAATTATATATACATTTCATCTTTGAAACAAAATCCGTTGTAGTCTAGTTGGTCAGGATACTCGGCTCTCACCCGAGAGACCCGGGTTCAAGTCCCGGCAACGGAATTTATATTTCTAAATAACATATAATTTGTGCAAATGAAAATAATTCAAATTACCAACATTGAAAAAAGAAAAAAACTGTGTAAACAACTCATAAATTATATATATATTTCATCTTTCAAACAAAATCTGTTGTAGTCTAGTTGGTCAGGATACTCGGCTCTCACCCGAGAGACCCGGGTTCAAGTCCCGGCAACGGAATATTGTTTTTAAAATAACATATAATTTGTGCAAATTAACATCACAATCCGTTGTAGTCTAGTTGGTCAGGATACTCGGCTCTCACCCGAGAGACCCGGGTTCAAGTCCCGGCAACGGAATATTGTTTTTAAAGTAACATATAATTTGTGCAAATTAACAGTATTCAAATTACCTACATTAAAAAAAGAAACAAATGGTGTAAACAACTCATAAATTATATATACATTTCATCTTTGAAACAAAATCCGTTGTAGTCTAGTTGGTCAGGATACTCGGCTCTCACCCGAGAGACCCGGGTTCAAGTCCCGGCAACGGAATTTATATTTATAAATAACATATAATTTGTGCAAATGAAAATAATTCAAATTACCAACATAGAAAAAAGAAAAAAATTGTGTAAACAACTCATAAATTATATATACATTTCATCTTTGAAACAAAATCCATTGTAGTCTAGTTGGTCAGGATACTCGGCTCTCACCCGAGAGACCCGGGTTCAAGTCCCGGCAACGGAATTTTTTTTTTTAAATAACATATAATTTGTGCAAATTAACAGTATTTAAATTACCTACATTGAAAAAAGAAAAAAATGGTGTAAACAACTCATAAATTATATATACATTTCATCTTTGAAACAAAATCTGTTGTAGTCTTGTTGGTCAGGATACTCGGCTCTCACTTGATAGACCGGGTTCAAGTCCCGGCAACGGAATATTATTTTTTAAATAACATATAATTTCTGCAAATTAACAATATTCAAATTACCTACATTGAAAAAAGAAAAAAAATAGTGTAAACAACTCATAAATTATATATACATTTCATCTTTGAAACAAAATATGTTGTAGTCTAGTTGGTCAGAATACTTAGATCTCACCCGAGAGCTTGGGTTCTAGTCCCTGCAATGGAATAATTCTTTTTAAATAACATATAATTTGTGCAAATTAACAGTATTCAAATTACCTACATGGAAAAAAGAAAAAAAATTGTAAACAACTCATAAATTATATATATACATTTCATCTTTGAAACAAAATCCGTTGTTGTCTAGTTGGTCAGGATACTCAAATTGTAACAACTCATAAATTATATATACATTTCATCTTTGAAACAAAATCCGTTGTTGTCTAGTTGGTCAAGATACTCGGCTCTCACCCGAGAGACCTGGGTGGGTTCAAGTCCCGACATCGGAATATGTAATTTTAAATAACATATAATTTGTGCAAATAAACATAATTCAAATTACCTACATGGAAAAAAGAAAAAAATTGTGTAAACAACTCATAAATTATATATATATTTCATCTTTGAAACAAAATCCGTTGTAGTCTAGTTGGTCAGGATACTCGGCTCTCACCCGAGGGATCCGGTTTCAAGTCCTGGCAACGGAATATTGTTTTTAAAATAACATATAATTTGTGCAAATTAACAGTATTCAAATTACCTACATTAAAAAAAGAAACAAATGGTGTAAACAACTCATAAATTATATATACATTTCATCTTTGAAACAAAATCTGTTGTAGTCTTGTTGGTCAGGATACTCGGCTCTCACCCGAGAGACCCGGGTTCAAGTCCCGGCAACGGAATTTATATTTCTAAATAACATATAATTTGTGCAAATGAAAATAATTCAAATTACCAACATTGAAAAAAGAAAAAAATTGTGTAAACAACTCATAAATTATATATATATTTCATCTTTCAAACAAAATCCGTTGTAGTCTAGTTGGTCAGGATACTCGGCTCTCACCTGAGAGACCTGGGTTAAATAACATATAATTTGTGCAAATTAACAGTATTCAAATTACCTACATTAAAAAATGAAACAAATGGTGTAAACAACTCATAAATTATATATACATTTCATCTTTGAAACTAAATCCGTTGTAGTCTAGTTGGTCAGGATACTCGGCTCTCACCCGAGAGACCCAGGTTCAAGTCCCGGCAACGGAATTTATATTTATAAATAACATATAATTTGTGCAAATGAAAATAATTCAAATTACCAACATTGAAAAAAGAAAAAAATTGTGTAAACAACTCATAAATTATATATACATTTCATCTTTGAAACAAACTCCGTTGTAGTCTAGTTGGTCAGGATACTCGGCTCTCACTCGAGAGACCCGGGTTCAAGTCCCGGCAACGGAATTTTTTTTTTTTAAATAACATATAATTTGTGCAAATTAACAGTATTTAAATTACCTACATTGAAAAAAGAAAAAAATGGTGTAAACAACTCATAAATTATATATACATTTCATCTTTGAAACAAAATCTGTTGTAGTCTTGTTGGTCAGGATACTCGGCTCTCACTCGATAGACCGGGTTCAAGTCTCGACAACGGAATATTATTTTTTAAATAACATATAATTTCTGCAAATTAACAGTATTCAAATTACCTACATTGAAAAAAGAAAAAAATAGTGTAAACAACTCATAAATTATATATACATTTCATCTTTGAAACAAAATATGTTGTAGTCTAGTTGGTCAGAATACTTAGATCTCACCCGAGAGCCCTGGGTTCTAGTCCCTGCAATGGAATAATTCTTTTTAAATAACATATAATTTGTGCAAATTAACAGTATTCAAATTACCTACATGGAAAAAAGGAAAAAAATTGTAAACAACTCATAAATTATATATATTACATTTCATCTTTGAAACAAAATCCGTTGTTGTCTAGTTGGTCAGGATACTCAAATTGTAACAACTCATAAATTATATATACATTTCATCTTTGAAACAAAATCCGTTGTTGTCTAGTTGGTCAAGATACTCGGCTCTCACCCGAGAGACCTGGGTGGGTTCAAGTCCCGACATCGGAATATGTATTTTAAAATAACATATAATTTGTGCAAATAATCATAATTCAAATTACCTACATGGAAAAAAGAAAAAAATTGTGTAAACAACTCATAAATTATATATATATTTCATCTTTGAAACAAAATCCGTTGTAGTCTAGTTGGTCAGGATACTCGGCTCTCACCCGAGAGACCTGGGTTCAAGTCCCGGCAATGGAATATTGTTTTTAAAATAACATATAATTTGTGACAATTAACAGTATTCAAATTACCTACATTAAAAAAAGAAACAAATGGTGTAAACAACTCATAAATTATATATACATTTCATCTTTGAAACAAAATCCGTTGTAGTCTAGTTGGTCAGGATACTCGGCTCTCACCTGAGAGACCCGGGTTCAAGTCCCGGCAACGGAATTTATATTTATAAATAACATATAATTTGTGCAAATGAAAATAATTCAAATTACCAACATTGAAAAAAGAAAAAAATTGTGTAAACAACTCATAAATTATATATATATTTCATCTTTGAAACAAAATCCGTTGTAGTCTAGTTGGTCAGGATACTCGGCTCTCACCCGAGAGACCCGGGTTCAAGTCCCGGCAACTAATTTTTTTTTTTTAAATAACATATAATTTGTGCAAATTAACAGTATTTAAATTACCTACATTGAAAAAAGAAAAAAATGGTGTAAACAACTCATAAATTATACATACATTTCATCTTTGAAACAAAATCTGTTGTAGTCTTGTTGGTCAGGATACTCGGCTCTCACTCGATAGACCGGGTTCAAGTCCCGGCAACGGAATATTATTTTTTAAATAACATATAATTTCTGCAAATTAACAGTATTCAAATTACCTACATTGAAAAAAGAAAAAAATAGTGTAAACAACTCATAAATTATATATACATTTCATCTTTGAAACAAAATATGTTGTAGTCTAGTTGGTCAGAATACTTAGATCTCACCCGAGAGCCCTGGGTTCTAGTCCCTGCAATGGAATAAATCTTTTTAAATAACATATAATTTGTGCAAATTAACAGTATTCAAATTACCTACATGGAAAAAAGGAAAAAAATTGTAATATATACATTTCATCTTTGAAACAAAATCCGTTGTTGTCTAGTTGGTCAGGATACTCAAATTGTAACAACTCATAAATTATATATACATTTCATCTTTGAAACAAAATCCGTTACTCAAATTGTAACAACTCATAAATTATATATACATTTCATCTTTGAAACAAAATCCGTTGTTGTCTAGTTGGTCAAGATACTCGGCTCTCACCCGAGAGACCTGGGTGGGTTCAAGTCCCGACATCGGAATATGTATTTTTAAATAACATATAATTTGTGAAAATAAACATAATTCAAATTACCTACATGGAAAAAAGAAAAAAATTGTGTAAACAACTCATAAATAAGATATATATATATTTCATCTTTGAAACAAAATCCGTTGTAGTCTAGTTGGTCAGGATACTCTTCTCTCACTCCAGAGACCTGGGTTCAAGTTCCGGCAACAGAATTTTATTTTTTAAATAACATATAATTTCTGCAAATTAACAGTATTCAAATTACCTACATTAAAAAAAGAAACAAATGGTGTAAACAACTCATAAATTATACTCTCACCCGAGAGACCCGGGTTCAAGTCCCGGCAACGGAATATTGTTTTTAAAATAACATATAATTTGTGCAAATTAACAGTATTCAAATTACCTACATTAAAAAAAGAAACAAATGGTGTAAACAACTCATAAATTATATATACATTTCATCTTTGAAACAAAATCCGTTGTAGTCTAGTTTGTCAGGATACTCGGCTCTCACCCGAAAGACCCGGGTTCATGTCCCGGCAATGGAATTTATATTTATAAATAACATATAATTTGTGCAAATGAAAATAATTCAAATTACCAACATTGAAAAAAGTAAAAAATTGTGTAAACAACTCATAAATTATATATACATTTCATCTTTGAAACAAAATCTGTTGTAGTCTAGTTGGTCAGGATACTCGGCTCTCACCAGAGAGACCCGGGTTCAAGTCCCGACAACAGAATTTTTTTTTTTAAATAACATATAATTTGTGCAAATTAACAGTATTTAAATTACCTACATTGAAAAAAGAAAAAAATGGTGTAAACAACTCATAAATTATATATACATTTCATCTTTGAAACAAAATCTGTTGTAGTCTTGTTGGTCAGGATACTCGGCTCTCACTTGATAGACCGGGTTCAAGTCCCGGCAACGGAATATTATTTTTTAAATAACATATAATTTCTGCAAATTAACAGTATTCAAATTACCTACATTGAAAAAAGAAAAAAAATAGTGTAAACAACTCATAAATTATATATACATTTCATCTTTGAAACAAAATATGTTGTAGTCTAGTTGGTCAGAATACTTAGATCTCACCCGAGAGCCCTGGGTTCTAGTCCCTAATTTGTAGATCTCACTCGAGAGCCCTGGGTTCTAGTCCCTGCAATGGAATAATTCTTTTTAAATAACATATAATTTGTAGATCTCACTCGAGAGCCCTGGGTTCTAGTCCCTGCAATGGAATAATTCTTTGGGTTCTAGTCCCTGCAATGGAATAATTCTTTTTAAATAACATATAATTTGTGCAAATTAAAAGTATTCAAATTACCTACATGGAAAAAAGAAAAAAAATTGTAAACAACTCATAAATTATATATATACATTTCATCTTTGAAACAAAATCCGTTGTTGTCTAGTTGGTCAGGATACTCAAATTGTAACAACTCATAAATTATATATACATTTCATCTTTGAAACAAAATCCGTTGTTGTCTAGTTGGTCAAGATACTCGGCTCTCACCCGAGAGACCTGGGTGGGTTCAAGTCCCGACATCGGAATATGTATTTTTAAATAACATATAATTTGTGCAAATAAACATAATTCAAATTACCTACATGGAAAAAAGAAAAAAATTGTGTAAACAACTCATAAATTATATATATATTTCATCTTTGAAACAAAATCCGTTGTAGTCTAGTTGGTCAGGATACTCGGCTCTCACCCGAGAGACCCGGGTTCAAGTCCCGGCAACGGAATATTGTTTTTAAAATAACATATAATTTGTGCAAATTAACATTATTCAAATTACCTACATTAAAAAAAGAAACAAATGGTGTAAACAACTCATAAATTATATATACATTTCATCTTTGAAACAAAATCCATTGTAGTCTAGTTGGTCAGGATACTCGGCTCTCACCCGAGAGACCCGGGTTCAAATCCCGGCAACGGAATTTATATTTATAAATAACATATAATTTGTGCAAATGAAAATAATTCAAATTACCAACATTGAAAAAAGAAAAAAACTGTGTAAACAACTCATAAATTATATATACATTTCATCTTTGAAACAAAATCCGTTGTAGTCTAGTTGGTCAGTATACTCAGCTCTCACCCGAGAGACCTGGGTTCAAGTTCCGGCAACGGAATTTTTTTTTTTTAAATAACATATAATTTGTGCAAATTAACAGTATTTAAATTACCTACATTGAAAAAAGAAAAAAATGGTGTAAACAACTCATAAATTATATATACATTTTATCTTTGAAACAAAATCTGTTGTAGTCTTGTTGGTCAGGATACTCGGCTCTCACTCGATAGACCGGGTTCAAGTCCTGGCAACGGAATATTATTTTTTAAATAACATATAATTTCTGCAAATTAAAAGTATTCAAATTACCTACATTGAAAAAAGAAAAAAAATAGTGTAAACAACTAATAAATTATATATACATTTCATCTTTGAAACAAAATATGTTGTAGTCTAGTTGGTCATAATACTTAGATCTCACCCGAGAGCCCTGGGTTCTAGTCCCTGCAATGGAATAATTCTTTTTAAATAACATATAATTTGTGCAAATTAACAGTATTCAAATTACCTACATGGAAAAAAGAAAAAAAATTGTAAACAACTCATAAATATTCTTTTTAAATAACATATAATTTGTGCAAATTAACAGTATTCAAATTACCTACATGGAAAAAAGAAAAAAAATTGTAAACAACTCATAAATTATATATATACATTTCATCTTTGAAACATATATACATTTCATCTTTGAAACAAAATCCGTTGTTGTCTAGTTGGTCAGGATACTCAAATTGTAACAACTCATAAATTATATATACATTTCATCTTTGAAACAAAATCCGTTGTTGTCTAGTTGGTCAAGATACTCGGCTCTCACCCGAGAGACCTGGGTGGGTTCAAGTCCCGACATCGGAATATGTATTTTTAAATAACATATAATTTGTGCAAATAAACATAATTCAAATTACCTACATGGAAAAAAGAAAAAAATTGTGTAAACAACTCATAAATTATATATATATTTCATCTTTGAAACAAAATCCGTTGTAGTCTAGTTGGTCAGGATACTCGGCTCTCACCCGAGAGACCCGGGTTCAAGTCCCGGCAACGGAATATTGTTTTTAAAATAACATATAATTTGTGCAAATTAACAGTATTCAAATTACCTATATTAAAAAAAGAAACAAATGGTGTAAACAACTCATAAATTATATATACATTTCATCTTTGAAACAAAATTCGTTGTAGTCTAGTTGGTCAGGATACTCGGCTCTCACCCGAGAGACCCGGGTTCAAGTCCCGGCAACGGAAGTTATATTTCTAAATAACATATAATTTGTGCAAATGAAAATAATTCAAATTACTAACATTGAAAAAAGAAAAAAATTGTGTAAACAACTCATAAATTATATATATATTTCATCTTTCAAACAAAATCCGTTGTAGTCTAGTTGGTCAGGATACTCCGCTCTCACCCGAGAGACCTGGGTGGGTTCAAGTCCCGACATCGGAATATGTATTTTTAAATAACATATAATTTGTGCAAATAAACATAATTCAAATTACCTACATGGAAAAAAGAAAAAAATTGTGTAAACAACTCATAAATTATATATATATTTCATCTTTAAAACAAAATCCGTTGTAGTCTAGTTGGTTAGGATACTCGGCTCTCACCCGAGAGACCCGGGTTCAAGTCCCGGCAACGGAATATTGTTTTTAAAATAACATATAATTTGTGCAAATTAACATTATTCAAATTACCTACATTAAAAAAAGAAACAAATGGTGTAAACAACTCATAAATTATATATACATTTCATCTTTGAAACAAAATCCATTGTAGTCTAGTTGGTCAGGATACTCGGCTCTCACCCGAGAGACCCGGGTTCAAATCCCGGCAACGGAATTTATATTTATAAATAACATATAATTTGTGCAAATGAAAATAATTCAAATTACCAACATTTAAAATAGAAAAAAACTGTGTAAACAACTCATAAATTATATATACATTTCATCTTTGAAACAAAATCCGTTGTAGTCTAGTTGGTCAGTATACTCAGCTCTCACCCGAGAGACCCGGGTTCAAGTCCCGGCAACGGAATTTTTTTTTTTTAAATAACATATAATTTGTGCAAATTAATAGTATTTAAATTAACTACATTGAAAAAAGAAAAAAATGGTGTAAACAACTCATAAATTATATATACATTTTATCTTTGAAACAAAATCTGTTGTAGTCTTGTTGGTCAGGATACTCGGCTCTCACTCGATAGACCGGGTTCAAGTCCTGGCAACGGAATATTATTTTTTAAATAACATATAATTTCTGCAAATTAACAGTATTCAAATTACCTACATTGAAAAAAGAAAAAAAATAGTGTAAACAACTAATAAATTATATATACATTTCATCTTTGAAACAAAATATGTTGTAGTCTAGTTGGTCATAATACTTAGATCTCACCCGAGAGCCCTGGGTTCTAGTCCCTGCAATGGAATAATTCTTTTTAAATAACATATAATTTGTGCAAATTAACAGTATTCAAATTACCTACATGGAAAAAAGAAAAAAAATTGTAAACAACTCATAAATTATATATATACATTTCATCTTTGAAACATATATACATTTCATCTTTGAAACAAAATCCGTTGTTGTCTAGTTGGTCAAGATACTCAAATTGTAACAACTCATAAATTATATATACATTTCATCTTTGAAACATAATCCGTTGTTGTCTAGTTGGTCAAGATACTCGGCTCTCACCCGAGAGACCTGGGTGGGTTCAAGTCCCGACATCGGAATATGTATTTTTAAATAACATATAATTTGTGAAAATAAACATAATTCAAATTACCTACATGGAAAAAAGAAAAAAATTGTGTAAACAACTCATAAATAATATATATATATATATTTCATCTTTCAAACAAAATCCGTTGTAGTCTAGTTGGTCAGGATACTCGGCTCTCACCCAAGTGACCTGGGTTCAAGTCCCGGCAACAGAATTTTATTTTTTAAATAACATATAATTTCTGCAAATTAACAGTATTCAAATTACCTACATTGAAAAAAGAAAAAAAATGGTGTAAACAACTCATAAATTATATATACATTTCATCTTTGAAACAAAATTTGTTGTAGTCTAGTTGGTCATGATACTTGGCTCTCACCCGAGAGTCCCGGGTTCAAGTCCCATTAACGGAATTTATATTTTTAAATAACATATAATTTGTGCAAATGAACATAATTCAAATTACCTACATGGAAAAAAGAAAAAAATTGTGTAAACAACTCATAAATTATATATACATTTCATTTTTGAAACAAAATCCATTGTAGTCTAGTTGGTCAGGACATTCGGCTTTCACCCGAGAGACTCGGGTACAAGTCCGGCAATGGAATATATATTTTTAAATAACATATAAAACATATAATTTGTGTAAATGAACAGAATTCAAATTACCTACATGGAAATAAGAAAAAAATTGTGTAAACAACTCATAAATTATATACATTTTATTTTTGAAACAAAATTTATTGTAGTCTAGTTGGTTAGAATACTCAAATCTCACCCGAGAGCCCCGGGTTCTAGTCCCTGCAATGGAATATTTCTTTTTAAATAACATATAATTTGTGCAAATTAACAGTATTAAAATTACCTACATGGAAACATGAAACAAAATTAAAATTACCTACATGGAAACATGAAACAAAATCCGTTGTTGTCTAGTTGGTCAGGATACTCGGCTCTCACCGGAGAGACGTAATATTTTTTTGTTAAATAACATATAATTGGTGCAAATTAACAGTATTCAAATTACCTACCTGGAAAAAAGAAAAAAATGTTGGGTTTTATGTCCTAAAACTCGTGGTTTGTAAACTGAATGTATATTCTTTTTTTTTTATTACATTGGGGGTGGGGGGATTCGAACCACAGACGTCGTGGTCGTCAACTAATACATATGCCAGCTGAGCTATGCTCGCTTTGGCAAACTGAATGTATATTCTATTTTGCAATAAAGTTGTTATTGAGATTTATTCAGTAAAGTTGTTATTGAATAAAGTGAATTGTTTTTACTTTTAACCTAACTCCGATAAACAAAGAACCCATGGCAAGAAGAGTTCTTTGCCTTTCAGGCATGAAATTCAATTGTCAAAGGAAGAGTGTCCTAAGACACCTCAAGAAGTTGAGGATATGAGACGAATTCCCTATGCATCAGAAGTCGGTAGTCTGATGTACGCCATGTTATGTACACGACCCGACATATGCTGTGCAGTGGGAATTGTCAGTAGGTATCAGTCCAATCCCTGATATGATCATTGGACTGCCGTTAAACACGTCCTCAAGTATCTTCGAAGAACGAGGGACTATGTGCTCATGTATGGTGCGAAGGATTTGATCCTTACAGGATACACTAACTCTGATTTTCAAACCGATAAGGATTCGAGAAAATCCACATCGAGATCAGTGTTCACTCTTAACGGAGGGGCAATAGTATGGAGGAGTATAAAGCAAGGTTGTATTACTGACTCCACCATGGAAGCTGAGTATGTCGCGGCTTGCGAAGCTGCGAAAGAGGCTGTATGGCTTAGGAAGTTCTTGACGGATTTGGAAGTTGTTCCAAATATGAATTTGCCTATCACACTTTATTGTGATAATACTGGTGTTGTGGCAAATTCCAAAGAACCAAGAAGTCATAAGCGTGGAAAGCACATTGAGCGGAAATATCATCTCATCAGGGAGATAGTGCATCGAGGAGACGTGATCGTTATGCAGATCGCCTCAAAGCACAATATTGCTGATCCGTTTACAAAGTCCCTCACGGCTAAAGTGTTCGAGGGGCACCTAGTGAGTCTAGGACTGCGAGTTGTATAGTAGGATAGTGGGAGAAAAGCCATGGATGTATTTGATATTCCAATTTTTCTCATCCAACATGTAATATTCCACTGACGTTTTAGTCCAAGTGGGAGTTTGTTGGGTTTTATGTCCTAAAACTCGTGGTTTGTAAACTGAATGTATATTCTATTTTGCAATAAAGTTGTTATTGAGATTTATTCAGTAAAGTTGTTATTGAATAAAGTGAATTGTTTTTACTTTTAACCTAACTCCGATAAACAAAGAACCCATGGCTATAGGTTGTATACTTGAACTTCATGTGTGACATGATTGTGGATCAAGTTCAAGTAATAGCCAGAACGGTCTATAGTATAGGGATAAGGCTGGGTACCTTATCCTGGGGACACTATTGGACGCGGCCCACTTTGTATAGTACAAACGATGTGATCTGAAATCGTTCATGTGGAGACATGTGAGTGGGGGCGTCATATGCAATGAGTTTGCATAAGACTGAACCGCGAAATAAAGTCACTCTTTCTTTACAACTCCGTTTACTGTAAAGACCGATTTTTTCATATGATGACCTAGGTAACTCGATCTGAATCCTGAGCACACTATGAACTCCTGTTTATTCGGGCTTATCCTTTGACTTGTATGGGTGAGAGTGGCCCAAGATCGCCGACTCAATAAGCCGACCATCTTGGGGATAAGATCGGGTAGGTAGCTGGGAACATAGTCCTGCGAGATGTAATTCACTTCTACCCGCCTTGAGGGATTAGTAGAGAGGTTGTTCCCTTAAGTGCTGACTCCGGGTCTTGAACTAGGGATCCCACCCTCTCATTAGCAACGAGAGAGACTTGGTATAGTGATGAGATCACATACCAATCGGTTTGGTGGTTGGACCACAAACCAATAGTTCATTAGAGGATCAGTGAGACTTAAGGAACAAGATGTAATTACGGGGGTAAAACAGTTATTTTGACCCAGCTGTAATTACGAACGACCTGTGAATGATCGACTTACTGATGATGGTTATATTAAGAGGACAAAATTATATCTACGGTGAGGAGAGTGCAACCCTTGGTCTTTAGTGGAGTCTTCGGGGGTTAACGAATGTTGGTTAGCTTGGCTAAAGAGTTTGGTCGGGTAATCTCGGATCGTTGGAGCTCATGATCTGTAGGTCCTTTAGGTTCTCCTGGCTAGCTCGGATTAAGCCGTGTAACAATATGAGAGAAAAAGAATTTGAATTTATTCAAATTAATTTTTGGAAGAATGATGGACATATTTAAATATGATTTAAATATGGAATCGGTCTAAAACATGAATAGGGATTCATGTGTGATGATTCGGTTTAAGAAACCGAGATTAGTCTTATTATTTAATTAATATTTGATATTGAATTAAATAATAATAATAATTAATTAAAAAGTTTAATTAAATAAAATTTATTTTGTTTATTAAAATTAATTATGAATTAATTTTAAAATGACAAAATATTACAAGTGGGATTATCCAAGTCAAAGTTGATTTATTCAAGTTGAGTGGATTTATCCAAGTTGAGTGGATTTATCCAAGTTGCGAAGTGGATTGTGAATCACCAATAACATGCATAAACTCATCAATTTTGGAACACTTGGTTGAAGACTAATCCATCCAATTTGAGGCGTCATGCTAAGCAAAGAGTTTGTTGCATGTGAATTTCCTATAAATTGGATGAAGTTCAAATGGTTTGAGGTTGATGAATTTTCAAAGAGTTTGATTATTTGGATGAGCATGAAGAGTTCATGTTACTTGAGAAATTAGAAAGCTAAGTGTTAGATATTTCTCACAAAATCCTCATCACTTTCATCTTCCCATCTTCTTCTTCCAAACTTTTTCTTTCATAAAAGAGTCCAACTACTCCGTTGCTCGGCCCGAGGATAGCGGGACTACCGGAGGTGGTTCTCGGAGAGTTCGAGAGAAGCTTTAAAGGGTTCATGAAGAGATTCGAGCATCGGAATAGAAGTCCTTAGAACTACAAGACGTATGTGTTCTAATTCCTTTTATTTCAAAGCTTTGAGCATGTTTCTTATTTAGCTAAATTGATGAAATTAGAGTGCCAATGATCCGACTCGCTTCTGCTGCGCTACATGCGTTCCATCAAAAAATTGTATAAACAACTCATAAATTATATACACATTTCATCTTTGAAACAAAAGATGTTGTAGTCTAGTTGGTTAAGATACTTGGCTCTCACTCGACAGACTCGGGTTCAAGTCCCGGCATCGAAATATGTATTTTTAAATAACATATAATTTGTGCAAATAAACAGAATTCAAATTACCTACATGGAAAAAAGAAAACAAATTGTGTAAACAACTCATAAATTATATATACATTTCTTCTTTGAAATAAAATCCGTTGTAGTCTAGTTGGTCAGGATACTCGGCTCTCACCTGACAGACCCGGGTTCAAATCCCGGCAACGGAAATTTTTTTTTTAAATAACATATAATTTGTGCAAATTAACAGTATTTAAATTACCTACATTGAAAAAAGAAAAAAATGGTGTAAACAACTCATAAATTATATATACATTTCATCTTTGAAACAAAATCCGTTGTAGTCTAGTTGGTCAGGATACTCGGCTCTCACCCGAGAGACCCGGGTTCAAGTTCGGCAACGAAATTTTTATAATTTGTGCCAATGAACATAATTCAAATTACCTACATGGAAAAAAGAAAAAAAATCGTGTAAACAACTCATAAATTATATATACATTTCATCTTTGAAACAAAATCTGTTGTAGTCTAGTTGGTCAGAATACTCAGATCTCACCCGAGAGCCCTGGGTTCTAGTCCCAGCAATGGCATATTTTTTTTAAATAACATATAATTTGTGCAAATTAACTGTATTCAAATTACCTACATGGAAAAAAGAAAAAAAATTGTGTAAACAACTCATAAATTATATATACATTTCATCTTTGAAACAAAATCCGTTGTTGTCTAGTTGGTCAGGATACTCGGCTCTCACCCGAGAGACGTAATTTTTTTTTGTTAAATAACATATAATTGGTGCAAATTAACAGTATTCAAATTACCTACATGGAAAAAAGAAAAAAATTGTGTAAACAACTCATAAATTATATACACATTTCATCTTTGAAGCAAAATCTGTTGTAGTCTAGTTGGTCAGGATACTCAGCTCTCACTCGAGAGACCCGAGTTCAATTCCCGGCATCGGAAAATGTATTTTTAAATAACATATAATTTGTGCAAACAAACAGAATTCAAATTACCTACATAGAAAAAAGAAAAAAATTGTGTAAACAACTCATAAATTATATATACATATACATTTCATCTTTGATACAAAATCTGTTGTAGTCTAGTTGGTCAGTATACTCGGCTCTCACTCGAGAGTCTCGGGTTCAAGTCTCGGCAACAAAATATTATTTTTTAAATAACATATAATTTGTGCAAATTAACAGTATTCAACCTACATTGAAAAAAGAAAAAAATGGTGTAAACAACTCATAAATTATATATACATTTCATCTTTGAAACAAAATCGGTTGTTAGGATACTCAGTTCTCACTCGAGAGACCCGGGTTCAACTCCCGACAACAAAATATTAGTTTTTATATAACATTTAATTTTAATTTAACGTGATAAAATTAAATGGTATTTTATTTTGAATTTATTAAAATGAAATAAACAATAAAAAAAATTGTGCAAACCACTCGGGTTTGTTACAACTTACAATTACACCTTAAACTTCACCCAAGAAACTTGTGTTTAACTCCCGACAACAAAATATTAGTTTTTATATAACATTTAATTTTAATTTAACGTGATAAAATTAAATGGTATTTTATTTTGAATTTATTAAAATTAAATAAACAATAAAAAAAATTGTGCAAACCACTCGGGTATCTTTTAATTTGATCAATCACTACTTAATGATCAGGTTTGTTATAATTTCACCCATAAATTTTTATTTTTCACTGAAGTGAGTTTGGATGAAATTTAAAGTTAAGAAAGCAAATTGACAAAATTAATTGGACTAGAGTGATTAAAATTTTGCAATTAAATAATATTTTAAAAAAATATATTTAGAATTTAAGATGAAGTCGGGGTCAAGTTAAATGATTAAAATATTGACAAATCGTAAATTGATGGGTTCAAGATCAATATTGATGACCACCCGAAATCGAGGATTCAACTTATATTCACGGAGCTTTATGTAAAATTCAGTCAAAATATTTTACAAGTAAATAATTTCCAGAAAATCATACAAATTCATTAATGAGCTGAACTATTAATTTTTGTACATCACAATCGTCCTTTGCGAGATTTCATATTATGAAATTGTTGCATAATAACTTTGTTGGCGCAAAAATCTGGCTCCTCTCCTCGGGTCGGAACCTTCGGTCGGTGGCGCTCCGGTGCAAACCTGCAAAGAGCAAACATAGGTAAACTTGCACTGGTGAGGGGCTCGTTCCAACATACCTCAATGTTTAAGTCAGTTAGAGAGTTCCTTATATAGAGGGTAAATGGCGCATGGGGTGCACGTGTCTGTTGAGGTCGACCACCCTTCTCATGATGATGAGGGGACTGACGCTGTTTTTCCAGCCGAGCACCTGAGACAACGTCGAATGGTCACCGCGCACCTGTGGTCGCAATGATCGTATGATTGCATGGGCGCCGTCTTGGATGTGACTGCCCCGTCAACTGTGTCCCTCCTGTTTGGCCCATACAAGATTTGACAACCTTCAGCTTAGGGGATTAAGGGGTGACCCGGACGTGGCGTCTGGGGCTGATCTCATGCTGACCTCACGCTTTAGGAATCCTCCCACAACATCACCACCACCAGCGGGTCAGCGCGCTGGTTGAATCATTAGGAATGTCTGTGTGGGATGAAGTTAGAGGCGTTTGTTCGTTTGTGACTTTCCCTATGTTGGGTTTTATGTCCTAAAACTCATGGTTTGTAAACTTTTATGTTTGTAAATACTTTATTTAGAATAAAGAGTTAGTAGTTTTATTCAGTAAAAAAGTTTACTACAATAAAGTGAAACGTGTTTAGGTTAACCTATATCAATGACCAACACCCTTGGCTGAATATGAGTACTTGAGCCTCATGTATGACATGATTGTGGATCAGGCTCAAGTAGTAAGTCAAAACAATCTATAGTATACGGATAAGGTTGGGTACCTTATCCTGGTAACACTATCGGATGCGGCTCACTTTGTATTGTACAAAACGATGTGATCCGAATCGTTTCACATGGAGATGTGCGAGTGAGGGCGTCCTGTGCAAAGAGTTTGCATAAGATCGAACCGCGAAATATGTCGTTTTCTCTTTATAAAACCGTTTACTGATGAGACCGACATTTTCATTTGATGGCCTAGGTAACTCGATCTTAATCTTGAGCTCGCTATGAACTTCTGCTTATTCGAAAGTATCATTTGACTTGCACGGGTGATAGTGGCCCATTAGCGCCGACTCAATCAGTCTACCATCTTGGGGATAAAGTCGAATAGGTAGTTGGGGACATAGTACAACAAGATTGGAGTTCACTCCTAACCCGCTCTTCAGGGTTAGTAGATAGGTAGTTCCCTTAATAGCCGACTCTGGGGCTTGAACAATGAGCGCTCACACTCTCATGAGATGAAAGAGTTAACTGATCTGTTGGTTGGACCACTTATTTGTTGTTCATTAGAGGTGTCAGTGGTACTTAAGGAACAAGACGTAATGCAGGGGTTAAACGATTTAAAATGACCCAGCTGTGATTACGATCAACTTATGAAGGGTCGACTTGCCCATGACAATTATATCAGAGGACATAATATATCTACAGTGATAAGAGTGCAACCCTCGGACTATAGTGGAGTCTCCGGGGGTTATCGAATGTCGATTAGTTCGGTTAAAAGAGTTTTAACCGGATAATCTCGTATCGTTGGAGCTCATGATCTGTAGGTTTTTTAGGTTCTCCTGGCTAGCTCGGGCAACGTCGTGCAACAGTATAAGAGAAAATGAAAAAGAATTTGAATTGTTCAAATTCGGCTTGTGGAAGAATGATGGACATATTTAAATATGGTTTAAATATGGGAATGGTCTAAAACATGAATAAGATTCATGGGCAAAAAAATCGGTTTTCGGAAAACCGGGTTTAGCCATTTTATTTAATTAATATTTGATATTGAATTAAATAATATTAATTAATTAAAAAATTTAATTAATATATATATATATATTTATTAATTAATTGTTTAATTAATAAAAAATTTATTATTATTATTTTATAATATATATATATATATATTATTATATATATATAAATAAATTTTGCATGTTTGACACATGTTATTTATATATATATATAGGGTTGGTTGCACAAATAGTCATCATGCCAAAACTAATTGAAAATTTAGCAAAGTTTAAAAGCTTTTGCAAATATGGCAAAAAATCAGTGGCTATCACTGATAGACTTTATGGCTATCACTAATAGACTTTATGATTATTACTGATAGACTTCTATCAGTGATAGACTTCTATCATTGATAGACTATTATCACTAACAAAATTCTATAAAAAAGACTACTACCAGCGATAGACCATACTATTAGTGATAGAAATTGTCATATCCGCAATTTTTTTAAAAAAATGCTATATTTTTAATTATTTTACTCTAAATTGACATCTGTTACAATTTTCCTATATATATATATATATTTATTTATTATATATATATAGGAGAATGGCGGTAGTGACAATTGTGGTTGTTAACTGGAGAAGAAGAATTCCTTTCGATTCCGTACTTCGTTTTTTGAAGTTCTTCTTTTTCACCCAATTTTCATCTGTACTTCTTCTTCCTTTTTTTTTTTTTTCGGATTCTCACAACTCCGTTGCGCGGCGCCGAGGATAACGGGACTACCTCGGGTGGTCCTCGGGGCGTTCGTGAGAAGAGGCCAGAAGAGTTCGTGACGAGGAACGTGCGACGGATCTTGAAGAAACCAGAACTACAAGGGTATGTAATTCTAATTCATTTATTTCCGTCGTTTGAGCATGTTTTCTATTTGTTAAATTGATGAAATTAGAGTTTCATCGATCCAAAATCGCTTCCGCAACGTAAAACGCTCCATCACTCTAGGCGTTGCTTCGGGACGAGGCCCTACCAGTCGTTTGGGTTGTTTCACATTCGTTAGTGGTGCCGATTTGACTTCGACGTTTCTATCGAGGTGTCATCTCGGTTAGTCGATGCTTCTGAAACCGTCAGATGGTGTTCTTTTATGGACGACTGGGATCAGGAGGACCTTGCCTATATGTATGGCGTTCTTCGTAGGTTAATTTATACCTTTTGAGACTCATAACGTGCGTAGGAAACGTCTCTCTAGTCCGCAGGTATCCGTTCGCCCTTCTCCTTCCTTTACTTTTTGATTGCGTCGCCTTTAGGTCTCTGATGGCTCGGGGCGATCTTACTCCAAACTCAGGCCATAATAGTGTTGCCAGTTCGTCGCGGGCAGCTCCTAGGAGACCTTCTAACCTGACTGCGGCAACTCTCTGGAAGATGAGGGACGATTATGGTATTCCTTCCTGTGTGAAGATGAGGTTGCCAATGGCGGGCGAGAGGAATGAATCGCCGCCCCCCGGGGAGGTCGGACTCTACCGGAAGATGTTCTTCAGCAGTATTCGCCTTTCTTTGGCCCAATTTTGCAAGTTCTTCTTGAAGGAGGTTGGTTTGGCTCCAGCTCAACTGAAACCTAATGGGTGGGCGTCTATGTTCTCCTGATGCGTCTTGTTGGAGGGGTACAATGGAGAAGTTGAGCTGTTCGTGGACCAGTTGCTTCTTACTCACCAGCTGAAACTCATCCACATGCAACTTGGTCGGTTCTATTTATCAGTGCGACCGCCTTGGGGGAAGCTCGTTGATAGTCCCTACAAAGTCAATGACTGGGTGCAAGATTGGTTCTTTGCTTCCGGAAGTGACTCGTCACCAGTGCCGACCAACAGGCTATTTGTGAGGTTCTCGTCGAGTTCGGGGAGTTAGATAAGACTTCTTCCACCAAACTCGACTTCTTCTATTTTTCGTTTCTTCTAACATGCTCTTTTTTTTACTGTAGGTCTTCCTCGTCCTCTGCCAGTTACATTTGACTCCACCGAGGCGGTGTTCCGCGTGGTGGGGAAGCTTCTGTGGGAGAGAAGATCCAACTGACTGCTGTGCGTCAAGGAGAATTTGGTATGGGTTGGATTGATTTACTGAGCGACTTTCGCTCCCGGCCATAACTTCCTTGTCTTCACTCACCTTCGCCCTCTCCCGAGACTGATCTGGAGGTTGAGTGGGATACCTGTTGCGTGCTCAGTGTGTGTGTAAATCAGATGCGAAGAGCACTCAGATCATGCAAGTATACATGGTCTGCAGCAAGTGATAAGTATATTTTATATCGTTTTCCCACAGAGATTTGATTAAGTTTATGCTAAGTGCAGATTGATTGAAGGAAAATGTAACCGGTGACAAAATGTTGTTGGTTGGGTTGCTGAAATAACGACAGAACATACAAAATGCAGAAACAAGTAAATAGCGAAAATGTTGAAATAATAACAACTTGCGGAATATAAAATAGTATTGCGGGTCTCGCAATACTCTAGCAATAAACTAACAACGAGTGAAATCTTAAGATAAAAACAGCAAGGTTGGCTAAGAATCCTCCATAGGCAGAAACCATGATCATTCAGCAGTAAATTAACATTACATGCATCGTTTTAGCTAGATCTCATACATCTTCCGAATATATGCTTTAGAATCTTAAGTTACTCATATCCAAGTAAGTTTTAAGAACCTATTTATATGCTCATGCTATAAAACGTGTTAGGAAAGTGCCTATTCCTAGACCACACTCTCTATCTACCATGAAAGGCTAACATGCATGAGTGACTCTGAGTTCTTACTCTTTTCGGAGGTTAGGAACTCTTTAGAACAAAATGGATGGCCGGTCGAAAATTTCCATGGGATGAAGTTCACACTCATTCAATGCATGCATGCTTATTTATATGTTGAAATTACATAGTTATGACCTACATATTCATCTTAACAAACCCCTATAAAACTAGCTACTCATGGCTTTAGAAGAACTCAACAAAACTAATTGATTGCTCATAAAAATAGAAGAACTCAACAAAACTAATTGATTACTTATGGAGATAAAAGAACTCAACAAAACTAATTGATTACTTATGGTAAATAGATCCAGTAATAATTCGAAAAGCAAAACACAATTCAATCCGAAAGCAATAACTAAAGGAAATCAATAGAATAGGTGAAGGCCCGATTGTCCACGATTCGCCTCGGTTGAAGGAGAAGAACGTATTGTCAGGAATCTTTCCTTCTTCCTCCAAATTACAGAACGCCAAGGAGGTTTCTTCTCGGATCTGATGATCGAGAAGATCTCTCTTGGGGTTTTCGGGTTTTCGAATCTCTTCACCGTGAAGGATTGATTTTCCTTGCTTCATCTTGCTCTCTTATATAGCCTTTAGTGGTTCCATAGTCTGCTCCCTAATCACGGATCTCCATCCAAATTAGGGGAACAACCTCATACGTGGCAGCTACAGAAGGGTCGGCGGCTAACAAACTCAGCAAAGGATACTGCCAGTATTGCGATTGCGTTGCGATCGCAAAGCTCTGTTTTCAGCTGCCCTTCTTCTTATCCTATTGCGCTCTTCGCAAAACTTCAGCAGTACTCCTGAAAGGCATTATTTAGACATTTTTTTCACCAACTATACACTTATGCATCGATATTTCACATAAGCCTTATTTTTAACACCATTTCATAAATGTCACTGTTAAACATATATTATGCTCAATAATGGCTAGAATGCTTCAAAAGACTTCATGAATTAAAGCAATTATGGACCTAAATAACTCTCATTTGGAGAGTTAACAATACCTGAGCTCGCTTGGACACTGAGGAGAAACGTCAGGTTGCAGAGGAGAAACTCAAGGACCAGTCGATGAGCGAGCACGTCGTTCGCCTTGTGGGGGCTGAAACGCTCGGTGAAAGCTCTCTTTGAGGTCAGATTCTGCTTTCTTTCCCATTTCTTCTTTTTCCTTCGCGACTTCTCAACTTTTCCTCTTTCTTTCTAGGCCTCAGTTCAGATGAAATGGAGGTCGTCAGTCCTTAATCGGGTTTCGACGCTTAGGGATATACTTCCTTCTTCCCTACGGCTGGAGGATCTTGGTTTAGCTTGTGAGGAGTCTGAGTTGGCTGAGACCAAGAAGTCTTTGGGTAGGCTGAGGCCGGCCTCTCCGCGACCCAGGTGTCCTTGGTTGTTTCTAAGGAGAGGCTTGTCGCGGAAAGCTCGGCCAATCAGGATTTGAGGTTCAAGTTAGCCGAAGAAAGCGCACAGAACCAGATCTTGGCAGACCGGTTGAGTGAGGCTTCCAAGGCTTGTGTCGAGGAACGCTCGCACAACCAGGTCCTTGCGAACCAGTTGGGCGAAGCTTCTAGGTCTTGTGTTAATGAGCGTTTGCTCAATCAATTTTGAGGGATTAACTGAACAAGGCTTCTCAGACCTTTGTCGAGCTCAAGGTCGATCATAAATCCATTAAAAAGGCATTCTACGACCATCCGACTTATGAGGCTACTGAGGAGCTCATGATACGCTCAAGTTGCCTGACCGAGGATCAGATCTCCGAACTTTGGGGGGATTAGCAGACTCCTGCTCCTGGAGCTGGCTTGTCCCATGCTTCGGTTGTAAGTGATCCCAAGAACGTTGTGGAGGAGGCAGTTCGTACGGAGGAGGTCCTAGAGGAGACTGCTGAGAGGGCTTTGGGGAAGATCTTCGGCCTTGAGGAGTATGCTAAATCGGAGGGGGACGTAGCAGGGCGCCGAAAGTGGAAAAAAATAGGAACATACAAGGCTCAATCCTAAGACGCGAGAGGGGCAAGACATACCGAAACCATTATGACAACATGTCCTTTTGAAAATATTTTAGTATATTATACTACTAATATATAAAGAATAAAAAATAGAGGGGGTATCGAGCCCCCTGGGCCCTTATTAAATCCGCCCCTGCTGCACCCCACAGGTTTTAGAAATCTAAGGGTTCACAAACACAATCCCCCAACTCGATGGAGTTCAGAACCCCATGATTTCTGATTCCGAACCAGAGCCCCAAATGCCCCTAAATATGACCTAATTTTTTTTACCAAATGTTATATATATATATATATATATATATTTATTATTTTCATATTTTTCGAGTGTTTATGGTGTCATTTAATAAATTTGTTTAAATTTGATCTTACCATTTTACCCTTCTATTTAAAATTCGAAAATAAAGATATTTTATTACTTTTTTTATTTTACAATATTAATTAGGTGATTTTACTTATGGAAATTATCAATTATCATTAATTAAATTTTGTTATTAATAAATTTTATTTTGTATGACATTTGTTACCAAAAATGATTTTGTCCATCAATTTTTCTTCTTCTCTCAAACCACCATTTTCATTTGTTACCAAAAACAATTTTCACCATCAATTAAATTTCGTCGTCCATCTGCTGCCAACAGATTTTGCTGCCCACCACTACCGCCGAACGGTTTCCTTCGCCGCACAGTTACCCTCAATATATCCGAAACAAATATATACCCATAATATACACTGTTATATATACCTTAATTTTGGATTGATATATACTCAGATTTATACCCTATATATATCTGAAACAGTTACATAAACTACAACCATTAATATACTCTGATATATACCGTAGTATATACACCCCAATACATATAAACTCTGATATATACCATGTTTATATCAGAAAATACCAACCTTTAAAATTTTTCATTAAATATACCCTGTGTATATAGACCCTGTTATATAAAAATAAAACTCTCAAACTAAAAATAATAAAAAATAGTGCGGTAAATCTACCACGGTCTATGGTTACCGGCGGCGACTGGACGTGCGGTACCGACGATGACGGTGTAGATTAAGTTGGAGAGTTGGTAGTGAAACTACAAAAGAAGACGACGCGACGTAAAACAACAACGACCTATGGGTACCGACGGTGACGTTGAGGGGTTACCAGCGGCAAATGGCGGGAGGTATCGACGAAGAATAAGCGTGGGTGCCAAACCGAGCATAGCTCAATTGGCATAAGGTTGTGCCTGTGACTATGAGGTCATGGGTTCATGGGTTCAATCCTCGCTTTAATTAAAATACCGTTGCAAAAAGAATGAGTGTGGGTTACCGGCGACGTCAAATCTGTAGAACAGGGTTTGAATAAAAAAAATGATTTTGTTTTTGAAATTTTGAAATGACTTTTGCTATAAAAAAAAAAAAAAAAAAGTCAATATTTTCTATATTGTTTCTAAAAAAATCAAATCAATCAACGTACTAAAAAAATCAAATCAATCAACGTACTAAAAAAATCAAATCAAGCATTACTACTTAATTTTACCTTTTGGGTTTTTTTTTTCTTTCAGAAAAACGTAATACATTAATATAGGGATAGAAGGGAAAAACTACAAATTATCTTCTTTCATATTTGTGTACCACATAAACATGAATATAATAAAAAATTATGTTAAACATTTTTGTATTATATATATCTTAATGACCCATTTGTATTCAAACTCCTTAAAAACAAGATTCAAACTTATAAAGGGTTCATGGATTGAAGATGGAGGGTGAACTTTCGACCCGACTTCCATTCAACATCATATAATATATCAAATGTTAAATTCCAAATTTAGTTCATAGACTTTGAAGTTTGTGTGTATTTGATCCTTGAATTTCAAGTTTTTTAAAAATCATGAATCTACTAAATATAAAATTGAAATGTTATAATTCTATTAGACATAAAATTTAAAATCATATCTAATAGATGAATTAAATTTTCAAAAACTTATTAAACACAAAATTAATAGTTTGGGGATCTATTAAAAAAATTTAAGAGCTCAAATTGTCACCGAAAATGGCCTATACGACTTTAGAGGGCGAGACCATTCTTGTTGTGTTGAGGTCCTTGAAGCGGTGGAGGACGACTGATTTTCGTTATCTTTTGGTGGATCCAGATTCACCTGAAATTATTAAATCAATTAATTGTCCGAGTATGGATCTTTCGAAAACAAAAAATATAGTGGATGCCATTAGCAAGGAGTCGATTCTGTTGGGGTGTGATTCTTTTGAACAATGCCTGCGTATTTGTAATTTTGCAGCGCATAAAGCTAGAACTACTATTTTTTTTTTTGGATTCTAAGTTATTGTCTTCCTCGACGGTTGAGGAAGACTTATTCTTTTGGAATTCTGATTTTCCATCGTGGATGGTCTCAACTCTTAGAGAGTCTGGAGACTGTTTTGGAGCTTTTGCTGGTTAATGCTATATCTTTCTTAAAAAAAAATTAAAAAACCTCACCGTTCAGAGACTAAACTTGTAATTTAACTTTAACGATTCTTCAATATTGAAAAAAGAAATAGGAAGATAGAAGTCACAAGAAATAATTTGAATCATCATGCTCATGGGTGAATAAAGTTCTGCATTCTCATATATAACTTTCTCCATGTGACATAATTGTCTATAGGACCAAGAAAGAAACCTAAAGACTATAATACATCACCAAACAGTTCAAAAGTTGATAAGTTCACTTCCATGTAGTCCAATGTGTTAACCAGTTTAAGATTTGCCATGGAATCTACAACTCAAGGTTGAGCAAGAAGTGAAGGCCTGTAGAAAGCATGGCTTTGTGCCAACTCGATGCGTTCCCGGGGATCGTTCAAGGTCTCGTCTCGCAATGCTTCAAGTATAGCTTGAGGTGATCCATCCCTAATGACCCGAAACACAGAAGAAAAGAGAAAATTGAGAATGAACTAAAGTTTGTACCAATTTCTGCAGGCCAGCTATTTTCAGAATAATAACTGTGCTGAATGAGCATTATGAAGTTCAAGGCAAAATACCTTTTAATCAGTATTTTATAAAGTGTCTTTAAGATGGGACAAAGCTGCACAGGAGCAACAGGCTTGTTGTCTTCAGGGTGCAACACATTTAGGCTTGACTGACTTAGAATTTCATAGAAAGCACTAACAGCAGAGACTCCCTGCAAAACAGAAAAAGGTATTTTTTAGAACGGTATATTATTTTTTATAAGAAACCGAGCTTTCATTGAGAAATATGAAAGAATGTACAAGGACATACAAAAATCAAACCCACCAAAAAGAGTCCCCTAATTACAAGAAAGGACCCCAATCTAAAAGAATGAGACCAAGCTGGTAATTACAAAAAGCCGATTGACGTGCCCATAGCGAAGAGTTAAATCTAAGTATGTACATACGCAGATACATATGTATTTTAGTGAGTTCGCGCGTGTTTGTGCGCACGTTCGTGTGTGTGTGAGTAATCGGTGAGAATATAGAAACTCTATATCCACAAGAATCTATCATTACTGAAATAGGGGAATTTCTTTCATAAATTATTGCTTCAATCTTCGAAAAGCAGTAGGTAAAGCTTTAACCAAGAAAAATATTTCATGTGCCTGATACAAAGGATTCTCACACGAACTCATAATGGAGCAAGAAAAAAATGCAGCTTTTTACCTGAATCATCCCTTTGCCACTAATGCTATCACCCATATCTAGGCTAAGTTCACCCCAAGAAAAATATTTCATGTGCCTGATACAAAGGATTCTCACACGAACTCATAATGGAGCAAGAAAAAAATGCAGCTTTTTACCTGAATCATCCCTTTGCCACTAATGCTATCACCCATATCTAGGCTAAGTTCACCCTTGGCCAACATTTGCCCGTACCAGGCATTACGACCTTTCAACAAGGTTACATATGTGTCAGCGAGCAAAGGCCCCGCTAGCTTCTCGGGTTCTTCTGCTAGCAAGTAAGTAATGAAGATCATCTCTGAGGTACAGTGTGCAAAATATACTGATTTACAGGTAGCACTCTCATTTGTAAGGGCTGCCACCATCCCTGAAAAAATCAAAATGGAAAGCAATGAATATGGTGGAAAACTTGCAACACAACAACAATTCCAAAATTATCGTATACAAAATTTAATCACAAAGAAAATCACATTTTCAAAATGATTTGGTCCTAGGCCTAGAATGTTCTATAAAGATTGAGATGCTCCGTGAAGGTATGATGATATTGATAGCAATGCAAGACCACCAATCAAGTTTACAATTGTAGATGGCCATTCATAAAAGAATTTTCTTTAACATTGAAAAAGATGCGATCATTCAAGCTAGGTGGTTGCAACACAGGATTCTAGCATACTACACCAGAGGGCTACCAAAACCAGTGATTTAATTGTAAAGTGTTATAAACTGCAATGGACGTGAAAAAGAACTAAAGCAATTGCTACAATAAAGTGAAATATGGACGATTTTATAAATAAATTGTTGCAATCAAACTGGTTGCCAATTTATTATTGATTATTTCCTAAGGATTGAGATGGCATATTATTTCAAAATGATAAATACAATTGAGTAGAAAGAGATAACTTGTTGAATAGTTGTACCAGAATATACCAGTCTCCATCTCAATCAAAAGTACTTTTTGCTAACAGAAATATAAAATCACAGTCCCAAAAAGTAATAGAGAGATGTAATTTCCATCGTTATTGAGATAATTAACCAGAAAGTATCTACTACTTGCCTGCTCCGATAGCGTAGACGTTTTTCAGACCGCCCATGACTTCATGCGTCACAAGGTCACTATTATCCCATACAGTAAACTGAGGTTGCCTCAAAAATTTTGCAAGGGGTTTCCTCCACTTCTCAGCTCCGCAAATTCGAGCATTCGCATATTCCTTGTTATAGATCTCCGAAGCGATATTTGGTCCGCCAAGATACAATATATTCTCTATAGGCACTCCAGCTGGGAGAAATAAATGTAAGAGATTTGGGGTAAATATTGTCTCAATTTGTACAGAGAAATGGAAAGGAAGAAGAAGAGAAGAATAATAAGTAGAAATCCTTCTGTTTCCTCCAATATTTACCATCACTAAAAACTTCGCAACATTTAACAACAGGATCACTGGATTTTCATAAAATTATTACTAAAAAAATAAAATTCCTGAGAGAACCCAAACTGTTTCTAACTCGAGTTTTATAGCATAACTCTTATGCTTAACAATTGAATAATACTGTAATCAGTGTTTTAAAAGGCGAGCCCAGGCGCGCGCCTTACCCATTAAACCCCTCATTTATGCCCTAAGGCGCACGGGCTTTTTCAACTATTAAAAAAAAAAATTAACAAACCCAAATCTGATTTTTTCTTTAGGGGCGTTGCCCCCATACCCCCACCAGCGAGACCCCCGTAACAACCAGTCGTAACGGTTCATAACAGATTCAAGGCATTTCAACTAATCCTAAAGGTTTTTTTTCATATTTCCACTTTAACCATACTATCTCTTCTTTCTATTTTTTTATATTTTTTTTCTATACAAACTGCGCCTTACGCCTTTTAAAACACTGACTGTAATACCTTTAGATTAATTTCACATACACAAAACCAACTTAACTAACAATCAGATGCATGCTTTTTAATCTAAAATTCCTCGATATTCAAGCATCCCAATCTTTATTGAATTGATGTTAAATTACAAATTTCAAGTTTGTGTCTATTTGGTCCCTAAATTTTAAAAAGTGTCTAATAGGTCTTGAACTTCAATTATGAGAACTTTCAATTGTGTCTAATTAGGTAATAATAATCCACATATTCAAGGATCATGTTATGCAAATGAATATATGAAAAAAGAACCAAACTTGGTAAGAATATCTTACTTGCACGATTGATCATCAGAGTAGGAGTTATTATGTGGGGAACAGGCTTTAAAGCAGCTTCAATACCCTTTGCTAAAGAGATAATAATAGGAACTGTGATTCTCTCTTTCCAATATTTACTTATCTCTTCAAAAACCTCCCTGGTTTCAGTGGAGGGCAGGCCATTGACCACAATGTCAGCATCCCAAACAGCCTCCTGCAAGTTAGTCACCACCTTCAAAGGGCAAAGTGGTGTGTCAATCATGTTCAAGCAAAACCCATCTTTCAGAATCTCATCTGCATAGAGCACTCGATCGCCGAGCCTCGCTTCGACGTACTTTAGATAAGCACATCTCCTAATGAGCCTCCTCAGCACATCTTCCCTTGAATTGATCACTTCAAATAAGTGTTCTGCTGTGACTTTATCCACAACTCTTCCTGCTCGTCTCCATATTCGGATTTGAACCTTCTCTCGAAATTGGCCATAGCCGTCTTGAAGCAAAGCTGCAAAAACACTCCCCCATGCTCCAGCTCCCACACCAACGATCCTCAGTGGATCACCATTAGACTTTCCTAAAAGCCTTCTAAGTTCATCAAGTTTCTCTTCAAATCCATTGCAGTTATGAGTTGAACCATTTGAATGTGAGAAACTCATTGTCTGTCTTAATGAAGAAAACCAGCCCCAGAAAAAAACTAAAGAAACAACCCCAAGATAAGAATATGCAACCCTTCAAGATGCTTATATTTCTGGAATTTGTTCAAAGAATCTACAACATTCAGATCAAGTAGTTGGAACTAATGCTTAAATCAGATGAATCAAATCAAAGGGTTTTCACTCCAATTCTCAGACAAAAATGCCCTGCTTTCTTCTAATCACCATTAAAATAAGCGAAAGAAGAAAAGGGTTTTCACTTCCACCAGTTTCTAAACACTTCATCCAACCACCAGATGGAAAATCTCCAACTTCAAAAGAATCGAAATATTCAAATGCTGCATTGCTTTTTCCGACGGAGTTCGTTCATCTACCCTCACCCAACAACAAAATGCAATTAAAAAACAAAAAACAAAAAATCAATATAATCAAATCAAACCCAAAAGTCAATTAAGTCGGTCTGATCTTCAGCTGACGGAAATTACAAAGCTGGGGGGTTTAAATTCGAAATCCCATTACCAATCTCTTCACAACAACAAGACCCACCTCACACATTCGAAGTTCCCACAGCCCCACCATTAATGGAGGACAAAACAAGCTCTCACAAACCCAGACAACAGTGAAAGAGAAGCTCGAAACGGCAAATTAGAGAGAAGAAGAAAGGGGCAAAAACCCATTGGAAGAGAAGGGAATAGAGCCAAAAATGGTGGCGATTGAAGCCGTGAAAAATGGATGTAAGAAATGGGTTTTTATCAGAGATGAGGAAGAGAGAAGAAGAAGGAAGGAGAGGCATTGATGGCGGTGTGGGTGGAGTCAAGGCTGTAGGCTTTAGGCTGCTGTATACACAAAAAACAGCATTAAAAGAGGAGTGATGAAAGCCAACTTCCCAACAAGCAAAATAGCAAATGCATATGCTTGTAATAACTATTGATTGGATTATCGTTCAAGGGCCTTTTCGTAATTTTGTTTTGAGTTTTCGATTGTGACATGTCTTTGAAAATGAGTTTTCAATTTTAATTCCAAAACGTTGCTTTGCAAATTTAGCCCTCTGAATTTTACTTATGATTGCGTCTATTTAGTTTCGGTTTTAAGAAATTTCTATTGTCATTGTTGGTGCGGACTAAATGAGGACGTGACATATATTTTTTTTTTTTGACAAATGTTGATTAATTTAATAGAGGGGAATGTTTGCTGAGGAGTGAGAGGCGAAATTACAAGAGGCATTCAATGCAATTTGATATTCCTTTTATAACTGATTTTGTTGACTCCCCAAATGTATTTTCAAACTTTCTGAGAAGGTTGGGGGGCCCACCTAGAGGTGTAAGGAACCAAACTGAGTCGGTTCGGTTCGGTTTTAGGGATATTATATAGTTTTCGACTCGAACCGACTCAGTTCGGTTCAGTTGTTCGGTTCATCGATTTAACTTAGGTCATCTGATTTGTGATTTATCTAAGCGCCTTCTTCGTCTGCCTGCGAACTGCGAACTTCATCTCACTCTCTTCATTCGTCTGCATTCGCCTCTCTTAATCGTCCCCCTAAAACGAGAGGGTAGTTCAACTAAACCAATTTTGGAGCACACATACACAAACTGGGGGTGAGGAAGAGCCTTTGTTAAACAGTCGGCAAGTTGTTCACCAGACGGAACATAGCGAACCTCGAGATTCTTATGAAGAACTTGATCATGGACATAGTGCACATCAATCTCAATATGTTTCATCCGAGCATGAAAGACTCGATTCACAACCAAGACACCAACTCTCATTTGTCACACCACAGAACGAGAGTGTTAGTGGCACCAAAACCAATCTCGTGCAATAGCTGTTGCAACCATATGAAATTTCAGCAAAGGCATGAGCAAGGGCTCTATATTCAGACTCAACGTTTGACCGAGTAATTTTCACTTGATTCTTGGAGGACCAGGAGATAAGAGTAGAACCAAGAAAAACACAATAGACACCCACAGACTTCCGATCATCAACACTCGCAACCCAGTTAACATCTGAAAAAGCATTAATACAAATATCATAACTAGGTTGAATTAAAAGCCCAGTGGACGAGGTACCTTGCAGATAACGAAGAACACGCTTGACGACCAGCCAATGTACATCCGTAGAAGCCTTGAACAATTGGTTGAGTTTGTTTACAATGAAGGAGATATCCAGTCAAGTATTAGTTAGGTACTGAAGAGCGCCAACCGTGTTCCGATAGACCACATGATCTTCAAGTGGCACACCATCGTAGAGAGAAAGACCCTTACTAGCAACATAAGAAGTGAGACAAGGCTTGACATTTTGCATGTTAACTCTAGCCAATAAGTCAGAGATGTACTTCAACTGATTAAGGTGAATTCTTGAAGGAAGATAGTTAATTTGGATGCCCAATAAAGTAGCTTAACCGCCCAAGATCCTTTAAGGAAAAGCGAGAGTCGAGACGAGTAATAAGGCAGTTAACGAAATCAGAGTTATTCCCAGCTAAAATTACATCATCACATAAACAGAAGGAGAACCGTGACACCATGTTGACAATATAAATAAAGAGATGCATCAGACCGGGCAAGACATAATCCCCAACTCAAGAGATTGGATTTGAACTCATCATTCCAAGCTTGTGGCGCCTGTTTGAGACCATAAATGGCTTTCTTGAGCTTGCATACAAACAGCAGCTGAGACAGGTCAACATATCCAAGTGGCCGAGACATATATATTGTAGGGAATGAACACTACAAACCCCCGCAGCGGAAGCGTTAAAATCGTTTCATCGGTTTATTTAGAATTAAACTAAAATACAAAGTTAAGCAAATATTACCGTTGAAGACAATAATCTTTTTGTGTTCTTTCTCCATGAGATCTTCCTCGCTATGACTCGAACACGGGATCAAGGCTTTGTTGGGTTTTATGTCCTAAAACTCGTGGTTTGTAAACTGAATGTATATTCTATTTTGCAATAAATTTGTTATTGAGGTTTATTCATTAAAGTTGTTATTGAATAAAGTGAATTGTGTTTACTTTTAACCTAACTCCAATAAACAAAGAACTCATGGCTATAAGTTTTATACTTGAACTTCATGTTTAACATGATTGTGGATCAAGTTCAAGTAATAACCATAATACAAAGTTAATTGTGTTTTATACTTGAACCCATGGCTATAGAATTAAACTAAAATATAAAGTTAAGCAAATATTATTGTTAAAGACAATAATCTTTTTGTGTTCTTTCTCCATGAAATCTTTCTCGCTATGACTTGAACACGAGACCAAGGTTTGTGGGAGCTTTTTTGAAAGAATGAGAGAACATGGTGAGTAGTGTGTTTGGCCAACCTTTTGGCTAAATCTAAATGTCCTATTTATATGGCCTTTAGGAATTAATTTTATTTAATAAAATACATTTTAATATTTATTATACTAAAATATGTATTTTATATTTATTTGAATCTCATTCAAATATCATAAAATTAATCTTTTATAATATACATTTAACCAATATGAATCTCATTCAAATTTAGTATGTATTGTATAGTTTTCAATATTAATGTTTCTAATACATAAATTATTTCCTCTAATAATTAATGTATCAAATACAATAAATATATTTTTCTCTTCTATATTTAATATATAAAATATTAATTTGAATATTTCAAATTTTTCTTTCAACTAAATTGATCTTTTTAGTGTTACTATGAGCTAGCAAAAAGATCTAATGGACTTACAGGTTGTAGGCTCCAATGATACAAAATTAATTGATTAAACTCATTAATCAATTAACTTTAATTCATTAACTCTAGGTCACTCCACTATAGGCCTAGAGTTGCACTCTTATGCGACAAATTGTGTCCATGAATATAACCATTACATGCAAATCGGTCCTTCACGAGTTGTTCGTAATTATAGTTAGGTCAAAAGTTCGTTTTACCCCTGTAATTACATCTTACACCTTAAGTATTATTGATTCTCTAATGAACAACTTGTTTATGATCCAATCATAAACCAAGTCCCTCTCGGGCCAGTGAGAAGGTGGGGTCCCATTGTTCAAGTCCCGAAATCAGCACTTAAGGGAACTACTCATCTATTTTCCCTATATGAGAAGGAGTGAATTTCATCTTGTAAAACTTATGTTCCCAGCTCCCTATTTGGCCAAGTCCCCAAAATGGTGGGCTTATTGAATCGGCTATAAAGACCATTCTCACCCATTCAAATCAAAGGACGAGCCCTCACAAGCAGGAGTTCATAACTTACTCAGGATTAAAATCGAGTCACATATGACATCTTGTGAAATATTAATCTTCTCAAATAACGAATTTATAAAGATAGATTATATATTTCGTAGTCCAGTCTTATACAAACTCATTGTATATGATACCCTCACTCACATGTCTCTACATGAATGATTTGGATCAAATCATTTGTAACAATTACAAAGTGGGTCGCATCGATAGTGTTATCAGGATAAGGCACCCAACCTTATCCATATATGATAGAACTCCAAAAGTGCTATTTTATAACCTTTAATTCTTGTTAGTTGATTCAAATTAATGTGTTTAATCATGTGTTTTGCAGGAATCGAGCATTCAGAGGTGAATGAGACACTTATATTAAATAAGAACTCAGAAGGGGAGTTTTAGAGTATAATCAACAAACCAAGCCGCAGATGATACTATGAAGATAAAAATCATTTAATGTTCAAAATTGGAAGCTTGGTCTGATGGTGAAGAGTTGATTATGATAGACTTTGATCTTGAGTTTGATTCTTGAAGAATGTGATTATTAATTGTATTTTTTTACTCCAACCATCACCTCGCACACGTGTCAGCTCCGGATTGATCTAGGAAGAAGTCATCTCGAACCACGAACAAGTCTTGAAGAAACTCAACCACGAGTTTTAAAAGTTTTATTTATTTATTTATTTATTTAATATTTTATTTTTTTATTTTTATTTAAAAATAGTAAATGGTTATTTCCTTTTTAGTATAAAAAGGGTAGAGTACACACCTTTCTCGACACACCAACACACACCATCACTATCTCAATTCTCCCTTTCTCTCTCTGTAGAGATTTCTATTGTGCTTTGTAGTCGGGATCGTCTTAGCGATGTTCGGCTAAGCTTGTAAGGCTGATTTAGAGGTTTGTCGGGCTTAACGTTTTTTGTGAGATTTTTGGTATTAAATTGCAATCTAATTTCTTGATTAATTGTTTTCTATTCTTTGTTTATTTCATGTGCATTTAGTATTGGTTAATGTGACAGCTTAATCAATTAAATATTAATTGTTCATGTATGCTATGTTTGTAATTTGTGATCCGTAATTGTCAGAAATTGCATGCTTAATTATAGTAGCAAGATGGTCAGATTATGACTAGTGTTAATATTATGGTTTTTCCATAGTTAACATGGTGCGTATAATAGACATTAGGAATAGCAAAATGTTTAATTGAATCTGATCAATTTAATTAACGTTCTAATCAATCCATGTGCTTAGAGCTGCTAGGTAGTTAGCATGGAACGCTATCGTGCCCAGCTAATTGACTAGTTTAGAGTTAATTACGATGCTTTGTCGGATTAATTGCATGATAGGATCTTAGAGACTTTTCATGGCTGTTCCAGTTAAGTCGATTAGGCTTTTAATTAAGAAATTGTATTTTTATTGGAGTAATCGATGAGCAAAATCCATTAAGTCCCGACAATCTCTGAATCAGCAAGGTAATTTCTTGTTTATTTATTTAATTCTTTAATTCTTTAAACTTTATCTTTAATTGTTTATTTTAATTCATTACATTAACATGCAATCCAAAAAAACCCCCATTTATTGTTTTTACATAAACTTTAATTTAGAGAATTTATATTTCGGTTCCCTGAGTTCGACCCGGTCCGCTGTAGTTTACTACAAGCCGTTGATCGGTAATTATAAATTGTATTTGACGGGTCTCGACAAGCTCGCATCAAATTGGCGCCGTTGCCGGGGAACCATTTAAATTCTCTTTTTTTAAATTTATTTATTATTTTTTTGTTTTATTTTTATTTTTTATTTTTTTTAAAAAAAAAATGTCTTTCTTAACCAAAAAAAAAAATGTCTTTGTTAAATTTATTTATTATTATTATTTTTTTTTTTAGGAAAAAAAAAAAACTGTTATTTTTAATTGCAATAAAAAAAAATCACAAAATTTACAACTTTAACAAAGACCACATAAATATTTATTTTAGTTTGTTTTCTTTAAAAAAAAAAATGTCTTTTTTTTAATAAAAGAAGCTCGCATCAAATTGGCGCCGCTGCCGGGGAGCCAATTAAATTCTCTTTGTTAAATTTGTTTTATTTTTATTTTATTTCTTGATTAAAAAAAACCTCATATTTTTAATTGAAAAAACAAAAATCACAAAATTTACAAAAATCACAACAATATTTTGAGGAGCCATATAAATTCTATTTTTTTTAAATTTATTTATTATTTATTATTTTTTATTTTTTTAAAAAAAATGTATTTCTTAACCAAAAAATGACTTTGTTAAATGTATTATTTATTATTTTTTTTTCCTAAAAAAAAAACTTATTTTTAATTGAAAAAACAAAAATCACAAAAGTTACAAAAATCACAAAAATATTTCTTTTATTTTGTTTTTGTTTTTTTTTTAATTATTCTAACATGTCAAAACTTTCTCAAAAAAATATTTAACTGCTAATAGAATTGCTTTTCAGTCCGAAAAGCAACTTAACGATAAGTTTGAGAATTTTGTGTCATGTGAAGACTAGGTTTGTGAGATTAAGGAAGAGGCTGAGCCTAATCCTGAGAAGGAGATTCGGGTTGCTTTTGGACTTGAAGAAAAATATGAACCTTTTAGATGCGAGAGCGCCACCACCGCCCTTAGAACCATACATGAGAAATTTCAGGGGAGTTTTATTCTCTTTATTGTTTCTTTTGTGAGTAATCTACTTAGTTATCTATTAAGGATAAGTCTACTTAGTTATCTATTAAGGATAAATCTACCTATGGATAGTTCTGTCTAGACTGAGGTACTTAAGTTGACCGAAAGGGAACACCTCTAACTGGGAACTGACATGGGAAGATTTTTGTTCTTCAAATTTTTTTTTTTTCTCTTTAATTAAAAAAAAAATATATCTTTCTCATTTCTTTTGGATCAATCTACTTAATTATACATTGTGGACAATGTATTGTTTTAGGTGGGGGGTGGAGATATATTTGCAAAGCATGTGATTGAGCATCTGACTTTTAAATTACTAAAATCTTGAGCTTGAAATGTATGATGATTAGTTGGTTGCATATTATATGATGATGACAATCTATGATGTGTCTTATACATTTTTTGTTCATTATGTTTTTTCACTTTTTCTTGCAAATATTGAGAATGCATGCATGATTTCGAGCCACATTTAAAAATTTTCTCTGAATTCTCTTATAACTATTGTGCACATAGTCTTCTCATCTATGGTTTTAAAGGCTTAGGACTGTATTATTGACCTATATGTTTGTTGTCACCTCGAAAGGCCCTTAGAACTAATTAGAAAGTTATCTTGCATGATAGTTTGTAATGAGATATTAAGGAGGTATATCATGCCTATCTGCCTTGTGAAAAGAAAAATAAAATGAAAAAATAAAATAAAAAATATAATATTGCTCGAGCTCAAGAAAAGTGAAAATCAGCTTGTAATGAGTAAAACAATAAGGGGTAAAAAGAGCTGCCCCAAATGTGAGTAGTTAGGCCGCCCATTGAGCGAGTGCTCTGGGTGAGAGGCCCTGCAGTTGGGTGTGAAAGCTAGTGCCCTTGAGTTAAAATGTTGCAAGTTTAGGGGATCCCCAAAGTTGTTTTTAGGCACCTTAATAGAAATATTACTTACTTGAATGTATTGGTGCTTGATAGTTTGTTTTAAATGACCAGAAGTAGGGGGAAAACGAGTTGAGGGTTGAATAAAATATTCCCAGACTTATAAAGATCGAGATAGAAAAGGCTACGCACACACACACATAAGGGATGAAAGAACTAATTTTAAATTTCTCGTTGATTGAATGCATTTGAATGTTGTGAGTTGTGAATATTTTATTGTTTAAGATACAGAGGATAGAGTCATTAATTTGCAGTCAACGATTCATTTTAATGTTTAAATTATTTCTTGCTCGAGGACTAGCAAGATTTAAGTGTGGGGTATTTGATAGAACTCCAAAAGTGCTATTTTATAACCTTTAATTCTTGTTAGTTGATTCAAATTAATGTGTTTAATCATGTGTTTTGCAGGAATCGAGCATTCAGAGGTGAATGAGACACTTATATTAAATAAGAACTCAGAAGAGGAGTTTTAGAGTATAATCAACAAACCAAGCCGCAGATGATACTATGAAGATAAAAATCATTTAATGTTCAAAATTGGAAGCTTGTTCTGATGGTGAAGAGTTGATTATGATAGACTTTGATCTTGAGTTCGATTCTTGAAGAATGTGATTATTAATTGTATTTTTTTACTCCAACCATCACCTCGCACACGTGTCAGCTCCGGATTGATGAAGTCATCTCCCACGAACCACGAACAAGTCTTGAAGAAACTCAACCACGAGTTTTAAAAGTTTTATTTATTTATTTAATATTTTATTTATTTATTTTTATTTAAAAATAGTAAATGGTTATTTCCTTTTTAGTATAAAAAGGGTAGAGTACACACCTTTCTCGACACACCAACACACACCATCACTATCTCAATTCTCCCTTTCTCTCTCTGTAGAGATTTCTATTGTGCTTTGTAGTCGGGATCGTCTTAGCGATGTTCGGCTAAGCTTGTAAGGCTGATTTAGAGGTTTGTCGGGCTTAACGTTTTTTGTGAGATTTTTGGTATTAAATTGCAATCTAATTTCTTGATTAATTGTTTTCTATTCTTTGTTTATTTCATGTGCATTTAGTATTGGTTAATGTGACAGCTTAATCAATTAAATATTAATTGTTCATGTATGCTATGTTTGTAATTTGTGATCCGTAATTGTCAGAAATTGCATGCTTAATTATAGTAGCAAGATGGTCAGATTATGACTAGTGTTAATATTATGGCTTTTCCATAGTTAACATTGGTGCGTATAATAGACCTTAGAAATAGAAAAATGTTTAATTGAATCTGATCAATTTAATTAACGTTCTAATCAATCCATGTGCTTAGAGCTGCTAGGTAGTTAGCATGGAACGCTATCGTGCCCAGCTAATTGACTAGTTTAGAGTTAATTACGATGCTTTATCGGATTAATTGCATGATAGGATCTTAAAGACTTTTCATGGCTGTTCCAGTTAAGTCGATTAGGCTTTTAATTAAGAAATTGTATTTTTATTGGAGTAATCGATGAGCAAAATCCATTAAGTCCCGACAATCTCTGAATCAGCAAGGTAATTTCTTGTTTATTTATTTAATTCTTTAATTCTTTAAACTTTATCTTTAATTGTTTATTTTAATTCATTACATTAACATGCAATCCAAAAAAACCCTCATTTATTGTTTTTACATAAACTTTAATTTAGAGAATTTATATTTCGGTTCCCTGAGTTCGACCCGGTCCGCTGTAGTTTACTACAAGCCGTTGATCGGTAATTATAAATTGTATTTGACGGGTCTCGACAAGCTCGCATCAATATACTATAGACTGATTAGGTTATTCTTTGAACATGACCCTCCCGTATGTCAACTACATATGGTTCAAGATTACACTAATAACCTTGGATTTTTATATATAATGAATATTATAAATTACAAATAATAATAATAAAATAATTATCAAATAATTATTAATTAATTATGAGGCTTTAGGCATAAATCCCAACATATACATCCTTCTTTAGTGTACCATTCAAGAAGATATTATTAAAGTAAAGTGGACAAAGCGACCATCCTTTCGACACAACCAGAAATAGAACCACATGAATCGTGGATGACTTAACAATCGGGCTAAAAGTTTCAAAAATATCAATACCTGATGTTTGATGAAAGCCCTTTGCTTCCAACGAGCCTTGTAGCGTTGGATTGAACCATCCATGTTCCACTTGAGACGATACACACATTTAGAGACCATAACATTCTAATGAGGAAGGGAGGAACAAGTTGTCATGTCTCATTTTGAATCAACACAGCATGTTCGACATCCATGGCGGAACGCAATGCTGGAGAAGTGAAGGTGGCTCGAACATTTGTCGGTTCAGTGAGCGCCAGATCAGTGGCAGTGGAGAACGCAACCCAAACTTTGGGTTTGAAAATGCCAGCCTTGCTTCGAGTGGCCATGGGATGAGCGCCAGTGGGCTGAGAAACTGGGGTGGGCGACAAGATCAAAGCAGAGGAAGCACCCAGATCAGCGGATGAGGATGCCGACGACTCAAAATTTAGCGACAGAGCTGGCGGGTTTGTTGAAAAATGCGTTTTAAATAGTCAATTTCAACACGATATTAAATTCCTACCAGTCCTCTAGATTCACCTTGATATTGACGCATGCAAACATCTTCCGTAGGGAGGACGATCCAAAAGCCACAACGAGACCTCACATGAATCTCACGTTGTGAATCTATGTTAAAGACTGTAGGATATCTTGACATATGTCCATCCTCCACTAAGTATTTTGAAATAGTGTTTTCTATTACTCAGACAAATTAGGCTAATCTCATTTATCTAAGTTTCTCAATCTACCCTCTCATAACCCCTATGTTGGTTAGATTGATTTTAATGTGAATTACCAAGTATATTAAACTATTTAAAAAATTAATCACATTATGAGCTTGCTTAATGAAATTAAATAAAATTTGACTAATTCAACCCCGTGTCAGTTCTTAGGTAGATATGTTCCTTTTCAGTCAACTTAAGTACCTCACTCTACTCTAGTAACATTTCTTAGACAAGTTCCATCATAGTCAATTTTTATTTCAAATTCATTAATTTTTAATTAACTATTAATTACTATATTAATGAACTTCAGTTGATTTTAATCCTATTAAAAATTAATTATGGATAATCTTGAAATTTTACCATTTTAAATCATTTAAAACAAAATTAAAAGATTATCAAATATTCTAATCTTATTAGAATAAAAGATAAACTAAATTCAAATATAAATTATTTAAAAAATGAATTAAATTATTTTTAATTGAAAAAAAAATATTATATTCTCATTGAAAAAATATCATAATCTCATTGGAAAAAATATCTAAATCTAAAATATTTTAATCTCATCCGAAAAATATGGATTCAAAGGAAATATCTTAATTGAATTTTCCAAATATAACAATTATATTCAAAGATATGAAAAATATAATCATACTAGGAAAAAATCTAATGAGAGCATCTTAATTATATTATTTCAAATATAACAATTATATTAAAAATAATTAAAATGCATAATCATGCTTAACCTATGGTATGATTTTAATCTAGATGTCATACATTTAATTTAAATCCAAAACATATCTTGGTCTTCAATCTTTTCCGTATTTGTTGCATTGAAAATTAGGGCATACAAACCCTAAACCTTAATCTCTTAAAACATATCTTGGTCTTCAATCTTTTCCGTATTTGTTGCATTGAAAATTAGGGCATACAAACCCTAATCTCTTATCACGTGACCGCCGCAACCACCAAATTGCAAAAGTTTCAGTTGTGTGCTCATGTTTGTGCATATCTTCCCAACAAAGAAATGCAACAACTACTTCATCCATGCATCAACTACTATTCCACTTTCAAGGTCATACACATTACACATATTGCAATCCTAGTTTTGAAGAAACTCCATCATCTGAATTTCTATTTCTTTTTTTTAAAAAAAATACAACAAAACCTAACATTTGGGTTTTACAAAAGATCTAACAAATTCTAATGCTAAATAACCTAAATAATCAATTTGCAAACCACATATCTCATATATGAACAAGATTAAAACACCCACCATACCTGAACTTTTAATTCTAAACAAAAATCAAAATAACCCTATATCAATTTTAGGGAATGAACACTTCAAACTCACAGCGAAAGGGTTGGAATCGTTCTTTAATTTATTTAGAATTAAACTAAAATACAAGTTAAACAATTATCTTTGAAGAACTGTAAATCTTCATGTGTTCCATCTCCATAAGATCTTCCTCTCTGACTCGAAGATGGGACTAAAAGCTTGTGGGAGCCTTCTTGAAAGAAAGATAATAGTTTGACAAGATTTTTCTCGCTATGATTCGAACACGGGACCAAAGAATTGTGAGAGTTTCTTGAAAGAAAGATAATAGTTTGAGAGAACAATTATATGCGAGAAGAGAGACTGAGTAGTCAGTTTGGCCAACATTTTAGCTAAACCTAGATCTTCTATTTATATGAACTTTAGAAATTAATTTTATTTAATAAAATATAATTTAATATCTATTATATTAAAATATTTATTTTATATTTATTTAAATCTCATTCAAATCTCATAAAATTTATCTTTTATAATATACATTTAACCATTTCATATATATATATATATATAGTTTTTAATATTAATGTATTTAATACATAAACTATTTTCTCTAATATTCAATGCATCAAATACCATAAATATATTTTTCTCTTCTATATTTAATATATAAAATATATTAAATATTAATTTGAATTAATCATTTTAGTGTTACTATGAGCTAGTAAGAGAACCTACAAATTTATAAGTCCAATGATACATAATTAATTAATTAAACTCATTAATTAATTAATTTTCATTCATTAACTCTAGGTCACTCCATTATAGGCCTAGAGTTGCACTCTTATGCACTGTAGAACAAGTTGTGTCTGGATATAATCATTGCATGCATGTCGATCCTTCATGAGTTGTTCGTAATTACAATTGGGTCAAAAGTTTGTTTTACCCCTATAATTACATCATACATCTTAAGCACTACTCTAATGAACAATATGTTTATGATCCAACCATAAACCAAGTCCCTCTCGGGCCAGTGAGAGAATGGAGCACCATTGTTCAAGTCTTAAAATCAACACTTATAGGGAACTACTCATATACTTTCCCTAAATGTGAATGAGCGAATTTCATCTTGTGAAACCTATGTTCTCAGCTCCCTATTTGGACAAGTCCCCAAAATGGTAGACTTATTGAATTGGGTATAAAGATCATTCTCACCCATGCAAATCAAAGGACGAGCCCTCACAGGCATGAATTCATAACTCACTCAGGATTAAGATCGGGTCACATATGATCATCCTGTGAAATATTAATTTTCTCAAATAACGGATTTATAAAGAGAGATTATATATTTCGTGGCATAATCTTATACAAACTCATTGTATAAGATACTCTCACTCACATGTCTCTACATGAATGTTTTTGATCAAATCATTTGTAACAATTACAAAGTGGGTCGTATCAATAGTGTTACCAGGATAAGACACTCAACTTTATCCATATACTATAGACTATTTAGGTTATTTCTTGAACATGATCCTCTCTATGTCAAATACATATTGTCCAAGATTACACTAATAACCTTAGATTTTTATATATAATGAATATTATAAATTATAAATATTAATAATAAATAATTATAAAATAATTATTAATGAATTACGAGCCTTTAGTGCATAAATTTCAACGAGATGTATAACATTTTTATCCACTTTGTATTTACTTCTATCTATTATAAATCAAATTTGTAAGGAAAAAAATTCTAATAAAGATAGATTTGTTTTTGGGAGAAATGCATCAAATATGACAATTTTTATCACTATAGTCTTCTATCAGTAATAGTCACTGATAGCAGATCAATAACTATCAGTGATAGCTACAGATATACTTTTGTTTTTTATAGAATTTTTTCAATGGCTATCACTGAGTAGCCTATCAGTGATAGTTATTTTATCAATGATTATCAGATAGGAGTATAGTGATAGAAGTCTATTAGTGATTATCACTGATGTTTTGTCATATTTTGCAAAATATTTTATATTTCGCTATATTTATCATTATTTTGGGCATGATTTCTATTTATTCAACTAATTTAACTTTTTTTTTATACGAAATTTTAATTTGTGACAAAAATATTTTAAATTTTTTGAATTAACATTTCAACTAATGAACACAACAATATTATTTATTATAGGTAATTTTATTTGTTCAAAAAAAATAATTTGCATTTATATATTAATTTTATGGTTAAATTACAAGTTTAGTTTTCAAACTTTCAAAGGTAATTATAATAGGTTGTTGAACTTTTAAAAGTGTCAAATAGGTTTCTATATTTTCAATTTTGTGCCTTTAGTTCCTTAAAGTTAAATAGTGTTTATTTGTTATCTAAACTTATAAATATTGTGTCAAATAAGTCTCTTAAATTTTCAAAATTTTATTTATTTATTTATTTTTGTCTAATATCCTTCACCATTCAATTTTTTTTTAATTCACAGATGTATTAAATACAAAATTGAAATTCATCTCATTTTTTTTTTTTACATTTCATTTCACCACTTATTAGTTCAATTCAATGATTTTTTTTAAAATAATTTAATGAAATTGAAAGTATATCATCTCATCTAACATTATTTTGAATTATTTAAATACATAAGTAAATATAATAATTATAAATAAAAAATTCTCCTACTTTTTAGTAATCCATGGATGAAAGGACAGATTCAAAATACACAAATGAATTTGAAGCCAAATTCAAATAATTAAGAATCTAGGAGTTGATACTGATGACATAATATAATTGAAATATTATAGTATTTAATATTTATTGATGTTTTCTCATAATTTAATTTAGACCAATCCCTAATGGAACCAACTTTTGCAACACTCAATTAATATAGGATGAGTTTGTCATGCCATGGTTCTTGTATTCCACACAACTCACATGTGAAAATGACAAACAATATTTGCACAATTTTGTTGTCACTTTAATGCTAAATCCATGTTGAATAAATGAAACATAGGGCTCATCTTGTAAAATTGTAGAAGTCTAGGGTCTTCAATGTGAAAATAAATGGGACTTTAGTATTAAATAAAAAAAAGGACATGATACCCTAGCTCGGTGTCTCACTTGGAAGTTCCTCGTCGGTGCTCGACTGCTCGAGGAGCCTCTACTTCGGGGCAAAATTTGATTGCAAGTGGTTGGATTCATCCCCCTACCAATTGCTGCAAGCTAAATTGTGATGCTTCCTGGTGCGAATCGTTGAAGCGTGGCACCATCGCTTGGGTTCTTCGTGATTCAAAGGGGTCCTTTATTTCTGTCAGCTGACGTTCTTCAAAGGAGCGTTGGTCGATCACTGTTTTGGAAGCACAAGCAATCTGCGTAGGAATGAAGTCAATTCCTAACACCTGCCATCATAGCATCATCGTTGAATCAGACTGTCTTCAAGCCATCAAAATCCTTAGAAAAGAAGAAAATGACGAAGTCAGCCTATTCACAGATGAAATCTATCGACAGGTTTCAAATCCAAAATTCCTGGCGTTCAATCACGTTCCTCGGAATCTCAACGGTGTGGCAAATGCGCTTGCTAAACATTCATGCACGATGGGGCTTTCAGAAGATTGGGGAGGGAGCCCACCAGAGTGGCTCTCCAAAAATCTGACGTTAGGTGTTTCTTGTGCTTAGTTTCGTTTCATGTTCTTTATTGTCAATAAAAAAAAAACTATTGCGGAGTGAAAAATTCAACCATCTACATCGACTTTTGAAATAATAGTTGGTGTCTTATCCACTAATACATAAATATGCATACACATAACTTCATCCATATATACGTGTATTTATTCGTGAGCAAATGTAGGTTTTAGGTGATTTAGATAATAACTTAGTGCATAAGTACTTTGTTTATTTATTTATTTTTTTTTTATGTTTTTATTGTAGGTTTGAGAATTTTATTTGTTGAGTTTGAGTGTTAACTTTAACTTATTTGAGTATGTTCAAATTTGTTGGTCTAATTTTGTGTGATTTTATTGGTTGGTTCCTGCTCAAGTTTTTAATTTTGGTTTTAATTGGTTCTAATTTTACTACTTATTTAAGTTTAAAAAGAATTTTTTTTAATAAAATAATATATTTATCTAGATTGTGGTTAAATTATAGTTTGAACAATACATCACATATGAACCTACAATTTATCAAGAGGGAATAGAAATATTTAAACATTGAGTTTTTCTTCATGATGATCTTAATTATAATTTCTAAACTTGGCTTATTGCATCTATTTAATCCCTTAAATTATTATTTTTTTAATTACATTTTTTAGTGTGACATACACAAATGGACAACTATAGATATGAATTTATATCATAGCCATACTAATTAGAAATGTCACATGTCAAATTAGAAATATTTTCTAATAGGCTATTAGGCATACCATGTTGATATATTTCATAGAGGATAAAAATAAAATAAAAACATAATTTCAAAATTGGAGACATAATTAAAACATTTTTTAAGTTTCGGGACCAGATGGATAGTGTTAACCAATGTATTAAATGTTCTTCGACATGTCGACATTTTCATATGTCCATGAGTTCTACGTCGACATGAGGGCTAAATCGACATTTTCATATACCATAAACAATTGATGAAATATTAACAAAAATGACAACAAAATGTAACTAATGTGAATATAATATTGATAAATAAATATTTAACTCATGTAAATTGTGTAAAATATTTATTTTGAATTTTTTGTTTTTAAGAATTTTTTCAGAAATATTCGTCGACATCGACATTTTGTCGATATTTCCATAAAATTGAGACATCAACATTTTCATAGACATAGACATTTTAAATCTTGGTGCTAACTAACCACCGTGAATTGACTTCTTTCTTTTATGGACTCTTTACCTATAGATACTTTAGACTCAAATTACACACAAATGTCAAGTTTCTAATTAAATTTTAGCTTTGTCATCGATTTAATTAATGTAGGCCCAACAAAATTGAAATTACATGAATATCCATATATTAAGTTTAGTTGTAATTACTATTGATTGATTAAAAATATTTAAAAAAATAATTGGTTATTTAGGAAATTTTGAAAAAAAGATCTTCTCCCATTCTAAAAAGATTTTTGACTTCTGACCTCTCCATTTTCGTATTTGAAAATCATAAAATCCCTAAAAAAAGTCATAGTTATGGATACTGAGATTTCGTGGTTCTAAGAAAATCAGAAAAGCGATAATGGCTTTTGGCGATTGCGAAGGTACGGTCGGCGACGAGGGACTACAACGAAACGGAAGTGGCGAGGTATTATTATCGACGACGATAGTTCTGTTATCGACCGTGGCAGGGCTGATATAAACGGTGGCAGTGTTTCCAACGGCGAGGGAGGTGTTGCCACGACATCGACGATGGGAGTTATTTGAACTAATAAGATTTTATATTATATTATACACGAATAAACTAGACATCGATGTCTAGGGAGAGGGAGGAAGAGAAAATAATTTAGGATTTTTATATATCTAGATAAAAAAAAAAATAAGGTTTATATTTTATAAACATGATGTATATTTAATAATATGAATATATATTCTTGATTCACTTCATGTTTATATTTCATAAAATATATAAACGAAGTATATATGTTGAATTATAGTACATAAATGAAGTATATATGTTGGAAAAGTTGAAATATTTCAAGATATGAAGTTGGATAGGAAAAAATATTGACTCACGACAAAATGTAAATAAAGAAAAACATGTAGTATACATTGAATAACAATGTAAACATGAAATATAAAATTTGTCATAATATTTTTGTTGGATTATAGTATATAAACGAGTATATATGTTGAATTATAGTATATATATACATAGTATATAAACGAGTATATATGTTTGATTATAATATATAGATGAAGTGTACATGTTGAAAAAGCTGAAATGTTTTCAAATATGGAGTTGCGCAGAAAAAAAATTGTTGACTCAAACAGAATGTAAATAATAAAAAAAATTAGTATAAAAAAAAAAACTTACTCAAAGATGGATGGATAGAGGAGATGAAAGAAAATGAATTTCTAATTTTTTTTTTTCAGATAGTGATAGCCAGAATAAGCCAATAAGATAACTAAGAAAAAAAATACAATGTTAATAATTAACCATATCAAAATTATATAAATAATTCAAATAAACATTAAATCACAATACATTTATGGAATATAAAATACATAAATGCATGAATGCATGAATATTTAAATTTTTGTTTCTAATTTTTGAAAATTAGAAGGTATTTATGAGATTTAAATAAAACAAAACTAATTCTTAAAAATAATTATGCATAATTCTTATTCACTGGCGACATTTGTGAAATATAGGGTTCCATAATTATTAAAAAAAAATGAAGATCAGACTCATGCATTATCTAACCCTTTTGAAAGAATATTCAAGCATCAATGATAAAAGAATATTAGGATCTTAACGGAATAGAGTAAAATTTGAGATAAAGACAGAGAACATTTAATCTAGGTAAAAGTTAAAATTAAAATTCTTTCTAAAAAATTAGAAAAGAAAAAGTTAATTAAAATCGAAACGCACTATAGTAGGAAAGTTCATATAAAGAGGTACTCTCATTTGAAAAGTTTTAAATCTCTCATATCAATTTGTGACTGCAAATTAAGAACACTCATCAATTTTCTCTCTCTTGTCGGGTACAAAGCTTCTCTCTTCGTGAGAGTTTTCTAGGGTTACCGTGTGGTGCGAAGGGAACGATTTTGTGAGCGACGACGGTAGGTTTGTGAGCGGCAACGACTGGTTTGTGAGCGACAGTGACAAATTTGTGTGCGACGACGACAAATTTGGGAGCAACGACGACAAATTTGGGAGCGATAGTGGGTTTCTCCGATTGATGAGTTGGTAAATCATTGGTCGACAATCAAACTCACCAAGGTGCAGGTAGAGGTATTTCAATTTGAGGCGGGCGAATTGCTACTTTCGGCAACGAATGCAGAACTCTGTGTGGTGGGGCGAGTTTTCTCTTCGCTATGGGTGAATGGCGAAGCTTTTTTATCAGTTATAAAGACCGTATGACGGGTTCATATAGGGACGAGGGTCGAGGTGGCTTAGGACAATCTTTTAGCAATTCAGTTTAGTCTGTGGCAGAGAAACATCGGGTTTTGACGACCGGTCCCTAGACCTTTGATCGAGCATTGGTGGTGTTGGGGGAACCACAAGGGTCAAATTGGATCACGACTCTGATTTTCAGTGAGGTATCGTTCTGGGCTCAGATTCATAATGTTCCTTTGAACTAGTAGGTGAAGGCAAAGGCGGACTTGCTAAGTGGGGGAATTGGGAGGTTGGTGAAGGTGGATGGTGTGGGTTTGGGTGATTGGATTGTCCGATCCTCCGCTTGAGTGTGGTTCTGCAGATTGAATGTCCTTTGCGTCAGGGTTTTCGATTCAAGAATGACACAGGTTTGGATCACTGGTGCCTTGTTTTGTATGAACGTCTCCCTGAATTTTGTCATGCTTGTGGCTTTTTGGGACATGTGACGAGGGAATGTCGGGTGGAGGTTGCAGAGGGGAGTTGGGAGAAGAATACGTATGGTGAGTGCATGAGGGTTATTTCATTGACAATTGTGATTGGGCGGAAGGAGACAAGTGATTGGGGTTGAAGATTGGTAATGAGGGGAGGGATGGCGATGGTTGGCGAAAGGTTTTAGGCGGGGAGTCAAGTGGGGGAAGAGACAGGACCGGGTTCTCTCGGAGTGTCCCGGGGGAGAGCTTGTTGTGGAGTGTCTTGCTCCTGCAGTGGTGGCGGGGAGTGTCGTACCAAACACTGGTAAAAATGTCCATTAAGTCTGTCTGACCATAGCCCCACGGGGACCCTCCCCATTTGGGGCGGGGAATTCTCGAATACACAGGGAATGAGATAGGGAGTGAATTTTTTTTTTTACCCTGTTAGCTAAACGGGGCGTAGACAGGTCCTGCCCCTTATATATATATAATATATATATACTTAACAAATAACAAATTAAAAAAAATGGTTAAGAATAAATTAAAGGGAAATCATAGTAAATGACATTTTTTGGATCTCATTTCAATCGATGTCCCATTTTTTAAGATTAGGATTGGTGTCCCTTTTCTTTTTTCATTTTCTCTCTCCTTCATTTTTCATTCATTTTTTTACCTTCTCAACTCCTTTTACAATTTGTTTATTTTAAAAGATCTTCTCCCTCTCTTCCCTCCTCAAATATTCTCTTTTGACATCTCCGAAATAAAATCCAAACTACCTCTCTCTCTTTCCCAAAACATCAATAAAATCCAAATCTACCAAATCTTCTTCTTCGTAAGCCTCAACCTCTACTTTGTAATCCCCCCTCTCTACTTTGTAATTCATCTATCCATCGATCCTCCCTAATCCTTCCACCGTCAGGCGTGGGTCTTTTTGCGTGAAGTGGTATGATGCTTGGATTTTCTTTCAAAGAGCCAAAAAGTTGTGTGGATCTTCTTGCATGAGTCCGATGACATCAGACAGTGGGTGAACAGAAAAAGAAAACGAAAGAGAAAATAAAAAGGTAGAAGAAGACCAGATCTGAAACAACGTTGCGAGAATCGGTGAAAGAGAGAGTAGAATTTTACAGTCGATAAAGATGAGTGGAATTGGATGGGAAGCGCCAAAGGAGATTGAGAATTTGTTTCTCCTGATTTTAATGTTCTTCGAAGAGAAATAGAGAGAGATGGAGAATTGGTGTATTTGCAATTGCAGTAGCGCACTAATAATGGAGAAATTTTCTAATAATGTTGGCGTGATTCGATTTTCTAGGCGTAGGCATGAGACCTGAGGTTTTTTCTCCGAGATTCTTTTGTGTGTCCGAGAGTTTAGTGCAGAGGCGTGACACTAGAGGTTTTGTTCGGCAGATCAAACGTTGATCTCGAATGAAAGGTATGTAATCGCAATGACATTGTAATCACAATTACACTATGTAATTGTTTGCAAGAATCATGTAATTATGTACCTCTAATTGACATTTTTGTAGGTTATTAAATTTTTTAGGTTTTTACAACCTAAGTACTTGATAAATTTGTAATTTTGATTTTGCAAGTATGGAATTTTGTAGCCTGTAAATGTTGTAATTGCAAGTTTTTTTTTTTTTTTTTTTTTTTTTTTTTTTTTTTTTTTTTGTGTAGATTATTAGATTGTTGTATGTTTTTAATTTACATTTTTTTTTTTGTAGATTTTGTAAGTACCTTCAGTGCATTGTAAATACACTGTAATTACAATTTGCATGTACCACACAATTGTAAGTACAGTATAATTTTAATTTGCAAACTTATAATTTTTTGTTTGCATGTTATGTTATATACACTGTAATTCCACTTATAACTTTTTTCTACATGTTATGTTATATACATTGTAATTCCACGACATATTTTGCAATTTGCAAGTACCGCACAATTGCAAGTACAGTGTAATTTCAATTTGTAAACTTATAATATTTTCTACATGCTATATTATATATATTGTAATTCCACAACATATTTTCTCCAATTTTTTGTCATTATTTACGATATGTTATGTTATATACACTGTAATTGCAATTTGCAAGTATCGTGTAATTCCAATTTGTAAAATTGTAAATACCTTTAATTTGGGTTCTAATATTTTATTCTTCATATTTTGATTTTTGAGGTCGATTTTTTAAACATAAATATTTATTGGATTTTTGTTGGTAGTAGAAAGGGAGAGAGAGGTTTTTAGAGAGACATGAGTGATATTTTTGTTCTGTTGTGAGATTACGGGTAAGAAGAAAGAGAGGAAGGAGAAAAATTGGGAAGAGAGAGAGAGTTAGTTTTTTTTTTTTTAAATTACTAAATCTTATAAATGAGGGAAGAGATTGAGATCTTGGGAAGGGTAAATAAAGAACGAAAAATCTAGGGGAGAGAGATTAAATTAAAAATGGACATAAATCAAACTTTTAAAAATAGGGACATTATCGATTTTGGGAATTAAAAAAAGGGTCATTTATCTCTTTGCCCCTAAATTAAAGAGAAAATTACCCGCAGGAAATACTCGAAATACTCGATCCCCGCAAAATTAAACTAGGAATTTTGCGGAGACGGGTAATGGAATGGAGGACGGGAACAGGGGCGGTGATAAGCGTCAAAGTTGCTAGATTTACAAAGCTAGAGGTCATTCTAGGATACTTGTAACAAATATGACTAACTTAACCTTCGATCTCAACCCCTAAGAAATGCTAGACGACAAATTACTTAAATAATCTAACAAACCAAAGATCGGGCAAAGTTTGTGCCTCCCATCAACCCTCCATCTTCAAAGTACTCCACAAGCAAGATAGATCAATCCTCACTTGAATGCTCCAAATATACATGCATTTTATCACAAGAACACACAAGAAACAAAACTTAAAAGCTTACAAGGTTTAAAACTCAAAACACTACATTTCCATCTATTTATTCTTACAACAATGTGGATGACTTTTTTAGAGCTTATTAGGAACATTCTAGAATTCCTAATTACAAATCATATTAAATACAATAATCATAATATTAAAGTCTAATACATGTATTTAACTAATGCATTAACTTATTTAATGCTTACATGTATTTGGACATCAATATCATTCATGAATGTTCATTGCAACTCTTCACCAAAGAGTTGCAACTCTTCCAATTTCATGGATCTCCTTGCAGCCCTTCATAAACTCATGACAACTCTTCAAAAATGCATGTTTCAGCTTCAATTCTTCTACTGGCCAAATTCATCATCCATTGGATATGATAAATTCATTCTTCTTGAGGATACTTTATGTTGATCAGATGAATATAAATCATATTCATATCATTCTCCCTTTCTTTAAGAAGGTTCGTCCTCGAATCTAAAGCATATCACAATGGCTTAAGAAGAAGTTCAAGAGTCATCATTGGCTAAAGAGAAAAATTGAACAATGATGTTTTTTTTTTTCCAGAGAGCAAAAATGAAAGATTTACAAAGCCAAAGGTCTTTATAGGATCCTTGTAAAAATTCATCTCAACTCAAACCTTACCAACGACTTTTTTTTAGATAGAAAAAAATGAAAGATAACCGGAAGCATAATTGATAAAGATAGCAAAGATGCAAGATTTATAAAGTTAGAGGTTCTTCTAGGATCCTTGTAAATATTAAACTCAAACACAAACCTTACCAACCACTTACCTACAACACTGTGGATAAAATCCGATCTAAACCAGAAGCTCTGATACCAAATGATAAGCGCCAAAGTTGCTAAATTTAAAAAGCTAGAGGTCTTTCTAGGATCCTTGTAAATATTTATCTTAAACATGAACCTTACTAACCACTTACCTACAACACTGTGGATAAAAATCGATCTAAAGTCGAAGCTCTGATACCAAATGATAAGCGTCAAAGTTGTTAGATTTACAAATCTAGAGGTCCTTCTAGGATCCTTGTAAATGTTCACAAATATGATTAACCTTCGATTTCAACCCCTAAGAAATGATAGCCAACAAATTACTTAGATGATCTAACAAACCAAGGATTGGACAAAGAATGTGGCTCTCATCAACCCTCATCTTCAAAGCACTCCACAAGCAAGATAGATCAATCATAACTTGAATGCTCCAAATATACATGCATTTTATCACAATCACACAAAAGAAACAAAGCTTAAAAGCTTACCAGGTTTAAAACCCAAAACACTACATTTCCATCTTTTTATTCTTACAACAGTGTGGATGACCTTTTTTTATAGCCAATTAGGAACATTCTATAATTCCTAATTACAAAGCATTTTACTCCGGAGGAGGTTCGTGCTATTTTATTTATTCTGTCGAATCGACGACATACAGGGGACCATGCGATTTGGCACTGTGAGAAGTCAGGGGTGTTCTCAATAAATAACGGATATCGTCTGGCCCAAACTGAGTCACTTCATCAAGGGGCGTTCTTGTGATCTTCTGCAGAGGGGTTAATGAAGTGGTGGAATGAGTGTTGGAGGATGGGGATTCCGACCAAGATTAGGATCTTCATATGGAGACTTTGTTTAGATCGCCTCCCAACCCTCGATAACATGGTAGATGAGGGATTGATGTTCTGAATGTGTGTGCTCTTTGTGCAAAGAAGGGTGGTAAACAGGTTGTCGAGACCTCCCAAATTAATATTTATACTACTGACTTGTTAATCTCCCAGGGAACTCACGTTAATCTAGACTTAATTAAATTAAATTTGCAATTGATAAAACGAGGGTTTTGGTTGGTAAAATTAGGGAACATGCAAGAAAATTGTGCTAACGGAAAAATAAACGAGAAATTAACAAATTAAACGAACGTGCTTAATTTTGAGAATTGGGATTGATCTCTATTGAAATTCAGTTCATCGACAATCAAAAGAATTAACTTATAAGCGGGTAATTTAGGAGGGAGGGGTGATTTTTGAAACAAATTAGAAGAATATGGTAGTATTGAAAAAAAAATCGAGAAAAGTCTTTATTAAACTGCATTACTTGAAGACGCGCAACACTACTTATGTGGCAGATCGGGTGCCCCGGTTGAAGAAGCGCACCCCATACTAATTTTCCTTATTTTTCTCTCTACAGTTATTTCCCACCTCCCTCAATTATCAAATGGTCACTAGATACAACAAACTTATATTAGAGGCATCTTAACACTATCTCAACAAACAAAATGCATTTTAACAATATATAATTATTCATTAAAAATAATATATATAATTATTTTTTAGTAACAAATAAATTAGACAAAGATTGGTTTACTAAAAATAACGAATGAATAAAAGATAAATAAAATAAAATTATTTGTATTGTATTCATAAAAATGCATTGTTTTTATGAATTGAAATTAAAATTAAAACTATATAATATATTACTTATTAGTGATCAGAGGAGGTTACATTTGTCTTTTAGGGGCCGTTTGGCCCACGGAGTTGGGAGGAGTGGAGTTGTGGGGAGTAAATTACTCCCCGTTTGGCCCAAGGAGTTGTTTAACTCGGACAAAAAATATCAACTCCCCAGACTTCTACAGTAATTACTATTCAACTCTCCTTCATTTTCCTCTCTTTCTCTCTCTTCCTTTTACAATATTTTTTAATTATTTAAAAAAAAACTTAATTTAAACGAAAGGTGTAAAATGACTAAAAATGCAATTCAACCTATTTTTTATTTTAAATATAAATTAAGTTGTTGAATTAAAAGTTAAAATTGGTACTTAAACAAAATTTAAAATGTAGTATTCAAGAAGAAATACAAATATAGCTTATTTGGATTCACTTAGATTAATGGATTATTTTTTGGATCCACTTAGATTAATGGATTAAAATCTTTCAAATTCACATGTAATAGTTAATCGACTATTGTACGACTATTTGTTTTATTTCAAAACGATCCAAATAAAATGAATAATTAATGTGAGTGATATTGAAAAAAGAAGGTGAAGTATGGTAGTCAAAGTTATTTTGGTTATCTTCGAATAAATTTGTAAAGGATACATAAAATAAAAAACACAAAAATCGTATTCTTAAAATTTATTGGAAGAAGTTCTTGATAATAAAAATATGAAAAATTATAGAAAATAGGTTCTAGGTGTAGTGCATATGAAATTACGAGTTTAAGTGGGTGGAAGCGAGGAATAACGTGTTTGACACATAGATATGTTTATGTGTTGTTTTTTTTTTTTTTTCTTTAGAGAAAATTGTAAAATATACTTACACTAAAAAACAAAAAAAAATCTCACTTTTAAAATTCATAAAATTAAAAAAATTAAAGATTGAGCCTTTAAAAAATAATAATAAATATATATTATTAATAGTCAAGGTGAGAGAGATTAAAAAATTAATGTGAGGTATTGTGTTCAAAATTATTTTTTGTTATCTCCAAAGAAATTTGGAAAGTAGATAAAATAAAAATAAAAAATTGCATTGTTAGAATTTATTAGGAAAAGTCCTTAATAAAGAAAATTGGAAAGTTTGTAGAAAAAAAAATTGTGTCGAAAAAACTAGTAAAATAAACTCAAATTTCAAATCTTGAGGTTCAACAACTCCCTGTCAAAAAAATATGGAAAATTATAGAAAAAAATTGTACAAAAAAAAAAATAGTTAAAATAAACCATCATCGTTGAGATACTGAGATACTGATTTAAGGGTGGAGTGAATTTAGATGGGAGGCAGAGAAAGATGTGTTTGACACATGAATAGACTATACTTATGGGTAGACAATCTTATAATTCATAAAATTAAAGACGAGTCCTAACAAAATATATCTATATATATATATTTTTTTTTTTTATAATCAATGTAAAAAAATAATGTCAAATATTGTGTTCAAAATTATTCTTGTTGTCTTCCAAAGAAATTTGTCTAAGATAGATAAAATAAAAAAAATAAAAAAATCATTTTTAGAATTTATTGGAACTGGAAGAAGTCCTTAATAACAAAATTTTGAAAGTTTGTAGAAAAAAAATTGTACAGAAGAAAACAACTAAAATAAATTAAGGCTTCACAACTCCAGACTAAACAACTCCCTACTCCAAACACACCACAAACTTCAGAACTCCAGACTAAACAACTCCCTGCCCCAAACAGACATACCTCAGAACTACCCAGACTAAACAACTCACCAGACTAAACAACTCCAGACAAAACAACTCCAACTCCTCCCAACTCCTTGGGTCAAACGCCCCCTTAGTAGTCATTTTTTCATCTCCTATTATTCATGCATTGTCCTTGTATCATACTATTATTCTTAAAAATGCATTGTTTTTAAGAATTGAAATTCAAAGATCGAATGATTTTTTATTTTTTTTTATTAGTATTTTTTCTTCACTGTTTGGCTTGTGCTTTCATACTAACAAGTAATTTTATTTATTTATCTCTTATCCATCCTTCATTTTTCTTAAACCAACATGTGTCTAATTTATTTGTTACTAAAAATAATTATATATATATATATATATATATATATTATTTTTAATGAATAATTATATATTATTTTTAATGAATAATTATATATTGTTAAGATTATCTTTTGTTGTATGTGGTGGACCCCACAAAATGTTGGACAATTAAGGGAAGGTGGGAAATCAACTACGCAGAGGGAAAGTTGTTAACAATATATGGGTTGCGCTTCCTCAACCCGCCCACCCCATCTGCCACATAAGTAGTGTTGCGCGTCCTCAAGTAGTGCAGTTTAATAGGACAAAAAAAAAAACCCTTTTTTTTCGATTTTTTTTTTCAAAACTACCCTATTCTTCTAATTTGTTTAAAAAATCACCCCTCCCTCCTAAATTGCCCATAATAAGCTCAACCACACAATTTGTCTGACCATATTTCGGCTCAAACAACCCAAAAGAAATAATTAGAAAAGTGCCATTCTAATTAACTTGACCAATAATCAATTCAAGGTGATCAATCCTAAATCAATTGAAGGTCAGTGACGGGAACACTGCGACGAATTAAACCAAAGAATAATTCAATTTTTCCTTTACCCAAAGTCTATCATGAAAACAATAAGCAATTCATACCCCCACCCTTTGTCACCTAGGCTCGAATTACTTAGTCATGCTTAGACCTATGTTACTCAACGATTAAGGAAAACTTAGGTCATAATCTCTAACATTTTAACATGCACAAGAACAAGGGCATCAATCATAATTGATTACACATGCTAATTGGATACAATCATGGGGAAAAGATGCAATAAGCTAGACATAAGCTAAATAGGCCTTAATGGGTAAATCTTCCCTTCAATCAATAGTTCAACAATCCTTAATCTCAAAATTAAACACTAACCTTACAAGCCTTCCATGGAGAATGAATCTCTCCAAAATTCCATGGAAAAGCTTGAGTACATACAACAATGGAGGAAGAAAACCCAAAATTTGGGTAAGAAAACTGTAATCCTGAGGAAAATTTGAATGGAAGATAACCTAAAATTGGAAAAACTTTACTTTTATACTTGGCGTAGCGTCGAGACGCTACAGACGGGAATTCACCGCGCGCGCAACTTTGAAGCGTCGCGACCTGGGACAAGTGTCTTGACGCTGATGCTCGACACTTGTTCTCATATATTTTTTTTTTTTTATAGAAATCTGATTTGAGCAGCGTCTCGACGTTGGGCCTTTTGTTCTAAATAAAACTTTAACTTCTCTTCTTTACCTGGTTCCTTCCCGAAGCTTCTAAAACACCCATATTAGCATCGAAACGCGTCATTGGACTCTTTTACCTCCCAATCGTGAGTTTACCTACAACAAGGCCATATAATAAACATTAAGCACGATAATTAGCTAATATTAAGAAGTAAATAATAGCTCAATGTGAGAGCTATCAAAGGGGAGTCTAGTCTCCATGTCTTCTGGCAGTGTAAGTTTGTGCGGCGAGTGCTGAAGGAGTCAAATTTTGGCTCTCTTTACAATTCCAGTCGGAGGGGGATGTAGCTTCTCTCTTGTGGTGTTTGTAGGGTAAGGTGAGGTGGCGAGACTTCGAGGTGACGCGCGTGTTATGGTGGGTGGTGTGGGGTTGTCGGAACATGGCTTGCCATTCGGGGCCCTGACCTCTGGTTGAGTTGAATTCATGGGTCTCGGGCTATCTGAGATCGTTTTGGGAGGCAAATGAACGTGGAGATGTAGGGGAGGTGACTGATGTCATTGAAGCCCAGACGCGGGTATGATGAAGTCCTTTGCTGAATGGTTTTTATAATATGAATGTGGATGCAGGGTTCCGAAGTGATGAACGATTGGCGGGGTTTCGAAGTGATGGAGGGTTGGCAGGTTTAGGGGTGGTGGCTCGGGTGTTGGGATTATGTCCTAAAACTCGTGGTTTGTAAATTGAATATATATTCTATTGTGCAATAAAGATGTTATTGAGGTTTATTCAGTAAAAGTATTATTGAATAAAGTGAATTGTGTTCTTTTAACCCAAATCCAATAAACTAAGAACCCTTGGCTATAGGATGTATACTTGAACTTCATGTGGAGACATGAATGTGGATCAAGTTCGAGTAATAGCCAGAATGGTCTATACTCTCGGGTCACTCTCACCCATGCAAGTCAAAGGATCAAGTTCGAGTAATAGCCAGAATGGTCAAAGGATAAGGTTGGCTATGGATGTGTGGCCCACTTTGTATAGTACAAACGATGTGATCCTAAATCGTCCATGTAGAGACATGCGAGTGGGGGCGTCCTGTGCAATGAGTTTTCATAAGACTAGACCGCGAAATAAATCACTCTTACTTAATAACTATGTTTACTGTTAAAGACTGACTTTTTCATATGATAACTTAGGTAACTCGATCTGAATTCTGAGCACGCTATGAACTCCTATTTATTCGGGATTATCCTTTGACTTGCATGGGTGAGAGTGACCCGAGATCGCCGACTCAATAAGCTTACCATCTTGGGGATAAGACCGGGTAGAGAGCTGGGAACATAGTTCTGCGAGATGGAGTTCACTCCTACCCGCTTTTAGGGTTTAGTAGAAAGGTCGTTCCCTTAACTGTTGACTCCAGGTCTTGAACAAGAGGCCTCACCCTCTCATTGGCCCAAGAGTTATATTGGCAGCGATGACTTGGGTTTCGAACGTGCGTAATTTGTTGATGGCGGAGGGACTTGGGACGATGGAGGAGTTACGTTTGGCTTAAGAGGCGGGTTTGAAATTGGTGGCTTCCGAGATGGATTCCTCTCGGATTTGTAGCCTGTTACGGGAAAAGGTTGAGGATTTGACAGAAGTTGGTATGCTCGTGGCGGATCTATGCTCTCAGTTCCCTCGGCCTTTTAGAGAGCGTTGTAGCTTTACTCATCGAGAAAGCAATGTGGTGGCTCATCGGTTAGCACAATTGGCGTTGGCATTTTGTCAGGATATGGTTTGGATAAAGGATTTTCCCCCACAAGTTAAACCTTTTATTTTGGGTGAGATGGTTGTTGTTTGAATGCTTGTATTTTGCTCTAAAATAAAAATAATAATGATAATAATTTTGACAATAATTTGTAAAATTTTATTAATAAAAATCGAAGTGTCATCAAATTATTATTACCTTATTCCCATAATAATATAAAAAAAATTATTATTACTTTAGTTCGTTTAAATACTATTTTTTTTATCATTTTAATCAACATACTTTCAAAATATCTATTTTAGCCTCTATACTTTTTTTTGTCCACTTTAGTCTTGTGCTTCCAAAATATTCGTTTTGGTCCCTATAGGGTGAAAAGTGGTCGTTTTAATCATTTCATTTCATTTTTTTTTTTTTCATTTTTATTATAATTTGAGCAGAATATTACAGTGAATAAATTAGACTTTTTGCTTTCTCTTATAAATAATGTAATTTTAAAAAATAATTACGAAAATGGATACTTCTGAAACTATTTACAAAAATATAGGTAGTTAAATGTGTAACATGACCACAATTTTCTGGATGAATCGTGTATCAAGACCACGATTTATGGGGTAAATTGTGTACCATGACCACGATTTATGGGGTAAATCGTTTTCTATGGCCATGATTTACGGGATGAATCGTGTACCATGCTCACGATTTTGGGGTAAATTGTGTACCATGGGCACAATTTAGGGGTAAATCGTGTACCATGGCCATAATTTACGGGATGAATCGTGTAGTTTTAAATGTTTAGTTAGCTTGGATTATTTTCTCTGTTGGTCTTGGTCTGTTGGAACTTGTTGGATGAGTGTCAAGTACTTGTACTAAGCCTTGAGTCAACTAACCATGCTAGAAAGAATGGAAACTTATAAGACATTGCCTTAGCAAAGTGAAAATCTCTACTTTTTGTGTTTATCTAACCTAGGAGAGCACATTTCAAACCTTAGTTCTTAAAGTTCCAAACCTTTTTCAACTTGCACTAGATGCTTCTAGCTAAGTTTGAGGGTTTGCAGTACTCTCATTGAGGACAATGAGAAGTTTAAGTTTGGGGGTGAGGCAATCTTCTAGAAAAAGATTTTCCTAAGAACACTCATCTTTCCCATATAGATGCACTCCTCTCTTCTTTGTGATTTTTATTTTTATTTTTATTTTTCTCGAGGTTGTTGAGTAACTAGGGTCAATTGTGTAACCCACAGTTTGCGTAAAAAGGTAACTAAAAGAATTAAAAATTCAAAAAGCAGAAATAAAGAAATAACATAACTGCCTAAAAAATGATGAGGTTTAGGCTGGGAAGTTACCACCTTTGGAAGCTTAGATGTTCCTTGTAATGAAATTTGATCATAAGTGTTGAGATAAGCAGGGAGTTGTGACTAGAAGAATAATCTTAAGGGAAATGAGTGTTCATCCTTAAGGAGAGATGTCATGACTTAGTTGTTCTATAATTTTGTACTTTGTCACTTGAGTTTCTAAGCATGACATGACTCCAAGGATTCTTAGGAAGAAAAAAGAATTGTGTTAAGTCTAGAAGCATGTACTGAGTTTGCAAGTTGAAAAGAAGTAGAATTTAAAGCTAAGGAAAGATTGCACAATGAGCTTGAAGATTTAAGTAGATAAAGCAAGATTTAGAGAATTGCAAAGAGCTCAATGTTTAAAGGTATAGAGAAGCAGAATGAGTGCGAGAGAGTTGACTCTAGCTAAGGATAAGTTACAGGACAACAAGGGCAATAACCTAAGTGCAGCATTGCAGAAGATTTTACTAAGATAAAAGTTTTGCGAAATTGTTGTAACAACATTATTAAGCAGCTTTAGGCAATATTCTTGTTTTGCTAGGATAGCTTAGAAATTAAAGAAAAATAAATGGGTGCTTAGTTTAACATTACTCAGGGACGAGCAATGATTCAAGTTTGGGGGTTTGATAACTCTTCAAATAAGAGTTATTTAGGGTCTTTAAAGGATATAATTAACTCGTGATTAGAGTAATTGCTCGAGGTATTGCATGATTATGCCCATATTTGTTATTAAATTCCTAAGAAGATCATTTATGAAGACTTTGCATGGTTTGATAGAATTCATGCCTGAATTATGAATAATTGACACACTTTATGAATACTCAAGTATTTTGGGATTGCAAAACAATATGGAGAAAGCAAAACTTTCGCGAAAACTATACCCGAGCACGTGGGCTGGCAGACATTGTCCTCTTCCGTACACACAGAAAAAAAAATTCTATGTTTTGTCAACCAATGAGAGAATATAACCGTTTTAGGGCAACTTTTGGAGAAACCCTAATGGTATTTAAAGGAAATGATAGAGAACTTTTTGAATGAGCTTTTTAAATAGACATTTTACCCTAGTTTTAGAGAGCTTTTTGTTGTATCTTGAAGGAGAAGTTGTCGGAGAAGACAAAGTTGCCATTGATTCCGGTCGACGGAGAAGAAGTTGTTGAGTTGAAGCCTTGGCAAAGAACTCTTCTCCGTCGATGAAGTTGTTGAAGCATAATCTTCTCCCCCTTATTTTTCTTCTCTTCATCTATTTTATGTTGAACGTTTTTAACTTTGTTTTCAGTATTTTTGTTGCTGCCATTATGTTTTCTTTGAGCCATTTTGTGCTTCTATCTTGTAGCATGAATTAACCTCTCAAAGGGAAGGTTAGAAGTATGAATTAAAAGGTCTTTTGATGTTTTAGCTTTCATTTTGTGCAAGCTTTCGAAGCATGTTTGTTTTAATTCTAACAATACATTTTCGATCAGCCATCCATTATGTGTTAATGAACTTTTGATCTCCGAGAGGAGTAGAAAGTTCTAATTATTCATATTTTTGCTAGCCTTTCATGGTAACCAGTGGGGAGTTTAGAGATATTCACTCACCTAGCACACTAGTGAACAACATGCTTGTATGAATAGAAGTACAACGGGAGTTGGTTTCTAATGCTTGAAATATCGAGAGGGTTTCTATGATAATGTTGTGTGAGCTTAAGCATTTGTTTCGTTAAAGCGTCATTGTGGTTGATTACTTCAAGCTTACTTTTTTTGTTGTATTCTCTGTCTTTAGTTATTTTGCTAAGTTTTTATTATCTCAGCATTTTCGCTATTTACTTGTTTCTGTGTTTTTTATGTTTTGTCATTATTCAGCAACACAACCAACAACATTTTATCACTGGTTACATTTGTCTTCAATCGATCTATACTTAGCATAAACTTAATCAAATCTTTGTGGATACGATATAAAAATACTTATTACTTGTTGCACTAGACCATGTATACTTGCATGATTTAAGTGCTCTACGTCTATTTTGCCCATGCATTGAGCACACAACAATACCTCACAATGACAATCAATCAGTCCATGAAGTGGTTGGTTTAGGCCGAGGTTTGCGAACTAAACGCTCATCAGTTCTTCTTTGTGATTTTGTTATTGATCCTACACAGAAAGAGAGTTCATCCTCATGTTCATCGACATCCACGAGCTCCTCATGTATTGGAAAGTCTTCATCTATAACCACAATTTATGGAAATTTTGCACCCTCTGTCTTTTCTTTAAGTTTTCGATTCTTTGGAAAAATCAAGAAGAATGAAATTTTTTCGATTCTCCGAATATCTACAATGAAGTGACCATTGTTTCCGATAGTTAAATTAACTTTCGACCGAAGCTGACGTTTTTTTGGTGGTCGAGTTCATTTCCGGTGAGTCTTCATTGTATTATTTCGATATGTGTGAGAATCTTAGACGTTGAGAAATAGTTTGAAGATAGGAGAAGGCATTTGATATGATTCGAAAGAGGATTGACGACTTTGAGAAGGTGATGGAATTAAATGAACAAAAATTCAATGGGACAATGATGTTGATCGAGGAGCGGTCAATGAAATGTGAGTTGAAGGGGAGGAGTGTAAAATCGATAAGAGCACTGCTTCAAGAACATGAAGAAGAACTTGCAACAAAGGAGAAGAAATCTGATGCAATTCAGATGACAGTTAAAGAGATCAACAAAGAACTCAAACTGAAAGTAAAGGAGGTTGAAACAATTCAAACTATGATTGCCACTAAATGGAAAAGGAGAGGTTAGAAAAGACTATAAAATCGCGGACAAAACAGCTCGATCTTAAAGAGAAGAAGTTTGGTTCCATGCAGACCAAGTTGAAGGATCTTTTCTAAAGATTTGTTATCAAAGAAATCAGAATTAGAATCCATCAAAACGTGTATCACGGAACCTAGTAAAGAATTTGACATGCAAGAAAAACAATTTGATGAAACTTAACAATCTATTAGAGAAAATCAATTGAAGAGAACTCAAAGAATCTCAAGAACCAAGAAAATGATTTCACCCGTACCAGTCGAAAGTTAACGATGGTCTTTTTATCTCTGAAGAATTGAAAAATCTTCATTCTTCTTGATTTTTCCAGAGAATCGAAAAAATAGAGGTTTCAAAATGTCCATAAATCGTGGTCATGGAACACGATTCATCTCATAAATCGTAGCCATGGTACACAATTTGTGAATTGTGATAAGTTTTCTGCGCGACATCGTATATTTCTTGCAGCAGTTATTGCAGGACATGAACCTTGTAATTTCAATGAGGTTATGCAAGATGTTGGTTGTAGAGAGGTTATGCAGAAGGAGATAGGAGCCTTGGAAGCAAATCAAACTTGGGTCATGGAAGTTTTTCCTCTTGGAAAGAAAACTCTTGGATGCAAATGAGTATATAAAATCAAATATCACGTCGATGGAGGGGTCGAACGACTCAAGGCTCGACTGGTCATTTTTGTCAATCATTAGGTTGGAGGTATTGATTATGAAGAGACTTTCGCTCTAGTGGCAAAAATGGTAATTGTACAAGTTTTTCTGGTAGTTGCAGTTGTAAAAAAGTGAGAACTCCATCAAATGGATATTCACAATGCTTTCCTCCATGGTGATCTTAATCAGGAAGTATGCATGAAATTACCACTTGGTTTCACTGGCAATAGTCAGATATGGTATGTCGTCTCAAAAAGTCTTTGTATGGCTTACGCCACTTCGCGATATTGGTTTGCTAAGTTGGTTGCTTCATTGATGAAATATGGATTTACTTAGTCTTATTCAGATTATTCGTTTTTTACGTTGCATCAGGGACTAGTTCAGCTTAATGTCCTAGTATATGTTGATGATCTGATTATTTCTGGTAATGACTCTTCCGTTGTTGCTTCTTTTAAGAAATATTTGGGTGAATGTTTTCACATGAAGGATTTGGGCACTTTGAAATACTTTCTTGGCATTGAAGTTACTCGAAATCCAGAGGATGTTTTTCTTTGTCAATAAAAGTACACTCTTGACATTATTTTAGAAAAGGGACTTTTAGGAAGATTTCCAATTGAGCAAAATCATCGCATAGCCATAGTTATTGGCTCTTTGTTGACAGATCCAGAACGACATCTAGTAGGGCATCTCATATACTTGTCCTTTACACGACCTGACTTAGTTTATGTGGTGCACATTTTGACCCAATTTATGCAGGCACCACAACAAGAACATTGGGATGCTGCAATTTGTATGGTCCGTTGCTTGAAAAGTGATCTAGGTCAAGGAATTCTTCTTCGTTCCATTTGCGATCTTTCTCTATCAGGATGGTGTGATTCAGATTGGGCAAGTTGTCCCTTGACTTGTCGTTCTCTCACCGGTTAACTTGTGTTGCTTGGTGGTTCCCCTATTTCTTGGTAAACCAAGAAACAACAAACAATGTCTCGTTCGTCAGCCGAGGCTGAGTATCGCTCCATGACTTCTATTATGTCTGAGCTCAAGTGACTTAAAACGCTACTAGGCAGTCTTGGGGTGGATCACCTTCGTGCCATCAATTTATTTTGTGACAGTCAATCAACATTACATATTGCTCAAAATCCAATTTTTCATTAACGCACAAAACACATTGAGGTGGACTGCCACTACATTCGCGACACTGTTCAGGATGACACCATTGCTGCGAGTCATGTTTCTACCAACGAGCAACTTGCAGATATCTTTACAAATGCCTTGGGGAAACAACAATTTCTTTATCTTCTTCACAAGTTGGGCATTTGCAATCCCCATGCTCCAACTTAAGGGGATTAGGAAAATATTTTCATATATATATATATATATATATATATATATATATATATATATATATATATATATATATATATATATATACTTTCCTTTCCATGTAATTTTAGATAATGATAGGATGTATATATTAACAGATTATACATGAATGAAAATCAAGAAAAATTAAAAAGGTTTATCTTGAAAACATAGTATATAGCTCAAGAACATAGCTTCTAAAAAAAACCAAGTATATATAGAGAGAGAGAATTTTCCCGCTAATAATAAAAAAAAAAAAACGAAAAAATAAGATTTAGGTTACCTTCAAATCTTCAATTAGTAATGTGATGACCACAAGCTTACTATGTATTTATACAAGCTCCCAAAGATTAATACAATTTGTCATAGTTTTTTCTCATTTTTTTTTTTTTTTTTTTTTTTTTTTTTTTTTTTTTGTAAGATGCAATTAGTCATTGGATGCCAGCTGTCATTTGATTCGCTGTAAAATAAATTATATTAATAAAATACTCAATTTTGACCAATTAACTACTTTTTTCAACTAAAAAAAATTAAAGTTTGCCACGTGTCATCCTTTTTTGTAGCGTCAAATTATATAATATTAACAAATTTGAAAAATTGGGCTTCCTTTTTTTTATTATTAAAATCATTTTGTTTTTTCAAATAACTATAATTCCTCTTCCTCCCGTGTCATATATCTATTGGTTCACACCGTTTATTTTAGCTGTCAATTGTCTGTCTGCCACATCGTCACTCATTCATGCCACGTGTCATCATGTGATTCACCTCTCGAAAATTTTCACAAGCTCATTAATACAAATGCTTCAAATCAAATAGGTCTACTTTGAAGTTCTTATGTTTGAGCCATCGAAAAGGAAGCTTCACAAGTACTTATCAATTAGTTAAGTATTTCTTAACTATCTTTGCATAGTCTTAATATGATGTAGTGTCAATTCATTCATATACTCTTGATAGCACTAAGTTGGGTGACCATTTGAAAAGTCTTGATGTTGTATCTTTTAGAAGTCAACCTGATCATAACCTAAATGGTCAAAATATATATCTTCGACCAAAAACTGAGAGGTTCGAATTTCCACTCCACATAATGTTGGACTCAAGGGTGCAATACAATTTATAGTTGAGGTCCTGATATATCGTATTAAAGATGTTAGAAAGAAAAAAAATTCCTAATTGAGAGGGCATCCTTATTTTTCTTTTACTTTTTTGAGTTCAACAATATGCAGAGTGGGGGATTCGAACGAGGTTATTGGTGGATATAGCCCAACATGTTTTAGGGTATTTATAAATAGTATTTTTTAATAACATTGTTTTTGTGTGCTTTCCCCAAGCCGATCTCGGTCGAGATCGAGACCAGGATTACGAAAATCGTAACATTTTAGCCCATTCTTCTCTTCGGCAGCTACTGACTCCACGACGACCACGTCCACGGTGGCGTCCAAGTTGAATATGTCCCGCAAGTCAATTTCCCAACAAGATTCTGCGTCAACTTGACTATGTATCGATTCTAACGTATTTGGGATATTTCTGCAAATTTACTTTCTGACGGAATCCCCGAGGTATGATGAAGCTGAACTGGACCAATTCAATTAATCCCGCCAAAATTGACCGAAAAAGCTCCTTTTGGTACCAGATCGGAGAGACGTCCTCATCATCGATTCCATTCGAGAGACATCCTCATCACCAACTGCAACGAGAAGAAGAGATTGAAAAGAAAAAAAGACGAAAGAGGAGAAGAAGGAGAAGGGGTCTCGGTCAAAAAATGTGAATGGTTGTTTGCAGGTCCCGGTCCAAGAAAAGAAAACATTTATCGGTCCTGACCAAGATAGGCATCGGGAAAGCACGCAAAACCAATGTTCTTAAAAAATAACTATTTATAAATAGCTTAAAATATTTAAACTATTTATATCAATTATCCATTAGAACCTAACCTTCTAGTCGAAATAATATATTTTATGTTAGTAGAACTCTGTTCTTATTGAGAGTGTTTGTTTCTATACCTATGTATTTAAGTGAACCATAAATAATAAATTTGAAAAATACCAAAATGATATTTAATTGTGGTCGGAAAATTGCAAATATCGACGACCAAAACTTTAACAAAATTGACCCGTCGTCCAAAAAATAACGTTTTTGACTTGTTTGAGACTAAGTGATGTGTGAAATTATTCATTTACTCCTAACAAACCAAAAAATTATCAATTTTTTGTATTTCTTTCCCTTTCTTCTTTTAAAGTGTAAACTTAAATATTTTTAATTTTGGGTATTATAGACAAGATCCTTTAAAATTTGCTTAGTTTATAAGCATAATGAGAAAGAACACGAAAAAACTATAAAAACGAGTGGTTATTTAGCTAAAACGGGCTTACATAAGATCCCGCAATTGCATAAATTACCTATAAGACTCTGAGATCTCCATAGGGGCATAGATAGGTGAGCTCGCTCGATCTCACATGTTTGCGATTCTGGTTCATCTTCCAAACATATATCTCTCCCAATATAAGTCTGTTTTAGCTAAATAAATACTCGTTTTTATACGTTTTTTTTTTTGGTGTTTTTTCCAACCATGTTTACAAACTAAGTAAATTTTTAAAGGATCTTGTCTTAATATTCAAAATAAAAATATTTAAATTTAAACTTTAGAAGAGGTAATTTTTTTTTTTTTTTTTCAAACCCTAAATCCTATACCCTAAAAAAAAATTGACAGCCAAGTGAATTTTGCAATTTCTCCCAATCCAGTTGATATTTTTGCGATCCTTTTAACAAGTGTCACTATGTTGCTCTTGCTACTGCTACTCAAATCTCAGTCGACATACGATCCCCATTATCATCCCATCTCTGTTGATTCCATCGCCAAGAATTTGCTTCCAACGCTCTGAAAATGGACGCCAAGCCCAGCGAGATCAGCAGCTCCAAGATGTTCGGAGGCTACAATCGAAGATACCGCCATTACAGCCCAACTCTTGGCTGCTCCATGACCTTCCACATCTACTTCCCTCCTTCTCCTCTCCCCTCCCACAAATTTCCGGTAACTCCTCTCATTTCCTATTAAATTCAATCTCGATACGACCCATTTCAATGATCAATTGAAACTCGATTGCTAATGTTATGTTTGAGTGTCTCTGGAGCAATCGGCTTCCTGTTTGATCTTGCGGTTGTCTGTCTATGTTTATGTGTTTTGATTTCAGTGCCGTTTGATTTAGGGGTTTTGTGGAATGGATATCGAAAGGTTACCCTACCCTGTTAGTTATCATTTTTAGTATTTGATTGTTGTTGGAGTGTTTTTCTTTTTGTTACTGGAAATGTATTGGAATAATGATGATTGAAGGTTTGTTTGGGGTTGGATTTTGTTATTGAGCAGGTACTGTACTGGCTCTCTGGCCTTACTTGTACGGACGAGAATTTTATAATTAAGTCAGGGGCTCAACGCACTGCTTCCAGTGAAGGTGTTGCTTTAATTGCACCTGATACATCTCCAAGTAAGAACTGCTGTGGAACTCATTTTCAAGTATTGATGAATGATAATGTTGTTGGGTGAAATTTTGATTGGAAAGAATAATCCTTGTGCTCTTAACCTAACCACTTTGAACTTACTTGGATTCTGCTAATAACTCTTTCCAGTTCTATGGGAGGTAAATATTGTCAGTTTTTGCATTTTAAGATGTTTTTTTGATAATATATATCTGACCCAACAAGGCTATATGGTTTGAATTCTTCTATTGTGAATGTAAAGTAGTTATAGATTCAGTCATTCAGTGAGCTACTGGTTGGAAGGCCATGAAACAATCTGTGTAAATAACTGCCAAGATTTATGGGGTAAAGCAAAATCTATTATTTGAAGTGGATAGGATTTCTGCCCACGTTTATAAGATGGAACCATCATTTTTCTCTTTTCTCTTCAGTAATATGAAAGCATATTTATGTCAATCTCAATGTAATTCTCTTCTTAATAGACATTTTTATGAGGAATGATATTCAAAACTTGGTAATACAAAGTGAAGGATTTTTTTTATTGTTGCAGAAATCCTCTTTTTTCCCTTTTAACTAAGATTCATTGGTGTGGCTAATGTGTTTAGTTGTTACTGTGCTCGATGTGTTGATATGAAATTGATCCTATTGCAATCAACTTTTCAATATGGAAGTGAAGTGAGTACTTTATTATGATGAAATGTGACCTGGATCTTATATATTTTTTTTTTGGCTCATTATTTTAATAGGAGGCCTGAATGTGGAAGGAGAGGCAGACAGTTGGGATTTTGGTGTCGGTATGTTACTTCTTACTGTCATATTGCAGTTAAACAGGGTACTTTTGAGTTTTGACATAATATTTTGTCGCTCTTCAAATTGAACCAATGTACATTGAAGAACTGGGCCTTACTATTATGAATATTTTTTCATGTATAGTATGGTTGCTTTGGCTTGCATTTGACTTTTTAACTTCATAACTTTATTCAACGAGGTTTTTCTGATAGAGTTAAGTGTATGTATTGTCGTATTCCGAAGTCCTACCTTTAATGTATTTTACATCTTGTTCTATATGGCATTTAGTTTCTCATAAAATGATGAGTATTTCCACATACAAAATTATGAATTTACTTTCACGTTTTCCTTTTTTCTCGCGTTTCTTAAAAAGGTGCTGGATTTTATCTCAATGCTACACAAGAGAAATGGAAAAATTGGCGTATGTATGATTATGTTGTCAAGGAGCTACCTAAACTTCTGAGTGAGAATTTTCCACAGCTTGATACATCACGGGCATCTATATTTGGTCACTCTATGGGTGGGCATGGGGCTCTAACAATCTACCTGAAAAACTTGGACAAATATAAGGTATTTGATGATAATCTCTTATTTAATTTTCTGTTTAAGATTCAGAAAAACATAAATTACCATTACAATTGCTAAGGATCTTTTCGTTCAACAAGTTTTCTTTCAGAGAAAGAGGTTGTTTGTTAGACAGGTTTTGTATGCTCTCCCCACCCCAAACACTCGAGGGGAAAAAAAGGATGATTCGTTGCTTCCATCTGATAATAAATCATTGTTTTATTACCTTGTATTTAGTTATTTTATTCCTATAAACATTTTCTACTTAACTTTTCAGTCAGTATCTGCCTTTGCACCCATTGCCAATCCTATAAACTCTCCCTGGGGCCAGAAGGTATTAACAAATTATCTAGGAAGCAACAAAGCTGACTGGGAGGTGAGTTTTTATTAGATATTTAGTTTTTTTCACAATTTAATGTTAGGATGGAAATTTTTAATTATTGAAATTGTATAACTGCAGGAATATGATGCTACTCATCTAATCTCAAAGTTTCACAATGTATCTGGTACCATTCTAATTGATCAGGTAATGCTTTTTGTTCGTTCAACTTTCATGGGCAAATTGTTCCTTCACATCAGTGGCATTGGCGACTTTGTAAACTAAAAAACTTATCATTTAACATGTTCGGTGCATGTTTTTGAGTTCTCTAATATTGCATTAGTTGTTTGTTGTGTTCAATAAAAACATTTTATTCAGAAATTTCAATTTTGTTTTAAATATGGTTTAGTTCTTGAACTTTTATACATTTTTCTTTTTTTTGTATCTGAACTTTTCGAATTTCACCATTGGTTTTTCAACTCTTATTCACTTTATTTTTAAATAGGGTTTAGTTCTTGAACTTTTATACATTTTTCATTTTTTGTATCTAAACTTTTTCAAATTTCACTATTGGTTTTTCAACTCTTATTCACTTTATTTGAAGTTTTACTCTTTCAATTCGCATTTAGTCATTGTCATATAAATTATATTCTAAGTTATTGGAATTATAATTTGACACCATTAATTATATTATTTGGATAGTAAACAATTTCATTGATAGAATGAAAATACAAAGGAGATCCTCAATAGGAAGATTACAAAAGACCTCTCCAATTGGATTGGAGGGTAGCTAAGCTATAGTGATGGAAGAGAGGGGAGCATTTACTCGTACACCAAGTCACAACCGTATTAACTATAGCCTAAAAAAATCTATAATAAGAGTATTCCTTTTCTTGAAAGATTCTTCTGTTTCTTTCTTGCCAAATGTTCTAGAAGTAGACTCTTATAAAATTTTCCCACAGGATCTTCTTCTCCTTTTTGAAAGTGTGTCCTCCAAGGGTGTATGAGAGAAAAAGTTGAGGGTTCTGGGAGAATCGTGTGCCATTTGAAAGATAAAAGGAGATAGTTCCAAAAGGTCTTTGCAAATTGACAAGAGAACAAGATGTGACTCTGTGATTCTGATTGTTGTTTGCATATTGTATACCACTGTGGAGTGGAGATAAAGCCGTGTAGGGCAGTCTTCTCTAGAGCTTGCCATGCATATTGATTGCCTTGTGTGATAGCTCCCATAGTAAGAACTTTACCTTCTTTGGGTAGTGTCCTTTCCAAATCAGATCATAGAGATGTAATGATGTCTCGGTGCTGGAGGGGGAGAGATCAGGCAAAAGGGAGCTGATGGAGAAAAGCCCATTTGGTTCGGGCTTCCATATTCTTGCCCCTCCTTTGTGATAAATAGACAATGTAAAAGCTAAAAGGGCTCCAAATTCCTCAATCTCAACATCTATCGGATTTCTTCTCAATCTCAAATTCCAAAACCAAGTTCATTATTCCAGAATTCCTTTACAGCCCCATCCTTTTTGAGAGAGAGACTGAAATTCAGGGGAAATTTTCTAGCAAGAGATTCATCCCTAAGCCAAATGTTCTTCCAAAAAGAAATATGGCTCCATTCCCTATAATAAGCTATTATTTCATGAATCAGTGAGCAATGCTTCAGTATAGCTTTCCAAGGGCCTTTGGCTGTTGCAAGGGAGGTGCTGCCCGATTTTGTGTTGAGAGGTGTGGGTCCATATTTCGCATCTATTACCTTCCTCCATAGCGCGGTTTTTTCACTATGATAATGCTAAATCCATTCTGCTAAGGGGGCTTTACTTTTATCTTTGAAGCTATGTAAATTGAGCCCTCCTTTCTCAATGGGAAGAAGTTTTTCCCATTTGACAAGAGATTCTGTACAAATTGGTTTAGGGTTTAGGGTCAAGATGGATACCCTTTTTTTCTTCATTACCCTTCCAAAGAAAATGATGGTGATCACCTTGGCTGGCATTTGGAAAATAGACATATAGTACGTCAGAAGGTTTGATGACGTTGCTTGGATGAGCGTGAGTCTATCACCCTTTGATATGTGTGTGTTCTTCGATGAAAGAAGCCTTTTTTTCCACCTTTTCAATCATAGGCTCCCCAAAAGCCTTAGATCTAGCCTCTAGGTTTACCATCGAGTGGGAGACCAAGATATGTGGCTAGCCAAAAACCAGCTTTGCAATCATATTTTCGGGCGAGAGATTGAACCTGATTACCCAAACTGATACCAAAAAGTTCAGATTCTTGGGGGTTAACATTGAGCCCCGATGCCACCTCAAAGAGCTTCGCAATGTTGAACAAGTTTTCAAGAGCTTGGTCTTCTTCCGTTGAGAATAGGATTGTGTCGTCGGCGAACTGAAGGTGATGTAAGTTCAGTGAGCCCGTCCCCAAAGAGAATATCACATTTCTATTTGTAGCATATGTCATAAGTCATAAGACGACTGAAACAGTCCATAACCATAATAAAGAAGAAGGTAGAGAGGGGGTCACCTTGTCGAAGACCTCTAGAAGCTAGAATCTTTCCTCTCGGGCAACTGTTAATGATGATTGAGAAGTTTGGAGTGGAAATGCCACCCCTAATTCATTTCCTCCCAGTTGGGTCAAGGCCCTTAGCCAATAGAATCTCATCTAGTAACTCCCCATCAGCCTTGTCAAAGGCCTTTTCGATGTCTAGTTTAATGATCACCCCTTTCTTCTTTTTCCTTCTCCATTCGTCGATGAGCTCATTGGCTACAAGAGATGTATCTAAGAATTTTCTTTCGGCCACAAAAGCTGATTAAAATTTGTTGCTTGTATGGGGAAGAACCTTCTTGAGCCTTACGGAGAGTACTCTAGCAATAATCTTGTACATACATGAGATGAGGCTAATTGGGGGATAACCCTCCATGCTTTTGGCGTTTGATCTTTTTGGAGTAAGGCAAATATAAGTATCATTTAAGTTGGCATTGATAATACCATTCTTGAAAAAATCTTGGAACACCCTCAATATGTTGGCTTTAAGGATGTTCCAAGAGTTTTTATAGAATTTAGCGGTAAATCCATTCGGCCCCGGTGTTTTGTTTGATCCCAATTCTTTCACAGCTTTCCAAATTTCATTCTCTGTGTAGGAAGGAACCTACAGCCCTTCTTTTTTTTGTGTATAAATCCCCATAGAATCTACGGAATTCTCCTTTAAGTTCAGAATCAGTTACTAAGCTTCTGCCCTCTGCTGAAAGGATCTCAAGGATGGAGTTCTTTGTCCTTCATGCAGCCTCAATACGATGAAAAAAACTTGTATTTATGTCCCCCTCACCCAACCATTTCAATTTACAAATTTGTCTCCAAGCTTCCTCTTTCACAGCCAACAAGGATAACAACTGAGCTTTGATAGAAATCCTCTGTTGAATTTGGACAGCTTGTAATTCCCCTGTTTCTTGTAAAGAGTCCAGCACCGATAATTCCACAATAAGTTGCTCTTTCTGATTTTTAATGCAGCCAAAAGTGTCTTTGTTCCAAGCTTTCACTGCTGTTTTCAGGCCTTTGAGCTTCTATATAAAGCCATGTCCCGGCCAGCCCCTTAAGGGTGTGTTGAGCCACCAATATTCAACCATGGGGATGGAGTTGTGGTTTGCAGCCACATATTTTTTAATCCAAAAGGGGGGTAGGGTGGGTAGGGCCCCATTTGTCAACACCAAAGGAGAGTTGGATGGGGTAGTGGTCTGAAGTTACCCTCTCAAGCCGTTTTGCCATAGTATTCGGAATCTAGAAAGGAAAGCTTTTGTAGCTAGATACCTATCAATGAGCAAAAGGGTGGGAGCCTCTCAGAAGTAAGTGTACAAGCCTTTAGATAGGGGGATTTCCACAAGTGCCGCTTGTTCAATAAAATCATTAAATCTGTGCATATGCCTTATTGGTCTTCTATAAACAGATTTTTCTGTAGTCCATCGAATAACGTTGAAATCCCCTCCCAACAGCCATGTGCCCATACAAAGATAAGATTAATCCCGGAGTTCCTCCCAATATTGAGGATTCTCCTCTGTTCTAGTGGGACCATAGATACATGATATCCAGAAAGAAAACCCATAAGCAAGAGAGATGTGAAGGGAGGGGGAGAAGACACCTTTGGTGATTTCAGAAACCGCAAAGGATGGGTCATTCCACAAAATTATGATGCCACCTGAGGATCCAATTGAGTCAAGCATAGTCCAACCCACGTCTTTGGCACTCCAGATTGATTGATAAAAAGTCTATCAACAAAGGCTACTCGTCACTTGGAGAATGGCTATTGTAGGATTGTGCTCGATTCTAGAACTCTTGATGAGGGCCCTTTCCTCTCCACAGTCCAAGCCTCTAACACTCCATGCCTCTAACACTCCATGAGATAATAATCATAAAGAGGTGTTCTGCCCACCCTGTTGCAATGAGGAAGAGGGTTTGTCATATTAACTGTGGAAGATAAATTAGAAATCTCCCTAACCCATTTGCTCCGTTTCCTCATCTCCTTTGCTTTCTTGGATTACTTGATAACTTGGTTGGTAGGGGAAGAATTCCAAGGGCCATAGTCTTTAGCCAAGGAACAACCAACTGTAGAAGGGGTGTATGGACGGATCAAGGAGGGGAGGGGGACGACTTGAATTGGTTGGTGTTTACCCATGAAGAAATCCTTTGTCAATCCCATTTAATTGTCCAAGGAGGCTCTGTAATCGACCTCCTGTTGGCTCAAGGTAATTTGAAGGATATCGGGGCTAGAGTGGCTGAGTGGGTAAACGGTTGTGGGGGGAGGAGGGGGAAGATGGAGGTGGTAAAACAATGGTAGAAGAACACTAAACTTATGATCTTTGATCAGTTAGAGAGACTTCTGTCATTTATTCTCAACGAAAGCTCGATACTTTTTAAAATAAAATAATAACAAAACTTATGATCTTTGAGGAAGTACTGTTGACTGCGTTTGTCAATAAATGACCCCGAGGGGCAGCTCTGTTGGTTAGGACTTGAGGAAGTGAACCATTCTATGGGGAACGAAATGGTTCTATTGTTGAGTTCTTGAATGAAAACAGGGTCAATGATAAACCCTCTACTTTTTCTTTCTAGTCTCTAGGAGAATCGATTGAGTTTTTTGTAATCTGTACTGTTACGGTTGATTTGTTGTCTTTGGGACATTGGAATCGTTAGTGCCTCACAAGTCACAAGTTTAGCTCACATTCAAAGATCTGATAGGGAACGAAGCCAACTTTGAATGTGTTTTATATACCCCTAAGGTGTACTGGTTCGAGCCTTTAGGTAGAACGCTTAATAAAAAAAAAAAAATTGTCTCCAAGAACTGGCATTGATATGCTCTCGGAATTGTGGATTCTGTAATTAGTACATTCAAACAAACGACCTTACTTAAACATGATTTGTTCTATAGGTTGTCAATTGTGTTCTTGAAATCTACATTAGTACATACAAACGATTCAAGCTTACACACACTTGTTGATATGATACTACTACCTTCTTTACTCTCCTTGTCGATAGACGTATAAAATGCCGGTTTTGTACCCTTTTCACAGGGAGAGGATGATGAATTCTTACATGGACAGTTGATGCCACACAAGTTTGAAGAGGCATGCAGGGCTGTGAATGTTCCACTCCTCTTGAGGTTGCAACCAGGTTACAATCACTCTTACTTTTTCGTTGCTACATTCATTGAAGATCACATCCGTCACCATTCTCAAGCTCTTAGGCTTCCTTAAAACCTTGTGCTGCTTATGATCTGTTGTTTCTCATCTCATTTCTATCCTTTGAGAAGTTAAAGAAGGTATGTTGGCTGTGTAATTTTGGTGAATATGTTGTTATTTTCAGTACGTGTGTGGGATACAACGGCGAAAATATCTTTATCAATTTCAATATCGAAACTCAGATTTACGAATATATCGACGGATATTTTGGTAAGAATCACGGATATCACGGGAATGGATAGAAATATTATGATTGGTTTTTGTGAAATTTTAGAACAAGCTTATTTAAGTAATACACTTTTACTTTAAGCATATATTTCAAAAATTAGAAGTCAAATATAAATAGTAATAGAATAATAGATATTATTGAAAACCAAGAAATGAAAATGAACTTGAATACTTCATTGATAACAAAACTGAAGTCATACAATTACAAATTTCAATTATAAGATGATGACCTTCGAGGTATTAAACCAACATTAATATAATTGATTTGATATCAACAATAATCCTCCCAACTTATCGTACGTTCAAATTTTAAAGTAACCTATGAGTATCAACGTCGACTCCAATCTATAAGAGGATATTAGATACCTTTCATCAAATCATGTCTCATCTAAATGAGGATGTTCTAAAGAAAGAATGAAGATAACGTAGAGGTTTTGAGTCTTCATCAATTAAGAAAAGAATTGTCCCATCTAAATGAGGATGCTCTAAAGAATGAAGATAATGTAGAGGTTCGGAGTCTTCATCAATTAAAAAAAGAAATAAAGAGAATTGGATGGAACATTTTTTTTAAATAAAGGAAACAAAATAAATATACTAAATATCATAAATAAATAAAATGTCATTAATTATGATTTATTATTACCCTAACTAACACATTCGTTTGTTAAGATTGAAAAATTAAAAATAAAATAATAAATATATGGTTCAATTTTAAATGAAAGATAATTTAACAATAAATACATTAAATAATTCATGGTGAAAATATATTAAATATTATTTATGAAAAAATATATATGAAAAAAAAATTATATTAAATATTTGTGAAAATATAATTTAAAAAATTATTTATGTGTAATAATGTTAAACAAATTTTAGACCAATTTTTTTTTTTTCTTTTTTTTTTTTAACCACATGTGGGTGGAGGATTGAACTAAGACCTGGTGGTGCAATAAAAGTTATTAATGCTATTAAAAAGTTATTAATGCTCTAAATGCATGGTTACTTCTACTAACTCTTTAGTCTCTAAAATTTAAAAAATTGTGATTATTTGGTTACAATTCTGCATGCTACACAGTCTATCTCCCTATGATTTTTTTTTTTTTTTTTTTTTTTTTTTTTTTTAAATATAAAAAAATGTTGGTTGATTTGACACAATATAATAATAAATGACGATAAAAAGAAGTAAATATGTGAATACAATTAAATGATACTTTTTAAAAAAAAAAAAAAATTAATTAATGTGGAGTGAGATTAAACTCTTCACCTATTAGTTAAGGGTACAACGTCAATTAACTATGTTCGATGAACAATTAAACGATATTTACGAGATACTTCTTTTTAAAGGATTTTTTAAAATAAATTTATTTGTTTCATACTTATTTATTTGATCTTTTAAATTTGTCCATATGAACTCCTTGATTATTCCCTATAATCCATCCTTCCCCTTCTCAATTTACATCTACTCCACTACTTCCTAGTTCTTATAATCTCATCTCTCTTCTTTAGATCTCTCTTTCTTTCTTTAATTTAAGAGTTTTTGATCTCTCTCCAATTCTCTTTTAAGACACTTTCTTTCCATTTTCGTTTTCAACTTTTTTTTTTTTTAATTCAAAGATGGATATTCGAACATCTAACATTTTAGTCAATATGATATATGCCCTAACAAGTTGAGTTAAGCTAGGTAGGTCGTTTTCAAGTTATCAAAATATCAATGGTTTGCAAATATACGTGTTTTTAAAATATAGGTTAAAAAATCAGCTCTTTAAATTCTCTCCCCAACGTGTTGTTGAACATGAAGAAAAACAAAGTATTTGTAACGTAGCCCATCAAATCCTTGTAAGTTCCTTTTTTTTTTAATATGTGGAGAGAGAGACTTGAACTTAAGACCTCTTAGTCCTTAATCGATACATGTCAGTTGAGTTATGTTTTTACTTTTTGTTACAATCTTTCTAACTGCTCTGACTATCTATCTTTTGTCATAAAATCATTTTGTACCTTTAAATTTTGGAGATTGTCTCAATTAAAATCTTAAAACTAATGATTACATCAATTAAAACTTCAATTTTTTTTTATAAGTGTGTCAATTTACGTTTTTTTTTTAAAAAGTTTTTTTTCACATGTGTGGAACTTATAATTGTATCAAATAAAATTTAACAAAGTATGTAAATTGATATCATATAAATAAAAAATTACGCCGTTGCCGGGGATCGAACCCGGGTCACCCGCGTGACAGGCGGGAATACTTACCACTATACTACAACGACCGAATTGTTAATTTGAAACAAATAATACTTTATTATCAATAGTAAATAAAAATTAATTAAAAAAAGAGTGGTTTTGTAATACAAATACAGAAAGATAAGTCTTCTAAAATGGGGGATTAGTATTCAATTTGGGCAAAATTAGGGTCACATAATGCAGTAGATAGATCATTAAGCAACTAAAAGAATGTAGTGCAAAACCAAATGAATAATGGGGCATCTGAGAGATGAAATTAACCTGAATCAGCAGAAAGAATAAAGAAATTCACCTTTACAAAGGCCTTAATTTAAAATGGCCTTAATTTAAAATACAACCTAACGTGAATATAATATTATAGCAAGTATTTTAACTTTGCAAAATGTTTATTTATTAATTTAAATATATTTTTAATTTAAAATACAACCTAACGTGAATATAATATCAACATTTTGTCGATATTTCCATAAAATTGAGACCTGATTTATTTCCATAAAATTACGAGACTTCTTGGTTATAGATAGGTATATAATCATTTTGCACTTAAATAAAACATATAATTTTAATTAATGTGACAATTTTGATTAATTTTACATTACTTTTATTCTCTGTTCTCTCAACCCTCACCTTACAATTTCAATAAATAATAAAAAAAAAAATCTTTTTTTTTTTTTTTAACTTACTGAAACAGGCTGACTAAAACCAAACTAAAGAGAATCGGGATAAACAAACACGAAAATGAACTGCCAAAATAAGCATATCGCAGATAAACAAACAAGAAAATGAACTGCCAAAATAAGCATAACACACCAGTAGAAAATGAGAACTGCCAAAATAAGCATAACACAGCAGTAATTAACGCGTACTATTTTAAGGTCGGAGGTTCAAATCAACTCTAAAAAAACAAGAAAATTAATTGAAAAAATGACACCACGATGAATATCAAAATTTCTCCGTTTTTTTTTTTTTTTTCTTCACCAGACTCATCTTGGAAATGCAGTATATAGCTCAAGAACATAGCTTCTTAAAAGAAGCCAAAAAAAAATATATATATAAATATATATCTATACAAATATTGATATAATTACAGAGGATTTTCCCGCCAAAAAGGGAAAATTAATATTACAGAGGATTTAGGTTACCTTCAAATCTTCAATTGGTAATGTGATGGCGACGAGCTTAATATGTTTATATACAAGCTCTCGCAATCCTTCTCCCATTTTCTTTGCTGAGCTCCTCCACTGGCTAGCAGAAAAACATGGACAGGAAGGAACATGTTACGGTCGTCCACGACAGACGACCTGGACGGTGTACACATACCAGATTATCAGAGAACAGACGTAGACAGGAAGGAACATGTTACGGTCATCCACGACAGACGACCTGGACGGTGTACACATACCAGATTATCAGAGAACAGACGTAGACGGGGAAGGAACCAGAGTAGGGGCCAGGCCATGACACGAGTGTGAGGGACGAATTATACCATCTTATCTTCGATGCCGTACGCAGTTGATCAATCTGATCAAATTCCACAACCGAAGTTCGATTGCTTTGCAGATGGCAATATGCCTGCACTGAATCCGATTCACGACTGCTGATGCTATAGTGGATATTGAGTCTGCTCTGAAATTCCCATGTTTGTGGAGGTAGTTGCTGGTACAAGGTTTTCATTTACACTCTTGGTTGGTCGCTTTGTTCTCTTTGGTTTCTGAGTTTGAGGTTCGAGATTTTGCCAGGAGTCGTCAAAGTCAAAGTCAACCACTGGGCTAGTTTCGTTTATCTTCTGTAAACTTCGAGCTTTCGATGAATTTTGCTTTTCAGAGCCACCTTTTCTCTGCACAAAGACAATCATTCATACAATACATGTTATTAATAAGAAAGAAACATAAAAACAAAAACAAGCTTTTTCCCCTGCAAGCAGGCCAATGAAATAGGCATATTTGATTGGAAACACTGCTTAGTTAAAAATAGACAGACATATCTACGGGCAATAATTATATACTCTAATAAAATGAAACAAGTCTGCACGTACACCCCCTCAAATAGTTCCTTCACTCAAGAACTCCATACCTCACATTATTCTAATCACCCATCTTCACCGATCTCTAGGGAGGCCTCACCTACCCGGACTAATTCTTGAAGTTATTAAGGCTCCATTTGATAACTATTTGATTTTTTATTTTTTATTTTTGAAAATTACGCCTATAAACACTTCTTCTACCTATGAGTTCCTTTATTTTTGTTATCTACCTTTTATAACTGTTTTCAAAATTCAAGCTAAGTTTTGAAAATTAAAAAAAAAAATAGTTTTTAAAAAATTTGGCGAAGAATTCTAATGTTTCTTTAAGAAAGATGGAACCTATTGTAAAGAAATTATGAGAAAACAAGCATTCAAACAGGACTTAAGTTACAGTCCTTACCACTAGAGAATCTAAGTTAACCACCAATTCTTTTATCCAATATATGATCCATAGGTGAAATAAAGTGTTCAAAACTGTGGGACAATGGTCTCACTCCAATATCCACAAACCCTCAACTTCAGGATGAGTCAGGAACTATCATGGATTCTTACTCAGATTTGAATATATAAATACAGGACAGACAAACAGAATCCTAGAACAATATAAATGCAACACACACCTTTGCCCAAAATTTCATAACTAGATTCACACTATTCTTATAAACTACCAAGTTTGTCTGCAATAAGAATAACAGACGGAGAAAGTCCAGTACCTTTTTACTGCTGGGTTTAGTTTTTTCCGGATCAGGAGATGGATCACATTCAGTAGCCTGGGATTCAGGGTTCGTTAAATCCTCCAACGATGCATCACCCTCAGCATCAACTCTTATACCCTTTGCTTGGTTTTTCTTTTGTCTATCCTTTGCCTGGCAACAAAAAGATGTTAATTTACTAAAGATGAAAAAAATATACAGATATAGAATCTTCTTGCAAACCATTAGATCAGAAAAATGAAATAAATAAATAAATCGGACCCACCACGGTAGGTATTTCTCGCATTTTTTGCTCCAACTGGGCATCGTCCAGAAGTAACGATACGACATCCTCAGGAGCTAGGATGTCTCCTTGAACATGGCCACCGGTCATGACAAGCTGCTGAACAGTATTTTTCTGACTAGCTCTTTGAAGAATCTTCTCTTCAACCGTCTCTTTACATATTAGTCTGTAGACAGTGACCTACAAAGCAAATTGCAAGTATAAAAGGTTTAATAACCAAATAATGAAAGGGAGTGAAGGGAAAAAAGGAAAAGAGAGAGACAGTAAACAGTTCACAAGCACACAAAATTTACTTAAAGACCCAAGAAATGAAATTTTTAGTACTTAAATTTACTGTTTATTACAGTCCCTAAACCTTCCATTTTCTCAATTTGGTCACACATCTTTGATTTAAGGTTAAAACTAGTCCAACTACGAACTCTATTAGTAATAATTAATGATTAATATTGATCAACATAGTTCTAGAACAATTTATAATTTGAAAGAACAAAATAATAATTGAAAACTCATCTAATAAAAGGAAAAATATGCAATCCTGATTTCTATTAAAGCAGGTTTTTCCCAAAACTTCTAGCAGTTATTCTCCCGTCAAATAACAAATTCCTTGATGAAAGGAAAACTAACATCTTTTGTCTGTCCCAGACGGTGAGCTCTGTCCATGGCCTGCAAATCCAATGTTGGATTCCAATCACTTTCATAAAAGATGACAGTATCAGCAGCTGTCAAGTTAATGCCAAGTCCACCAGCTCTTGTGCTCAACAAGAATACGAAAATATCATTCCTACAAAAAATATAACATGATTGCATTACAAAATAAGAACTAGCATGCTAAGATCCAGGAAGCAAGCAGAAGTAAGCAACAAATTGATCAGATAGTAGAAAACGATGCAATAAACATCTTTTTGATATCAAGAGGATCCATACCGATGTTGGAAGTCCCTGACCATATCTCGACGATCCATTATAGTGGAGGATCCATCAAGTCTAAGGTATTTATACTTCCGATAGTTCATGTAATCCTGCAGGGACATGGTGTAATTGTAAAGGCGAGCAAACAAACTCCAGAAACCTTGTTAAACAATAAGGCCATAGTGCTTATAAAAGGTATTGTTTTGTTTTAAAATTTTAAGTAGCCAAGATAAGCTTGCAACTCAACACACAAGGCATGGAAAATGGTTAGAAGTTCAAGGGCCATGATTACACCTTTTATAAAAAATACAAGGACTTTGGACCCACTATCATGCAATGCTAAAAAACCTTATTCTTTATTTTATTTTTATTTTTTTCCCTTTTTTCTCAAAAGCGTGAAATAAAGGAGGGACCAGGGAGAAAGAAAGAAAAAAAAAAGGTCAGCCTTGATCTCAAATTTAAGGCAGTAAATTTGATATTTTACATCAACAGATTTCATAACAACGAAGGAAACCCTAAAGCCCAGCGCAACATAGATGAAGAATAAATACCTCGAGAATATTCAACATTTTTGTCATTTGAGCAAACAGGAGTACACGATGATTTTCGGCCCGCAAGCGTTTCAGTAATATATCTAGTGTTTGTAGCTTCCCAGAGTCCTATATAAAATTAATATAAATCCATTACAGAACCTTACTTGAACATATAAATATTCCTTGAAGGATAAAGTAAAGTGAGAAGAGAAAGAAACACCAACCGTGAGCAACTTTGCTGGATCAAAACTTTGCGTTGGAGGAGAAGACCCAAAAATACTGTACGTCAACTGAAGAGCAGGCTGGGAAACTTGTATTTCAGAATCAATCTCTTGAATCAAAGGGTGGGGTCCATTTGGCTTTCTTGGTCCGTTAAAGTCAGATGTGCGTGCAAACCCAAGAAATAATCTCTTCACCCAAGGGTCATGCAATTGTTCAACCGTTTGGTAAGTGAAGTTTCTATCTGAGCAATGAGTACCTATCTGCAAAATAGATGCAGCGACCAAGCATTAAATAAGTACCTCAAATGATAAAGACAACTGCTCATTTCACCTGTCAAAACAAAAGTTTCTAGTTTCTTAAAAAAATAAAGATAGTAAACTGAATTAAAAAAAATATACCGGTGGAGCTCTAGTTCTTGGAATAAACGTGTATGCTGAGTGAAGAAGCCCAGCATTGGACTCAAACCTCTCCTGTTGAGGAATGATTAAAGCCTCAAAAGGAGCATCACCGGGCCCTGTTGCAAGTTTTCGCCTGAGTAAGTTAGTCTGAGATATGGAAGGCATCAACAACATTCTTGTAACAGCACGCACTTTTCCCTGCTCAAGAGAACCATTTTCTGGACCACCATCAATAGATTCCATAACGAAGTCTACGATTCCATCCAGAAATTGCCGGTCCCATCTCATTATGGAAAAAAGTAGTCGTTCTAGAAAAGAACCATTGGCCAAAAATGTAACTTCTGCAGGGGACAGATCCATCAAATGGGTGAAACCAAAAGTACCACTTCGACGATAAGAATGATGTAAATTGTCTCCTTGCATGAATATGGATTGATAAACATTTTCTGAAGAAAATATGTTAAAATGTTTCTGAAAATATCCTCCACCAATGCCATGCGCAACTGCAAATGATTTTGAACTTTGAAGAACCTCTCGGTGGACTAGTTTCGGTAACTAATAATCAAATAATCAGATTAAAACAAATATTAGTCATTCCCTTCGAGAAGAGCAAGGCAATATAAACTGGAGTACTAAACAACAATTATTCATGCTGACTTATTATGCATATACAGAAACCCTCATGATGGAAGATGTTCAACGATGGCAAATACACAGAAAATGGTATGTGCTTCAAAGAATCCAGCAGTAGTACTGTACATTTGTAGCTTCTAAAATTTAACCGATAGTTTAACAGCATAACCCATAAAAAGTAGATTTGAGAGATAAGTGATATGTTTATAGCTTCAAAAAAATTAAATTATAAGAGATAAATGTTAAGATATAATAAAAGTGATTGTCCTTTATATACTAGAAGGCACAAACATGAGAAACATATTTCATAATGGTAATGATAAAAAGTAAATTACAAAAATATTTGACAAACAACTTGTGGTAGTTACATTTTTATTTATATGTAAACTAAACATATTTGACAGATATTTCAATTATTCTAAAAAATTGTGGTAGTCAAATTATAGATTAAAAGATATTTCAATTATTCTAAAAAATTGTGGTAGTCAAATTATGAGAATTATGAGCTAAATTAGCTAATGATTCTAAAATATGATTTAAAAAACGGAAGCTTGTGTGCAACACCTGGCAGTAATTTACTAATTTTTCCGGTCCACGAGCAAAATGCAAATACGAATGAAATTCGTAGAATCATATGAAAGCTTTTAAGAGACGAGGGATACCCTCTAGTCACCAAAGTCAATAATTAATAAGATAAATGTGGATGCAACTCTATTTTCTTCTGCACGTGGGGACATGCATTATATTAACTAGTAATAGAGGCAAAAGTGGAAGTACCTTATACTCTATGAGATTGTGACCTCCTGAGTAGTGTACGTCCTCAAGTTCTCCAAAAGGAGGGGGCAGAAGAGAATTCGGAATGTCTGCAAAGTACAGGTATGTGCTTCCCTCGTTCCTTTCGAACAACTCTGGGTGATTGCACACCTACCCATTTACATAGTTAAAATACTTTTTCTCTAATTGTTGTTATAGAAAAGGTACTTCGTGTGTGTAGAGAGAGATATCAAATACCTTTCTTAGCTGAATGACAATGTTCATAAGATTGAGAATTTTCTTCTCATTAAGATGCCTATTGCTGTCAAACAACTCAGCAAGAGATATCTTATTCTTGATCGCTTGATAAAAAGCTTGCTGCCGAGAACTTAACTTGCAATGCACTGTAATCTCAGTTTTTCTTGTAAGCTCAGAGACTACATCCTTTTTTACTCTCCGCAACATAAAAGGCTTTAATATTGAATGCTGTTAAAGAAAAATGAGAAACTCGTAAATAAGTCAACAAAGTGCATTGCAACATACTGAATCTTTTAAAACTCCAACACCTGATTTCTTCCATGATCCAAATTCCATTTACTAATATAAAATATATCTAAGAAAGCTTTCTTAATAAAGATGAAATATACTATATGATCCAAACTAGTTAAAAAAACAATGATGTCATGAAGAAGAGATGTCCTTTGTTTCAAACTGTTAAGATATGACGAATATATAAGATAGGCCACATAAAAAAAATTGAGAAGGATAGGCCACATAAAAATGAAGCTATATTAGAAAGAAATTATAAGGCCATTTGTTGACCCAACAAGTTCTTTACCACCGAGGGGAGGGTGAGATGGATAAAGCTAGATCTAGTTTTACCAAACACCAAAATAAATTTTAAATTTTCTTCATGAAATTTTTATTACAACAACACGGGGAGAGACTTTTGTCATGTTGAATTCCTCAAATAATTCATAAGGATCAAACAGAAGCACAACACGGAATCACAAAGTTTCTATAGGAGCAATTTCATTTCGTATAATTAAATTGACAAAGTTGGTAGATTCCAAAGTTAATAAATAAATACTCACCAAGCGATTAAGCTGGTGCTCATTCAAAGTACCCCCATGTTCTGCATGATTTTCAATTCTGCAGGAAAAGTTCTATCAATCAAATAACCTTTACTTAGCATAGTTTGATTAAATCACTATAGCTCAACTAATCAATACTGACCCTTTTGAAAACCACTCATTGAACTGTTCATGGCTGTCAAATAAAGTAGGCATGATGAAATGTAAGAGGGCCCACAACTCAGCCATATTATTCTGGACAGGCGTCCCAGTAAGCAGCAAACGGTTCCGACAATTAAAGCTTAGCAGTGTCTTCCACCTTATGCTGTCAATTTAATGAAACCAACAATACACATTACTGTAGAGCCTAAAAAATGGCCATAATTGTGGAGGTTCTGCAGAGCTATTCAACTGTTTGGTTGTTTAACTAAAATGTTGCTGATTTTATGTTAACAAAAGCCTAGCACCCTATCCTTGATCCAACTGCTTCTCAGTTAGATGATGGGCCATGTACATAAAGTTTCCACTGAAACATTAAAATAGGGAGGGAGGGTCGATAATAAACAAAACAAAACCTTTCATTATTTACAAAGAAGAATGCAGAGAGGGGAGATAAAATATCCACCTTGGGCCAAGAAGATTCTATTGATTATATTAAAATAAAATTTTATAACAAAAAAACATCTCTAATTTGCCAAAAGGATATGTGTTGTGTTCACGTCACGCACATATGCCAAGAGAACATCTTGTCATACTCACATCAATGACCAGATTTGTGACACTTTTTCTACAATAAGTTTCTGAACTACTATCTTTTCAAACCTATAGTTCTCTTTGCAGGATACAGGGAAGTATCCATCAGTATCAACCACAGCTAGAGTTTGCATTTTAACTTGTAAGGGTACTAATAGGGGTTTAGGGAGAAGATTAGTAGGATTAGTAAGGGTATATTAGTAATTTTTTTTTTTTGATAAGGTACCAAACTTTCATTGAGTAAAAGATGAAAGAATACAAGGTCATCCAAAAAAAAGAGAGCCCGAGGGAACCACCCTTAAAGAAAAGGGGTCCAACCAAGTAATAAAAGACTTATAGAGTAATTACAAAAAAGCTGCGTCACAGACGCCCACAAGGAAACTTGAAATCTAACGAGAGACCAAATAGCACTCGGGTCCCTTTCAGAACCTCTAAAAATTCTGTTGTTCCTTTCCCCCCACAAACCCCAAACAATCGCACAGATCCCAGCCTGCCACAAGGGTATATTAGTAATTTAGATGAGGAGTTTATTATGGTTTTTGCTACAAATAGAGGGAGGGGTATGAGAGCAAGGTAGACAATTGTTGAGTGATTTGTAGCCTTGAGAAAGTATTCTGAAGAGAGGAGGGTGCAAGTACCTCGTACTTGCTTATCTTGTAGCTTGTTTACCATTTATATTTCAATATATTGTTGTTCGGTATTCTCGTTAGGTCTAACATAACTCTAACAGGAAGACTAAATAAATAAATGCATATCACTAAGACCAACCAACAAAGTATATCAGCTAGAGCCACATGCAAAGTAATAAGAACAAACCTCGTGGAACTTTTGATTGCCTGTGCCTCATCCAATACCATATATTGCCACTTAACACGCCGAAAATACTTTTCATCAGAAACAAGCAGCTGATAGCTGGTAATGAGGATGTGAAAACCAGCATCCCTAGAAGGAAAAAGAAAGAAACAACCAACGTGAAAAAATAAGATGATGACAAGCATACACATGGAAGAAAAAATTAATAAAATAACAGGCATAATTAAAAATGATACTGCCATGGTGAAATAAAAAATTATTAAATTTAATTGACATAAATAGACAACGGGCTCCACATTGAAAGTTTAGGGTGAAAATTGATACAACTTGACAAGTTTAGGGGTAAAGATTGATTTTTTTCCCGCTAATGTAACCCGATGAAAATGGGACATTTATTTAGGTAATTATAAATCGTAGCTTAATATGAATCATCAAAGTCGAGCTAAACCTTTAATTTTCATTCTTTTAAATCTACTTCAAAAAATTTACAACTTCAGATTACCTGCGATATAAATTCTTGGGATTAATCTTTTTCCTGAGAACTGTACGCTCTGAAAGCCCACCCCAATATGGAAGAGCTTTCAGGTCAGGGCAGAAACGATTGATTTCATCGACCCAATTGTTCAAGACTGATGCAGGTGCAACAACCAGAAAAGGCCCCCATATATTTTTATCCTGATATAAGAAGAGTGATTATAGTCAATACGAAGAAAAAATTAATACTTATAAAACTTAGTATGATCATTACCTCAGCCAAATGAGCCAAAAATGCCATTGCCTGGATGGTCTTTCCAAGGCCCATTTCATCAGCAAGTATGCCATTTAAACCCTGTAGACAACCACGACACCAAAGCTTAACTTTTTAAAAATAAAAATGAATCCAAGATACTCATTTCACAAGAACCTTCATACAACCTGCTCATAACAATTGACCAACCATTGGAGACCTTTTAGCTGATATTCTTTAAGGACACCTTTAAACAACTCAGGTGTCTGTACTGTTGAAGTTACAGGCATGGTTGAGCTGCCAAACAGCAATATAGTTCCATTAACTTGACTAAACAATTGAAACTGCCTCAAACTCCAAAATGGGAAGAAAATTTTAAAGAACAAAAAAGAAAACTCACGGATGAAGCAGATCTATATTATTAGCTCCATCAACCTCATTTTGATCAGGTTCCGAAGCTTGGCGTAGCCTTGAGCATTCATCATCAAATGCACTTGTTAACATTTTCTGCTTCGAGACTGCATCTTGAGCAACTCTAAGTGCCTCCATCTTCAGTTCGGCCTCCTCAGGATCTTCTTCCTCAGCAGGCACACTATCTGAATTCCAAGTCCCTTCTTGATGATCTGGTTTTTCATCTCCCAAAGGCAGAGCTTCAGAAGGATGCAAATTTGATTTGTTCTGCATAAAATGACTATAAAGTTCTGTTTGTTGTATGAGAAAATTGAGCCTCTGCTGCTGTCTCTTAGCTTCTCGAAGTTCCTGCTCTCGTCTCAAAGCTTCAGCAGCTTCTCTTTCCTCTCTTTTCCGCACTTCAGCCTGAAAAAGAAAATAGAGAGAACTAAAGGATGAATTGAACATCTTTATACAATGAAAAAGACTAGCGAAATGTATTTGTTTTCTTACAAATAAAAGAGAAGGGCTTGCTTTGAGTCAAATTTGTTGTTTTCAGTTTAACAGTTTTTCATTTTCACATATTCACATTACTGTTCTGAGATTAAGACAACATACATAATTTGTAGGATCTGAGCAACAAAACCACTGCCATAAAATTAGCAGCTGCCTGCAAAACTCAGCCTGATCTTGTGACTGGAACAGATTCAGACATTCAAAAAATAAACTCTTCCTATATTGAATAAATGCGGGGGAAAGCAAGCCAGGGAACAAGATTGTGTTCGGATGGGGTGACTATCTGACTTATTTTCCAACCTACTAAAATTATAATTATAATTTCTTTCCTTAATACGTTTACCTCGCACCACCCATGTTTTTTTTTAAAACACAACACAATAAGCCTAATAGCCCTCAGAAGTAACAGACCGGGCTAAGATGAAAGTATAGGTATTAATGAGGTGAGACAGATGATTTAATAAAATTTTAATTTTTTGAAACATGAGAACAAAAAAGAAAAGAGAAAAAAAAAGGTCCAAAAGAATGTTAGCATAGGCATTACATCAATTTTCATCCCTGATGTTCGAAAAAAGAAATTAAGGCAAGTAGAGAGGTGTGAGGCACAAGCCGCAACACCAGAACATGTGCCTTACAAGGTTGCCTCGCCTTATATTAAGGTACAAAGCATGCCGAAACACGTTTTAAAAACGTGTCTCGGCATGACGTTTTAAAACCTTACTTACAACCAAACTAAGAAAAATACTTCATAAAGTAGAAAAGAATAATACCATCTCCTTATCAATTCGCTTCCAAAAGAGCAACATGTCTCTAGCTAATTTCCTTGTCCGAATAGCAGCACCCCTCATCAATTTAAGAGATCTGCTGACCTTCATTTTCACCTGTTTAAGACAACAACACCTTGTTCAAGAAGCCACACTACAAACATTCCAGATAAAGTAGATAGTTTAACCAAAATCCCTAGCTGTAATAAGGAATAAATAATACATGCCTCCCTTTGGCAAGTTTCTGAGAACCTCTTGGCATCAATTATCTGCTTTCGATGAAAAGCTGTGAAATTTCGATGATGTTTTGGCAAGTCTCTCCTAACAATGTTGACCCAGATTTTCCCAATCTTCTCCATTTCCTCTCTCTCTATGACAGAAGGGTCTTTCTTTACCTTCTGTTTCTTGGGTAGGCTTCGTTCAATAATCTGCAGCACAAAATATATGAAATGAACATCCAATCCCTCCCAAATATGAAAAACAAATAACAAAAATAATATCAAGGCGAAAACTGAGAACGTAAAATAATATATTATAAACCTCGTAAGTGTCTCCCTTCTCCAAAACCTTCACATAAAATATCTGTAGCACACCACCCTCAGATAAAATAGCTCTTTTTATACTTCCAGCAGCCCCCTCTGGGATGGATGAATTCAGCCCAACATCAGATACTTTGAGATTGAACTTCTGTGACGAGTTTGAAGTTGACAAGGCATCTAATCTTTCCTGAAGCGATTCATACTGGGGCTGAGGGTCCCCCATCCCTGCCTGGCTTCGGATTCCAAATCTTTTGTCATCAGCAATCATCGATGCCAAGGACCCCAAATCCAATGTACCCTCCAAGTAAACTTCCTCTACTTGGATGTCAGAGAAGCTTGGCAAGTTCAGTGCAGCGGCAAGCTTATCATAAGTTGGGGGAATTCTGTAAGTGATGCCATCCCCAATATCCAAATATGCAGGCTCATATATTACTCTGCAAGAGCAGAAAGATCTCAAAATGATGTCCACAACTAAAATACTTCTCACTCTTAAGATAATCATTTAAAGAAGAAAACCTGTCAGGGGTACGCAGCGGAGCAAAATCTGAATCACGATGACTTCCTGGTCTATGAGGATTATAATCATTAAGCCATTCATTTGCAGTTTCCACTTCAAGAAATCCTCCTTGTTGCTCACTCCCCGACCTCCTAGCTCTTAAACTTGAGTTACCCTTGGGCACTGAATTCCCCATGCGTGTGGGCATGGGAGATGAGGAATCTTTAGACCTTCGCTTATACTTCTTAATGTGTTCACCAAGCATTTGTCGATACCGCTCTTCAGTAACGTGTGTCCCGTAGTAATCGTCCACGCTGTCCTCCTCCTCCTCACTGTTCATGGACTGCCTTCTTTTCCTCCCCAAGCTCAACTCTCTCTTAGTCATGGTACCATTACCGTGTTTGGCAATTGTTCTACCTGATATACATCCACCATCAGTACACATTTCCTCGAAATATATAATTATAACCATAATCACGTTTGCAAGGCACAAATCAGATATCACATAGTCAATCACAAAAATATGTACCTGGGCTACCTCTGCTCTCATCCTGACTACTATTTGCATAATAATCAAAATCATCCTCCGGTTGCGGAAGTTGAAATTTCAGCAACGGCTGCAGCAGAATCCGAAATTTTCAAAACAAAACTAGAAATTCAAGAACAGCAGTACCTCATTCGACTAAACCCCACATTCAAAAACAACTAAACCACGCTAAAACACAAACATAAAAGCAACAAAATCAGCACACGAACGCCAAACAAAAAACCCCAAAAACTAAAAAATTAAAAACAAAAGAAAGAAAAGGCAAAGAACCCACTGCAATTCACAACAAGCCCACACGAATGCAACGATTACCAGAGTAAACAGATAAAAATTGAGAAAAAGGAAGCAGTAAGGGAGAAGGGGAACCTCGAGGTTGAAGAGGTTGGAGTAGAACAAGTCCTTGGATTGCCTGTTACGGTCCATGTGAAAAGAAGCGACGAGGAGGCGAGTGAAGGCCTGAGAAACGGGACGCAGAATCTGCGAATTGCATCGAGAGGGTGAGAGATAAAGTGGAAACCCTAACCCTAGAAGAGGATTGGGATTTTGGGAATTGAGAGTGGGGACGACGACGCAGTGTTGAGAAGGGCGGCGCAGGATAACGAAGGCGGAGAAGGAGATGCGACCATGGCTCCTAACGTGCGCCGGTTTTTTTGAGAAATTTGCCTTTTAAAACGTTCGTCACCGCCGTCGCTAAGAAACGCCACTTCGTTAGTTTTTTTTTGTTTTTCTTTTAGTACAAGGCTAGTGGTTTTTGATATTGTGATTTTTTTTTTTTTTTTGTTTCACGTCGCAGATCGAACCTATCTCAATTGACATAATTTTGTACCAAAAATGTCTTACTAAATTATATATATATTTTCGAAAGTTCGTCTAATAGATTCTTAAATTAAAAAAAATATATATTTAATAGATAAATTTTATAGGGTTGGTTGCACAAACAACCGACCCAAAATAATTGCAAATTTAGTAAAGTTTAAAACATTTTGTAAATATGGCAAAAAAATATTAGTGGCTATCGTTGATATATGACTATCACGGATAGACTATTATCACTTACAAAATTCTATAAAATAATATATTATCAGCAATAGACCATACTATCAATAGAAATTGTCATATCGGTAAAAAATTTAAAAAAATGCTATATTTTTAATTATTTTACTCTAAATTGACATCCGTAACAATTTTCCATTTTTATATACAAAATTAAAAATTCAATTAATGAGAACTTGATAAAATCAACCATCTCATAATTGGACTGGGTTAGTTTGAGGTTTATGTGATATGTCAAAGTGTATTATTTAAAGATATGTTGTGATATGTCACCTCATAATTCAAAACATATTCTTTTAAGGGTCGTTTGGTTTGAGAATTTATAGATGCATGAGAATAAAAGATGTCTGAAAATAATATGTCTGAGAATTAAATTGTTGAAAATAAAAGATGCATGTGTTTGGTTGTGCATGAGAATGACATCAGATATTTATGAAAATGGAGGTTAAATCTATATTTTGTGTGATTATCGGTAGGAATATGAATTTTATTACATTACAAATATGAATTAATAATTAAATAAAATTAATTCAAATAAATAATATAAATTATTTCTATATAATTAAATTTCATATCATTCCATTCAATTTGGTTAGCTTTTATTTTTATTTAGCTTTTATTAATTAATAAAAATTAATTCACGTTTTAATTCGGTTAGAAATTGATTCTAAATCCTCCTAAAAAATAATAATAAATTTAAACCACGTGATTTAAGATAACAGTTTACAAACCACGGTTGAATATGAGTATTTAAGCATCTTGTATGACATGATTGTGGATCAGGCTCAAGTAGTCAGTCAAAATAGTCTATAGTATACGGATAAGGTTGGGTACCTTATCCTGGTAACACTATTGGATGCGACTCACTTTGTATTTGTACAAAACGATGTGATCCGAATCATTTCACATGGACATGTGCGAGTGAGGGCGTCCTGTGCAAAGAGTTTGCATAAGACCGAATCGCGAAATATGTCGCTCTCTCTTTATAACACCGTTTACTGATGATAGCGACATTTTCATTTGATGGCCTAGGTAACTCGATCTCAATCCTGAGCTCGCTATGAACTCCTGCTTATTCGAAAGTATCTTTTGACTTGCACGGGTGAGAGTGGTCTATTAGCGCCGACTAAATAAGCCTACCATCTTGGAGATAAAGTCGAATAGGTAGCTTGGGGACATAGTACAGCAAGATTGGAGTTCACTCCTAACCCGTTCTTCAAGGTTAGCGGATAGGTTGTTCCCTTAATAGATGACTTTGGGGCTTGAACAATGAGCGCCCACACCCTCATGTGATGAGAGAGTTAATTGATCTGAGGTTGGACCACAGATCTATTGTTCATTAGAGGCGTCGGTGATACTTAAGGAACAAGACGTAATGCAAGGGTTAAACGGTTTAAAATGACCGAGCTGTGATTACGAACAACCTGTGAAGGGTCAACTTGCCCGTGACGGTTATATCAGAGGACATAATATATCTACAGCGAAGAGAGTACAACCCTCAGACTATAGTGGAGTCTCCGGGGTTAACGAATGTTGATTAGTTCGGTTAAAAGAGTTTTGACCAGATAATCTCATATCGTTGGAGCTCATGATCTCTAGGTTCTTTAGGTTCTTCTGGCTAGCTTGGATAACGTCGTGCAACATTATAAGAGAAAAGAAAAAGAAAAATAATTTGAAATGTTCAAATTCAGTTTGTGGAAGAATGATGGGCATAATTTAAATATGGGAATGGTCTAAAACATGAATAGGATTCATGTAAAAAAAAGTCGGTTTTTAGAAAACTCGGTTTAGCCATATTATTTAATTAATATTTGATATTGAATTAAATAATAATTATTAATTAAAAAGTTTAATTAATAATTATGTATATATTTTTATTTATTAAAATGTTTAATAAATAAAAAAATTATTATTATTTTTAATAATAATAATAATTATATATATATATATATATTGTTGGCTAAATAAAAAGAAGTTCAGTGGAGAAATGGGTATTCATTTATAAGATGAGTTCAAAAGCTCATTTGGTCTTCTTCTTTGAACCACTACCTTCAGTCTCATGAATTTTTACAAATTGAAAAACTTCTGAAGTTTTGATTTTCTTTCTTCATCAGCCGAATTACCATTCTTTCATCAGCTTTCTTATGTTCTTCTCTCTTTTCTTTTCTCTTTTTTTCAGAGTCCCACAACTCCGTTGCACGGCGCCGAGGATAGCGGGACTACTTGGGGTGGTCCTCAGGGCGTTCGTGAGAAGAGGTTGGAAGAGTTCGTGATGAGGAACGAGCGGCGAATCTTGAAGAAATCGGAACTACAAGGGTATGTAATTCTAATTTCTTATTTTTCGTTGTTTGAGCATGTTTTCTATTTGTTAAATTGATGAAATTAGAGTTTCAATGATCCAAAATCGCTTTCGCAGCGTAAAACGCTCGATCAATTGGTATCAGGGCGTATTTTGATCAACTCAATTTGCATCAATTTAAGTTGGTGGGTATTTTAATTTAGAAATTGTTTCTCAATGGACGTCTAAAGTGAATATCGGTTTTGGAATTGTTTCTTTTTTAATTTCATTATTTGTAATTGCCTGAGAATGTATGGGCTTTAATGTGTGCTGAATAGTCTGTATTCTTTTAGAGTCATTAGAGTTCATATAGGTTTTTTTGTGAAAGAAGCTCGAGTTTTTAGCTCGCCGAAATGTCCGGTGCAAGTTCAAACTCGTTCTAGGCAATATAAAGAGAAGCTCAAAGAGAAATTGACCGAAGCGTTCGGGGCGGCAAGCTTGTTCAAGGCGGTACGAAGAGTTCGAAGTCCGCTCAAGACTTAGCTTGTTTTTCAAGCTTGTAATAAAATACTTATTGCTTGCTTAATGCCAAAACCGGTTCACTTTAGTGTGTTTAATTAATTATACATTGCGAATGTATGTTTGTAATTAAATTCCATGTTTGTATGTGCATATTGTATGCCATATAAATTTAAAATCCCACCGTAGAAAGCATGTTCTATGCATTGAAAATATGTTATAAGTGTTATAATATATAGTATGCATTTGAGAATTCATGAGTATTAATATAAGAGTTATATTAATTCATGAATTAGATGTTGTTAGTTTAATAGAATAATTGATATAAATGTTATATTAATTATGAAATTAAACATACAACATAGGTTGCCCTGGTTTTATGCATATTGTAGGTTATAAGTGTTATAATGTATAGGATCCATATTTTATTCATGAGTATTAATATAATAGTTATATTAATTCATGAATTAGATGTTGTTTGCTTAATAGAATAATTGATATAAGTGTTATATTAATTATGAAATTAAACATCCAACATTAGATGCATATTGTATGTTATAAGTGTTATGAAGTATAGGATGCATGCTTAATTCAGAGAATCGATATAAGTGTTATATTGATTATGAATTAGGAGTTGTATGTTTAAGAGCATAGTCGATATAAGTGTTATATTGATTATGAAGTTAAATATTCAACTTGTCATGCCATAGTGATGCATGTTTGAAAAGCATGTAGATGGTTGTTGTAGAAAGTCTAGTTTTTGCAAGTGTTGTAAAAATGACTTAGACTTTTAAAATCTATAGCAAAGTTTAAAGCATGTTCATTTAGGGTTAAATGATTCGGTCTGGTTCATTAGATGAATAGGTTGATATCTCGTAAATGCTAAGGTTATGAGAAACTCACCCGATGAACTCATGTCTAAGGTTGGAGGACTTGAATTGACGGAACACCTCCTACCTAGGGACACGGTACTTGAGTAAAGTTAACCAGGCTTTATGAGCATGCGTGAGAGGTGTGAGGTTAGTAAAGTTGTTATAACCTAGATATCTCAGGTAAAATGTTTGCCTAGACTTAAGGTTTTATTTACTTAGCCAGATAAAACCTGAGTATTTACCCTAAACATCGCCTATGATGCTTAGTAGATGTGTTGAGAAGGAATATATGATATATCCCTCTCCTGCTACGCACTCCCTATAGTTCACAACGTGAGAATTTTGCTTGGTCGTGTAATGTCAATAGGGCATTCCCCAGAACGGCGGTGTTTGCAACTTTCAATAGCAAGGTGAATGGAGTAAGTGTCTATAGTAAGTGGGAGAAGGAAGTACGTCAGTACATCCTACGGTCTCCTCTATTGGATTGAGCCGTGAGATTCTCATGTTCCGCCTGCAAGATGCCCAAGAGTAGCACCAATCCATAAGAAGGGTCGTTTCATGGGAGTCGGAACATCTCAGTCACCATTTATGGATAAAGAAACACAGGGTCATTCTCAACTCTGACATTCCCTACGGTTGCACTATTGGGGCCGTCCTGTGCATTCTAAAAATAGAGGGTCACACTCACGGGATTTGCTAAGGAGTTAGTGAATCTAGACCAAAAATGATAACTAAGATGCTATAGGAATATGAGCTATTCTGACATTAACATTTAGTCAAGATTGTCTTGATTTAGTAAAGGAGTGTTCGACTGCCCTAAGGTAGCGGCCATTCTGACCTACTAAAGTATCGTTGCTAGTAAATAAAGAGTTTGGGTACTTTATTTACTGTTAAACCTTTTAATTGGTTTAAATAGGTTAAAATCGTTTCACTAATAGATTTACATTCTGTTTTCAGCATGTCGGGCTCGTTTATTTAGTTATTAGCTCACGACAAATTGACCGGAGAAAATTACGGGACTTGGAAGTCAAACCTGAATATGATTCTGGTTCTTGACGACCTCAGGTTTGTCTTAACGGAGGAATGCCCTCCTACTCCTAGCACGAATGCTTCTCAAAGTGTTCGAGATGCATACGATGGATGGATTAGGGCTAATGATAAAACCTAAGGTTATATCTTGGCAAGCATGCAAGATGTTTTGGCCAAGAGGCATGAGGTTATGGTTTCCGCGAAGGAAATCATGTCTTCATTACAAGGGATGTTTGGACAGTCGTCCTCATCTCTTCGTTATGAAGCCCTCAAGTTCGTTTACAACTCTCGTGTGGTGGAGGATACCTATGTTAGGGAGTTTGTCCTTAACATGATGGTCCACTTTAATGCTACATAAGTAAACGTTGCTACCATCGTCATTTCAGACTTATCAGTATCTGTACACTTCCAATGGAATAGAGAAGGAGGCAAATGTTGTCACTTCAAAGAATTTTCTTAAGAGGTTGGCGTCAGGGAGTAAGCCTAAGTCTGCTTCTCTAAGTAATGAGATTATTCAGAAGAAAAAGAGAAACAAGAGGAAGGGCAAAACCCCTACTGTTCGCAAAATGAAGTCTTCAGACAAAGAAAAATGTTTCCATTGTAATGAAGATGGGCATTGCAAGTGCAACCGCTCAAATACCTTGCTGAGAAACTGGCTAAGAAAGAATGACAAGATAAATGTGATTTATTTGTCTAAACAAGTTTAGTGGAATATGAATGTCATACCTGGATGTTTTCAGGAACCACTAATCATGTTTGTTCTTCTTTTTCAGAAAACTAATTCCTGACAGCCGTTTGATGTGAGATATGAAGATATCATTACAGCTGAACAAGTGGGAGTTTTTGTAGTTGTTGTATAGAAACAATAACATTTGTTATATGTAATTATTGTCTATATTTCTGGTTTGTATTGAACAGTCGTATACAATATCTTTTGTTTTATAATGAACAGTTCATTCAGCAAAAGATGTATACTGGTATGTTCTATTAAACTTGAAAACAACTAGTGTGTTAAGACTTACAGTTTTAATAAGAAAGTTATAGTTGAATTCAACAATGGTTGTTGATCAAACTTGAGCTTCTCAACTGTTGAGAAAGCCTCAATGTTGTGGGAGGGATGTAGGACAACCCGGTCCGTTGTATTAGCTTGTCTTAAACTCAAAGTTATCATACTTGATGATGACAATGAGGATTCGTTGTCTTTAAACAGACAATGGATCATATAGACAAGGCCCGATGGCTCATAGTCATGAATCTTTAAGTGGTGACAAGACCAAGCCACTAAGGTGAAAACCTTTATGGCTTGACTTTCTAGTAAATGGACTGTCCCGAAGAGAAAGGGTTTATTGGGTATACTCTATTCTCTTGTTGCCAGATGTAAGTTAAATAGATGACTCTTATCCATTGCCATATTCTATCTTTATAAGATAAGACAAATGGATGTCAAGACTCGCGATCTTGATTTGAGTATCTATTAAGTCTCAACCATAAATATTCATATAGTTGAGGACAAAGAGCGAATGGTTTGCTGGCTTATTCGATTCATTTATGAATTGGAGAAAACATCTTCGTCCTGAATTGTGAGTTTTGATATTGTGATCAAATCTTATGGCTTTGAATAATAGTTTGATAAACCTTGTTTGACAAGTGTTTAGTCAATGATGTAGTTTTCATAAACTGTTTCCGTAATTGATGTCATAATCATTGAGAATGATGTAGGATTCACTTCTGACAATAAACATAAACTAGCGACCCACTTCCAAATAGTTGATCTGGAGGTAGGCTTAGTTTGTTATAAGGATTCGGGTTGATCTGAGTCGTAAGAACAAATCGCTAGTGTTGTCTCTAAAATCTTTTATTGACAAGTTGTTGTTAATATTCGATGGTCTATGGAAATGATTTCCTAAGACACCTCAAGTGTTGAGGATATGAGATGCACCCAAGTGCATTTACATATTGGAGGTCAGATACATCTTTCTAGATGTATGACCCGATATGTGTTATGCAATGGGAGTTGTCAGTAGTGAAAGTCCAATTGATTTGATCATTGGACTCTGGTTAAAGTTTGTCTCAATGCTTAGGACGAGTAGAATACAAGAGTTGTATTGTTGATTCCTCGGTGGTAGCTAAATCTTGTTGCAGCTTGTGAAGCAGCAAAAGGTTCATAAGTTGAGCTCGCAGTTAGTGCTATGAAGAGATGTGATGGTCACATGGAAAGCCTTGCAGCACTTCATGCTGATTAGTTTACTAAGTCTTTCGTGGCTAAAGTGTTTGAGAGACACCTAGAAGAGTCTAGGGCTCCGAGTTGCTGGAGAGGACAGTGGGAGAAAACTTCATGATATATGATATATTAGTTTTCTCCACCTAACATGTACACCACAGACGTTTAAGTCCAAGTGGAAGTTTGTTGGGTTTTATGTCCTAAAACTCGTGGTTTGTAAACTGTTATGTTTGTAAATATTCTATTTAGAATAAAGAGTTATTAGTTTTATTCAGTGAAAGAGTTTACTGGAATAAACTGAAACGTGTTTAGGTTAACCTATACCAATGACCAACACCCATGGCTGAATATGAGTACTTGAACCTTATGTATGACATGATTGTGGATCAAGCTCAAGTAGTCAGTCAAAACGGTCTATAGTATACGGATAAGGCTGGGTATCTTATCCTGGTAACACTATTGGATGCAGCTCACTTTGTATTTGTACAAAACGATGTGATCCGAATCGTTTCACATGGAGATGTGCGAGTGAGGGCGTCCAATGCAAAAAGTTTGCATAAGACCGAACTGCGAAATATGTCGCTCTCTCTTTATAACACCGTTTACTGATGAGACTGACATTTTCATTTGATGGCCTAGGTAACTTGATCTCAATCCGGAGCTCGCTATGAACTCCTGCTTATTCGAAAATATCCTTTGACTTTCATGGGTGAGAGTGACCCATTAGCGCCGACTCAATAAGCCTACCATCTTGGAGATAAAGTCGAATAGGTAGCTGGGGACATAGTACAACAAGATTGGAGTTCACTCCTAACCCGCTCTTCAAGGTTAGCAGATAGGTTGTTCCCTTAATAGCGGACTCCGGGGCTTGAACAATGAGCGCTCACACTCTCATGTGATGAGAGAGTTAATTGATCTGATGGTTAGACCACAAATTTATTGTTCATTAGAGGTGTCGGTGGTACTTAAGGAACAATACGTAATGTAGGGGTTAAACGGTTTAAAATGACCCAGCTGTGATTACGAACAACCTGTGAAGAGTCGACTTGCCCGTGACGGTTATATCAGAGGACATAATATATCTACATCGAGAAGAGTGCAACCCTCGGACTATAGTGGAGTCTCCGGGGGTTAACGAATGTTGATTAGTTCGGTTAAACGAGTTTTGACCAGATAATCTCGTATCGTTGGAGTTCATGATCTGTAGGTCCTTTAGGTTCTCCTAGCTAGCTTGGATAACGTCGTGCAACATTATAAGAGAAAAAAAAAGAATTTGAAATGTTCAAATTCGATTTGTGGAATAATGATGGGCATATTTAAATATGATTTAAATATGAGAATGGTCTAAAACATGAATAGGATTCATGTAAAAAAAAGTCGATTTTCGGAAAATTGGGTTTAGCCATATTATTTAATTAATATTTGATATTGAATTAAATAATAATTATTAATTAAAAAGTTTAATTAATAATTATGTATATATTTTATTTATTAAAATGTTTAATTAAAAAGTTTAATTACCGAAGGAAGTACTACGTACTTCCTTCTCCCACTTACTATAGACACTTACTCCATTCACCTTGCTATTGAAAGTTGCAAACACCACCCGACTGGATATGCCTCAGATGACATCATGAGGCCCTGCAAAATTCTCACGTTGTGAACTTTTAGGGAGTGCGTAACAGGAGAAGGATATATCATATATTCATTCTCAACACTTCTACTAAGCATCATAGACGGTAAATGGTAAATACTCTGATTTTATCTGGCTAAGTAAATAAAACCTTAAGTCTAGGCAAACAATTTACCTGAGATGTCTAGGTTATAAACACTTCTACTAACCTCACACTTCTGACACATGCTCATAAATTCGGGTTAACTTTACTCAAGTACCGGATAGTCCCCAGGTAGGAGGTGTTTTGTCAATTCAAATTCCTCCAACCTAGACAGGAGTTCACCGGGTGAGTATCTCATAACCTTAACATTTACGAGATATCGACCTATTCATCTAATGAACCAGATCGAATCATTTAACCCTAAATGAACATGCTCTTATCTTTGTTATAGATTTTAAAATCTAAGTCATTTTTACAACGCTGGCAAAAACTAAAACTTTCTACAATAACATCTACATGTTTCTCAAACATGCATCGCTAAGGCATGACAAGTTGAATATTTAACTTCATAATCAATATAACGCTTATATCGATTATGCTCTTAAACATACAACTTATAATTCATAAACCAATATAACACGTATATCGATTCTCATGAATTAAGCATGCATCATATACATTATAACACTTATAACATACTAAATGCACAACATGCTACCTATGGTGGGATTTGAAATCTACATGGCATACATTTATGCACAAGCAAGGGGCATTAATTTAAACCATACATCTCATGCATCCTATAAATTAACCACACTAAAATGAATTGGTTTTGGCATCAAGCACACAATACTAGTTATTACACGCTTGTTCCCAACCCCAAGCTAGGCTCTTGAAGCTTTTCGAACTCTTCGAATAACTCCCAGCAACCTCGGCTACTTCGCTTCTTGCTCCTTGGCACCGCAACAACCCTAGACTCTAAGACTTAACGAATTACAAACTCTCAGCCACACATTAAGCATTTTTTAACAGACCAGGGCTATTTACATACCGAAAGTAAAGAGCATAAAATAAAGGGGACACCAAAAACCGATATCAATTCAGCCACCCAAGCAAGAAATCAAATAACACCCACTTGGGACTCAATTTTTTCCAAATTGAGAGCTTAAAGCATGTTCTGATACCAATTGATGAAACTGAATTCCTAACCAACCAGAGGTGCAGCGAAAAAATGTCTAAACTGGTTGAGGATCTTCAACTATCAATGAGAGCAACAAACGGGAAAGAGAAAAAATTCTAACATTTAAAAGCTTTTCTGAATTCCCGAATCCCACTGGTAAATATTCATTACCGTCGGTAAAGACAACCGGTAAGGGTTGACCGGTAATGAACAACCGGTAAAGGCTTTGATAAGCCACCGGTAAAAATCATGTATTCTCACCGGTAAGCCTCGACTGGTAAATAATTCACAAGCATTTCAATCGTTAAGGAAGCCACCGGTAAATTTATCGTGTTGTGCCAACCGGTAAGCTTCATAAGCCTACACCGGTAAGAGGAACACCGATAAATTTTAACTGGTAAGAGCACACCGATAAAACTCAACCGGTAAACCATGTGAAGAAATCAGCACCGGTAAACCGGCATCTGTAACTTCACATCGGTAAATCAGACTGGTAAGTTTACCACCGGTAAACCGGTTCAAGTAACACTTAACTCGCACTGGTAAACCGATAAAACTCACATCGGCAAGTTTTCAATCGGTAAGCTCGACCGATATCTCGATACCGGTAAGCCCTTCGACCGGTAACACTTATCGGTCATTTCCTTCGGTAAAGTGATCACTGGTATGCCCGACCGGTAAATCACACCGAGGAACCAACGCAAAAAGCGTTGAAACGCCCCCACTGGTAAATTTCTGCCGGTAAATACGACCGATTTACCGATCGGTAAATTTACCAGAGAGGCATTTCTTGGGCAAAACATACCTTACGTGATGTTCGTCTTCTCGTCTCTTCAACACCTCTACAACCCCCTCGTCCTCTACCTTTTCTCCGGTCACGAACTCAGCACGAACACGACGAGGACCACCCTTAGAGGAGTCCCAACTATTCTCGGACTTAGTAGCGGAGTTGTGGGACTTCTTGAGCTAAGAGAGTATGTTGAGAGGGAGTAGAAGGAAGAAGAAGAAGAAGCTAATGGTGTAGAGTTTGGAAATGTATGCAGCTTGAAAATGATGAACTCTTCATCAACTTTATCAAGTTCATCTCAACAAAACTCATATAATTCAACTATTGAATTACTAAATTGAGGGAAAAAGATTGAACACCTTCAATCTTTCAAGAATTTTTCAAAAGAACTAACCTCAATTTTCCAACACAAAAGCTTCAATTCTACAACATGTCTGTAAGAGTTTCGGCATGCATAGCGGAAGCATCGTTGGATCTAAGTACTCTTATTTTGTTAATTTAAAAAGAAAAAACATGTAATTTGAAAATCAAAGACAATAATTTAGAAGTTACCTTTGAAGTTCAAATTCTTCTTGATTCCAAACTCGATCTTCGAACGTAACAGTCACGAACCACCACGAGAGTCTTCCCGACTATTCTCCGGCCTTAGAACGGGATTGTGGGATCCTTTGAGTGACTAATTTAAAAGAGAATTGAAGATGGAATTGGAGAGAATGGTAGAGAAATTGTCTTTACAATTTCTCAAAGTTCATCAAAATTCCAAGAAGAAGTCAATCTCATTAACCCTTTGTATATATAGAAGACTACATGCAAAAACATGCAAAATTGAGTTAACAATAGGATGCCATGTAGAATCCACTCAATTTAGTGGGATTAGTGGCTTGATGTGGGATGAACACTTAGCAAAAAAGTTTGACTCATAAAACCACCAACAAATGGTTTTTCCCACTAACTCAAGAATTGGATTTTTCCACTAACTTAAGAATTGGATTTTTCCACTCACTTTAGTCATCAAAATGACTCTTGACTTTCAAGGTTTAGTGGAGTCAACATTTGACTTTTGACTTTCAAAGTTGTAGTCAATTGTCTTAAATTTGACTTTTGACTAACTTTGATCAAATTAATTCAATTTAAAAATTAATTCAAATAATTAATTTTAAATCAAATTAAATTAATATTAAATAATTAATTAAACAATTTAATTAATTCAAATTTAATATCCAATAAATCCAACACTAATCCCGATCATTCCCGATATACATGATTATGAATCCATATTCATATTTTCGATAATTAAATCTTATTTAAATATCACCATCTCTCTCTATTGTTCAATTCGCAATTGAACGTTATGTCGTTAAATATATCACATATATTTAACGTTAATTCCCTAATTCGAATTCGAACACTTCGAATTCACTCGTCACACTGTTCTAAGGTTTAGTCCGATATGAGCTAGCAGGGGGACCTCATGGACCTACAGATCATGAGCTCCAACGATCCGAGATTAACTGATTAAACTCTTTAACCTAGTTAATCAACATTCGTTAACTATCAGGACATTCCACTATAGCCTAGTAGTTGCATTCTCCTCACTGTAGATATATTTATGTCCACTCGATATAACCATGATTAGTAAGTTGACCCTTCACAGGTTGTTCGTAATTTACGGTCGGGTCAAATATCTGTTTTACCCCCGTAATTACATCTTGCTCCTTAAGTCCCACTGATCCTCTAATGAACAATTGGTTTGTGATCCAATCACTAAATCGATTGGTATGTGATCTAATCACTATACCGAGTCCCTCTCGGGCCAATGAGAAGGTGGGGCCCCTTGTTCAAGACCTGGAGTCAGCACTTAAGGGAACAACCTATCTACTATCCCTAGAGACGGGTAGGAGTGAATTCCATCTTGCACCCTATGTCCCCAGCTATCTATCCGGTCTTACCCCTGAAATGGGAGGCATATTGAGTCGGCGCTGTTGAGCCACTCTCACCCATGCAGATCTAAGGATAATCCCGAATAAACAGGAGTTCATAGTTAGCTCAGGATTAAGGTCAAGTTACCTAGGTCATCGTTTTGAAATAGTCAGTCTTTAAAACAGTAAACAGCGTTATAAAGCAAGAGTGACTTATTTCGCGGTCCGGTCTAATGCAAACTCTTTGCATAGGACGCCCCCATTCACATGTCTCCACATGAACGATTCAGGATCACATCGTTTGTACTAAATACAAAATGGGCCGCATCCAATAGTGTCCCCAAGATAAGGTATCCAGCCTTATCCGTATACTATAGACCGTTTTGGCTATTTACTCGAACTTGATCCACTTTTATGTCTCCACATAAAGTTCAAGTATTCATGTTATAGCCATGGATCTTAGTTTATTGGATTTAGGGTTTTCTAAAATGAAATAAGCAATTCACATATTCAATAATAACTTTATTGAATAAACCTCAATAACACTTTATTGGTAATCAAATATGTTTATCGTTTACAAACCACGAGTTTTAGGACATAAAACCCAACAATGTCTTCATCAATGGAGCTCCTTCAACAATTGAAAAGCATCACACCGAGAGAGAACTTCCAGGAGAGAGAAAGGAAAAAGTTGGAGAAAACTTGGAGAGAATGAAAAACTTCGCAATCTCATCCAAAACCCCTTTGCCAATGTTAATGGAATCCACATGCTTAACATGGAGCGAGTGATTCCATTAACTTAAATTAATTATTATAATAATAAGTTATAGTAAATAATTATAATTAATTAATTATTTTAATTATTTAATTTAATATCAAATATTAATTAAATAATACACTTGGCCCCGGTTTTTTGAAAACCGGTTTTTTCAATATGAATCTTTATTCATATTTTTCTCCGGTCATATATTTAAATCATATTTAAATACATCTTTCTCCGGTTACATATTTAAATCATATTTAAATACGTTAAACCTCGATCAACACACCCGAATTTGGATTTCTCCAAATTCTACCATATAACAATGCTACACCGCTTTATCCGAGGTAACCAGGAGAACCTAAAGGACTTACAGATCATGAGCTCCAACGATACGAGACTATCCGGTCAAAACTCTTTTAACCGAATCAATCAACATTCGTCAAACTCCCGGAGACTCCATTAAAGTCTGAGGGTTGCATTCTCCTCGCTATAGATATATTATGTCCTCTTGATATAACTGTCATGGACAAGTCAACCCTTCACAGGTTGTTCGTAATCACAGCTTGGTCGTTTATACCGTTTAACCCCTGTATTATGTCTTGTTCCTTAAGTACCACTGACACCTCTAATGAACAATAGATCAGTGGTCCAACCAACATATCAGAAACTCTCTCTGATCAGAAGAGGGTGGGTGCCCCATTGTTCAAGCTCTGGAGTCAGCTATTAAGGGAACAACCTATCTACTAACCCTGAAGAGCGGGTTATGAGTGAATTTCATCTTGCTGTACTATGTCCCCAGCCACCTATTCGAGTTTATCCCCAAAATGGTAGGCTTATTGAGTCGGCTCTAATGGGTCACTCTCACCCGTGCAAATCAAAGGATACTCTCGAATAAATAGGAGTTCATAGCGAGCTCATGATTAAGATCGAGTTACCTAGGTCATCATATGAAAAAGTCGGTCTCTTCAGTAAACGGTGTTATAAAGAGAGAGCGACTTAATTTCGCGCAGTCTTATGCAAACTCATTGCATATAAACTAAACACGTTTCACTTTATTCTAGTAAACTCTTTTACTAAATAAAACTAATAACTCTTTATTCTAAATAGATTATTTACAAACATGATTGTTTACAAACAACGGGTTTTAGGACATAAAACCCAACAATCAATTTATGCATTCTCCCACTACACTTCATTGGTAGTTGGTTAAACGAATTCTTCGGTATCTTAAATGTATTATTGGTCATGGTCTCCTATTATCTGTTGCATCTAACTTCACTCTTCATGGTTATGTGGATGCAGATTGGGCTTTGAGTCCCGATGATCTTAAGTCTACCTCTTGATTTTTTATCTTCCTAGGCGACAACTTAATCACATGGGGATCTAAGAAACATGCTATCATTTCTCGCTCAAGCACCGAAGTCGAATATTGATGTCTTGCTACAACTACTACTGAGTTAATTTGGCTCAATACTCTGTATTGTGACTTACAACTCTCTTTACCGCAAATGCCTATTCTCTAGTGTGATAATTTGAGCGCGGTACACCTTAGTGCCAATCCCATTTTACACTCCAAAACCAAGCACGTCGAGATTTACATTTATTTTGTGCGTGATTTGGTCTTAAGTAAACGTCTTTTTGTCCAACATCTTCCTGCTCTTGATCAAATTGTAAATGTGTTTACTAAGCTCTTGTCTGTTAGGTCGTTTACTCGGTGACATTCCAAGCTCAATGTTCGTGATTCCTTGTCCATTGGCTTGCGGGGAGTGTGGAGATAACACATTAACCACTCAACTTGTGTAGTGCACGACTTTGTATTTTCTGTTTAAAGAAAGTTCTTCAGTTGACTTAGTAAAATTTATTCCTTGTTATCATTCTTATGATAGTAATTGTAAGCTCAGGAGTTTTTCCCTTTCTGTATAAATAGGTCTACCTACCTTCTGTATTCAGTGTGAAGAATGAATAACAAAAATGTTTCTCCTAAAAGTTCTTTGTGTTGATCTTTAGTTTTAACTAGGGGAGTAAAAACATTGCACTTTTTTTTCACGAGATTTTCCCACCAAGGTTTTTAATGAGTCAATTGTTAAAGTATATGTATAATGCACTTTTTTTTCTTCACTAGATTTTTTTTTAGTTTTTTCTAGTACGGTTTTAACGATATATATATATATATATATATATATATATATATATATTATTTGCAATGGATAGTTAAGTGGAAGTGTTATAAATATGGTATATATATGGTATATATAGATATTCATAAATCATTCAACTCTCTCGTTTAGTTGTTCTTCCTCATGACTCACTCTCCCTTATGAATAACATTGAGATTCTCAAATTTGGTCATCAATGACCTAAGTTTAGCTATCAATTACTTGTATAAATAGAGGTTGTGTGAAACATTTCAAACACATCACAAATCAATTGAATACAATTTGATTTCTATCTACTTTGCTCTCTCATTCTCTTCTTCTTTTAGTGTTATTCCTCTAGTTCTTATTTTCTTAAAAAAAAAAAAAATTAAGATTTTTTTTTTTGTTTCATGACAATATATAACATTTTAAAAGTGGAGGTATAAAGTAAAAAAAAAAATGGTAAAAAATTGGTAAAAAATACATTTTTGGTCTCTAAGTTTTGAGCATATAGTTTCTATTTGATCCCTAAGTTTCGAAATTTTACGTTTTTACCACTGAGTTTTGAGTTTGGTTTCCATTTAGTCTGTATGTTTCTGAATGTTACATTTTTACCCATTAGTTTTGAGTTTCGTTTCCATTTGGTCACTAGATTTTGAAATTTTACACTTTTGTTCATGAGTTTTTATTAATGCTTACTTTTGATCTTTGGTGTTAAGTTCTAGTTAATTAAATTAAAATAATTATGATATAGAATTTTTAAATTAAGTTTAATAGTTATGAAAAATTAGTGAAAAATGAAAATTAATTTAATTCTTTAAATTAATTAATAGAAAATTCACACAGTAGGGGTAAAAATGTAAAATTTTGAAACATTTTCAAATGAAAACTAAACTCAAAACTAAGGGTAAAAATGATTTTTTTTCTAAACCTAGAACCAAATGGAAACTAAACTCAAAATTCAATGGTAAAAATGTAACATTTTAAAATATAAGGATCATATGAAAATTTGACTAAAAACTCGGGAGTAAGAATATAACATTTTAAAACTTAAGAACTAAGCTCTCACATTTACTCTCCTCCAAACGTAATTAATCAATGGTAATTTTGATTGTGGGACCCACATCGATTATTGATGTCGTTTTTCCAAATCTGCAAATGTAATCAAAGTGTGGGGTTCACCTCAAAATTTGTAATCCAATTACCCCATTTCTCTACAATCTTAGGGGTGCTCAATGAGATTACATGGGGCCCACCGATTTTTGACCCATTTCCTTTCACAAATGCCCTTCTCTCTTTTCCTCGATCGTTACATTCATTCACCCGTACACTTCGCCATTTTTTTTCTCTCTTCCTCTTTTCTTCAATCTCGAATTTAATTTTCATCTAAACACATTTACGTTTTTCTGGGTCTACCGATTTATTGTTTTTCGAGACGAAATGCTTGAAAATCTTCATGTTTTTTTTGGATATTAATCCTCGGCATAGGTAGAAGATAGTCGTCGTCAATCTCGTCATCGATCAGATTAATGCACAAAAGATGAACAAAAAAAATACAAATTTACACGATTCGCCAAATGAGTTGCACATGAGAGAATACACGGAGGGAAGTGAAGATTCATGTTGGAAAATGGGTTCACAAGTATCCACACGAGTAACGCCCGACAACGAGTCAACGCACGATTTTGAACATGATTAAAGCGAAATAGTATATTATGGTAAACTCACGAATAATTACGTTTACGTGCAAGTAATTAAACACTATAATGAAACTCAAATTACGTTTGAATTAGCTTTAAGTAAACACTATCAAAAATAAATCGATTACGATTGAATTCTTAATCCATTACAATTCGGAGGAGAAAATTCACTACGGACATGGCGTAAATGAAATCTATACTTAAAAACTGAAAAAGGTATTTTTCCTAAGTTTTAATAAATATGTTTAAATCTTAACATGAGGGTCGGATGGAGAATACATAGAGTAATTCAGGAAAATATTGAATCAACAAAAGACTGAAAAGACTTGAGATGTTGAAATATTATTCCCTCTTTCATTTTCTCTCTCTTTAGTTGATAACCAAATATTCTTATTCTTATTATTATTTTTTTTTTTTTTTTGAGAATCAAATATTCTTCTTCTTAATATGATGAAATACAATCCATCTATATTTTTTGGTCAACCCCTGAAAATAACTCATGATTCAATTGGCCAATTAGAAATTGGGATAATAGATAAGACATTTATAACCATTTTTTTAAAAAAGTTGAATGTTGGATCACCATCAATACATTTGTTTCCTTCCATTTTTTCCTTTTTGACTTGCAACTTACCTATAAAAAAAACAAACAAAAACATTTTCACGTTATTTTGTTGTAAAAAGATAGAAAAATGAAGGGATGTTTTATAAATTTAAAATTTAACCAATTATATATATATTTTGAAGGTTAGAGATCAAATAAAAACAAAACTGTTGAAGATCTCACATTAGAAAAATGAACCAAACCTCACAAACTTTATAAGATACATGAGTTACTTGTAACGCTCCAAGCTCAGAATTCAGATTCGGCACCTTAATGTCCCCGACATTCCCCTACGACCTGACCACGCTACTTTACTTGTCTTGAACTGCTTCTAAGCGTGAAGAGTATCCCTACATATCGGGTCTTTTCAGCATGTTTTGTTCTCACTCACATACTTCCTACGATAATTCTCAACCTTAGGATTTGTTCAAGCCAATCACGCACGATCGAGTCATCGAAAAGGAAGGTGCACGGTATTGGTATATGTAGTAAGTATCAATTTCTTTTAAGTCTTTCTTAACTATACTTCTGAATCCTCATGATCTCTCTCATTCAGATGTAGTCTTAGTTCATTTACATACTATTTTCATTGTCAATTGATTCTAAGATGAAATCTCATGATATCTAAGTTTAGAGACTAAATTTATAATTATTTGAGTTTAATGTCCATCTGGATGAACATGACTATCGATGAGTACTGTTGGTGCGGAAATCTGGATCTCTCCGTCGACGGTCTTCGGGCGAGCAAGTCCATCGTGTAGTCTGAGACCGTCCTGCATAGAGAAATAGAAGACTTGCACCAGTGTGGGGTTGGGCCCACTGTATATGCTTAAGTTAGAGAGAGATCTAAGAGTAAGTAGGAGTGCGTATTGCATTCCCTTTTCGTTGGGATCCTCTTAGGCATTTATATGGGAGAGAGTGGTTGGACGGTCAGCGTCGGTCCATACTCTTCTTCATTACGAGGATCGTTTGATCCCCCGATCCTAGGCAGATTCAGGGGGACTGTCGCACCGCTGCCTTGTCTCGTAAGGCAGGAATGTCAATCGGACACTAGACCTTGGAGAAGTTCGTTGGTGACGTCAGGGCTTCGACCCCTGATGAGGTGAGTCGTGATGTCAGGCCGTTGACCTCATGCCAAGGTGGTCCGTAACTAAGTACAAATTAAATCTTCTTTTTTTCTTTCTAGAAAAGTAATGGGAAAGGGTTTGTAGTTATGGGTGGAACGTGGAAGTAGTTGTATATGTGTTGTGTTGGTTGAAGTTATCAAATTCAAATGCAAGTGGGATTTTATTTCTTTGTTTCTTAGTTGGTTTAATTTGGAAGAAATAAGAAAGAAGAGAAAGCAACAAGGGAGCGTGGAGGCGTATTATTGTTGACATAATGTTAAATGAGGATAGAGGGGACGAAGTCAAAGTCAAAATCCTCCACCCAAAGTTTTTAAGAGTTCAACTACGTGGCTGACAGGCCGAAATAAGAACTCCTTTACGCGCTAAACCCAAATAATATACACCTGCCCCTCCACGCGCACCCATTTGTCCTTTGAATCTCGTTTCATTTTCCAAATTACATTATTACCCTTATTCTTTCGTTTTTTTTTTCGGTATACTTATGTCAGTTGAGTTATATTTTGATTGGCAAAGAAAAAATATTTTTAAGAGTTTAGAAAGTCATTCCAAATTGGTTCTGAAAATACTGATCATTTGAGTTCGTTGAAAAAATAAATTGGATTACATGATTTTTTATTTTTTATTTTTTTAGAAAAAATTCAATATTTATCCATAAACTTGTCAAGTTGTATCTATTTCTACCCTAAACTTTTATTTTTATCAAATTGGACTATAGACTTAAATAATATTGTAGTTTCTACCCACTCTTCCATTTAGGCTAATTCATCAACTAATTTTTACAAAAAGTAATGCAAAAATCTTCATCAAGTTACTAATTTTAATCATATAAACTTTTGTAAAACTAATGCACAAATTAATCATTAATAACTTTGTTAAAATTTAGTTCTAATATTTTTTTTCTTTGAAATAGTATTATTTTGCATCATACAAGTGTTTTATAATTCATCGAACGCGTATGAAAATATTTTTTAACGATCTTTCAAATGAAAATTTATTAGAGGAGAAAAATTGCAACATATGTCTAAGTTTAGGGTTAAAATGACAACACTTACTAAAGTTGGGTGTACAATTTGAAAATTGAAAGTTTAGGGTAAAAATTGATTTTTTTTTTCCAACTTTTTTTTTTCTTTTGGTTCAATTTTGTTTTTGACTTTACTAAGTTGAATCGATCCAATCCAATTACTCGAGACAATATGCAATTATGAATTTATAAATTTCAAAATTAATTCGAAACTATCAATCTAAGAGAATAGTTCAATCGACATAATGTATGAACTATTAACCAAGAGGTCAGAGATTCGAATCTCCATCTCCAGCGTTGACGGAAAAAAAAATTAGTTCGAAATTTTTGGATAATCCGCTTTTTAAACACCATTATTATTTTTTTTTTTTTAAGGTTAAAGAAAGTACACAAACAACTAACTAGTCAACAAGGTTATATAGTTCAAAGTAGAGCCAAGATCTTCCAGCTCTAACTTATGGCTCATTTCTAGTTAATAAATACTGAGTTATGGGTTTTAATTGAAACCTAACAAAGTCAAGTCAAAATTTATGAGCGAGTTATATGAATATAATCAATCGATCCAAATGAACCAATAAGAGCATAGCTCAATGACCTGATGTATGACCTAATGATCATGAAGTTCTAAGTTAATCCCCAATGTTAGCAAAAAAAAAAAAAAAAAAAAAAAAAAAAAAAATCCAAATGATTATGTTTGGATTTTGAAATATCACAAACCTAACTAACTCAATTCCACTTTTGCACTGTTTGAGTTGTGGTATATATATATATATATATATATATATCTTGAACTGTTTGAGTTGTGGTATATATATATATATGTCTTTAACACTACTTCAACTCAATTAGTTATTTATTTATTTTATTTTGTGTTCAATTGTTAATTTTGATAGCTTTAACATATCTCTACGGCGCGTAATTTAGAGTGGGGTCGTTTTTTAAACTATTTAGAAAAATAGGGTAGTTTTGAAAAAAATTCGAAAAATTGTGTTCTTCGAGTGCGCAGGTTCAACCCGCGCACTCGGACAAGTCAAAGATTGTCACCTACCGTCCGTTTAGAAAACGTTTGGAATGTGCTTCTTCAAGAACGCATTGCCTTTCCAAATTTCAGACCGACATCTGTAAATTTACGGGTCTGGAAAAACCCAACAGTAAATTACCTGTCTGGAGTTCCACGGTAAAAAACAGAAGGCTTGCGTAGATTTAGGGGAAAAAATAAGTTTACTCGTACAATTTAAAATTGGATGAAATCTTAACAACTTTTTTATCATTTTAATCTGAAAAACTTAAAAATAAGATTTGAAAATCTATCATTGTGTTTTAATTTAACTTAAAGTAGTAAATTTACTGGTCTCAGTAGAATTAAAAACCCACCCATAAATTTACTGGTGAAATTACAGACCGGTAAATTTATAGCCGGTCGATTTTATTGAGACCGATAAATTTATCGATGTAGAATATGGAAAGGCAATGGGCTTCTTTTTTTTTTTTTTAAGTACATTGGGAGTGGGGGGATTCGAACCACAGACCTCTTGGTCGTCAACACATACATGTGTCAGCTGAGTCATGCTCGCTTTGGCAACAATGAGCTTTTTTTTTTTTTTTTTTTTGAACAAACAACAATGAACTTCTTGAATAAGCGCATTCCAAACGTTTTCTAAACGACCGGTAGGTGGCAATCTTTGACTCGTCTGGGTGCGCGCGAGTTGAACCGCGCACTCATAATAAGACAAAAAAAAAAAAAAAAAAAACTCCATTATTTTGAATTTGTTTCAAAACTACATTATTTTTCTACATAGTTTAAAAAACGAACCTCACTCTAAATTACTCGTCTGCTGCTAACTTTACTAGATTTTAATTTTCATTTTTTTGTGTAATAGGTGCTGCTTTCCATATCACACATAATGCCAAACTTAAAATATTAAGTGTAATTTTTTTCCCTTTACAATGTGCAAAAAGTGAGAATTTTCACAATCACTCTTTTGTAGGTACTTTTTTATCTCCTTTTGATTCATGATGCTGATGTGATGGGATAACCCCACTTTAGCTTACCTCTTTTACTCAATTTTTTAATTCTCCAATAATACTTCCATACATTTCAAATATGCTCATTTTCTTTTTCCAATATACATATCAAAATTTTCACCAACAAAAAATATCAGATGTTTTTATTTAATGGTAAGTTTGGTAACTATACAAAGATATTTTTTTAAAAAAAAAAAAATATTTAATTAATGTGGGGATTGAACTCATGATCTCTTAATAAAGATACAACCTTATGTCAATTGAGTTATGGTCGGTTTGACAACTATATAAAGATATGTAATAATACATCTCTAACTGAATCCAAAAAGGTCTAGTTTGTAAATGAGGATGAAAGACTTGCATTACATCGTCTATACAACTATAAAGTTTAGGTTTCAACACTTAGATGGTATATGTAAATTTATCAAAATTGTTACAATTAAAATATTTATTGTAATATTTCAATTTGATCATGTGTCTCGTTTATGCCGATAGAAGCTCTTTTACAACTAGTGTTAGATGTTGTTTCATAGTTATTATTATTTTCATTTTAATTTTAAAATTAATCATAATATTTAAACCAAATATTTTAATCCTTTAACTAGTTGAGTTAGATTGAAACACTTATGTTTCCAACCTTTTAAGTAGAAATACTAAACACATATTTAAATATAAACAAATATATGAAATATATATATATATTTTTTTAATACTGAGCTAAAATTAACTCGAAAGAATTTATATATTATTATATATATATATATGAATCTTTTTTTAAGTACAATTTAGGGGATTAAAAATTTGAATGGTACGGTAGTGCATGATCGAACCACTACCCTGGAACAAGCTAGACTAGTGGGTCGTTTTGTTAAATGGTTGCTTGATTAAAAAATTTGAACGGTAACGATGCATCTTAAATTTATCGGTCGAACCCCACTAAAAATTTGGAGGGTTGTAATAAAGCAATTTAAATAGCGGCACTAGATAGACCATGACATTTTCGTAATAATATGCAAATTGATGTGAGAGAATTATACGATTCAATTTGTATATAAAGCCTCCACCAGAAGAAAACTTTGAAATCAAATTATTCATTTTCAATTTGCTTTTTCGCTTCCAGAGATAAAGAAGAAGAAGAAAATGGCAGGTTACCCAAATCAGCCACCCGGTTCCGGTTACGGTTACGGCTACGGCAGCGGCGGTGGTTACGGAGCTCCTCAGCCCTACAATTCTTCCGCCTACGGCATGCAACATCCACCGCCTCAGTCTCAGCAGCCCTACGCTCCGGTTGCCGCTCCATATGGCGGACCGTCTGCACCGTACGGGGCGGCTCCGACCGAAAAACCGCCCAAGGAAAAGCCTAATCAGTCTTACGGCGGAGCCAGTGCCGCTCATCAATCTTACGGCGCTCCACCCAGCGGCGGTCAGAGTTATCCACCGCCTTCTGCGTATGGAAGCCCTTTTGCCTCACTCTTGCCCTCTGCCTTTCCTCCTGGTACTGATCCGAGCATCGTTGCGTGTTTTCAAGTAGCCGATCAGGATGGGAGTGGGTTGATTGATGATAAAGAGTTGCAAGGTGTTCTCTCCTCGTATAATCAGAGGTTTAGCATCAGAACTGTTCATCTCCTCATGTACCATTTCACCAACACCAACACCAGGAAGATCGGTAATCTCACTTTTCCCCTCTAATCTCTTTCGCCTTTTTGTTTGCCCTGACAATGTCAATAAGAAATTTCATGGGTTTTTTTAATCGAACCTGAGGGAATCTGGAGGGCCCAGATTAGAGCAAAAAAACAAACAGTTAGGTCAATGGGGGCAGGGGCGACCCTGATCCGGATATCTACTATTAGTTTCAGCTAATTTTAATCGAAAATTAAACCGACAAAGATAATAAAGTGGTTAGAGAGAATGGGTTCAAACCATGGTGGCACCTAGAATTTAATGTCCAACGAGTTTTCTTGACGACCAAATGTAGTGGGGTTGGTTGTCCGGCGAGATTAGTCGAACGGATTTGAACAGGTCTCCCTTCAGTGTCAAAACTATGGATTGTAATATGCCTTTCATATAATTGCAATGAATTATAATGTTCCTTTTTAGTGATTTTGATTATTTCTTATATTACTATTAGTTGATTAGTTCCCGAAGTTCATAAATCATATCTATAAGGTATTTACTAGAAGATAGCAAATACTTTCTATTTCTATTTTTCTTTTTAATCCTATATAAGGATACCAAAGTATTATTGCCTGCGATTAGTTGGTGAAATTATTTTATGTTTTATTTTAAAAAAAATTGATCCGGTGATACACAAAAAAAAATATTTAAAAAATTTCGAACCTGCTATATGGACTTAGATTAGTTGTGGTGGTTGTACGCATTTCACTATTTTCAAACTTGTGTGGTTAAAGTTATTGACTTTTCAAAACTCAGAAGCATTCGGGTTATTGCAGTCTCTGTCATTATGTAAGTATTTTTGAAATTATGCAAAACACTCACTGACGTTGACTTTTGAATTAGAGTATGTAGTTAAATTGTCAGTTCTTTATCTGTTCGAATCATCTTAACTTTCTTTTATCTTTCTTTTTCTATATGTATTTGACTTTGAGCGAGCCTTGGTGATTTGGAGGGGGGGTGGAAAATGCTGCTATAGATTTGATATGTGCTGTGTTGTTTATCTGGAAATCGCTCTTTTTTTTTTACCTTTTCTATTGACATTGTGTTTTGCATTTCGTTTCTGAAAAACAGGACCCAAGGAGTTTATTGCTCTGTTTTATGGACTTCAAAGCTGGAGGGTAAGCTGAATATTTGATTTTACTTTTGCCAACATTATCTGTTGGTGTAATTCTGTTAAACTGAGTATTTATTGCATCTTTTTCAGGGTATTTTTGAGAGATTTGATAAAGATAGAAGTGGAAAAATCGATTCCAATGAGTTGCGAGAAGCACTTTTGAGCTTGGGCTTTGCAGTCTCACCAATGGTCTTGGACTTGCTGGTGTCTAAGTTTGACAAAAGTGGTGGGAAAAGCAAGGCCGTTGAATACGATAATTTCATAGAGTACGTTTGTCTCCCTTACTCTTGATTTTATATGGTTCTGTACTCCTCTTTTTGGGATGACAGGTTCTGTGTTATACATTTTCGTTAGAAACTTAATCACCGTTCTTATCTTTTTTTCCTGTTCTTTTTGCTAATGCAGGTGTTGTCTTACTGTCAAGGTGAGCTTCTGACTAATTTTATTTTCATATATCTTTTGTATATTAATACATATTGCTTAGAGGTGATAGCATCATCTTTGAATCCATATGCTTATTTGTGCTATCTGCGTACTTAGTTGTGCACGTTTGCCTACTCGTCATTAGATCTACTGCAAAACCTTGAACTTTGATTTTATTCCACTCATGTTGATGCATATGTAAATACCCTGAAAGCCTTTTACACCATTTTAACACCGGTTGTTATCAAGTAGTCACTTATCGTCTAATTTCGGCTTTCGCTATGAGAAATTGTTGTGCTTATTTTTTTCCTGTAAACATGCAATGTTTTTTCACACTGGTCTCATAAACTCCTTGTATGAACTTTTAACCTGATTCTCCAGCAACGAAACCATGTTAGTTTTTGTGGCTCACTGGCTCTCTGTAAGATCACCTAAACCTCCCCCATTGAAATACTATACTAGGAGAAGAAAACCAACTAAATGAACAGTTGGGGAGGGGGGGCAGTTAGTTTGTTTGCTTTCAGTTTCTTGTTTACTTTCGGTTATGAACCTTGTATATAAATATCTCTTTACTTGGCATTAGGGGATAGCTTTTGATTGAGTAAGATCTCTAGGAGATTAGGGGTATCCTACAGAGTGTAGGAGTACTTGTACTTGCCTAAGGGCTCTTCACTTGTCTAATAAAATACCTTGAGTAAGGGGTTACCTTACACTCTCCCACATGGGGAGAAAGAAAAGGCTAAAACTAAAGTGATTTTGATGCAAAAAATTACAGGGACTGACTGAGAAATTCAAGGAAAAGGACAACACATACTCTGGTTCTGCAACCTTCAGTTACGAGGCTTTCATGCTGACCGTCCTGCCATTCCTCATCGCCTGAGGAGTTTTTCAGCCTTCAATCCAGCATGTGTGTTCATCAGTGTAAAGCTCGAGTTTTCTTTGGCTTTCCTTTTTTATTTCCGTTGTGTTTAATAGAATCTATTTATGTAGCCTTATCCTTATCAATGTTCTTGTTTGATTTTTGTTTTGTTGTATAACCTGGCTATCTCAAGTATTCAATGATAGTTCTATGAATGTCTCAACTGGTACCTGTTTTCATTCCCCGATTTCCAATTTCGCATTTGACAGTAAAATTTAGGTCATTGTGTCATATATATATGATGCAACGTGCAACGTATCATCGGGCGTTGTCCTTCTGTACCCCGATCTGCCTCTTGTGATAATTTTTTGTGGATGGACTTGGGACAGTTAAAATTGAAAGTGATCTGTGTTGGTAATAGCAATTTTACAGAAACTAGTCAAACATCTTGATTTCTTGTCATTGATTTGTACTATTTCTTCCCTTGTAAGAGTACAGAAGTCTTTATGTAACTGCAAAGTTTATTAAGAGGATTGTACATAGACATAGTTGGCCTTAAATTGGATGTATAGAAGATTTGGATGGAGCTCCAATATGAAATGGTTCATAGAAAGAACTTCGTAAGATAAAATCCAACTTCTCATCTTAAAGGAAACACCCCAATGATTGTCAGGAGATGACCCTTGGTCTTGAAGCTATTTTCCCACCTTTGACATTCAAGAAGATTGTGGCGTATAGGACCAATGATTTAAATGTCGATGTCGATAGAAATATCGAAGTCTAAATTTTATGGAGGTGAAAATATCGATAAAATGTCGATTTTGATGGATTTTTCGAGAAGATTTAAAAAAAAAAAAAAAAAAAAAATTGCCAACAAGACCATAGTTTAATGGCATGATATATCTATCGCCTAGTGACCATGAGATCCTAGGTTCAATTTCTCACCCTAACATGGTGTCAAGAAAAAAATAATAATAAATAAATAAAATTTTTTAAAAAATATATATTTAATAATAATAAATAAATAAATAAATTTTTTTAAAAAAATATATATTTAAATTAATAAATTAACATTTTGCACTTTTAAATGAGTTAAAATATACTTATTATAATAGTATATTCACGTTTGACGTTAGGTTACATTTTTTTTTTGTATGGTATGATGGAAATGTTGATTCATCCCTCATGTCATTCATCTCCCATGTCAATGTCGGATATGTCGATGGAAATTTAATACCATGAGTAGATGTAGAACCACCTAAAAATTGTTAATTAATTTGAAGTATTAAACTTGTAACTTACGTAATAATATATTAGTTTCTTTGGATTTTATTAGTTGTTAATTAATTAATTAGTATTCCAAAATTAATTAATTACTTCTACTTTTGGGGTTATAAGCAGCCCTTTTGTAGGTTGCATTTAGCAATTTTTGAACATTATTGAGAGAAGAAAAAAGAAAGTGATTTTGAGAGTTCTTTTTGTTTTTCTTTTTTGGTCTCATATTTTTGAAGATTTCTTCATGAGATGGTTAAAATCATTCACATATCCAAAATCACTCGATTATATCGTATTTCATTCAAATGTTTGGATTTACAATTTTATATGTGATTTACAGACCAAAAATGATAAAATAGTTAAAATCACTTTTATTGGATTTAAAAAATCAATCCAAGCATTTCATCATTTAAAATCTTTTCAATGTTCAATTTTACACTTTCAAAAGCGCTTTACATACCATCAAATTGTGATTTGGAATGATCTAAATGCAAAAACGATTTTAACTATTTCATGCCTAATAGTCTCAGAATCCAGTACATCATAAAAATATTCTGCATAAATTTACCTGTGTTTAAGAATTCTTTAAACCCCGTCCCCTTCACATCAGAAGTATTTTTCTACCTAAGCATGAAAACTTCCCTCATATTTTATTTAATAAAGTGAGATAATTATTATTTCCAATGAAGAATTCATTAAAGTGTAACAACAACTTCTCTAAAAAAGATTAGAGAAATCATTTATCTTAAACTCACCATTATTTATGACGGACAAAAATGGAAGTGGTAAAAGAAATCCAACACAATTCACAATCTCAAAAGCCAGCAGGAACCCCTCTTCCTGGGATCACTTACCGCCACAAGCTTCCCTACGCCACCACCTTGTCTCAATGAACTGGCAAATTGTGTCCCTCCAGCAAGCCCTTCTAAGACATGACCCTTCTTAGCAAGGGCTGCCCTTGTTTCGGCAGGAACTTCAAAATGGCCTCCAAATAAAGTTTGTCCAGCTCTCATAATTCGAAACGTTTGGAATCAGCTGTTTGTTTCAATCAAACTGTATTAGTTTCCAAACTTCATATTGCACTTTCCAAATGACCATTGACAGTCTGGATTGAATGAATTGATGGGGGAATATTGTCTCGGAGAAGGGAAGCTAGATAAAACGAACCTGATGATAAACTCTGGGAGCCATCACATATGAGAAAGGATCCATTCCTTTTGCAAAATGATGAAGCCTCCTCCACTAGCACCAACCACACCTTTCTGCTGTCCATCCTGTGGAAGAATTTCACAGAAATCTTCTACTCATAAGACACTTCTAAAGCTAGTAACGTTTTGGTATTCGAGTTCGTTTGTAAATGAAAGAAGTTAGAATGAAGAAAGAACCTTCAGGACAATAGTAGGAGACATGGATGATAATGGCATTTTCCCTGGCTTGATGAAATTGGATAGTCTGGTGGGAGTTTATTAGCAGAAACATTAGCAGGGACAGAAAAATTGCCCATTTTATTGTTCACAACTATTTCAGTACTTAGGGAGAGTAAATGACTATGTGATCCAAAATAGTAGTTGATGGTGGCAGTCATGGAGACAGCATTTCGTTCTCCATCGACGACGGACAAATGACTCGTGCCATGGTCATTGATTGGATTCCATCTGTTATAAATAGAATTCAGGTTACCAACAGGCTCAACTCAAAGGTAGAAAGTGGAGATAGAAGGTTATATTTAGAACATACAAAAAGGAGGAAGAACTTGGAAAGGTTTTATACAGTTATGCTAGAACAGAAAGGAAATACAAATGAGAAAAAGTAAAGTAATTATAACCTGCCGCCATAATGGCTTGGATCAAAAGACTTGTTGTCATTGATGGTTTTCTTTAATTGTTGAGCAAACTTGGGAGAGAGCATGTCAGAGAGAACTTTGGAGACATTGTAGAAATTTGGGATGCCGAGGTTCGTCCTTACTGCAGCTACATGTTTCAATGCTTCAATCTCTCGATGGATTCCAAGAGGGCCCAAAAGTCCTGAAGGCAATTTATATTGAGCCAGAATATTAAGCATTTGTGGCAGAATGTGGTGTTAGTGTTACTAACAAAATAAACTTTTAACACAACTGCTCATCAAGTTCAAGACAATAAACTTACAAGGATCACTCCAGAACCTCCTGAAGGAGGAGGCATGGTGATTATCTCAAGACCCATCGTACCGGCTAAGATGGGGACTCTTATTTAAACTCGATAGCTCTGCAAATCCTTTATTGGCATATCCCTCCAAGCTTCTTGATATCTCTTATCAAGTTAATACCGATTGACCCATTATAGAAGGCCTTGACACCAAGAGTTTTTGCCAGTTTCTTGGTGCGGACATCTCCCGGTTTCAACAATTTTCAACCTGATGTAAATAAGTTCCTGAGTCCTTCATCTCCCAACTAGACGGGCATACAAAAAAAACAAGCCGAACAAAAGGATAACCAAAACTACAAGAAGAGACTTCAATCCAACAAAATCAAACCAGACGCCCACAAAGAAGCATTAAACCTAACCACCTCTCAAACCTCTTCACAAGACCTCTCCACCTCTCTAAAGATCCTATTGTATCTTTCAATCCAAACTCCCACAAAATAGGAAAAAAATTAGCTTGCAGAAGGCTTTGTAATGTTAACTGGGAACTACTTAACTGACATTATTCAGTGTCACTGTTACGTCTCCAAAAGTGACCTTTTTAGGACTTATTTAGCTTAGAAAGATGTACACTCTTAGGTGTTTTTGATAGGATTTAGCTTAAACCTATGCTTATATATGAGATTTAGAAGAAGGTAGCTAAATTAGGACTTGTGTGCAAAAGGAAAGAAAAGGATTAAAAACCGAAGTTAAAAGAAGGAAAAATGAGCATTGCGGCAGCATTGCGGAAACATTGCTGAAACCGCAATGTTTCAAGTGAAATCCGTAAGTTGACTGATCTTTTTCTGTTATTTTCCGTTATTTCAGGGATTCGTTCTTTCTCCTCCATCCATTTTGAAGTACGACGTTGAGGATGGATGGTTCTCCTTGGCCCAAACGCACCTGCAAATTACTATAAAAGGGGGTCAAAGTAGAGGGTTTGATCATGATCCGAAAGCGTAGAAGTCTTCTCGCAGTCCATCTTTTCTCCTGTTTTCCTTTGCCGTTTGCTGGTTTGCGAAGCTCAGCTGTTGGAATCGATAATCTGATAGGAAGGAGAGGAGATTCTTCTTCTCTCCCGATTGGATTCATCCAAGCAAGGCTGACCTTTCTCATCCTTCATTCGAGGCGGCTGCAACGAGACTTTCGAGCTTGTTTTATTGCTTTCTGTTCTTCATTTCCATTTTTCAACTCTGTCTTGTTGTTGTTTCTGTTCTTGTGGCTAATTTAGTTCATTTCGTTGTGTTCTATCTTCCTGTTCTTTACTTTAAGTATCTCTTATGTTCATTCAAACAATCAATTAATCAAACATAAAGTTCAGTATTTCACAGTCTCTCGCCTTTGCATTCTACTGTTTTCCCTTGCTGTTTTAAGCACATTTTCCTTCTAAGCATGTTTATTTTATCCTTTAGTTTTGTTCTCCTTCTATCCATGAGTAACTAAGTCACTTATGGGCGTGCTAATGACAACACTATAGGCTAAAAAACGTGAATCAAGCATATAGGATAGCTCTCGAAGCATTGATTGTATGTAAGCTTCATCCCACGGGCAATTTCGATTGGCCATCCATTTTGTCCAAAGAACTCCTAACCTCTGGAAGGAGTAAGAGTTTAGAGTCATACCATCATGCTAGCCTTTCAAGGTAACCAGGAAACGACCTAGGAATAGGCGTTTCCCTAGTACAAACCATATCTTTCTGCTTTAACAAGATGCTTAAGACCTTACTTTGAGTTGAGTAAACTGAAGAATCTAATGCATGGAATCGGACGATACATGAGATTGAGATAGTTTGATGCATAGTGAGTAGATCCAGTGTTTGAGAATCGTATAAAAATACCTATAGGATAGTCATTAGTAGCCCATTGAGTCTGTGATTTTGCTATAGCAAGTAGCTCTTGTAAGTCATTTGTGAGCTGAGCTAATTGCACATTCATTCTCCTCATGGATGCATCATTCCTTTCCATGAATTCTATCCATAGTGCCTCCAAAGTGGGTGATAATTCTTCACTTGGAGTTGGGGCATAATGTTGATAGTTTTCATGTTGGGGGAACTCTTCATAATGAGCAATTTGCACATGCTCTTCCCAAGGATTATTTGAGAGTTGCCACTGATCATGTTCACACATGTACGAATAATGGTTGTCATAGCTTTGTTGATACTGTCTCTCTTGATAATTCAATGTTGGGCAATTCTCCAAGTTATGATTATCCCCACAATAAGCACATGGCTGGTAAAATCCTTCAAACTGTTGTGGGCAAACTCGTCCTCCAATTAAGTTATGCAGCGTATTCATTTACTTTGTCGTACCCATACGTTTTCCACCTGCAAAGTTTCTCTCTGTTGCGAGTTGAGGTTTGGAAACTCTTTCATAAACTAGCTTGATAGTACCTGTAAAGGAAATGAAAGAAGATTAGCTCCAATAGATATTAAGAGTTGGTTTTCTAACTTAACAAACTTCGTTTTCACTAAACTAAATCCCCGGCAGCGGCGCCAAAAACTTGTTGCGTGCTCAATGTGTCGAAATAATTAGGCAATAAGAGAGATAGAGCACTCAGAACATGCAAGCATACATGATCTTATAGCAAGTAGTAAGTATATTTCATTCGTTTTCCCACAGAGATTTATTTTTAGCTATTCGCGAAGTGTTTTGTTGAGAAAGAAGGGGTGGATTTGATGGGGTAAAATTGGTTTTTAATTATCTAATTTTTGCTGAATGTGTAAAGGGAAGTAACATCAACGAGAACAAGTGAAATCTAAGCTCAAATGAAAAGAAACGAAATTAATAAATAATGGCAAAGACAGCTAAACAGAATTTTAACTTAAGCAGAATTGCGGAGACAGCAATTCTACCGCAATTAAATAGCAGCGAAAGTGTGTAAGTGGGTGAATTAAGGGCTACTAATGACTATCCTATAGGTATTTTTATACGATTCTCAAGCACTGGATCTACTCACTATGCATCAAACTATCTTAATCTCATGTATCGTCCGATTCCATGCATTAGATTCTTCAGTTTACTCAACTCAAAGTAAGGTCTTAAGCATCTTGTTAAAGCAGAAAGATATGGTTTGTACTAGGGAAACGCCTATTCCTAGGCCGTTTCCTGGTTACCTTGAAAGGCTAGCATGGTAGTATGACTCTGAACTCTTACTCCTTCCAGAGGTTAGGAGTTCTTTGGACAAAATGGATGGCCAATCGAAATTGCCCGTGGAATGAAGCTTACATACAATCAATGCTTCGAGAGCTATCCAACATGCTTGATTCACGTTTTTTAGCCTATAGTGTTGTCATTAGCACGCCCCTAAATGACTTAGTTACTCATGGATATAAGGAGAACAGAACTAAAGGATAAGATAGACATGCTTAGAAGGGAAATGTGCTCAAAACAGCAAGGGGAAGCAGTAAAATGCAAAGGCAGAAACTGTGAAATATTGAGCTTTATGTTTGATTAACTGATTGTTTGAATGAACATAAGTGATACTTAAAGTAAAGAACAGAAAGACAGAACACAACGAAAGGAACTAAATTAGCCACAAGAACAGAAACAACACAAGACAGAGTTGGAGAAATGGAAATGAAGAACAGAAAACAGTAAAACAAGCTCGAATGTCTCGTTGCAGCCGCCTCGAATGAAGGATGAGAAAGGTCAGCCTTGCTTGGATGAATCCAATCGGGAGAGAAGAAGAATCTCCTCTCATTCCTATCAGATTATCGATTCCAACAGCTGAGCTTCGCAAACCAGCAGACGGCAAAGGAAACCAGGAGAAAAGATGGACTGCGAGAAGACTTCTACGCTTTCGGATGATGCTTGAACCCTCGACTTTGACCCCTATTTATAGTAATCTGCAGGTGCATTTGGGCCAAGGAGAACCATCAATCTTCAACGTCGTACTTCAGAATGGATGGAGGAGAAAGAACGAATCCCTGAAATAACGGAAATTAACAGAAAAAGATCAGTCAACTTACGATTTTCACTTGAAACATTGCGGGAACCGCAATGTTTCCGCAATGCTTTCACAACGCTTGTTTTTCATTCTTTTCCTTCGGTTTTCAACCCTTTTCTTTCCTATTGTACATAAGTCCTAATTTAGCTACCTTCTTCTAATTCTCATATTTAAGCATAGGTTTAGGCTAAATGCTATCAAAAACACCTAAGAGTGAACATCTTTCTAAGCCAATTAAGTCCTCAAAAGGTCACTTTTGGAGACGTAACACACCCCCAAACTTAAGGTTTTGCTTGTCCTCAAGCAATCTAAGGACTTTCCTAGGCTGCTGTTTTTTCTTCTTTAACCACTTACTAACTCCCCTATATCCCTATCTATAGCACTGCTGTCCTGTGACACACTTCTAAGCTTAAAACTACCCTCTTATCTAGCTTCTTCTGACTTCGCCTGCCTAACACTCCTTCTGTTTTCATTAACTCCCTACAACTGATCTATTTGCTTTTGTCATATCATGCCACTATCCCTAAGGTTTCAAATTCTGCCTAGCTTTACCTCAGACTCAGTACATGCTTCTAGCTTTATTTTTAATGTGTCTAGGATTCCTTAGAGTCATGCCAGTCTTAGTATTAACGGTGACAGTAGTACTTTTAGAGAACAACCTAAACCCTGGCATCACTACATTGGATAAACACTCATCTCCCTAAACAACCCTACAAGTTACAACTTTGTGCCTAGCTCATTTGAGGATCAGAGTTCTTTTTAAATAGGACATCTAAGCCACAAAGTTGCAACTCCTAGGTATACATTCTTCTTCCCTACTTCTTCTTTTTCTTCTTTCTTAGGTGGAGCCTTTCCTTTGGTTGCCTTTTGATGCAATGCCACTTGTGGGTTACACACTTGGCACTGATTACTCAGCAACCTGAGAGAGACTCCCCTCTTTATTCTATTCTTCATTTTTTTCAGTTCATTTTTTTTTTTTTGTAAAGGAGAAGAAGAATGCTTATGTTTCTAAGGGAGAGAGGAATGTTCCTAGGCCTAGGGTGGCCTCCCCCAAACTTAAACTACTCATTGTCCCCAATGAGTGTCTGAGGTGGCACACCCCCAAACTTGTCCTAGAAGCATCTAGTCTAAGGTAAAACAAAGAGAATCTAAAAGACCTAGGCATAGACAGAACATTCTAAAAGAAAATATCACAGCAGCAGAAATTTGAAAAAAAACAGACAGATAAGGTCTTAAAGTTGTGCATGCTGAGCTGTTTAAAGGTTAATTTAAACTATCAAAGGATGTCCTATGACACTCATCCAGCATGCTCTTAGATAAGCTATATAAGGTAGTCCTGATGGCAGCAAAAGATGGAATTTAAACAAATCACAGCCTAGCTAAACAGACAGTCCAAAACATGCTTTCAGTCATAAAAATTGCGGGTACCGCAATTATTTCGCAATCAGATCAGGGCAGATATAACAGTGATTAAGGCCCCTAAACATGCTTTTTCCAGTCATTCAAGCTCTCTAAAAATAAAACTAAACTAACCTACCTAATCAGCTAACAACAGGCTATACTAAGCAAATTTTAAAAACATAAAACTAAGCATCTAAAACAGATCAAAATTGTACTAAAAACAGCATAATTCACATGGTTTATCAGAAAGCAGATTTTTTTTTTTTTTTTCTAATTCTAAGGGAACAGCAATACTCCCTTCAGTGCAATTCAAACCAGCACTCAAATGTCTTCATCCTCATCAGGTTGTCGTGGTCGTGGAGGCACCCATGGAGTCAGGAGATTTGTAGGGAAGTCAGGGAAGATGCACCCAAGTTGGTCTGCAACTTCCTTGTCCCGTGCCTGCGCATAAGTGGCCCATTGAGCCATCCTCCTTTGCATATCCATCAGGCACGCCATGGACAGTGACTGATCAGCAGCCAACCTATCCAGCTCGAACTCCATATTCCCCTTCCTCTTTAGCCTCAAGCTAGCAGACAGCTCCAAGTGGCCTGTATAAGCCATCTGCTGCTCCATCCGCTCAATGGGAACTCCTGCAAGCAAACATAGTTTAGTGATGGTATTAGGGAAAAACAATGGTCCCTTACCTTTCTTGGCGCACTCAGCAATGGCGGCTGACATGATTTCACCCACGTTGACCGTGAGACCTCGCATGATGGCATAGACCAGCAGCGATCTGCTCTGGTTGATGGTCGTCTCATGGGTCACAGGGGACAGCTTCCTCCTTACAAAGGCAAACCATACAGCTGCCTTTGCTGTGAGGTTGGCACTCATGAGGGTGTGCCTCCCATTGCGTGATACAGTCCACGCTGCTTCAGGCTGGCCAATGGTTCGAATGGCCTCCTCCAGCACTGCCTCAGTAGGCTCATCAACGATCCTCGCATAATCAGTGTGTCTTTGGCCCTTGAGGCCATAAGCTTCGTTGATGGCTTTTGCTGAGTAGTCCACCTCTACTCCCCTAACCACAGAAAGCCCCTCCTCAGAGTTTCGCAGGTTGGCGTAGAAGTCGTATACCATACTCGTGTAAGCTGGATTGGGCGGCCTGCACAACTCTTCCCAGCTGTGATTTATAATTCCTGCTCGCAAGAACTGCGGCAGGTCAGCAGGTCTGTCGAGGAAGCCCTTCTCGTGCAGCAACTCCCTCTTCCTCAGCTCAACGCCCCTGGACTCAGCGTCAGAGGACACATACCTCACTGACTGAGGCTCATCTTCAGGGTAGAGCTTGGCCTTCCCTTTGTCTGCTGGCTTGGCTGACTCTGCAGCCTCAACCTTGAGTCTTTTGAGCGACGGCTCAGTGCTCTCTTTTTCTGACGAAGGCGCCTTCTTGGCCTTCTTCTTCTTCAGCTTCTTGGATCGCTTGGCCTTAAGAATCTTGGCCTTCTTCTTCTTCTTGAGCTTTGCCTCAATGGTGATCTGCTGCAGGCACGCCCCCAACGTCTCTTCCATGGAATCATCCTGCTGCGACAGACTCACTGGGCTAGCTTCCCTCACAGGAGAGAAAACCTCCTCTTCCTCACCTTCCCCACTGCCCTGCGTTGATTCTTGGTACTCCCCATATGGGAATTCCGGGTCAGGCCGTGGGGAAGTGTGCGTCGGCGTGGTTGTTTGCTCTGCTGAAGGTGTCTGTGCAGAACTCAGTGGTGAAGACGGCTGCTCAGGGCTCTGCGCTGGTGGCGATGAAGAGAGCTCAGGGCTTTTCACTGGCGAAGGGTTGCGCTTGGCTGCCTCGTGGGATGGCTGGCTTTGTTCTTGACTCTCCACAGAGGGAGTCTTGTTCTTGATTTCTTCATCGGCCACAGCCATACTCCATCGACGCTTCTTGGGTGTGCCACCTCAGACACTCATTGGGGACAATGAGTAGTTTAAGTTTGGGGGAGGCCACCCTAGGCCTAGGAACATTCCTCTCTCCCTTAGAAACATAAGCATTCTTTTCTCCTTTACAAAAAAAAAACTTGGAAGTGTAAATAGCAGGATGGATGGAGGTTTTCTCTCCTGTGAGGGAAGCTAGCCCAGTGAGTCTGTCGCAGCAGGATGATTCCATGGAAGAGACGTTGGGGGCGTGCCTGCAGCAGATCACCATTGAGGCAAAGCTCAAGAAGAAGAAGAAGGCCAAGATTCTTAAGGCCAAGCGATCCAAGAAGTTGAAGAAGAAGAAGGCCAAGAAGGCGCCTTCGTCAGAAAAAGAGAGCACTGAGCCGTCGCTCAAAAGACTCAAGGTTGAGGCTGCAGAGTCAGCCAAGCCAGCAGACAAAGGGAAGGCCAAGCTCTACCCTGAAGATGAGCCTCAGTCAGTGAGGTATGTGTCCTCTGACGCTGAGTCCAGGGGCGTTGAGCTGAGGAAGAGGGAGTTGCTGCACGAGAAGGGCTTCCTCGACAGACCTGCTGACCTGCCGCAGTTCTTGCGAGCAGGAATTATAAATCACAGCTGGGAAGAGTTGTGCAGGCCGCCCAATCCAGCTTACACGAGTATGGTATACGACTTCTACGCCAACCTGCGAAACTCTGAGGAGGGGCTTTCTGTGGTTAGGGGAGTAGAGGTGGACTACTCAGCAAAAGCCATCAACGAAGCTTATGGCCTCAAGGGCCAAAGACACACTGATTATGCGAGGATCGTTGATGAGCCTACTGAGGCAGTGCTGGAGGAGGCCATTCGAACCATTGGCCAGCCTGAAGCAGCGTGGACTGTATCACGCAATGGGAGGCACACCCTCATGAGTGCCAACCTCACAGCAAAGGCAGCTGTATGGTTTGCCTTTGTAAGGAGGAAGCTGTCCCCTGTGACCCATGAGACGACCATCAACCAGAGCAGATCGCTGCTGGTCTATGCCATCATGCGAGGTCTCACGGTCAACGTGGGTGAAATCATGTCAGCCGCCATTGCTGAGTGCGCCAAGAAAGGTAAGGGACCATTGTTTTTCCCTAATACCATCACTAAACTATGTTTGCTTGCAGAAGTTCCCATTGAGCGGATGGAGCAGCAGATGGCTTATACAGGCCACTTGGAGCTGCCTGCTAGCTTGAGGCTAAAGAGGAAGGGGAATATGGAGTTCGAGCTGGATAGGTTGGCTGCTGATCAGTCACTGTCCATGGCGTGCCTGATGGATATGCAAAGGAGGATGGCTCAATGGGCCACTTATGCGCAGGCACGGGACAAGGAAGTTGCAGACCAACTTGGGTGCATCTTCCCTGACTTCCCTACAAATCTCCCGACTCCATGGGTGCCTCCACGACCACGACAACCTGATGAGGATGAAGACATTTGAGTGCTGGTTTGAATTGCACTGAAGGGAGTATTGTTGTTCCCTTAGAATTAGAAAAAAAAAAAAAATCTGCTTTCTGATAAACCATGTGAATTATGCTGTTTTTAGTACAATTTTGATCTGTTTTAGATGCTTAGTTTTATGTTTTTAAAATTTGCTTAGTATAGCCTGTTGTTAGCTGATTAGGTAGGTTAGTTTAGTTTTATTTTTAGAGAGCTTGAATGACTGGAAAAAGCATGTTTAGGGGCCTTAATCACTGTTATATCTGCCCTGATCTGATTGCGAAATAATTGCGGTACCCGCAATTTTTATGACTGAAAGCATGTTTTTGACTGACTGTTTAGCTAGGCTGGTTCTGTTTAAATTATGTCTTTTGCTGCTATCTTGACTACCTTATATAGCTTATCTCAAAGCATGCTGGATGAGTGTCATAGGACACCTTTGATAGTTTAAATTAGCCTCTTAAAAGTGCTCAGCATGCATAGCTTTAAGTCCTTACCTGCCTGTCTTTACGAATTTATGCTGCTGTGATATTTACTTTTAGAATGTTCTGTCTATGCCTAGGGCTTTTAGATTCTCTTTGTTTTACCTTAGACTAGATGCTTCTAGGACAAGTTTGGGGGTGTGCCACCTCAGACACTCATTGGGGACAATGAGTAGTTTAAGTTTGGGGGAGGCCACCCTAGGCCTAGGAACATTCCTCTCTCCCTTAAAGCATAAGCATTCTTCTTCTCCTTTATAAAAAATGATGAGCTGAAAAAAAAAATGAAAAATAGAATAAAGAGGGGTGTCTCTCTTAGGTTGCTGAGTAATCAGTGCCAAGTGGGTAACCCACAAGTGGCATTGCATCAAAAGGCAACCAAAGGAGAGGCTCCACCAAAGTAAGAAAGAAAAAGGAAAAAAATAGGGAAGAAGAATGTACACCTAGGAGTTGCAACTTTGTGGCTTAGATGTCCTAAATAAAAAGAACTCTGATCCTCAATTAGCTGAGCACAAAGTTGTAACTTGTAGGGTTGTTTAGGGAGATGAATGTATGTCCAATGTAGTGATGCCAGGGTTTAGGTTGTTCTCTAAAAGTACTACTGTCACTGTTAATACTAAGACTGGCATGACTCTAAGGAATCCTAGGTAATTCAAAAGTAAAAGCTAGAAGCATGTACTGAGTCTGGGGTAAAGCTAGGTAGAATTCGAAACCTTAGGGATAGATGCACGATATGATAAAAGCAAGTAGATCAGTTGTAGGGAGTTAATGAAACAGCAGGAGTATTAGGCGTGCGAAGTCAGAAGAAGCAATATGAAAGGTTAGTTGTAAACTTGGAAGTGTGTCACAGGACAGCACTGCTATAGATAGGAATGTAGGGGAGTCAGTAAGTGGTTAAAGAAGATGAAACAGCAGCCTAGGCAAGTCCTTAGATTGCTCGAGGACGAGCAAAACCTTAAGTTTGGAGGTGTGTTACGTCTCCAAAAGTGACATTTTTAGGACTTATTTAGCTTAGAAAGATGTACACTCTTAGGTGTTTTTGATAGGATTTAGCTTAAACCTATGCTTATATATGAGATTTAGAAGAAGGTAGCTAAATTAGGACTTGTGTGCAAAAGGAAAGAAAAGGATTAAAAACCGAAGTTAAAAGAAGGAAAAATGAGCATTGCGACAGCATTGCGGAAACATTGCTGAAACCGCAATGTTTCAAGTGAAATCCGTAAGTTGACTGATCTTTTTCTGTTATTTTCCGTTATTTCAGGGATTCGTTCTTTCTCCTCCATCCATTTTGAAGTACGACGTTGAGGATGGATGGTTCTCCTTGGCCCAAACGCACCTGCAAATTACTATAAAAGGGGGTCAAAGTAGAGGGTTTGATCATGATCCGAAAGCGTAGAAGTCTTCTCGCGGTCCATCTTTTCTCCTGTTTTCCTTTGCCGTTTGCTGGTTTGCGAAGCTCAGCTGTTGGAATCGATAATCTGATAGGAAGGAGAGGAGATTCTTCTTCTCTCCCGATTGGATTCATCCAAGCAAGGCTGACCTTTCTCATCCTTCATTCGAGGCGGCTGCAACGAAACTTTCGAGCTTGTTTTATTGCTTTCTGTTCTTCATTTCCATTTTTCAACTCTGTCTTGTTGTTGTTTCTGTTCTTGTGGCTAATTTAGTTCATTTCGTTGTGTTCTATCTTCCTGTTCTTTACTTTAAGTATCTCTTATGTTCATTCAAACAATCAATTAATCAAACATAAAGTTCAGTATTTCACAGTCTCTCGCCTTTGCATTCTACTGTTTTCCCTTGCTGTTTTAAGCACATTTTCCTTCTAAGCATGTTTATTTTATCCTTTAGTTCTGTTCTCCTTCTATCCATGAGTAACTAAGTCACTTAGGGGCGTGCTAATGACAACACTATAGGCTAAAAAACGTGAATCAAGCATATAGGATAGCTCTCGAAGCATTGATTGTATGTAAGCTTCATCCCACGGGCAATTTCGATTGGCCATCCATTTTGTCCAAAGAACTCCTTAAGAGTTCAGAGTCATACCATCATGCTAGCCTTTCAAGGTAACCAGGAAACGACCTAGGAATAGGCGTTTCCCTAGTACAAACCATATCTTTCTGCTTTAACAAGATGCTTAAGACCTTACTTTGAGTTGAGTAAACTGAAGAATCTAATGCATGGAATCGGACGATACATGAGATTGAGATAGTTTGATGCATAGTGAGTAGATCCAGTGTTTGAGAATCGTATAAAAATACCTATAGGATAGTCATTAGTAGCCCTTAATTCACCCATTTACACACTCTCGCTGCTATTTAATTGCGGTAGAATTGCTGTTTCCGCAATTCTGCTTAAGTTACAATTCTGTCTAGCTGTTTCTGTCTTCATTTATTTATCTCGTCTCTTCTCATTTGAGTTTAGCTTTGACTTGCACTTGTTTATGTTGCTACCCTCTTCGTATTCAGTAGGAAATAGACAATTAAAAACCAATTCTACCCCATCAAATCCACCCCTTCTTTCTTAACTTTACACTTCATGAATAGCTTATAATAAATCTCTGTGGGAAAACGAATGAAATATACTTACTACTTGCTATAAGACCATGTATGCTTGCATGTTCTGAGTGCTCTCTCTACCTTATTGCTTATTTATTTTAACACATTGAGCACGTAACAGTCACCAGACTTATGCACTATACAACCTTTGAACTTCACAGATGAATGAACAGTATGAGCTTTCCAACAACAATAAAATGAACAAGATTAAATTGGAAAATCTAACAAAGTAAAGGAAACAAGTGGAGTGAAATTTACAGAACCTCAGAAGCTAGCAAAGCATGAGAGCAGCAGCCACCGATGCATCAACAGCATGGCCTCCTTCACATAGAACATCCATACCAATTCTGGAGCACCGGGGGTCATCTGCTGCAACGGCACCATGGCTTGCAACAATAACCTCAGGTCGAGCTATGGAGGTGGGAGGCAGCACTGCAATAGAAACAAGAACAATTATAAGCCACCGCATCAGCATTGCTGCAGCCACAAATGCAAACCAGTATTGATTTCTCAGTGAATACTACTAATAAGTTTGATTAAAAAAGTAAATCACCAACAACAGCACATACATACAGTTTCCTGCTGGTTTCTATGTTTAAAGACAGCACACAGAAAAATAGTTTAAAATAGAAGATGCATGCAACAAAAGATAAGATTGAATTTGGTGTATTGGTTGAATTTGGAAGTTCATTTGGCAATAGAATTTTAAAGCTGGATTTTGACGTGGAAATTCTTGTTTGGTAGTTGGTTTGTAAAGAATTTGTGGTAGAATAGAATCTAATTTGTTTAATTGACAAATTGGAACAGTTTTGGAGTTTTTGTACTGATGGCCTAAGAATTTGTGCGAAAATGATATTTGATTTGATTTCTCAAAATAAGTTTTCCTAAGGCATCATCAAATATCTTCTTAATATTTTTTTTTCTTCGGCTCTCCCTCTACCTCCCAATTTTTTGTTCATGGTAGAAAGTTCAAAGAATCCCCCCTCCCAAATAAAAAAGGGGAAAATATACTTTTTTTTTTTTTTTTTTTTGTTTACCAGAGTTCAACAACATGTGGGGTGGGGTATTCGAATCTCTGACCTAGTATATGTCTTAACCGGTTGAGCTATGCTCAGGTTGGCGAAGAATATACTAATTTGCAAGGTTGATTTAGGCGGAATTCTATAATAAAATCAAACTTTGAAAAGAGCAACAGAGGAAGAACATACCTGGTTTTCTCATGCTTGGTGTGTGCATTTCTATATCAAGTAGCATTCTTTTGTAGATGAAATTACCAAGCTTACACCTACCAATAGTCTCGACAAGAGCAGGAACCATCCTTAAAATGGTGAAACCGAGTAGCATCTCTAACAATGATTTCCCTTCCTACAAGCTTGGAGATGAACTTTATAGCAGAATGGCAGTCATTACAAACTCTAAGGTTTTTCATAATCCTCAGTACAGTGTTCTCTGGAGTACTTAAAAGCCCAAATGCTATAGCAAGTTTCTCACTGTGATGTTTAAGAATCTGCTCTTTTACCTCCTCTTCAAGGTCATGTAGTACTGATTCAGTATTTGGGATGAAACCCATCTTTTTTATCTCCTCCCATATCTCATTCATAAGCTTATAGATTTCATCTTTCTGTGGATGAACAACATCTTCGACTCCGAATGCGTGAACTTTATTCTGAATATGAATCCAACTAAATCCTTTCTCTTTCTTCACTCCTCTATCCTTCATTAACTTTCTAGTTTTGGCAGCATTTTCCCATTTCCCACAAGCCGAATACACATTAGCAAGGGCCGAATAGGCGCCGCTATTTCCAGGATCGATAAGAAGCAGTCTCTCCGCTGCCACCTTCGCCAGATCCGCATTTTTATGAACTTTACAAGATGCTAGTAACGATCCCCAAGCTATATTATCTGGTTCTATGGGCATGCTTTCAATGAATTGGTATGCTTCTTGAAGCAATCCAGCCCGTCCATAAAGGTCGATCATACAAGCATAATGGCTCAGAGTGGGTTCAATTTTATGTACTTCAGTCATCAGATTATAGTAATTTCGACCTTGTTCTACTAATCCTACATGTGTACAAGCAGAGAGCACCCCTACATAAGTAATATGGTCAGGTTTCATACCAACTGAGAGCATTCTCTCAAACAGGCTGATTGCTTCTTCTCCAAGGCCATGCTGCGCTAGAGCCATGATCATTGATGTCCAGGACACGGTTTCCTTCTTCCCGCTCGTAAGATCAAAAACTCTTTTGGCTATATTGATGCTTCCTGCTTTAGCATACATGGCTATCAAGGCATTAGTAACAGAAGCTGTTGAAGATTCTCCTGCTTTTATGGCACTGCCATGGATTTGTTTTCCATGCTCCAAACTAGCCAAACTTGAACTTACACTCAACATGGCCGCCAGAGTATAACTATTCGGCTCGGGGCCTTCATTAACCATCAACCGAAACAGCCCCAATGCATCGTTCCATAACCCGTTTTGCACATAACCAACAATCATGGCCGTCCATGCTACCACATCACAGTCTCTTAATTTGTTAAATATCTCTCGGGCTGGTTTAACATCTCCAAGCTTGGTGTACCCATCAAGTAGGGAAGTAAACGCTATAATGTTTAGATTTGAAGTCTTGTTATGCTCAATAATCAGTCTAGCTATTTCTACCCCACCTGACTTTGCATACATTGATATCAAAGCATTGCCAACTGCTCCAGAAGTTTCAGTTTCTGTTCTTAGAATACAAGCATGTATCTGTTTCCCAATAGTCAACTTCTCAAGATTGGCACAAGCTGATAAAACGCTTGCCAAGGTGAACTTATCTGGCTTTAAAGAAGATTCATTCAACATCTTGGAGAAGATATCTAGTGCTTCAAAATCATACCCTAGCTGATTATACCCTGAAATCATCGAATTCCAAGAAACTATATCTCGGTCAGGCATTTTCTCAAACTGTGAAGCAGCAAGCTCAATCTGCCCAGATTGCATGTACAATGAAATCAAAGCATTCCAAGTTGAAATGTTCTTCAACGTCATCCTATCAAAAACAACTTTCGCTATAACCGGATCTCCACATTTTGCGTACATATTCAGCAGGGAAGTCGCAACAGAAGCATAGCTACCGAGTCCGTATTTGACAACAAATGAATGAATCTTCCTACCAATGTCCAAAGCTTGATTTTCCGCGCAGGAAGAAAGAACATTACTGGCTGTGAATTGAGAAGGTGGGACTCTCTCAGATATCATCTTCGCAAACATCCAAATCCCATCATCAAATCGACCCAATTGATTGTACCCCACGATGATTGCAGTCCAAGAAACGGGATCGCAATCAGGCATTCCATATAGAAGGCGGCATGACGCATCGAAATTGCCTTGTTTGGCATATGCAGATATCAAAGTGTTCCATGAGAATGTTGACTTAAGGGGCATTTCATCGAACACATGGTGGGCATCGCTGAGTGACCCAGTTTTCGCATAGAAGGTCATAAGATTATTCATCAAATACACGCCAAGATGAAGGCATTTCTTGATTATTTGAGAGTGAACGGACCTTCCCGCAAATGGGTCTCTGGTTCTGACGCTTGTTTGCAGGATATGAGCAAACAAGTCGGAAGAAGAGGGTGAATTAGCAACTTCCATAATTGGAGATTAATCCAGAGACGAAAAACGATCCCAATGTTTAACTTCGACATGGATTTCCAACAATCAGTTTCATGTTTCGCATTTTGAAGTATGCCAAATTGGCGGGAGACCCAGCTGTCGGCGTCATGTGCTTTGGTTTAGAAGCTAAACCAAATATTCTGGTCCCGACTGTATATCCTCATCAGTGAATAGATCTACTCCAAGCTCTTTCACAGCAACCTCAATTCCACGCCAAGATGCTACGCGGAATGTTCCCTGGAAGTGTTTCCAATATGAAATATCTATAGATGACAAAAATTTGAAGACAGATGGAAATAATAGAACCTAGCTATTGCAACAGTCTACGACAACTCGAAATCTCAAGCTACTGTAATGAACCAATTTCAAAAAATGAATAAGGAAAATCGAACACATAAATTCACACTTCACCATGACTTGAAATACTGGCATTTCAAAACAAAATTACATAAATTCCATAAAAATCTAAACGAGGTATGGAAAGATATTTCAGGAACATACAAGAACCTAACTCTGAGAATCACTTGTGAATTTGATGATATATATGACATTGAGAATTTGAAGCAGCTACTAGCATAGTAATAGCCTAATAGAAATCCTGGTAACAACTTGAGCAGATAATTCGACAAATGGAAAGACAAAATATAAAGTCCAAAATAAGAGAGAAAAGAAACAAATTTTCATCATTATTTTATTTTGTATCTTTTTTTTTTTTTTTTTTTTTTTGATAAGGTACCGAACTTTCATTGAGAAATAAATGAAAGAATACAAGGACATCCAAAAAAAGAAAAGCCCGAGGAGAAGCCCCTTAAAGAAAAGGGGTCCAGTCAAGTAAAATAAGACCTATAGAATAATTACAAAAAAGTCGCGTCACCGACGCCCATAAAGAAACTTGAAATCTAATAAGAGACCAAATAGCATTAGGCTCTCTTTCCGAGCTTCTAAAAGTTCTATTGTTTCTTTCCCCCCAAAGGCCCCATAAAACCGCACAGATCCCAGCCTGCCACAAAAACTTTCCTTTCTCCCGAAAAGGCGGATGGAGAAGGAACTCCTCGATCATCTCTCTCAGGCGCCTCTGCCTAGCAAACTGGACGCCGAACATCTCAAAAAAGAGATTCCACACGTCCCGAGCAAACTCGCAATTCCACAACAAATGATCCAGGTCTTCCTCCGCCCTCCGACAAAGTATACAACAGAAAGGACCAACCACAGTAAAATTCTTTTTCAAGAGACGGTCTAAAGTGTTAACTCTTCCGTGAATGACCAACCACACAAAAAATTGAATCTTTTTTGGAACTTTCACCTTCCAAAGAGAAGAAAAGACCGACTCGCTAACCGGGGAAGGATTAATTAAGCTCTGAAAGAACGAGCTGCACGAAAAACCCTCAACGGGGTTGGGACTCCAAAGACGAGCATCCTTTCTACCCGGACTAAGAGTGAGCCCCTCAATAAGAGTGAGGAGAGCCATAATATCCGTCGTTTCCCTATTGGATAAAGCCCGATGAAAGCCAAAGGAAAAGGAAGGGGAACTTCCCGACTGGTTAAAAATATCCGCAACAAAATGATTTTTAAAGGAGGACAGATGATATAATCTAGGAAAAAGTGAGCGGAGGGGACAATCCCCCACCCACTTATCCTCCCAAAAATAGGTATCCTTACCCTCCCCCACAGAAAACTGAATCAGACTCGAGAAGGAAGGAATCTCGGAAGAGATATCCATCCAAGGGGTTCTGAAAGTGCCTTTAGCCTTACCCGACACCCACTCATACGGATGAGGGCCGTATTTACTCGCAATAACCTTGTACCACAGTGTATTAGTCTCGAGGGGAAACCGCCAGAGCCATTTTGCAAGCAAAGCTTGATTCCGGACTCTTAAATTACCCAACTCGAGGCCCCCCAAATCCAAGGGATTTCCCACCACCTCCCAATTAACCAAGTGCGCACCTTTTCCCTCCTCGACCCCTTCCCACAAAAAATCTCTCATGAGCTTCTCCATCACCTTATAAACAGAGCAAGGGGCTTTGTAAAGAGAGAAGAAGTACGTGGGCATCCCACTCTCCAGAAGATATGAAATCCAATTCAATCTGCCATCACACATAAGCTAAAAAATTGTAAACCACATAAGATCAAATAAATGCATAACAGTAGTGGGTTTGGTTTTGTCAACCATGTGACCTTGTTTTGTAAAGGACCATGCTTTTCCATCTGAATCAAAACAAACTATTCTAGAACATGACACAAAACTCAGCCAGCCTTGCATCAATCACCAACCAGTAAGTGTAGAAAAAACAAAAAATCTGTAGTAAAATCCTCCAGCAGAATCAAAATTGCATCAAAGTTGAAATATGAGATTGACTTGATTTAAGCAATTGAACTCAATGAGGAGCACATGACTAAGGGCATGTTTGGGAATGATTATTGAAATATGATTTAAGTACAATTGATTTTCATATAATCATTTTCATGTTTGGTTGGAGTGATTTTCATATAATTAGAAGTGATTTTAGAATTACTAAATTACCAAAAGGGCATTATATGGGTTCCATCAATTGCTCCTATACAATTTTTAATTATGGTCAATATCGATATCATTTTTTTATTTTACTTGGAATTGATCTAAATTGTGGATCACTTGGCTTGATGATGTCCACAACTAAAAGACAAACAACATCTAATACCAAACTAAACCATCTAAACCATCGAGAGAAAGTGTTTCGCCCGAGTGTTGAAACCTTTTTTGAATCATTCTATTAGATAATATATACCCTAGTGTGATGAGAAACATGGATAAAGCAGCCTCTTAAAACGACATATTTGAACTACTTTTTAGGCCATATTGTTGATTTAGTGTCATCAATAATTGACTAAACGGGTGTTTCTCCCTCCTAAATTGTTGATGACACCTAACATCATGCCCAATGTTTTGAAAGGCTCGAGGCGCACATTGGGTCTAACGGGTGTTTCTCCCTCCTAAATTGTTGATGACACCTAACATCATGCCCAATGTTTTGAAAGGCTCGAGGCGCACATTGTGCAAAGACCCTCTGGAGCCTAGGCGCACTATGTATAAATAACATTTAAAAAAAAATATACATGTACATATCAGTTATCACAATTAAAAAAAAAATCATGGGAAGAAAGGAGTGTTTAGCAAAGAAAAATATATAAAAGATAAACAAGGTTCAAATATTAGTCTTTTAACTTAGAGTCAAGTCAATACTCCACAAAGAAACATGAAACACAACAACAATAATCACAGGCTCAAGTGATGATGAGGAGTTGGCGACGCGGCGACAGTGAAGAGCTAAAGAAGAAGAACGAACCTGCGGGGGAAGTCGGGTCGCCAAATCCAACTTTACTTCCCATTGATTCCACCACAAACAATTGACCACTTCCTATTGGGCTGTCATCAAAACTGATTAAAACACTGGGTTAGGGTTATTTTTAGTATACCAGAAAGAAAAGAACTACAAAAGAAATTCAATTTACTACAAATGGAAGAGAAACCTCCATTGCAATAAAATTCAACCTCCTCCACCTCTGTTTCTCTCCTATTTTCTCCTATATTCAAGCATTCTGTTTCTTACTAAAAACAGAGCCAAAAAAACCAAAAAAAAAAAAAAGCATCCCTTTCTTCTTCCTTCTCATTCCCAACCCAATTTCCTTGCAGAAACAAATCAAATTCTGCCATTTTTTCTTTTTTCTTTTTTACCTTTTGGTGTAAAAAAAAACAGAGTCCTACAGAGCAAATCTCAATCTTTCTTGTTAGGCCTATAAACTGAGAAGCTTCAATCTGCAGGTTGATGACACATTCTAGATGTTTTCAATCGCAAAAGTACAAAATTCAATTACTTTTATTCAGTAAACAACAAAGAAACTAAATTATGGAATTGTCCAATTTCAGGCCTCCAACCATCTCAAGGCCCATTTAGTGCTAGTAATGCAACAAATAATCTCTTTAAATGGTTAAAAAATCATGTCTCAAAAAACTCGGACCAAAGATTTCACTCTCACCGGCATGCTTTTCCTTACGAAATCCAACAAAACAAAAACCCAAAATCTTCAATAGAGCAAAAGAAAAGCTAAAAATGAAAATGAAGCGTCAGATGCATATGGTTCAGAGCACATTGTTTGTCATCTACTTAGCAATAGAGATCAACTAGAGGTGGTAGTTCTTTGTGGACATTAAGGAAATAAAACAAGATGGCAAAGTTTGATGACAACGAAGTGTCAGATGCATATGGTTTAGAGCACATTGTTTTGTTTTAGTTTAGAATATCACATCACCAATACCGGATGGGAATCTTAATCCTTAGAGATACACATGCCTCCTTAGAGGTTCATATTCTTACTCCTCAAAGACATTCTAACAAATAGATTATATACTCTACTGCCGTGCATGCCCTCTCCTACCGAGAAGAAATTTTTCGAGGAGGCCGCCACAATGTGGCCGGCACTTTTGCACCGTTGGATGTATAAGAGAGAAATTGCAAAAGTACTTTGATTTTGTATCTAATGTTATTAGGGGGCAAGACAAATTTTAGAATCTACATCCGACAATTATTAAGAGTCAGCTACATCCTTCCATAATTTTCCCTACTCGAGAGACCCCATATGCAGAAGAAACCATGAAGTGATCGAAACCAGACAAATCAAGAGAATTGTTACAAAACCTAAAACTAAATCGCAATCGCAACCAAAACAAGTACATTAGGCCTGATTATTTCTCTTCCTCCATTGTGTTCATACTTCATACGAAGTTATCAAAATGGAGAAAGAAAATTGCATAAAATTATAAAAGAAAAAAAGGCTCATATTTCCAGCCTTAGCAGACATTTTAACAAATAGATGCTTTAATGTGAACAATGCAGACAATCCCCTCTCCCCACCCAAAAGCCCCAAATACAGAAGAAACCAATAAACACCAGAAGAAATAAGAGAATGAATACAAAAACTAAAACTAAATCACAACCGCAAACAAATACTCATCAATCATCACCATTATAATCTCAATTTCACACAAAATTTCACGGAACCATTTCCACAAATCGAAATGAAATTTCACACAAACAAAAAACAAAATCAGTGAATAAACCACAAGTCCAAAACTCAAACACGAACGAAGATAACACCTACCTACGAGAAAGGTAAAGCGATCACGAGAATGTGAGAGAGCGTTCGAAGGAGAAATTGTCTGAAGCTGCTGCAATCGAGAGAGCTTCCATTCGAGAGAGAGAGAGAGAGAAAAAAATGATCTAGGGCTGATATTTCGTTCGAAGGAGAAATCGTCTGAAGCTGCTGAAGAGAGCTTCCATTCGAGAGAGAAAGAAAAATGATCTAAGGCTGATATTTTTCTCTTAAATAGAGAGGTAATATTGGTATTTTTAAATTTGAGTACAATGAGCAAAATTAAGTGGTGATTCTCGGTCCATCACCTCACCCAAAATCACCAATCAAGTAATGTTTTAAAAATCAATTTTAAATGTTTCTAAAATCAATTTTGTCTTTTGCCAAACATATTTATTTTAAAGGGAAGTGATTTTGGTGGAAAAATTAATTTTGGCCATGCCAAAATCACTCCCAAACATGAATTTAATCAACTTATGAGCACCTTGACAAATTTCATAGGACAATTGTTTGCCTCTACAATATTTTGTTGTTAAGAAACTTGTAGGATTTTAATGTCCTAAACATGTGGCTAATATGGGGTTTGAACTCATTTCCTCCCCGGTCCACTTAGTTTTTCACTTGTTTCAACCCAATAAGTACTAGGCCAACGCAAAAATGAGCATAGCACAGCGGTAATTGAACATAGTTCAACGGTAATTGGCATGTCCTACTTTGAGTTCAGAGGTTCAAATCCCCATAACTCGATGTTTGGGTGTCATAGTACTCTAACATCATTTTGATGTGGCTAAATACTCATAAAATGTTTGATGTTAAGCATTCTTATAACATATATATATATATATATATATATATATATATATATATAAAATGTCAGATAAGTAGATACTATGGTTTGAACTGTATGGTCTAAGACAGGTATCATAAGTGTACAGTATGAATATGATATGAGTAAATATTAGTTCCATACTACCCTAGAGCTGGAAATTTTCCTATTTGATAGCCACAAACTTCAATTAAACTCCCTTTTCCAAAACCTAGGAGACTTAAATCCAAAATTCATCAGTCACGGCAGCTCATTTTCCACCCATTTCAAAATTTTCAACAGTACTCTATTCAGACAATCAATTCATGTAATCGCAATGAGGAGGACGATTAAGTTTAGAGGGGAAAAGGGGGAAATCAGAAAAGTGAAGGGTTTCGCAAAATCAAACCTCGGCTTCAGAGGCTCTTTGATCGAATAGCTTCAAGGTCTGCTCCAGATCGTGGCTTCCTCCGCCTAATGGTTCCGCCGTTGTTGCAAAACCCTCAACCTCCAATTGAAGATAGAGGAGAGGCCGCTTTTAAAAATGTTTAAAAAACAATTTTTTTAGATTTTATACTTTTAAATTTGTAGCTAACAATTTAGTTGGGTATTTTCACGTATGACCCCAAAATTTGCATAATGTTTTTGGACTCCGCCTCTAGTGATGTCTTTTGTACTTTTGTTAACGTCATCTGCACTTTACTTTGTTGAGCGAGTACTATCGCGAGAAAAAAGTTTGTACTATCGCGAGAAAAAAGTTTGTAATATCATTTGCTGAGCACGAAAATACTATAGTCGTCCCCTCGCAGTCGTGCTCAGTGAAGAGTGTTAGTAGACTTTTTCCTCGCGTCGTTTTCAGCAAACGCGTGCTCGTGCTCAACAATGATAAAAAAAAAATATGAATTTTAAAAAATCGGGTCAATTGACATTACAGCACTCAAGGAGGGTCATATGTGAAAATACCCCCAATTTAGTTTTTTTTTTTTATATCCGTGAGTGTCCGGGCCAGCTTACGCGCACCTCGACTATACTCACGGGACAGACCGCCTGACCCTACAACATTTGGCTGCCAAGGAAACCCGTAAGAAATTAATTCCTAGGTAGGTGGCCACCAAGGATTGAACTCATTCCCTCTTAGAGGGCATTGAACCCCCAATTTAGTTGTCTACTTTAAAATTTGTAACGATTTGATATTTAAAATTAAAAATCTTGTTAAAAATGAAGCTTCTTCCAATCAATAAATTGATTGATAAGCAAACATGTTTATAAACTACAAAGAATAAATTGAAGTATTAAATTGCTACTTCAGTGAAAGTTCACGATCAAAACTTTTTTTAACTTTAAAAAAATAAAATTAAGTTAAATTAAGGTTAAATTATAAGTTTGGATCATACATTTGGTGCATAATTTTGATTTGACCTATATGATTCTAAAGTTTTTAATTTAATTTTTTGGGTTTAATTTTAATTTGATCTCTATAATTTTATAAATTTTAATTTTGCAATTCTTATAAATCATGCCACAACAATGAATTCGCATTTTGATACATACTCTATCATTTTAAAAGTTTCAATTAGGCCTTATCACATTTTTTTTTTTCTTTTTTTTTTTTTACATACCACTTAGATGTTTTCTATTTGGCTAATTATATTAGCAGAGTGTCATAGAGTTGAAGATGGAGTATAAAAATATAAGGAAATAAATGAGTTTTTTTTACTTGGATAAAAAAGTTTATGGATGATTTTTGAAGTTTAACTAACCATTGTTGGATCAAATTTGTAATTTAATATTAATTTAATATTAATTTATTTTAATTTGTTAATTTAGTGGAATTGTTATTTTTTAAAAAAATATATAGTAAAAACGTTGGAAAATAAAGAAGGGTAAATTCGAAATGGAAAAGAGAGGAGGGAGAAAACTAAAACAAAAAAAAATGACATGTATTTCACTTTTTGTAAGGAGTAATATGAATTGACACGGTCATTTATTATTATGATTTATCTGGACAAGGAGACATATGACCCTTTTTATTCTCAAAATCAATAAATATCATATTTTTTTAAAAAGTTTGATATATGTCTCTTTTTAGTTTAATCTCCCTATCTTTTCCATTCCTTATTTACCCTCCCTAAAATTTCAATATCCTCTCTAATTTATAAGATTTAGTAATTCAAAAAATTAACTTTCTCTCCTAAGATAGAAACTCAATGACAAATCAATTCGATCTAGAGAGAATAAAAGACTAAAGAAAAATATAAGTTTTCGAAAAAAATCAAACCCTATAACAAAAAGAAGTTTGAAAAAACTTAAAGAAAATAGCATAAGAATCTAAAGACAGTGGCAGAGAGAAAAGGAATATTTAAGGCAAAAAAAATCTTTAAAAAAAACAAAAACAACACTGTATTTAAAATTCACTGAATTGCAAATACAATCGGAAATTCACTGAATTGAAATTACAGTGTATTTGTATTTGCAATTCACTATAAGGCATTGCAAATTGCAATTTCAATGTATTTTATCGAAAATACAATGTATTTTCAATTCAATTAACTAGGAGTGCAAATGTTGAAAATACAATCATTATAAGATCTTCTAGAGCAAAAATGGCCAAAGTCATAACACATCCATACAAATCAGGTTTTCCCGTTAAATCAAAACTCAACTACAATCAACACTTTCCCGTTTTAACCACCAAATTTCACCTCAACATTCAAAATCATGACTTATTTCCACAATCAAATTTTTCTCTGCCCCTCCAAACAAAACTCAATTAAACGATGGGGGAAATCTCAACACAGAAACACAACAAAGAAATCGATAACCAAAAAAAAAAAAAATTTGTATTTGCAAAAACTCAAAAAACTTGCATTGAAGGCAAATACACTGTATTTGCAAAAAAAATCAAATACATAGTTTTTGCAACAAAAAAAACTTCAAATACCCAATATTTGCAACAAAAAAAACTTCAAATACCCAATATTTGCAACAAAAAAAACTTAAAGACACTGTATTTGCAAGAAAAAACAAACAAACTTCAAATAGCCCATAATTGTAAAAATTCCAAAAACTTGCGGTGAAGGCAAATGGTATTTGCCAAGACTTCAAAATATACCCTATTTGCAAATACTTCAAATACACTGTATTTGCAAACACCGACGCAAACAAACAACAAAACACCATTTAACTTAATCAAGCAAATACTTCAAAACTTACGGCGATTAGAGAATCAATATTGAATGGTGTAATCCGAAATGCGGATGATGTTTGAATGGTGATTTTTTCTCAATATATCAACTTCATTGTGCAAATTTCAAGTTATTAATTTCTTCACAACAAATTGTAAGTTGTCTTCTAATCAACCTTTGTAAACTCGCCCAAATCCACCAACGAAACCCTTCTCTGCATCTTCAAATCCAAATTCCCACAACAAAGAAAAAAATAGGACCTCAAATTCCCACGACACTTCTTGTTTCTCATAATTTCATTTTGTTTCTGAATGCGTTCATTTTTTTTGTTTCTCTCTCAGCAGCATCTCTGTAAGTTCTGCAACAAGAGATTCTTCAATGGCGGCGGCGACACAATATGGCGTTAGAAGACGAGGGCGGCAGAGTAGACGTGAGGAGAAGAGGGCGGCAGAGGCGCGAGGAGAAGAAGACAACGAGAGACATAAGTAGAAGGGAGAATAAAATCTAACATTTTTTTTTAATTATTTTTAAGATGCAAGAGAGAACAAAATCATGAGATTTTTAAGATTGAAGAGGGAATAAAATCATGAGAAAGAAAAATGAGAAAAAAAACATGTATTTCACTTTTTTTTAGGAGGGAGTAGGGACATGAATTGACACGATGTCCCAAAAAATGACTATTTACTATGTTATAGTTTTTAAAAGTTTTGTGAACAAGTCATAATTTAATGGCATGATATATCGTCCAGTGACCACGAAGTTCTAGGTTAAATTCTCACCCAACAAGTTGTAAAAAAAACAAAAAAGTTTTGAACACTTTTTAAAAGAAGAAGAGAAAAAAATAAGGTTACCTTCATTTCCTCTATTTTGTTGAATATTAAGATTAAATAAAGTTCTTTTTATTGAATGAATTTACGTTTAACGAGTTTTGATATTTTTTAAACTCAAATGTTTATCTCCTTAACTTTTTTTTAAGAGAGGAAATGTTTATCCCTTTAACTTTAAAATCTATTTTAGGCTCTAAAATTTGCATAAGAGACTTATTTCAATTCTTGTTATTATGATTATTATTATTTATTTTTTTTTTTTTTTTTTTTGTTAATTTCAATAGAATTTTTAATTTTATTTAAAACCTATTTTTATATAAACACTTCATGTTTATAGCAAAATCCGTTGTAGTCTAGTTGGTCAGGATACTCGGCTCTCACCCGAGAGACTCGGGTTCAAGTTCCGGCAAAGGAATTATTGTTTTTTCAATATAGATATTTATACTATTTTAAGGGACTACGTTGTATTTTTTTAAAAAATAACATCAAGTTAACGTATTAAAATTAAAATATATATATTTGAATTCATATTTAAAGTAACAAAATTAAATGATATTTTATTTTGAATTTATTAAAATAAAATAAAAATATTTAATTTTAAATTAACTATAGTAAAGAAAGTATTTAATTTTTAAATTACATACCTGAAAAAAAGAGGAAAATTTTGTGCAAACTACTCCTAAACTATGATGTTTGTTACAATTACACCCTAAACTTTTAATTTAATCAATCACCACTAAATTATGAGGTTTGTTACAATTACAACTTGAACTCTTGATTTGACCAATTACTTCTAAATTATGAGGTTTGTTACAATTACAACTTGAACTCTTGATTTGACCAATTACTTCTAAACTACGAGATTTGTTATAATTCCACCCATAAATTTTTATATTTATTTTTTCTTTTGAAATGACTTTGAATGAAATTTAAAGTTAAGAAAGAAAATTGACAAAATGAATTGGGTTAGAGTGACTGAAATTTTGCAATTAAATAATAATTAAAAAAAGAATATTTAAAAATTAAGATGAAGTCGGGGTCAAGTTTCGATGTGTATTAAATGATTAAAATATTAACGTATCGTAAATTGATGGGTTCGAGATCAATATTGATGATCACTCGAAATCGAGGATTAAACTATTGATGTCAATATAGATATCATGATCTCAATTTTACGAATATATTGACATCAATATTAACATAATAGGTTGATTACAACACTTAACAAACTAGTGATTTATCAAATTTATTTTTAACTTGGTCATTTTAAAATAACTTATATAATGTATTTTCTCTTTAATTTAATCAAATTAAAGTTACAAAAACTATGCTCCCTATGTAATTCTATGTTCCAAATTCTCCTTTTATACCTGAATCGTGTATTTTTTTTTCCTCATTAAATACTTTAATCGATAGTATCAGGATTAATGTCATTATTGTAAACTTTAAAAATGTCAAATAAGTCCTTCGACTTTCAATTTCATATCTATGCGGTCATTGTCATATTCAACATTTTCTTACATTAACGAATCTATTAAACATAAAATTGAATTTTGTGTCTCATAGAACATTAAATTTCAATTTTGTGTCTAGATTCGTGAATTTAAAAAAAATGTAGAATAAGTCAAACCTATTAGATACAAAATTTAAAACGTAAGGATTTATTAGACACCCATGTTAAAAATTAGTGCAAAGTTTTATCTTTTTACTTATTTGAAATTAAGTTGATGTCATTCATTTATGTTAGTGACATGTATTTAGGGTAGTGTCTACAATTTTGTGGGGTGGTGACTTAGTGACATAATGGGATGATGGTAGAGAATTTCAAGCTTAGTGGGGTAGTTAGTGGGTTAATGATTTACTAATTAATTAAATTCAAGATATAGAATTCATTTGAAGTAATTCTTTCCTTCGTGCGATTTCTCTCTTGTTTTCACATTTTCGTTCTCTTCGTTTTGTTACATGGTATCAGAGCTTCCAGGTTCTTTGTTTTGTGTTTGAGTTTAAATATACGTTGAAGATGAACGGGGAAAACATTGTTTGTGTAGACAAACTTGCCGATGATAATTATAGCTATTAGAAGCTATGTATGGAAATTTTTCTACAAGGACAAGATCTGTGGGATCTTATTTTCGGTGATGATGCAGAAATTCCAGAAGATACTTCGGAGAATGCTGAGACACGAAGAAAGTGGAAGGTCAAGTGTGACAAAACTTTATTTGCTTTGCGGACTTTCATTGACAAAAAGTATATTGAGCATGTTCGTGATGTAAATTCTCCAAAGAAAGTGTGGGACACACTTGAAAGGTTGGTCACTCAAAAGAACACGACGAGACTGCAATATTTGGAGAACAAACTTGCTGGAAGAACTCAAGGTAATTTGTCTGTTTCAGAATATTTTCTGAAAATTAAAATTTTATGTTATGAAATTTCAGAATTAGACAAGAAGGATTCTATTAGTGATTCTCGTGTGTATCGTTATCTTATTCGTGGACTGCGAAAGAAGTTTATGTCATTTATTTCGTCGATATAAGGTTGGGTAAAACAACCTTCTATCAGTGAGTTGAAAAACTTGCTCTCAAATCAAGAAGCATTGATGAAACAAATGCTTGGAAAGAACAAGCAAACTCACTCTGAGGTGGAAGTTGTTCTTTATGCAAAAGACAAATAAAAAGTTAATTCTTCTCCAAGGCTTTATTCAAACGACGACAAGGATTCCAAGATTGAACGGAAAAGATGTTTTAGGTGCGGCAAGCCGGAACACATCAAACGTGATTGTCGGGTGAAGGTGGTGTGTCAACGTTGTGGGAAATTCGGTCATATTAGACAAAATTGTCGGGTGATTCTCAAAGAAGCAGAAGCAAATGTTGTACAGGAAAGTAACAAACGTGAACAAGTTACTGTGAACAATGCTTATCAATTGAAGTTATTGATCCACCCAATAATTTGCATGCTAATGCTTCTATAGATTATAATAAGGATTAGATTGTTGATTCTAGTTGTTCTCATCATTCAACTGAAAATTTACTTGTGGATGAGGGAGATTCTTATACCCACCATGCTTAATTAGAGGGCAAAGGAAGAAATGAAGCTATGTGGGTTGTTTAATCTAAAACTTATCGGATTTTAGATTGTTGCAACTAAGGTGAAGACTCCAACAACTCTGTTAATTCAATTGTCATTTTGAATCTTTCCCCGAATGTTAAAGAGATGCATTTGAGAGTTGTAATTACATTTACCTTTGTTTCTTCTTAAATAAAATTAGAATCTCCTTTTTGCACAATCTAAAATCTTCGGTGTTGAATTTCTTTTCTTCTCTTCGATTCTAACTTTATCTTCTGTGTTTTTCCAATTTTTTTTGCCTTCTCAACAAATATGGAATTAATTTTCAATCAATTTTGATTTGCTTCTACGATTGTGACTAAATATTTTGTTGCATGTGCTTGGAATGTAGCTATCGGCAACAAACGACATCGAGAAGCATGGTAAAACAATGCACCGATGATGTATAAGAGGGAGTGCAAGAAGAGAAGGAGATGGTGAACAAGAGGTGGGGTGGAACGGTGAAACAACAAGAAAGAGAATAGGATATATTAGGGTTTTTGCTTTTTTCGTGATTGAAATTAAATTTAAGATTTTTTTTTTTAATATAATTTTTTTGAAATTTGGCTAAATAAGGTAGACTTAGATTTGGTTGGGGACAAATAATAGTGCTAACTTAAAGTTACCATTTGTATTTTTTTATTTTAAAATTATAAATTATACTTTTAATATTGATATTGTGTGTTGTGTTATATAAATAAATTATTAGTTAAATTGAGTTTTTTTTTTTCATTTAAATAGTTTAAAATCTTTCCATCATCGAAGATTATATTTAACATTTGAAAAGCATGGTTAACATACTATTAATTAAAATAAAAATCATTTGAAAAACATGGTTAACATACTATTAATTAAAATAAAAGGCGCTAATTCATTTTTTTTTAAAAAAAGTAAAATTATGATGATTCAAATTCAAACAATTAAAATATATATAGTAATTATTTTTTATTCAAATTCTAAATCAAATGAATTGATTTTTTTTTTAACAAGAATTGTGATCATTTGGATAAAATTATTGTTATTATTTTGAAAATCACACCATTCGAATTTTAATTAAAAAATTAGGAATAATTTGAATTTCATAAGATAATTCAAACTATGATTTTAAATCTGATGAACTGACTTTTTTTTCATTCTTTTTTTTTTCTTTTAAATGAAATACTTCTTATTTTAAATTGTGCATCAATTTAACATCTCACCTTAATCTAGATTGTTAAAATTTCAATGTGGTTGTTTTTTCCTTCTTTTAAGTAAATTTTTTTTAAAAATAATTCTTTATCTTTTAATTTAATTATTAATAATTAATATAGAACTAGAATAAAAAAAAATATAATAAATGAATTAGAAAATTTGTTTGGAAAAAGTAAATTTTGTTTGTTGGTATTTAATTGATGAATATGAAAAGACAAATATGCAATTATAATCACAATTGCTGCTAAAGCGAGCATGACTCAGCTGACACATGTATATGTTCATGACCAAGAGGTTTGTGGTTCGAATCCCCCACCCCCAATGTACTAAAAAAAAAAAAAAAAAAAAAAAATCACAATTGCTAAAGTCTATGTGATTCATGTTTATTTGCTCTTAAAGTTTTGTGATTTTAGCATCTATATTTTTCATAATCATGGTTGTCAATACGACTTTGACATTCATATTCTTTATAATCATGAGTGTCAATATGCTGAATTAAAATTTTAGCATTTAACGTGGATTGCACGTGTTGTTTACTAGTTATTTTAAAAGCTACTGCAATCTCAAACTTGTCTTAAAACAAGAGAGACCCAAGAGTCTAGAAAAAAAAATACAAGAAAACAACAAGCTAAAAAATAAAAAACATTTTAAATTCCAAACCTACCCTTAGTGATAAGGGATTTATTTATTTCATTACTTATTAAAATTATAAATAATATTTATTTTTTAATTAAAAAAATCATATAAACATGAATAAACAATGTTTGAATCTTTCAATTCACATATTTAAAAAAAGTAAAAAAAAAAGATAAAGAAAGAATTATGCAAACGTAAAATTGATATTAACAAAAAGTTTTTTTTTTCTTTTAATAATACAATATAAGAGTGAATAAATTCCGTTGTTAATTTATATGTTAGTTGAGCTGTTTTACTTGGCATATGTAGAACTTGATGACCAAGAGGTCTGTGGTTCGAATCCCCCAACCCCCAATGTACTAAAAAAAAAGAAACGAATTTGATTTTTGATTTTGTTGTTTTTGTTTGTAAAGATATTTAATTAATGCCAAAGCGAGCATAGCTCAGCTGACACATGTATATGTTCATGACCAAGAGGTCTGTGGTTCGAATCCAAAAAAAAAAAAAGATATTTAATTAATGCGGGTGAAGATTGAACCCTTGACCTTTTAGTCAAACAACTTTTCTCTTAGCCAATGACAAACAATTGAGCTATGTTCGGTTTGACTATTTATTTATTTTTACGGTCCATATTTTCCAACGTTTTTTTTTAATATAAGGTGTGATAGGGGTCAAAATGGTATTTTCAAAAGTACAAGGGTAAATTTGATATTAGCAAAAAGAATAACGCCCAAAACCTAAACACACAGACGACACAGCCTTTCTCCCTTCCTGTGTTCGATTAGGGTTTTTTCTATCCTCATTCCTTCTCAAAGCCATTTGCTCTCTCTCTGTATATCCTTCAATAATCAAGCACAACGAGCAACGCTACCATGGCGGATTACGATCTAACTCCACGAATCGCTCCCAATTTGGATCGTCACCTTGTTTTCCCTCTCCTTGAGTTCCTTCAGGAGAGGCAGTTTTACCCCGATGAGCAGATCCTCAAGGCTAAGATCGAGCTCCTCAACAAGACCAACATGGTTGATTACGCCATGGACATCCACAAATCTCTCTACCACACTGACGATGTCCCTCAAGGCAAGTGGGCAACTCTTGGTTTTGATTTATAACTTGCGTGTGTTTTTCTTTTGTTTGTTGGGTCTGAATTTGTGATGGGATTGGTGGTGCAGATATGGTGGACAGGAGGGCGGAAGTGGTGGCCAGGCTTAAGTCTTTGGAAGAGTCTGCGGCGCCCCTTGTTTCTTTTCTGCAGAACCCGGCTGCTGTTCAGGAACTCAGGGCTGATAAGCAGTACAATCTTCAAATGCTTAATGATCGTTATCAGGTTGAGTTTATGGTCTTAGATTTACATATGTTATTCTCAGTTGTTCTAGTGCTAAATTCCTGGTTTTAACAGTTTTTTTTGGGTTAATGTATGATGTAATGTCCTCTTGGTTGAAGCTCAGTGCTTAAATTGGTTCTTTTTTTTCTCTTTAAAACCCTAATTGTATTTGTTGATTGGTTTGGGGTTTCTTTCATTTTCCATCTAGTATTGATAGTGGTTATTGAACTATCTTTTTGGGTTTCATGAAACTCTAATTCCAGATTGGTCCAGATCAAATAGAAGCATTATATCAATATGCCAAATTTCAGTTCGAGTGTGGGAACTACTCTGGTGCTGCTGACTATCTCTATCAGTACAGAGCCTTGTGCACAAACAGTGAAAGGAGCCTGAGTGCTCTATGGGGAAAATTGGCAGCTGAGATTTTAATGCAGAACTGGGATATTGCTGTTGAAGAGCTTAATCGTTTGAAGGAAATTATTGACTCTAAGGTGGTGTGACCTATCTGGCTTCTTTTTTTTGTGTATAATAATTTGTCATCACCCTACTGACTTTCTTTCTGGTAATGTCTACTGAAGAATTTCTCATCACCTATGAATCAAGTGCAAAGCCGCATATGGTTGATGCATTGGAGCCTCTTCATCTTTTTCAATCATGACAATGGAAGAACACAGATAATTGACCTGTTTAATCAAGATAAGTAAGTTCACTATATCTTGCCTTTTTTCACTACGTTTTACATACATGGAAATGTGCTCTTCCATGTTTTAATAAGCTCATTCTCTGTTATTCTTAATCATGTGGATATATCTCCTTTAAAACAATGCCCCATATGTCCTCCATTATCACGTTGTTTCCCTGCTCTTTTAACGAAACAGTAATGTCCTATGTGTTTTAATAAGATAGTATTTTTCTAGGCATGTGGAGATGAGTTCAATTCTGGTCTAATAGAAAAACAAGATGAGGACATGGAAGACGACATGAAAAACATGACCTCCTTATGTAGATGAGTTAATGGACAAGAATATTTAAAACTAGTGCCCATGTCTAACAGAAAAACATGAAAAAAAATTCTGAGATGGGTTAAGAATAGAGGATGCATGGAGATGAGTTAATTCAGGCTTTACCCTGTTGTTTTAATGAGGTGGTAATTTTCTATTCTGTAGGTATCTAAATGCCATTCAAACCAATGCTCCGCATCTTTTACGCTATTTGGCCACTGCATTCATTGTTAACAAACGCCGGAGGCCACAATTCAAAGATTTTATCAAGGTTATTCAACAAGAACAGTATTCGTACAAGGATCCCATCACAGAGTTTTTGACTTGTGTGTATGTCAATTATGATTTTGATGGGGCACAAAAGAAGATGAGGGAGTGTGAAGAAGTAAGTTTCTCACGTCTCTTTTCTTTATGAGGAATTGGAGAGTTATATTCTCATTTCAATGGTGCTTTTTTATTCATTGCTTTAGAGGTGGGGTTCTGCATCTGTTTGGATGGTTTGGTTAAGACTATTTTAGCTGGCAGTGGCCAGTGAACAATAAATGTTGTCAGTTCTTAAATTCTGCTGTTTTTTCAAGTCATAATTTTACTTTTCCTCAATGTAGGTTATATTGAATGACCCTTTCCTAGGAAAGAGGCTTGAAGAAGGCAACCTTTCTACCGTTCCTTTGAGAGATGAGTTTTTGGAAAATGCTCGCCTTTTCATCTTTGAGACTTACTGCAGAATACATCAGCGCATTGATATGAGGTACATAATTATTCATTTTCTCTTTAAATTTACTATATACTTCCGTCTTTTTTTGGTTGATGCGACACTTTGCATATGTACGATAAAAAAGAGTATATGAAAAAATCCTGACAGCATTGACCTTGCATTTTGAGCAAATAACATGCTTGTATATCTGTATACATTTTCTGTGATCTTTGTGGAAACTAACAAATGGTAATGCTAGTTGTGTGATCAAGAGAGAAGACTTTTGGCCTACCTTTTTAGCGTTTTAAACATCGTCTGTGGTTTCTACTGTGCGAGTTTAAAATCATCTCTCTGTTTTTTTTGGAGGCGCATAAATTTGCAAAAGACTGTCAAATTGTCATGTGTGTTTGGCATTACAAATTTATATTATACAAGTTGTATTGATTAGAACTGTAGAAGAATTTAAGTTATCTAATTTTGAGACTTTATGTATATTGTTTGTGTTCTTCCTTTGTTCTTTGTTCCTTATCACTTGAAAAGAGGGCTGGGTGGGAGCAAAAGAGGAAGAACAAACTGTTTAAGATTTCCTTCAACCCAGTTCAGTAACAGATTTGATTCTAAATCTTCTCTTAGTGCTGCTAAATAATGAGAATCTCTAATATATAAAGCTCAGTTCTCAGAATTTGGATTAGTAAACAAAACTTCCAGCAGTCTAACCCAATCGAAAGAAAATTTGTTTTTCCACTTGGCATGACTGGGGACAATCCTGGACCTGGTCTTGGAATTTAATCATCATGTGCTTGTACAACTTACTTCTGTCATTGTGAGTTATCTTGTTCATTTCATTATTATATATCACGTGCTGGTAACTTGTGGCAGCGTCCTTGCCGAGAAGTTGAACTTAAATTATGAGGAAGCTGAGAGGTGGATTGTTAATCTTGTACGGACGTCAAAGCTTGATGCCAAGATTGATTCAAAGACGGGAGCGGTTATAATGGAACCGAACGAGCCTAATGTGTAAGTTTATTTCCTTAATGTCAATATTTAGTTAAATCACAAGGGTAGTCCCTGAATTTGTAGAGTGTTTGAGCTTTAAAAAGTATTTAATAGGTTCCAAAATGTTCGTTTTTGTGTCTAATAGGTTCTTAAACTTTAAAATGTGTGATAATTTTTTTGAACTCTCAATATTGTCTCAAAGTCCCTTAAGATTTGAAAATGTCTTATTAATCAACACTTCTAAAAATTTATAATTCAAGTTTTTTTAGCATGTTTTTCGAGTTGATCCGAGTTTTGTAAATAAAAAAATTGATATAGAATAGAATGCATTATCTCACACTGATTAGCTCAGTTTGTAAAACTTTTGCTTCCCGAGTTTAAGGTGTTAATCAATTTTACATGCTTCGTTCCAGGTATGAACAACTGATAGACCACACCAAGTCATTATCTGGACGTACTTACAAGTTAGTGACTCAACTTCTTGAGCATACACAGGCCCAGACAGCTAGATAAATTTCATTTTTTGTTTTTGTTTTGTTACATCTGTGTTTCCTGAATCTGTTATTTGACAACAAGCAGTATGAGAGATCATAGCAAGATTTCCAGATTTGTTTCCTTCTTTTTAAGGAAAACATATGTAACACTCCCTAATTTTTGGTAATTTTATGTTTAAGTGTAGAATTATGAATTGATTATCTTGTTCATTCACTCACTCGAGCACATGTCAATTGGTTAAGGCATCATACATCAAGGTTGGAGGATAAAATCTTCTTCACCTCCACTTGTGATACTAACAAAAATTATTTTGTTATATGGATTTGTTTTAAAAATAAAATTGAAATAGCAATTTCATGAGCAAACAATGAGTTTCAAATGATATTTTGGCCAAATATTCATCAGTGCCATTCTTTGGCCTGTAGGCTTTAGGCAAAATCTGAAGACATAAAATAATTAACTCTAACATTTAGAGAATCGCCTCTTATTAGTGTTATTATTCAAATTGTTCAGAATCAATCTTGAGTGTCAAAGACAAGTATCATATTTTAAGAGCATATAAATTATCTTTACATTATGGATTCTATAATCCTGAATATTTCAGTAGGTAGTATTTTATATGTTAACAATTTAACATATACAAATTGTTCTTATTTTTAGCTAAACTTTTCAAACAATTTTTAAGATAAAATTTTTATTACTAAAATATTCATACTATATGAACTTTTTATTAGTAATAAATTTAGAGAAATTGAATTTCTCATATGGTACTAAAAACACGATATTCAACATTAAGTAACAATTATTTCTTATGCACATCTTAATGTCTCCGAGTTTTCTGGTGCCAACAAATAGAGATCATTTTACATCATTAAGTATTTTCCAAGAATTACATATAAAATGTAATGAAAAACAAATCTTAATAGTATCATTTTCAAAAAAAAAATTAAAAAAAATCTTAATAATAGATCTGAATCTACTATTTAGGTGTAGTAAATCAAATTTAATTTTATTCATGTTCTTCTTATAGAGGTATTTCAAGAATTCTTCTTATTATGACTACTGCTAATTTAGAAACTATTTTCTTTTAGCTACACTGGTTTCTTTCCTTGGATTTTGGTAATACTTAATTTTTTAGATTATTCAGATAAATATCTAAATCTAGCTTTTATTGACTTCAACAATATCTCATATGTTGTTGTCATCTTCTTTATCTTCTTAGCTTGGCATCTAACATGTCAAACATAAATTTTTTATAAGTCATCTCGTTATCATAATTTATTAATTATGTGCTTCACGAACAATTCGATTAGCATTGACAACAGGTTTTTGAGAACATTTCTCAATAAAGACAAATTAAAGAAAAATTTACACTGTCATTATGTAGTGTAAACATTATTTTTCCAAGTGATATTATTTTCTCATGTTTGACAAATCAGTAACGGAAATTAAAAATGAGAGAAATGACAAAATATTGAAATATATAAAAAAATATTTAATAACTTGCAATCAATATTCATTCAATTTCAACATAGAAAACAAACAATTTGATAAATGAACCCTAAATCATTAATTTATAATGTTATGATACTTTAGTGAGTTAGAACAAGTGCCATCGTAGGGTAGGTCAAATGCTCCTTCAGAGTCAACCAAGTGTTATCCCAAAATAACTCTTATTTTCTATAATATTTAGTTACCATTAGTTTGGTCAAGAAAATCATTAACAACTTAATGAGATCTTTTGTAAGTGTAACCCATAATTTTAGATTCTATAATTTTATCCCAACAAGTGTTGCCGTAGGGTATGTCAAGTATTGAAAATAAAATTACAATCATATTCTTCTCAGGAGATTCATCCTGATATTGACCCATGTAAACACCTTCCGTAGGGGGACGGTTCAAAAGCCGCCTCGAAATATGTATACACCATCGTTTTACTCATCAAGTTCTCTATTAACCCCTGCAAAAATATGTATACACGATCATTTTTCTCATTTTTTTTTTAATTTTTTTTTAATTTTTTTTTATGTCAGGCATAATCATCAACATTCTCCCATACATCGTCGTGACACTAATGCAACTCCTTCCATAATGACACTTTCTCATTGTAGTAGCTCGTCACATCTCTATTCCCTTGTTTGGACGGCCACAATCTTGTCTTTAGCTCAAATATTTGTGACGAGTTTTCTAGATTTGAGTAGGTTTCCTGGATTGAGTCCCAAACCTCTTTTATCGTCTTCATAAATAGATGTGGCTTGACAATCGAAGTATCCATGGAAATAAAGCAGTCACGCTGTGACAAACGAATTCTCCGGCCTCCAGATTTTGTAGCCCATCTTCATTCTCTTTTTGTCTCTTCGCTTCTCTAGTGATATAATCCAACTTTCCTCTTCCATCAATAGCAAACTTCACGGATTGAGACCCCTTTAGGTAGTTCCTTTCATTCAATTGATGCACGGTGATGTGCATAGATGAACTGTAGGTCTCCATGGTGGTGGCTTGAACCAGAGATCGTTTTTAGATACTGGTTTTGGCAATGACGAATTTCTGGGGGCTGGTTTCTAAGCTGTCAATCGTGCTTTCTGGTTGTGTATTCATCATGTTATTTTTTTAGTTCGGGTTTGGTCTGGTCTGGTTCGAGTTTAGTTTGGTTCGTTCTGAGTTTTTTCCTTTTGAGAACTAGTTATTTAAAAAACCTAGCAGAACGCTGGAACTTTAAAAAACCTACGGGAACTCAAGTTGGGAAACGCCCAAGGTCCGAAAGCGCCGTCGAAACACCAACAAAAGATTTCGACAGATCTGAAAAATGTCGAAGGATCTGAATGTATATTTTGGAAGGGCTGCAACGGGTCTGGATGGGTATACCACCGAAGGATGTGCAGATTTGGAAGGAAGAAATCTCTGGTTTTCGGGCCTATTTTTTCCGGAAAACAAAACAAAAAAAAGGTTTGGTTTTAGGTTTCTAACAAGGCTCCGATACCATGAAGTTTTGGTGAATAGGATCACTTGTACATTTGATGAGCCAAAGATAGGCAATTTATACATACACACGTAAATCATCTAGAGCAACTAACGACATGAAAATAGAAACTGAAGAACAACCTATTTCCTAAATATTGAACTAACAAACTCCTAAAATAATGATTCAACTATTTACATTTTCTACCGTGAGTAAAGAGTCCCCCCTTTATAATTGCTTAAGATTGTCCCATACCCACCGTCATGGTCAAGGTTTCCAGTAAACTTCGGTAACTCCCAACGTATGCAACCACTGAATTCCTAATACAACTTTGACACCCTCTAGGTCGAGGGGTAAGAAATTCTCTATAATCGTCAAGTCCACAAGGTTCAACACCACTACCTTAGACCACCCTTCCGTTTCACAACCACGTTGTCCCCATGATAACCCCACATTGTGTTGTCTTCATCACTAGTAGTTTCAAGGGGTCCATCAATCTTTGGGTGATGAAGTTGTGGGTCGCTCCACAATTAATTAGGACTATGACCTCGTGTTGGTCGAATTTTCCTTTCATCTTGATGGTGCCTAGGGTAAAAATTTAATGATTGAGTTTAAAGACAACTTTGTTGTCTTTCCTACTTCAACGCCTGCATTGCAATTGGCTCAGGGGTAGGATAAGAGTCCTCTCCATTTTTGTCTCTTCTACGTTGTCATGAATGAGCAATACTCTTAACTCTCTACTTTTACAACGATGGCCCACAATGGCCCACAGTGTACCTCACAACGAAAGCACAACCCATTTTTTCTCATTATTTGAAACTTAGCCTCTAGAAGACCGTTTGTAAGGAGTTTCACGACGTGTCATTTACGTTTGTCAACTTTGTTAGGGTGATCGTACACGTGGGTGTTGTCTCTATTGCCTTGGTGACATTTTTACAAGGGTTGGTATGGCTTAGTGACAGATTAAGTGGGTGTTGTAGATTTAGTTTGGCTCGAGTTTGTCTTCTTCATAATATTGTCAAGCCCAATGAGGTCATAGCACATTACCTATGTCCTAATCAACGAGTCCAATTAGTTTGTAAAGGTAGTGTCTAATACCTATTCTGTCGTTTTTTGAAAGGCAGTGGTATGGAGTTTTTCCATACCACGGATGTACTAGAAATTCTCCCTCGTTAAAGCTTCAAACGTGTTTCCAAACTCCGCCCTCGTGGATTCTTTCGAGGCGCTAAAAAATGCTCATGCCAATATTTAAAAGATTGTCTACAATTCGTCCATCGATACCATGATAAGGCCACCCCTGGAAGCTAACCATTACAACAGTAATCTTCTCAAAGTCAGTTAATTTGTGGATATCAAAATACATGTCTGCTCGAAATAGCCACAAATCTAGATTCTCTCCCCCAAACACAAGCTACTCGACTTTCTTAAACTTGCTTCGGTCATTCGATTCTTCTGGATTTTTCTTGAGGTCGACTCTCCCCTCGTCTGCTTTTTGATAAAGGAGATTCTTTTAGTTCTTGTAAACCCCTATATTTTGTAGTAGATCATTCCAAGACCATCAATGATGCTACCTTAGTTTTTCTACGAGAGCTATGTGGCGATAGAGGCTAGAGTGTTCCTTGTGTCGTTCGGTGTCCTTCGTTGTTCATCTACTTGAGAGGAAATGCATTCGACAACCTTAGTTAACTACACCGAGGTCTCTTTGATCGCTGAAAGTTTCTAGACATGTGTCTTGATGCTTCCTAGCTCCTTGTCTGTTCGGTCCATAGCTAATTTTGCTAGAATTTGCGGGAGGAACTGCTCTGATACTAATTTGTAAGGCTATTCCATACAATATATTGATATCAAGAGGAAGAAATATCATTAGGCAATACAAATGCTCCCAACCATTTAGGGGACGTTTGGCCCAAGGAGTTGCAGGGAGTTGAAGTTATTTAGTATGGGGAGTTCTGAAGTATGTGTGTTTGGGGCATAAAGTTGTTTAGTCTGGAGTTCTGAAGTCTGTTGTGTGTGGTGTGTTTGGGGCATAAAGTTGTTTGAATCTGGAGTTCTGAAGTCTGAGTTTATTTTAGCTGCTTTCTTTTGCACAATTTTTTTTCTACAAACTTTCAAACTTTCATTATTAAGAATTTCTTCCAATTCCAATAAATTCTAAAAATGAATTTTATTTTTATTTTTATTTTATCTATCATTTACAAATTTCTTTGAAGACAACAAAAATAATTTTGAACACAAATACCCCACATTATTTTTTCATATAGATTATCATATTATATATATATATATATATATATATATATTTATTAGAACTCATATTTAATTTTATGAATTCTAAGATTGAGATTTTTTGTTTTTGTTTTTATTGTATGTATAGTATAGTGCGTTAAATATTATGTGAATTTGAAAAAAAAATAATCCATTAATTTAAATGGATCCAAATAAGCTGATGTTTTTATTTCTCTCATTTGTAAGAATACTACCTTTTGAATTTGGTTTAAGTACCAATTTTGATTGGATAAAAATAAGTTGAATTGCATTTTTAATCCTTTTACACATTTTGTTTAAATTATATTTTTTTTAAATAATTAAAAATATCGTGAGAGAGAGGAAAAAAAGAGAAATGTGCTACCTTGAAAAATGAGACAAACTTGAGAGAGAGAAATGTGTTACCTTAAAAAATGAGACATACTTGAATAGTAACTATTGTTGAATTTTGTGGAATTCAACAGTAATTACGGTTGAAGTATGGGGAGGGAAGAAAAGAGAGAAATGTGTTATCTTAAAAAATGAGACAGACTTGAGAGAGAGTAATGTGTTACCTTGAAAAATGGGATATACTTAAATAGTAACTTGAAGTCTGGAGAATTCAATAGTAATTAGGGTTGAAGTATGTGAAGTTGATATTTTTTACTGGAGTTTAACAAGTTCGTGGACCAAACAGAAAGTTAAAGTCGATATTTTTTGTTCGAGTTCAACAAGTTCGTGAGACAAAAGATGAAGCTTGTCACAGACGTACTTTCCAAAACAAAACAAACATAATCTACTTACGCTACGTGCTAACATGTGGGTCCCACCCCGATCTGTCCCTTTAACTAACTTATCAAGGGGAATCTCTCCTTTTTATCCTTCCTACCAAATTTGATAATTAGCTGCCCCACATATTTATACAAAAAAACAAAAAACAAAACATATATGTATAACATGTGATTAGCTAAAAACATCATAGTTAACTGGCAATTTCTTTATTATATAATCTACCCTCTAAAAACGTTTTCAAGATCACTATAGAAAAAAAAATGATAATCAAAACAAAAATTATGTTCTTGTTTTCAAAAATTAAACTGACATTTAAAACCGAATGGGAAATTCTCTGCCAAGAGAATACAATATTGTATTGAGAACAGAATAAAGTATACAGACCATTCTAAGCAATACATTACAATCTCAGTATACTGACTCCCCTCCTCATGTTGAAATGCAGAAAAAATAATTCAACTTTCTTCTTCTGTAGTTAGCTTTTGCTTACGCGCATCGACGAGTAATATCGAGCCACGCCTCCCAAAGCTTCCTCAGCTTGGCTGATCAACATTGGCCTTTCTAGCAAAGGCTCAAAACTCTATCTTCTCTCCCTTATTCTTCTCTTTCCATGGCAATGAAGTTTGTACAAACAAGACCTTTGCAGGGATTGTGCCATTGGCAGCAGAAGATATAGCCCATCAGCATCCCACTGAACCCTCAAATGTGTTAGAAATAAATGGCAATTATTCAACTACTTCCCTTCTTCCCTTCTCTTATCTGTTTCCCTTTTCTTTGATTGTGTCTTTGCAGAAAATCCCTGAGAAATGTATGTGGTCGAAACCGAAACCGAAACCGAAACGAGAAGGAATGACAGGAACATGTAGCAGTAGCCAAAATGATGGCTATATGCTATCTTTTTTAATGCAGAACTGATTCTCGGGAGGAAGGTTGTTCTCTCTCTCTCTCTTCTTTAAAATGCAGGCAGATGGGTGGACAAAGTTGCATATCGATGCTGGACGCTTCCATTTACCATCGAGATTGTGAATTTCCCCACGACTTCCAATTGTCCCGGTAGTTTCGTCCATTGGCACTTTTCTCAAATGGAGAGCCATGGGCATTGGAAGATCTCCTACTGTTGCTGCCTCTGTTGCTTTCCTTTGCAGCTTTTCTCACTTCCTCTTCAAGATCGTGATGCGATCTCTGTTCAGAAGAAAATAGTATAGATTAAAAGGCAAAATATAAACATCCAATTGCTTAATGAACCATGTTTACACGATTTTTTGATGAAAATTCCCTGAGTATGAAATTACCAAGGTTTATTACACCTATGATTAAAGTTCAGAAGTTAAAAATACAATAGGTCCACCATAAGAATGAATGCACTACATAGTAAGACCAACAAATGCAATCTAGATCCCTCCCTGGTAACTAAAGTATATTCTGATCCTGTCTTTTGGTCACTCAATTCTAAGTGGCTTAAGTATTTGGTGGTGAAGACGTCAATGACGAAATCACACAGTAGTTTATGCATATGTCGAGTAAAACAAAACCAATGGGCTGGAGTTCTTGTTTTTCTAAACTCAGTAAAGTTCAACTCAAGATAGTGTTTTTTTTAGTATTCGTGAGTATTCTGGTTAGCTTGTGTGTACCTCGACTATTCTCATAGGACAACCGTCTGACCCTATTACATTTGTTATAAGAAAACTCATAAAATTCTAAGTAGGTAACCACTATAATTTCAACTCATTCTCTCTAAGCTTTTTACTATTTACACGACCTTTATTGACCACTAGGCCAACCCATGATAGTTCAATTCAAGATGAGCTATTAAGGGGCATATTATACGGAAAAGGCACAAATTTTAGATCTGAAGTTACAAACCTTACTGGGGTCTGATAGCACAGCATAGGCCTCTCCAATGAGCTTAAAAAGCCTGTCCGAATCCCTATAAACGTCCTGGGAGATTTCTTTCCAGAGTCGTCCATCATGACTGCTGTCACTTCTCGCTAAGAACAGACCAGCCTGAACTCCAACAAATAATGGGCGGTGCGGTGCCATCATTGTATCATAAAACAAGTTAGAAGCACCATCATGTATCAACATAAACAAAATAATAGGCTTTAAACACTTGCAAACCTTGTCAGGATGATGCTTGAGGGCTGCTTTACGATATGCCTTTTTAATATCAGACGCAGTGTCAGTTACTTTAACTCCCCTGACATGAAAAGAATTTGAAATTGTAAATTTCAAGATTTCCACAAGTTAAAAAGAAATTCTTGAATAGGGAGAACGCTTTGTTATAAAAGAGATAAAACACATAGGCCATCTAATTGATATTAAAGCATTGTCCCTTCAGACAATTGGATCAAATGCTAACATATAAGGAAATAACGTCTAATCTAAAAAGGCTAAAAAAAGTTTATAAATACTATGGATCCAAAAATTGAAGTACCAGCCAAAGCAAAAACTTACAAGATAAGGTAAAAATCCAAGGAAATTTCTTTTTTAGCAGCTTCTTCCATTAAAGGCTTATTCCTACGAGCTTTCTTCAATTCTACACTGCCAGCAGATCTACTAGGCGTGACCTTGTTACCAGATTGATTTTCAATAACGAAGATAAACTTCTTGAGATCACTAGCTGCTTGACCATAATCTCTGATCATCTCATGTAAATTTGCTCTTCTAGAAAATGCCTGCACAAAAAAGCATTAGTCCTTATTTTTTAATTAAAAAAAAAACAGTACCACAAAATCAAAAGAGAGTTACAAAAGGGAGGATGAGGAAGCCTCCACCCCCTAGCTACACATAACAGAGCAATAGTGAGGCAACAAAGTTAACATCAACTCTTTATTCCAATCAAATTTTCATAGGAAATTGCCTTATACATCATGCTAGCTCAGAGAGACATCACAACAAAACTAAAAATTTGGTCATGTACACCTATTACCATAACTAGTACCTTACTGGGCGAAGGTGATTGCTGAAAGACTAAGATCTCTATGCTATCTTTCTACTATTTATGCCCAATTTGTTGATTCCATTCTTGTGACTAATAAGGTGGTGGACAACTGCAATAGAAGGAATCATGAATGTCTTTTGTTGAAATTGGATTTGGATAAAGCTTATAGCAGATTTGATTGGTCTTTCATGGATGTTGTTCTCCAGAGTCCAGGCTAAAGGGGGGTTTGGAGGTTAATGGAGGAACCAGATCTATGGGGTATCTCTAGCCTTAATTAATCCATTATTCTGAATATGAGACCAAGGAAAATGACTTCGCTACCAAGGCTGACACAAGGAGACTCTGTTTCTTCATTTCTCTTTCCAATTGTAGCAAGCCTATTTGAGTAGGATGCCTTTGAAGAGGATAAAAAACGAGGAGGTCGAAGGTCTCTTGGTTGGTGAATATATATTTTTGGACTTCTCTTCATGGGCTTTCCCAGTTTTTTTTAATTTTTTTTTTTTTTATTAATATTATAATTATTTTTTTGTAACTATGAGCTCTCTTGGATTATACCAATTTGAGAAACTCTTTTTAACTCCATTGGTTCCATAGAGAGTTGATTTCTCTGCATGAATCTACCAAATAAAAACTTGGGTCAAGTAGATCTTAACTTGAGTTGAAAGTTGTTGATTGTTTGTTCTGCATGAATCTACCATATAAAAATTTTGTTCGTAGAACAGTCATACAAATAATGAACAGAAATTCTCCTTGTTACAGCTGTATATATTATACATATTCCCTTCCCTTTAATTAGGCCTAAGTACTCGTATTAGGTTAATTGGTATTTTCTTATGTAGCAACATTGTATGGAGTTGCCCATATTGCATCTGTGAATGAATCACCCGATCAAAATCAAGAATATTTAAATCATCAGGATGCCCCTATTACTGCTCTTGCGGAGTCAGGTAAATCGACAACATATCTACTTTCCTCTTCTTCCTCCAAATGGGTCATAGATTCTGGTGCTACATACCACATGACGGGTAATACGAAATTACTCTCTACATTTACACCCCACACACACCTCTTCCTCTCATGTTACATTAGAGGATGAATCTACATCCACTGTTACTGGATCTGGCCGCTATTCCCATTCCTTCCTTACCTTTGTCTTTTGTTCTTAGTCTTCTTGATTTGTCCTTTAATCTGATATTTGTAAGTCAACTTACTCGGTCTTTAAATTGTTGTATCTCATTTTTTCCAACTCATTGTTTGTTTCAGGATCTTACGACGAAGCAGATTATTGGTAAAGGATATGAGTCTGGCGGCCTCTCCATTCTCGACTCACAAAAACCTATTGTTTGTTCTAGAGTATCGTCTGCTTTTGATACTCATTGTTGATTCGGTCATCCTTCTCTTTTTGTTTTTAAGAAATTGTGTCCTCAGTTTCAACATTTATCTTCTTTAGATTGTGAGTCGTGTCAGTTTTCTAAATACCATCGTATTCATTACAATCCAAGAGTCAATAAAAGAGCAAGTGCTCCCTTTTAGTTAGTCCATTATGATGTTTGGGATCCATGTCCAGTTCCTTCTACAACAGGATTTAAGTATTTTGTTACTTTTATAGACGACTATTCTCGAATGACATGGTTATATTTAATGAAAAATCGTTCCGAATATTTTTCCATTTTTCTACCTTTTGTGCTGAAATTCGAACACAATTCAATGTTTCTCTAAAAACTCTCTGGAGTGATAATGCTAAGGAATATGTATCATCAACCTTTCAAAATTTTATGACAACTCAGGGAATTCTCCACCAAACATCTTGTGTCGATACTTCATCCCAAAATGGAGTTCCAAAACGTAAAAAAATAGACATTTGTTGGAAACTGCACGTGTTCTACTATTCCAAATGCAGGTTCCTAAATTTTTTGATGTTGTGTCAACAACTTGCTTTCTCATCAACTGTATGAGCTCATCTATTCTTAAAGGTCAAATCCCGTATCACACTTTGTTTCCGAACAAACCACTCTTCCCTATTGAACCTAGGATTTTTGGTTGCACATGTTTTGTTCGGGATGTTCGACCCCAACTTTCTAAACTTGACCCTAAAGCCTTACAATGTATTTTCCTTGGTTATTCTCGGGTTCAAAAGGGTTTCTCTACAGTTCTCAACAAATATCTTGTTTCAGCGGATGTTACTTTCTTCGAAAACACACACTTTTCTCGGTCCATCCCACACGTGTATCCTGAGGAGGATGATAACTTGTTAATCTACACCATTACGAATGTTGTACCACAGTCAGTTCCGACCCTCAACCAATAACTCATTCCTACATGTGTACACCCGCCGGACACCCCTGTACAAGAAACTTCGCCGTCAGATCCAACCTCAACTAATTGATCTCCCCATTGCTCTCTTTTATAACTTATACTAGTGTGTCTCCTTCTTTGTGTTCCTTTATTACATCTTGATTCCGTGTCTTTACCTAAGTCTGTTCATGATGCTCTTTTTCATATCGGATGGCGTGATGCCACGATGGAGGAAATGCAAGCCTTAGAGGAAAATAGTACATGGAGTTTAGTCGATTTACCGACCAGTAAGAAAACTATTGGTTGCAAATGGGTCTTTGCTATCAAAGTTAACCCTGGCGGTTCTATTGCTCGATTAAAAGCTCGCCTGGTGGCAAAAGGGTATGCTCAGGTCTATGAAATTGACTACTCCGACACATTCTCTCATGTGGCCAAACTCACTTCCGTAAGATTGTTTGTTTCTCTTGTTGCTACCCACGGTTGGCCCTTGCATCAGTTAGATATCAAGAATGCATTTCTTCATGGGGATCTTCAGGAGGAAATGTATATGGAGCAACCACCTGGTTTCGTTGCTCAAAGGGAGAATAGTAAGGCTTTGTTATCTGAGAAAATCGTTCTATAGATTGAAACAGAGCCCTCGTACATGGTTTGACAAATTCAGTCTAGCAGTTGAACAATTTGGCATGAAGAAGAGTAAATCTGATCATTCTGTCTTTCATCGAAAATCTGCAGCTGGTATTACTCTGTTGGTTGTGTATGGGATGACATTGCCATTACAGGTAATGATGTTGACAGCATCACATCTCTCAAAGCTTTCCTCCATAGTCAATTACATACAATGTACTTTGGAAGGTTAAAATATTTTCTGGGTGTTGAAGTAACGAGAAGCAGTAAAGGGACTTTCTTATCTCAAAGAAAATATGTGTTTGATTTATTGTCAGAAACCGAAAAGTTGGGGGGCTAAGGCGTGTAGCACTCCAATGGTTCCTAATTCTCAGGACACTAAGGATGGTGAATATTTGCAAAACCTAAAAGATACCGGAGATTGGTTGGGAAACTAAATTACCTTACTGTAACTCGCCCATACATTGCTTACTCGGACAATATAGTGAGTCAATATTTGTTCTCTCCTACTGTTGAGCATTGGAAGGTTGTTGAGCAGATCTTTTGTTACCTAAAAGGTGCTACTGGACGAGGAATTCTATATAGCAACCAAGGCCACAGTAAGATTGAATGCTTCTCGGATGCTGATTGGGCTGGGTCTAAGGAAGATCGAAGATCTACTACAGGTTATTGTGTCTTTGTTGGGGTTGGTCTCTTGGAAAAGCAAGAAACAAAATGCAGTATCTTGATCGAGTGCTGAGTCAGAATATAGAGCAATGACAAAATCTGTGTGTGAAATAGTATGAATCTACAATCTTCTCACTGAAGTGGGTTTGGAACTTTCAATGCCAACTAAGTTATGGTGTGACAACCAAGCAGCCCTTCACATTGCATTGAATCCTGTCTTCCATGAACGAACTCAACACATCGAGATCGATTGTCACTTTGTTCGTGAAAAACTGCAACAAGGATTAATCTCTACAGAATATGCGGGAATGAGAGAACAACTAGGTGATATTCTTACCAAGGCTCTAAATGGGTCTCGGGTTGACTATCTTTGTAACAAGTTGGGCATGATAAACATCTATGCTCCAACTTGAGGGGGAGTGTTACAACAGTATATATTATACATATTCCCTTCCCTTTAATTAGACCTAATTACTAGCATTAGGTTAATTGAAATTTCCTTACGTAGTTGCATTGTATGGGTATTTATACTTACTGATTTCTATTGAAATATACATCAAACATTCTCTGGATTACACACATTTATGCAAGATTCTTGTTCCATTTAGGAAACAAACACAGTTACTTCTTTAAACAACAAGTATTCCTATGTAGATCAGCTCAATCCATGGCTGATACGGAGAGTTGAATACTTATTTTACCATTGATTGAGAAAAATGAGAATTTACAAAAGGACCTACAAAAACAACAAACCTAACAAGATAAAAAGGAGCTTCAATCCAAAAGAAAAAGACATGGAAAATAATTACAAAAGTCCCAAACATCCATATAGACTCACTAAACTTGACACATGTAGCAACCAAATTTGTAGGGTCAGGCGGTGTGTCTCATGAGATTAGTCGAGGTGCGTGTAAGCTGGCTCGAACACTCACGAATATAAAAAAAAAAAAACTTGACAAGTACATAAACCTCTTCCCACGACCTCTCAAATGCTAAAAAGTTATCATATTTCTCTCCAGCCAAATACTTCATGAGACAGAAGGAGGGGAAATAATAAAAAAAAAAAAAAACCCTAACAGAGAAAATGAACCTTTTTGCGAAAAAGATGGATGAAACAAAACTTCCTCCAATCATAAGACAACACAATCTCAGCCACAGACACCAGAAGTTAACAGTTTTGGAGAGTTGAATATAATACTCTCTTATCTAGTTGGAGAGATGATGAGTTTATCATAAAGTAACAACTAAGGATCATCTCTCATTCCTAGAGTGAGAAAAAACTTGATAATCCTAAATAACATGATGTATACTACTAAATGTTAACAGTTAACTAATCTCTTCCACCAATACTAAGTTCAAGTAAACAAGAAATAATTTAAATTCAACAATCAAGATCCTTGCAATACAATGCATATTCCACCAGCATGCAAGTTCATAAAAGCCTACCTTTGAGTAATTTTCATCAAGGGCAATGGTCAGATTACAATCTGATATGGCATCAGCAATCTGACCCAAAGCTTGGTATGCTGCAGCACGATTACATAAACAAATTGCGGTGAAAGATCTGGATTGAACATTAATAGATAATGCAACTGTATAATGCTCTACTGCTTCAGTATATTTGCCTGATCGAAATGCTTCATTCCCTGCACTCTGTTATTTAAGACCATGTATGCATCAAGTGGAAGATTATAATATATAAACCCATGCATAAACAACATATTACAGAAATACGATTGCATCAAAGAATTATGAACTCTGGTTATTCAATATTAAATGCTTTCAATGTCAATTTGATGAAAGGTCAAAGCAGCCTGACTTCCCGACCTTAAGGAACTGAAGAACAGCTATCATAATAAAGTAGATGGAAGGGGAAACTACTTATATTGGAATATTTTTCCAGCATCAAACTTGACATAATATTTATAATTTATCCAAGAAAAAAAAGGCTTGACACATTTAGAGAGAACAATCCTTTATGAATAATTTGGATTAGGATCATAAATACTCAAATTAAAAATACTAAGATGATGGACCAAACCTTTTATAAATTTTTTTTTGTAGGAAATAAAAAATTTCATAGATGGTATGAAATTTGATAAGATTACAAAAAATCCCTCCAATTGGTAAAATCACATAAGTTGGGACTGTTGAAACAAGGATATAAATTACACAAAGAAAGGGTAACAAAAAAAAAATCATTGTTGAGAAAGTTATCAATGATCCTTTTGTTTCAATCAAGGTTCTATTCTTTCTTTTTGACTGAAGAATGAAGATTCCAACAGAAAGAACCTTTTTCTGAAAAAGAATGTTGTGCTGTTATTAAGAGTAATGATGTTCGCTTCTCAGCCAAAAAAGAACAATAATAATCGGTGGTAAGTGACTAAATTACTGATAAGGACAATTATCTTGACATTTGACAAAGGGGACAATCTTTAAGATTGGTTTTAGAAAGCACACGATCAAGTACATATAAAAAGTAGGTTCATGAGTGCTATAAAGGAACCCTCCTTTAAACATACAAATCATACTTTAACAACTTATTTCTCCCCACCTCCTCACCCACACAGCTTTCTCTGCTGAAAGCGTGGAAAAATCCATGCCAAAGAAAAAGAAATTATGAACCTCATTAGTCCTCAACATCTCCATGGACAAGATACTAGATACACAGCCAGTCTGGATCATGAAAAGGGTATACTTAGCTAAGTCTAGAGCATAAAAGCCTAAGTGCTAGTGAGGGTACCGTGAAACTGCATCACATTTAAAAACCCCAAGACAAAAAATCTCAATTTGCATGAAACTACGAAAAACAAAATTAGAAAAGAAATACAGGAGAATTCAGTGTCAAATAGTTGCATACCTTACAACGCAGAAGCCCACGTATTGTGTCTGCTAATGCGAATGATGATTCCAAACTTTTAATTCTAGACCTGCATGATAAATATTAGCACCGAGATCAAACAACTAAAAGAAAGGAAGATACTAATAATTTACAAGTACTCAGGAAGGTTATATCTCACTTTTCTTCATTAAACTTCTCTTCCTCAATTTTTCCAATTGTATCGATAGCAGCCTCAAATTTTCCAAGATAGAAAAGGGCTTTGGTTATCAAGCACCATCTCCACAACCTAGCGAGTGAATACCTTTGACATCCAGAAACATCTGTTCCGACAATAGCACTTTCTGCAATACAATTTTTCTCTGCAAAACAAAGACTCTGCTCACACAGCCTAATTGCCTCTTCATACCTTTGAAGCTGCAGGAGAATGAAAATGTAGACAATCATGAGATCAAAGTTGAAGAATAAAAGACCGAAAAGGCAGAACCATCCATAACGTAAATAATAAGACATTTTTAAAAGTGAAAGATCATACTGGATTGTACAAAAACTAAGTTGAAATGATACAGACCATAATGAGAGCTTCGGCTTTCATTTCAAGTAAATTTTCAGAATATAGACTGATGGATACAGCCTCAGCGATCAAATCCATGGCACTGAGAGTTGCATCGTCAGTTTTCTGTTCCATAAGTTCAGAAGAACGCCTTGTATATTCGGCTACTTTCTGCAGAGAAAAGTGCCGAAACAATCATCAGAATACAGTTGAGAACTCTGTTCACATGAACACAAGAGCAGATCGAGAAAGAGGGAAATTACAAGGATGAGAGGGAAAAACTCTATAACCACTATCCATGGTGATGTAGGAAGATACTAGCCTAACTAGAACATGCACAGGGTTTGTCAAGTTAGAATGTTGGATTAGGGTAATTTTTGTATTTCTTTTAACTCTCATTTAATACGTATAGGGTACAGAAGTATGCATACACCCCAGTAACCACAAAAATACAAAATGTATGATTCCAATAGAACAGTTCAGAATCTATGAAAATAGAAAGGTTACCCAATAAAAATATGTTGAAATGACAGATAAAATGATCAAATAATTCCCTTGTAAAGAGATTTGCCCAACGGACATAGAAAGCACCGTAAGATTCTAGATCCAGACATAACAAGTACATCAATCTGGTAGCAAATATTGTAGTTGCGAGGTCCACATTTCAAATTGCAGTTATCATGATGTCAGAAGTCAGAACTTATATTAGTAAGTCATCGAAAAAATATTATAAATTTTAACAAAAGGAAACATTCTCCAACTTCTCTCTCTTCTATATTTCCAACCTTCTTTGATTAAAGTGAGCCATAAAAATGTAATCTCCATACAAAACCTTCATTAATTGGTTTTAATAAAAAAAAAAAAAAAAACTTCAATTACTAATATATTTGGTGCACGCTAACTGTGATGAGAAAATAACATGATAACTACTTATACTAGTGCCCTTTAAAGTAGGAAAAATGTAGTACGTACCTGAGCCTTTTGGAGGCCCTCAGCAGCTTCAATTATCATCCTCCGATCTAAACATATACCATCTATGGATTCTAAGCACTTGTTGAAATACTGTAATGATTTTTCAATTTCCCCAAGAAGAAGATGACAACTGGGAAGGGAGGGAAAATCTTTAGAACATAAATATTGATGAGTATCAATTGAAAAGGCAATGCAGATTGTATTGTATTGATACATAAACAAAGAATGGTTTTTTTTTTATAAGTACATAAACAAAGAATGGTACCAGTGATCATTGATTAGATTGCACAGTCATAGTGTAACTATTAAGTGCATTTCTCATGATTTAACAGGGAAGAATTTTCTCTTTACTAGGTGCTCAAAGAAATATATCTAAATAAAACAGAAAGTATATAAAAGAAACTTATTAATAAAGTTCATAGAGAGATTTAGTTTCCATTAACAATAATTACAAAAGACCAATCTGGAATCTTGAGATAATTAACGACCATGAGAAGACATACTAGTAAAAGCAGATCGACACTAATTAATTGGAGCATGCAGTCGTTTACTTTGCCAAAGTTAAAAAAATATACAATCATAAATAGCTCATTCTGCATAAATTGTTAGAATAAATTCATAAATATAACCTCAGATCGCACAATAAAACCCTTAGCCTTACTTTGCAGCCCTCACTTGAACTTTGAGAAAGTTCGGATCTAATTCAGTAGCCACCTCACAATCTTCCAAAGCTTCCCTAATCTTTCCAAGTGACATTCGTGTGGCTGCACGATTGCTGTAGCAGAGCATGAGAGAGTTAAGGCAAGATGCCAATCCTTCATTTGGTGGGACAGAATCTATCCCTTGCGTATAAAGATCCTCAGCTTTTGAAAGTTCCCCATTTTTGTATGCTTGGTTTCCTCTGTTACAGGGTGAAAGAAAATTTGTTCGACATCAATTATAAAGATAAAATGGAGCTAAGGCACGTGATTAAAATCAGTTGGAAAAACTACGCTAAAACCGGTCTGTCTGGAAAGTACCTGAGCCGCCACTTCTCACATGTCTCTTGAATTGCAGTCGAGAAAGAATGCCCTTGCTTAAGCTTTTCTTCTGCTTCCAATTTACTTGAAGCCTCTGAATGTAAAGATGAACTGGCAATGAATGAAAACTCAAAAGATGGTCCAAACGTAATATCTGGACTTGGGGAGATGACAAAAGCACTGTGATTAGACTTCTTCTTATTTTTCTTTATGTGCCGACTTTTTGTTGCTGTTAAACTAGCTTCACTGGCAGAAGATGCAGAAAATGTAAACCTTTTGGAAGCAGCTGTAGGTTCTGGAGAAACCCCACCAGCAAAGCCACTGCTGCAGCATTGCTCGGTTTTGGGACTAGAGCAGACTGTTTCATTTCTAGAATCAAAACCTTCAAAACTGTGAACAGAAATCCCATCTCTATGATGCCCAAAAGTTGCCTCACTAGGCTCATTACATTTCCAGATACCATTATCTGCATCTGTTACTTTTCTTTCAGTTAAAAGCACATCATTTTCACTGGTCCAAACGGTAGAAGTTGCCATCGATTCCCCCGGCTTATATCTTGAATATTGATCAACGGTTATAGTTTCTTGATAGGGGGAGAAATCCATAGGTGTGCAAGATCCAGGAGAGTCCACATTAATTTGGGAACTGTCATCGTCCTTTGACCCTTTATCTTGCCATTTAGTTTGCCTCAGATTTCCCCTTGTCTTCTTTTTCTTAGTTTTATTCAGTTTACTCTTAATACTAGATACCGAATTTCGATTGAGATCTGAGAACAGATTTTCTTTGAAAGACGAAGGATCCCATTGTGGAATTTTAAATTCTGTGGAAGTACTTAAATTATTTGAGGTATCTAAAGGACCATTTTCATCATTTTTCCCAACTTTGTCCAAATCAACTACATGTGGATTATCGTTTGATTGACATTGAAAACTAGCTGATTCGAACGATGATGATGTTGAGGCTTTTTGTACATGCTCATTTACACAGGGTTGAGGAAACTGACACCCATCACAACGTCCAAAGCATCGTGACAGAAAATCAAATGGCTCAGCGGTAGAAGAACCCTCAAAAGCAGAAGAAAACTCACAACCACTTTGAAGCTCAGTTTTGCTCTTGCCACTGCTTTCAGGATAATCCTCAAAGGTCCTACCAGTAGAGCCTGCCAGACCTTCTGAAGAGTGTGAGTTAGTATTTCCTAGACATCCATTAGAAGAGCCAGATGGCTTGTCACAACTATTAGAGCTAGAAGAGGTCTCAGCAGCAAAGGTAGCATTTGAACACTCAGGTTTTTCACATCCATAAATATTCCCAGAATCATTGATGTTCAGATTCTTCATCTCATCCGGAAGTGTAAATAGTGCCTTTGGCCTCCCTTTCAGACACCCCTCTTTCATTACTTCATTTAAATTGGAACTTCCAAATACAAATACATCTCTACCAAGATCCTCCTTGAGGATCCTACCCTCTTCACAACTAAAGTTAAGATTACTAGCTTCCGCCTTCTGAAACTCCGCTATGCTTTCTGCTTTCATCTTGACTCCAAAATCAGAAACAGAACTTCCTAAATTAGTTGTTGCATCAAACCAACTGTCGCCAAAAACAAACTTTGAATCAAAAGATTTCTTAAAAAAACCATTGTTTCCAGTTTTAAGATTGCTACAACTATCAGTACCCGCCTTCCCCACAGATTTATCAAGTTCTCCCTCTTCTGCATTTACCGTGGATGCCAGATCAATCGTGTCAGCAACTGATACAGACTCCGCATTGTTATTCATGGCAGCAGTTGTTACAGAATCCATTTTCATTAAATTCTCCCATTTCCACTCTGCTTCCATCTTCACCCCATCATCCGCTACAAGGTTCTCACAATTTACACTAGACTGTTCACAATTGTTGTCTGAAGTTTCTGAACTCGAAGCCCGGTTGCTCAGTTTAGAACCAAATACGAACACTTCATTCTCAACCTTCCCAGAATCCAATTTCTTATGCACATCGTCGGTGGACACACTAACCCCAGAATTCGAATCGACATTCATATTCCCTCCAAACACAAAACCGCTACCAAACTTCGAAGAATCTCCCAAAAACACAAATTCATCATTCGAACTAACCTCGGAAGAACCAAGTTTCGACCTCGCATGCTGCGATGCCACCCGTTTCCTAACCTTCGTAAGTCTCGGCCGCGATCGAGCCGCTCGTTGAGAATTGGAAGTGGAGTTCAAATCAGGTAGACTCGGATCACTAGAGCTGAAGAAGCTCACTCTCTGCTGGTCACCCTGTAAATCACCGGGACAAAAAGCGGGGAAACTAAACGATGAATCGAATTGGTCGGGTTCAACCTCAGATTCTTTGAGCGTGGCTGATGAACATTCGGGTAGTGGGGATATCGCCGGACATCGTATTTCCACTGCCGGCGGCGACATTTAAGGAAGGAAAGAAAGAACCTTAGATCAAAAATTAGGGTTTAAACCTCGTGGGGGTTTGGAAATCAATCTTGTTAAGATTGGGATCGCGTGGTTTAGGGTTTTTGGAAGGAAGAAGAAATTGATGCAGAGAGAAATGACCTTGAAATCTGAAAGTTTTGATTTTTCAGTAAGAGAAGAGAAAAGAGACGTGAAATTCGGAGACGTGAAATCAAGAAAGGGAAATAAAAGTTCAAAGTTTTTGGGGGAAGATATTGCGTAAACGGCTACTTTTGTGTTTTTAAATATGCTTCTTAGGTTTAAATGTGTGTTAATGTGTATTTTTTTTAGGTTTAAACAAGCGGGAATTCGAACATCCGACCTTTATGGATGCAAGTTATGTTTTGTAGATGAGGTTCGTTACAAACAACAAAGGTCTTGTATACGACTTTTTTTTTTTTTTACGTTCACACCGTGTTTGAGGAATACGCCAACTCACGATTTTGCCTCTCATGCTGGCCACGGCTGGAATGAAGTGTGTCTAGAGGGTTACTTGTTTTGAATTTTTGGTGCATTGAGTCATGATGCACCCCTCTCTTAGTTTCTTTCGGTTTGTTTTTACATTCGTGTACTATAAAAATATTATATCTGGAATAGTTTTGAATTATTCATAATTAATTAAACGACATTGATATGAACTCTATATTAAATTGAAATATTTATAACTCAATTTAGTATAAAAACGTATTAGATATGTAAATTTTTAATTTAGATATAGAATCACTTAGTTAATTTGAGATTCACCCTAAAGGTTAGATTAGAAACAAATTATCTTAAAGATTAATCTCTTGAGACTAAGAAAACAACCAAAACGAAAACAAAACAAAACAAATCTTTCGACCCAAGAGTCGAAGAAGAGTTTATAGATAGTGTTGATGCAAGATTTCAGACTTCCCTTTTGTCGTTGCGTTTCGAAGCGCTTCGCCGTCGTCGGGGTAGGGACGAACCTGCACATAGGAGGAAGATGAACTTGCACCGGTGTGGGGCTGATCCCACAAGGCTCCGATGCTTAAGTCAGAGAGTATTCTGATCGTTAGTAGGAGTATTGAGAAGTCGTATTAGGGTTACGTACCTTCTCCTCGACAAAGATCTCAAAGGGGGAGTATTTATAGGTCGTGCGATGCAGATTCCCCTCCTCGGTCCTGCATCGCTTGTTATTATGAGGGAGTTCGAATCGAGCGATGAGGTGTAGACGGTCTTGGCCAGTCTGTACTCTTTCTCATAATGACAACCGTCGTTCCCCCAATTTCGAATGGATTTGAGGGCGCTGTTGTACCATCGTTTGGTCAGGTGAGTCAGGAACGTCTTATAAGATGTTTCTCACACTGATCGAGAGGCAACCTGGCAACAACAAGTCCTCGGATCCACGGAGTCTTGGGGTCGACCCCAGGTTATTGGAATATCCTGCGTTGTCGTCGCGACCTCTACTTCTTGATGAAGTGGACCATGACGTCAGAGGTTGACCTCATGTTGAGGTAACCCGTAACATTGGCCCCACTAGTGGGTAGGCCCACTGTCTGTGGGTCTTCTTGCTGGTTTGATTCGGCGCGAGGCACCGAGGCATTTCGGGAAGCCGACACGTCGCCTCTGTGCGTCGTAGGGTTACGCTTTTCCCTCTTCGACTACTTGGTGGGACCCGAGGCGTCATCCGTCACAAAAGGAAAGGTCGTCATCAGGAACCACACGTCGTTTCGTCATCGAGGGGGCGAGTCATCTCTGATTTTGTGCCATCTATCCTGGTATGCGATTCCTCGTCTAGTCGAGGTAGGATCTGAGACGTCGAATTTGATTCGTGCAGTCCGGATCCATCCCGTCTGAGGGTTTATAAGTAGAGGAATTTGGGGAAAACATCCTACAGTTCTACTTTGATTTTATTCCATTGACTACCCTTCTTCTTTCTGATTCTACGCATACATCCTTCGCCGATGGCTCAAGACGAATCCACCTCGGCCTGCGCTCGTGAAAGTGTCGCGAGTTCGTCCGAAAAGCAGCAGGGTATGACAGATGAAGGCCTGAGGACGTTGCGGAAGAAATTTGATATCCCGTCAAACGTTAAACTAAGGTTGCCTCTTGTTGCGTGCTCAATGTGTTGAAATAATTAGGCAATAAAAGAGATAGAGCACTCAGAACATGCAAGCATACATGATCTTATAGCAAGTAGTAAGTATATTTCATTCGTTTTCCCACAGAGATTTATTTTTAGCTATTCGCGAAGTGTTTTGTTAAGAAAGAAGGGGTGGATTTGATGGGGTAAAATTGGTTTTTAATTATCTAATTTTTGCTGAATGTGTAAAGGGTAGTAACGTCAACGAGAACAAGTGAAATCTAAGCTCAAATGAAAAGAAACGAAGTTAATAAATGAAGGCAAAGACAGCTAAACAGAATTTTAACTTAAGCAGAATTGCGGAGACAGCAATTCTACCGCAATTAAATAGCAGCGAAAGTGTGTAAATGGGTGAATTAAGGGCTACTAATGACTATCCTATAGGCATTTTTATACGATTCTCAAGCACTGGATCTACTCTCTATGCATCAAACTATCTCAATCTCATGTATCGTCCGATTCCATGCATTAGATTCTTTAGTTTACTCAACTCAAAGTAAGGTCTTAAGCATCTTGTTAAGGCAGAAAGATATGGTTTGTACTAGGGAAACGCCTATTCCTAGGCCGTTTCCTGGTTACCTTGAAAGGCTAGCATGATAATATGACTCTGAACTCTTACTCCTTCCAGAGGTTAGGAGTTCTTTGGACAAAATGGATGGCCAATCGAAATTGCCCGTGGGATGAAGCTTACATACAATCAATGCTTCGAGAGCTATCCTATATGATTGATTCACGTTTTTTAGCCTATAGTGTTGTCATTAGCATGCCCCTAAGTGACTTAGTTACTCATGGATATAAGGAGAACAGAACTAAATGATAAAATAGACATGCTTAGAAGGGAAATGTGTTTAAAACAGCAAGGGAAAGCAGTGGAATGCAAAGGCGAGAGTCTGTGAAATACTGAATTTTGTGTTTGATTAATTGATTGTTTAAATGAACATAAGAGATACTTAAAGTAAAGAACAACAAGACAGAACACAACGAAATGAACTAGATTAGCCACACGAACAGAAACAACACAAGACAGAGTTGTAAAGTAGAAATGAAGAACAGAAAGCAGTAAAACAGCTCGAATGACTCGTTGCAGCCGCTTCGAATGAAGGATGAGAAAGGTCAGCCTTGCTTGGATGAATCCAATCGGGAGAGAAGAAGAATCTCCTCTCCTTCCTATCAGATTATCGATTCCAACAGCTGAGCTTCGCAAACCAGCAGACGGCAAAGAAAACTAGGAGAAAAGATGGACTGCGAGAAGACTTCTACGCTTTCGGATGATGCTTGAACCCTCGACTTTGACCCCTATTTATAGTAATCTGCAGGTGCATTTGGGCCAAGGAGAACCATCAATCTTCAACGTCGTACTTCAGAATGGATGGAGGAGAAAGAACGAATCCCTGAAATAACGGAAATTAACAGAAAAAGATCAGTCAACTTACGGTTTTCACTTGAAACATTGCGGTGACCGCAATGTTTCCGCAATGCGTTCGCAATGCTTGTTTTTCATTCCTTTCCTTCGGTTTTCAACTCTTTTCTTTCCTATTGTACATAAGTCCTAATTTAGCTACCTTCTTCTAATTCTCATATTTAAGCATAGGTTTAGGCTAAATGCTATCAAAAACACCTAAGAGTGAACATCTTTCTAATCCAATTAAGTCCTAAAAAGGTCACTTTTGGAGACGTAACACACCCCCAAACTTAAGGTTTTGCTTGTCCTCAAGCAATCTAAGGACTTTCCTAGGCTGCTGTTTCTTTCTCTTTAACCACTTGCTAACTCCCCTATATCCCTATCTATAGCACTGCTGTCCTGTGACACACTTCTAAGCTTAAAACTACCCTCTTATCTAGCTTCTTCTGACTTCGCCTGCCTAATACTCCTTCTGTTTTCATTAACTCCCTACAACTGATCTATTTGCTTTTGTCATATCATGCCACTATCCCTAAGGTTTCAAATTCTGCCTAGTTTTACCTCAGACTCAGTACATGCTTCTAGCTTTATTTTTTAATTGTCTAGGATTCCTTAGAGTCATGCCAGTCTTAGTATTAACGGTGACAGTAGTACTTTTAGAGAACAACCTAAACCCTGGCATCACTACATTGGATATACACTCATCTCCCTAAACAACCCTACAAGTTACAACTTTGTGCTTAGCTAATTGAGCATCAGAGTTCTTTTTAAATAGGACATCTAAGCCACAAAGTTATAACTCCTAGGTATACATTCTTCTTCCCTATTCTTTTCCCTTTTTCTTACTTAGGTGGGGCCTCTCCTTTGGTTGCCTTTTGATGCAATGCCACTTGTGGGTCACACACTTGGCACTGATTACTTAGCAACCTAAGAGAGACCCCCCTCTTAATTCTATTTTTCATTTTTTTTTTTTTTTTTTTTTTTTCAGTTCATCATTTTTTGTAAAGGAGAAGAAGAATGCTTATGTTTCTAAGGGAGAGAGGAATGTTCCTAGGCCTAGGGTGGCCTCCCCCAAACTTCAACTACTCATTGTCCCCAATGAGTGTCTGAGGTGGCACACCCCCAAACTATCCTAGAAGCATCTAGTCTAAGGTAAAACAAAGAGAATCTAAAGCCCTAGGCATAGACAAAACATTCGAACGGCAAATATCACAGCAGCAGTAAAAAAAAAACAGACAGATAAGGGCTTAAAGCTGTGCATGCTGAGCTTTTTAGAGGTTGATTTAAACTAGCAAAGGGTGTCCTATGACACTCATCCAGCATGCTTTTAGATAAGCTATATATGGTAGTCATGATAGCAGCAAAAGATGGAATTTAAACAGATCACAGCCTAGCTAAACAGACAGTCCAAAACATGCTTTCAGTAATAAAAATTGCGGGTACCGCAATTATTTCGCAATCATGTTAGGGCAGATAAAACAGTGATTGAGGCCCCTAAGCATGCTCTTTCCAGTCATTCAAGCTCTTCTAGAAATAAAACAAAACTAACCTACCTACTCACCTATCATCAGATTATACTAAGCAAAATTAAAAACATGAAACTAAGCATCTAAAACAGATCAAAAATGTACTAAAAACAGCATAATTCACATAGTCTATCAGAAAGCAGAAAATTGTCTTTTTTTCTAAGGGAACAACAATACTCCCTTCATTGCAATTCAAACCAGCACTCAAATGTCTTCATCCTCATCTGGTTGTCGTGGTCGTGGGGGCACCCATGGAGTCAGGAGATTTGTGGGGAAGTCAGGGAAGATGCACCCAAGTTGGTCTGCAACTTCCTTGTCCCGTGCCTGTGCGTAAGTGGCCCATTGAGCCATCCTCCTCTGCATATCCATCAGGCATGCCATGGATAGTGACTGATCAGCAGCCAGCCTATCCAGTTCGAACTCCATATTCCCCTTCCTCTTCAGCCTCAAGCTAGCAGGCAGCTCCAAGTGGCCTGTGTAAGCCATCTGCTGCTCCATTCGCTCAGTGGGGACTCCTGCAAGCAAACATAGTTTGGTTATGGTGTTAGGGAAAAACAATGGTCCCTTACCTTTCTTGGCGCACTCAGCAATGGCGGCTGACATGATTTCACCCACGTTAACCGTGAGACCTCGCATAATGGCATAGACCAGCAGCGATCTGCTCTGGTTGATGGTCGTCTCATGGGTCACAGGGGACAGCTTTCTCCTTACAAAGGCAAACCATACAGCTGCCTTTGCTGTCAGGTTGGCACTCATGAGGGTGTGCCTCCCATTGCGTGAGACAGTCCACGCTGCTTCAGGCTGGCCAATGGTTCGAATGGCCTCCTCCAGCACTGCCTCAGTAGGCTCATCAACGATCCTCGCATAATCAGTGTGTCTTTGGCCCTTGAGGCCATAAGCTTCGTTGATGGCTTTTGCTGAGTAATCCACCTCTACTCCCCTCACCACAGAAAGCCCTTCCTCAGAGGTACGCAGGTTGGCGTAGAAGTCGTAAACCATACTCGTGTAAGCTGGATTGGGCGGCCTGCACAACTCCTCCCAGCTATGATTTATGATTCCTGCGCGCAAGAACTGCGGCAGGTCAGCAGGTCTGTCGAGGAAGCCCTTCTCGTGCAGCAACTCCCTCTTCCTCAGCTCAACGCCCCTGGACTCAGCGTCAGAGGACACATACCTCACTGACTGAGGCTCATCTTCAGGGTAGAGCTTGGCCTTCCCTTTGTCTGCTGGCTTGGCTGACTCTGCAGCCTCAACCTTGAGTCTTTTGAGCGACGGCTCAGTGCTCTCTTTTTCTGACGAAGGCGCCTTCTTGGCCTTCTTCTTCTTCAGCTTCTTGGATCGCTTGGCCTTAAGAATCTTGGCCTTCTTCTTCTTCTTGAGCTTTGCCTCAATGGTGATCTGCTGCAGGCATGCCCCCAGCGTCTCTTCCATGGAATCATCCTTCTGCGCAGGACTCTCCGGGCTAGCTTCCCTCACAGGCGAGAAAACCTCCTCGTCCTCACCTTCCCCACTGCCCTGCGTTGATTCTTGGTACTCCCCATATGGGAATTCAGGGTCAGGACGTGGGGAAGTGTGCGACGGCGTGGTTGTTTGCTCTGCTGAAGGTGTCTGTGCAGAACTCAGTGGTGACACGACGGTTGCTCAGGGCTCTGCGCTGGCGGTGATGGAGAGGAGCTGTGCGCTGGTGGTGCAGGTGGCGAGACACTCCTCTTGGCTGAATCGTGGGACACACGATCAGTTTCTTGACTCTCCACAGAGGGAGTCTTTTCTTTGCTCGGTTCAGCGGCCACCGTTAAACTCCACCTACGCTTCTTGGGTGTGCCTGCTGGTTCAGAGGGTCCAGCAGGTATCTCAGAGACAACCTTCCACTTCTTCTTGCGAATCGACAGCTTGGGTAAGCGTTCAGTTCGCGCAGCGTCAGCCTCAGCCAAGGCCAGCAGTGCGTCTCTCGCAGCCGTTTCAGCGTCGTCAGCCCTCTTCTTGGCTGCAGATCTTTCAGCCCTTGTGAACACCATTGTTGAGTCTTGGAGATTTGGAGAGAAGAATCAAAGATGAAAAGAATCGCAGCTTTCTTGGAATTCAGAGAGTGGGAGAATCGTATCGATCGAGCGCCTTCTAACGGATATAAAGGAAACGGATAAATCCCAACGGCTATATTTTGCGGATCCTGCAAATCCAGCGCAATTTTAGGGATTTTTTTTTCATCTAAATGTCAATCTTTGCTCGTCCGTATCTTTCATTTGGCTCAATCTTTTCTTGATTTTTAAAGCTGGAATTACTCTCCTTGATTCCCTCTTTCGATTCCCTACAAAAAGAAATAAAAGCAACATCAAATTCGTAATTAAAATCATACAACAAAACACACAAACGATAACCGGAAAATCGCAAAAAATAAACTAAGGCATGAGCCTTATGTTGACGAGCACAGCAATCACTCGTCCTCTCTCGTTCTCGTTTTCATGCTTCAGTCAAGAGGAAGGCCGAGAGAGTCTTCACATCTCCTTCCTCATAGTAGTGCTTCAACCTTGCACCATTAACCATAAACGGTTGGCCTTGCTGCAAGTTCTTTATCTCTATGGCACCATGAACAAACACATTAGTAATCACAAATGGACCTGACCATCTAGACTTAAGTTTTCCTGGAAATAGTTTCAACCGTGAGTTAAACAACAAAACAAGTTGACCCTTCTTAAAGTCCTTAACTCTAAGTCTACTATCGTGCCAAATCTTGGTCTTTTCCTTATACATTTTAGCATTTTCATAGGCCATATGTCTAAGCTCATCAAGCTCATGTAATTGTAAAGACCGCAATGTCCCCGCATCATTTACACAAAAATTCAATTCCTTCATGGCCCAAAATGCTTTGATTTCTAACTCAAGTGGTAAGTGACAAGTCTTGCCATATACCAGCCTATAAGGAGACATACCTAGGGGTGTCTTATATGCTGTCCTATAAGCCCAAAGTGCATCCTCAAGCTTAAAGGACCAGTCTTTCCTATTAGGTTTGACCACTTTTTCTAGGATGGTCTTAATTTCCCTATTTGAAATTTCAGCCTGTCCATTCGAGTGTGGGTGATAGGGAGTGGCTACTCTATGTCTAATGTTATACTTAGCCAACACTCTCTCCATAGCCTTGTTAATGAAATGTGTCCCCTCATCACTAATGATGGCACGAGGTGTCCCAAACCTAGTAAAAATGTGCCTATGCAAGAATTTGGTGACTGTTTTAGCATCATTATTGGGACATGCTTTGGCCTCTACCCACTTGGATACGTAGTCTACTGCTACCAAAATGTAAAGGTTACCTGATGATGGAGGGAATGGCCCCATGAAGTCAATGCCCCACACATCAAAGAGCTCCAACTCTAAGATGTAGGGTGAGGGGCATCTCATCCTTTCGACTGAGGTTACCTGTTCTTTGGCATTCATCGCAGCTGTGGGCATAGTTGTGGGCATCCTTGAAGATTGTTGGCCAATAGTAGCCACTCTGAAATACCTTTGCAGCTGTTCTTTGGCCACCAAAGTGTCCACCATAAGGAGCTGTGTGGCAGTGCTGCAGCACAGACTTCGCTTCAGCAGCTGAAACACACTTCCTTAGCAAGCCGTCAGCACATGTTCTGTAAAGTGTGGGGTCATCCCAGATGAATTTCCTTGCCTCATGAAGGAACCTCTTCTTCTCTTGTCCTCCCTTGAAAACTGGTAATACCTGTGATGCAAGGAAGTTAGCAATGTCAGCGAACCAAGGTTCCTCATCGTTATCACGATGAGTCAATACAAAGACATGTTCATCAATAAAAGCATCAGAAATTGCGGCCTCCGCAATTTTTTCGCAATTGTGCTGCAATCGAGAAAGGTGATCCGCAACCACATTTTCACATCCTTTCTTGTCTCGAATGTCTAAATCAAATTCCTGCAGCAATAACACCCACCTAATCAACCTAGGCTTAGCATCAGCCTTCCTCATAAGATACTTTAAGGCAGAATGGTCAGTGTACACAATTGTCCTAGTGCCTACAATATAGTTCCTGAATTTCTCACAAGCAAACACTACAGCAAGCATCTCTTTCTCAGTAGTTGTATAATTACATTGAGCCTCATTTAAGGTCTTACTAGCATAATAGACAGGGTGTGTTAGCTTGTCAATCTTCTGTCCTAACATAACCCCTACAGCATAGTCACTAGCATCACATAACATCTCAAATGGGAGATCCCAATCTGGCCCTACTATAACAGGTGCTGTGACTAGTGCTTTCTTAAGGGTTGTCCAAGCTACTACACATTCCTTAGAGAAGATGAATGGCCTATTTAGTTCTAAAAGCTCACACAGAGGCTTAGCTATCTTAGAAAAGTCCTTAATGAACCTTCTGTAGAAACCAGCATGCCCTAAGAAACTTCTAATGGCCTTGACATTCTGAGGCTCTACCAACTTCTCTATGATCTCTATCTTTGCCCTGTCAACTTCTACACCTGCCCTGGACACTCTATGACCTAAGACAATCCCCTCATCTACCATGAAGTGACACTTTTCCCAATTAAGGACTAAGTTAGTCTCTTCACATCTAGTCAAGACTTGTCCTAAATTCTCTAGACAGTTTGTAAATGAATCCCCAAAGACTGAGAAATCATCCATGAATATCTCTATCATGGACTCATCCAAATCAGAGAAGATTGCCAACATGCACCTTTGGAAAGTTGCCGGTGCATTGCATAAGCCAAAAGGCATTCTGCGAAAGGCAAAAGTTCCAAAAGGGCAAGTGAAGGTAGTCTTCTCTTGATCCTTAGGGTCTATAGTGATCTGGTTATAACCTGAGTAACCGTCTAAGAAGCAGTAGTAGGCTCTACCAGCTATTCTGTCTAACATTTGGTCAATAAATGGTAGAGGGAAATGGTCTTTTTTTGTCTCTTTATTTAGCTTCCTATAATCCATGCAAACTCTCCATCCTGTGACAGTCCTAGTTGGAATCAGTTCATTGTTCTCATTGACTACCACAGTCATCCCACCCTTCTTAGGTACACACTGTATAGGGCTCACCCACTGACTACTAGCTATTGGAAAGATCACACCAGCATCTAACCATTTAATTATCTCTTTCTTAACTACCTCTTTCATAGAGGGATTCAGCCTACGTTGGTGATCTACTCTAGGTGTGTGCTCTTCCTCTAGTATAATCTTATGCATGCAATAAGAAGGGCTAATGCCTCTAATATCAGCAATAGTCCATGCAATAGCCTTCCTATGTTGCTTAAGCAGTAATATCAGTTCAACCTCATGCTTTTCACTTAATTTAGAAGAAATGATAACAGGCAGAGTTTCATTACTCCCTAAATATGCATACTTGAGGTGAGTGGGGAGTGGCTTTAATTCTAATACAGGTGGATGCTCAATGGATGGCTTTAAAGGATTTAAGGTTCTATCAGTTAAGTCAATATTCATACAAACATGCTGAGGGTTATTTACAGATATGTCCATTATCTCAGCTATGTTTAAGTCAGTTAATTCTAATCCTACATATTCATTGGCATGCTTGGTTAATAATACATGCTCCAATTGTTCTTCCATTAAAGAGTCTACAACGTCCATGCTAGCACAGGATTCAAGGTCAGAGGGGTACCTTAAAGCTTTATACACACTAAATTTCACCTCTTCATCATGAACCCTCATAGTAAGCTCACCTTTTTGGACGTCTATCAGTGCCCTACCTGTGGCAAGAAATGGTCTGCCTAACAGGATGGGGACCTCCTTGTCTGCTTCATAATCCAGGATAATGAAATCTGCAAGGAAAATAAACTTGTCAACCTTTACTAAAATATCCTCAATCTTACCTTCTGGGTATGCAATGGATCTGTCTGCTAATTGTAAAGTGACAGTGGTTGGACGTGCTTCTCCTATTCCTAGCTGGCGGAATAGTGATAGGGGCATGAGGTTTATGCTGGCGCCCAGGTCACAAAGCGCTCTGCCCACGTGCTTGCCTCCAAGTTCTACAGGTAAGGTGAAGGAACCAGGATCCTTCTCCTTCTTGGGCAACTTGTTTTGGAGTATGGCACTGCACTCCTCAGTGAGGTTTACTGTTTCAAACTCACCAATTATTTTTTTGTTAGTGATAATATCTTTCAAAAACTTTACATAGGAAGGCATAGACTGTAAGACTTCTACAAAAGGAATGTTGACATGCACTTGCTTAAGAATTTCTAAGAATTTATTAAAATGCACTTCCTGTTCATGCTTCTTCTTAAGCCTTCGAGGATATGGAGGCGGTGGCACAAATGCAGGCACGTCAGGGCGCCTTAGGATAGGTGGAGGCCTTGGAATTTCCTCTATCTCCTCAATAATTGGCTCTAGCCTGGCTCCTGATGTGCTAGTTGGTGGTGGACCTTGGTTTGGCAGAGACTCCAGTGGAGCACTAGACTCAATGTTCTCTACTCTCTTTGGTGTGTCCTTTGTGTTGCTCACCAAGGGTCTACCACTTCTAAGTTCAATTGCTTGAACTTGTTCTTTACCATCTCTCCTTGGCACCTCGGTGTCAGCAGGGAGTCTACCTTGGGGCCTACTCTTGAGTTCATTGGCCAATTGGCCTATTTGGTTCTCTAGGCTCCTAAGAGTAGCTTGCTGGCTTTGAAGAGTAGCATCATTCTTAGCTATGTATTCCTTGAGTAAGTTTTCTACAGAAGATCCTACAGGTTGGTTGTATGGTTTTTGATACATTGATTGGTTATGTTGGGGAGTGAAACCAGGTGTTCCACTCGGTCTAGGTTGGTTAGGATTTTGGTTAGCATTTTGTTGGCCACCCCATGACAGGTTTGGGTGGTTCCTCCAACAAGGGTTGTAAGTATTGGAATAGGGGTTGTTCCTAGGCTGCTGCTGGCTTCCAATGTAGCAGACTGAGGCTGGATTCCCAGGGCAGTATTCATACAAGTGCCCTTCCCCACAGAATCCACATATGAGTGTCTCACCTTGACTTGGTTGGGTGCCCATTGACATGGCGGTAGCGGTGTTGACACTTGTTTGGAGATTGGTTTGAGCCATTTGCTTGACTAGGTTGGTCAGGGCATTTATTTGGCTGCTCATTGCACTTAGAGCATCCTTGTCTTGAGCTCTAGTTGGCTCAACAGGATCATCTGACCACCTACAGTGAGATGCTGAGATCTTCTCCAAGATCTCATAGGCCTCGTTATAACTCTTGGACAACATGGAACCTCCAGCAGATGAGTTTAAGACTTGTCTAGTGTTGGGGTTGCATCCTTTGAAAAAAACCTCTATTTGGATACACCATGGGATGCCATGGTGTGGACATTTAAGAAGTAGATCTTTAAACCTTGTCCAAGCTTCGTGAAGGGACTCAGTGTCAGCTTGTTTGAACTTAATTATGTCATCACGAAAGGTAGAATTCCTATCAGGTGGGAAGTATTTGACTAGGAATTTTTCTGCTAAGTCTGTCCAATTAAGGACAGATCCAGAGGGTAATGAGTTTAACCACGTTTTGGCTTTGTCCCTCAAAGAGTAAGGGAAAAGGTATAGCCTCAAGGCTTCTTGGGAAACTCCAGGGATGAGGAATGTGTCACTGACTCCTAAAAAGTTCCTAAGATGGTTGTGGGGGTCCTCATTTTCCACTCCAAAGAATTGTCCCACAGTGGACAACATTTGGAACATCACTGGCTTTAACTCGAATGAGTTGGCAGTGATTTCAGGACGGATTATGCTGGGGTTCAGCGCCCCAGGCATAGGTACTAGGTACGAGAGTATGGCGCTATCCTTGTCATTCGCTATTTCGATGGGATTGCGAGTGACAGGCACCGGATTTGGAACTATTCCATTCATTTCTTCTTGAGACAATTGCGGAGGAATTGTGGTTCCCGCAATTACTTGAGGTATAGAGGGTTGGTTAAAGAGACGTTTCTTGGCTCTATTTCTGGCCCTAAGTAATCTCTCAGGCTCAGGATTGAACTCTAGATCACTACTTGAAGGCTCACTCATAAACTAACCCAATAGTACCTGCAAAAGAAATGAAACAGATCAGCTTCAATAGGCAATAAACTTGGTGTTTCAAACTTAACAAACTTCGTTTTCACTTAAATAAATCCCCGGCAGCGGCGCCAAAAACTTGTTGCGTGCTCAATGTGTTGAAATAATTAGGCAATAAAAGAGATAGAGCACTCAGAACATGCAAGCATACATGATCTTATAGCAAGTAGTAAGTATATTTCATTCGTTTTCCCACAGAGATTTATTTTTAGCTATTCGCGAAGTGTTTTGTTAAGAAAGAAGGGGTGGATTTGATGGGGTAAAATTGGTTTTTAATTATCTAATTTTTGCTGAATGTGTAAAGGGTAGTAACGTCAACGAGAACAAGTGAAATCTAAGCTCAAATGAAAAGAAACGAAGTTAATAAATGAAGGCAAAGACAGCTAAACAGAATTTTAACTTAAGCAGAATTGCGGAGACAGCAATTCTACCGCAATTAAATAGCAGCGAAAGTGTGTAAATGGGTGAATTAAGGGCTACTAATGACTATCCTATAGGCATTTTTATACGATTCTCAAGCACTGGATCTACTCTCTATGCATCAAACTATCTCAATCTCATGTATCGTCCGATTCCATGCATTAGATTCTTTAGTTTACTCAACTCAAAGTAAGGTCTTAAGCATCTTGTTAAGGCAGAAAGATATGGTTTGTACTAGGGAAACGCCTATTCCTAGGCCGTTTCCTGGTTACCTTGAAAGGCTAGCATGATAATATGACTCTGAACTCTTACTCCTTCCAGAGGTTAGGAGTTCTTTGGACAAAATGGATGGCCAATCGAAATTGCCCGTGGGATGAAGCTTACATACAATCAATGCTTCGAGAGCTATCCTATATGATTGATTCACGTTTTTTAGCCTATAGTGTTGTCATTAGCATGCCCCTAAGTGACTTAGTTACTCATGGATATAAGGAGAACAGAACTAAAGGATAAAATAGACATGCTTAGAAGGGAAATGTGTTTAAAACAGCAAGGGAAAGCAGTGGAATGCAAAGGCGAGAGTCTGTGAAATACTGAATTTTGTGTTTGATTAATTGATTGTTTAAATGAACATAAGAGATACTTAAAGTAAAGAACAGCAAGACAGAACACAACGAAATGAACTAGATTAGCCACACGAACAGAAACAACACAAGACAGAGTTGTAAAGTAGAAATGAAGAACAGAAAGCAGTAAAACAGCTCGAATGACTCGTTGCAGCCGCTTCGAATGAAGGATGAGAAAGGTCAGCCTTGCTTGGATGAATCCAATCGGGAGAGAAGAAGAATCTCCTCTCCTTCCTATCAGATTATCGATTCCAACAGCTGAGCTTCGCAAACCAGCAGACGGCAAAGAAAACTAGGAGAAAAGATGGACTGCGAGAAGACTTCTACGCTTTCGGATGATGCTTGAACCCTCGACTTTGACCCCTATTTATAGTAATCTGCAGGTGCATTTGGGCCAAGGAGAACCATCAATCTTCAACGTCGTACTTCAGAATGGATGGAGGAGAAAGAACGAATCCCTGAAATAACGGAAATTAACAGAAAAAGATCAGTCAACTTACGGTTTTCACTTGAAACATTGCGGTGACCGCAATGTTTCCGCAATGCGTTCGCAATGCTTGTTTTTCATTCTTTTCCTTCGGTTTTCAACTCTTTTCTTTCCTATTGTACATAAGTCCTAATTTAGCTACCTTCTTCTAATTCTCATATTTAAGCATAGGTTTAGGCTAAATGCTATCAAAAACACCTAAGAGTGAACATCTTTCTAATCCAATTAAGTCCTAAAAAGGTCACTTTTGGAGACGTAACACCTCTTCCTGGGGAAATGATCGAGGTTCCTCCGCTCGGATGGGTCGGTCTCTATCGGAATATGTTTCCGCGATGGCTTCGTCTTCCCCTCGCGTCGGTGGTCATGTTTGCTCGCCTTCTGCATTTTGTGGTAGAGGTATGGGGACAGATCTGAAATGATCGTGGGGCAGTTGTTGCATACCCATACGCTGAAGCCTGTGCCGACGAGCCCTTCCCGTTTCTATCTGTCGGCGAAGTCGTCATGGAGGAAGTTTGTGGAGAACCCCACGTCCGTGAAGAGATGGCGGGAACAATGGTTCTTCCCCTCCGGGGAGTGGCTTGCTACAGACCCCGATCATAACCCAATTTGCGAGGTTCCGACTGAATTCGAAGAGTTAGGTCAGCTCATCTGATTTTGCTCTACCCATTTTTCCCTTCGGGGTCTGTCCCCTTTTTCTTAACCTTGTTTCTGCTTATGTTATGCAGTCATCTGTTGCGTGCTCAATGTGTAAAGATAAATAAGCAAGAAAGTAGAGAGAGCACTCAGAACATGCAAGCATACATGGTCTCACAGCAAGTAGTAAGTATATTTCATTCGTTTTTTCCACAGAGACTTATGTTTAGCTATTCGCGAAGTGTATTTGTTAAGAAAGATGGGGTGGATTTGATGGGGTAAAATTGGTTTTTAATTATCTAATTTTTGCTGAATGTGTAAAGGAGTATAACATAAACAAATGAAAGTTGAAATTAGACTCAAAGGACAAGAGATGGAATTGATAGACGAAGAAGAAAACAGCTAAACAGAATGAAAATTTAGCAGAATTGCGGGGACCGCAATGTTTCCGCAATTAAACAGCAGCGAAAGTGTGTAAATGGGTGAGTTAAGGGCTACTAACGACTATCCTTAGGCATTATTATACGATTCTCAAGCACTGGATCTACTCTCTATGCATCAAACTCACTCTATCTCATGTATCGTCCGATTCCATGCATTAGATTCCTAAGTTTACTCGACTTCAAAGTAAGGTCTTAATCATCTTGTTAAAACAGAAGTGTTTAGTTTGTACTAGGGAAACGCCTATTCCTAGGCCGTTTCCTGATTACCATGAAAGGCTAGCATGATTATATGACTCTGAACTCTTACTCCTTCCAGAGGTTAGGAGTTCTTTGGACAAAATGGATGGCCAATCGAAATTGCCCGTGGGATGAAGCTTACATACAATCAATGTTTCGAAGGCGATCCTACATGCTTGGTTCACGTTTTTTAGCCTATAGTTCTGTCATTAGCATGCCCCTAAGTGACTTAGTTACTCATGGATATATAGAGAACATAAATGTAAGATGAAACAGACATGCTTAGAAGGGAAATAAACTTAAAACAGCAAGACAAAACCGTAGCAGCAGAAGACGGAAACCGTGAAATGAAACTTGCACTCTGATTACTTTGAATGTTGAACGAACAAAGAGAAACTTAAAGGCAGTAATTCAAAGACAGACAACAACGAAATGCAGTAACTAAAACACTAAACTAGGAACAACAATGATCAAAACTGGAAATTAGAAGAAGAACGACAGAAAACAGTAAAATGGCGCTTGGAAGCTTCGTTGCAGTCGCCTCGAATGAAGGGGATGAAAGGTCAGCCTTGCTTGGATGAATCCAATCGAGAGAGAAGAAGAATCTCCTCTCCTTCCTATCAGATTATCGATTCCAACAGCTGAGACTCTCACTCCAACAGACGGCAAAGGAAAACAGGGAGAAAAAGTGGACTGTGAGAAGGCTTCTACGCTTTCGGATGATGACTGAACCTCCGACTTTGGCCCCCTTTTATAGTAGTTTGCAGGTGCGTTTGGGCCAAGGAGAACCATCAATCTTCAACGTCATATATCAGAATGGATGGAGGAGAAAGAATGAATCCCTGAAATTACGGAAATTAACAGAAAAGGACCAGTCAACTTACGGTTTTCACTTGAATAATTGCGGCCTCAGCAATGTTTTCGCAATGCTGTCGCAATGCAGGTTTTTCATTCTTTTCCTTCGGTTTTGAACCCTTTTCTTTCCTATTGTGCATAAGTCCTAATTTAGCTACCTTCTTCTCATTCTCATATTTAAGCATAGGTCTAGGCTAAATGCTATCAAAAACACCTAAAAGTGCACATCTTCTTAAGCTAAATGGGTCCTAAATAAGTCACTTTCAGAGACTTAACACACCCCCAAACTTAAGGCTTTGCTTGTCCTCAAGCATACTAAGGACTTCCCTAGGCTGCTGTTTCTCCTTCTTTAACCACCTACTGACTCCTTTATACCCCTATCTATAGCACTGCTGTCCTGTGACACACTTCTTAGTTCAAAACTCCCCTAGCTTCTTCTGACTTTGCCTGCCTAACACTCACCTGCTTTTATTAACTCCCTACAACTGATCTATTTGCTTTTGTCATATCATGCCACTATCCCTAAGGTTTCAAATTCTGCCTAGCTTTACCTCAGACTCAGTACATGCTTCTAGCTTTATTTTTAATGTGTCTAGGATTCCTTAGAGTCATGCCAGTCTTAGTATTAACGGTGACAGTGGTACTTTTAAAGAACAACCTAAACTCTGGCATCACTACATTGGATAAACACTCATCTCCCTAAACAACCCTACAAGTTATAACTTTGTGCTTAGCTAATTGAGGATCAGAGTTCTTTTTAAATAGGACACCTAAGCCACAAAGTTATAACTCCTAGGTCTACATTCTTCTTCCCTATTCTTTTCCCTTTTTCCTTACTTAGGTGGGGCCTCTCCTTTGGTTGCCTTTTGATGCAATGCCACTTGTGGGTCACACACTTGGCACTGATTACTTAGCAACCTCAGAGAGACCCCCCTCTTTATTCTATTTTCATTTTTTGTTTTTTTTTTTCAGTTCATCATTTTTTATAAAGGAGAAGAAGAATGCTTATGTTTCTATGGGAGAGAGGAATGTTCCTAGGCCTAGGGTGGCCTCCCCCAAACTTCAACTACTCATTGTCCCCAATGAGTGTCTGAGGTGGCACACCCCCAAACTTGTCCTAGAAGCATCTAGTCTAAAGTAAAACAAAGAGAATCTAAAAGCCCTAGGTATAGACAGAACATTTAAAAGAAAATATCACAGCAGCAGTAATTAAAAAAAAAAAACAGACAGTGAAGGGCTTAAAGCTGTGCATGCTGAGCTTTTTAGAGGTGGATTTAAACTATCAAAGGGTGTCCTATGACACTCATCCAGCATGCATTTAGATAAGCTATATAAGGCAGTCATGTTAGCAGAAAAAGATAGAATTTAAACAGATCACAGCCTAGCTAAACAGACAGTCCAAAACATGCTTTTAGTCATGAAAATTGCGGGTACCGCAATTATTTCGCAATTAGATCAGGGCAGATATAACATTGATTAAGGCCCCTAAGCATGCTTTTTCCAGTCACTCAAGCTTCCTAAAAATAAAACTAAACTATCCTACCTAGTCAGCTAACATCAGACTATACTAAGCAAAAGGAAAAACATAAAACTAAACATCTAAAACAGATCAAAATTGAATCAAAAACAGCATAATTCACATGGTCCTATCAGAAAGCAGAAAATTGTTTTTTTTTCCTAAGGGAACAGCAATACTCCCTTTAGTGCACTTCAAACCAGCACTTAAACTTCTTCATCCTCATCTGGTTGCCGTGGTCGTGGGGGCACCCATGGAGTCAGGAGATTTGTGGGGAAGTCAGGGAAGATGCACCCCAGTTGGTCTGCAACTTCCTTGTCCCTCGCCTGCGCATAAGTGGCCCATTGAGCCATTCTCCTCTGCATATCCATCAGGCAGGCCATGGATAGGGACTGTTCAGCAGCCAGCCTATCCAGTTCAAACTCCATATTCCCCTTCCTTCTCAGCCTCAGGTTGGCAGGCAGCTCCAAGTGGCCCGTGTAGGCCATCTGCTGCTCCAGGCGCTCGGTGGGGACTCCTGCAAGCAAACATAGCTTGGTTATGGTATTAGGGAAAAACAGTGGTCCCTTACCTTTCTTGGCGCATTCAGCAATGGCCGCAGTGATGACTTCTCCCACATTGATCGTGAGACCTCTCATTATCGCATACACCAGCAGCGATCGGCTCTGGTTGATTGTAGTCTCGTGAGTCACAGGGGACAATCTCCTTCGCACGAACGAAAACCAAACAGCTGCCTTAGCCGTGAGGTTGGCACTCATGAGAGTGTGCCTCCCATTGCGTGACACGGTCCAGGAAGCTTCAGGCTGGCCAATGGTGCGAATGGCCTCTTCCAGCACTGCCTCAGTAGGCTCATCAACGATCCGTGCATAATCTGTATGTGTTTGGCCTTTGAGACCATAGGCTTCGTTGATGGCCTTGGCTGAGAAATCCACTTCTACCCCTCTGACCACAGACAGGCCATCCTCAGAGCTGAGCACATTGGCGTAGAAATCATACACCATGCTCGTGTAGGCTGGATTGGGCGGTCTGCAGAATTCCTCCCAGCCATGGTTGATCACTCCTGCGCGCAAGAACTGCGGCAGGTCAGCAGGTCGGTCGAGGAAGCCTTTCTCGTGCAGCAACTCCCTCTTCCTTAACTCAACGCCCCTGGATTCAGCGTCAGATGAAACATACCTCACTGACTGAGGTTCGTCTTCAGGGTAGAGTTTGGCCTTCCCCTTATCTGCTGGCTTGGCTGACTCGGCAGCCTCAACCTTGAGTCGTTTGAGCGAAGGCTCAGTGCTCTCTTTGTCTGCTGAAGGCACCCTCTTGGCCTTCTTCTTCTTCAGTTTCTTGGATCGCTTGGCCTTGACAATCTTGGCCTTCTTCTTCTTCTTGAGCTTAGCCTTGATATTGATCTGCTGGAGGCATGCCCCCAACGTCTCTTCCATGGAATCATCCTGCCGTGCAGGACTCTCGGCACTAGCTTCCCTTGCAGGCGAGAAGACCTCGTCTTCACCACCTTCCCCACTGCCCTGAGTGGATTCCTGGTACTCCCCATAGGGGAATTCAGGATCAGGCTGTGGAGGCGTGTGCGAAGGTGTGGCACTCTGCTCTGCTGTAGGCGTCTGCACGGAATTCAGTGGTGAAGACGGCGTCGCAGGGCTCTGTGCAGGCGGCGATGATGATAGTTCTGGGCTGTGCACTGGTTCAGATGGTGAAGGGCTGTGCGCAGGTGAGGCAGACGGCGACGAACTCTTCTTTGGCGACTCGTGGGACGCACGATCCGTTTCTTGACTCTCCACAGAGGGAGTCTTGGCTTTGCTTGGTTCGGCGGCCGTCTCGACACTCCACCGGCGTTTCTTGGGCGTGCCCGCTGGTTCAGAAGGTCCAGCAGGGATCTCAGTGACAACCCTCCACTTCTTCCTACGGATCGGAAGCTTGGGAAGAGGTCCGGCGCGTACAGCCCCAGCATCTGCAAGGGTCAGAAGTGCTTCCCTCGCAGCCGCTTCAGCTGCATCATCGGCCTTCTTCTTGGCTGCGGATCTTTCAGCCCTTGTGGACACCATTGTCGAATCTTGGAGGTTTGGAGAGAAGGATCAAAGATGAAGAGAATCTCAGTTTTCTTGGAAATCAGAGAATGAGAGAATCGTATCGATCGAGCGCCTTCTAACGGATATAAAGGCAACGACTAAATCCCAACGGCTCTATTTTGCGGATCCTGCAATTCCAGCGCAATTCTAGGGATATTTTTTCATCAAAATCTCAAACTTTGCTCGTCCGTATCTTTTATTTGGCTCGATCGTTTTTTGATTTTTAAAGCTGGGATTACTCCCCTTGATTCCCTCTTTCGATTCCCTACAAAAAGAAATAAAAACAATATCAAATACGTAATTAAAATCACACAACAAAACACACAAATGACAACCGGAAAATCGCAAAAAATAAACTAAGGCATGAGCCTTATGTTGACGAGCACAGTAACCACTCGTCCTCTCTCGTTCTCATTGTCACGCTTCAGTCAAGAGGAAGGCCGAGAGAGTCTTCACATCTCCTTCCTCATAGTAATGCTTCAACCTCGCCCCATTGACCATAAATGGTTGGCCTTGCTGCAAGTTTTTTTATCTCTATGGCACCATGAACAAACACATTAGTAATCACAAATGGACCCGACCATCTAGACTTAAGTTTCCCTGGAAATAGTTTCAACCGTGAGTTAAACAACAATACAAGTTGACCCTTCTTAAAGTCCTTAACTCTAAGTCTACTATCGTGCCAAATCTTGGTTTTTTCCTTGTACATCTTAGCATTTTCATAGGCCATATGCCTAAGCTCATCAAGCTCATGTAATTGCAAAGACCTCAGTGTCCCCGCATCTTTTACACAAAAATTTAATTCCTTCATGGCCCAAAATGCTTTGTTTTCTAACTCAAGTGGTAAGTGACAAGCCTTGCCATATACCAGCCTATAAGGGGACATTCCTAGAGGTGTCTTATATGCTGTCCTATAAGCCCAAAGTGCATCCTCAAGCTTGAAGGACCAGTCTTTCCTATTAGGTTTGACTACTTTTTCTAGGATGTTCTTAATTTCCCTATTTGAGATTTCAGCTTGGCCATTTGAGTGTGGGTGATAGGGAGTGGCTACTCTATGCCTAATGTTATATTTAGCCAATACTTTTTCCATAGCCTTGTTAATGAAATGTGACCCCTCATCACTAATGATAGCACGAGGTGTCCCAAACCTAGCAAAAATGTGCCTATGCAAGAAGTTGGTGACTGTTTTAGCATCATTATTAGGACATGCTTTGGCCTCTACCCACTTGGACACATAATCCACTGCTACTAATTGTTAAGTCTCTGAAAGTGACTTATTTAGGACCCATTTAGCTTAAGAAGATGTACACTTTTAGGTGTTTGTGATAGCATTTAGCCTAAACCTATGCTTTAATATGAGAATTAGAAGAAGGTAGCTAATTTAGGACTTATGCACAATAGGTAGAAAAAGGGTTGAAAACCGAAGGAAAAGAATGAAAAAATAAGCATTGCGAATGAATTGCGAAAACATTGCGGTGACCGCAATTATTCAAGTGGAAACCGTAAGTTGACTGATCTTTTTCTGTTAATTTCCGTATTTTCAGGGATTCGTTCTTTCTCCTCCATCCATTCTGATATATGACGTTGAAGATTGATGGTTCTCCTTGGCCCAAACGCACCTGCAAACTACTATAAAAGGGGGCCAAAGTCGGAGGTTTGATCATCATCCGAAGCGCAGAAGTCTTCTCGCAGTCCATCATTTCTCTCTGTTTTCCTTTGCCGTCTGTTGGAGTGAGAGTCTCAGCTGTTGGAATCGATAATCTGATAGGAAGGAGAGAAGATTCTTCTTCTCTTTCGATTGGATTCATCCAAGCAAGGCTGACCTTTCATCCCCTTCATTCGAGGCGACTGCAACGAAGCTTTTCAAGCACCTTTACTGCTTTTCTGTCGTTCTTCTTCTTATTTCCAGTTTGATCATTGTTGTTCTTAGCCTAGTGCTTTAATTACTGCATTTCGTTGTTGTCTGTCTTTGAATCATTTCTTTTGAAGCTTTCCTTTGTCGTTCAAACATTCAAAGTAATCAAAGTAAAATTCTGCATTTCACAGTTTCCACCTTCTGCTGCTACGTTTTGTCTTATTGTTTTAAGCATATTTCTCTTCTAAGCATGTCTGTTTTATCTACCCTTTCTGTTCTCCATATATCCATGAGTAGCTAAGCCACTTAGGGGCATGCTAATGACAGAACTATAGGCTAAAAAACGTGCATCAAGTATGTAGGATAGCTCTCGAATCATTGATTGTATGTAAGCTTCATCCCACGGGCAATTTCGATTGGCCATCCATTTTGTCCAAAGAACTCCTAACCTCTGGAAGGAGTAAGAGTTCAGAGTCATATAATCATGCTAGCCTTTCATGGTAATCAGGAAACGGCCTAGGAATAGGCGTTTCCCTAGTACAAACTAAACACTCCTGTTTTAACAAGATGCTTAAGACCTTACTTTGAAGTCGAGTAAACTTAAGACTCTAATGCATGGAATCGGACGATACTTGAGATAGAGTGAGTTTGATGTATAGAGAGTTGGTCCAATGCTTGAGAATCGTAATAAAATGCCTATAGGATAGTCATTAGTAGCCCTTAATTCACCCATTTACTCAGTTTCGCTGTTATTTAATTGCGGTAACATTGCGGTCCTCGCAATTCTGCCAGATTTTTATTCTGTTTAGCTGTTTTCTTCCTCGTTTGTTAATTCCATCTCTTGACTTTTAAGTCTAGTTTCAACTTGCATTTGTTTATGTTATATCCCTTTATACATTCAGCAAAAAGTAGATAATTAAAAACCAATTTTACCCCATCAAATTCATCCCATCTTTCTTAACAATCACACTTCGCGAATAGCTAAAAATAAGTCTCTGTGGAAAAAACGAATGAAATATACTTACTACTTGCTGTGAGACCATGTATGCTTGCATGTTCTAAGTGCTCTCTCTACCTTATTGCTTATTTATCTTTACACATTGAGCACGCAACAAGTTTTTGGCGCCGCTGCCGGGGACTTATTTTAAGTGAAAACGAAGTTTGTTAAGTTTGAAACATCAAGTTATTTTCCATTGAATTTGATCCATCTTCATTTCTTTTTCAGGTACCATTTAGGGTAGTTTATGAATGAGACTCCATCTAGTGATCTAGAGTTCAACCCTGAGCCCGAGAGATTACTTAGAGCTAGGAATAGAGCCAAGAAACGTCTCTTTAAACAAACCCTTTTACCTCCAATCATTGCAGAGACTACAATTCCTCCGCAATTACCTCAAGAAGAAATGACTGGAGTAAATCAAAACCTGGTGCCTGTCACTCGCAATCCCATTGAAATAGCGAATGACAAGGACAGCGCCATCCTTTCATATTTAGTACCTATGCCTGGGGAGCTGAACCCCAGCATAATCCGTCCTGAAATCACTGCCAACTCATTCGAGTTAAAGCCAGTGATGTTCCAAATGTTGTCCACTGTGGGACAATTCTTTGGAATAGAAAATGAGGACCCCCATAACCACCTTAAGAATTTCCTAGGAGTTAGTGACACATTCCTAATCCCTGGAGTTTCCCAAGAAGCCCTGAGGTTATATCTTTTCCCTTACTCTTTGAGGGACAAAGCCAAAACATGGTTAAATTCTTTACCCTTAGGATCTGTCCTCAATTGGACAGATTTAGCAGAAAAATTCCTAGTCAAATATTTCCCACCAGATAGGAATTCGACCTTTCGTGATGATATCATAAAGTTCAAACAAGCTCCAAGTGAGTCTCTTCACGAAGCTTGGACAAGATTCAAAGACCTTCTCATTAAATGTCCACACCATGGCATTCCATGGTGTATCCAAATAGAAGTCTTCTTTAAAGGATGCAACCCCAGCACCAGACAAGTTTTAAATTCATCTGCTGGAGGTTCCATGTTGTCCAAGAGTTACAACGAAGCTTATGAGATCTTGGAGAAGATCTCAACATCTCACTGTAGATGGTCAGACGATCCAGTAGAGCCAACTAGGGCTCAAGACAAGGATGCTCTAAGCGCCATGAGCACCCAAATAAATGCCCTGACCAACTTAGTCAAGCAAATGGCTCAGGCCAATCTCCAAACCAGTGCCAATACCGCCACAGCCATGTCAATGGGCACCCAACCAAGTCAAGGCGAGGCACTAGTCTGTGGATTCTGTGGGGAAGGGCACCCTTATGAATACTGCCCTGGGAATCCATCCTCAGTCTGCTATGTTGGAAGCCAGCAGCAGCCTAGGAATAACCCCTACTCCAACACCTATAACCCTGGTTGGAGAAACCACCCTAACCTGTCATGGGGTGGCCAACAAAACACTAACCAAAATTCTAACCAACCTAGACCGAGTGGAACACCTGGTTTCACTCCTCAACATAACCAGTCAATGTACCAAAAACCGTACAATCAACCTGTAGGATCTTCTGTAGAAAACCTACTCAAGGAATATATAGCTAAGAATGATGCTACTCTTCAGAGCCAGCAAGCTACTCTTAGGAGCCTGGAAAACCAAATAGGCCAATTAGCCAATGAACTTAAAAGTAGGCCCCAAGGTAGACTCCCTGCTGACACCGAGGTACCAAGGAGAGATGGCAAAGAGCAAGTTCAAGCAATTGAACTTAGGAGTGGAAGACCATTGGTGAGTAACACAAAAGACATACCAAAAAGAGTAGAGAACACTGAGTCTAGTGCTCCACTGGAGTCTCTGCCAAACCAAGGTCCACCACCAACTAGCACATCAGGAGTCAGGCTAGAACCAATTATTGAGGAGGTAGAAGAAATTCCAAGGCCTCCACCTATCCTAAAGCGCCCTGACGTACCTGCTTATGTGCCACCACCTCCATATCCTCGAAGGCTGAAGAAGAAGCAGGAACAGGAAGTTCATTTTAATAAATTCTTAGAAATACTTAAGCAAGTGCATGTTAACATTCCTTTTGTAGAGGTTTTACAGTCAATGCCTTCTTATGTAAAGTTTTTGAAGGACATTATTACTAACAAAAAAATAATTGGTGAGTTTGAAACAGTAAACCTCACCGAGGAGTGCAGTGCCATCCTCCAGAACAAGCTGCCCAAGAAGGAGAAGGATCCTGGTTCCTTCACCTTACTTGTAGAACTTGGAGGCAAGCACGTGGGCAGAGCGCTTTGTGACCTGGGCGCCAGCATCAATCTCATGCCCTTGTCCCTATTCCGCCAGTTGGGAATAGGAGAAGCACGTCCAACTACTGTCACTTTACAACTAGCAGACAGATCCATCGCATATCCAGAAGGTAAGATTGAGGATATTCTAGTTAAAGTTGACAAATTCATTTTCCTTGCAGATTTCATTGTCCTGGACTATGAGGCAGACAAGGAGGTCCCCATCCTGCTAGGTAGACCATTTCTAGCCACAGGTAGGGCACTAATAGATGTTCAAAAAGGTGAGTTAACTATGAGGGTTCATGATGAAGAGGTAAAATTTAGTGTTTATAAAGCTTTAAGGTATCCCTCTGATTCTGAGTCTTGTGCTAGTATGGATGTTGTTGACTCACTAATGGAAGAACAATTAGAGCATGTACTGTTAACCAAGCATGCTAGTGAATATGTACAAGTAGATATAGCTGACTTGAATGTATCTGACATAATGAATATGCCTGTAGATAAACCTCAACATGTATGTATGAATATAGATTTAACTGATAGAACTGTGAATCCGTTAAAGCCCTCCATTGAGCATCCACCTGTTTTAGAACTTAAACCACTACCCACTCACCTCAAATATGCATATTTAGGAAATAATGATACACTGCCTGTAATTATTTCTTCTAAACTAAGTGAACAGCATGAGGGTGAATTAATTTTACTGCTTAAGCAACATAGGAAGGCGATAGCATGGACTATTGCTGATATTCGAGGCATTAGCCCTTCTTATTGCATGCACAAAATTATACTAGAGGAAGAGCACACACCTAGGGTAGATCACCAGCGTAGGCTAAACCCCTCTATGAAAGAGGTAGTAAAGAAGGAAATAATAAAATGGTTAGATGCAGGAGTGATCTTCCCAATAGCTAGTAGCCAGTGGGTGAGCCCCATCCAATGTGTACCTAAAAAGGGGGGAATAACTGTGGTAGTCAATGAGAACAACGAACTGATTCCAACAAGGACTGTCACAGGGTGGAGAGTGTGTATGGATTACAGAAAACTAAATAAAGAAACTAAAAAAGACCATTTCCCTATACCGTTCATTGACCAGATGCTAGACAGAATAGCTGGTAGAGCCTACTATTGTTTCTTAGATGGCTATTCAGGCTATAATCAAATTACTATAGACCCTAAGGATCAAGAGAAGACCACCTTCACTTGTCCTTTTGGAACGTTTGCCTTCCGCAGAATGCCTTTTGGCTTATGCAATGCACCGGCAACTTTCCAGAGGTGCATGATGGCAATCTTCTCTGAGTTGGATGAGTCCATGATAGAAATATTCATGGATGACTTCTCAGTCTTTGGGGACTCATTTAAAACCTGTCTAGAAAACTTAGGACAAGTCCTGGCTAGGTGTGAGGAGACCAACCTAGTCCTCAATTGGGAAAAGTGCCATTTTATGGTAGACGAAGGGATTGTCTTAGGACATAGAGTGTCAAGGGCAGGTGTAGAAGTGGATAGGGCAAAAATAGAGATCATAGAGAAGTTGGTAGAGCCCCAGAATGTCAAAGCCATTAGAAGCTTCTTAGGGCACGCTGGCTTCTACAGAAGGTTCATTAAGGACTTTTCTAAGATAGCCAAGCCTCTGTGCGAGCTTCTAGAGCTAAATAGACCATTTATCTTCTCTAAAGAATGTGTAGTAGCTTGGAAAACCCTTAAGGAAGCACTAGTCACAGCACCTATCATAGTCGGACCAAATTGGGATCTCCCATTTGAGATGCTATGCGATGCCAGTGACTATGCTGTAGGAGTCATGTTAGGACAAAAGATTGACAAGCTGACACACCCTGTCTATTATGCTAGCAAGACCTTGAATGAGGCTCAATGTAATTATACAACTACTGAGAAAGAGATGCTTGCTGTAGTATTTGCTTGTGAAAAATTTAGAAATTACATTGTAGGCACTAGGACCATTGTATACACTGACCATTCTGCTTTAAAATATCTTATGAGGAAGGCTGACGCTAAGCCTAGATTGATTAGATGGGTGTTATTGCTGCAGGAATTTGATTTGGACATTCGGGACAAGAAAGGTTGTGAAAATGTGGTTGCAGATCACCTGTCTCGATTGCAGCACAATTGCGAAAAAATTGCGGAGACCGCAATTTCTGATGCTTTTATAGATGAACATGTCTTTGCTTTGGCTCATCGTGATAACGATGAGGAACCGTGGTTCGCTGACATTGCTAACTTCCGTGCATCACAGGTATTACCAGTGTTCAAGGGAGGACAAGAGAAGAAGAGGTTCCTTCATGAAGCAAGGAAATTCATTTGGGATGACCCCACACTTTACAGAACCTGTGCTGATGGCTTACTAAGGAAGTGTGTTTCAGCTGCTGAAGCGAAGTCTGTGCTGCAGCACTGTCACTCATCTCCTTATGGTGGACACTTTGGTGGTCAAAGAACAGCTGCGAAGGTATTTCAGAGTGGCTACTATTGGCCAACAATCTTCAAGGACGCCCACAACTATGCCCACAGCTGTGACGAATGCCAAAGGACAGGTAACCTCAGTCGCAAGGATGAGATGCCCCTCACCTACATCTTAGAGTTGAAGCTCTTTGATGTGTGGGGCATTGATTTCATGGGACCATTCCCTCCATCATCAGGTAACCTGTACATTTTGGTAGCAGTAGACTACGTGTCCAAGTGGGTAGAAGCCAAAGCATGTCCTAATAATGATGCTAAAACAGTCACTAGCTTCTTGCATAGGCACATTTTCACTAGATTTGGGACTCCTCGTGCTATCATTAGTGATAAGGGGTCACATTTCATTAATAAGGCTATGGAGAAGATATTGGCTAAATATAACATTAGACATAGGGTAGCTACTCCATATCACCCACACTCGAATGGCCAAGCTGAAATTTCCAATAGGGAGATAAAGAACATCCTAGAAAAGGTGGTCAAACCTAATAGGAAAGACTGGTCATTTAAGCTTGAGGATGCACTTTGGGCTTATAGAACAGCATATAAGACACCCCTAGGCATGTCTCCCTATAGGTTGGTGTATGGCAAGGCTTGCCACTTGCCACTTGAGTTAGAAAACAAAGCATTTTGGGCCATGAAGGAATTGAATTTTTGTGTAAAGGATGCGGGGACATTGAGATCTTTGCAGCTACATGAACTTGATGAGCTTAGGCATATGGCCTACGAGAATGCCAAAATGTATAAAGAAAAGACCAAAATATGGCACGACAGTAGACTTAGGATCAAAGACTTTAGGAAAGGCCAACTTGTCCTATTATTTAACTCACGATTAAAGTTATTTCCAGGCAAACTAAAGTCTAGATGGTCAGGTCCATTTGTTATTACTAATGTCTTTGTTCATGGTGCAATAGAGATAAAAAACTTGCAGCAAGGACAACCATTTATGGTCAATGGTGCTAGATTGAAGCACTACTATGAGGAAGGAGATGTGAAGACTCTCTCGGCCTTCCTCTTGACTGAAGCATGACAAAGAGAACGAGAGAGAACGAGTGGTTACTGTGCTCGTTTAGTCAAGGCCAATGCCTTAGTTTATTTTTTTCTGTTTTTCCGGTTATCGTTTGTATGTTTTGTGGTGTAATTTTAATTGCGTATTTAATGTTTGTTTTATTTGTTTTTGCAAGGATTCGAAAGAGGGGATCAAGGAGAGTAAATCCAGCTTTAAAAATCGAGAAACGGTTGAGCCAAATAAAAGATACGGACGAGCAAAGTTGGAGATTTTGATGAAATAATATCCCTAGAATTGCGCTAGAATTGCTGGATCCGCAAAAAGAGCCGTTGGGATTTTTTTTTCCGTTGCCTTTATATCCGTTGGAAGGCGCTCGATCGATACGATTATCTCTCTCTTTGCTCTCCAAGAATTCAGCGATTCTCTCCATCTTTGATTCTTCTCTCAAGATCTTCAAGACTCAGCAATGGTGTTCACACGAGCGGAGAGATCTGCAGCCAAGAAGAAGGCTGATGACGCAGCTGAAGCGGCTGCGAGGGAAGCGCTTCTCACCCTTGCAGACGATGGTGCCGTTCGCACCGGTCCTCTTCCCAAGCTTCCTATTCGTAGGAAGAAGTGGAGGGTGGTCACTGAGATTCCTGCGGGACCATCTGAGCCAGTGGGCACGCCCAAGAAACGCCGGTGGAGTGTCAAGACGGCCGCCGAACCAAGCACAGCAAAGACTCCCTCTGTGGAGAGTCAAGAAACTGATCGTGCATCCCACGAGTCAGCCAAAGAAGGTGCGTCGCCGTCTGCATCACCTGCGCGTAGTCCTTCACCATCTGAACCAGTGCCAAGCGCAGAGTCGTCGCCGCCTGCACAGAGCCCCGAGTTGTCTTCAGCACCTCAGAGTTCTGACCCGACACCATCAGCAGAGCACAATTCTCCACGGCCTGATCCTGAATTCCCTTATGGGGATTATCAAGAGTCCACTCAGGGCAGTGGAGATGCTGGGGAAGACGAAGTCTTCTCTCCTATGAGGGAAGATAGCCCTGCCGAGCCTGCACAGCAGGACGATTCTATGGAAGAGACGTTGGGGGCATGCCTCCAGCAGATCAACATCAAGGCCAGGCTCAAGAAGAAGAAGAAGGCCAAGATTGTCAAGGCCAAGAAGTTGAAGAAAAAGAAGGCCAAGAAGGTGCCGTCGACGGACAAAGAGAGTACTGAGCCTTCACTCAAACGCCTCAAGGTGGAGGCTGCCGAATCATCCAAACCAGCAGATAAGGGGAAGGCTAAACTCTACCCTGAAGACGAACCTCAGTCAGGGAGGTATGTCTCGTCTGACGCTGAATCCAGGGGTGCTGAGCTGAGGAAGAGGGACCTGTTGCACGAGAAAGGCTTCCTCGACCGACTCGCTGACCTGCCGCAGTTCTTGCGCGCAGGAGTGATCAACCACGGCTGGGAGGAATTTTGCAGACCGCCTAATCCAGCCTACACGAGCATGGTGTACGATTTCTACGCCAATGTGCTCAGCCCTGAGGATGGCCTGTCTGTGGTCAGAGGGGTGGAAGTGGATTTCTCAGTCAAAGCCATCAATGAAGCCTTTGGTCTCAAGGGCCAAACGCACACAGATTATGCGCGGATAGTTGATGAGCCGACTGAGGCAGTGCTGGAAGAGGCCATTCGCACAATTGGCCAGCCTGAAGCAGCGTGGACTGTCTCACGCAATGGGAGGCACACCTTAATGAGTGCCAATCTGACAGCAAAGGCAGCTGTTTGGTTTGCCTTTGTGAGGAGAAAGCTGTCCCCTGTGACCCACGAGACGACAATCAACCAGAGTAGATCACTGCTGGTCTATGCCATCATGCGCGGTCTCACGGTCAATGTGGGGGAGATCATGTCAGCTGCTATTGCTGAATGCGCAAAGAAAGGTAAGGGACCCTTGTTTTTCCCTAATACTATAACCAAGCTATGTTTGCTTGCAGGAGTCCCCACCGAGCGCTTGGAGCAGCAGATGCCTTACACAGGCCATTTGGAACTGCCTGCGAACCTGAGGTTGAGAAGAAAGGGGAATATGGAGTTTGAACTGGATAGGCTGGCTGCTGAACAGTCCCTATTCATGGCCTGCTTGATGGATATGCAGAGAAGAATGGCTCAATGGGCCACTTATGCGCAGGCGAGGGACAAGGAAGTTGCAGACCAGCTGGGGTGCCTCTTCCCTGAGTTCCCTACCAATCTCCTAACTCCATGGGTGCCCCCAAGACCAAGGCAACCAGATGAGGATGACGAGAATTGAGTGCTGGTTTGAAGTGCACTAAAGGGAGTATTGCTGTTCCCTTAGGAAAAAAAAAACAATTTTTCTGCTTTCTGATAGGATCATGTGCATTATGCTGTTTTGTGTTCAACTTTTGATCTGTTTTTAATGTTTAGTTTTATGTTTTTTCTTTTGCTTAGTCTAGTCTGATGTTAGCTGAATAGGTAGGATAGTTTAGCTTTATTTTTAGGATGCGTGAGTAACAGGAAAAAGCATGCTGAGGGGCCCTAATCAATGTTATATCTGCCCGGATTGAATTGCGAAATAATTGCGGTTCCCGCAAATTTTGTGACTGATTGCATGTTTTGGACTGTCTGTGTAGTTAGGCTGTGATCTGTTAAATTCTATCTTTTGCTGCTAGCATGACTACCTTATATAGCTGATCTTAACGCATGCTGGATGAGTGTCATAGGACACCCTTTGATAGTTTAAATTAGCCTCTGAATAGGGCTCAGCATGCATAAACCATCAGTCCTTAAACTGTCTGTTTTGTTCAAATTTTCTGCTGCTGGGGTAATTGCTTTTAAATGTTTTGCCTATGCCTAGGATTTTTAGATTCTCTTTGTTTTACTTTAGACTAGATGCTTCTAGGACAAGTTTGGGGGTGTGCCACCTCAGACACTCATTGGGGACAATGAGTAGTTGAAGTTTGGGGGAGGCCACCCTAGGCCTAGGAACATTCCTCTCTTCCTTAGGACATAAGCATTCTTCTTCTCCTTTAAGAAAATTTTTGGTGATAAATAGAGAAAGTGAAAAATAAGAATAAAGAGGGGAGTCTCTCTCAAGTGCTGAGTAATCAGTGCCAAGTGTGTAAACCACAAGTGGCATTGCATCAAAAGGCAACCCAAGGAGAGACTCCACCTAAGTAAAAAAGGGAAAAGGAGAAATAGGGGAAGAAGGATGTATGCTTAGGAGTTATAATCTTGTGGCTTAGATGTCCGATTTAAAAAAGAACTCTGATCCTCAAAGAGCTAAGCACAAGGTTGTAGTTTCTAGGTTTGTCTAAGGAGATGAATATATATCCAATGTAGTGATGCCAGGGTTTAGGTTGTTCTCTAAAAGTACCACTGTCACTGTTAATACTAAGACTGACATGACTCTAAGGAATCCTAGACACATTAAAAATAAAGCTAGAAGCATGTACTGAGTCTGGAGTAAAGCTTGGTAGAATTTGAAACCTTAGGGATAGTGGCATGATGTCATAAAAGTAGCTAGATCAGTAGTAGGGGGTTAATAAAAACAGCAGGTATAGTAGGCAGGTGAAGTCAGAAGAAGCTTGATAAAGAGGTTAGTTCTAAACTTAGAAGTGTGTCACAGGACAGCACTGCTAGAGATAGGGATATAGGGGAGTCGGTAAGTAGTTAAAGAAGATAAAAAAACAAGCCTAAGTAAGTCCTTAGTATGCTTGAGGACAAGCAAAACCTTAAGTTTGGGGGTGTGTTAAGTCTCTGAAAGTGACTTATTTAGGACCCATTTAGCTTAAGAAGATGTACACTTTTAGGTGTTTGTGATAGCATTTAGCCTAAACCTATGCTTTAATATGAGAATTAGAAGAAGGTAGCTAATTTAGGACTTATGCACAATAGGTAGAAAAAGGGTTGAAAACCGAAGGAAAAGAATGAAAAAATAAGCATTGCGAATGAATTGCGAAAACATTGCGGTGACCGCAATTATTCAAGTGGAAACCGTAAGTTGACTGATCTTTTTCTGTTAATTTCCGTATTTTCAGGGATTCGTTCTTTCTCCTCCATCCATTCTGATATATGACGTTGAAGATTGATGGTTCTCCTTGGCCCAAACGCACCTGCAAACTACTATAAAAGGGGGCCAAAGTCGGAGGTTTGATCATCATCCGAAGCGCAGAAGTCTTCTCGCAGTCCATCATTTCTCTCTGTTTTCCTTTGCCGTCTGTTGGAGTGAGAGTCTCAGCTGTTGGAATCGATAATCTGATAGGAAGGAGAGAAGATTCTTCTTCTCTCTCGATTGGATTCATCCAAGCAAGGCTGACCTTTCATCCCCTTCATTCGAGGCGACTGCAACGAAGCTTTTCAAGCACCTTTACTGCTTTTCTGTCGTTCTTCTTCTTATTTCCAGTTTGATCATTGTTGTTCTTAGCCTAGTGCTTTAATTACTGCATTTCGTTGTTGTCTGTCTTTGAATCATTTCTTTTGAAGCTTTCCTTTGTCGTTCAAACATTCAAAGTAATCAAAGTAAAATTCTGCATTTCACAGTTTCCACCTTCTGCTGCTACGTTTTGTCTTATTGTTTTAAGCATATTTCTCTTCTAAGCATGTCTGTTTTATCTACCCTTTCTGTTCTCCATATATCCATGAGTAGCTAAGCCACTTAGGGGCATGCTAATGACAGAACTATAGGCTAAAAAACGTGCATCAAGTATGTAGGATAGCTCTCGAATCATTGATTGTATGTAAGCTTCATCCCACGGGCAATTTCGATTGGCCATCCATTTTGTCCAAAGAACTCCTAACCTCTGGAAGGAGTAAGAGTTCAGAGTCATATAATCATGCTAGCCTTTCATGGTAATCAGGAAACGGCCTAGGAATAGGCGTTTCCCTAGTACAAACTAAACACTCCTGTTTTAACAAGATGCTTAAGACCTTACTTTGAAGTCGAGTAAACTTAAGACTCTAATGCATGGAATCGGACGATACTTGAGATAGAGTGAGTTTGATGTATAGAGAGTTGGTCCAATGCTTGAGAATCGTAATAAAATGCCTATAGGATAGTCATTAGTAGCCCTTAATTCACCCATTTACTCAGTTTCGCTGTTATTTAATTGCGGTAACATTGCGGTCCTCGCAATTCTGCCAGATTTTTATTCTGTTTAGCTGTTTTCTTCCTCGTTTGTTAATTCCATCTCTTGACTTTTAAGTCTAGTTTCAACTTGCATTTGTTTATGTTATATCCCTTTATACATTCAGCAAAAAGTAGATAATTAAAAACCAATTTTACCCCATCAAATTCATCCCATCTTTCTTAACAATCACACTTCGCGAATAGCTAAAAATAAGTCTCTGTGGAAAAAACGAATGAAATATACTTACTACTTGCTGTGAGACCATGTATGCTTGCATGTTCTAAGTGCTCTCTCTACCTTATTGCTTATTTATCTTTACACATTGAGCACGCAACACTAATATGTAAAGGTTACCTGATGATGGAGGGAATGGCCCCATGAAGTCAATGCCCCATACATCAAAGAGCTCTAACTCTAAGATGTAGGTGAGGGGCATCTCATCCTTTCGACTGAGGTTACCTGTTCTTTGGCATTCATCACAGCTGTGGGCATAGTTGTGGGCATCTTTGAAGATCGTTGGCCAATAATAGCCACTCTGAAATACCTTTGCAGCTGTTCTTTGGCCACCAAAGTGTCCACCATAAGGAGATGTGTGACAGTGCTGCAGCACAGACTTCGCTTCAGCAGCTGAAACACACTTCCTCAGCAAGCCATCAGCACAGGTTCTGTAAAGTGTGGGGTCGTCCCAGATGAATTTCCTTGCTTCATGAAGGAACCTCTTCTTCTCTTGTCCTCCCTTGAACACTGGTAATACCTGTGATGCACGGAAGTTAGCAATGTCAACAAACCAAGGTTCCTCATCGTTATCACGATGAGACAAAACAAAGACATGTTCATCAATAAAAGCATCAGAAATTGCGGGCTCCGCAATTGTTTCGCAATTGTGCTGCAATCGAGACAGGTGATCTGCCACCACGTTTTCACATCCTTTCTTGTCCCGAATGTCCAAATCAAATTCCTGCAGCAATAACACCCATCTAATCAACCTAGGCTTTGCATCAGCCTTCCTCATAAGATATTTCAAGGCAGAATGGTCAGTATATACAATTGTCCTAGTGCCTACAATATAGTTTCTGAATTTTTCGCAAGCAAACACTACAGCAAGCATCTCTTTCTCAGTAGTTGTATAATTACATTGAGCCTCATTCAAGGTCTTACTAGCATAATAGACAGGGTGTGTTAGCTTGTCAATCTTCTGGCCTAACATCACTCCTACAGCATAGTCACTGGCATCACATAACATCTCAAAGGGCAGATCCCAATTTGGTCCTACTATGATAGGTGCAGTGACTAGTGCTTTCTTAAGGGTGGTCCAAGCTACTACACATTCCTTAGAGAAGATGAAGGGCCTATTTAGCTCTAATAGCTCACACAGAGGCTTGGCTATCTTAGAAAAGTCCTTAATGAACCTTCTGTAGAAGCCAGCATGCCCCAAGAAGCTTCTAATGGCTTTGACATTCTGGGGCTCTACCAACTTCTCTATGACCTCAATCTTTGCCCTATCAACTTCTACACCTGCCCTTGACACTCTATGTCCTAAGACAATCCCCTCATCCACCATAAAATGGCATTTTTCCCAATTTAAGACTAGGTTGGTCTCCTCACACCTAGCCAGGACTTGTCCTAGGTTTTCTAGACAGTTTGAAAATGAGTCCCCAAAGACTGAGAAGTCATCCATGAATATTTCTATCATGGACTCATCCAACTCAGAGAAGATTGCCATCATGCACCTTTGGAAAGTTGCCGGTGCATTGCATAAGCCAAAAGGCATTCTGCGAAAGGCAAAGGTTCCAAAAGGGCAAGTAAAGGTGGTCTTCTCTTGATCCTTAGGGTCTATAGTTATTTGATTATAGCCTGAATAGCCATCTAAGAAACAATAGTAGGCTCTACCAGCTATTCTGTCTAACATCTGGTCAATGAACGGAAGAGGAAAATGGTCTTTTTTAGTTTCTTTATTTAATTTTCTGTAATCCATACACACTCTCCACCCTGTGACAGTCCTTGTTGGAATCAGTTCGTTGTTCTCATTGACTACCACAGTTATTCCCCCCTTTTTAGGTACACATTGGATGGGGCTCACTGTTGCGTGCTCAATGTGTAAAGATAAATATGCAAAAGGGTAGGGAGAGCACTTAGAACATGCAAGCATACATGGTCTCACAGCAAGTAGTAAGTATATTTCATTCGTTTTTTCCACAGAGACTCATTTTTAGCTATTCGCGAAGTGTGATTGTTAAGAAAGATGGGATGAATTTGATGGGGTAAAATTGGTTTTTAATTATCTAATTTTTGCTGAATGTATAAAGGGATATAACATAAACAAATGCAAGTTGAAATTAGATGCAAAGGACAAGAGATGGAATTAATAAACGAGGAAGAAAACAGCTAAACAGAATGCAACTTAGCAGAATTGCGAGAACCGCAATTAATCCGCAATTAACTCAACAGCAAAAGTATGTAAATGGGCGAATTAAGGGCTACTAATGACTATCCTATAGGCAGTTTATTACGATTATCAAGCTTTGGATCAACTCTCTATACATCAAACTCACTCTATCTCAAGTATCGTCCGATTCCATGCATTAGAGTCTTAAGTTTACTCGACTTCAAAGTAAGGTCTCAAGCATCTTATTTAAGCAGGAGTGTTTAGTTTCTACTAGGGAAACGCCTATTCCTAGGCCGTTTCCTGATTACCATGAAAGGCTAGCATGATTATATGACTCTGAACTCTTACTCCTTCCAGAGGTTAGGAGTTCTTTGGACAAAATGGATGGCCAATCGAAATTGCCCGTGGGATGAAGCTTACATACAATCAATGTTCGAGTGTTAATCTGCCTACTTGATTCACGTTTTTTAGCCTATAGTTCTGTCATTAGCATGCCCCTAAGTGACTTAGCTACTCATGGATATATAGAGAACAGAAATGGTAGATAAGATAGACATGCTTAGAAGGGAAATGTGCTTAAAACAGTAAGCCAAACCCGTAGCAGAAGATGGGAAATGAGAAATGCAGAAATGAACTTTGATTACTGAAATTGTTTGTTGAACAGATAAAAGCTGTAAAGTAAATAGCAACAAGACAGAAAGCAACGAAATAAACTAATCTAGCTACTTAGGAAAAGAACAGCACGAAGCAGAATGTAAAACAGAAGAGAAAGACAGAAAAACAGTAAAGAGTTGCTGGAAAGCTTCGTGGCAGTCGCCTCGAATGAAGGGGATGAAAGATCAGCCTTGCTTGGATGAATCCAATCGAGAGAGAAGAAGAATCTTCTCTCCTTCCTATCAGATTATCGATTCCAACAGCTGAAACTCTCACTCCAACAGACGGCAAAGGAAAACAGATGGAAATGGTGGACTGCGAGAAGACTTCTGCGCTTCGAGTGATGATCAAACCTCCGACTTTGGCCCCCTTTTATAGTAGTTTGCAAGTGCGTTTGGGCCAAGGAGAACCATCAATCTTCAACGTCATATATCAGAATGGATGGAGGAGAAAGAACGAATCCCTGAAAATACGGAAATTAACAGAAAAAAATCAGTCAACTTACGGTTTTCACTTGAATAATTGCGGTCACCGCAATGATTTCGCAATTCATTCGCAATGTTTATTTTTTCATTCTTTTCCTTCGGTTTTCAACCCTTTTTCTACTTATTGTGCATAAGTCCTAAATTAGCTACCTTCTTCTAATTCTCATATTAAAGCATAGGTTTAGGCTAAATGCTAACAAAAACACCTAAATGTGTACATCTTCTTAAGCTAAATGGGTCCTAAATAAGTCACTTTCAGAGACTTAACACACCCCCAAACTTAAGGCTTTGCTTGTCCTCAAGCATACTAAGGACTTACCTAGGCTGTTATTTTATCTTCTTTAACTACTTACCGACTCCCCTATATCCCTATCTCTAGCAGTGCTGTCCTGTGACACACTTCTAAGTTTAGAATTAACCTCTTCTCAAGCTTCTTCTGACTTCACCTGCCTACTATACCTGCTGGTTTTGTTAACCCCCTACTACTGATCTAGCTACTTTTATGATGTCATGCCACTATCCCTCGGGTTTCAAATTCTACCAAGCTTTACTCCAGACTCAGTACATGCTTCTAGCTTATTTTTACTATGTCTAGGATTCCTTAGAGTCATGCCAGTCTTAGTATAAACAGTGACAGTGGTACTTTTAGAGAACAACCTAAACCCTGGCATCACTACATTGGATATACATTCATCTCCCTAGACAAACCTAAAAGCTACAACCTTGTGCTTAGCTCATTAAGGATCAGAGTTCTTTTTACATAGGACATCTAAGCCACAAGATTATAACTCCCAAGCATACATTCTTCTTCCCTATTTCTCCCTTTTTCCTTTTTTACTTAGGTGGAGTCTCCCCTTGGTTTGCCTTTTGATGCAATGCCACTTGTGGTTTACACACTTGGCACTGATTACTCAGCAACTTGAGAAAGACTCCCCTCTTTACTCTATTTTTCAATTTTTCTATTTATCACAAAAATTTTTTTTTAGGAGAAGAAGAATGCTTATGTCCTAAGGAAGAGAGGAATGTTCCTAGGCCTAGGGTGGCCTCCCCCAAACTTCAACTACTCATTGTCCCCAATGAGTGTCTGAGGTGGCACACCCCCAAACTATCCTAGAAGCATCTAGTCCAAAGTAAAACAAAGAGAATTTAAAAATCCTAGGCATAGGCAAAACATTCTAAAAGCAACTATCCCAGCAGCAGAAAATTTGAACATAACAGAAAGTCTTAAGGACTTATGGTTTATGCATGCTGAGCACTATTCAGAGGCAAATTTAAACTATCAAAGGGTGTCCTATGACACTCATCCAGCATGCTTCAAGATCAGCTATATAAGGTAGTCATGCTAGCAGCAAAAGATAGCATTTAACAGATCACAGCCTAACTAAACAGACAGTCCAAAACATGCAATCAGTCACAAAAATTGCGGGAACCGCAATTATTTGGCAATTCAATCCGGGCAGATATAACATTGATTCAGGCCCCTAGCATGCTTTTTCCTGTAACTCATGCATCCTAAAAATAAAACTAAACTATCCTACCTATTCAGCTAACATCAGACTAAACTAAGCAAAAGAAAAAGCATAAAACTAATCATTAAAAACAGATAAAAAATTGAACACAAAACAGCATAATTCACAATATCCTATCAGAAAGCAGAAAATTGTCTTTGTTTTCTAAGGGAACAGCAATACTCCCTTCAGTGCACTTCAAACCAGCACTCAATTCTCATCATCCTCATCTGGTTGCCTTGGTCGTGGGGGCGCCCATGGAGTTAGGAGGTTGGTGGGGAAGTCCGGGAAGATGCATCCCAACTGGTCTGCAACTTCTTTGTCCCTTGCCTGCGCATAGTTGGCCCATTGAGCCAATCTTCTCTGCAAGTCCATTAAGCAGGCCATGGATAGGGACTGTTCAGCAGCCAGCCTATCCAACTCAAACTCCATATTCCCCTTTCTTCTCAGCCTCAGGTTCGCAGGCAGCTCCAAATGGCCTGTGTACGGCATCTGCTGCTCCAAGCGCTCGGTGGGGACTCCTGCAAGCAAACACAATTTTGTTATAGTGTTGGGGAAAAATAATGGCCCCTTACCTTTTCTGGCGCATTCAGCAATGGCATCTGACATGATCTCCCCCACATTGACCGTGAGACCGCGCATGATGGCATAGACCAGCAGTGATCTACTCTGGTTGATTGTTGTCTCGTGGGTCACAGGGGACAACTTCCTCCTCACAAAGGCAAACCAAACAGCTGCCTTTGCTGTCAGATTGGCACTCATTAAGGTGTGCCGACCATTGCGTGAGACAGTCCACGCTGCTTCAGGCTGGCCAATTGTGCGAATGGCCTCTTCCAGCACTGCCTCAGTCGGCTCATCAACTATCCGCGCATAATCTGTGTGAGTTTGGCCCTTAAGACCAAAGGCGTCATTGATGGCCTTGGCTGAGAAATCCACTTCCACCCCTCTGACCATAGATAGGCCATCCTCAGGGCTGAGCACATTGGCGTAGAAATCGTACACCATGCTCGTGTAGGCTGGATTAGGCGGTCTGCAGAATTCCTCCCAGCCATGGTTGAGCACTCCTGCGCGCAAGAACTGCGGCAGGTCAGCGAGTCGGTCGAGGAAACCTTTCTCGTGCAACAGGTCTCTCTTCCTCAACTCAGCACCCCTGGATTCAGCGTCAGACGAGACATACCTCACTGACTGAGGTTCGTCTTCAGGGTAGAGTTTAGCCTTCCCCTTGTCTGCTGGTTTGGATGATTCGGCAGCCTCCACCTTGAGGCGTTTGAGCGAAGGCTCAGTACTCTCTTTATCCGTTGATGGCACCTTCTTGGCCTTCTTCTTCTTCAACTTCTTGGCCTTAACAATCTTGGCCTTCTTCTTCTTCTTGAGCCTGGCCTTGATATTGATCTGCTGGAGGCATGCCCCCAACGTTTCTTCCATAGAATCGTCTTGCTGTGCAGGCTCGGCAGGGCTGTCTTCCCTCATAGGAGAGAAGACTTCTTCTTCCCCAGCATCTCCACTGCCTTGCGTAGACTCCTGATAATCCCCATAAGGGAATTCAGGATCAGGCCGTGGAGAATTGTGCTCTGCTGATGGTGTCTGCGCAGAACTCAGTGGCGAAGATGGCAGCTCAGGGCTCTGCGCTGCTGCAGGCGTCGGATCAGAACTTTGAGGTGCTGGAGACAACTCGGGGCTCTGTGCCGGCGGTGACGACTCTGCGCTTGGCACTGGTTCAGATGGGAGAGGGCTGCGCGCAGGTGACGCAGACGGCGACGAACCTTCTTTGGCTGACTCGTGGGAAGCACGATCAGTTTCTTGACTCTCCACAGAGGGAGTCTTTGCTGTGCTTGGTTCGGCGGCCGTCGTGACACTCCACCGGCGTTTCTTGGGCGTGCCCACTGGCTCAGATGGTCCAGCAGGGATCTCAGTGACCACCCTCCACTTCTTCCTACGAATAGGAAGCTTGGGAAGAGGACCGGTGCGAACGGCACCATCGTCTGCAAGGGTGAGAAGCGCTTCCCTCGCAGCCGCTTCAGCTGCGTCATCAGCCTTCTTCTTGGCTGCAGATCGTTCCGCTCGTGTGAACACCATTGCTAAGTCTTGAAGATCTTGAGAGAAGAATCAAAGATGGAGAGAATCGCTGAATTCTTGGAGAGCAAAGAGAGAGATAATCGTAACATTCGAGCGCCTTCCAACGGATATAAAGGCAACGGATAAAATCCCAACGGCTCTTTTTGCGGATCCAGCAATTTTAGCGCAATTCCAGGGATATTATTTCATTGAAATCTCCAACTTTGCCCGTCCGTATCTTTTATTTGGCTCAACCGTTTCTTGATTTTTAAAGTGGGATTTACTCTCCTTGATCCCCTCTTTCGAATCCCTACAAAAACAAATCAAACAAACATTAAATACGCAATTAAAAACACACCACAAAACATACAAACGATAATCGAAAAAACAGTAAAAATAAACTAAGGCATTTGGCCTTGACTAAACGAGCACAGTAACCACTCGTTCTCTCTCGTTCTCTTATCATGCTTCAGTCAAGAGGAAAGCCGAGAGAGTCTTCACATCTCCTTCCTCATAGTAGTGCTTCAACCTAGCACCATTGACCATAAATGGCTGACCTTGCTGCAAGTTCTTTATCTCTATTGCACCATGAACAAAGACATTAGTAACAACAAATGGACCCGACCATCTAGACTTTAGTTTGCCTGGAAATATCTTTAAACGCGAGTTAAATAATAGGACAAGTTGACCTTTCCTAAAGTCTTTGATCCTAAGTCTACTGTCGTGCCATATTTTGGTCTTTTCTTTATACATTTTGGCATTCTCATAGGCCATATGCCTAAGCTCATCAAGTTCATGTAGCTGCAACGATCTCAATGTCCCTGCATCCTTTACACAGAAATTTAATTCCTTCATGGCCCAAAATGCTTTGTTTTCTAACTCGAGTGGCAAGTGGCAAGCCTTGCCATACACCAACCTATAGGGAGACATGCCTAGGGGTGTCTTATATGCTGTTCTATAAGCCCAAAGTGCATCCTCAAGCTTAAATGACCAGTCTTTCCTATTAGGTTTGACTACCTTTTCTAGGATGTTCTTTATCTCCCTATTGGAAATTTCAGCTTGGCCATTCGAGTGTGGGTGATAGGGAGTAGCTACCCTATGTCTAATGTTATATTTAGCCAATACTTTCTCCATAGCCTTATTAATGAAATGTGACCCCTCATCACTAATGATAGCACGAGGAGTCCCAAATCTAGTGAAAATGTGCCTATGCAAGAAGTTAGTGACTGTTTTAGCATCATTATTAGGACATGCTTTGGCTTCTACCCACTTGGACACGTAGTCCACTGCTACTAAAATGTACAGGTTACCTGATGATGGAGGGAATGGTCCCATGAAATCAATGCCCCATACATCAAAGAGCTCCAACTCTAAGATGTAGGTGAGGGGCATCTCATCCTTGCGACTGAGGTTACCTGTCCTTTGGCATTCGTCACAGCTGTGGGCATAGTTGTGGGCGTCCTTGAAGATTGTTGGCCAATAGTAGCCACTCTGAAATACCTTCGCAACTGTTCTTTGACCACCAAAGTGTCCACCGTAAGGAGATGAGTGACAGTGCTGTAGCACAGACTTCGCTTCAGCAGCTGAAACACACTTCCTCAACAACCCATCAGCACAGGTTCTGTAAAGTGTGGGGTCATCCCAGATGAATTTTCTTGCTTCATGAAGGAACCTCTTCTTCTCTTGTCCTCCCTTGAACACTGGCAATACCTGTGATGCACGGAAGTTAGCAATGTCAGCAAACCAAGGTTCCTCATCGTTATCACGATGAGCCAAAGCAAAGACATGTTCATCTATAAAAGCATCAGAAATTGCGGTCTCCGCAATTTTTTCGCAATTGTGCTGCAATCGAGAAAGGTGATCTGCAACCACGTTTTCACATCTCTTCTTGTCCCGAATGTCCAAATCAAATTCCTGCAGCAATAACACCCATCTAATCAATCTAGGCTTAGCATCAGCCTTCCTCATAAGATATTTTAAAGCAGAATGGTCAGTATATACAATGGTCCTAGTGCCTACAATATAGTTTCTAAATTTTTCACAAGCAAATACTACAGCAAGCATCTCTTTCTCTGTAGTTGTATAATTACATTGAGCCTCATTCAAGGTCTTACTAGCATAATAGACAGGATGTGTGAGCTTGTCAATCTTCTGTCCTAACATGACTCCTACAGCATAGTCACTGGCGTCACATAGCATCTCAAATGGGAGATCCCAATTTGGTCCTACTATGATTGGTGCTGTGACCAGTGCTTCCTTAAGGGTTTTCCAAGCTACTACACATTCTTTAGAGAAGATGAATGGCCTACCTAACTCCAGCAGCTCACATAGAGGCTTGGCTATCTTAGAAAAGTCCTTGATGAACCTTCTGTAGAAGCCAGCGTGCCCTAAGAAGCTTCTAATAGCCTTGACATTCTGGGGCTCTACCAACTTCTCTATGATCTCTATTTTTGCCCTATCCACTTCTACACCTGCCCTTGACACTCTATGTCCTAAGACAATCCCTTCATCTACCATAAAATGGCACTTTTCCCAATTTAGGACTAGGTGGGTCTCCTCACACCTAGTCAGGACTTGTCCTAAGTTTTCTAGACAGGTTTTAAATGAGTCCCCAAAGACTGAGAAGTCATCCATGAATATTTCTATCATGGACTCATCCAACTCAGAGAAGATTGCCATCATGCACCTTTGGAAAGTTGCCGGTGCATTGCATAGGCCAAAAGGCATTCTGCGGAAGGCAAACGTTCCAAAGGGGCAAGTGAAGGTAGTCTTCTCTTGGTCCTTAGGGTCTATAGTTATTTGATTATAGCCTGAGTAGCCATCTAGGAAACAATAGTAGGCTCTACCAGCTATTCTGTCTAGCATCTGGTCAATGAACGGTATAGGGAAATGGTCTTTTTTAGTCTCTTTATTTAATTTTCTGTAATCCATACATACCCTCCACCCTGTGACAGTCCTTGTTGGAATCAGTTCGTTGTTCTCATTGACTACCACAGTTATTCCCCCCTTTTTAGGTACACATTGAATGGGGCTAACCCACTGGCTACTAGCTATGGGGAAAATTACTCCTGCATCTAACCACTTGATTATTTCTTTTTTCACTACCTCTTTCATAGAGGGGTTTAACCTACGCTGGTGATCTACCCTAGGTGTGTGCTCTTCCTCTAGTATAATTTTGTGCATGCAATAAGAAGGGCTAATGCCTCGAATATCAGCAATAGTCCATGCTATAGCCTTCCTATGTTGCTTAAGCAGTAAAATTAAATCAACCTCATGCTGTTTACTTAGCTTAGAAGAAATAATTACAGGCAGCGTATCATCATCTCCTAGATATGCATATTTGAGGTGAGTAGGTAGTGGTTTCAGTTCTAACACAGGTGGATGCTCAATGGAGGGCTTTAACGGATTTATAGTTCTATCAGTTAAATCTATATTCATACATACATGTTGAGGTTTATCTACAGGCATATTCATTATGTCAGATACATTTAAGTCAGCTACATCTACTTGTACATATTCACTAGCATGCTTGGTTAACAGTACATGCTCTAATTGTTCTTCCATCAATGAGTCAACAATATCCATGCTAGCACAGGATTCAAGGTCAGAGGGATACCTTAAAGCTTTATATACACTAAACTTTACCTCTTCATCATGAACTCTCATAGTTAACTCACCTTTCTGAACATCTATTAGTGCCCTACCTGTGGCTAGAAATGGTCTACCTAGCAGGATGGGGACCTCCTTGTCTGCCTCATAGTCCAGGACAATGAAATCTACAAGGAAAATGAATTTGTCAACTTTAACTAGAATATCCTCGATCTTACCTTCTGGATATGCGATGGATCTGTCTGCTAGTTGTAAAGTGACTGTGGTTGGACGTGCTTCTCCCATTCCCAACTGGCGGAATAGGGACAGGGGCATGAGATTTATGCTGGCGCCCAGGTCACAAAGCGCTCTGCCCACGTGCTTGCCTCCAAGTTCTACAGGTAAGGTGAAGGAACCAGGATCCTTCTCCTTCTTGGGCAGCTTGTTCTGGAGGATGGCACTGCACTCCTCGGTGAGGTTTACTGTTTCAAACTCACCAATTATTTTTTTGTTAGTAATAATGTCCTTCAAAAACTTTACATATGAAGGCATAGACTGTAAAACCTCTACAAAAGGAATGTTCACATGCACTTGCTTAAGTATTTCTAAGAATTTATTAAAATAAACTTCCTGTTCCTGCTTCTTCTTAAGCCTTCGAGGATATGGAGGTGGTGGCACATATGCAGGCACGTCAGGACGCCTTAGGATAGGTGGAGGCCTTGGAATTTCTTCTACGTCCTCTACAATTGGCTCTAGCCTGGCTCCTGATGTGTTAGTTGGTGGTGGACCTTGGCTTGGCAGAGACTCCAGTGGAGCACTAGACTCAGTGTTCTCTACTCTCTTTGGTTCCTTTGTGTTGCTCACCAATGGCCTTCCACTCCTAAGTTCAATTGCTTGAACTTGTTCTTTGCCATCTCTCCTTGGTACCTCGGTGTCAGCAGGGAGTCTACCCTGGGGCCTACTTTTAAGTTCATTGGCTAATTGTTAAGTCTCTGAAAGTGACTTATTTAGGACCCATTTAGCTTAAGAAGATGTACACATTTAGGTGTTTTTGTTAGCATTTAGCTTAAACCTATGCTTTAAGATGAGAATTAGAAGAAGGTAGCTAATATAGGACTTATGTACAATAGGTAGAAAAAGGGTTGAAAACCGAAGAAAAGAATGAAAAAATAACCATTGCAAATGAATTGCGGAATAATTGCGGTGACCGCAATTATTCAAGTTAAAACCGTAAGTTGGCTGATCTTTTTCTGTTAGATCCGACTTTTCAGGGATTCGTCCTTTCTCCTCCATCCATTCTGATATATGACGTTGAAGGTTGATGGTTCTCCTTGGCCCAAACGCACCTGCAAACTACTATAAAAGGGGGTCAAAGTCGGAGGTTCAGGGATCATTCGAAGCGCAGAAGTCTTCTTGCAGTCCACCATTTCCATCTGTTTTCCTTTGCCGTCTGTTGGAGTGAGAGTCTAAGCTTTTGGAATCGATAATCTGATAGGAAGGAGAGGAGATTCTTCTTCTCTCTCGATTGGATTCATCCAAGCAGGGCTGACTTCTCATCACCATCATTCGAGGCGACTGCCACGGAGTTTTCTAGCAAACCTCTACTGTTTTTCTGCTCTGTTCTTCTCAATTCCATTTCTGATCACTGTTGTTCTTAGTGTAGCATTTCAATTACTGCATTTCGTTGTTGTCTGTCTTGAATTCATTTCTTTTAGAGCTTCCCTTTGTCATTCAAACACTTAAAGTAATCGAAGTATACTTCTGCATTTTACAGTTTCCATCTGTTTCTGCTACGGCTTTGGCTTGCTGTTTTAAGTACATTTATCTTCTAAGCATGTCTGTTTTATCTACCTTTTCTATTCTCCACATATCCATGAGTAACTAAAATCACTTAGGGGCATGCTAATGACAGAACTATAGGCTAAAGAACGTGAGTCAAGTAGGCAGATTAACACTCGAACATTGATTGTATGTAAGCTTCATCCCACGGGCAATTTCGATTGGCCATCCATCTTGTCCAAAGAACTCCTAACCTCTGGAAGGAGTAAGAGTTCAGAGTCATATAATCATGCTAGCCTTTCATGGTAATCAGGAAACGGCCTAGGAATAGGCGTTTCCCTAGTACAAACTGAACACTCCTGTTTTAACAAGATGCTTAAGACCTTACTTTGAAGTCGAGTAAACTTGAGTCTCTCATGCATGGAATCGGACGATACTTGAGATAGAGTGAGTTTGATGTATAGAGAGTTGATCCAAAGCTTGATAATCGTAATAAACTGCCTATAGGATAGTCATTAGTAGCCCTTAATTCACCCTTTTAATCAGTTTCGCTGCCATTTAATTGCGGATAAATTGCGGTTCTCGCAATTCTGCTAAATTGCATACTGTGTAGCTGTTTTCTTTTTTGTTTATTGAGTCCATCTCTTGTTCTTTGAGCCTGATTTTAACTTTAATTTGTTTATGGTATATTCCTTTACACATTCAGTAAAACTTAGATAATTAAAAACCAATTTTACCCCCTCAAATTCATCCCATCTTTCTTAACACACACACTTCGCGAATAGCTAAAAATGAGTCTCTGTGGAAAAAACGAATGAAATATACTTACTACTTGCTGTGAGACCATGTATGCTTGCATGTTCTAAGTGCTCTCTCTACCCTTTTGCATATTTATCTTTACACATTGAGCACGCAACAAGTTTTTGGCGCCGCTGCCGGGGTTTTATTTTAAGTGAAAACGAAGTTGTTAAGTTTGAAAAATCAAGTTTATCATTGAGTGAAACTAATCTGTTTCATTTCTTTTGCAGGTGCTATTAAGGTAGTTTATGAGTGAGCGTTCACATAGTAATTTAGAGTTCGATCCTGAACCTGAAAGATCACTTCGAGCTAGGAATAAGGCAAAGAAACGTCTCTTTAAACAACCTCCTGTACCTCAAACCACACCTGAAACTAAAGAAATGGGCGATCTAGTTCCAAATCCGGCACAAGCCATTCGCAACCCCATCGAAATAGCGAATGACAAGAATAGTGCCATTCTGTCATATCTAGTACCTATGCCTGGGGAGCTGAACCCCAGCATAATCCGTCCTGAAATCACTGCCCACTCATTCGAGTTAAAACCAGTGATGTTCCAAATGTTGTCCACTGTGGGACAATTCTTTGGAATAGAAAATGAGGACCCCCATAACCACCTTAGGAACTTCCTAGGAGTTAGTGACACATTCCTAATCCCTGGAGTTTCCCAAGAGGCCCTGAGGCTATATCTTTTCCCTTACTCTTTGAGGGACAAAGCCAAAACATGGCTAAATTCTTTACCCTCAGGATCTGTCCGCAATTGGACAGATTTAGCAGAAAAATTCCTAGTCAAATACTTCCCACCTGATAGGAATTCAACCTTTCGTGATGATATCATAAAGTTTAAACAAGCTGATAATGAGTCTCTTCACGAAGCTTGGACTAGATTCAAAGACCTTCTCATTAAATGTCCACACCATGGCATTCCATGGTGTATCCAAATAGAAGTTTTCTTTAAAGGATGCAACCCCAGCACCAGACAAGTCTTAAATTCATCTGCTGGAGGTTCCATGTTGTCCAAAAGTTACAACGAAGCTTATGAGATCTTGGAGAAGATCTCAGCATCTCACTGTAGATGGTCAGACGATCCAGTAGAGCCAACTAGGGCTCAAGACAAGGATGCTCTAAGCGCCATGAGCACCCAAATAAATGCCCTGACCAACTTAGTCAAGCAAATGGCTCAGGCCAATCTCCAAACCAGTGCCAATACCGCCACAGCCATGTCAATGGGCACCCAACCAAGTCAAGGCGAGGCACCAATCTGTGGATTCTGTGGGGAAGGGCACCCTTATGAATATTGCCCTGGGAATCCATCCTCGGTCTGCTATGTAGGAAGCCAGCAGCAGCCAAGGAACAACCCCTACTCACAAACTTACAATCCTGGTTGGAGAAACCACCCTAACCTGTCATGGGGTGGCCAACAAAACACTAACCAAAATCCTAACCAACCAAGGCCGAGTGGAACACCTGGTTTCACTCCCCAACATAACCAGTCAATGTACCAAAAACCTTATAATCAACCTGTAGGATCTTCTGTAGAAAACCTACTCAAGGAATATATAGCTAAGAATGATGCTACTCTTCAGAGCCAGCAAGCTACTCTTAGGAGCCTGGAAAACCAAATAGGCCAATTAGCCAATGAACTTAAAAGTAGGCCCCAAGGTAGACTCCCTGCTGATACCGAGGTACCAAGGAGAGATGGCAAGGAACAAGTTCAAGCAATTGAACTCAGGAGTGGAAGACCATTGGTGAGCAACACAAAGGACACACCAAAGAGAGTAGAGAACACTGAGTCTAGTGCTCCACTGGAGTCTCTGCCAAGCCAAGGTCCACCACCGACTAGCACATCAGGAGCCAGGCTAGAGCCAATTGTTGAGGACGTAGAAGAAATTCCAAGGCCCCCACCTATCTTAAGGCGTCCTGACGTGCCTGCATATGTGCCACCACCTCCATACCCTCGAAGGCTTAAGAAGAAGCAGGAACAGGAAGTTCATTTTAATAAATTTTTAGAAATACTTAAGCAAGTGCATGTGAATATTCCTTTTGTAGAGGTTTTACAGTCTATGCCTTCATATGTAAAGTTTTTGAAGGACATTATTACTAACAAAAAAATAATTGGTGAGTTTGAAACAGTAAACCTCACCGAGGAGTGCAGTGCCATCCTCCAAAACAAGCTGCCCAAGAAGGAGAAGGATCCTGGTTCCTTCACCTTACCTGTAGAACTTGGAGGCAAGCATGTGGGCAGAGCGCTTTGTGACCTGGGCGCCAGCATAAATCTCATGCCCCTGTCCCTATTCCGCCAGTTGGGAATGGGAGAAGCACGTCCAACTACTGTCACTTTACAACTAGCAGACAGATCCATCGCATATCCGGAAGGTAAGATTGAGGATATTCTAGTTAAAGTTGACAAATTTATTTTCCTTGCAGATTTCATTGTCCTGGACTATGAGGCAGACAAGGAGGTCCCCATCCTGCTAGGTAGACCATTTCTAGCCACAGGTAGGGCACTAATAGACGTGCAAAAAGGTGAGTTAACTATGAGGGTTCATGATGAAGAGGTAAAATTTAGTGTTTACAAAGCTTTAAGGTATCCCTCTGATGCTGAGTCTTGTGCTAGCATTGATGTTGTTGACTCACTAATGGAAGAACAATTAGAGCATGTACTGTTAACCAAGCATGCTAACGAATATGTAGGATTAGATGTAGATGATCTAAATGTATCTGACATAATGAATATGCCTGTAGATAGACCTCAGCATGTATGTATGACTATAGACTTGACTGATAGAACTGTAAATCCGTTAAAGCCCTCCATTGAGCATCCACCTGTTTTAGAACTGAAACCACTACCAACTCACCTCAAATACGCATATCTAGGAGATAATGATACGCTGCCTGTAATTATTTCTTCTAAGCTTAGTGAACAGCATGAGGTTGATTTAATTTTACTGCTTAAGCAACATAGGAAGGCTATAGCATGGACTATTGCTGATATTCGAGGCATTAGCCCTTCTTATTGCATGCACAAAATTATTCTAGAGGAAGAGCACACACCTAGGGTAGATCACCAGCGTAGGTTAAACCCCTCTATGAAAGAGGTAGTGAAGAAAGAAATAATAAAGTGGTTAGATGCAGGAGTAATTTTCCCCATAGCTAGTAGCCAGTGGGTTAGCCCCATTCAATGTGTACCTAAAAAGGGGGGAATAACTGTGGTAGTCAATGAGAACAACGAACTGATTCCAACAAGGACTGTCACAGGGTGGAGAGTGTGTATGGATTACAGGAAGTTAAATAAAGAAACTAAAAAAGACCATTTCCCTCTACCGTTTATTGACCAGATGCTAGACAGAATAGCTGGTAGAGCCTACTATTGTTTTTTAGATGGGTACTCTGGCTATAATCAAATCACTATAGACCCTAAGGATCAAGAGAAGACTACCTTCACTTGCCCTTTTGGAACGTTTGCCTTCCGCAGAATGCCTTTTGGGCTATGCAATGCACCGGCAACTTTCCAAAGGTGCATGATGGCAATCTTCTCTGAGTTGGATGAGTCCATGATAGAAATATTCATGGATGACTTCTCAGTCTTTGGGGACTCATTTAAAACCTGTCTAGCAAACTTAGGACAAGTCCTGACTAGGTGTGAAGAAACCCACCTAGTCCTAAATTGGGAAAAGTGCCACTTTATGGTAGATGAAGGGATTGTTTTAGGACATAGAGTGTCAAGGGCAGGTGTGGAAGTGGATAGGGCAAAAATAGAGGTCATAGAGAAGTTGGTAGAGCCCCAGAATGTCAAGGCCATTAGGAGTTTCTTAGGGCATGCTGGCTTCTATAGAAGGTTCATCAAAGACTTTTCTAAGATAGCCAAGCCTCTATGTGAGCTACTGGAGCTAGGTAGGCCATTCATCTTCTCTAAAGAATGTATAGTAGCTTGGAAAACCCTTAAAGAAGCACTGGTCACAGCACCAATCATAGTGGGACCAAATTGGGATCTCCCATTTGAGATGCTATGTGATGCCAGTGACTATGCTGTAGGAGTCATGTTAGGACAGAAGATTGACAAGCTCACACATCCTGTCTATTATGCTAGTAAAACCTTGAATGAGGCTCAATGTAACTATACAACTACAGAGAAGGAGATGCTTGCTGTAGTATTTGCTTGTGAAAAAATTAGGAACTATATTGTAGGAACTAGGACCATTGTATATACTGACCATTCTGCTTTGAAATATCTTATGAGGAAGGCTGATGCTAAGCCTAGATTGATTAGATGGGTGTTATTGCTGCAGGAATTCGATTTGGACATTCGGGACAAGAAGGGATGTGAAAACGTGGTTGCAGATCATCTGTCTCGATTGCAGCACAATTGCGAAAAAATTGCGGACCCCGCAATTACTGATGCTTTTATAGATGAACATATCTTTGCTTTGACTCATCGTGATAACGATGAGGAACCTTGGTTCGCTGACATTGCTAACTTCCGTGCATCACAGGTATTACCAGTGTTCAAGGGAGGACAAGAGAAGAAGAGGTTCCTCCATGAAGCAAGGAAATTCATCTGGGATGACCCCATACTTTACAGGACCTGTGCTGATGGGTTGTTGAGGAAGTGTGTTTCAGCTGCTGAAGCAAAGTCTGTGCTGCAGCACTGTCACTCATCTCCTTACGGTGGGCACTTTGGTGGTCAAAGAACAGCTGCTAAGGTATTTCAGAGTGGCTACTACTGGCCAACAATCTTCAAGGACGCCCACAACTATGCCCACAACTGTGACGAATGCCAAAGGACAGGTAACCTCAGTCGTAAGGACGAGATGCCCCTCACCTACATCTTAGAGTTAGAGCTCTTTGATGTATGGGGCATTGATTTCATGGGACCATTCCCTCCATCATCAGGTAACCTGTACATTTTAGTAGCAGTAGACTACGTGTCAAAGTGGGTAGAAGCTAAGGCATGTCCTAATAATGATGCTAAAACAGTCACTCACTTCTTGCATAGACACATTTTCACTAGATTTGGGACTCCTCGTGCTATCATTAGTGATGAGGGGTCACATTTCATTAATAAGGCTATGGAGAAGATATTGGCTAAATATAACATTAGACATAGGGTAGCTACTCCCTACCACCCACACTCAAATGGCCAAGCTGAGATTTCCAATAGGGAGATAAAGAACATCCTAGAAAAGGTAGTCAAACCTAATAGGAAAGACTGGTCTTTCAAGCTTGAGGATGCACTTTGGGCTTACAGAACAGCATATAAGACACCTCTAGGAATGTCTCCCTATAGGTTGGTGTATGGCAAGGCTTGCCACTTGCCACTTGAGTTGGAAAACAAGGCATTTTGGGCCATGAAAGAATTAAATTTTTGTGTAAAGAATGCGGGGACATTGAGATCTCTACAGCTACATGAACTTGATGAGCTTAGGCACATGGCCTATGAGAATGCCAAGATGTACAAAGAAAAGACAAAAATATGGCATGACAGTAGACTCAGGATCAAAGACTTTAAGAAGGGCCAACTTGTATTGTTATTTAACTCACGATTAAAGCTATTTCCAGGCAAATTAAAGTCTAGATGGTCAGGTCCATTTATTATTACTAATGTCTTTGTTCATGGTGCCATAGAGATTAAAAACTTGCAGCAAGGACAGCCATTTCTGGTCAATGGTGCTAGGTTGAAGCACTACTATGAGGAAGGGGATGTGAAGACTCTCTCGGCCTTCCTCTTGACTGAAGCATGACAAAGAGAACGAGAGAGAACGAGTGGTTACTGTGCTCGTTTAGTCAAGGCCAATGCCTTAGTTTATTTTTTCTGTTTTTTTTTCGATGATCGTTTGTATGTTTTGTAGCGTGATTTTAATTGCGTATTTAATGTTTGTTCTATTTGTTTTTGTAGGGAATCGAAAGAGGGGATCAAGGGGAGTAAATCCCACTTTAAAAATCAAGAAACGGTTGAGCCAAATGAAAGATACGGGCGATCAAAGTTTGGAATTTTTATGAAATATTATCCCTAGGATTGCGCAAAAATTGCTGGATCCGCAAAAAGAGCCGTTGGGATTTTTTTCGTTTTATTTATAGCCGTTAGAACGCGCTCGTTGATACGATTCTCTCATTCTTTGATCTCCAAGATTTCTGCGATTCTCTCCATCTTTGATTCTTCTCTCAAGATCTTCAAGACTCGACAATGGTTTCCACTAGGGCTGAAAGATCCGCAGCCAAGAAGAAGGCCGATGACGCAGCTGAAGCGGCTGCGAGAGAAGCGCTTCTCACCCTCGCTGATGAAGGTGCTGTACGCACTGGCCGCCTTTCCAAGCTTCCTATTCGTAGGAAGAAGTGGAGGGTGGTCACTGAGATCCCTGCTGGCCCATCTGAGCCAGTGGGCACGCCAAAGAAACGCCGGTGGACTGTCACGACTGCTGCCGAACCAAGCACCGCCAAGACTCCCTCTGTGGAGAGTCAAGAAACTGATCGTGCAGCCCACGAGTCAGCCAAAGAAGGTTCGTCGCCGTCTGTGTCACCTGCGCGCAGTCCCCTCTCGTCTGAACCAGTGCCAAGCGCAGAGTCGTCACCGCCTGCACAGAGCGCCGAGTTGTCTCCAGCACCTCAGAGTTCTGATCCGACGCCTGCAGCAGCGCAGAGCCCTGAGCTGCCATCTTCGCCATGGAGTTCTGCACATACCCCATCAGCAGAGCACAATTCTCCACGGCCTGATCCGGAATTCCCTTATGGGGATTATCAGGAGTCTACGCAAGGCAGTGGGGATGCTGGGGAAGAAGAAGTCTTTTCTCCCATGAGAGAAGACAGCCCTGATGTTCCTGCCCAGCAGGATGATTCCATGGAAGAGACGTTGGGGGCTTGCCTCCAACAGATCAACATTCAGAAAGAGAAGAAGAAGGCCAAGATGGGCAAGGCCAAGAAGTCCAAGAAGCTGAAGAAGAAGAAGGCCAAAAGAGTGCCTTCAGCAGACGAAGAAAGCACGGAGCCAACACTCAAACGCCTCAAGGTGGAGGCTGCTGAATCTTCCAAACCAGCCGATAAGGGGAAGGCTAAACTCTACCCTGAAGATGAACCTCCGTCAGTGAGGTATGTCTCATCTGATGCTGAATCCAGGGGTATTGAGCTGAGGAAAAGGGACCTGTTGCACGAGAAGGGGTTCCTTGATCGACTTGCTGACCTGCCGCAGTTCTTGCGCGCAGGGGTGCTCAACCATGGCTGGGAGGAATTCTGCAGACCTCCCAATCCAGCCTACACGAGCATGGTGTACGATTTCTATGCCAATGTGCTCAGCCCTGAGGATGGCCTATCTGTGGTCAGAGGGGTGGAAGTTGATTTCTCAGGCAAGGCCATCAATGAAGCCTTTGGTCTCAAGGGCCAAGCGCACACAGATTATGCACGGATAGTTGATGAGCCGACCGAGGCTGTGCTAGAAGAGGCCATTCGCACAATTGGCCAGCCTGAAGCCTCTTGGACAGTGTCACGCAACGGGCGGCACACTCTCATGAGTGCCAACCTCACGGCTAAGGCAGCTGTGTGGTTTTCATTCGTCAGAAGAAGACTCTCCCCAGTGACTCATGAGACTACAATTAACCAGAGCCGTTCGCTGCTGGTTTATGCTATAATGAGAGGTCTCACGATCAACGTGGGAGAAGTCATCGCTGCTGCCATAGCTGAGTGTGCTAAAAAGGGTAAGGGGCCATTATTTTTCCCCAACACTATAACCAAATTGTGTTTGCTTGCAGGGGTTCCCACCGAGCGCTTGGAGCAGCAGCTGCCTTACACAGGCCATTTGGAGTTGCCGGCACACCTAAGGCTGAGAAGAAAGGGCAACATGGAATTTGAGTTGGATAGGCTGGCTGCTGAACAGTCCCTATCCATGGCCTGCTTGATGGACATGCAGAGGAGAATGGCTCAATGGGCCAACTATGCGCAGGCGAGGGACAGAGAAGTTGCAGACCAGTTGGGGTGCATCTTCCCAGACTTCCCCACCAACCTCCTAACTCCATGGGTGCCCCCACGACCAAGGCGACCAGATGAGGATGATGAGAATTGAGTGCTGGTTTGAAGAGCACTAGAGGGAGTATTACTGATCCCTTAAGAAACAAAAGACAATTTTCCTGCTTTTTGATAGAATCGTGTATATTATGCTGTTTTGGGATCAACTTTTGATCTGTTTTTAATGTTTAGTTTTATGTTTTTTCTTTTGCTTAGTCTAGTCTGATGATAGTTGAATAGGTAGGATAGTTTAGTTTTATTTTTAGGATGCATGAGTAACAGGAAAAAACATGCTAGGGGCCTGAATTAATGTTATATCTGCCCGGATTGGATTGCGAAATAATTGCGGTTCCCGCAATTTTTGTGACTGATTGCATGTTTTGGACTGTCTGTTTAGTTAGGCTGTGATCTGTTAAATTCTATCTTTTGCTGCTAGCATGACTACCTTATATAGCTGATCTTGAAGCATGTTGGATGAGTGTCGTAGGACACCCTTTGATAGTTTAAATTTGCCTCTAAATAGTGCTCAGCATGCATAAACCATAAGTCCTTAAACCTGTCTGTTATGTTCAAATTTTCTGCTGCTGGGATAATTGCTTTTAGAATGTTTTGCCTATGCCTAGGATTTTTAGATTCTCTTTGCTTTGCTTTAGACTAGATGCTTCTAGGACAAGTTTGGGGGTGTGCCACCTCAAACACTCATTGGGGACAATGAGTAGTTGAAGTTTGGGGGAGGCCACCCTAGGCCTAGGAACATTCCTCTCTTCCTTAGGACATAAGCATTCTTCTTCTCCTAAAAAAATATTTTTTGATAAATAGAAAAAGTGAAAAATAGAATAAAGAGGGGAGTCTCTCTCAAGTTGCTGAGTAATCAGTGCCAAGTGTGTAAAACCACAAGTGGCATTGCATCAAAAGGTAACCCAAGGAGAGACTCCACCAAAGTAAAAAAGGAAAAAGGAAGAAATAGGGAAGAAGAATGTATGCTTGGGAGTTATAATCTTGTGGCTTAGATGTCCTATGTAAAAAGAAATCTGATCCTTAATGAGCTAAGCACAAGGTTGTAACTTCTAGGTTTGTCTAGGGAGAAGAATGTATATCCAATGTAGTGATGCCAGGGTTTAGGTTGTTCTCTAAAAGTACCACTGTCACCGTTAATACTAAGACTGGCATGACTCTAAGGAATCCTAGACACATTAAAAATAAGCTAGAAGCATGTACTGAGTCTGGAGTAAAGCTTGGTAGAATTTGAAACCTTAGGGATAATAGCATGATATCATAAAAGTAGTTAGATCAGTAGTAGGGGATTAACAAAAGCAGTGGGTATAATAGGCAGGTGAAGTCAGAAGAAGCTTGATAAGGAGGTTAATTCTAAACTTAGAAGTGTGTCACAGGACAGAATTGCTATAGACAAGAATATAAGGGAGTTAGTGAGTAGTTAAAGAAGAAGAAACAGCAGCCTAAGTAAGTCCTTAGTATGCTTGAGGACAAGCAAAGCCTTAAGTTTGGGGGTGTGTTAAGTCTCTGAAAGTGACTTATTTAGGACCCATTTAGCTTAAGAAGATGTACACATTTAGGTGTTTTTGTTAGCATTTAGCTTAAACCTATGCTTTAAGATGAGAATTAGAAGAAGGTAGCTAATATAGGACTTATGTACAATAGGTAGAAAAAGGGTTGAAAACCGAAGAAAAGAATGAAAAAATAACCATTGCAAATGAATTGCGGAATAATTGCGGTGACCGCAATTATTCAAGTTAAAACCGTAAGTTGGCTGATCTTTTTCTGTTAGATCCGACTTTTCAGGGATTCGTCCTTTCTCCTCCATCCATTCTGATATATGACGTTGAAGGTTGATGGTTCTCCTTGGCCCAAACGCACCTGCAAACTACTATAAAAGGGGGTCAAAGTCGGAGGTTCAGGGATCATTCGAAGCGCAGAAGTCTTCTTGCAGTCCACCATTTCCATCTGTTTTCCTTTGCCGTCTGTTGGAGTGAGAGTCTAAGCTTTTGGAATCGATAATCTGATAGGAAGGAGAGGAGATTCTTCTTCTCTCTCGATTGGATTCATCCAAGCAGGGCTGACTTCTCATCACCATCATTCGAGGCGACTGCCACGGAGTTTTCTAGCAAACCTCTACTGTTTTTCTGCTCTGTTCTTCTCAATTCCATTTCTGATCACTGTTGTTCTTAGTGTAGCATTTCAATTACTGCATTTCGTTGTTGTCTGTCTTGAATTCATTTCTTTTAGAGCTTCCCTTTGTCATTCAAACACTTAAAGTAATCGAAGTATACTTCTGCATTTTACAGTTTCCATCTGTTTCTGCTACGGCTTTGGCTTGCTGTTTTAAGTACATTTATCTTCTAAGCATGTCTGTTTTATCTACCTTTTCTATTCTCCACATATCCATGAGTAACTAAAATCACTTAGGGGCATGCTAATGACAGAACTATAGGCTAAAGAACGTGAGTCAAGTAGGCAGATTAACACTCGAACATTGATTGTATGTAAGCTTCATCCCACGGGCAATTTCGATTGGCCATCCATCTTGTCCAAAGAACTCCTAACCTCTGGAAGGAGTAAGAGTTCAGAGTCATATAATCATGCTAGCCTTTCATGGTAATCAGGAAACGGCCTAGGAATAGGCGTTTCCCTAGTACAAACTGAACACTCCTGTTTTAACAAGATGCTTAAGACCTTACTTTGAAGTCGAGTAAACTTGAGTCTCTCATGCATGGAATCGGACGATACTTGAGATAGAGTGAGTTTGATGTATAGAGAGTTGATCCAAAGCTTGATAATCGTAATAAACTGCCTATAGGATAGTCATTAGTAGCCCTTAATTCACCCTTTTAATCAGTTTCGCTGCCATTTAATTGCGGATAAATTGCGGTTCTCGCAATTCTGCTAAATTGCATACTGTGTAGCTGTTTTCTTTTTTGTTTATTGAGTCCATCTCTTGTTCTTTGAGCCTGATTTTAACTTTAATTTGTTTATGGTATATTCCTTTACACATTCAGTAAAACTTAGATAATTAAAAACCAATTTTACCCCCTCAAATTCATCCCATCTTTCTTAACACACACACTTCGCGAATAGCTAAAAATGAGTCTCTGTGGAAAAAACGAATGAAATATACTTACTACTTGCTGTGAGACCATGTATGCTTGCATGTTCTAAGTGCTCTCTCTACCCTTTTGCATATTTATCTTTACACATTGAGCACGCAACACTAATTGGCCTATTTGGTTCTCTAGGCTCCTAAGAGTAGCTTGCTGGCTCTGAAGAGTAGCGTCATTCTTAGCTATATATTCCTTGAGTAGGTTTTCTACAGAAGATCCTACAGGTTGATTGTAAGGTTTTTGGTACATTGACTGGTTGTGTTGGGGAGTGAAACCAGGTGTTCCACTCGGCCTTGGTTGGTTAGGATTTTGGTTAGTGTTTTGTTGGCCACCCCATGACAGGTTAGGGTGGTTTCTCCAACCAGGATTGTAAGTTTGTGAGTAGGGGTTGTTCCTTGGCTGCTGCTGGCTTCCAACATAGCAGACCGAGGATGGATTCCCAGGGCAGTATTCATATGGGTGCCCTTCCCCACAGAATCCACAGATAGGTGCCTCGCCTTGATTTGGTTGGGTGCCCATTGACATGGCTGTGGCGGTATTGGCACTGGTTTGGAGATTGGCCTGAGCCATTTGCTTAACTAGGTTGGTCAGGGCATTTATTTGGGTGCTCATGGCGCTTAGAGCATCCTTGTCTTGAGCCCTAGTTGGCTCTACTGGATCGTCTGACCACCTACAATGAGATGTTGAGATCTTCTCCAAGATCTCATAAGCTTCGTTGTAACTCTTGGACAACATGGAACCTCCAGCAGATGAATTTAAAATTTGTCTGGTGCTGGGGTTGCATCCTTTAAAGAAGACTTCTATTTGGATACACCATGGAATGCCATGGTGTGGACATTTAATGAGAAGGTCTTTGAATCTTGTCCAAGCTTCGTGAAGAGACTCACTTGGAGCTTGTTTGAACTTTATGATATCATCACGAAAGGTCGAATTCCTATCAGGTGGGAAGTATTTGACTAGGAATTTTTCTGCTAAATCTGTCCAATTGCGGACAGATCCTGAGGGTAAAGAATTTAACCATGTTTTGGCTTTGTCCCTCAAAGAGTAAGGGAAAAGATATAGCCTCAGGGCTTCTTGGGAAACTCCAGGGATTAGGAAGGTGTCACTAACTCCTAGGAAGTTCCTAAGGTGGTTGTGGGGATCCTCATTTTCTATTCCAAAGAATTGTCCCACAGTGGACAACATTTGGAACATCACTGGCTTTAACTCGAATGAGTTGGCAGTGATTTCAGGACGGATTATGCTGGGGTTCAGCTCCCCAGGCATAGGTACTAAATATGAAAGGATGGCGCTATCCTTGTCATTCGCTATTTCAATGGGATTGCGAGTGACAGGCACCAGGTTTTGATTTACTCCAGCCATTTCTTCTTGAGGTAATTGCGGAGGAATTGTAGTCTCTGCAATGATTGGAGGTAAAAGGGTTTGTTTAAAGAGACGTTTCTTGGCTCTATTCCTAGCTCTAAGTAATCTCTCGGGCTCAGGGTTGAACTCTAGATCACTACTTGGAGTCTCATTCATAAACTACCCTAAATGGTACCTGAAAAAGAAATGAAGATGGATCAAATTCAATGGAAAATAATTTGATGTTTCAGACTTAACAACTTCGTTTTCACTTAAAATAAGTCCCCGGCAGCGGCGCCAAAAACTTGTTGCGTGCTCAATGTGTAAAGATAAATATGCAAAAGGGTAGGGAGAGCACTTAGAACATGCAAGCATACATGGTCTCACAGCAAGTAGTAAGTATATTTCATTCGTTTTTTCCACAGAGACTCATTTTTAGCTATTCGCGAAGTGTGATTGTTAAGAAAGATGGGATGAATTTGATGGGGTAAAATTGGTTTTTAATTATCTAATTTTTGCTGAATGTATAAAGGGATATAACATAAACAAATGCAAGTTGAAATTAGATGCAAAGGACAAGAGATGGAATTAATAAACGAGGAAGAAAACAGCTAAACAGAATGCAACTTAGCAGAATTGCGAGAACCGCAATTAATCCGCAATTAACTCAACAGCAAAAGTATGTAAATGGGCGAATTAAGGGCTACTAATGACTATCCTATAGGCAGTTTATTACGATTATCAAGCTTTGGATCAACTCTCTATACATCAAACTCACTCTATCTCAAGTATCGTCCGATTCCATGCATTAGAGTCTTAAGTTTACTCGACTTCAAAGTAAGGTCTCAAGCATCTTATTTAAGCAGGAGTGTTTAGTTTGTACTAGGGAAACGCCTATTCCTAGGCCGTTTCCTGATTACCATGAAAGGCTAGCATGATTATATGACTCTGAACTCTTACTCCTTCCAGAGGTTAGGAGTTCTTTGGACAAAATGGATGGCCAATCGAAATTGCCCGTGGGATGAAGCTTACATACAATCAATGTTCGAGTGTTAATCTGCCTACTTGATTCACGTTTTTTAGCCTATAGTTCTGTCATTAGCATGCCCCTAAGTGACTTAGCTACTCATGGATATATAGAGAACAGAAATGGTAGATAAGATAGACATGCTTAGAAGGGAAATGTGCTTAAAACAGTAAGCCAAACCCGTAGCAGAAGATGGGAAATGAGAAATGCAGAAATGAACTTTGATTACTGAAATTGTTTGTTGAACAGATAAAAGCTGTAAAGTAAATAGCAACAAGACAGAAAGCAACGAAATAAACTAATCTAGCTACTTAGGAAAAGAACAGCACGAAGCAGAATGTAAAACAGAAGAGAAAGACAGAAAAACAGTAAAGAGTTGCTGGAAAGCTTCGTGGCAGTCGCCTCGAATGAAGGGGATGAAAGATCAGCCTTGCTTGGATGAATCCAATCGAGAGAGAAGAAGAATCTTCTCTCCTTCCTATCAGATTATCGATTCCAACAGCTGAGACTCTCACTCCAACAGACGGCAAAGGAAAACAGATGGAAATGGTGGACTGCGAGAAGACTTCTGCGCTTCGAGTGATGATCAAACCTCCGACTTTGGCCCCCTTTTATAGTAGTTTGCAGGTGCGTTTGGGCCAAGGAGAACCATCAATCTTCAACGTCATATATCAGAATGGATGGAGGAGAAAGAACGAATCCCTGAAAATACGGAAATTAACAGAAAAAAATCAGTCAACTTACGGTTTTCACTTGAATAATTGCGGTCACCGCAATGATTTCGCAATTCATTCGCAATGTTTATTTTTTCATTCTTTTCCTTCGGTTTTCAACCCTTTTTCTACTTATTGTGCATAAGTCCTAAATTAGCTACCTTCTTCTAATTCTCATATTAAAGCATAGGTTTAGGCTAAATGCTAACAAAAACACCTAAATGTGTACATCTTCTTAAGCTAAATGGGTCCTAAATAAGTCACTTTCAGAGACTTAACACTCACCCACTGGCTACTAGCTATTGGGAAGATCACTCCTGCATCTAACCATTTTATTATTTCCTTCTTTACTACCTCTTTCATAGAGGGGTTTAGCCTACGCTGGTGATCTACCCTAGGTGTGTGCTCTTCCTCTAGTATAATTTTGTGCATGCAATAAGAAGGGCTAATGCCTCGAATATCAGCAATAGTCCATGCTATAGCCTTCCTATGTTGCTTAAGCAGTAAAATCAGTTCAACCTCATGCTTTTCACTTAATTTAGACGAAATGATAACAGGCAGAGTTTCATTACTTCCTAAATATGCATACTTGAGGTGAGTAGGTAGTGGTTTCAGTTCTAAAACAGGTGGATGCTCAATGGAGGGCTTTAAAGGATTCACAGATCTATCAGTTAAATCTATATTCATACATACATGTTGTGGTTTATCTACAGGCATATCCATTATGTCAGATACATTCAAGTCAGCTATATCTAATTGTACATATTCGTTAGCATGCTTAGTTAATAATACATGCTCTAATTGTTCCTCCATCAAGGAGTCTACTACGTCCATGCTAGCACAGGATTCAAGGTCAGAGGGGTACCTTAAAGCTTTATATACGCTAAACTTCACCTCTTCATCATGAACCCTCATAGTGAGCTCACCTTTTTGGACGTCTATAAGTGCCCTACCTGTGGCTAGAAATGGTCTGCCTAGCAGGATGGGGATTTCCTTGTCTGCCTCATAGTCCAGGACAATGAAATCTGCAAGGAAAATAAACTTGTCAACTTTAACTAGAATATCCTCAATTTTACCTTCTGGATATGCAATGGATCTGTCTGCTAGTTGCAAAGTGACAGTTGTTGGACGTGCTTCTCCTATTCCCAACTGGCGGAATAGGGACAGGGGCATGAGATTTATGCTGGCGCCCAGGTCACAAAGCGCTCTGCCCACATGCTTGCCTCCAAGTTCTACAGGTAAGGTGAAGGAACCAGGATCCTTCTCCTTCTTGGGCAGCTTGTTCTGGAGGATGGCACTGCACTCCTCAGTGAGGTTTACTGTTTCAAACTCACCAATTATTTTTTTGTTAGTAATGATGTCCTTCAAAAACTTTACATAAGAAGGCATAGACTGTAAAACTTCTACAAAAGGAATGTTAACATGCACTTGCTTAAGAATTTCTAAGAATTTATTAAAATGAACTTCCTGTTCCTGCTTCTTCTTAAGCCTTCGAGGGTATGGAGGTGGTGGCACATATGCAGGTATGTCAGGGCGCTTTAGGATAGGTGGAGGCCTTGGAATTTCTTCTACCTCCTCAATAATTGGTTCTAGCCTGGCTCCTGATGTGCTAGTTGGTGGTGGACCTTGGTTTGGCAGAGACTCCAGTGGAGCACTAGACTCAGTGTTCTCTACTCTCTTTGGTATGTCTTTTGTGTTGCTCACCAGTGGTCTTCCACTCCTAAGTTCAATTGCTTGAACTTGTTCTTTACCATCTCTCCTTGGTACCTCGGTGTCAGCAGGGAGTCTACCTTGGGGCCTACTCTTAAGTTCATTGGCTAATTGGCCTATTTGGTTTTCTAGGCTCCTAAGAGTAGCTTGCTGGCTTTGAAGCGTAGCATCATTCTTAGCGATGTATTCCTTGAGTAGGTTTTCTACAGAAGATCCTACAGGTTGATTGTATGGTTTTTGGTACATTGACTGGTTATGTTGAGGAGTGAAACCAGGTGTTCCACTCGGCCTTGGTTGGTTAGAATTTTGGTTAGTGTTTTGTTGGCCACCCCATGACAGGTTAGGGTGGTTTCTCCAACCAGGGTTATAGGTGTTGGAGTAGGGGTTATTCCTAGGCTGCTGCTGGCTTCCAATGTAGCAGACTGAGGATGGATTCCCAGGGCAGTATTCATATGGGTGCCCTTCCCCACAGAATCCACAGACAAGTGCCTCGCCTTGACTTGGTTGGGTGCCCATTGACATGGCTGTGGCGGTATTGGCACTGGTTTGGAGATTGGCCTGAGCCATTTGCTTAACTAGGTTGGTCAGGGCGTTTATTTGGGTGCTCATGGCGCTTAGAGCATCCTTGTCTTGAGCCCTAGTTGGCTCTACTGGATCATCTGTCCACCTACAGTGAGATGTTGAGATCTTCTCCAAGATCTCATAAGCTTCGTTGTAACTCTTGGACAACATGGAACCTCCAGCGGATGAGTTTAGAACTTGTCTGGTGCTGGGGTTGCATCCTTTAAAGAAGACTTCTATTTGGATACACCATGGGATGCCATGGTGTGGACATTTAATGAGAAGGTCTTTGAATCTTGTCCAAGCTTCGTGAAGAGACTCACTTGGAGCTTGTTTGAATTTGATGATATCATCACGAAAGGTCGAATTCCTATATGGTGGGAAATATTTGACTAGGAATTTTTCTGCTAAATCTGTCCAATTGAGGACAGATCCAGAGGGTAATGAATTTAACCACGTTTTGGCTTTGTCCCTCAAAGAGTAAGGGAACAGATATAGCCTCAGGGCTTCTTGGGAAACTCCAGGAATCAGGAATGTGTCACTAACTCCTAGGAAGTTCCTAAGGTGGTTATGGGGGTCCTCATTTTCTATTCCAAAGAATTGTCCCACAGTGGACAACATTTGGAACATCACTGGCTTTAACTCGAATGAGTTGGCAGTGATTTCAGGACGGATTATGCTGGGGTTCAGCTCCCCAGGCATAGGTACTAGGTATGAAAGGATGGCGCTATCCTTGTCATTCGCTATTTCAATGGGATTGCGAGTGACAGGCACCAGGTTTTGATCTATTCCAGCCATTTCTTCTTGAGTGGATTGCGGAGACTCTGCGGTTTCAGCAATTATTTGAGGTAAAAGGGGTTGTTTAAAGAGACGTTTCTTGGCTCTATTTCTAGCTTTAAATAATCTCTCAGGCTCAGGGTTGAACTCTAGATCACTACTTGGAGTCTCATTCATAAACTACCCTAAATGGTACCTGAAGAAGAAATGAAAATGGATCAAATTCAATGGAAAATAACTTGGTGTTTCAGACTTAACGAACTTCGTTTTCACTTAAAATAAGTCCCCGGCAGCGGCGCCAAAAACTTGTTGCGTGCTCAATGTGTAAAGATAAATAAGCAAGAAAGTAGAGAGAGCACTCAGAACATGCAAGCATACATGGTCTCACAGCAAGTAGTAAGTATATTTCATTCGTTTTTTCCACAGAGACTTATGTTTAGCTATTCGCGAAGTGTATTTGTTAAGAAAGATGGGGTGGATTTGATGGGGTAAAATTGGTTTTTAATTATCTAATTTTTGCTGAATGTGTAAAGGAGTATAACATAAACAAATGCAAGTTGAAATTAGACTCAAAGGACAAGAGATGGAATTGATAGACGAAGAAGAAAACAGCTAAACAGAATGAAAATTTAGCAGAATTGCGGGGACCGCAATGTTTCCGCAATTAAACAGCAGCGAAAGTGTGTAAATGGGTGAGTTAAGGGCTACTAACGACTATCTTATAGGCATTATTATACGATTCTCAAGCACTGGATCTACTCTCTATGCATCAAACTCACTCTATCTCATGTATCGTCCGATTCCATGCATTAGATTCCTAAGTTTACTCGACTTCAAAGTAAGGTCTTAATCATCTTGTTAAAACAGAAGTGTTTAGTTTGTACTAGGGAAACGCCTATTCCTAGGCCGTTTCCTGATTACCATGAAAGGCTAGCATGATTATATGACTCTGAACTCTTACTCCTTCCAGAGGTTAGGAGTTCTTTGGACAAAATGGATGGCCAATCGAAATTGCCCGTGGGATGAAGCTTACATACAATCAATGTTTCGAAGGCGATCCTACATGCTTGGTTCACGTTTTTTAGCCTATAGTTCTGTCATTAGCATGCCCCTAAGTGACTTAGTTACTCATGGATATATAGAGAACAGAAATGTAAGATGAAACAGACATGCTTAGAAGGGAAATAAACTTAAAACAGCAAGACAAAACCGTAGCAGCAGAAGACGGAAACCGTGAAATGAAACTTGCACTCTGATTACTTTGAATGTTGAACGAACAAAGAGAAACTTAAAGGCAGTAATTCAAAGACAGACAACAACGAAATGCAGTAACTAAAACACTAAACTAGGAACAACAATGATCAAAACTGGAAATTAGAAGAAGAACGACAGAAAACAGTAAAATGGCGCTTGGAAGCTTCGTTGCAGTCGCCTCGAATGAAGGGGATGAAAGGTCAGCCTTGCTTGGATGAATCCAATCGAGAGAGAAGAAGAATCTCCTCTCCTTCCTATCAGATTATCGATTCCAACAGCTGAGACTCTCACTCCAACAGACGGCAAAGGAAAACAGGGAGAAAAAGTGGACTGTGAGAAGGCTTCTACGCTTTCGGATGATGACTGAACCTCCGACTTTGGCCCCCTTTTATAGTAGTTTGCAGGTGCGTTTGGGCCAAGGAGAACCATCAATCTTCAACGTCATATATCAGAATGGATGGAGGAGAAAGAATGAATCCCTGAAATTACGGAAATTAACAGAAAAGGATCAGTCAACTTACGGTTTTCACTTGAATAATTGCGGCCTCAGCAATGTTTTCGCAATGCTGTCGCAATGCAGTTTTTTCATTCTTTTCCTTCGGTTTTGAACCCTTTTCTTTCCTATTGTGCATAAGTCCTAATTTAGCTACCTTCTTCTCATTCTCATATTTAAGCATAGGTCTAGGCTAAATGCTATCAAAAACACCTAAAAGTGCACATCTTCTTAAGCTAAATGGGTCCTAAATAAGTCACTTTCAGAGACTTAACATCATCCCTCCTTCATCCGCCTTTAATCTGGAGCTACTGACAACGGTGTGTCGACGTATCCAAAAGGTGCCCATGTTTCGGCGAGCATTCGACCTTGTCTGCAGTGAAGAGAACCTCGTGTATTGGGTTTCTCTCTCACGGGTGGACAATACCTTGGAGTGTCGCCCTGTTCGGCCCCGGGGGGACCTGATCCTAAAGTTGCTCTGGACGAGGCGGCCGCTCAAGAGGCAGAAGTGGACAGTTTCTGTCATTGAGAGGCCGAGTCGGAGGGGGTCGCGCATGAGGCGGTGGACGGGGGAGTCAGGAGTCCGTCTGTGCCCGCCCTTGGAGGGTCTTTGTCGGGCCACCCTCGTCAGAAAGTGGAGAGGATTGCTCGTCTAACGGAGGAAGTATAGAGGGAGGTCGAGAGCTCGGTAGCATCTACTTCCGGGGGATCCTCGACGGATCGTGCCCGTCGAGAGGCAGTAGAGGTCGTCGGTCTTGCAAATGAGGTGGTGTGAGGGTTTAGGAACCCTGTTTCGTCTTCTTCTAAGGAGTTGGTCGTTTTGGTAGAGTCAAGTGCGTCGAAGGTCGGGGAGGAACGGTCGGGTCCGTTAGATCGCTCGCTCAAGAGACGTCGGCTGACCCGCCCCTCAGCTCCGCTTCCTTCGGCGGACATGGTGGTTCCCCTTATCCTTCTGAAGAGGGAATCTGAATCGGTTCCAGTGGATGGACCGGTGATGTTAACTACTATCTCCCCTGCTGGGAAGAGGATCGGGAGTTCCAGGTCGCTTGGGACAGGTCTCGTGATTGGGCTCTTTCTTGCCTCGACCCCCGGGGAGGCCGGGAGCTCGAGGCATGTTAACGTGGGAGCTGCTGACTTTGGTGTCCCGTTCTGATGGCAGGGGGACATCGTCTATGCTTCTAGTGGATAAGTGATTTGGCGTGAGGTTGCACGCGCCCTTCAGCAAGTCGTTCATGATGGGACGACCGAGCTTTTGTCTGAGCACGATCATCTCATGGAAGATCTTCAGTCGTCTGTCCTCGGGCTCGTGCAGGTGAGTTCTCCTAGGCTTCTCCGATATCTTTCCTTTTCTTTTTTAATATGGGTATTTATCTACATGTGTTTGCTTCAGGCCATGGTTAAGATTTCCTGGAGTTTGACCGTCTTTGGTCATGAGCTAGAAGCACGGTCGGCTCGTCCCTCCTTCGCGGATGTTGTCGCCAAACTCTCGAACCTTGGATCCCGTTGATAGCTCCAAAATAGAGCTATTATTTACTCCCTAATTATAGCTAAAACCATGCTCAATATTGATTAAAATGCTTTTTTGTAGGTAAATTCATGGTAGAGAGCTCAAGGAGTCCGAGGACGTGTTTCGATGCTAAAAGCGGCGTTTTAGAGCTTCATGGACGCATCAGGAGTGAAGAGGCTTGAAGAATTGAAGAAATGGCAAAAATTGCCATTGAAAGGCAATTTTTGGCCACCAAACCCGAGAGCAAGCGTTGAGCGGCAGCGTCGAGACGCTGTCCTAGCGTCTCGACGCCGCCCCGACGATTTTCGAAGACTGACGAGCGCGCGCGCTGCCAACTTAGGGCACAGCGTCTCGACGCTCGGACGGATATAAAGCCAACATTTCCGATTTTCAGAAGAATCTTCTTCCCTTTTCCCCTCGGGATTGTCGTTTTCCCCCATTTATTTATGGTTTTTGCCCATTTTTGGGTTGTATGAAGAAGACAATCTCCATGTGTGCTTGGCAAGACTTCATCTCCATGGATAGCTAGAGGTTAGTGATTGGTTAGTTAAGTTTAGGGATTGATTATCTTTTGTATTAGGTGAGATTAGAGGTTAATTGAATGTTTAGCATGAATGAATGATTTTCTTGCATCTCTTGGTCTGTATTAAGAACGAATAACTTGCCTTTATGATTGGGAGTGACGTCCATAATTAGTTACGCATGCTTAGTTGACTATTGTTGATTTTTGACAAACTTCAATACTTAGTAGCGAAAGTCTAGCTCGTGGCTAATCAATTCGAGCCCAAGTGACAGTTGGGGGTAGGAATTGATTAACGTTCTCACAGCGGGCTTAAGATTAAGGGATAAATCGAATTAGTTCTAGTTTTAATTCGTCTCAATGATACCCGTTACTGTTTGTTAATTGATTTAAGAGTCATGGAATGTAAATGGCTCCATAGCGTATGATGTTATGGAGAGGGGGATGGTGCAGAGGTGTCTGGATCTTTTCTCTAGCAGGGTCCACTTTCGGACTGTCGCCCAGGTGAAGGTGCTTCAAGATGTGTTAGATGATTTCTAGACCCCAGCCGTCTCAGTTTCGGGGGACTCTTCTTCTTGAGTTTTTACTTTTTGTAACTTTTCTTCAGGGGCTACGTCCCTTTTGTAATGATCCTGGGGTCTGTATGCGAAGTCGTAATACAAAACCTCCTTTTTATTCCGTAGGTCTGTCTTGCGCTAGCCTGTGAATTCTTTGTCTGTCTGAGGCAGACCCTGCAAGTTTGTTTACGTAAGTCGAATCCTGCCCTTTAGATGGAGAGTCTTTTCACTTTCGATGCGCAGAGTCGATTTTTGTGTGCTTGCGAATTCTCATACTTTCTGCGGTGTGTCCGAGGTGTGCAAGGCTCTTTGCACGGCTCAGGTTCGGTTCTTAGATCGAGAGTCTTTTCGTTTGAGTAACACAGTTCGATGTCTGACACAGGACAAATTCTTCTTCTGTTGGAGGCGGGCTTTTGGGCGTATAGATTTAACTGTGTGGCCCGAGGCCTAGCCTTAGATGGAGAGTCTTTTCGTACTAACGTCGGGGGTCGATTCCTAGTACTTCTCAGTGGAACCTCGACCTGTCTGAGGCGAGCTTTGGATGTACATGTTTGTTTACGCGATTCGAGGTCTGGCCCGTTAGGGAGAATTTTCCCACTTAGGTACTAGGATTCGAGGGCCCGACGCTTCGGTGTCTATCGAATTGGTAACTTGGTTCTCCCTCCATGATTTTTGACACAATGCGACTTTTGTATGTCTGTATCGGCTTCAGAGTATGCAAGTCTATTTGCATGGTATGATCCCGATGTCTTAGAGCGAAAGTCCGTTGGTGTCGGGAATCAATTCCTATGATCTGACACTGTGTACTTCTCCGTTTGTCCGTAACGGGCTCTGCAAGTCTGTTTACGTAGGGTGAGCCTGTTACCTTTAAGAGCGGTAGTCTTTCCGCGTCGGCGTCATGGTTCGATACCTCATACTTAATGTTTTGACACTACGTACTCTCTGCCTTGTTTGCGACGGGTGCGGGGTGTGCAAGTTGATAGCTCTATTTTGGAGCTATATTTCACTCCCTAATTTTAGCTAAAAGTCGTGTTTAAATGTGTAATTTGCCTTGTTTTTAGGTGATTCGCGGCAAAGAACTCGTGGTGTTCGTTGGACGTGTTTCGAGGCTAAGGAAGCTGTTTTAGAGCTTCAGGAACGCTTCGGGATCGAGAGGGCTCAAGAAAGGAAGAAATTGTCAAAAGTGCCAAAATTTGGCAAAAGTTGAAGCTCAAACCCGAGAGCTAGCGTCGAGACACTAGCCCGAGGCGTCGTGACGCTCCGAACAGGCGCGCGCTGGAATTTTAGGGCGCGACGTCGAGACGCTGTCCCAGCGTCTCGACGCTCCGACGGGTTATAAAACCCATTTTTTCGATTTTTCATCATCATCTCCGCCGTTTCTCCTCGGATTTCCACCATTGTTGCTGGTTTTTTAAGCTCTTTTTCTTCCCTTTTAGCTTGTATGAACTCCAAGGCCTCCATGGGAGCTTGGATGCTTCTAAGCTCCATGGAAGGCTATCGTAAGGTGACGGATTTGGGATTATTGTAGGGATTTGCAAAGTTTTGTAATATTTTGATAACTTAGACTTTATAATTTTGTCTTGGCATGTTTGTTGTGCAGTATTTACTCTTTCTTGCTTAATCTATGAGTATGCTTGAATGATTGACTGACGAACTTGACTTCTAGCGTATTCTATCGTTATAGATTAGTGAACCGTGGTCTCTCCTAATCGCCTTAGTAACACAGAAGAGTAAAACAAATCGAAGTATTAATTTAGATGTTCTGAATGTTGATTGCTTCAAGGTTGCCGGGTAATCGCCTAGCATTTAGAGTGTCTAATTGATGTTCGTCGTAAATTGCTAGTTACTGCTTTAATTAATTTGGGATTGATCATTCTGATTTAGTTAATAGCATTGTTTAATTAGAATTGACAACTCTGATTAATATTTATGTGGTCGGTTGCTTCAGGGTTGTCGGGCAACCGTTTATGTGCTCATTTCATTCATAGCCATGTTGTAGAGTTAAATGATAAAAATTAAGTTACTTAGCAAATCTCGAAATTCCCAAATCCATCACGCTCGACTCATTGTTATTTTTCCGTTAGCGTTTTTTTTAGTTAATCTTGCATGAGAAAACTCCCCTTGTTAGTTACTTTGTTTCAATTAATTTTTAGTTTAATTCAAATATCAAATTTCAATTCGACACACTTCCTGTGGACCGACCCTGTTACCACTAGCTGCAAAGCTAAGGGCTATAGGTTATAAATTTCATTTTTGGCAAGCTTCGACGACTTGAGAAATTGGGCACACCATATTGTGCTCCACCAAAATTGGCGTCGTTGCCGGGGAAGCAACTGAAATGGAATTTATGTTTGTTTTAGATTTAGGTTGATTGATTGTTTCCTTAAAAAATTTATGAATCGATTGTGTTGTGTTTGAATTTTTTGTTGTTGTATGACCCGTTCTTCTGAGTTGAGTGGATTGCAGTACATTCCGGAGATTGATAGGGAAGAACGTAGGTTGAGGAGAGAAGGCCGCGAGGGCCAAAGACTGTTTGACGAAGAAGAACTCGGTCCTTTCTTGCGAGAAGAGATGACACAAGGAGAGGTGCCAAGAACATTGAAACAGCTGGCAGCACCAGATCTGAACCAGCAACCACTCTGCATCACGTACCTAGTGGTAGCAGGTAACTTCGAATTAAAGTCAGGTTTAATTCACCAGTTACCTTCCTTTCATGGTAATGCATGTGAAGATGCGAACAAGCATTTGATGGAGTTCCACTGCGTGTGTTCGGGGATGAAGCCCCCAGGTGTCACGGAGGAGCAATTGAACTTAAGGGCATTCCCCTTTATACTGAAGGACAAGGCCAAAGATTGGTTTTACTACCTGCCCTCCAGATCGATCACGACATGGCAAGAGATGAAGAGGCTATTCTTGGAGAAATACTTTTCTGCATCTCTTGCAACCACGCTGAGGAAGAGAATATACGGTATCACCCAGGACGTAGGTGAGTCTCTGCACGAGTACTGGGAACACTTTGGGCGCCTGTGCGCGAGCTTCCCACATCATCAGATCGCCGACCAGTTATTGATCCAATATTTTTACGAGGGGATGACCCCCCACGATCGGCAGATGATCGACGCAGCGAGTGGAGGGGCACTGATTGGCAAGACCCCAACTGATGCCAAACAGTTGATAGCAAACATGGCAGCTAACTCGCAGTAGTTCAGAATTCGTGGTGGAGCAAGACAAGTCCATCAGGTGAATGAGGTCAGTGAGATGAATGAAATGAAGGCCCAAGTGGTCGAGATTGGAAATATGTTGAAAAAATTTGTAGGAGGAGGCAGTCAAGACACGGAAGAGGTAAATGCCATCGGGGGATATGCTTCCAACCCAAGGAAGTGTGATCCATATTCCAACACATACAACCCCAAATGGATAGGCCACCCCAACTTGAGCTATGGGAACATGGATGGACAAAGGTATCAGGATCAGTCATTCGACAGATGTTGCGCGCTCAGTGTGTATATAAAATGTAAATGCGAAGAGCGCTAAGGTCATGCAAGCATACATGGTCTGCAGCAAGTGATAAGTATAATTTAATTCGTTTTTCCACAGAGATTAAGTTTAGTGACTAACGATTTGGTGTGTTAGATTAGATAAGGTAACTTAAATTGGATAGATTTTGGGTTGAGGTACAGGAATATAAAAGATGCAAGAAGAATGTAAACATAAATGCAAAGCTAGCAAAGAGGTAAAGTCATAATGTGGAAAAGTAGAATTGCGGTTCTTGCAATAATCTAGCAATAAATTAGCAACGATTTTAATGTAAAGTAAGGCAGCAAGGTCGACTTAAGAATCCTCTATAGGCATTTAACTATGATCATTCAACAGTAGATTAACATCTCATGCATCGTCTTAGCTAGTTCTCATGCATCTTCCGATTACATGCATTAGTTTCTTAGATTACTTCTGTCCAAGTAAAGCTAACAACCTAATCATAAACACATGCTAATAAACGTGCTAGGAGAACGCCTATTCCTAGGTCATTTTCTGATTACCATAAAAGGCTAACATGAATGGATGACTCTGAATTCTTACTCCTTCCGGAGGTTAGGAATTCTTTAGACAAAATGGATGGCCGGTCGAAATTGCCCGTGGGATGAAGATCACATACATTCAATGCAATCATGCTACTCTACATGCTGAATTCTCATGCTTCTAGCCTACAGATTCCTCTTTAGCAGACCTCTCTTAGATTAGTTACTCGTGGTTTTTGAAGAACAGAGGGAGATGGATGGATTGAACATGATTTAAAGAACTCAGTAAAATTAATTGATGAAGAAATGATAAGATGAAGAACTCAACAAAACTATTGATTAAGGAACGACAAAATGAAGAATTCAATAAAACCAATTGATTACTCTTGTAAGAAAGCAATTCACATAAACATTTGTAAACAAACATATGTCAATCCATAAGTAAAAATGAAAGGGAAAAGCAGTAAATGATTCAGAACAACATTTAGAGGAAGCAGAAATTAAATTGGAAAGCGATAAAGGAAAGCAGTAAAGGAAAGCTGTTAATTGCGTGAGGATCTTCCAAGTCGTGAACCGCCTCGGATGAAGGGGAAGATTAGCTGATCTTGGGGATAAATTCAATCAGAAGAGAAGATGGATCTTCTCTTCTTCCTCTCGAATTATCACGCCAAGGGCTTTGTTTCTTCGATCCAACAACCGGGGGAGAAGAATTTCGTCTTCGAGTTCTTCACTATTGAGTTGTGTTTGAATTGAGGGGAATTCAATTCCATTTCAATTGCTTTGATCCTTCATTTCACTCTCTTTATATAGCTTTAGGTGGTTGCCAAAAGCTGCTCTATAATTGTGGATCACCATTCAATTTTGTGAGGTAGTCAAGCTTGACATGTGGCAGTGGTACTAGGATTTTTGAATATCCTATAAATTTCGGGGTGTCGAATCCCGCCAAAATAACATTTATAATTCCGCTACAACTGAGCTTTGCAGCTAGTGGTAGTCGGGTCGATCCACAGGGAACCTAAATTATTTTCTCCTAATTAATTTCTATTTGCTTTTTAATTAACTAAAACAATAAAATAAAACGATAAATAAAAGGGGGATTGCTAACGGAAAATTAAAGTAAGCATGTAAACTAGCTAACGGAAAATTAAATAACGGAAAAATTAAACGTAACGCGTGCTCCTAATTTGAGTGTTCGGGATTTACTTGATGCGCTTAGTTCATAGGGATTCTAATTAGCAAAGTAATTTTATTTCATGCACGCAAAATGCCTTGTCCCAACCGGGTCCAAAGCACCCCAAAGAATTAATTAGAGGTGTCAATTCTAATTAAACATGCTTCTTAATTAATCTAAGGTGATAAGCCATCAATTAATCAGAAAACAGTAACGGGTATAATTGCGACGAATTATTTCTTAAGACTAATTCGATTTCTCTCCTAACCTTGAGCCCACCGTGAAAACGTTAATCAACTCATACCCCCACTGTCACTTGGGCTCGAATTGATTAGCCACGAGCTAGACCCTCGCTACAATGCATTAAAGCTTATCAAGAATTAACGCTTAGCCTACTAACATACGTAACAATTATGGGTGTCAATCCTAATTAGAAAGGCATGGCATTCGTTCTTTATACAGATTGGAGATGCAAGAAATCAACAACAAAATGCTAGAAATTCATACAAAAACCCTCACTAAGCATCAAAGTAAATCCCTAACTCAAATTAGAGCACTTACCTTAGCCAAACGTGTTGAAAATCGATCAAAAATGGTCCAAAAACCTTGAAAATTGATGAAAATATCACCAAACCCGAGGCTAAAACTCTCAATATCGAAATTTCTCTCTCCTAAGTGAATGGTGGCTGAAAAACTAGGTTAAAACGCTTAAAAAGCTAAAAAAATGAGTTTTGGGCCGAAATTGGCCAATTGGGCCGCGCAGGGGCGCGCGGATGGGCCGGCAGGCGCGCGCTGGTGGTCGGGTCGCTGGGCTGCGCATGGGCGCGCGCGGGCGCTGGAGCGGGTCGTGGGCTGCGCATGGGCGCGCGCGGAGCGGGCGAGGCGCTGGGGCAATGCTGGGCCGCGCGCGCGGAGCTGGGCGCGGGCGTGGGCGGATGGGCGCGCGGAGCGGGCGGATGGGCGAGGCGTCTGGGCTTGGATGCTGACCATTGACCGTTGACCATTGCCCATTGACCGTTGACTTTTATAAAAATGAGTAAAATCCTGCATCAACCAAGATTTGAGCCTTGGCATCCCCACTTTCTTAACAAGCCCTGCACCATCAACCCACTAATCAATTTTGAGTTAAGATTAGATTATTTAATTAATGTAGCTTAATCACTCAAAACGACTAACTAATAAAATATTATAAAATATTCATTTAAGCTCTTAATTATCGCAAATGCCCGATTTATCCCTTAGCAATTAAATTATACCAAATAAATCAATTAAGCTCAAATAATTACTCTAATTTACAAGACTTAGGAGCTAAATATTAGCACTTTTGAAGTGCTATCAAAAACCCCCAACCTAAATCTTGCTAGTCCTCGAGCAAGGAAAACTCTGAACTAGCTCCTAAGAATGAAATTGCATGCAACGACTCTAACCTCAATGCTTTAAAAAAAAAACAAGGCACTTACAACAAAAGAAAACAATCAATTGCATGCATAAGCTGAGAACATTTCAAAAATTAAACTGCTACTCCCCTACGTGCGTGTGTGATTAGCCAACCTATTCTAGCTCTTATAGACTCGGAAAAACCATATGCAACTCTACATCTCGTTTTCCCCCTACTTCTAGCAATAAAGAACAGTCTAATGGCTTTTCAACAATCAAGAGAGTAACAAATCAAACGGCCTAAACATTTTCTTTTTCTTGAGTACTTTGTACTCTTTATTTCTTTTGATCCACTTTTTTGTTTTACTTTTCTTTTGCTTCTCCAAGAGAGCCTAACACGTCAAGCTTCATTTCGCTTCACGTTTTTAAGGACTAATGCTCACTTCTTAATGTGCACTTTAAGAAGGAGGAGCATCTCTAGAGTTTTTATTTTCATGCTTACTTACTTACTTTTTTTTTTTTTTAGGCAATAGCTTCGCTATAATCTCGATTAATCTATTACAACCTATCATGCATCAAGCCTTCCCTAAAGGTGCCTTTCGGGGTGACAACATGATTTCAGGCTACATAAGAGTATTCTAAGCCTACAGAACCAAGAATAGATTGCTAAGTGTTCGATAGATGCAAGGGAGCAACAGAAAAATTTTAAAAATTTTTGAAAAATGCTCAACTAACACAAACAATCTCATGCTTTTCTAGATATGCAACTACGAAGAATTTAAAAGCATTTCATAGATTGTCCTCATCGAACAACATGCAACAGCAGACCAAAGCACTTCTAATTCAGAATTTCCACAGCTCAAAAACTTCAGAAATCCATCAAACTTCTCCACCCCCAACCTTCAAAGGATACATAGTCCTCTATGTATCACACATCAGACTAAGCGATTAAAATTACAAAATTTAAGGGAACAGAAAACCTCCCCTGAATTTTGTTAGGTTGGTGGTTGAAGCAGCGCGGTCCTTGCCCAAATATCTCGTTCCTTAGGCCACAAACCCCTACAAAAAGAAAAGCAAATAAACTAAGCTAGGAAAAATAAAAACTGAACGTAAAGACAAGAATTTAAGAACACATGGGTTGCCTCCCAATAAGCGCAATTTTTTTTAAACGTCGTTATGCTCGACGTGTCCTCCACTCTGTCAGGGTACATAAAAATTCTCGTATTTCTTCGGCCCCTTCTTCCTCGAATCAACAAAACCTGCTAAGATAAGCAAGCTCTTCGACTTTTGCAGGCAGCCGGACAGAGTTGTTATCTTTTTGATATTTTCATTATATGGAAAAAATAAAGACTCAACAGACTCAAACAAAATAAAAGAAGACTCAACTGACTCAACAAAAATAAAAGACTCAACAGAAAATAAAGACTCGACCAAAGGAGGGATCACATCAAAATTCCCGAGGCCACCAACATTAACAGAAGCACAGATGGAAGGGGGCATGCAAGATAAATCTCCTAGAATAGATGAATTATCACAAGACATATCAAGAGGAGATAAATAATCTAAAGGCACAATTGCCACATCTTCATCCATCACAACAACATTTTCATAACATGTTGGTTCTACATCATCCATGAAAAGACTTCCAAAAATATTCTCATTATCAGACAGATGCTCGAGCTCATCATTGCATGAATCCTCATATAAATTTTCAATACAAAATTCATGCTCTAAGTCAAAATCAATCGGTGGAGATATACTTACCTTGTAAATTTCTCCGAGCTCTTCTTCATCAGTGAGATATGCTAGAAATTCTTCTAGAGGAACCCACGTTGAAGAAGTCTCAGCTCCACTTCTTAGCCCATTTGCATCACTAATCTCTTCGGGATGCTCCTCGAGGTCAAGCTCATCCTCCTCGGTCTCACTGTTCTCGCCTCCGCATGTCAGAAATTCCTTGATTCCTTCCTCAAAATTGGGGTACAACTCGATAATGGCCCTCTCCTCAGAGGTTCGGAGAAGGTCTTCGGCGTTGCTCCTTTTAAATTGTCCCCAAAATTGCTGTCGAAAATCTGCCATGCTAAAACAAGAAGACACAAGAAAAGGAAAATATTTTTGTGGTTTTTAAACAAATAAAATTTAACTAAGAGAAATTAAATGGTTCCCCGGCAACGGCGCCAATTTTGGTACTAGGATTTTTGAATATCCTATAAATTTCGGGGTGTCGAATCCCGCCAAAATAACATTTATAATTCCGCTACAACTGAGCTTTGCAGCTAGTGGTAGTCGGGTCGATCCACAGGGAACCTAAATTATTTTCTCCTAATTAATTTCTATTTGCTTTTTAATTAACTAAAACAATAAAATAAAACGATAAATAAAAGGGGGATTGCTAACGGAAAATTAAAGTAAGCATGTAAACTAGCTAACGGAAAATTAAATAACGGAAAAATTAAACGTAACGCGTGCTCCTAATTTGAGTGTTCGGGATTTACTTGATGCGCTTAGTTCATAGGGATTCTAATTAGCAAAGTAATTTTATTTCATGCACGCAAAATGCCTTGTCCCAACCGGGTCCAAAGCACCCCAAAGAATTAATTAGAGGTGTCAATTCTAATTAAACATGCTTCTTAATTAATCTAAGGTGATAAGCCATCAATTAATCAGAAAACAGTAACGGGTATAATTGCGACGAATTATTTCTTAAGACTAATTCGATTTCTCTCCTAACCTTGAGCCCACCGTGAAAACGTTAATCAACTCATACCCCCACTGTCACTTGGGCTCGAATTGATTAGCCACGAGCTAGACCCTCGCTACAATGCATTAAAGCTTATCAAGAATTAACGCTTAGCCTACTAACATACGTAACAATTATGGGTGTCAATCCTAATTAGAAAGGCATGGCATTCGTTCTTTATACAGATTGGAGATGCAAGAAATCAACAACAAAATGCTAGAAATTCATACAAAAACCCTCACTAAGCATCAAAGTAAATCCCTAACTCAAATTAGAGCACTTACCTTAGCCAAACGTGTTGAAAATCGATCAAAAATGGTCCAAAAACCTTGAAAATTGATGAAAATATCACCAAACCCGAGGCTAAAACTCTCAATATCGAAATTTCTCTCTCCTAAGTGAATGGTGGCTGAAAAACTAGGTTAAAACGCTTAAAAAGCTAAAAAAAATGAGTTTTGGGCCGAAATTGGCCAATTGGGCCGCGCAGGGGCGCGCGGATGGGCCGGCAGGCGCGCGCTGGTGGTCGGGTCGCTGGGCTGCGCATGGGCGCGCGCGGGCGCTGGAGCGGGTCGTGGGCTGCGCATGGGCGCGCGCGTGGGCGGATGGGCGAGGCGTCTGGGCTTGGATGCTGACCATTGACCGTTGACCATTGCCCATTGACCGTTGACTTTTATAAAAATGAGTAAAATCCTGCATCAACCAAGATTTGAGCCTTGGCATCCCCACTTTCTTAACAAGCCCTGCACCATCAACCCACTAATCAATTTTGAGTTAAGATTAGATTATTTAATTAATGTAGCTTAATCACTCAAAACGACTAACTAATAAAATATTATAAAATATTCATTTAAGCTCTTAATTATCGCAAATGCCCGATTTACCCCTTAGCAATTAAATTATACCAAATAAATCAATTAAGCTCAAATAATTACTCTAATTTACAAGACTTAGGAGCTAAATATTAGCACTTTTGAAGTGCTATCAGGCAGCAGCAGGGAGAGTTGACTACTGGAAAAACTCAGTCAACAAAGACTGTTGACTGGAAAACAATGCAGCAGCAAAGACTGTTTTATTGCGAGCTCCGCAATTTTTCAGCAATGTTCCTGCAATGTACATTTTAACTCTTTTTACATCATTTTGCATCCTTTTTCTTTCCTTTTCAAAATAAGCCTTAATTTAGCATCATTTCTCAAATTCTCACATTTAAGCACACATTAAGCTAACTCTTAACAAAAACACTCAAGAATTTCCATGATTTCTAGGTAAATATGACCTTAAATAATGTACTTTTGGAGAGGTAACACACCCCCAAACATGAGTTATTGCTCGTCCTCGAGCAATATAAAGGCTTACTTTCTCTCTAATTAGCTGCTAACTCTTGTCTTTTAAACTCTACCTAACTGATTTGCTGACTTCCCTAGGTTTACTGTCAAAGGCATTGCTGTCCTGTGACACTCTCCTAGGCTAAAACTAACTTCATACTTTGTCTATTCTGATTACTCTTGCCTTTAAAACCTTCTGTTTTTACTAACTTCCTGTCTTTTGGTTTATCTGCCTATATCATTGAGCTCATTGTGCAGTTATCCCTAAGCTTTCAAATTCTCCCTAGTTTTAACTTAGACTCAGTACATGCTTCTAATGTCTTTATTTTTGAATTACCTAGGATTCCTTAAAGTCATGCCAGGCTTAGCACACACGAGTATCAGAGTTCAGTATCCATAGAACAAACTAAGCCCTGGCATCACTGTGTTGGATAGACACTCATCTCCCTTGACATACCTTCAAGCTACAACCCTGTGTTTAGCAAACTAAGGATCAGAGTTCAATTTCACAGGACATCTAAACACTTAGGCCGTAGCTCTTTGGCACACATTCTTCTTCCTTGGTTTTACTTTTCCTTTTTTCTCTTTTGGCAAAGTCTTCTCTTTGAATTGCCTTTTGATGCAGTGCCACTTGTGGGTTACACAAATGGCCCTGATTACTCAGCATCCTTAGAGAGAGACAGTACCCTTTACTTTTCTTTTGCTTTCTTATTCTTTTTTTTTTTTTTTAGAAGAAGAATGTCTATTTTTCAAAGGAGAGAGGAGTGTTCCTAGGCCTAGAGGTTGCCTCCCCCAAACTTAAACTTCTCATTGTCCCCAATGAGAGTCTGAGGTGGCACACCCCCAAACTTATCTTAGAAGCATCTAGTCTAAATAAAAACCAGACAAACTTAAAACTCCTAGGGATGGAATGACCCTCATAGTGCAGATAACTCAACAGCAGAAATTTACTAAAACCAACATGGTAAGGTCTAACAGAGGTACATGCTCAGCAATTCATGAAGCTAATTAGAACTAACAAAGGTGTACTTGACACTCATCCAGCATGCTCAATAAACAGACTACCTATGGACATCAGTAATGCAGCCAAATCATGAGATTTAAAGACAGACAACCCATCAGAAAGTCATACACCAGCATGCTTAAACTAACAAAATATTGCGGTGTCCGCAAAGAATTCGCAATGATTCCAACAGAGCAGTTTTAACTGTGATCAAGGCTCCTAGCATGCGATATTCGTTCATAAACAACTACAGAAAATAGCAAAATTATCTAAGCAACCTAAGCATACGAAGTTAAACTAAACTAGGCTACTCTAACTCAAGCTAATTAAGGAAATCGAAACATAACAACAATTGATATTGGGGGGGTGTAACTGGTTACAGAAAAGCAGGTTTTTGAGAGGGATAAGAAATACTCCCTCGAACGTCGTCAGTCTGTGGCATTCCTTCATTCGTCCTTGTCCTCTTGATTGCTCACCCTTTTTGTCGTTTAAGATTTCCAATTACCATGCTTCTAATCAAATTCAGTACTAAAAAATTAAAAATACTCTAAACAAGTAAAATAAAAACAGAGAATAAAGATATCTAATCCATAGTCCTTTGATGGTTGAGCATAAAGAGAATTCCATTAAGTGCCCTTGCTCATCTTTCTTTGCTTGACTTTTAGGCTTCGGATAAGAGGAATGCCGAGAGTGTTTTCACATCTCCTTCCTCATAGTAGTGTTTTAATCTAGCCCCATTCACCATGAACGGCTGACCTTGTTCCAGATTTCGAATTTCAATTACACCATGAACAAACACATTAGTAATCACAAAAAGACCTGACCAACGAGACTTAAGGTTGCCAGGAAATAATCTAAGTCGTGAATTGAATAGCAAAACATGCTGGCCCTTTTTGAAATCCTTAATCCTAAGTCTACTATCATGCCAAATCTTAGTCTTTTTTTTTTTTATACATTTTAGCATTTTCATATGACATATGCCTTAGTTCATCTAACTCATGTAATTGCAGAGACCGCAATGTTCTCGCATCGGTCACGCAATAATTCAACTCTTTTAAGGCCCAAAAGGCTTTGATTTCTAGTTCAAGGGGTAAACGACATGCTTTTCCATACACTAGCCTATAAGGAGACATTCCTAAAGGTGTTTTATATGCAGTTCTATATGCCCACAGTGCATCATCAATTCATGCTAAACGACTATGATTGTTGGCACATAATAAATATTACAATCCCAAAATAAACTACTCCTAACATACGAAATCTAAGCAAAGCATGATAAAATCCTAATTTAAGAGTTTAGGGATCAGAAATCTCCCTTGTCAATCTGCCTCATATGGATGTTCTTCAATATTTCGAGGCACCACTTCTGCTCCTTTAAGATACTTAAGTCTTGATTTACGGGATCGGACATTCTGCCACACCTTGAAATTGTTGATTCTTTCAAAGAGACTGCATGTTATAACATCCCAAGGTTTGTACTTTATGTGCGTTGGTACAACATAGGTTTGATGCGATGAGACTTCTTTTTCTGACACATCTCTTTCTAACTCCTTCAGCTGGAGCATTTGCGGTGGTGGTAGCTCAGCTCTTTCATTGGTGAAGAAGCTTGCTGCAACCTCAAACATTTCAAATTCTTGTTCCTCAAGCAGCAGATTAGTCTCTTTGGCCTCATCCAGCACAATTTCATTTTTCTCAACTTTCACCAACTCCCCTAATTCATATGGAGATTCCATTGGATCACTCTTCTTAGATTCGAAGGTAACAAAGGAGTCATCATCATAAAAATCAAACATTTGAGGGTATGGTGGTGGTGACGCATAGGTAGGCAAATCAAGTTGCCTAATGACAGGGGGAGGCCTAGGAATCTCTTCTGGTTCCTTAATGATAGGTTCCAGCCTTACCCTTGTTGTGCTTAGTTGTATTTGATCAAAGTTAGGCAGAGAATCCAGTGGAGCACTAGACTCTTCGTTCTCTACTCTCTTTGGTGCTTCTCTGCTGTTGATCACCAATGGCCTTCCACTTCGGAGTTCAATAGCTTGAACTTGTTCCTTACCATCCATTCTTGGCGTTTCTGTGTCTGCAGGCAGTCTGCCTTGGGGCCTATTCTTCAGCTCGTTTGCCAACTGCCCGATTTGAGTCTCTAAGCTTCTCAAGGTTGCTTGCTGGCTCTGCAAAGTTGCATCATTCTTTGCTATGTATTCCTTCAGCAAGTTCTCCATTGATGTTCCCATCGGTTGGTTGTTGACATATTGTTCCTGATATGGGGGTTGACTAGTTTGTTGGTGTTGAGTGAAACCAGGTGGTCCACTCGTTATTGATTGATTTTGCGTTTGGCTTGTGCTTTGTTGTCCACCCAAGAGAGATTTGGGTGGTTTCTCCAACCAGGGTTATATGTATTTGAATAGGGGTTGTTCCTTGGTTGTTGTTGACTTCCAACATAGCACACCGAAGATGGATTAGCAGGGCAATAGTCATACATATGCCCTTCCCCACAGAATCCACAAACTAGTGCCTCACCTTGGTTGGCTATTGCTGTGCTTGTTGAAACAGCTGCCACTGTGTTGACACTTTGTTGAATATTGGGTTGAGTCATTTGCTTCACCAGGTTGGTCAGAGCATTGTTCTGGCTGCTCATTGCGCTGAGTGCATCCATGTCTTGAGCCTTCCTTCTGTTTGGCTCCACAGGATCGTCTGATCATTGACAATGTGATGTTGAGATTTTCTCCAAAATCTCATAGGCTTCGTTATAGCTCTTTGATAGCATCGAACCTCCAGCTGAGGAATTCAAGACTTGCCTCGTGCTGGGGTTGCATCCTTTGAAGAATACTTCAATCTGGATACACCATGGAATGCCATGGCGTGGACATTTGAGTAGAAGATCTTTGAATCTGATCCAAGCTTCATGCAGTGATTCATTTTCGGCTTGCTTGAACTTGATGATGTCAACACGAAAGTCAGAGTTCCTATCTGGAGGGAAGTATTTTACTAGGAACTTTTCAGCAAGGTCTGTCCAATTGACAATTGATCCAGAGGGGAAAGAGTTCAGCCACGTCTTGGCCTTGTCTCTTAATGAATATGGAAAAAGGTAAAGTCTCAAGGCCTCTTGAGACACTCCTGGGATGACAAAGGTGTCACTTACTCCCAGGAAGTTTCTCAAGTGGTTGTGGGGGTCTTCATTTTCCACTCCAAAGAATTGTCCAACTGTGGACAGCATTTGAAACATGACAGGTTTTAACTCGAATGAGTGAGCTGTAATCTCGGGGCGTATGATGCTCGGATTAAGCTCCTCAAGTATTGATACAAGGTATGATAGAATAACACTATCCTTATCATTCGCAATTTCAATGGGGTTGCGAATGATAGGTGCTCGGTTTGGTGCTTCTTCTACTCTATCCATTTCAGCTTGTTGAGATTGCGCTGACTCTGCGTGGTCCGCAATGTGCTGAATTACAGGTTCTTTTGGTTGTTTAAAAAGGCGTTTCTTAATTTTGTTTCTGGCCCTTAAAGTCCTTTCGGGTTCAGGATCAAATTCTAGATTGTGATTTGGAAACTTATTCATAAACCAGCTTTGTTGGTACCTGTAAATGCAAAAGATTAGCTCCAATAAATTAAGCTCTTCTAAAATAACACAAATCGTGTTTACTAAACAAAATCCCCGGCAACGACGCCAAAAACTTGTTGCGCGCTCAGTGTGTATATAAAATGTAAATGCGAAGAGCGCTAAGGTCATGCAAGCATACATGGTCTGCAGCAAGTGATAAGTATAATTTAATTCGTTTTCCCACAGAGATTAAGTTTAGTGACTAACGATTTGGTGTGTTAGATTAGATAAGGTAACTTAAATTGGATAGATTTTGGGTTGAGGTACAGAAATATAAAAGATGCAAGAAGAATGTAAACATAAATGCAAAGCTAGCAAAGAGGTAAAGTCATAATGTGGAAAAGTAGAATTGCGGTTCTTGCAATAATCTAGCAATAAATTAGCAACGATTTTAATGTAAAGTAAGGCAGCAAGGTCGACTTAAGAATCCTCTATAGGCATTTAACTATGATCATTCAACAGTAGATTAACATCTCATGCATCGTCTTAGCTAGTTCTCATGCATCTTCCGATTACATGCATTAGTTTCTTAGATTACTTCTGTCCAAGTAAAGCTAACAACCTAATCATAAACACATGCTAATAAACGTGCTAGGAGAACGCCTATTCCTAGGTCATTTTCTGATTACCATAAAAGGCTAACATGAATGGATGACTCTGAATTCTTACTCCTTCCGGAGGTTAGGAATTCTTTAGACAAAATGGATGGTCGGTCGAAATTGCCCGTGGGATGAAGATCACATACATTCAATGCAATCATGCTACTCTACATGCTGAATTCTCATGCTTCTAGCCTACAGATTCCTCTTTAGCAGACCTCTCTTAGATTAGTTACTCATGGTTTTTGAAGAACAGAGGGAGATGGATGGATTGAACATGATTTAAAGAACTCAGTAAAATTAATTGATGAATAAATGATAAGATGAAGAACTCAACAAAACTATTGATTAAGGAACGACAGAATGAAGAATTCAATAAAACCAATTGATTACTCTTGTAAGAAAGCAATTCACATAAACATTTGTAAACAAACATATGTCAATCCATAAGCAAAAATGAAAGGGAAAAGCAGTAAATGATTCAGAACAACATTTAGAAGAAGCAGAAATTAAATTGGAAAGCGATAAAGGAAAGTACTAAAGGAAAGCAGTAAAGGAAAGCTGTTAATTGCGTGAGGATCTTCCAAGTCGTGAACCGCCTCGGATGAAGGGGAAGATTAGCTGATCTTGGGGATAAATTCAATCAGAAGAGAAGATGGATCTTCTCTTCTTCCTCTCGAATTATCACGCCAAGGGCTTTGTTTCTTCGATCCAACAACCGGGGGAGAAGGATTTCGTTTTCGAGTTCTTCACTATTGAGTTGTGTTTGAATTGAGGGGAATTCAATTCCATTTCAATTGCTTTGATCCTTCATTTCACTCTCTTTATATAGCTTTAGGTGGTTGCCAAAAGTTGCTCTATAATTGTGGATCACCATTCAATTTTGTGAGGTAGTCAAGCTTGACATGTGGCAGCAGCAGGGAGAGTTGACTACTGGAAAAACTCAGTCAACAAAGACTGTTGACTGGAAAAAAATGCAGCAGCAAAGTCTGTTTTATTGCGAGCTCCGCAATTTTTCAGCAATGTTCCTGCAATGTACATTTTAACTCTTTTTACATCATTTTGCATCCTTTTTCTTTCCTTTTCCAAATAAGCCTTAATTTAGCATCATTTCTCAAATTCTCACATTTAAGCACACATTAAGCTAACTCTTAACAAAAACACTCAAGAATTTCCATGATTTCTAGGTAAATATGACCTTAAATAATGTACTTTTGGAGAGGTAACAACAGACCACAGAACCCCAACCAAGCTCAGGCCTCCAATTCCACAAATTCGATGGAAGAGATGGTGATGAACATCGTTAATACGACAAACCAATTTCAGAAAGAAGCTCGCGAGGAGCTGAATTCGCATAAGGCGGAGTTGTAGAATTTGAACAAACAACTCACACAAATGGCGGTGTCGATTAGCAGAATTGAAAGCAAGAGCTTAGGGAAACTTCCTTCCCAAACCACGGTTAACTCATGTGAAAACGTGAGTTCAATACAACTGAGAAGTGGGAAAGCAGTTCCCTCTAGAGCAGAGAAAGAAGTCAAGAAGGACAACCTGAATGTGTCATCCCCGAGCCATCTTGAGAATGAAAAGTTTGAGAAAAAGGAAGAACTGAAGAAAAATGTGCAGGAGAGTGTCCCCACAGCACCCTTCCCGAGTAGGCTTGCAAAGCCTATGATTGTGAATGAAGATGAGGAGGTCCTCAAAACCTTCCAGAAGATGATGGTGAACATTCCGCTCTTGGAGGCAGTGAATCAAATTCCAAAATATGCCAAGTTCCTCAAGAGTTGGTGCACAGGAAAAAGGAAGTCAAGAGTGACTGATGAGAAAAAGAAGGAAAATGTCTCGGCGATTCTTCCAGGTTTGTTGCCAACCAATTGCAAGGATCCAGGTACATTTACTGTCTCATGCATGATAGGTAGCAAAGTAGTGAAAAAATCCATGCTAGACCTAGGTGCTTCTGTGAATGTAATGTCTTATGCACTGTTTCAAGAGCTTAATTTAAATGATATGCATGAAACTGATGTGGTGATGCAACTAGCTAATGGGTCTTGCATTTATCCCAAGGAAAAAGTCGAGGACATTCTTGTGAAAGTAGAAAGTATGATGTTTCCTACAGATTTCTTTGTATTAGATATGAATGGAAAATCTTTGAATGTTTCTTCTTCCATGTTGTTAGGGCGTCCCTTTTTAAAGACCGCTAGGGTCAAAATCGATGTTTATAAGGGCGTCATATCTTTGGCATTTGACGAGACTGTTCATGAGTTTTCCATGTTTGATTTGAAATCTGTGAATTGTTTGGATTGTGTGAAGAATATGGATTTGACCACGAGCTTGAGGGATAATTCTTATGTTTATGTGAAGAAAAATGATTTGAATTTGAATGTTGATGGGTCTGTTTTTTATTTGACTAATAATGATGATATTCACGTGCTTGAGGCACAGAGAGAAAAAATATGTTTGATGGATGTTTGCAAGTCCAGCGCGGACGAGGAGATGATTGGAACGTCCCCCGCGCTGTCGGATTATGGTTGACTTTGAGAAGAGAATTCAGTCGAGCAAACGACTTTAAAAATTATGCGCTTCTCGGAGGCACTTGAGTGTTGAACTGTTTTTCTGTCTTTAGTTTTATTATTTTTGTTAAATTTAGTAGTTTAATTTCGTTCGTTTTGCTTGCTGCTTTTTTTTTTAGGAGTGGAAGAGAGAAGTTGAGGAAATTGGCCTTAAATGAAAAAGCGTCGCCTCTCGTCCCTCGCTAACCTCGCACAGATCAGGGAAGTTTCGTTTTTCTTCTTTTTACTTTGCGTATATTTGATGGTAGAAGCATTGAGGACAATGCTATCTTCTAAGGTTGGGGGTGGATTTTGTGGAGTGTCGTATGGATATCCATGTGCAGTTGTTGAGTAGGAGTAGTGTTGCGTGCTCAATGTTAAAAGGAATATGCAATAAGAGAGCACTCAGAACATGCAAGCATACATGATCTTGTAGCAAGTAGTAAGAATTTTTTCATTCGTTTTCCCACAGAGATTTATTCTTAGTTACTCGCGAAGTGTATTGTTAAGCAAGAATGGGTGGATTTGATGGGGTAGATTTGGTTTTAAGTTGCCTAATTACTAAGGAATATGTAAAGGATAGATGCATAAACAAGTGCAAGTCAATGATAAACTCAAATGTAAAGAGAAGAGATTAATAAACGAAGAGAAAAATGGCTAAGGCAGAATTTTAACTAAAAGAATTGCGAGAACAACAATTTTACCGCAATGTTACTAACAGCGAAAATGTGTAAAATGTGGAAACAAGGGCTACTAACGACTCCTCTATAGGCTTTTTCACACGATTCTCAAGCATTAGATCAACTCACTATGCATCAAACTAACTCATTCTCATGTATCTTCCGATTTCATGCATTAGATTCTTTAGTTTACTCATGTCCAAGTAAGGTCTTAAGCATCTTGTTAAAACAGCAAGTTATGATTTGTACTAGGAAAACGCCTATTCCTAGGTCGTTTTCTGGCTACCTTGAGAGGCTAGCATGAGTGTATGACTCTGAACTCTTACTCCTTCCAGAGGTTAGGAGTTCTTTGGACAAAATGGATGGCCAATCGAAATTGCCCGTGGGATGAAGCTTACATACAATCAATGCATTCGAGAGCTATCCTACATGTTTGGTTCACGTGTTTTAGCCTATAGTATTGTCATTAGCATGCCCCTAGGTTACTTAGTTACTCATGGATGTAGAGAGAATAGAAATATTAGATGAAGTAGACATGCTTAGAAGAAAATTAAAGACAAAACAGAAAGGAAAAACAGTAGGCAGAAATGAAAAAGAGAAAGTGCGAAATGATGAATTGTGCTTTGATTAATCAATTGTTTGAATGAACAGATGAAGACTTAAAGTTACTAACATAAAGACAGAAAGCAACGAAATGGAATGGATTAACTAATGGAAAATAAATAACAACAAACGGTGCTGGAAATAGGAAACTAAAACAGAAAGCAAGTAAGATGAGCGTGATCGCTTCGACGCAGATGCCTCGACTGAAAGGAGAGAAAGGTAAGCCTTGCTTGGATGAATCCAATCAGAAGAGAAGATGAATCTTCTCTCCTTCCTATCAGATTGTCGACTCCAGCAGCTAAGCTTTCCAACCCAACAGACGGAAGAGAAAAACAGGAGAGAAATTGAGCTGCGAAGAGACTTCTACGCTTTCGGATGATGTTTCAACCCTCCACTTTGACCTCCTTTTATAGTATTCTGCAGGTGCGATTGGGCCAAGGAGAACCATCCATTCTCAACGTCGTACTTCTACGTGGTTGGAGGAGAAAGAACAAATCCCTGAAATATCGGATCACAACAGAAAAAGGTTAGCCAACTTACGGATTTCACCTGAAACATTGCGGTTTTAGCAATGTTTCCGCAATGCACGGTTTTCATTCTTTTAACTTCGTTTTTCATTTCTTTTCTTTCCTTTTGCATACAAGTCCTAATTTAGCTTCCTTCTTCTAATTCTCATATATAAGCATAGGTTCAAGCTAAATCCTATCAAAAACACTTAAGAGTGTACATCTTTCTAAGATAAATAAGTCCTAAAATGGTCACTTTTGGAGACGTAACAAGTAGATTTAGAATTTGAAGTGCTTGGGACTCTGTTTACATGCTTTCTGATTGTGATAATCTAGGAAATGCTTTTAGAATCTTGACATTTGCGTATCTAGATTAGCATGAGGTAGTTTTGCACTTATTAGGTCCATGTCAAAAATTTTAAAAAAATTTATGTTGCTCCCTTGCACCCATAGAGCACTTAGCAACCTCTTCTTAAACTCCATAGGCTTAGGTTAATCGCATGTTGCATGAATTCTTGTTGTCACCCTGAAAGACACCCCTAGGGAAACTTGTTGCATGAGAGTTAGTAATTGATTAATCGAGTTAGCAAAGCTATTAAGCCTAAAATAAAAAATAAAAAAAAACAAAAAACATATTGTTTAGAAAATCCTCTCGAGGCGTTCCTTTTTCTTAAGTGCGCGCTAAAGAAGTGAGCGTTAGTCCTTAAAAATGTAAAGTTTAGGCCTAAGCTTGACATGTTAGGCTTCTCAGAGAAAAAAAAGAAAATAAAAGGTCGTGTTCGAAGAACCGAAATAAAAAGTACAAAGTACTAAAAAAAAAGAGATAGAGAAAATTTATTTTAAGGCCTCTTAATTTGTTGCTCTTTCTGATGTGATAAAGCTTTAGTATGTTCTTAAATGCTAGAAGTGGGGGGAAAACAGGATGAAGTGTAGCATGTGGTTTTTCCGAGCTTGCGTAGGATTAAGATAGGTTGGCTAGCACACACACACGTTAGGGAGCGATAGTTAATTTTTTTATATGTTCTTGATTAAGTGCATGCGTCGATTGATTTCCTGAGCATGTTAATGTTTTGATCTTTAAAACCATCGAGGTTTGAATTAGAAGCATGCATGAATAGTCCTTAGAGTTAAATTCTAGGTTTGCCTTGCTCGATGACTAACAAGATTTAGGTTGAGGGTGTTTGATAGCTCTATTTTGGAGCTATATTTCACTCATTAATTCTAGCTAAAAGTCGTGTTTAAATGTGTATTTTGCCTTGTTTTTAGATGATTCGCGGCAAAGAGCTCGTGGTGTTCGTTGGACGTGTTTCGAGGCTAAGGAAGTCGTTTTAGAGCTTCGGGAACGCTTCGGGATCGAGAGGGCTAAAGAAAGGAAGAAATTGCCAAAAGTGCCAAAATTTGGTAAAAGTTGAAGCTCAAACTCGAGAGCTAGCGTCGAGACGCTAGCCCGAGGCGTCGCGACGCTCCGAAGAGGCGCGCACTGGAATTTTAGGGCGCAACGTCTCGACACTCCGACGGGTTATAAAACCCATTTTTCCGATTTTTCATCATCATCTCCGCCGGTTCTACTCGAATTTCCACCATTGTTGCTGGTTTTTTAAGCTCTTTTTCTCCTCTTTCAGCTTGTATGAACTCCAAGGCCTCCATGGGAGCTTGGATGCTTCTAAGCTCCATGGAAGGCTAAGGTAAGGTGACGGATTTGGGATTATTGTAGGGATTTGCGAAGTTTTGTAATATTCTGATAACTTAGACTATATAATTTTGTCTTGGCATGTTTGTTGTGTAGTATTTACTATTTCTTGCTTAATCTATGAGTATGCTTGAATGATTGACTGATGAACTTGACTTCTAGTGTATTCTATCGTTATAGATTAGTGAAGCGTGGCCTCTCCTAATCGCCTTAGTAACACAGAAGAGTAAAACAAATCGAAGTATCAATTTAGATGTTCTGAATGTTGATTGCTTCAGGGTTGTCGGGTAATCGCCTAACATTTAGAGTGTCTAATTGAATATTCATCGTAAATTGCTAGTTACTGCCTTAATTAATTTGGGGCTGATCATTCTAATTTAGTTAGTAACTTTGTTTAATTAGAATTGACAACTCTGATTAATATTTATGTAGCCGGTTGCTTCAGGGTTGTCGGGCAACCGTTTATGTGCTCATTTCATTCATAGCCATGTTGTAGAGTTAAATGATAAGAATTACATTACTTAGCAAATCCCGAAATTCCCAAATCCATCACGCTCGACTCATTGTTATTTTTCCGTTAGCGTTTTTTTTAGTTAATCTTGCATGAGAAAACCCCGTTGTTAGTTACTTTGTTTCAATCAATTTTTAGTTTAATTCAAATATCAAATTCCAATTCGATACGCTTCCTGTGTACCGACCTTGTTACCACTAGCTGCAAAGCTAAGGGCTATAAGTTATAAATTTCATTTTTGGCAAGCTTCGACGGCTTGAGAAATTGGGCACACGATATTGTGCTCCATCACAAGTCTGTTTGCATGGTTCGCGTTCGTCGTCTCAGGGCGGTAGTCTTTCTGCGTCGGTGTCGTGGTTCGGTGGTCGTGCTCTAACACTGCGTACTCTCTGTTGTTTTGTGGTGGGCTCCGCAAGTCTGTTTGCGTAGGTTGAGCCTGATGCTAACGGTAGTCTTTCTGCGTCTGTGTCGATGTCCGATGTCCAACACATAATGGTTTGTTTGGCAACTTGGTCCTCTTCGGCCCCTGCTCGAGGTCGGTCGGCATATGGGCCATCTGGCGTCGAGTATGAAGACTAAGTCGTGGATTGTCACGTCAGTAGTTGCTCCGTCAATCAGACGGTCAGATCATGACACTGTATGCGGAGAAAACAGGTCGTGCGGTTGGTATGCGAGTGGCGCATGGTTCCGAGGTTATTTACCTTTCGTCGGATGTCAAATGGGATGAATGGTTGAGATTACCAGTAGGTTGCTATAAAAGGTCCAACCTTTGGTAGCATTTCCTTCACCTCCTTTGTAATTCCGCCATATGTCTCTCCTTCGTGATTGTTACTTGGAGCTTTCTCGAGTACGGATCTCGCCGTAGGACTCTGGCTGGAGTCTTCGGGGTTAGTAGATAGGTTGTTCCCTTAATAGCTGACTTTGGGGCTTGAACAATTAGCGCACACACTCTCATGAGATGTGAGGTATTTGATCTGTTTGTTGGATCACATATATATTGTTCATTAGAGGTGTCAGTGGTACTTAAGGAACAAGATGTAATGCAGGGTTTAAACGGTTTAAAATGACCCAGCTGTGATTACGAACAACCTGTGAAGGGTCGACTTGCTCATGACGGTTATATCAGAGGACATAATATATCTACAGTGAGGAGAGTGCAGCCCTCGAACTATAGTGGAGTCTCCAGGGGTTAACGAATGTTGGTTAGTTCGGTTGAAAGAGTTTTGACCGGATAATCTCGTATCGTTGGAGCTCATGATCTGTAGGTTCTTTAGGTTCTCCTGGCTAGCTTGGATAACGTCGTGCAACAGTATAAGAGAAAAGGAAAAAGAAAAAGAATTTGAATTGTTCAAATTCGGTTTATGGAAGGATGATGGACATATTTAAATATGATTTAAATATGGGAATGGTCTAAAACATGAATACGATTCATGTGCAAAAAGTCGGTTTTCGAAAAATCGTGCTTAGCCATATTATTTAATTAATATTTGATATTGAATTAAATAATTTGCATTAATTAAAAAGTTTAATTAATTAATATATATATATATATATATATATATTTTATTAATTAAAAATTTTAATTAATAAAATATTTATTATTATTTAAAATTAATTAAGAATTAATTTTTTTTATAAAATAATATATATATATATATATATATATATATGGCTATTCATTTAGTGAATGAAGATGGGGTATACGTTTTTGCTTAAAATCAAAATTGTTGGAGAATTCATTTAGATGCCCCTATTCTTCTTCTCATTTCCTTCATCTTTCAGTTTCCTTCTCCGTTTTCTTTTCTCTTCTCTTTTAACGAAGTCCCACCACTTCGTTGCACGACGCCGAGGATAGCGGGACTACCAGGGGTGGTCCTCGAGGCGTCTGAGAGAAGAAGGCCGGAAGAGTTCGTGACGAGCATCGAGCGGCGGAGCTGAAGAAATTTAGAACAAGGGTATGTTTTCTAATTTTTCTTTATTTCCGTCGTCAGAGCATGTTTTCTATTTGTTAAATTGATGAAATTAGAGTATCAACGATCCAAAATCGCTTCTGCAGTGTAATACGCTCCTTCAATTGGTATCAGAGTGTATTTTGATCAACTCAATTTGCATCAATTTAAGTTTGTGGGTATTTTAATTTAGAAATTGTTTCTGAATGGACGTCTAAAGTGAATATCGGTTTTGGCATTATTTCTTTTTAAATTTCTTTATTTGTAATTTCTCGAGAATGTATGGGCTTTAATGTGTGCTGAAGAGTATGTATTCTTTAGAGTCATTAGAGTCCATATAGGTTTCTTTGTGAAAGAAGCTCGAGTTTTGAGCTCGCCGAAATGTTCGGTGCAAGTTCAAACTCGTTCTAGGCTATACAAAGAGAAGCTCGAAGAGAAATTGACCGAAGTGTTCGGGGGAGCAAGCTTGTCCAAGACGGTACGAAGATTTCGAAGTCCGCTCAAGACTTAGCTTGTTGTTCAAGCTTGTAATAAAATAGTTATTGCTTGCTTGATGTCAAAACGGTCCACTTTAGTGTGTTTAATTATTTATGCATTGCGAATGTATGTTTTAATTAAATTCCATGTTTGTATGTGCATATAGTATGTCATATAGATTTAAAATTCCACCGTAAGAAGCATGCTCCGTGCATTGGTAATATATTATAAGTGTTATAATATACAGTATGCATATTTGAGAATTCATGAGTATTAATATAAGAGTTATATTAATTCATGAATTAGATGTTGTTAGTTTAATAGAATAACTAATATAAGTGTTATATTAATTATGAAATTAAATATACAACATATGTTGCCCTAGTTTTATGCATATTGTAGGTTATAAGTGTTATAATGTATAGGATGCATGTTTAATTCATAAGTATTAATATAAGAGTTATATTAATTCATGAATTAGTTGTTGTTTGGTTAATAGAATAATTGATATAATTGTTATATTAATTATGAAATTAAACATCCAACGTTAGATGCATAGTGTATGTTATAAGTGTTATAATGTATAGGATGCATGATTAATTCATGAGAATTGATATAAGTGTTATATTAATTTATGAATTAGGAGTTGTATGTTTAAGAGCATAATCGATATAAGTGTTATATTGATTATGAAGTTAAATATTCAACTTGTCATGCCTTAGCGAAAGAATGTTTGAGAAGCATGTAGAAGTTGTTGTAGAAAGTCTAGGTTTTGCAAGTGTTGTAAAAATGACTTAGACTTTTAAAATCTATAACAAAGAAAAACATGCTCATTTAGGGTTAAATAGTTCGATCAGGTTCATTAGATGAATAGGTCGAAATCTCATAAATGATAAGGTTATGAGAAACTCACCCGGTGAAATCTTGTCTAAGGTTGGAGGATTTGAATTGACGGAACACCTCCTACCTGGGGACTATCTGATACTTGAGTAAAGTTAACCCGACTTTATGAGCATGCGTGAGAGGTGTAAGGTTAGTAAAATGTTTATAACCTAGACATCTCAAGTAAAATTGTTTGCCTAGACTTAATATTTTATTTACTTAGCCAGATAAAACCTGAGTATTTACCCTAACACCGTCTATGATGCTTAGTAGATGTGTTGAGAAAAAATATATGATATATCCCTCTCCAGCTATGCACTCCTTATAGTTCACAACGTGAGAATTTTGCTTGGCCTCATGATGTCATATGGGGCATCTCCAGACGGGTGGTGTTTGCAACTTTCAATAGCAAGGTGAATGGAGTAAGTATCTATAGTAAGTGGGAGAAGGAAGTACGTCAGGGTTAGTAGATAGTTTGTTCCCTTAATAGCTGACTCCGGGGCTTGAACAATTAGCGCACACACTCTCATGAGATGAGAGAGTTATTTGATTTGTTTGTTGGACCACAGATCTATTGTTCATTAGAGGTGTTAGTGGTACTTAAGGAACAAGATGTAATGCATGGGTTAAACGGTTTAAAATGACCCAGCTGTGATTACGAACAACCTGTGAAGGGTCGACTTGCTCATGACGGTTATATCAGAGGACATAATATATCTACAGTGAGGAGAGTGCAACCCTCAGACTATAGTGGAGTCTCCGGGAGTTAACGAATGTTGGTTAGTTCGGTTGAAAGAGTTTTGACCGGATAATCTCGTATCGTTGGAGCTCATGATCTGTAGGTCTTTTAGGTTCTCCTGGCTAGCTTGGATAACGTCGTGCAATAGTATAAGAGAAAAAGAAAAAGAATTTGAATTGTTCAAATTCGGTTTATGGAAGGATGATAAACATATTTAAATATGATTTAAATATGAGAATGGTCTAAAACATGAATACGATTCGTGTGCAAAAAGTCGGTTTTCGAAAAACCGGGCTTAGCCATATTATTTAATTAATATTTGATATTAAATTAAATAATTTTAATTAATTAAAAAAGTTTAATTAATTAATATATAGATATATATATATATATATATATATTTTTATTAATTAAAAAGTTTAATTAATAAAATATTTATTATTATTTAAAGTTAGTTAAGAATTATTTTTTTATAAAATAATATATATATATATATAGAAATAAATAAATAAATGTGTCATGCACACATGTTATTATATATGTGTTAATATATATATGGCTATTCATTTGGTGAATGAAGATGGGGTGTACGTTTTGCTTAAAATCAAAATTGTTGGAGAATTCATTTAGATGCCCCTGTTCTTCTTCCCATTTCCTTTATCTTTCACTTTCCTTTTCCGTTTTCTTTTCTCTTCTCTTTTAACGAAGTCCCACCACTTCGTTGCATGACGCTGAGGATAGCGGGACTATCATGGGTGGTTCTCGAGGCGTCCGAGAGAAGAAGGCCGGAAGAGTTCGTGACGAGGATCGAGCGACGGAGCTGAAGAAATTTAGAACAACAAGGGTATGTTTTCTAATTTTTATTTATTTCCGTCGTCAGAACATGTTTTCTATTTGTTAAATTGATGAAATTAGAGTATCAACGATCCAAAATTGTTTCTGCAGCGTAATACGCTCCTTCAAATACATAATTTAATACAATTGTAAATCCAAAAATTAAGGCATTAATGATATTAATCAATTCTAAGGTCATTTACTCTTTTCTTCAAGCAAAACTCAAAACTCTCTCTTCAAATATATATATATATATATATATATATATATATATATATATATATTTTTATTTTTTTGCATATATACATTATTATGCAAAACTCTCTCTCCAAAGACATATATACATGGTATAATCAAATATAGATTAATATACTACCATATGTTAAAGATATGTAATTAGTTATATATGGTGTATATTCGTGTAAATAAAAATGTCACCAGTTTTAAACATAAAATTCAGTTAGACATGAAATATTTTCATATATACCGTATATATTGATAATATATATTCATACCTGATGGTTCATTTATACATTAAATATTTTCATATAAGTGTAAATGATAACTATTTAAAAGTAAAGAAATATGAACCTAAGTTCCAGAATTGGTATATTTTAAATATGAAAGAAATGTATGAACTTATGTTATGAATATATATTCACTAGAATAATAGAACTACCTAAACAGTTTAATAGAACTACCTAAACAGTTGAATGTATAATATATGAGTTAGTATATGATATATATTCATAATTGACTTCTTATTAAATAGACAATGTTATATTCAATTTCTAATTTGTCTACCCATATGTACATGGTATGATCGAATATAAATTAATATACTACCATATGTAATCATTATTATGTAATTCGTTATAAATGGTATATTTTTATATAAATGAAAATATCAACTATTTTAAACATAAGATTAAGTTATGTATGAAATATCTTCATATTTACGGTATATTATGAATATATTCATACCTATTAATTTATTTGCACATTGAATATTTTCAAATAAATAAATTGACTAAAATCGTGAGATTTTACTTGGAGAGAAATGAAGACAATTTGATTAAAAAAACTAAAATAATGGGATAAATTCTTTTAATTAATGGATAGGAGAGAGAAACAATTAAAGTGCAAAAATAATGGGATTATAAGATTTATAAATAATTCAAAATAAATGAAAAATGTAATTAATTAATAATGAGAGAGAAAATTTAAAAAGACATAATAGTCTTCCAATTTGGTGAAAACTTGTTTGTGAAAATGATACTGTATTTGAACATTTTTTTAAAATATGATTTTTAAGTAGGCTACGGTGCACAATTTTCCTAAAAAAAAATGAAGTCCAAAAGGCCTAAACAAAGCCTATATTAGCTCAAATTAACCAAACTAAGCCAGAAGGGCCATTTAGCCTGATTTTCTTAAGAAAAATGAAGTTCAAAATACCGTTTGATAACGTTCTCGTTTCCTATTTCCTGTTTTTGTTTCTCATTTTTTAAGAAACAAACTTGTTTGATAATTGTTTATGTTTCTTGTTTCTAAATTTTGAGAAACGTTTCCAAAAAATGAGCAAATTTTGAGAAACTACAAAATGTTGTTTCTCTTTGTTCCGTTCCCATTTATAAAATAGCGTTACAATTTTTTTTTTTTTTTAAAAAGTGTGATTGGTTTGGTGACAAGTGATGTGCTTAGATAAGCTCCTTACATTCCTTACATTTTTTTTTCTTCCTCCTAATTTTGCAATATTTTTTTATATATTATTTTAATTTTAAATTTTGCCACTTTCTATTTTTGTTTTGTTTGAGAATATATTAATATTAATGTGAACCTAATATTAATAAATAAGTCTTTTATCCCATCTAACTACATTAAAATATTTATTTATTAATTGTAAAAAAAAGGCTTATTTATTAATTGAAGTATTTTAAAAAAAAAAAAAATTCTTCATAAATATCTATGGATATTTTTTTTATCAACATTTTCATAAAATTTAGACATTGGTATTTTCATCAACATCCACATTTTAAACTTTGCAAATAAGCATTTCACAGTTTTTAAATAAGTTTAATTTTCTTACTATTTAAATATTATATTCACAATAATGATATTTTAGATATATAACGTCAATTTATCTAAAATATAATTGAAATATCGATATTGAGTTCATTAACACATGAAAATGTTGATGAAGATGTATACACGTCGACAAAAATTTAAAACGCGGTCCATAACAAATAATGACAAATTGGCAATGACTTCGAGATTTTAGAGAAAAGTGACATCATCCATAAATGTTTAACTACCGACATTTCTCACTCCAAAATGTTATTGAATGTTGTTTTAGTGGGTAGAAGACTCGATTCCTTATTCTTAAACAAATGTCTCCTTATCCTGTCAATACACAAAAACATATACCAAATCAAATCAAATTTAGGTAACATTTGAAGTATAAATACAATTAAATGGTTGTTTTTAATTTTGCATCGAGACTTATTTGTATTCGATTATGTAAACTTTAGATAGTTTTTTTTTAATATATATTTCAATGCATGTTATATCTTTTTTATATTATGTATAATAAATTCTATTTAAACTATAAAAACGAAAAAAACATAAAGTGAAAAGAGAAACAATTAAAAAAAATATATATATGTTAATTTATTTTGTTTATAATTTTTTTCAAAAAACAAGAAACGTTATCAAACAAGTTTCTGATTCTGTTTCATTTTTTCAAGAAACAAGAAACATGAGTAGTTATAAAAAAATGTTCCTGTTTCTAGTTCTAAAAAAATAGGGAACAAGAAACAGTAAACATGAAACATGAAACAAGAAACAAGAACGTCATCAAACGGACCCTTAAAAGCTCAAACAAGGCCTATATTAGTCCAAATTAACCAAACTAAGCAAGCTCTCATATTGGCTCAAATGAAGATTGATTGTTGAGAAATTATGGTAAAATGCATTATTTTGACCCCATATTTCATAAATGTCACCAAGTTTTAAATATTGCGACTTTAACACGGTTTGATTTTTTTTTTTTTTTAATCTCGCAATTGTCCTTTTATTTTCGAAAATAAGAAAAAATAATTATATATTTTATATTCCATAAATATGTTCTGATTTAATGTTATATGAAATTATTTATAATTCATAAATAATGTTGATTAAATTTATTAAATATCATCTTATTTTTCCTTTATTTATATTTTTCACCAATTTGGAAACTATTTCTCTAAAAAAAATTAATTGAATACCCTTTTTTTTTCTTATCTCTTTCTCTCTCTTGCCAATCCATGTAATTGTTTTTAAAAAAAATAAAAATCTATCTTTTAATTCATGTGTTCATCGCAAATACATCAACCATAAATTTTTTTTTTCAGTTCCCAAATTCTTGAAATTATTTTATATGATTTTTTTTTTTTTTTTGAGTACATTGGGGATGGGGGATTCGAACCACAGACCTTTTGGTCATCAAGTCATACATATGCTGAGCTATGCTCCCTTTGGCTATTTTATATGAAATTATTTATATTGTTTTGATATTTTTCATTTATTTTGAATATTACCATTATTTTTTTTCTTATTTATATCACTTACGAATTTTGACAACTAATTTTTCTAAAAAAAAATTGTTCTTTAAGTTTAATTTATTTGAGTTTTTTTTTTTTTTTTTTTTTTTTAATTTCTTTAATCAGGAATACTTCTTTAATATATATCCGAATATAATTTAGACTCGTTACCTAATTGACAAACAAAATTGTATTCGTATACCTCAATAACTTAATATATACACAAATATAATTTATAATTACTACCTAATTAAACATCAAAATTGTATCCTTATACCGACATTATTTAATATATATATATATATATCAAAATATATTATAAAATCATGACGTAATTGACAATTTAGTATATATATAGTACCAAAATATAATGTATAATCATCGAAATTGTATTTGTATACCTGGATTACTTAATATATACTCTAATATAATTTATAAATGATACCTATTTGGCAATCAAAATTATATAAGTATACCTGCATTATTTAATATATACCCTAATATAATGTATAATCGATAAATATTTATGTATAATCGATACCTAATTAACAAACAAAATTTTATTTTTATACCTTAATTATTGAATATATACTCGAATATAATGTATAATCGTGACATACTTACAAATAAATTTGTATTTGTATATCTGCATTACTTAATATATACTCGAATATAATGTATAATCATTAGGGAAATTGTAATAGATAGCCAAACAAATTAGGATAATTGCAAATTTAACTACACTTTTTAGAGTTCGTAAATATAGCAAAATTTTCAATTTTTACTTTTTTGTTTTTCCCGAATATAATGTATAATCATTAGGGAAATTGTAATAGATAGCCAAACAAATTAACTTTTTTGTTTTTCCCAAATATAATGTATAATCATTAGGGAAATTGTAATAGATAGCCAAAGAAATTAGGATAATTGTAAATTTAACTACACTTTTTAGAGTTTGCAAATATAACAAAATTTTCAATTTTTACTTTTTTGTTTTTAAGATATTCTTATTTTTTCTATTTTAATTAATGCGATGATTGAACTCATAACTTCTTAGTCGTAAGCTCAACCTTACGTCAATTGAGCTATGCTCGGGTTGACCATTTTTCCCTTTCTTTGTTGGGTCTTCACTGTCGGATCCAATGGGGATACGAAGAGGAGGGCACGGTGGAGCAACCTCATCGGAGAGGCGGAGCGGATAGCGATCAATATGAGCGTTGAAGAGACTGGTGAAGTAACCGTCAAACCCTAACCATTTGGTGTTCACAACATCCATCGTCCAACACTCGCTCTGAAATCCGAACATCGCATTGAACGATCCAGATGGGTTTTTTCTTGGAATTGCAATCGCCATTGATTCCGATTTCAATCGAATTTCAGATTTCAATTTTAGAAATATTGAAATCAGAGAAGAGGAAACAAATTTCAATTTCAATTTCAGAGTAGAGAAGAGAAGATTCCACTTGTCATTGGAATGTTGGCATTTGCAGTACTTAAGCTTGAAATCAGAGGTAAAATCTAATCATTTTCCTAGGCTGGTTTATAGCTGCGATTCACCTTCTTTTAGGGGGGTTTTCTAACTAAATGTTTGCATTGATGTTTGTTCAAATTGAATTTTAGGATTTTGTTTTTACTTTTGTTTTTGTGTTGAATACAGTTGCATTGAGGTTTGATTTTGTTTTTTAGGTTTCTTTCTTGGAATTTGTGTAGATTTCGTTTAGGAAGTTGAATGATGTTTCCAATTTATCGAGTTTGGGAGGTGATTTATGAGGAGGATTAGAATAATGTTGATTGTTTCATGGGTGGAAGGACTAAATGAAGCGGAAAAGATTATGTTATGTACTTTGAAATTAAAATGTTCGAACAGTAAGAAATTTCGTTCATATGCTTAAACGAGGAACCCATCTCGTTTCTCATTAGAATAAATCAATGTTTATGGTGAGTCCTAACCCGCAAGATCATATGGTGGAGGAAATCGTTGTTGAGCTTAAGGTGAAGCACACAACTACATTAGGTTAGTATCTTGGACTCACGTCCCAAAACGCTCATAATAAAAGGTAGATTTTCAACACTATCAAAGAAAGAGTTTGAAAAGTTCCTCATGGCTTGAAAGGGAAGTTTTTTTTCTTCCTTTTTTTTGTGCAGGTGACAAAGAAGTGCTAATCAAGGCAGTGGACTAGTCATTCCGATTTACACGATGAGTTATTTTAAAATTCCTTTAAATCTTTGTACTGAAATGAATGTTTTATGTACTAGATTTTGGTGGGGTTCTTATGATATTGAGAGGAAAATCTATTGGCGAAACTGGAAGTGGACATGTGTTGCTAAAGATCAAGGCAATATAGGTCTTAAAGACATTCACCTTTTCAACCAAGCAATTTTGGCTAAACAAAGTTGGAGACTAATTAAACATCCAAATAACTTGGTCGCGAGGATTCTTCGAGGAAGATACTATAAATATGACAACTTCCTCCTGACTTCGATTGGTCATAACCCATATAATATTTGGCAAAACATATTTTGGGGCCGAGAGTTACTCAAAAAAGGATACCATTCGCGAATTGGAAATGGTTTGAATGTTGATTCTTCAACCGAACCATGGATTCCTCGTGAGGGTTTTTGTAGGCCGATTTGTATGAGGTGAGCGCCATTCTAAATATTCCTTCGAGAGTCTATTCAGACTAAGTGATGAAGAAATTTGTAACGTGGACAAAAAAAGTGTTTAAATTCAAGAGCGCCTACAAGCTTGATATGCCGATAACAATGAGGGATGCGGCTTGGAGCTCGGGAGTTAAGCTTCAATCTAGACATTGGAAGGAATTTTATGGCATGCAAAAGTTCGTCTAAAAGCCAATATATGTTGTTGGCAGATTGTCTATGACATAAATTCATATTCTTACTAATCTTGCAAATAAGGGAGTTCAGGCTAATTTGCTTTGTGTTTTCTGCAAGAAAAGAAATGAGTCATCCAAACATCTATTTTGGGAATGCAAGTATACCAAACAACTTTGGCACTACTATTATAATTTGTCTACTGATGCGACCTCTAATTGTGATAGGTCTTAGTGGGTTGTGCAAGATATATGCTTGCATGCCTTTGGACTATCGCCGTGGATGACATACTTGAGCGAAGTCTTATACTATTATAGGGGCTACTGTAATCAAATTCTCCATAATGACATTCGATGACCAAGCCTTTTGCTTGATGTTGGAAAAATCGTTCGATCAGTTTAACGGACACTAAAGTACCGCATCTACGAACGAGCACATTTAAGAACAACACTGCTGCCATACGACATCGGCGACCACTCTTTACTACTAGTTGACGTGGAACACAAACTTGCATAGAGGAAGGATAGCTTGGGTCATTCGTAACCAAGCGGGACACATTATAGCCATCGATTGTCGATGTATTAGTTGACTTGAGATCCAAGCGATTTGTGACGACCTTCAAACCTTTTCAAACGACCTCTAAGCCCTTTAAGACCCAAGCGATTTGTGACGACCTCCAAGCACATTGGCTTATTAGTCACTTGGATGTGAAAGAAAATGTGATTTCACATCATGTTTTTATGTAAAAAAAAACTTGGCTTGAGATGCAAGCGATTTATGACGACCTTCAAACCTTTTCAAACGACCTCTAAGCCCTTTAAGACCCAAGCGATTTGTGACGACCTCCAAGCACATTGGCCTATTAGTCGGTCAAATGTGAAAGAAAATGTGATTTCACATTATGTTTTTAGGTAAAAAAACCTATACAATTTAGTGTTATTTTTTTTTTTTAATATATTTATCCACTATCATCAAAACAAATCGCCCATCGTGGGGCTCGAACCCACGACCACAAGGTTAAGAGCCTTGCGCTCTACCAACTGAGCTAGACGGGCTCACTTGCTTAATTAAATCTTTACGTTGGTATAGAATGCATATATGTTAGTGCCAAAAACAGCCTATTTGGTTTTTTTTTTTATTAACGCTCTTTTTATGCCCTGTATTTTTTAGTCTATCTCGGTCTAGATTATCCATTTTTTAAATAAAAAAAATTTCTATGGGTTCTGGTTGCAATCTCGACTAGGATTTACCAAGATTGCAACCAACAAAAAAAAAAAAAAAAAAAAACAGAGATTGCAACCAAAACCCATATGAAAAAATTTCTATCAAGAGGAACATAATATAATTAAAATAATAAATTTGATTAACTATTAACATTGTTCCATTCCCAAGATGTACACACATTCGATTAAGAATGAACAACATATAATAAGAATGTGTGTACATCCTGATCTAGAATGTAATGATGTTAATTGTTTATAGAATTTAGTATTTTAATTATATTTTGTTCACTCTTGATAAAATGCGTGTACAATTCATTATTTTAATCTTGATCGAGATTAAGAAGAAGTAAAATGTAGAGGCAGAAGAAAAAAAAACGATCTGGTTCTGTTTTTTATTTCTTGGTTGCAAACCAACATTCAAGCCCAATCCATACTATATATATATATATATTTTTTTTTCGACACTTTAAAAAAAAAAATGAATAATCTCCGTGCTCGATCCTGGTCAGAATTGCACACACATAGGTTAAAAAATAGGAATATAAAGATAAATAAAAGTCCAAATGGACTGTTTTTGGCAATAACCCAATGCAGTTCCATTTTGAGGCCAAAATGTTAGTAAATTATGTTTTTCATTCATCTTGTGGTCTCAACTTTTCACTGAAATTTTAACATCACAGGGCTTCATTTTCTCCATAAATGGACAGTATTGGATTAGCCCATCTTAACAAGCCTACTGTTATTTTTCCACAACGATACCTTTTTAGGATTTTCCCCTTTTTTTTCCTCTTTACTATAGACTGATTCATTCAAAATCTAGGGCGATTGATATCCTCTTATGGGTCGTTTTGATATGCCAATATCAAAATGGAAAAAAAAAGTTGATAATGAGAAGTACTTCAGGAACCTGAAGTATGAAAATGAGATTGATGGGAATGTGGTGATTTTGTTTGGAGTGCTTGGGATGAATTTCAAATGTTTGAGAATTAAGAATCTTATGTTTGGTATGTGAGAATTATAGTTTTGTTAATATACTTTGCATTCATGAAATACGATTGTTTCTTTGGATATCCATGAGTGTCCGGAGCAGCTTGCGTGCACCTCGACTATTCTCAGCACAATCGACTAATCCTACCACATTTGGTTGCCAAGGTAAAACTCCTAACTAGTAGCTAGGATATTAAATCTTAGATAGTTGGCTATAATAGCTTGAACTCATTCACTCTAAGCCCTTTACTATTTACACGACTCTTATTGATCACTAGGGCAACCGATGGTGGTTGAGAATTCGACTATTAGGACTTGGCACAAACTATGCTTATTGATCCCATGCTTACACATTAACCATTCCTTAATGCCCAAGATTACAGAGGGATACCAGGGGCTATGATTTATGTAGTTTGATGAAGAGAGGAAGGTAACATTTGTAAATTTGGACCTCCTTTAGAATCATGATACTTCTGAATCATACATATACTTTACTTCAATGCATTTATAGATACACATACATGTATGTACATTGTACACTTATATAAACAGAGGTCTTTTTTAATTAAACCTCAATATATTTGGGTGTTTTTGTTATGCTCTGAGTTCTCAAGAAAACTCACCAAAATGGATTGTTCTATTTTTCTGACAACTGATAAGATCCCTAACAACATAATGTGATTTTTCTGATTAATTTACAGTTTTTCCATCATAGCTTTCACCTTCTTCAAGGAATTTGTTATGTGTTGCTTATTCAGAAACAAGTATCATAAGAAGGGAATACCCTTTTGGAATATCCTCTGGCCAGGAGCAAGAATTGCCAAAGGATCATAGATAGATTTCCTTTGCAAGATAGTCTGCCATTTGGGTCCAAAGTGAGATCTCCATTCTTCTTGGGTGCTGTAATGGGGGAGGTATTGCTTAACACCAGGGAGGTACTCAATACAGTAATCCAAAATTCTTTGATTTTGTTCTAAAATGTGTTGTAATCCATCTGTTCCTATGGAAGATGGAACTGCAGAAGATAAGAATGCCACTAAGTAGAAAATATCTTCATCTGGAGTGACCAAAGATGTTTTGTTGTTCCACCTGAACACCAATGAAAATTAATGACATGATAAAAAGAAAGTTTTTCTTATATTGGGTAATGAGTAAGTTATGAAACAATTACTTGGATTTGTTAACTGGGTAGATTATGATGGGACCATTGCTAGTATCCTTGAGGATGTTACCAAAGACCTCTTGAGCAAAATCATGTATTTGGGTTTTGGGGATCAGTAGATTTAGCCATGGATGAGGAATTTCCCATAAACCTTTTGCTCGTAGCTTGTTCTCTGAGACGTGTACACGATCGAGGAAATCGAGGTAAGTAACTTCTGATGTGAAGAGGGTGGATGGAATATAGCTCAATCCTGTCAACAAGCTTTCAACTTTCTGCCATTAGAAGAAACAGAAGTTAGGGAGCAGTATTTTATGGGGTTTTGTTTTTGTTTTCTGTTTTCTTTTGTTTTTTTTAGATGAGCACAACTTCTGATGACTGCTCACCTTGTTCATAAAGTCAACTTCATCTGGGTTAAAGTACTTTGCTATTTCCAAGCAGTAGAAAACTTTTCCATCTGAATTGAATTTGCTGGCTTGCAGTGGTTCTTTGGGATTAAAGGAGGATCTCCAGTTATTGAGGAGACCAGTTCTATTAATAAATACAAATCCTTCAATATAATCAAATTGATCATTGGAGGATGATATTAGATACTCTTGGTCTCTTGTAAACTTGGAGAAGTCTGAGTACAGCACTCTTATCCATTTTACCTGTCAAAAAAGTGATGGAATTGTGTTTCAGTACCTTGCTGTAATAATGAAATGGAATATTATGCTCTTACCATTTTTGGTGCCTTTTCCAAAGAAATCCTTGCTCTTGTTATGATGCCAAACTGTCCAAGCCCACCAAGAACAGCATGGAAAAGGTCTGCATTTTGATTCTCTGAACAGGTAACCACCTCTCCTTTTCCTGAAAAAAGTTTCAGACATCAGGCTTTACTTACAGCTTTTATGTTTTCTCAAAAACATATTAGAAACAAAAAATGATTTCCAAATCTTGAAATGCATTTAGTTGGAGGAGCCACATGTTAAGGACAACAGATCCTCCACATATCTCCATATTGGTATGATATTGTCCACTTTGGGCATACACCCTCGTGACTTTACTTTTGGTTTCACCCAAAAGACATACAACGAAGATGTTGTTCCTCACTTATATACCCTTGATCTTTTCCTTTCTTAACTGGTGTGGGACTTTGGTCGCACTCCCAAGAGATTTTTTTCTCAACACCATACTCTAAAACCTTTTATTAAGATCAATGAGTTGAAAAAACTAGAACAGTGTAGAGAAAGTAGTCACTGTTGTCATTTTAAACTAGAATGTTACCAGAAAATAAAAAGTTGCTTCTTTGTGAAATGACAAGTGATGTTACATGATATATTGTAATATCAAGAAAAAAAAAAGAAAAAGATCTTTTGGGAAGGAATAAAATGAACAGTATGAAGGTACCTGTGACAACTTCCAGTTGATAAACATTGCTGATTTGGGGTCCATGCCTGAAAGCCTGGCCACTAATGCCAGCGTTGGACAAGGTGCCTCCAACAGTAAGGTGTAAGTAATCAGTCCAAGATTTTGGTGCCAGCCCTTGTTTAAGAGTTTCATGCAGGATATTTATCCACAGCTCTCCAGCTGAAACATCCACATAAGGTAATTCCCCTGCATTTATTTTCATTTCTGGTCCTTGAAATGATTCCATACTGATAACTACACCATCATAAGCTTGAGCTTGACCTTGGATGGAATGTCCATGGCCTCTAGCTGCAACCGTCAAGTCAGATGCGTATCCCATTCTGAAAATATGGTTTATCGTGTTCGAAATATCGAAGACGGATTTCGGATGTAAGACAGCTAATGGAAGTAAATGGAATCTGTTTCCAAAATCTGTTGCTGCTTGATGATTATTGTCAAAGCTAAGGTATCCATCCAATTCCAGTGTTTGCAGTGCATAAGTTGATATATCAGAGGAAACAAAATGAGAAGGAATTGTTGTTGGGGCTGCAAAAAGGTGGTTGGTGCTGTCAGGTATGCAACTGATGTATAGAAATATGTATAAGTTGAGGAAAATAATGGTTTGTTTGATGAAGCCAGAAGGTGGTGACCCCATCTTTTCCTGAGAGTATGTTTTGAGAAAGAGAGAGATATAGAGAGAAAGCTTCCCTTTGCTGTTCTTTGTGAGGCAAAGCAAAAAGAGAGGTTTAGAAGAGCCCTAAGAGATCCAATGGAATGAAAGAGAATTTAAAGAAGTTCTTGGGAGGCATAGTCAAACACATAGTTAGTGGTGACTTTGGGCAAGCTAGCTAGCTAGCTACCAGTACTCCTTTTGGTTTCACCTTTTTTAGGTTAAAAAACAGAGGAGAATATTTTTTTTTTTTGGACATTCGTGAGTGTCTGGACTAGCTTGCGCACACCTCGACTAATATAAAACAATTATCTGACCCTATTGTATTTAGTTGTCAAGGAAACTCGTAGGATATTAAATTCTAAGTAGGTGACTATCATGGTTTGAATCCATTCTCTCTAATACCTGATATAAAAAAACGTTATAGAGAAAAAATTTAAAGTGGAAAAACTAAAAAGAACTACCCAAAAACAAAACCAAAACCAAAACTATAAAGTCCCGTTTGTTAACCATTTGGTTTTTGGTCTTTGAAAATTGTGTTTGTTTTCTCACAATTTATTTTCTTAGGTAGACATTTGAATTCTTAGTCAAATTAAAAAAGCAAGAACAAATTTTTAAAAACTACTTTTTTTTAGTTTTCAAAACTCAGCTGGGATCTTACAAACATAGCTAAAAAGTAGATGACAAAACAAAGAAACCTATAGGTAGAAGTAGTGTTTATACGTTTAATTTTCAAACACCAAAAACCAAACGGTTATCAAACCGGGCGGCGTAAATATTTCCTTTTCCTTTTTTTCTATTGGCACTTTCTGAAAACAGTTTTCACCTTGACTATTAACAGAGGAAGGAAGGTGCAGGGTGGTGTTGTTGGTTACTGCATGAAGCAAAGATTTTATGTTTCTCCTAATACCAATCACTGCCTAAATTCACTGTTTGTCTTCTTTCTTTACACACTGAATGTCACTGCAAAACTACTGTAATTGTCTGAATTTTCACTGTTTGTCTGCTATATATATATACATATATATATATATTATATTATATTGTACAATCTGAATTCAATTTCCCTATTGCAGAGTGAATGGCGGGCTGGCCCCTACTAAGTTTCATGCTTCTTCAAGCTGAGTGTCTGTGGAGTCAGATTACTGGGACCCACTTCAGTTTTTCATCAGAAAAAGAGTATATATTTTGGCTTTGACAGCTCTTACCAAAGATCTATACAGTTATTTCCAATATAATTTTCATCAAGTTTTTACATATTCATTATTAGCTAGCTTTGCATATTCTCATCTTGAATTGCCTAACTCTCCAAATTTTAAGAAGTGTTTGGGCCACCAACTTGAGATTTGATGAACCGTATAATTCAGTCGACGTTTGGCCCACCAACTTGAAGTTGGGTGGACTGAGTTATTATAATCGAGTCGACGTTTGGCCCACCAACTTGGAGTTGGGTGGACTGAGTTATTCACTCTCCTGACTTCAATAGTACTTTTACTATTCACAAACTATTTTAACCCACTCAGCGCTCCAAACAACCCCTACAATCTACATTATACTCTATCTTAGAGTATCCCACATAGAAAAGATAAAATGACCTTGTTGGAATGCCTTAAATCTGTTATGACCCTCTACAACTGGTTCGATACTAGAGTCTCGCTGATTTGAGTTTTACTATTGATTTTGGGCTTTGACCCATTTTGTATTAGGTCATTAGAAGGGTGTCATATATAAACATTCTAATGACTTCAGCCGCCCCTAGTCTGTCATTGTAATTCTCTCCTATTCGTAATACGATTGTTCTCTCCCTTCTGCTCTTAGACGTAGCTAACACGACGTTAGTGAACCACGTAAATTCTGTGTCGATTTTTTTTTGCGCTTTTATTCGATTATATCGCAACAGACCTCACAATCTTTATAAGATATTTGAGTTATTCCTCTCATTGTCAATTGATTTTAAGATAGATCTTCGTGAAGTTCCAATTTTGGCCGAAATCGTCTCAGGAGGCTTTTTCAAATAATTTTCTCATGGTATATGCATACGAGACCATCTTTGAATTGGCTGAACCATCAAAAATTATCTTAGGAGGGTTTGGATGCAGATTTTGGTAGGGTCAGATAATGTTCTTATGAGAGAGGATTCGTACAGGTGCACGTGAACTAGCTCAATCCTCCACAGTTGTTAGAAAAAGTAAATAGAATAATAATAAGCATGATAGATATGTTGAATGTTGACAAATAAGCATTTAACAATCGATTTTTATGACTGTTCTTAAATCTCTTCATTCAATGTCATTTCATTTCAAATAATAGTGTTGTTTATTAGACTGAAGTTGTTTAAGTTAGAGGTACATTTAATCATTTAGATTATAATTTTCAAAAGTTATTCAAACATACAGTCAAGTGACTGTTTGTCATCATATATTTTCTTCTCAAGTGAAATAGAAAAGTCAGGACCACCAAGTAATTTGCATTCAACTGCATCTAGACTTTGTTGTATGGTTTCTTTGATTCACTGAGTGACAAAAGTTTAACCGTATTATGGGTTGACGTAGTGGTCATTAAGGTCGATCTTAAAAATTTAGAGGGAATGAGTTCAATCTATGGTAGTCACCTGCCTAGGAATTAATTTCCTATGAGTTTTCTTGACAAACAAATGTTGTAGGATCAAGTGGTTGTCCCGTGAGAATACAGTTGAAGTGCATGTCAGCTTGCTCCTGACACTCACGGATATAAAAAAAAAAAAAAAAAATGAGTGACAAAAGCCAAAAGGTTTTCTTTCAAAAGTTTAACTATATTATGAGTTGACCTAGTGGTCATTAAGGCCGGTCTTGAGAACTTAGAGGGAATGAGTTCAATCTATGGTAGTCACCTGCCTAGGAATTAATTTCCTATGAGTTTTCTTGACAAAAAAATGTTGTAGGGTCAAGTGGTTGTCCCGTGAGAATATAGTCGAGGTGCATGTCAGCTTGCTCTTGACACTCACGGATATAAAAAAAACAAAAAAATGAGTGACAAAAGCCAAAAAGTTTTCTTTCCAAAGTTTAACCATATTATGAGTTGACCTAGTGACCATCTGCCTAAGAATTAATTTTTTATGAGTTTTTTTGGAAAATAAATGTGGTTAGGGTTAGACAGTTGTCGTGTAAAATTAGTCGCACGTCAGGAGCAGCTGGTCTGGACACTCACAGATATAAAAACAAAAACAAAATAAAAAAAATTGTGTTACAAAATGTTTTTTTTTTTTTTTTTTTTTTGGGTGCAGTAGAAGAAGTGTTTGAAAAGGAAAGATGAAAGATATATATCTTCATATAATGAGTGCATATAGCAGCAAGCAGCATCAGCAAAGAAAAGGCTTTTGGTCAATCCAATGTACAGAAAGCTCAATTTACTACATGTGATAATTCATCATCTTTTGTGTGGATTTAAAAGGTATATGGCTTCATTGTCAAACTTCTAATGGAGGTTAAGAGAGAGAGGATTTTGAAGGGGTGGGGCCCTAAACATGTGATCTTCATAAGGGAGGGTAGTGGCCCAAGAAAAAGAAGATAAAGAAAGATTGAAAAGAAAGAAGAAGAAAATTAAGAGGCTTAGGCAAATGAATAGAGGATCATCTTCTCCAAGAGCCCACATCGACGTATGACTCTCTCTTCGGAGAGCGTAAGGTTTTTTTTTACCTTTCCTTAAAAATTTATGTTTTTTGACCTTCTCGTGATAAGCAAGTATCATCTCCTGTAAAAAGTCATTCGTACTCTTCGCTTAGCACGATGACACTATAATTGTCTCATTGTGATCATGCTCAGTGAAAAGTACTATGACCTCTCTTTGGGAGCGTAAGGTTTTTTTTATCTCTCCATGAAAAATTATGTTTTTTTTACCTTTTCGTGATAAACAAGTGTCCTCCCCTGTGAAAAGTCATTTGTACTCTTCGCTTAGCACGATGACACTATAATTGTCTCTTCGTGATCATGTTCAGTGTAGAATACTACAGATTTTGTGCACTTGCTTATCACGGAAGAAAGTAAAAAAATATAAATTTTAAACAATGGGATCATAAAACCTTATGTCCGAGGAGAGAGTTATTCGTGCAAATACCTATGGATAGAGGTGTATGTTTGGGTTTGGTAGAAATGGAATTTTGGGAGTGTCAAGATTACAAATTTGATTCCATTTGTTTGATTGGATGGCATTGATTCTAATTTCAATTTCAGTTGTAGCCCCAATATTATTATTATTATTATTATTCTTTTGTAGGAAAGTTGGACAATGGCCCATGAGGGTGGTTGAGTTGCTAGCTAGAGAGAACTCCTCAAAATGGTTGCTTTTTGTAACCTTCATGTGTGTGTACACTTATCTTTCAAACTCACCATCTAAAAAAGAAGGTAGAGAATATTAAAATTGTTTGGGAGTTCTTTTTGAAAAGTAGCTTTTCATTTTATGTCCTCATAAGAGACCTATGATGTTTGAGTGATTTATTATATAGGTTGGTTAAAGTTATTATGCACCTGAATTTACTATAAAGTTTGGAAGGAAGAATAATTAAAGTTTGTTCTAGAAAAGAAAACACTTTTTAACATGTTCGAGTGGAGGATTGGACTTAGGATCTCATAATCACTAGGCGATACATCAAACCATTTGAGTTATGCTCTTGTTGGCGAAAAGAAAACAGTTTAAACAATACAAACAAGAAAAAAAAATATTGTGTCTACCGTCTAATTTCTAAACTTTTAAAACTTCAAATTACACACATCTCAACTTATATTTCTATAATTGAGTGATTTATTATATAGGTTAAAATGTTTGTTTTTTTTTTTTTTTTTTTTAAGTATTTCATTGAAGCGGGGATTGAACCTATGACCTCTTAGTCAATGACACAACCTTATGTCAATTGAGCTAGACTCGTTTGATAAGTTAAATTTATTATACACTTAGAATTACTATAAATTTTGGGAGGAAGAATAATTTCGTCCATTGTAGAAAATAGTTGAAACAGTTCAAACATGATGGACAAAAATGTCAAATCGATCTAATTTCTAAAATTGTAAGAGTTCTAATTACGCTCCTGAACTTCTTATTACTTTTCTATTAGTTCATGCATCAATTAACATCATTAATGGATCAAATGAGATTTTAACGGTAACTTCAACTAACAAAATACCCATTAACTTTGATATAAGCTTCAATTATGTCCCTAAACTTTGAAAAGTTTCATTTCTACCATTTCTATCCTTGACCTTTGAAACTTTCTCCAAAAATACCTTTGAATTTTGAATTTGTTAAATAAAAAATCCATTAAAATAAAAGATGGAAATTGGCGTGACAGAGTTGAAGTGTAAAAATTAGAAAGTATACATAATATTATCTACAACTATACAAAAATTAAGATTGTTGTTACCATTTATTTCATCTCAAAAGATATTGTTACAATCATTTCCATAATCAATTTACGTAAATTTTACCATCTTATTTGAAAGAAAAAGCGCTTCATTGATATTTTTTGAAACAAATTTTAAAGTTCTAGAGTAAAAAAAAAAAAAAAAAAATTTATAGTCTAACGGCATAATTGAAACTTTCCTTAAAGTTTAGCGGTATTTTGTATATTTCAATTATTAAAAAAAAAAAAAAAACAACTAGGGAAGAATGTTTGGTGCATCCACATGTGAAGGCAGTCCAATCACAAAAATTTCCATGGCAACTCCATTTGGTTTTTGTGGTGTTAGCATGTAGGGGCCTGTTTGTGTACTTTGTTGAGAGAGGATATGGTCTTTCTTGCACATAAAAGAAGTAAATATTATATATTATTAAGAAAAATAAAAGGTGAGTAAAGAAAGTGGACATAGAGATGACAGTTTGAATGGAAGAAACACTAAAAAAGCAATTTTCTTCTTCTCCTTCTAACACCTAGATTGGCCTTCTCTATAAAATGCTCTTCTAATTCATTGCATTGCATTATGTGCCCAATAAGCTTCTATTTTGGAGATTATTAAACACTTAACTTTTCTTTATTGGGGGACCTTATGAGCATCACTTTGAAAATCAGCTTTTTTTTTTTCACTCCCTTATGAGAATGTATGTATTTATGTCTAAATACTTCCGTGCGTGTGGTAGTTGTTTGATAATTTTTTTTGAAAATCTGCCTTAGGGCAGAATCAAACCCCTACTCTCTGCTATCTTAAGCCAAGCGCTCACCCACTGCACCAAGTAGTTGTTCATTAAGTTACTTTCTTGTCTCAAATATTGGGAACAACGACATAATTTACTTGTCAAATCCAGCATAGCTCAATTGTCATAAAGACGTACCTTCGATCATGAAGTTTGAAGTTCGAATCTCATTTGAATTGAACTAAAAAAAAAAAAAATGATACAATCTTTCTTGAAAATTCGACTTAAAAAAAAGGGTCAAATCTCTACGACATTAGAGAGCAATAAATAGTATTGATGCTAAATTTTAAGAAATAAGGTTTAGGGTTTAATGTCAAGGGAATGAGTTCAATCATGGTGATCACCTACCTAGGAATTAATTACCTAGGAGTTTCTTTGACAGCTAAATGCTGGAGGATCCGACATGGGTTTAATGCACACTTTTGAGGAAATGAGTTCAATCTTTGGTGGCCACCTACTTAAGAATTAATTTCTTACGGGTTTTCTTGACAGTCAAATGTTGTAGGGTCAGGCAGTTTGTCCAGTGAGATTAGTCGAGGTACGCGTAAACTGGCTCGGACACTCACGGATAAAAAAAAAAAAAGAAGCTAAATTTTAAGATTTTGGCTTATCTTTTAACACTCTCTAGAATCTTGAATGGTTTTGTTTCTCTATCTAAAAAAATTGGATAGAGTTGATAGTGCCCACAACCTAAAACAACCCCTAGAAAGAATTATTTTTTGGGTTATATAAATGGAAAGTTTCTTCATCTATCTTTTATACCAAATTTGATCCATAAATGCATTCTTGTTCAAATCCCTAATTTATTGTTGAAGCTTATGTCTTTGTTTAGAACAATTATGTGTTTCAAGTCGTTATTAAAATATAAGATGGTTTTGAAATATATTTTTTTCATTTTTATTTATTTGAAAGAATTTTCCAAATGATGTCCAAATTTAAAAAATGAAAAAGAACTATTGTGTTTTTCATAGCTTCTTCATTTGCTTTCAAGTTAAATACTTTTAGAGTATGTTTGATGACGAGTGAGAGATTATTATACATTTAAAATCATTATTAGTCAAGGGTATAAAAATAAACTAAAAAAAAAAAAAAATGAGAGAGAAGACAAATTTTAAAAGACTGTTACCTAACCATTATACTTTGTTTTAAAATGTAAACCGACTAAGGGCTCGGGATTGGGGTGCGAGCGTGAAAAATCAATTTTAAAAAAATCTTAACAATTTTTGGTAAAACAATTTTTTTTTTAAATTTATATAAAATCACTTCCTTGATTTTGAGATTGTGTGAATGGTAGCTTTAACTTTTAGCTTCTAGATTAATCAGTCGTTTTTTTCATTAAAATATTTTCGAGCTGACCACTTATATCCTTCAACATCCTTCCTTTTTTTCATGCAACCAAGGTGTGGTTGAGTTTTATATAAACTTGAAGTCAATTACATAAGAACATCACGATTATTTGACGGTATTTTTTTTTTTTTTTTTGTTATTTAGTCCTGAATTTTTTACTCTCTTCTTACCTACATTTGGATGGAAAAGTAGAAATAGAAGAGGAAGAAAAAATCGTCACTCAAAATTTGTTTTAGATACTATTTGATGTAACAATTATTTTTACTAGGCTTTTATCATATAAATCTAAAGAAATATCAAAATATTATTTATAATTTAGTGAAATTGTACGTCAATTTAGAGTAAAATAATTAAAAATATAGCATTTTTTTTAATTTTTTTTTGTAGATATGACAATTTCTATCACTGATAGTATGGTCTATCGCTGATTTTTAGTCTATCAATAATAGTAGTCTATCAGTGATAGCCATATCTAACTAGTAATAGTACTTTCACTGATAGTAGTCTATCAGTGATAACATATATAACCGATAGCTTCTAGTGATAGCCACTGATTTTTTTGCCATATTTGCAAAATGTTTAAATTTTGCTAAATTTGCAATTATTTTGGACCTGATTACTATTTGTGCAACCAGTCCTATAATTTAAACTATAAAAACTATAAATAATTAAATTATAATCATTCCTATATTGAATATTAACATATAAATAATTATTCTCTAAAAAAACGTATAAATAACTAAAATAATATGTCTATTTTAGTCTTTACTGTCAAGCCACAACAAATTTTGTTGGAACTTACCACCGAATGCGTGCTTTAAAATTGAAATTTACATCAAACAACTCATTTTTCTAAAAGTACAACTAACAACAATTATTTATTATTTTAAAAGCTACCCCAATCCCAGATGGAGCCTAAAAATTCTAGTAAAATCTCTCTAAATTAAAAGATCTCGTTTAATAAGGTTTTTTTTTTATTGGTTTTTGTTTTAGTATAACATGGGTTGTGGAATTCAAACCTCAAACGTACTGGTCCATGACGTCACGCTTGAGTCACACCACAATCCTCTAAAATTGGAGGTTACTAGATCCAGTTTGGGTCTGACAGGGGGACACAACTGATCAGGTGGTCACATCCGTGACAGCACCTCGACACAATCGACAATTTCCGTCGCTGCAGATGCGCGACGACCCGGCAATGCTGTCTCATGTGTTTAGTTTGACGTACGGTGTCGGTCCCCTCTTCGGCGGTCACATCCGTGACAGCACCTCGACACAATCGACAATTTTCGTCGCTGCAGATGCGCGACGACCCGACAATGCTGTCTCATGTGTTTAGTTTGACGAACGGTGTCAGTCCCCTCTTCATCATGAGAGGGGAGGCCGATTCCAACTGACACGTCCACCTCATACGTCAATTCACTACTATATATAAAAAAAACATCATCCTTCCTTATCGAGTAAGTTGGATTCTCCACTCTTGGACAATCTACTCTAACCTATCTATTGCTTGACTTTTCTCTTTTCTCAACTCTCTGACTGACTTAAGCATCAGAGCGTATTGGACCGAGCCCCACATCGATACAAGTTTGCCTCTGTTTCTTCTTTGCAGGTCCGCTTGGAGCGCCGCCGACCAAAGATTTCAACTCGAGGAGATGATACAAATTCTTGCGCGCCAACACTAATGATACCTTAAAATTTAAAAATTTAGATAACATTTTAAAAGCATCTCTAAAAAGTGAATTAATGACAATAACAAAAATAGTATCAACAAACAAATTAACTTATTTTTTCAAAAAATACAAAGTGTACTTGATTCAAACAAATCTGCCAACATGATCATAACTCACTTAACAATCAACTAGTGACTATGAGTTCCGCAATTCGAATCCCTCTCCCGACCTGTTGTAAAAAAAAAAAAAACAATAATCAAAAGGGTCTTTTTTAAAAAATTTGTGTTATCATATAATTGGATTCTAAATGGATTTTGGATAATACATAATCCCATATATACTAATAAGTTTGAAACCCAAAAAGAAGAAAGAAGAAGAAAGAATGATGATGGGCAAATTTTGATTTTCAAATCTACAATGATGGATCTCTTTTTCAATCTCTTCTTCTTCTTATTTTTTTATTTTTTCTCTTGCATACTAAAAAGTGAAACAAACAAACTGAGCTTTCAATCCAAAAAGGCTGGCCTATCCAAGCTTCTGGCTTTCAAAACCCTAGATCCCCTGCACTTTGACAACCCACCAGTGATAATATCCTTTCATAAATAAATAAATAAATATATATATATATATATATATATATATATATTTTGCTCAATTTCCCATTTTAAGCTATATTTTTTTATATATATATATATTACACACACTTGTGGGGAAAAATAAAAATAAAAATAGTCAGCTTTTATCACCACTGACAACTTCAGCTTTGGTCTTTTGGATCTCTCCCTTTACATTCTCCTAATTTTAATTTTAATTTACATTCTTTGGGTGATTTTGGAAAATTAATTGTGGTTAAAAAACAAAGCCAAAATTTGAAAATTAAAAAAAACTAATTTGTTTTTTTTTTCCTACCAATGTTTTAAAATATGAAGCCAAATTTGATTTTTTTTTTAAAAAAAGAGTAGTTTTTAAAAAATTATTTGTATTTTTGAAATTTGGGTAAGAATTCAAATTTTTGTTTAAAAAAGGGAAAAATTGAAAGAAAACAAATATAAATTTTAAAAATGACTAAAAATTAAAAACAAAACCGTTATCAAAAGGGGCTTTGATGTTTTATTTTATTTAGAGGTACACAAATAGTCACCTTGTCTATGATTTTATATTAATATCCAAAGTTCCTATTTTTATAAAAAAAATGTTCAACTACTTTAATATTTTTCATAAAAGTTGGGTTGCAATTACTTACAAACTCTTAAACATCTTTAACGTTTTTTTTTAAAATTGATCTTTATGATTTTATATTAATATCTAAAGTTTCTATTTTTATAAAAAAAAAATGTTCAACTACTTTCAGATTTTTCATAAAAGTCGGGTTGTAATTACTTTCAAACTCTTAAACACCTTAACGTTTTTTTAAATGGATCTCCCAATCCCCGTTTTTCTAAAAACTTAATCAAGACACCAATCTAAATAACATTAAGTGGAGATTGGGGTCTTGATTAAGTTTTTAGAAAATTGGTTTTCTTCCCCTTCGTCTACTGCCTTCTTAAGAAAATTAAGGACCCCAGCCTCTACATTTCTTCCTCTGCTTCCATTTTTTTTCTCTTCTTAGCGGAGTCCCACAACTCCGTTGCACGGCGCCGAGGATAGCGGGACTACCTAGGGTGGTCCTCGCAGCGTTCGTGAGAAGAGGTCGGAAGAGTTCGTGACGTGGAACGGTCGACGGACTTGAAGAAATTTGGAACTACAAGGGTATGTATTCTAAATTTCTTATTTCCCTTGTTTGAGCATGTTTTCTATTTGTTAAATTGATAAAATTTGAGTATCATCGGTCAAAAATCGCTTCCGCTGCGTATATCGCTCCATCAATTGGTATCAGAGCGATTTTGTGATTAACTCAATTTGCATCAATTTAAGATGATGGGTATTTTAATTTAGAAATTTTTTCTGAATTGGCGTCTAAAGTGAATATCGATTTTGGCATAGTTTTTTTTTTTTTTTTTAATTTCCTTATTTGTAATTGCCCGAGAATGTATGAGCTTTAATGTGTGCTGAAGCGTATGTATTTTTAGAGTCATTAGAGTCCATATAGGTTTCTTTGTGAAAGAAGCTCGAGTTTTTGAGCTGGCCGAATTGTCCGGTGTTAGTTCAAACTCGTTCTAGGCAATACGAAGAGAAGCTCGAAGAGAAATTGGCTGAAGCGTTCGGGGGAGCAAGCTTGTCAAAGGCGGTGCGGAGAGTTCGAAGTCCGCTCAAGACTTATCTTGTTGATTAAACTTGTAATAAAATAGTTATTGCTTGCTAAATGCCAAAATCGATCCACTTTAGTGTGTTTAATTAATTATGTATTGCGAATGTATGTTTGAATTAAAATCCATGTTTGTATGTGCATAACGTATGCCATATAGATTTAAAATCCCACCGTAGGAAGCATGCTCCATGCATTGAAAATATGTTATAAGTGTATAAAGTGAATATCGATTTTGGCATAGTTTTTTTTTTTTTAATTTCCTTATTTGTAATTGCCCGAGAATGTATGAGCTTTAATGTGTGCTGAAGCGTATGTATTTTTAGAGTCATTAGAGTCCATATAGGTTTCTTTGTGAAAGAAGCTCGAGTTTTTGAGCTGGCCGAATTGTCCGGTGTTAGTTCAAACTCGTTCTAGGCAATACGAAGAGAAGCTCGAAGAGAAATTGGCTGAAGCGTTCGGGGGAGCAAGCTTGTCAAAGGCGGTGCGGAGAGTTCGAAGTCCGCTCAAGACTTAGCTTGTTGATTAAGCTTGTAATAAAATAGTTATTGCTTGCTAAATGCCAAAATCGATCCACTTTAGTGTGTTTAATTAATTATGTATTGCGAATGTATGTTTTAATTAAAATCCATGTTTGTATGTGCATAACGTATGCCATATAGATTTAAAATCCCACCGTAGGAAGCATGCTCCATGCATTGAAAATATGTTATAAGTGTTATAATATATAGTATGCATATTTGAGAATTCATGAGTATTAATATAAACCAGGGCAACCTATGTTGTATATTTAATTTCATAATTAATATAACACTTATATCAATTATTCTATTAAATTAACAACATCTAATTCATGAATTAATATAAGAGTTATATTAATTCAGAGTTATATTAATTCATGAATTAGATGTTGTTAATTTAATAGAATAATTGATATAAGTGTTATATTAATTATGAAATTAAATATACAACATAGGTTGTCCTGGTTTTATGCATATTGTAGGTTATAAGTGTTATAATGTATAGGATGCATGTTTAATTCATGAGTATTAATATAAGAGTTATATTAGTTCATGAATTAGTTGTTGTTTGCTTAATAGAATAATTGATATAAGTGTTATATTAATTATGAAATTAAACTTCCAACTTTAGATGCATATTGTATGTTATAATTGTTATAATGTATATGATGCATGCTTAATTTATTTGAATTGATATAAGTGTTATATTAATTTATGAATTATGAGTTGTATGTTTAAGAGCATAATCGATATAAGTGTTATATTGATTATGATGTTAAATATTCAACTTGTCATGCCTTAGCGAATGTATGTTTGAGAAGCATATAGATGGTTGTTTTAGTAAGTCTAGTTTTTACAAGTGTTGTAAAAATGACTTAGACTTTTAAAATCTATAACAAAGAAAAACATGTTCATTTAGGGTTAAATGAGTCGATCTGGTTCATTAGATGAATAAGTCGATATCTCGTAAATGCTAAGGTTATGAGAAACTCACCCGATGAACTCCTGTCTAAGGTTGAAGGATTTGAATTGACGGAACACCTCTTACCTGGGGACGATCCGGTACTTGAGTAAAGTTAACCGGCTTTATGAGCATGCGTGTGAGGTGTGAGGTTAATAATTTGTTATTATAACCTAGACATCTCAGGTAAATAGTTTGCCTAGACTTAGGCTTTATTTACTTAGCCGGATAAAACCTGAGTATTTACCCTTTTCACCGTCTATGATGCTTAGTAGATGTGTTGAGAAGGAATATATGATATATCCCTCTTCTGCTACGCACTCCCTATAGTTCACAACGTGAGAATTTTGTTTGGCCTCATGATGCCATATGGGGCATATCCATACGGGTGGTGTTTGCAACTTTCAATAGCAAGGTGAATGGAGTAAGTGTCTATAGTAAGTGGGAGAAGGAAGTGCGTCAGTATTTCCTGCGGTCTCCTCCATTGGATTGAACCGGGAGATTCCCATGTTCTGCCTGCAGGCTGCCCTAGGGGCACCATCCAAACGGAGGGCTGGGCATGGGAGATCGAACATCTCAGTCACCATTTATGGATAAAGAAACACAGGGCCATTCCCAACTCTGACATTCCCTACGGTTGCACTGTTGGGGCCGTCCTGTGAATTCTAAAAATGGAGGGTCACACTTACGGGATTTGCTAAGGAGTTAGTAAATCCAGACAAAAAACGATAACTAAGATGCTAATGGAATATGAGTTATCTGGCATTAGCATTTAGTCAAGATTGTCTTGATTTAGTAAAGGAGTGCTCAACTGATCCTACGACAGCGACCATTCCGACTTACTAAAGTATCGTAGCTAGTAAATAAAGAGTTTGGGTACTTTATTTACTGCTAAATTTATTTTTAATTGGTTTAAATAGGTTAAAACCGTTTCACTAATAGTTTTACATTCTGTTTCAGCATGTCGAGTTCGTTTATACAGCTCCTATCACACGACAAATTAACTGGAGAAAATTATGGGACGTGGAAGTCGAACCTAAATGCGATTTTGGTTCTTGACGACCTGAGATCTGTCTTAACGGAGGAGTGTCCTCTGGTTCCTGGTTCTAGTGCCTCACGAACTGTTCGTGAAATATACGATGGTTGGATTAGGGCTAATGATAAAGCCCGAGTCTACATCTTGGCAAACATATCAGATGTTTTGGCCAAGAAGCACGAAGCTATTGTTTCCGCGAAGAAAATCATGTCTTCATTACAAGGGATGTTCGGGCAACCATCCACATCTCTTCGTCATGAAGCCTTCAAGAACATTTACAACTCGCACATGGTGGAGGGTATCTCTGTTAGGGAGCACGTCCTTAACATGATGGTCCACTTTAATGTGGCAGAGGTAAATGGTGCTACCCTCGACGAAAACAGTCAAGTTTGTTTAATCTTGGAATCTCTTCCGAAGAGTTTCCTTAATTTTAGGACCAATTTGGTCATGAATAAGATTGAATACAATTTGACATCTCTTTTGAACGAGCTTCAGATTTATTAGTCTCTGCATACTTTTAAAGGAAAGGAGAAGGAAGAAAATGTTGCTACTTCATAAGAGGTCTGGGCCAGAGAGTAAATCTGAACCCTCGATTGTGAGTAATAAGATTATTCACAAGAAGAAGAGAAGTACCAGGAAGAGCAAAACCCCTACTGTTGGCAAGGTCAAGGCTTCACACAGTGGAAAGTGTTTTCATTGTGGTGAAGAAGGGCATTGGAAGCGTAACTGCCCTAAATACCTTGCGGAGAAACAGGCAAAGAATGAACGACAAGGTAAATATGATTTATCTTCTGTCTAAACATATCATGTGGATTATGATTGTCATACCTGGATGCTGATTCAGGAACCACTAATAATGTTTGTTATTCTTTTCAGGAAACTAGTTCTTGTTTGCCAGTTTCTTGACGAAGATGCCTTATGAAGACGTCTTCGAAGTTCATACAGTGGGAGCTTGCTTGTTTGTAGTTGTTTGTATAGAAATAATTTCAAGCGTTGTAATTATTGTCTATAAACTCAAATTTTTGTTGAACACTTTATGTATATAGTATCTTTTGTTTTTATAAATGAATGGTTCATTTCACAAAAGATGTATACTGATCTGTTCTATTAGACTTGATAACAACTAAAAGGTTAAGACTTATCTTGTTTTATTGGAAGCTACAAATTAACAATGGTTGTTAGTTTTGCTGGTACTTCTCAAGTGTTGAGAAAACTTTGATGCAGTGGGAGAATTATGAGATAATCCGGCCTGCTGTATTAATATGTTTTATGACTATAGTTATCATATTGATGATGACAGTGAGTTCATAAACAAGAACTAGTGGCTCAAAGCCATGAATCTTCAAGAGGTTCACAGACCAAGTCTATGAGGTGAAAATCTCTAAGGTTTGACTTTCTGACAAAGGGACTGTCCTGAAGAGAAGAGGTTAATTGTGTATTACCTTCATCTTTTGTTGTTTGATATAAGTTATATAGTATACTCGCATCCATTACCCTTTTCTATATGATAGGACAAGATATATGGATATCAAGACTAGTTATCTTGATAAAGTATCTATTAGTCTCAACCAGGGAGATACATTTTTCAGGATTAAGAGCAAATTGTTTGCGAGCTTCTTCAATCCATTTATGAATTGGAATAAACATCTATATTCTGATTTATAAGGTTTGTTTTTCAAATCAAATCTTATGGTTTTGAACATTACATTGATAAAACTTGTTGGATAAGTGTTTAATCAATGTTAAAGCTTTCATAATAAATTCCCGTAATTTTTGTCCTAATCATTAAGAACGATGTAGGATTCATTTCTGACTTTTAGACTAAACTAGCGACCCACTCCCAAATAGTTGATCTGGAGGTAGGCTTAGTTTGTTCTAAGAATTCAGGTTGATCTGAGTCGTAAGAACAAATCGCTAGTGTTGTCTCTAAAATCTTTTATTGACAAGCTGTTGTCAATATTCGATGGTCTATGGAAATGGTTTCCTAAGACACCTCAAGTGTTGAGGATACGAGACGCACCCAAGTGCATTTACATGTTGGAGGTCAGATGTATCTTTTAAGATGTATGACCCGATATGTGCTATGCAGTGGGAGTTGTCAACAATGCAAATCCAATTGATTTTGATCATTGGATTCTGGTTAAACTTTGTCCCAGTGCAAACGAGGAGTAGAATACAAGAGTTGTATTGTTGATTCGTCGGTGGTAGCTAAATCTTGTTGCAGCTTGTGAAGCAACAAAAGGTTTATAAGTTGAGCTCGTAGATAGTGCTGTGAGGAGATGTGATGGTCACATGGAAAGCCTCGTAGTACTTCATGCTGATTAGTTTACTAAGTCTCTTATGGCTAAAGTGTTTGAGAGACACCTAGAAGAGTCTAGGGCTCCGAGTTGCTGGAGAGGACAGTGGGAGAAAACTTCTCATATAACATGTATTAGTTTTCTCCACCTAACATGTACACCACGGACGTTTAAGTCAAAGTGGGAGTTTGTTGGGTTTTATGTCCTAAAACTCGTGGTTTGTAAACTGTTATGTTTGTAAATATTCTATTTAGAATAAAGAGTTATTAGTTTTATTCGGTAAAAGAGTTTACTGGAATAAAGTGAAACGTGTTTAGGTTAACCTATACCAATGACCAACACCCATGGTTAAATATGAGTACTTGAGCCTCATATATGACATGATTGTGGATCAGGCTTAAGTAGTCAGTCAAAATTGTCTTTAGTATACGGATAAGGCTGGGTACCTTATCCTGATAACACTATTGGATGCGACTCACTTTGTATTGTACAAAACGATGTGATCCGAATCGTTTCACATGGAGATGTGCGAGTGAGGGTGTCCTGTGCAAAGAGTTTGTATAAGACCGAACCGCGAAATATGTCGTTGTCTTTTTATAACACCGTTTACTGATGAGACCGACATTTTCATTTGATGGCCTAGGTAACTCGATCTTAATCCTGAGCTTACTATGAACTTCTACTTATTAGACAATATCCTTAGACTTATATGGGTGAGAGTGGCCCATTAGCGCCGACTCAATAACTTATCATCTCAGGGATAAAGTCTAATAGGTAGCTGGGGACATAGTGTAGTAAGATGGAGTTCACTCCTAACCCGCTCTTAAGGGTTAGTAGATAGGTTGTTTCCTTAATAGCTGACTTCGGGGCTTGAACAATGAGCGCTCACACTCTCATGTGATGAGAGGGTTAACTGATCTGTTAGTTGGACCACTGATCTATTGTTCATTAGAGGTGTCAGTGGTACTTAAGGAACAAGACGTAATGCAGGGGTTAAACGGTTTAAAATGACCCAGCTGTGATTACGAACAACCTGTGAAGGGTCGACTTGCCCGTGACGGTTATATCAGAGGACATAAAGTTGTTTTCGAAAAAATTGGGTTTAGTCATATTTTTAATTAATATTTGATATTTAATTAAATAAACCATATTTAAATATTTTTAATTAATGTGGAAGATTGATGGACATATTTAAATATGATTTAAATATGGGAATGACCTAAAACATGAATAGGATATCAAATGTTGCACGACGTATTATTTAATTAAATAATATGACTAAACCCGGTTTTTCCGAAAACCGACTTTTTTACACATGAATCCTATTCATGTTTTAGGTCATTCCTATATTTAAATCATATTTAAATATGTTCATCAATCTTCCACATTAATTAAAAATATTTAAATATGGTTTATTTAATTAAATATCAAATATTAATTAAAAATATGACTAAACCCGATTTTTTCAAAAACAACTTTTTTACACATGAATCCTATTCATGTTTTAGGTCATTCTCATATTTAAATCGGTCCATCAATCTTCCATAAACCGAATTTGAACAATTCAATTTTTTTTTCCTTTTTCATTTTCTCTTATACTGTTGCACGGCGTTATCCAAGCTAGCCAGGAGAACCTAAAGAACCTACAGATCATGAGCTTCAACGATACGAGATTATCCGGTAAAAACTCTTTCAACCGAATAACCAACATTCGTTAACCCCCAGAGACTCCACTATAGTCCGAGGATTGCACTCTCCTCACTGTAGATATATTATGTCCTTTGATATAACCGTCACGGGCAAGTCGACCCTTCACAGGTTGTTCGTAATCACAGCTGGGTCATTTTAAACCGTTTAACCCCTGCATTACGTCTTGTTCCTTAAGTACCTCTGACACCTCTAATGAACAATAGATCAGTGGTCCAACTAACAGATCAGTTAACCCTCTCATCACATGAGAGTGTGAGCGCTCATTGTTCAAGCCCCGAAGTCAGCTATTAAGGAAACAACCTATCTACTAACCCTTAAGAGCGGGTTAGGAGTGAACTCCATCTTACTACACTATGTCCCCAGCTACCTATTGGACTTTATCCCTGAGATGATAAGTTATTGAGTCGGCGCTAATGGGCCACTCTCACCCATACAAGTATAAGGATATTGTCTAATAAGTAGAAGTTCATAGTAAGCTCAGGATTAAGATCGAGTTACCTAGGCCATCAAATGAAAATGTCGGTCTCATCAGTAAACGGTGTTATAAAAAGACAACGACATATTTCGCGGTTCGGTCTTATACAAACTCTTTGCACAGGACGCCGCCACTCGCACATCTCCATGTGAAACGATTCGGATCACATCGTTTTGTACAATACAAAGTGAGCCTCATCCAATAGTGTTACCAGGATAAGGTACCCAACCTTATCCGTATACTAAAGACAATTTTGACTGACTGCTTGATCCTGATCCACAATCATGTCATACATGAGGCTCAAGTACTCATATTCAGCCATGGGTGTTGGTCATGGGTATAGGTTAACCTAAACACGTTTCACTTTATTCCAGTAAACTCTTTTACTGAATAAAACTAATAACTCTTTATTGTAAATAGAATATTTACAAACATAACAGTTTACAAACTACGAATTTTAGGACATAAAACCCAACAGTTAGAGCTCGAGTTAGTTGATCGGTATGCATTGACACAAGTGTTATGCATGATGTAGTTGTTACATGAAATTTGAGCATGTGGTTATGATTTATTGTTTATATGTTGGATGTGAGAAGCATTGTGTTGTGATCCATGTATGTTTGCTGTTTGGTGGCTCTCAGGTAGAAGCTACTTACTCAGTACGCGTTATGTAATGACCTTATGATGTCGATGAGGAGACGTGACAAGATGAACCATTAACTAAATTCCTATTATTAGTTTGACTAGCTAGATTTTAATTACATGTTTAGTTGAGTGTAGTTAGTTTTCATTGATTGATTCGTTATGCCTTTATTTGCATTGAGTTGTTACCTTTTCTTTATGAAATAAGTCGTCCTAGGTAAGGGCTTCGTGTTTTAATCTGGGTGTATTGAACGATTGTAATAAACCTTGAACTAGCCTTTGTATGTCTTTGAGTTGAATGTTCTTGAATGTTTATGTAATGGAGTGATGTTCATGTTTTTGGGTTGTTTGAACACTTGTTAGTTAGAAATAGTTTTTTCTGTTGGACGAGTGTGCGTTGTTCCTAGTTGAAGTGTGCAAAATTTCTAGGTTTATCAGGTGTTCGTTAATTGGGTAGTTGTCGATGTTACGCCATTATGTTGCCAAAATTTCGGGGTATCACAACGAGTATAACTTAAAGTTTAAGGTCAGTTGTTAGTAACGTTCTCGTGATTAGTCTAAATTCGGGGTCGTTACATTACACTACTATTTTCTTGATGGTTATTCAAGTTATAATCAGATTGTCATTGCTCTTGAGAATCAAGAAAACACTGCATTTACATGTCCTTATGGTACCTTTGCCTTTAGGCGAATGCCATTTGAATTGTGTAATGCTCCAACAACTTTTCAGTGCTGCATGATGTCTATATTTCATGACATGGTGGAGGAAACTATGAAGATTTTTATGGATGATTTTTCATTCTTTTGATCTTCATTTGATTTATGTTTAGATAACCTCTCTCTTGTCTTGCAGCGTTGTGAAGAAACTAACATTGTCTTAAACTGAGAAAAATGTCATGTTATGGTTAAAGAAGGTATAGTTTTGGGCCACAAAGTCTCTAAGAAAGGCCTGAAGGTTGATAGAGTGAAGATTTCAGCTATTGAGCAACTACCTCCACCAATAAATGTGAAGGGAGTTCGTAGTTTTCTTTGCTATGTAGGGTTTTATAGACATTTTATTAAAGATTTTTCTAAAGTAGTAAAACCATTGTGGAACCTTTTTGAAAAAGAATTTTCTTTTGTGTTTGTTGCTTAATGTTTGCTAGCATTTAATTTGTTAAAGGAAAAGTTGACTTTTGCACCTATTATTGTAGTGCCTGATTGGAGTCAACTTTGTGAAATTATGTGTGATGCTAGTGATTATGCTGTAGAAGCATTTTTAGGCCAACGTCGTGATAAACTTTTTAGGATTATATATTATGCAAGTAGTACTTTGGATAATGCACAACAAAATTACACCACGACTGAAAAAGAAATGTTTGCTGTTATGTTTTCTTTTGATAAATTTAGGTCTTATCTGTTAGGGACTAAAGTGATTGTTCATACTGATCATGCACCTATTCGATATTTGTTTGATAAAAAGGATTTTAAACCTTGCTTGATCAAATGAATTCTTCTTTGACAAGAATTTAATTTTGACATAAATGATAAGAGAGGATGAGAGAACGTTGTTGCAGACCATATGTCTCGCACTGAGCATGAAAGCCACCACCAAACCTCTCCCATCACAGAAGCTTTTCCTGATGAGAGATTGTATAAGGTAGAATCTAATGTTCCATGGTTTGCTAACTATGTTAATTTTCTTGTAGAACAGATGATGCCACCATATTTAAATTATCATCAAAAGAAGAGATTCCTCCATGATGTCATGTCATACTTGTGGGAAAACCATTTGCTCTTTAAGGTTTGTTCGGACCAATTAATAAGGTGTGTCCCACATGAAGAGGTGGCTAGAATTAAACATGATCGTCGTTCTTCTCCTTATCAGGGCATTTTGGACCTACAGGTACTGCTGCAAAGGTATTGCAATCTGATTTTTATTGGCCTACTCTATTTCGTGATTGATATACTTTGTCAAAACTTGTGACATGTGCCAAAGAACAGGTAATATCTCGAGACACCAAGAATTACCCTTAACTCCTATTCTAGAGGTTGGGTTGTTCGATGTGTGGGGAATAGATTTTATGGGTCACTTTCCCTCTTCACATGGTTATTTATATATCTTAGTTCCTGTAGATTACTTGTCTAAATGGGTTGAAGCAATTGCCACTGAGAAAAATGATGCTTGTGTTGTCTTGCAGTTTCTTCACAAGAATATTTTTACTAGGTTTGACACTCCACGAGCGATCATAAGCGATGGGGGGTCCCATTTTTGCAATAAACTGTTTAATGAAATGATTGTTAAATATGGAGTTAAACATAAGATTTCACTTGCTTATCATCCCCAAACTAATGGTCAAGCTGAGATTTCTAACAGAGAAATGAAACAAATTTTGGAGAAGACAGTTCGCACCAGTAGGAAGGATTGGGCTCTCAAATTGTATAATTGGTACATCCCGTAGCGATTGGTGTTTGGTATGACATGTCACCTACTCGTTGAGTTGAAGCATAAAACATTTTGGGCTACTAGAAAAATGAATTTTGACTCTAAAAAAGCTGGGGAAGAAAGACTGTTACAACTCAATGAGCTGGAAGAGTTTCGGAGCAAGGCTTATGAGAATCCAAGCTAAACAAGGAACGTACTGCGAGATGTCATGATTAGAGAATTCAACAATGCTCTTTTACACCTGGGCAACAAGTACTTCTTTTTAACTCTCGTTTACGTTTGTTTCCAGGAAAATTATGAACTAGGTGGTCAGAACCCTTTACAATCAAAGAGGTGTTTCCACATGAAGCAATCGAGTTGCACACCAGTGATGGACGATCCTTCAAAGTCAATGGACAACGAATATAGCACTTTTGTGGTACAAAAGAGCGACCTTTGGAGAACATCTACTTGGACGAACCTAAATGATGCACAATCGTTCCGTCTAGCTAAACACGTTAACTACAACACTCATTGGGAGACAACCCAAATTCGTTTTTATTTTTTATTTTTGTTATTGTTAGTTATTTTTTTTAGGTGTGTTTATTGATTGAACGTTTTAATTGTTTTTTTTTATCTCTTTTGTAGGTGAAAAAAAAAGTGTGAAGTCACAAAACCAAGGCAACAGGGTCGAGACACTATTCCAAGCGTCTCGACGCCATCGCGAAATATGAAATCTGGAATTGAAATCCCAGATTTCGAAAATAGAGGATAGATCCTTTTTTAGCCTTAATCCTCGTCGCCCTCTATTTCTCCAAAATCTCACCGAAATTTCTTCATATTTCATCTAAATTCATCAAATTTCTTCTCTATTTCACTCACCTACTTACTATTTTTCTATTCTCTACTCTTTTTGGACAGATTCATGCGAGATTGAAGACGTTTTTCCCTCACTTTTTGGGCATCCAAGCTTCAAATTCGTGGGTTCTCTTCATTGGGTATTTTCCCATTTTGAACACATACTTTGAATTTTTTTTTAACAATACTTGGTTAGCTTGGAGTAAAATAAAGTTTAGTTGGAAGAAGTTTGGGTGAAATCTTGTCTTGAGCATTTAAATTATTTGTGAGATTGTTAGAACATCATTGTTGGGCTATTTTGCAATTTGGGGGGGTTGTTTTTTGTTATTTTTATTGAGATAACTTACATCGAAGTCATGAGTTCCAAACAGTCTAGACAAGCTTCACCGTCGGGAGCAAATTTTGATAAACATAAATTTATTAATCATGAAGCATATGTTAGATTTCAAAGACATGTTGTGGAAATAAATGTGATACATGAAAGAAGCTTGGCTCCATGTGAGGTGCACCAACATTAATTATATCATAATATTTTGCAACGCGGTTGGTCGAATTTTGTGAAGCATCTTGAAGCGGCGGTGGTCCTTATTGTTCAAGAATTTTATGCTAACATGGTCGAAGAAGATTCTAGGTCTTTCGTGAGAGGTCGTCAGATTCCTTTTGATGCTACTGCAATCAATCGTTATTATAATCTACCAAATTTTGATCGAGATGATTATAATGTCTACGCTAGCGAAATCCTTGATGTACATCAGATTATTTGTGAGTTATGCCAGCCGGGTGCGTAATGGGTAATCAGGTGAGGGGAGGTCATTCGATTTAGAGCAACATATCTAACTGTCACGAATCGGGTCTGAAACTGTTTTATTTGTGCTAAGTTACTCTCAGCGGCCCGTCTGAGCGATGTGACGAAGGAGAGGACAATTATTCTCTATGCTCTTGCCACTGGTCATTCAGTGGACGTGGTTAAAGTTATTCACCAGCCTATGCGCCACATTCGACGAGACGCCACCGCAAGAGGACTTAGGCACTTTTCTCTAATCACGACATTGTGTCGGAACACAGACGTCATCTAGGACCCGAGTGAGGAGTTGGCGCACCCTACAACTTTTATGGACAATAATTTTATTACGAGGCTATGTGGTTGGGATTCTTAGGTTACCGGCGCAGACCACCAGGATGAAGAATATGTCATTCCAGAGGAGCAGATTCAAGATGGTCACGACCCTCCTCGACAAGCTCGTGCTCTCTTATCCATTGAGAAGCAACTCCAACATTTGTCGCTGCGAGTTTAGCGCCACCATAGGTGCTTGATAGCACTCAAAAAGTGCTAATATTTAGCTCCTAAGTCTTGTAAATTAAGAAATAAATTGTGCTTAACGTTTATATTTTGTAGAATTTATTTGCTAAGGGTCAAATCGGACCATTGCATTAGATTAGAGCTTAAAACAATGTTTTAGAGGATAATATTAATTAATCGTTCTGAGCGTTCATACTATATAGATAAATTAATTAAATGTTATCTTAAAAGTAATGAGTGGTCTAGTGGTGTAGGTCATTCTTAGCAATTTTGTTTATTTTTGTAAACGCTCAAGAAGCAGATTTTTGAAGTTCAACCCGAAAGCTCAGCGCCTAGGCGCCCGACGGACGCGCTGTTTTTCCATTTTTTTCTTCCGTAGCGTCTCGACGCTACGCCGATTATTAAATCCCATTTTTTTTTCTGTCTTTTAGGTCATCTTCTCCGCAGTTTTCCTTCTCTCCATTGTTGTAAGCTCGGGTTTTTGAGCTAGAACTCCATTTTCTTCCCTTTTCTTATAAATAAAGCTTGATTCTTGTTAGTTTTGTTTGATTCTCACAACGGGCAACTAAGGTAAGTGCTTTAATTTGAGGTTTAGGGATAATCTTGATGCTTAGGGAGGGTTTTGTATGAATTTTCCAGCTTATAATTGTTTGATTTCTTGCATGCTCTTCCTTGAATTGTATCCCAATAGCATGTGTAGCCTAATTAGGATTGACACCCTAGTTCCTATGCATGTTTTACCGTTAAAGATTATGACGTATAATTGACTCAATCGCCAAGTAACAAGGGTCTAAGCGTGGCTAATTAATTCGAGCCTAAGTGACAGTTGGGGGTATGAATTAATTAATATTTTCACGATAGGCTTAAGGTAAAGGGAAAAATCGAATTAGTCTTAGGAGTAATTCGTCGCGATATTACCCGTTACTGTTCTTTAATTGGTTTAAGAGTAGCTAACTTGAATTGATTATTGACCATGTTTAATTAAAATTTACGCTTCTAACTAATTCATTGGGATGTTTGCTATGGAGACGAGCAAATATTTCGCGTGCATGAGATACAATTGCTAAGCATGATTAGAATCCCTATGATCTAAGCGCATCAAGAAAATCCTGATCCCTCGAATTAGGAGCACATGTTACATTTATTTTTCTAGCATTTAATTTTCCGTTTAGTTTAGTTTTCTTTAACCTCCCCCATTTTTACTTACCGTTTTAATTAAAAGACAAATAAAAATTAATTAGGAGAAATTGATTTAGGTTCCCTGCGGATCGACCCGTTACCACTAATTACAAGTTAGTTCAGTAGTATCGGTATTATAAATATTATTTTGGCGGGATTCGACACCCCGATAAATAGCGAACATTCAAAAAGTTCGTCTACCAGTGCTCTGAGGAGCAATTCACTCATCTTTATGGATGTCTGCGTTATCAACACGAGCCTGGAGTTGTTTCCTTCTCCCATGTGTCACCCTACATTTCTTCCGACGAGGACCAGTGAGTGCCTGCATTTCAGGGCAGTCTCGTTACTCTTATCTCTTTTCATTGTTGTCCTATGCATGCTGTAATATTTTATACATTGAGGACAATACATGTTTTATAATTTAGGGGTGAGACTATGCATGTATAAGGCCTTCATTATGCATAAACTTGGATGTGTGTATTGTTGAACATGAGTAGCTAAACTTTTTATCTTAGGGATTGATGTAGCCATTAGAGTTGATGTTTTGATTAATTGAATGTCTAGATTAAATGTTTATCTTCCATTTGTGCAATTATGTGTTTAATGCCTATAATCTCTTGATAAAAGATTGTATGATTTCATAGTTTGAATCTATGCTTGTGAAATGATAGTTTAGACTAGATCTTGATTGCATGACTAAGGGTAAAAACATAACAAAAAAAAAGAAAGAATGAATAAATCAGTTTTGAGCATGATTTTTGTTGAAGTGCTTGTGATAAGGACAACTGAGGAAGTGTTCTAGTTTTTGATAATCTAAAATTATTAGACTATGAGACCATGTATGTTAATTGAGTTTAAGTTGTTTTGGAATCTCTCTTGATATCCTTGAGGGTCCGTTTGTTTCACGTCTTTGAGGGTGGGCATAAGGATGAGAATGACTTTCTAATGGCCATGCCCATGTTTGGTTTGAAATTTTAGAATTTATGCCTGAACATACCTTTAGCCCAGACATCATTTAGACGACTTTTGAAAGCCTCTGGTTAAACGAATTTTCTCCGAAAGCCACGATGAAGGTATGTCATCTTCTTCCCATTTTTTTTTTTTTTTTTTTTGCAACGTTAAATCTTCTTCTTCCTAAGTTTTTTTTTTTTTTTTTTTTTTTTTTTTTTTTTTTTTTTTTTGTTTTGTTAAATTGATTTCAATAGCAACCTATTTCATTGTTATGCGATAACTATGCAAAATAATAATTTATATTATTTATTTGAATTAATTTTATTTAATTATTTATTCATATTTATAATGTAATAAAATTCATATTCTTACCCGTAATCACACAAAATACAGATTTAACATCTATTTTCATAAATATCTGATGTCATTCTCATGCACAACCAAACACATACATCTTTTATTCCCAACAATCTTATTCTCAGACATATCATTCCTAGGCATCTTTTATTCTCAGAAATCTGCAAATCCTCAAACCAAACGACCCTTGAATACCTTGTAAGCCAAATGTGCATCTTTGATATGAGCTTTAATGCATGAGAGAGATAATTAAGCATGATTAGTATCTTTGAAAAAAAAATAAAAAATTATGATGGTCTTTCGTTTTGTGTTATTGAATGAATAATGCATAGGATTTGATACCAATAATGCCCTACTTTGCTGTGAGTTTTTGAGCCATTAAGCACATCCTTAACATGGTGCTTTATTCTCTTAAATTGAGTGATTGTCATGCATGATTGATTTTTCTAGAACTTGTTTTGTTATGCATGTTTGGAATCTCTGAATTCGATTTGAATGTTTTTATTTCACAAGGGCAATTAGGTAAAACCACTTTTATCTTTCTCTTAGATCCTATCTTGACATAATCATTAGGAAGCCAATTTTGAGCCTTAGACCTTTTCATTGAAAAATTGTCACATTATAAGCCTTATATTCATTCTCTTGTTATTTTCCTTTCTTTGAACCTTGAAGAAGAATTTTATTTGCTCATCACATGAGGTTTCAGTTAATCAAAAGAAGGAAGTTGATCGTGTGTCAATAAAGTATTCAAAGAAGCATATCTTTCTTAGCTTCTTTAAAAAAAAATGATCATTTATCAGCGTCAACCGAAAAAGTGAGTTACGTGTGTAAGGTCTTATAATTCTTCAAATCTAGTAGCTTAAAATGATCATCCATCCACCATTACCTAAGGCCAATTACAACCAAAGCGAGACCCTTGAAATTTTACAATCATTTGATTCATTGACGATGAAGATGTGATGTAGTAGCAATTTTATGGTAAAAATCTTTTATGCATTGGTTTGAGTGTTTATCTTAAACACGCCCTAAACAATTGAGTGCATTGAGCGAAATTATGTGAGGGTGTAAAATCTTGTGCATTCAATTTTGGTAATTTGATGAGATATTTGAGTTTTTTTTTTTACATAAAATGGTAATCTATGATTGCTTAATCACTTGATTGTCATTGTGACTCAAATCATTGATGAGTGTTTAGTTTTATTGTATTCTTAGATATCAAGTGAAGTCAAATTGAACTCACTCACGCAATTGACTATAAAGGTATGAAAATGATGAAATGATCAGTTGCAATTTCCATTGATAAATGAATGTATTTATAGGTTACGCATTATCTATTTATGAACTATTAGAAGTTACAACAACAACCAAATATGATGGAAAACTTGTTAATGGTTCTACATCTTAGGAGAATAATATGTTTGACTACTCTACAACTTAGGAGGTAGGTGCACATTATTCTCCAATATGCCCCCGCAAGATGGAGCTCCGAGAGGAGAGACCAATCTTGGAAAGTAGGTGGTTGAACCGGATGCGAGGTAGTGGTTTGGTCAACGCATATGCTAATTGATCTGTTGATGAGACATGAGTGACACGAAGAATGCCACCCTGAACTTGTTCGCGAATAAAGTTGTAATCAAGTGCCACATGTTTCATACGAGAGTGGAAGACTGGGTTGGAGCATAGATTGGTTGCTCCAACGTTGTCACAGTAGATAATTGGCGTCTGTGAGGAACTTAGACCAAACTCGTCTAGAAGAGAAGTGATCCAACGAACCTCAGCGGCGGTAGAGGCAACAGAGCGATATTCGGCTTCAGTGGATGAGCGAGCCACCGTACGTTGCTTCTTCGAGCACTAAGAGATTGAATTCCTACCCAAATATATGATATACGCACTAGTGGAGGTAAAGTCATCTTTGTTGCCTGCCCAGTCTGCATCACAGTACGCATGGAGAGTAAGGGGTGATTGGCGATGAAGGAGAACACCAAGATCAAGTGTGCCACATAGGTATCAGAGAAGTCGTTTGACAACATTCCAATGATCAGTAGTCGGGCAATGCATGAACTGTGACAACTATTGACTGCATAAGCGATGTCTAGACGAGTAAGAGTGAGACATTGAAGGCTGCCAACAATGGTCTGAAATTAGGTTGGGTGAGATAGTGTTGAGCCAGAATGAAGAGTAGGGACTGATGAAGTAGCTATAGGTGTAGTGATAGGGCGAGAATCAATCATCTTTGTTCGAGCAAGTAAGTCAATGACATATCGCCACTGAGAGAGTAGTAAACTGTGGGAATGAGGAACCATCTCAATCCCGAGGAAGTAGTGGAGATTACCCAAATCCTTCAGCCAGAAGCGACGAGCAAGAACCGAGACGAAATTCTGGGCTGCTAGAACATTGTTACCTGTGACAATGATGTCATCAACATATACAAGTAGGAACAGAGTATCATTGTTAGTTTTCTGTATGAACAGGGAAGTGTCAGCGACCGAGTTCGAGAAGTGAGATGCAAGCAGAAATTGGCGAAGCTCATTGTACCAAGCTCGAGGTGCCTGCTTAAGGCCATAAATAGCCTTTCGTAGGCGGCACACGTGGTGAGGTTGATCAGGATCAACAAATCCTTGTGGCTGTGTCATAAAGACACCATCAGTAAGAGTGCCTTGGAGAAATGCATTGTTGACATCTAGTTGACGAAGATCCCAACCATTACTGACAGCCATGGAAAGGACAAGTCAAATTGTTGTGGGTTTGACAACTGGGCTGAACGTCTCATGGTAGTCAACGTCGGGGCGTTGATGAAACCCTTTAGCAACCAATCGAGCTTTGTACCTGTCAATAGAGCCATTAGGTTAACGTTTTATTTGAAAAATCTATTTACATCTGACTATATTTTGAACCATTGTTGGAGGAGCTAACTCCCAAGTACCATTCCTAACCAAGTCATCAAACTCGTCTGATATTGCATGTCGCCATTTGCTGTCTTTGATGGCCTGAGTGACACAAGTTGGCTCAATATCTTGGGCAAGTTGGGCTAAGATACTGAGTTTGGTTATTGGTTTGAAGATATTATTTTTGGAGCGTGTGATTATAGGCGAGGTGCGGGTGATGGTAGTTGGTACGGATGGTAGGTTTGTGGTTGTAAGGTGATCCCGAGGAGGAGGATCAATGGGTATCAGTGGTTGGGATAAGGGAAATAGGGGAGAAGGGATTTCTGAAACAGGTGATGGAAGAGGCACAGGGTTGGTAGGGGCAAGGGATGGGATGAGAGAGGTTTGTTGTGCGATCAGGTCCAGTTGTGTGGCAGGTTTGATTGACGAGGGGCTGTGGGAGAAACTTGTAGATGGTGTGTAGGTGGTTGGAAGGAGGATATGTTGTGGTAGCCAAGTGTTGCTGGTGGACTCAGTTGGTCGTGTGAGACTTGGTTCAAAGGTTAACATGGGAAACTCAGACTCAATAAAGCGAACATGACAATATGAGTAGAGTTTCTGAGTGTGAGGATCGTAACACAAGTAAGCACTTTGAGTGGACGAGTAGCCTAAAAAGACACATGGAATGGATCTACTAGCAAGTTTGTGCGGTGAGTAAGGGCGAAGCCAAGGATAACAGAGACAACCAAACACGCGTAGTTTTGAGTAATTTGGTGGAGAGTCAAATAATTTATAATAAGGGGAGACTGACTCGAGTGTTGGAGTGGGAAGACGATTAATGAGGTAAGTGGCAGTGCGAAACGCTCATGACCAGAAAGTGAGAGGTAAGGAAGCACGGGACAAGAGTGAAAGACCGGTTTCAACTATGTGACGATGACGACGTTCAGAAAAGCCATTATGTTCTGGGGTATGTGGAGGGGATGTGAGGTGCGAGATTCCATTTGTAGATAAATAGGTCGCAAGTCCAATATATTCTCCCCCGTTATCTGAGTACAGAGTCACAATTTTATTATGAAAGAAGTTTTCAACAAGTGCTTTAAAACGAGAGAAAATTGTTGCAACCTCAGATTTGCGTGTGATAGGGTAAAGCCAAATATAGTGTGTGAAGTGATCCACAAAAATGGCATAATATTTGAACCCATCAATGAATAGATAGGAGAAGTCCATACATCAGAGAATATTATTTGGAGAGGGGAGTGAGACACAAGAGATGATTGAGAGAAAGATAATTTATGACTTTTATTGCTAAGGCAGTCATTGCAATAAGAGGTCTTTTGACTGGAGGAATGTACCGCTAGTTGGAATGTAGAGAGAATGTGGCGTAAGAACTGAATCGGACGGATGACCCAAACGATGATGTTAGTCATGGTGAGACACTTTGACACTAGTGAAAGTAGATGGACGAGGTGAGGAGGGAGAGGTAGGCAATTCATACACACCATCTTTAGGTTGTCCTTCCAACAATACTGCCCCCGTCAACAGATCCTTCACACGAAACAAAATAGGGTAAGAACTCAATAGAAGTGTTATTGGACTTACAAAATTGAGATATGGAAATAATATTTCTTTTCATGTTAGGAACACATAAAACATCATGCAATTGAAATTGTTTTGTATGAGTTGAGAGAGAAGTAGAATCAGTGTGTGATATATGTAATCCAGTACCATCACCGATGACAATGTCGTCAGGACCATCATAAGGAGTGTGGAGGGAGAGATTGCTCAGGTCGACAGTTACATGGTGAGATGCACCACTTTCAAGAAGCCAATTAGGCATCGTAGAGGGAGTGACGATGGCTGTATGTGCCTTTGGTTGCCATGGAGAGGTTACTGCCTTGTTGTTGGGTGGGGGCGTTCGTCCAGGGGTGGAGGAGGGAATCAATCGGTAAATCAGACATTTTGCGACAGTATGACCCACATTCCGGCAACCTTGACACTTACCGAGATATGGACGATGTTGGCGAGGGGTTGACTCTGACTGAGGAGATTGAGAGGATGACCCCAATCGAGGTGTCAAGGGGTGACGTTGACCACCAGGTCGTGTTGAAGTAACATTCGTTGTGATTGGGTGTAGAGAGGATGTCGGTTTTGACTGTTGAAGAAACAGTTCTCGATTGATAAGTTTCTCATGGAGCTCATCAAATGAGATAGGTGTGTCTCGACCTTCAACAATGTCAACGATATGGCGATAGTCATCATCGAGGCCCTTAAGTATTTTTTCAATAAGGTCTTCATGATCTAAAGGTTTTCCTAGAGCAGCGAGTTGATCGGATCGACACTTGATGATTTGCATGTATTCAGAAGTTGTCTTGGAGCCTTTGGTGGCCCGTTTGAGTTGATTCTTTATTTGCTTAATGTGGCCAAGAGTTGGGCGAGCATATGTGTTGGCAAGAATTTTCCATGCTTCGCAAGAGGTGGCAGCTTGTTGGATCAGGGGTACAAGGGGAGAGGAGATGGAACAGACAAGGGCACCAAACAAAAGTTTGTCTTGTCGAAACCATGGAATAAAGGCTGGGTTTGAAGATGCGGTGTTGTCAATGAAGATGGTTTTGGGTGGGGATTGATGAGATTCATCGATATATTTGTGGAGGTCATAACCTATTCGGATGGCTTCAATTTGAAGTTTCCAAGCAAGATAGTTTGTGGAGGTAAGTTTTAGGATGTTTTGATGAGGGATGTTGATGAGTTGGAGCGGAAGGGTGAGATTTTCTGTGTTGGGGGTGATGACTCCTTGAGGGGTAGTGGCATTATGGAGCGGAATGGTGGGGTTTTCTGTGTTTGGGGTGGTGACTCCTTGAGGGGTGGTGGTATTAACCATGGCCATATTTGATCGTTGCGCTTGAGAAAGAAAGGAGATTGGGAGCAAAAGCTCTGATACCATATAAATGTATGAAAATGATGAAATGATCAGTTGCAATTTCCATTGATAAATGAATGTATTTATAGGTTACACATTATCTATTTATGAACTATTAGAAGTTACAACAACTAAATATGATGGAAAACTTGTTAATGGTTCTACATCTTAGGAGAATAATATGTTTGATTACTCTACAACTTAGGAGGTAGTGCACATTATTCTCCAATATGGACACACATTTGTTTTTAAATGTCTTGATAGATTGTGGTCTAATATGTCCTTCAATTGTGGATTATTTCTCTTAAGAACACTGAGGTTTGAGTCACATGCAGGCAATCATTGATTTATTTGATGGTCTTGTTCTATTTTGCTCGAGGACTAGCAAAAGCTTAAATTTGATGGTGTTTGATAACGCACAGAGTGATCTATCTTTAGCGCCTATTTATAGCTAGTTTTGTTCCTTAAACGATTACTTTTACGTTGATTTTTCTTTGTTTCGTAGAGATTGAGAAAATTGAGCAAGTTAAAGCTTTATGAAGATTAATGATGAAAAGATAAGTCATTTGGATGATAATGGAAGAAGCCAACTCAAAAGAAGAAGAAAATCAAACCTAAAATCCAGAGGGCAGACCGTCGAGACACCCAAAATGCAACTTTAAAACCATTTATCCCACAACAGTAGCGTTGAGACGCTACAAAAAGAAAAAAACAACGCCAGTTCGTCCATAGCGTCGGGACGCTGGGGCTAGTGTCTCAACGTTGCCTTTCCAAATCTGTTTAGGCGCATTTTTGGAAAGCGTCTCGACGCTGCGGTATATGAGATTATATAAACTTCTTTTTCCAGCCGAATTGAGGAAACATAATTGGAGAGAAAAACTGACTTTCGAAATTCATCATACTTTGGAGAGGAGAAGAAGACCATCGAAGTAGAGAGAGATTTTGAAGCTGAAGATCGTGAATATCACAACTGGAACGAAGAGTCACACGTGATTGAAGTTTTATTCTTCTTCTCTCTAAACTTACTTGTCTTATGGGATTTTTATTAACTTGGATGTGTGTAATGTTAAACATGAGTAGCTAAACTTTTTGTCTTAGGGATTGACGTAGCCATTAGAATTGATGTTTTGATTAATTGAATGTCTAGATTAAATTTTTATCTTCCATTCGTGCAGTTATGTGTTTAATGGCTATAATCTCTTAATCAAAGTGTATGATTTCATGGTTTGAATATATGCTTGTGAAATGATTGTTTAGACTAGATCTTGATTGCATGACTAAGGGTAGTCTTAACATGAAATGATTAGATCTCTTTTAGAGGTTATTTAAAGAAGAGATCTTAATGTCTTGCATGTTATTAAAAACTAGATAGATATGTTAGTTTTATAACATTGCATGAGAGCAATTATCCTCGTTAGAGTCAATTCTTATTTTTGTTCTTCTTGAGTCATGGAAATTGCATGAATGATAGGCTATTTGATTGATTGAAACGTCGTTCTAATCGGTAAAATCACGCCCCTAAGATATTATTCTCCTGATTTGTCTCAATCCTTGTTTTATTTTATTGCTTTGTTTACTTTTACTTGTTACAACCCATCTCTCGATTTAATTCTCCAGATAAAATTGAGCGTTATTATTTGTGGTAATTAAGTAAGCTAGAAATTCAATCTAGAGGACGACCTTCGTATTCACGTACTTTTTATTATAACTTGACCCGTACACTTGCAGTTTTGCATTCCATAATTTTGCGCAACACCTCCTCATAATTAGGCTTAAATTTCTCTCTCTCTGCAATATATATTCATATATAAAATATATAGGGTGAGTATATATAAAAAGTATTTTTTCTTTTAAAAAATACATAATATCTATAAGTATATATGAAATATAAAACCATATATACTCATATATGAAGTATATATCAGTATATATGATAAGTATATATAAAAAATACATATAATTTCTAAAAAATAAATACATATTATCTATAAGTATATATATACAATATATATGAGTATATACTCACATATGAAGTATATATATATGGTGAGTATATAAAAGTACATATATTTTCTAAAAAAATAAATACATATTATCTATAATTATATATATAATATATACAATATATATGAGTATATACTGATTTATAAAGTATATACAAGTATGTATGATGTGTGTATAAAAGAATACATATATTTTCGTGGAAATAAATCCCTAAAATGGTGTAAATCTTAAAAAACAAAAAATGGTATAAAATATTGTTACGTAAATGGAGAAAGAAAATTGAGATTTATTAGAAAATTGTAATTTAAGACACAAATGGGAAGATAAAATGAATATTATTATGGGAAGAGCACATTAAGGAGGGGTATAATGGTAAACAAAAATAATAAAAAACAAAAATGAAAATTATAAGATCTTTGGACATATTTAAAAATATGCTACTTAAAGATAGTCATTTTGGACAATTTTCCTTTTATTTAACATGTGAAAGAGTATGTGAAGAGTACAAGTGGAACGGGTACTAGTGATTCTCATACTATTTATTTTCTTTAAAAAAAAAATCTCATTATTATTTTTTTTCTCTTGGTGGTCAATAAATTAAAAGATGTCAAACTAAATATAGCTCAATTGAAATTAATTAAATATCTTTGAAAAAAAATAATGCAGTGGTTTTGTAGACTTAGTGAACAATATCATACAAGATAGATATAGGAAGTAGTATATATATATAAACTAATAATTGTATCAATTTTAAACCCTAAACTTTTATAAGTCTTAATCAATTTAGACTCTCCATTAGTGATTTATAACTATTTTCACTTGATTCAATTTAACTTCTACTCAAAATCACCTAAATAAATTATTATTCTTCTAAAATCCTACCAAAATAGCAAGAAAAATTATCAAGTAGTTTTTCTTAAATAAGATGAAAATCACACATATTCATGAAAATACGTTGCTATCTATTTGATTTCATTATTTCTATAATATTAGGTTAATCTTGCATTTAAAAAAGTCTTATATAGACATGTGAAAATTATGCATTAATAATTTTAAAATGGTATCTTAACAAAGGGTCTAATTAAATTGATTCATTTATATATGAAAGTTTAGAGCTTTATTTAAACCTCCAACCTCAAGGGGAGGAATATGCCAATTACAAATGAGTTATGCTCATGTTCGCAATTTAATTATGGTTTTATTTGATATAGTCCCCTAAAGTATATGAATATAAATTGATTTTTCCTTTTTTTTTTTTAAGAAATGTTAAATCATTTCTTTGAGTATGATGTTTGATAATTAATATTGTTTTTGCTTTTGGTTTTTCATTAAAAAAAAAAAATGGTTATTTGATAACTCATTGAATTTTTGTTTTCATAATTTTAAAAAATGCTATAAAATTTTCGAAAAGGTCAAGAGAGAGTGCAAAAAATTATTTCAAGTTCATATCCGAAAAAATGAAGAAATATTAATGGGGTAACCGAATGAATCACTAAATTTAAATAACCATTTTGAAATATGGTCAATCGACTTTTTTATTAGATAAATGATCAAAAGAATAAACGACAAGAATTTTTAAATAATGGAAACTAAAATACCCCGGATAACAAATTTTTGATAGAAACTAATTGGAGCGAAAAAAAAAAAAAACATTTGAATTTCAAAGGATTTTAAAATATTATAATTTAAAATCAATACTAAAAAAAAAGAAAAGGAAGAAAAATGTTTGTGAAAATCAAAATTCAAGACTATAAAGTTTTGTTGACACAAATACTTGGTATTTGAGAGTGTCTAAAAATTTGGGTAGAAAATTGACATTCAATCTTCAGTCCTCATAAACCTAAAGATCGGTCAAATCGTAGCTTTAAGTCTACCTTAACAATTCAACAATTAGAGAAATTATAACACACGTCTATCAACGCATGGTGAACACTTTTCTCCCACTCAATTTCTTCGTTTTCCTCTCCATATTTACGATTTCCTCCTACAATTTGCGCTTCATTCGACTTTCTGACTTTAATGTTTGAGTTGTTCTCCAGTTACAACCTCGAGCTTCAGTATTATATCGTTCCTCCTTGCTTTTCTTAGAAGTTTGATTACTTCATCTACTTAATTTTGAACTTCAAATTCTTATAGTTGACGTTCATTTGGTGTATTTGGATTGTTTTTAACAGAAGGAGTTGTTTTCTTCGAGTACCGTTCGACTGTCGTTCAACTCAAGCTATTCAGAAGATTTCAAGCTTTGGGAGAGAGATAACACCATATTCAGAACTTGTTGAAAATGATGACTTGAAAGGTACGATAGCTTGATATACGAATTTGTTAGGGATTTAAAAAGATATATATGTGTATTTAGGAGCTTTTAGGGTAGTTATGTCCCACATTTGCGATATTTTTAATTTAAATTTGTTTATTTGTTTTAAATGTTGGAATAAGCTTTATCTCTAGCCTAATTATGTGATACTATAGATGTAAATCGTAGTATATAGTGTAATTTTATGATGTAGCTAAATTTGTTAATGATAGGATATGGTAAATGTGAATGCAACGACAAAGATAAGGTCAAGTTATCGACTACGAACATGAGAGTTATGCCCAAAGTGGAAAATATCATACCATTGTGGAGATATCTTAGTTCACTTGTCATTAACAAGTGGTATCAAAGTCATGCCCCTGACTTAGCCGTGTCGGTAGAATACTCGAGTGTCGAACAAAGATATTGATGAGTCTCGAATGACATAGTCATAATTAATCATAGTGAATCTGTGGTTGAGTTATGCTCAAGTGTAATACAGATGGATGCCTATTTTAGGGGAGGCCGAGATGGTCATAGTGAATTCGTGGTTGAGCTTTACTCAAGTGTAATATAGAAGGACGACTATTTGAAGGAAGGCGGAGGTGGTCATAATGAATCGGTGGTTGACCTTTGCTAATGAATCGGTGGTTGACCTTTGCTCAAGTGTAATGCGGATGAATAACTATTTTTGGGGAGATCGAGGTGGGTGGTACTTTGTTCGAGGGAAGGATTGTTGAGAATACAAACAAAATCTCACATCGGCTAGATAATGGAAAGATCATGGTATATGAGTGAGGATAACTATCTCCAATGGTATGTGATCTTTTCGATTAAACAAAAAATAAAGTCATGAGGGTTATGCCCCAAGTAGACAATATTATACTATTGTGGAGATATTTGAGTTTCTTGTGCAAAAGAACAAAGCTTTTGAAAAATAAAATTCATTTTTTAATATACTTATAATTTAAAAAAAATTCAAAATATGAAAAATTGAAAACTAAATTGGTAAACGAGCAACCATTTTTAAGAAATGAAAAAATGAGAAAAAATAAATAGATAATCATTATTATCAAAACGACAATATTTTAAACTTGTAAAATCTATGGCTAAAATTATATATATATATATATATATTTTGAATTACACGATAACAAAAATCAAAAACAAAATCTAAAGGTGAGTCCTCGTAAAGAGAACTGAGACCCAACAGGGGGAAGCTTCTTCATCGTAAATTTCGCTCACTTCCATTGAAACTTCTTCCATCCACAGTCGTTCGAGAGGCGAAGCCACCGCCAAACTCGCCACTGCATGCGCTAGTCGATTTTCTGAGCGATTGCACCACCATAATGAGCAGTAGCGAAGACGAAGAGCCAAACATTTGATTTCATCTATAATTCTCCCTTTGGATGATTTAAGAATTGAACCACCTGGGAAGAATAATTTGTATCCACCTCCAATCGATCGAAGCCCATCTCCAGCGCAACCTCGAGGCATCTCTCACCGCCATGGATTACACCACGGATTTCACCACGTCTACTTCCAAGATCCAATCGATTGGCCTTGCAATGATAAACATAATTTCTCCTTATTCGTTTCTGATTATCGCTCCAAAACCACTTCTATTACTCTTTTTCCTAATTGTCGCATCTGTATTGAGTTTAAAGTTAGGGAACTGTGGGGGTTTCCATCTGTGGATCATCGTTGCTCTCTGTAAAGGAGAACAAGCTCATTTTCTCACATTGCACTCCCGAAAATTATATAAATAGGAAAGGCAAAAATTTCAATCCTCATTTAGACCCCGTCAATCCACCCCTTCTTCATCACTGCATTGTATCTAGAATTCCACACGCACCAGCACATAACCAATAATTTCTCTGTTTTGTCAGGAGGTAAGGCATGAAAAAACCATCATAATAGGTCTGCCATTGTAGATACTGTCTTCGGCCACCCCAAATGGTAATAAGGAGATATCTTCCATCTATTATTTGAAGTTATACCTTCATATGACATTTTCTCAAAAAATAAATAAAGAATACCTTCATATGACATGGAAGGTAGACTTTGAAGCTCGCCTACACCTATGAAACCATTTAACCACATTCATCCCCCTCTTCCTAAGGTTCACAGTAGTAGGGACAAAATCATGATATATCCTTCATATGAAGATTTTAATTTTATTAGGGATGTAACAATTCCAAAGAAACTTCCACCATCTACTAGTTTTGGACTCATTCGCCCCTGATTCGACCACCATTTTCGCCCGTGCTAAGTGATAAGCAGATTTCATCGAAAAAAGACCATTCTTCTCATAGTGCCAAATAAATTTATCTTCTCCCAAGAGTCGGTGCTTTCTTCCGTTCGGCTGAGACAACCCCACGAGAGGAGTCGACCTTTGAGGTTGGGTGAATCGAGCTTCTTGAGAGGCTCGACTCCTTTGATGACGTCGAGTCGACCTGTGTGTAGTCGGCTCCTTTGGAGCGTGGCCGAGCCAACCCCTTGATGGGGGGGTCGACCAATTATTTGCTCGGCCCTTCGCCATGTTCAGCTAACCCGAAGGGTTGGCTCCTCATTTCTTTTCGTCGACCCTTTGGATTGGCACCACCTTTTTTCTCTCTCTCGGCCCTTCTTCGTTGGTCGAACTTTATTCATGAATGAGCCTTTGTGCTAGGGCTTTGAGATTTTACCCATAACAATTGCCCTCAATCTTCATTCTAGTTTCTCTGTGAAACCTTTGAGTGAAGATTTTCCTTGACTGCTTGTGGAAAGTAGCTTTTTTTTTCGAAACCTCATTTTCATTCCTCATGGCTGATCTAGTGGGACCGTCGAAGAAGATCAGGCCGTGTTTGACTGACCCGGATGTTGTGACCTTTGAGCCCTCGTCTGAAGGCAAAGGTAAACATTGATATCGTCTTGTAGCACCTCGTGCTTGCTCTTTGGGACCTCTAACTCAAGGGGCCTTGGACACCTTGAGGGATACTTACGACATTACGGCGAACGTGGGAATGAGACCTTTGGCTTCTGGCAAGCGTGCCAAGCTTTCTCCTCCTGGCGAGGTAGCTTTCTATTCAACAATGTTCAAGAGCGGCGTTTGCCTGCCTCTTCATCCCTTTGCTCGATGATTTCTGTCATTGAGGGGCATCGCCCCGGGCTAGCTTATGCCTAATGGATGGTGCTCTTTTCTGGGGTGCTATATACTGTGGATTCAACGTGGGAACACGTTTCCCGTGAAGGCTACATGTTTCTTGTCTCTGCATGTTCTGGAGCAGAGTTCTCGAGCTTCGCTCTTCTACTACCTTAACTCTCGCATGTATGGGAGTCTGTGGTTCGATGTCCCATCTGAGTCAAAAAGTTGAAGGAACAATCATTCTTTGTGAGCAACTATTGGTTAACGACTTCTGATGATGACTCGGTTGTCTCAACATACTTTATGATGCATGGTACATTTGCTCCTTCTTCGCTTCAACTAGTTTTTGCTTTGGTCGCAGGCTGCTGACTTCATCTTCCTATATTTTAGTTAACGAAAAATGGGTAGCCTCTGACAAGCTCGCTCGTTTCGTAAAGTTGCGTTTCTTTTTCTTTATCCGGACTCGCCTTGATGAGGTCTAAGCTTGGTGCCGCAAGGTTTTTTGGTGGAACATAGTCTGATTGTTGGTACTCTCCTCGTTTGTTATAGGGGCAATTTTGGTGACAACGGGTCGAAGGGAGGCTATGTTGTCAAGCGACACACAAGGGCGCTATGGTGAACACAGTGGTCGACAACCATGTTGAGGGTGTGGCTCGGGGCGCGCAACACGATGAGGCAGCCAAGTGTGGGCAAGCCGACGTGCAAGAAGGGAGCGCGTCATGACGGTTCGAGGTGAGTGTGTGCAAGGCCCTTCAGGCAAGCATATGTTGACTGAAGGCAGTCGAACATGCGTGGAAGACGCATGATCCGCTTAGGCACTGTGCGGGCGGGACACAAGGAACCAGGCAGTTGTCTGCGCATGAGCGAGCAAATGTGAGCGCTAGCGTCCCTGGCAACATGAGCCACGAGAGAGCCAACAGTTCGCGCAAAGCAGCGCGACATGAGCTGAGGCATAGACGAGCACCAAAGTAAGCGCAAGAGTCACGCCCAACAAGGCGCGAGTGCTGTGCAAGCAGAGTGCACGAAGCAGCAACGACGGTGCGCCAAAACAAGGCAGCGCAGTGGTGCGCAAGCGTCTGACATCGGATGGTGGTCAGTCTAGCTCGTCCCTCTTCCAAATGAATTCCAAGGTGGAAATGAACTAAATGTATATTATTTATACAGTTAGTGGGAGATGGAGAATCATCATGTTCCAAGCCTTCAGCCGAAAGTAAAGACTTCTCAAAGTCTTGAGAAAAGGTCAAGGTAGTTCATGGGATGCTATTTTTAGAGAAGTAAAAAACTTGGTCCCTAAGTTTAGGGAAGTAGGTGATGGGGTGTGTGGATCACATTGATCCTTGAATTTCAGCCACTCCTTAATTGTAGGAATGAGGTTGAATTAGAGTAGTATATAAAAGTGAACTCATTTGTAGAGTTCCCACTACTCATTGAGCTTGTATTTCCCAAGTAATTTGAGAGAAAAGAAATAAAGGTAAAGTGTAACGACCCGACTTTTTATGACATCACTATAGGGTCGTTACTAAGAGCATGACATCAAAACTCAATAAAAAACATGAAACTTTATTTTAGAAATAATGAAATCGAAATAATAAGTCCAAAATCGCAAATACGTTTAATTTGGGATCCTAATGAAAACATAAAAACAGTTCAATAAGTTCCTTCGAAATAAAATTTAAAAACAAAACGACTCTTTCTAATCTATAGCGAAAACCGTTGGACTCACTCAATTAAATAATAAAATAATCGACAAAAGCGGAAGCTCTGACTCCACGTGTCCCATGACATCATCAATCGATCGCCCCGTCAAGCACCCGGTACGTCCCTAATATTACCTGGAAAAAAAGTTTTAGAAAAGAATGAGTATTTTAAATAAAATACTCAGTAAGTAACCCCACTACTGGGGTCAGGCTATGCAATCACATGCAACATACAATACAATCATCTCAATAATATCAGAAAATTTCCCAACCGAGCCCGAAGGCGGACCAGTAGTAAGGTCACTTACCTCAAATCTAATTCTAGCAAGACTAATCCTCCAACTTGGCTTGTAAAGCTCAAATCCAAACCTGAGGGAGGGAGAGAGAACCAAGGGGGAGGAGGGCGGCGTCTATTGTGGGTCTTCTTCACGAAGAAGAAGACCCAAATCTGAGTTTTAATGTTTTTTATTTATTTATTTATTTATTTTTTTTTTAAAAATAATATTATTATATTATATTAAATAATAATAATATTATTAATTTTATATTAAATTAAATAATAATAATAATAATAATATTATTATTAGTATTAATAACTCTTTGACCCGATGTTTGACTTAGTCAAATGACTAGTCCTAGCATCTTTTAAGCTCAAATTTCACACGAATCTTCTCTTTAAACCCACTATCGAAACCGACAATAATAAAAATAAATAAATTTATCTTACCTGGAGTTCGGGTCGTTACATAAAGTATGGTGATCAGTCCCTTTTTCCCAAGCTATTGAGTTTTCGGTGTGCTGCTTATTCTTCATTAGGATTATCCCGGGATCTTGGGGGAAAAGAGAGAAAGGCTGCTAAGACGAGTACTCTTAGGCCGCACGGGGCGAAAAATTAGTTCCACAGATTTAACCTTGTGACAAGTGGTATTAGAGCGCAATTTTTATATATTGTGGATTCAACGTGGGAACACGTCTCCCATGAAGGCTACATGTTTTTTGTCTCTGCATGTTCTGAAGCAGAGTTAAATCTGTGGAACTAATTTTTTGCCCCGTACGGCTTAAGAGTACTCCTCTTAGCAGCCTTTCTCTTTTTTTCCCCAAGATCCCAGGATAATCCCAATGAAGAATAAGCATCACACCGAAGACTCAATACCTTGGGCAAAGGGGACTGATCACCTTACTTTACGTTTATTTCTTTTCTCTCAAATTACTCGGGAAATACAAGCTCAATGAGTTGTGGGAACTATCTTCCAACACTTTGGAAGTCCACTTATATACTAAGTTTACAAGTTCCTTCTCTAATCTATTTTTGGAAGATGGAATGACTTTAGGCTCACTCCATCTATTTTTAGTAACCATGAGTTGTCCTTAACTTTGGGCACAAGTCTTTACTATTACAACAATTTGTCAAATATAGCCTAGTCCACTTTCTTCATTTTATGACCAAGTGTTCTACTAGCTATATTAAGCTTCCTTATACTTAGGGTCCAAGTTTGGCTCACTAAATGTATTTATAAGTCTTCACTTCACACTTAGCATCGACAACAAATGTGCGGGGAAGAATATGTGTCTTCTTCCTCTCCAACGCACCCCAAGTGCACACACTCGGGGAGGTTGTGCGCAGCCAGCGCGTGCTCGCTGTGTCTTGTCTGGGCGCGCGTCGTGTGCTGCTTGCGCGCACGCCCCGTTGTTCGGACATGCATGCTTCTGCTGCCGCCCACATACATCTTGTCCCTGGAGGGTCGACGCATGTCCGCATGCTCGTCATGTCAGCTCCTTAGGCGTCCGAGTCTAACGTCGCTCACGCTCGCCCTCGTCTGACTAGTCCTGCTCGTGCGTGTCTCACCCGCACATTCGCGCGCTCGCCAAGGCTGGGTGCCACACTGACGCGCTCGGCCATGCCCTCAGATGGTTGTGGGCTGCTAACCACCAACCAACACCCCAGATATGTGTTAGACTTATACCCTTCCCATCATGGTGCTTCACCTTGTTGTCTGCTCTATCCTGTGCACTGGATCGTACACCCTACATACATGACCCGAGCAAGGCTAACCGGGTTATCGCATGTCTCAAGATTAAGGCTCTAACAAACCTCCCCCACTTGAGCTCGTCGACGTCCTCGTCGGTCCTATCCTCTCTCAGTACTTTTGTATATGGTCCTCAAATTGCCACAATGTCATGTCTCTCTCCCAAGAATCTTCTTGGTCGCCTGCGCCTTTCCATTTTACTAAAAAATCAGTCCGTCGATTTTTCTTGCTCATCCTCATCGTTCGATGGTCTAGGATCTCCTCAATATCACGCTTAAACTGCTTTCGGATAACAGTTGGCGCCCTTTTTGTTTGTTTTCGACCCGCATCAAGCAAATCTTGTGAAAAGGCTTCAGGTAGCTTATGTGAAATGTTGGGTGGATTTTCAATATGCTTGGCAATTTCAAACGGTAAGCAACATTGCCCACACGCTTGATCACTTCGAAAGGTCCGTCGTACCTCGGCACAAGGCCTTTGTGCACGTTCTTGCCTCTTAGCTTCTTCCACATTTGTGGGGTCAACTTCAGGAGTATTAAGTCTCCAACTTCGAAGTCCAGAGATCTTCTCCTTTTATCCGCATATTTTTTCATTCTACGTGCAACTTTCTCTAAGTTGTCTCGGGCTAAGTCCATTATCTCTTGCTTCTCTCGCTCAAAATGATAAGCATCAGGGAATCTTCCTCCAATGCGCTGTTTCATTACCTCATGAGGACAAAGAGATTGCTGCCCGATCGCTAACTCTGCCGGACTTAGACCGATGACAAAGGATTTCTGAATGTTGTAACATAATTGAGCTACATCAAGTAAACTCACCCAATTCTTCTGACTTGCTGTTACGTAGTGTCTCAAATACTCCTCCAACATAGCGTTGGTTCTTTCAGTTTCCCCATCAGTCTGAGTATGATTAACTGTTGAAAATATCAGTTCTGAACCTAGCGAGTTGAACAAACTCGTCCAGAACCTTCCTGTGAACCTTGCATCACGATCACTAATCACTTCCTCGGGTAAACCAAAATACTTCACGATGTTCTTGAAGAACAACTCCGCAACCACATTAGCAGGACATGCATGTGGGACTGCCATGAACACCGCATACTTCGAGAATCGATCCACCACTACGAAGAGACGCAAAATGATCTATATTGGGCAATCCAACAATGAAATCCATGGATACTGACTGCCACAGTTATTGTGGAATCTCAAGAGGTTGTAGCAAGCCTGCCTCTTTCCTTTGTTCCACTTTGTCTAGTTGACAAACTAAACAAGTCTTTACATACGCCTCAACATCTTCGTGCATCTTGGGCCAAGAATACGAACGCAATAGAAATGCGTGCATCCATTCTATTCCTGGGTGTCCGGCCCATTCGGGATCATGCGTCTCTCGCATCAACTCCCTCCTTAGTCCGCCATGGCTAGGGACAAGGAGTCGTTCTCCCTTACTATAGATTAATCCATCCTCAAGTCAATATCTACGTATAACTCCCTCTTGGATCTCCTTCAAGAGTTTGCAGTAAACATTATCTTCTCGGGCTTACTCTCGTACTCTGTCCAGAAAATCGGTGTTGATGGAAGTCAGGGCAGCAACATATGCACTGACTTCTTTACGGCTTAACGCATCATCTACCGTGTTTTGCTTCCCTGGTCTGTGTACCCAGGTAAAGTCAAACTCCGCAAGGAACTTGTTACGTCTCCAAAAGTGACCTTTTCAGGACTTATTTATCTTAGAAAGATGTACACTCTTAGGTGTTTTTGATAGGATTTAGCTTAAACCTATGTTTATATATGAGATTTAGAACAAGGTAGCTAAATTAGGACTTGTGTGCAAGAGGAAAGAAAAGGAATGAAAACCGAAGGAAAAGAGTGAAAAATGCGCATTGCGATAGCATTGCGGAAACATTGCTAAAACAACAATGTTTCAAGTGAAAACCGTAAGTTGACTGATCTGTTTCTGTTAATTTCCGTTATTTCAGGGATTCGTTATTTCTCCTCCATCCATTTTGAAGTACGACGTTGAGGATGGATGGTTCTCCTTGGCCCAAACGCACCTGCAGATTACTATAAAAGGGGGTCAAAGTAGAGGGTTCAATCATCATCCGAAAGCGTAGAAGTCTTCTCGCAGCTCCATCTTTTCTCCTGTTTTTCTTTGCCGTCTGTTGGTTTGCGAAGTTTAGCTGTTTGGAGTCGACAATCTGATAGGAAGGAGAGAAAATTCATCTTCTCTCCCGATTGGATTCATCCAAGCAAGGCTGATCTTTCTCATCCTTCAGCCGAGGCGGTTGCGACGAGGCGTTCGAGCTCATTTTACTGCTTTCTGCTTTTCATTTCTAATTTCCAGCGTTGTTTAGTTGTTGTTTCTGTTCTGGTAGCTAGTTTATTGCACTTCGTTACTTTCTGTCTTTGTGTTATTCACTTTAAGCTTTCCTTTGTTCATTCAAACAATCAAGTAATCTAAAGCAAAATTCAGCATTTCACAGTTTCTTGCCTTTGCGATCTACTATTTTTCCTTACTGTTTTGTCTTTAAATTCTTTCTAAGCATGTCTGTTTCAACTCTTCTTTCTGTTCTATCTATATCCACGAGTAGCTAAGTCACTTAGGGGCATGCTAATGACAATACTATAGGCTAAAAAACGTGAACCAAGCATGTAGGATAGCTCTCGAAGCATTGATTATATGTAAGCTTCATCCCACGGGCAATTTCGATTGGCCATCCATTTTGTCCAAAGAACTCCTAACCTCTGGAAGGAGTAAGAGTTCAGAGTCATACACTCATGCTAGCCTTTCAAGGTAGCCAGAAAACGACATAGGAATAGGCGTTTTCCTAGTACAAACCATAGCTTTCTGCTTTAACAAGATGCTTAAGACCTTACTTGGACATGAGTAAACTAAAGAATCTAATGCATGGAATCGGACGATACATGAGATTGAGTGAGTTTGATGCATAAAGAGTTGATCCAATGCTTGGGAATCGTGAGAAAATGCCTATAGAGGAGTCGTTAGTAGCCCTCGTTTCTCCATTTTACACACTTTCGCTGTTAGTAAAATTGCGGTAGAATTGCTGTTTCCGCAATTCTACTAAGTTTAAAATTCTGTTTAGCTAAGTTCCTCTTCGTTTATCAATCTCGTCTCTTTTCCTTTGAGTTTAACTTTGACTTACACTTGTTTATGTTGCTATCCTTTATATATTCCCTAGGAATTAGACAATTTAAAACCAACTTTACCCCATCAAATCCACCCATTCTTTCTTAACTTTACACTTCACGAGTAGCTCATAATACATCTCTGTGGGAAAACGAATGAAAAAATACTTACTACTTGCTATAAGATCATGTATGCTTGCATGTTCTGAGTGCTCTCTCTATCTTATTGCTTATTTATTTTAACACATTGAGCACGCAACAAGTTTTTGGCGCCGCTGCCGGGGATTTATTTAAGTGAAAACGAAGTTTGTTAAGTTTGAAACACCAAGTTTATTGTCTATTGTAACTGATCTATTTCCATTTCTTTTGCAGGTACCATTGGGTTAGTTTATGAATGAGTCTTCAAGTAGTGATCTAGAGTTCAATCCTGAGCCCGAGAGACTATTTAGAGCCAGAAATAGAGCCAAGAAACGTCTTTTTGACCAACCCTCTATACCTCCAATAATTGCGGGAACCGCAATTCCTCCGCAATTGTCTCAAGAAGAAATGGATGGAATAGTTCCAAATCCGGTGCCTGTCACTCACAATCCCATCGAAATAGCGAATGATAAGGATAGCGCCATACTCTCTTACCTAGTACCTATGCCTGGGGAGCTGAACCCCAACATAATCCGTCCTGAAATCACTGCTAACTCATTCGAGTTAAAGCCAGTGATGTTCCAAATGTTGTCCACTGTGGGACAATTCTTTGGAGTGGAAAATGAGGACCCCCACAACCATCTTAGAAACTTCTTAGGAGTTAGTGATACATTCATCATCCCTGGAGTTTCCCAAGAAGCCTTGAGGCTCTATCTGTTCCCTTATTCTTTGAGGGACAAAGCCAAAACGTGGTTAAACTCATTACCCTCAGGATTAGTCCTTAATTGGACAGACTTAGCAGAGAAATTCCTAGTCAAATACTTCCCACCTGATAGGAATTCTACCTTTCGTGATGATATAATCAAGTTCAAACAGGCTGAGAGTGAGTCTCTTCACGAAGCTTGGACAAGGTTTAAAGACCTTCTTCTTAAATGTCCACACCATGGCATCCCATGGTGTATCCAAATAGAGGTCTTTTTCAAAGGATGCAACCCCAGCACCAGACAAGTTCTAAATTCATCTGCTGGAGGCTCCATGTTGTCCAAGAGTTACAACGAAGCCTATGAGATCTTGGAGAAGATCTCAGCATCTCACTGTAGGTGGTCAGATGATCCAGTTGAGCCAACTAGAGCTCAAGACAAGGACGCACTCAATGCTATGAGTAGTCAAATAAGCGCCCTGACCAACCTAGTCAAGCAAATGGCTCAAGCCAATCTCCAAACAAGTGTCAACACCGCCACAGCCATGTCAATGGGCACCCAACCAAGTCAAGGTGAGACACTTATCTGTGGATTCTGTGGGGAAGGGCACCTGTATGAATACTGCCCTGGGAATCCAGCCTCAGTCTGCTATGTTGGAAGCCAGCAGCAGCCTAGGAACAACCCCTATTCCAATACTTACAACCCTGGTTGGAGGAACCACCCAAACCTGTCATGGGGTGGCCAACAGAATGCTAACCAAGCTCCTAACCAACCAAGACTGAGTGGAACACCTGGTTTCACTCCCCAACATAACCAATCCATGTACCAAAAACCATACAACCAACCTGTAGGGTCTTCTGTAGAAAATCTACTCAAGGAATACATAGCCAAGAATGATGCCACTCTACAGAGTCAGCAAGCTACTCTTAGGAGCCTAGAGAACCAAATAGGGCAACTAGCCAACGAACTCAAGAGTAGGCCCCAAGGTAGACTACCTGCTGACACTGAAGTGCCAAGGAGAGATGGTAAAGAGAAAGTTCAAGCAATTGAACTTAGAAGTGGGAGACCATTGGTGAGCAACACCAAGGACACACCAAAGAGAGTAGAGAACACTGAGTCTAGTGCTCCACTGGAGTCTCTGCCAAACCAAGGTCCACCACCAACAAGCACATCAGGAGCAAGGCTGGAGCCAATCAGAGAGGAGATAGAAGAGATTCCAAGGCCTCCACCTATCCTAAGGCGACCTGAAGTGCCTGCATATGTGCCACCACCTCCATTTCCTAGAAGGCTAAAGAAAAAACAAGAACAGGAAGTGCACTTTAATAAATTTCTAGAAATTCTTAAGCAAGTGCATGTTAATATTCCTTTTGTAGAAGTTTTACAGTCTCTGCCTTCTTATGTAAAGTTTTTGAAGGATATTATAACTAACAAGAAAATAATTGGTGAGTTTGAAACAGTCAATCTCACTGAGGAATGCAGTGCCATACTCCAGAACAAGCTACCCAAGAAGGAGAAGGATCCTGGTTCCTTCACCTTACCTGTAGAGCTAGGAGGCAAGCACGTGGGCAGAGCTCTTTGTGACCTGGGAGCCAGCATAAACCTCATGCCCCTATCACTATTCCGCCAGCTAGGAATAGGAGAAGCACGTCCAACCACTGCCACCTTACAACTAGCAGACAGATCCATAGCATACCCTGAAGGTAAGATTGAGGATATTCTTGTAAAGGTTGACAAGTTTATTTTCCTTGCAGATTTCAAAATCCTGGATTATGAAGCAGACAAGGAGGTCCCCATCCTATTAGGCAGACCATTTCTAGCCACAGGTAGGGCTCTGATAGATGTCCAAAAAGGTGAGCTCACTATGAGGGTTCATGACGAGGAGGTTAAGTTTAGTGTTTTTAAAGCACTGAGGTATCCTTCTGACTCTGAATCGTGTGCTAGCATGGACAATGTAGATTCATTAATGGAAGAACAATTGGAGCATGAATTGTTGACTAAGCATGCTCATGAATATGTAGGATTAGAATTAACTGACTTAAACATAGCTGAGATAATGGACATACCTGTAAATAACCCTCAGCATGTTTGTATGAATATTGACTTAACTGAAAAATCTTTGAATCCATTAAAACCATCCATTGAGCATCCACCTGTCTTAGAATTGAAACCTCTCCCTACTCACCTCAAGTATGCATATCTAGGAAGTAATGATACTTTTCCTGTGATTATTTCTTCTAAATTAAGTGAAAAGCATGAGGTTGAACTGATTTTATTGCTTAAGCAACATAGGAAGGCTATTGCATGGACTATTGCTGACATTAGAGGCATTAGCCCTTCTTATTGCATGCATAAGATTATATTAGAGGAAGAGTGTTACGTCTTCAAAAGTGACCTTTTTAGGACTTAATTATCTTAGAAAGATGTTCACTCTTAGGTGTTTTTGATAGCATTTAGCCTAGACCTATGCTTAAATATGAGAATTAGAAGAAGGTAGCTAAATTAGGACTTAAGTACAATAGGAAAGAAAAGGGTTGAAAACCGAAGGAAAAGAATGAAAAACAAGCATTGCGATAGCATTGCGGAAACATTGCGGACACCGCAATGTTTCAAGTGAAAACCGTAAGTTGACTGATCTTTTTCTGTTAATTTCCGTTATTTCAGGGATTCGTTCTTTCTCCTCCATCCATTCTGAAGTACGACGTTGAAGATTGATGGTTCTCCTTGGCCCAAACGCACCTGCAGATTACTATAAATAGGGGTCAAAGTCGAGGGTTCAAATATCATCCGAAAGCGTAGAAGTCTTCTCGCAGTCCATCTTTTCTCCTGTTTTCCTTTGCCGTCTGCTGGTTTGCGAAGCTCAGCTGTTGGAGTCGATAATCTGATAGGAAGGAGAGGAGATTCTTCTTCTCTCCCGATTGGATTCATCCAAGCAAGGCTGACCTTTCTCATCCTTCATTCGAAGCGGCTGCAACGAGACATTCGACCTTGTTTTACTGCTTTCTGCTCTTCATTTCCATTTTCCAGCTTTGTTTTGTTGTTAACTCTTTTCTAGTAGCTAGCTTAGACTATTTCGTTGTGTTCTGTCTTGTTGTTATTTACTTTAAAGCTTCCTTCTGTCCATTCAAACAACCAAGTAATCAATTCACAATTCATTTCACGATTCTTGTCGTTGCGATTGACTGTCTTTCCCTTACTGTTTTGTCTTCAGATTCCTTCTGAGCATGTCTACTTCTTCTCTTGCTTCTGTTCTGTTTACATCCATGAGTAGCTAAATCACTTAGGGGCATGCTAATGGCAACACTTTAGGCTAAAAAACGTGAACCAAGCATGTAGGATAGCTCTCGAAGCATGGATTGTATGTAAGCTTCATCCCACGAGCAATTTCGATTGGCCATCCATTTTGTCCAAAGAACTCCTAACCTCTGGAAGGAGTAAGAGTTCAGAGTCATACTATCATGCTAGCCTTTCAAGGTAACCAGGAAACGACCTAGGAATAGGCGTTTCCCTAGTACAAACCATATTTTTCTGCCTTAACAAGATGCTTAAGACCTTACTTGGACATGAGTAAACTAAAGAATCTAATGCATGAAATCGGAAGATACATGAGAATGAGAGAGTTTGATGCATAGAGAGCTGATCCACTGCTTGAGAATCGTGAGAAAAAGCCTATAGGATAGTCGTTAGTAGCCCTTAATTCATCACTTTACACACTTTCGCTGTTATTTCAATTGCGATAGAATTGCTGTCTCCGCAATTCTGCATAAGTTACAATTCTGTCTAGCTGTTTTTGCTTTCATTTATTAATCTCGTCTCTTCTCATTTGAGTTTAGATTTAACTTGCACTTGTTTATGTTGCTACCCTCTCCGTATTCAGTAGGAAAAAGACAATTAAAAACCAATACTACCCCATCAAATCCACCCCTTCTTTCTTAACGTTACACTTCATGAATAGCTTATAATAAGTCTCTGTGGGAAAACGAATGAAATATACTTACTACTTGCTATAAGACCATGTATGCTTGCATGTTCTGAGTGCTCTCTCTACCTTATTACTTATTCATTTTAACACATTGAGCACGTAACAAGTTTTTGGCGCCGCTGCCGGGGATTTATTTAAGTGAAAACGAAGTTTGTTAAGTTTGAAACACCAAGTTTATTGCCTATTGAAGCTGATCTGTTTCATTTCTTTTGCAGGTACCATTGGGTTAGTTTATGAGTGAACCTTCAAGTAGTGATCTAGAGTTCAATCCTGAGCCTGAGAGATTACTTAGGGCCAGAAATAGAGCCAAGAAACGTCTCTTTAACCAACCCTCTATACCTCAAGTAATTGCGGGAACCGCAATTCCTCCGCAATTATCTCAAGAAGAAATGGATGGAATAGTTCCAAATCCGGTGCCTGTCACTCGCAACCCCATCGAAATAGCGAATGATAAGGACAGCGCCATACTCTCTTACCTAGTACCTATGCCTGGGGAGCTGAACCCCAGCATAATCCGTCCTGAAATCACTGCCCACTCATTCGAGTTGAAGCCAGTGATGTTCCAAATGTTGTCCACTGTGGGACAATTCTTTGGAGTGGAAAATGAGGATCCCCACAATCATCTTAGAAACTTCTTAGGAGTTAGTGATACATTCATCATCCCTGGAGTTTCTCAAGAAGCCTTGAGGCTATATCTGTTCCCTTATTCTTTGAGGGACAAAGCCAAAACGTGGTTAAACTCATTACCCTCAGGATCTGTCCTTAATTGGACAGACTTAGCAGAAAAATTCCTAGTCAAATACTTCCCACCTGATAGGAATTCTACCTTTCGTGATGACATAATCAAGTTTAAACAAGCTGACACTGAGTCTCTTCACGAAGCTTGGACAAGGTTTAAAGATCTTCTTCTTAAATGTCCACACCATGGCATCCCCTGGTGTATCCAAATAGAGGTCTTTTTCAAAGGATGCAACCCCAACACTAGACAAGTCTTAAACTCATCTGCTGGAGGTTCCATGTTGTCCAAAAGTTACAACGAAGCCTATGAGATCTTGGAGAAGATCTCAGCATCTCACTGTAGGTGGTCAGATGATCCAGTTGAGCCAACTAGAGCTCAAGACAAGGATGCTCTAAGTGCGATGAGCAGCCAAATAAATGCCCTGACCAACCTAGTTAAGAAAATGGCTCAAACAAATCTCCAAACAAGTGTCAACACCGCCACAGCCATGTCAATGGGCACCCAATCAAGTCAAGGTGAGACACTTATCTGTGGATTCTGTGGGGAAGGGCACCCGTATGAATACTGCCCTGGGAATCCAGCCTCGGTCTGCTATGTGGGAAGCCAACAGCAGCCAAGGAACAACCCCTACTCTAACACTTATAACCCTGGTTGGAGGAACCACCCAAACCTGTCATGGGGTGGCCAACAGAATACTAACCAAAATCCTAACCAACCAAGGCCGAGTGGAACACCTGGTTTCACTCCCCAACATAACCAATCCATGTATCAAAAACCATACAACCAACCTGTAGGGTCTTCTGTAGAAAACTTGCTCAAGGAATACATAGCCAAGAATGATGCCACTTTACAGAGTCAGCAAGCTACCCTTAGGAGCCTAGAGAACCAAATAGGCCAGTTAGCCAATGAAATCAAAAGTAGGCCCCAAGGTAGGCTTCCTGCTGACACTGAAGTGCCAAGGAGAGATGGTAAGGAACAAGTTCAAGCAATTGAACTCAGAAGTGGTAGACCATTGGTGAGCAACACAAAGGACACACCAAAGAGAGTAGAGAACACTGAGTCTAGTGCTCCACTGGAGTCTCTGCCAACCCAAGGTCCACCACCAACAAGCACATCAGGAACAAGGCTAGAACCAATTATTGAGGAGATAAAAGAAATTCCAAGGCCTCCTCCAATCCTAAGGCGACCTGACGTGCCTGCATATGTACCACCACCTCCATATCCTCGAAGGCTTAAGAAGAAGCAGGAACAGGAAGTGCACTTTAATAAATTCTTAGAAATTCTTAAGCAAGTGCATGTCAACATTCCTTTTGTAGAAGTTTTACAGTCTATGCCTTCCTATGTAAAGTTTTTGAAGGACATTATTACTAACAAAAAAATAATTGGTGAGTTTGAAACAGTAAACCTCACTGAGGAGTGCAGTGCCATACTCCAGAACAAGCTGCCCAAGAAGGAGAAGGATCCTGGTTCCTTCACCTTACCTGTAGAGCTAGGAGGCAAGCACGTGGGCAGAGCGCTTTGTGACCTGGGCGCCAGCATAAACCTTATGCCCCTATCACTATTCCGCCAGTTGGGAATAGGAGAAGCACGTCCAACCACTGTCACTTTACAACTAGCAGACAGATCCATCGCATACCCTGAAGGTAAAATTGAGGATATTCTAGTGAAAGTTGACAAATTTATTTTCCTTGCAGATTTCATTATCCTGGATTATGAAGCAGACAAGGAGGTCCCCATCCTATTAGGCAGACCATTTCTTGCCACAGGTAGGTGTTAAGTCTCTGAAAGTGACTTATTTAGGACCCATTTAGCTTAAGAAGATGTGCACTTTTAGGTGTTTTTGATAGCATTTAGCCTAGACCTATGCTTAAATATGAAAATGAGAAGAAGGTAGCTAAATTAGGACTTATGTACAATAGGTAGAAAAAGGGTTGAAAACCGAAGGAGAAGAATGAAAAAAGCTGCATTGCGACAGCATTGCGAAAACATTGCTGAGGCCGCAATTATTCAAGTGAAAACCGTAAGTTGACTGATCTTTTTCCGTTAATTTCCGTAATTTCAGGGATTCATTCTTTCTCCTCCATCCATTCTGATATATGACGTTGAAGATTGATGGTTCTCCTTGGCCCAAACGCACCTGCAAACTACTATAAAAGGGGGCCAAAGTCGGAGGTTTGATAATCATCCGAAAGCGTAGAAGCCTTCTCACAGTCCACTTTTTCTCCCTGTTTTCCTTTGCCGTCTGTTGGAGTGAGAGTCTCAGCTGTTGGAATCGATAATCTGACAGGAAGGAGAGGAGATTCTTCTTCTCTCTCGATTGGATTCATCCAAGCAAGGCTGACCTTTCATCCCCTTCATTCGAGGCGACTGCAACGAGGATTCTAAGCACCATTTTACTGCTTTCTGTCTTTCTTTTCTAATTTCCAGCTTTGATCAGTTGTTGCTTCTGGTTTAGTGATTAGTTTACTGCATTTCGTCGCTGTCTGTCTTTGAATTATTTCCTTTAAGTTTCCTTTTATCTGTTCAACGTTCAAAGTAATCAAATTGCAAGATTTCATTTCACAGTTTCCATCTTCTGCTGCTACGGTTTTGTCTTGCTGTTTTAAGCACATTTCTCTTCTAAGCATGTCTGTTTTATCTACCCTTTCTGTTCTCCATATATCCATGAGTAGCTAAGTCACTTAGGGGCATGCTAATGACAGAACTATAGGCTAAAAAACGTGAACCAAGCATGTAGGATCGCCTTCGAAACATTGATTGTATGTAAGCTTCATCCCACGGGCAATTTCGATTGGCCATCCATTTTGTCCAAAGAACTCCTAACCTCTGGAAGGAGTAAGAGTTCAGAGTCATATAATCATGCTAGCCTTTCACGGTAATCAGAAAACGGCTTAGGAATAAGCGTTTTCCTAGTACAAACTAAACACTCCTGTTTTAACAAGATGCTTAAGACCTTACTTTGAAGTCGAGTAAACTTAAGACTCTAATGCATGGAATCGGACGATACTTGAGATAGAGTGAGTTTGATGTATAGAGAGTTGATCCAGTGCTTGAGAATCGTAATAAAATGCCTATAGGATAGTCATTAGTAGCCTTTAATTCACCCATTTACACACTTTCGCTGTTATTCAATTGCGGTAACATTGCGGTCCTCGCAATTCTGCCATTTTATCATTCTGTTTAGCTGTTTTCTTCTTCGTTTATCAAATCCATCTCTTGTCCTTTGAGTCTGATTTCAACTTTAATTTGTTTATGTTGCATTCCTTTGCACATTCAGCAAAAACTAGATAATTAAAAACCAATTTTACCCCTTCAAATCCACCCCATCTTTCTTAACAAATACACTTCGCGAATAGCTAAACATAAGTCTCTGTGGAAAAAACGAATGAAATATACTTACTACTTGCTGTGAGACCATGTATGCTTGCATGTTCTAAGTGCTCTCTCTACCTTATTGCTTATTTATCTTTTACACTGAGCACGCAACAAGTTTTTGGCGCCGCTGCCGGGGACTTATTTTAAGTGAAAACGAAGTTTGTTAAGCTTGAAACATCAAGTTATTTTCCATTGAATTTGATCCATCTTCATTTCTTTTTCAGGTACCATTTAGGGTAGTTTATGAATGAGACTCCATCTAGTGATCTAGAGTTCAACCCTGAGCCTGAGAGATTATTTAAAGCTAGAAATAGAGCCAAGAAACGTCTCTTTAAACAAACCCTTTTACCTCCAATCATTGCGGGAACTACAATTCCTCCGCAATTACCTCAAGAAGAAATGGCTGGAGTAAATCAAAACCTGGTGCCTGTCACTCGCAATCCCATTGAAATAGCGAATGACAAGGATAGCGCCATCCTTTCATATTTAGTACCTATGCCTGGGGAGCTGAACCCCAGCATAATCCGTCCTGAAATCACTGCCAACTCATTCGAGTTAAAACCAGTGATGTTCCAAATGTTGTCCACTGTGGGACAATTCTTTGGAATAGAAAATGAGGACCCCCATAACCACCTTAGGAACTTCCTAGGAGTTAGTGACACATTCCTAATCCCTGGAGTTTCCCAAGAAGCCCTGAGGTTATATCTTTTCCCTTACTCTTTAAGGGACAAAGCCAAAACATGGTTAAATTCTTTACCCTCAGGATCTGTCCTCAATTGGACAGATTTAGCAGAAAAATTCCTAGTCAAATATTTCCCACCAGATAGGAATTCAACCTTTCGTGATGATATCATAAAGTTCAAACAAGCTCCAAGTGAGTCCCTTCACGAAGCTTGGACAAGATTCAAAGACCTTCTCATTAAATGTCCACACCATGGCATTCCATGGTGTATCCAAATAGAAGTCTTCTTTAAAGGATGCAACCCCAGCACCAGACAAGTTCTAAATTCATCTGCTGGTGGTTCCATGTTGTCCAAGAGTTACAACGAAGCTTATGAGATCTTGGAGAAGATCTCAACATCTCATTGTAGGTGGTCAGACGATCCAGTAGAGCCAACTAGGGCTCAAGACAAGGATGCTCTAAGCGCCATGAGCACCCAAATAAACGCCCTGACCAACCTAGTTAAGCAAATGGCTCAGGCCAATCTCCAAACCAGTGCCAATACCGCCACAGCCATGTCAATGGGCACCCAACCAAGTCAAGGCGAGGCACCTATCTGTGGATTCTGTGGGGAAGGGCACCCATATGAATACTGCCCTGGGAATCCATCCTCAGTCTGCTATGTTGGAAGCCAGCAGCAGCCCAGGAATAACCCCTACTCACAAACTTATAACCCTGGTTGGAGAAACCACCCTAACCTGTCATGGGGTGGCCAACAAAACGCTAACCAAAATTCTAACCAACCAAGGCCGAGTGGAACACCTGGTTTCACTCCCCAACATAACCAGTCAATGTACCAAAAACCTTACAATCAACCTGTAGGATCTTCTGTAGAAAGCCTACTCAAGGAATACATAGCTAAGAATGATGCTACTCTTTAGAGCCAGCAAGCTACTCTTAGGAGCCTGGAAAACCAAATAGGCCAATTAGCCAATGAACTTAAAAGTAGGCCCCAAGGTAGACTCCCTGCTGACACCGAGGTACCAAGAAGAGATGGCAAAGAGCAAGTTCAAGCAATTGAACTTAGGAGTGGAAGACCATTGGTGAGCAACACAAAGGACACACCAAAGAGAGTAGAGAACACTGAGTCTAGTGCTCCACTGGAGTCTCTGCCAAACCAAGGTCCACCACCAACTAGCACATCAGGAGTCAGGCTAGAACCAATTATTGAGAAGGTAGAAGAAATTCCAAGGCCTCCACCTATCCTAAGGCAACCTGACGTGCCTGCATATGTGCCACCACCTCCATACCCTCGAAGGCTTAAAAAGAAGCAAGAACAGGAAGTTCATTTTAATAAATTCTTAGAAATACTTAAGCAAGTGCATGTTAACATTCCTTTTGTTGAAGTTTTACAGTCTATGCCTTCTTATGTAAAGTTTTTAAAGGACATCATTACTAACAAAAAAATAATTGGTGAGTTTGAAACAGTAAACCTCACCGAGGAGTGCAGTGCCATCCTCCAGAACAAGCTGCCCAAGAAGGAGAAGGATCCTGGTTCCTTCACCTTACCTGTAGAACTTGGAGGCAAGCACGTGGGCAGAGCGCTTTGTGACCTGGGCGCCAGCATAAATCTCATGCCCCTGTCCCTATTCCGCCAGTTGGGAATGGGAGAAGCACGTCCAACCACAGTCACTTTACAACTAGCAGACAGATCCATCGCATATCCAGAAGGTAAGATTGAGGATATTCTAGTTAAAGTTGACAAATTTATTTTCCTTGCAGATTTCATTGTCCTGGACTATGAGGCAGACAAGGAAGTCCCCATCCTGCTAGGTAGACCATTTCTAGCCACAGGTAGGGCACTTATAGACGTCCAAAAAGGTGAGCTTACTATGAGGGTTCATGATGAAGAGGTGAAGTTTAGTGTATATAAAGCTTTAAGGTACCCCTCTGACCTTGAATCCTGTGCTAGTATGGACGTTATTGATTCTTTAATGGAAGAACAATTAGAGCATGTATTATTAACCAAACATGCCAATGAATATGTAGGATTAGATATAGCTGACTTAAATATATCTGACATAATGGATATACCTGTAGATAACCCACAGCATGTATGTATGAATATAGATTTAACTGATAGAACTGTAAATCCGTTAAAGCCCTCCATTGAGCATCCACCTGTTTTAGAACTTAAACCACTACCCACTCACCTCAAATATGCATATTTAGGAAATAATGATACACTGCCTGTAATTATTTCTTCTAAACTAAGTGAACAGCATGAGGGTGAATTAATTTTACTGCTTAAGCAACATAGGAAGGCTATAGCATGGACTATTGCTGATATTCGCGACATTAGCCCTTCTTATTGCATGCACAAAATTATACTAGAGGAAGAGCACACACCTAGAGTAGATCACCAGCGTAGGTTAAACCCCTCTATGAAAGAGGTAGTAAAGAAAGAAATAATAAAATGGTTAGATGCAGGAGTGATCTTCCCAATAGCTAGTAGCCAGTGGGTGAGCCCCATCCAATGTGTACCTAAAAAGGGGGGAATAACTGTGGTAGTCAATGAGAACAACGAACTGATTCCAACAAGGACTGTCACAGGGTGGAGAGTGTGTATGGATTACAGAAAATTAAATAAAGAGACTAAAAAAGACCATTTCCCTATACCGTTCATTGACCAGATGCTAGACAGAATAGCTGGTAGAGCCTATTATTGTTTCTTAGATGGCTATTCAGGCTATAATCAAATTACTATAGACCCTAAGGATCAAGAGAAGACCACCTTCACTTGCCCTTTTGGAACGTTTGCCTTCCGCAGAATGCCTTTTGGCTTATGCAATGCACCGGCAACTTTCCAAAGGTGCATGATGGCAATCTTCTCCGAGTTGGATGAGTCCATGATAGAAATATTCATGGATGACTTCTCAGTTTTTGGGGATTCATTTAAAACCTGTCTAGAAAACTTAGGACAAGTCCTGGCTAGGTGTGAGGAGACCAACCTAGTCCTAAATTGGGAAAAATGCCATTTTATGGTAGATGAGGGGATTGTCTTAGGACACAGAGTGTCAAGGGCAGGTGTAGAAGTTGATCGGGCCAAGATAGAGATCATAGAGAAGTTGGTAGAGCCCCAGAATGTCAAAGCCATTAGAAGCTTCTTAGGGCATGCTGGCTTCTACAGAAGGTTCATTAAGGACTTTTCTAAGATAGCCAAGCCTCTGTGTGAGCTATTAGAGCTAAATAGACCCTTCATCTTCTCTAAGGAATGTGTAGTAGCTTGGACCACTCTTAAGAAAGCACTAGTCACAGCCCCTATCATAGTAGGACCAAATTCGGATCTTCCCTTTGAGATGTTATGTGATGCCAGTGACTATGCTGTAGGGGTCATGTTAGGACAGAAGATTGACAAGCTAACACACCCTGTCTATTATGCTAGTAAGACCTTGAATGAGGCTCAATGTAATTATACAACTACTGAAAAAGAGATGCTTGCTGTAGTGTTTGCTTGCGAAAAATTCAGAAACTATATTGTAGGCACTAGGACAATTGTATACACTGACCATTCTGCCTTGAAATATCTTATGAGGAAGGCTGATGCCAAGCCTAGATTGATTAGATGGGTGTTATTGCTGCAGGAATTTGATTTGGACATTCGGGACAAGAAAGGATGTGAAAATGTGGTTGCAGATCACCTGTCTCGATTGCAGCACAATTGCGAAAAAATTGCGGAGACCGCAATTTCTGATGCTTTTATTGATGAACATGTCTTTGCTTTGGCTCATCGTGATAACGATGAGGAACCTTGGTTTGCTGACATTGCTAACTTCCGTGCATCACAGGTATTACCAGTGTTCAAGGGAGGACAAGAGAAGAAGAGGTTCCTTCATGAAGCAAGGAAATTCATCTGGGATGACCCCACACTTTACAGAACCTGTGCTGATGGCTTGCTAAGGAAATGTGTTTCAGCTGCTGAAGCGAAGTCTGTGCTGCAGCACTGTCACTCATCTCCTTATGGTGGACACTTTGGTGGTCAAAGAACAGCTGCGAAGGTATTTCAGAGTGGCTACTATTGGCCAACAATCTTCAAGGATGCCCACAACTATGCCCACAACTGTGATGAGTGCCAAAGGACAGGTAACCTCAGTCGCAAGGATGAGATGCCCCTCACGTACATTTTAGAGTTGGAGCTCTTCGATGTGTGGGGCATTGACTTCATGAGACCATTCCCTCCATCATCAGGTAACCTCTACATATTAGTAGCAGTGGATTATGTGTCCAAGTGGGTAGAGGCCAAAGCATGTCCTAATAATGATGCTAAAACAGTCACTAACTTCTTGCATAGGCACATTTTCACTAGATTTGGGACTCCTCGTGCGATCATTAGTGATGAGGGGTCACATTTCATTAATAAGGCTATGGAGAAAGTATTGGCTAAATATAACATTAGACATAGAGTAGCCACTCCCTACCACCCACACTCGAATGGCCAAGCTGAAATTTCCAATAGGGAGATAAAGAACATCCTAGAAAAGGTAGTCAAACCTAATAGAAAAGACTGGTCATTTAAGCTTGAGGATGCACTTTGGGCTTATAGGACAGCATATAAGACACCTCTAGGTATGTCTCCTTATAGGCTGGTATATGGCAAGGCTTGTCACTTACCACTTGAGTTAGAAAACAAAGCATTTTGGGCCATGAAGGAATTGAATTTTTGTGTAAAGGATGCGGGGACACTGAGGTCTTTGCAGCTACATGAACTTGATGAGCTTAGGCATATGGCCTATGAGAATGCCAAAATGTATAAAGAAAAGACCAAAATATGGCACGACAGTAGACTTAGGATCAAAGACTTTAGGAAAGGCCAACTTGTCCTATTATTTAACTCACGTTTAAAGCTATTTCCAGGCAAACTAAAGTCCAGATGGTCGGGCCCATTTGTTATTACTAATGTCTTTGTTCATGGTGCGATAGAGATAAAAAACTTGCAGCAAGGACAGCCTTTTATGGTAAATGGTGCTAGATTGAAGCACTACTATGAGGAAGGAGATGTGAAGACTCTCTCGGCCTTCCTCTTGCGTGAAGCATGAAGTTAAAAACGAGAGAGAACGAGTGGTTACTGTGCTCGTTTAGTCAAGGCCAATGCCTTAGTTTATTTTTTCTGTTTTTCCGATTATCGTTTGTATGTTTTGTGGCGTAATTTTAATTGCGTATTTAATGTTTTTTTTATTTGTTTTTGCAGGGATTCGAAAGAGGGGATCAAGGAGAGTAAATCCAGCTTTTAAAATCAAGAAACGGTTGAGCCAAATAAAAGATACGGACGAGCAAAGTTTGAGATTTTGATGAAAAAATATCCCTGGAATTGCGCTGGAATTGCTGGATTCGCAAAAAAAGAGCCGTTGGGATTTTTCCGTTGCCTTTATATCCGTTGGGAAGCGCTCGATCGATACGATTCTCTCATTCTCTGATTTCCAAGAACTCTGCGATTCTTTTCATCTTTGATTCTACTCTCAAGATCACCAAGATTCGACAATGGTGTCCACACGGGCTGAAAGATCCGCAGCCAAGAAGAAGGCTGATGACGCAGCTGAAGCGGCTGCGAGGGAAGCATTGCTCACCCTTGCAGATGATGGTGCCGTTCGCACCGGACCTCTTCCTAAGCTTCCTATCCGTAGGAAGAAGTGGAGGGTTGTCACTGAGATCCCTGCTGGACCATCTGAGCCAGCGGACACGCCCAAGAAACGCCGGTGGAGTGTCGAGATGGCCGCCGAACCAAGCACAGCAAAGACTCCCTCTGTGGAGAGTCAAGAAACTGATCGTGCATCCCACGAGTCAGCCAAAGAAGGTTCGTCGCCATCCGCATCACCTGCGCACAGCCCTTCACCATCTGAACCAGTGCCAAGCGCAGAGTCGTCACCGCCTGCACAGAGCCCCGAGTTGTCTCCAGCACCTCAGAGTTCTGACCCGACACCTGCAGCAGCGCAGAGTCCTGAACTGCCGTCTTCGCCACTGAGTTCTGCGCAGACACCATCAGCAGAGCACAATCCCACGCCATTGCACAATTCTCCACGGCCTGATCCTGAATTCCCATACGGGGATTATCAAGAGTCCACGCAGGGCAGTGGCGATGCTGGGGAAGACGAAGTCTTTTCTCCCATGAGGGAAGACAGCCCTGATGTTCCTGCACAGCAGGATGATTCCATGGAGGAGACGTTGGGGGCATGCCTCCAGCAGATCAACATTAAGAAGAAGAAGAAGGCCAAGATTGTCAAGGCCAAGAGATCCAAGAAGCTGAAGAAGAAGAAGGCCAAGAGAGTGCCTTCAGCAGACAAAGAAAGCACGGAGCCATCACTCAAAAGGCTCAAGGTTGAGGCTGCCGAGTCAGCCAAGCCAGCAGATAAGGGGAAGGCCAAGCTCTACCCTGAAGACGAGCCTCAGTCAGTGAGGTATGTCTCATCTGATGCTGAATCCAGGGGTGCTGAGTTAAGGAAGAGGGAGTTGCTGCACGAGAAAGGCTTCCTCGACCGACTTGCTGACCTGCCGCAGTTCTTGCGCGCAGGGGTGATCAACCACGGCTGGGAGGAGTTCTGCAGACCGCCTAATCCAGCATACACGAGCATGGTGTATGATTTCTACGCCAATGTGCTCAGCCCTGAGGATGGCCTGTCTGTGGTCAGAGGGGTAGAAGTAGATTTCTCAGCCAAGGCCATCAATGAAGCCTTTGGTCTCAAGGGCCAACCTCATACAGATTATGCACGGATTGTCGATGAGCCTACTGAGGCAGTTTTGGAAGAGGCCATTCGGACTATTGGTCAGCCTGAAGCTTCTTGGACCGTGTCACGCAATGGGAGGCACACTCTCATGAGTGCCAACCTCACGGCTAAGGCAGCTGTTTGGTTTTCGTTCGTGCGAAGGAGATTGTCCCTGGTGACTCACGAGACAACAATAAACCAGAGCCGATCGCTGCTGGTGTATGCGTTCATGAGAGGTCTCACGATTAACGTGGGAGAAGTCATCACTGCGGCCATTGCTGAATGCGCCAAGAAAGGTAAGGGACCACTGTTTTTCCCTAATACCATAACCAAGCTATGTTTGCTTGCAGGAGTCCCCACCGAGCGTTTGGAGCAGCAAATGACTTACACGGGCCATTTGGAGCTGCCCGCTAACCTGAGGCTGAGAAGAAAGGGGAATATGGAGTTTGAACTGGATAGGCTGGCTGCTGAACAGTCTCTATCCATGGCCTGCTTAATGGATATGCAGAGAAGAATGGCTCAATGGGCGACTTATGCGCAGGCGAGGGACAAGGAAGTTGCAGACCAGCTGGGGTGCCTCTTCCCTGAGTTCCCTACCAATCTTCTAACTCCATGGGTGCCCCCAAGACCACGGCAACCAGATGAGGATGACGAGAATTGAGTGTTGGTTTGAAGTGCACTAAAGGGAGTATTGCTGTTCCCTTAGAAAAAAAAAAAACAATTTTCTGCTTTCTGATAGGACCATGTGAATTCTGCTGTTTTTGGTTCAATTTTGATCTGTTTTAGATGTTTAGTTTTATGTTTTTCCTTTTGCTTAGTATAATCTGATGTTAGCTGACTAGGTAGGATAGTTTAGTTTTATTTTTAGGAAGCTTGAGTGACTGGAAAAAGCATGCTTAGGGGCCTTAATCAATGTTATATCTGCCCTGATCTAATTGCGAAATAATTGCGGTACCCGCAATTTTCATGACTAAAAGCATGTTTTGGACTGTCTGTTTAGCTAGGCTGTGATCTGTTTAAATTCTATCTTTTCCTGCTAACATGACCGCCTTATATAGCTTATCTAAATGCATGCTGGATGAGTGTCATAGGACACCCTTTGATAGTTTAAATCGACCTCTAAAAAGCTCAGCATGCACAGCTTTAAGCCCTTAACTGTCTGTTTTTTGTTAATTTTCTGCTACTGTGATATCTTCTTTTCAATGTTCTGTCTATGCCTAGGGCTTTAGATTCTCTTTGTTTTACCTTAGACTAGATGCTTCTAGGACAAGTTTGGGGGTGTGCCACCTCAGACACTCATTGGGGACAATGAGTAGTTGAAGTTTGGGGGAGGCCACCCTAGGCCTAGGAACATTCCTCTCTCCCTTAGAAACATAAGCATTCTTCTTCTCCCTTACAAAAAATGATGAACTGAAAAAAAAAAAAATGAAAAATAGAATAAAGAGGGGGGTCTCCCTTAGGTTGCTAAGTAATCAGTGCCAAGTGTGTGACCCACAAGTGGCATTGCATCAAAAGGCAACCAAAGGAGAGGTCCCACCTAAGTAAGAAAAAAAAAGGAAAAGAATAGGGAAGAAGAATGTAGACCTAGGAGTTATAACTTTGTGGCTTAGGTGTCCTATTTAAAAAGAACTCTGATCCTCAATTAGCTAAGCACAAAGTTGTAACTTGTAGGGTTGTTTAGGGAGATGAATGTCTATCCAATGTAGTGATGCCAGGGTTTAGGTTGTTCTCTAAAAGTACTACTGTCACCGTTAATACTAAGACTGGCATGACTCTAAGGAATCCTAGACACATTAAAAATAAAGCTAGAAGCATGTACTGAGTCTGAGGTAAAGCTAGGCAGAATTTGAAACCTTAGGGATAGTGGCATGATATGACAAAAGCAAATAGATCAGTTGTAGGAAGTTAACAAAAGCAGGTGAGTGTTAGGCAGGCGAAGTCAGAAGAAGCTAGATAAGAGGGTAGTTTTAAAACTAAGAAGTGTGTCACAGGACAGCAGTGCTATAGATAGGGATATAGGGGAGTCAGTAGGTGGTTAAAGAAGGAGAAACAGCAGCCTAGGGAAGTCCTTAGTATGCTTGAGGACAAGCAAAGCCTTAAGTTTGGGGGTGTGTTAAGTCTCTGAAAGTGACTTATTTAGGACCCATTTAGCTTAAGAAGATGTGCACTTTTAGGTGTTTTTGATAGCATTTAGCCTAGACCTATGCTTAAATATGAAAATGAGAAGAAGGTAGCTAAATTAGGACTTATGTACAATAGGTAGAAAAAGGGTTGAAAACCGAAGGAAAAGAATGAAAAAAGCTGCATTGCGACAGCATTGCGAAAACATTGCTGAGGCCGCAATTATTCAAGTGAAAACCGTAAGTTGACTGATCTTTTTCCGTTAATTTCCGTAATTTCAGGGATTCATTCTTTCTCCTCCATCCATTCTGATATATGACGTTGAAGATTGATGGTTCTCCTTGGCCCAAACGCACCTGCAAACTACTATAAAAGGGGGCCAAAGTCGGAGGTTTGATCATCATCCGAAAGCGTAGAAGCCTTCTCACAGTCCACTTTTTCTCCCTGTTTTCCTTTGCCGTCTGTTGGAGTGAGAGTCTCAGCTGTTGGAATCGATAATCTGACAGGAAGGAGAGGAGATTCTTCTTCTCTCTCGATTGGATTCATCCAAGCAAGGCTGACCTTTCATCCCCTTCATTCGAGGCGACTGCAACGAGGATTCTAAGCACCATTTTACTGCTTTCTGTCTTTCTTTTCTAATTTCCAGCTTTGATCAGTTGTTGCTTCTGGTTTAGTGATTAGTTTACTGCATTTCGTCGCTGTCTGTCTTTGAATTATTTCCTTTAAGTTTCCTTTTATCTGTTCAACGTTCAAAGTAATCAAATTGCAAGATTTCATTTCACAGTTTCCATCTTCTGCTGCTACGGTTTTGTCTTGCTGTTTTAAGCACATTTCTCTTCTAAGCATGTCTGTTTTATCTACCCTTTCTGTTCTCCATATATCCATGAGTAGCTAAGTCACTTAGGGGCATGCTAATGACAGAACTATAGGCTAAAAAACGTGAACCAAGCATGTAGGATCGCCTTCGAAACATTGATTGTATGTAAGCTTCATCCCACGGGCAATTTCGATTGGCCATCCATTTTGTCCAAAGAACTCCTAACCTCTGGAAGGAGTAAGAGTTCAGAGTCATATAATCATGCTAGCCTTTCACGGTAATCAGAAAACGGCTTAGGAATAAGCGTTTTCCTAGTACAAACTAAACACTCCTGTTTTAACAAGATGCTTAAGACCTTACTTTGAAGTCGAGTAAACTTAAGACTCTAATGCATGGAATCGGACGATACTTGAGATAGAGTGAGTTTGATGTATAGAGAGTTGATCCAGTGCTTGAGAATCGTAATAAAATGCCTATAGGATAGTCATTAGTAGCCTTTAATTCACCCATTTACACACTTTCGCTGTTATTCAATTGCGGTAACATTGCGGTCCTCGCAATTCTGCCATTTTATCATTCTGTTTAGCTGTTTTCTTCTTCGTTTATCAAATCCATCTCTTGTCCTTTGAGTCTGATTTCAACTTTAATTTGTTTATGTTGCATTCCTTTGCACATTCAACAAAAACTAGATAATTAAAAACCAATTTTACCCCTTCAAATCCACCCCATCTTTCTTAACAAATACACTTCGCGAATAGCTAAACATAAGTCTCTGTGGAAAAAACGAATGAAATATACTTACTACTTGCTGTGAGACCATGTATGCTTGCATGTTCTAAGTGCTCTCTCTACCTTATTGCTTATTTATCTTTTACACTGAGCACGCAACAGTAGGGCCCTGATCGACGTCCAAAAAGGTGAGCTCACTATGAGGGTTCATGATGAAGAGGTGAAATTTAGTGTGTATAAAGCTTTAAGGTATCCCTCTGACCTTGAATCCTGTGCTAGCATGGACGTTGTCGATTCTTTAATGGACGAACAATTAGAGCATGAACTGTTGACTAAGCATGCTAATAACTATGTAGGATTAGAGTTGACTGATTTAAACATAGCTGAGATAATGGACATATCTGTAAATAACCCTCAGCATGTTTGTATGAATATTGACTTAACTGATAGAGCCTTGAATCCTTTAAAGCCATCCATTGAGCATCCACCTGTATTAGAATTAAAACCTCTCCCCACTCACCTCAAGTATGCATATTTAGGGAATAATGATACTTTGCCTGTAATTATTTCTTCTAAGCTAAGTGAACAACATGAGGTTGAATTAATATTACTACTTAAGCAACATAGGAGGGCTATTGCATGGACTATTGCTGATATTAGAGGCACTAGCCCTTCTTATTGTATGCATAAGATTATACTAGAGGAAGAACATACCCCTAGAGTAGACCACCAACGTAGGCTGAATCCCTCTATGAAAGAGGTAGTTAAAAAAGAAATAATAAAATGGTTAGATGCTGGTGTGATCTTCCCCATAGCTAGTAGTCAGTGGGTGAGCCCTATACAATGTGTACCTAAGAAGGGTGGGATGACTGTGGTAGTCAATGAGAACAATGAACTGATTCCAACTAGGACTGTCACAGGATGGAGAGTTTGCATGGATTATAGGAAGCTAAATAAAGAAACTAAAAAAGACCACTTCCCTCTACCATTCATTGACCAAATGTTAGACAGAATAGCTGGTAGAGCCTATTACTGTTTCTTAGACGGTTATTCAGGGTATAACCAGATCACTATAGACCCCAAAGACCAAGAAAAGACTACCTTCACTTGCCCTTTTGGAACATTTGCCTTTCGCAGAATGCCTTTTGGCTTATGCAATGCACCGGCAACATTTCAAAGGTGCATGTTGGCAATCTTTTCTGACTTGGATGAGTCCATGATAGAGATATTCATGGATGATTTCTCAGTCTTTGGGGATTCCTTTACCAACTGTCTAGAGAATTTAGGACAAGTCCTGGCTAGATGTGAGGAGACTAACTTAGTCCTTAATTGGGAGAAGTGTCACTTCATGGTAGATGAGGTGATTGTCTTAGGTCATAGAGTGTCAAGGGCAGGTGTTGAGGTCGATAGGGCCAAAATTGAGATCATAGAGAAGTTGGTAGAGCCTCAGAATGTCAAGGCCATTAGAAGTTTCTTAGGGCATGCTGGCTTCTACAGAAGGTTCATTAAGGACTTTTCTAAGATAGCCAAACCTCTGTGTGAGCTTCTAGAGATAAATAGGCCATTCATCTTCTCTAAGGAATGTTTAGTAGCTTGGCAAACCATTAAGAAAGCACTAGTCACAGCACCTGTTATAGTAGGGCCAGATTGGGATCTCCCATTTGAGATGTTATGTGATGCTAGTGACTATGCTGTAGGGGTTATGTTAGGACAGAAGATTGACAAGCTAACACACCCTGTATACTATGCTAGTAAAACCCTGAATGAGGCTCAATGTAATTATACAACTACTGAGAAAGAGATGCTTGCTGTAGTATTTGCTTGTGAGAAATTTAGAAACTATATTGTAGGCACTAGGACAATTGTGTACACTGACCATTCTGCCTTAAAGTACCTCATGAGGAAGGCTGATGCTAAGCCTAGGTTGATTAGGTGGGTGTTATTGCTGCAGGAATTTGATTTGGACATTCGAGACAAGAAAGGATGTGAAAATGTGGTTGCGGATCACCTGTCTCGATTGCAGCACAATTGCGAAAAAATTGCGGAGGCCGCAATTTCTGATGCTTTTATTGATGAACATGTCTTTGTATTGACTCATCGTGATAACGATGAGGAACCTTGGTTTGCTGACATTGCTAACTTCCTTGCATCACAGGTATTACCAGTTTTCAAGGGAGGACAAGAGAAGAAGAGGTTCCTTCATGAAGCAAGGAAATTCATCTGGGATGACCCCACACTTTACAAGACATGTGCTGACGGCTTACTAAGGAAGTGTGTTTCAGCTGCTGAGGCGAAGTCTGTGCTGCAGCACTGCCACACAGCTCCTTATGGTGGACACTTTGGTGGCCAAAGAACAGCTGCAAAGGTATTTCAGAGTGGCTACTATTGGCCAACAATCTTCAAGGATGCCCACAACTATGCCCACAGCTGTGATGAATGCCAAAGGACAGGTAACCTCAGTCGCAAGGATGAAATGCCTCTCACCTACATCTTAGAGTTGGAGCTCTTTGATGTGTGGGGCATTGATTTCATGGGACCATTTCCCCCATCTTCAGGTAACCTTTACATATTAGTGGCAGTAGACTATGTATCCAAGTGGGTAGAGGCCATAGCATGTCCCAATAATGATGCCAACACAGTCATAAAATTCTTACATAGGCACATTTTTACTAGGTTTGGAACACCACGTGCCATCATTAGTGATGAGGGGACACATTTTATTAATAAGGCTATGGAGAGAGTGCTGGCTAAATATAACATTAGACATAGAGTGGCCACTCCCTATCACCCACACTCGAATGGTCAGGCTGAAATTTCAAATAGGGAGATTAAGAACATCCTAGAAAAAGTGGTTAAACCTAATAGGAAAGACTGATCCTTTAAGCTTGAGGATGCACTTTGGGCATATAGGACAGCATATAAGACACCCCTAGGTATGTCTCCTTACAGACTTGTATATGGTAAAGCTTGTCATCTTCCATTTGAGTTAGAAATTAAGGCATTTTGGGCACTAAAAGAGTTGAATTACTGCGTGACCGATGCGGGAACGTTGCGGTCTTTGCAATTACACGAGCTTGATGAGCTTAGACATATGTCTTATGAAAATGCCAAAATGTATAAGGAAAAGACCAAGATTTGGCACGATAGTAGACTCAGGATCAAGGACTTTAAGAAAGGCCAACTTGTTTTATTATTTAACTCACGATTGAGGTTGTTTCCAGGCAAACTAAAGTCCAGATGGTCAGGTCCTTTCATGATTACTAATGTGCTTGTTCATGGTGCCATCGAAATAAAGAACTTGCAGCACGGTCAACCATTCATGGTTAATGGTGCAAGATTGAAGCACTACTATGAGGAAGGAGATGTGAAGACTCTCTCGGCCTTCCTCTTGACTGAAGCGTGAAATTAAGAACGAGAGAGGACGAGTGATTGCTGTGCTCGTCAATATGAGGCTCATGCCTTAGTTTATTTTTTTGCGATTTTCCGGTTATCGTTTGTGTGTCTTTTTGTATGATTTTAATTGAGTATTTGATGTTTATTTTATTTCTTTTTGTAGGGAATCAATAGAGGGAATCAAGGAGAGTAAATCCAGCTTTAAAAATCAAGAAAATATTGGGCCAAATAAAAGATACGGATGAGCAAAGATTGGCATTTAGATGAAAAAAAATCTCCAACGGTCACTAAAATTGCGCTGGATTTGCAGGATCCGCAAAAATATAGCCGTTGGGATTTATCCGTTTCTTTATATCCGTTAGGAGGCGCGTGATCTGTACGATTCTCTCATTCTCTGAACTCCAAGAAAGCTTCGATTCTCTTCATCTGTGATTCTTCTCTCCAAACCTCCACGTTTCAAAGATGGTACTCACAAGGGCTGAAAGATCTGCGGCCAAGAAAAGGGTCGATGAAGCTGAAACGGCTGCGAGAGATGCATTGCTTGCCTTGGCTGATGCTGAGGCTGGGCGAACGGAACGACTGGATAAGCTGCCGATTCGCAAGAAGAAGTGGAGGGTTGTTACGGAAATACCTGCTGGACCCTCTGAACCAGCGGGCACACCCAAGAAACGAAAGTGGCGCATGGCTGTGGCCGAAGAAGAAATCAAGAACAAGACTCCCTCTGTGGAGAGTCAAGAACAAAGCCAGCCATCCCACGAGTCAGCCGAACGCAGCCTCTCACCAACCCCACCAGCGCAGAGCCCTGAGCTCTCCTCATCGCCGCCAGCGCAGAGCCCTGAGCAGCCTTCTTCACCACAAGGTTCTGCACAGACACCTACAGCAGAGCAAAGAACCACGCCGTCGCACACTTCCCCACGGCCTGACCCTGAATTCCCATATGGGGAGTACCAAGAATCAACGCAGGGCAGTGGGGAAGGTGAGGAAGAAGAGGTCTTCTCTCCATTAAGGGAAGCCAGCCCTGAGAGTCCTACACAGCAAGATGACTCGATGGAAGAAACACTGGGGGCTTGCCTCCAGCAGATCACCATCAAGGCTAAGCTCAAGAAGAAGAAGAAGGCCAAGATTCTCAAGGCCAAGCGGTCCAAGAAGCTGAGAAAGAAGAAGGCCAAGCGGGCGCCTTCATCAGAGAAGGAAAGCACAGAGCCATCGCTCAAGAAACTCAAGGTTGAGGCTGCGGAGTCAGCCAAACCCACAGACAAAGGGAAGGCCAAGCTTTACCCTGAAGATGAGCCTCAATCAGTGAGGTATGTGTCCTCTGACGCTGAGTCCAGAGGAATTGAGCTAAGGAAGAGGGAGTTGCTGCACGAGAAGGGCTTCCTCGACAGACCTGCTGACCTGCCGCAGTTCTTGCGCGCAGGGATTACAAACCACGGATGGGAGGAGTTTTGCAGACCACCCAATCCAGCCTATACGAGCATGGTTTATGATTTCTACGCCAATGTGCTCAGCCCTGAGGATGGCCTGTCTGTGGTGCGAGGGGTGGAAGTGGACTTCTCAGCTAAGGCCATCAACGAAGCCTATGGTCTCAAGGGCCAAAACCATACAGATTATGAACGAATTGTTGATGAGCCTACTGAGGCAGTCCTGGAGGAGGCCATTCGAACCATTGGCCAGCCTGAAGCTTCCTGGACCGTGTCACGCAATGGGAGGCACACTCTCATGAGTGCCAACCTCACAGCTAAGGCGGCTGTATGGTTTGCTTTTGTAAGGAGGAAGCTGTCCCCCGTGACTCATGAGACCACCATTAACCAGAGCAGATCGCTCCTGGTCTATGCCATCATGCGAGGTCTCACGGTCAACGTGGGAGAAGTCATTGCTGCTGCCATTGCTGAGTGCGCCAAGAAGGGTAAGGGACCATTGTTTTTCCCTAATACCATAACTAAACTCTGTTTGCTTGCAGGAGTTCCCATCGAGCGAATGGAGCAGCAAATGGCTTACACAGGCCACTTGGAGCTGCCTGCTGGCTTGAGGCTGAAGAGGAAGGGGAACATGGAGTTCGAACTGGATAGGTTGGCTGCTGATCAGTCACTGTCCATGGCTTGCCTGATGGATATGCAGAAAAGGATGGCTCAATGGGCCACTTACGCGCAGGCACGGGACAAGGAAGTTGCAGACCAGCTTGGGTGCATCTTCCCTGACTTCCCCACGAATCTCCTACATCCATGGGTGCCTCCACGACCACGACAACCTGATGAGGATGAAGACATTTGAGTGCTGGTTTGAATTGCACTCAAGGGAGTATTGCTGTTCCCTTAGAATAATAAAAAAAAAAAATTTCTGCTTTCTGATAGACCATGTGCATTATGCTGTTTTTAGTACAATTTTGATCTGATTTAGTTGCTTGGTTTTATGTTTTTAAATTGCTTAAGTATAGCTTGCTGCTAGCTGATTAGGTAGGATAGTTTAGGTTTATTTTTGTCAAGCTTGAATGACTGGATAGAGCATGCTTAGGGGCCTCAAACATTGATATATCTGCCCTGACTTGATTGCGAAATAATTGCGGTGCCCGCAATTTTTATTACTGAAAGCATGTTTTGGACTATCTGTTTCGCTAGGCTGTGATCTGTTTAATTTCTATCTTTTGCTGCTATCATGACCACCTTATATATCTTATCTAAATGCATGCTGGATGAGTGTCATAGGACACCCTTTGATAGTTTAAATTAACCTCTAAATAAGCTCAGCATGCATAGCTGTAAGTCCTTGCCTGTCTGTTTTTCAATTTTCTGCTGCTGTGATATTTTCTTTTCGAATGTTCTGCCTATGCCTAGGACTTTTAAATTCTCTTTGTTTTACCTTAGACTAGATGCTTCTAGGATAGTTTGGGGGTGTGCCACTGTTGCGTGCTCAATGTGTAAAGATAAATATGCAAAAGGGTAGAGAGAGCACTTAGCACATGCAAGCATACATGGCCTTACAGCAAGTAGTGAGTATATTTAATTCGTTTTTTCCACAGAGACTTAATTTTAGCTATTCGCGAAGTGTGTTTGTTAAGAAAGATGGGATGGATTTGATGGGGTAAAATTGGTTTTTAATTAACTACTTTTTGCTGAATGTATAAAGGAACATGCCATAAACAAATTAAAGTGAAAATCAGGCTTAAAGGTCAAGAGATGGAATCAATAAACGAAGAAGAAAACAGCTAGACAGTAAGCAATTTAGCAGGATTGCGAGAACCGCAATTAATCCGCAATTAATTGGCAGCGAAAAACTGGTTAAGTGGGTGAATTAAGGGCTACTAATGACTATCCTATAGGCAGTTTATTACGATTATCAAGCTTTGGATCAACTCTCTATACATTAAACTCACTCTATCTCAAGTATCGTCCGATTCCATGCATGAGAGACTCAAGTTTACTCGACTTCAAAGTAAGGTCTTAAGCATCTTGTTAAAACAGGAGTGTTCAGTTTATACTAGGGAAACGCCTATTCCTAGGCCGTTTCCTGATTACCATGAAAGGCTAGCATGATTATACGACTCTGAACTCTTACTCCTTCCAGAGGTTAGGAGTTCTTTGGACAAAATGGATGGCCAATCGAAATTGCCCGTGGGATGAAGCTTACATATAATCAATGTTCGAGTGTTGATCTACCTACTTGACTTACGTTTTTTAGCCTATAGTTCTGTCATTAGCATGCCCCTAAGTGAATTTAGTTACTCATGGATATATGAAGAACAGAAATATAAGATAAAGTAGACATGCTTAGAAGGGAAAAGTGTGTAAAACAGCAAGCCAAACTCGTAGCAGAATAAGGAATAACTGTGAAATGCAGAAACTTACTTTGATTACTTTAAGTGTTTGAATGACAAAGGAAAGCTTAAACAGAATGAATTCAAGGCAGACAACAACGAAATGCAATAAGTAAATGACTAAGCTAAGAACAACATTGAACAGAAATGGAATTGAGAAGGAAAGAGCAGAAAACAGTAAATGTTGCTGGAAATCTTCGTGGCAGTCGCCTCGAATGAAGGTGATGAGAATTCAGCCGTGCTTGGATGAATCCAATCGAGAGAGAAGAAGAATCTTCTCTCCTTCCTATCAGATTATCGATTCCAAAAGCTTAGACTCTCACTCCAACAGACGGCAAAGGAAGAACAGTGGAAAGGGTGGACTGCAGAAAGACTTCTACGCTTCGAGTGATGACTGAACCTCCGACTTTGGCCCCCTTTTATAGTAGTTTGCAGGTGCGATTGGGCCAAGGAGAACCATCAATCTTCAACGTCGTATATCAGAATGGGTGGAGGAGAAAGAACGAATCCCTGAAAAGTCGGATCTAAACAGAAAAATGTCAGCCAACTTACGGTTTTAACTTGAATAATTGCGGCCACCGCAATTATTCCGCAATGCATTCGCAAGGGTTATTTTTTCATTCTTTTCTTCGGTTTTCACCCCTTTTTCTACCTATTGTGCATAAGTCCTAATTTAGCCACCTTCTTCTAATTCTCATATTAAAGCATAGGTTTAGGCTAAATGCTAACAAAAACACCTAAATGTGTACATCTTCTTAAGCTAAATGGGTCCTAAATAAGTCACTTTCAGAGACTTAACACACCCCCAAACTTAAGGCTTTGCTTGTCCTCAAGCACACTAAGGACTTACTTAGGCTGCTGTTTCTTCTTCTTTTAACTACTCACTAACTCCCTTATATTCTTGTCTATAGCAATGCTGTCCTGTGACACACTTCTTAGTTCAGAACTAACCTCTTGCCTAGCTTCTTCTGACTTCACCTGCCTACTATACCCACTGCTTTTGTTGACCCCCTACTACTGATCTAGCTACTTCTATGACATCATGCTACTATCCCTAAGGTTTCAAATTCTACCAAGCTTTACTCTAGACTCAGTACATGCTTCTAGCTTATTTTTAATGTGTCTAGGATTCCTTAGAGTCATGCCAGTCTTAGTATTAACAGTGACAGTGGTACTTTATAGAGAACAACCTAAACCCTGGCATCACTACATTGGATAAACATTCATCTCCCTAGACAAACCTAAAAGCTACAACCTTGTGCTTAGCTCATTAAGGATCAGAGTTCTTTTTTAATAGGACATCTAAGCCACAAGATTACAACTCCTAAGCATACATTCTTCTTCCCCTATTTCTCCTTTTTTCCTTTTTTACTTAGGTGGAGTCTCTCCTTGGTTTGCCTTTTGATGCAATGCCACTTGTGGTTTACACACTTGGCACTGATTACTCAGCAACTTGAGAAAGACTCCCCTCTTTATTCTATTTTTCACTTTTTCTATTTATCACAAAAATTTTTTTAGGAGAAGAAGAATGCTTATGTCTTAAGGAAGAGAGGAATGTTCCTAGGCCTAGGGTGGCCTCCCCCAAACTTCAACTACTCATTGTCCCCAATGAGTGTTTGAGGTGGCACACCCCCAAACTTGTCCTAGAAGCATCTAGTCTAAAGTAAAACAAAGAGAATCTAAACATCCTAGGCATAGGCAAAACATTCTAGAAGCAACTATCCCAGCAGCAGAAAATTTGAACATAAGAGACAGGTTTAAGGACTTATGGTTTATGCATGCTGAGCACTATTCAGAGGCAAATTTAAACTATCAAAAGGTGTCCTATGACACTCATCCAGCATGCTTCAAGATCAGCTATATAAGGTAGTCATGCTAGCAGCAAAAGATAGAATTTAACAGATCACAGCCTAACTAAACGGGCAGTCAAAAACATGCAATCAGTCACAAAAATTGCGGGAACCGCAATTATTTCGCAATACAATCTGGGCAGATTTAACATTAACTCAGGCCCCTAGCATGCTTTTTCCTGTCACTCATGCATTCTAAAAATGAAACTAAACTATCCTACCTAATCAACTAACATCAGACTATCCTAAGCAAAAGGAAAAACATAAAACTAAACATCCAAAACAGATCAAAACTTAACCAAAAAAACAGCATAATATACATTACTCTATCAAAAAGCAGGAAAATTGTCTTTTGTTTCTTTAGGGATCAGTAATACTCCCTCTAGTGCTCTTCAAACCAGCACTCAATTCTCATCATCTTCATCTGGTTGCCTTGGTCGTGGGGCCACCCATGGAGTTAGGAGGTTGGTGGGGAAATCTGGGAAGATGCATCCCAACTGGTCTGCAACCTCTTTGTCCCTCGCCTGCGCATAATTGGCCCATTGAGCCATTCTTCTCTGCAGGTCCATCAAACAGGCCATGGATAGGGACTGCTCAGCAGCCAACCTATCCAACTCAAACTCCATATTGCCCTTCCTTCTCAGCCTCAGGTGTGCAGGCAACTCCAGATGGCCTGTGTAGGGCAGCTGCTGCTCCAAGCGCTCGGTAGGAACTCCTGCAAGCAAGCATAACTTCGTTATGATGTTGGGGAAAAATAATGGCCCCTTACCCTTTTTAGCACACTCGGCTATGGCAGCATTGATGACTTCTCCCACGTTGATCGTGAGACCTCTCATGATAGCATAAACCAGCAACGAACGGCTCTGGTTAATTGTAGTCTCATGAGTCACTGGGGAGAGTCTTCTTCTGACGAAAGAGAACCACACAGCTGCCTTAGCCGTGAGGTTGGCACTCATGAGCGTGTGCCGCCCATTGCGTGAGACTGTCCAGGAGGCCTCAGGCTGGCCAATGGTGCGGATGGCTTCTTCCAGCACAGCCTCGGTCGGCTCATCAACTATCCGGGCGTAATCTGTGTGAGGCTGGCCCCTTAGACCGAATGCTTCATTGATGGCCTTAGCAGAGAAGTCCACTTCTACCCCTCTGACCACAGACAGGCCATCCTCAGGGCTGAGCACGTTCGCATAGAAGTCATACACCATGCTTGTGTATGCTGGATTGGGAGGTCGGCAGAATTCCTCCCAGCCATGGTTTATCACCCCTGCGCGCAAGAACTGCGGCAGGTCAGCTAGGCGATCAAGGAACCCCTTCTCGTGCAACAGGTCCCTTTTCCTCAGCTCCACGCCCCTTGATTCAGCATCAGACGAGACATATCTCACTGATGGAGGTTCATCTTCGGGGTAGAGTTTAGCCTTCCCCTTATCAGCTGGCTTGGAAGATTCAGCAGCCTCCACCTTGAGGCGTTTGAGCGAAGGCTCAGTACTGTCTTCTTCTGCTGAAGGCATTCGCTTGGCCTTCTTCTTCTGCAGTTTCTTGGCTTTCTTGGCTTTCTTGGCCTCCTTGTTGGCCTTCTTCTTGGCCTTCTGCCTCGCCTGGAGTTGTGGGAAACAGGCCCCCAACGTCTCCTCCATAGAATCATCAGCAGGCGTTTGCTGTGCAGGCTCATCAGGGCTGTCTTCTCTCATGGGAGAGAAGACTTCTTCTTCTTCTGCCTCTCCACTGCCTTGCGTGGATTCTTGGTAATCCCCATAAGGGAATTCCGGATCAGCCCGTGGAGAATTGTGCTCTGCTGACGGGGTATGCGCAGAACTCCATGGCGAAGACGGCAGCTCAGGACTCTGCACAGCCGCAGGTGGTAGATCAGCACTCTGAGGCGCTGGAGATGACTCGGCGCTCTGCGTAGGTGGTGATGATTCGGTGCTCGGCACTGGTTCAGATGGCAGGGGGCTGCGCACAGGTGATTCAGACGGCAGAGGGCTGCGCACAGGTGATGCAGACGGCGTCGCACCTTCTTTAGCTGACTCGTGGGATGCACGATCAGTTTCTTGACTCGCCACAGAGGGAGTCTTGGATTTGCTTGGTCCGGCGGCAGTCTTGACAGTCCACCGGCGCTTCGTGAGCGTACCCACTGGCTCAGATGGGCCAGCAGGGATTTCAGTTACCACCCTCCACTTCTTCCTACGAATAGGAAGCTTGCCAAGACGGCCAGTGCGTACAGCACCCTGATCAGCAAGGGTGAGAAGCGCTTCCCTCGCAGCCGCTTCAGCTGCGTCGTCGGCCTTCTTCTTGGCGGCGGATCTCTCAGCCCTAGTGGAAACCATGGTCGAATCTTGGAGGTTTGGAGAGAGAGATCAAAAGTGGAGAGAATCGCAGAAATCTTGGAGAGCAAAGAATGAGAAGATCGTATCAAACGGGCGCCTTCTAACGGCTATAAAAGCAACGGATGAAATCCCAACGGCTCTTTTTGCGGAGTCAGCAATATTTTCGCAATTCTAGGGACAAGATTTCATACAAAATCCAAACTTTGATCGCCCGTATCTTTCATTTGGCCCAACCGAATCTTGATTTTTAAAGTGCGATTTACTCCCCTTGATCCCCTCTTTTGATTCCCTACAAAAACAAACAAAACAAACATTAAATACGCAATTAAAATTACACCACAAAACATACAAACGATCATCGATAAAAACAGAAAAAATAAACTAAGGCATTGGCCTTGACTAAACGAGCACAGGAACCACTCGTTCTCTCTCGTTTCTAACTTCATGCTTCAGTCAAGAGGAAGGCCGAGAGAGTCTTTACATCCCCTTCCTCATAGTAGTGCTTCAACCTAGCACCATTTACCATAAACGGCTGTCCTTGCTGCAAGTTTTTAATCTCTATGGCACCATGAACAAAGACATTAGTAATAATAAAGGGACCTGACCATCTAGACTTTAATTTGCCTGGAAATAGCTTTAATCGTGAGTTAAATAATAATACAAGTTGGCCTTTCTTAAAATCTTTGATCCTGAGTCTACTGTCATGCCATATTTTTGTCTTTTCTTTGTACATCTTGGCATTCTCATAGGCCATGTGCCTAAGCTCATCAAGTTCATGCAGCTGTAAAGATCTTAATGTCCCTGCATCCTTCACACAAAAATTTAATTCTTTCATGGCCCAAAATGCCTTGTTTTCCAACTCAAGTGGCAAGTGACAAGCCTTGCCATATACCAACCTATAGGGAGACATGCCTAGAGGTGTCTTATATGCTGTTCTATAAGCCCAAAGTGCATCCTCAAGCTTGAAAGACCAGTCTTTCCTATTAGGCTTAACTACCTTCTCTAGGATGTTCTTTATCTCCCTATTGGAAATCTCAGCTTGGCCATTTGAGTGTGGATGGTAGGGAGTAGCTACCCTATGTCTGATGTTATACTTAGCCAATATTTTCTCCATAGCCTTATTAATGAAATGTGACCCCTCATCACTAATGATAGCACGAGGAGTCCCAAATCTAGTGAAAATGTGTCTATGCAAGAAATTAGTGACTGTCTTAGCATCATTATTAGGACATGCCTTAGCTTCTACCCACTTTGACACGTAGTCTACTGCTACTAGAATGTATAGATTACCTGATGATGGAGGGAATGGTCCCATGAAATCAATGCCCCACACATCAAAGAGCTCTAACTCTAAGATGTAGGTGAGGGGCATCTCATCCTTGCGACTGAGATTACCTGTCCTTTGGCACTCATCACAGCTGTGAGCGTAATCATGTGCGTCCTTGAAGATTGTTGGCCAGTAGTAGCCACTCTGAAAGACCTTCGCAGCTGTCCTTTGACCACCAAAGTGACCACCATACGGAGAGGAGTGACAGTGCTGAAGCACAGACTTTGCTTCAGCAGCTGAAACACATTTCCTCAGTAAGCCATCAGCACAGGTTCTGTAAAGTATGGGGTCATCCCAGATGAATTTCCTTGCTTCATGCAGGAACCGCTTCTTCTCTTGTCCTCCCTTGAACACTGGTAATACCTGTGATGCACGGAAGTTAGCAATATCAGCAAACCACGGTTCCTCATCGTTATCACGATGAGCCAAAGCAAAAACATGTTCATCTATGAAAGCATCAGAAATTGCGGACTCCGCAATTTTTTCGCAATTGTGCTGCAATCGAGACAGGTGATCAGCAACCACATTTTCACAACCCTTCTTGTCCCGAATGTCTAAATCAAATTCCTGCAGCAATAACACCCATCTAATCAATCTAGGCTTAGCATCAGCCTTCCTCATCAGATATTTTAAAGCAGAATGGTCAGTATATACAATGGTCCTAGTTCCTACAATATAGTTTCTAAATTTTTCACAAGCAAATACTACAGCAAGCATCTCTTTCTCTGTAGTTGTATAGTTACATTGGGCCTCATTCAAGGTCTTACTAGCATAATAGACAGGATGTGTGAGCTTGTCAATCTTCTGTCCTAACATGACTCCTACAGCATAGTCACTTGCATCACATAGCATCTCAAATGGGAGATCCCAATTTGGTCCTACTATGATTGGTGCTGTGACCAGTGCTTCCTTAAGGGCTTTCCAAGCTACTACACATTCCTTAGAGAAGATGAATGGCCTACCTAGCTCTAGTAGCTCACATAGAGGCTTGGCTATCTTAGAAAAGTCCTTGATGAACCTTCTATAGAAACCAGCATGCCCTAAGAAGCTTCTAATGGCTTTGACGTTCTGGGGCTCTACCAACTTCTCTATAACCTCTATTTTTGCCCTATCCACTTCTACACCCGCCCTTGACACTCGATGTCCTAAGACAATCCCTTCATCTACCATAAAATGGCATTTTTCCCAATTTAGGACTAGGTTGGTCTCTTCACACCTAGCCAGGACTTGTCCTAGGTTTTCTAGACAGGTTTTAAATGAGTCCCCAAAGACTGAGAAGTCATCCATGAATATTTCTATCATGGACTCATCCAACTCAGAGAAGATTGCCATCATGCACCTCTGGAAAGTTGCCGGTGCATTGCATAAGCCAAAAGGCATTCTGCGGAAGGCAAACGTTCCAAAAGGGCAAGTGAAGGTGGTCTTCTCTTGATCCTTAGGGTCTATAGTTATTTGATTGTAGCCTGAATAGCCATCTAGAAAACAGTAGTAGGCTCTACCAGCTATTCTGTCTAGCATCTGGTCAATAAACGGTATGGGGAAGTGGTCTTTTTTAGTTTCTTTGTTTAACTTCCTATAATCCATACATACCCTCCACCCTGTGACAGTCCTTGTTGGAATTAGTTCGTTATTCTCATTGACTACCACAGTTATTCCCCCCTTTTTAGGTACACACTGGATGGGGCTCACCCACTGGCTACTAGCTATGGGGAAAATTACTCCTGCATCTAACCACTTTATTATTTCTTTCTTCACTACCTCTTTCATAGAGGGGTTTAACCTACGCTGGTGATCTACCCTAGGTGTGTGTTCTTCCTCTAGAATAATTTTGTGCATACAATAAGAAGGGCTAATGCCTCGAATATCAGCAATAGACCATGCTATAGCCTTCCTATGTTGCTTAAGCAGTAAAATTAAATCAACCTCATGCTGTTCACTTAGCTTAGAAGAAATAATTACAGGCAGTGTGTCATTATCTCCTAGATATGCATATTTGAGGTGAGTAGGTAGTGGTTTCAGTTCTAAAACAGGTGGATGCTCAATGGAGGGCTTCAGAGGGTTAATAATTCTATCAGTTAAATCTATATTCATACATACATGCTGAGGGTTATTTACAGGCATGTTCATTATGTCAGCTACATTTAGATCATCTACATCTATTTGTACATATTCACTAGCATGCTTGGTTAATAATACATGCTCTAATTGTTCTTCCATAAGTGAGTCAATAACATCCATGCTAGCACAAGACTCAGAATCAGAGGGGTATTTTAAAGCTTTGTAAACACTAAATTTTACCTCTTCATCATGAACTCTCATAGTTAACTCACCTTTTTGCACATCTATTAGTGCCCTACCTGTGGCTAGAAATGGTCTACCTAGCAGGATGGGTACCTCCTTGTCTGCTTCATAGTCCAGGACAATGAAATCTGCAAGGAAAATGAATTTGTCAACTTTAACTAGAATATCCTCAATCTTACCTTCTGGATATGCGATGGATCTGTCTGCTAGTTGTAAAGTGACAGTAGTTGGACGTGCTTCTCCTATTCCCAACTGGCGGAATAGGGACAGGGGCATGAGATTTATGCTGGCGCCCAGGTCACAAAGCGCTCTGCCCACATGCTTGCCTCCAAGTTCTACAGGTAAGGTGAAGGAACCAGGATCCTTCTCCTTCTTGGGCAGCTTGTTCTGGAGGATGGCACTGCACTCCTCGGTGAGGTTTACTGTTTCAAACTCACCAATTATCTTTTTGTTAGTAATGATATCCTTCAAAAACTTTACATATGAAGGCATAGACTGTAAAACCTCTACAAAAGGAATGTTCACATGCACTTGCTTAAGTATTTCTAAGAATTTATTAAAATGAACTTCCTGTTCTTGCTTCTTCTTCAGTCTCCGAGGATAAGGAGGTGGTGGCACATAAGCAGGCACGTCAGGACGCTTTAGGATCGGTGGAGGCCTTGGAATTTCTTCTATGTCCTCTACAATTGGTTCTAGCCTGGCTCCTGATGTGCTAGTTGGTGGTGGACCTTGGCTTGGCAGAGACTCCAGTGGAGCACTAGACTCAGTGTTCTCTACTCTCTTTGGTGTGTCTTTTGTAATGCTCACCAATGGTCTTCCACTCCTAAGTTCAATTGCTTGAACTTGTTCTTTGCCATCTCTCCTTGGTACCTCGGTATCAGCAGGGAGTCTACCTTGGGGCCTACTTTTAAGTTCATTGGCTAACTGGCCTATTTGGTTTTCCAGGCTCCTAAGGGTAGCTTGCTGGCTCTGAAGAGTAGCATCATTTTTAGCTATATACTCCTTGAGTAGGTTTTCTACAGAAGATCCTACAGGTTGATTATAAGGTTTTTGGTACATTGACTGGTTATGTTGGGGAGTGAAACCAGGTGTTCCACTCGGCCTTGGTTGGTTAGGATTTTGGTTAGTGTTCTGCTGGCCACCCCATGACAGGTTAGGGTGGTTTCTCCAACCAGGATTGTAAGTTTGTGAGTAGGGGTTATTCCTAGGTTGCTGCTGACTTCCTACATAGCAGACCGAGGATGGATTCCCAGGACAGTATTCATAAGGGTGTCCTTCCCCACAGAATCCACAGATTGGTGCCTCGCCTTGACTTGGTTGAGTGCCCATTGACATGGCTGTGGCGGTATTGGCACTGGTTTGGAGATTGGCCTGAGCCATTTGCTTGACTAAGTTGGTCAGGGCATTTATTTGGGTGCTCATGGCGCTTAGAGCATCCTTGTCTTGAGCCCTAGTTGGCTCTACTGGATCGTCTGACCATCTGCAGTGAGATGCTGAGATCTTCTCCAAGATCTCATAAGCTTCGTTGTAACTCTTGGACAACATGGAACCTCCAGCAGATGAATTTAAGACTTGTCTGGTGCTGGGGTTGCATCCTTTAAAGAAAACTTCTATTTGAATACACCATGGAATGCCATGGTGTGGACATTTAACGAGAAGATCTTTAAATCTAGTCCAAGCTTCGTGAAGAGACTCACTTGGAGTTTGTTTGAATTTGACTATGTCATCACGGAAAGTAGAATTCCTATCAGGTGGGAAGTATTTGACTAGGAATTTTTCTGCTAGATCTGTCCAATTGCGGACAGATCCTGAGGGTAAAGAATTTAGCCACGTTTTGGCTTTGTCCCTCAAAGAATAAGGGAAAAGATATAGCCTAAGGGCCTCTTGGGAAACTCCAGGGATTAGGAAGGTGTCACTAACTCCTAGGAAGTTCCTAAGGTGATTATGGGGGTCCTCATTTTCTATTCCAAAGAATTGTCCCACAGTGGACAACATTTGGAACATCACTGGCTTTAACTCGAAAGAGTGGGCAGTGATTTCAGGACGGATTATGCTGGGGTTCAGCTCCCCAGGCATAGGTACTAGATATGAAAGAATGGCACTATTCTTGTCATTCGCTATTTCTATGGGGTTGCGAACGGCAGGTGCCGGATTTGGAACTAAATCGCCCATTTCTTTGTTTTCAGGTAAGATTTGAGGTATAGGAGGTTGTTTAAAGAGGCGTTTCTTTGCTTTATTTCTAGCTCGGAGTGATCTTTCAGGTTCAGGATCGAACTCTAAATTACTATGTGAACGCTCACTCATAAACTACCTTAACAGTACCTGCAAAAGAAATGAAACAGATTAGTTTCACTCAATGATAAACTTGGTTTTCTTAACAACTTCGTTTTCACTTAAAAATAAGTCCCCGGCAGCGGCGCCAAAAACTTGTTGCGTGCTCAATGTGTAAAGATAAATATGCAAAAGGGTAGAGAGAGCACTTAGCACATGCAAGCATACATGGCCTTACAGCAAGTAGTGAGTATATTTAATTCGTTTTTTCCACAGAGACTTAATTTTAGCTATTCGCGAAGTGTGTTTGTTAAGAAAGATGGGATGGATTTGATGGGGTAAAATTGGTTTTTAATTAACTACTTTTTGCTGAATGTATAAAGGAACATGCCATAAACAAATTAAAGTGAAAATCAGGCTTAAAGGTCAAGAGATGGAATCAATAAACGAAGAAGAAAACAGCTAGACAGTAAGCAATTTAGCAGGATTGCGAGAACCGCAATTAATCCGCAATTAATTGGCAGCGAAAAACTGGTTAAGTGGGTGAATTAAGGGCTACTAATGACTATCCTATAGGCAGTTTATTACGATTATCAAGCTTTGGATCAACTCTCTATACATTAAACTCACTCTATCTCAAGTATCGTCCGATTCCATGCATGAGAGACTCAAGTTTACTCGACTTCAAAGTAAGGTCTTAAGCATCTTGTTAAAACAGGAGTGTTCAGTTTATACTAGGGAAACGCCTATTCCTAGGCCGTTTCCTGATTACCATGAAAGGCTAGCATGATTATACGACTCTGAACTCTTACTCCTTCCAGAGGTTAGGAGTTCTTTGGACAAAATGGATGGCCAATCGAAATTGCCCGTGGGATGAAGCTTACATATAATCAATGTTCGAGTGTTGATCTACCTACTTGACTTACGTTTTTTAGCCTATAGTTCTGTCATTAGCATGCCCCTAAGTGAATTTAGTTACTCATGGATATATGAAGAACAGAAATATAAGATAAAGTAGACATGCTTAGAAGGGAAAAGTGTGTAAAACAGCAAGCCAAACTCGTAGCAGAATAAGGAATAACTGTGAAATGCAGAAACTTACTTTGATTACTTTAAGTGTTTGAATGACAAAGGAAAGCTTAAACAGAATGAATTCAAGGCAGACAACAACGAAATGCAATAAGTAAATGACTAAGCTAAGAACAACATTGAACAGAAATGGAATTGAGAAGGAAAGAGCAGAAAACAGTAAATGTTGCTGGAAATCTTCGTGGCAGTCGCCTCGAATGAAGGTGATGAGAATTCAGCCGTGCTTGGATGAATCCAATCGAGAGAGAAGAAGAATCTTCTCTCCTTCCTATCAGATTATCGATTCCAAAAGCTTAGACTCTCACTCCAACAGACGGCAAAGGAAGAACAGTGGAAAGGGTGGACTGCAGAAAGACTTCTACGCTTCGAGTGATGACTGAACCTCCGACTTTGGCCCCCTTTTATAGTAGTTTGCAGGTGCGATTGGGCCAAGGAGAACCATCAATCTTCAACGTCGTATATCAGAATGGGTGGAGGAGAAAGAACGAATCCCTGAAAAGTCGGATCTAAACAGAAAAATGTCAGCCAACTTACGGTTTTAACTTGAATAATTGCGGCCACCGCAATTATTCCGCAATGCATTCGCAAGGGTTATTTTTTCATTCTTTTCTTCGGTTTTCACCCCTTTTTCTACCTATTGTGCATAAGTCCTAATTTAGCCACCTTCTTCTAATTCTCATATTAAAGCATAGGTTTAGGCTAAATGCTAACAAAAACACCTAAATGTGTACATCTTCTTAAGCTAAATGGGTCCTAAATAAGTCACTTTCAGAGACTTAACAGCCACCTCAAACACTCATTGGGGACAATGAGTAGTTTAAGTTTGGGGGAGGCCACCCTAGGCCTAGGAACACTCCTCTCTCCCTTAAAACATAAGCATTCTTCTTCTCCTTGACAAAAAAATAATGAACTAAAAAAAAATGAAAAATAGAATAAAAAGGGGAGTCTCTCTGAGGTTGCTAAGTAATCAGTGCCAAGTGTGTAACCCACAAGTGGCATTGCATCAAAAGGCAACCGAAGGAAGGGCTCCACCTAAGAAAGAAAAAAGGAAAAGAGTAGGGAAGAAGAATGTATACCTAGGAGTTGCAACTTTGTGGCTTAGATGTCCTGTTTAAAAAGAACTCTGATCCTCAATTGGCTAAGAGCAAAGTTGTAGCTTGTAGGGTTGTTTAGGGAGATGAGTGTATATCCAATGTAGTGATGCCAGGGCTTAGGTTGTTCTCTAAAAGTACTACTGTCACCATTAAGACTAAGACTGGCATGACTCTAAGGAATCCTAGGTAGCTCATAAGTATAAACTAGAAGCATGTACTGAGTCTGGGGTAAAGCTAGGTAGAATTTGAAACCTTAGGGATAGTGGCATGATATGATAAAAGCAGGTAGATCAGTTGTAGGAAGTTAATAAAAACAGTAGGAGTAGTAGGCATGCGAAATCAGAAGAAGCTAGATAAGAGGGTGGTTTAAAGCTTAGAAGTGTGTCACAGGACAGCACTGCTATAGATAAGAATATAAGGGAGTTAGTAAGTGGTTAAAGAAGAAGAAACAGCAGCCTAGGAAAGTCCTTAGATTGCTCGAGGACAAGCAAAACCTTAAGTTTGGGGGTGTGTTACGTCTCCAAAAGTGACCTTTTTAGGACTTAATTATCTTAGAAAGATGTTCACTCTTAGGTGTTTTTGATAGCATTTAGCCTAGACCTATGCTTAAATATGAGAATTAGAAGAAGGTAGCTAAATTAGGACTTAAGTACAATAGGAAAGAAAAGGGTTGAAAACCGAAGGAAAAGAATGAAAAACAAGCATTGCGATAGCATTGCGGAAACATTGCGGACACCGCAATGTTTCAAGTGAAAACCGTAAGTTGACTGATCTTTTTCTGTTAATTTCCGTTATTTCAGGGATTCGTTCTTTCTCCTCCATCCATTCTGAAGTACGACGTTGAAGATTGATGGTTCTCCTTGGCCCAAACGCACCTGCAGATTACTATAAATAGGGGTCAAAGTCGAGGGTTCAAATATCATCCGAAAGCGTAGAAGTCTTCTCGCAGTCCATCTTTTCTCCTGTTTTCCTTTGCCGTCTGCTGGTTTGCGAAGCTCAGCTGTTGGAGTCGATAATCTGATAGGAAGGAGAGGAGATTCTTCTTCTCTCCCGATTGGATTCATCCAAGCAAGGCTGACCTTTCTCATCCTTCATTCGAAGCGGCTGCAACGAGACATTCGACCTTGTTTTACTGCTTTCTGCTCTTCATTTCCATTTTCCAGCTTTGTTTTGTTGTTAACTCTTTTCTAGTAGCTAGCTTAGACTATTTCGTTGTGTTCTGTCTTGTTGTTATTTACTTTAAAGCTTCCTTCTGTCCATTCAAACAACCAAGTAATCAATTCACAATTCATTTCACGATTCTTGTCGTTGCGATTGACTGTCTTTCCCTTACTGTTTTGTCTTCAGATTCCTTCTGAGCATGTCTACTTCTTCTCTTGCTTCTGTTCTGTTTACATCCATGAGTAGCTAAATCACTTAGGGGCATGCTAATGGCAACACTTTAGGCTAAAAAACGTGAACCAAGCATGTAGGATAGCTCTCGAAGCATTGATTGTATGTAAGCTTCATCCCACGGGCAATTTCGATTGGCCATCCATTTTGTCCAAAGAACTCCTAACCTCTGGAAGGAGTAAGAGTTCAGAGTCATACTATCATGCTAGCCTTTCAAGGTAACCAGGAAACGACCTAGGAATAGGCGTTTCCCTAGTACAAACCATATTTTTCTGCCTTAACAAGATGCTTAAGACCTTACTTGGACATGAGTAAACTAAAGAATCTAATGCATGAAATCGGAAGATACATGAGAATGAGAGAGTTTGATGCATAGAGAGTTGATCCACTGCTTGAGAATCGTGAGAAAAAGCCTATAGGATAGTCGTTAGTAGCCCTTAATTCATCACTTTACACACTTTCGCTGTTATTTCAATTGCGATAGAATTGCTGTCTCCGCAATTCTGCATAAGTTACAATTCTGTCTAGCTGTTTTTGCTTTCATTTATTAATCTCGTCTCTTCTCATTTGAGTTTAGCTTTAACTTGCACTTGTTTATGTTGCTACCCTCTCCGTATTCAGTAGGAAATAGACAATTAAAAACCAATACTACCCCATCAAATCCACCCCTTCTTTCTTAACGTTACACTTCATGAATAGCTTATAATAAGTCTCTGTGGGAAAACGAATGAAATATACTTACTACTTGCTATAAGACCATGTATGCTTGCATGTTCTGAGTGCTCTCTCTACCTTATTACTTATTCATTTTAACACATTGAGCACGTAACAAAGAGCATACACCTAGAGTAGATCACCAACGTAGGCTGAACCCCTCTATGAAAGAGGTAGTTAAAAAGGAAATAATAAAATGGTTAGATGCTGGTGTGATCTTCCCCATAGCTAGTAGCCAGTGGGTGAGCCCTATACAATGTGTACCTAAGAAGGGGGGGATGACTGTGGTAGTCAATGAGAACAATGAACTGATTCCAACTAGGACTATCACAGGATGGAGAGTTTGCATGGATTATAGGAAACTAAACAAGGAAACCAAAAAAGACCATTTCCCTCTACCATTCATTGACCAGATGCTAGATAGGATAGCTGGTAGAGCCTACTACTGCTTCTTAGACGGTTATTCAGGATATAACCAGATTACTATAGACCCTAAGGACCAAGAGAAGACTACCTTCACTTGCCCGTTTGGAACTTTTGCCTTTCGCAGAATGCCTTTTGGCTTATGCAATGCACCGACAACATTCCAAAGGTGCATGTTGGCAATCTTCTCTGATTTGGATGAGTCCATGATAGAGATATTCATGGATGATTTCTCAGTCTTTGGGGATTCATTCACAAACTGTCTAGAGAACTTGGGACAAGTCCTGGCTAGGTGTGAGGAGACCAACCTAGTCTTAAATTGGGAAAAGTGCCACTTCATGGTGGATGAAGGGATTGTCTTAGGTCATAGAGTGTCAAGGGCAGGTGTAGAAGTTGACAGGGCAAAAATTGAAATAATAGAGAAATTGGTAGAACCCCAAAATGTCAAGGCCATTAGAAGTTTCTTAGGGCATGCTGGTTTCTATAGAAGGTTCATTAAGGACTTTTCTAAGATCTCCAAGCCTTTATGTGAGCTTCTAGAGCTAAACAAACCGTTCATTTTCTCTAAAGAATGTTTCCTGGCTTGGAAAACCCTTAAGGAAGCACTAGTCACAGCACCTATTATAGTAGGGCCTAATTGGGATCTTCCCTTTGAGATGTTATGTGATGCAAGTGACTATGCTGTAGGGGTTATGTTAGGACAGAAGATTGACAAGTTAACACACCCTGTATACTATGCTAGTAAGACACTCAATGAGGCACAATGCAATTACACAACTACTGAGAAGGAGATGCTAGCTATAGTGTTTGCTTGTGAGAAGTTTAGGAATTACATTGTAGGCACTAGGACGATTGTGTACACTGACCATTCTGCTTTGAAGTACCTTATGAGGAAGACTGATGCTAGCCTAGGTTGATTAGATGGGTTTTGCTGCTGCAAGAGTTTGATCTAGACATTAGAGATAAGAAAGGATGTGAAAATGTGGTTGCGGATCATCTTTCTAGGTTGCAGCATAATTGCGAAAAAATTGCGGAAACCGCAATTTCTGATGCTTTTATTGATGAACATGTCTTTGTATTGACTCATCGTGATAACGATGAGGAACCTTGGTTTGCTGACATTGCTAACTTCCTTGCATCACAGGTACTACCAACTTTCAAGGGAGGACAAGAGAAGAAGAGGTTTCTTCATGAGGCAAGGAAATTCATATGGGATGATCCCACACTTTACAAGACATGTGCTGATGGTCTGCTCAGGAAGTGTGTTTCAGCTGCTGAGGCGAAGGCTGTGCTGCAGCATTGCCATACAGCACCCTATGGTGGACATTTTGGTGGCCAAAGGACAGCTGCAAAGGTGTTCCAGAGTGGCTACTATTGGCCAAAGATCTTCAAGGATGCTCACAACTATGCACACAGCTGCGATGAATGCCAGAGAACAGGTAATCTAAGTCGAAAGGATGAGATGCCTCTCACTTACATCTTAGAGTTGGAGCTCTTTGATGTGTGGGGCATTGATTTCATGGGTTCATTTCCTCCATCATCAGGTAACCTTTACATCCTTGTAGCAGTAGACTACGTATCTAAGTGGGTAGAGGCCATAGCATGTCCAAATAATGATGCAAAAACAGTCATAAGATTCTTGCATAGACATATTTTTACTAGATTTGGGACACCTCGGGCTATAATCAGTGATGAGGGGACACATTTCATTAATAAGGCTATGGAGAGAGTGTTGGCTAAGTATAATATTAGACATAGAGTAGCCACTCCTTATCACCCACATTCGAATGGCCAAGCTGAAATTTCAAATAGGGAGATTAAGAACATACTTGAAAAAGTGGTCAAACCCAATAGAAAAGATTGGGCGTTTAAACTCGAGGATGCACTTTGGGCGTATAGAACTGCATATAAGACACCCCTAGGTATGTCTCCTTATAGACTGGTGTATGGCAAAGCATGTCATTTGCCATTCGAGTTAGAAATTAAAGCATTTTGGGCCCTAAAAGAGTTGAATTACTGCGTGACCGATGCGGGAACATTGCGGTCTTTGCAATTACATGAGCTTGATGAGCTTAGGCATATGTCTTATGAAAATGCCAAAATGTATAAGGAGAAGACCAAGATTTGGCACGACAGTAGACTTAGGATTAAGGACTTCAAGAAAGGCCAGCTTGTCTTATTATTTAACTCACGATTGAAATTATTTCCAGGTAAACTTAAGTCTAGATGGTCAGGTCCATTTATAATAACTAATGTGTTTGTTCATGGTGCAATCGAGATAAAGAACCTGCAGCAAGGACAACCATTCATGGTTAATGGTGCAAGATTGAAGCACTACTATGAGGAACTCCATGTGAAGACTCTCTCGGCCTTCCTCTTGACTGAAACATGAAAATAAGAACGAGAGAGGACGAGTGATTACTGTGCTCGTCCATGCGAGGCTCATGCCTTAGTTTATTTTTTGTTATTTTTCCGGTTATCGTTTGTGTATATTTTTGTGCGATTTTGATTATGAATTTGATATTTATTTTATTTCTTTTTGTAGGGGATCAATAGAGGGAATCAAGGAGATTAAATCCAGCTAAAAAAATCAAGGAGATATTGGGCCAAATCAAAGATTCGGTTGAGCAAAGATTGGCATTTAAACAAAGAAAATCTCCAACGGTCACTAGAATTGCGCTGGATTTGCAGAATCCGCAAAAATAGAGCCGTTGGGATTTCATCATTACTTATATCCGTTAAGACGCGCGCTGATCTATACGATTTCCCAATTCTCTGAACTCCAAGAAAACTCTTTCCCTCTTCATCTGCAATTCTTCTCTCCAGATTCCAACGATTCAACGATGGTGCTAACAAGAGCTGAACGGTCTGCGTCCAAGAAGAGGGCTGATGACGCTGAAACGGCTGCGAGGGAAGCACTTCTTGCCCTTGCAGACGCTGAGGCTGCGCGAACTGAACGCCTCCCCAAACTGCCAATCCGCAAGAAGAAGTGGAAGGTTGTCACGGAGATACCTGCTGGACCTTCTGAACCAGCAGGAACACCCAAGAAGCGCAAATGGAGCATGGCGGTGGCTGAAGAAATGAGCAAGCAAAAGACTCCCTCTGTGGAGAGTCAAGAAAGTGATCCTCGGTCACCCGAGTCTCCAAAGCAGAGCTCTTCGCCATCTCCACCAGCGCACAGCCCTGAGCTGCCTTCATCACCGCAGAGTTCTAAACACACCCCACCAGAAGAGAGCCCTGCAGCATCACCCACTTCCCCACAACCTGACCCTGAATTCCCATATGGGCAGTACCAAGAATCGACGCAGGGCAGTGGGGAAGCTGAGGAAGAATAGGTCTTCTCTCCTCTGAGGGAAGCCAGTCCTGAGAGCTCTGTGCAGAGGACTAATTCGATGGACGAAACACTGGGGGATTGCCTCCAGCAGTTGACAACCAAGGCGAAGTGGAAGAAGAAGAAGGCCGCCAAGGCTGTCAAGACCAAACGGCCCAAGAAGTCAAAGAAAAAGAAAACCAAGAAGGTTGTGCCTCCATCAGAGAAAGAGAGTGATGAGCCGTCGCTGAAAAAGCTCAAGATTGAGGCTGCTGAGTCAGCCAAACCAAAAGACAAAGAGAAAGCCAAGCTTTACCCTGAAGATGAGCCTCAATCAGTGAGGTATGTCTCCTCTAATGCTGAGTCCAGAGGCGCTGAGCTGAGGAAGAGAGAGTTGCTGCACGAGAAGGGATTCCTCGACGAATCACGGTTGGGAGGAGCTATGCAGACCACCCAATCCAGCCTATTCCAGCATGGTGTATGACTTCTACGCCAATTCTTGCATTTTCCTATGCATCAGCTCATGCCGCGCTGCTTTCTGCCAATTGTTGGCGCTCTCGTGGCCCATGCTGCCAGGGACGTTGGCGCTCACGTTTGCTCACACCCTCGCTCGATCTCGCCCGCTCATGTGTAGACAACTGCCTGGTTTCTTGCATATTGCCTGCACAGTGTTCGAGCGGATCATGCGTCTGCCAGGCATGTCTGACTGCCTTCAGTCCACAGATGCTTGCCTGGAGGGCCTTGCACGCACTTGCCTCGGACCGTTATGTCGCGCGCCCTTCCTGCACGTCGGCTTTCCCACACTTGGCTGCCTCACCGTGTTGCGCGCCCCCAACCACGCCCTCAACATGGCTATCGATCATTGTGTTCACCACAACACCCTTGTGTGCCACTTGACAACTGTTGCGTGCTCAATGTGTAAAAGAAATAAGCAATAAGAGAGAGAGAGCACTCAGAACATGCAAGCATACATGATCTTGTAGCAAGTAGTAAGTATTTTTTTCATTCGTTTTCCCACAGAGATTTATTATTAGCTACTCGTGAAGTGTATTGTTAAGCAAGAATGGGTGGATTTGATGGGGTAGATTTGGTTTAAAAATGCCTAATTACTAATGAATCAATAAAGGATAGCAACATGAACAAGTGCAAGTCAATGATAAGCTCAATCGTGAAGAGAAGAGATTAATAAACGAAGAGAAAAATAGCTAAGCAGAATTTTTAACTTAGTAGAATTGCGAGAACAGCAATTTTACCGCAATGTTACTAACAGCGAAAGTGTGTAAAATGGAGAAACAAGGGCTACTAACGACTCCTCTATAGGCATTTTCACACGATTCTCAAGCATTGGATCAACTCACTATGCATCAAACTAACTCATTCTCATGTATCTTCCGATTTCATGCATTAGATTCTTTAGTTTACTCATGTCCAAGTAAGGTCTTAAGCTTCTTGTTAAAGCAGCAAGTTATGATTTGTACTAGGAAAACGCCTATTCCTAGGTCGTTTTCTGGTTACCTTGAGAGGCTAGCATGAGTGTATGACTCTGAACTCTTACTCCTTCCAGAGGTTAGGAGTTCTTTGGCCAAAATGGATGGCCAATCGAAATTGCCCGTGGGATGAAGCTTACATACAATCAATGCATTCGAGAGCTATCCTACATGCTTGGTTCACGTGTTTTAGCCTATAGTATTGTCATTAGCATGCCCCTATGTTACTTAGTTACTCATGGATGTAGAGAAAACAGAAATAATAGATGAAGTAGACATGCTTAGAAGAAAATGAAAGACAAAACAGCAAGGAAAAACAGTAGGCAGAGAAGGTAAAGACAAAGTGTGAAATGATGAATTGTGCTTTGATTAACCAATTGTTTGAATGAACAAATGAAAACTTAAAATGATTAACATAAAGACAGAAAGCAACGAAATGGAATGGATTAACTAATGGAAAAGAAATAACAACAAAACGGTGCTGGAAATGAAAAGTAAAGACAGAAAGCAGTAAAATGAGCTTGAATGCCTCGCCGCAGACGCCTCGGCTGAAGGGAGAGAAAGGTAAGCCTTGCTTGGATGAATCCAATCAGCTATCAGATTGTCGACTCCAACAGCTGAACCTCTCAAACCAATAGACGGAGAAGAGAATGAATGGGAAAGACTGCGCTGCGAAGAGACTTCTACGCTTTCGGATGATGATTAAACCTTCCTCTTTGACCTCCTTTTATAGTGTTCTGCAGGTGCGATTGGGCCAAAGAGAACCATCCATCCTCAACGTCGTACTTCAAAATGGATGGAGGAGAAAGAACGAATCCCTGAAATATCGGATTACAACAGAAAAAGGTTAGCCAACTTACGGATTTCACTTAAAACATTGCTGTTTTAGCAATGTTTCCGCAATGCTTCCGCAATGCACAATTTTCATTCTTTTAACTTCCTTTTTCATTCCTTTTCTTTCCTTTTGCACACAAGTCCTAATTTAGCTTCCTTCTTCTAATTCTCACATATAAGCATAGGTTTAAGCTAAATCCTATCAAAAAAACCTAAGAGTGTACATCTTTCTAAGATAAATATGTCCTAAAAAGGTCACTTTTGGAGACGTAACACACCCCCAAACTTAAGGTTTTGCTCGTCCTCGAGCAATCTAAGGACTTGTTTAGGCTGCTGTTTCATCCTCTTTAACCACTTGCTGACTCCCCTAAATTCCTATCTATAGCAGTGCTGTCCTGTGACACCCTTCTAAGTTTATACTACCCTCTTATTTTGCCTCTTCTGACTTCGCACGCCTAATACTCCTGCTGTTTCATTAACTCCCTACGACTGATCTACTTGCTTCTGTCATATCGTGCAACTATCCTTAAGGTTTCAAATTCTACCTAGCTTTACCCCAGACTCAGTACATACTTCTAGCTTTTACTTTTGAGCTACCTAGGATTCCTTAGAGTCATGCCAGTCTTAGTATTAACAGTGACAGGAGTACATTTAGAGAACAACCTAAACCCTGGCATCACTACATTGGACATACATTCATCTCCCTAAACAACCCTACAAGCTACAACTTTGTGCTCAGCTACTTGAGGATCAGAGTTCTTTTTATTCAGGACATCTAAGCCACAAAGTTGCAACTCCTAGGTATACATTCTTCTTCCCTATTTCTTCATTTTTTCTTTCTTACATTGGTGGAGCCTCTTCTTTGGTTGCCTTTTGATGCAATGCCACTTGTGGGTTACACACTTGGCACTGATTACTCAGCAACTTAAGAGAGACACCCCTCTTTATTCTATTTTTCATTTTTTTTTTTCAGTTCATCATTTTTTGTAAAGGAGAAGAAGAATGCTTATGCTTTAAGGGAGAGAGGAATGTTCCTAGGCCTAGGGTGGCCTCCCCCAAACTTAAACTACTCATTGTCCCCAATGAGTGTCTGAAGTGGCACACCCCCAAACTTATCCTAGAAGCATCTAGTCTAGGGTAAAACAAAGAGAATCTAAAAGCCCTAGGGATAGACAGAACATTCTAAAAGCAAACATTACAGCAGCAGAAATTTATAAAAACAGGCAGGGAAGGACTTAAAGCTACGCATGCTGAGCACTTTTAAGAGGCTAATTTAAACTATCAAAGGTGTCTTATGACACTCATCCAGCATGCATTCAGATAAGCTATATAAGGCAGTCAAGATAGCAGCAAAAGACAAAATTTAAACAGAACCAGCCTAGCTAAACAGTCAGTCAAAAACATGCATTTACTAATAAAAATTGCGGATTCCGCAATTATTTCGCAATGGATACAGGACAGATATGTCAGTGATCAAGGCCCCTATGCATGCTCTTTCCAGTCATTTAAGCTATACAAAAAGGAAACTAAACTAATCTACCTATTCAGATACCATCAAACTATACTAAACAAATTTAAACAACAAAAATAAAGAACTAAAAACAGATCAAAATTTAACTCAAAACAGCAGAATTCACATGGTTCAACAAAAAAGCAGTTTGATTATTTTTTTTTCTTTTAGGGAACAGGAATACTCCCTTGAGTGCTTCTCAATCTAGCACTCAGATGTCTTCATCATCATCATCCTTCCATGGTCTTGGAGGCGCCCATGGAGTTAGTAGGTCCGTGGGGAATTCAGGAAAGATGCAACCCAATTGGTTTGCAACATCCTTATCCCTTGCCTGCGCATATGTGGCCCACTGAGCCATCTTCTTCTGCAGGTCCATCAGACAGGCCATCGACAGAGACTGAGCAGCAGCCAGGCCATCCAGCTCGAACTCCATGTTCCCCTTCCTTCGCATCCTCAAGGCAGTAGGCAACTCCAGGTGCCCCGTGTAGGCCAGCTGCCTTTCCATCCGCTCGATTCGTACCCCTGCACGTAAGCAAAGCTTAGTGATTGTATTGGGAAAGAAAAGTGGACCCTTACCCTTTTTGGCGCAGTCTGCGATTGAGGCTGCAATGACCTCGCCAACGTTGATTGTGAGGCCTCTCATGATCGCATAGACCAGCAACGATCTGCCTTGGTTGATGGTGGTCTCGTGGGTCACTGGGGACAACTTCCTTCGCACGAAGGAAAACCAGACAGCTGCCTTGGCTGTGAGGGTAGCACTCATCAGGGTGTGCTTCCCATTGCGTGAAACTGTCCACGCTGCCTCAGGTTGGCCAATGATCCGAATTGCTTCCTCCAGGACAGCCTCTGTTGGCGCATCAACGATCCTGGCATAGTCAGTGTGCTTTTGCCCCTTGAGGCCATAGGCTTCATTGATTGCCTTAGCTGAGAAATCTACCTCGACTCCTCTGACCACAGATAGGCCATCCTCAGGGTTCATCAAATTGGCGTAAAAATCATACACCATGCTGGAGTAGGCGGGGATGGGCGGTCTGCACAGCTCTTCCCAACCATGATTGGTGATCCCTGCGCGCAAGAATTGCGGCAGGTCTGCAAGTGCGTCAAGGAATCCTTTCTCGTGCAGCAGGTCCCTCTTCCTTAACTCAGTGCCTCTGGACTCAACATCAGAGGACACATACTCACAGATTGAGGCTCATCTTCAGGGTACAGCTTGGCTTTCCCCTTGTCCTTTGCCCTGGCTGATTCAGCAGCCTCGATCTTGAGCTTCTTCGGGGAAGGCTCACTACTAACCTTCTTTGATGAAGGCTCACCCCTGGCTTTCTTTTTCTTGGTCTTCTTCGATGCTTTTGGCCGTTTGGCCTTTACAACCTTGGCGGCTTTCTTTCTTAATCTCGCCTTGGTTGTGATCTGTTGGAGGCAATCCCCAATGTCTCCTCCATCGAATCATCCCCCTGCGCTGGGCTCTCGGGGCTGACTTCCCTCAAAGGAGAGAAGACCTCTTCTTCTTCACCGCCCTGCGCCGATTCTTGATGCTCTGCATCTGGGATTTCAGGTTCAGGCGTCTGGGAGATGGGTGATGCTTCAGGGCTTTGCGGCGGTGGAGATGGTTCAGAGCTCTGTGGCGACGGAGATGGTTCAGGGCTTCGCGCCGGTGGAGATGGGGAATGGCTTTGCCTGGCCGTCGCGTAGGATGGACGGCCACTCTCTCGACTCTCCACAGAGGGAGTCTTCTTCTTGATTGCTGCATCAGCCACAGCCATACTCCACTTCCTCTTCTTGGGCGTTCAGATGAAGAATCTCCGTCACTACCTTCCAGCAGGAATCTCCGTCACTACCTTCCACTTCTTCTTGCGAACAGGAAGCTTGGGAAGGCGTTCAGTTCGCGCGGCCTCAGCGTCTGCCAAGGCAAGAAGTGCCTCTCTCGCAGCGATCTCAGCGTCGTCAGCCTTCTTCTTGGATGCAGATCTCTCAGCTCTCGTTAGCACCATGGTGGAGTCGTAGAAATCTGGAAAGAGGGAGTGCAGAGGAAGAAGGAGAGAGTTTTCTTGGAGTTCAGGGAATGAGGGAAGCGTGCGGATCAGAGCGCTTCTAACGGCTATAAGTAATGATGGAAATCCCAACGGCTATTTCTGTTGCGGATTTCGCAAATCTACCGCAATTAAATGGTCGTTGGAGATTTTCTTCGTTTCAAATGCCCATATCTCCTCAACTTAATCTTCGATTTGGCCCAATATCTTCCCCGATTTTTTATCCTAGATTCATCTCCTTGATTCCCTCTATCGATCCCCTATTAAAAGAAATAAAATCAACATCAAATTCGTAATTAAAATCACACAAAAATATACGCAAATCGTAACCGAAAGAATAGCAAAAAATAAACTAAGGCATAGCCTCGCATGGACGAGCACAGTGATCACTCGTCCTCTCTCGTTCTTATTTTCACGTTTCAGTCAAGAGGAAGGCCGAGAGAGTCTTCACATCTCCTTCCTCATAATAATGCTTCAATCGTGCACCATTAACCATGAACGGTTGCCCTTGCTGCAGGTTCCTAATCTCGATTGCACCATGAACAAACACGTTAGTTATCACAAAAGGACCTGACCATCTGGACTTAAGTTTGCCTGGAAATAATCTCAACCGTGAGTTAAATAACAAGACAAGTTGGCCTTTCTTAAAGTCCTTAATCCTAAGTCTATTATCATGCCAAATCTTAGTCTTTTCCTTATACATTTTAGCATTTTCATAGGACATATGTCTCAGCTCATCAAGCTCATGTAATTGCAGAGACCGCAATGTTCCCGCATCGGTCACGCAATAATTCAGTTCTTTCAAGGCCCAAAATGCTTTAATTTCTAACTCGAATGGTAAGTGACATGCTTTGCCATACACAAGTCTATAAGGAGACATACCTAGGGGTGTCTTATATGCAGTTCTATATGCCCAAAGTGCATCCTCGAGTTTAAAAGACCAATCTTTTCTATTGGGTTTGACCACTTTTTCGAGTATGTTTTTAATCTCCCTATTTGAAATTTCAGCTTGGCCATTCGAATGTGGGTGATAAGGGGTGGCTACTCTATGTCTAACATTGTATTTAGCCAACACTTTTTACATAGCTTTATTAATAAAGTGTGTTCCTTCATCACTAATTATAGCACGAGGTGTACCAAACCTAGTAAAGATATGTCTATTAAGGAACTTAATGACTGTTTTGGCATCATTGTTTGGACATGCTATGGCCTCTACCCACTTAGATACATAATCTACAGCTACAAGTATGTAAAGGTTACCTGATGATGGGGGAAATGGTCCCATGAAGTCAATGCCCCACACATCAAAGAGCTCCAACTCTAAGATGTAAGTGAGAGGCATCTCATCCTTTCGACTAAGGTTACCTGTTCTCTGGCATTCATCACAGCTGTGTGCGTATTCGTGGGCATCCTTGAAGATCGTGGGCCAATAGTAGCCACTCTGGAACACCTTTGCAGCTGTCCTTTGGCCACCAAAGTGTCCACCATAGGGGGCTGTATGGCAGTGCTGCAGCACAGACTTCGCCTCAGCAGCTGACACACACTTCCTTAGTAAACCGTCTGCACATGTCTTGTAGAGTGTAGGATCATCCCATATGAACTTCCTAGCTTCATGCAGGAACCTCTTCTTTTCTTGTCCTTCCTTGAAAGTTGGTAGTACCTGCGATGCAAGGAAGTTAGCAATGTCAGCAAACCAAGATTCCTCATCGTTATCACGATGTGCTAATACAAAGACATGCTCATCGATAAAAGCATCAGAAATTGCGGTTTCCGCAATGTTATCGCAATTATGTTGCAATCTGGAAAGATGATCCGCAACCACATTCTCGCATCCTTTCTTATCTCTAATGTCCAGATCAAACTCTTGCAGCAGCAATACCCATCTAATCAACCTAGGCTTAGCATCAGCCTTCCTCATAAGGTATTTTAGTGCAGAGTGATCTGTATACACGATTGTTCTAGTGCCTACAATGTAATTCCTAAACTTCTCACAGGCAAACACTACAGCTAGCATCTCCTTCTCAGTGGTTGTGTAATTACATTGTGCCTCATTAAGTGTCTTACTAGCATAGTATACAGGGTGTGTTAGCTTGTCAATCTTTTGTCCTAGCATAACCCCTACAGCATAGTCACTTGCATCACATAACATCTCAAATGGGAGGTCCCAATTTGGTCCTACTATAATAGGTGCTTTGACTAATGCTTCCTTTGTTGGGATTTATGCCCTAAAGCCTCGTAATTAATTAATAATTATTTGATAATTATTTTATTATTAATATTTGCAATTTATAATATTCATTATATAAATAAAATCCAAGGTTATTAGTGTAATCTTGAACTGTATGTAGTTGACATACGGGAGGATCATGTTCAAGTAATAACCTAAAGGGTCTATAGTATATGGATAAGGTTGGGTGCTTTATCCTGGTAACACTATTGATACGGCCCACTTTGTAATTGTTACAAATGATTTGATCCAAATCATTCATGTAGAGACATGTGAGTGGGGGTATCCTATACAATGAGTTTGTATAAGACTGGACCACGAAATATATAATCTCTCTTTATAAATCCGTTATTTGAGAAGATTAATATTTCACAGGATGATCATATGTGACTCGATCTTAATCCTGAGTGAGTTATGAACTTCTGCCTGTGAGGGCTCGTCCTTTGATTTGTATGGGTGAGAATGGCCTTTATAGCCGATTCAATAAGCCTACCATTTTGGGGACTTGACCAAATAGGGAGTTGGGAACATAAGTTTCACAAGATGGAATTCACTTCTTCCCATATAGGGAAAGTAGATGAGTAGTTCCCTTAAGTGCTAATTTCGGGACTTGAACAATGGGGCCCCACCCTCTCACTGGCCCGAGAGGGACTTGGTTTATGGTTGGATCATAAACAAGTTGTTCATTAGAGAATCAGTGGTACTTAAGGTGTAAGATGTAATTACAGGGGTAAAACGGACTTTTGACCCAGCTGTAATTACGAACAACTCGTGAAGGATCGACTTGCATGTAATGGTTATATCCATGGACACAACTTGTCTTACAGTGCATAAGAGTGCAACTCTAGGCCTATAGTGGAGTGACCTAGAGTTAATGAATGAAAGTCAATTAATTAATGAGTTTAATTAATTAATTTTGTATCATTGGAGCTTATAAATCTGTAGGTCCATAAGGTCCCCTTGCTAGCTCATAGTAACACTAAAAGGATCAATTTAGTTGAAAGAAAATTTGAAATATTCAAATTAATATTTAATATATTTGATATATTCAATGTAGAAGAGTAAAATATATTTATTGTATTTGATACATTAAATATTAGAGGAAATAGTTTATGTATATGATACATTAATATTAAAAACTATATACATATGTTATTTGAATGAGATTCAAATTGGTTTAAAGTATATTATAAAAGATTAATTTTATAATATTTGAATAAGATTCAAATAAATATAAAATACATATTTTAATATATTAGATATTAAAATGTATTTTATAAAATAAAATTAATTCCTAAAAGCCTTATTATAAATAAGACATTTAGGTTTAGCCAAAAGGTTGGCCAAACACACTACTCACACCCTCTGCAGAGAATTGTTCTCTCATTCTTTCAAAGAGCTCCCACAAGCTTGATCCCGTGTTCGAGTCATAGCGAGGAAGATCTCGTGGAAAAACGGAACACAAGAAGATGATTGTTCATCAAAGGTAAAACATTTGCTTAACTTGTTTTTTTAGTTTAATTCTAAACAAAACAAAAGATCGATTCCAATCGCTTCCGCTGCGGGGAATGAAGAGTTCATTCCCTTCAATTGGTATCAGAGCTTTCTTTGAGTTTTGTTTAGAATTAAAATTGTGTATGGTGGGTATTTTAAGTTTATATATATGTGATATATATGGTTTGCAAAATTGATTGTTTAGGCATATTTGATTGGCATTAGATTTAAACCTTTTGATTAGATCAAATTGTAAAACCCATAAGGGTTAAGGATTTTTGTAATTTAATCTGTTCTTCAAAGAGATGGAGACAAGATGGCGGACGACTGTGATTTCGTTAGGCGGTGAAGATTCTTTGAAAGAAGGATTGATTTGCATATGCAACTTATTTGTTGAGGTGAGTCAAAGTGATGAATACAAAGTGCAAGTGGTGTACTCATTTAGCTTAAATGTTAGGCGGTGAAGACATTGATTCTGCTGAAGATTAATTCTTGAATTGAATTGATGAATTCTTTTTAAAATCTCAATTTGGAATTGAGTGTCTTCTCGAATTGAATTGATTTGATGAATTCTTATTAAAATCTCAATTTAGAATTGAGTAACTGAGAATAGAGTTTTTCAAATTGTTTGGACAATGGGTCTTCAATCTGTCACCATCGCCTATGCATTGCAGAAAGAGTTTGAGTTGACCAATCTGGTGGTTTGAGAAGCATATATTTTTTTTCAAAGGCGGGTGGATACTCAAGACAATTTTAGGGTTTCTAAATTTTGATGGATCAACAAAGGAAGGAAATTCGAAGACCAAGATATGTCTTGGATTTAAATTATTGTAATTTAAATTAGTTTTCAGTTTCTTAGGATATGCCAAATATGCCGGTCAATTTTGCTGCGTTTTTTTTTAAATTTAATTATGCATGTTGATGTATGTTTTAAATTATGTTTGGTTGCATAAAGTATGTCATCTAGATTAAAATCTCACCATAGGTTAAGCATGATCATGCATTTTAATTATTTTTAAATATAATTGTTATATTTGGAATATTATGATTAAAATGCTTTCTAATTTGATTAGATGATTTCCTAATATGTTTATATTTCCATATATTTCAATATAATTGTTATATTTGGAAATTTTAAATTAGGATACTTAAATAGGAATCCATATTTTTCTAATATTGATTAGGATATAGAAAATCTTTTCCTAATAAGATTGGGAAATCTTGATAAATCTTTTCCCAATAAGATTGAGATATATTTTCTCAATAAGTATTAGGGATATTTTCCAAATGAGGTTAGGATATTTTCCTATGAGATTAGATTTTTTTTTCCTATTTAAAAGATAATTTAATTCATTATTTAAATAGTTTAAATATTTGAATTTAGTTTATCTTTTATTCTAATAAGATTAGAATATATGATAATCTTTAATTTTATTTTAATGGGTTTAAAATTGTTAAAAAATCAAGATTATCCATAAGGTGAATTGATTTTTAATAGGATTAAAAACATTGCTTAAAATCAACTGAAGTTCATTGATCTAGTAATTAATAGTTAATTAAAGATTAATGAATTTGAAATAAAAATTGACTATAAGGGAACTCTGTCTAAGAATGGTTACTCGGGTGAGGTACTTAAGTTGACTGAAAAGGAACACCTCTACCTAAGAACTGGCCTGGGGGTTGAATTAGTCAAATTTTATTTTATTTCATTAAGCAGGCTCATAATGTGATTAGTTTTAAATAGTTTAATATACTTGATAATTCACATTAAAATCAATCTAACCAACATAAGGGTTATGAAAGGGTAGATTGAAAAACTTAGATAAATGAGATTAGCCTAATTTGTCTAAGTAATAGAAAACCCTATTTCAAAATACTTAGTGGGAGAAAGACATATGTCAAAATCACCCTACGGTCTCTACCATAGATTCACAACGTGAGATTCATGTGAGGCCTCGAGGCGGCTTTGGACCGTCCCCCTACGGAAGGTGTTTACATGGGTCAATATCAGGGTGGATCTCTTGAGAAAGTATTTTTAAATAGTAAGTGGGAGATGGAAATGTGTCAACATATCCTACGGTCTCTATCACTGGTTCACAACGTGAGATTCATGTGGGGCCTCGCGGCGGCTTTTGGACCGTCCCCCTACGGAAGGTGTTTACATGGGTCAATATCAGGGTGAATCTCCTGAGAAGGATAAGATTGTAATTTTATTTCCAATACTTGACCTACCCTACGGCGGCACTTGTTGGGATAAAATTATAAAATCTAAAATGATGGGTTACACTTACAAAGATCTCATTAAGGTTGTTAATGATTTTCTTGACCAAACTAATGGTAACTAAATGTTATAGAAATAAGAGTTATTTTGGGATAACACTTGGTTGAGATTGTCTCAGTTTAGTGAAGGAGCATTTGACCTACCCTACGGCGGCACCTGTTCTAACTCACTAAAGTATCATAGCATTAGAAATTAATGTTTTAGGGTTCATTTATCAAATTGTTTGTTTTCTATGCTGAAATTGAATGAATATTGATTGCATGTTGTTAAATAATATTTTTATTATATATTTCAATATTATGTCTATTTCTCTCAATTTTATTTTTCGTTGCTAATTTGTCAAATTGAGAAAATAATATCACTTGGAAAAATAATGTTAACACTATATAATGACAATGTAAATTTTTTCTTTAATTTGTCTTTATTGAGAAACGTTCTCAAAAACCTGTTGCCAATGCTAATCGAATTGTTCATGAAGCACATGATTAATAAATCAATATAACGAGATGGCTTATACAAATTTTCTATTTGACATATTAGATGTCAAGCTACGAAGATAAAGAAGATGACAACAACATATGAGATATTGTTGAAGTCAATAAAAGCTAGATTTAGATATTTATCTAAATAATCTCAAAAATTAAGTATTACCAAAATCCAAGAAAAGAAACCATATGACTGTAGCTAAAAGAAAATAGTTTCTAAATTAGCAAAGTAGTCATAATAAGAGGAATTTATGAAATACCTCTATAAGAAGAACATGGATAAAAGTAAATTTGATTTACTAGATTTTTTCATTACCACTTATATAGTAGATTCAGATCCACTATTAAGATTTGTTCTTCATTACACTTTATATAATTCTTGGAAAATACTTAATGATGTAGAATGATCTCTACTTGTTGGCACCAGAAAACCCATCTCAATTAATGTAGTGGGAGACATTAAGATGTCCATAAAAAATAATTGTTATTTAATGCTGAATATGGTGTTTTTAGTACCATAGGAGAAATTCAATTTCTCTAACTTTATTACTAATAAAATGTTCATATAGTATGAATATTTTAGTACTAGATTTTTATTTTCAAAATTGTTTGAAAAGTTCAGCCGAAAAATAAGAATAATTTGTATGTGTTAAATTGTTAACATATAAAATACTACACAGTGAGATATTCAGGATTATAGATTCCAGAATATAAAGACAAATTATATTCTCCTAAAATATGATACCCGTCTTTGGCATTCAAGATTGATTCTGATCAATTTGAATAAAAAGACTACAACGAAGTGATTCTCTAAATGTTAGAGTTAATTACTTTATATGTCTTAAATCTTGCCTTTCATGCAAGATAATCCATAGGTTTTTGTTGGAAAAGCCTACAGGCCAAAGAACACCGATGAATATTTCATCACTCTAGCTGATGATTATTCAAGAAATAAGTATCGTAACCTAATGCAACATAAGTCTGAATATTTTGAAAAGTTCAAGGAATATAAGACTCAAGTTGAAGGTCAATTAGGTAAATCTATCAAGACACTATGATCAGATCACAGTGAAAAGTACAGGAACCTTATGTACTAAGACTAATTGATAGAAAGTGAGATTTTATCTCAACTCTAGCACAAAGTACAATTGTGTGAAATTGTGCTGTAAGAGGAGAAACAAGACCTTGTTAGACATGGTCAGAACAATAAAGAATTACACGTCATTATCAGACTCTTGTTAGGATATACAATATAGATTGTATAGTGAACATCATTATATCTAAAAGGTGTCCATGAGACAACTTTGAGATTATAGAAGAGTAGTAAAGTTAGTTTACAACCCTTCGAGTTTTGAGAGTTTTAAGCATACATGTTGAAACTTGAATATGTTCAATAGTGTTGAAAAGTTGGTTCCAAGTGAAGCCACTAAATAGTTAATAAAAGTTGTTAACAATTTAATTACATTTGATAGTCAAATGGATCCTAGTCATGAATTGGATAAGCCTCATCGTAATGGGAGAGTTATGAGATGACCCGACCGTTACAAGAGCTTATATGAAGCCTAAGTTGTCAAATTAGATGACAAAATGTAGGGCTTCTTGACCTCAAAGTTGAAATGAGGGTCAATGACAAAGACTAGTAGACCAAAGTCATAAATCTCGAGATAGAGTAGATGTACTCATCTTTATCTAGAAATTGTAGATATTCGTGATGGGGTAAAACCCATAGGTTTTGAATATATCTACAAAAGTAAAAGATTTGTAAATAAGAAGGTACAGACCTTCAAAATAAGACTAATGACAAATATAGATGGAGAAAGTAAACTTTGGATAAACTTTCTCATTTGTTGTCATATTAGAGTATATAAGCATTTCCTAATTCATAGTTGCATATGAGATATGTCAAGTGAAGGTTTAAGAAATCTTTTTTTTGAAAAGAAGTCTTAAAGAATGCATTTACAAATCAATTACATGAGTTCAATTTCAAAAATCAAAAGCAAAAGGTTTGCAAGCAGTAAAGGTTCATTTATGAAATGAATTTGATCACTAGATTTTTGAATGTAAGGTTTGATAAAAGTATCAAAAACTATGACTTTGAATAAATATTAATGATATTGTATAGACAAGAAAATCATTAATTACTTAGTGGAATTTTCTCATATTTTATGTGGATGACTTATTACCCATTGTGAATGTTGTAAGATTTGAATCCAACATAAAATGTTGACTACCTAACCAATTACAAATGAATGATTTAAATTACTGGGTATGTCCTAAAATAGAGTTTTCGAGGACAAAATGTTATTTATGTCTCACACATCTTATATTGACAAATTTGTTGTCAAGTATATGATGTAGTACTTCAAAAAATGATAATGTATCATTCTTACATGAAGTTTAGATTGTCTAAGGAATAGTGTCCTAAGACATTTCAAAATGTTGAGAACATAAGATTGACTATCTACGATTGAGTGGGAGAAAATCTAATGTACACTTGAGACATGACATTTGACAGTAAAATTGGTTAGCATTTATTAGTTAACCCAATGGTATGACCATTGAACAGAAAAATAAAAACTTTTCTCAAAATATCTATGGATAAATTGAGAAATTATATTTTTGTGTATGAGGTTAAAGATTTGATCTTTACGAGATGCACTGGTTTTGACAAAGATTTATGGAAATCTATGTTTACCCTAGATGATGGAGTATGGTATGCAAGTTAAATGTTCTTACTTATGAAGTAAAGAACTTGCATAACTCAAATAATTTCTTATTGGTCTGAAAGATGTTTCAGATATAGTTAAGCCTAAAATGTTTTATGTAATGGCTAAACTTAAGGAACTTAGATAACATCAATATATAGGGTATCCTGAGAGAGAAAGAATCGTGGTAGGACCAAGATGACTTTTAATTGACAATCGTTTTGATCTATATAAAAAGACTTTCCAGGCTAAAGTGTTTGAAAGCCACCTAGAATGTCTCTAGGATTATGAGACATGTCTCATCTTCACTAGGGCAAGTGGGAGAACATGTTGGGTGTAGAGTATGCCCTAGGATACATGTCTCACCGGCTTTAGTGCAAGTGGGAGATTGTTGGGATTTATGCCCTAAAGCCTCGTAATTAATTAATAATTATTTGATAATTATTTTATTATTAATATTTGCAATTTATAATATTCATTATATAAATAAAATCCAAGGTTATTAGTGTAATCTTGAACTGTATGTAGTTGACATACGGGAGGATCATGTTCAAGTAATAACCTAAAGGGTCTATAGTATATGGATAAGGTTGGGTGCCTTATCCTGGTAACACTATTGATACGGCCCCACTTTGTAATTGTTACAAATGATTTGATCCAAATCATTCATGTAGAGACATGTGAGTGGGGGTATCCTATACAATGAGTTTGTATAAGACTGGACCACGAAATATATAATCTCTCTTTATAAATCCGTTATTTGAGAAGATTAATATTTCACAGGATGATCATATGTGACTCGATCTTAATCCTGAGTGAGTTATGAACTCCTGCCTGTGAGGGCTCGTCCTTTGATTTGTATGGGTGAGAATGGCCTTTATAGCCGATTCAATAAGCCTACCATTTTGGGGACTTGACCAAATAGGGAGTTGGGAACATAAGTTTCACAAGATGGAATTCACTTCTTCCCATATAGGGAAAGTAGATGAGTAGTTCCCTTAAGTGCTGATTTCGGGACTTGAACAATGGGGCCCCACCCTCTCACTGGCCCGAGAGGGACTTGGTTTATGGTTGGATCATAAACAAGTTGTTCATTAGAGAATCAGTGGTACTTAAGGTGTAAGATGTAATTACAGGGGTAAAACGGACTTTTGACCCAGCTGTAATTACGCACAACTCGTGAAGGATCGATTTGCATGTAATGGTTATATCCATGGACACAACTTGTCTTACAGTGCATAAGAGTGCAACTCTAGGCCTATAGTGGAGTGACCTAGAGTTAATGAATGAAAGTCAATTAATTAATGAGTTTAATTAATTAATTTTGTATCATTGGAGCTTATAAATCTGTAGGTCCATAAGGTCCCCTTGCTAGCTCATAGTAACACTAAAAGGATCAATTTAGTTGAAAGAAAATTTGAAATATTCAAATTAATATTTAATATATTTGATATATTCAATGTAGAAGAGTAAAATATATTTATTGTATTTGATACATTAAATATTAGAGGAAATAGTTTATGTATATGATACATTAATATTAAAAACTATATACATATGTTATTTGAATGAGATTCAAATTGGTTTAAAGTATATTATAAAAGATTAATTTTATAATATTTGAATAAGATTCAAATAAATATAAAATACATATTTTAATATATTAGATATTAAAATGTATTTTATAAAATAAAATTAATTCCTAAAAGCCTTATTATAAATAAGACATTTAGGTTTAGCCAAAAGGTTGGCCAAACACACTACTCACACCCTCTGCAGAGAATTGTTCTCTCATTCTTTCAAAGAGCTCCCACAAGCTTGATCCCGTGTTCGAGTCATAGCGAGGAAGATCTCGTGGAAAAAGGAACACAAGAAGATGATTGTTCATCAAAGGTAAAACATTTGCTTAACTTGTTTTTTTAGTTTAATTCTAAACAAAACAAAAGATCGATTCCAATCGCTTCCGCTGCGGGGAATGAAGAGTTCATTCCCTTCATCCTTAAGGGATGTCCAGGCTAGGAAACATTCTCTAGAGAAGATGAATGGTTTGTTCAGCTCTAGAAGCTCACACAAGGGCTTGGAGATCTTTGAAAAGTTCTTAATGAACCTTCTATAGAAGCCTGCGTGTCCTAAGAAACTTCTAATGGCTTTCACATTCTGAGGTTCCACTAACTTCTCTATTATCTCAATCTTGGCCCTATCGACCTCTACTCCTGCTCTAGACACTCTATGACCTAAGACTATCCCTTCTTCCACCATGAAGTGGCATTTCTCCCAATTAAGGACTAGGTTGGTCTCCTCACACCTAGCCAGGACTTGTCCTAAGTTCTCTAAACAGTTTGTGAATGAATCACCAAAGACTGAGAAGTCATCCATAAATATCTCTATCATGGATTCATCTAAGTCAGAGAAGATTGCCAACATGCACCTTTGGAATGTTGCCGGTGCATTGCATAAGCCAAAAGGCATTCTGCGAAAGGCAAATGTTCCAAAAGGGCAAGTGAAGGTGGTCTTCTCCTGGTCCTTAGGGTCTATAGTGATCTGGTTATATCCTGAATAATCGTCTAAGAAGCAGTAATAAGCTCTACCAGCTATCCTATCTAACATCTGATCTATGAATGGTAGAGGGAAGTGGTCTTTTTTTGTTTCCTTATTCAATTTCCTATAATCCATGCAAACTCTCCATCTTGTAATAGTTATAGTTGGAATCAGTTCATTGCTCTCATTTACTACTACAGTCATCCCCCCCTTCTTAGGTACACATTGTATTGGACTCACCCACTGACTACTAGTTATAGGGAAGATTACACCTGCATCTAACCACTTTATAATCTCTTTCTTAACTACCTCTTTCATAGAGGGGTTCAACCTACGTTGGTGATCTACTCGGGGTGTATGCTCTTCCTTTAATATTATTTTATGCATGCAGTAAGAAGGGCTAATGCCTCTAATGTCAGCAATAGTCCATGCAATAGCTTTTTTATGCTGCTTAAGTAATAATATCAGTTCAACCTCATGCTTCTCACTCAATTTAGAAGAAATAATCACAGGCAGAGTATCATTACTTCCTAGATATGCATACTTGAGGTGAGTGGGTAAAGGTTTCAATTCTAAGTTAGGTGGATGCTCAATGGATGGTTTTAAAGGATTCAGGGATCTGTCAGTCAGGTCATTATTCATACAAACATGCTGTGTTTTATCTACAGGTATATCCATTATCTCAGAAACATTCAAATCAGTTAAATCTAATTGTACATATTCATTAGCATGCTTAGTTAATAATTCATGCTCCAGCTGTTCTTCCATCAGTGAATCTACAATGTCCATGCTAGCACAAGATTCAGAGTCAGAGGGGTACCTTAAGGCTTTATAAACACTAAATTTAACCTCCTCATCATGAACCCTCATAGTGAGCTTACCTTTCTGGACATCTATTAGGGCCCTACCTGTGGCTAGAAATGGTCTGCCTAATAGGATGGGGACCTCCTTGTCTGCTTCATAATCCAGGATGATAAAATCTGCAAGGAAAATAAATTTGTCAACCTTTACATGAATATCCTCAATCTTACCCTCAGGGTAGGCTATGGATCTGTCTGCAAGTTGTAAGGTGACAGTGGTGGGACGTGCTTCTCCTATTCCTAGCTGGCGGAATAGTGATAGGGGCATGAGGTTTATGCTGGCTCCCAGGTCACAAAGAGCTCTGCCCACGTGCTTGCCTCCTAGCTCTACTGGTAAGGTGAAGGAACCAGGATTCTTCTCCTTCTTGGGTAGCTTGTTCTGGAGTATGGCACTGCACTCCTCAGTGAGATTCACTGTTTCAAATTCACCAATTATTTTTTTGTTAGTGATTATATCTTTTAAAAACTTTACATAAGAGGGCATAGACTGTAGAACTTCTACAAAAGGAATATTCACATGCACTTGTTTAAGAATTTCTAAAAATTTGTTAAAGTGCACTTCCTGTTCTTGTTTTTTCTTTAGCCTTCGAGGAAATGGAGGTGGTGGCACATATGCAGGCACTTCAGGTCGCCTCAGGATAGGTGGAGGCCTTGGAATTTCTTCTATCTCTTCTATGATTGGCTCCAGCCTTGCTCCTGATGTGCTTGGTGATGGTTGACCTTGGTTTGGCAGAGATTCCAGTGGAGCACTAGACTCATTGTTCTCTACTCTCTTTGGGGCTTCTTTAGTGTTGCTCACCAATGGTCTACCACTTCTAAGTTCAATTGCTTGAACTTGTTCTTTTCCATCTCTCCTTGGCACCTCAGTGTCAGCAGGAAGTCTCCCTTGGGGCCTACTTTTGATTTCATTGGCTAGTTGCCCTATTTGATTCTCTAGGCTCCTGAGGGTAGCTTGCTGGCTTTGCAGAGTAGCATCATTCTTGGCGATGTACTCTTTGAGTAGATTTTCTACAGATGACCCTACTGGTTGGTTGTATGGTTTTTGATACATGGATTTGTTATGTTGGGGAGTGAAACCAGGTGTTCCACTCGGTCTTGGTTGGTTAGGAGCTTGGTTAGCATTCTGTTGGCCACCCCATGAAAGATTTGGGTGGTTCCTCCAACCAGGATTGTAAGTGTTGGAATAGGGGTTGTTCCTAGGTTGCTGTTGGCTTCCAACATAGCAGACTGAGGCTGGATTCCCAGGACAGTATTCATGCAAGTGCCCTTCCCCACAGAATCCAAAGATTAGTGTCTCACCTTGACTTGGTTGTGTGCCCATTGACATGGCTGTGGTGGTGTTGACACTAGTTTGGAGATTGGCTTGAGCCATTTGTTTAACTAGGTTGGTCAGGGCGCTTATTTGGCTACTCATGGCATTGAGTGCGTCCTTATTTTGAGCTCTACTTGGCTCGATTGGATCATCTGACCACCTACAGTGAGATGCTGAGATCTTCTCCAAGATCTCATAGGCTTCGTTATAACTCTTGGACAACATGGAACCTCCAGCAGATGAATTTAACACTTGTCTGGTGCTGGGGTTGCATCCTTTGAAAAAGACCTCTATTTGGATACACCATGGAATACCATGGTGTGGACATTTAAGTAGAAGGTCCTTGAACCTTGTCCAAGCTTCGTGAAAAGACTCATTTTCAGCTTGTTTGAACTTGACTATGTCATCACGAAAGGTAGAATTCCTATCAGGTGGGAAATATTTTACTAGGAATTTCTCTGCCAAGTCTGTCCAATTGAGGACTGATCCAGAGGGTAATGAGTTTAACCACGTCTTTGCTTTGTCCCTTAATGAGTAGGGGAAGAGGTAGAGCCTCAAGGCTTCTTGGGAAACTCCAGGGATCAGAAATGTATCACTAACTCCTAGGAAGTTTCTAAGATGATTGTGGGGGTCCTCATTTTCCACTCCAAAGAATTGTCCTACAGTGGACAACATTTGGAACATTACTGGCTTTAACTCAAATGAGTTGGCAGTAATTTCAGGGCGGATTATGCTTGGGTTTAGCTCCCCAGGCATAGGTACTAGATAGGAAAGAATGGCACTATTCTTATCATTCGCTATTTCGATGGGATTGCGAGTGGTAGGTACCGGATTTGGGACTAGTATATCCATTTCTTCTTGATAGAATTGCGGAGACTCTGCGGTTTCAGCAATTGTTGGAGGTATAGAGGGTTGGTTAAAGAGACGTTTCTTAGCTCTATTTCTGGCCCTAAGTAATCTCTCAGGCTCAGGATTGAACTCTAGATCGCTACTTGAATGTTCATTCATAAACTAACCCAATGGTACCTGCAAAAGAAATGAAAAAAAAAGATCAGTTCCAATAGATATTAAACTTTGTTTTTCTAACTTAACAAACTTCGTTTTCACTAAACTAAATCCCCGGCAGCGGCGCCAAAAACTTGTTGCGTGCTCAATGTGTAAAAGAAATAAGCAATAAGAGAGAGAGAGCACTCAGAACATGCAAGCATACATGATCTTGTAGCAAGTAGTAAGTATTTTTTCATTCGTTTTCCCACAGAGATTTATTATTAGCTACTCGTGAAGTGTATTGTTAAGCAAGAATGGGTGGATTTGATGGGGTAGATTTGGTTTAAAAATGCATAATTACTAATGAATCAATAATGGATAGCAACATGAACAAGTGCAAGTCAATGATAAGCTCAATCGTGAAGAGAAGAGATTAATAAACGAAGAGAAAAATAGCTAAGCAGAATTTTTAACTTAGTAGAATTGCGAGAACAGCAATTTTACCGCAATGTTACTAACAGCGAAAGTGTGTAAAAGGGAGAAACAAGGGCTACTAACGACTCCTCTATAGGCATTTTCACACGATTCTCAAGCATTGGATCAACTCACTATGCATCAAACTAACTCATTCTCATGTATCTTCCGATTTCATGCATTAGATTCTTTAGTTTACTCATGTCCAAGTAAGGTCTTAAGCTTCTTGTTAAAGCAGCAAGTTATGATTTGTACTAGGAAAACGCCTATTCCTAGGTCGTTTTCTGGTTACCTTGAGAGGCTAGCATGAGTGTATGACTCTGAACTCTTACTCCTTCCAGAGGTTAGGAGTTCTTTGGACAAAATGGATGGCCAATCGAAATTGCCCGTGGGATGAAGCTTACATACAATCAATGCATTCGAGAGCTATCCTACATGCTTGGTTCACGTGTTTTAGCCTATAGTATTGTCATTAGCATGCCCCTATGTTACTTAGTTACTCATGGATGTAGAGAAAACAGAAATAATAGATGAAGTAGACATGCTTAGAAGAAAATGAAAGACAAAACAGCAAGGAAAAACAGTAGGCAGAGAAGGTAAAGACAAAGTGTGAAATGATGAATTGTGCTTTGATTAACCAATTGTTTGAATGAACAAATGAAAACTTAAAGTGATTAACATAAAGACAGAAAGCAACGAAATGGAATGGATTAACTAATGGAAAAGAAATAACAACAAAACGGTGCTGGAAATGAAAAGTAAAGACAGAAAGCAGTAAAATGAGCTTGAATGCCTCACCGCAGACGCCTCGGCTGAAGGGAGAGAAAGGTAAGCCTTGCTTGGATGAATCCAATAAGGAGAGAAGACCTTCCTATCAGATTGTCGACTCCAACAGCTGAACCTCTCAAACCAACAGACGGAGAAGAGAATGAATGGGAAAGACTGCGCTGCGAAGAGACTTCTACGCTTTCGGATGATGATTAAACCTTCCTCTTTGACCTCCTTTTATAGTGTTCTGCAGGTGCGATTGGGCCAAGGAGAACCATCCATCCTCAACGTCGTACTTCAAAATGGATGGAGGAGAAAGAACGAATCCCTGAAATATCGGATTACAACAGAAAAAGGTTAGCCAACTTACGGATTTCACTTAAAACATTGCTGTTTTAGCAATGTCTCCGCAATGCTTCCGCAATGCACAATTTTCATTCTTTTAACTTCCTTTTTCATTCCTTTTCTTTCCTTTTCCACACAAGTCCTAATTTAGCTTCCTTCTTCTAATTCTCACATATAAGCATAGGTTTAAGCTAAATCCTATCAAAAACACCTAAGAGTGTACATCTTTCTAAGATAAATAAGTCCTAAAAAGGTCACTTTTGGAGACGTAACAACAACTTAGCCTCCCTCCGGCCCGTTGTCACCAAAATTGCCCCTGTAACAAACCTCCCCCACCTAAGCCTGACGACGTCCTCGTCGTGCCTAACCTCAATTCGCTTTGAATGGCCCTCAGGGTCAAGTGTCACAACCTGACACTGTTTATTACAAAACCTACACTAACCTGTAAATGATATTGTTTACAACAAAACTATCACTTAATTTGAGAACTAAGTTCAGACTTCGAACTTTTACAAAGACCAAATTTAAAAAGTTGAACATAAACCTTATTTGAAAGCACAGTTAAACTAACTTAGGAAAATATACACCATCTTCCCTTCATTTCCAGTAGAATGATCTTACCCCGATCATGTCCTGCTCTACTCTCCCATCTGAGGCATCTCTCGCCTAGGGTGGAATGGAATACCTTCCTTCAATATGGTTCTCCAGGCCCCGCTTGATAAGCTCCCAACGTTGCTGGTTCGGTGATTGGATCCGTATCACCGTTCGACCTGAACACGTGCTCCGCCCGTGAAAGAGTCCACACAGCCAACATCCTGGAATGGATGTCTCTTGTAATCCCTGGCACTCGAGATCTCCCTCTTCCTCTGGATCCCCTCGAAGTCTTCCTCTGGATCCATCTCAGGATCCTCCTCGAAGTCTTCTAGATCCATCTCGGAATCGTTTTCGATGTCCTTGTCAATATCCATCTCAGGATCTTCCTCGAATTCTTCTGAATCCATTTCTGGATCCTCTTTTTGGTCTTCCTCCTTGGAATCACTGGTTACAATGACTTCCATGTCTTCGGAGACACTGATCTTTATGACTTCGTTCTCGGAGGTCGTTCTCGGGTTTGTTGAGGACTCACCTACAACAAAGGTTCTCTGGGGTCCTACCCCAAGGTATAAGACAATAATGTCATTCATTGGTCCCGATAGTGGTGAGGAGTTTCGCCATGAGTCAACTCCTTCACGAAACACCATCACTTCCTAATGCACCACTCTTGTTCATTCTTTTACTCGCTTAGTTAGACTGATAATGTATGTGGGATTTGGGCCAACTATCATTGCCATTTCCGCCTTGCATTGATCAATCTCTTCCTAAAATACTCTCATCCTTGAGAAGTGTCTTTCAGCCATCAACCAAGGAGCCTTGCTTTGATCACATTTGAGCATAAGCGCAAACACTTTTGGAACCCCAAAAAACGCAATTGAAATCAACCCAAAGAAAAGTGTAGAACGAATTACCTTGAAGATCAAGATCAAAAATAAGAAAACTTGTTTCTAAACTCGTGATTCGAATTATTCCACAAGAGATATGATCAACACCACTTGAATGATTCTAGCATGCAATATCTAAACACAAGAAATTGCAAAAGCTAGAATAATTAGCTCTCAACCAAAGCTTGAAGGATAAACCCACTTTAATTCAAATTGATGATAATTGTTGTTGTTGTGCTTTTACAAAGACTCTATAAGAGCTATATATAGCCCTTGAAAATTCTAGCCACTAACTCCCTCACTAACAAGAGTAATTTTAGCCACTAACTCTTGTAACTTTCATCCACTAACCATAGTAACTTACATTCACTAATTCAACAAATAAACTCTAAAATGCATTATTGTCATAATAACCACTAATAAAATATAACATATGATATGAAATAACATAAAGACAAAGTTTAAAATCTAGAAAATAAAACATTAAATCTAATGAGCTTCCATAACCAGTCATGAGTGAAAATGAATGTAGATGAGATGTCCCGGTTCATATCATCCACCCCTTCTTCAAGAGGATTTGTCCTCGAATCCAAATGTTCCCCTTGTAACGCATACTTGAAACCATTTGCATCTTGTGGTCTTGCTCTCCTCAATTTCTTAACTTCGAACTTTAGGCCATGAAGAGATGTAGAATTGAGATGGGAGTGTCGCTTCTTATGAAGCCCTTTGGTCTTATAATTCCCACGTGCTCGACATTGACTCATTTATGAGCAACCTTTGAATCTTGCTTTTTAATAAGCGTTTTAATTTCCTGCAGGAATTCAAAAGAAAAAGTAGGCACACATGGTTTAAGTGCACCCGTTAGAAAACAAGTCTTTTTGGTTACAAGTTCTTGTATGTGTCGTTTCGAAAACAAAACAACATTCTTCTTACAAGCTCTAATAACCGAACCCTCTTTCCCTTTAATCTCTATACAAGTCTCAAATTTTTCTTTCTCCCACTCTTTCTCTTTTTCACTATCCTCACTTTTTTCTAGAGACTTTGTCGTCATCTCATTCTCACCACATACTTCAAATATTTCTTTAGCTTCCATAATAACTTCAACAATGGTCTCTACCACTTCTAGATTTTGATGATCACCCTCTTTTTGAATTTATTGGTCATCCTCTTGAGGCTTTGAACGATCTGATTCATGTGTAACATCCTCTTGAGGCTTGAAGCAATCTTCCTCTCTTTGAACGAATTATATGGCTTCTCTTCTTGCTTGATCCCGCAAATTTAACTCTTGATTTATTACGAAAAGGTCATTCATGCATTGACATATCTCGGCTATATTATAAGTATCAATATTGTAAGTATCATGACGTCTTTGTGCTTGATGACGAATGGATTTGGTTGAACTTCTTTTGTGAAACATGTTTTATGCCAGCCGAATTTCAAGTTCATATATCATACAAAGTTGAATATCAAGACGTGATCTTCAATGTTGCAGAATACAACAACAAGAAACGAAGAACGAAAGTAATACTTCGTTTGGTTTTTATATTTTTGGATAGAATAGAACGAGATGAAAATAACAAAATTTCATAATGAAAAAAAAAAAAGAACGGAAACATATATCCGACCTTCAGCCTAAAGCTCTGATACGAAAATGTTAAGAAACTCTCACGAGTGGATCTAACAATCTTGCTAAAGAACAAGACATTTAGATCTCAAACCCGAAACCCCAAAAACCCAATTGGAATCAACACAATAAGCTCTGATACCAAAATGTTAAGAAACTCCCACGAATGGATCAAACAACCTTGTTGAAGAAAAAAAATCTTTAGATCTCAAACCCGAAAACCCCATTAGCCAATTTGGTTTCAACCCCTAAGAAAGGCTAGAATACAAATTGCTTAGATGATCAAGCAAACCAAGGATCGAACAAAGCTTTTGGCTCCCATCAACCCTCGATCTTCAAAGCACTCCACAAGCAAGATAGATCAATCCTCACTTGAATGCTTTGATACATGCATTCTATCACAAGAAACAAAGCTTAAAAGCTTTCAAGGTTTAATACCCAAAATTCTATATATTTTTTTCCCTTTTCTCTACAAAGAAAGCTTATTTATAAAGGAGAGGGATTATGGGACATTCCCCCACAATCCTCCACAATTTTAGGCTAACTACCCATTACATGGCAATCACCGACTAAGTTAGAGATAACTCCCCACCTTCGAGCAATCGCCCACTATGTCGAAGGTAATTTTCCACGTTTGCAAATAACCAACCATGATCTTCGAGTAACCGCCAACGATTATGGGTGTAACCGCCCACTAAGGAATAACCGTCAACTTCCTCAATTGTAGCTCCCACGTTTGTCAAGCAATGTCATCATCTTCATTAGGTGATCAGACAATGACCAATAATATTCATATCAAGACCACTTTCCCTTTATGACCCAATGGGATAGGCTCTTATGGCTTTTAGTTTTAGGTCTGATCCACCTAGATTGGTTTTCTGAAGGCGGGGCGGCCCTACAGAGCGAGCTTTCCATAATGTCAAGCCGACTATTTTCACAGGTCGATCTTTCTCTTAGATCGTCTTCCTGAGTTGAGCCTTCTCTGAACCCTTACGGGTTTTGCTCATGCGACTTAGCTTGAACCCCCGTCGAGATCCAGCTTTTAGTTGATGTCAATCCCCGTGGGTTTTTGACTTTGCATATATATATGGAAGGATGGCTCTCTCTCTCTCTCTATATATATATATATATATATGTTTCTTTTAGGCGTGTCTTCTTGCCGGATGATGTTGGTGGCGGAGAGTTTGAAGCTGGCGTCGAAGAAGCGATCTTTGGCATCAAATGTTTCCTCAAGTCATTTCACTGCTAAGTTATTCGATGGAGGCGTCTGGTGGACACCCTTCTCGTAAGCAACGTACTTGCTTCTCGCGGGGCGTTCGAGTCTAGTGCTCAGGCTAATGCGCCCTTCTAGACTCATTCTCTATGGGAGAGAAATTCCTTTGGTGGCAGCCTGGTTGACTTCGAGGAGTCGTTGCTTTCATACCTCGATGAGACTGCTCTTCTGAGGCGCATTTCTTCTGGTTGGTCAGAGTTGTTAGACTACCGCCCCTTTGTTCATCATGTGAATTCTCGGGAGGGGTTTCATCATGTTGTTATGTGTCTTCGGGAGGTAATTTTCTTTACTCTTCTCTGGTTTTTTTTTTTTTTTTTTTGTCTTTATGGGGTTTTAGGCTAACCTCTATTTTTTGCTCTATAGGCTTATCTGAACATGTCAGCCTCAACTTATCGTCTTTCTGACGAGGTTCTCCTTCTCTATCGATCTTTTGTTCCTCGGTTCGAGTTGGATCGTGCGGAGGCTTCTCATGTTGTATCCATTCGATCTTTGTAGAGTGTTAATGCTTTGCTGGTTGCGGAGCTTGAGGCGAAACTCTCCTCACAATCTGTGGAGCTTACTACTACAGTGGAGAAACTCTCTTTGGCGAATGCTCGTTTAGGAGACCCCTATTTTCTTGCTGAGGAGTTTAAGAAGAGCCTTTAATACATCTCTCTTCAATACGAGATGATGGATATTGGGGTTACTTGGTCGACCAATTTTGCCAAAGAACGTCACTTTGAGCTCGATTTTGAGTTCCAGCACAACCTGTTCAAGGAGCTTCAAGAAGTTCCTCCTGGGTTTGAGGATTATGAAGCTGCTATTGGTGAGGACTTTCTGGACGATATCCCGAAGTTTTCTGACACTTGGCCTTTCTTTCTGTTTTTAGTCTTTGTGTTGTTTCAGCAATGTAGTTTTTTCTTGAAATTTAGTAGCGTTGCATTTACTGCATTGTTGCATTTTTTAATCTGGTGTACTGTCGAGTTTTGTTGTTTGAATGAATGAATATATGTATATTTGCCCCCACTCAAGTTTGTTTGGTTTTTGTTGTTGTTTGCTTAACACCAATGTACTTAAGTAGAGAAATAAATACTTCGTAGATTTTTCATTTAATAAATTTGGAAATAGTTATTTCACAGTGCTCTTAGTGATACATCTTTCTTCATGAACTGCTGATGGATGCGGCTCCATCATTGTCGCTTGTTTGCATTGTCAGTTCAACAACGATTTTTGGTCTAGAGCCGACTTCTACAGTGGTTGACGACCTTCTATTCGACCAACCCTTACGAGGGTCGGCGGTTCTTCAAGCTCGGTCTCTTGACTGGCCGAGTCGATCCCTCTTGGGGTCGGTGGCGTTATCTTTTTCATTACATGGCTGATACTTGTGGGATCGGGTGCATGTCATCTGGTCTACCTCATAAGGGTTGGTCGACCCCTTTGAGGGGTGGTCCCAAGTTTTTGACTGATCGATATCTTTAAATCGGTCAGACATGTTGGTCTGGTGGACGACGTCTCTCTGGTTGGGTTGATCGTCTCGTTGCTTGGTCGTTCCCCTTGGCAAGGCCAACAGTTCCTTTCGAGGAGGTCATCTTTTTTGCTCCTCTCGAGGGGGTCATCATTTTTGGTTCCTCCTAAGGGAGTCACCCTTTTGGCTCTTCCCGAGGGGGTCACCATGTTTGGTTCCTTCCAAGGGGGGCACCTTCTTCGATTTTTGTATGCCCTTAGTGATCGTTCGTCTGGAGCAGTCACTCTTTCAAGTCTTGTTGCTTTTCAATCTCTTCCAGTTGCGGGCTCATTTCCTTTAATTGTGGGCTTTCTCCCTTTGGTCGAATCTCTCTTTACCGAGGTTTGATTTGACACCTCTGATTGGTGATCCGGCTCTGGGTCTCCTCTTGGTCTTTCGATGTCTAGGTCCCTTTCTAGGCCTGCCACAACTGGCTTTTTCTTTCGTTGGAGCTTCGTGATGTCGACAATATTTTGATCTACCTCTTGAGCTCATTCTTTTAGAACTGCATATCACTCATCCAGTATGGCTTCTTAGACTGTAGGCTGGCATTGTTCGGCCTTACCCCCCGTGCTATCGTCAGATCTGTCTCTACCAACGTTGCTTATTGTGTTGTTGGCATGTGCAATTCGCTGGGCGTTCATTCTCGTCAAAGAGAATGTTTGGGTCACGAACCGCCACTTGCCTTGGATATTGTTCTCGATCCAGCTCTACTGGTACGCCTTCATCACGTATTGCTCTTCCGGTATGGCTTTTTCACATGCAGCTGTTGGATCTGGTTCCACCGACAGTGCTTATTGCGTTGGCGGTCTTGATCCAGCTCTTCCGTCAATGGATGATTGGTTCTTTCCACATGGTTACTTATCATGGTGAGATCTGCGTTTGCAGGAGTTCCAGGATGTGGGCCACGTTTTGATCCAACCGCTAGATTTTCGCCTTCAACGCTTTGTACAGTTGGTCAGCTTTTTCCTCCAGAATGTCAACCGCATTTGATTCTGCTCTGGCCGCCAGGGGTGTTGCGATTGGACGAGATTCGCCTTTCTGAGCATTCTTTCCTACTAGCGTGTTCTGGTTGCCAGCTAGTAGAATTTTTTTGTGCTGACCGGGGTTGGTTGCTCCGTCTTCCAATCCTCAGGAGTTGACATCTTCCACACTAGAGTTCATGATTCTAGATGATATTGCACGGTTATTGACAAAATGACCTACTTGTTTCCTACAGACGACGCCAACTGTTGATACCTGTTTTTGGTAACAACGATAAATTTGGTATAAGTGATGGAACGTGTTTGACCCTCCAATACCTAAATGAAAGGAAAGTGAGCTAAGGACTGGTGATGGGCTATCCACACCGGCTCTAACGCTCAAGTTAGCTCTAGAGGGAGAAATGAGGAGAGAGAGAATATGGAAAGGCTAGAGAAGTATACTATCTTTGATATGACATTCTTGCTTACCAATTGTATTTGACGCACTTTCCTTATATAGGGACTCTTTGGGACTATTAAATGCAATTAAGAGGGGTCTTCATGACCTTTGTAACTCTCGAACGTTACAAGAGTTGTGTAACGGCCCTGGGGACACATTTCTTCAGCTGACGAGGTCGAGCCTACCCTGAGGGAGGGGTCGGTGCTTCCCTTCGGCCGACTCGACCCCACGAGGCTCGGCTCCTTTGATGATGCTGATAAGACCTCTTGCGGGGGGGGTCAACTGATTATTTGCCTCGACCCTTCGGCCATGCCGAGCTGACCCGAGGGGTTAGTTCCTCCTTTCTTTGCGCCGACCCTTTGGGTTGGCACCACCTCCTTCTCTCTCGGCCCTTCTTCGTGGGTCACGCTTTATTCTTAATGAACCTTTGTACTAGGACTTTGGGATTTTACCCATAACATATTAGATTTTATATTTTATGAATGGATTATGTCCCACCCAACACTTAAAAACATCAATAGGTTAAAACATTGATATGGCTTATAACTACTCATTACATAAAAGATGAAATCGAAAACTTAAAAACATCTTAAGATAAAATTCAAAAAAAAAACTTAAAAAAAAAAATTCCTCGTATCCTCATTCATAGATATATATTTTAATTCAACAACATGTAGGGTGGAGATTTAAATCTCTAACTTTATAATAGATGAGATATGTTTTAACCAGTTGATGCTGGTTGCCTCAACATATAAACTTATTTCCAAACAAAATGAATGGTTATAATGGAGCCTTGGTCCCAGGATCCAAATTCAATATTATATCATAATTTATGCTATTAAATTTTATTATTGTTATGAACATAAATCTAACTCAACTGACCTACGGTAAAATATGCATCATCGACCAAAAAGTTAGAGCTGGTTAAAGTTCCGGGCTCATGTAAAAATATTTTTTTTAGCATTGCTTAAACTTAGAGAAAATATGAAGGAAAAGTAAACAAATTATAAAAATGCATATCCAGACATATTTTTTCCTCTCATCTTCCCAAATGGATGAGAGAGAAGACAAATAAATATCAAAAGCTTTCCTTTTATCCTACCCAATCACCATTGTTATTCTCCATTGAATAATTAAAAAGTTTCAAAGTTGGTATTATCATCAATCCTTGAAGTGCATCTCCTATGGGTCAGCAAAAAAGAGGTAGAATATGGTTTTCCCAAGCAAATATTATTCCTTCTTTTTTGCCTTCCAAATAGGGGGAAAAGAAGGCTAAAACTTTTCTACATTCTTATGATTTGATTTTTAACTTACAAACCCCACCATGTACAAAAGACACCAAAATATGAACCAAAATCATTTCAACACTCAATATTGAATTACAATTTAAAGAAAGTGGTCTAATGCCCTTCAATGGGAGACCAGCCTGCATACCAAAAGAAGAACAGGTTAGGTCAAGCAACATTAACAAATTAACATTTTTCTTTTTTCTTTTCTAATCACCATATCAAAGATCATATCTTTTTGCTTTTCCTACTACCTCCAAAGAGGCCAAAGAGACGATGAATCGACTCGTGCCACGTGTAAACTTCACCCAAGGAATTTTTTTCAAGTCATCTATAATTTTGCCCCCTACACATTGTTAAAGGAAAAAAAAAAAAAAAAAAAAACTTGGTTTTATATCTAAACTTTTTATAAAACATTATCTTTAGTTCTTACCGTTCATTCTTATTAGGTAATATCTATCCTAGGTAGATGTATATTTACATTGATGTATTTATAAAAAAAAAATACTAAACCTAATTTCCATTTTAGGTATGCAATCAAATAAAGACATCAAATTAGGTTTTAGCCATCAAATAAAGACATCAATGTAAATATACCACTACCTAGGATAGATATTCCCTAATAATTATTTATTAATTCATCAAATAAGAACTCGAATTCATTTGAAAACTCCGTTTTAACCCAATTACTACATGTGCCTTCAAACACGTCCTATGTTGATATTTATTTATTAAGTATATAAACAAAAAACATGGTTATACTTTTAATTAAAGTTTAGGGCCTAAAGTTGAATATTTGAGAATTTAGAAACTAAGTTAGAATAAACGTGAAAGTTGATGGACTAAAAAGATTAAAAAAATTATTAGATGTTGTATGGGACGCTGAGTGAGTTAAAATAGTCGGTGGTTATAATAATATGTAGATTATAATAGTCTGTGAATAGTAAATATTATTGAACTCGGTGCAGTTACTTTATTGAACGTAGGTTATAATAGTCGGTAGGTCAAACGTGAATGAATTATTAATAACTCAGTCTATCCAACTTCAAGTTGGTGTCCCAAACATCCGACTATTATTTACAAAATTTGAATAATAAGCATTTTGAAGTATGATGATGTAAGAGTAGACCGTGTGGCGAATATAAACACTGCCACATCATCCTCGTCGGAGTCCTCGTCATCATCATGTTGAGGAAATTAAAAAAGAAAAGGGTTGTAAAAGAGGGTTTAAAAAAGACATAAGGTGAGACTATAGAAGAATAAAGAAATTAAAGGGAAAAAGCCATTCACTTATCATGTTTCCCATCAGACTTACATTCCACTCTTATCATGTCCTTTTGTCTCTCAACATTTTTTTTTTTATTCCAAAGTCCCTTTTTCATCTTATTCTTGTCGTCAAATTTTGGATTTTTTGGTTTTTTTTTTTTTTTTTTTTTTTTTTTTTTTTGGTTTGTATATGAGTAGGTGGCTTCAGTAGGATTTTTATTGATTTTATAATATGGAAAAAATAATCCAATTTAATCCATCAATAATTGATACTCTAGATTTTTTTTTATCAATTTGATTCGAAGGTTTCTTATATATAAAATATTCGAAAAAAAAACAATTTATATTAACTTTGGAGGTTGTATCAATTAAAATCCTAGACTATTGATTGTATATCAATTTAAACCTTAAACTTTTATGACTGTATCAATTTACACTTTCTGTTAAAATTTTATTTTTAAAACGTTAATTTAAACACGTAGAGACTTATAATTTTAGCGATTAAACCCTAAACTTTCATAAGTGAATCAACTATATGAAAGTTTAGGGGTTTAATTGATAAATTACAAGTCTCTACACGTGTGAAAACTAACATTTTTCTAAGAAAAGGTGTAAATTGATACACTTATGAAAGTTCAGGGTTTAAATTGATACAATTATTAGTTTAGGGTTTTAATTAATTGATACAACGTCCAAAGTTTAAGGGTATAAATTGATTTTTACCCTAAAATATATTATAGGTTAGGTTCACCAATTTTTTTTTTTTGGGTTAAATATATTCTCTTAGATTTGTTTTATCCATCAATAATTGATATTCTAGATTTTTTTTTTTTTTTTTTTTTTTTTTTTTTTACCTATCAATTTGATTCGAACGTTTCTTATATATAAAATATTCGAAAAAAATCAATTTATACCCTTAAATTTTGGAGGTTGTATCAATTAAAACTCTAGACTATTGATTGAATATCAATTTACACCTTCTGTTAAAATTTTATTTTTAAAACGTTAATTTAAACATGTGGAGACTTATAATTTTAGCAATTAAACCCCTAAACTTTCATAAGTGAATCAACTGTATGAAAGTTTAGGGGTTTAATTGATAAATTACAAGTCTCTACACGTGTGAAAACTAACATTTTTCTAAGAGAATGTGTAAATTGATACACTTATGAAAGTTCAGGGTTTAAATTGATACAATCATTAGTTTAGGGTTTTAATTGATACAACCTCCAAAGTTTAAGGGTATAAATTGATTTTTACCCTAAAATATATTATATGTTAGGTTGATCACCAATTTTTTTTTTTTAGGTTAAATATATTCTCTTAGATTTGTTTTATCATGTATCATTTTTTAATATTACATTTTATTCAAAAAATATATATATATATATATATATATATTAATATTAGATTAGGATTTGGCCTTATGCATACCCTCAACTTATATTGAAAAAATAAAAAATTTCCCCTTGCCTTAACATAAGTTAGTTTTTGAATCTAGTAGTGATTAATATAATATTAATGGATAAATTCTAACTTTGAAATGAATCACTATAATATTAATATATTCTTTTGTTTTTGAAATTATTAATACCTCTTTGTTTCATAGTAATAGCTCATGTGTATTGAGTATAATGCATATTAATTTAAGCTCACAAGTGTACGTAAATGAGAGTGATGTGGATGTATATTGAAAAATATTAAACTGTTTTAAATATATATATTGGGTAAGTAGTTGGGAGAGAAATTTCGGTCAATCAAGAAATGTCACGTCATCATACACAAATTGATGACAAAATTATGCTTGAGATCAACCATGAAACTGACATGTATCCCGAGTTACATTTGAAGACAAAGAAAAGTGACAATTCCTAAATAATCTCACGTGTCTTCATTACGGTCGTTTGATCGAGTAAGCTTAGTCGATCAAATTGAGTCATATTACAATTGAGTTCAATATCAAATGAGTCCAAAAATTATTTAAATAAAAATTTGACCTAGAGCTCAAAAGATTAGGTTCAAAGCTAACAAAGTCCAAATTCAGATGTCTAGGACCAAAAAGTCATCAAGACCCAGACCCACTGTGTCATGAAAACTCTATAAATAGAAAGTTCATCATTCATTTGAAAGGTTAAACAAAAATGAGATATTTTCACACATGGATCATTATTTAACTCATATTTTCATAAATTTTATCATTTCTATATTTTTCAGTATTTATGGTGTGATTTAATGAATTTGTTTTAATCAGATCTTACGATTTTACGTTTCGTTTAAAGTATGAAAATAAATATATTTTATTACTTTTTATTTGTACAATATTAATTAGGTTTTTATGGCAATTATCAAAATTAATTAATTAAATTTTGTGATTGATATAATTTTAATTATTTTTTTAATTTTACAACATTTATTAGGTGATTTTTTTTTTTAATTATCAAAACTCATTAATTAGATTTTGTGATATTGTGATTTTAATTATTTATTTTATTACTTTTTTAATTTTACAACATTTATTAGGTGAGTTTTTTTTTATTACAATTATCAAAACTCATTAATTAATTTTTGTAATTATTATGATTTTATTATTTATTTTATTACTTTTAAATGCATGTTTGTTGTTTATTACTTTTAAATGCATGTTTATGAGAAGTTGCTTTTATGCAACAAAAAAAAATAAAAAAAAAATAATAATAATAATAATAATAAATAGATAATATATATATATATATATATATATATATATATATATATATATATATATATATATATATATATATATATATATATATATATATTCAAACATGTCATTATAAAACCTTACGCAATGATATTATTACTTTTTTTCATTTTACAACATTTATTAGGTGAGTTTTTTATGTCAATTATCAAAACTCATTAATTAGATTTTGTGATTTTGATGATTTTAATTATTTTTTTTTAATTTTATAACATTTATTAGGTGAGTTTTTTGGGCAATTTGATTTTATAGACCCCAAATCAAAAGTAATGGGCCTTTTGGACCCCAAGGTTTTAAACTATATATTTCAGACCCTTGAGTGTGAATTGTCTAAAATACCCTTACATTTAGGGACATAAGGTTACAATTTTACTCCCAGGTCTCTAAATACCCTTACTATTGTATAGACCCCTCAAGAAACGTTCAAAACTCGCTATTTTTCCTTCTTCTTCCTAGGACGTTTCAGACTTGGAATTCTGATTGTTTCGTTCTTCTTCCTTCTTCCCCCTTCCTTCGTTTCTTCGAGATATTAAGGTTTACATTTAAATTTTTAATTTTCAATCGATAATTTTGTTAATCGCTAAAATTTTGGAGATTTTCGGCATGTTCTGTTGTTTTTTTCTTGGAAAAAGAAAGTTTTTTCATGAGTTTTTTGGGTTAAAAAACGACGTTGGCTGAGAACGGAGACAAATGAAGAAGATGAATTCCAGACTGGTAAATTTACCGGTCTCAATAAACCGACCAGTAAATTTATAGATGAGGAAATTCGTTTTCCTTCATCTGTAAATTTACCAGTCGGAAACAACCTACCAGTAAATTTATCGGTTTGGACTAAATCTACTTCAACATGGTTGAAAATAAGGATTCTATTTTTTTTTACCGATGAGAATTCTTGACTAGATCATTATTACGATTTTGACTTTCTCAAACTGTCATCCTAGAAGGTGCTTTAAATGAGATTAGAGGATCACCTTCAGATGCCTACGTTGGAATCCCATCATTCTCATACATTATGAAATTAAAAAAAACTCAGGTATATTCATCATCATAAACAGTTTATATTATAAATACCCTTAATATTTATTATATATTAATTATGTTTTCAATTTCACAGGCTCATTCATTAACTACAGAGTTGATAGTGAAGGCAGATTTTTATACTACTACTTGTCCCTATCCGCATTAATTGTTGGATGGAAGCACTGTCGACCAACTATATTCGTGGATGACACTTTTTTGAAGAACAAGTATGCAGGCACTTTATTGGCAACCTGTACTTTGGATGTCAGCAATCAGTTATTTCCACTGGGTTGCGTCATAGTTGATTCAGAGAATGATTCATTCTGGGAATGATTTTTCGTTCAATTAAAATTTGTCATTGGTGATAGAGACGACATTGCTTTCGTTTCAGACAGACACAAAAAGTATATTAAAAACGTGCCCAAAGGTATTTCCAAATGTTTTCCATGCCATATGTAATTTTCATTTGTTGCAGAACCTAAAGCTGAAGTACAAGGGTGATCTTGTTGATGCATTATTCTATTCAGCTGCTAAGACATTTAACAAGCATGATTTTGAACATAGCATGCTTCAGTTAGAAAGTACTGCCCTAGGTATTCGCGCTGATTTGGAATTAGTAGGTTTTTCAAGATGGGCTTGTTCGTTCAGTCCTCGTCGAAGATATGAAATTATGACCACTAATATATCTAAAAGTTTTAATTCTGCCATTCTTGAAGCTAGAGATTTGCCAATAAAGTCACTGTTGGAAGTAATAAGGGCTCTACTGCAGAAGTGGTTTTACATCAGAAAAACTGAGTCTGAATATCAAAAAACTTATCTAACAAAAAAAGTTGAACGCAACTTACGAGATCTAATCGAAAATGGACGCACAAATGAAGGTACGCAACCTACTTTTTTTTAATCTATTATATATATATATATATATATATATATATATATATTGTATTGTATATATTATATATAACTCCATTAAATTTGATTTTTCATTAGGTATTTTCAGTAACCAACCAATTGTATCAAGTCGTAGATGGATCAAATCAACATGTAGTGGATCTAACTGCTAAAAGTTGTACATGTTGCATGTGAGATCAAATTCAAATAACTTGTTCTCATGCATGTGTTGTATTGACTAAGAAGCACTAATTGACAAAGGATTATGTCTCAACATATTATTCAAACACCGAGTTGCGTTCAACTTACAGTGGTTTGATCAAACCTCTAGGAAATGAAATTAGTTGGGAAATACCACAGTCCCTGAAGAACATTCAAATATGCCCACTGAATGTCAAGCATCCAGTTGGTAGGCCTAAGAAATGAAGGATCCAATCACTGTTGGAATTTAAGAGGAGAGTCAAATGTGGACGTTGCGAACGTGTTGGTCACAATAGGAAGACATGGAGAAACTCACTTACGCAGTAGTATTTTTACCATTTGCTTTGTTATGTTTTTACTTCTTAAAAAAACTTCGTTTTATTGCTTGTTAAACTACATTTGCAATTTTGGATAAACATTTTATTCCATTACAATTATCATTCTGTTTTTTTGCAAAGTATTGTCTTTCATTTTAATTATCTCATTACAACTGTTATTTAATACCTAAAATAAGTTTTATGTTTATTTTAAATATATAGGTATGCCAGATATATACCGCGAATATTTCAAACCAACCAGACCATTTTGTATTGTTTGTTATCCATGTAGGCGGAGATATACACCACGCATATATTCACTTCAATTAGAAAACTATTTCTCGAATGCTTATTTTACCTTCAACCTAAAACTATATAACAACTAAATCAACTAATATTCATGTATTATAGTTATTAATTGTATGAATTATATATCATTGGTCAGAAAATCAATTGTTTAATTAACTAGTAAACAATTCACATAATAAAAAAAAATATGAATACTAATCAACTTAAAAAATTTCCAAATCCCAATCATAATGTGCCTAACACAAAAAACTACATGCAATAATACATCTTGCCCAATAGTTGTCTAGTAATAACCATGTCATTCCAAAAAAAATACATAAAAATATAACTAAACTATGTAGTCTATCGTTGCTTGATTAAATTTGGGACATCAACTTGAAGTTTGGGCAATCAAAATTTCGCTATCGATCATTTTCGCCATTTTTTTGTTCTTATCTTCTGCTGAACCAAACATCGACGTGAATGACGACCTCATGATTTTGGAGGGTATTATAACTTGTCGCTCACCCCTTCTAAGATGTCCATGATTCACGCCAATACATAAGGAGTTCCATAAGGAGTTCCTTTCTCAAAAAGTTCTTTTCCTTTCAGCTAAATATATATATATATATATATATATATATATATATAAAAAAAAAAAGTAATTTAGATTACATATAGTAACATTCACCACGTCGATGTATATCGTTGATGAATCGTATTCATTACTATCTTAATTCAACTTTGCTTTTTCCAGTTAAATGTGTTGAATAATATAAACTCTCATTGCATATTGTAAACAAAAATTATGAAGTGGTATAATTAATATGTATACCTTTGCGCTGTTTATTATTTCCTTAATCTTATCAACTTCCTGCAGCATTTAGGTATTCACAACGTCTTCTAGTTTTCTTGTTATTTCTTCAACATTTTTACTTGCATCGATATTCCCTCAATTGCCTCCATTTTCATTCCCTACTTCTTTTTCACCATCTACCCCATCCAAACAATCTTCATTCTTAGCACCATCAACTTCATCCATAAATTCTCGATCATCCTTACCATCACCACCATCTCTATTATATCCATCAAAACTATAATATGTATCGATCTTGTCCTTCGCAACTTCCATTTCATCATATAAAATGTCTACCTTATTTTCTAATTCTAAAAATTTCTTCATAACCAAATCTTGAAAATCAGAAAACATAATAAGAACCTGGTTTGTAAGATTTAACCCTTTTTCCTCTTGATTCTTCCCAAATTTAGACTACATATATATGAAAATTAACTACCATAAGCAACATTAACCAAAAAAAACAACCTAAAATTCAAAAGAACATAATGGTTAACAAAAAAAACATAAACCTCAAACAATCACATGAAATGAAAAGAAAAAAACAATACCCTAATATATACCCCATTCATATCGACCTTAATCAATATATATACCCTGTCTATTTAGCATTAAATATATCCACCGGCTATGTTATGAAACATACACAATAAACATGGAATATATATTCAACATTAAATATATCCAACTACTATATTTGTATTCTACTAATTCTAAATAATTTTTTTAGAGCAATAACATGACTTGTAAGATTTACCCTTTCTTCCTCTTCATTCTTCACGAATTTAGTTTTCTTTGAAGTCACCCCAAACTCAAAACTACCAACAACATTTTCCCCTTCAATTGTCATCTTACTTTTTTGTCCAACAACGAGATCCTCCTCTTTCATTGGGAAGAATACAAATTGCAGTATTTAAAAAATAGACATATAGTATAAGAAATAGAACTACGTTTTTTAATAAAAATATTGTAAACATAATTGAGTTGGACATTTACATCTTCATGTTTGAAAACCTTAATAGCGAAGTCCTTCCACTACAAATGTACGTCTCATGCCTAGTTTTTCATCTTTGGCCATCCTGAGCCTACCTTGCGAGCATAATAATTGCATTGGTTTGAAATCAATGGTATACACTCATAAGCCCGAATCAATAGGGCATATAAAAACCCTGCAAGTCCAACAACTGATGCATTTGGGTTTTTAATTGCACTTTTTATGGATTTTATTGTTGTTTCGTAAGAAAGACGTCCCCATGGATAATTTTCAAACATCGTCTCATCATCAAGAAACAAAATATGTTTCATTTCCACTGAAGTTCTCTTTTGTTTTCCATTCAAAAAAGTTTGTCAAGAAGTATAATTTGGCCATCTTTACCTTGTCTTTCCTTTTTACATTTTCACCATTTGTAAAAAAATTTGTGTATCATAGATCTTCTAACATATTGATCTTCCCCAAAATACTTCGTACAAAACCTTCTTGATAATCTAGCTACATCTACCCTCATACCTAAACTTTTCAAAATACTTCGTACAAAACCTTCTTGATAATATATATATATATATATATATATTCTGAATAAAGAAAAAAAAATGAAGAAAAAAAATATCCCTCATACCTAAACTTTCCATGTCAATTCCCAGTTAGAGGTGTTCCCTTTCGGTCAACTTAAGTACCTCAGTCTAGACAGAACTATCCATAGGTAGATTTATCCTTAATGGATAACTAAGTAGATTACTCACAGAAGAAACAATAAAAAGAAGAAAACTCTCCTGAAATTTCTCCTACATGGGTCTGAGGGCGGTGGTGGCGCTCTCGCATCTAACATGTTCATATTTTTCTTTAAGGCCAAAAGTAACCTACAAAAACATAAATAAACTAAGAAGATAAACAAATGAAAAATAGTAAAACAAGCGATAAAAAATTTAAAGCTCGGCTGCCTCCGAGAAGCGCAAATTTTTAGAGTCGATTGCTCGACTTGTGCAACCCCCAAAACATCAAGGTACATAAAAATTCTCGTATTTCTTCGGTCCCTTCTTACTATAATCAATATAACCTGCTAAGAGAAGCAAGCTCATTAATTTTTCATGGGAACCGGACAGAGAATTATTTTTGGTATTTTTGATGTATGGAATAAAATAATATTCAACTGACTCAACAAAAATGAAAGACTCGGTGGACTTAGGAGAAAAATGAGGAGTAAATTCATGAGTAAGAAAAAATTTAGGAGATAAAACAGACAAAGGCTCGTCAGCCTCAAACTCTATCACCTGAATCTCTTTTTCGGGCTTCGGCTCAGCCTTTTCCTTAATCTTACAAACCTAGTCTTCACATGACACAAAATTCTCAAACTCATCATCACTATCAGAGTACATCTCCTCACATAACTTTGCCTCAGTGGTATATTTGATACATTGCTCTACTTGAATCTCCAATTGCCTGACTGAATCAACCAAATAGCCAATTTAGTCATTTAGGTTTTGCATCGTAGCTCGAGTCTCCTGCTGAAATTGGATTTCATTATGAGCAATTTCATTAATCAATTGTTCCAATGACATACCTTGGCTAGAAGTCTGAGGAAATTGGCATAACTGTTCATCCTGGCAAGACCGATCCTCCCATTTAGGATAATACATACTTACGTGAGAATCATAATAAGTGAAGTACGGGCCAGAAAATCTTCAGTGGTGTAAGGATCATACATAAAAGTTTTTTGCAGATGAGGACATGTTTCAAAGGAGTGTCCTTGTAACCGACAAATCCTACATATCTCTACTGTCTGTAATTCACTAACAACCAACTCGCGAACAAGAAAAGTTAGCTCAGAAATTTGGCTCTTAAGTTCATTAACCTCATCGCTGTTAAGTTGCTTTTCGGACTGAAAAGCAACTCTACTAGCAGTTATCGCGCAATATTGTTGAGAAAGTTTTGACATGTTAGAATAATTAGACACAAGAAAAACAAACAAAAAGATTTTTTTTTTTTTAACAAAGAGAATTTAATTGGCTCCCCGGCAACGGCGCCAATTTGAAGCGAGCTTGTCGAGGCCCGTCAAATACAATTTATAATATCGATCAACGACTTGTAGTAAACTACAGTGGACCGGGTCGAACTCAGGGAACCGAAATTTAATTTCTCTAAATTAATCTTTATGTAAAAACAATAAATAGAGATTTTTTTTGGATTGCATGTTAATCTAATGAATTAAATAAAATAATTAAAGATAGCGGGAGAGAATTAAAGAGATAGACAAGAGATTACCTTGCCGATTCAGAGATTGTCGGGCTACTTAATGGATTTTGCTCACCGATTACTCCAATAAAAATACAATTTCTTAATTAAAAGCCTAATTGACATAATTGGAACAACCATTGAAAAGTCTCTAAGGTCCTCTCATGCAATTAATCCGACAAAGTATCGTAATTAACTCTAAACTAGCCAATTAGCTGGGCACGATAGCGCTTCTATGCTAACCAGCTAGCAGCTCTAAGCACATGGATTGATTAGAACGTTAATTAAATTGATCAGATTCAATTAAACATTTTTCTATTCCTAAGGTCTATTATACGCACCATGTTAACTATGAAAAAACCATAATACTAACACTAGTCATAACCTGACCCATCTTGCTACTACAATTAAGCATGCAATTTATGACAATTACGGATCACAAATTACAAACATAGCATACATGAATAATTAATATTTATTTGATTAAGTTGTCACATTAACCAATACTAATTGCACATGAATAAACAAATAATAGAAAACAATTAACCAAGAAATTAGATTGCAATTTTGTTGGGTTTTATGTCCTAAAACTCGTGGTTTGTAAACTGTTATGTTTGTAAATATTCTATTTAGAATAAAGAGTTATTAGTTTTATTCATAAAAGAGTTTACTGGAATAAAGTGAAACGTGTTTAGGTTAACATATACCAATGACCAACACCCATGGCTGAATATGAGTACTTGAGCCTCAAGTATGACAAGATTGTGGATCAGGCTCAAGTAGTCAGTCAAAACGGTCTATAGTATACGGATAAGGTTGGGTACCTTATCCTGGTAACACTATTGGATGCGGCTCACTTTGTATTGTACAAAACGATATGATCTGAATCGTTTCACGTGGAGATGTGCGAGCGGGGGCGTCTTGTGCAATGAGTTTGCATAAGACTAAACCACGAAAATTCGCTCTCTCTTTATAACGCCGTTTACTGAAGAGACCGACTATTTTACCTAATGGCCTAGGTAACTCGATCTTAATCTTGAGCTTACTATGAACTCCTGCTTATTAGACAGTATCCTTTGACTTGCACGTGTGAAAGTGGCCCATTAGCACCGACTCAATAAGCCTACCATCTTGGGGATAAAGTCGAATAGGTAGTTAGGGACATAGTACAACAAGAATGAAGTTCACTCCTAACCCACTCTTCAGGGTTAATAGATAGGTTGTTCCCTTAATAGCTGACTCTGGGGCTTGAACAATGAGAGCTCACACTCTCATTAGATGAGAGGGTTAATTGATCTGTTGGTTGGACCACAAATCTATTGTTCATTAGAGGTCTCAGTGGTACTTAAGGAACCAGAAGTAATGGAGGGGTTAAAGGGTTTAAATGACCCAGCTGTGATTACGAACAACATGTGAAGGGTCGACTTGCCCATGACGGTTATATCAAGAGGACATAATATATCTGCAGTGAGGAGAGTGCAACCCTCGGACTATAGTGGAGTCTCCGGGGTTAACGAAAGTTGATTGATTCAGGTTAAAAGAGTTTTAACCGAATAATCTCGTATCGTTGGAGCTCATGATCTGTATGTCCTCTAGGTTCTCCTTGCTAGCTCGGATAACGTCGTGCAACAGTATAAGAGAAAAGAAAAAGAAAAAGTATTTGAATTGTTCAAATTCAGTTTTTTGGAAGAATGATGGACATATTTAAATGTGATTTAAATATGGGAATGGTCTAAAACATGAATACGATTCATGTGCAAAAAGTCGGTTTTCGGAAAATCGGGTTTAGCCATATTATTTATTTAATATTTGATATTAAATTAAATAATATTAATTAATTAAAAAGTTTAATTAATTAATATTCGTGTTATCAAAGAATTTCCTGCGATTATTTCTAGTATGGTTTAATTAATAAAATATTTATTATTTTTATAAAATAATATATATATATATATATATATATATGTGTGTGTGTGTCTTACATGCATTATGCATGTAAGACACATGTAAGAATATATATATAATAATATGGTATGGCTAATGGTGGGTTTAAGGGTACTTAAATTGAATGAGTATTATAACTCATGGTTTTTTAAGTCATCTTCAACCTCTGTATTCGGATGAACAAGGATTAAAAAACTTCTCTGAAGTTTAAAAATTCTTTCCATCTTCTTTTTGCTTTCTTTTCTCTTTGTAACGGAGTCCCACAACTTCGTTGCTCGGCGCCGAGGATAGCGGGACTACCAGAGGTGGTCCTCGGCGCGTCCGTGAGAAGAAGTTTGAAGCGTTTGTGACGAGGAACGGCCGGCAGAACACGAAGAAAAATAATTTGTTAAATTGATGAAATTAGAGTATCATCGATCCAAAATCGCTTCCGCTGCGTATAACGCTCCATCAATTGGTATCAGAGCGATTTTGTGATTAACTCAATTTGCATCAATTTAAGCTTGGTGAGTATTTTAATCGATTTTGGCATCATTTCTTTTAGAATTTCATAATTTGTAATTGCCCGAGAATGTATGGGTTTTAATGTGTGCTGAAGCGTATGTATTTTTAGAGTCATTAGAGTCCATATAGGTTTCTTTATGAAAGAAGCTCGAGTTTTTTAGCTGGCGAAATGTTCGGTGCTAGTTCAAACTCGTTCTAGGCAATACGAAGAGAAGCTCGAAGAGAAATTGGCCGAAGCGTTCGGGGGAGCAAGCTTGTCAAAGGCGGTGCGAAGAGTTCAAAGACCGCTCAAGACTTAGTTTGTTGATCAAGCTTGTAATAAAATAGTTATTGCTTGCTAAATGCCAAAATTGATCCACTTTAGAGTGTTTAATTAGTTATGCATTGCGAATGTATGTTTTAATTAAAATTCATGTTTGTATGTGCATAACGTATGTCATATAGATTTAAAATCCCACCGTAGGAAGCATGTTCCATGCATAGAAAATATGTTATAAGTGTTATAATATATAGTATGCATATTTAGAAATTCATGAGTATTGATATAAAAATTATATTAATTCATGAATTAGATGTTGTTAGTTTAATAGAATAATTAATATAAGTGATATATTAATTATGAAATTGAACATACAATATTGGTTGGCCTAGTTTTATGCCTATTGTATGTTATAAGTGTTATAATGTATATGCATGTTTAATTCATGAGTATTAATATAAGAGTTATATTAATTCATAAATTGGATGTTGTTGTTTAATAGAATAATTGATATAAGTGTTATATTAATTATGAAATTAAAACTTCCAACATTAGTTTTATGCATATTGTATGTTATAAATGTTATAATGTATAGGATGCATGCTTAATTCATAAACATTGATATAAGTTTTATATTAATTTATGAATTAGGAGTTTTATATTTAAGAGCATAATCGATATAAGTGTTATATTGATTATGAAGTTAAATATTCAATTTGTCATTCCTTAGTGAATGTATGTTTGAGAAGCATATAGATGGTTGTTATAGAAAGTCTAGTTTTTGCAAGTGTTGTAAAAATGACTTTAACTTTTAAAATCTATAACAAAGATAAGAGCATGTTCATTTAGGGTTAAATGGTTCGGTCTGTTTTATTAGATAAAATAGGTCGAAATCTCGTAAATGTTAAGGTTATGAGAAACTCACCCGGTGAAATCATGTCTAAGGTTGGAGGAAAATGAATTGACGGATCACCTCTTACCTGGGGACTACCCTGTACTTGAGTAAAGTTAACCAGGCTTTATGAGCATGCGTGAGAGGTGTAAGGTTAGAAAAATGTTAATAACCTAGACATCTCAGGTAAAATGTTTGCCTAGACTTAAGGTTTTATTTACTTAGCCAGATAAAATCTGAGTATTTACCCTAAACATCGTCCATGATGCTTAGTAGAAGTGTTGAGAAGGAATATATGATATATCCCTCTCCTGCTACGCACTCCCTAAAGTTCACAACGTGAGAATTTTGCTCGGCCTCGTGATGTCAATAGGGCATCCCCCTTCGGATGGTGTTTGCAACTTTCAATAGCAAGGTGAATGGAGTAAGTATCTATAGTAAGTGGGAGAAGGAAGTACGTCCTTCCTGCGGTCTCCTCCATTGGATTGAACCGTGAGATTCTCATGTTCCGCCTGCAAGGTGCACTTAGTGGCATCAAGCCCTTCGGAGGGTCGTTTCATGGGGGTCGGATAAGTCAGTCATCATTTATGGATAAAGAAACATAGGGCCATTCCCAACACCGGCATACCCTTCGGATGCACCGTTGGGGCCGTTCTGTGCATTCTAAAAATGGAGGGTCACACTTACGAGATTTGCTAAGGAGTTAATAAATCTTGACCGAAAATTATAACTAAGGTGCTATAGGAATATGAGTTATTCTGGAGTTAGCATTTAGTCAAGAATGTCTTGATTTAGTAAATGAGTGCTCGACTACCCTTCGGTAGCGACCATTCTGACTTACTAAAGTATCGTTGCTAGTAGATAAAGAATTTGGGTACTTTATTTACTGTTAAACCTTTTAATTGGTTTAAATAGGTTAAAACTGTTTCACTAATAGATTTACATTATTTTTCAGCATGTCGAGCTCGTTTATACAGTTGTTAGCTCACGAGAAATTAACCGGAAAAATCACGGGACCTGGAAGTCGAACCTGAATACGATTCTGGTTCTTGACAATCTGAGGTTTGTCTTAACGGAGGAATGTCCTCCCACTCCTGGCTCGAATGCATCTCGAAGTGTTCGAGAGGCATACGATCGATGAATTAGGGCTAATGAGAAAGCTCGAATCTAAATCTTGACAAGCATGTTTGATGTCTTGTGCAAGTAGTATGAGGTTATGGTTTCCTTGAGGGAAATCATGTCTTCATTACAAGTGATGGTGGACACTTGTCCTCATCACTTCGTCATGAAGCCCTCGAGTTCGCTTATAACTCTCGCATAGTTGAGGATACCTCTGTTAGGGAGCTTGTCCTTGACATGATGGTCCAGTTTAATGCGGCAGAAGTAAACGGTGCTTCCATCGACGAGAAAAGCCAACTTAGTTTCATCTTGGAATCTCTTCCGAAGAGTTTCCTTAATTTCAGATCCAATATGGTGATGAATAAGATAGAATATAACTTGACTTCTCTTCTGAATGAGTTCCGGTCTTATCAGTCTCTGTACACTTCCAAAGGAATAGAGAATGAGGCAAATGTTGTCATTTCGAAGAAATTCCTTAAGAGGTTGGCGTCAGGGAGTAAGCCTGAGTCTGCTTCTATGAGTAATGAGATTATTCAGTAGAAGAAGAGAGACAGGAGGAAGGGCAAAGCCTCTACTGCTCGCAAGGCACATTCTTCAAACATAGGAAAATGTTTCCATTGTATTGAAGATGGGTATTGGAAGCGTAACTGCTCCAAATACCTTGCTGAGTATCTGGCTGAGAAAGAACGACAAGATAAATGTGATTTATTTGTCTAAACAAGTTTAGTGGAATATGAATGTCATACATGGATGTCTTCATAAACCACTAATCATGTTTGTTTTTCTTCAGGAAACTAGTTCCTGACAGCTGGTTTTCTCGCCGTGATATATGGAGATATCATTACAGCTGAACCAGTAAGAGTCTTTGTAGTTGTTGTATAGAGATAATAACATTTGTTATATGTAATTATTGTCTATATTTCCAGTTTATACTGAACACCTGTATATTATATCTTTTGGTTTTATAATGATCAGTTCATTTAGCAAAAGATATATATTGATGTGTTCTATTAAACTCGAAAACAACTAGTGTGTTAAGACATACAGTTTTAAGACGAAATTTATAGTTAATATCAACAAAGGTTGTTGATTAAAATGGAGCTTCTCAACAGTTGAGAAAGCCTCAATGCAGTGGGAGGGATGTAGGACAACCCGGTCCGCTGTATTGGCCTATCTTAAACTCAAAGTTATCATACTCGATGATGACATTGAGGATCCATTGCTCTTTAAATAGGTAATAGATCATATAGACAAGGCCAAATGGCTCAAAGCCATGAATCTTTGAGTGGTATTGAGACCAAGCCACTAAGGTGAAAACCTTTATGGCTTGACTTTCTGGCAATGGCACTATCCCGAAGAGAAAGGGTTTATTGGGTATTCTTTCTTTCTCTTGTTGCCAGACGTAAGTTAAATAGATGACTCTTATCCACTACCGTGTTCTATCTTTATAGAATAAGGCAAGTGGATGTCAAGACAGCTTTTCAGCAGAATTGCTATCTTGATTGAGTATCTATAAGTCTCAACCATAAAGATTCATAGTTTGGGACAAAGAGCAAATAGTTTGTCAGCTTATTCGATTCATTTATGAATTGAAATAAAGCATCTTCGTCCTGAATTATTAGGTTTGATACAGTGATCAAACCTTATGGTTTTGAACAAAAGATTGAACAATAATTTGATAAACCTTGTTTGACAAGGATTTAGTCAATATTGTAGCTTTCATAATACATTCCCGTAGTTTATGTCCTAATCATGGAAAATGGTGTAGGATTACCTTCTGACTTTTAAGCATAAACTAGTGACCCATTCCCAAACTGTTTTGGAGGAGGGCTTAGTTTGTTCTTAGGATTCAGGTTCATCTGAGTCGTAAGAACAAATCGCTAGTGCTGTCTCTAAAATTTTATATTGACAAAGTGTTGTTAATATGATAGCCTATGGAAATGGTTTCCTAAGACACTTTAAGGGTTGAGGATATAAGACGCATCCATGTGCATTTACATATTGGAGGTCAGATGTATCTTTTGAGATACATGACCCGATATGTGCTATGCAGTGGGAGCTGTCAGAAGCTATTAGTCCAATTAGATTGGAGTCTGGTTAAAGTTTTTCCCAGTGCAAACAAGGAATAGAATACAAGAGTTGTATTGTTAATTCCTCGGTGGCAGCTAAGTCTTGTTGCAGCTTGTATAGCAGCAAAAGTTTATAAGTAGAGGTCTAGGTTAGTGCTATGAGGAGATGTGATGGTCACATGGAAAGCCTCGTAGTACTTCATGCTGATTAAGTTTACTAAGTCTCTCATGGCTAAAGTGTTTGAGAGACACCTAAAAGAGTCTAGGGCTCCGAGTTGCTGGAGAGGACAGTGGGAGAAAACTTCATGATATATGATATATTAGTTTTCTCCACCTAACATGTACACCACGGACGTTTAAGTCCAAGTGGGAGTTTGTTGGGTTTTATGTCCTAAAACTCGTGGTTTGTAAATTGTTATGTTCCTAAATATTCTATTTAGAATAAAGAGTTATTAGTTTTATTCAGTAAAAGAGTTTACTGGAATAAAGTGAAACGTGTTTAGGTTAACCTATACCAATGACCAACACCCATGGCTGAATATGAGTACTTGAGCCTCATGTATGACATGATTGTGGATCAGGCTCAAGTAGTCAGTCAAAACGGTTATAGTATACGGATAAGGCTGGGTACCTTATCATGGTAACACTATTGGATGCGGCTCACTTTGTATTGTACAAAACGATGTGATCCGAATCGTTTCACATGGAGATGTGCGAGCGGGGGCGTCCTGTGCAATGAGTTTGCATAAGACTGAACCATGAAAAGTCGCTCTCTCTTTATAACGTCATTTACTTAAGAGACCGACTATTTCACTTGATGGCCTAGGTAACTCGATCTTAATCCTGAGCTTACTATGAACTCCTGCTTATTAGACAGTATCCTTTGACTTGCACGTGTGAGAGTGGCCCATTAGCGCCGACTCAATAAGCCTACCATCTTGGAAATAAAGTCAAATAGGTAGCTGGGGACATAGTACAGTGTTACGTCTCCAAAAGTGACTATTTTGGGACTTATTTACCTTAGAAAGAGGTACACTCTTAGGTGTTTTTGGTAGGATTTAGCTTGAACTAGTGCTTATATATGAGAATTAGAAGAATGAAGCTAAATTAGGACTTATATACAAAAGGAAAGAAAAAGAACCAAAAACGAAGTAAAGGAATGAAAATTGTGCATTGCGGAAGCATTGCGGAAACATTGCTAAAACCGCAATGTTTTAAGTGAAATCCGTAAGTTGTCTAACTATTTTCTGTTTTGTTCCGACCTTTCAGGGATTCATTCTTTCTCCTGCAGCCACGTAGTAGTACGACGTTGAGAATGGATGGTTCTCCTTGGCCCAAGCATACCTGCAGAACACTATAAAAGGAGGTCAAGATGGAAGGTTGAAACACACTCGAAAGGCGTAGAACTCTCTTCTCAGCGCAGTCTTTTCTCCTGTTTTTCTCATCCGGTTGTTGGATTGAAGGTCTCAGCTATTGGAGTCGATAATCTGAGAGGAAGAAGAGAAGTTTTGTCTTCTCTTCTGATTGGATTCATCCAAGCAAAGGTTGCCTTCTTCCCCCTTCAGCCGAGGCGTCTGCGACGAGGCGATCACGCACGAATTTAATTGCTTTCTGCTTTTAGCCTTCCATTTCCATTGCTGTTTGTTGTTAATTTCCTTTTAGTTTGCTACTCTACTTCATTTTGTCCCTTTCTGCTTTACTTTAGTTGTTCAAGGCTGTCGTTTATTTAGTTCAAACTTTACTTAATCGAAGCAATATTTCATCACTTTGCAATCTCTTCACTTCTCTGTTTATCATCTTTGTCTTCTGTTTTGTCTTTAATCTTCCATTAAGCATGTCATCTTCATCTACTTCTTCCATTCCACCTTCATCCATGAGTAACTAAATCACATAAGGGTATGCTAATGACAAATCTATAGGTAGAAACACGTGAATCAAGCATGTAGGATAGCTCTCGAATGCATTGAATGTATGTAAGCTTCATCCCACGGGCAATTTCGATTGGCCATCCATTTTGTCCAAAGAACTCCTAACCTCTGGAAGGAGTAAGAGTTCAGAGTCATACACTCATGCTAGCCTCTCAAGGTAGCCAGAAAACGACCTAGGAATAGGCGTTTTCCTAGTACAAATCACAACTTACTGTTTTAACAAGATGCTTAAGACCTTACTTGGACATGAGTAAACTAAAGAATCTAATGCATGAAATCGGAAGATACATGAGAATGAGTTAGTTTGATGCATGGTGAGTTGATCTAATGCTTGAGAATCGTGTGAAAAAGCCTATAGAGGAGTCGTTAGTAGCCCTTGTTTCCCCACTTTACACACATTTTGCTGTTAGTAACATTGCGAAATAATTGTTGTTTCCGCAATTCCCTTAAGTTAAAATTTGCCTTAGTCATTTTTTCTCTTCGTTTGATTGTTCTCTTCTTTTTATTCTAGTTTATTATCTACTTGCACTTGTTCATGCTTCCATCATTTACACATTCCTTAGTAATTAGGAAATTTAAAACCACATCTATCTCATATAATCCACCCATTCTCACTTAACAAAACACTTCGTAAGTAACTAAGAATAAATCTCTGTGGGAAATCGAATGAAAAAATACTTATTACTTGCTACAAGATCATGTATGCTTGCATGTTCTGAGTGCTCTATTCTTGCATCTTTATTTTAAACATTGAGCACGCAACAAGTTTTTGGCGCCGCTGCCGGGGATTTTGTTTAGTGAACACGAAGTTTGTTAATTTAGAAAGAAAAAACTCAATATCTAGTGGAGCTAATCTTCTTTCATTTCTTTTACAGGTACTATCAAGCTAGTTTATGAAAGAGTTTCCAAACCTCAACTCGCAACAGAGAGAAACTATGCAGGTGGAAAACATATGTGTACGACAAAGTAAATGAATACGCTGCAGAACTTAATTGGAGGACGAGTTTGCCCACAACAGTTTGAAGAATTTTATCAGCCATGTGCTTATTGTGGGGATAATCATAACTTGGAGAATTGCCCAACATTGAATTATCAAGAGAGGCAATATCAACAAAGCTATGACAACCATTATTCGTACATGTGTGAACATGATCAGTGGCAACTCTCAAATAATCCTTGGGAAGAGCATGTGCAAATTGCTCATTATGAAGAGTTCCCCCAACATGAAGACTATCAACATTATGCCCCAACTCCAAATGAAGAATTATCACCCGCTTTGGAGGCGCTATGGATAGAATTCATGGCAAGGAATGATGCATCCGTGAGGAGAATGGATGTGCAGTTAGCCCAGCTCACAAATGACTTACAAGATCTACTTGTTATAGCAAAATCACCACCACCATGCCCTCAGATGTTCGATTTTTATGATGATGAATCCTTTGTTACCTTCGAATCTGAGAAGAGTGATCCAATGGAATCTCCATATGAAATGGTGGAGTTGGTAAAAGTTGAGAAAAAGGAAATTGTGTTGGATGAAGCCAAAGAGCCTAATGCGCTGCTTGAGGAACAAGAATTTGAAATGTTTGAGGTTGTAGCAAGCTTCTCCACCAATGAAAGAGTTGAGCCACCACCACCACAAATGCTCCAGGTGAAGGAGTTAGAAAGAGATGTGCCAGAAAAAGAAGTCCCATCGCATCAAAGCTATGTTGTAGCAAATATTGTAGAAACAAAACCAACGCACAGAAAGTACAAACCTTGGGATGTTATAACATGCAGTCTCTTTGAAAGAATCAACAAATTCAAGGTGTGGCAGAATGTCTGACCCCGTAAATCAAGACTTAAGTATCTTAACGAAGCATAAGTGGTGCCTCGAAACATTTAAGAATATCCATATGAGGCAGATTGACAAGGGAGATTTCTTATCCCTAAACTCTTAAATTAGGATTTTATCATGCTTTGTTTAGATTTCGTATGTTAGGAGTAGTTTATTTTGGGAATGAAATATTTATTATGTGCCAACAATCATAGTCGTTTAGCATGAATTGATGATGCACTGTGGGCCTATAGGATTGCATATAAAACACCCTTACGTATGTCTCCTTATAGGCTAGTGTATGGAAAAGCATGTCATCTTCCCTTCGAATTGGAAATCAAAGCCTTTTGGGCCTTAAAAGAACTGAATTATGGCGTGACCGATGCTGGAACATTGCGGTCTCTGCAATTACATGAGTTAAATGAGCTAAGACATATGTCCTATGAAAATGCTAAAATGTATAAAGAAAAAACTAAGATTTGGCATGACAGTAGACTTAGGATCAAGGACTTTTAAAAAGGCCAACATGTCTTATTGTTCAATTCACGGTTAAGGTTATTTCCGGGAAAACTTAAGTCTAGGTGGTCAGGTCCGTTTGTTATTACTAACGTCTTTGCTCATGGTGCTATTGAGATTAGAAACCTACAGCACAAGATGGCGCAGTGGGCAGAATATGCACAGGCCCGGGACAAAGACGTGGCTGATCAGTTGGGGTGCATCTTCCCTGCTTTCCCCACTGACCTGTTGAAACCGTGGGCACCTCCTGGGGAAAGGAGAGATGAGGATGAGGAAAATTGAATGCCAGCCTGACGGGCATTCGAGGGAGTTTTCTGATCCCTCTTAAAAAAAAAAAAAAAAAACTTGCTTTTCTGTGACTCGTGACCTCTGTTTTGAATCCAATACATAATCTGTTTTAATTGTTCTTTTGATTGTTTAGAGTAGTGTAGTTAGGTTGATGGTTTCTGAGTAGTTAGCTTCGTTTATTTTACTGTTTCGAGTAGTTGTAGATGACTGGAAATAGCATGCAAAAGGGGCCTTGTTCACTGTTACATATGCCCTGTAGGTTTATTGCGAAATTTTTGCGGATTCCGCAATTTTTGTTAGTTATCGCATGCTATTGTCTGACTGTTTGATAGGCTGGTTCTGTTTCAATTTTGTTCTTTTGCTGCTGGTGTGACTGCCATATATGACCTATCTGTAAGCATGTTGGATGAGTGTCTTAGAACACCTTTGATAGTTTAAATTAGCTCTCTTAAAATGCTCAGCATGCATCTCTTTTAGTCCTTAACTTGCTGTTTTTTGCGAAATTTTGCTGCTGTAGTATCTGCTTTAGGAAAGTTCATTCTATGCCTAGGACTTTTAGATTCTCTTTGTTTTGCCCTAGACTAGATGCTTCTAGGCCAAGTTTGGGGGTGTGCCACCTCAGACTCTCATTGAGGACAATGAGAAGTTTTAGTTTGGGGGAGGCAGCCCTAGGCCTAGGAACATTCCTCTCTCCCTTTTAAACATAAGCATTCTTCTTCTCCTTGAAAAAAAAATGATGATCTGAAAAAAAAATGAAAATAGAATAAAGAGGGGTGTCTCTCTTGAAGTTGCTGAGTAATCAGTGCCATGTGTGTAACCCACAAGTGACATTGCATCAAAAGGCAACCAAAGGAGAGGCTCCACCAAAGAAAGAAAGGAAAAAGGAAAACCCAAGGAAGAAGAGTGTATGCCTATGAGTTATAGCTTTGTGCTTAGGTGTCCTATGTGAATGAACTCTGATCCTCAATTATCTAAGCACAGGGTTGTAGCTCATAGGTTTGTTTAAGGAGATGAATGTATATCCAATGTAGTGATGCCAGGGTTTAGGTTGTTCTATGAATGTACTACTGTCACTGGTTTATACTAAGACTGGCATGACTCTAAGAAATCCTAGGTAGCTCAAAAGAAAAAGCATTAGAAGCATGTACTGAGTCTAGGGTAAAAGCTAGGTAGAATTTGAAACCTTAGGGATAGTTGCACAATGAACTTAATGACAGAAGCAGATAGATCAAGTGTGGGGATTTAATAAAACAGTAGGAGTATAAGGCGAGAGAAGTCAGAAGAAGCAAAATGAGAAGTTAGTTTTAAACTAAGAAATGTGTCACATGACAGCATTGCCATAGATAGTGAATTTAGGGGAGTCACCAAGTGGTTAGAGAGGTTAAACAGCAGCCTAAATAAGTCCTTATATTGCTCGAGGACGAGCAAAACCTTAAGTTTGGGGGTGTGTTACGTCTCCAAAAGTGACTATTTTAGGACTTATTAGCTATAGAAAGTTGCACATTCTTAAGTGTTTTTGGTAGGATTTAGCTCAAACTTGTGCTTATATATGAGAATTAGAAGAATGAAGCTAAATTAGGACTTATATGCAAAAGGAAAGAAAAAGAACCAAAAACGAAGTTAAAGGATTGAAAATTGCACATTGCGGAAGCATTGCAAAAACATTGCTAAAACCGCAATGTTTTAAGTGAAATCCGTAAGTTGTCTAACCGATTTCTGTTTTGTTCCGATCTTTCAGGGGCCCATTCTTTCTCCTGCTGCCACGTAGAGATACGACGTTTAGAATGGATGGTTCTCCTTGGCCCAATCGTACCTGCAGCGCACTATAAAAGGAGGTCAAAGTGGAAGGTTGAAACACACTCGAAAAGCGTAGAACTCCCATCTCAACGCGGTTTCTTCCCTATTTCTTCTCCCGTTTGTTGGCGTGAAGGTTTCAGCTGTTGGCATCGATAATCTGAGAGGAAGAAGAGAAGATCCTTCTTCTCTTCTGATTGGATTCATCCCCAAACAAGCTCACCTTCGCCCTTCATCCGAGGCGCTTGCGGCGAGGAGTTCACGCACACACTTTAGATTGCTTTCTACTGCTTTTTGTCTCTTATTTTCTTTACTGTCTCTGCTCTTTACTTCTGTTTGCTACTGCAATTCAATTCTCCTTCAATCATTTAGTCTTTCTTGTTTTGTACTCGTGGCACATTAAGCTTTGAATCTCACGCAATAGAGGAATTATTTGACTACTTCGCAATTCTCTTTAATGCTTTCTTTCTTCGTTTGCTGTCATTAAATTCTGTTAAGCATGTTTAAATACTCAAATCTTTCTATTCCATCTTCATCCATGAGTAACTAAACCACTTAAGGGTATGCTAATGACAAGTCCATAGGTAGAAATACGTGAATCAAGCATGTAGGTTAGCTTCGAATGCATTGAATGATTGTAAGCTTCATTCCACGGGCAATTTCGATTGGCCATCCATTTTGTCCAAAGAACTCCTAACCTCTGGAAGGAGTAAGAGTTCAGAGTCGTACATTCATGCTAGCCTTCCATGGTAGCCAGAAAACGACCTAGGAATAGGCGTTTTCCTAGTACAAATCATAACTTACTGTTTTAACAAGATGTTTAAGACCTTACTTGGACATGAGTAAACTAAAGGATCTAATGCATGAAATCGGAAGATACATGAGAATGAGTTAGTTTGATGCATGATGAGTTGATCTAATGCTTGACAATCGTGTGAAAAAGCCTATAGAGGAGTCGTTAGTAGCCCTTGTTGCCACACTTTACACACATTTTGCTGTTAAGAACATTGCGATATAATTGCTGTTTCCGCAATTCCGTCAGTTGAAATTTTACCTTAGTCATTTTTCTCTTCGTTTATTAATCTCTTCTCTTTACATTTGAGTTTACCATTTACTTGCACTTGTTTATGCTTCCATCATTTACACATTCATTAGTAATTAGGCAATTTAAAACCAAATCTACCTCATTTAATCCACCCATTCTCACTTAACAAAACACTTCGTAAGTAACTAAGAATAAATCTCTGTGGGAAATCGAATGAAAAAATACTTATTACTTGCTACAAGATCATGTATGTTTGCATGTTCTGAGTGCTCTATTCTTGCATCTTTATTTTAAACATTGAGCACGCAACATACAGCAAGATTGGAGTTCACTCCTAACCCGCTCTTCAGGGTTAGTAGATAGGTTGTTCCCTTAATAGCTCACTCCGGGGCTTGAACAATGAGCGCTCACACTCTCATTAGATGAGAGGGTTAATTGTTCTGTTGGTTGGACCACAGATCTATTGTTCATTAGAGGTGTCAGTGGTACTTAAGGAACAAGAAGTAATGTAGGGGTTAAACGGTTTAAATGACCCAACTGTGATTACGAACAACCTGTGAAGGGTCGACATGCCCATGACGGTTATATCAAGAGGACATAATATATCTACAGTGAGGGAGTGCAACCCTCGGACTATAGTGGAGTCTTCGGGGGTTAACAAAAGTTGACTGATTCGGGTTAAAAGAGTTTTAACCGAATAATCTCGTATCGTTGGAGCTCATAATCTGTAAGTCCTCTAGGTTCTCCTGGCTAGCTTGGATAACGTCGTGCAATAGTATAAGAGAAAATAAAAAGGAAAAAAATTTGAATTGTTCAAATTCGAATTTTTGGAAGAATGATGGACATATTTAAATGTGATTTAAATATGGGAATGGTCTAAAACATGAATACGATTCATGTGCAAAAAGTTAGTTTTCGAAAAATCGAGTTTAGCCATATTATTTATTTAATATTTGATATTAAATTAAATAATATTAATTAATTAAAAAGTTTAATTAATTAATATCCGTGTTATCAAAGGATTTCCTGTGATTATTTCTAGTATAGTTTAGTTAATAAAATATTTATTATTTTTATAAAATAATATATATATATATATATATAATAATATGGTATGGCTAATGGTGGGTTTAAGGGTACTTAAATTGAATGAGTATTATAACTCATGGTTTTTTAAGTCATCTTCAACCTCTGTATTCGGATGAACAAGGATTAAAAAACTTCTTTGAAGTTTAAAAATTCTTTTCATCTTCTTTTTGCTTTCTTTTCTCTTTGTAACGGAGTCCCACAACTTCGTTGCTCGGCGCCGAGGATAGCGGGACTATCGGAGGTGGTCCTCGGCGCGTTTGTGAGAAGAAGCTTGAAGCGTTCGTGACGAGGAACGGCCGGCGGAACACGAAGAAAAATAGAACTTCAAGGGTATGTTTATAATTTATTAAATTGATAAAATTAGAGTATCATCGATCCAAAATCGCTTCCGCTGCGTATAACGCTCCATCAATTTAATACTAAAAATCTCACAAAAATCATAAATTTTAGCCAAACAAACCTCTAAATCAGCATCACAAGCCTAACCGAACATCGCCAAGACGATCCCGAAATAATAGAAATCTATAAATAAACACTGAGAGGAAAATGGAGAATGTTATGTTGGTGTGTGTTTCCTTCTCAAGGCTCTCCTCTTTTTATACGAAATAAAAAAAAATATTAAATAAATAAAAAAAAAACTATGTGGTGTAGGTTGAATGAATTTGTTTGTGGTTGAGGAGCTTGACACATGTTGGGGCGAGCGGATGGCTGAAGTAAAAATACCATAAATTACATTCTTCAGGATTTAAACTCGAGATCAAAGACTAACATAATAAACCCTTCCCCATCAGACCAAACTTCCAACTTTGAACATTAAATGATTTTTATTTCTATAGTACTATCTATCGGCTCGGTTTGTTGATATTATACTCTAAAACTCTTCCTTTAAGCTCTTATTTAATATAATTGTCTCGTTCACCTTTGAATGCTTGATTCCTACAAAACATATGATTAAACACATAAATTTCAATCAACTAACAAGAATTAAAGATTATAAAATAGCACTTTTGGAGTGCTATCAACTACCATTTCAAAGTTAAACCACAATTCATCTGTTTTAGTCGGACCGCATTGTCTCCTAATTATGTGATACAATAGTTGACTTTGAGTTTTACTAGTATTTGTCACACCCCGTCCCCGACATCCTACCGACTTAGGACAAGATATGACAACATAGATCCCGAGTGCAATGGGACCTATCGTCAAACCACAAGAACTAAACCAAACTCTACAAAATGAAACGCAAGATGTCTAACATATGTTTGAGTAAAACGAAACATAAAGAAAATTTGGCATAGTTTCCCCTGAAAATGATTTCAAACACACTTGGAAAGTTTATATGTATGCCTTTTGGGTTGACTAATGCACCAGCAGCGTTTCTGGATCTTATGAATAGGATTTTTCATCCGTTCTTGGACCAATTTGTTATTGTGTTTATTGATGATATACTAGTCTATTCCGGAAATATAGTCGAGCATGTTGAGTATCTTAGAGTTGTATTACAGACGTTACGCGATGCGATAGGAAGTTGTATGCCAAGTTCAATAAATGTGAGTTCTGGTTGGATCGAGTGATGTTTTTAGGACATGTGATTTCTTCAGAAGGCATCTTTGTTGATCCACAAAAGATTGTGGCGGTGGTTAGGTGGGAGCAACCGAAGACAGTTACAGAAGTTCGTAGTTTCCTCGGTTTGGCAGGTTATTATCGACGATTTGTAGAAGGATTCTCCAAGTTAGATCTTCCGTTGACAAGTCTGACCAAGAAGAATTCGAAGTTTGTGTGGACAGAAACATGTGAGCAAAGCTTTCAAGAACTGAAGAAAAGACTAGTTTCTGCCCCAATACTATCACTCCCAACGTCGGGTGTAGAGTTTGATGTTTATAGCGATGCTTCTCATCAGGGTCTTGGGTGTGTTTTGATGCAAAAAGGGAGGGTGATCGCTTATGTGTCGAGACAATTGAAGAAACATGAGTATAACTATCCAACTCATGATTTAGAATTAGCAGCAGTGGTATTGGCATTGAAGGTTTGGCGACATTATTTGTTTGGAGAAAGGTGTCATATATACACAGACCATAAGAGCCTCAAGTATATCTTTGACCAGAAGGAATTGAATTTACGTCAAAGGAGGTTGGTTTGAGTTGATAAAGGATTATGATTGTACTATTGATTATCATCCCGGGAAAGCAAATGTTGTAGTTGATGCTTTGAGCAGGAGACCTTCTTGTTCGAAGGCTTCACTTAATGCAGTTAGTATGTCTTTGTTGGGTGAACTAAAAGGTTTGAATGCTGAGATAAGAGTGAATGATTTGGGAGGCTTACTTTCCTACTTCCAGGTAAAACCTATTTTGATTGATAAAATTGTAGAAGCTCAGTTTAATGATCCAGTATTGAGTAAAGTAAATGAAGAATTAAGAAGTGGTAAGCAAACAAAGTATGCATTAAAAAGAGATGGAGCTTTGGTTAAGTTTAATCGCTTGTGTGTACCTAACAAGCTGGATCTGAAAAGCGAAATCTTGGAAGAGGCACACAGCTCGACATATGTTATGCATCCAGGAAGTACAAAGATGTATAGAACGTTGAAGGAACACTATTGGTGGCCTGGTATGAAGAGAGAAATTGCAGAGTATGTTTCTAGATGTTTAGTCTGTCAACAAGTAAAACCAATACGTCAGAAAATGGCTGGAGTTTTAATTTCACTTCCGATTCCATAGTGGATATGGGAGCATATTACTATGGATTTCTTGTTTGGACTTCCGCGTTCAAAGAGTGGCCATGATGGTATATGGGTGATAATTGACAGGTTGACCAAGACTGCCCGATTTTTGCCGGTCAGAATTACTTATTCCCTTGATAAGTTGGCTAAGTTATACGTGGACGAAATAGTTAGCCTATATGGAACTCTGGTGTCTATAGTCTCAGATAGGGACTCAAGATTTACTTCCAAGTTTACAACGAGCATTAGGTACTAAATTACAATTTAGTACTGCGTTCCATCCACAGACAGATGGACAGTCGGAGAGGACTATTCAAACCTTGGAGGATATGTGCGAGCATGTGTTCTACAGTTTAAGGGAAGTTGGGATTCTCGTTTAACTTTGATGGAATTCGCTTATAATAATAGTTATCATTCTAGTATTGAAATGACACCATTTGAAGCATTATATGGTAGGAAGTGTAGAACTCTGATTTATTGGGGAGAAGTTGGAGAAAGGAAGTTGATGGGCCCCGAACTCGTTCAAATTACTTCTGAAAATGTGAAGTTGATTAGGGAGAAATTGAAAATAGCTCAAGATCGACAAAAGAGTTATGCTGATAAGCGTCGGAAGGATTTAGAATTTTTGGTGGGCGAGAAAGTTTTCCTACGGTTGTCTCCTTGGAAAGGGGTATTGAGATTTGGTAGAAAAGGGAAGTTAAGCCCGAGGTACATTGGTCCTTATGAGGTTCTTGAGCGTATTGGTCCAGTAGCGTATCGCTTAACATTGCCAATGGAGCTCTCTAGAATCCATGATGTATTTCATGTATCAGTGTTGCGTAAGTATGTGTCGGACTTGAGTCATGTCCTTGAATCACAACCTGTGCAATTGAAGGAAAATTTGTCATACGAAGAAGGGCCGATGCAAATTTTGGACAAAAAAGAACAAGTATTACGCAATAAGACCATTTCTCTGGTAAAAGTTTTGTGGAAAAATCATGTCGTGTAAGAAGCAACCTGGGAAAGTGAAGAACAAATGCGTGCTTAATATCCTGAGTTGTTTTCTTGATTGAGTCGTTGAATTTCGAGGACGAAATTTTCAAAATGGGGTAATATTTGTAAGGACCATTTAGTCCTTTCACTTTAAAAAAAAAGTTAATTGAAAATTGTGTTCCTTATTTTAGTCATGGGTGGTTGTGAGGTGTAAGTAGACGTTATCTTACATGTGGGTTGTTTTAAAAAAAAAAGAATTATTTTGACTGTTTCAAAAAAAAAAAACAGAGAGTCGGGGGAGAAAGGAAGAAAACGAAGGAAAAAGGAGAAAACTAAGGAAAGGGAGACTGAATGGTTGCAAAGAGGAGTTTGAAGGGTTGAGTAGTTGCTTGAACTCTTGGTAAGTAAATCTTTGAAGATCATTGGAATTTTTAATCATGCATGAAGATTTCTTCCTTCAATTTTTTGAGTTCTATGGGTTTAACTTATTCTTGAGAATTTGTGGGTCACATGAAAGATTTTGGTGGTTCAGCCTAGATTTTTCAGTGGGGTTTAGTCTTCGATGGTTGCTTGGAAGGGTTGTACTTAAGCTTGAGAAACTTTCCTTTAAAAGAACTTAAGGTAGGGAATGAACTTAAGGTAGGAAATTTGGAACTTCATTTATTTTAGGTTATTGGCATTTTGTTGTGTTATGAAGAAGGATAGAAAGATGTCAATTTCATTCTTGAGAATGAAATTGAAGATTTTGGAAATGGAAAATGACTTTTTTTTAAAGAAAAAAGATGATGGAAAATACAACAGAGGAGAGGAGAATTTGAGGGGTTTGGGAAGATGAAGAGGTTATGGTTGTAAATAGAAGAAATATAAATGAGATTTAGGAGGTTAATGATAAGAAAAGGGGAGTAATCCAGGTGGAATTAAATGAGGAGAGTTATTGTTGGTGTTGGTCAGGAGGTTTACAAAGAAGGCAAATTAGTTAGTTTTGTGAAATTGACCAATTTGCACTTGGGGTTAAGAGAACTCATAAATTGGAGTTTGGTAATATGATGTTTAAGTTGGTAATGTTGTAAGTATATTTATGGTGTTTTATTTAACATTTCAGGTCAAACGGAAGTGGGAACGATATACGACCCGAACGTATCTCACCCATAGTTGTTGTGAGTGGTTATTTCTCAAAAATTGTTTATTATCTAGCCAAATAATATGATTTTCGTGAAATTTATACTTATGCATATTCTTGGAGTAAATCTGATGAGACTTAGAGAAATTCTTGTGAAATTCTAGCTTTTCGTGATTTAGCTGAAAATGTGAATTTAGGAATGTTTGAACTTTGTGAATTGTGATTTTAGAGAAATAGCATAATTTTAAGAGTTTTATATAGAGAGTGGCTTCAAACCCACTGGATTTAAGTACCTATGGTAATTACTCGTATGTTATGTGGATGTGTTCCCATAGTATACCAGAGATAGAGAATTATACGTGCACGTATGACAGAGATTCTACTATGTTCCTAGAGTTTTTCTCGGTGCATAGTAGGATAAAGATTGCTCTACTGTGCGTATTGAGATTACTCTGCGCCGGTATGACTAGAGATTATGTACAATGCTAGGTGATAATTGTTACAAATCTTTATTTTGATTACAAGAGTGTTTGATACATATATCGTTGTGTTGTTTTTGTTACAAGTCTTGGTCGGTGAATCAAGCGTTGCTAATACGTGGTTTGTTCTGTGTTTTTTTTACTTATCTCGAGACTTAAGTGGTTCATGATTTATAATGTTTTCTGAGACTTGCTTCTATGTCGTCATATCTTGTCCTAGGTCGGTAGGATGTCTGGGACGGGGTGTGACATATCTAGGTCTAAGAACCTCCCAAAACAAACTTCCCTAAATTTTTTTAGGTGTTTCTTCTTCAATTTTTCTTTTATTTTGTTGATTACATCTATACTACCATAGATGTTTAACTTCTGAGTAGCAGACCAAAACTCTCTGGGAAGGATAAGCGGTGCATTATGATACGCAAATTATATATTTTTAATTAGAAGTTAAATTATCAACATGTAAGTAATTGTACGGGATATTAAACATTCATACCCGTATAATTCAGTACGATCCTTCCCAAACACGTATCCCTTCCAAAATCTAGGGCCTTTTATATTTTTCATACCATCCTTCGAATTCTGAACCTATTCAATATACATCATTAATTAGAGTAGTCTTTTTTAACAATATATTTAAACAGATGATAACAACCATAATTAATAATAAAAAAAAAAAAAAAAAAACATCAAAATACCTTAGTCTTTTCCTTCTTAACCTCTTTCAATTCACTATCTTTTTTCCTTAATTTTTTTTTTGGATAATTTATCATTTGCTTTAACGCACTTCCTTGTTGTCTAGTTACCTATGAAGTAAAAAAAGAGGGTATATAAGATTTTTAAACCTTGAGTTCTCTTTATATAGATGATACTAAATACAAAATATATTTTTCGAATTACCCTTTTCGTATACGTCTCATAAGAGGTACTTCCATAATTTCTCTTCAATTGTTTCTTCTTTGGGGTTATCTATAATTTGTTGATCAAAACAATGTTACGTGTAAAAGTGTATTAATTATATATTAATAAACAGTAAACGTACCACTTTTTCAGGATCAACCATCTATTTCCTTTTCTTAGAGATTTTAGCTCGCTTAAAAGACAATATCAAATCATCTTCTTTGTCATTGATTTACTCTGTATCATCAATATTTGTTCCAACCTCATTTTGTCCATTTCCTTTCTTTTCTTCTTTCGTCTCCATTACGTCATTCAGATCGTCTACATTATCATTATCTTCAGGTACTTTGATATCGCTTTTGATTACTTCACTGAAATTATCGTCTTTTTCCGCCATCCTTATTATCTTCATAAGCAAACTACAAATCAAAAATTTGACAAATACTGTGTATATGAATATAACACAGTGTTTGTTAAAAATTTACCTTGTATATATCACTGAATGGAATAATTTGAGTATTGTTAATGATTTCTTCATCACATTTCATCTCATCCTGCAAACATTTTAACGCGAGTCATAAAAATATTTATAGATAATTCTTATTTAATATTGAAGCGAATAAATTCAGAACTTACATTATCTTCCTCTGTATCAATCGTCATTTTCGTTGGCTTGTTTGCATTTAGCATCATACCCATATTCCCAATTATCCGATTTAATATATTCGGTTGTGTCGTTTTACCCACATCAATTTTCACCGGATACTTAACACTACCATCAGATGTATCATCCTGAAATTATTTATGATCAAATACATTATACTTATTCATTTTCAATAAATTTAACATCATTATATACAAAGTATATATAGTATACCTCAGAAAAAACCACCACCTCCTTATCTTTGTTATCCTTTCTTTTAGCACCTCTTGAACATCTAAAAGTCTTTGACTCTTCATTCTTTCATGATCTTCAATTTTTGTAAACATCGCCATTATCTAAAAAAATTGAAACATCATATATATTAACAACATATACCATCAAATATATATATAACATCTCTTGAATACATATAAATATGAAAATTAACAACCATAATCAACATTAACCAAAATATCATACTTTGTTATATCAAACTTTATATATCCAAGGTAGATTTTTAACAAATATATACACTGTTATATGTACCCATAATTTACGACCATTAATATTACATTGATATATACCCCTAATATATACATTGTTATATATATACACCATCTTTTTTAATATATACAACCATTAATATTACCTTGATAAATACCCTCAATATACCTGAAACAAATAAATACACTGTTATATATACCCTAATTTACGACCATTGATATTACCTTGATATATAACCCTAATATACACTGTAATATATATACACCCTCTTTTTATATATATGCAACAATTAATAATACACTGATATAAACGATATAAACCATAGTATATACAGTATAATAAATATATATACCCTGTTTATATCATACAACACTAACAATTAAAAATTTATATGATATATACCCAGTATATATAGACCATGTTATAAAAAAATAAAACTCCCAAAATAACTAAATAGTGCGGTAAAGCAACAACGAGATGTCGGTACCGGCGGCGACGTTGGTGGTTTACTGGATTCGACGACGGTGTATATGAAGTTGGAAAGAAAAAGTGTGTTAAAATCTGAAACGATGAATATATACCTAAAGATATTCGAAACGGCGGCGAATGTCGTGTTGTACCGGCGAAGAAATTTCAACTTTACCGGCGTGGAATGTTGTGGTGTACCAGCGAATATATAGCCTCAAACCTTATAACGTACCCGCGGCGAAACCTTACGATGAATGTACCGGTGATGAATTTATACCAGCGAAACCTTACAAGGTACCGACGACGAAACTTTACGGTGAATGAACCGGAGGAGGGCGGTGACTCTGTAGAACTGATTTTCAAAATATTTCAAAACAACCTTGGAAGATAAAAAAAATGTACAGAAGTTTTGTTTTAGAAAAAATTATAAAATATTCATATTTAGTACTACTCATTATTACTTCATTTCAATAAAATTAGTCATAAAGATATTTCAATCAAATCAGTCACAAAGACTGAACATTCCTTGAAGATCAAACACTTGAAGACTTCATCTCTTCTATAAGTTGAAGATTCGACCTCGAGAACAAGATGTTAAGCTCTCGAGTAAATTGCACACATAAGAGAGAGAATCAAAGGATTATACATTACAGATTGTAATCCACCTCACTTACATACAAATCAAGTTCATTTACACATCTCAATTGTATTTTTACAAATCTCGTGTCAACAAATTGGCACGACCAGTGGGACCATCTCTACCTCTCATCTCTCTCTCATCTAAGTTAACATTGGCATCAAAGAAAGAATCATCTAGGTCTTTCGTTCCCACTGGCCCTTACATGGGACCTGTCACAAGTAGTCACTCCAGCAAAGGAGTCCCGTGGGTGGAAGAACAAACTTCTGTCATCGTGAGCGAAATCTATAAATGAACGACAGAGTCTGCGCGTGGTGGGATAATCAGTAAGAAAAACTCCTTGTATGATGGATTTGTTCCCTCCGCTGGTCGATCAAAACAGGTGTTTGACCCTAACGTGATGTTTGTCATGATTGAGGACGCACGCACCAACGAAGAGACGGTCGCTGAAATGGAAAAGAAATTAAACCTTCTAATGAAAGTAGTCGAAGACAGAGAACTCGAGGTTGCCTACTTGAAGAACCAGATGTAAAATCGAGAGGTTGCAGAATCAAGTCTGTCGCAACAATGTTTGCGACGCGGAGCGGCCGACGTCATCTTTCAAAGGGTTTTGAAAAATAAAAGAGATGGAGTCGCCACCAATCATTTGGGTGTGATTAGTCACCTTAAAACAAAAACTAGTCTAAGAAAACATAAATCAAGTTCGGGGGTCGTATGAGTGTAGGGAAGATGTTAGCACCCTACAACACCCGTTAAAAACGGTAGCCATATTTCATCTTATATTATTCAGTCAATTTTAAAATGTCCTTAATTTGAGAAAATAAATAATAGTTTATTTAAAAAAATAATATCTCGTTCAATCAAATCTTAACTTCAAAAATAAAGTAAGAGTTTGATGTATTGAGTGAGGTTTATCATTAATTAATTATCATATTAATTTTCCTTTTACTTAAAGGAAATTGTTTGCCTCAAGAATTTGAGAAAAATATCTCAACTCCGTCATAGGATTTATATGATCATGTTTAATTTTTAAAACATATTGATTTAATATTTTTTTAGAAAGATGGAGAGGATTTTCGTGTGCTTGCACGAGAGTCGAAACTCTATGAAAGCCACATTATTCATCCCTCGAAACAAATACAATTTTATTAAAAGAAGAGGATTTTCGTACACTTGCACGAAACTAAAATTTCATGAAAGCATATTACTCGACCCTGAAATTGAGGAATTTTGTACATTTCACGGAGTTGGGGCTTCATGAAATTACATTATTCAACCCTCAACTAAATTATTTATTTATCCAATTAAAATGATATTTATTTAGAAAATTTCAATTAAAGCAACTTAACAAATCTAATTTAAAATCTTAAAAATTAAAAATCAAAATGTAAACAAAGATAATGAAAAATAAAAAAATTAAAAGATCAATTAAAGCAACTTAACAAATCTAATTTAAAATCCTAAAAATTAAAATCAAAATGTAAACAAAGATAATGAAAGATAAAAATTAAAAGATGTTTTTAAAAATTTAATTTAAGATAAGTTAAACTTTAAATGAGAATTCGAACGTAATATTGAGGTAAAAGACATAAATATAATTCGAAAGTAAAGAGGAGCAAACTTGTAAATTTCATGAAATGACAAAATTGTAAATAGCATGGAAACTTAAAAGTTAAACCTTCTTCTATCTCACTATGTTCCGCCGCTGCCTTCGTGAATCTGGATTTTCCGCCACTGTCGTGAAGGTTGACGTAGACTGGAGGTCAAACTCTTGAGGAAGAATATGAAAATAAAAACTTTTGACTTTTCTCATTTTGTCTTTTCCTATCTTCCCCAAAATCCTCCCTCCTAAAAAGTTCTATTTTTTTCTCCAACTCCCCATTGATCCTCCTTCCTTTTCCTCCTTTAAAAGAAACTCCCTCCCCCCCCCCCCCCTTTTCAACCTATCCCATCATCTTTATTTATAGAGTTGATGGGATCTTCAATTTCCTAAAAAAAAATATTTTAAAATCAACAAAACCCTAACAAACCCCCAAATGATTTTCAATTTTCCAAGAAAACATTTTCAAATCCCAAAACACTAACAAACCCCCCAAATCTAACATTTTCTAAATTTGTTTTTAAAAAAATGTTTTAATTTAAAAGATTTCCTAAAAACAAAACCAATTTTTTGACATCTAAAAAACCCCTAACAAACTTCCCAATTTAAACCTCTTTTAAATTTGTTTTGAAAACAAACATTTAATTTAAAAGATAAAATTTAATTTTGGAGATTATTTTTTAATTTATCTTGGCCAAATCAACTATTTAATTTATAAATTAATTTGAAAATTATTTGATCGAATCAAGCCTTAAAATTAAATTCTAAAATTTAGCATTTGGAAATTTATCTTGAAAAACCTAATTTAAAAGAAATCGGTGTGGAAAATTTATTATTATTTTTTTAAAAACCCTAAAATATGCGAACCCCAAATCTGAAACCCTAAATCAAAACTCCAAACCTCCTTGAATTAAAACCTCAAATCTGAAACCCTAAATTGAAACCCCAAATATCATTAAATCTAAAACTCTAAACCAAAACAATAAAACTAAACCCTAAAACAAAAAAATTTGAAACGTCCTTAAATGGGAGAAGATTTTTTTTTGTGCCTTTTCCCCAAAATCTCGAAAATAACAAGGAAAAGAGGGAAGTAGGAGATTAAATGATTTTAACTATTCATTGAGCAAAACGCAAGGGAAAAAAAACCCTAAAACGAGGAAAACTTATAAATAATGATAAACAAGGTCGGACAAAATACGGTGTCTACAAAGTCAAACTCATGCTGCAAGGAAGAATGACGAAGAAAAAAATTGTCATCCAAGAAGACCAGCCACAACACTCAACTTCGGTTGCTTTCTTTTTTGTCCAACAACTTCAGGACATGATCACATACACAATCAGAGCTCAGTACGGTGGAACCACCCAGAGCTCCCTCTTGTATATCAAATTGTATACTAAGAGGATCGACAACTTGAGAATGGCCATCGGGTATCAGTCGCCAAAGTTTCAACAGTTTGATGGGAAAGGAAATCCTAAACAACGCATTGCACACTTCGTTAAGACGTGCGAGAACGCTGGTACTCAGGGAGACCTGCTGGTTAGACAGTTTTTCCGGACTCCAAAAGAGGATGTTTTCGAGTGGTACACTGACTTGGAACCCGAGACAATTGATAGTTGAGAACAGTTCGAGAGCGACTTCTTGAATCAGTTCTACAGTACGAGGCGAATGGTCAACATGATTGAACTCTCGAACGCGAAACAAATGACGGGCGAGCCAATCATCTATTTCTTCAACCGTTGGAGATCGTTGAGTCTCAACTCAGTGAGGTGTATGCCGTCAAAATGTGAATCTGAGGCATGCATTAGGGGCTTCATTATATCCTGTAGGGAATAAAGCCACCTTTGAAGAGTTAGTAACTCGCGCTCATGACATTGAGCTGGTATCGCTAACAGATGGAGCAATGACCTCTTAATCCCGAATGTAAAGAAAGTGAAGAAAAAAGTAAAAAACACTGAGAAAATTATGAAAAGTGTCACAAGAGAATCCATGGTGGTCAACACGACCCCGTTAAGGTTTTCCTTCAAAGGAAAGGAAAACAAGACAGAAAGAAAAAAGGGACAGAGGCGAAAGACGTCGCCTTACTTTAAAAGAAAGACAAGAAAAAGTCTACCCGTTTCCAGACTCTGACATTCCTGATATGTTAGATCAATTACTGGATAAACAACTCATTCAACTTCCCAAGTGCAAACGACCGGAGGAGTTAGGAAAGGTAAATGATCCTAACTATTGCAAATATCACTGGGTCGTCAGTCATCCGGTGGAGAAATGCTTCGTGTTGAAAGAGTTAATTATGAGGTTAGCTAGCGAAAAGAAAATTGAGTTGGATATCGACGAGATAGCTCAAGAAAACCACATTGTGGTAACGATGAACTTCAACGTTCAACTAGCTCCAATCTCATTTGAGAAACAAAAGGAGAACCTCATCCAGTTTGGGACTTTCGAAACAATAGTTTCAGCCTCATCATTGGGTCGGGCTGGGCCGGCCCGACCCAAAGAATCAAAGGCCCACCAATCTCATTTGAGAAGATAACCTCTTCCAATTTGGGACTTTCGAAACAATAGTTTCAGCCTCATCATTGAGTTGGGTTGGGTCGGCCCGACCCAAATAATCAAAGGCCCAGGCTTGACCTAGGCCCAAGCCCTTCAAGGCCTAAACCACTGTTTGGGTCGGGCTTGGGCCGACCCGACCCCTAAAACATAGGTCCATAGCCCAATCCATGGGCCAAAATTAGATCAGGCCTAGATCGACCCTTTGGTCCGGGCTTGGGTTGACACTTTGAATAAAAATATTATTTCTAAATATAAAATTTGTAAGAGATTAAAACCTTATTTATAGAGAATAAACCTCATTCAACCTCAAAACTTCCGATGTGGGAGAAGAATATGGTGGTTTTTGGGAAGTAGTTTTTCTTTTTGTTTAAATAATTTTTTCTCTTTTTTCTATGTCCAACTTTCAAGGTCATGCATGAACATTGTTAATTAATTATCATGATTTTTTTTTCTTTCCTATGTCATGCATGACAATGACATGTATGTCATAGGTGTATATTAGTGTAGTTGGGCTTGGAACTCATGAATGAGTTTTTATTTTATTTTTTTCTAAATTATTATTATTACAATAAATATATATATATATAATATATTATTATATTGGATCGGGTCTTAAGGCCGGTCCAACGAGCCGATCCAAATACGGCTCGAACGGGCTAGCCCATGGGCCGATCCAATTAAAAAAAATAGATCCATATCCAATCCAATTCATGAAAGGGCTAGGCTGGGCCGGGTCGGTCAACCGTTGACCATGGGTCGGGCTTGGGCCGACCTTTGGGCTTCGGGCCCGATGATGAGGCTGACAATAGTTGCTCAGTTTAGACACGAAATCTCAAAAAATATTTCGCAGGAAAAGCCTGACCCCTTTGGGGATGAGGATGGAGGTTGGACTGTCGTGACTGAGCGAAAAATGCGACAACAAAGAAATATCCAAAAAGAAGTTCGCTTGTTTCAAGAGTATCGGCAAAGAAGTAAACTTCCAAAGAAGAAAGGAAAAAATAACGCAAAGAGGCCTAAACTCGTCGTGGAGGAAAGCGAAGATCCCTCCCGACCTCGACAGCCTACGACTCTAATGGAATTCTTTCCGAAAAGTTTCCTTAATGAAACTCAAGAAGAAATACTTGAAACTGTTACGTATTGTCATGTTGTCAGCATGATGAAAGATGATGACTTTGTTCCAAGTTCAATGGAGGTAACGAGGCGATAGGATTTATCCTCATTATGAAGGGAATGAACACTCCAAACCTGCAGCGGAAGCATTGGAATCCTCTTTGATTTAATTTAGAATTAAATAAAGTAGAAAGTTAAGCAAGTTTGGAAGCATTTGAAATGCTCTCAAAAGGGGCGTCGTCAGTTTTTTTCGACCATTTGGAGGTTTTAGCTTTCCTCTTGTAACAATCGTTGTTGTTGCTTTAATTGTCACTATCATCGTCGGAACTACTCACTAAGTGAATCAACACCTCTTTCGTTGGTGTACAAACCCTTTTACCTATGTCCTTGGGTGACTTAGTCTTATTTGTAGGAGGAGGGGTAAAACTTCTAACTAATTGTTGTATGTCTGCCACAAAATAGTTTCTATGTTTCTGCATCCACCACTTCTTATAGGATGGGGTGATGTAATCTTGAAGACTTAGCATGCGCGTATGGAGATATACGTGTGATGAAGTTAGTGTTTCAGTACAAATCCTCCAACAATGGAACACATTGTCCAAGTTAACTATGGGTGGATCTTCATGTAAATCATTTGGTACATCCTGATAAAAGCCAAATTGTTGATTAAATCGACTGAGGTTGTAGGCTTCGATGGTCATTAATTTTTCGTGATGAGAGGATAAATAACACGATCAAATGCTTATGAAGTATGAAGAGGAAGAGAATGATAAACCTCTTACATCTTTCAAAACTCTGGCTTTGTTCTTGGGTTGGGGGTTTGCATGTCACGCTATCAATGTACCTTGATAGATTAATTTGCGGGCTGCGAAGCCATCATAGTACTTAACACCACTTTATCCTGAGTAATCAACTATCATTGTGCTTACTGTTGTGGAGATCCTAAAGTGTGTCAAAATAATGCGCAAGTCAACCATAAATATAATGTACCGGGAAGAAAATATCAGAGCGCCAGACTGAGTTAGGGGTGTTGTAAATCTGACTAAGTCCATGGTAAATGTTAGATAAAATAGGGACTACGAGGTTGAAAATGTTACCTTCAGCCATGAGGATGTTACTTTAAACACACCAGGGTGAAGAAGGTTTGTGTTTTTATAGGATGTTGTCTGATTTGCAAGTGTACGAATCATCCCAAGTATAGTAGTGTAAGTACTATTTATTGTTCTCCACGGGGAATAAAAGCTACTAATTACCAAAATTATAAGGCTCAATTCTATTTAAGCAATCGATCAATCAAAGGTGGATGAAATATGAAATTGCTTCTCAATTAAAGTAATTTAAAACACAAAGACTAATAATAGTTATGGTAAATTTAGATGGTTGAGACTCTAGAGCAAAAACTTCATCGCTTTCTCCTCATATTCTTCAATCATTAAGAGTTATAATTATTTTATTTCTAGATTGTTGACAAGTTCTATCCTATAGACTTATTACTCTCTCGAGCAATAACAATATTCATTGAAAAATTAAATTGTCTATATTTCTATGATCATTCGAACAATCCAATTATGAAGAATGTAAAACTACAGTTGTCACAAAACCTATAAGGATATGTATATCTCATATAAATTGGGAAAAATAATTAAGGTTCATCAATGATAATCGTCTATCGACCTCAAAGCATTGACATAAATTCAAAGTAAGATTGACCAAATCCTAACATGCATTAAGCTCATAAAAGTTTTCACAATCTAATATGAAATCAAAGTTCTAACAATTAACAATGAAGAATAAGATTCAATAACGATTACATCTACGCTCTAGATAAGAGAATTAGTTCATACTGAAAATCTCAACAACAATATCAATACTCAGCAACATGTTCGTTACAAGTAAGAAAAATGATGAATAGAGGAAAAGAAACAATCCACGAATGATTCGACGAGTTTCCTAGCGTTGCTCTCGCTCCGTTTTGGTGCTCAAATATTTAAAACTCTTTTCTCCGTTATTTCTTCTCTTCTTTCTTCGGCAAATCTCTCTCTCTCCCCCCCCCCCCCCCCCCCCCCTTTTAAAATAAGACAAATTTCTTTCGTAAAAATTCTTTTATATTTAGGGAAAATGTTGTCGCAGCGCCTAAATGCCTAGATGTAGCGCCTAAGCGCCAAGAAAAATCTTGAAAATTCTCCACTTCGGTAATCATAGTGCCTTAAGCACTAGGCATTCTGCACAAACCGTCTCTTCAGCACTAAGCGTTAAACATTCTGTCAAAGTGAACATTCTGGCGCCTAGGCGCTAGGCATTCTGCCAAAATTCTCCAACTTTAGCGTTCTTTCTCCTACTTTCCTCACAAAAATACCTACACACAAAACAAGTACCAATACGACAAAAACAACTAATAATCCGCCTTTTGACACAACTAAAACTCCAAAAACAACCTATTTTACTAAGCCTAAATATCACTTAACATAGGAAAACACAAAAACACACGACCAACATGAAAGAAAGGCGACCAGATATGTTCGTGTTGGGTTTTATGTCCTAAAACTCGTGGTTTGTAAACTGAATGTATATTCTATTTTGCAATAAAGTTGTTATTGAGATTTATTCAGTAAAGTTGTTATTGAATAAAATGAATTGTTTTTACTTTTAACCTAACTCCAATAAACAAAGAACCCATGGCTATAGGTTGTATACTTGAACTTCATGTATGACATGATTGTGGATCAAGTTCAAGTAATAGCCAGAACGGTCTATAGTATAGGGATAAGGCTGGGTACCTTATCCTGGGGACACTATTGGACGCGGCCCACTTTGTATAGTACAAACGATGTGATCCGAAATCGTTCATGTGGAGACATGTGAGTGGGGGCGTCCTATGCAATGAGTTTGCATAAGATTGAACCGCGAAACAAGTCGCTCTTTCTTTATAACTCCGTTTACTGTAAAGACCGATTTTTTCATATGATGACCTAGGTAACTCGATCTGAATCCTGAGCACGCTATGAACTCCTGTTTATTCGGGCTTATCCTTTGACTTGTATGGGTGAGAGTGGCCCGAGATCGCCGACTCAATAAGCCTACCATCTTGGGGATAAGACCGGGTAGGTAGCTGGGAACATAGTTCTGCGAGATGGAATTCACTCCTACCCGCTCTGAGGGATTAGTAGAGAGGTTGTTCCCTTAAGTGCTGACTCCGGGTCTTGAACTAGGGATCCCACCCTCTCATTGGCCCGAGAGGGACTTGGTATAGTGATGAGATCACAAACCAATCGGTTTGGTGGTTGGACCACAAACCAATAGTTCATTAGAGGATCAGTGGGACTTAAGGAACAAGATGTAATTACGGGGGTAAAACGGTTATTTTGACCCAGCTGTAATTACGAACGACCTGTGAAGGATCGACTTACTAATGATGGTTATATCAAGAGGACAGAAATATATCTACGGTGAGGAGAGTGCAACCCTTGGACTTTAGTGGAGTCTCCGGGGGTTAACGAATGTTGGTTAGCTTGGTTAAAGAGTTTGACCGGTTAATCTCGTATCGTTGGAGCTCATGATCTGTAGGTCCTTTAGGTTCTCCTGGCTAGCTCGGATTAAGCCGTGTAACAATATGAGAGAAAAAGAATTTGAATTTATTGAAATTCGGTTTTGGAAGAATGATGGACATATTTAAATATGATTTAAATATGGGATCGGTGTAAAACATGAATAGGGATTCATGTGTGATGATTCGGTTTAAGAATCCAGGATTAGTCTTATTATTTAATTAATATTTGATATTGAATTAAATAATAATATTAATTAATTAAAAAGTTTAATTAATTATAATTTATTTTGTTTATTAAAATTAATTATGAATTAATTTTAAAATGACAAAATATTACAAGTGTGATTTTCCAAGTCAAAGTGGAATTATCCATGTTGAGTGGATTTATCCAAGTTGAGTGGGTTTATCCAAGTTGTGAAGTGGATTGTGAATCACCAACAACATGCATATAAACTCATCAATTTTGGAACACTTGGTTGAAGACTAATCCATCCAATTTGAGGTGTCATGCTAAGCAAAGACTTTGTTGCATGTGAATTGCCTATAAATTGGATGAAGTTCAAATGGTTTGAGGTTGATGATTTTTCAAAGAGTTTGAATATTTGGATGAACATGAAGAGTTCATGTTACTTGAGAAATTAGAAAGCTAAGTGTTAGACTTCTTCTCACAAAATCCTCATCACTTTCATCTTCCCATCTTCTTCTTCCAAACTTTTTCTTTCATAAAGGAGTCCCACCACTCCGTTGCTCGGCCCGAGGATAGCGGGACTACCGGAGGTGGTTCTCGAGGAGTTCGAGAGAAGCTTCGAAGGGTTCGTGAGGAGATTCGAGCGTTGGAAGAGAAGTCTTTAGAACTACAAGAGGTATGTGTTCTAGTTCCTTTTAGTTCAAAGCTTTGTGCATGTTTCTTATTTAGCTAAATTGATGAAATTAGAGTGCCAATGATCCGTCTCGCTTCCGCTGCGCTACATGCGCTCCATCAGTTCGCTCCTTCCAATCTTCTTCTACCCCCAATTCGTGAAATAATTATTGCTTTTCACCAAACTAGACACATGGCTCGGGGATAGATCCTAGCGGGTTATGAGTCGAGCGAGGGCGAAAAGTTTTCTTGGGCCTACGGGGAGGGGGTTTGGTATATTTTAGATCACCCTTAAACCAAAAATTGGTCCACGAATTAATTGGAATTCATGATTTCTCTACTTGCTTAGATGAAATTCAATGATAGACATCAAAAGCATAAGTGCAGCTCTATGGAAGATGTCAATCTAGGTCACACGAGCCCATTAATTCCTCGCAACTAGGAATGATTTTGCATAAAATCTTCCTTTAACTAGAAGACCTCAAAGTTTTAGATGTCCCACGAAGAAAGGGATACTTCTCAAAATGAGATGTGAATGATGTTGGTCGAAGGACACCAAGCTTCACAGAAGGCCCAAATCACATCTAAGTTACGATCATAAGTATATAGGGAGGCCATTGTTGCGCGCTCAGTGTGTATGTAAAATGTAAATGCGAAGAGCGCTAAGATCATGCAAGCATACATGGTCTGCAGCAAGTGATAAGTATAATTTAATTCGTTTTCCCACAGAGATTAAGTTTAGTGACTAACGATTTGGTGTGTTAGATTAGATAAGATCACTTAAATTGGGTGGATTTGAGGTTGATGTACCAAACTAACAAGGAATGTAAGAAAGATGCAAACATAAACGAAGCAAATAATGTGGTTTAAACTATTATGTAGAGCAAGAAGAATTGCAGAGCTAGCAATGTTCTAGCAATAAAATCGCAAAAGCAACAGACTGGAAAAATGGCTAAGGCAAAAACAGAATTATAGAATTGCGGACTTAGCAATTATCTAGCAATTAAGTTAACAACGATTTAAGGGTGAGATAAAGAAACAAGGTCGACTTAAGACTCCTCTATAGGCAATTAACTACGATCATTCAGCAGTAGATTAACTTATCATGCATCAATTTAGCTTAGTCTCATGCATCTCTCGATTACATGCATTAGATCCTTTAGTTCACTCATATCCAAGTGAGACATAAACACCTATTTATACAAGCAAGCTAATGAATTGTACTAGAAGAACGCCTATTCCTAGGTCATTTTCTGGTTACCATAAAAGGCTAGCATGAATGGACGACTCTGAACTCTTACTCCTTCCGGAGGTTAGGAATTCTCTAGACAAAATGGATGGTCGGTCGAAATTGCCCATGGGATGAAGTGCACATACATTCAATGCATTCGAAACTATCCTACATGCTGAATTCTCGTATTTCTAACCTATAGATTCATCTTTAGCAGACATTTGTGTGATTAGTTACTCATGGTTGGTGGAGACTTAGAAAAGATGGATTGATTAAGCATGATTCAGAGAACTAAATGAAAGCGATAAAACAAAGATAACAAAGTGAAGGACTTGGAAAGACTTAAATGATTACTTTCTAAATTAAGGTTCAGAACACAACGTGCGAAGGTATGAAAAACAGTAAAGAACTGAGTGAATTGAAAAACGAATCGAAACAATGTAACAGATGGAAACGAAAGACAGAAAGCAGTAAAGAAAGCTTTGTAAAAAAAAGGTGCACGGATCTCCTCGTCGCAAGCGCCTCGGATGAAGGAGAAGATTAGTTGATCTTGGGGATGAATTCGATCAGAAGAGAAGAAGGATCTTCTCCTCTTCCTCTCGATTTATCGACGCCAAGGGCTGATTTCTTCGTTCCAACAAACGGGGTAAGGAAATTGTGTATGCAGATCTGCGTTGCGACGGGGAAATCCACGCTTCCGAGTTGTGTTTCCCCTTCACCCTTCACCTCCTTTTATAGCTTTTTGCAGGTACCTTCAGCCATGGAGAACCATCCATTCTAAACAACAATCCTCCACGTGGCAGCAGGGAAAAGCTTAGGCGGCTGAAATATCGTAACAAGAACGACTGACGGCTGGAAAAAGTCAGCAGCACCAGCTTCGGCATTGCGGATTCCTTGCGGTGACCGCAATGTTTATTACGGAGACAGCAATGTTTCAGCAATTCTCCTGCAATGTACATTTCAACTCTTTTAGCATCATTTTCTATTCTTTTTCGTTCCTTTTCCAAATAAGTCCTATTTTAGCTTCTCTCCTTGAATTCTCACATTTAAGTATGTGTTAAGCTAAATTCTAACAAAAACGCTCAAGAGTTTACATGATTTCTAGGTAAATAAGTCCCTAAATAATGTACTTTTGGAGAGGTAACACACCCCCAAACTTGAGTTATTGCTCGTTCTCGAGCAATATAAAGGCTTACTTTCTCTCTAATTAGCTGCTAACTCTTGTCTTTTAAACTCTACCTAATTGATTTGCTGACTTCCCTAGGTTTACTGTCAAAGGCATTGCTGTCCTGTGACACTCTCCTAGGCTAAAACTAACTTCATACTTTGTCTATTCTGATTACCCTTGCCTTTAAAACCTTCGGTTTTTACTAACTTTCTGTCTTTTGGTTTATCTGCCTATATCATTGAGCTCATTGTGCAGCTATCCCTAAGCTTTCAAATTCTCCCTAGTTTTAACTTAGACTCAGTACATGCTTCTAATGTCTTTATTTTTGAATTACCTAGGATTCCTTAAAGTCATGTCAGGCTTAGCACACACGAGTATCAGAGTTCAGTATCCATAGAACAAACTAAGCCCTGGCATCACTGTGTTGGATAGACACTCATCTCCCTTGACATACTTTCAAGCTACAGCCCTGTGTTTAGCAAACTAAGGATCAGAGTTCAATTTCACAGGACATCTAAACACTTAGGTCGTAGCTCTTTGGCACACATCTTCCTCCTTGGTTTTACTTTTCCTTTTTTCTCTTTTGGCCAAGTCTTCTCTTTGAATTGCCTTTTGATGCAGTGCCACTTGTGGGTTACACAAATGACCCTGATTACTCAGCATCCTTAGAAAGAGACAGTACCCTTTACTTTTCATTTGCTTTCTTATTCATTTTTTTTTAGAAGAAGAATGTCTATTTTTCAAAGGAGAGAGGAGTGTTCCTAGGCCTAGAGGTTGCCTCCCCCAAACTTAAACTTCTCATTGTCCCCAATGAGAGTCTGAGGTGGCACACCCCCAAACTTATCTTAGAAGCATCTAGTCTAAATAAAAACCAGACAGACTTAAAACTCCTAGGGATGGAATGACCCTCATAGTGCAGATAACTCAACAGTAGAAATTTACTAAAACCAACATGGTAAGGTCTAACAGAGGTACATGCTCAGCAATTCATGAAGCTAATTAGAACTAACAAAGGTGTACTTGACACTCATCCAGCATGCTCAATAGACAGACTACCTATGGACATCAGTAATGCAGCCAAATCATGAGATTTAAAGACAGACAACCCATCAGAAAGTCATACACCAGCATGCTTAAACTAACAAAATATTGCAGTGTCCGCAAAGAATTCGCAATGATTCCAACAGAGCAGTTTTAACTGTGATCAAGGCTCCTAGCATGCGATATTCGTTCATAAACAACTACAGAAAATAGCAAAATTATCTAAGCTACCTAATCATACGACATTAAACTAGACTAAGCTACTCTACTTAGGCAAATTAAGAATTTAAAACAGAACAAACAGTTGATATTGGTGGGGTAACAGGTCACAGAAAAGCAGATTTTTTTCTTGTTTTTGAGAGGGATCAAAAATACTCCCTCGAATGCCGTTTAAAAATCTCCAATTGCCACGTTCCTAAATCACAAAAAAACAAACTTAATTAAAGCTAGCAATAACAATATTGTAATCAATCTAAAATAAAAACAATAACGAAAGACTATCTATTCCATATTCCTCTAGTGATTGAGCATAATGAACATTCCATTGAACGCCCTTGCTCATTCTTTCTTGTCTTGCTTTTTAGGCTTCAGATAAGAGGAAGGCTGAGAGCGTTTTCACGTCTCCTTCCTCATATTAGTGCTTCAATCTAGCACCATTCACCATGAACGGTTGACCTTGTTCCAGATTTCGAATTTCAATTGCACCATGAACAAACACATTAGTAATCACAAAAGAACCTGACCAACGAGACTTTAATTTGTCAGGAAACAATTTCAATTGTGAGTTAAACAATAGAACATGCTGGCCCTTTTTGAAGTCCTTAATCCTAAGTCTACTATCATGCCAAATTTTAGTCTTTTCCTTATTCATTTTAGCATTTTCATATGACATGTGTCTTAGTTCATCCAACTCATGCAATTGCAGAGACCGCAATGTTCCCGCATCGGTTACGCAAAAGTTCAATTCTTTTAAAGCCCCAAAAGGCTTTGTTTTCTTATTCAAATGGAAGATGACATGCTTTTCCATAAACTAGCCTATAGGGGGACATTCCTAAAGGTGTTTTATATGCAGTTCTATATGCCCACAGTGCATCATCAATTCATGCTAAACGACTATGATTGTTGGCACATAATAAATATTTCATTCCCAAAATAAACTACTCCTAACATACGAAATCTAAGCAAAGCATGATAAAATCCTTATTTAAGAGTTTAGGGATCAGAAATCTCCCTTGTCAATCTGCCTCATATGGATGTTCTTCAATGTTTCGAGGCACCACTTCTGCTCCTTTAAGATACTTAAGTCTTGATTTACGGGATCGGACATTCTGCCACACCTTGAAATTGTTGTTTTCTTTCAAAGAGACTGCATGTTATAACATCCCAAGGTTTGTACTTTCTGTGCGTTGGTTTTTTTTCTACAACATTTGCTACAACATAGCTTCGATGCGATGGGACTTCTTTTTCTGGCATATCTCTTTCTAACTCCTTCAGCTGGAGCATTTTGTGGTGGTGGTGGCTCAGCTCTTTCATTGGTGGAGAAGCTTGCTGCAACCTCAAACATTTCAAATTCTTGTTCCTCAAGCAGCGCATTAGTCTCTTTGGCCTCATCCAGCACAATTTCATTTTTCTCAACTTTCACCAACTCCCCCAATTCATATGGAGATTCCATTGGATCACTCTTCTTAGATTCGAAGGTAGCAAAGGAGTCATCATCATAAAAATCAAACATTTGAGGGTATGGTGGTAGTGACACATAGGTAGGCAAATCAGGTTGCCTAATGACAGGGGGAGGCCTAGGAATCTCTTCTGGTTCCTCAATGATAGGTTCCAGCCTTACCCTTGTTGTGCTTGGTTGTATTTGATCAAAGTTAGGCAGAGAATCCAGTGGAGCACTAGACTCTCCGTTCTCTACTCTCTTTGGTGCTTCTCTGCTGTTGATCACCAATGGTCTTCCACTTCGAAGTTCAAGAGCTTGAACTTGTTCCTTACCATCCATTCTTGGAGTTTCTGTGTCTGCAGGCAGTCTGCCTTGGGGCCTATTCTTCAGCTCGTTTGCCAACTGTCCAATCTGATTCTCTAAGCTTCTCAAGGTTGTTTGCTGGCTCTGCAAAGTTGCATCATTCTTTGCTATGTATTCCTTCAGCAAGTTCTCCACTGATGTTCCCATCGGTTGATTGTTGACATATTGTTCCTGATATGGGGGTTGACTAGTTTGTTGGTGTTGAGTGAAACCAGGTGGTCCACTCGGTCTTGATTGATTTTGCGTTTGGCTTGTGCTTTGTTGTCCACCCCAAGAGAGATTTGGGTGGTTTCTCCAACCAGGGTTATATGTATTTGAATAGGGGTTGTTCCTTGGTTGTTGTTGACTTCCAACATAGCACACCGAAGATGGATTAGCAGGGCAATAGTCATACATATGTCCTTCCCCACATAATCCACGAACTAGTGCCTCGCCTTGGTTGGCTATTGTTGTGCTTGTTGAAACAGCTGCCACTGTGTTGACACTTTGTTGAATATTGGGTTGAGTCATTTGCTTCACCAGGTTGGTCAGAGCATTGATCTGGCTGCTCATTGCGTTGAGTGCATCCATGTCTTGAGCCTTCCTTCTGTTTGGCTCCACAGGATCGTCTGACCATTGACAATGTGATGTTGAGATTTTCTCCAAAATCTCATAGGCTTTGTTATAGCTCTTTGATAGCATCGAACCTCCAGCTGAGGAATTCAAGACTTGCCTCGTGCTGGGGTTGCATCCTTTGAAGAATACTTCAATCTGGATACACCATGGAATGTCATGGCGTGGACATTTGAGTAGAAGATCTTTGAATCTGTTCCAAGCTTCATGTAGAGATTCATTCTCAGCTTGCTTGAACTTGATAATGTCAACACGAAAGTTAGAGTTCCTATCTGGAGGGAAATACTTTACCAGGAACTTCTCGGCTAGGTTTGTCCAATTGACAATTGATCCAGAGGGGAAGGAATTCAACCATGTCTTGGCTTTGTCTCTCAATGAATAAGGAAACAGGTACAATCGCAAAGCCTCTTGAGATACTCCTGGAATGACAAAGGTGTCACTCACTCCCAGGAAGTTCCTCAAATGATTGTGGGGGTCTTCATTCTCCACTCCGAAGAATTGTCCAACTGTGGACAACATCTGAAACATGACGGGTTTTAATTTGAATGAGTGAGTTGTAATCTCGGGGCGTATGATGCTCGGATAAAGCTCCTCAGGCATTGGTACAAGATAAGATAGAATAGCACTGTCCTTATCATTCGCAATTTCAATGGGATTGCGAATGTTAAGTGCTCGATTTGGTGCTTCTTCTGCTCTTTCCATTTCAGCTTGTTGTGGTTCAAATTGTACTGACTCTGCGTGGTCAACAATGTGCTGAAGTACAGGTTGCTTTTGCTGTTTAAAAAGGCGTTTCTTAATTTTATTTCTGGTCCTTAGAGTTTATTCAGGCTCAGGATCAAATTCTAGATTGTGATTTGGAAACTCATTCATAAACCAGCTTTATTGGTACCTGTAAATGCAAAAGATTAGCTCCAATATATTAAGTTCTTCTAAAATAACACAAATCGTGTTTACTAAACAAAATCCCCGGCAGCGGCGCCAAAAACTTGTTGCGCGCTCAGTGTGTATGTAAAATGTAACGAAGAGCGCTAAGATCATGCAAGCATACATGGTCTGCAGCAAGTGATAAGTATAATTTAATTCGTTTTCCCATAGAGATTAAGTTTAGTGACTAACGATTTGGTGTGTTAGATTAGATAAGGTCACTTAAATTGGGTGGATTTGAGGTTGATGTACCAAACTAACAAGGAATGTAAGAAAGATGCAAACATAAACGAAGCAAATAATGTGGTTTAAACTATTATGTAGAGCAAGAAGAATTGCAGAGCTAGCAATGTTCTAACAATAAAATCGCAAAAGCAACAGACTGGAAAAATGGCTAAGGCAAAAACAGAATTATAGAATTGCGGACTCAGCAATTATCTAGCAATTAAGTTAACAACGATTTAAGGGTGAGATAAAGAAACAAGGTCGACTTAAGACTCCTCTATAGGCAATTAACTACGATCATTCAGCAGTAGATTAACTTATCATGCATCAATTTAGCTTAGTCTCATGCATCTCTCGATTACATGCATTAGATCCTTTAGTTCACTCATATCCAAGTGAGACATAAACACCTATTTATACAAGCAAGCTAATGAATTGTACTAGGAGAACGCCTATTCCTAGGTCGTTTTCGGGTTACCATAAAAGGCTAGCATGAATGGACGACTCTGAACTCTTACTCCTTTCGGAGGTTAGGAATTCTCTAGACAAAATGGATGGCCGGTCGAAATTGCCCATGGGATGAAGTGCACATACATTCAATGCATTCGAAACTATCCTACATGCTGAATTCTCGTATTTCTAACCTATAGATTCATCTTTAGCAGACCTTTGTGTGATTAGTTACTCATGGTTGGTGGAGACTTAGAAAAGATGGATTGATTAAGCATGATTCAGAGAACTAAATGAAAGCGATAAAACAAAGATAACAAAGTGAAGGACTTGGAAAGACTTAAATGATTACTTTCTAAATTAAGGTTCAGAACACAACGTGCGAAGGTATGAAAAACAGTAAAGAACTGAGTGAATTGAAGAACGAATCGAAACAATGTAACAGATGGAAACGAAAGACAGAAAGCAGTAAAGAAAGCTTTGTAAAAAAAAGGTGCACGGATCTCCTCGTCGCAAGCGCCTCGGATGAAGGAGAAGATTAACTGATCTTGGGGATGAATTCGATCAGAAGAGAAGAAGGATCTTCTCCTCTTCCTCTCGATTTATCGACGCCAAGGGCTGATTTCTTCGTTCCAACAAACGGGGTAAGGAAATTGTGTATGCAGATCTGCGTTGCGACGGGGAAATCCACGCTTCCGAGCTGTGTTTCCCCTTCACCCTTCACCTCCTTTTATAGCTTTTTGCAGGTACCTTCAGCCATGGAGAACCATCCATTCTAAACAACAATCCTCCACGTGGCAGCAGGGGAAAGCTTAGGCGGCTGAAATATCGTAACAAGAACGACTGACGGCTGGAAAAAGTCAGCAGCACCAGCTTCGGCATTGCGGATTCCTTGCGGTGACCGGAATGTTTATTGCGGAGACAACAATGTTTCAGCAATTCTCCTGCAATGTACATTTCAACTCTTTTAGCATCATTTTCTATTCTTTTTCGTTCCTTTTCCAAATAAGTCCTATTTTAGCTTCTCTCCTTGAATTCTCACATTTAAGTATGTGTTAAGCTAAATTCTAACAAAAACGCTCAAGAGTTTACATGATTTCTAGGTAAATAAGTCCCTAAATAATGTACTTTTGGAGAGGTAACAACCATCACAACCGATAACAAACCAGAACCTTGCAATGCTTGCTTATTTTGAGCAACAACAAGCTTTAGCCACTCCCAATAAAAGGGAGGGTAAATGAATTCTCCATTAATTTTAAGTGTAGGATTGGCATTTGCTTTTCCTTTATGTAAAGAGGATTGTAAAATTCACATTGTAGCGGAGGAGTGTTAATTTTGAGATTTTTCTATAGATCATTCGGCCAAAAAATGTGATCTCTTCAATTTTGTCTGCTTGATCGTATCCTCCAATGGGAGAATGATTCCACTTCTAATTGGTTGATTTTCGTCCCTTAAAACAACCAAATTTCTCTTTTCGTGGTCTGAAAGCTCTATAAAAAAATATCATTGCTTGACCTACAAAAATAAAGGGAGAAAGGTTACAATGAAGAATATAACACTAGTTTTTTAAAATAATAATATTGATGAACGTCCTGCTGAAAAAAAAAAGCTCTCCAACGTGGAGCACACAAGTTAAAATACATGATAAATGAATAAATAAGAAACAAAGTTGAATATGTCTGCAGGAGATAGACCTACAAGTCATGGTCAAAACCCTACGAGTAGACATCCTTAGCAAAGTCAACACACTGCATTGGATAACCCTACAAGTCGTGTTCGAAACCCTACTAGTGGACATCTCAGAAAAAGTCAACACACTGCATGGGATAACCCTACAAGTCGTGGTCGAAACCCTACGAGTGGACAACCGGGGCAGAGTCAACACACTACATGGGATAGCCCTACAAGTCGTGGTCGAAACCCTACGAGTGGACATCTCGGGCAGATTCAACACACTGCATGGGATTGCTCTACAAGTCGTGGTCGAAACCTACGAGTGGACATCCCGGGCATGGTCAACACACTGCATGGATAACCCTATAAGTCGTGGTCGAAACCCTACGAGTGGACATTCCAGGAAGAGTCAACACACTACATAGGATAACCCTACAAGTTGTGGTCGAAACCCTACGAGTGGACATCCCGAATAGAGTTAACACACTACATGGGATAGCCCTACAAGTCGTGGTCGAAATCCTACGACTGGACATCCCGGGAAAAGTAAACACACTGCATGGGATAACTCTACAAGTCGTGGTCGAAACCCTACGAGTGGACATCCCGGGCAGAGTCCACAGACTGCATGGGATAGGCCTACAATTCGTGGTTAAAACCCTATGAGTCGACATCCCAGGCAGAGTCAACACACTACATGGGATAGCCCTACAAGTCGTGGTCGAAACTCTACGAGTGGACATCCGTAACAGAGGCAACACACTACATGGGATAACCATACAAGTCATGGTCAATACCCTACGAGTGGACATCCCTAGCAGAGGCAACACACTGCGTGGGATAGCCCTACAAGTCGTGGCCTACAAGTGGGATAGCCCTAAAAGTCGTGTTTGAGGACCTACAAGTGACGTCTCAGTACCCGTGTCGCATCAAAGAAAGAATATGTGGAAAAAAAATGGGGGCAAAACTTAGAAATCTAATTTTTTATTCCAAGTTCAAATAAAATGTGTCTAACAAGGTTCTGTTTCTTCTCTCCGATACACCGTTTTGCTAAGGCGTACTAGGTGCAGTGAGTTGTGACTGGATTCCATGTTCTATCAAATAGTCCTGGAATCTCAGGTCCATGTACTCTCCACCTCGATCTGATCTAAGTGTCTTAATTGTTTTACCTAATAAGTTCTCAACTTCAGCCTTATACTCCTTGAACTTTTCAAGAGCTTCGGACTTATGATGTATTAGGTAAACATAACTGTACCTTGAATAATCATCTATGAAACTGATGAAATATTCATATCCTCCTCGTTCTTTGACATTCATTGGTTCACAAAGGTCTGAATGCACGAGTTCTAAGGATTCTTTGGCTCTAAGACCTTTTCCAGTAAAAGATCTTTTCGTCATTTTTCCCTCAAGGCAAGACTCACATGCTGGTAACGAGTTATCTTCTAACTGGCTTAGATGACCATTTTTAACCAATCTCTCAATCCTATTGAGATTAATGTGGCCAAGGTTCTGAAACTCGAGAGTTCAAACGTTTAAGCCTTTCTATTGAAGAGTTCAAGCATACAAAAAGTATGTATTTTTTTGTGTGGATGGTGTAGTTGTTTGGACGAGGTCATCAAATTGATAGAGCAATTTGTAGTACATATGCAAACTGAGTTCAAGATGAGCATATGGTCGGTGAACTAAATCACTTCTTGGGGTTTCAAATAATTATGCAGAAAATCACTTCTTGGGGTTTCAAATAATTATGCAGAAAAGTAATGATATTTTCATATCTTAGACCAAGTATGGATCGGGACCTACTGGTGAAAAGATTTGGGTTTATGTTTATTTTATTTATAAAAAAAAACAAAAAAGAATGCATCGGTCATGTTTTTGTTTGCGGCCCATAGAAGTTTTGTATGTTTTTTTTTGGTGTTTTGATGGAACTCTTTCCTGTTATGTAGAATTATTTTCTGATGTGCTTTGTGTAGAGGAAAATTGAAGTTTATTGTCCTTTTCTTATTCATCGATCTCCTTGATATTTCCACTCACTTATTTTTTGTTCAAAAGTTTATGTTGTTAAATAAGTCAAATCATTGCATCAAGTGAATACAATTGTTGAGTTTCCTATGGTCAAGTTTGTCTTTGATCAAGTTTAGAGGGACGGTGAGAAGATCTTTTCAATTTCTTTCAATCGTGTATCTTTTTTATGATTTATGAGATACTCGAGCAATAAAATAGGCACGGTGAGAAGATCTTTCAATTTCTTTCAATCGTGTATCTTTTTTATGATTTATGAGATACTCGAGCAATAAAATGAAGACACCACAATTGACAATGATGTTATGGGGGAGCTACCTAAGCCTTTTGATATTGTCAACTAAACAAACTCTTGACTTTCTTTGTCATGGTTTGGAGTAGTGTCAGCATGTTGTTGATGGGGCTACGAATCATAGTGATGAGTGACAATGTAGTAATTTGACGGTGTAATTCTCAATTGGGGCATATACTTAGCTTCAATTGCCTTAATAAACTAGGTTAGACAAGAAGTTTCTCATAAAGTATCGATTAATGCTAAGCAATTTTCATTGACTATCATGGTTTGTTGAGTGAGAATGCAAATGAACTAGTAAGTTTAAAATAATATACCAACATATTACATATTAGAGAAAATTGTACTACTGACCTCCTATTTTGGTCCGTTTATCAAACTGATATTGATCTAAAAAATAAGTCAAATTAACATTTGCTGACATCATCATTTTTTTTATATATATTATTATTTTCTAGCTCTAGTTGCGGGTGCGGGCTGATCTCGCTCTAGCTGCGAGCTGGTCTCGAATCTGAAAAAAACTTCAGATCTTGAAATTTTCAGATCTGAAATGAAGTAGAGCTAGAGCTAGAAAATAATATTAAAAAAAGAAGGATGATGTCAGCAGAAGGTCAGTTTGCCTCTTTTTTCAGATTCGGGTCATTTTGACAATCCGCCCAAAATACCGAATCAATTGTACAATTGTCCCAACATATTATCGAATATATGGTATTCATATCACACACCAAGTAGCATGATAGACTTTCAGATCTCACCCACCCTACCCATTAGTTAAAAATATTCTTCAACGAGGAAAACAAATAAAAAGATGCGAGTGTAATGTAGGCAAAGATAGAACATATTATAAAGTGTGAAATATTTTCCTAACATTCTTTCCAAACATAAATGTGCTTAAAAATACATGTGTAAGGATGTTTTTTTTTTTTTTTTTTTTTTAGTCTTAAGACTCTGAGGGTGAGATTCAACTATCAACCTTTGCAATACAAATTGGTACTTTATCCATTGAGATATTTTCGAATTTGGTTTTTTTTTTTTTTTTTGAAACAGATAAACAAACTAACAGAAATTAGGCAACTAAAGAGTCATTTGAGAGAATTTGAGAGAGCCACTTCGGTAGGCTCTCTCTCCACGCTCCTAAAAGACCCAATTTGCAGATCGTTGCGCCAAGAGATGGACAACCCCATTTTGAAACCTAGGAACATGATAAAAAATGATAGATCTGGAATCTGAAGCAAAACTAAGGATTTCTTCAACAATCAATCTGACTTCAGACACATCTTTAACTTCTCCCCTTACGAAATATTTTCGAATTCGGATTGACACATGTGCAAGGTGATGATATATGTTTTTGGTGTTTTCTTTTAAAGATAATACAAAAGTAGAGAATGAAGTTACTATATTGGTCATATGAACAAAACAAAAATTGTTAAGACTCAGACACCAGGAGGAACCGCAAGCAGTCAAACTCAACAACAACTAATCAAAATCATGGAGAAGAACACACAAGAATCAATCAAACCTATTAAACTGCTAAAAACCTCAGCAAATTAGTGGAATATTATGTCCTTTGATTCGTTCTCCTTTTGTTTCCAATGTCTGGATAATTTTACATTGTTTTTCTTTAATTACAAGTAGCGTAGATTAAGGACATCCGACCAAAATGACCATAGCTTTCTTTTGTTATATATATATAGAGATAAAAAATGTATACTAGAAGAAAAAATTTGGTCTGTTAATATATATATATATATATATATATATATATATATATATATATCGATATCGAGATTTCAGATATATTGGTATTCATAAATTAATAATTTAGACCTTGTTTTGTTTGATAATAATTTTTATTTTTTGGTTTTTGGTTTTTGGTTTTCTTAATTTTAAAAAACAAACATCATACCGGTTCATTAAAAAGAATCATACATGTTTAGTAATCATTTTTGGTTTTTAGTTTTTTACAAATAAAAATTCAAACATGTATAGTAACTATTTTTAATTTTCTGTTTTTCTATAAAAATAAAAAAATCAAAAAAAAAAAATATATATATATATATATATATATTATCTAACCAACTATAATTAAATACACAAATAATCAAATAAATGTCCAAAACTTACAAGTTACCGATAAACACAATATTATTATTTATATAAGTGTTATAAATGTATAAAAAAATTGTATTGAGATTTAAACATAATTTAAATACTAGCTATTATTATTTTATTTTTTTAAATATATATATATATATAACTAATTTTTATTTAAATAATTCATTAAAAAAATAATAGTTAGTTAAAAAAACCTTGAAAGTATTAAAATTTATTATACTAAAATATAGTACATTAAGAAATATTAAAACAACTTAAAAAAAACGGTATTAAAATAATTTTCAATAAAAGAAAAAATATCTATTAAAATATTAGACAGTATTAAAATTATTTTCTAATTTTCAGAAGAGTAAGAAAAAATTAAATGAAAAAAATATGAGCTGAAAAAATAGGACTGGCAAACAGCAATGGCCCAAAATAATTGCAAATTTAGCCAAGTTTAAAATCTTTTGCAAATATGGCAAAAAATCAGTGGCTATCACTGATAGACTTTATGACTATTATTGATATATTTCTATCCGTGATAGACTTCTATCACTAATTAACTATTTCAGTGATAGACTTCTATAAAAAAAATACTACTATCCGCGATAAACTTCTATCAACGATAGACCATACTAATAGAAATTGTCATATCCGCAATTTACTATATTTTTAATTATTTTACTCTAAATTGACATCTGTTACCATTTTCCGAAAAAAAATATGGGAGAGTGTGGAACTTAAATGGAAATTATTATCACCATTTCTTTTTTTTAAATTCCTTCACGGAAACACAAACCAAGAAACGAAATAATTATCGCCCTATTTTTTTTTACATTCTAAATAAGTTACAAATGTGATTATTAGCCAGACTTGTTGCACAAACAGTGATCAGATTCAAAATAATGGCAAATTTAACCAAATTTAAAACATTTTGTAAATATGGCAAAAAATCAGTGACTATCACTGATAGACAGACTGTTATCGTTGATATATGAGTATCACGGATAGACTACTATCAGTAATAGTCACTGACAAAATTCTATAAAAAAAAACTGAGGTGATAAATTACTATCAGCGATAGACTATACTATCAGTGATAGAAATTATCATGTACAAATTTTAAAAAAGTACTATAATTTTAATTATTTTACTCTAAATTGACATTTGTTACCATTTTCCTTATCAGTATATATTATTATTATTATTATTTTATTATTATTATTATTATTATAACGTAATTATATTCATATTGATGATTAATTAAAATTATTTTTCTATGTTTTGTGGACATATAACATATTTGAGAGATATTAATTTATCATGTTAAACCCTTCGATTTATGGATATTTACGTATATTTTAGTTCTTGGGTAAACTATTGTTTCCTCTCCTCACGCAAGAAAGATTTGAGAAAAAAACAAAATAGGGTAAGTAAACCACGAAGGACATAGCAAAATATTTTAGCCTCATCTCATGATGAATCAAAAAATAATATTGTTAGGGCGTGAATAGAAAAGAGGAATGACAAACAAAGAAATTGAAGGAAATTGAACCTATGAAGAACCGTTATGTTTCTCATTGGATTTCTTACATTTGACGATGAAAATTATCTTCTTTCATACTCGTCTTTTTTTCTTTGTTGTTCTTTTAGCTTTTACAAGACTCACGCTTTCAATTAATCCGAATTTTTCAATAAATTTTATCTAATAAACATATTCTTTTTCGTAAAATTTTCTCTCTGATTTCTCCCTCCAACTTTTTGTGTGTTTGATTTTTTATAGTCAAAGAGTATGTCGATTTTGACTAGTGCATGACTATAAAATGTGGCTTTCCTCCCCCACCATTTCAATGAAAATTCTATCTCCTAAATTTGTTTCTCCTCTCTAATCAAGATTGTTTTGAATTTATTAAAACCCTTTAATTTTTTTACAACTCATTGTTGAAGTCGTCTCTACATGTAACCTTTAATTTATTCTTTCAATCAGGACACATTATATTCTCAACTTAATTTTAATTGAAATGTTGATAAAATGGTTGTTTTGAAACAACTTCAATGGTTAAGGGTTAAAATGAAACTTTTAAAACGACAAGGGGCATAATTGAAACATTTCACCTTTGTCACATGTACCGCTATTCTACAAGTCGCTGCCAAGTCACTTTTCCTTCTTCATTTTAATAGAAAAGTTGGCAAAATGGTAGTTTTATTATGAAACAAATTTAAATTTCAAGAATAAAAATGAAACTTTTGAAATTTCAAGTCATTATTGAAACTTACCCTAAACTTGTTTAGGAGTATTTTATATAATTTAAGGAAAATATGTGGAAACAATGGACACTTCCCTCTCAACCACAAATTAAAATATTGCCCACATCAATAAAAGAATATGATAGAGATTTTTTTTTGGATGAAGCAATTGATGATGACATTTAATTGTTACCACAATAATTCCTCAAATATTGCTTAATTGCTTGGTGGTTTGCTACTAAAAAAAATTGTCAAATAACACTACTAAAAAAATCTAGGCCCTTCAAACCAAACCTTGCAATGAAACAAGACTAGCATATAACCTTTTAAAAAAACATGTGATCTACGTTAACAATGAGACAATATGTATCAAAACGAGAGCATAACTCAATTGACATGATGTAAGAACTAGTGATCAAGAGGTTCTAGGTTCGATCTCTCACCCACATGTTGTAAAAGAAAAAAACAAGGAGACAGTATGTTGGTAAGCATATCTTCAAACCAAGTATTCCCTTCGAGTCCTATAATAACAATTATCCATTTAAGCATAACTTCAAATGGTATATACTCGATCGAGGCACGAAATTATATATTTTTGCTTAAAAATCAAACATTTTTAGGGTTAGAAGATTGAAAATGAGAGAAGAGAATCAAAAGGTATGTATGGTAGCTATGGCCCCTAATGCCACCTCCACTCATGTGATTGTGGATCAAGATTTTCTGCCCACAAGAACCCTTCATAGTGGAGACTTAACACATTTAAACAAAAAGGAAAAGGGACTATTTCAACCTCCTAATGATAATAAGGTTTCATTTCTCATTTGACCTCACCATTCACCCCAAAATTTCGGCGGTGAGTTCTTCCATTACATCATGTTTGTGGGAGTCATTAGGCTACATTTTTTTTTAGTGTAACATTTGAATCCACATAGAATGAATTAATGTATTATGGTTGTTGAACATTGGAATGTCGTCGAGTGTCAAATCGAACATAGCTCAATTGACATAAGATTGTATCATTGACTAAGAGGTCATCGGTTCAATCCCTACATTAATTAAAATACCTTTGTAAATAAAAAAAGAGTATCGTCGAGTTTTTTTTAATCCAACGTCATATGAAATAGTGATTCAAAACCTCTAATCCTCCTAGTCAGAAATATATGTATTTAACTAGTTGAACTATGTTTGAGTTGATGCGAAAATGGTAAAACTATAATATGGAGAAAGGTAACTAAAATATATCTTTAAGACTTATTTTACTTTGAAAGTGAACATAGCTTAATTGTCATGCACTACCCTCCATTGAGGTTACACGTTCAAATCTCTCATATTCTCGTTTTTTTTTAATGCAACCATACTCTCATTTGTCGTACTAACACGAATCTTATTTTACTTTACGCACCCTCAATTAAGAGATTAATGTGTTAGTACCCTTTTAAAAATCATTTAATATTTAAAAAAATATATGACATGTAAGAATGACATTTTTTTCTTAAGAATTTACACGTATATATAACATATATGAGTTTATATATATATATATATATATAAAAAAAATAAGAAGAAAAAATGATTATTGAGGTTAGTGGTTCAAATCTCTCCCATACTCCTATTTGTTGTACTAAAAAAAATATTTTACTTCACACATGTTGAGGATCTCACATCGGAAAGATGAAGGGACTTCTCTCACAATATAACATATATGAGTTACTCCTCCTATTACCAATTGGTTTTAGGATGGAACCCCATGATGTCTAATATGGTATTAGAGTCCACGAAGCCCAAACGGATATTTGGTCCAAAAAATGCACCATCTTGATTCTTGAGGGGCATGTTACGGAACCTTTCATGATGTCTAATTAAGAGATTAGTGTGTTAGTTATACCCTTTTAATATTTGAAAAAAATATATGAGAGATGTAAGAATGACATTTTTTTTCATAAGAATTTAAACGTTTATATATATAAAAATAAAAAAGGAAGAAAAGAAAGATTATCGAGTACTCTCTATAAAATTTTAAGATATATATATATATATAAAAGGAAGAAAAGAGATTATTGGGTACATTCTTTTAAGACAAATCCTTGCATATTTTATAAAAAAAAAAAAAAAAAAAAACACAGTTCAAACTTCACCTCTATTTCTTTACAATTTCTTTTATTTTTATGCATTGTCTCCTCGTAATCATCTAATTCTCTTTTCGTTTGAAGGAATTAAGAATACTTCATTTAAATGTTGAAAATTTCATTTAAATGTTGAAAATTACTAGTTCGAAGTAATTATTGTAAATTTCTTTTCGACAAGCTTGATTCGAGGCGTCAGCAAAATAATGCCTTATGTTCCAAAAACAAAAGTCCCTTAAGTGAATTAAGTGAGAACTTTGATCATTTGATAGGTAGAGAGAGAATTTATCTCCAAACTTAACCTCAACTTTATTACACCCAATTTAACTAGCATCTTCCAATTCTTAAAATCCAAAATCTCTTAGAACAAAATATCCTTATAATATTCATACTTATAAATCAATTGATAAAATTCTAAGCACTCATATCATGTCTACAAAAGTATTTCTCTAATAATTAGAGTAAATAATGGTCAAGTCAAAAAATTGAATTGAATCAAATTTTTTGGAGGATATTCTCTCACAACCCACTTGACCAAAACATATATAGAATAATGAATCAAGTTTGAATAATGTATGTTGTCTATATGAATTTTGTTAATCAAAAGAAGAGACCTCTAGCTTGAGGTCCTATAAAGATAAGATGCCAAATTCCATACAAATATACACACATGACACTAGCTAGCCCAAGTGTGGTTCCAACTATTAAGTTACATGTAAAATTTCAAAGAAAATGATAAGTGCTAGTCAAAGAAGCTAATGGGAAGTTGTATTGGTAGCCTTTACATATTTCTTTTACCATCTTTTTAGCCAATTCATTTAAGTACTTTTACAACCACCCTTCATGCTTTGTCTAGTCATATTATTGACATATATTTGATCAAGGCAGACAACAAGAAGAGACATTTATTCAACACTTACTTTCTTGCTTGGACTAAAATGTGATTACCTTTTTTGGTGACTCCAAATATATCAAAAATCAAAGAATTATGAAAAAGATCATTATGGTATCAATTCTAGCAAGTTGGCCAATTGATATTTCCAATAGATCATAAAGTAAAGCGTTTGAGAGGGTGTACGTTCAATCATACTTTGAATTCTATGTAATTGTTATAGGCTATAAGACGTTTTGAATAGAGAAAAAAGAACTAGTTTAATTCTCATAACACGAGTGGAGAAACCCAAATATCACTAGAACGATGTCTAATTAGTTCAACATCAATACTTCAAAATGAATAATGTCAGTCAAAAATATACTTGACCTCATTCTTTCAAATTAAGCTTAACCTTTTAAAAAGAAAAGAATATTGCAAGTGAAAAGACTACCTCATTTGACCATTTGAATATTTGTTTGATAGGCTCTAAATCATACGCTCTCTGATCCTGATTGAATCGTAACAACTTATTAACTCTTTATGACCTAGTATATGTATAAAACTAGGTCAAATATAATCCTTTTTGGAACATAATCTCAAATTCATCTGCATTATTTAAATGAAACTCAAAATATATACCATTTGGGAAGCTAAGTGATTCAATATAAACCTTTGTCAATTGTGCAACTTAAAATGGGTTGTTTCTACTTTCTAGCCCACTTATTTTAAAAGTATCAAGATTTATTAGATGGGTTTTCAAAGTGAAAAGAGTAATGGAAAGGAAAGACTTTTGCAGATCAAATTTGTCTATATATTGATAGGGTTTTTTGCAGTCATCATGTTATAAAATTCTCCAAAAACCCTCTTTTCAAAAACAAATAGGTGAATATAAATTTTAGTGTTGATCTTTGATAAGTCACTGTCTGATCAGCACACCTACTGTTTGAATATGGAAAGCATGTGCTATCAATAGATTGGGTTAGGTATCACACACATATATATAATATATATATAGGCCCTAGAGAGGGCCAATATTCTTTTAGAGATCAAACTGTGTTTAAAGTTAAAAAGCACAAAGGACTTTGGAAGCCACAAAAACTTTGGTGATCATAGACACATTTTCCCTTTCTCAAAAGAAAGATTGCACACCATAAAAAAAAAAAACTATGTAATGTGTTTAAACAGAAGAGAGGGCCCTTTTTAGACAGCCACCTAAAATCCCCTTTTTTTTATTTTTATTTTCCACACCTTTCTTAATTTCCTTGACTAAGAAAGAATCTCATGCCCTTGTCCTTTGCAACTTCAAACAGAACATCCACTACTTTGCTTTATTTCTTGTTGCAAATGTCATAAACCTAATCAATAGAAAATTCCGGTAACGCTTCAGGTCCAGGATTTTGATGAGGATTTGAAATCTAACTTCGACACTTAGTAGTTTCGACATTTTCTTGCGACTTGAATGCGCCACCTTTACTTGGATCTTATGCTGCTTGCGAGAGTGGATTGTCCTTATAGGCCAAGCAACTCAAGCCAAGTTAAGTTGGCACTATCAGATCGCGAGAGAATGTTGAGGCTGCTAGGTTACCGAATTCGGATTCTAAATCGTAATATTAATCCTAACCCTAATTAGCGTTACGATAATTTTCTAGTGTCGCTACACCAAACCAATAAAAGGTGATCCATACTTAGCTGTTCTAGGTATCCTCATAGAGGATCAGCAAAGGACATTTTGGCTAAGTAAAGTTGTGAGCAACTTAAGGTTGTAGGATTTGATTTGAGAAAAAAAGTAGAGGCATATTTATTGGTTTGAGAGTTTTTCTTCAAAGGTGGGCATATTTAATGTGCATTTGTAATATTAATTTTAATAGAATTTGTAGAGCTTGCATAAGAAGACAAAGACTTGAGCCTAGTTATATATGGTTAAACTGCATAATTCTTTTGTGCAATCCTTTTTTTCTTTCAAATAAAAAATCTTTGGTACAATCTCTCATTGTTTCCTTTCACTTTTATTATTATTTTTTGTAGAATTTGTGAGAAAGTTTAGAATCTTGTCAAGACCTCCAAATTCTCTAACATAAAAACATGATATTCAATGAAGTCAATTTACTTTCAAAGAGGGAATTGAACAAATTCTTAGGCCAAAACTACACATTGTGCATTAACTTTGGATATCTAAATTAATATTTTGATTTGATTTTCAAAGTATAATTTTGTCTACTAATTGTTAAATGAGAAAAGACAATGATGTTTAACGATTCGTGAATTTAGAATATTTTATTTTAATCATTATAAACCAGGAACGACAGACCTCTTGGTTGTCAACACATATATATGTCAGTTGATGTCAGCTGAACCATGCTCGCTTTGGCAATATTACTCATAATCTGAGTATTAGATAATTACAAATAATTTATCAACTTCAACCTAACTTAAGTAGTGAAAGCATTTAATAACTTTCCTTCAAAATAGTATGTTTGGATTTCTTATGTTACCAACTTGAACCCTTTAACCTAATTCAATCAGTGAAAGCATTTAATAACTTTTCTTTAAAATAGTATGTTTGGATCTCTTATGTTTTGGATGAAAACACTAAAAAAAATAAACAATGAGTAATTCAAATGATTTAGAAAGCCTATCCATGTATATTAAGTTATTTAATAATCAAAGTAGTTGGAAAGTTTATTTGATTGCTTTATAGCATGTGGCTTTTTAATACTACTATGAGTTTAGTGGCATTGGGTAGGTGAACAAAGTAAATAAACTTTTCTTATGATAATAACCAACTTAGGAAGATTAAAATCTTATAAGTTCCTACATAATTAAATGTTTGTGTAAAATAGTTGCCTCATGAAACTAGTTAATTGAAGGTGTAATTAGATGTGTAAGTCGGCTTAGACACTCATGAATATTAAAGAAAATAGTATGTTACATTGATGAAAATTGTTATTTAAAAAAGACATTTCCGTTTTTTTTTTTGTAACATGTGGGGAGGGAGATTCAAACTTGAGACTTATTGCTTATAATTCATACAATATGCCGGTTGAGCTATGCTCATGTTGGCGCGTGTTACATTCCGTTAACATAGCATGAACTCATATTGTAATTAGAGACGTGTTACATTCGAAAAAGTATATTAAAATTGTCATTTCAAGATACTGGTTCTTCGGGAGTGACGTATGAAATCTTTTCGACTTTAAAACCTATCATAATTTCTAAATAAGTAAGTTTTATACTTTTCAAATTTGTTTTATTCTTCAAATAATCCAAACATCAAAACTTACTTCCCACATAACACCACAAATTCTAAATTTATTGGAATGATAAAGATTGGCACTTATATAAGGATTGTTTTTCTTGACCAACTTCATTTTTTCCACAAATATGCATAAGAATGAGGGAGTTGTATGACCTAAGTTCTCCCACTTGAATGTGGGATACAATGATTGGAGGAGAAAAACAAGGCATGCCTCAAGGGTTTTGAATGGTTTGGACTATTTAAGACTTATGGTTGCTTTCAAATTTTCCTTTATTCTTCCATTTGATTCAAAGATTATGTGCTTGAGAGAGGCTTTGGAGATGAAAATGTTCTTCTTTTTTTGTAAAGAATCATGAATTTTAGTGATAAGACATCAAGAGAGAGACACCTTTAAAAGATAAAGATGGTCCAAACCCTACCCAAGATAAGCTTTGTGTGTATAAAACAATGACATGCTATGAGGCAAAGAATTTGTAGTGGACATGACCACCTAATTGAATTAGTGGTATGACCACTTTTACATTACTCTTAACTCATCTCAAAATAAAAATATCCAAAGAAAAATGGTTTTATTAGAACATGAGTAAAATATTTTGTTATTATATATAAAAAAAAAACATTATATAGAATGTTTAAATCTTATTTTGGTTTCTCTAAAGTTTTCATGATTATTTGCTATTTTAGTCTTAATTGTTACAAAACTACTTTTGTTTTATTTCCTAAATTTTACATTTTAAAAAACTATTTTACATCCATACTATTATTTTTTTTACAAACTATAATTATTTAATAGAAACTTAATATAAGTACACATAATGTTCACTTATTTGATGGGTAGAAATTAGATTAGGTTTCAAATTCAAAATATATATAGATTCACATTATTTTTGAATAATTAAGGAGAATTTAACAATAAAAAATGAAATAGTTCAAAAACTAAAACAATAGAGGAATTATAAATACATGAAATTTAATTTAAAGTTAAAAACAAAACAAAATAAATTTCAACCAATGTAAATAATACTTACCTACTAAGGTCTCGGTATTACGATTGGAGGAGTAAAAATCGATTGTTAGAGAATTTTAACCGTTTAAGTTGTTTGGTAAATTTGATTATTTATTAATTTATGTAAAATCATTTTTCAAATCTCTAACTCTATTTTAAAATTTAGAGATTAAACATCGATATAAATATAATTGAAATAATATGTTCACTTTAGTTTTTTTTTTACAACATATTGGAGTGAGGAATTGAACCTATGACCTCATGGTCAGTAGGCGATACATGTCACTGAGTTGTACTCTTGTTAGTTGTCCACTTTAGTAATTATAGTTAAATCTTAGTAATTTAGTATTAATTTATTAATTTACCAAATGCTATAACTTAATTAAAATTATAATTTACCAAACACTAATTTACTTATTGTCAGAGCTAATTTTTCTAAAAGCAAAGTTAACCTTAATTATTTTAAAAGCTACCGAAATTCCAAACGGAGCCTAATTCATGAGAATCTTTTAATTTCTTGACTACCATTAATTTTTTTTACAAGAAAAAAAAAATATATATATATATTTTACAAATGTATTTAATTGGGATGAAACCTCTAACTTCTATATAAATTAACTTTTCCATTATTCTTTTGAATTTTGTTGAGTTATATATATATATATATATATATATATATATATATTTTGACAATATATAGTTGTGAAAGATTGATATCGTTACTTATTCGTTATTAATACATGTCAGTTGAGTTATATTCATGTTAGCATAGTTATATCGATGTTAGCATGCACAGATATAGAATGGATTGAAAAATGATAATATAATTTGATAATTTGATCCAAACTAAACTTTTTTTTTAGTGGAGGACATGACAAGATTTGCCAAAAGTAATGAGTATTAGAGGGAGAATGGAAATGGGTTCTGCTTTGGTTTCCAATCCAAGCAAAGCATATAGGATTTGCAACTAACACCCAACAATATTGTTTGAAATGATTTTTGAACATAATACATATTTAAGAAAAGCCTACAAAAGGAAGCAAGATATGGGAATTTATTATTATTATTATTTTATTTTATTTTATTTGGGTGTGGGTCAATGTGACAATAAAAAGTTACAGGTGGCACAAGCCCACCTTGCTCAACAATTTTGCCACATGGACCACTTGTCAGCATGTTTTGCCATGTGGACAATTAGGGTTTTCCCCATATTAATTAATTAAACCACCTTCTTATCTATCTCTTGTTCATGAATTGGAATAATTTTTCCCATCTTATCACCAATTACCCACTACCAAGTACCATTATGTCTCCCAATTAATGCATTTTAATTTAGTCAACATTATGCAAATGAAAAGTTCAGTTTTTTTTTGGCCCATCAAATTAGACCTCTCTCTGTCTATTCTCAAAAAGTTTAAAAATTACAAAATTAAAATAATAATAATAAAAATAAATAAATAAATAAATAAAAATAATTCTCCTCGTAATTTGGGTACTGTTTTAGGGATATTTGTATAGATGACCATTCGGGAGTCACAATATTTTTTACTCCCTCTTGAAAACGTATGTTTTTTTTGTCCTTTTGTTGATGTCATCAGCACTAGGTTGAGCCCGATCGCTAGCGTTGAGTACGAGGGCACTATAGTCGCCTCCCTCGCAATCGTGCTCAGCAAAATATACAAATGACTTTGAGAGGACTTGATGATCATGAGAGAGTAAAAAAATATGCGTTTTAAAAAGTTGGGTCATTTGGTATTAAGAATCTCGAGAATTATCTGTGCAAAAAATCTTACTTTTTTAGGGGTCTAAAGTAGGCAATCAGATATAATATAGAGATGGAAATTTTTTAATATTTCAAAAGAGAGATAAACAAGAATTCAAACCAACGTTTATTTTGAGTTATGTTTAGATGATGGTGTCGTAGAGGTTTGAATTTTTTTTTTTACCCCTGATTTCTCAATCGAGGGCACAACTTTATGTTAATTCAACTATCTCGGTTTGAAATAATGGTCCCTTAAAATCACTTTTAAACAATTTGAATCATTTTTGAAAGACTAATAATTATCAATTAACCCCAACTTTATTTTAATCTGATGGATAAGAATTATGTAGAATGTGTGAAAAAAATAACGACCAACTACAATAAAAATAGTTTAAATCAAAGGTAAAGAAAATCATGATTTTTTTTAATGTTTGATACTATCATATTTTTTTTTTTTTGAAACTGATACTATCATATTAATCTTTCCCAAGCAATACCAAAATAATTCAACAGGGGAAATTACTGCTACAACTTTGTCAAATTTATAAAAACAATATATTAATAAAAGCATAAAGAATTCTTCGAAATTGTAAAAACCATCCATATTTTATGTCAACGTGAGCCTAACTCAACTGACATCAAGTATAATCAATGACCAAAAGGCCACATATTCGATCTTCTCTATCCCGCATTAACTAAATACTTTTACAAATCTAACTTCTTTAGATCTAATATTAAATTCATAGTCATGCAATTGGAGATTAAATCATTACAAACATTTTATTCATAATATAAATAAATAACTTAACAAAAGGAAGAACTATCATTAATTAAAAAAAAAATACAAAGGAGTTTATAACTTGGGCAACATTTTACTCCTAGAAAAGATATATAGAACAACTAAACTTAGAATTCATGACTAATAATGAAGAACATCAAACCAAATCAAAATTAATGAAAAAGAATCCAAGTAATGGGAAGATTTTCACTCGAAATAATTTTATTTAGTTCACCAACATGTGAGAGTGAGAATTTAAATCTAACCTTTTGGTCGATGATATATACCTTAATCGATTCGTTGAACTATGCGTAGATTGGCTTCTACTTATTTATCTTATTCTTTACCAATTTTTTTTTATCAAATTGACAATTTTTGTGGGTTCTCTAATAGTCAAACTAGGGTCAATGATGTAATAGTAAAGGACTTAAAAGAGAATGAAGTCAAAGCATGACTGTACTTGAGATTTAATTAAAGAATTTTCTTGACAACTAAATAATGTCTTTCATCTTGTAACTAGAAAAAAGTCTTGAGATGAAAATTCAATAACATGTGGAGTCGAGGATTTAAACCACTGAAATTTAAGTCGGTGATACAATGTCTCTTAACTATTGAAGTTATATTCAGGTCAGCGTGTCCCATGCATTACATTTACTTGCTACACTAATATATATCTGCGCAATTGGCGACTCTCCCTCATTTGGTGCTAGCCAACCCTAACTACCATTTTCGAGGGTAAAAAACTTATATTTTCAAATAGTTTGATTATGTCTTCCTCTTTTATACATTGCAAACTATTAGAATAGCTTCGTCAAAAGCTACTGCTAACAAATTTCTCTACATTTCCATCTACATTTCCATCTACACTTCCATCAAATTTTGTAACAAGTTAATTCTCTAACTCACAATAGTATTACGATACTCAATTTGATGAAAATTTGCTTCTTTCTCAAGTATGGAGGGAATGGATTTGGATAGTCAGTATGGACATGGAGGACAATAAGACTATAATAGCAATAGTAAATATGGTTATACCGGTAGTAATTATAGCAATAACAATAGTAACTATGGCTATGACAATAGTAGTAATTATAGTAATTCAAATGATTATAGTTCTTTTGGTTTTAGTGAATTTCAAGGAAATACATTGATTTATACATGGAGTCCACAATTTTCTCTTCAAGGTGATGAAGACTCAGATTTAGAACCTCTACATTATCATCATTCTTCAGAGCATCCTCATTTAGATGGGACGACATGACTTGATGAAAGGTATCCTCCTATTGGTATCATTGGAGTCGGTGTTTGTTAGTTAACTCAAAACTACAAGTCTTTTTGTAGCCAATTACTATATTTGAAGTTAGTGAGGTAAGTGTTGATATATTTAGAGTTAGTGGAGTAAGTGGCTAGTTTTGTGAAGTTAGAGTTAGTGGTTGTTGTTTCAAAGAGAGAAGAGAAATGAGAATGCACCTACTACATTTTCATTCAATTAAATTTGATCTTAAATACACTTTCTAAATGCTAAAATAGCTTAGTTAACTCCATAAAAACAGCCACTAACTCCACTAACTCTAACTCCACAAAACTAGCCACTTACTCCACTAACTCTAAATATATCAACACTTACCCCACTAACTTCAAATATAGTAATTGGCTAAAAATAGACTTATAGTAATTGGCTATTTTTATGGAATTAACTAAGCTATTTTAGCATTTAGAAAGTGTATTTAAGATCAGATTTTATTGAATGAAAATG